>OY015311.1:144282659-147267659 GCA_955612985.1 Cheilosia scutellata
TTTTTTTTCTTTCATTCTATAGATTTGTTATCTCTTTTCATGTTTCATTCCAGGCCTAAAAGAATCCCAAAGAGACAGAATAAATACAATACAGAATAACAACCAACACCATTCATAGAAAGAAATACTTAACTTATTTACCAAATATAAATGAAAAAATGAATGGATTCTGAAACATCTTCTTTTTTTTTTACAAATTCGTAGTTTCGGTAAAGCTTCGATTATTGAGCTATTAGAGTCCTAATAGAAATTGTTTTAGAGGCTTTATAGATAAAATACTTTCGATAAGTGTTCGCCTCTCGGACCTTACCGAAGTTTTATAGGATTCTTTTGGAAACTAAAAGTAATCCTCTATTGAAGCTTATCGAAGCTGAAATGTTAGTTGGGTCGAATGCTCTCCCAAAATACATCCACGCATTGGTAGTAAAATTGCAATAATGTTATTTAAAACCAAGAGGAAATCAGACGCCTATCTATATAAACTATTTCATATCCTCAGCTATTTGCTCCCTTCCGAATTCCTAGAAACAATTTATAAAAGTGTGTGTGTGTGTAAGTCTAAACAACCTTACATGAAATTCACCATGAATTCTCTTCACTATCGCTGCTCTCTCAGGCATGCACTAGTATACATGTGTTTCGAAAAATTGCAACGTTCACCTATTACTCAGAAATGTTTACTAGCACACCGGAAAAAAAATGATATCCTCTTACCCTGCGCTCATATTGAATATTGTGTAAGTAAAACACCTCCCAAACCATAGCCAAGATAAGAGACGTAACAAAAGTACCCGAAAGCAGGTCTTAAACTCTCTGCATGCACCAAGAAACCGGATAAGGATATACGCCGTGTGCAATACACTAACATATGTATACCTACTATACCAGTATGAAAAGAAAGAACTTACAAAATAATAAAAAAGAGAAAATCTCGAAGGAATTACTTGCTTACCTGTCGAAAAACTTTTGCTTACATGGCGATTTTATTGTACCGGGATATCTCAAAACTCCTAGGTATACCCATGTATAATCAAAAAGTACAGACACATGTAACCGAAAGAAGTGAGCGCAGGCAGGCAGGAATAGTTCTACAGTAACAGCACATCCTGGTGCATGGATCCAGCGCAACCGGAGATAGGACCGACGACGAGGTATAATGCCCGAGGAACTCATCCAAACTTCTACTTATTCCGTTTTTCAGGTAAATCAGAAATAATTCATGTGGAACGTATACGAAATGCAATAAAATATTTTCCGCCAACCATACCCGTACACCTATCCTCTCATCGCATCCCTAAAGGATATTTCTCTCAGGTAAGTGGTAAGAAAGTGGATATCTTCTCCACCTCGTATGTTTCTCCGAATGAAAGCAAAGCTTCTGGTGGTTTCAGTGATGGATTCTAAGAACTAGGAGACTGCTCCGGCCCCTCGATACTTGTTTGAGAATGCCGGCATGAAGGACGATGGGTGCAGATTTTCGGTTCACTTGAGTAACGCGCTCTGATATGCGTTTGCAAATTTTATTGCCTGACACAATCTCTGCAAGGATGAAGTTTATACGGCTAACTAGAGCACTGTGTGTATTCACCTCTGAGATATTGTACGCTTTTTTGCGGATGAAATTTAAGTGTTATGTAATCATTTGCAAGGCGAGCGGTTCTCTAGGTAGTAGACACGCGATACGTACATACCTTCATCAGTGAATGTAGCAATTAATGGAGCAGCAGTGCTTGTTGTTCATTTTTAGATTGTTTCTCCTGAAATTTAATCCAAGCGAAACAATTAGATGTTGAGTAATTTTAAATGGTGTATCCTTGAAATGTGGAAATGTGCAATAATTTTACTTAGTTTGCTTATGTTTAATTGCTTAGCATCCATTTTAAAGCTTAAATACTTACAGTAGAATTCCTTAGCACTCTTTAAACAGTCGATGTAGTGCTTACGGTAAAAACAACTATACGAGTGCTTCACATTAATTTCCAAACAAGAACAACTGAAAGTGCTCTTGAAACTCAATAACGGCGATTCAATCCACCTATTACAATCGTCCAACAACTCCAATCCGCGAAGCAGAAGGATTTGCTATTGTTTTTCTAAAGTTAATGGTTTTGAATTCCACTCACCACAACGAATGGCAAACACCGAGTTCCGGTTAGTCTGAATATGTGGGCTGCACCCGAAAGTACACAACAATTCAAATATCCATGGTACAGCTAAATAACAAACAAACATTTTGAATCGTAAATTTCGCGCAGTTGTCTATGTGTGGCCACCAAGAGGACTATAAATATAACTTCCGGTTTTTTTAATTGACAAACGATAATGTCGGTTGATTAAAAATAATAATTGTAAATTAATTTTCAAATCATTGGCATCGCATCCGGTCTTGATAAAAGTATAATGTAGATACCTACATAGGTCCCGTACGGGTGCATGTCATAACGCCCAGTGTCACACATTTTTGTGCCATAAGACCCTTGGGCGCTATGACACTTTCAAAAGTGTCATATCGCCCACTCTCAATGTGTCTTAGCGCCCGAGGGCCCCAAAAAAGAAAATAACACCCCAAACCTTCATCTGACAGTAAACCTAACCAGGGGGGGTATCAGGGGCGCCCCGGGGCGTTATGATACCGGGCGTTATGACATGTAGCCGTCCCGTACACATTCCCTGACAAGATAGGGGAGATGTGGCTCCCCACCACACCTTAACATAAAATAGTTTTAGATGTTTTGCTGGGGCACCATAAATTTGAAAAATAAATTTTAGATCCATCCATCCAGCATGAATAAAAACATTTTTTATAAATTGCATTATTTATTAAAAAAAATCGGTTTAGCTAAAAAATTGAAAATAATTCATTGAAATAAAAAAAAAACATCCAAATCATCCTCTATCGAGCATTTCAGCTGTTTAACTCAGTATTAAAAATGCTCTTCTTAGTCTTAGGCATAGTCGGAGGAGCCCCATACACATACTGTATGATTTTTTCACTTATTTATTTTTAATAATTTAAGAAGAAACAATATTCAAAATTTATTAAAAAATCTAATAAATCTAAACTTAGTATTATTTACTTAAAATATCGTCTTTTGGAAGATAACCTTAAAGATATGGATACAAAAATATAGAAATAGAAAATTATATTAAATGCGTATAAAATTGAATGTGCGTCTTATTTTGGTGGGGCTTTTTCCATGTCTGCTGAACTTTGGCGTTGCAAAACCAAAAACACGTTCACAATTTTTTACAGAAACGTCTAAACTAAAGAAATAATGATGACTGACGAAGGTTCTTCGCTGTCGGTAAGTGCATCTATCTTCACCCTACCGGATATCGGACATATAAATGCAAAACCTTGTCATTAAAACAAACTAATGGAGTGTCCTTCTGACTCTAAACGAGGAATCCGTATCATTCCTGGAGAAATAAAATTATAGTGCTATGTTAGTGTTTGAAAAAGTTTGGCTGGCAGTCAAAAAGACAATTGTGAAAGTAGTTCTGCAAGAGTATTTTCCGCTTAACACTACTTCAGACACCTACACCTATTACGGTCATGTAGACAACTTAGACTCATCACTAGACAATGAATCAGTAGACAGAATATGAACTAGAGGAAAGTACGTTGGTCATTGAAACTATACAAATCGTCGGTTGAGTTCTATCTTGTCCAATGTCCATTTTTTAAGTTGTTGGAAAATCGATTTTTAAAGTTCAGGTTCAAAGTTTTTATTCATTAACCCTGATTTTTGTCCTAAAGTAATTTTTTTTATGAAAGCTCAGAATATTTCATAATGAATATTATATTTTTGTACTTAAAGTATCTGCGAATTAAAATAAAAATCAAAATGTACCATTAAGTCGTTTTGGATATTGGACAATGATGTATGGGATGAGTAAAAGTTAGTTCACATAATGTATGAAATTGAACAAAAAAAAAAGTTATATTGAACAAGATAGAAATAAAGAAAACGAAACTATGAAAACAATGTAACTAATAGTAATATTGAACAAAAAGTCATCTTAGTTTAGTGGTTATTGAACACACTAGATCTCTATAACTTGAAAACTGAAGGAAATAGAACAAAACGGATTTCACCAAACGAAAGAGTGTCCCCAAATTAGTAAGACTGCATACCTAACTCAATTTCGCCAAAAATGGTTTATTCGACAAGATAGAACTCAGCCGACGAAATCCCCGAGCCTAGACGGCGGCGTACTACCTATAGATAGATAGATAAATAGTTTTATTTCGTATAGAAATTTACAATAGGTTTACTACACAACAAAAAACGGGCTATAATACTATAAATGTGTAATGAGGTAGTAGAGGTTAATCAAAGTTTCTCGACATTCATCCTCAAGACCATTGAGAGAATCCCCAATGCTGATAAGAAAAGAACCAGATCGCATTATGCATTATAGATATATTAGTAAATCAGCCGAAACCGCTCTACACAAAGTTGTACGAAAAATGGAATTCACTACCAATCCACATCCAATAAGATTATCGTCATTTACATTGACAGCCTGTTCTTAAAGCACTAGAATGAAATTACCCGCATCCTATATGAAAAAAATCAGGAATTGTCGCGCAATGCTTAAGACATTATGCCTACAGAACCAAGTCAGCTTATGTTGGGCCCCAGGTCTATGCAACATAGAAGGAAATATTGCAAATGAATTTTCAAAAAAGGGACGAGAATTCAAACGTTAAAAACATAGAAGAGATAGGGCAAAGCGAAGACACTTAAATTCTGTAGGGAAACAAAATGCTTTACGAATAGGGTGTAGGTTTCTCCACCTATAATTAATAGTGGCATACCGATAGGCCCATACTAAACTAAGTGCCTATAGTGACAGTTATCTCCTTCTAATCTAACTTAGGTTGGGATAAGTCAATTGGGAGGAATGTTGGCCAGTCTTTTGGCACTGGAAACGAATGATCAAAGTTATACAGACCCTTACCTCTTGCAAGGCTTTCAAACAGACCTTAAGAAAAATATATCAGATCAGCCAACTAATATTAGCCGTTTTTTATTATCAGCGTGATCGGATCCAGACCAGATCATGAAAATAAAACAAACTGGATCATTGATTGGGCACGAGTACGATAACTACGGCGCCAAAAATTGATAACGGTATTTTGTAGAGGGGTTAAATACAAGCATTTTTTACTATGGGAGGGGGGGTCTATCTGGCTTCGTTAAGGCGGGAGGGGCAATTTAAAAAAAATAATACTTAAAATGAAAAAAATTAATTGAGAAACAATGGCAACACTTACAATAAAGGACTTTATGAATTTTATAAGCCAGGAATCTGTTCTTTGATATTATTTTTAAATCAAGTTTTAGTTGTTAATAGTTTTTGAAAAAAATACTTTCAAACATGAAATTTAAAGAAAAAAAAATAAAAAAAACGTTTTATGCTGATTTTTTCAATATTGAGCAAATAGATACTTAATTTGTTTGTAGTTTTTACTGCCTAAATCAATTCTTAATCGAACACTGAAAACCAGATTGATTTATGTCTTCTAATTTTTGAGGAAATTGAAAATTACTTTTAAATGTCGCTCCGCTTAGAGTACAAATTGCTACCCTTGCCCCTTGAAATGCGTATGGGGGGCATGCTGCCCCCCTGCAACCCCCCTGCTTGGGGTCACTGTTGGATTTTGGGATGGGTGCAAGGCTGAGTATATGCAAACTTTCTTTTAATTATATTAGTTTACCCAATATCAACAACATTCTTCAGATACAGTCTCTGGCCAGAAATTTCACATTGGTAGACAAAATTTTGCTGATTTGCATTTTAGACAATTTATAACGGATTCCTGGCCTTAAAAATACTATAGTTCGTTGTGGTAAGTGTTGCCATTGTTTTTTAATATTTTATTTTAATTTTATTTATACATTTTTTTTTAATTACCCCTCCCTCCTAACCGGAGCGAGATAGACCCCCCCTCCCATAGTAAAAAATGTTTTTATTTAACTCCTCTACATAAATCCGTCATTAGTTTTCATCGCCAAAATTATTTTACTCACCCCAATTTTTGTTCTAAAATTTCAAGTTTGAAATTGTTTTTTTCAAAAACTATTTAAGGGAATAACTTGATTTAAAAATAATATGAAAGAACAGATTCTGGGCTTTCTAAAATGATATAGTCTTTTATTATAAGTGTTGCCATTGATTTTTAATATATTTTTTTTCCATTTAAAGTACCATTTTCTTTAAATTACCCCTCCCGCCTAAACGGAGTAAGATAGACCCCCCCCCTCCCATAGTAAAAAGTGCTTGTATTTAACTCTACAAAATACCGTTATCAATTTTTGGCGCCGTAGTTATCGTACTCTCCCCATTGATTGAGTTGTGCCAACAGTTGTTTTTCACATATAAAATTCAATACTAAATACGACAAATTTCGTATTGCCACTGTTTAGAAATAAAATGCGTTTTTCTATGCCTATTATATAAAAGCATACCCTATAGTTTAGATTATAAATATACATACATAACCTCTTGCTCTTGCTGTAATTGTCAAATGAATGCTAACGTTAAGGTTTACTGTAAAGTCTCATCTCTTCTCTATATTCATGTAATTTTAGTACTCTCTCTCTTATACTTGCCATTATTGTTTTTAGTACTTTCTCATTTGTTCACTTATGTAATTTTTGTTAATCGTTCTCTCGTCCACTTGGATTTGGACCGTCAAAGGAATTGGTAACAAGAATAAATCGTTGTAATTTTGTTGGGATCTCGCTGGTTTTTTCATTTGTCCCTTCGCTTCGCTTCATTACCTCGTCGCTTATTATCACTCAGCCACATTGCAAGATGTCTGGCAGCCACACGGTACTATGTGACGTCACAATGCGATGATTTTTCCATTGCACTTGCTCATATTTGAGTTTGACATTTCGCTTGTTGTGTCGGGGTGTTACCATATGGATACAAATCTGCTTACATTTAGCATTCAATATTTTTTTGGGGGAAACTATGTTCAAATGTTGTGTTCAAATATGCATCATAATTAACCGTATTGTACTGCTAATATTTCCATTTATATTTCTGTGCTATATAGCGAAACAAAACATCTCGAAAGTAGCAATAGTAACTTATTCGAATTTGAAAAAATGCTAATTGATTTTTTGTGTTGTTAATTGTGTTTCATACTTTGGTCTGGCAACATTACTGTGTGGCTATAATTTACAGGGACACCAACATTTAGTGAATGAAATAAACAACGCCACGAAACAACAACGAGAAATAGTTGAATTAATTTCCAGATCATATTTCGTGATCTCGATGAAAAGCAGGATCACATGTTGTTGTTGTAAGTGCATGTAAATCGATGATCTATATCATGGGCGGGCAAAATTTTTTAGGTGACGGACTACTTTTACCTTTTACAAAACTTGGCGGTCCACTTGACAATATTGGTTTATTCTGTATTCAAATTATTTATTATTATTATTATTCTTTTTTTTTCAGAATTCAAAAAATTGAGAAAGAGAAAAAAGTTTACTAAGAAATAAAAAAAATATGTATTTTAGTAGTGCTGTACACTAAAAATTGAAGAAATTCAGCTGTTCTTAGAAGTTGAAGCATGACATTGCCAATCGTCTTCTAAGTTTGTAAATCACAAACAGGCTTTTAAGCTCTTTTCAGATATGTTTTGTTTATATAGCTCATTTTTTAAAACGGTGATCCCCATTCTCATAAATATGTTAAACAGAGGAATGACGTTAAATGAAAAACATTTTTTTAAGTTCGCATACTCTTCTTCGCTCATAAACTTCCAAAAGCATACTTCGGAGTCCGAACTATGAGCCTTGCAGATTCTTTTAACTTTCTCCTATTAAGAGAAAGATGTATTCCATTTGTAGAAAATGTTTTATTTCGTCAAATAAGTCCCCAATTCCTTGTAAAAACAGATGCCTACTTAACCATCGAACGTGCGTCGGTGTTATACAGTAGTTCCCCAAGAACAGACTCGTTTTCTTCTAATTGAAAAGTCTTCTTGTAGCCTTCTACTACGAACGATTTTATTGCATGTAAAAAATTACTTGCGGAAAATTTAAAATTTTACAGCACAGAGATTCTTGGTGATTACAGTGATAACAAAAATCTTGGAAGTTGGAAATCATCAACCTTTTTCATACCTAATCCTACGAACCCATTATTTCTGCCCGTCATTCTGCCCGAAAAAAAAATTTCGAAAGCAAAAATCTCGAAAAAAAAAAATTTGATTCAAAAAATCTCAAAAAAAAAAATCTAAAAAGCATAGATAATCTCGAATAAAAAAAATTTCGAAAAAAACAATATCGAATTAATATTAAAAATGGTGTTAAAAAGTGAGATGCGTTTGGATGTGGGATGGGTGCAAAAAAAAATCTCGAATTTACTTTTTATTTTCGAGATTTTTGTACATTCGAGATTTTTGCTTTCGAGATTAAAAAAAAAACTTTTCGAGATTTTTATCATTCGAGATTACGTCATGATCCCTTCTTCTTTGCTGTTAGACTACTATTACACATGTCAAAATCTTGTCAATCTTGTCAGATTCTGCCCTAAGGTTGTGTATAGACAAAATCAAAAATAACACGATTTTTGACCTTGTGAAATAGTGGCTTTCAGTCTTTAAAAATCTGAGTGACAGCTGCGAAAATGTCAAGAAACTATGTGAGCAGGAAGGTTTCAATATTATGATAGAATTTTTGAACAACCATTGGTTATAAATTTACATTTGTCACCTCATAGAACAAGTATAACAATGAATGCGCGAATTATATGATTTCAGTAAAATTAGTTATTTGATTTCAGTGAAGTTCTAGTCACGAATGAATTTTATTTTTCTAATTCCTTAGTTTTTTAAAATAATATTTAACAAGTAATATATTATATATAATATTTAACAAGTATTTAATTTGGTAGATAGTCCATGTATGTATTTATATGTTAGGTTATGATAACAGCAACTTAGCGGATAACAATAGCCTGGCTGCCCATTTGCTTGCAGGTCGAATTTGGGTGCATGATATTCGACATGTAACTCTAAATTCTACAAGCAAAAAATTTTATGTTGAAGAAAGAATTGATTTATGTAAAAATTAATGAAGGAGAAAAAAATTTGCCTTTATTTTATTTAAAAATATTTAATTGAAACTCCTGCGCGGTCGCCTAAATGGCCGTTTGCCCAGCCCTGATCTATATGGATCATAGCTGATAATAAAAAACTCCTATTAATGCACTATAACATCCGTATATTCCTCATTTAGTCCATTATAACTTCGTATTATTGTCAATGCATAAACAGATTGCCTTGCATAATACCAAAACGAAATAGTGTCACCACAATGGAGCATTATTCAATGAAATCCACTCGAATGGATCCACTCAACAAACTTATGGCCAAGCCAAGCCCAGAAATAAAATGAAATCTACTTGAGAGCATTCCTGTAGGGGATAACTTTTGGAATCGCATTCTCTCTAAGAACCAGCGCTGCCTGGCTAGCTTTGGAGCAGCAGATACCAATCTAAATTCAAAGCGATTTGCATAAATGATGCAACGCACACACAATCAAAAGAAATCCAGCAGTGAGCTACATACACACAGACCTGCATAAAAGTGTTGTGTACAAATATTTTCACAGGACACTCTTTAAGGATACATTTAAATCAGCGTTGTCCAGTGACATCTCAAAGCTCGAGCATTCCGAATGTTTGATTGGGCGCATTTTAATAAACCTCCTTTCGCCGGAATGGTCGAATTAAATCTCAGACGCGGGACTCAAAAGTCAACCGTAGCCCAGACAGATTGAGAAGAACTGTTTGCATTGGGCGTCGTTCTTTGAAAAACGGTTTTCAAAATTATTCATCCAAACTACGACTACGAGTTGTATAGTGTAGTGATTCTCTTTTTCGTTTAGGATTTTGCGCTGCTCCTTGCAAATATGCAAATCTTTGCTCTATGGATGTGTGTCCCTAATTCCATGGTCATGACCCTCACCAAACTTCACCCTTCTTCGACTCGTTAGCTCTGGCACGGCGGAGTAGCCGCTTCATCATGTGCCTTCGCAATGGCTCCCAGCTACGGAATACATAATAATGATGTTTAGTGCGCATCGTAAATCAAGGGAATTTATTTCGGTACTATCGGGTGGACGAAGTAGAAGGACCCAACAGGATCATGATATCTGGTATCTGGGCTGAGCTGGCATTAGAACTGTTTCGTTGGCCTCTCCTCGGAGCTAGACAATAGCTATGCTTGTGTTACCGTGCAATGGAGCGAGGATTATTTTGAATGTTCCTGCGGGGGAGTATGGCTAAGTGTGGAGAACTAAATAATTTACCGTTTTAGTTGCATGTTCCTCTGAGGAAAGCAGAATAAGATAACCGGGAAATAATTTGCATTTTTCTGTAGTTTCGTTTGTGTTTCGTTGATGTTGGTATAGCAAGGGTGGCGCAGCCCCACTCAGAACAACATGTTGAGCTATTGTGAGGTGGTAGCTGGCGGGTGGTGGTTCCTGTTGGATGGAGTTTCACATAATTAGTGGATTGCATTGTTAAGATTAACTAGAATGGATAGTTGTTGTGGGTCCCTTTTGAATGAAGAGGACACTGGGGTTTGCATTTTAAGTGTGTGGCAGCGTGCGTTGGATGGAGATAATAATTAAGGCATGAGCTTTGAGATTGAATTGCAGCCAGAAAGCTACACAAAACTTGGTCGTGTGACTTGTGAGAATTATTCATCTTAGCTATGGTGGCTATGATTGCCATGATGGCTTATGTAAGGTATATCAAAATCAATACTTATGTAAGAGGTGGACTGAAGAAGCATAGATACTCTGAAAAAGTATACGATTATAAATAAATAGCGGCACAACATGTCCATATAGGATCCTGTGGCAAGCTTTTAAGAACCATTTGCTTCCGTAAATGTTATTTTAGGACCAAAGGACAACGATGTCAATGTTTGTCTGTGATTCGAAGCAAGACGGCATCACGGACTCATTGACAAATTAAATTATGAGTTAGCAATAAAAAACAGAATGAATAAAAATGGGGGAAAGATTGTTTCTAAAATGCATTTTAAATGGGCCACAGATTTATTTATAATAATTCGCAGGAAATACACCACAACCCAACCAAATGAATGAAGGAATTAATTTTAATTAACCATGTAAATTGCTAATACAATATTTATGCTTTGATCAATTTAAGTCTAAACCAACTGATACCATATTTCTGTTCCAAATTAGAATCTATACCTAATTATACCGATTGCACTAAAAACCCGCCCCAACCTGAATGGAAAATTAGGGCTGTAAACAGTCCCAAACGATAATCAAAATCAAAATTAAATTTTGTTACCCTAACAAAAATAATCATGAAATTCAAATATATATAATGTTTTTAGGTACCTACTAATCCAGATAGAGGATCTTTCAACTGATATCTGGTAAGTCTTATTTTCGGCAAGCTATGATTTAATAGTATTTATTGGCAGAAATAGTTTCATTTTCAAAAACAGAATTCGTAGCATTTGGAAAATGTGTATGTAGCTGAAACGGATACAAAGCAAACAATGCTGGTGTCAATATTAATTTGTAATATGTGCGACAAAAATTGTCAAATGTAAAAACAAATATACAAAATGGTTGATTTCGTGCAGCATGTCTGCAAATATAAAAATAAATTAAATGAAAATTTCACGTTCAAATTAGCCTGAATTGGCACTACCATTTTTATTGACACATACCTACCTATATTTTTTGAATTAATTTGTCAAAAGCATACAAAACCTACAGACAAGAATAAAATTCTCCGTAGATTTTGCACAACTGTAGCCGGGGACAGCGGCGCTGCAAGGGAGGACCCGAGCTGGTCGTGAGCTCTACACGAGAAGAGCTGAACACCGGCTTCTGGAGAAAAAAGAATGAGCACGAGAAGCGCGCGATCGAGGATATAGATCAAAGGGCACGGTAGTGCCCCAGCCAAGTTCTCTAGTAAAGGCACTTGCCCTTTTTACAGGAACAAACTCAGGCGGTTTTCGACCCCCCTCTAACTTTGGAACCAATTAAGCCAAAAACTTCAAACTTGAAACATTTACTGTGCTCATTGAAAAGGTTCACCTCACCAAATTTCATTTCTATAGCATTAGTGGTTCTCAACATACAGGACTTCAAAAATCACAAAAACCGTAACTGACTGACTCACTCACTCACTCACTCACTCACTCACTCACTTAGATGATGATCATCAAAATTATGAAGCAGTTCCGGCCATCCTAGAATCGTGAAATTTGGCAGAATGCTAGATCCTGTGGTGCATACACTGGGAAAAGTCCAAAACTTGAGATTTTCCATTCAGGAGGCGTGGTATACGCCCACTTTTAAAAATTGTTTATTATTTATTTGGGCCACTTCCCATTGCCGTAGAATGTTGAAATTTGGTAGAGCATGAGACTTGCAGTGTGCAGAAAGAAAAAAATTAAAAATGTATTATTCTCCATTTAGGAGGCGTGGTATCCGCCCACTTTTGAAAATCGGTCATTATTTATTTGGGCCACTTACCAGTGCCGTAGAATGTTGAAATTTGGTGGAGCGGTAGGACTTGCAGTGTACAGAAAGAAAAAAATCTAAAATTTTATATTCTCTATTCAAGAGGCATGGTATCCGCCCACTTTTGAAAATCGGTCATTATTCATTTGGGTCAGTTCCCATTGCCGTAGAATGTTGAAATTTGGTAGAGCGACAGGACTTGCATTGTACGAAAGGAGAAATATCAAAAATTAAAAATTTTCCATTTAAGGAGCGTGGAATCTGCTCATATGAATAGATATTAATCTACCTGCTGATTGAAATTTTAACGAATAGTTTATTAGAAAGAAAACCAAAGTGACGGTAGTGGTAGCCAGTGTCTGTTGGCATATTAAAAAATAAAGACGTTCAACGTTGTCTGTGAAATCAAATAAGGAAAAACTTCGCAAAAAGTAGTGAAATCACACCAAAAACATAAATGTAAAAGAAGAGCCAAGTTCTGTTATATAGAACAAAAAGTGTGTAAATCGTCAGCCACGAAAAGTAATGAGATCTAAATGTACGCCAAGTTCTTAGTTTAAGAAGGTTACATGTTAAGCAATTGGTAGGTTTACTTGGCAAGTTTTTTGTTTATAACTTTATCATATCGTACAATATATAAGAGAAAACTTGACCAGTGACCTACCAATTGTTCTATATAACAGAACTTGGCTCTTCTTTCACATTTATGTTTTTGGTGTGATAGATGTTACAGCAGGAATGGGGTACGAAAGTTTTACCAAAGGATAAAAAGAACCTACCAAAACTACAGAGCCCGAACCGAAGCCTGCAAGGACGAACAAGGGAACATCATAGTAAACGAACTAAATCCTGCTGTCAAGCTGAACGAACCATTCATCCTGGACGATGAGCACCAACAATTCCGTCCACCCGAGCAGATGGCCTAACCGCCGAGCTACTCAAAGCGGCAGGCGATGACTTGGATAGGAACATGTACCAACGCATCTCTAAGATATGGTCGGAGGAAAGTATGCCCGATGAATGGACCCTCAGAATTGTTTGTCCGATCCTAAAGAAAGGAGTCCCTCTAAACTGCGCCAACTACAGAGGTATTAGTCTTCCTAACATCGCCCACAAGATATTATCTGCCGCGTTGTGCGAACGCCTGAAGCCTTTCCTCAACAACCTGATCGGTCTCTATCAGTGGGAAAAATGGGGAAAGTGGGGTCCCTATCAGGCCAGGAAAGTCCACCATCGACCAAATATTCACACTGCGGCCGATCTTGGAGAAAACCCAGGAAGTTCAAATCGATACCCACGACCTTTCCTTCGATTTTAAAGCCACCTACGACAGCATTTAGAGACGAGCCGTAGGGTAAAGTAAAATAAATAACTTTATTTCTCAGTTCACTTAAAAGCATAAAATATGAACATTAAAGGAATTCAAAGTTAAAAAAACATATTTTTTTTGCAACAAAAAAACACTTAAAAAAAAGATAACCGAAAAAATGGAGGGTAATATGGCGCCATATGAAGGGGTATATGGCACCCTACTTTTTCTTTTGATTACTGTTGTTATACTTGTTGGATGTGTTAATATACGAATTGCAGGAGTCATGTGACTAAAAATGGCACATTATACACTTAATCCAATCATCTGGCTGGTGATAAAAACAATTCTTCTGCGTTGCAGCATTCAATGACCGTTATGGTCTTACCACTCTGCAGATATGACTGCAATTACATTGCGTGATCCCTTCTCTGCAATCACTAACGAGGATCGGTTATTGATCTGACATCCGGTCTATTCCATACTGTACAATTTTTTTTTGTCTGACATGACGTCATTTCCAGTAACTATATGTACTGAGAGGGTGAAATGGCACCGGCGCCATATGTCCCCTCATTTTTGGGTGCCATATCCCCTTTTTGAAGGTACCACTGATATTGAAAATAACACGATGAAACACGCAAACGCAAACACGCAGCACGCGCTGCTCCATCAAGATTGGTAAAAAACTCACCGAGACCTTCGATGTCAAAAAAGTATTTAGACAAGGCGATGCGCTGTCATGTGACTTCTTCAACATCGTTCTTGAAAGAATAGTGCAAAACTCAAATGCTAACACCAGAGCCGATATCTTTCAAAAGACCGTCCACCTACTGACCTACGACGACGACATCGACATAATCGACAGAACGCAGCGTGATGTCACTGCCGCGTTCGTGAGCATTGAGATAGAAGCGGCGAAGATGGGTTTGGCGGTCAATGAGGGCAAGACAAAGTATATGCTGTCTTCAAGAAAGGACACCCCACACCTACGTCTCGAACAGAATGTCACTATAGATAGATATAACTTTGAGGTGGTTAAGGACTTTGTCTATCTAGGCTCCGCTATGAACTCAGGCAATGACACCACCGCTGAGTTTAAACGAAGAATAACTCTTGCCAATCGCTGTTTTTTTGGACTAAGAAAGCAATTGAGTAGCAAAGCCCTCTCTCGAACAGCTAAAGTGACCCTTTATAAGCCCTAATCATCACAGTCCTTCTCTATGGTGCAGAGGCATATACCCTATCAAAAGCGGATGAGGTTACTCTTGGTTGTTTTGAGAGGACAATTTTTCGAGTAGTGTTTGGTCCCGTCTGCATAGACTGTGAATGGAGGAGGAGATACAACGACGAACTGTACGGATGTACAGCGACATCGGCCTATAGCCAGATGAGTAAAGTTCCAACGACTGAGGTGGCTCGGTCATGTAAAGCGAATGGACGTGAATTCACACACGAGGGGCACCATAGTAGACTAAGACCGCGACTCAGGGGGCACACGCAAGTGGAAGGGGACCTTAACCAACTTAACGTGCGAAACTTTAGACATCTGCCCAGAGATCGTGCTGGCTGGAGACACTTGTTGGTTTAGGCCCAGGTCCACCCCGGACAGTAGCGCCACCTTAAGTAGATAAGTAAGTAAGTAGCCGAATCATCGATGATGGATGTAAAATTTCCACAACAAACAATTAAATACGTCCTTAAAGACCAGTTTTGTATACTATAGATTCAGTCATAGTACATTACATACCTACTCAAAAACTTTGCACCTCAACCTGCGTTGCGTATACTTAACGTGACCATTTATTTTTTGGCAAAAAGCGGCGGGTTTTTTGAAGCTAAAAGCGGGCGTGTTTTGGCGGGTTTGGCGGGTTTCCCAAAAGTAGATTCTGACCTAAAAAATTTCGTGCAAAATAGTAGGAAACAGTTTATTTCACGTATTGTCACGTAAAATGTAATATAATTCTTTAAAAATAAACGTCATCAGTTTTTTTTAATGGAAAAACGGCTTCCAAATCTTGCGTAAGTGTTACATATTTTTTAATTTATCTTTATAAATTTTACCGTCGTTTTTACAGAGAATGTCAATGAATAACATTGGTTGTTTCTTTGACTCATGACATTTGCAATTTTCGCGCACTTATGCCAACTGAAGTTGTCTACGCAGCTTAGATCTGCCATCAGGGTTGTTATATGTTTTTTAATTAAAAAAATCTTCAAATTTAGTAAAAAAAAAAAAGGACTAAGGAAAATTCTTAAGAGAATTAAATTCTGATTTTTTTTATCAAAAAGCGGGAAAATGGTTGTGGTGGCGGGTGGAGGGTTTTTGGGTAAAAAAGAGGGTAAAACCCGCCAAAAGCGGGTGAAATGGTCACATTACGTATACTACGTTTACTATGCAAGCTTTCCAGGATGTAGTACTATCAGAAGAATGTTACCTATTGCTAGAAGATAGCTAGCATTCTACAGATTCTATCAGCTTTGCTTTCTGTTATCCGCCGAGGTAATGGAACAAAAAGCTATAATAGAACTTCAGGAAAGTTGTTTCAAAATGGAAAATTTAGTGAACATTTTTGCAGTGTATCCCTATGTATATTATATAGGTACATATATATTGTCATTACACTTTTCTGGAGTACGGAAATCACATCAGCTTAACTGTTATAATTTCCACAAAATTAACAAATACATACATGCCACTTGAATGTGTTCATGTTGTGCTGAAAAAATGCTCCACCTTCGACACGGAGAGTTCAAACCTAATTAATGCTGAAATGAGTGCTGTTTGCTGTAACAAGATCCACGAGCCTAAGAATTATTACTGCCTCCCATATACACAAACTACCACGAGTCAGCTCAGTATCTAAGGCATTTTAACTGTTATTCGGCACTCGCGTCGCCAAAAGAAGAAGAAAGCTCTATTAAGGGGACAAGATTCAGTATAGGTATCATGCCTGTGGGAAGGTACCACAGCTCCCACACCCAATAACGTAACCCACTTAATGCGTGCCAACCTTTAAAGTGGCGTCTAAATTACCTGCTTTAATTTTAGTTGACGACTAGAGGAAGTTGGCTGTGCAAATAATGGCTGCTGGAGCCACATTAAACGAATTTATCCTCGTGAAACGAGAATAATATTTAAGGATCTATCTCCTCGTCTTTAACAAAGACGACGACATTTTATGTGTGCCTGTGTGCATTTGTTCTTTATTCTGTGTGGGATTGTATTAATTTGGAAGCCTAATGAGGTTGAGGTTTTTGTGTGCCAACAAGGACAACGTTAAGGTGCGAACAATCGTAGAAGTAGTACCGCTGCCAGTATTGGCAAAAGGCGGTAGCTGCAGACATTTGTTACGCTTAAAGCAACGAATCTCATCATTCTTTGCGCTAAGTACGCGTTGTGTAGGAGATTTAGTGTGATGTCCTTTTTTGTTGGCCTAACCTAAATGAAACCGCATAGAACAAAGAGTTTTTGTTTTTCTTTTTTGGCGCGGGCGCGTTTCTCATCCCATGGATGACGACAACCTGCGACAACGGTGTTTCGATGTGGCAAGGATTAGTGCGGTAGTTCGTAACGCCGGATTTAGTGTGAATATAAATTAAGGAATTAAGTGTTAATCCTGGAAGATGTTTTGTTTCCTTCGAAATGGAGCTAAGGCGTAAGCCCATCAATAGTGTCTGTTAATGAGAATTCTCAGCTCATTCGAGGAAATTTTCTCACAAGCCAGTGCCAAAACAGTGCCGGGCATTGACGTTCTGTGTGAAAATACCTTTACCCGAAAAATCGATTTCCACCTAAGTACGAGCCTCCAGAATTTCCTCATTGCATCATTACACAGAGGGGTGATTGTTTCGAATGTCGACACATTTGCCTTGCTCCTAGTAATCGATAACTCATTTGTATAATTTCAGCCAGCAAATAATTAAACAGTCGGTCGGCAGATATATATCAAATGCAATGAGATGCACACAGATGCATTTTCCACCTGATTTGCGATTGCTTGTGACCCAAATCTTGGTGTGTTTGTGCCAAGGCATTAAGCTAATTTGCATTGCAATATGCATATCCCTGGAGGGTTTATATTTCCTGTTGTCGAATATGCTAAACGAATGATGATGCACTTTGTTCGTGCGTGCGTGTATTTGGAAGTCATTAGAAACTAGCGACATCGTCTACAATGGTGCGTAGCTCAAGATAATAACAATTTAAGACGAGTTTGAGTTATGTGGGTAGATTGTGTAAATTATCCTGCACCTCGTGATGTACAAATTCAAGTTGCAATCGATAGACATCATGACTTGTGGTGCATTTAGTCATGCGAAATCATTTGGAAATACTTTTGTGCTGTTGACAGGCAGAATAAAAAGCTTTTTCAACAGCTGTGCTCTAAGAAACTAAGATGACTGTCTGAAATTAGCAAAATGTGGGGTAGTGGAACTTGGGCTTCTTCGGATAGGGCGTTTTTCGTTTTTAGTTCAGAGCTGAGCTCTGACTTTGACACAGAAATATCTCTTGTTTTCTGACTTCTGAGATGTACAATGTACATACAACATACATGAAGCTGTCAAAGGCGGAACAAAAATATCAAAAGTTGCGCATTGACGAGAAGATTCCGAATGTGTACTTACTTTTTGATTAAGGCTTAATTTTGGGCCTCTACCGACGATTGAAGGGCAGGGAAAAGTAAGTTAGGTACATAGTAACATTTGCTCATTTTTCTATTTATTCAAATTATTACTATTATTATTGTTTTATAAATACATACATAAAAATTAGTTGGATAAAAGTGAGTGAAAGCAGGCTTAAATATAATATTTTTAGGATAAATTTCAACAATTTCATGTAAGATCCGTGGGGGCAAAACCGCATAGGCGCAAAACCGCCCAGTGTTCGGTATCGAAAAGAGCAAAACAAGCCACCGTTAAAGTCGGAAAAAGAACTAAGCTGCGGCGTATCAACAAAAATATTGCTGAAAGCGAGGATGAGCACATTGATGATGAAGATTGCAAGTGCATCTTCACACCAAAATCGAACCTAACTGTCGGCTGGATTGAATGTACCAAGTGTCCAGGGTGGGCTCATAAAGCTTGTACAGGAGTCTATGAAGATGTCACGTATGTTTGTGACTTCTGCAATTGAATTGCATTTCTAAGGGAGAAACTATTTCCCCTAAAATTCAATGGGGCGGTTTTGCCCCCATGTGGGGGCAGAACCGTTTTTTTGTTGATGTGTTTTAAAAATTATTAAACTTTTTTTAAGTTATATATTTATTTCTAATAACTCTCAAAATACCTAAATGAAATATGAGGCTTCCAGAATAAAGATTTTATTTTCGTTAAAAAAGGTTTTTTAGTAGTTTATAAAGTGAACACACACTAAATATGCGGTTTTGCCCCCACTTCCCCTACATACCTCAGATACTGAGGCTTACAGCTTCTTTGGAAGTTGTAGTGGCTACAGTTTTTGGCTTACAGGAAATGATTTCGGTGTTTCTGTCGCCAAAAGTACAACTGAAATCGCGAGGTTTCGATGAACTTTTACCGAAACCTTTTACCTTGTGAAACGTTCCCACCGAGTTGAGATGAGTTTTGAAGTTTTGAGCTGTCAATTTGGCTTCAAAACAGATATTTGTTGACGCAAAATAATAGTGTTGGAAAGAGGAATCACTAAAAATGAGTTCTAAACAAATTAGGGAAATAATTGCAGCATTTATAGGTGATTTCGCAGTGCAAAGAAATCAATGGTGGCCCAGGTCGTTGCAATGACTCAGAAATATATGAGCATTCCAACTTAAAAGTACATCACCAAAACCCCATTCTGAAGAAGAGCTCCAAGAATATTTGTCGTATTGACGTTCCCGTGGTTCTGAATGGGGATTCCACATTCCGCTTTTTTGAAATGGTTATGAAACCATACCCATCTAGCTATAGCCTAACAGCAAGCGCCGAACAAAAAAAAAATTCAACTATTCATTATCAAAATGCCGAAGAGTTCTTGAAAACGCGTTCGGGCACTTAAAAGCGCGATTCAGAAGAATTGGCAAAGGGGTAGATATAGATAACCACATAGATAACATAGATAATAGTGAAGTCCTCGTGCGTCTTGCACATTTTTTTAAATGTGCACAATGACCAAATAAATAATAGAAACAAAAAGAAAATCATCAATTCAAATCAATTTAATAAATACTAAATAGTTAATAATATTTGCCAGCCCCTTTAGTATACTGAAGATAGTCATAAAATTGGACGAATTAGAGAAGAGCCAAGTTGGCAGAACAGTGCAAAGTTCGAACTGTTGGTGAACGATCAAGATGTATAACCATTATAAAATTACACATTCAAGAAGAGTGCATTTTTATCAAATATCTATACGAAGCTACTGACAATGTAATTTAGTTAGACATGTTTATTTTAAGTTTAGAAACTTAACCGAAAATGTGTAACATCGTCACATCGGTTCGCGAACGTCTCGGCTTCAAGAGTATTTCGCCAACACAATGGGAATCAGATCCACGACAATTGGGTTACACCTGGGTGCCACCAGGTATAATAACATCGTCAAAGGTCCACCGTTACTTTGATAAGATCCCTCAGGAGAAAGTTCCAAAACTCAGTTCAAACGGTAATATGTAAGAACCTTGAATATTTACATCTCTGTAATTATTCAATCAGCTTATTTACGGGTTTAGTTTGTCCATTTGTATTGGCGCTATTCTACGATACCCGGAGGCCCAGAGCTTAGCTTCAATGAGGGCCGAGGCCTGTGCTAATGTCTCTAATACATACATACATACATACATACATAAAAATTAGTTGCTATTTCATAAAAATACATAGTAAACATTAACATACCTAAGCGTATAACCAAATAATTAATAGTAAGTTGTTAAGGCTTCAGAACAAAAAAAAAATTTACATGGAAAATTGGCTTTTGTAATTTAAAGATGGCATCCGATTTTTCCAATGATACAATGTCTAGCTCCAGTCACAGTTTTTATGCACCTTTCGTCACTTTGTTTATGACAAGGGAAACCTGGTATTCTGAGCTCTGTTGCATTTTTACAAGCAATGAAAGTTCTTCATCAGACAAATCATTTAAGATAGGTGGAGGAGTTATTTGACATTCATTCCAAAAAATAATGTCTATGCTACTATGCATTTAGAAGCATTAAATTTAATTTTCGGGGGCTTGAATATTCGGTTGGAAACATAATTTTTTCATGATCTAATGTTTCGTTTTAAAGCAAGCTCCCTAACGTAAAAGCTGTTATCGAAGAGCGTTGCAACTAAAACGTTTTCGGGATGTATGAAAAAGTACTTTTTTCAATGACTGTATCGACTAAAAATAAATAAATAGGCGGCGCAGCAGGCGGTAGACACCCAAGGCCTAGCTTCTCGCAACCATTCGTTTTGTGTGAGTGTCTATTTTTGGAACGAATGGAAGGGACCTACAATTTTATGCCGAGTTCGAACGGCTGAATTGAGAAGCTTTTTCAGGACAGTCATACTCTCGGATTTCTGTCAGATGTTCGCGAGAGGTGGCGCAGTAGAAAAAACCTTAAGATGTAATTTGTGTTTTTCCGGGGATCGAACCTGGGATCCCTCGCACAGTAGTCCAGCACACTAACCACTGCGCTACTGCGCCCACGACTGTATCGACTATTGATTTCAAATTTTGTGGCAACCATCTTGAGAAAGATATCAATTCGAAAAAAATTTTGCGCTCTGTACATTAGATTAGACGGTTTGTTTCTTATGTAAAACCAAAAAGGTGCATCAACTTTCATTAAGTACTCCACAAGAGTTTTAAGATTTTCAGATAGTCTACTAGAACCTACATAAAGTCTTAGTATTCTGTTTTCAGTTGTGACCCATCTGGAATGTGCCATTTTTCCAGGCCTTCGTTTGGCTAGTTCTGGAGAACAGTAACCTAAGTTCATAGAGATATTTTTATTCTGTACTCATTAGAAATGTTTTGCAACTCAAACTCCTTACTTTTTAAAAAATCGATCATTGAATTGCATATTGTCTTCGCTGTACTATATTTCGCAGTAATATGACCCAAGTAGATTGACTCTGATTCTGAATGAATTGTAATATGTTCTTCTAGAACCTCCTTGCGAGAATGACGTCGCTACAGCAGATCGTACTGATAGCCCATATCGATTACAAATTCTTGCTACAGATGCTAGAACGAACAAGTTGCGCTTATCTGAAGACGTGGAAGGATCAGAAGATGACGTTGAAGGTTCTGATGAACAAAGTAGTGACCCTTCTGTTTCGACTGGCTGCACTGTTTCATCCGTTTCCATTGACTCTACTCTGTCGACTAGGCCTACCTACTCTCTCGACTAAACTTCGGGCGGAAAGATTATTCAGTGCACTACGTTATTTTCGATCAAGTCGCTTTTGAATTTTTGGACTTTCGGGCTTACCAACAGAACAGATCACCATTTTCCTGTCGTTTCTTTGAGTCGCTAAAAAAGGACATTCATTTATAGGAATTTTTTTCTTTTGTACAACGACAGTTTTCAAAGGAATCCACATCCACATTTACAAAAAACTTTTTATTTGGTAAAATACTCTAACTTTAAAAAATTTAGTATTAGATACAATGATTAATTGGATATATCTAACATTTCGGAACTTATTAAATAGGTAAACGGGTAAAAAGCAAAGGCTCTCATGTAAACCTGGTGTGATCGGCCACAGCGTAGCTTATAAAGAAATGCCTCTGTATATTTGAAAGGAGGCTTCTTATCGACTTAAAGCATGTAGACACTGAAAAGGCCAATAAAAGCAATATTGTAATTAGTTACATGAAGTTAATCTTAATCCTTGAAAGTCATGAGCAATCACGAATGAGTTTCATAAGTGGTATAAAAGCCTATAAGCTGACAAGTGACAAACACCAGAAACAAAGTCTCATAGCTCAAAATAGGTACATGGCGACGACTCAGAACAAAGTTAATAAAAACGTTCCATGTCTAAAGCGGCCCCTAGACGCTCAATACTATTGTGAAATATTTTGCACAATATTATTGGCTGGGCGTCCCAGACGGTGCAATATTTTTCCCAATAATTTAGTTGACTGCTGATATTTGTCTAGACAACATGTTTTTTACAGACATTTTCACTCGCGGATATGTTTCTTTATCGACACTTGAAACATCAATGAACAAATTATGGTGTAATATTACCCACAGACGATACAATTTTTCTAAATTGCGCAATAAATATCAAAAGCATTTTGATTTTCTACAATATATTGCACAACCCTGCAATATTATCTACAGACGAACAATAATATTGTGCAATATCAAATATAATGGTGGGCGCAGTAGCGCAGTGGTTAGTGTGCTGGACTGCTGTGCGAGGGATCCCAGGTTCGATCCCCGGAAAAACACAAATTACATCTTAGTGTTTTTTTCTACTGCGCCACCTCTCGCGAACGTCTGACAAACATCCGAGAGTATAACTGTCCTGAAAAAGCTTCTCAATTCAGCCGTTCGGAATCGGCATACAATTGTAGGTCCCTTCCATTCGTCCCAAAAATAGAAACTCACACAAACGAATGGTTGCGAGAAGCTAGGCCTAGGGTGTCTACCGCCTGTTGCGCCACCTATTTATTTATTTATTTATTTATCAAATATAATAATATTGAGCGTCTAGGGGCCGCTTAAAACCAGTTTTATTTTCAAACAAAAAAATTTTGTTAAATTAAATTTAAATACGAGTGTAACCCTTTTTGACTTTATTTATTTGAAATAATTCATATGCAGAGATACATACTTTTTGATGATTTTTCCAAACGCTATAAACTTTTGAATCTTGAATTAATTGAGAATATTATTTTATGACTTGAGATTGAGACCTATTTGGAACATATGGAGCTATACACGCTTTCCGCCTTAGAGTCTTAATTATTGCTAACTGTATGTATATAATTTTGACCATAGTACATTCATTAAGTCCAATTACGAATCGACTATAGAGTTGTTCACAAATGCGTACAGTAGGTATGGGCATGGCAATAATAAGAGCATGGTAGTGAGTGTGAATGTGACGCAAAATATTAACCACCCGCATATTCGGACCATGTCATTATACAAACAATATCCGTCATATACAAAAGGAGAGGCAGTGCGGAATAACCACACCGCACTCTTCAAATGTCAACTGCAGACTGCAATTAGTACTAATTTCAGTTGGGCTTGATATTTCAATTTCCCAAATGATTTGTGAAAGGGACAGAGATGCAAAGTAGGAACCAAACTCGCGGCCTCGGCATATTTACTTAGCACTCCACTCAGAACTGCTGTGCTAATGTGCGCAATAATTTGTGACATCTAGTGACTGCGTTAATGACATCTGTGAGTGAGCACAAAGTGCATTTTGAAATTTTCCCGAAAATTTCCAAACTGATGATTTCCGGGACTCGAATGACTCCAAAAAGCCACGGTCACCGGCCGCTATTACTGATGGCATTTGCTCTCCCTGATGACACCTCATTAACAGGAAATGCATCACTTAGAGTGCGTATACGCGTTCTGTCCCTGGTCTCTCTGTTGAATTAAAAATAAAATGCAAAATTTTCCATTCACAGAGGCACCGCACCGACACCGACAGAGAGGCAGTGACGAACGATTGAATTACAGCATCAGCTACTTATGGTAATGAATTCGCACAACCCTACGGACCGGCCTAATTGCATTGCGGGTCCTGGCATGCAATATCCCAACAGCAATGTGTGTATGATGATGGCTATTTGTTTATTTGCATTAACTAACCAACACTTTGGACACCCAAAATCGACACTATCCGACAAAGGGACCCGGTGTGTCATTCAAGCTCTATATATGGTGCTAGCTTAAGAACAATAATAATTTGTATGTGGATGGGGACTGATGACGAGGGTGGTACCTAGGCAACATAGTTCGCATTACTCGCCCAATATTGTAATGCATTCCTGGCGATGCTTACACTTTCACCTAACATGACGACAATTGGATATTTGCACAAACATGCCATGACAGCAAAGAGGGGAAGTAAATATATAGCCTGGTGCAGACTGCCCAAAAGGTATGCACATATGCATGCGCTAGTCACTGAGAATCGATTGCTGATCATGATGACGAGAATGATGATGGTGGTGGCTAATAGAGGCATTGGGTTAGGGTTACACAATCGGTCACTACTTGTGTTTGTTTACGTTTGTGGGCTAATGCTGACACTGCTGCTGTTGCTTCTGCTGTAAATCCTTTCGGAATGGGTCGTTGGTAGAATAATTTGCAATATGCATGATTACAATGGAAATTTCTGTCACCTGAAGGCATTCTATGAGTCAACCTTCTTGTGTCATTTAAGGCGATGAATATTGCAGTTCTACATACGTACATAATGTTTGTCGAATAGGAAGACTGTATATACAAGTAAACATGGAGCTATAACAGTAAGAAATTGAATGTTCTGGTTAAATTGTGGTTCTATGAACTCTAGCTATTAATTCGAAATGAAATTGTGCTTACGAATTGCAAGTAGGTATACATTCATGGGTTAAGGGTATAGTGATGATAAGGACATTGCTTATGCTTAAGATGGGTTCTGCCATTTAATTATTAAAATGATGCAAGTGTACGTTGGACTTATTTTCTTAGAAAGACCAAAGACCTTAGTCGGGGAACGTTGACAAGGATAGCTTACACAAATCAACAGAATAGGAAATATGTACCAGCAATGAGGGGATTTGGATTACCGCACTCTAATTCTAAACGGCAGTAAGACCTAAAATTTTGTTTGAATCCTCACCTAGACGTGTAGTTTAATTTGAGGTGCATATGAATAGTCCTGCGACTTATTTAGATACCTACATCACTATGACGAAGCTTAAAAACTAAATTGTCGTGGATGTCAAGTATAATGTATAAAAGAGCACTCTGTATCCTTCGAATTACTTTGTGAAAGTTGAAAGCCAGATAGTTTATGTGTATTTTTTGGGTACAAGAAAGTGACTGACAGGCGCAAAATTAAACAAAAGAACCCTACTCGAAATCGCATTCTTAATTCTTCCTCGAGAAAGTGAGCACCTGTAGATGGATGCAAATGGATGTAGAGTAGATTGCGATGTTAAACTTATTATTTACGAATCTAAGGATTTCTCTGGTAAAGCTGTTTTGTATCTCTGAAAAGTGCAGTCTCGCCATCTTTCATGCAGGGAGGACTTCGGTCCACCTCTCCTTCATAGTCCATATGGGGTCGGGGTGGAATCAAAGACTCGATGAGCTGCTGCCATGCACTCCACGTGACTTAGCTATATGTACATATAAGTTATTGCATTTTAACCTTTTTGACCAGGCCAATATTGCTGTATAGGACGTACATATTATAGTGATCGTCGTTAAATCTTCTCCTTTACACTCCATCTTAATTTTCCTACAGAACCTAAAAATTAAAATTTGGTCTGAGAGGTCAACCCCTTTCAAATTGACGAAGAAATACCTTCAAAGGTGCTTCCTTCTGTTCGGAGCCACAGCTTGACATTAACAGAGAAGATGAGTAATATCCTCAGCGACCTGCTTGTGTCCATATTTGTTAAACCTAATGTCGTAACCTTCCAAAGAACACAGTGACCAGAGATCGCCTTTCGTAGCTTCCTGCTGAATTTTAACAATTCTATAGATTTTTTTCGATCTTCATAGCTCAGGCCACAAGCCCCCGTGCTCTTCTATTATGTGACCCTGACCATCTTAGGTCTGCTCTGTTTTTTTGTTTTCTCTTTCTCTTGGCCACGATCTTATGCCCCCAATTGTTTCATTTTGTGGAAACCCCGCTGCGTTATTGGCCAGAATATCGGCTTTTTCGTTACCTCAATATTACAGTGGCCAGGTTTCGAGCATTGTACGGTCAGTTCTACTTAGTTCAGATTTGATGATGTGATCTCATTTTAAGTAGTTGCCTCTAGAAGCAGAACATCTACCTGGAACACACAGGACACAGCATATGTGTCGGGAAGTCTCGTTAATTAATGTAGGTCTACCTATATCTCTAGAATATATACCTGACCGTGTATCCTCATTAGTCTTGGAATCATTTGAATAAATTAGTTTGTTTTCATTCGAAACTTAATTCCTTTGACTGTCCTCACTAAGTACCTCGTACGGTATGTCAAAGTCCAGTTCACCCAGACTTTCATCCTCTTTATCAGGGATATTGGAGAAAGATTCCTGCATCGATACAAATTATAATCAAAAACACCCAAAGAATCTTCCTCCCAAAGCGTCCAAAGGGGTTTTCATCCACTTTCATTAAGGTACATGCTTTGAGCGATTGGTAAGAGCGATTCTTTGTTTGATCTCTGTGCCGAAACCGATGACATTTTGAGAGATTATATAGTAGAGCACCGATAGGGCCGATTAGGTTATTAGCGAAAGGCTCTAGCCGTTCACATAGTATAGCTACGGTGACCACATTTGTCAAAGGAAAATAAAGGACAATAATTTTTCTACTTACAAACTGTTGGTATTTATAAAAAAAAAAAGCCAATCAATGAACATTACTAATACATAGTACCTACATAGTTCTATAAAAAAAATATTGGATTGACATTCACTTATATAGCCATATACATATATTAATAACTAGGTAACCAACTAGGAACTGTCAATAAGCAATACGCAACTTTATTTTAACCTATTTCCAAATCGAAGCAACATTATTGCCTGACATTTTTAGCACAAAACTCGTATTGAGAATGGATTACTTCCAGAAAAGAGGAATGGTGAAACCATGAATTTCACAGATGGATCCATGGTGGATGGCGGAGCGGGGACCGGTATCTTTTCAGAAGATCTGGAACTAGCCCGTCCATTAGCCTCGGTAAACACACTTCAGTATACCAGGCTGAGATGATTGCTCTGCTGCATGCGTTGGACTACTTGCTTGAGAGTCAGGTGGAAGGAAGAAATATCCTTATAGCACTGGACAATCAGGCGGTGACTAGATGCATGGAACAGACAACCATACACCTTTTGGAGTTCGAATTTCTCCAAATCGCTTCTAGTGCTTACTTTGGCCATACAAGGAAATTTGTTTCAAAATATTTGCTTCCTAGTTCTTTGGGTGGGCGTTGATCACCAATAAGTCAGGACAAATATATGATATTTCATCGAAAAGTTGTACGCCATTTAAAAATAAGCTTGTTTTTTTTCTGAGAAATAAATGGCAGATTTTCTCAATACTTGGCCAATCCGGTGTTTCACGAAATAAGACCCTCTCAAGGACTTCTACGTCCAAAAATATAGAATTCTATTGGCAAATGTATTGTTTCATAACATTACAGTATATGTTTCGATACTTCGTAGAGTTCAATTAAAAAAAAAAATAAATAGGCGGCGCAACACCCAAGGCCAGTGCTGCCAGATGTTTTTCCCCAGAAATCGTAATTACTAGCTTTCAAAATCGTGGAAATACGATTTTGTTGGAAAAAAAAAAAAAAAAATATAGTATACAGTAGAAATCGTTTATAACGATGCTGAAGGGACCTTAGAATTTCATCGTTATAACCGGTCCATCGTTATATCCGGTACAATAAAAAAATACAAAAAAATTATGTACTTTATCGAAAAAAAGTGATATAAATTTAAGAAAAGTCTCGAGGAACAAACTCACAAATTTGTTATTCTTTTGCACATTTGGTTGTGTAAAATATTTTTCTAAGAGAGTTGTGCAATATTTGGATTTTAATTTGAAGCGGCCATATACCATCTTGAGAACTACCTTCCCTCCACAGTCCACGTACTATACTTGTTGCTAACAAAAATCAACATTTACTAAGCTCTTTAGATACCATATAAGTATGTAAATCGAAAATTGAATTAACTTTAACGCTGTAGACCTGTGAGAATATCCAAGGACCGGTGACTGCGATCTCTGGAAATTTAGATACCATAAATTGTACTAAATTCATCCTCGGCATTTTATTTTCTCTTCAACATTCTAGCAAAACTCAAGTAGCAAACTTATAAAAATTTAGCATACCTATAGAATAATTTATTATCTTGCTCCCCGAGCAGGATCATTTTTTGACAGCTCAAAATTCGTTTTTCACCACGATAGTGTCAGAAAACTATAAGAGGATAATTATTTAGCGCAATTGATACACGGCTTTAGATACAATGAAAATAACAATCCGTAGACTGTAAAAACAGTTTTTACTATCGCTATAAACAGTTTTTAGACTTAAATATGGTACATTTTCATCGCTATAACAGATTTCATCGTTATATCCGGCATCGTTGTAACCGAAATTACTTTGAATTAAACGGAGTTTTGCCGGGACTTTGAAAATATATCGTTATATCCGGTTCATTGCTATATCAGGTATTGTTACAACCGATTTCTACTGTATATAGAAAATATACGTTCAAGAGTAGCAGATGACTTCGGAAGTGATAAAACTTCAAAAATTAAATTTTTCATTAACGGAAATGGTAAACTTTCATTACCATGCTTTGTTTGTGAAACGTTTTTCCAAAAAAATGTTACATCTATTGAAGATCGAGGTGTAGAAAAAAGATATTCAAAATTGAGGTTTCTTATCTCACGAAATTCGGCATCGGCGTCTTGAATATCTTTATTTAGAATTAAATTTGGAAAACTTTTGAATAATGGATAAAAATAATCTACTTTTTTTTCAATTATGTTTAGTGGATTTAGAAGGGTTAAACTTTGAAGCAATTGGTTTTTGAAGTCAAATCTTTTTTAAGATTTGAGGGACAAGCTCTATATAGAAACCCAAGCAAGCCTGTTTGAATGCTTCAACATCGTTCCTGTTTAGATTTAAAGAATCCAATTGGTCTTGAACTTCTACACGGAGATACAATTTGAAACAATATTCGAAAGCAATTTAAATTCATCATTAAGGTATTTTATGTTTACCACCTTTAAAATATCGGGTTTAAGAAAAAAATCTAAAATTGTAAAAACTAATTGCTTCACTTCATAATACATTTTATGTATTTGTGGCTGCTCGTTCGTTCACCTTCATATTTTCAGAAGATATTGGGAAAATTGCAAATGAATTTTTGTATTCAATAAATTTGAAAAAAATCTTGGAATTTTATGCTTTTTTAGCTCAAAAATCTTGGAATAAGTTTTAAGCCCTAAAATCGTAAAAATACGATAAATCGTGGAATCTGGCACCGCTGCCCAAGGCCTAGCTTCTCGCAACCATTCGTTTTGTGTGAGTTTCTATTTTTGGAACGAATCCCTTCCATATGTATATGGCTATATAAGTGAATGTCAAAACAATTTTATGCCGAGTCCGAACGGCTGAATTGAGAAGCTTTTTCAGGACAGTCATACTCTCGGATGTTTGTCAGACGTTCGCGAGAGGTGGCGCAGTAGAAAAAACCTTAAGATGTAATTTGTGTTTTTCCGGGGATCGAACCTGGGATCCCTCGCACAGTAGTCCAGCACTCTAACCACTGCGCTATTGCGCCCACAATTGCCCAACAACAACAAATTATTCTCTATTCTATGCATTAAATTTTTTTGTCAGTTTTTAAAGGACAGTTTCAAAAATAAAGGACAAAATCCGTCCTTTATTGAAAATAAAAAAATACAGGACAGAGGTAAAAATAAAGTAAAAATAAAGGACTGTCCTTTTAAATAAAGGACGGATGGTCAGTGTAAGTATAGCCGAAAGGATCTCATATGCGACAATACTGCAACTAGAGCAGTTCAGAGTAGATCCCTTTTTGTTTCCTGTGGAAGGTGCACACAATGCTTGGTTCCATTCATCGGGCTGTTTTATATGTGTCATCAGTTAATTAACCACGCAACGTGCCAAGTTAATTACGAACTCACTATTCAATACCATTGGTGCGCTTTAAAACAGGGTGCTGCACATGGTTGGTTGGTTGGTTGGTTGAAAGTGGCTGTCAGCTAAAAACGCCAACACACTTAGACCAGTACAGGTCCATTGTGATGCCACGATGAAGGATCTAAAATCTCCCTACTAGTTGAACCATTTTGAGCTCTTTATAAAGCGTAAGAGGCTTCTGATGTCTATGCTTGTCAGATCGCCCAAGTCGTTGTAATAGAAGGCTCCTAAGTGAAGCTTCCTTCTGCGGGAGAGAGCTGGACATGAACAAAGAAGGTGAGGGATAGTTTCATCCTCTTCCTCGTCCATGCAGCTTCTACAAAAGTCGTTTGCGAAGAGGCCCAGCCTTGCGGCATGTTTGCCAATCAGGCAGTGTCCAGTAATGACACCTATTGTGGTGCCGATATGCAATCTGTTGAGAGAGATCAATTTCTTAGAGCGTTTCAAATCCAGCTTAGGCCAAATTTGTTTTGTCGCTAGACAAATGGTTAAACTCGTCCACCTAAGATTTGTACTCTCGATAGCATTCAGCTTCAATTTTTGTGTTGCACATGGTCTTCGAAATATTGTCGATCAATCTCAGGAAAGACGCGGTATTTGACATTTTGACGAACGAACAAAAACGTAAATGTTCGAGAGGTAGACAGGGGCTATCTAGAGATCCTTTAGTCGCATGAGTATGATAGAAGTATAGGGCAACATGCGTCATCACATAACAATCTTAAAACAGAATTATTAAAGCGCTCAAAGGTGATCAGTTGAGGCATAGCGACATATCTCCGCCGACATATCTCCGCCCAGTACATTTTTCGAGCGGAATTATGTCGTTTTTTTTCTGGCGGAGTTATGTCGTTTTGAAAACGTCATATCTAAAACGTCATAACTCCGCGCGGAAATATGTCATTCTTAGTTCGGCGGAGATATGTCGCGCGGACTTATGTCGCTACCCCATCAGTTGACTATTTGGCTTGGACATAAATAAAATGCTGCACACTTTAAAAATCATATTCAATCATTATGCAGAAAATCACCCCAAAGGCAATTACAGGGAATCAGTTGAAGGTTTTCCACCTGCAAAGAAATTCTATCCACTTTCATTAAATTAAATAAATTAAACTAGTTTCTTGTTGTCATGTGTGCATTTATTAGCCTTTGGGCAAATGCAATATAGAGCATCGAATACCATGCTGTGCACTTCTTCGAGTGACACTCAGCATTTGATAGATAAATTGACTTTACACACCCTTAAGTCAATTCGAAGCAATGTTCCTGCTATATGAATCAAGAAATCTTACAATAGATCCCTCTAGGGAAGAGTTGGGACGATTTATGTATATCGTTCATGATTAAATGTAGTACAGGAGAGATTATTTTCAGGATTCCCCAACATGAGATATTGTTAGACAGAATTAATTAAAATGTAAGCCTTAGGGGCGTCAATGGACTTAATATGCACTGATGAGGGGATTGGTTTTGTCTAATTTAATAATACATCAGGGATTTTCAATAATTATTATATTAGCCACACAGTAAAGATAAAATGTGAATGTAAGCAAGATACACATTTTTAGGTAATTTTTACTGAAAAGCTGCGATTGGTTTGAGTAAAATTTATAGATTAACAAAGTTACTAAAAATCTACTCTTCTATGTACCCTTGTGAGGAGACTTATGCTCAAAACACATGTGCAGAAATTCTGAACGATTCACTGCAGGCAGTACTGCAGATGCAACAGATGTGCAGAATTCAATTTGCATCGATTTTTGTCTTACGACTCGAGAATGTGATGGTGCAGGGGATAGCCGCACACGGATGGGCCGCGAATTCCCATCCAATTCTTGTGTTCTCTTTCGCTCTCTTTCGTTATTTTCAGCGCTGCTTTATTCTCAAACCATACTCCGTCGCTATAGACGTCTGCATTTGCTCTATTTTCGAACTGTGTGCGGTCTGCGCTTCGAAAATGCAGCTACCACCGCGAACGACGATTGAGAAAAAAAGGAAACAAAGGCAATTTGACAACCAAGACACTAAAGTGAAAACACTGGCCGTATAAATGCACCATAAGTGCCCAAAAGAAAATTAAGAAGTGTCGTAAGGCAAAATTCGGTGCGTGTATAAGCCCCGGTGCACACTTGCGTTTTTTAACGCGCTTTCAAAGTTATCTTAAAGATTTTTTTTGGAAAAAAACACAAAGGTTACTTTAAGGCACATTTATTTTAAATAAATAGAAGAGAAAAAAATAAAATCTTGATACCAATTCTCGTAATAGTCCCCGCACATGGGACTTTTACAGGAGGTACAGAAAAATCTGGTCTTACGCATCTTTGTGTAATCGTAGAAAATCCAATTTTTTTCTGGCTTGTTTTTCAGGGTTCACTGGAATACATGGCAAAGTATCACCTAAAATGGCTTCAATATTTCTTTTTAGGCATCGCCTCAAAATTGGTACTTCGATACCATATAAACCAACCAAAAGGCTCTATCAATTGGCGTGATATCTCTTTCACAAATGCTCCCTTTGTCAATGGTTTTTGTTTATTACGGCTGCTATTACGTAGGTGGATGACAAAAAAGTTGACTATAGACATATACATATTCCATTTGTCAAAAAAAGTAACGTAGATGCCACGTAACTATAAAAAATTGTAATACTATTCATAAACATACGTACCTCAGACCCCTTGCATGTCGAATTTCGAAAATTAAACTTTTATGCACCTTAGGAAGGTACGTGTTTGTATCTCTTTTTCACCGCATGCTATGACTGATTAATCAACTGAGAGGGTCTGTGAGACCCATGTTTATTAATCTAGGGTTAAGCCCTAGCTATACGCCCACGTTCTCAATTTTTCACCTCGGTTTTGAAGCGTTTTCTCGCCTTTTCGATCGTTTTTCAATCACTTTTTACAAGATTTGTGTCATGTTTTTTGGGTTTCAACTTGGTTTCTTTATCTACTCTCTGTTTGACTTGTTTTTCGCGCATATTTTGCATTCATTTTTGATAATTGTTGGTTTATTTTTTCAGAAGTGTTTCTGACTTCTCTTATTTAGACACATTTTTTTCGGGTTTTCTGACACTATTTTTGTATTGGTGTTTGATAAGTTGCTTGTCATCTTTTGCTGAGTTTCTTTTAATTTCACAATGAACTGTCAATAATGTAGTCTTGATTGGAAGACCTTTGGCATATTGATCATTCATCACATGCCTAAAGTTTAAGTCTCTCTGGCTAAGGGGATCCAATTTCTGATTATGTCATTACTAGTCTTAAGAAAGACACTGAATGGTTAGGCCCTGTTACTGAAATGGCACGCCCATATAGGATTTAGATACTTAAGACCTCAAAATAAACAACTTCTTACTAGCAGTCTTCTAGACCTAAAGTCATAGGGATTACTCGTCTTGCAACAACACAACTGACCATCGAATGGAACTACAATAACTTTGCATATCTATAGTGTTCATCTAGCACTTTTCTCTTTCCTATCTTGTCAATGAGAGGAAATAACTCAACAAAACAGCTGGTCAAATGGAAAAAAAAATTAGCTATCGCTCACAACTGGAAAATGATACCAACATCAGTCTTCGATTGAAATTCGAAGCAGAAGATGACATTCTCCGAGAATGAGTTTCGATTCGGTACGAATTTGTCACAACTGGCAGCAGTGGGTGGAATCGAACTTCTCGAAGGAAGAGTATTCATCCCCCATGCAGACTACATATATTTGAAGAAAATATTTTTTATGTTTCCTATCCTTGAGTTTTTTGTTTCCTCTTGTGCAATACAGTCATGATATTGAGAAATGAAATCGATTGCATTTTAAATTGGTTCTTGCACTAGAACACTGTGATGGAGACGATCGACGGGGTGGCAATGGCAATGCACTGATATCAAGTAAATTCCGAACGGAAATTCCACAGATTTGCTCTGCTTATCCTTACTCCTCCTCCGCACTTTACTTCAGGTTTAAACATTTTTCTTTCGTCGCATGTAGCTGTCATCGTTTTTCTTATATCATCCATCTGCCAGAGGCGATTCCAATTCGATATAAGTATTTGGATCGGGTGCACGAATCCGTATCCTTCACCAGTAAAAGACGAGGGAAAATTGCAAAACATACATGATTTCGTAGCAATCAAATATAACAAGGCCATGTTGGATATTTAAATACCAGAGCAGGATGTATTCGAAGAATTATCCAGCATCCACCCGTGCTGGATGTAGTAAGAGAATGGGCGACTGTATGTAGTTCAATTAGGGCTCAAGCAATATTGACTTGTAGCTGAGTTCTTAAATTACTGCTCCTTGTTTGGACGACCATTGAATGGAGATGGTAGACGACGCAGATATGCTTAGTATAATGTATAATGTGCCTTAAATTATCCTCTGTATACTTCAAGCCGAAGTTTTGCATTTCGAAAACACTATTGGAATGTGTTGCAATAATGTTCCTGATAAAGTGAAGCCAATCAATGAGTCGATAAAGGTAGATGAACAGTATATATTTATAAACGGAGTCAGTTTATGGAAATATTCAGATTTGGACTCATCTGCATACTGTTCCCTGTTGTTTATAGTAATTATAATTATAAACGAGAGGAGTTCAGTAGATTGTTGGGTTTTCTTGAACTGACTAAATCCATTTGCTGTTTTGTCCAAACTCATATTCCGCACGCTTGCAAATTGGCTGCGCCTGAACTAATTCAAGTTAATTCCCGTAATCTGCCATCCACCATCAAATATAGATACATTTTCCAGGAATCCCCCTCTAAGCCCAGTAGCCTTACAATGGAAACATAAATTCGCAATTATTTGAAATTAATTTCACTGCTTACAACAATCGAGGACCTACCCTACTTATTGGTAACACACTCTAACGCGCATCCGACACTCTATATGCATCGCGCCTATCTATGTCGATGTTGAACGATAAATCTATTGAGGCGTGTCCAAAATCATATTATGAGGAACAATTTCATCAAAATAAAATTACTGGTAAATAAATTTGAGTTTGCGAGCCCAGAATTACCGGTGCGTATATCGAGTGTGCCAAATTGGGGCCGGTCGCGTGAGCTCGAAAATATGTCACGAGACTTGAATTAGTCGGTCAATTTGCGTCTGTCAGAGGACCTGAAACAAAAACTGGATCAAAGGATACAGCGGAACCGGTATTATATGGGATTTTGATGTGAATTACGTTCTTTATCCGATGGATGGGAGTATTTGTGACATGAATTGTGTATGCACATGCCGGAAAGCCGCGAGGTCATTACCGTGCGCACAATGCGCCTCTAATCACGGTTGAGCGAATTAGATTTATCACATTTCGCTGATGCAATTGCCCCGAAGTTGATTGAATTAAAGTGGGTGGCGCACGCCCGCCGCCCGGCCGGCACCAGTGCGTGGAGTCGGAGTGAGTTAGCTGACGGGTATTGGAAAACAAAAAACTAATAACAGTGTTCGGGCAATTTAATTAAATTGCGGAGAATTATTAATTGATGTTGATTTAATTTTGCTGAATGTGGATGTATTGTGGTTGGGACTTCTAATCCTCTATAATTACAAAATAAGTGCACATCCATGAAAGGAGGTTATAGATTATAATGCCGATGTTGCGAAATTTATTAAATGCTACCAATATATTTCTGTTTGCACTTTAGGTAGGTATCTAAAATATATACTTTCTATGTTGTTCAATTTTATATTGGCTTTCAAGATACCTCGTTTTATATGGTATCTTCACTCTATATTTATCAATAAGGTATAATACTAGTTAGCTAGAAAAGGCAGCGCTTAAATTGATGTAGACTTGACATACAGACTTAGGCAAACAGTCTTTAGCTATCTACACATTAGTAAAAGTCTTAGGAAAATCCTAGAGTCTAGACTATATTCGACAAGATCTGCCTGATATCTGAAGAGGAATGTGGATTGAGAAGAATAAAAAGAAGCAGCACGAGAAGTTCGCGATCAAGAAAATAGAGAGACGCTACTCCAGAAGAAGCAATGTTCGGAAGTTTTACCAAGAGCTAAAAAGAATGTGTTAAGGCAACAAGACAAGAAGACAAGAGACATGCAGTGCAGACTGTAGGTAGAGGTAAGCAAGGAAACCTTGTAGTAGAGTCACAGTCGGTATTGCGATATTCAAAATCGACTTGTTAAACGGCGAAGACGACTCCCATTCTGCCATTAGGCAGAACGAACCATTAAATGAAAACCAAGATTTTCATCTAACAGACCAAACTAAAGTGCAGCAATATCTGAACTCAAATCCATAGTTTTCTGGATCAGATTGCAGCGCGAGAAGATTTTCGGAAGATCATACGCCAAATCATCTCCAAGATTTTCTCGGAGGAATACATAAGTATCTATCGAGTCTAACGCAGCGTTCCCTCCCGTGCTACTATTGTACTCATTTGCTCATTTTGAGTACATTTTTATAAACTGAGTACGGACACTACTTTGAAGCCGTCGCGTACTACTATTTCATAACATATAATATAAACATAATTTATTTTTATTTTTTTCGAAATATACATAATATTTTTGTTTCCTAAACCTGACACTTGAGGAGTACTTAACTACCTACTTATAAGGACCTTTTTACTTTCCCATACAATTTAAGTCTGAACTGTATGATTAAAAAGTGCCCAATTATAACACAAAATCATAAAACGTTTTGTAAGAGAACAAAAATTGACTTCATATAGTGAGAGATTTGTTTTCATTAAAAATTGTTGAAATGTGCGGCATAATACAATAATAGTACGAATAAGAACAATGGACATTATGGTGCAATTAAAACTGTTAGCTACGTAATTCTAATATTATATGTACCTACTTTTTTTTAAAGAAGATGTGTAACTTACTCAATAAATATTATTTACTAATGGAGCTAGAATGATCAAGCACTGACGCACTGAGTAGAGTAAACTCCGTTACATAAAACTTTCAGGAATATGAGGATTTCTTCGATTTTCAACTATTTATTTGAAACGAAGTTGACTCTGTATACACTGGAACTAAGTCAAAGCTTCAGCAAAGTCCAAGAATTGACTGGTGAATCTGCCACTGCCTTTTTGATGTATTTTCATACTATTGGGGAGGTATGTTCTATGTTTGCACAATTTTTGCAATGCTTTTCATATTTTGCAATTTTTCAATAATTTTTAAAGAAAACTGTGAAAAATGGTTTTATTTTCATACAAATTTATTTGATGTTTAACAAATCAGATATAATTCGCTATGCAAAACAACATACATAAGTACATAAAGGAAAACTAACTACGTCTTTATTTATTTTTGAATTTGTAAAAGTAAGAAAACAATTTATATTGGGAAATTAAAGTCGAATTTTCTAGAAATGAATGTTAAGAAAATACCATAAGTCACATTGGTCGGAATTATAGCTCTTTGAACAACGTCCCTAATACATTATTAGTCTTAAAAGTTATTGTTTGAATATACGAATTCTAACGGCTTGGAAAAAACAGCTCAGTTTATTTATGATATTTTTTAACTAAAGAATGTAGTCTCAAAAACAAAAAAACTACAAATAAGCAATTTATGGAAAAACAAATCATACTATAAAAAAAATAACATCACATTTAGGCACTACTTTTATCAAATTTGTCTGTCAAACTCAGCATGGCCACATGGTGTTATTTCGTCAATAGATTACTGATTGCGGAAATTGATAGAAACTCAAATTTTGACCACTTTTATACTTATAACTGGAAAGTAAACTATAGTTTAGGTGCATTGTATACCTTGGAAGCCATTTGAGTACTATTTTCCACCGAGATGAGAACTCTGCTCAACCAAAAGGGAGGGAACGCTGGTCTAACGCCGATAGACAACAGGTATACATGTATAGTTTTGGCATAACTGCCAAATTGGTCAGCTTGTGCAGAATGACGATGGAGAACTCTCGTTGCTAAATTAAGGTAGAAAATAATTTCACTAAATTTTTTTATATTTTATTATTTTTTATGTCAGAAAAAGATTTAAACAAGGTGATGTAAATCCAGAAAAACTTATTCAAAATTATACTTGAGAGAATTGTAGAAACTCACAAACTCTGTCACAACTTCTTATTTCTTACATTTGCCAGCCACTTTATAAATAAATAAATATTTGTCAACCGTTCGTCTGTAGGTATGATTTATCGACTAACGTAGGAGATCCTACAGAAAGATCAAATCTATCTAACAACCGCTGGTGCACAGAAGACTATAGTTGAGCGATGGTTACTGAAATTATTTCTCGAAATGCGACATATGAACGCCCTACAAGGCAAACGTTTGCAACAGACAAGGTCGCCAGACGAAAAAGCTAAGGATGGATCCACAACTTACAAAAGCAACTGCCGAAGCAGTGTTCGACTTTTCTAAAGTCATATAAACATAATCAGATTGATTCTTCAGAATTAAACAGGCGACAGAGTACTGAACATCAAGACAAATTAGAGCTGGTATACGGTATACCACAAAGCAGCATGCTAAGTCCAACGCTATACATTTTATTCACTAGCGATAAGCGATCTGGCCTGAAGGTGGAGAAACCTATGTAGAAAGGTTTGCAGATGCAAATGACACAGCTGTATAATATGTACATTGTACTTGCTGTGGAAACAAAAAAGCTCCAAATATGGACAAAAAAAAAATTGCAGATTAGAAAAGATTAGAAAAGTCATTCCATATTAATTTTCGTATAAAAACGTAACACACGTCATTTCAATAGGTATACACATGAAATTCTTAAATATGTACAGCCATGACTATAGATGATAAACGGCCGGCGTTGGAAAGCGCGTAGCCCCAGAATTGGTTTACGTAAACGCCATTTTGACGTTTTTAAGTTAGGTATGCACTAAATGGGTTTTCCCGGCGTTTACGTCAAATTTTAGGAGCAAAAGCTGTATTCGAGATTAGCTGAAATATTTTTTCCTGATATAAACTTAAATCTCAACTTACGTTACGTTACGAGTTGTCCATTTCCATATGAACTTCATAAGTAAAAATGAAGGAATTCGATCGGGCAGAATTTTAGTAAATCGCTTTCACACTTTAAAGTATAGATTTGCCATAAAAGCTGTTTTGGCGTTGTAGGTCCCTTCCATTGGGATTTTGATTTGATTTGATTTGATTTATTGATTTCTAATACATCTTTTACATATAGACTTAATGTCTTTAAAATTGCAAAAGTTAAAAAGATTTACATATTTATGTTCAAGCTTGGTTTATAATTTAAGAAAAGAAAAAAAAAATAATTTTAAAACTAACATTTTGATTAGAACATTTTAGAAAACGAAAAATAAGCTTTCTTATTACAAAGGGACCTACTTAAGAATAATTATCAGCCAAAAATCCAAATACCACCCTCTCGAATTGCCTGGTTCCACGAAGTTTTCTTATGAATAGGGGTAGGGAGTTCCAGTGCCTGATGACGTAAACAAGAAAAATCTCGGTTGAATAAAGATATAAGACCGATTGGAGACTGAGAATTCAATTTTTTCATAAAGGTACAACGGTTCTTTATTTATTAACAAGTTATTTAATGTTTTAAGGGCGCAGTATTTCATATATGTCTATAGGTTGCATCCCAGAATATTTTTCGAATAAGCCGGTATATGATCAAACCGTTTGAGGTTGTATACATACCGGACTACATTGTTGAATGCTACAGTTATGTTTCGTCTGGTATCAGCATTATGGCAACAGAAAATCTGGCACCCATATGTAATGATCGGTATGATGATGGTTTTGGCTAAGCTGAGTCTAACATGTTGAGGTGTGAATTGTTTTGACAGAGAAAGAGTTCGTAAGCAACCATATACCTATCTTACCAATTACTGATCGTATATGAAGGTCCCAGCTAAGTGTTGTGTCAAACCAAATGCCCAAATTCTTAACTTTTTCCACATATTGTAAGACTGAATTGCCGAGATACAAGACGGGTAAATAACTAATGTCAAGTTTGGTTTTATAAATAACTACCTATGCATTGCGATTTTTTTGGTTTAATAAAATTTGATTATTTTCGGACCAGCGAATAATGCTTTTAAGGTCGTATTGCGTAGATAATATTCTTGTCAGTACAATGCATACCAATGTTACAAATTTTACAAACATTGGTTCCCATGAATGTCGAAGAATAGCACTTGCAATGTGTTTTTTTTTTTTTTTTTGTATGGATTTTTTAAGACAATAGCTAAGAATGTCTGTAAATTTGAACTTAATCTATTCGGTGGTTTTCGAGAGTGCATCTACATATGTATAAGATTTTGAATGTTTTTTTTTTTTTGTATGGGCTGTGCCACGCCCCTATAATTCAGGATACACAATCAAAAACCATATTATAATCTGCAAACTATTCTGATATGAAATAATTGAAGCTAGGTACTAATTTAATCCATGAGCCTTTACCTACATACATCTCGCAAAAAGTTTAAAGTCTCTCTTGAAAAAATTTCAGCATTCGCATGAATAAAATTGCTATAAGTAGCCAATGCTCAATATTTCGAGTTGTTGTATCGAATCATAGGAAAGGATATATTTGGCTTAATACACCTACAAATAATTTGAAACTTTCAAGGGCCCTTTTGAATTATTGAATTTTTAATTTGAAATGAAAAGTCCATTCATCAAATTAGATTCATTTTCCCCCAAAGAATTGGAGCGCAAAGCCTCACAGTATTAATGCTGCGTGATTAGTAATTTATAAATTTTAACCTTGCAATTGATTTGTAAAAGTCACTAATTAATGATTTACATTGTGGATTGCGGTTCGTTAAGACCTTTCAACGAGTTGGGAGGATGGTATCAACCCCTATCCACGTATGATTGCTTAGAGGCCTATAATATATAAATAATTCACGTTGTGGGATTACAAATTTAATTACTCTTGACGTTCGGGAAAATATATGTACAAATTAAAGTCAATTATGTTGGAGTACATAATTGCCAAAGCGATAAAAGTTATTTGCAAAATGGGCGGTTGGTTGGGTTCGTCTCTCAGATTTGACTAAAATCCTAATCAGAAGAATCTCTTTTGGACATCATTGTTGTGTGATGGCAAAAAATATGTAAGCCACACATAATCTCATCGTATTTCACTTAAACAACCGCATTATGCTAAGGATATCACCCTTTAACGTATCATAACAATCCTACAAAGTACTGAAACTCCATCAGACCAAAACATAAACGCAGTGTAATTCTTGTTTTATGCTCCAACGCCATCAATCCACCCTCTGATGTGAAATTATTCCAGTTATTTATAGTTTTTGCCCTTATCATGCCAACTTGCACAATCTAACAGGGGATATGGCGTTCATTTCATTGTATTCAAGGATTGTTAACCCTTCCCCATGGCTGAAGTAAGCATAAATAATTCATCCCTCGAATGGGGTAAGGAACATGTAGAGATGCCGTGTATTTCCTTTATTATGCCACCGCACTCGCGCACGCAGAATAGTATTGTTGTGCTTGAAAAGACGTCGACACGAAGGCTTACACAATCGATAACCAAAATCAACACAAGACGCAACACAAAGTAATTTTGAAGCTGGTCGCGTGGGACTTTCGAAAAAGAAACTAATTGCTGACCTTCAATGGTCGTTATATTATAACATAACAAACGTATGAATTGGTATGCACATTGATTTTTACAGGCAGATAGCGCTCTTTGCCGTTCCAATAATTTGAGTTCAATGCACGGAACGGCTACGGCACTGCTGATACTAATATCATCAACTGGCTTACAAATAATAATTCACTTCAACCCGTAGCAGATCAGCAACCGGAACTGTAGATTTGGGTAGATTCTGCGTTTATTTTTGGTAGGTAGATGGAGAGACAAAAGGACGATTGGACGTGTTAGATAGGTTAGGTGTGTCTTAAAGCTGTAAAAAATCGCAATCTTTTGAGTATAGCAGTAAATTTATTAAATATTCAAATTTTCAAATCTTTAGATTTCACTTAAGTTATTTGACTTCAAAATCAAAAACCCAGTATTTTTGAAGTCTTAAGTAATGCAATCACCTGAAGCAGTCAAAATACTTGAAGTCAAAAGACTGCAATACTTTTTGATTGCTTGAATTCTTTGAAGTCTTTTTGACGTCTTTTTTATTATTTGCATTCTTTTAGTCATTTGAATGCATTCAATGTTTTGAAGTCTTTTGACTGCTTGAAGTATTTTTATTGATTTAAAGTATTTTTTTTTTTCTAATAAATTAATAAATATTGGTTTTATAGTTGTTTCGAGTACATACACATTTTTAAACTTATATCTGAAATGTGGATTTCAAAAATTCAATCGAATACTTAATTTCTTAAAAAAATACTTCAAGTCAATAAAAATACTACTTCAAGCAGTCAAAAGACTTCAAAACATTGAATGCATTCAAATGACTAAAAGAATGCAAAGAATAAAATAGACGTCAAAAAGACTTCAAAGAATTCAAGCAATCAAAAAGTATTCCAGTCTTTTGACTTCAAGTCGCTTGACTTCTTCATGTGATTGCTTTACTTAAGACTTCAAAAAATACTGGGACTTCGATTTTGAAGTCAAATAACTTAATTGAAGTATTTTGCTCAAATAGTAGGTAATAAGCAATCAAATGACTGCACCTTCAGCGAATGCAATACTAAAGTATTGCAGTCTTTTACAGCTATGGTGTGCCTGTTACCTAAATTCAATTAGGAAGGAGTGTAGATCAAGTTGTGTAAGTATCAATTTTAGAACATTTGCAGGAGTTGTCGTTTAAAATAAAATTCAATTTTATCTCAAAGTGTACATAAATGTATTATACACAAGTATAGTTGCTGTTAGCTTTTTTCACAACAGTTTTTATGGCAGTCCATTAAAAATCAACTATAGCTAGTCTGTTTATTAAATAGTATAGCATCACCAGGTTTACATTATTGGCCTAAATTGGTTTAGGAAAATTTGAAAATTTGTTATCTGTGCCTAAATATGAATGGACATTCCAATTATGGGCAATTCCAATTCAGCCACGTTCGATAGCTATAATAGATTTTGTAAAACATAATAGATTTATAAATTTAAATAGCGTAGGACCTTTATCATGTTAAATCGAGCGACTCTGATTTAGAAAGGCGCTCACTTTTTTTAAACGGGGTATGTAATAGAAAGTTTTTCAAACAAAATCATTCTCAAAATCCTCTTATTAATATGTAGTTTAATTGGGGTCAATATTTTTATACCCGGTACCACACTGTGGTGAGGGTATATTCACTTTGTCATTCCATTTGTAACGCCCATAAGGAGGCGTTGTAGGTATGACAAACTATATATATTATTGATCAGCATCACTTTCTTATTCGATCTAACGATGTCCGTCTGTCTGTCCGTCTGTCTGTCCGCACGATTACAGCCGTAATTTAAGAGCTATCGACTTGAAATTTGGTATGTAAGCTTTTATCCACCAAACTGAGGCTAAGTTCGAAGATGAGCAAGATCGGATGAAAACTACTACTACCTCCCATACAAAAATATCAGATTTATATAGCTTTTTATGTTAAAAATTAAATTTAAATAGCTACAGTAAAGATAGCAAGTTTAAACTTTGCACATATTGTTTTAATAATATTTAAAAATTTTTGACAAAAAATGAGCTTGGTCGAATAAAAAGTACCCATACCTCCCATACAAATATATAATTTTTTAATACTAAAATATTTTTTTTATTTTACAATAATATAGTACCGGGTATTTGAGCTTCGGCATAGTCGAAGATAATTGTCTTACTGGTTTTTTTTTGTGAATTAATTAAAACTAATCTAAATAAATTGTAACACCTGTCTCGGCTGCACTGGAGCTTTCCGGAGTACGCCTGGCTTGGCTCTAGATCTTCTGCTTGATTTACACCCCCTTGATACCTTTATCATGGGATCTACTATCAAAGTGGTGGTTTTTGGTAGCATCCACTGGAGTTTCGATGTCCTTGCGCGACACTTATCCTACGACCCTATAGTGCCATGGATATTTATCGTCTGATACACTGACACCAGAACTTCGGCTGCTGTGCAAATTTTGAGTCAACTTTCCTTGCGTGGCACAGTGTGAAATTTTCGCATTCTAGCGGAACTTTATTCAAGAAATGAAGTTGGTCTTACATGCACCATAACCTTTTTTCTCAGCTCGCAATATAACGGACCGTTTGTTTATGCCTATTTTAGCTGTATATTTGCATAATTTATTGTGCAGGAAGCGCTTAAAGTCAATATTCTCTGTCAAAAAACAAAATATATAGAATTTTTGGATTTACTGATAAAATTTACTAAATATTCCAGTATTAAATCCTTAGTGATTGTGAAAAAATTTCACAAATATTTTATATCTACTATATTTACACTTTACGCGAAAGTAAGTAGATTTTATTTCCTTTTAATTTTTGTATACTTTTTTGTTCGATTTACAGGCTAAAAAAAACAAAAAACAAGGTGGAAACTTGCACTTTGGGTAGAGTTTTAAAATTTTATTCACGTACAGACAAGCCGATTTTTACATTTTTTCTGTTTCTCTGATTATTTTAAAACCAGAAACAAAGGTAATCTCGTGCCCGTTTTTGCCACCCCCATAGATATCATTTTTTTTTTTTTTCAATTACTACTAGATGAAAAATCTAGATGTTTTTGAGTTATGGCGACAAACTGACGATACCGCATGTAACGGGAAGAAGGGAGAAGGGGTAAGTGGGTAAAAATCAGCACACTATTACTGTGTATGGGCTCAGTTTCGTCTAATGAAGATTACCACCTCCCAGCGTAATAAATAAAAATAAAAATTAGAAAACCCCAAAAATTAAAAATTAAAATAAAAAACATATAAAAAGTAAGGTAAAATTTAAAACTTGCATTGCTTTAACACAAAACGGCCTTTTTCAGTCAAGTTAGCCTACAAGGGATGCCAATAGTAAGATTTGGAATTAAGTTCCGCTAGAATGCGAAAATTTCACACTATGCGTGGCTTCAGTCGGAGTCTGAGCCGGAATTCTGATGTAGTCGAATATTTACGGATTACCCCGTTAGCCGTTTCAAAATAAAGGCTCAGAGGATGATTTATCTGTACCTGAACCTACCCTGAGTCTTCCTTCGTACTCGATCAGAGACTCCATTGACGACTGGGTTTCTTATGAACACAAGTGTGCATGTTACGTCTCTCTAAGGATGTGGGCAGGCTAGACGTGTGATCCCCAACGTGTGTAAGAAATCTGTAAACTGTAGATAATTCATTCGCCATCTTACGGAACACTTTGCTATAGCCTTAAGTGAGACCACTGTCTGCAATGCTTTTGGAGAGGTAATGATGACGATACTTTGGGTCATTTCATTTGTTATTGTCCTGCCTTGTTCTCTCCTGCCAGAGAGCGATCTTGCTGAGTTCACTCAGGGTATGCCGTACCGTCGCCACTGATGCCCTACAGGTGCTGATGGGGGTCCCCCCTTTGGATCTTGAGGTGATTCGTAAAGGAATTGCCTACAAGGTCAAGAAGGGCCTACCTCTGTCATCATCTGACTGGGTCAATAGTGGCGAGATTGCAGGGTTGAGTCTTCTAGATGTGAAAAAGGTTTTGACTAATCATGTTTTATCTAAGTGGCAGCTTAGGTGGAACGCCAGTGAGACAGGAAGGGTAACTTTTGAGTTTCTTCCGGATGTCTCATTGGCTGCAGGAAGGTTTGAACAGGGCTTTTCACTGTACATGGGTTTCCTTATGACTGGTCATGGCTCTCTCAATGCATTTTTGTATAAGAGATGTCTGGCTAGCTCTGAGGTGTGCGCATGTGGTGAGCCCCGTGAATACTGGGAGCACGTTTTTTGTTGCTGTTCACTCTATGCTGATATCAGGACCTCCCTGCTATGGGCAATGAGTGGGGAGCTAACACTCGTGACTTCAGTAGGGTCTTATCTTCAAGAGACACTACTGAAAGTTTTGGTAGGTTTGCTGATGAGGTATTTAGAAGGCGCAGATTAGCGCCTAGAGTAGTTGATGTTTAGGTTGATTTATTTTTGTTGTTTGCATTCGTGCATGAGGTTGCCAGGCCTCGGGCTATAAGGAGTCCATCTGGAAGTAGCCTTAACGGCTGCGAAGCTCTGGTACCACAGGAGACAGGAGCCCCTGTCTTAGTGTCTTAGGTCGGTTTTCTGATGACTTGTCATCAGTCGGCTTAGCGCAGCCTGTCTAGGTGTAGGCCCCCTAGTGGGAGTACCGTGGTGGCTGTGGTTGCCCAAAATCGCGGGAGCATAAGTGTTCTTGGACATAAGAGGTGTTAGATGGGCCTCGCTCTCTAGCAAGGAGTGTAGTTCACGCCTTATACATGACTACGAAATTGTACTGGGGTAGTACTTGTACTGCCCTGGGGCATGGTCATCGCTTTTCTTTTGACCCCTTCTGTGGGAAGGCCCACCGTGTTATTGAGCCGTCAAGGCAGGTGTACACGTAAAGCCCTCCATTTCATTTTCTGTCCTGCCTTCGCTCGGATCAGGTGGCATATCGTTGGCACTGGTGTGATGAGTGACATGGTGGTGGGGAGTGCTGATATTATAAGCTCCTAATCGCTGAAGAGCATTCTTGGCTTCCTCCGAAACTCGAAAAAATTCTATTAAAATGGGTAATACTGGATTTACTTCCTGGTAACACAAAGGAACAGTTGCGTCTGAGTGCTTCAGAGAAGTGTTTCTTCAAAAATGTCTTAAAATGTCTCTGCAGTCTACATACCTTTTAAGCTATAAGTTGATCGTTTGTTTAGTTTAGTAAGAAAATTTAAATATAGCTTTATTTTAATTCGTAATATTTGACCTCGTTTAGTGTTCATGTACTAAACACTGTCTTCGACTCATCAAAAATCCTTCATCATAACTCGCAGATGGTTTTTTTTGCAACCCAAATTGTACACATGCAAGGAACGATCAATTTATGTACACATACAGTAAGTTACCCATTCTAAGCACATGATGCGAACAAAAGTACGTACGTACGTAATCCCAGCTAATCTGTTGTAATTATCTGAAAAATGGTCATTAAAAGATTAGCTGTTGCTTGTAATTGAATTTTGCTATCCTTTGGTCGGGATGGAGGGTGATATACTGCTGTCAGTAAAGTCCAGCTATTTTATGGATTGTCCTATTCGCTGAAGCTTTTCCTTTATTTCCTATACCTACTGTTTCTTTTCAGGAAAGCTCCCCTCGTTTACTCCTCTCGTCCAGACACCAAGTTTAGTTTTCAATACGTGAATAAGGAAAAGGGGAGCTACAGCTACCGCAATAGTATGATTTAATCTCATCCGACCAACTCATTGTCCTGTAAGAAAAAGGATATCGAGAGAAAGAACTTCAATTTGGTATCTAGTATTACTGTTACCTTGTCGTTTGCAGTACCTATCTACTTAAAGAGGGACAAGTTAAGCGCTAATCAAATGATTCAATGATTTTCTTCTTCGATGGTTATAACTTATAACATTGTGTTTGGCCATTATCCCTGCTTTTAGTTTCCTTGTGGTTGCATCTTTGACGAAAATATTTAATTTTCTTTTCTTTTTTCAAATTGAATGAGTTTTGGTAGTATCACTCGATGAAGTGGAGAACGGATTATAAAGAAGGAAGTATTGGGGACTATTTCTTGAGGATGTGTACCACTTTCTAGCAGTATGACCCCATTCTCACAGAATTCCGCTTGAATATCCTTGGAGTACGTACGTAAGCATATTCCACGGCGACATTTGGGGACGGTTGGGGCGCATTACAAAGTTTCAAATTTATACGACCAACAGTTCGGTAGTTATGAAAAGGGCCCCTTAAAAGGGGTAATCGCCAATAACTCGGGACCCAAGCAAAATTACCAAAATTTTAAAAATTAATTATCTGTATTTCTTATAATAGAGTACCTACACGAACCGAGTTTGAAGTCGATCGGATAAAAAATAAAAATGTTCGCATACAAATTTTGACCCCCCTTTACATTTGACATATCCCTCCTTATTCATTTTATATATCATAAAGGAAACCTCTGTGCAAAATTTCTGCTTTCTAGCGCAAAGGGTTTGGGCTGGGAGTTCATCAGTGAGTTTATAAAATCCATTTTTATATAAGAGATACAACCCTCAATTAAGCCTGTTCCGAAGCCAACTCTAACATGATTTGCAAACTCCACTCCTTGTTTAACAAAACAAAAAATATGGAATAACCTACTGCCATTTTATAACCTCGATTTTTATAACCCACGAGTTCTTCACTCGCTCGATATGACCGACAGAAAAGAATCAGAAAAAAATCCTTCATCAAAAAAATCATAGAACATTGTATTAATTGAACGACTTGATGACGATGGATGCATGACTTGAAAAACTCTGCTCTCTATATAACAGGAACATTATTAAGAAAAGGAAATATGTACTACTAAATCACAGAAGACATTTGCATTGACACCGAGATTGACACTATCATGAAGTTTTAAGAAGCTGGGACCATTATTTGTAAGAGAAAAAAAAACTGCCGTCAAAAATTGGAAGCGTCTGACCAGGCCTTTTAATTATTGACAGAGGGGTTATTCGAGGTTATCCTTACTGCATTTACCCTAGAATCTGCGTTTGGGCTAGAATCAAAGACCGTGTCGCGTTTCGTGGCAGTCAAAACCGTAGTCAATATAGTGTATAATATTATTTCCTGATAACTGGATATATTTTTTAAATTGGCACTTTGACCTCTAAATGCGTATAACGCTATGAGTTACCTCTGTAATTGTGAAGTGTCTCCTTTTTTGTGAACCGAGCAATCGATGCTTTTCATACAAAAAAGGACTCCTATCTAAGCTTAACAATTTTATTTTTTTTTTTTTTCCAAACATGCAAGGTCTATTTTTTTCTATTCACTTCAATCGATTTACTTATTGGTATCAAATCGATTACATCGTGGTTATCTTCTTGGCCATGAAGGTAACACTCGGCGTGTGAAAAGCCACTCTCGTAGTCGAATTCGATAGTAATTAATTTGCCTCAAACCTTTTTGGCCAATGACGGTGATAATAACAACAGTTGTTGCTTTTATTGTTCAAGTGTTGTGTCCACAAAATTTCGTCGCAACGCAAATATGGCGCCAGGATTTTGTCAACACACAATAATATTCATACACGAAAACAATTCGCGTGTGTGTTCAGCCGCACGTGATGTAAACTTTATGAAAGTTCTATGATTGTAGTTTGTTATACACCTACAATGCGAAGTGGAGATTTGAAGCTGAGATTGGTTCGGGGCGTTAATTAGTTTGGTTTTGGTTTTGCGCGTTAGTTGGACTTTTGATTGATTTTTTTTTTCTCAGGAACGACAACAACATTTTTTTTAAATATTTACCCATTAAATACGCAAAGTGTTACAAGAAGTGAAACATTATCCTCAAACATTTTCTAAGTTGCATTCTAAGTGTGATAAATTCTATTTCCGTATTTAAATAAAGGTCCCAAAAAGATGTATGCCGGAGGCAGTTCCGACTGTTAAGCTTCTTCGCCGTCACTAAGTAAAATTAAAAACACGGATTACTATAAATGTATATAAGTAATATAGTTGTTGCAACAAACCCATAAAGGAACTCAGGTCTAGATTTTATAATAGTAATTACTTACCTGCTATGGTGCACTGGCTATATGCAGTGGTGGTCATTAGAAGAAAATTTCTGGGCTGGTACTTCTTCCAACATCTAGAGGAGATAGACAATACCAACTATAAGGGACTACTTGGTTTTTGCAGGGAAATTGGGGCTTTCTCAAGGGCAAGTGTTTAGGTGTTTTTTCCATTGTAGGTCACTGCAATTGGTTCCCCCCAGGGATCGCGATGCCCTAATGGTGCCTTAGTGCCGTATGAGACATTTCTCTCATACCCCTTTTTAACCTAACCTAAACTAATTACTTTATGCAAATTTTATTGGTGCAACAAGTGGTTCGTCTCTGTAATTTGAATGACATTAAGTAGAACTGTTGCCAAAGTTTAAAGTGCGTGCTCCATATTATATGGAAGTTATATTGTAGTACTGGTCTACCATGTGCTTCGAAGAAACTGATAATATACCTATTATAACCTTACAATGACTATACGTATAGAAGAAAATGTTGCAGAGTGTTGACTATTAGTGCACTTTTTGACGTCCATCATTTGGTCATGTTGTTAAATTGATATGTTTTTAAAATGATATCGCAACAAATTTCAGTTTCTGTTTCTAAAGGGTCCGCCAAATAATTTTTTTTTTTTTTTTGAAAATCCTATAAAAAAAAACTACTGAATATTTTCTCAAATTTCTTTTTTTATTTGAAAGTACAATCCTTCCGGTTAATAATGGAAAATAATTTCTTTCAAATGGCTGCCTCGGCTGGCCATGCAGTAGCCTACACGATCGGTCCAATTTTTAAGCACATTATCGATTGTGTGCAGCTGTATTTCACCAATGGCTTCACGAATATTGTCCTTTAAAGCGTCAATTGTCTCTGGCATGTCGGCGTAACACTTATCTTTTACGGCACCCCACAAATAATAGTCCAACGGGGTCAAATCGCAGCGCCGCGGTGGCCAAAAGACATCAGCTCTGCGGCTGATAATGCGATCTTCAAAAACAGGGCGCAAAACATCGAGTGTAGCTTCGGCTGTGTGGCACGTAGCGCCGTCCTGTTGAAACCAAATGTTGCCAATATCCTCCTCTTCAATTTTTGTGAACAAAAATTCGTTCAACATGGCCCGATAACGATCGCCATTGACTGTAACGGCCACTCCTTGCTCATTTTCGAAGAAAAATGGCCCAATTATGCCTCTGGACCAAAATCCGCACCAAACAGTGACTCGTTTTGGGTATATCGGCTTTTCAATGTATGCGTGCGGGTTTTCTGTGCCCCAAATGCGACAATTTTGCTTGTTTACATACCCGCCAAGATCAAAATGAGCTTCATCTGAAAATATGATTTTTTTGGCAAAATCGGCATCTTCTCTAAGCAGGCCCACTTAGCGAAGCGAAAACGCATTGGATGGTCAGTTGGCTTCAACTCCTGAACCAATTGGACTTTGTATGGCGTCATACCAAGGTCTTTATGCAAAATTCGTCTCAATGATGTCTCCGAAATGTTCAATTGTTGAGAACGACGGTGAATTGATGTTGATGGCGCTTCACGCACACTTTCTGCCACAGCACCAATTTTCTCGGGTGTACGCACTGTTTTTGGCTTTTCACGCTTTGGTTTATCGATGAGGATGCCAGTTTCTTTCACTTTTTTCACAAGATAACGAACATACGGAGCTGACGGTGCTTCTCTTCTTCCAAAATCCGTACGCAATTTTCGCACACATTCTGCAACATTACCATGATTTTCAAAGTAATGTCGCAATATTTCCCAGCGTTGTTCAAGCGTACACTCAGAGAAAAATCCTGTGTAATATTGCCTTAACCGCATTAGGTAAAGTTTTTTGTATGGATATTATTAGACAAGCATATTTCTCCTTAAAACTAAGCACATTTGTATACGACCTAACTAATGGAAAATAAGCTGAATTGCCTAAAATTGCTTAGCAGTTTTAACCAAGAGATAACATGTTTTTTTCTTAACTTTGCCTTTTATTGCTAGGTTAACTAAGTAATTTTGCCTTAGGTCTTAGACAACTTTTCTTAAAAAATTGGGTAGCGGTTTAACTTTAACTTAGGTCTAAAGGAGTTTTGCCTTAAATCTAGGAAGACACCCCTCTAATTGTCTTGAACTGTGTAAATTTGCCTTAGGCCGACTGTACTTTGCCTTAAGCCTGTGGTTACTTTTGGAAGTATAATACATAGTTATATTCGCGTGCAAAAATTAGACAGTCTATTTGCAATTTCCGTAAAGCAAACGTGTAATTGTGTGCTTATATTTTTAGACAAAACAGCGGCAATTTTTGTTAATTAGATATACAAAATTCAAACTGCGTGCTGGCTTGCAGATTACAATAATAAGGTGAGTTTTAGCAATAGTGTCAATAGTTCCTATTGTGGACTATAATTGCTGATAAAAAACAACATCCCTCTTTTATTATCAATAACTTGTTTGTTCTAGGAAAAACCAAAATGTCCCCAAAGATGAAAATTTATGTTCTAGAAATAGGAATCTCAACGCAAATGTTGTCGAGAAACGTAATAATGAAGGTATGTTTTTGTTTATTAAAATCGAGGACAAAGATAATATTTATGTTTGAAAAAATGTATTTGTTTATTATAGAATCTTCAAATGAAACTGCTGACTGCTGGGATATTATTGAATGAAATAGTGGATGGAAACTACACGTATATGCAGGAATATGGTCAACGAAAACAATGATATAAGCCGTCAAAAAAAATTGTGAAACTGTCCGGTATAAATAAAATATAATATAATAAAATAAATAATTTGATTTTCAATTAGCATGATGGTTAAAAGCATATTCCTAATAAGCAAAGGGGAATTCAGTAATTCACCACACTTATAGGCTAGCTAATAAACACCTTAGTTTAATCAAAATTTGCTTTAGCAATCTTACAAAAATCAGGCAATTTCTAAGGCAAAAACATTTTGTTATTACCTTAGTAGTTAAGGCAACTCAACACAGTTATTGGCTAAAAATATTGGCAAAAATCACCTTAGTCTTAGGAAATATTGCCTTAGGCAAACATGGATAATTCAAGCTATATCTAAGGCAGTTCTACACTGATAATGTGGCAGTGTATTTACCTAAGCATTTTAACCCAACTTGCCTTAAAACTAAGTAAGCTCAAAACGGCCTTAGGGCTTATGCAAGTTAGCACTCGATTTAGGTAAATTTTACACATGTTTTTCGTTGAGTGTATACACAACCATATTCGTTCAGCGGAAGGATAAAACTAATTATCTGTCAGATCAGACATGAGCTAAGTGTTACCATTCGCGAAATAAGCACTAGTTGAAAAAAAAAAACGTTAGATGGCGGACTCTTTATTTCATTTTTGTAAATTTGTCCAACAGATTTTCAAAATTGTCCTATATTAAACTAAAATTTATGTTGCCTTCAATTTTGTGGACTGCTATTGTTAGATTTTAAAATTCCGTATATAAAAATTAGAAACATAAATCACGCTTTAAGTTTCATTACGACACTCCGCCCGGTATTGCATAGGAATTGTATTGCTTAGGTCTTAGAATAGATAAATAATATTCTTTCGTAAAATGTTCAATGGAAATAAATCGATTAAACCTGAAATACAGTAATGCGAACAAAACAAAAATATTCAGTATTCACCCCGATTTGGTGTCAATAGCAAAGATTTTCTCAAAATTTTAGCTCAATCGGTTTGATGGTTTTCGAAAGAATTACACTTATGGTGGCATTTATTGCAGCTTTCGACATGTAATTTGATAAAAGTTTATTACATTGCCTATTGAAGGCATTTAAAACCAAATATGGGCGGAATTGGGCAAAGTCTAAGGATCTCGATTAACAAACTATATCACCAGAAACTAAAATGGCGCCAAATACGACGCAACGAGAAAGCCTATCTTTCTACTAACAACAGGTATAAAACCCCAGATATTGTCGACTTCTTTATATCTAAAAATATATCATCAAATAAAATAAATGTAAAAGAAGGGCTTGATTTTTATCATATCACTCCTCAATACTTCTTACACTTGGCGATAAAATAATAATACAAAAAAAAAAAAACAAATCCCAAAACTGGTTAATTGGAATGGAACTACTTCAGGCAGAAGTTAGAGAAAGAAAGTATCCTACTATGATCAGCTTTTCAAACAGAAGACCAACTAAAAGTAGCAGTGCAATTAGTTAGACTCAATATATAAAAAGCTGCAAGGGCTGCAAGCCTGCAACTGCAACCCCCAAAACAAACCCTATGCTCTAGAAAGCTGAAATTTTGCACATTTATGATGTATACAAGGAACAATGAAGGATATTTTTGAAATTCTACCCCTAAAGGGGTAAAAGAAGGGTCAAACTTTGTATGGGCAAATTTTTATTTTTCATTCGCTTTACTTCAATCTCGGTTTGTGTACTCTCTATGAGAAATAAAGACAACTGATTTCTCCAATTTTGGAAATTCAACCCCTAAAAGGGTAAAAGGGGGGTCAAAGTTTGTATGGGAAAATTTGTATTTTTTTATCCGATCGACTTCAAATTCGGTTTGTGTAGTCTTTTATAAGAAATATAGATAATCAGTCTTTGCGGTTTTGGAAATTTAGCTTGGGGCCCGAGTTATTTGTGATGACCCCATTCAAAGGAGCCGTTTTCTTTGGTAACTCACGAACCGTTCGTCGTATCAATTTGAAACTTTGTAATGCGTCCCAACCTCTGTAGCAGTTGAATACGTTTTCCAAAGATATTCAAACGGAGTTCTGTAAGAATGGGACATACGCATACTGCTAGAAAGTGGTACACATCCTCACGATCTTTCCGGTTGCATATGTTGCACAGTATGGAAGATCTGGGCGGTGTGCGATATAATTAATAATAATTAATAATTAATAATTTTTGAACTGTTTTCTCCAATAGGGCGTTAGACATATTTTCCAGAGATACTAATTGCATCTTAAGTACTTTCTTAGGTAGGTTTCCTGCACGATATATAAATATAAAAGAGGCAACTAACTGACTGTGAAGAAATCTCTCTGTCCAAATCCTGAGGATTGCGCGAGCGAAGCCACGGCCAAAGCTGGTATACATATACAACTCACCATAGCACTCACTGCGAAAACAAATCAACCCTTTTCGAATGCGAGGTATACGTATGCTAGTATGGTTTTGTTTTTGTTTGTCGTGTCGTACGATCGCAAAAGTACAAACATCCATTTGTAGCAAGGTATATGTGTATGTACTATGTAGGTATATATTTTCACTTAAAAAAATACATTTTGGCTAAAAACGGTTCCTAAGAAGGTGGCTATAAACGAAAAACGACATAGCCTAAAGCAGTCTCACAGTCTTAGGGAACATTTAAAAAAAGTCTCATCGAAATCTGTCCAGTAGCTTTCGAGTTTTTAACAGCCAAAGAAAATTCCTACAGATTTATTATATGTATAGATTATATTATACATTGTATTCCCTGACAGCTACTGACTTGTCCACGGTTTCGAACTAGTATATCTCTAATTACCTGCCCTTACAGAAGGCATGTTGGGATTTTGGGGGCATTTTTGTTTTGATATTGCTATGCAAATATACAGGTATATCAGTCTATTTAATACTACCAGTAGAAAATATAATATTATGATAATAGGCATTTCAAATAAGTCCATAATTTTGGTATATTCATTCGGTATACATTCAGGACTTATAAACGTCATAGGCGGTTCCACTGAAATTCTACAAGTACCTATCTGGCAATTATTAATAATGTCCAAAATGAAATCAATGCCGGTGTCTTTTTATTTCTAGTTATGGTCCTGTTTGTACCCAAGAAATAGGCGGTGTATTAACCTCCCTACTAATTTAATTGAAGCTTGTTCCCATTAAAGCGACTCGATTGTTTCCACTTATTGCCATGTTCAACTTGACAGCTTCTCCAGCAATAACAGGAACACAATGTGCCAGAAACAACTAAACTCATTCAACATGTCCATTACATGAAGCTAACACCCTCAGATAAACAACAGTTATAGAAATCAGTTTTGCACGCAACCAACAAGTCCTATGCCCAATGCCCATCCTACCCAAGACTGCATTGTCACTGGCAATCCAAATACATTTTAACCGTAGGCACTCAGAGTCACAGTCCATAGCACTCAATTCACTGTAGAAGTGTGTCCTTGTTTTTGTACAAATTTTCAACATAGGTTACTGCAACACCAAAACTACACCATCTTGGCCTTAATAGATACACAGCTCACCATTCCTCGGGAAAGTCCACTTATATTCCATACAGCCCAGCCCATTGGTTCTCAGCACATAAATGTATCGATAGAATGGGAAAAATCAACTTAAACACATTTAAAGACCGACTTTGTTTGACATTTGAACATGCACAGGGGGATCCTTTTTGTGTTCGTCTTATTTTGTTGTTTTTCGAAACAAGGCATGTGAACCGCTGGCAGTTGTTTTTTTTTTTACGATCCACCCCGGTAATAATATGTTAGCCTCGCGCCACCTAGAGCGACATAACAACCCCCTATGGTACATAGGTTCCTTGGTATTTAATTGATTTTATGGTTTCGACTTAGAAGCTTTAGCCTGACTGTCGTCTGCCAAGAAATACGGTATTGGTGGCGGCGCTGTGCTTCGAGTTGTATAGTCGTTGTCGGTGTCGTTGTCGACTCAAACAACATTACCATTGAAATGTTTCACTTGTAAGAAGATGAATGGAATCGAGCGTTCCAGCAATTCAACGGAACTGCTCCCACTGGAGAAGTGGAGGAAATGGGGCAAACGGATATCTCTCCATTTTACAAATAAATAGAAAGAATACGCACTGATGATGAAATTAATGGATAAAACCCCTGAAACGCGCAAAGATCTACCGCATACGGAGCGGATTTGAAATTCGAAGAGGGAAGTGGAGCAGCACATGAAAGAAGAAGAACCTGCCTAATGGCAGTTAAGGGAATACCCGAGTGGGAATGGCAATGGACACGAAGTAGCTATTATGTTATGAAGATGTTTGAATTTGAAACGGTTTCTCTAAATGTCACATCTGGGGGCTGGGCTGCTGGTAGCTATTATGAATTAGTGAGAATGGGCGACATGATTTCAGTGTCACTTGAAGTAATGTCACCATAAAATTGTCGGAGAAATTGAAGCAATTTGTAAGATTTATTTTCCGAATTTTAATTTTTGGTATAAATATAATGGTGGCAAGGATAAACCAATTGAAATGATTGGACTTAAAATTCCCTTATGTGTTAACTCCACAAAAGTACATAATTATATAGGCTTTGGGCCTTACCAATAATCATTTTTAATCTTCAACTTAAATATTTGGACAGTCACAATGAATAATTTTATATGGAAATTTTCACTATTGTGACTTCGTAAAAGTTAACCTGGACACTAAAAATGATTAGTATTAGTACCGCGGTTTGTCTTCAAATCTATTTTTATACCCTCCACCAGGGGAGTATATATTCTCTTTGCTATGCTACAATAATTGTGATGGCAAAGTGAATATACAGTAATTTTAGCGTCAACTTGGGAACAGATATAAAATCCCCTTGAGCTTTAATATGGTAAATAGCGTGTAAGAGGTTTTTTATAAAAACGGTGATTCGCGACTGTAGCGCGTAGAAGACACCTCTCATTCGAAAATGGGTGAACAAATTTCTTGAGACCGGTTTAACACTGGAAAAAACCGAAATTCCCACATCCAATGACCAAGATCATAAAGACCGGTAGAAATCGTAGAGAATCAGACTGCTAGTAACGATCCGAACCTTTCAATTTGTAAGGTTTGTTCGCGCGAGTTACGAGCGGCCCCGACCGAACGTACACAAAAAACAGAAAACAACAAAAGAAAACAATTAAACAATACTTATATTAGGACGCAAGATGCGCTTTATTCAAATGCTATGTCCAGACTGAGAACAAGCTTTTATTTCTAAGCCTATAAGAGCTAAGTATGTACATTATAACTAACTACATTAGTTAGAGGCTCCGCTGCTCATGCTGCTTGGCTGTCGTTGTTGCTATGCTTGCTAAGTTGGTCACGATTATGTACTTGTATGCATGTACATATAACTCGCGCAAGTTCTTTAAAACTGCTTAAATCATTATTACGCCGTATTTCGTAGAAATACCTAAAGCTGCTGATGCATCCCTATAAAATTAAATTGGTATTGTGATGTGCTTTTTCTAAGGCCGAGGTTTTGCTCGCCGGATCCAGGATTCGCCAAAGAAACACCAAACTTTGGTTAAGAGATATTCTTTATTTTATTAACCAACGTATAAACTACTATCTTATGATTACCTTAACATTGATTAACTTCCTAGGTTGAGTATACACTATACAAATACAATATGCGGCCCAACGATAAGCGTGGCTCTATGTTTACAAAATTCGGCCCAGCGACAAGCGTGGCTCCGTGTTTACAAGTTGCGGCCCAGCGACAACGTGGCTCCGTTGGGCGTTGCGGCCCAACGACGAGCGTGGCTCCAATTTGCGGCCCAACGACGAGCGTGGCTCCGATCTGCGGCCCAACGACAAGCGTGGCTCCGATCTGCGGCCCAGCGACAAGCGTGGCTCCGAATGTGGCCCAGCGACAAGCGCGGTTCCAATTTAAGGCCAGTCTCCAAAAGGAAACTCAGCCACCAAAAATTCAGACTATTGACCGAAATCAATTTCTGTATCAGGAGCCTTATCTAGTACACGAGATTGGTACAAACCACTAGCAGACAAGTCTCCCCGAATGGCAATTTCATTCGGGTACTCATGTAATTTCCTACAATAAGACAGTGTGACTTATACGTGACGAATGAAAATTCTTTGTCACAAATGTTGTTTGGTTGGTCAGTCTAGGTACTTTGTGCCCTGGCAGCTGGTGGTATGTCTGCGGTTGGCTGTGTACAGTAGTGGCCATACAAAGTGTCTAACAGTGGGGGCCATAAAAGTGTGACGAACGGGGACGTTTCGTTACAGTATACAAGAATTGAAGCTCCATAATTAGAGTCAGAGGCTTGACTTCGTAAACCAGGCAATCTAGTACTTTTTAACGTTTACAAACATCTTATTTTCAGATGAAGCTCATTTTCCTCTTAATGGATATGTGAATAAGCAGAACTGACACTACTGGAGTGCAACGAATCCGAATCGAAAGCATCATAAACGCATCCGCCCTAGAGTGACCATATGGGCTGCGATGTCGGTGCTAGGAATTATCGGCCCTTACTTTTTTGAAGATGAAAGAGGCATGCAGTTACAGTATGAATTCAGAGCGTTATGTGGAGATGTTAGCGCACTTCTTGGTGCCTGAATTGCAAAACGAACCTGGGTATTGTAGCATAATGAAAGACTAGATTCCGACTGCTTATATACTATGTACTTATACTACATCTCCCCCTGAAAAATTAGTGTATTTGTTGTCCTCATTGTATACAAAGAAAAATTTCAGATTTAAGTTAACAATACCTTATTTCATTTTTTGTATTAATTCAATATTTTAACTTAAATTTACTTCATCTTAATTCATTTTTTTTATTTTATATACATTTATTAATTTTTTATCATTATTATTATTATTATTTTTAAGTTTTTTGTATTACTTTTCCACTTCTTAGTTTCATATTATTGTCAGCATTTGAAACTGAGCTATCACCTATCACATTATTGGAGCTGTCTTGAATGAATTGATTTTGTTCATAATCTTCAAGTGGCTCCCAATTATCCTCAGGTACCTTACGTAAAAAGCTACTATTTCTTCTGAGCACGGTGCCGTTGTTTAATTGAATTTTATATGATCGAGGTGTTAAAGATTTTTCCATTATTCTGCCCCGCACCCAATTATTATTTATTTTGACAAAAATATTTTGATTTGGTTTAAATTCTTGTTTTACAACGGTGCCTTTGTTGTATATGTTTTCAGATTTCGCATTTTTATTTTGTAGTTCGCGAATAATTTCTTCATTATTACCTATCATCTTACTGACCTTTGTAGGTATTTTTGAACGAAGAATTCTATTTTGCAGTATTTCTGCTGGCGATTTACTGAGACCTTTAGTGGGCGTGTTCCTATATTCAAGCAAAGCAAGTTGAAATTGTTCACCTCCCTCAGTTTTTTTAAGCAAATTTTTGGCAATTTGAACACTGCGCTCTGCCATCCCATTAGACTTAGGATATAACGGACTTGAAGTGACAATTTCTATACCCCACGAGCCTGCAAATTGTTTGCATTCCCAAGACCCAAAAGGAACATTATCCGCGATTAAGGTTTTCGGAATACCGTATTTCGAAAACGTCTCCGCCCATTTCCTGACAACTTCAGAAGAAGTCTTTGAAGATAGTTGTAAGACTTCTATCCATTTCGAAAAGTAGTCTACAATTATTAAAAAACTTTTACCTTTTAGCTCAAAAATATCACATCCTACTTTTTGAAATGGGTGGGACGGAACCGGGTGTGAAATCAAAGGTTCTCGCCGTTCATTTGGCTTGTATGATTGACAAACATCACATTTATTTATAATTGTTTCTATCTCGTTATTTATGAGGGGCCAGTATACTACTTGGCTAGCTCTTCTTTTTGTTTTAGTCATCCCTTGATGAGATTCATGCAGTGCTAGTAGTACCTCTTCCCTCATACTTCTAGGCACAATAACCCTGTCATTGAAGTAAAGCACTTCACCTTCGGCATAGATATCATCTTTTATATTAAAATATGGCTTCAAACTATCCTCAATTTTTGTTTTATTATTTGGCCATCCTATCATGCAATATCGATAAATTATTTCTAATTGTTTATCTTTCTTAGTTTCTTCTTTTATCTTTGTTAGTATTTCAGTGCTAATGTTAGCCACTACTGAATGGACCGCTCCTGCAAACCCTTTATCCTCTTCTTCACCCCCGTCATCTACAACGTGCCTGGATAAATAGTCTGCAATATGCAGATATTTTCCTGGTTTGTACTCTACTCTGAGGTCATAATTAAGAAGCCTGAGCCTCATTCGTTGGAGCTTACTCGAAGGTATTTTATTTATGTCCTTTACCATAATATAGACGAGTGGTTTGTGATCAGTTTTAACATCTACAGTGCGGCCATAAATGTAGTAATGGAATTTCTTGCAAGCGAAGGTTATTGCAAGAAACTCCTTCTCAATTTGAGCATATCGTTGCTCAGTTTCTGACAGCGATCGCGACGCGTAATAGACGGGTCGGTTATTTTGTAAAAGGCAACAGCCCAAACCGTTTTGCGAGGCATCTGCTTCAATAACCATGCCCTTGGAACTATCAAATGACCTCAAAATTGTGTCTTTTGCTATCTCTTTCTTAATTTTGTTTACCACCGCTGATAGACTAGGTGTCCAAATGAATTGAACATCTTTCCGAAGAAGTTCACGCAACGGCGCTGTCAGTTCAGACATATTAGGAATAAAATGCCTCAAAAAATTAAGAACTCCCAATAGTTTTTGAACATCCTTTTTATCGGTAGGGTCAGGCATTTGACAAATGGCTTTAACTCTATCCCCATCTGGCTTTATTCCCTCCCGACTGATCCTATGTCCAAAAAAGCTAACTTCCTTTGCCCTTAGCTGCACTTTATTTTTATTAAATTTTATCCCTAATTCCTTCGCCCTCTGCATGACCATTGCTAAAACTCTGTCATGTTCCTGTTTACTTTTGCCCCTTATAATTAAATCATCTATATAAACCGACACTCCAGGAATATCACCAAAATATTTAGTTGCATAGGCTTGAAAAATCTCAGGAGCTGATTTAATGCCAAATGGCATTCTATAAAACTCATAAACTCCCCATGGAGTATTAAATGCACACAGTTCTCTCGAATCTTCGCTTAAAAGTACCTGCCAGAATCCCTGCTTGAAATCTAAAACTGTAAATAACTCTGCACCCTCCAACTCCGAACAGATTTCCTCGAACGTTGGTATCAAATGCTGTCTCTTCTTTAAAAATTTATTCAGGTCCTTCGGATCTAAACAAAGCCGTAAGCTTCCATCTGCTTTTTCTATTATCACTAAATTATGCACCCATTCCCTACATTCATTCACCTTTGAAACAATGCCCGCTTTTTCCAATTCATTTAAATAGCATTTCAATTTTTTCTTCAATAATGTTGGAATCCTCCGAGGTCCTTTAATAACTGGAGTAGCATTTTCTGTTAACTCGATTTTGTACGGGGTCTCAAATTTGCCTATACCACTAAAAGTCTCAGAAAACTTATTTATAAATTCTTCCTTTGTTTCAGGAATTTTTTGAATTGATTCCGGCACCGACAATTGGTCTAGTTTTTTAATTAAATTTAACCGTTCACAAGTATTTAAACCAATAATTGAAGTGACATTTTCTTTAACTATTATAAATTTTTCCCGGCTTTTCATATTTTTGTGCTCACATATTAAATAGCACATTCCAACGGGTACAATCTTTTGTCCCCCATACCCTTCTAAAATACACTCTGATTTGTCAAGCTTAATTTCATTATCAATGCTCTTTAACACCTCTAAAGACATTGCATTTACCTCAGCACCTGAGTCTAATTTGAAGCTCACTTCTGTATTATTTATACGTAAATTTGTCGACCAATATCTGTTTGTTTTACTTTTTTCTTTTTCATGTTTTTTTTTCTTTTCTAACGCATGCATAAAATACTCTTCATCACTATCACTACTAACGTCTCTATAATTTTCTTTTTTTTTCATAACAATTTCATTATTTTCTTTTTCTAAACAATCTACTTTCTTAGATTTACAGCAACTCGAGAAATGATTTAAGCGATCACATTTAAAACACTTTTTTCCATAAGCTGGGCACTCTCGATATTTATGATTTAAATTACAGTATTTGCACTTAAAATCATTTTTCGATTTACTGTTTTTACCAGTGTGTTTGTCTTCAATTGTATTTGTCTTCTTTGTGTTGCTCTCCTTGCTGTACTTTTCTGCATGCTTTCCATTGTGTCTCACTCGTACCATGTCGACCTCTAGCGGACCTTGAACTTGCTTTGTCTGCTCTCTGGACAGTTCCACCGCTCGGCAAAACTCTTGCGCCTTCTTGAAATCCAGCTTTTCTATCTGGAGTAATTTTTCTTGTGTCTTTTTTGCCGCAATCCCCAACACAATCCTGTCCCTCAACATGTTCTCCTCTTCGCAACCAAACTCGCACGACTTCGCCAACTTCTTCAGATCCCTCAGAAAATTTTCAAATGGCTCGTCCACTTGTTGGTTTCTCGTATAGAACACGAACCGTTCGAAAACAACGTTTTTTCTTGGAGTGCAGTATTTCTCGTATGCGTCTACTACTGTATCATACTTTTTCTGGTCTTGCTCTGACAAATTGAGCGCCGATAGCAGCTCCAATGCATCTTCACCCAATGCATTTAAGAAAGTCGCCGCTCGAATCTCTGCAGTTTGCTTCACCACTTGGCTTGCTGTTTCGAAGATTAAATACGATTGCTTAAATCGTTTCCAATTGTCTGCTAAGTTTCCTTGCAAACTCAACGGCTTAACTCTTCGAACGTAATCCATTGTTTTATTTGGAGTCGGAACCGCAACAACTGTTTTTCTATCAACTATGTGTTCCTCTTCAGTATCGGTGTCGGTGTCAGTCATTAATATTTTATAAGTTCTTTCACTATTTTATAATTACTTAGGTTCTTTCAATTTAATTGATTGCATTTGCATTTTTTTTTTTTTCACTTGCACAATCTATATTAAGCTCCACTTTCGGCTGCGCCATGTAGCATAATGAAAGACTAGATTCCGACTGCTTATATACTATGTACTTATACTACAGGTATAACCAAAGAAAATGGTTTTCCAGCGTCCAATACGTCTCTACCACTACCACGAGTTCATGAAAAATGGTATATTAACCTTCAGGAGATGTGACAAAAATTGGCCTTCACTTAGACCTGACTTCCCCTTGTTAAATTTTTTCCTGTGGGGTTATTTCATATCTAAAGTTTACGCCAATAAATCGACTTTCGTGACGTATTTGAAAGAAAATATTCATTACGAAATGACATCACGAACTCTACCTGCCGAGACGTGAAATTGTACAGTTCGACTTAATGAGTGCCGCGAACGCGAGTTTTTACATTTGGACGATATTATTTTAAAAAAATAAGCTTTCAAGCTGTTTACCTACTTCAATAACTAATAAACATAATATTTAGATGGTTTCAAAAATCGATCCACTATATATAAGGTTTTTTTTTTAGACACTTTGTATAATCGTCACGAATTATATTATGTTTAGCTACAGTCGGACTCCTCTATAACGAGCTCCCCATTCCCTATATAACGAAGCGTATTGCCGGTTACAACGGCTTCGTAATAGATGAGTCCGACTGTTGGTACATAATGTATTATCTAACTGACAGACTAGCCCGACTTCTCTCGATTTTTTTTAATAAAAAATTAAACAATAACGAAACATTTAAAACCTTTTTTAATATATTTTAGATTTAGTTCGGGATAATTTTGAGTTGTATTTATGTTGATAGCTCAAGGAACTCGGAGAAGTATAACAGTTTCAACCTTATTTGCGTTGATTTAGATTTAATGAAGATAATAAAGTTTTTTTCTGTAGAAAACATTTGGCTATTGAAGAGCTCTATACGCATAGTACCTAGCACATAAGACACAGTATAGCGTTAATCAAGAGGAACTCATTTATCCTATTTGGAGCACTGGCTCTGGACACTGTTTAACAAACGTCCACGAGAGGTGGCGCAGTGGAAACAACTTTAGTTTGTAATTTACATTTTTCCAAATGTTAAACCTGTTAAGCCCGACTCTTAGTCCCCCCTTTCGAACTTTCTCTCTCACCTAACTTGTAATCAAATTAAATTCTTTGTAAAAAAATAACGTAATTTCTATTCGAATTTTGTATGCCTTTTCCTTTTTCGCAATAATGCACCTAATTGAATCCGCTATATCAAAGGGCTCAATATCCATTCACAGTGATAATCGTAAGCCCATTTCTTTGTAAATGGAAGAAAAATTATAATTAAGCTCCGCGCATAATAATTCTCAACTTACGACCCAGAGGATAGCGAGCAACTCCTATTGACTATCGTCGGTCTATTATATTCCATGTATAAGGTCTTCGTAAGTCCTTCGCTGTGCATAAAAGCCATTAAGACGAATTAATTCCATTAAAATCATCCGAAAGGCATCAATACCGGCGGCAGAAAGAGATTGAGCGCACAGCCACCCCATCATCAATCTATTCATCGATGCCCTCGTATTGATTACAGGACTCAATAAGGATAAATGCAAAGAAGCAAAGGAAAAAAATGCGAGGCAGCGATAGAAAACGCCCACAATATCAGCTCATTTATCTCCGCACAGTATCGGCTCCCTTCCATACAACAGAATTGAACTTTAACCATAAGCTATCGTTCAAAATCCTCCAAGGACAATGTAATTAATCAAATCATCTTTTCATGGAGTGATTTTTCATAATTCCCCCTCCATCATCTACTTCCGGCGCACCAAGTCCAAATTCCGACTATCAAAGAGGGAAATGGAGTCATGTCCTTTCAGAATCACCAATATAGGAAAAGCGTTCGTTTGAGATTAATGAGATGAGGTTCTGGCAGTACCAGCAACGGACCATCATATTCTTGGACGCCGCGCATTACAATGCGCGTCCTAGTGGTATGTAGCTATAATAAAGTGAATTTACAGAGAAATATTAATGACACTTTAGCCTTTTGAGATGGATAAGATAAGATGGACGGAAAAAAATGCCAAAGAAGTCTTGGAAAATAATTGAGGATGGTCCAAGTCTGACTATAGCTGAAGACAAAAACTTATTCTTTGAATATTGCTCCCTAAGAGCGGAGGATTAGCAGAAGGAGTAAATTATATTTCCATTAGTTTTTTATAGAATCAGGTAGTATAGGGCCCCACTTTGGGTGGGCAGTAGAGCCATAGATACTAGATACGGTTATCACGTTACAACAGTTAGACGCAGCACTTAGAAGACAAAAGCGGAAATTTATTCAAAAATGTTGACTGTACGGAGCAAATTTGAAAGATTTCTACAAATTTTTGCGTTCACCTTGAGAGGGTGCTATAGGGGTTGACGAAGTGTTATTATCTTGAATGGTTGATTTTAAATTACTGCCAAACAGGAAGCACTAGACTACCTTTGTCTAAAATTTGAATATTGAGTTAGGATGGGGAGGACTCTGTTTTTATCAGAAGACACCGGCCGCTGTCCCGCCCTATACTTTGTAAAGAGCATTTGAAATGCCTCGTCCTTGGTTCTACTTTTAGCGTTCATCTTGATAATGATGAATAATTCACTGAATGACTTTTGATAAATATTTTGTCGAAGGCATGGTAGAGAGGATAACACTCTCTATACCTACAGTTTCCTGCATGAATTTGAATCGATATTGTTTTTGATGCGACTTACGGCTGATATTCTTAGAAAGGTCGACTTCTTAGGACTTTTGACTCGTTTGGAATTTATGTTGTATATCTATATATAGATACAAAGGTAGACAAAGAAGATGATTAAAAGAGCTCTTTTCAAATGTTAATTTGATGAAGGTTTGTATATATTTATGTTGAAGAGCCATGTGAACCGGACGACTTAAGAGCAAACAGCTTTTCAGATGGTTTGTTTGATTGTACAAATATATTCTTGAAAACCTGGTAAATGACAGTACATGCCTGTATATTAATATATTATATATAGTCCTTTCGATTCGGCACTATTATAGTAAAGGAAATGACAAGTACTGTTGAAGGCCGTACTGTATATTGTTCAAAATACAATGGTGTCCCGACTAGCATACAAGGGGTTATAATCGGCTAAATATACTTAGCTCATATGAAGTGGTTAGGTGTTGTATGAATAGGGCTGGATCGGGATCAACTTGGCGATGCCCAGTTGTCGTAACTGTCTCACACACAAATACATAAATTGTGCTTATTTTACCTCCCAGTGGAAACCGAGCCCATCCGAGCTTGACTTGCTAAACTTATAAGCGCGAGTGTTGAACACGAAGAAAATAGCAACGCTATAATGCTCTGTCGGAACTGACTGTCTGTTCGGTTCTCAGAAATCTAACATGAGCCCCTCAGAAGGAGTATACGTGCGGCGGATGAATTCACACGATTGAATCAACGGTGACGTCAACATGACATACACCTTAATGAGCTACTTCGACGTCCGACACCGGTTTCTCCGTAAGAAAAAGAAGCAGCATTAGAATCGCGCTATGGAGGAAATAGGGACATGTTCGGAAGTTTTACCTAAAGGTAAAAAGAACGTGTCAAGGCAACAAGACCCAAGCAGAGACCTGTAGAGACGAACAAGGAAACCTTGTAGTGCAGTCACAGTCGGTGCTGAGAACAACCATTTTTGCGGACTGTTAAACGGCGAAGACGACAAAAATTGCGCTGTCTCAGAATGAACCATTCAACTGGGGCGATGAAAGCCAAGACTTCCGTTCACCTGTCCAAAATGAAGTGAGGATAGCAATATCCAAGCTAAAGTCCAACAAAGCTGCTGAGTGCTAACCGGACGGATTAACTGCCGAGCTGTTCAAAGCTGCGGGAGATGATTTGGTAGAGAGCAAACACCAACTCGTCTAAAAAATTTGGTCAGAGGAAAGTATGCCTGATGAATTGAGCCTCAGCATTGTTTGCCCGATCCACAAGAAAGGAGACCCTTTAAACTGCGCCAACTATAGAGGCATCTGTCTCCTTAACATCGCTTACAAGATCCTGTCTGCCGTACTGTGTGAACGCCTGCAACCATTTGTCAACGAACTGATTGGACCCTATCAGTGCGGTTTTAGGCCCGGTAAGTCCGCAACCGAACAAATATTCACACTACGGCAGATCTTGGAGAAAACCCAAGAGGTCCAAATCGATAGTCACCATCTATTTATCGATTTCATGGCGGCATATGAGTGTATCTATGAGACAAGCTATACAGAGCCATGTCTAGATTTGGCAACCCTGCCAAACTTATCAGATTGTGCAGAATGAAGAAAGAGAACGTTTGCTGCTCCGTAAAGGTAGGAAACAATCTCACTGAGACCTTGACTTAGACAAGGTGATGCGCTGTCATGTGATTTTTTCAACATCATTCTTGAGAAAATTGTGCGAAACTCGCAAGCCAACACCAGGTGCACAATTTTCCAAAAGTCTGTGCTGACGATATCGACACCATTGGCAGAACACAGCTGTCACTGGTGCGTTGCAAGTACATATCAATACAGAGGCGGCAAAAATGGGGTTAGTGGTGAATGAGGGCAAATCAAAATATACATATGCTGTCAACAAGAAGGAACACACAACATAGACGGATCGGACAGAACGTCAAGATAGACAGCTATAACTTTGAAGTAGTTCGGAACTTTGTCCTCGGCTCCGCTTTGTCGCTTTGGAGGAGGAGATTTAACAGCGAACTCTAAGAGCTGTACAGCGACATCGACCTGGTCAGAAAAGTACGTATCAGTCGACTAAGGTTTTTTCTACTGCGCCACCTCTCGCGAACATCTGACAAACATCCGAGAGTATGACTGTCCTGAAATAGAAACTCACACAAAACGAATGGTTATGAGAAGCTAGGCCTTGGGTGTCTACCGCCTGTTGTGAAGCCTATTTATTTATTCTCAGAGGCGAGGGTCTTCGTCGTATATAATCCCTGCCAGTCAGTATAATTCCTGCAAAGATGATGTTTGAGTCTCAGTCCCCAGAGATGAGAGGCGATATCGAAAGGCAGGCAACTTTAAGCAGTATGTACAGGATCCAATAGAATTGAATATTTGACAAGTTCGTATCTTCAACGTCCATCAACTTAACCCTGCATATCCTGTTAAAATTCTGACACGATTTATTCCGCGGAAAGTTGAGCCTGTAAGTAGATAAAACTACGTTTCATAACTAACAAACAATACTCTAAGTCTAAGGAACCACTAAATCCTCTGATTGAACGAGCGCTCAAATTTAATCCCAAAATAATACTAAAAATCCCGCAATTTAACTTTAAGTCCGAGACATTTCGCTTAAAATAAGTCTTCATATCTTTATGCCGTACCTATAAATATATACCTATATTACTACATCTTTGGTATCTATAGCTAGTGGAATCCTGTGAAAATATTTAAGCAATGTACTTCCCATCAACCACGATGGATGCCGATGATGACAAACATTATGAACGTTCCATCCGAAAGATGATCATATATCCAGAGAAATCCTTTAAATGCTCATAATTGCGGATAACGAGAAATATGCCTGCTAATAAATGTATCCAAAAGAATTCCGTTAAGGATAACTTGAACATAATTTCAAAGCGTTTACACCTCTGATGTGTTTTCATCTTTTATTTTAAAGGTAGGTACATTCTATGTTTCATTTTTTTTTTTCGGAAGCAATATCATATCTGCCGACTATTATCCTTAGGACAACATTGCCAGGAATTAAGAAAATCCTACTTAGATTTCTCTGGTGAAATTTCTTGAAAGACACTAAAGGACACTTTGCGTCTTCATAAGATAATCGGGGTGTATTTGTACAAAACCTCTTATCGTAGAACAATGGGCCAAGGACACTCTTATTGTCTTTGTGGATTTACTCAACGTTTGACAATTTCCAGATAATTGTCCATAGAACACAGAAAATTGATTCATGGGACTGATGAAACTTCAGTGTGTATAAGTGTATAGGTGTTTCGTTCGTCGTCTCCAAAAAAAATGTGTCTTTGGATAAAACAAAAGTCCTTGTATTTGTCCGGTATGATGAGAACCAAGGTACACTATTATTTTGAATGCAAATATTTGAGAAAGTCTACCGTTTTTCCATAGGTACAAGATGTGTCTAAGGAGCCGGTGCTGATGACTACAATGACAACGACGACGTTGACGGCAATAACGGTTCCAGTCGACGAGACATCTTCAGGGCGATGGCACTTGCAGATAGGAGAAAGGATTTGTCGAAGGTAAACAACAATGCTAATGAGACTTTAGTTGGATTCATTGTTTGTAGGTGATTTGTATTTTCGTCTGGAGATAAATATTCGATTAAAGCTGAAAATTGAATCTTAGTTTTTTTTTCGATTTTGACTTTTACGAAACGCTGTAGACTGTAGGTGTAGGTCATTGGAGAAAATTCTCTCAACGAGGCGTAGAATTATTGGATAACCCAAATTTCTATGTATCCAAGTTAACGAAACTCGATTGAGGAGTTAGAGACTGCTACTTAAAAAACGGATTCGATTTGAATTTGAATTTGAATTTTGACAGCTTATTGTAGACTATAAGTCTCTCACGGTAACTGTGTCTATAAGTTGAAATATCTTAAGTCGATTTAAGTGGTTTTAGCTACTCATCTAACTTATGATCTAGGTTTGAGTTCGTCGATCATTCTTCAGATGTCCTCAGAAAACCATGTCGTCGTCCGACAATCCTTATTTTTGTAATGTTAATGCAAATTAAATTTTATTACCATTGAAATTATCACTTAGCACTTAGTTCTTAAGTGCCCAGGTTAAAGTAGATATAGCTTTAAAAAATAAGCTTAATTGTATTGTTTGTTCCGTAAGTTAACCTTTTCTTGGGAGTTTAAATAAACTTCAACCTTGGCTTCGATAGACCATTTGAATGAACCCCTTGAGTCCGAAATGGTGATTACCCCCGGTACCAAGATTAGGCTATGAGCTGATGCTGTTGTTTTTGTATTCTACAAAATTAGTTTGAGGTGTAAAAAGAAACGATAACTTCTCTGGTTCAATTTTACCAAGAAAAACAGCTTCAACATCATATACCTAATATAGAGCCAAACTATGTAAGTAATTTTAAATCGCTGAAACAACCAGACCTTAATATTAAAGAGTCACGCTCACGCCACTAGGGACAACATATAGATGTAGGTATACCAAGCTTAAATATAGAAAAGGTTTCACAATCGCTTTCTGCACCATTAGCACAACGTAAAACAACCAAAACGAAAACGGAAACAACTTTTGTGTCAATTTTCCCAAAATGCTACATTATTCACCAACACACATTCACTCTTTCTCGCTGAAGCAAAAGCAACCATATAAACATCCTTGCTTGCTGTTCATTGATTCTCTCATACATATTCCCAGCACAGGCAACGGGTCCAAATAAATAACGAAATAAAAATACATATCTGCGCACCCAGTTGGAAAATGAAAATAAATTTGTGTTCCTTTCCCGAGAAAGATGTCCACCCTTTATCATTGCTTCCTTGAGTCATTGTGCATGTGAACGCTCGCGGAAACTTCTGCTTTTCAGCGCGGCTTCCCGCTATGTCGTATCTGCGTTTCATGGACGTGTGTTCTCAAGCCCATATCCCCTCTCGTTCTATATCGTTGTCGGACGATGTAAAAAGTTCACAACAACATTATCAGTGTTTCTGGGGAGCATTTCATCCCGACGCTGGGTATCCTTGTTCCTTGTTGATTCCTATACTTCCCCGTCTGGTTCTTGGGAAAATTATTATCCCACACATTGCTGTCCTCGTTCATAGTATACCTAGTATATGCGCGCAAACAAGTGCCTTATTTGTCATATTTCTTCGTAGAACATGTCCTGCAACAAATTTTTATCCTTTCCACGGGTTTTTCGTTTTTGTTTTTTTTTTATCATCTGTACTTTTGTTTCCACTATCATTCATCATCCGTTGGCGGTGGCTTTTTAGAGGAGATAAAGCTGTTGCTGGTCCTGTTTGTTAGATCTAAGTGGTTTGGAATGTACAACTTTGTATTACGAAACCAGGATGTGATGTGTGAACAAATGTTCTCCAATCACTCATAAGCTGGCCACATATCCATGTACGACTCTTTTGATCCTATTGTTACACAAAGTTGGACATAAATAATATGAGGCACAAAATACTCACGATAATAGAAATATAAGTTGCTTGTGGCAATATCTATGTTTGGGTAATGAAAAGGATCACATACATAAAATTTAACAATTTTGGTTTCTATGTACATCGCAAACGCCGACGCAATTTTCAAACAGTCTGAAAAAAGAACTGATGACCGTTGAAATAGGACCTTAGGGAACAGAAACTAAACGGGGTAAAGTGTGCGTTTGTGTGTTGAAATCATTACACACTAAGGACATGGAAAGCAAACGTTTTTAGTAATATCCAGTAGCCGAAAAGGACACCCAACTCGAATAATAGAAATGGCATACACCACACGCACCATTCCATTCGACAAATGATATCCTCAGGTTTTTAGCTTCAAGGTAGGTCGCTGATATACAGAGAAATAAAAACAAACTAAGAGAGTTCCAACCACCAACAGGCATGGCACCTGAATTGAATACAAAATTGATTGCATTTGGGGAACGACAACGAACTACTGGGTATGGGATTGCGGGATGATGGGCTGCTTTTCGGCAAACGAAACCCTTTGCAAGTGTTTCCCATCACACCAGGAGCACACCATCCCGTCAACCGAAAAAGGTAATTTCAAGGGTAGGTGAGCAGCTAACTGTTGTTGTTGTTGTTGTTTGTGTTTGCCTGGAAATGAGGACATTAAAAAGGGATATGTGTGTTCTACATTTAAATTTTAACTCCTAAATTCGGTGTTTGCATTGCGAAATTGAATTGGGGCTGGGTGGCGGGTAGTATTTGTATTTTGGGGTGGTCGTGCGCCATTTACCAGAATGGATCGGACGTCAAAGCAAAATATACGCAGTCTTATATGGGGTCTTGCAAGAAACGTTTGTCGGGGTGTTGGACCAATGCGTTAAGGACCAACGCTTTCGTTTAGAAAGTGTCCCAGAGGCATGGCTTTGTATTAGTGAGAGAATTTCTCTGCTGAAATCACGTTACATTTATTGATCGGTGTCAAATAGCCATGGTTTTGGTCTTCAATTCTAGGTATACCGACCTATGCAAGCTACCAGACATCATATTAACTTTATAAGGAAGCCTCTGCTGTTTGACGTATATATCAAACTTTAAGACAAGCTCTAGACCCTGTAAACTTCAATTTTGGTTAATTTCCTTTTTACGGAGGTCTTTTGCTGTCCCCGTTTTCAGGCAAATAATATTCAAAAGTCTAAAAACCTTTGATTTTAATCGAAATAAACTGATGAACTTAATGTATAGCTAGTTTCCTTTTAAGGCGAATAATGACTTATTGAAGGATGTCCCTATTCAGTTAAGGCGAAACCATAGTTATGCCTCATTTTTTCCATACGCTAAATAAAACGCGGAAAAACAAAATTTCAACCACTGAGATGTAAAATGCTCGCAACAAAAAAAAATTACTCTTTTAAAAATTAAAAAAAAAAAATTCTCTTGAGCAGAAACCCACTTATTCAATCGTCCTTAGATACATCAAAAACTATCCAACCTTCACAAACGCAGCCTTCTGGAGATCAAAATTCCATACGAATATTTTATTAAGCATCATAAATAATAGCAGAGTATTACGTGTGTGTAAATCGCAAATTAATTTCCGCTGCGGATCACTTACGTCTAGTGCAAACAACGTTTACACCCATCACCATCATATCGAATTCACTTTCATCATACATGTGTCAGCAAACTTCAATTGAATTTCAAAAAATAAACGTTACCCTGGCACTGCAAGGCGGATGCAAAAAAGGAAAACGAGAAAATGTAGCCAAATTGAATTCCATCGAATCCGTCTTGTACAGGAAGGAAATGACGTCAGATCCACACACGCTTACTATATCCGGCCCTGAACTCTCATCCTTTTTAACTTTTGCAAAGAGAATGTGTCGATTCGGGTTCTTCGAGTTCGTATACTATACTTACCCTTGAAACGGCTAAAAAAAGTACCAACAGCACCGAATGAGAATTCAATTAAATTTATTCCCACTGTAGGAGACCTCATGACTGCCAACAAGGTCCCACAAAGGGAATCCGCAGACCAAAACCCAATGAATAGTAAAACGAATTTAATCCTGAAAATGCTTCCCTTTTTTGCCGGCATTCCACCAGAAAGACATAGATTTGCATACATTGATCCTGATGGCCAGTCGATTGCACTGAAAGAGGATAATTATGAGTTCATCTAAAATCATTAGATGAGGACTATGCACCGGTGTGCTGCAGAGAGTGTTGGGCGTAGAGGATGCTAAACTTTTACATTGCATTTTCGTGGTATCCGTCTGCGTGCACATTGGTATTAGAGATATACCATTGAACCGGAATATTTGATTTGGAGGGTGATTATTGGAAATCCTTTCCACTCGGAGTGGAGCTTGATTAATTGATACTCGCAATGATTTATCTAATTTCGGTATTTTCTGGTGGTGGGATTTAGCCACGTTTTCGGTTGCATGTGCGGGTTGGCATATAGTGGGAATCGTATGTTATTGCCTTGTATAGCGAGCTATTTTTCTTTGGCTATACACCGTATAAGATAAAAATCGTACTCGGAAAATATAAAAAATACCGAAACCCTGTGACTAGTAAAATATTCGAGTGAATGAAGATCTTAACGTATGAATGAAAACCTTAGATTGTGGAATACAACGTTTTGTTATACCAACATTACAAGAGTAACATTTTCCTTTAAACACAATCTCCACTTGGCCACGTTGCATTATGACGTTCTTGATGTTAGCTTGATTTATGGTACTTACGATGTTCTTGTGCAATAGCGCCCAAGGAAATTAGGCCCAAATCAAGTTGGAAATAACGCCCTAAAAAAAAACTCGTACAATTTGTTGTTGCAACATTTTTCGCCATTTTGGGTGTTATTTCCTTTCCAGGGTTTGTTTTTTTGACAAGCAGTAAAGCCCAAAATAGTAAGTGGAATGTGGAAATGCAGAAACAGTGGAATATGTATGGAGGGCATGTTGACCCTGCCACTTCATCCACCCTACGCTTATGATTGATATCTTCTCTACATCACAGGTTCCTTCACTATTGATCGCATAGAACCCAGATTTTGAACTTTCCGCACTTGAGATCACATTTCCATTCAAATAAATTTCTGGAATAGGCTCGAGTGGATCGGAGAATGGGTAACACAGTTACACAGGCACTCGGTCTTTTTCTGGCTAATGCTCAAGTGCTCGTTGCAGGGAAGTTTGATCATCACTTATGATGGATCCATTGTCAGCAAAGAATAAGTAATGCACTTTTGGGTCCGTCACTTTTCCTTCAAGTAGATAATCAAGGACAACAATAAAGAGCAAAGGACTTAAGACGCTTCCCTGATGTACACCGACTTTGACTGGAAACTCCTCTGTGACTCCGGCAGGACATCTCACTCTCGTATGTGCTCCCTCGTACATGACCACGATAATCTGTACGTAGGTTTCTGGAACTCCTCTTTTTCTTAGCGCCACCCATATCAGATATTTTTGTTGTCTATCAAAAGCTTTTTCAAAATCAACCAACACCATATGCAAATCATTTAAGGAATCACGATGTTTTTCCATTATGATCCTTATATTTGTTTTCTTAACAATTATACTGGTATCCGATTGGTGGCGCTGTAGTCAACCTATTAACACATTTTATAATATAATGGACCAAATTGTTTCATATTTCCAAAAACTTGGATGCCGTCGCTGCCGAGTCTTGGCAGGATTTTGTTGAGTACCATAACCCATAAGTGAGGCAAGATCACCCTTTCCTGTTTATTGATTTAAAGGCTCTCACCTATAACTTTGCTTGAATGATTATATTTATCTATATAAAATCAACACATCGGTTCAAAATGCATTTTGTTAATGATGATGTTACCTAAATTTAATTCAAATAGAATATTCTTCAAAATTGTACTATTATCCTGATGGTCAAAAGTGTATACATAATGTGCCTATTTTTCCTTGCTATTCAATTGCCATAATGGAATGGACATTTACATTGGTTCAAAACCTCTTTCGATTGGCAAGACTTTAATTTTTAATTTTTACATGTAAATATTAATTTACTCTTAAGCGATGAACTCAGATTAAGCACATTCCAATATTAATTATTTCAAAATGTGGCCACAAAAAAGAAAACATACTTCACTCAAAACATGGCAATTGTTATGTTTGCCTGCCCACTTAGGCTCAGACATTTGGTATACATGAACTTTTGCAAGTTCCTTCAACGCAAACTCTTGGCTGAATATTTATATACATATTTGCACGTAGGTTTAGCAAATATAGACCAGATGGGTAACTCAATTAACCTTATACAAAAAACAAAAAAAAAAAACAGATCAAATTCACCGAAAAAGGTTAAGAAACCATAAACATTACAAGGATATGCTACTTCCCGCCCTTCAACTTTGCGTTTACTTTGTGATTTTCCACTCTTGATTCCCACACAAAATTCTACTTTCGGATGAACGAAAAAATCGTCTAATGGACTCGAACCGTCCATGACCATGGTCAATGAATCATTGAAACCCATCGAACGACGATCGCATGTGGAACAGTGGTGAAAGTCTAACGACTAAGAGTATAGACTTCTGGATCAACCCATTCCTAGTCCTCGACATAATCGGTAAGTATAATACTACATTTCTTTTTCGTACAACGGCGACGGTACAGAGTACGAGTATTGTAGTAGTTACAAGCGAATAACTTTGGTGAACAACTTCAGAATAATACCCTTGAAGTGCATGAAAAGGATGTGTATGTCTTTCACTTGTTCGCTCGGCCCGGCCGGCGACTCCCTCTCCGAAAGGGCTCTTTGCCGACTTCTTCAACTGCCACTTTGTTCGTTTTTGAAATATTATTATTACACTTTCTATGTTGAACGTACTCTCGAAGACATCTTTGGATAAGTGCTACCATGGCCGGGCTATTGGGGTTTGGAACTTTTCCGAGGGAGAATTGCGAGAGACCGGTGGATGGGCGGTTAGCATTATCCTTTTCTCTTATATCTTGGCGTTATTGGTTTTATTCTTTCTCATTCTTTTGGGCAATTTATGCAGCCCTCCATTTGATGAGAATTCGAATCCGTTTTAGTACGTACGCTCTTGCTGTGTGTATTGTGGATTGAGGCAAAGTTATATCCGGTTCCTCTTAGTAATTTCAACATAAATATGTCACAGCAGATGGCTGTGATTTATTTCTTGATATGAACAACCGAGGCCGTATTGTGCATATTTGAGTTCTTAAGTATCGAATTAGATTTCTTGCGTTTTAGGGGCAGTCATATTGGTTTATGCGGCACGTACCGTACATACTATACGTTGACTTGGAATGAAGGCGTCATTTTAGAAATTCATTTCAAATAGAAGCGAATTGATGGACGACTGTATGGTCACGGTCAAGAATAATCTAATGTGGTGGAGGGGGGAAAAGCTGTGTTAACAAACTCTGCCACAATTATTCAAAAATGGGGTACCTACTACAATTCCAGTAAATGCAAGGAAACATTTGTAGAAAATCATTTATTATTATTATTATTAGGCTTTATTTACTATTAAAATATAAATTGGTGTCTTTATTCTTATATGCAATTGTCTATTTTGCTTTGTTAATTTTTAATAAATACAAATACAAATTGGCAAAGCCTAACATTTTTAAGTCAATCTTTTCTCGTTTGACATTTAGTTGCAAATAGAATTTAGTTGTCCATAAATCGTCGTGGTACCACTAGCTGTTAAATTGATTTGGTTTTTTGTATTTGCTGTTCATTGGATCAAAAGGTTTATCCATTTATTATCTTCGAACATCATAAATATCTTCTTTTTTCTTTGTAGAAAGGAAAAGGCGATACGCGAAATTATGACAATTACCGTTTTATCAAGTCGATGTCACACACAATGAAGATCATTAAGCGGGTTTTAGATGGCCGATTGCGAAAAATGTTAAGTTTGCCAATGTTAGGCTACGTTTCTACCAATTCTGCCTATTTCGCATATTTCGTAAAATGCTTCCAACAGACAATATATTTATTACCGAATATTGTTGCTTTCAAAAGTGATAGGAGCAAAATGCTGTTTTAGCAATTCAAATAAGCGAAAACCTTCTTCATTTTTACTTCGAGGTAGGTGAACCGTCTCCAGACGGCCTTGCCTGTTTGTGTATAAAAAATGTGCCCTCTGTTTCACTGTTGTTCAGTTGTTCTCGTCTTTTGTGCGAAGAAACATAATTGCTTAACTGTTATTTTCCCCTTTTTATTTAAATTTTTGTGTTAAATAGATCGTTATAAGCGATGCTAAGTAGGTAGGTATAGCAAAAAATTCAAATTGGAAAAATTTCCCGATGATCAATATCGAACCAATGCACGCCCCAAACCACCCAAAAGAGACCTATCTCCATTGCCAACATTGGAAGATGCTGGACCATCAGTTCAACCTACTGATGGTGGATATCATTTTCCAATTTGGGCTGATAGAAAAAGAAAAGGCAAAAATAAGAGTAAACATTGCAAAAATAAGATACACAAGTCGTTTGTTCCAAATGCGACCATCATTTATGTGGTACAATTGATAAGAAGTGATTCTGGGATTACTACCATAGAAAATAATATATTTTATAACTTTTAGCTCTTTTTCTGAATAAAACTGCTTTAGTAGATAAATATTTACCAATGTTATTTTTTACATGCAAACCGACAAGACTGTCTCAAGACGGTCGATGCAGAGGTAGTAAGTATCGACCTGAAATTGGTTGGTTATTTTAGAATTCGCCTCAGTGTGAAGATTTGGTCTATTAGTAGAAGATATACTGGTACGTGCCAGTTAGTAGGTATGTTGTAGAACGGTCTAAGACGATCACACAGTTTGAAGATTGGATAGGATCTTTTATATTATGCTACATTAAACAGGGATATACTTCGATAGTTCTTGCAAGACATACGATCGAGTTTTTTTTAGATGGGGCATACAGTGATACAGTCCTTATAGTACCTAGAGTCCTAGAGTAATCATGTATGCTTTATATTGTTGCATGCGCTCCCCCATAGCATCACCGCACCGTAATTGAAGTGACCCGCTTGTAAACCATCCGAGCCTGTGACATTGCTTGCTTTAATGTTTTTTATAGCTAACCTAACTTCTTCTATAATGGGAGCTGGAATAGGTTCTTCATTGTTTGGATGCCGGTTCTCTTCTTGCCCTATATATTTCTAAATGATGCTCATTTAGCAGCTACTGGAAGTAAGAAGTGCTGCTTAAGCACATCTACTATTCACTGTTCTTCGGTTACTAGTATTCTTTTGCAGTTCCGAAGAGTTCTTCAGTCTCCTTCATCTGGTAGACTGCAAAAACCCTTTTTTTCTACGCGGGATGTTCTTCTCCTCTCTATTCCTGACTCGATATACTCTTTCCTGTTTGCCCTATTGCACTGAAGCGTTTTCGTATGTCACCTTTTCTGGTACACGCTTTCATAATCATGCCACGGGCTCTTTCTCTGTGGTGACTAATACAGTATTCGCGGCTATCTCCTTGATAATGTCAGGATATTAGCACCACTAATTGTTGGTGTCTGTAGGATAATATCGGAGTTTCTCTACGTCCATACCAAAAAAGGGATCCCTGACATGATAGTAGGTGTACAATGGACCAGAATTGCAATCAATTGCCCCGATATTTGGTAGACAATAGTATGTCCTCTCTCTAGCTCTAATTAAATTGCAAACATCCAATGGAGTAACAGTGGGTTGTATGCAAAAAGATGAGTTCAAGCTGTTTACTCACTTTTCTAAGATCTTTCTTAGCATGGTACAGTGTTGTTATATCGTGGGATTTATCCCTTTTTGTGGGAATTTCGATGTCCGAAAAGCCTTCCGAGGGATAAAGGGAAAAAGCACCACAATCGTGGGAATTTCAGGAATCTGACAAAAAAAATGTTAAAACCAAATTTTTGTGAAATTTCATCAAAACTAATTCAAAAATTCACAACAGGTTCGACCCCCGGAAAAGCAAAAATAAAAATTCACACAAACTAGAAAAGCTAGACCTATAGGGACTTGTTGCATGAACTATTTATTTATTTATTTAGTTAATTTTGCGCTAGATTGAAACATTTCCCAGAAAAGGATATTTCACAATATGTGATACAGCTGAAATGTCAGTTTTTTTTTAATGGAGTTTGGCATACCGCTAGTCATCTAGCGGTCAATGGAACGCGGCCATTGTGATTTTCTTTCAATATGTATAATAAAAATGAGTTAAAATTTATTATGATTATTATTTATTTTTTTTTTTTTCATTTTAATTCATCGTGGGAATTTCGTAGGAATTTGAGTTCGATGAAAAGGGAAAAAAGGGAAAACTGACCACGTTTCGTGGGAAAAATGAAGAGAGAGACCTAACAACACTGGCATGGTATGCAAAAAACAATTCACTGACCGAGTTAGATCTCATCTTATGAGCTCGATCTCAAAGTGCTGAGATCGATCTAAAATTGAAAGCACGATGTGAGACGGAGCTCGTTTTGATATGCAAAAAGATGACAAAACGATTGATTACATGAGTTCGATCTCACAAATAGTTAAGCATGGTATTTCTCTTACTCAGTTCATATAAAACAACTAGCTGTACCCGCCCGGCTTTGCCCGTGCACAGAAATTGTATTGCTTATAGCTCTTAGATAATAATGTTCTTTCGTAAAATGCGAAAAATAAGAATAAATCGATTTTCTAGAATTTTCTTTCTGCGTAAACCTGAAATACAGCAATACGAACAAAACAAAAAAAGAATCATGAAAATCGGCCCAGCGGTTATCGAATTATAACGTCATCGAGTTTCACCCCATAGAAGATTTTTTTTTGTATGGGCGGTGCCACGCCTCTTTGTCCAATTTTTATCAATCTTCATAGCAATACTCCTAAGGTAATACCTAAGATTGCCTGTAAGTTTAAACTCAGTCGATTCGGCGGTTTCCGAGATATAAGATTATGTTTTTTTTTGTATGGGCGGTGCCACTCCCCTTTGTCCAATTTTGCCCAAACTTCACAGGACAACTCCAGGGCCAATATCTAAGATTATCTGTAAGTTTGAGCTCAATCGATTTGGTGGTTTTCGATATATACGATTTTGAATGTTTTTTTTGTATGGGGGGTGCCACGCCCCTTTGTCCATTTTTGACCAAACTTCACAGGATTCATGTATGGACCAATACCAAAGATGTGCGAAAGTTTGGTTAAGAACGGTAAATGCGTTAAAGCGTGAATCGGCGACAAACATTTTAAGGCTCAATTTTTATATATATAGATCAAGATGACCAAATTTTAACCAAATTTTGTTACAAATCAAATTTATATAAATAAAAGGAGTCAAGTTAGTGAAGATTTTCGTAGTTTTGTAAAACTACTAACTGAAAACCCTAAAACACACAGTTTTTCTTGGATATTTGAAAAGATATTTGAAAATAGAAATCATTATATTCCTTTTCATTTGTCTTCTATATAGCTAATTACCGTAATGCGTAAAATTATATGCATTTTTATAGGTAGGTATATGAAAATTAGCAATTCTTTTTCCTAACTGAAATATTTCTTTTCCGGTTTTGTTGACTATGTACTATTTTGTTTTTTAAAACTTCATATTCCCACTTTTATGTCTTCACCAAATTGGTTTTTAAAGTACCTACCTATAATTTTAATCACTCAATCAATCTTCTTGCTATCCTATCCCAGTCTTAGCAAAATAAAAATACATACAAACGTCAGCCAGGATAATTAAGCCCCAAAAAAACTGTGCTCGCAAGCTATCATTGCTTCAAAAGTTAGCGCAAAATGCTCTCGATTGTGTCATAAATGACTTTTAATATTACAAAATTAATTAAATAAACGACTAAAAAAGCAAACAAAGCATTTGCCAAAAATATACCCACAATTTACAAATTTTTATGTGCATTTTTCATATTTGGAAAACGTTTTTATTCGCGAATCTTTTGCTTGTTTTTGTTTGTGTACATATTCGCATAATCTTTTTTCTTGTGTTTTTTTTTATTGTTCTGAGCTAGCTACATTTTCCAAATATCAATGATGAGTGCCATAAGGTTTTATGTAGAAATGACTAGCCCAGATAATTTTTTTAAGAGTACATGGGATCAGTGTTGGTATGTCTTTCAACTGGTTTTTCCCACGAACAAATATTTTTTTTCCTTTTTTTCCCTCCCCATCGGTTGGAAATTCCCATAATTTTCCCACAACGATATTTTTGAGTAAAATAAACTAAAACATATTTTTTTTTAAAACAGTTTTATTAAAAAGGAACAATCATTTCAAAAAACAAACAAGTATTAAGAAAATATTTTATATTCAGTCTTCATTATTAAAAAAAATCATAACAATTCATCAATAGATAAACAAAAAATGTAATTCATAATTCATTACAATATCACAATACTCTACTACTAAATAACTTAAAAATGAGTAAAAAAGAAAACAATAACATAAAAGTGTATTTTAGCGAGTAAAAGAGTCCTTATTTGAAAGTTTGAACGAAAAAAATAAAAAAGTGGTTATAGGCACCCTATTTCAGCCAACTACTTATTCTTTACATTATAAAATAAAATATAAAAAATATATTGAATTCATATTATGTACCTACATGTAGTTTATAAGTATGTACCTACATTTATTATAAAAACTAGGTTTATTTCGATTAGTCAGTATAACGTACACTAGTTAAACTCCAATGTTTACGCAGCTAACAGAAAGAAAAAAACAACCACAGAGACACAAGTGTCAAGTACAACAACGAAAACCAAAGCAATGTAGATGCAGAAGAAAGTAGGTAAGAAAGAGAAAGAGCAAACTTTATATGGCAATGCATATACATCGAAAAGTAACCGATCCGAATCGATTTTAGTTGTAGTAGATTTATTACATCTATGGTAAAATTTAGATGGGCTCAATTTCTGAAAATAAGATAACGTAGTAGAAATGTGATAAAATTATCATTATAAGTTTGAAAAAGTTTGAGAATTTAAATGAAAACAAAAAGAAGTTTGAGCAAATAGAATTTCCCACAAAATTGCATTAGAGAACTAGATTTTCCCTTTTTCCCACGAGACGGTTTTTCACCATCAAAATTCCCACGAAAAGGTAAATTTCCCACGACTTACCAACACTGCATGGGATAGCAAAACGAACACGTCTATTGGTAGGTACATACCTAATTGTGATTTTTCGAGCAAAATTTAAATTTTCTTATTTAACCAAAAATTGATTAAAGTAACCCAAAATTCTTTTTAATATCATGCTCCCTTTACACTTTTTCTCTCAGAAGACATACTCACTTCTTTTATTTACCCAGAGAGCTTTGAGATCGATCTCTAATCCATTGAGCTAGAGCTGTTGAGAAAGAACTATTTTTTTTTTGCATATGAAACTGAGTCCGAGTTTCGGTTTGCACAATCGATCTCTCATATGAGTTCAAGCTCGTGAGCTCTGACTTTGCGATCGTGCTCATCTTTTTGCATACTACCCGTCTGTGTCCACATATTTTGTGTTAGCCCCCCTGCGATGATGACTTTCCATAATTTTCCACAAACGCTCATTTTCCTTCTCTTTCTTCAAAAAATAAAACCGTCTTCGCCTAAAAATCGATACCTAATCGCCCGAAGTTTAGCTCCTGTTAAAGGCAATGCTTTTATATGAGCTTTATGCTTACGTTTGCAGTGACATAGGCTCGATCCATTTCCCAAAAGCGTGACCCTACTCAAATCGAAATTCATATCGAACAAATCCCATATACCTAGCTACATTGAAGAATTTATTATCTTTAAAAGTCCCTTAACAATTTGAATTTCCAATGCCAGGGCAGTAGTCTTCCATTCTCCCAGCAGCGCAGCAGCGGTAACAAACAAACAAATCCAGAAACCAAACAAAGTTCCACGCGATTAAATTCGCAAAATATTTTCAATTTATTCATTGCGCCATTTTATACTTCTTCGAAAAGACACAGAGGGAGTCCTTGCGTGCAATTCACACACAAACACACGAGACAATCTTCCCCCACACGCTGACTAATCACCGCTCAGACCGCTCAAAAAAGACATGTACTGTGTTAGCGCAAAAAAAAAAACATCGCCCTACGGACACACCCATCTCCTGTAGCTAGCGCTACCACAAATAAATCACATAAATTAAATTTTGCAGACTTTTTAGTCCTTTTTGTTTTTATTTGTTAAATTTCTCGTCCTTTGCTCCTTTAAAGTCGTTCACGCGATTCAATTTGCTTCGTTAAATTTTAATAATAATTCGCCTTTGCCATTTCCACCGCACATGGATGGAATCATGTTGATGCCGCGTCGTTTTAAAAACGCCCTACCCATACCCTTGGGCCTACAATATACATACAAGTTTGTGGAGAAACTTTTCCATTTTGGCGGGATTCCTTTTCGATTTGTTCCGCGTTTGGATCTGGATCCGAGTCCTGTTTGTATGCGCGGGGGATATAGTACTAGAGGCAGTGGCAGTGGGTAACTAATGGTAAGTTCATTCATTCGCATTGGTGATGAAAACTCATTCAACCGAGAAGTTTTTTTTTTTCAGCTTCTCAAGGCTCCATGGAAAACAATGAATTCGATGACGAAAGAAATATTTTTTGTTTCGTTAACTTTTGTTTTAAATGCAGGAGAACTTCGAAACCCAAGCCACGCAGCACATGTCCCAATAGCTTAAGGTACCACTACGTTCTATATGGGGTACTTTGTGAAGTACAGCACTCTTGTAAATTAAATCTTAAAGCTCCTTCTAATGAAGATGAGGGTCGTGAGATGTGGCGGTGGAAAGTTTACTCTGGTGGTGCGTAATCATCTGAACTTGGACTGAGAATTGATTCTGTATGGTTGCCTGGAAATGCATGTTAATTGCTGAAGGTCGAAAAAATGCGGCTTAAGGTTTTCTCCCTCCAAAGTGCTCAGCCGAGAAGTCCCTTCTAATTTCCATTGTTATGATTACTTTGGTAGTCCATCAGTAGATGACAATGGAATCCATAATAATTACAGAGTCAACACAATCAAAATTCATAAGAGAACATCCAGTTGTAATCTTTAATTAAAAGTGCACCACACGCACACATCCTGCGGGGATGGGTATAATATCGGCAAGAAAATCCTCGTGTTAGAGTAGGTCCTCGTAGATATCCAGTACCATATAAATCACTGCTTTCGTATAGTGGAATAAGTTGTCAATAATTCTGACTTCATACACACGCAGTTATGCTGCCGATGAAATACTTGTGTTTTGTATATACGTAAACCCCTTAAGGGAAGATCAACTACCAACTTGACGTGCATTTCCCCATGGACATTGTAACTGTGTACATTACATAATACGGTCTGTGTCATGATGTTTTTGGTCGTGATGTTGACCCATTGAAGCCCTTTCGAGTGCCCAAAAGGACAAATAAGAAATTTAATTGAATTAGTTAATTCTGTTTGGGCTTAAAGCGGCCCTAACGGCATTCATGCATTTCCAGGATACCAAATGTGAATACAATCTAGACCGCCCTATTGAGAGGAGTATTCGATGGATGCTCTAAGTAATTTTTAATTAACACAGGCAAAGTTATTCTTCCCACAGTTATTCGCTCTATTGATCGTCGTTATAAGGAAGCACTGCAGGAAGTTACAAAGAGTCCTCTGATGGGCCCTTTTGGTTTTTGTAAATTAAAATTCTTTGAAAACATTTTTAATGGTTTTTGAATCAAGCGATTAAACTGATGTGGCGAATGCTATAATAGAATTGTAAGGGTGGGATCTGAATTAAAATAAAAACCAGCGTTGCGGCTGAAGGAAATACTCGGGAATTTTCGTCGAAAATGGGTTACCCTTCCTTAGATGTTGTTGATACTTCTATTAAATAGGGGCTATTAAAAAAGCCGAAGCTGTAATTATATTCTTTGAAATGTTATGATTGGTTCCAGTTCAAACAAAGTAACTTTGTTTAAAGATTTTCACAGAAGGTATCAAAGGAGTTGATTATTCTTTGAAGGATTTAATAGGTACATCCTGGGTATGGAACATTGCGACCTAAAAGCGATTCAAACTTTATTTCGAGAGTTACACTAACTTTCCAAACTTATAATAAAAGCTGTCATTCCACTTTCGTTTTTCAAAAACCGAAAGAAATCATGCGAAAGCGAAAATTTGCTTCATTTAATTTGCTGATTTCGAATTTTATTTGTAAATAATTTATTTTTTTGTTTCACATAGCAATATCGATTGAATTCCAATTCGTTGGTTAAATTAAACTTGTTTTGATTTAATTGTGCAGTATTGCCATATTGAGAACACACAGCTTTTAAGTAGGTATCTTTTTTTGACACCAAAATTCTTAGAAAAAGCCGAAAATGGGATTTAACTGTTTAAACAATCAAATAAACTGGAAAACGTGTATGAAAAATCTGTCGTTGTTTTCCTTTGGCACGAAATGAAAATGTCTTTCGTTATTTTTTTAAGTACATGAAACAATGAAACGAAAACTTCAATGAAATTGCTTTCGTTATTTTTTTAACTTTCTCGTATAGTACTTTAATAAGAGAAAGATAATCAGCCCTATCGAGGTATCCGATCGGAACGGATTTTTTTCCGCAACGAATACTCCGTCGGAGACTGAAATTACATTCGATTTATCAATACTTCACTGCAAATCGTAGTAAACAAATTCCGCAACCAATTCCTGTCGGAGCATATCGGAAGAAAATTCGTACGAAACTGTCAAAAATATCGGTAAAAACGCACTTGATCGCACTGAAATGCCAGTGTGCCTTGCATATTTGTCGAAAAGAAGTTCTGAAAAGCTGTTTGGAAGAATACCTCAAACAAACAAAAATCCTCCGATTTGTATTCGTATGAAATCGGAGAATTTTCCGATCGGATACCGCGATAGAGCTGAATATGTAGATATTGTTTTCGTACAAAATTTCGAAATCGAGATTTTGATAAATTTTGAAATTACGATGATAGGGGAACTCAAAAAAGTGGGTCTCGCAATTCTGTCCGTCCGTATGTCTGTCTGTCCCAACTCTGGGGAATCTAAACGCTTGGGCGGATTTGTTTCAAACTTCGTATTTAGAGTTTGTGGGTTTTCCGCTAGGAGGCGTATTTTTTATTTTATGTTAGCCCTAATATTTCCAGGGATCGCAATGGGCCCTTATGGTGGCTAGTGCCGTATGAGACATCTCTCTCAAACCCACGGTACCTACTTCCCATATAAAAATTTTACAAAATACTAAACAATTTAGATTTTTTTCAAAAACGGATCTAACGATTTGAACCAAAATACAGATCGGGATTACTGTATTCACACCCGGCACAGACTAGAATGTGGCTGCTGTAGCTGAGTGTTTAGAATTGACAATGCACCTCAAAACACATCTAAATTTTACATCTTTAGCTCCCATAATGATCAAGAAATTGTCAAGAAATTACATTTTATGTTCTTTCGTAGAAAAAAATTGTTTTTGACTTCATTGACAAGAACCTTTCTTCATTATCTTTATTAGTAATTTTCTGTTTTAAAAGTCGCCCATGTAATTCCTTAGGTCTCATATATATCTTTGCCAAATCACATTATGATTGGTTCAGAGGTTTAGTCGTGAAAAGGTTACAAACAGGAAAAACAAAATCAAGATCTAAAACATAAATCTGATGTGTCTATTCCAATGAACCGTACTAAATCTCTGTATGAAGATCAGACATAAAATATAACTCGCATTGAATCCGGGTCAGCATTTTAGTGATAATTTCAGATCGTTGTTTAATTGACACACTTTCTCCTTATTAAATTACATTCAACAAAAATGTTCGCCGTAGATAAATAAATATAAAATTTAAACTTTGTTTAACTTGCGTGTGTATGTCCGTTTTTAGGGAGAACCAAACATCGCACGATAGATGAACCGTCTTTTCAATTTCTGTAATTCCATAGATAGCTATATCGTACCAATACCACGACCCCAGATCAGGTGAGTTGTATCTGTATCTAAACGGCGCAAGAGCCAGGCAGCTACCTTTACCTACCTACCTAAGTAGCTTGAGCTTTTCGCACGTTTTCTAGAATATTTCATATTAAAAGAGCATTATAACAGCTTCGTCGCCCTTGTGCCATATCTTGACCTTGCGTACTCTATATCCACTATCCATAGTCATCCTACTTAAACAAGCTGCAATAATTTGACAAACATAACTCTTCCAATTAATTATATACCAGATATAATTGACCACAAATATAATATTCGCCTCATATTTCTTACGCTGTCTAGTGTCTATAGTGCTATAGGGGTGTGCGAATTAACATCACCAATACAATTATACACTGCCGATAATTGAGACCGATTTATTCATCTCGGTATATCGTTTTAGGCATTCCTAACTTTTAGAGTACTTACGGTTATATACGTATTTGAAAGTCATTTTTTTCCAAAAGCAATCCACCACGGGAATGGTTATTATTAGACTTGGCCAATTTAGTTCATTTGAGTGATCGATCAATTTAGTTCAAATCACGCTACTGAACTAGTTCGCTCATTTTAGTTCAATATAGTTCATTTTAGTCAAATTCACAGAAAATACAAAAAAAAAAACTTTGCCGTGGAAAATATAAAAAATATACACTCCCATGCACCTGAATCGAAAGAAGATTTTTTAATCATTTCATGTTGTGTTTCTCTTTATCATTCCTAAATATGGGTATTTACTTTATGCTTTTATTTAGTACATAGTCATAGGCAACTTTTAGGAACGAAACTAAATTCTCAAAATTTTTCAGTTATATGTTATTTTGGTTTTTCTTTGACCATGCAAAAAAAACTTTTTGAAGTTTTTTGTATCACTTGAATACAGGGACAGAGGCAATTGCTTTGATGTGGATCAATTTATTGAAGCTAAAATACATTTTTATTTTTATTTCGCGTATATTTAAATCGTTTACTTGGCTATAGAAGGAGTGTAGTCTCACCTATAGCGATATTGCCAAACAAATTTGAAATAAGCAAGTCAGCGGTTTCGAATTTTCTTAAAAATAAGTGCAACTATGGAAAAAACATGAAGGGAGGACCAAAACAGCTACTACATCTACTGAAAATAGACGGATTTTTGGAGAAGCATCAAATTCTCACTGTTCTGCCTCCCATCAAATAGTTTTTTTTTTCGAACGAAAACCGATTTAATTTAGATGACCCTGATGGTTAAATTACTAATTTCAAGACATACCTACACAAAATAAAACACTATCTGTCTCGTCACCATAGCCGTGAAAGGGGTGTAATGGTATGTTGTGCGATCTCCTATTATGGCCAATGTTAATTACAGTTTCCGTTATCAAGAATGAACGCGAATAACTACAAAGGCGTACTGCAGAAGGCCCTTCCTTATACTACGATAATATATTTGGACCCGTGCAATAGACTTTCCAGCAGGATAACACTCCCATTAATACCGTACGCGTGGTAAAAGAGTGTATCCGTACCCAAAACGTGCCTATACTGGAGTGACCACCTTATTCCCCTGATCTCAATATATATATATAATATATGTATATAATATTAACAATGTTTGGGGATGGTTGTCACGGAAAGTATACGAGTCCGTTGAACAATTTTTAGATGTTAAATCATTAACAGCAGCCATCAATCCCGCATGGAGCCACATTTCCTACAGCTACCTAAATCTCTGTTTAACTCACTTCGAAACGGTATTTATAAAGTTATTTCCAACAAATGCGGCTAGACCCATTATTAACTAAGATTAACAAGATAAAAAGAAATGAATTTAAACTGAATTTTGCAACGTTTTGTTATTGATCCTTGTTTCCAGTTACTGTCCCTATTCAAGTGCATGGGAGGAAGGAGGTACATAAGTGAGTGAGCTGAGCTGTTCTCTTTTTAGGGACACACATATATGTCACAAAGAATAAATCATGGATTGTTTTCTTTAGTTTATTCCGTTTCTAAAAAATCATTGAAAATAATAACCGTGAACTAAATAATGAACTAGTGAACTATGTGTGTGAACTTAGTTCACTAGTTCACTATAGTGAACTAGTTCGTTCGTGAACTACACAAGCCTAGTTATTATACTTACTGGAACAATTTTGGAAACACAGTCTCCGATATGATATGTATCTAGTAAGATGTATTGTTTTTTTTTTTATTACCTACGAGTGGTGATTGCAATCACACACAGTCTATATTCAACCAAGACAATGACTAACTCCGCAAGCATGCCGACATCCAACTACACAAGCCCTTGTCAATAAAGTAGCAATAAACACCGACTGTCCTCTGACCAGGCCAAAGAAACACCATTAGCAATTATTTATCAAATCGAAGTCATTAAATCATCAAATGCAGTTGCATTAAATCAGTGCACTCCAGCCAAAGCTATTTACATCCCATTACTGCTGCATATCTTCCATGTCCATAAATTCCAATAAACACATTATATGGGCTAGCCACACCAAACCCCATTTCCAACTCTGTGACCTAAGACCGTTCGTTTGCTTCATAAACCTCAATCATACATGAGTGTCTGCTGTAGGCAAACAGGAAGCACACCAAAAGTCCCCTGCAGAAAGAGAGATTAACACGGCATTACTGGCTGGCAGAGTCGGTCTGATTAATGATTTCTCCCGCTCATTTATTGAAAACTTTTCCTACGGCAGGACATTAATTCATAATGTCCTTTGCAAAGCATAACCATATCTAACAGTCAAAAGGAGGCCCGGAAAAAAAAAATAAGCCAAACATATTATTTACAACCATCTGCAGTCAATAAAAATCTACCAAACAGGACATCCATGCACAAGTAGGAGAAAAACAAGTAAAAACGAGCCCCCAGTGTGCTCAAAGGCTATATTAGCTACCGATTTCTCCCCGTGAATGCATTTGCAACTCGACCGCAACTCAAAAAGGATAATTTACTCACAGAAAAGCTCGTAAACAAATATCATGCTTATGCAAATTTGCCCAACGTAAAAAGCTGCATACCAATGAGCAAAAGGAATCGCAGTCAAACACATAGGTACAGCGTACAGGACACCAAACCGGAAAAAAACTAGAGAAGGATTTACATAAAAGGTAAGTAAAAGTACACGATTAAAAGAACTCCATCTCGAATGGATTTCTCTATTTAGGATTTTTCTTAAAATTTTACGGTCAGGATTTCAAATCGACCACGTTCCTGGTGCATATAACATTCTAATTCGACAGCTATTTTGTCAATCATTTTCGTCCTTGACCTTTCAATTTTTTTCTAGATTTAGTTTCTGCATGATTGAATTTTTTGTAGTCCTAAATTTTCAAGTCGATCATTTCATTTTCAGAGCATTTCATTGTTAGGGCGAAATAATAATGCGCCGAATAAGCTGATAATTTTGGGGGGCACAGTAGGTACAGCAGAAAGGATTTATTTGCAATTCAGTGTAGCTACTGCAAGCGACAACTGGGCGGAAATTTATATCTCCTTTTTTTTTTTGTGTGTAATAAAAATTGTCGTTGTCGCTGTCGTTTGTCCTGCATACTGTTACAGTTCACCTAGGCTTAGTGACAGCAACACTTTCAACTTTACTATATACTGAAGGGACGAGTAGCTCTATACTCAAATGGTGTTCAACTTAGTGAACATCCATTCAAACGGGATACCTATGTGTATGGTAGAGAATGGGGCTGGGTGCGGAGATGGCTTTACTATATTCACATGTAGGTCGCTAGTGACAAGTTGTAATGTGTGTGGCTGACACTTTTCGTTAAATAAAAGCATAAAGTAAATTTACCGTTGTGGATTTCATTATGTTTCCTGGAGGTACAACGGAGTGGGAGTTAATAGAGTTACCACAGTATTTTCTCGTCCTTCTCTCCCGTATGATGACAATGATAATGGATGAGCTTGCGGCTGGGGTTGGAGGGTAGGTGTGAGCAGTGTTGCCAGGTCAAAGTGTTAAAATCCAGTCAAATTTGACTGTTTGACTGGATTTTTTCCCTCCGAATCCAGTCAAAAAAAACAGTCAAACATTAAAAACAAATATGTAATTCCAGTCAAAAAAACAGTCGAAAATGAAAACAGCTATTTTTTGATATCAAAATAAAACAAAAATAGTTTTTATTTAATAAAAAAAAAAAATAAAAATATAAAATAAGTCGTATACTTTATTTCACAGCAATAGTTTTTTTGTATACGTAGGTCAATTTAACAAATATAACAATTATTAATTATAAAATACATTAACTGGTTATTATTCTATGCATATGCAGGTATTGCGAAGACTTACATGTCGCAGAGGATATAACTCATCTCCTCTGTGAATGTCAAGCTATTGCACGGTACAGGAGGAAATACCTTGGCAGGTACTTCTTTGATAACTTGGAGGAGGTTGGCCTCGGAAACAAAATTGCAACAATTTTCAGATTCTGTAGGGAAATTAATTGTTTGGGCGAAGTGGTTTAGGTTTTTTGACCATTAAGGTTCCCCAGGGATGGCGATGGGTCCAATATGGTGCCTAGTCCTATGTGATGAACTCACACCCTATTCAACCTAACCTAACCTAACCTATTATTCTATACCATTAAAATACAGTCTTCTGAATCTGTGTCATTGCAGTTCTCTATTTCTTCTGTTTCCACAGGGTGGGTCATGTGGTTTCTTTTTAAATCATAGGTTATTTTAACACTGACAGCTGTTTCCCGCTCGAAATTTTTACAGTAGTCAGTATCATACCTCCGCGGAACGAAGCGAGTCGCTTTACACTTGAACAACGTTGGGAAATATTGAAAAAATATGTCCAAAGTGAGTGCTATGTATCCCAAACAGTGTGTTCTTTTGAAAAGAAGTTTTGACCGAAGCACCCACCGCGCCTGCTGTACGCAAGTTTGTCCAAAAAGTTCGTGAAACTGGTGTGCTAGTGGACAACACTCATGGTCCCAATCTTCGTACGGTGCGCACAGACACTTTGGTGCGGATTGTGGAGTGGTGGCATCATTGGACCATTTTTCTTCGAAAATGAGGCTGGGAACAACTTTTCGGTCAACGGTGGGCGTTACAGAGCCTTGTTAACCGACTTTTTTTTACTGAAGGACCGATGTTATGCCAACAATCGGGAAACGATTCAAGCAGTTAAGGCCAATATCATCCAAGCAATCCGTGAGATACAGCCCGAAACCATCAACAAGGTCTTGGAAAATTGTAGTGACAGAATGCGCTACTGCGAAACCAGCTGAGGCAGCCACTTGAATGACGTTGTGTTCCATAATTAATGGGAATATTTGCTCTTACTAATAAAGCCATAATACATGGATAAAATTTGATATTTAGTTTTCTTTCCAAATTTCAAAATTTGTACATGTTTTTTTATCTCGCAAATTATGTATTTCTAGTGGTCAAAATAGAGTTGTGTTTATTTTTTGTTTCTAAAATCTGGAGTGAACAGCTGCCATAACTCAAAATATAAAAAACATACAACAAACCGAATTAAATGCAAAGGCATTCAAAATTCTCAAGAGACGCTGCGCAAATTGCAAGAAATACTAGATTCAATTTGACTTTTAGCGGTTTGCGGAAAATGGGCGTGTTCAGTTCATTGCACTGCGCGAGTTTACATTTTAATTTTTATAGGAATTATTATAGTCAAAAAATAAAAACAGTCAGCTTGATTTACAGTCAAAAGAGAAAAATCTCCAGTTAAAAAAAAAACAGTCGGCTGGATTTGATTTTTTTTTCCAGTCACAACCGAAAAAATCCAGTCAAATTTGACTGGAAAACAGTCAAACTGGCAACACTGGGTGTGAGCTGAAATGGCAAATTAAATCTATTTTGCTTTCCCGGCAATATTAAGGAAGCGAAATCTATGTAGGTAGTATGGGGTTATAGCCTAATATAAGTTATGCCTATGTGAGTAACGAAAGTTTTCATCAATAATGAGACTACGTGTATTTACCAAAAGTATATTATGTTGTCAGTTGTCACCCCTCAGTCAAAGGACTGTAATGTTAGAAACAGATCTCATTTATAATTGAGTCCAATCTATACCTAATGCATTGTCCTTTTAACCTTCTCAAAATCCACTTTAAAATATGGTGTAAACGGTCTGTTCAAAAACAATGCATCTACATCTACTTATTTGGTTGTAACGTCCGAATACCTATTTAAAGAGTATGCATACTAATGCATCCATCCATACTACTTACAAAATGCAACGTCCGTCTGTTCGTTTCTCAATAACTCGAGAACAATTCGTCCGATTTTAATGATTTTTTTTTTCTGATTTATAGATGTGTGACCAAGTTGGGCCGTAGGGTGGTGAGAATTACTCAGGAGTAAAGGGGTCGCAGGGAATAAGGGGGGACACACAAACCCTTAGCCGTATGAACTTGAAAGTTTGTTTGTTGATAGATGAGTCAAAATTATTACATGCATCATTGTCATTCTTCGTTTTTCGAAATTCGCCCTAAAGGGGTTCAAACTTTTCTATTTTGACCCTACTACGCTTACTTGTCATTATACTCATAAATCTATGTATGCAAATTCAAGATATGCTTTTAAATGTTAGGCAATACTTCACTTTATTTTCAGCTAGAATTCCTTCTATTAACAAGTTTTGGGCTTTGTTCTTTTATTATTATTTTATAACCAAGTGCAAGAAGTATCGGGGAATTTTCTGATTGAAGATCAAGCCCTTCTTCTAAGTCAAGACTTGAGACCAACCAAATGTTTTTAGCCATGGCTATTATTTCAGAACTTGGCAGCTGCAAGCTAAAAATATCAGTGTAACGCGGCAGCACGCAAGGTGGCTTCTGGGGAAACAATTTTTCAAGCCAGTTATACCAAATATGCTATATTCCAATACCTACATGGCCTTAAAAATGACAAACTCAACTGTTCATTAAATAAATTGTCTAAGCAATGTCTTTTCTTAATCGCTAAAGTCATCACGGATATCATTAATAAATAAACCATCAGTGGTTTATTTTCAATATAAGATAACAATAGTCCCGCGCCAACCCAATTAATTTCTGTGTTCTCATGGGCTTGGTGCGCTCCTATATACTATATTCATGGAAACGGCGTATTCCAGCATCTTGCCAAAATTCCGAGCTAGTTATACCTAAAGTTAAGTATCAATCTACTCTATGTCCAATAAAATACTCTAAACCTTCTAGAGTATAAGAAATTAAATTTCCCGCATTAAAGTTGCATGCAAACTTCATTACTAGCCAACCGCCCCTTAAACTTCAGTATCTTGACCCAAGCACTTACTAACTCACCCTCCGTCTCTCTCCAAAGCCACATCTTTTGTGCTGCATCTCCATTGTTGCACTGAAACAAAGTGCAAAATTGCTTCAATTTATTGCCCACATCTTCCATGCACACATATAGAGCAGCAACATCATAGAATTTTAGATGACGTGAAAGCAAAAATGATTTGTGGTCGAATAGAAAGGCAGTGCACTGAACTTGTAAGTCCATGCCACCACCTCCACCTGGCTGCAAACTATTAAACAACCCGGCAAACTCATATGGCAAACCACATAGTATACCCAGAACCAGACCCAACTCATCATCATCAAAAGGCTACGAATGAGGAATCAAATCACCTTAACCCTCATATCGTCCTCCGATGGCTTCCATTTTCTTGGGAATCACTGAATGAGCAAAATGCGATTCGTGTAAACATACTTGCTCTGGCAAAAGGAAAATGTGAAGAAGGAGCAGTAGAGAGTACGAACAAAAAAAAATACCTTGCTCACAAATTTTTCTCACGTAGCACAGTTATACTGACCCATGATTTATGATCGCACAACTCATAAAGGATTACATTTTTACCGTTGTGGCTTCCAGCTAGTTCTCTCTTAAGTTTCTTGCTTGCCGAAAGTATGCTGGTGCTGGTGCTGGGAATTGCGCCCACATCCACCTCTGGCCAGCTCGACGTGATGTAGGTCATATGGACAATCTGTGATATCGAAACTAACCCTTGAAAGCACCCAAAAGGGTGAGCAGCTCTTTTCGGTAAGTGCCGAATGGTGGGGCCATTTTTTAACCGAAGAAGTAGAAGAAATAAGTTTAGTGAAGAAGAGGGCGTTTTGAGGTACGTACCATAAATACGAGTATGTATATGCATTTTAACCGATTTTTGTGTGGCTCACATAAGAATTTTTTTTTTGTCGTTACCGCACCTTTATGGGTCATCTCATCATTATTCTTCGGTGTTTGCTTTTTAAATGAACATTTGGCTCCTAGCTGAAGGTTAAAGTGAAGGGCATTTAGACTGAATGGCAGCCACGATATATACCTATGCATTTTGTTTCGTATTGAAGTGTCAAAAATGGTATCATTAACCCAACGCTTTGTTGTCATAGTTTTGCGCATTAGTTTGCTTTCAATGCTGGTCACATAGTTGGGAAAGAATTCACACAGGCAGACTTTTAATAATTGCTTTGGCTGGGCTTGCATTCGAAATCAGTGCCGCAGGTCGTTGTTCTGGCAGAAAACTTTCGGCGAGGATGCTACTTTGCATGCAAATGCAAGTCAGAAAATATTGTACATGTTATTTGTTTAAAAGTTGAGATTTTATCTTGTTATGTTTTATGGAATCGATTTGGGCGTCAACTGCGTTTATTTGCCATGAATAGTTGTTATAATCAGATGAAAACTATTGTCACTTACATGCTTATTTGTAAGGATATTGATATGAATAGGTATTGATATAGGTTTCCGAAATTTATATAAAAGTTACTGCTAAAGTTGCTGACTACTGGTTTGGATTACACTTTTACTTAGTTTTTTAGTATGATATAATTAAAAAAGGGGTTTTTTTACCTGACGGGAAGGAAGGGATTTCCCCTTATAATAATCACCCTAATTCTGAGATTGCCAAGTCATTCGATATTATCCAACTGATATTCCAACTTTGGATTTCAAGTGGAGATACGTTTTTTTTTTCTGTGTTGAACGCGTTGCGGGACCCGTACAGGTACACCAAGTTTATCAACTCACTCAACTAATGAATGACCCCGTACACATAGTTGACCAACAACAATTGTTGACTGACCTCGTACACCTAATTGAGAAACATGTCTGATTTTAGAAAAAAAAACTCTGGAGATATATCCCCTGGAAGCGAGTTCCAAAGTTTGCTTGTCCTGTAACAGTAGGAGTTTTGGAAAATTGATGTCCTCGCGGTTGTCAAGGGTACTGTATGGTCAAAGGTCATGAGCATTAGCTGCCTGTGTAGTGGGGCGCCCAAAAGTTGCATTTCGAGAGATAATGGCCCCTATTGTGAGTGTCGATAGCTGATCGCTGATCGACAACTGTCGATCGATAGACAACTTTGATTGTCGATTGCGATTGATATTTGTCGATTTGACAGTCGCTTGTAGTCGATTACAAATGTCTGGTCGATGCTTTCTCTTGGAAGTGAAAAAATTTTGTGCGTATGAATAGCTAAAATCAATCGACGCAATCGACAATTGTCGTGACCATTGCTGATCGACAATCACAATAAGGGCCAATGTCTTTGAGTTCCTCGGAACATCTACCATGGAAGTACCTATAGAACTATTTAGAATCATTTTTACGGAAAGAAAAATCGGAAAAGTTGATAAGGCATAGGAATCAAAAGAAATGGAAATAAAACACCTTAAGATTCTTAGTGATTTAAAATTGAAATATGTAGGTATATTAATCACTAGCTTTTGTCCGTGGTTTCGCTCGCGCAGTCTTTAAGATTTGACACAGAGATTCCTTCACAGTCAATTAGTTGCCTCTTTTATATTTATATATCGTACAGGAAAATATGTCTAACGCATTATTGGAGAAACAGTTCAAAAATTATATGATCAATATTTGAGCGCTGGCATCTCAACACAGATCATACTATAGCAGACTCTACGGGACAAAACATATTTCTTAGCTGGCAAATACACCGATATGATGAGCAACATCTTTAGACTAAGGTGGAACCAGTGGAACTCTTACCCTTAATTATATCCCACACCGCCCAGATCTTCCTATACTGTGCAACATATGCAACCGGAAATATTGTGAGGATATGTACCACTTTCTAGCAGTAGATATGCGTATGCTCCATTCTTACAGAATTCCGTTCGAATATCTTTGGTGTATCGTGTACGTATTCAACTGCGACAGAGGTTGGGATGCATTACAAAGTTTCGAATTGATATGACGAACGTTTTGTGAGAAGAAAAGGGCCCCTTTAAAAGAGGTCATCACCAATAACTCGGGTCCCAAGCTAAATTTCCAAAATCGGAAAGATTGATTATCTTTATTTCTTATAATATCTAGACTACACAAACTGAGTTTGAAGTCGATCGGTTAAAAAATACAAATTTTTACCATACAAATAGCTATTGACCCCCTCTCAAGGGGTTAATTTTAATTTCCAAAATCGGAGAAATAAGGTTTTTTTCTCATCTATATATATAAAAATTGAGCCCTAAAATGTTTGTCGTCGATTCACGCCTTAACGCATATACCGTTTTTAACCAAACTTTCACACGTCTTTTATATTGGTCCATATACAGTTTCTGTAAAGTTTGGTAAAAATTGGATAAAGGGGCGTGGCGCCGCCCATACAAAAAAAAAACATTCAAAATCGTATATCTCGAAAACCACCAAATCGATTGAGCTGAAACTTACAGCCAATCTTAGGTATTGGCCCAGGAGTATTGCTGTAAAGATTGGTAAAAATTGGACAAAGAGGCGTGGCACCGCCCATACAAATAATATCTCGAAAATCTCCGAATCGATAGAGTTGAAACTTACAGATAATCTTAGGCTTAGGAGTGTAAGATTGGTAAAATTTGGATAAAAGGGCATGTTACAGCCCATACAAAAAAATCTTCTATGGGGTGAAACTCGATGATGTTATAACTCGATAACCGCTGGGCCGATTTTCATGATTCTTTTTTTTGTTTTGTTCGTATTGCTGTATTTCAGGTTTACGCAGAAAGAAAATTCTAGAAAGAATAAAAAATTTATTCTCATTTTTCGCATTTTACGACAGAACATTATTATGTCTAAAATCTATAAGCAATACAATTTCTGTGCACGGGCAAAGCCGGGCGGGTACAGCTAGTTTCTCATAAAAAGTAGACAAACCGAGTTTGAAGTCAATCGGATGAAAAATAAAAATGTTCCCATACAAATTTTGAACCCCCTTTTATACCCTTAGGGGTTGAATTTCCAAAATCGGAGAAAGCAGTTTTCTTTATTTTTCATACAGAGTACACAAACCGAGTTTGAAGTCAATCAAGATGAAAAATACAAAGTTACCCATACAAAATTTGGAAAGGTCCAAAACTTGAGATTTTCCATTAAGAGGGCGTGGTATACGCCCACTTCTAAATATTGGTTATTATTTATTTGGACCACTTCTCATTGCCGTAGAATAATGAAATTTGGTACAGCGGTAGGGCTTACAGTGTACAGAAAGACAAAAATCTAAAATAAACTTCAGGAGACGTATAGTATCCGCCCACTTTTGAAAATCGGATATAATTTATTTGGGCCACTTCCAGTTGCCGTAGAATGTTGAAATTCGATACAGCTGTAGGAGTGTAGGACCTGCATTGTACGAAAGGAGAAATTTCCAAAATTAAAATTGTTTGTGAAACCTAATAAAAAAAAATTTGCAAAAAGCAGTGAAATCACACCAAAAACATAAATGTAAAAAAAAGAGCCAATATGTATATAGAACATAATTTTTGCTGTGTTTTTTTACATTTATGTTTTTGGTGTGATTTACTTCCTCATGTTTCCTGTCGCTTTTTCGTTTCATCGGAGTGCTTTTTTTATTTAGGGGAGACTAGGGCACATTTGAACACTTTTTGCTTTGAGGTCTCATAAAATCCTATTTGTTTAAATTATTGGACTGTAAAGTATTCTCACTTTGAGAAATACACAAATAACTACGTAAATTTAGTAAGGGCGTATAATTTATTTTTAATTAAAAACGAAGTAGGTCCTTAGTTTTGAACTAAGCTGGGGCACTTTTGAACGGCAGTATTTGTAATTGCTTTTAGCAGCTAATAAGTTACTACAAGGTTTGTATTTCTTTAACAAAATAAATTAACTTTAAAAAGAACAAAAACGACTTAACAAAAGCAAACTGAAATTTTCAAATTACTAAAATATTTTACAAATGACTTAAAAAACTTTATAAAAACAAAAATGAGTTATATTATTAACCGAACAGGAATTTTGAAAAATTAAAGACAAAAATCATCATCGCAGCTGTCCTCGATGTTCCCGGAGCGTTAATTGGTAGCTTAGCTTTTAGTTCAATGCCACTTAAAGACCACTTGTTCAAATGTGCCCCGACTGTTTTGTTCAAACCTACCCCAATAGCGACAGAAAAATGTGCGTAAATATTTATATTTTTCATATTTATCAAAAAACGTACATTTATACGGTTTCAAACGAAGTTATGCCTTAAAAATATATTTTACACAAAAAGAAAAGCTCACCATAAAATTTGTAAACTCTTACAAATAGAAAAACTTAAATATGCAATTTAAGCATAAAAACTCCTCATGCGGCTACTTCCAGGCGACGACTGAAAAGATATCCGAAAGTCGTTGACCACAAAAGAGCACGGTATTACCAAGTTTAAAATTTGGTTTATACTTAGAAATATTTTTTAAATGTTGTTTTATTAGCAATGTTCAAATGTGCCCCACGTTCAAATGTGCCCCAGTCTCCCCAACTTTACTCTCCAACGTTCATTGGAGTTTGAAATTATTATATTATTAATATTATTTTCAGTAATAGCAATTTAAATGAGAAAGTTCAGATTTCGTACAATAAAATTCACAATATAAATTATTAACCTATTATTAAATTATTCCCATGTACCTAATTGGGGATTCATTATGATACGTACCTACCTCGCCAGCTTTCGAATTTGTACAATTGCACTAATAAATAAGTTTTTAGTTTATCTATTACGGATACTTTGTTGCTCATAGTTATGAGTAAATATTGTGATATGCAGCTATATACTATATACTTTAAACTAATAATGTTACTGTTATTTTCTATCAACCCATTTGTATTGCTCTTTTCGGATTTAATTAATTAGATAAACTATACTAATAGTTCATTGTTTCGATTGTATATAGATACTGAAGTGGGAGCTTTTTTTTTGGGTAAACAAATTGCAATCGTAAACATTAACCACATCCACAATTAATACTTTTTAATTAAAATGAAAATTATTGAACGGCGACAACGTTTTCGAAAAAGGAATTCCGCACACCAATGTCAATAGCGCTGTGGACGAATTACCTATAATTTTAGCGGAAAATTGCAATTTGTTGGTGATTTTCCTCCCCATATCGGCCGCAGGATATTTCCAACCGTAGTCCGTAACCGTGAATTTTCTTTTTCGGTTTTATTTTTTTAAGTAAATTAAATACAAGCGTTGGCATGCATGCTCGGCAGTGCGATGTTCGCATATGATGGTGTGAAACAATTTTTTTTTTCATTAACTGAAGGAATACAAATTAATTTTCTTTTCGCTCTGTGGGTGGGTGAATTCAGTGCTCTGGCACAAGACCAATACGAATGCAGCAGCAGTTCAGTAGCATTGTACGGTGTTTGCCTTTCAATTCAATTTTGGTTGATCGAATTCGGTGACAAAAATTAATGTTGCAACGACAAGAATGTTAAAAAAAATAAATACATTTAAATAGCTACACATAAAATATATTACCTGAGGGCTGATTGTAATTAATAAAGTATCTGTAATTGGGAAGATTCACCAATCGGCACGCCTGATGTAATATTGAAATATGCAAATTTTAATCATTGGATTTTCTCTGCCGCTCTTTTTATAAATTCCGAAATAAACCATTAATATTGTGATATCAGCGGATGCAGAGTAAACTTCGAAAAGTTTCAATCATAATTGAAAGCAAAGGCCAATTAATGACACACTGATTAAAACTTCAATGGAGTGTATGGCGGCTTTAGACGATCCTTTTGTTTGTGATGGCTTCACACACTATCCACAGTATATTCATTACGTTCACACCTCAGAGAATTTTAAATGAGAATGGATTACAGTAGGTACCTTACATATTATGAACCTAGAAAGGATACGCTGGATAATTGATTTAATCAAAATATTGTGAGTATATGACTTCGAGCTGTTTTTTTGTTATTCGATGTCAGCAGCGCACAGATACACATTGAAGTCGAATTAATATTTCAAACAAACTGAACTCGTTATGGGGATGAAATGTATGTATGCAAATCTGTCAGAGATTCGGATTAAACTGAGAAAGAGTCAAACGTTCATGTCCAGAATAGAACCATTACAAGATACATATTTTAAACTGGGTTTTCATGTTAATGTTAGTTAATCCCCGCTATGGTTAACGGCTCCTAAAATCGGCGTTAGACTAATCGATGACTGCGCCGACTGCGATGAACCAGAGAAATATATGTCTCGTTATCGTACGCCTATCACCGATATAGATGCTCTGATTTGAAAGAATTAAAAAGAAAATATCTTTATACATTTTTCAAAAATCATAATCTTAATATGTACAATGAATTCGAACGAACTGTTCACTATTACCTTATATATTTCAAATAAATCATAACCTTAAGTCTTAAAAATCTACTTTAATTCTTTATCTTAAAATTATGATTTAGTTTACAAATTCTATAAATTTGTCCAAAATAAGTCATAACTTTTTATTTTTTATTTTTTTTTTTTGTATAAATTTTTTGTATTTATTAATTATGTAAAAGTGAAAAACTCACGGCGATTTAATTTCCTTATCTTAATATTAGCTGCATCCTAAAATTGTAATTTAAATCAACTTAATAAAACCGTAAGGGCTACTTTTAACATTGGTTTTTCAATTACAAGTTTACCATATTTTACTTAAATTTTGTCCCGCTTTAAAACATTTTTTCCAGCTGCTGGAATACGAGGGTGCTGGTTTTATTATTGCCGTGCAATCAAAAGGAAGGCTTCAAAAATGTCGAATGTTAGGTATGCAAACTTTGCAAAAGGAAGGCAATTTAACAAAATATTCAAAAAAATTGTTAATTCACCCATTCTTAAAATCTGAGCATTTTCCGAGAAGATTTCAAATAATCCACAAAGAAACAGCCGGACTTGTGTCGATTTGTCTTCATCTATGGATATGTCAAAACGTGGCAGATGTTTAAAAGACCAAAATCTTAATTTCACCATATTCCACGGTTTGGAATCGAAGACTCCGAAGGACCGGAGTGTTGGTGTTCATTCGCTCTACATGTCCCAGCCATCTTAGACGACTGATGCGTAGCTACTTTTCTAACCAGGTCGATGTCGATGTACAGCTCGTAGAGTTCGCTGTTAAATCTTGTTACGGATGCAAAAAAAAGACCCCAAAGAAAAAAAAAATAGAATAAAATATTTTGTTGTCACCCTGTACTGCGTCCGGAATTCGAAATTTTTATTTTCGAAACGTCCAGGCATTTTGTGAGCGGAACCAGTATTTGTTCTCCTTTTGCTCTCTCTCGGCCTATTTGCCACCCAAGCCATAATTCGTCGGTCTTTTCTTCCTGTGACCGCCCTGCGAAACAGTCCTAAGCAGCCAGCATTCTTTTTTTTTTTTGCCCATCCATCGTGTTCTCAAAATCCTAGGCCCCATTGCGTAAGCGTAAGTCCGCAATTAATTAAAATCCAAAACCATTCGAAAATAGTTCAAAATTTCTTATTTTAGTGGTAGATATCTGATTGCTTTGAAAACCCAAAACCCAGGATTATTAAAATTAAAAAGTAGGAAATTGTCTAATACTCTCCAGGTAATTGCAATTTAAATTATTTAAAACATTTTGTTTAAAGTAATTAATTACGCAGGTAATTAGGGGATACAGCAATTATCCCCTAGATCCTAAACCTTATCGGCGAAGAGAGCGAGTTCAGATTTTAAATCTAAACTCTTCACCACACCGAAAAAAAAAGACCTTGAAACACACAAAAAAAAAATAAAGTCATTAAAGCACTCTGCTTGTCGGATAATACCGCTAGCGAAACAAACGCACAGGCAAAAAAACTACGTCTAAAACACCACACGTAAAAGTCCGCTAACCTGCGAGAGAACTCCAGTGAAAACATCATCATCAACAAGTACAAGACATCCCGAACACCCTTTGGAGACTTTTCCCGCATCAACGAAAAGACCATCTCAGCTTGCTTCGCCTACGACGAGCGTTTTCAGTCGTTGCATTGCAGCCACGGTGGCTTAGTAGTAGCATCTTCATCAATCGCTGATCAGAGCCAAAACCGATCTTCGTTTCGTTGTGCTTGTGGGTGGTTCGGGTGTTTTCTAAAATCTTCGTGCGGCTGACGCGGCGCGCGGTGTGTCAAGTGTGTGCGGTTTTCGACGACAAGTGGGTTTTTTTTTTCTTGGTTGCCGTGTGTTATCGGCGAGGTGTTTGGTGGGAGTTTTGGATTTACCGACAAAGGGACGATCCAGGATAATCAAGCCTTGTGACGGAGATTAAGAATCGCTGAGATAACCCTTTTAAGTGATACAAAAAAAACAACAAAAGAGAATATACAAAAGCTAGAATCTACCCTTAACGTAAAAAAAAAAAAAGAATTTTTGTTTGCTATCTAACCCTAACGTAAAATCTAATAACGAAATTTATTTAACGTAAGTGAAATATTTACCTAATTTAAAAAAAAAAGTGTGCTAGTGACAGTTTGGACATTGAAACATCTCTCGCAAACAATATTTATAGCAGGTGAATCCGAAAGGGATTAATTTGTCATCGTGGGAAATTGTGCACAATATCCGTACGGACAGTTGGTAAGTTTTTTTTTTCATTTTCTTCTTAATAATTTGCAAACAAATGCCCAAACTAAACTAATTTTTTTTTCGTTTGAATTTTGATTAATTTCATTTTAATTAATTTGCCTAATAGTTTTAAATCTATTATCCTAATTGGTTCTTGATTTTATTATAAGTATATTTTTTTCATTTGTCGGGTTAGATCCTAATTTGTAATTACATATCTAGATACGTTTAAATTCGAACGATAGCCTGAAGAATATTTGTTGAAATGGGTAGTGATTTTTTATTTTTTTTTAAAACAAATAAAGTGAACATGATAACCATAATAATGATGTGTTAAAGTTTTAATGGGGTTAGTTGTGGTTTGGTTTCGGATCTTTCGGGAAGTAGGAGAAGGTAAATCGTAAGTGGTTACAAGGTTTCAAAGAAGGGACAGTTGTTTTTTTTTTATAATCAGAGTACAGCAACTGTCATGGAGGCGTCTAAAGCTAGTGTCCGTCCGTATTTTAAATTTTTGAATCTTGGCATGAAGATATTTTTTTTTCTCGTGTTGTTGCTGGCTATTTGTGGGTCAAGTTCCCCGCCCATCCGACGTTCCTAGCTGTGCAATTTGCAAGCATGCCAAGTAACGATCCGCGCAAATAGTGACCAGTGTTTTATAAAATCCGCAACTATCTCCTCCTCCAAAGTGACTATCCAGTATCCACCTCAAAGTTGTAGCTGTCTATCGTGACCTTCTGTCCGATTCGTCGATGTTGTGTGTCCCATCTTGTTGACAGCATATATTTTGTTTCGCCCTCATTCACCGCTAAACCCATTATTGCCGCTTCTGTGCTGAACTTGCATTGTTTTAAATCACTAGAATCCCGTCACTTCAAAAAATAATTTCAACGGGCCATTAACGATCACAATAAGCTGCCTATGAGCACAAAAATTACTTAATGTATAAAACTACGTAATAACTAAACTTAGCGCTATCTAAGTTTGTAGTGCGACTATAAGTTCGCATTAGACTCGGCAATTTCTCTAATTAATGTGACGCGATCGCTATCTTATCAGTAACTAGATCTTTGAAATAATTCTGTGGCTACAACTAAAACCTACACTACCAAAGCGGAGTCTTGCCATTTCTAACGCGCGTTGTGAATTTATAGGACAAATTAGAAAACTTTGTTCTCGTACATTATCAGTTACCTTAGACGTCGCGTCGTCAGTAAGTTCGAGAGTCGATGCGACAAAGATTATATTTGTTGTGTCTCAATAATCGAAAATGCAGTCATTTGCATTGCAGTGCGTTTATTTGATTGTGGCAATCGTGATGTTGGTGACACCATCTCATTGTATATTTTGCCCATGTAATAATAAATTTTCTCCGATTTGTGGTACCAATAAGGTAACCTACACCAATCGTTGTGAATTTGAATGCACCCAGAGAGAATACATTAGGCTGGGCAAGAAGCTTAATATTCTCAAAGCTGGACCGTGCTATGACAAATAATGCCTTCAAAGTGACTCAGTGTCTATCAGTGAATACCTTTTGTGTAAAAATTAATTATTGATAAGGATGAAGCAAATAAATTGATAAAAAATAAAAATCAGTTGTTATAATTATTATATGTACAACCTTATCTGTTTTTACGTGGAATTGCTCTAGTAATTGATTTACCCTCATACCTATCAATATATTAAACTGAATATGATATAAGAAATTGTGTTATAACGCTGCGAAGTTGCTTTGGAAATTAACTTGGGCTAATCGATTTTGTGGCACAGTATTTGAATATACCTTACATGTTACTGTTCACTAAAGTTAGGCTTGACGATCAGAGTAGCTATACTGCTCATTCTCTGATCCACCCCTCCCCTAGTCCAAATATTTATATGAATGGAAAAGTGATTGACAAGTGTGAAAAGGGCAAGTTAGTATCTGTGATGACAATGATCAATAGCGAAGCAAAAGCAACTATAGATGATGACACCAATCATCGCATATGCGTATAGGGGGATGAAGTGTCACGAAAGCTCTACTATCTTCTGTGACCGAAAAATGGTTGAATGGAATACTCTAGACCACGCAGTTATTTATCCGACACTCACATACGTGGTTCGCTTTACTGGACAATGTACAAAATCTATGAAAGATACTTCACATGACAGCATGAGTAAGAAAGATTGATCGAATTAGAAGTCAGAAGATCCGAGGAAGCCTTCACGTCAATATCCTATCTCGAAAAGTAGAACCACAACCGACTCAGTGGAAACTGCCATGTTCAAAGGAAGGGTATGAAGGTTGTCAAAAAGGCAAGAAGAGTGGCAGGTTAAAAAACTCCTGGATCACACAAATGCAAAAACAGCACCATTTGATTCGCCTCATTAACGACGTGTTCCGAATCCGGGAGGCATATATATACTTTCTAAGGTGAAATCGGGGAAGCCCACAGGTAGACTAGTAGGGCGGGTTATGAACCCTATAATTCTGATAACAACCTCGCCGAACAAAAAAAAAAGAAGAAAAATAAGATGGCATTTAGTAAAATGCCGGAGACGCCTTATACAGAGAGAATTCAGGCAACAATTTGATTGAGAGCTTTTATTTTTGGGATGATTATGGAAAGGACCTACGATTTTATGCGGAGCCCACACAGCTTAATTGAGAAAGTTGTTCATGACAATGAAATGTTCATGTACTGAGGCAGCAAAAATGAAGTGTGTTTTTGTCGCATTGGAGCGGTGGAATTCTGTAAGCAGGAGGGATGTTTGTCGCCACCCATCTATTATGTAGCTATTTAAGTATTTTGTAGATGCTCTGCAGAGGGCGCAGTAGCGCAGTGGTTAGTGTGCTGGACTACTGTGCAAGGGATCCCATGTTCGATCCCCGGAAAAACACAAATTACATCTTAAGGTTTTTTCTACTGAAAACTAGAAACTCACACAAAATGAATGGTTGCGAGAAGCTAGGCCTTGGGTGTCTACCGCCTGTTGCGCCACCTATTTATTTATTTATTTTTTAGATGGCTTACAGTGGCTAAGTGGTTAGTGTGCTGGACTACTGTGAGAAGAGTTCCAGGTTCGATCCCCTCAAAATCACAAAATACATCTTAAATCTTACCAAGAGAGTAAGAGTGCAATTTATGTTAATTTGCGTGTCCCATATGCCCAAGTAATGAGATCCTGACATTTGACGAATCGTAGGAAAAAAGAACTCCAAAGCCCTACTGCATACTGAATCTACCATAGTCATTCGAAAACTATAGTCAATTTATTCCAATCATGCAGGAATCAAATCTGTCAACTTTATTAACTAACACGGACACCATACTGAAGCTCATGAAATAGATTCCACATCGATACCGTTGCTGAGCATTTAGTTTGTGGACACGAGGTATTTCGTACATATCTTATTGCAGCACTGACATGATGAACAAACGTCTTTGGTAATTACCTAATTGGCAAGTGGTATCAACTTGACCACATTTCTCGTTCCTTTGGGCTAAGCAGCCATCCAACACACGCGTTCTTATACAGATACACCACTTTTAGGCGATTGCATTAGCTTAGCTTACCTGGTAGCATTTTAAAAGATACACACACACACACACACACGCATCCACACTTATCCCCATTGCACTCCCCAGGCGATTGAAACTAAATCGAGCAAGCGATTAGCTCCAATCCTTGCCAAGTCCTTCAGTTTATCTAAATTAATTTAAAATTAACCCAATCTAATTGAAATTTCTCTAAGGATTCTATCTTCGCCAAGAAACAATCCAAAGCCACATCTAATCTTTATCCCAGATCCCACTACTACACGTACATAGATAGGCCCCACCAACCCTTACTGCACACCACTATGAATTGTAGACAACTTTGCCAACTAGGATCAATAATTCAGGTGACTTTTCTGTTTCCTTGCCGCCCACTTTTTGGTCTGTTTCTGGTTCTTCTGCTCAACTTAATGCCTCAGAAAACTTGAAACCGATTTGGACCGGTGAATTATTGAATGGAAGATGACTTTTGCTTCCTGCATTTTGGTCACACGGTAGAATAGAGGAACTGTGTGTAGGTACAAAAGGTGTTTTCACAGAAGTTTTGCTCTTTGCTGGCACATACACCAACAAAGAAAAAACGACAGAAAACTTTCCACTTTTGGACTCAAGGATGCCAGAGAGACGACACAGACGTTTATAGTGTCCTTTTGAAACTTAAACTCACATCAAATAGGCATACAATTTGTCTGCATGCAATTTAAGGTGACCAGCGCCGGTACGAATGAGAAGTGATCCTGCACTCGGCTGTGTGTTTGCGGTTCAATTATTTATTCCGGGGCACTTAGAGACGCTATCCATCGTCTTGTTCATGCAACTGCTTTCCCCGGGGCAGTGATTTATGATTTTAGTCTTGCCAAGGTGGAATTTCGTTGGGCTTGTGAATGTGAGTGTGAATGGAATGCTCGGCGGAATTGTCCCAATTCGAATTTCATCTGTGTCTGTTCATTCATTCTTGTTGGAGGATTTTCCTTTTCATTCTTGTCATGTTGCACAGTTTGCTTGCTGTTGCACTCTTCCACTAGTTCCATCATCATCATCATTACTATCATGGGAATAGTGCAACTCATTGTGAGAAGAAATACGAGTAACATCAGGTTATCCTTAGTCTTGGTCTTGGAGTATAAGATACTCGTACAAGAAGCTGATACCATGGGGCTTCGATGGTTGCAACAAGATATAATTTGGACGGCAATATTTTAGCTCAATGCCAATAACGATGACAGAGGTTATTTGAAGTTTTCTTTTATGAGTCTTCTTATGCGCTGAATGATGGGGAGAAATGTTATTTGGCCAGGATTAAGAATAGTTCGGTGAATTGCCGAATTCGCGTGTGTGCTTAGAATTCGAACAATCGTCATCCATCACAAGAGCGATCACGGACACGTTGTAAAAGATGTCGAGAAGTTGTTATTTAGACAAGATCTGTTAAAAGGACATTATGTACATTAATATGTTTCTGATCATATGAAACGAACAAGCCAGAAAGCTCTGGCTACATAGTTAGTACCAAGTGCCGGAATGGTGGTCCTCGTCCTCCAATCTACTGTACTCTCTCGCAGAACTTGGTAACACAAATCACAAACAGAACAGGATGTATGAAAACCAGGCTGTGCATTTAACATGGAAAAATAATAGGGCTCCCGGCCCGTGAAGAGTCTCTGCCTGAGACAGTGCAGCCTTCCATCCTTTACGATCCCGGGCACGCTGCTTCCAGTTGTCGAGACCAAGCGCTCTGGCATCCGCGATGGCTTGGTCTTTGAAACGGAGGTTCGGTCTTCCTTGTCTTCTCGAACCTGGGGGCTGGGATTCGAAGATCTTAGCTGGAGCATTATTGTTCATTCGCTCGATGTGGCCGAGCCAATGTACAGTAAATGACGCGTATAAGAAACACGCTTATAAGAAAAGCACGTTTATAAGAAACCTGAACAAAAGCACCGTGTACGAGCACATTTATACCAATGTAAAAAACATACCTTATAAGAAACACGCTTATAAGAAAAACACTGATATTATGAATTGTTTTTACAACACCGATTCTCAGTTTTCCTCTGAAATATGATGTGTATAAGAAAATTTTGTATAGCACAAAAAAAGGTCCCATTTAAATGTTCCTTAAAATGTGAACAAACACGCCCTTAGAAAATACATGCATTTCTGAACTCTCAAAGAAAAGCCATAAATGTCAGTTCAATTTTGTTTGTGTTCATTTGTGAAATTGAAAAAAAAAAAAATGTCACGAAATAATATTTCAATTAAAACGAAACATATACACTCCGCGCCACTTGAATAGCACACCTCTAAGGTCGGTTTCTATAGCCCACTGGTCCCAAACCAAGCATGCTAGAGGCTTAATTTTTTTTAAATTAAAGTTCATTTAATTGTTGTGATTTGCCCAGAAGGAAGATTTAAAACTGAACCTTTAAGTATTAACAAAAAATGATTAGCTAAAAACCGGAAAATTGTGGGGCCGTAATTATTTTGAGCCACTTGAACAGAACACTTAAACGAAAAAACTTTTTAAAGAATTATACTTCTTTTTAACACAAACTTTACCTAAATTTAAAGTAATTGGAGTATTTTAGATATTAAAAAAATTGTTCAATTGTGTTTTGAGCCACCTTTCTGCTCCAAAATTCACACATCCGGTTTGGAAGGGATGTATATACAAATTGGCCAAATAATTTAGCGAAATCGAAAACGGCCCCTACATCATAGCTTCAATTCTGTTATGCAGCCGGTCCAAATGATTAGTCTCTTTGTGGAGGTTATGGAAATAGTAGCTCGCAATCCGGGCCTTCCAAATTATTTTTGTTCGTCTGAGAAGACCAAACAATGCCACTAGGAAGTCCAGGTCACATGTGCGTGATAAAAACGGAGGCGTTGCGCTTTTCGAACCGGGATAAAGGGTGACTACTTCGCATTCGAAATAATACGACGAATGGTTGTGAGACTTGCTTTGGTACCACATTTTTCCCTGATTTTTGGAAAAGAGTCGTTAGAATTTGACGCTTTTTTTAATATAAGTCCCTGTAAGCACACTGTGTATGAGGCCTTTCATGTTTTTTTTTTCATAGTTAGACTCATTACTTAAAAATATGGTATAACGTGTCGGCTCCTCTCGAGTCTCTTAGCTAAATTTAGCAATAAATAGGCGAGCGTCCTTTAAACTTTGATTTGTCCTTTTTCCGCCTCGGTTAAGGATTTTTCTCCATCTATTTAATTTTATTTTTTAAATTAATAGTCGAAATTAACAAAAAAAATCAATCAAAAAAATATGAGACCACGTACCAAAGATAACGGTCAAACTAAATGCATGTTCTTTTCAAGTGGCGCAAAAATGTTGCCTATTTTTATTTCAGCGAATGCTAAAATAAAGTGGAAATAACATATAACGGCTCTTTTCCAGAACTTGCAATTTGTCACAGAGAAAGAAAAAGAGTTTCCCAAAAATAGCGTTCAAAAATACCAAAAAAAAATTGATGAAAGTTTTCTTTCTGAAAGAACATTTTTTATAACAAACTTCTGTTTCTTATATCCGTGTTTTTCTTATAAGAAACTTTTTCTTATATCCGTGTTTAGGATATAAGAAACACACGCTTATAAGAAACAAAAATTGTGGCATTTTGGAGTTTCTTATAAGCGTCATTTACTGTAGTCGACTTGTTTTGGCTTTTTGGACTTCGAGTTAGGGAACCTTACCACTTTACCAGTATTAGTGAACCCTCCTTGATCCTCGCAGGAAAACTACTCAAAAGTCTGCAGTTGTTATTTAATACTTCAATGTTGTCATGAATTCCTGAAGCGAGGCACCAAGCCACCAGGTGCCTAAATGCCTTATTTTTTGTATACTATGATGTGTGGAGATTTTATTTTCCGCATTTGGTCTCGCTTTACTCATCTGCAAATAAAAATAAGTACACTGAGCGCAACAGGACTATGATCATCAGGACTATGACTATGAAGTATTCAAACACTGAATTCAAACGCTTTCTCCAGCGGATGGTCGTCAGATGTTCGCTAATGTTGGACCGCCAAAAACGTCAGTTCCAATTCACCCTGTATTTAATAGCACCTTGATCATAAGCCTATAGTGGAATGCGATAATTATAGGAAGCCAACTCATTATGTGATACCCCCAATTGAAATTATTTATCCTCATTATGCGTTTAATCGAAATATCCTTGACATAAGTTAAATTAGTGACGTACATACAACACTAATCGAATAAATAGTTTCCGCTTTGCTTATTTCCATATACACCTTGTTTAGAATGCTTAGCATGCGTATAATCTAGGTTAGCGACAAACACACACACATTTACTCACTGCCGCTATATCGATTTGTCTCTAACCCACACGAGACCTTGTAACCTGATGTCTCTCTGTGAATCAGGTCAATGTTGCCGGCGCTTCATATTAATGAAAATGTAAGCATTCACTGTGCCAGAAACATAAAATGTTCGTCTCCAATTACATTATCCTTAAAAAAAATAAAAAATAAAACTGCGACAATAAACGAGAGGAATAATGGAAACTTACCTACCTTCCCCCACCACCCCTAACTGCACTTTAATAAAAAGTAGCGCGCGACAAGTGATATCCCTCATATCCTTAGAAACAAATTCACAACATACGCGCAACAATATAATGAGAAAAAAATAAACCACCACCCACTTCACGAGCATTTTCAAAGTTATTCCTTTGTCCCATTTCAATGTCGATGATCCTCTTCAGTAAAATGTCTGTCGAAAAGCCAACCTCACCCTCCCCACTTCGTACGTTGGTTGAACTCATTAAAGTAAATTAAGTATCACCAACTTCAAGCGCATGTATCCATACAGTAGGACGATAATACAGGGAATAACAAATTGAATAGAAGACAACTTCAAGGAAGCATAGATAAAGGAAAACGAAATTAATCATTTCCCCCCATTGCCCCACCACTAACTACTTGTTTGGTTATTCTTTAATTGCATTAAATTAATTTCCCTAAAAAGAAAAACTGTGTTGTTGGTGTAAACGTTTTTTTTCGCAGTTTCCCTCTGAAATCGCCAACCGACACAAGAAAAGTGGTAGTGGAGGGGAGTTTCCTGACGGCACGTCCTACCTACCATTCCGTTCTTGCTCCTACAATTAACGCCATAATTGCAGTACTACTGTTGACTATTTCGTTGGCGACTCTGGCTAAAATTCTGTGACTGATTGTGCAAGCGTAGTTTAGGTACGTGTCCTTCGAATAGAAGCATTCCTAGACAACAACTGCAGAGAAGGGGTGCAGAATGTAATTCTGAAACTTTATCATTCATTTGTTGTTGATCTCGGGGGAATCGCCCCATACTCATGCCCTCAATGAAGGTGATGCGCACATTTTAAACGCAGGACCAACTTTGGCCATTGCTCAGACATTGTAGACGATCTAATTAGGGGGACGATGACAGATGTGAGGGAACGGTTTGTTTTGAGTTCCAGTTTAATTAAATTGATTTAGAGGTGGACTTTGCGGTAGTGGTACAATAGTACAATTGAGTAGCAATTGCATTTTTGTTCGGAGGACTTTATTGGCATTATGAGAGTTAAAAGTAAAAAGAAGACCATCAATTGCTTTCAGGGTCTGCGGCGTGAAAAAACGGATTTAGAGTTAAGGAAAATTTGCTCTTAGGTAGGATAGTAGAGAGAGTAGAGACTAATGTTGCTTGAAATAAAGAGGAACTTAAAAAACGGATCAAGGGCAATTTTAACATTATCTAATAATGTGTGGAAAAGCCTTTTTTTTATGTGCTAGAATCAGAATGGGTACTAGAAATAAGGAGAGCATGTCAGATTCAGACATGTATTGTACATCACTGTCAAGGAAACGTCAGCTAAGGTCGAGCATGAGTTACTTACTCAAAAAAGGCAAAGAAGCTTACTTCTAGCTTCTTCAATGAATGGTGACCCTATGTTGGGTATCAGGGCATATGGATATTCCAGGCAATGAACAGGCGGATGAGATTGCAAGAAACGGGTCGAAAATGCACGCATCAATGGCCCTAGAGCCCATTGAAGAGGCATTCAACACTATTTTTAATACTTAGTATTCAAAAATACAGAATGTCTTATATAGTTCTTATATTTATACTTAAAGTAATAATTAAATTTAAGTTTTTAAAAACTATTGTTAATTTATTATGAATTTATAAGAAATAAAATTATTATCTTATTATCTATCTAGAATCTGTAACAACTCCGCTAAGCACGCTTGCTAGGAAGATTGACATTGAATCCCTGAGTAGAACAAACCTACGCTGGAACAATCTCAACACCTGCAGTCATGCAAAGGAATTATGGCCAGAAGTGAGCAAAAAGAGATCCAGATTCAAGATCGGACTGAGACGCAAGGATATTCACATACTCTGGGGTGTCATTACTGGACACTGTGCTATAGGCGTACACGCGGAAAGGCTGGGCATATACTGCATATAATGACTTTTGCAGAAGCTGCAGAGACGTTGAAGAAATAGAATCTGTTCACCATCTGCTTTGCGAATGTCTGGCCCTTAAAAACAGTAGACAGAAGATTCTCAACAACTTCTTCTTCGACGAACTAGAAGATCTGGAGAGTGTTGATGGAACTCTTGAGATTCATACTTAAATCTGGGTGGTTTCATTAGGAAGACAATTTCCACACCCTTCGGTTACTCTTAGGACAAGCTTGAATTCTGAATACAAGAGCTTATGAATATACCAGTGATTAATACTAAATCTAGGTGACTCAAATAAAAGCGTCTCTACCAAACGGCATGGTCACGTCTCCAACCGACTACATAACACCTAAATTAAACTTCACGAAAGGCTTCCACGTTGGTTTCCCAACAAGGGATCAGTGGAAGAGGGACGAAGTAGTGAAGGACTTCGACACGGTCATATACACCGACGGATCTAAGATGAGCTGTGGTGTAGGGGCCGGTGTCTACTCGGAATCACCTCAAATATCAATTTCAGTACGCTTACCGGATTTTGCCAGCGTTTTCCAGGCGGAATTACTGGCCATCCTGGAAGCTTGCACGCAACTAAGGCGTGATACAACGCTTAAACAAAACATTGCTATTCTTATAGATAGCCAAGCTGCCATTAAAGCCATCGACTCGGCTACCATATCTTCCAAACTGGTGCAGGAGTGCCGGAACGAGCTGGCCTGTCTGAGCGAGCGCTTCAGGGTCACACTTCTCTGGGTTCCAGGGCATAGTGACATAACAGGCAATGAGCGCGCGGATGAGCTGGCCAGGAACGGCTCAGCGCTACACGCCTCGCTCTCAACGAGGGTCCACATTCCGCTAGGAGCGGTAAAGGGACAAATACATTCGCATTTTCTGCAAAAAGCCTATTCCCGATGGTCGGGGTTGACAAACTGCGTCATATCAAGGAAGATATGGCCTACCTACAACCAAAACAGAACAAATAACCTACTAAACAGAACCCGCCCAGATATCGCCAGAATCACGGCAATAAGCACGGGGCATTGGCCAATTGGAGACCATGCGGCCAAGCTAGGTATCCCATACAACCCGCATTGCCGCAGTTGCGGTAATACAAATGAAAAAGAAACTCTCTCCCACTTTCTCTGCAAATGTCCAGCTCTAGCGAGAGCCAGACTACGCGCACTGAACCAACCATTCTTGACGACCTTAGCGACATCTCGGGCAAAGGGATACAGGATCTTATCCGTTTTCTCAATTCAACAGGTTGGCTATAGGAACTGACTTGACCACATCCTAACAATCACCAGAAGATAGGTCACACGAGTCGTGGTAACAAAACGGCACATCATAGTGCTAATTGGGTTCAAGGTGAACCGCCACTTCTACCTACCTACCAAATAAAAGCGTACAATTTTTGTCTACAACAGGTATACAATGGTAGCTTCCCGTGACTGGACACAATAGACCCAACTGATGGTCTAAGTGAAGCTATGACAAACGCCACAAAAGCAACCAATTACCTACCACCTACCTTGCAAACACTTTTAACAATCACTAAATTTTAGTTCTGCAGTGTTTTCAATTTGTATTTCGCACTTTATGTAAAACTTATCCCCTGCTATATCGATTTTTTTTGTTTTGTTTTCCATGACTTTCATGGGAGTGAAAGTCATGGTCATGCCAGTGTGTCCATGCACTTTATCTTGATGCGTTGTACTCCATTGTGCACATGCATAGTGAAATTTCGCAGCGCACCGACTGCTTTCTAAGCCACTTGCTGCTATCTGCGGCACCTGTTTGTGAATTCCTAGCCAGCTGCCAATCAGCAGCTCTCCTGCTGGGGAGAAAATAAAGAGTTAAAGCCAGCAGGCTGTTGCTTTATTTAACATCTCAAATGTGCCTCTACTAGCAACTACTGGCTGGCGAGGTTTCAGAAAAACATGCCAAATAATGTGGCTTGTTCGTCCTTTCAATCTGTCAATCGAAATTTTTAAGTGGTAGGAGTTTTAACTAAATAAATATTTCGTTTATTTCTTTTATTCTGTAGCTTTTTTCGCACTGATCTGATTTTCGAAGTCTAACCTGAAGCAATATTAAAAACTGTTGCTCATTATTGATAAAAAAAATATAAAACACCAGAACATTATTATTTCGGCATTTTCACCGTTCTTACAATAAAAATTAGTGCCAACTTTAAACTTACTTATGTAAATCCACCTTCTCGTCATATTCAATTGTACACCTGCCAGATGTCACATAAAATTAAGCATCTTATTGCTGTTAATAAAATTTCTGTTTCTCACTCGTCGCGAATTACTGTTAACGATCATGAGCAATAAACCTGAACACTAATGTCAGAAATATTACTCCAACTCGCATTCGTACTCGTACTCCTTGTTCTCATCTCATTCACGTGCAAAACTCCAAAACATAAGTCACAGGTAATTCTCTTCGTGAATATTATCGCGCACGAACTGAATTTAAGTGGTACATAAATTTCATCTCCCTAAACGCGAGAATGTTTCCCATAGTGCCAGGACTTCTATACCTATAACCGCCCCATCATCGTCTGGTGTATATTTACCATAAATTACACCTGAAAATATGATCTCATAGGGAAGTTTAGAGCTGCATACTTACCTGCCCTTATGACTAATTAATATGAAAAATAATAAAGTCCCTATTATCACTCAGTGTGTATACTTTCAGCCCTTAACCCTTTTATTATGTCAACGATTTTGACCTGGCCTCAGGGAATGTGCAAAATATTCCTGCACCTTTTGAATACTCAAATTTTAAGAAACGGAATTAGCATTCATGGTCTTAGCTCTACATAAAGTATGGCCAAAGTTCATATACAATGCTATCACAGATCCCATAGAATATACCAGCGTTTGGCAGTTCAAACCTGCTATACCATTTTTGCACGCTCTCCATATTGTTGCGCAAAGTCCACGGTATAGTCAGCTCTTCTGTTCTGCTAATTATTATTAACCCAGCTCTGTTTTAGTTTCACCCCTGCTAAGGCTACGGGATATAATCTGTTCACAATTTTCAAAGTTTTCCTACTTGGTTCTATGCACTAAATATACATTACTATTCCAAACAAATGGGGAGCAGTTGAAACAATATACCTTATAGAGTCAGAGATCCTTGAGAAGTTCGCGATTAGCTTTCCATATATTGAGTCAAATTTCGTTGCCTAACTTTGGAGTACGTGATAAAAGGAGCAACACACTTTGTAGAGTCCATCAACTGAGCTTATCTAATTACTTATCCACATCGCGTAACACACATGACCTTTGCATCTAGCCAGTTCGTTGGGACTTTATAGCCATATGCGGTTGGCGAAAAGTTAGTCGTGGTTTCGCCGAAGTCAACTACATACCTACTTTGCCAAAGCATGCTTGTAGCTATATGGAAGTATGGGGAAGTTCATACCTCTTGGTGGGTTTGACATAATTTTGGCAACCATTGGGTTCTGATTTCATTGTGAGGCTTCTGCTGCACTCAGGTTAGTTTTTGAGACTATCAGGTTTAAACTTCTGTAGGCAAGAACAAACCAACTGCCGAATTTTGGGCCATCAATTTTACTATGACACGGATTGGTGTACGTTTTTTAGAAACTGAATTTTTAGGTTAACTAGATTGATATTTATGCACTATCAATGATATAAGGAAACTGCTGGTTCCATATCATACAGGAGTATATTTTGACTTTTGTGTTTCTGAATATTCCAATAAGGAGTTGCAAATTGCACCTCCATTTGAGTATGTCTCGAACATTCTAACCACGACAACATGGCCATCACTGTCAAACTAAAATCTAACTATTTTTAACACTGACTAGTTTTGTTTTCAGTTTGTATCATGATAATGATGACTCTTATGAGTGTCTTAGGAGTTATCGTCATACGACGACAACGAATTCTATATACTCCAGGGATTTTAATATCTACCGGTTTAGAGCCGGTAGAATGCTTGTTAATGGTGTAATGGGTAATTTATAACAATTCTTATTAAGCAGGGGTTCCCTAGCTATGCGTCGCGACGCCCCGGGGCGTCGTGGGGCTATCCTTTAGGGGCGTCTCAATACGGTGCACACAGGTCGCTTGCACACGACGACCGACGTACCATTAGCTTTGAGCTCGATTTGAAAAAATGTCGGGTCGGGTCGATGTTGGCTTTGGTGTTTTGCCATGCAGAGGACATTTTGCATACTTCAACTTTCCGGATTTTGTGTCGGAGCTCAAAATTAATGGAGGTAGATGATATGTGGTTCCAGCAAGACGATGGTCATTCTGCATGAACGATTTGAGGGTATGGTTATCTCTAGCAAAGGTGACGTGAATTGGCCACCAAGATCGTGCGATTTGACCCCGATAGATTTTTTTTGTGGAGTTGCCTGAAATTGCACCTCAATGCGAATAAACCGCAATCGACCAATGTCCTTAAACCTAAAATAACCAATCCCATCGCCCAAATTCAGCCGGATCTATGCGTCAGATTGGACCACTCTGATCCGTAACAACGTGAGAAGCTGCGGCGGACATTTGGACATGGTATTATATTCCATATTATAAAAAACATTTAAGTGGCCTCAACTCCAAATGCGTTTCGCCCCGATTGGTGGGTGGGCTCATCAGTAGACGAACCACTACATCTGCCTAGACGCACTATTTACTCGATGTTTACCGAGACTTATGGAAAAACAATCGCAAAGTGACTGTGAACGATAACCTAATACGAGTCTTTGGTCAAAGATTAATCATATAGGATTATTTTGCCCATGGCCTGGCGTAGTTTAATACCAAAAATGTTTCAAGTCAAGAATTAATAATTCAAGAAATGAATAAAGTTTGTGGAGTAAGCATTATAATATTATAAAAAACATTTAAGTGGCCTCAACTCCAAATGCGTTTCCATTCCATTCCATACCAACCATTTAGTTAAGCTCATCAGCTTCTATTAACATATATGTGCTTTGTTGCGTTGAGTGATTTTAGAAGGGCGACTCCCTATACAGGTTATGATATTTTTGCGACGGCCTTCTAAAAGCACTCAACGGAACAAAGCACAGATATGTGAATAGAAGCTGAGCTTACTAAAGATTCACTAAAGGGATTTTCAATAAGGATGGATCGACGTTAAAATGGAATAAAACAAGCTGTGTGAGAGGTATTAAAGAAATCCCCTTTTTTCAATCCCCAGAAAAAACACAAATTATTCAATTCAATTCTCAATTCAGCCGTTCGGACTGGGCAACGAATTCGTTCCAAAAATAAAAACTCACACAAAACGAATGGTTATGAGAAGCTAGGCCTAGGGTGTCTATACACGCCTGTTGCGGCAACTATTTGTTTTTTTTTTTAATAGGGAGTCGCAGTATGGAAAAGATTGGGAATCCCTGTTATATAGTATTCGAAAAAGAAGCTAGAAATCCCGTTATTGATCACGATAAGGTTCTTTCACCAGCTTCACGACTTCTTCAGTTGTAAGTCGGGAGCGTTGGATTATTATTAAATCTGAAGAAATGTAGTATTTCGCTACACTGAGACCAAACTCCTCCTAGTCAGCTTTTTGCCAGATTGTAGAGAACGCATTACCTCTTGTAACAAGCGATAAATTTCACATTGCTTGATGCCATCCGCCTTCACAAGTGCTCGTATATAGGTGGTCTCCGATGGTGGTCAGGAACCTATCTATATGCTTTATATTTGACAACCAACTGTCACCATTCAGGAGAGAAACGGTTATAGGTATAAATTCTGTCGATCACGGCTATCACTATTTTCTTTTGCTTTGGATAATGTCTCTAAAGGGCCCTTACCTACGAAACGACCTTACTTTTTATGTGTTTTGAGGTATGTGTATATGACTGTACCTTATGATGCTTTAATAGCTTCTTAAATTTATTCTCTTACTAGTGTTATTCTTTATAACTTCCAAATTATGCCCGATGGTCATTAAGGCACTTTTGAGAAGTGCGGTGTTGCGATCTACTCCGAGACGCTCTTGGCCACAAACCAGAGAGAATAGACCACCAGCTTCGGGCAAAAAAGAGAATTCCATAGAGCCAGTTTTGAAATGAGTAGCGCCGCCTCTTTTTCTATCTGTGAATACGTGTTGTACCACAGAAATAACTGTAAATGTTATTAGGTGCCAGTGTATGCTTGACCAATTCGCCCTCCATTTACTTTAGCATGGCACACATACTTAACCACCTAATAACTTTTTGAAACTGGCTCTATGGATCTCTCATTTTTGGGCGGAGCTGGTGGTCTATTCTCTCTGGTTTGTGCTCTTGGCTACTGAAACGCTAAATAATTTAGGATCATGCTAATGCAGTTCTCTGACTGCAAGGAATTCTCACTCTACTCGGTCTGTTAACATAGAAATGCTATGAGTAGATAAAGTCTTTCCTCTTCTGTTTATTGTTTTTCGTACTTCATTCCGGTTTTGTGGAAAAAGCGAGATGAGTCTATAGGACTTTTTCCCATTTGGCAGTTTGAATGGTTTTCCGAATTTAGCAATTCTCTCTTGATCTAATATGAAGAAGTTTAATTAAAGCTTTTAAAGATACCTTAGATTTTTAGACGCTTACCCGTAAAGGTCGTAACCCGGATCTTTTTAGACTTAGGTTCTCTCATTTTTTACCGAAGTTGGGTGTAAGCGAAGGTTTTCTGTCTAAACTGTTCTCGCGCACGCGCAGTGGCGTAACTATAGGGTGGCAGGGCTGGCAAAATGCCACGGGCCCCCGACCCGAGAGGGCCCCGGCCCAAGAGGCCGCGAGCTCAGAAATAACCTAAAATTTTTGCAAAAATGTTGTACCTAAGTATTTCAAAAAAAATTATAAGCTCTAAAGCACTTCAGTCTATAGCCATCGATCTTGCAAATGCCTTAAAACGTTTGAAAATATGTCTAGAAGAACTGGAAAGGTATAGACATGAATTTGTAAATTTAAAAATGGAAGCAAATAGTGTAGCAGAAAAATGGTCCATCAACCCTGAATTTTCTAAAACTAGTCAGAGGAAGGTAAAACGCCATTTTGACGAACTTTGTGAAGATGAGCGTCTCCAAGATTTGTTCAAAGTGAACATATTTTATCTAGTATTGGACATCATTATTAATCAACTGAAATCGCGTTTCCTTCCAATGAATGAAATTGTTTCCAATTGGTTTCCAAAAGATAATTGAAGTATTTTAAATTTAAAAAAAAAATTTCAATTGTGTTTTGAGCCACCTTCTGCTCCAAAATTCACACCTCTCCGATTTGTAAGGGATGCATACACATTGGCCAAATAATTTACCGAAATCGAGCTCCAAGCTAATTCGATGGTTTGGACTAGTTTAGATACAGTCGAATAATGTTGTCCCGATCCACAAACTTGACGTATCAACCATTGCCAAACATTTTCGATGATATTCAAATCCGGTGAGTAGTCCGGTCAGCATTAATAGCTCCGCATTTTGGCTCTATAAATACGTTTTAACAACCCGGGCTGTATGTATTGGCGATTTATCATGTTGTTAGATCCATGGCAGATGTCCAAAAAGGTTATGAAAATATGTTAAAGCCTATCAGTAAGACAACGCATTCATTGTGGTTAACAAAAATTTTAATTTTCGGCTGCCATAATACGAAACGGCGCTCACACCATCACACCTTCAACTCTGCTATGCAGTCGGCCCAAATGAAGAGTTTCTTTTCGGAGGTTATGAAAATAGTAGCTATAGCCATATGGGCCTCCCAAAATAATTTTTTTTTTGTCGGAAAAGACCACACGATGCCACTACGAAGTCCAGGCCACAAAAACGAAGGCTTGCGCTTTTCGAACCGGGTTAAGAGGTGTCTTCTTCTTGATTATTGGTCTTTTTATATCCTTGGCATTCAAAATAATACGACGAATTGTTGTGAGCCTTGCTTTGATACCACATTTTTTCCTTGTTTTTGGAAAAGAGTCGTGAGAATTTGACGCTTTTCCTAATATATGTAAGTCGCCTTTCCGCAGTTGTAAGCACACTATGCATGCGGCCTTTCACGTTTATATCCATAGTTAGACTCATTACTTAAAAATATGCATATAACGGGTCGGCTCCTCTCGATTTTCTTAGCTAAATTGGCAATAAATAGGCGAGCGTCCTTTAAGCTTTGATTTGTCCTTTTTCCGCCTCGGTTAAGATTTTTCTCCACACATTTTTTAACAAAAAAAATCTATCAAAGAATAATATGAGTCCACGTTTTGCCGGTTTTTAGTTAAACATTTTTTGTTAATACATACTTAAAGCTTTAGTTTTAAATCTTCCTTCTGGTCAAATCACAACAATTAATTGAAATTTAATTTAAAAACAAAAAATTAAGTCTCTAGCATGCTTGGTTTGAGACCAGTGGGCCATAGAAAACCGACCTTAGGGGGTGTGCTATTCAAGTGGCCCGGAGTGTATATAAAAACGACATATCTTAATCACTTGCCAGGTAAATTCTCAGTTTTCGGTCCATTTTCAGAGACGAAATAGAAAAGTCTTCGTGTATTAGAGAACTTGATGATTTATTAATAAAGAATAATTTTATGTCATGCAGCTTTCCTGAAGTATGTACTGTGTTAATATTATTTGTTACAATTCCTATGACTATAGCTAGTGCTGAACGATAATTTTTAAAACTAAAATTAATAAAAACCTATTTAAGAAAGTATATGGGACAAGACAGGCTACGTAACTTGACTATTCTATTGAAAAATTAAACTGTTATTTCATTATAAACATATATGTATAAACCTATGCTCTTGAAAATAAAATTCATTAGATATTTAACTAAAATGCATACAATATTATTAATAGTGTTGGTTAACTACTTGTGGTTTATTAAAATTAAATTACAACGTTACGATTTTTACTGGGAGGGCCCCATCCAAAGAATTTGCCACGGGCCTCAGATGGTATAGTTACGCCACTGCGCACGCGCTTTCAGGCGCATTCATATTTTCATAAATTTATTCTTTAAACTATCGAATGGCTTAAAAGTTTCCTCTAGGTGGGCGGGAAGCACGCTCATTCCCCTTTTCCCAAAAGTGAGGACTTATCTTAGTCGCCGATGCTTTGGCCTTTTTATGAGTTTAATAGCCTTGCAGAGTGCGTATATTATGTAGTTGAATCTTTTCCAGTTGTTAGGCTTTCAAGGGCAATTGCTGACTGCATGGATTTTAAAATATACAATAGATTTTGTTGGTAAGTTGTTTAATCGATTCAAAGATGCTTTATTATTTGCGGTTCACGAGTTTGTTGCCACCTTTTATGCTCTTTTCTTACCTCCGATGCAGCGATATCTAAGCAAGTGAAAAGATTGAACTTGAAACTGTAATAGTAGATTAATCGAATCTTATGTTTCCTACTGCCATATTATCTCATATATCCTCGAGGTAAATAATCCCATAATTTCCCAAAGCAAATCCCACAATCATATAAAAGCCTACAGACATCCCATTTCGGATCGCACTTTGTAGCCCGCACAACCTTTTACACCCCGATTTATCCACTTACGATAGACAAAATCGTATAACCCCTAATTTCCTACTAAATTCTGCCATAACCAAGCACAAAATCATAATTAATCCCTTTTCAGCCGACACTGAAGGAAGTTAAACGATTTATTGACTCCGAAGAACCACTCGGTCTGATTAGAAAACAAAAGCACCGTTATCGTAAAGTTCAGTGTACATACTAAAATCCGTTATTACCATAACGCGACGGCTATACAGCTTTTGTTGGCTGCATCCGCGCTTGGATATGGATTCAGACGGTATTGACCAGAAACAGATTCTCAGTTCGCACATCAAAGCGCCGACCCCAACGGAAGCAGTATATAGCGGCGCTTCATCGTCGTTATTGAAGGCTGTGAAACCTTTCCGCCGCCACAACAAATTCATCCCGAAGGAGAAACCAATTAATGGCAGCATAAAATGTATAATACACCTCCGCTCAATGGATGCAGTTGAATTCGCGTTGGCTGATTTATACTTTTGTTCTTAACAGTGGCCCATTACACCAAATGTTGGTGGAGAGAGACGAAAGGACTCGGGAACAGGCTGGCCGCGCCCACCCACACTCTCGAGAGCTATTAACTATTAATTTACAGTTTACGAGATGGAGTTGGCGGGAATAGCTCGCGGAAAACCACCACCACCCATTTGGAAGGATGGAACTCATGAACATCATTTTATAGGTACACGACAGAAAGAATGAACAAGAGGAAGAGTGTGAGCTAACCACAAAGCCGGTGTTTATGCATTTTTAATTATCAATTAATAAGCTGAAGCCTGATGAGGACCGGGCGATACCTTGGCCAGGTTACACTGTGTTGGATTGAGTGTGCGAGTGCCTCTATTATGAGAATGTCAACAGCACCGATTAATACCCCACACACTTTGGTGAAAGATTGATGTGCTGCGGCATCAGAAGCGGACGACCGACAACGACGACGCCTTGCAGAATGGTGCAGAAATGTGGTTGTTACCTATTCTCCGTTCAAGAGGTGTGCATACACAAAAGCGCCCGATAAATGGGGAAGAACAACCATACCATAGCGCGTCGATATGCAAACTTTGCTAAGCGTTAATCCAAAGTGATTCTCAATAGGATGCTCGTGCACACACAGACACAGTAGGATGTTTATCCCTGCCACTTGTATGGTTTGTGCGCTTGATAGCGACGATGGTGTTGCTTAATACTTAGCCAATACACATACACACCTCCCCACAGGGGATGTTTTGAGAATTTAGTAACGTTTTTTCAGCCCCCAGAAAGCGCATTGCAGGATGTTGGGTTGGTCTACTCGAGCAAGGTGTTTGCAGTTGTTCTCAAAGGAATGCAGAGTATTATATACACCTCAATGGTGTTGTACTGCATTGCAAAAACAGAGCCCAGCATAAGATGAATATCTCACTTAACTTGGTTCTTTTGTTTGAGGGTTTTGTAAGCACTAGGATACCACTAACCGATGTCATCATCTCTTCATCGCGCCACCATTCCACATGGAAAGCCAGCGATGGCCAGAAGACGAAGCAGTTTTAACTGCAACGTCTTTCAGTGGTGCCACTGTGTTGAACTGCTGATCACTTGTAATGTGAGAAGCGAGGAGAAAAATCAAAGATGGTGTATTATAAAATGCCGCGAGTATACTATATACGAACCGTAAGTGACTTTATGTCACTTATGGTAGGTGCAAGTGCAATGATGACAAGTCTTACTTTTCAAAGGTCATTACAGAATTGTACAACGGAATAAGCGATGGTGAAATGAAAAAGCAAGAAAATAAATGGAAGCTACCGCGATGTGCCCGATCCATTCAATGGCGAGTATACACAAATTGTTACATGAATTGGACAAAAGGGCGTGCCACCTCCCATACGAAAAAAAAAAAACAAAAAAATCGTATATCTAGAAAACTACCGAACAGATAGAACTCAAATTTTAAGAAAATATTTGTTATTGGCCCAAAGGTGTTTCTATGTTATTATTAGCCATGGGAGCTAAAGTTGTAAAATTGTAGATATTGTTGTGCATTGTCCAAACTAACAACCGCTCGAAGTGTGGGTGGGATGAGACAACGGGCCATGGCACCACCCTTAGGTACATCAAAATTATTTAAATCACTATATCTGAACATTGCCTGATTGAAGAATTTTACAAAATCTGGAGGGATTGGACAAAAGGGCGTGACACCTCTTCAAACAAAAAATAAAATACATGGGAAGAAATATGTTAGACCCTGGGTTTCCGTGAAACAGTTTTAAGGGTTCCGTGACTTTCTTGAATTAATAATAGTAAAACACAAAAATAATGTTTGTAATTGCAAACATTTTTGCGCAAAAAATGTTTGGCGCTTATTTTTTTTTTTTTATTGAACTGTGAGCTACCCATATTTAAAAAAAAGCAAACAAAAATGGTGCATCAACATCCACTTTCCAAAGAAAATTACGAGAAACAATCCATGAAGTATGCATGCGTGTGAGTATAGTTCGCGCATAGCTTTTATGCGCACTATCTTAAAAAGAATGAACTTTTTAAACCCGGTAATTTTAACCAAATTAGTCAATAATATGAAATTTTTTTTTAACCCGGGTTAAATTGCTTAAACTGGTCTACGGAGTATAGTTTAAACTTAATCGGATTAAACGCCGACAAGGTTAGAAAGTTGAAAAAAACCGGTTTATTATCGGGTTTAACGACTGAATATTATGGATTTGGGTTAATCTCACTTAAACCCGGGTGTTAACTTTAATCCGGATTAAAGTGAGTCAATAATATAGCCGTTATAGATCTGCAGAGTTCTTCTTCATCAAAACATGTATTTTGATTCTGTATCATTGAACGAATTTGGCTTGGTATAGCTATTAGCAGTGAATACCCTGAACTTGCCAAACAGGCTATCACACCTATCGTGGAATCCTTCGGAATTAAGTTTCGTTTCACCTATAGGTACGATTCCCTTTCACCTTCTACTGCTATCATGGAAACCCGGGAAACGTTTCCTTATCGACACGTTTTTGGGAAAGGTAGTTTCACTGTCAAACGACCTTCTTTCATTTGTCAATACAAATCTGTGTAGCTGCATTTGTCGGAGGCATTTGAAAAGTTTGTTTTAAAAGTGATTTAAATAAAACATAAAGCATAAGAGGAAGAACGAAATGAGCGGTGTTCTCAGAGAAGAATACGAGACAGGTTAAGAGGAGCAGTGAATGATTTCATGGAAATCCCGGATGAAATGTGTTTTTAGAAAGACCACGTTCAACATAGCAGATGAATTCGGAAGTGATAAGACTTCAAAAATGATGTTTTTTTCATTAACGGAAATGCTAAACTTTCATTACCATGCTTTGTTTGTTATTGATTTTAATAAAGTTCAATATTGCACAGTTATATTACAAATGTTCGGCTTAATAAAACAGCTTTTTTATATGTATATTTTCTTAATAAAATATAAGCAAGAAAACTTATGAAATCCTGCTTTTGATGCGGGCGAGAAACGTAATTTTGTTCGGAAAAAATTCGATTTCAACGTTTTCAACGATACAGTGAAACTCATTCATATTCATTCACACGGGGAATTGTTCACTTTGCGGATTTGACGACACCAAAATATTTTTTTCCGTCAACAATTCCCCCCGGCGGATTCCATATTAAATTTGCTCCCTTTTGACACAACGCATCTCTGTGAAGCAGGCTCCGCGGGTCCGCAAGTATTATAAAATACTTTCGATTTAGTACAACCGCTCTGGACGAAGCAGAAAGAAAGAAAGCTCAAAATACGCAGGGAAGTATGTCCCAAAAATGGTCTCAAGTTTTTCTTGTATTGATTTAGATTTATAACTACATATTTTGTACTTCTTTATCAAGGTACCTTCAAAGTTTCAAATTGATACGACGAACGTTTGTGAGTTATGAAAAAGGCCCCCTTAGAAGGGGCAAAATTTATTTTCTTGTATTTGTATTTGTTTTTCGACAATTACATGTAGGTTCTCTGAATCTCGAAAGTGACAATTTTGACTAGCGAAGCGATCAAGGTGAAAAGTAGCTTCATCGCATGAATTAATTTGACTTGAAAAATCAGTCCACATTCTGATGTTCAGCCAAACTTTTCTTATTTTTTAAATATTGCTCAACAATGAAAAGTGATATTACAAATTTTTACATTTGAGTTGGCCTCTACTCCAAAAATGCGTTTCGCCCCGATGTGGACGATCACCACATCTGATCTAGACGCTCTGTTTGCTCGATTTTCACCGAGACTTATCATTTTCCAATCAACAAGTGACTGTGAATCATACCTCTATAGTTGGCGCAGTTTAGAGGGTCTCCTTTCTTATGGATCGGGCAAACAATGCTGAGGCTCCATTCATCAGGCATACTTTCCTCTGACCAAATTTTAGAAACGAGTTGGTGTATGCTCTCTACCAAGTCATCTCCCGCTGCCTTAAAAAGCTCTGCAGATAAACCGTCCGGTCCTGCAGCTTTGTTTGACTTCAGTTTGGATATTGCTATCCTTACCTCATTTTGGTCAGGTGGACGGAATTCTTGGCTTTCATCGCCCAGGTTGAATGGTTCATTCTGCCTGACAGCGGAATATGTGTCGTCTTCGCCGTTTAACAGTCTGCAGAAATGGTTTTTCCATGTCCTCAGCACCGACTGTGACTCCACTACAAGGTTTCCTTGTTCGTCTCTACAGGTCTCTGTTCGGGTCTTGTTCCCGTGACACGTTCTTTTTACCTTTTGGTAAAACTTCCGAACATTGTTCCTGGAGTAACACCTCTCTATTTCCTCAATCGCGCGCTTCTCATGCTCTTTCTTTTTCCTTCGGAGAAGCCGGTGTTCTTCCCTCCTTTTTTGCTCGTAGAGATCCCGAGCTGCTCTCGTCCTTCTCTGCAGCGCCGCTTTGTAGGCCAGTTGCTTCGCTGCATGTGCTTGCCGGCACTCTTCATCAAACCAAGGGTTTCGTGGTGGTGGTCGGGTGAAACCGAGCACATCAGTTGCGGCTTTTCTGACGGCTTCTTGGCATCGATGCCACTGGTCTTCAGCACTTGATGAAGGCTGCAAAGGACTTCTCGAGAGGTTGAGGGAGACGCGATCGGCAAAAGTTCTGGCGGTTTGTTGCGTTTGTAGCCGTTCAACGTTGAATCTCCTCACAGTATTTCCTCGTTGTTGTGGTGTCTGGGATATCCGCATACGTACCTTGGCTACAACAAGGTAGTGATCCGAGTCTATGTTGGCCGCTCGGAAAGTTCGAACATCTAGAATACTGGAGGAGTGCCTTGCGTCGATCGCAACATGGTCAATTTGATTGACGGTTTGTTGGTCTGGTAACCGCCATGTCCCTTTGTGAATGTTGAGGTGAGGAAACCGTGTACTAGCTATAGTAACATTACGTCCCGCAGCAAAGTCAATTAGCCTAAGTCCGTTTCCAGACGTGGTGTCGTGTAGGCTGTGCTTTCCGATTGTGCTACCGAAGAAGTCCTCCTTTCCTATTTTGGCGTTAAAATCACCTAAGACGATTTTAACGTCGTACTTAGGACATTGCTCATATGTTTTGTCGAGGAGCTCATAGAAACATTCTTTGGTAGCATCGTCTTTATCTTCTGTGGGGGCGTGAGCGCATATCATGTTGGCATGCTTTCTATAAAACGTCTTGGGATGCGAGTAGGGAACATGCGTTTCACTATACCAAACCACAAAAGCATGAACGATTCATCCTGTCTCCAGAGAATTAGCTACTCCACATTTAATGCCGCACGTATGCTGTTATTCCATGTATGATCTTCGAACCAAATTACACCGACAACTTAACATTGACACCAAGTTTGGTCCTCTTGATAACGGAATGGCTTATGTAGCTATCTCAATGGACTTTGCATGTGAATGGAGTCCCATTGATTGGGAAGAGTTTAGTCCATTTTATAAATGTTGTACCTATGTTAGGTATACTTTAAAGTTAAACACATCGAGGCCGCGAGTATTTTAAGACCATCGTCGACAATTAGAAAAGTTTTCGCATGTAACCAGATACTCTGATGACTATAGTCGAACACTATTCAGCCATCCATACTGAAATTGATTAAAAAATGATAAAATGTAATTCCTCTCCAAGTGGGAGCCCTGTTCATTTCTTCATATTCCCCAATGCTCATACCCAACATCACCTTTTCGAAATTGTTTTGGCGTTTTTCTCATGTCTTTTTACGGATTTTTTTTTCTTTGCATGGTCCTCCTTTTCTTTCCTATAATGGAATGAAATTTTCTTAGAATTTTCTCATTTTCCACCTCAAAGCCGGCAGCAAAATCAACATCACTAACAGCAGCACAAAGAACAACCCAACCGCAGTCAGAGTCGCCGCCATTGCCGCCACCGCTGTTGATGTCTTTTGGGATGAGAAATTATTTTCTTTCTGCACTTTTAACCAGCGACAAGCACACATACTCACACTTAAAACATAGTGTTCCTGTGAATCCTTTATGAGTGAAGATGGCGAAAGAAATTTTGATGGTAAACAACGATTAAAGTTTTGATTACTCCTTAAATATTGAATGAGGACGATGTTGTTTTTTTTTTTCGGCCGATTTCTCGCACTTGTGTGAGACTTGGATATGTGAGTGCGCTACAGAATACACATCTAATGGACACCATAGCATAGCCAGAATCTGCCATCAACGATGGGACATTTATTGCCAATTTTTCACTCTAAAAGACGTTGTTCACCCACCCTCGGAGCAGGCCATAAGCGCACCCGAATACTTATCTGATGCGTCGCGCGCAATAGACGACGACGATACGTCAGTCGGCACTAGTGGCAATGATGGTAACGATGATGATATGATGATAATGATGATGGTGATGATGCTGATGAGGGTTCGGAACGAGGGTGATGCTCCTTTTTGTGGGCTACCAAAGAGGGAATAATTTAATATTGGTCCTGAGATAGGATCAGTGGTAAATATTTTGCCAGAGTGCACTGGTGGCGTTGGTGCTGTTGCTGCTGATTTCCCTGCGGGACCGCAACGATTATATTTGTTGGTATACACTAACACACAGCATACAGCCGTTTATGGGGAGATCGACGGTGAATGAGCTCCAGATACCTGTGGTCAGAGATAAGAGGTTAATTTCGTTGCACTTCGTTCACACGCAAAAGGAGTCAATTGGATCTGATGGGGGTTTATGTGGTGTTGCACTCTCATAAAAAGGATAATTGATTTGAAGGATAATGAAATTGCTAGGGGAATGCTTCCTTTCGATAAAAGGTTGGCCAAACGGTGGAGTATCTTAGAATAAAGTTCTGAGTTATAATTCAATTTAGTGCATGATAAAAGAGAATGTTCGTGGACCTGCTATTTGAAAGTCCTGCTGCGGGGAATCATATCTTTGTATTATAGGTAATACTGAATAATTTAATACAATCACGAGCATACAATTCTATTACATTTTCTTCATTCTGTGTGTATGTAGTATGTATTTGTATTTCGAGAGCCCGCGGTTTCGCTCGCGCAGTTCTCAGGATTTGGTACACAGAGATTCCTTCACAGTCAGTTAGTTCCCTCTTCTATATTTATTTATCGCGCAGGAAACCTAGGTACCTAAGAAAGTACCTAAGGAGCAGTTGGTATCTCTGAAAAATATGTCTAACGCCCGATTGTTAAAAACATTTCAAAAATATAGATAATATGATCAATTTGTTTGTGAAGCACGGGTACCTCAACAAAGATCATACTATAGCAGACTGAGCCACTATCTATGGGGCACAACATATTTCTTAGTTAGCCAATCATTAGTTCTATTCCACACTGCCCAGATCTTCGTATACTGTGCAACATATGCAACCGGTGGAGTACGTACGATATGGAGTTAGCTGAAGGGATCAGCATATTCAACAGCGATGAAGTTTGGACGCATTACAAAGTTTCAAATCGATACGACGAACGGTGCGTGAGTTAAGAAAAGGCCCCCTTAACTTTTCATCGCCAATAACTCGGTCCCCAAGAAAAATTTCCAAAATTGAAAAAAGGTTACTAAAAGCAACTTTTTTACGTACGATCAACAGAAGTTATAGTAAAAGCCACTTTTTGTCAGACAAAAATGGTAAAAAAGACTCGATATTTCTCTTTTTCTTTGATAGAAAGTACCCCAGAAGAAAAAATCCATCGTTTTTTAGGTCAGATCTAGTCTTTTTTACCATTTTTGTGTGACAAAAAGTGGCTTTTACTATAACTTCTGTTGATCGTACGTAAAAAAGTTGCTTAACATAATTTTTAGGAAATTTCTCAAGGATACAAATTACATAAAAAAAATGAACATTTTTAAAGTCAACATTTTGAGAAAAAGGCATTTTAAGTAAAAAATTGTAACAAAAATTTTCAAAATTTTGAGTTTAAGGAGCCAGAACTTTTTTGTAGCTGCCCAGATGAAGCCGAAGTGCTTAAGACTTGTATGCGCTACTAAATTGTCTTTTTAAAATGTACAAAACTATTTTTGTAGCTATAATAGTTTAGAAGTTATAGCGATTTTAGTCGTAACACCTCCAAATTAGAGGTCACCTACTTTGATGGGCTATAACGGGAAATACGATGAAAATAGACCCCCCCCTGCCGTACAATTTTTTGTTCGGCATAACTTCAGGAATCTTCCCTTAAAGGATTGTCCTTCTTAACTGGGACACCCTGTATATGTATAGATAGATTTTGATAGGTCTGTTCGTAGCACATTTTCAAACCGAAATAAAATAATTATTTTATAGTGGAAAAATAATAAAAACCACTTTTATTCTTTCGTTCTTTCATTTTGTTCAGACGTCACTATCTGAGCTCTTTCCTAGTACTACCTTTTAAGTATGTATATAAAACTCGAACACAGAAGCTCATGTCATTTAGTACAATTTGCTTTAAGCTCTAAAGCTTCTGGTGTTCGATACAATATCAATAAAGGTCCACTTAACTGTCCCATACCTAACATATTTTCGTTGTCGATTCTTACATTCAGCACAAAACGTTAATCAAGGACACATCAGGAGTTTCGATGACAGACGTGCTAGTAGAATCTGTAGGCTTTTGGTAATGCTAACGGCGACAGAGGATGTGATAAAGAAAAGTGCTGGAAAAACTTCAGAGCCGACAGACGAAGTGCTGGAAAATCAGTAACTTCAAGAAGCCACTCTATAAACTGGTGAACTCAACATTACTATGCAAGAGGTATATCTATCGCTCACATCTTTTTTCGGGCCACAAACATTTTATTCCACCCTAAAATGCAATATATCGAACCAGAATTACTACAACCTGACGATGGTAAAAAGAAGTCTACTCACAAAATATTATTCGCCTAGGTCGATTCGTTTAGACGCTAGCGTGTTTTCAACATACAGACAGACGGACATGGCTAAATCCATTCAGAATGTGATCCTTATTCAGAATATATACACGTTATGGGGTCGCCGCGCCGCTTCAGTTTGTCGTTGTACCTCCTCCTCCATTCATACGGGACCAAAAATTACTCGAAGAATTTTCCTCCCAAAACAACCAAGAGTGACCTCATCCGCTTTTGATAGAGTCCATGCCTCTGCATCATAGAGAAGTGCTGGAATTATTAGGGTCTTATAAAGGGTCACTTTAGTTGTACGAGAGAGGGACTCAATTGCTTTCTTAGCGTTAGAGTTTTGCACTATTTTTTTAAGAACGATGCTGTTGAAGAAGTCACATGCGCATGGCCTTGTCTAAATCCTTTTCTGACATCGAAGGTCTCGGATCTTTACCGACCTTGATGGAGCAGCGTGCATTCTCCATTATCATCCTGCACAAACGGACGAGTTTGACAGGAATGCCAAAACTAGACATTGCTGTGTATAGCTCGTCTCTATAAATGCTGTCGTAGGCGGTCTTAAAATCGATGAGAAGGTGGTGGGCATCGATTTGAACTTCCTGGGTTTTCTCCAAGATCTGCCGCAGTGTGAAAATTTGATCGATGGTAGCCTTTCCTGGCCTCAAGCCACACTGATAGAGTCCAATCAGGTTGTTGACGAAAGGCTTCAGGCATTCACACAATACGGCAGATAAGATCTTGTATGCGATGTTAAGAAGACTAAGATGGGGCAAACAATGCTGAGGTTCCATTCATCGGGCATACTTTCCTCCGACCATATTTACAGATGAGTTGGTGCATGCTCCTAACCAAGACATCGCTTGCCGCTCATTCTGTCTGACAACGGGATTTAGTTCGTGATAGCCGTTAAACAGCAGAAGTAGTTCTTCCATATCCTTAGCATCGACTGCGATTCGATTATGATGCTCCCTTGTTCGTCCTTGCAGGCTGCTCCGAATGCTATTCGTACTTAAATTTGGTGACATAAAACTCTAACGCCTTTGGCGTAGCCTGACCATTTTGGGGAAGTTAAGGAATGATTCATTCATAATAGAGCTATACTTCTCACATAGACGGGTTTGAAGAGTCCTGCGTTAGTTAGCTGAACCGCATAGTATTTCAACTTCAAGGTACTGAAGAAATAAGAAAATAAGATGACGCCTGCCCTTCATAGATACGAGCGTTATGTAGATCCAAAGAATGAAATACTACAATAACCATCACTAGGCGTTATGACTGTGTCAATATGAAATTGATTAGAATCTACAATTTTAAGAGGAAAATTCAAATTCACAAAAGCTGAGTACATACCGGTGACACTCACTACTTGACTCACCATTATGTAACTCTCTTAATAAACAATCAGCTGAAAAGGCAAATATTCTGTACTAAAAATGTGCTTAAATAGCAGCCCACAGATCAACTTCAAAAAAGTAAAAGTAAAAAAGTACAACTTCACATGAGTACCTTTTTACAGACTCGCTTATACTGAGCGATTATACTTATCAAAAATTAACTTCTCAGCAAAACAAGGACATAAACAATCATTAAAGGATTCCTCCAGAATCCGATAAAACAAAAACAACTCCCCAGCATAAGTCTAGACAACAACTCTATGTGCGTCTCGTATTAAAATCCCACTAAGCGTCAAGTGAATCCTGTCACCCATCGTCATCGTAACAACTTTCATCAACCCATGCCATGCGGTAAGCAGAGTAGCTGTATCATTAATTTAATTCACTTTAAAATTGAATCTCAATATCAAGCAAATTGTCCTTTCAAATAATGACTCGTCATAGATCCCTAATTCAAGTTTTAGTATTCAAATCACATTTCACTCTCGCTGAATTCACACAAAATTGTATTGCACGCCACGCAGTTGAAGGCGTGCGCGTACACGCTCTATCTATACACAGCATCGCCTCTTCCAATCAAAAATAATTGTTTGCAATTAATTAATTCAACGGCAATGCTCTCGGCAGCTTGCGTAGGAGTCGAAATAAATTTCGTACGACAAAGCACTGAGGAGGTCTACTTGTCATAGTCACTCCCCGATAACACTTCTATACAATTAAATTGATGTCCTTGAGGAATTATTCATCAAGCTTAGTGTTATAACACAAGTAACAAGTTGATTTGTTCGGGACGGCACAAAACTCACTTTAGGTTCGTTTCTTTTCAAACTGATGTAGAGGGCAGAAGAAATTACGCTACCCTATTTATTGGTAGTAAGATGTGCGTCCCTATATTCGTCCATGATTGGGTCCTTCTCTAGCCGCAGAGAACAAAATATGTATAATCCAAGTTGAGTGGCTCTATCAAATAATCGCATCATCTATATACTTTTGCTTTGTGGTTTTGTAACGTGGAGTATCACTAGAAGAGGACACAAATTTATTCGTAATTTTTATTCAAAGGATGCTGTGTAGTGTAGTCGAACCGCTTAGGTGTGCGTCTAGACGATGACAAGATTTGTCTGTCCTCTGTTTTTATTTTTGTGGATGCTGTTAGTGCTACAGGTTGCCCCTGCGGACACAACGACGTGCGGATGCAGACCAATTATCCTTTCGGGACATAGTGGTGTAATAATTGTATTAGGGGTGTACATATATAGCGTGGGATGCGATGTTTATCTGCGATTATTTCACGCTGTTCAGTGTTCTGGTTCTGGTTGCCATGGCAAATCAACGTTTTGGGTATGACCACCGAGTGGATGTGGGCGAGTGTAGTAATTATTAAATTGCGCGCATCATCAAACGGAAAACATAGAACGGAGCAACAATGTCAGAGTTGTCGTTATCATTTAAACACGGAGCGATAGCAATTTCAATTAATTGCTTCGGCTTATAGAACAAAGGTTTGCCCTAATTATTGTCAGCAGTTCTTATGACAAAGATATGTCTGGAATTGTGTCCTACGTGTTGTGCAGGAATATTCACGGGGTTGCCTTAATTAGATTCAATTTATCCCCAACTCCAAATAGATAAATGACGAAGAACTAAAAGTAGCGCTACTGGTCTACGAATCTGTTTCCAGGTCACCCGCTGTGCATTTATCACAAACTACTTAACAGCAAATTGAGGAATTTCATTAAAAACATTAATGATCTCTTCCATTGCACACTAAATTCTTAACGACTTACTTCCATCGATAAACAGCTACCACTGGAGAAATTTTAAAATACCTCCTTTTTCCTTTTTCACACACAAGGGTGAGAGCAAATAATGAGGGCAACAACGCCCAGCGGACGCGTAATTAAAGTTAATTGCTAAAAGCATCAAAATCATTTCCATCGAGCCCGGTGCATCCGTGCATTTACAACGGGCTACCAAAGTGCCAATGGAATTTTTATTACCCTGCTCTTTGTCATCATCATCGCCAACTGCTCGTTTCGCATCCCTCACAGCTCACAGCCATCGTAATGAGTCCCGCGAGACAAACGGCCAACAACATGTACTCTCAGCATCAATGATTGCTCAGCCATCAGGATGTCTGGCCATTAAAATAAATTTTGAATAAATGAGCGACAACAAAAGTGTTTCCAAGAAAAGTGCAATAAAATATTTTCGAATATGCACCAGAGTCGATCAATAAAGATGTATGAAGTGCTCCTTTCGCAAGCATACCGTTGCATACGAAAATTCCTATGAGAATAACATCAATAAAGTATAAATCTCTCGAAAACCAAGCACATTGGTCCTGGCTCGGACACTGCAGAAATTCCGGAACTGCAGCGCCGAATACGTAGAATATTGCACCTCTATTTGGTGCAGAGAATTTGTGCCAACAAGGTCCTTAATTTGTCCGACAACTTCACCTCCATTTACATCTATTTTACTCGGACACTGGACACGAGAATATTTCGCAAAACAAAAAGAATGCGGAATCCTTTATGTGCGAAATGTCGAACGGAATATTATAAATTTCCATATGAAATGGTGATAAAAATTTACAATTACTGAACCGTAAAAACAACTCATCCGAGATGCATTTATGAGTCGCGGGCGAACGCGGTCCTTTTCGGTCCAGAAATTCCATGGATCAAGTGCAAGTATTGTTGAATTATTCGAATGTTTTTTTTGTCATAAAAATATTGGCATATCGTTACAACAGCCTTGTGGGATGCATCCTGTTTAAGGCGTTCTTAAATTTGTAGACAAATAAATCGAATGGTAGGTACCAATACATATAACACAGTACTGTAGGATGTGTCCCGTTTTATGCGTTCTTAAATGTGGAGACTGGAGACAAATAAAAACGCCAATACACATACAAATTGCCAAAACAATATCGGTCAAGAAATTATGCTATCCGCACACTGTTTATAAATTCTGAATCTGAAGTCGATAAATTATACCTCAAATGATATCGATTATACCAATCTCACAGATATGTTCTAATTTCGTTCAATCCCACGTAAGCACAAGAAATAACACAAATTTCTCGGCAATCCATCTACGCTGACAGACTTAGGTGACATTCTGTGAATAAGGATATTATACCATTATGGATTAATGTCGAATCTAAGTCAGATTCCATCGACGGATTTCCATGCAGATTCCCTGTTCTGGCTTCTATAGGCTTTTTATTTTATTCAGCGGAACCACAGTATGTAATAGAAAAAAAAAATTATTTTAATCGTCACGTTCCTTGCTATCCATGCTATAGCCCACCTCCTTCGCTTCAGTTACTTCGAATGATGAATAATGATTGCCATTATGACGTGGCGCCATTTAGGATGACAAAATGTTCTCGAAGGAGATGTGACCGAAAAAAAAGTTCGACAGCGCGATAAAATTTGAAGTACGTACTTCACTTGTACTTGAATGACAGGAATAATTTAATAACACGACTGAAAGTTATTTGCTTTTAATTTTGGAGGGCAGGCATAGACAATCTTTATGGGCGTCAAACTTAAGGATTTAATGGATACGGCTCTTTTATTTTCAGAGAAATTTGGTTTTATGCCTGCTGTTGGTTAATGGTTCTGACACCACAGTTTGTATGGGTATCCTGTATCCATCATTATGTTGGAGATCACAAGTTGGCAAAAGTGGTTAATAGTATTTATTTTGCAGTTGCCAGCATAGAATTTAACCATCTAAAACTTGGGTTTTATTGTGTCATAATAAAACGGGTCTACCGGACTCAAGCATCGGGTCATTTCGCTACCTCCTTATTATGGCAGTATACTGACCGCATTTCTGTAAATGTTACGTGCTTTCAGAAATAACTTTTCTCATCTTTCGTTCATTTCAAAATTTCCGTTTATCAACTTCAAGGCTCGAGGCATAGAGCCTCGACCATTCATAATTCTCGATTTTTGGCCTTCGGCTCTAAATCAATTATAAGCGTAGTTTATACTAGGCCGACCTATACAGAATGCTTGGCTAATGCCGAAGATCGTAACTGGTCACGAGGTGTTGTTAATGTTACTCTCTCAAAACAATAAATAATAATCATATAAATAAACCTGTCAGAATATCAGGCAAATTACAGCCATTCGGACTCGGAATAAAATCGTAGGTCCCTTCCATTCGCCCCAAAAATAGAAACACACACAAACGAATGGTTACGAGAAGCTAGTCCTAGGGTGTCTAACTACCCGCCTGTTGTATTTTTGTTTTTATCGCATGCTCCTCCTTCCAGTCTTTTTTTACGAGACAGTAAGAGATGGAAACACCAACATCGAAAAAACTACCACCACACTTCCACTTGTCTCATTTCATCTCACCAGCCATCTGCGCATAGCCTAAAACTTAAGACTAAACCACCTACCTCACAGTCTTAAGAAACATTTAAAAAAAAGTTTAATTGAAATCTGTCCAGTAGTTTTCGCACTTTGAGGTAACAGAGCAAATTCCTACAGTTTTATATACTTACGTCAGCCAAAAAAATCTCCGTTCAAAAAAATTCTGGGGTGAGCAATTTTGTCCAAAATGAATAGACTCATTTATTCCGACATTTCGAAAAATAATCTCCATAAAAGTGCAGAGAAGTTGGGCCTAAAAAGTCATTTGTATTCCAGCAGGATCCTGATCCTAAGTGGTTATTGTACCAAATACAAAAAAAAGTTACATAGCCCGCCGCAATCGCCAGATCTAAACCCAATTGATCATACCTTTGCGAAATGGGAATAGTTAGAACGAAGAATTCGGAAACATAATATTACAAGCAAAAAAACGCGTTGGTATAGAGAAGTTGAAGTATGAATGGGACCAAATAGACTCGACGACTATACTTCAAGCTTGATTCCCAATGCATCGACCGACGTATGCAGGCGGTTATTGACGCCAAAGGTTTCCCTAACAAGTATTAGGTCCAACATATTCATAAAATTTCATCAAATTTTGGCACATAATTCAATATTTACGGAGACTTTTTTGAGCTCGATTTAAATTTACTTTTATTTTCGTTTTGTTTTTTTACTTTAACCTTTAGAGTACCGAGCAAATTTTCAGACCTAAGAGACGGAGTGGGGTACTTTGGGTCCCCCTAATAAAACTCAACTTTTAATTGTATTTTATTGTGTTCAATTATTAGTTATAGACTAAATATATAAGCAAATTAAATTTTCTAAGTTTTTTTTCATAGATTTCATTTCATTTCATAAAAATTAATAAAAAAATTAATTAAAAAAAAATAAAAAATTGTAGGTACATATACGTATAGGAACATTTCATAGGAACAATTTTTAAAATTATATTGTGGTATATTGGGCTTTAGGTCAAATGAAAATAAAAGCAGTTTTTATTTTTCACGACGTTTCGTCCATGTCTATGGACATCATCAGGTGTAATAAATAAATATTACATTCATATTTTACATCGATGTTACACAGTATTGTAAAAGACCACTTAAAAAGTGAAACTGGCACATATATGCACGTATATGTTTGTCCCTTGTAAAATATAAATGTAATATTTATTCATTACACCTGATGATGTACATAGACATGGACGAAACGTCGTGAAAAAAAAAAACTGTTTTTATTTTCATTTGACCTAAACCCCAATATAAAACAACAATATACGAAGAAAAAGGTCACAACACATATGTACCTACATGATTTTTTATATATTTCATAAATATAAATAGCTTCTATTGACTTTCAATTGAAAAAAACGTATCTACTAACAGTTTGATGAAGAAATCTTCGACTATTCGTCATATTTACCTGTAAAAAAAAAAATTGCCTAAAGTACGAAGTGGGGTAAATTAGGTCCCCCTAACTTTATAATTACATTTTTGTTAATGAAATGTTGCCGAAAATTAATATTCACATTGATTATGTATTTAACAAGCCAAAAAACTCGACTACCTAAAAGAAGAATTAAAAACAAATATTATTGGACGAAATTTAGACAAAAACATGGTCGTGGGGGACCCAACTCGGTACTCTAAAGGTTAATAAATGATTTGATTATAAATTATGTATTTTAAATGTTTATTTGTTAACACCTGAAGTGTATTTGTACCAAATTTCAGCAAGATATAAATAATTAAAGTAATTATTTTAATTTTTTCCCGCAAGTATCAAGTGTGTGGAAACTTTTTTGACTGACCGTATATAGCTAGTACATATTTATGTAGCCTTTACTGAGGCTACGAGGGAATGGCCTTTATTTTTAAAGAAATATCTGATGGATCAGATGCCACATTTAGTCCGGTTAGTAAGTTTTTTGAGAATAAGAAAAGACAGCTAATAGTCTTCGAAAACACTGATAGATTTTCCCATGGCAGATGGAGTTTCTTTGTTTTGAATTTACTACTTACTTTAAGCTTCTGAAAATATCACCCTCCATATCCATAATACTGCTTATTCGTAAAATGCAACATCAGCCTGTTCCTCCATCCATAACTCGAGATTCAAGAAGCATTCGTCCGATTTTCATGATTTTATTTTTTTTAATTTATAGACATGTGGCCCAATTAGGCCGTAGGGTGGGTGGGAAGTGGTGAGGTGTAAAGGATTGGCGGGATTCTCACGAACCGTTAGACGTATGAACTTGAAACGTTGTATATTGATATTTAGGTAAAAATTATTAAATGCTTCATTCATCGTTTTAAGATCAAATGAGAAAAAAAATTATTGCTTTCCTATTGCAGTTGTGCTTAGGGGGGTACGCAAAAAATATAAATCCAATCTTTATTCTTTATTATCTAGATTTTTGTATACCCTCCACAGGAAGGTATATTCACTTTGAGATTACATTTGTAACGCCAAGAAGGATTCACCGCAAAAAAGTACTCTGAATCGATTTAGTCATGTCCGTCTGTCTGTTGAAAGCACAATACAATAATACAAGTAATACAATTTTGTGAGAGGACTTTTTTTATCATCGTCAGGTTGGTATTGAAAATGGGCCATGTCGGTCAAGTAGTTCTGGTATCTCCCCTCCCATACAAAAGCCATGACTTTTATGCAGTGGAGGGTTAAGCATCGGCCAGGCCGATGATAACACTTTTTCTTGTTTTTCAATTTATTTGATATTTTGATAAATGGGCATTTCATAGATTTGATGGCCATTTAAGTTTTAGGGTACCTAGGTAATAGTAGGTGCAGCCATATTTTGGTTCTACTTGCGCCCACTAAAAAAAGAACATGTATAGTTTACAAAAAGGACTGGCGATTAAATATTTTATAAGCTTAAAAAAGAGGAAAAAATATAAACAAAAGTAACTAAATAATACACAAATACTCACACAACTGGACCCACCAAAGACCAAACTAAAATTACACTCGGATGACTGATGGACAAAATAGAAGCCAACCGCACCTACCTATCGCAACTAAGCAGTCACTAGAATTACGACATCGTTCACATAAGTAGTTACAAGCAACATCCTTTAACCAAAATGTCCATCTCTTTGTCCAATACTGATCCCTCAGAACGTTTAGCGACGTTGTAACGTTTACCAGGACACCAAACGTGACATCCCTTTAATGATCCATCAATTCGCTATTCCCTGGGAGATTATAAAAAAAGAGGAAAACTTTTATGTTCTCCCAGGCGACAAGCTACCCCAAGTTCATCACAATTAAACATCAACAAAAGTCCAATTATTATGCCCAAGATCATAAAAGTGACCAAACCATGCCAACGCTGATAGCTCGCACATAACCCCGATATAGACCGCTCGCGCGTCTGACACAATGTCAGCACATTAAATTATTTACATTAAACGCGTCCCTTTTTCATACGAAGCTGATCATAAGAATCAAACATAGCTATTGCTTGACTCCCACATATCGGGCAGGACATACAAAGCGTTGTGTAGTCGATGGAGATGAATAAAAACCATACCACTCGTATAAAAATGCACGAAACACATATAAAAGGATGACACCATTACGACCGCAATTTCGTGGTGGTGGTGATATACTCGAACAGGAAAAAGGCCCCAGCAACAATAACAGCAAAAAAGGAAGTGATGTCCTATGTCAATCTCTGATGACATTTTCATTAAAATTGGTTTTGTGTGGTCGTTTACGATTGATTGGACTGTCAGCGATGTGTCGAAATTATGTCATTTTTAATACTCCCCACAGATGTGGGCTGTGGGCGCTTATCCCGTTCACATGTGCGGCGGACCTTTTTATTATCCAGCCTTTAACAATCGAATTGTGATTATGATGTATGAGGAATCGTTATAATTCGGTCAACCATTCTGATAGGCTTCATCGTATAAATTGGGCCACGCGATAAGTGCATGTCATTTCCACATTTGAATTCCAATGGGGACAGTGAAAGTAATTAAATTATGCGATTAATTATTATTATCCATTAAATGGAGCGGGTGAGGATGAGAAATTCTTCAGAGTCGTTTTCAGCTAATGCCAACCAGATCAAAGAATAACATTTCCCCTCCGTATAGTGCAGATGGTATACGAAATGTAGTTTCAGCAGGATGGGTCTAAGTGCCACACAGCATGGTCATTCTGCATGAACGATTTGATGTATGGTTACATCTCACAGATGTGTCGTGAATAGGCCACCAAGATCGCACGCTTTAATCCTGCTAGACCTTTTTACGTGGGATTTTCTGAAGCGCCTGAGCTATACCAATAAGCCACAATAGACTAATGGTCGTTAAAAATTTGGACAATCGGATCCGTGCCACTTTAAGAAGCCGCGGCGAAGATTTGAACGATGTTATATTCCATACATAATGCCATACATAATGGGCCTTTAACAAAAAAAAAAAAATAATTTCGTTAATACGAATGTATTATTCCATTCCGTCCGACCCGTCCTTATTGAAAAACTATTCACAATTCATAATTCGTTCTCAATTCAACATAAAATTGTAAGTTCCTTTTATTTGCCTCAAACAAAAACAAAAAAAAACTCACACAAATGAATGGTTTGGCACGAGTACGATAACTGCGGCGCCAAAAATTTATAACGGTATTAGAGGGGTTAAAAACAAGCGTTTTTTTACTATGGGAGGGGGGGGTCTATCTGGCTTCATTTAGGCGGGAGGGGCAATTTAAAAAAAATAATACTTAAAATGAAAAAAAATAATTTCATAAACAATGGCAACACAGTCTCCGGCCTGAAATTTCACATCGGTAGACAAAATTTTGCTGATTTGCACATTAGACAACTTAGAACGGATTCCTGGCTTTGAAAAATACTATAGTTCGTTGTTGTAAGTGTTGCCATTGTTTTTAATGTATTTTTTTTCCATTTAAAGTACCATTTTCTTTAAATTACCGCTTCCGCCTAAACGGAGTAAGATAGACCCCCCCCTCCCATAGTAAAAAGTGCTTGTATTTAACCCCTCTACAAAATACCGTTATTAATTTTTGGCGCAAGCTTCTAGACTAGTTACGTCATACTCGTGTCTTGAACATAGCAGTTATAACGAGCCTTGGAAAAATGTACACATCATCTCATTACCCACACATCGATGCATGGACTAAAGCGAAGTCATGGCGAAACCAACTTCTGTAAAACTCAGTTTATTACGGGTGTGGTTTGTTTCAGAGAATATCTTTTTGCCGAAATCGTGAATAAATTCCAAACTGCCGAAGCTGTGAAACCTTTTTTGATGCAAAGCCTGAATACGACTTCCATTGCAAACGATAAGAATGCCACAGAAATTAGGAATGTTGGATCGTGTAGGTTTCATATTATATCTAAAAATGGAGAAGGTAGATAATCTATGGCTTGAGGGGGTAATTTCTTCAAAAATGCATTGCTGATGGTAAAATGGAAAGAAATACGAATCATTTTGAAGCTTCAATCAGTAATCCTTCCTTGGAGAGCAACCAGTACTATTTTTTTGGACTATGCAGAGAAATTACTTATTGCTTAAATAAATCCAAAGATGAGTTTAAAAATAGTAATTCCTTTTGTGTACGAATCTTATTACAATTTGATATGCATAAAAAATCCCCAAAATATTCAAGTCGTAACAGTGAAACCCAAATCCGCTCACTGCTTCTCGAGACTACCGCAAAACAACAGTCAGAAGCCTTTTATGGACTTCCTTTTATACTATGTAGTGATAAAAGAAGAACACGCACGTCTGAATGTTTTTGTAACTAGCCGGTTCACTCTTGTTAAATTCTGTAAGAAACGAAAACTACTTTTGCTTTCATTAAAAAAAAAACTAAAAAATTAAATTATTCTACAATAATATCTCAACAGAGATTGCCGGGGTCAAACCCATACCTTGTAACGATTGACTTGATTCTGATCCTTCCGTCCGTCCGAATATTCATAAGCACTTTGGAAATTATACTGTTGCTAAAATTATTTCAGTTAGTAGTTGTTGTTTTGAGAAAAAGAAAAAGAGAATTATTTGTCATTTAATTTAAAAAACATTCAGAAACTAAACGTTCATCGTAAAATAAATTAAAACTCTCTCTGAAGAGAATTAAAGCAGGAAATAATAAACACAGTGCTGCCAGTGTTTTTTCATAAGAATTCCCACGCAAATGCCAAAAAATTCCCTTTTTTCCCTCGCCTGGCACAAAAAAGTACCCCAGATTTTCCCACACATATTTTACAAAGGAAAACAAAAAAAAATTACGAAACAAACAAAACTGCCTCAATAACTATGGAGAAAAACCTTAGTGTATTCCACTATGCCTATTTCAACACCCTTCAAAGGCTTAGGGCCAGCTTCAAAGGTTCCGGAAAAAGTTTCGGATAATATTGTGTGACACATAACGCTATCCGACAGGTAAAGGAGTATCAGTGTGGCAATAAAATCCCTGTGATACTAGTTTCTAAGATTCTTGTCTGTCAATTATTTATTTACAACTTGTTTGTCATAGTGTTTATGTATTATGAATATTTATTAGGGTTCATGATCAAATTGTTCCAACTACTTTTCGCATAGAGACTGATGTAAAAATTAGTTTTCTAAAAATTCAAATAAATCCATGTTGTGGCTGCAATTTACGCTCGAATTAAATAAAAAACGTCAAGTAAATATTTTCGTCGGTGGTCTGTTTACGACTGACTTTATTTTTGATTCATTCAATTCTTTGACAATTTAGTTTTAGTATAAAAGTGCATTTCCTGCAATATAGAAATGCTATTGCTGTAAACGGAAATGCTACACATATTGGCATCCGTTTATAAACTGCTGATTTGAATGGGGCAACGACTTAAGGTTGTTGACCGCCATGTTAAAAGGTATAAACAATGCTTTGTTAATCAAATTTATAGCAACGACTTAAGGTTGTTGCTATAGATACATATCATGGAGGTCACCATACAAATATGTAACTCTCGTCAATGAAAACATTATCTGAAACAATATTTTTTCCAACCACTTATAATAAATATTTGCCTAAAGGCTTTAACAGGCACTTGAACTGGCTGATAGGCTATCCTAGACTTTATCTGTTAGATATCACTATCCGATCTGGCAGATAAGTTCCTGATAGGCTAATCGAAATTTTATCAGCTAGTCTTGAAACTGACCTTAGCCTCGGGAACAGAACCAAATTTATGGTGGGTTCCTGGCCATGAATTCTTCGAAGGAAACGAAAAGCAGACGATTTGGCCAGAATATGCTCCAAAACCCCTTTCGCGGGACCGGAATCTTTCTGATATACCCCCAAATTGGCTAAAAACTTAGCCATAAAATGTTCGGAACATACAAAATGTATCTCATAATGGGAGAATATCCCAGGTTTAACAATGCTCATAGCAGACATGATATTAGAAACATTGTATAGGATTCCTTATAGGACATCATGGGTTACAATTCTACCTAAGCTCAATAAATCTTGCCAACTCAGCGGAGAACAGGCTGTGTACAGAGAAGACGAAACAACATTATATGCGAATTTGGAAGGAAGATCTTCTCCAGGGACCAACTGGACCCAAAGAGATAAAAAAATCATCTGCAGCAGTACCATAAACTTTTCAAAAAAAAGTGGAGAACTTCCTAGCCTAAACCCTCTTTCTAATCGGCTTTTATCGGCTAGGATAAAAGGCTAGGATAGGGTAGTCTGTCTTCATTATAGTTATTGCAAAAAACAGGGGTGGGATTCTGTAAAATACGAAACGAAAACCACTTACGTTTTCACTAAACAGTGAACATGGCTCTATCATATCTGTGGTAATAATAATAAAAATAATAGACAGAGACGTTTTCATTTTACGTTATTTGGCCCTAGGACTTCTTTCTTTTTGTGTCAATACAAGCGCTTGTTCATGGACGCAGTCAGGTGTATAAAATAAATCGTCTTTCTGAAGTTGAACACGAAAATTAAAGTAAAGTTTCAAAGAACAAAAATTCCCTTTTGTTTGTTCTGGAAAACGGGAAGTTTCCCTTTTTCCCTTTTAGCTCATTTCGAGTACAAATATTCCCTCAAAAAGGGAAATTTCCCACAATCTGGCAGCACTGAATAAACATCCTCCACGATCAAGGTATGTTTGTTGCATGTTGGTTGCCATCTCTCTCCTTCAAAGTGACGTCACCAGACGACAAAACATAGGTAACATAATAATTTATTTAATTTGTTTACTATTCTATTACACTGAAAACAGCACACAAAACATTATTGTTATTAAAAATAAAATTTGCGCTCAGAAAACTTCTCCTATTTCAATATATTTTCACAGAAACATCAAAAACGTTGTCGTCAAGTGACGTACATGCGCAGAACAAACGAAAAGTTAATCGCGGAATATCATACCTTGTAGTTCTATATACCTTGCTCCAAGATTTTAGCCTTATCCATTGGCTTCATCGATATCTAAAAGTCATTCTTCTTTGACTCGAAATACATTGACTTTGAACGTTCTGGAAGTGTGCGGTCTGAGGGTCTAAAAAGGGAAAAAAAGAGAACATTTCTAGAAGACTAAATTCTTTAAAATAATTAAGAAAAAAAGGATCAAGTCTAAAATGGGGACCAAAAATAAATCTCAAATAAAAAAAAGGAACAAAATTAAGTTAAGCAGTGCATAAATCTAATTGCTGCAAAGCAAAAAAAAATTAATAATCTAAATTAAAATAGAGTTTAAGTTTTTTTATTTTCTTAATTATTGTTATCTATTCTTTTATTCCATTCAAGTTTTGTATTTGTCAAGTTTAATTTTGTGTTGTGTATTTATTATTTAATTACATATTTTTAATTCTATTAAACCTTTAAACTTCAAGAATTCGTGCGCAATTTTTAATTCTTAGTTTTAGTTTTATTTTATTTTTATTAAATCAATAATTAATTAGTTTTTCTTTAATCATTGAAAATTAAGCCATGTCTATTTTTATAATTAAAATTTGAAAGAATGATGGCTTAAATTTTCTTTGATAACCCTTTGATGCGAACGAGCATACGGTTTGCTATCATATTTTTTCAGGACGTATGATGCCATATTAGACGATATGTTGAATTCGGTATGCTTAAAAATTTGAAGACTCGTATGATTATATGTTGATAAATTAACAAATCGGGATTTTAGCATACGGGCGCGTTGTATTTATCGATTTTCTGCGATTCTGGTGAAATGTACGCGTTCAACGTACAATGAAATGAAAAGACAACAGACTCAGAGTAGGGCACTAGCACCTATACGGTTTTGGGCATAAGCTGTAAAGGGGTCGGGGTGGTTGTTATACCCTCTACAGTGTACAGGAAGGTATATTCACTTTGCCATTACATTTTTAACGCCAAGAAGGAGACATCGGAGACCCCATATATTCTGAATCAGGATCACATTTCTGAATGGATTTAGCTATGTCCATCTGTCTGTCTGTCTGTTGAAAACACGATAGTGTAGAATCGAATCGACCTAGACGAATGAAACTTTGTGAGAGGTCTTATTTTTAGCGTCGTCGGGTTAGTTTGGAAAATGAGGTATATCGGTAAAGTAGTTATGGTACCTCCCATACAAAACCAATATTAGAATACAATATTAGAACCATGTGTTGTGTACGAACTCAAATGCCTCGCATTTTGCCTCACTTGTATGCAGATGCAGTGGAGGGTATGAAAGCATCGGCCAGGCCGATGATAATACTTTTACTTGTTTCCTCTTGTATTTTGTACCATATTAAAAATGACCACGACGACAGGAAGGAGGAAAAAGAAACGAATGAATTTTTTTATTATTAACTTTTTATTGAAGAAAATGATAATATGCACGAGACAATTTACGTTTCGCAAATATCACTTATGCGGCTCGAAGGCTCCGCAATTCACCTGCAATATAATGCTGCATTTCCGCCACACCCAAGTCATTCAAAATTGACTTGTGACTAACCGCGGATGGCTAAAAAATGCTTAACAAAACCAGCCTATAAGCTGCGAACAGAACAGCTTAGCCATTTTTTCTTTTAAAAGCAAAAATCAAGGCAATATAAATACAAAAAACATGTCCGGCGCGTTCAAAATATATCGAAACTTCAAAAATAACAAAACCGTATGCTGAAAAATGTGGTGTATGCTGATGAGCCTACTTTAGCTCGTCAGCATTATATCATACGAGTCATCATACACCGAAAATTTGTCCGAATGTTAGCATATGGTCCCAAAAGGGGTATTACACGATATGTTGAGTTCGTCAACATACGTATGCTGACTAGCCAACAAATTTGTCAACAAACGCCTTTCAGCATACATATGATGACAGAAATTTGCCTATTACACGATATGTTGCGATTCGGAATCAATTTTCAGCATACGTATGCTGATTCAACATATCGTCTAATACTAGCTTTATATTAAAACTTAAAGTTGAAATTATTTGTTTTGATTTTTTTTTAATTTGTACTGTGCTGTCGCCAGAACCAGCCCTTAGCCGGGATTGCTTCACCAGCAAGAATTGCGACTCTTATAATAAGCATAGTTGCAACCTAACTAACCAACTAGAAACGTTGTTACATACTTCTCGTTTCCCTCTCAGTAATATCCATTTTCTTCCTTTATGGCTTCTTTCCAAAAAAATGGGAGATGAGCAGCATTGCCATATTGAAGGCGCACATCAGCTTTCATGCCGTGCAAATCATTACTGCTCCAGAAATGTAAACCTAAATTGTTAGAAATAGCCGCAAATGTGCTGTAGGTAAATGTTAAAATTTGTAGAAGACGTTAATGAAAAAACTGTCGAAAATTCCTGTTTTTGGAGTTATTTAAAATGAAAATGATTTAGTGTTTTCATCTTGCAGAATCCCATCCTTGCCAATTAACATATTGGTTTCTGTAAGCACCACAATTAAACCAAATTTCCGACTCAGTCTAGCATCGCTTAAAATAATATTAACCTGATGGCTTGAAAGAAATATTTAACTCTTGATTCTTCAATTCACAAAGAGTTTTTTGTATGGGTCGCTCCTCGCCCCATTTCCAGGACACCGTTGATCCTTCTATAATTCTTTTCAAATATGATTATAAAAAAAAATTGTTTATTCCTCTAGAATTTATTACCTATCCTATGGCTATATGCGCAGCAAAGCTACTATACGAAAAATCCCATTAAACACACACAAGCGTACAATGAATCTGTGTTTACTGGTTCCCGTTAGAAATCACAATTACAGACCCAATTATGGTTACTTCCGAAATAAAATTGTGGTCATCGCATACAAATCTAAATGCCTTCAAAAATCCAATTCAATCCTCTGCACCCAATGCTCACTTCCACTACTATGCTGTGGATTGAAATTTAAGACCAACCATAGAGAGCTCGAAACCGAATGCTCCTACTCTGTGTGGACAAATCAAATCTAATTGCATACACACTGGAATGTCATCACCCTGCCAGCCACTGGTATTACATGTACACTACATGCTTGTCCTCAAAACGACCATAAACGCAATTCCACATAACCATTTCCATAAGAAACCGCAGATCCAATTGTGTTAGTCTAACAACTTTACAAGGCACAATGCGAAAGGGAGACGGCGAGTGAGAATGAAACTGAGTGAAAAGGAATGGGCACAGAGTCCTTCGAATAAATTGCTTAACCGCATTGTTTTATCATTGTTCCTTTAAGAGTTCAGGGATTCTCCGAAGACGGCTCCTTGTTCGGTAGTCTCTTGGCCATGGCCATTTGGAGCATGTTCGTCGTGTTCCCGTTTTGGTCCACTAATCTCATTTTGAAATGAATTTGCTTCCTCCTTTCAATGTGTGAGAATGGTATTTTGTGGTGCTATGGAGAAATTGGAAAATGTGTGTGTAGATACCCCAATCCAGGTCCCTCCGCCCATCAGTGTGGCACAAAACTAAAAGCTAATCAAGGGGTTGTTTGCAGCTGCAGCGCATGTAAGCCTGCTTACAGTGACTTTGATATAATTGTCGAAATGCGGTGCTGTAATAGCAACCACCACCACCACCCCCTGTATGAACAATATTCGACATTCGGTAGATTCAATTCAAAATTATTGCAACTGTAGTTTTGACTTGTGCACTTAGCTGTGTGTTTCCCAGATACGGGGTCATGGACATAAGGGTTGAAAATTAAATTTGTTGCTCACCGCAGAAGCAACACAGAGCTCGCCAGCTCCAAAGACCAAAGAGTGGGGCATAATTACAAAATAGAATTTAACCACAACGTCTGGACTTTGAATATTTGAAACTTTACGATCCCCATAGCATGGGGGCAGCACACTTTGATACCAACATAAAGTTAAATATGCGTTGGCCGTAGAAGGTTTGGACAAAGTAGTAGAAGTCATCATCCTTTTGTGCAATTTTGCAATACATTCGGTGGAATTATTGCGGTCAGAGCTGTGAAAAGTTAGTGGCAAGACCGTATATGGCCAATGTACTAGAAAATGTTTTACGATGCAGCGCTTGATTAATTTGTTGATGTTTAAGAGGATTGTTATGTGATGAGGACAGAGACGTACAGATGTACGTATACTTAATTCTTCTGAATTTTAGGTGATGAACTTGTGTGGTGATGGTGCACTCTTACGTAAAGTAATAAATTCAAATTTAATTGAGAATGGTGGCTTTTGGGAGTTGGAATCCGTTTTTTTTTTAATTTTTTTATTTCATTAATAAGCTACATTCCATTCGTTCCAAAAATAGAAACTCACACAAAGGAATGGTTGCGAGAAGCTAGGCCTAGGGTGACACCCGCCTGTTGCGCCACCTATTTATTTTTATTTTATTTTTTAATAACCTACATCGTTCAATGGTTTCAAATTATTTCTTAACTTAACTTGATTTTGAAAAATATTAAGGTAGGAACATTTACAGACAGATAGATAGGTATGTAAAAACTATAACCATGAATCATAAAGTTTCACACGCGCACTTTGTGGTCAAAGCTAAGTGAACTAAATCCTCGGCAGAAGCTATAAGTTTACCTTTAAGAGGAATTTAAAAAAATGAGTTTATGTAGATTAAAAAGAAAATAGGGCCCAGGACTCAGCCTTGGGGAACACCAATGTCTAGACAACTTTCTTTTGCGCTCATAACTCCGTTTATTTTTACGCATTGCTTTCAATGACTAATATGACCTAAGCTTTGGTGTTATATCCTTTGGATGACGATCCATAAATTCGATTAAAGACAATCAAATCAAAGGCGGGTAGGAAATGTTGCAACGCACTGATAACCATTGGCAGGGCCAGGGGCTTGCTTCCAAATCTTATGAGGAATTTTTTAAACAAAGTTTCGCCGAACGAAAAATTTCCCTTTATAGCCCTTCAAAGCATGTGACCTCTAATTTGAGGTGTTACCACTTAAAACGCTATAACTTCTAAACCCTTAGAGGTACAACAATTGTATTGTGCATTTTGAAAAGACAATATATTAGCGCATACAAGCACTTCGGATACATCTGTGCATATACAAAAAAGTTATGGCTGCTTAAACTCACCTTACTTAAATACTTTTTTCTCTAAATTTGTACTTCATAAATTTTTATTTTTCTTATGAAATTTTTATCCTTGAAAAATTATCTAAAAATTATGTTAAGCAACTTTTTTACGTACGATCAACAGAACTCGTAGCAAAAGTCGTTTTTTGTCAGACAGTAACATGTTAGCTTTTCCATTTCGCTCACTCGCTCAACTGCAGCAAAACTTAGGAGAAGAGCTTGAAACGATGGTAGAAAGTCTCCGTTGTCCATGAATAGCTGTACGTAAGATTTTGTTTAACGAATCTATGCAAGAAATCAGTATACACACTCTAAAATAGGCTTCAGTAGAAGAGGTTTCTGGATTGGAACGGGTTGTTTGTTTCAATTAAGTTCTTGGACCTCTTAATTCAACTGAAAAAATCTTGGCATTTTCTCTGACGTTCTTAAGAGATTTCAGAACTTCTTTTGTGCGGTCGACCGCAGAAACGAAATCTTAGGATTTGTTCTGTAGGAAAACTGAAGGGCAGCGTTAAACTGAACAGTTTTGCGCATACAATGAGACTTATTAGGAAACTAGCTGTACCCGCCCAGCTTTGCCCGAGGACAGAATTGTATTGCTTAGGTCTTAGATAATAATGTTCTTTCGTAAAATGCGAAAAATTAGAATAAATATATTTTCTGGAATTTTATTTCTGCCTAAACCTGAAATATACGGCAATACGAAAAAAAAAACAAAAAAAGAATCATGAAAATCATATAAGATGTTTTTTGTATGGGAGGCGTCACCCCCGTTTGTCCAATTTTGGCGTGGCGATATCGATAATGGATGTAATGTATTGGATATATAATGTGCACCCTCTTCATCGCCCTCCCTCTCCTTGATCATGCTACTTGTTTGTAATGCTGTATTTCCTTTCCTTTGTTTCCCTCTTCCTATGGAATCCGAACAACTACCTACCCCAACCCTACACTGTTACCATACCACATATCGAATAAAATTCTGATATGAAACCTGTTTTGTATTATACGTCTCCTCTCTTATGAAGATTATTAATATACCCCAAACCCCATGCCATACTGCAGCACCCCATCCCCTTCCTGCATCGGACATAAGATCATAATATACATACCTACATATACAACTGACCATAGCACTCACTGCGAAAACAAATCAACCCTTTTCGAATGTGTATTATACGTATGCTAGTCTTGTTGTGTTTTGTTTTTGTTTGACGATCGCAAAAGTATAAACATCCATTTGTAGCAAGGTATATGTGTATGTATATATTTTCACTTCAGAAAATCCATTTTGGCTAAAAACTGTTCCGAAGGACGTGTCTTTAAACGACATAGCCTATAGCAGTCTCACAGTCTTAAGGAACATTTTAAAAAAAGTTTCATCGAAATCTGTCCATTCGTTTTCGAGTTTTTAGCTGACAAAGAAAATTCCTACAGTTTTATTATATGTATAGATTATTTTTTTTTGTCCGCTGCCAAAAGCCCCTTAAGCCCACCCCCCCTGGCTACGTGCCTGACGATTGGGCACCATTGTAACAAACTCTGCTTGGTTGAGGGATGTAGCATGGCAATATAGAAGGTCATTCTGGTAATCGAATAAAGTTGCGATTGTGACTAATATTATTCGTAATTCCAACTTGCGTTTTAACTACCTAATTAAAGACTTGAACATCTCATGGACTTTCGATCGGGTCTGATATAGAGCCACACGATGCAAATTAACCTCTTATGTTTTACCACACCACACTAGGCCCCATAAGGACCCATCTCTATCCCTATATTGCAGTAAACTAGCCTTTAAAAACCACCCAATATCCCTGCTGAAACGAAGTGGCCCTTTGTGTTGTTGGTCTATATCTACTAAATGTTGGAAAAAGTACCTTTTCAGAAATTTCTTTTGACTGCGGCACCTTGCATTCGTACAGTATTACGTGGTATATCTTCCTCGGTTTGCAGAACCTGCATAGGTGTCCGAGTCTACCAGTCGAATTGAGATCAAAGTGCCTTGGATGCTGCGTGTCCGGTAAGGCCTGACAACTGACCACTGTTCTAGTCGGCTTCCTCTGTTATTTTTTTACTAACAGCGTCCTTTATGATGCATGAAGGGGGTTTAATATCCCTTTCTAGCAATTTCCGGGTCTTAAATCTAAAATTCTTATTGAAAGTCACTTACTTACTTAGGCGACTCTACAGTTCGGGGTGAACTGAGGCCTCAGCTATAACAAGTTTCTCCAGTTAGCTCGGTCCTTAGCTAACTGCCTCCGATTGCGCACTCGTAGTCAGTTCAGGTTGCCATTGAAAGACACTATTACATCACAAAAAAATCCTCAGGTAGAACATGCGACTCATTAGAAATGCGAGAGAAAGTGTGTGAAATGAAAAAGGAATTGAGATAGGGTCGCACTCACACTCCTTTGTGATCAGACACGAACTATATTCCAATAGTTGCCTGAACCTTATTTGTACAAGTACACGAGTGTAAAGGTGATAGTACATGGCATGTAGAAAGCCAAGCAGAAATTATAGAAAACTGATGAATTCAAGTGAGGTTTAGGTAGGTGGAGTCGTTATAGTGGCTGGTTCCCGAATTGCCTGTCAAGAGACATATAAATAAAAATAAGACTAAAATGCAAATAAAGCCCAACCCAAACTTTCGGAGATGAGAAAGTCAATAATGTTGTTGATTTGCTTGCCTGAAATATCCGAAATGTTATGAACAAGTTTGATGTCTAGTTTTAGCAATATGTAATTCCTTTGTATGGTGGCAAAATATAAAAGCCCTACAAAGTCTCAACAAATTGGATTCCCAAAGCCTTAAAAAAATGCCAGGGTTTCATGTAAATATTACAAGCACTGCTTCTATTAGGGTTCAAACCTTTTCCCTTCCCTGATTCACCCAGATTATCTTTGCTTGCCATGTGCCATCTATTGATGCAAGATGAAAATTTGATTCAACACACCAAGTTAGCTCCAGTATCTCATCACCATCTGCAGTCACCATCTGCAGTGCAAATGCTTGTCCATCTAAAATTCGGTCCAATAACTTAAAACAAAAGCATTCAATTCGCTTTCAAATTTGAATTATTTTCAACTCCCCATCCCTATCATCGCTTGCATTATGTGCCATGTTCCCGTCACGTTTTTCGATCCAATTTCCCACTCTCTGCAAAATGCTCGAAAACATTTTCAAATAAATGTCCTTTCGCTTCCTGCAAAACATAAAAGACTCTTCCCCCACCACCCCTCATCAAATGTCCTTTCCTTTGAATTTCCCATCGACCCCCCTAAATGGGGTGTATACGGTGTTCCTCCTGTAGCCCAGGTGCTAAACGGAAAATGGTGATGACAGATGATTTCCGTTTCTCGTGCAGAACTCAACACGTTCATTTCCTCGACCCAGGGAGTGGGGAAATACTTCATCTTGGAAATTACACTAGTCTCGGAGAAACAAAAGGATTTAATTGGCTTTGCCATTAGTACGCTTCGAATGAGCCAAGGGACGAGCTTCAATTAAATCGTCATTTCATGCACATCGGTGTGTGTATATGGAGCAAACTTTGTATCCATCCGAAAATAGTGCGATTGTTGTATGTATTAGGGAAGTCATAAATTTTCACACCTATACCGGAAAACTTCCAGCTTTTGATACAGAAATCGGTCGTTGGCGTTGGGGGTGGATTACAAGATTCACTCCATCCTGATAAAAAGTTTGCCGGCTTTTTGAATGGTGCGCCATAGAAAAGTTGCGAAATCAAACTACACTAACGCCAACGCTCGAGTGCACACATAGTTCACACCTTCGAACATGCATCCAGTTAAAAGTCATCCTCAACCTACGGACTGACTGAGACGAGGGCACTTAGGACTCAAGACTTTTTGGACACAAAACAAAAAAAAAAAAAACAAAGCTAGAGAAACTTTTGTGCTATTCGCTGCTGTTTTTGGTCGGGTTTTTGTTGATCCAGCGTGTCTCCCCTTTGCCAACTAAAACCGTTATTGGCAAGCATTTCAATTACATTCAATGAGTTAGATGGTTGAGCGATTTATAACCTTAAGACGAGTTGAAGTGGTAGTGGGAGTGTGAGTAAGCTTCGGCAGGAACAGGTGTGCAAAGTAAAGTGCCAATGCATAGGTATTTTTGGGTCGAAACTTTTTCGTTTACCTCACAGGGATATCAGCGTCAAAAAGACCATCGAACCGGTGAATCACCTTTTGGATACCTTTTACTCCCCTCAAACATTGCTATTCCGAGTGCGAAGATAGTTGGGTGTTTTTTTTTTTTTTCATTTTCGCTCCGAAGAATAGCCAATTCATCAGAAGGCGTGTTTGCACCCCCAAAACCATTTGCATTGTTACAACCTGAAGAGGATTCTGCTTTGAGCGCTCACGTGCTTCGTTGTGCCCTGGCAAATGATGGTGATTAATGGAACTCTGACACTCTGGCGATTGCAGTTCGGACCTAATGATGGTTATGAATTGGTTGGCCCCTGCAAGTGGAAGGTGAAAAATGTCCAAATCAGATGAAAAAAAATACTCTCTCCGTTCGAGAAGACATTTTCGACACTGATTACCTGTGTCTGTTTTCGACAAGGACATTTCGACATGTCTGATGGTGGACGGAATAATGTGGAGGTGGTTTGGATTTTGGTTTGTTTTCATGTCTTGTTCAATGGAGTGGGAGAAACTGCTCTGCTCAACCTCTTTCTACCATTTTGGCCGGAACCGTGGCAGATGACACTGCAGTTTTCACAACATCAAGAGTTAATGGAATCGTATCTGTGCTCTTGGGAGATTAGGAATGTGACAGGATAATATATTTGCCGCAGTCACGTTTTGTTTGCATTGTGAGTTGGACAAATGGAAAGTGGCTTGTTTGGGGCCAGAGGATCGCTTGATTGGTCTAACAAATTGTGCCTATGAGACAGCCAGTTACGGGGTTAGATTAGAGGAATAATTGCACTGAAATGTTGAGTGGTATGACAAAATTGCAGTTCTTCATGAATCTTTGAAGAAATAGAAAATATAAACAATATAAATAGGCTACCTGTGCATTTATATATTTTCATTTCTGAAAAGTGGTAACGAATTGTTTGTTTCGTTTAATTTGTCTGGAACTTAGAAGTCCATAACCTCGTTAAATAACCAATAACCTCCACTCTAATTGCGCTTAAAGTTAGTATTTATTTCTTGCTTTTTTTGAAATAGGTATTGCAAATATATAGTTTTATCTACAGTCGTCGGCATAAGTATTTAGACAAAAGTAAAGTTAATTCTACTCATAAATCTGAACTTACTTCAAGTACATTTTGGCATCAATGGAAAGGTCATTTAAGATAAGATAATTTATTTCGTTTAGAATTTACAATCTGTTATATCACAATTTACAAAATTTAATACAGAGATATGACAAATTTATGTCTTTCTACTGGAAAATGTTTACAAATAATTTTAAATAAAACATATATACAACAAAATCGGAGAAATGCTTTTGAGGAAAACAACGACCAAAAACCTCAATTGAAAAAAAAAAAGAAAAAAAAAATTTTAATAATTAAAAAGTAAATAAATAAATAATAAAATAAAAAAAAAATAAAAAGTAAATAAATAAATAATAGATATATAAATAAATAAATATATAAATAAAAAAAAATAAATAAATAAATAATTTAATGAATAAATAAATAAATAAATTAAATAAATAAATAAACAAATAAATAAATTAACAAACAAGTAAATAAATAAATGATTACAAATTAAAAGTGAACATTTGAGTAAATAAGTAGTAATAAATAACAGATAAATAAATTAACAAACAATAGATAGTATTAAAATAATAATCATACAAGAAAATCAACATAAAGATTAACATCGCGTTAGTTAATATCAGTTAAGGGTATGATATTCAATATTTAATTGATTAATAAGAGGATTATCGGGGATATCACATCTGATTTTAAATTTGTCAATTAGTTTGTGTATTCTGAAGGAGATCATCTCAACACTTGCTCTTGCATGTAGATCTATCGTAGAGTGATGCCAGGGGAGATTAAGCATCATTTTTAATAATTTGTTCTGTGCGATTTGTAACTTTTTAATATGACAACCAGCACAATGTCCCCAAACCTGACAGCCGTACAGTAAAATAGCTTGAAAAATTGTTTTGTGAATTAATACTTTGTTTTCATTCGAAAGCAACGATTTCCGATTTATAAATGGATATAACAATCTTATGACAATATTTATTTTGTTAAGTGTTTGTGAGGTATGTTCTTTAAATGTGAGTTTTGAGTCCAGATGTATTCCCAAGTATTTTACAGAAGGCCTCCACATTATTGAATAACCATCGACAAGTAATTGATTAGCTGGAAGAAAACAAGGTTTTCTTTTTCGTGTGAAAAAGATAGCTTGTGTTTTTTCAGCATTTAGTTTAATTTTCCACCTTGTGTAGTAGTTTTGCAGTGTCTCAATCGCATTTTCAGTCTCGATATTGAGACTGAACTCATGCGATGAAACTATTGCCATGTCATCGGCATATATTGCTGCTTCATATTGAAAGAGGATTTTAAAATCTGATGTGTACAGATTGTAAAGAACTGGTCCAAGGACCGAGCCTTGGGGCACACCTGTATGAAAATAAGTTACATTTGATGCACTACCATTCACATGCACTCTAAAACGACGATTTGAGACACAATTTTGGATGACTTTACAGAGGAACGGAGGAAAATGTTGGGTTATCATTTTGTATATAAGTCCATTGTGCCACACTGAATCAAAAACGTTTTCTATATTTTTTATGCAAAAAAATAGTTTTAAAAATCTATTCCCTAATATTTTTTATGATTTTTTGAATGAGATAATCTCAGAAAAATTTTGTATGAAAATGAGGAAAAAGTGGCTAAAATAGTCCGTTTTAGCAATTTTCAAAAAATCATAAAAAATATTAGCGAATAGATTTTTGAAAAAAATTTTTTGCAGTCACTATTAGAATTGTTTGAAAAAACTTTTTGCATCAAACAATTTTTTTTTTTTGAGACCGACAGAATTAATAACACCAAATTTTAAACAGGGAGATTTTGTCCCGTGGGGATTTTCTCTCAGAGTCTTTTGGAGTAAGGGATTCCAGCACAGGGGATTATGGAATAGGGGATTTTGGAAAGGGGATTTTTGAAAAGGGATTTTGGAAAAGGAGATATCATCACCAACCCATTATTTCAAGTACCAAAACGTTTGTCAAATGGCTGATTCACAATGCAGCGTGAGAGCGAAACGAGAGCTTACACAACACACCACCGCCGATAGCAATTAGCAGTTTTACGCACGAGCGATAGCGATAGTGATTTTAACTCTTCTCTCTGCACAAACCAGATAGAATAGACCGCCAGCTTCGGGAAAAAAATAGAATTCCATAGAGCCAGTTTTGAAATGAGTAGCGCCGCCTCTTTTTCTATCTGTGAATACGTGTTGTACCACAGAAATAATTGTAAATGTTGTTAGGTGCCAGTGAATGCGTGACCAATTCGCCCTGCATTTACTTTAACATGGCACACATACTTAACTACCTAATAACTTTTTGAAACTGGCTCTATGGCTCTCTCATTTTTGGCCGAAACTGGTTGTCTATTCTCTCTGGTTTGTGGCTCTCAGTTTTCAATGTTTGTCAGACATTCACGATAGATGCACATCCATCACTCTCAGTACCCAGCCACTGCGCCCAAAAACGTATGGAAATTTGTTTACCATTGCCTTTTTAACTGCCGAGCTTTTTAAGCAACGGGGGATGACTTGGTTGAGAGCATACACCAACTCGGCTCCAAGATTTGCGCAGACAAAATTATGTCTGATGAATGGAACCACACCATCGTTTACCCGATCCACAAGGAAGGAGACCCTCTAAACTGTTCTAATAATATAAGATGTACTGTGTGAATGCCTGAAACCATTCGTCAACTGATTGGTCCCTTCCAGTATTGAGTTCCATAGAGCGATATATAGTTTTGCAGGCACGTAGCCAGGGGGGGGGCTTGAGGGGCTGAAGCCCCCCCCGAAACGCTAAGCAAAAAATTAAAAACTAAAACTTTGTAATATAAATTCAAATCTTCCGCAACCATTCAAATGGAAATATAACTTTAAAAGATGTCATTAAAAAACACGCACAAGAGAGCCGAAAAACTCGACTTCTAAGCCTTTGTGAAACGCAAGATTCATTGAAAGGTATGACAGTATTATTTCCTTTGTAGAGCTCTTCAAATGCATCTCAATAAGTCTTGAAGAAATAACCAGCAGAACGTGGGCAATGTCTTCGAAAGCATCAACACTTTTGGCATCGATCCAAAAAAGTGATTTCCTAGTAAGCCTCGTTGTATGCGAAAAACTATTCAATTTAACGCTACCATTATCAGTTTTCCTACAGACCAAATCCTTAGATTTCGACCGCACAAAAGAAGTTCTGAATTCTCTTAATAACATCAGAGAAAATGCCGAAGATTTTTTCAGAGAGGCTTTTCAATCCGAATCCCAACTTGCCGAGGACTTATTTGAAGTTGAATTAAGAGCCCCAAGAACTTCATTGAAACAAACAACGTGTTCCAATCCAGAAACCTCTTCTACTGGAGCCTATTTTAGAGTGTCTATACTGATTCCTTGCATTGGAAACATCGTTAAAACAAAATCTTACGGACAGGTTCATGGTCAACGAAGACGTTCTACGACCATCATGTCATGTCAAAAAAAATCAAGGCGTCTTCTGCTTTGAAAAAAATAATTTTAGTATGTTCGTTTAGGTACATACGATTTAAAAACTAATAAGAAAAGGAGCTTCGGCATTTGTTCTCTAAGAAATTCAAGAGAATTAATTGTTTGTGGAAGAACGTGCGGGCCTACTAAAGTGTTTTCAAACATTTACGCTAAACCTCCTTTGAAATAAGAACACATTTTGAAGAAGTTGTTCAAAATAATTAAATTCTTACCTTTGAAAGGATGTTGTGTTAGTGAGTCGTCATAGTAAAAAAATTGTGCACTTTGTGATGAAAGCATGAAATTTGTACCATGGAGGACACATTATATGAAAATATTGGGGCACTTCAGATTGCGCCCTAAAGGGGTAAAAGGGGGGGGGGTCGTCAAATTTTTATTTTTCATCCGATGACCCCCCTTTTACCCCTTTAAGGGTTGAATTTCCAAAATCGAAGAAAATAGTTTTCTTTATTTTTCATAGAGAGTACACAAACCGAGTTTGGAGTCAATCGGATGAAAAATAAAAATGGTACCATACAAACTTCGACCCCCCCCCCCCCCTTTTACCCCTTTAGGGCGCAATCTGAAGTGCCCCAATATCTTAAAATCATTTTCATATAATGTGTCCTCCATGGTAAAAATTTCATGCTTTCATCACAAAGTGCACAATTGTTATACAATTTTATACTATGCCGCCTCACTATGTGTATTTTAATGGGGATTGGGGTCTGTCAGTCCACAGAATGTTCTTGAGGAAGTGTCCGTACCGGTGCTAAATGGGAAGGGTGTAACCTATTACTCTGGATAGTTCTGGGAAGTTCCAATTGCACAGCTTGTCTTCGGACCTGACTAAGGGCTTGACTTCCACAGCACGCAAAATCCCACCCTCAATTTCTGCCGCCGCCGGCCGCTGGGTCTGAACGTGGTTTTTTTTATTTCGAGGAGCTCACCCGGTATCAACAAGGCGCTGATACGCATCAGTACCCGGCTACGATTTGGGTATCGGCCGGCGTTGGACTCCTATCTTGCCAACGAAGCGTTTCCATGGCAGAACCCGTTTACAAACACTATGTCCGCGTAATCACATTTTGAATACGTTTTGTGGAGATCAACTTATCAATGTTAAGCTTTTTTTCATATTCGACAATTAACTATTAACCGTTGCTCATAATTACGTTAGTTTATTATTCTGACTTAATTTTGTTTGACCATTTTTTTTTGACAAAAAACGGCTTTTACAACAACTTCTGTTGATCGTACGTAAAAAAAGTTGCTTAACATAATTTTTAGAAAATTTCTCAAGGATAAACATTTCATAAAAAAAAAATATAAATTTATTAAGTAAACATTTTGAGAAAAAAGAATTTTAAGTAAAAAAAAATTAACAACAAATTTTCAAAATGTTGAGTTTAAGGAGCCATAACTCTTTTGCAGCTGCACTGCACATATGTACCTTATGACTTGTATGCGCAAAACAATTTTTGTATCTCTAATAGTTTAGAAGTTATAGCGTTTTAAGTGGTAACACCTACAAATTAGAGGTCACATGCTTTGAAGGGCCATAACGGGAAATATGGTGAAAATAGACCGCCCTAGCATACAATTTTTTGTTCTACGGAACTTCACGAATCTTCCCTTAAAGGATTATTCTGCTTAACTAGGACACCCTGTATATAGTTTTTTGTTCAAAGAATTCCTCGTAAGATTTGGAAGCAAGCCCCCTCCGAAACAAAATCCTGGCTACGGCCCTGTAGTTTTGGCATAACAATATCGAACTATCTAGCTGGACAGAGAACACTATGACTGCTAAATTAAGGTCGGAAACAATCTCATGTTCTCACGATATATTTGATGCCATAAAAGAATTAAGACAAGGTCAAAAGTTCTTCAACATCACTGATGGAGAAAATTGTCCGAATCACAAGCCAACTTAAGGAACATAATATTTTACAAGTCTGTAAATTGTAATCTACAAAAAGATAAATACAACTAGCTATGTAGAGCTACTAAAGCTAATCAAAGTCACATCTGATGTTCGTTTCCATAGCGTTAATGGAAATAATAAACACTCATTCTTTAATGAATTTCCTTTCATAAAATATTTAAGAACAACTAAAGTGCAAAATGTACGAAATTAACTCAATCTTCTTTGCACTTTTTTACGTAATTCATCTTCCACCTACTTTGTCCCACTTTTCATTTTCTATCTCCCTGTTGCCTCTTGTTTATACGCTGTAACAGTTCAGAAGTAGTGAAACAAATAAAAACCAAGTATGTCCTCGTAGTTGTCCTACGCTAACATTTTGGACATTAAATAAAATACAGGACACCTTGTGTCCTGAGTGTGCTAAAACTCGAGAGTAACTGTTGTCGGAAGGATAGATGATACAAAAGAAAAAACGGAGAGAAATGACAGCAGGGAGTAAAAAAAGGACTTCCCCAACACAACAGCAACAACAGGGAACAACTTTGCGTGACATTCAAGCTTGACAGTTTCTTGAAGGACCATGGCGCTTCGAAGAGGGATGTTTAAGTTTGACCCTATTCCCGTAAACATTTTTTTTTTATTTTCCATTCATACCTATTCCACTGAATGTCACACTCTGCCATCAATGTCATAATGCAGCTGAGACGGGTGGAGGGAAGACCGAAGGGCTCCCACCCCATACCATCCAGAAGTATATAGATCAAAAGTAAATTTAAAAAATAAATGCTTAAATTAAATGACACTGACATGAATATCAACGACCGCAGTGGCAGCCGGATGTCTCTGTTTGAGAAATGAATTTGTTTTCATCTGTCACCTGGGGGAGTGTTTATGGGGTAGACAGGCGGAATGTAGCCTTGTGCTGCCGATATTTTGAAAGCAGTCGAAGATTGATGGCCAGAAAATTGGATAGTTGTGGATTTATGGGATATACTGACCGTGGGATTTCAGGCTGTTTGTAATTTCATTCCATTCGATGATTGATTCTGGGATGTATTAGCGGTGGAAGCGGACATCTAAGAAATCGATGACAGAAGAGAATTGTTTCCCTGTTGAAGGTTTCTTTAACTGCAGCAAAACCGCGTCAAATCAAGTAGCACTGCAGGAGAACTGCTCCCATCATCAACGTATCCCTATAAACGGCTTACGTATGCAATGAACCAAGTTAAACACGATTTGAGATAGGAAACTTTGCACCCATCCCCTGCAGGTCGCCAATTATATGCAAATGAGTTTGCTTTCATTACTCTGGTGCCGTGTGTGTGTCTGTGCTGGCAATCTCGTTTGTGGTACTCGTTCCAAAACAGTGAAAAAGGAAACTTCCACATGCATAGCCGGCTACCTGAAAACTCGAAACAATTTAAATTTCCTCGTTATTTCTAATTAGATTGATGGAGCCGTTGCGGCCAGAGTCGCCCTATGGCCCTCCCTAATTTGGGGGGAAAAATCGACAGTCGCCACATTCACCATTCAAAGGAACCGAATTGGGGGCCTACTGGCGCAACCGTACACCCTCCGGTGATTGGTGGTCGGAGGCGAATGGTAGCGTGTAGGCGGTAGAAAGTTCGTTAACAGGTCCGCAATTAGACTGCGGTTGGGCATATCCACTCGGGGTCAACCAACACATTTTCCAGTCTAATAACTAATCGGATTGGAGCGTATTGGCAACCGCAGCGAGTGCAGAGCGTTTAGTGTAGCATATAGGTACATATGTGGGATAGCTTTACCTCTACAAGTGGGAACCTCTTTGTGCTTCCAAGAAACCATAATGGATAGGCCATCAGCTGGCAGAGGCTCTCGAGGTTTCCTTTCATACTAGACTAACAGAGAGTGTGGTTTGGTTTCGAGTTGAGCACATCTGATCCCCTCTCGAACTGTAAATCGAAAAAAACTTCAGGAATGTTAAATTATTGGCGAACAGCGATAAACCACCTAACACATGCAGCTCCACTTTCGTCCTAATTTCAATTTAAATCCCATAAATATGGTCCAAATTTATCTCAATTCTCAATCCTTTGCTGTGTTTCAGTCTCTGTTTTTTGTACCAAACTGTTTGTTGTTGTAAATATTTCGAGTCGGCTCTCCTGGGCTGGGTATGTGTTTGCATCACTCTATGGAGTATACTTCGCCATCGCAATATTTCAAGAGATTGATTTGGTTAGTTCTAGGGAATCGAACTTTCTTTCGCTCTCTATCTCTTGTTTGGGTTAGTGTGCCAGCAGCTTGGGTGCGATAATTTATTACGATCTACCCACAAGGACACTTTGGGTGATAGGTTTTCTTAATTGAAATTTTTGGCCAAAAATACTGCAGACAGTACAGTTGCTTCCCTTCTGGTGAATGAGAGCTGAGAGAAGATATATATCCCCTGGCAGAATCAGATAAGTTAGATGAATCGTGGGCGAGCTGAATATATCCGGAAGACCATGTCGACGGGACGACGAGAAGGTTATGGGTTAAATTGTGGTTAACCCCGGAGTGAGGCGCATTAAAAACCTATTTCTATTCTATTAACTGGTGTAGGCATGGTGGAAAATAAATTAGTTTTGTGCCGCAGTTGAGGAATATGAAGAAGAGGTTTAGCTAATATATCCTGTGTGTGAGTGTGGGTCATTGTAGGCGCATATATGGAGATCATTATAAATGAATGAAATGTTATATGCCATAATTCAAATGGTCATTGGTGCTAATTTAATTTGGTGTAGCATATCGACTTTATAACGTCTTACTTCTTCCGAGTAGGATGAGACAAAGAATGCTAATAGTCATCGAGTAAAAATAGCGTCTATAGCAGATGTGGTGGTTCATCTACTGCTAAACTTACACACCATATTAGGCCGGAACAAATTTCGCAGTAAAGGCCGCGTAAATGCGATCAATAAAATGGGAGCACAATAGAATTCTGATCATATTTGGCAGACAGCTTAACTTTTTTGTTGACATCTGATTCCTTTATACAGACAACTCATTCGCGACTATCCTAAGACCATACAGGCATACACCTGACATGTGACATGTTACATGTAGATACCTTAATTTTTGCAATTCGATTCAATGCATTTCTTGCAATCGAAGCGAGTACCTAACCTACTAACTCATAAAATGACGGTGGATGAAAAATTCAATATTTTAGCCTGAAGGACCCTTCACTAAATCCAATACAGAACTTATTGGGACAAATTAATGTCGCTCTTTGGTTAATTTTTGCTTGCAAAGGCTTTAAAATGAAGCGAAACTATTTTGAAAGTATTTTTATGTGTTTGGGAAAATGCAGATTTTTGTGTAACTATTTTCGCATCGCCAGAAAATATTTAAACTGGGCTAAGCAATAAATTAAAATTCCTGCATCCTGTTCTCAAATTATTTTAGAATATCACATCCCTTGACCATAGCATTCTTAGCGCAATTTTCCCGGCTGGTTTTGGTGTTGAACAATATTCCTTGTGTCCTTATTAAAAACTCATAAATAAATTTTTCTTTCGCCACCATATTTACACCCTTTTCTATCCAAATGACAAAATACAGAGGATCGCTGAAACAAAAATAACAGGCACAAAAAACTATTAAAGTGACTCTCACAACAAAGTTTTGCTCGAGTAAAGTTTTGCTGGCCAACAGCTTCTCAGTCCTCACATAGAAAAATAATAAAAAGGACACATGCTTACCCAAGCAACTGTAAATATGATTACCACATGCTTACGGCAGCAGGAGAGCGGCAGCGAACAGTCGGTTTAAGGAGTGGTAGTGGTCGGTGAGGGAGAGAGAAACTTACAAAAAATAGAAAAAAAAACATGTTCCTAGTGAAAATATTAAATTTCATTTACCACTCAACTAACCACTGCCAAGTGCCAGTTGCAGACTGGTTAGCGCCCAGGGTTTGGTCGGAATAGCTATAGTCGGTCTAAGGATGCGAGGGGTAAACCAGCACTTTCGTGTAACTTTCGCATGCAATAATAATAAGGACGCTGTGCTGCATACATGGTGTGAAAGTTTTCATTGTGGCCAGTCGGGTGGGAAAATTCAATATGCAATATGTGTACACATGGTTAGGTTATGTTTTTTCCTATATTCCCAAATTTATGCACAGGTAACATAAAGACGGACCAGATGAACCATCAGCTCCAGTCCCCAATAGGTGACTATGCTATGTGACTAGATTTTGGTCCTTGACATCATAATCTATAATATACAGTTAATACACATTTTATTTGTGAGCGTTGCAACAAAATTAGTGATTTGGGTGGGTCATACACTTCTCATGTGTGCAGTGCATGTATGGCGGACGTGCCTTTTGAAGACAAGGTATACTAAGGGGTGCTTAATATGGGTCATGTCTGGAGAGGAAGACTGAAATATATGTGAAATTTAATTAAATCAATACATACATATTGTGCTTGCAAACGTGTTTTACATGTATACAACAGTCACCAGTGGCCTATTTCACTAAATTACAATTACAGTAGACGCTCGGTATAGTGAACCCTCTGTATAGTGAACTATCCAATATAGTGAACCACCAAAATTTTACACAGACTACTCTAAATGGTGAACTATGAAAATCTCAATATAGTGAACTCAGATTTTTTTTTTTCGCAAAAGTCAAAGAAAAATGTTCCAGTTTAGCAATGCGCCTGCATGTCAACAATTTTTTAGAACAATTTACCGTTCATTTGTGTGCTTTTTTGATATTTTAGTTATGAAGGGTAGGTCAGCCACCTAGACTGTCCCAAAAACCAAAAAATTATGGGCCGCACATTACAGGGGGCTTATTCCCAAATGCGCGGCGGATCGCTTTTCATGGCGGATTTGCATTTTTGTATTTCCAAAAGCGATTTAATCAAATTAAAAGCGATAGCTGTATAGGTGACGTATTGCTGGCCGATTGTTTGCGGATAAAAAATAAACTAAATTCCTGTGGCGGGAAAAAGCTGTCAAAGTGTTGGAAAAATACATGGAAAATTGGAACTCAGAATGGAAAAACTGGAAAGCACTGGAAATATAATTTTCTCCTTCGTTCGCATATGAGAATAACCAAAAGCGAAGACCGTCGAAATGGAGGTATCGCTTTCAATACGATCCGCCGCGCATTTGGGAATAACCCCCCAGGTGGGAACTCTATTGCTACCTACGAATTTCTTTTAAAGAAAGGTATCTCCGTACATCTTACCCTGATGGCTGAAACAGTCAAATCAGTTGGTTAAACATGTTTGAATTTAGCATCTCCTGGTGGCGGTTTGTCTTTGGGTATAGTCAGAGGGTAACCGTAGCAGTCTATCCCCTGTCTATTGAATCTGACAGTCCACCATCGAGGAGAGAGAGACTGATAGCTACATGACAAAAATGGGTGGTTGAATCAATCCGTTCTTCTGCTTGACCAAAAGTCAGTGGATGGATTGTCTACTGGAAAAAAAGGATGGAGGGTAACCGTAGCACTCTGCCCCCCGTTTATATCCTTTGAAATCCCGTCCACGAGACAAAGACTGGTGTTGATCAGAAGAGCTTGATTGAAGCAAACCACTATACTGCTTGGTACCTAAAAAAAGGGTTCGAGTTTCTCCTTCAGGGAAAGCAAACAGTCTATTGCCTCTGACGAGATGTTTAGAGTGTTGAAATGGAGTTGACTGATGTAGTCAGCTCCTACAGGTGGCGGTTAGTCTTCGACGATGGCGAAGAAGACACGTCATTTTACTAAGTTGACAAATTATTTTTTAAAAATTTAATTACCTATGGAAAAAAATGATATTTATTTCTGTGTTCCTCAAAAAAGATATCTTCATCTCAGTGTTTTTTAAAGATTAATACCATTTTTTGTTTGTTATTTGAGTGTTTTGTAATAAAAAATAAAACGTTGGTATGTGTTTATTTATATCAAATTAGCTTATTTGAACATTTAAAAACTCCCGCTCGAAATAGTGAACAATTTCGATATAGTGAACAGACCTGGTTTTTATTAGTTCACTGTATCGAGCGTCTACTGTATAATTACAAATTTGTATTTGTTGGTTACATTTACAAATTTGTTTCACAAACTACAAACTTAATTCCAACAAATTTGTTAAAAAACAAATGTTGTTGTTGTGTACACAACAATTTATTAGTTGGTGAAATATGCAACTGGCGTCTTGATGTGTGTTGTCACCAAAGTTAAAATTCCATCGAATTGTGTTGAGTCCATTCGAAAAAAAATTAGATAAAGTTCCGTCTCCTCAGCTTGAAATTTGGAGTAGAATTCTTCCTGCTTAAGCATGTAAAATTCTTTCGCATTTTATAGAAAATGTCGTCGCTTGCCCTTGCAAGCTTTGTTCTTTAATTTTTTTTTGTAAGTGCAAAGGTAGCGCAAAACACGACAAAGCGCTCCATCTATCCGCCGCGCAATAAGTCGTATCCGTTACATCAATGATCAACGGATATGTCAACTTCGATGTATTCAAAGGACGGAAGTAATACACCCATAAAATCCGCCTTCCATAAGCTCGTGTGTATTCTATCCGTCATTCCTTATGTTTCTCATTAGAATCGACTGCAGACTACTTGTGGGCGTCCTTTCGGGCCACCAAGCTTTTGCCAAACCCCTCAATGTATTGGGCTTGAGCAACACCACCATCTGTCCTGTTTGTGAAGAGGACGACGGCGACGATACAGGGGAACACTTCCTCTGTAGTTGTCCTGCCTTTGCTCGCATCAGGTGGCGGATCTTTGGGGCTGACGTGGTGAGTGCTGAACATCTAAGCCCTTCATCACTGAAGCTCCTTCTTATCTTTTTTTGAAAGACGGGAAAAGTAAGTGGAGTAAAGTGACCAGTAGTTGTGTCGGAGTGCTCCATAGGATATAGCAACCTCCGACAAAGAAAGAGAAAAAAAAAGGATTCTATCCATTTGAATACGTTACCTAAACGGACACGAGGACACTTTTGTTGCAATACCTAATGATCTGAGTCCATCCGCGGTATGTACTAAAAATCATTTTTAGTGACCAGGCTAACTTTTACGAAGTCATAATGGCGAAAATGTCCATATAAAAAAATAATCCATTGTGACCGTCAAAATATTTAAGTTGAAGAAAAATGATTATTGGTAACTTGAACTTGTTTTACTTGTTTTATAGATATCCATATCTATTCAACAGCAAATTGGTATACCCACCAAACGGACATCTGTCGGCTGCGCGACATTCACTTTTGCCTTGCGTCTGACAACACACAGTAAAACAAGTTCAAGGATACAAACAGTGAATAGACATGATTATGAGCAATCTACCAGATGCTGCAGAGATCCCAAACGAGCGTATTAATAGGAAATAAAAACAAGATTAAGAAACTTTCAAGTCTGGCAACTTTTACAATTAATTGCGTTATCAGAATCCATTCATGTTGTCCTTAACCTTCGAAGAATTTAATTACTTTCTTGTAACCCTCGGATATAAACTCCACTAAACAGCCGTTAAATTGCAACAACCATAACCTTAATTGAAATGCGAACTTTGTCATTCCATAAATTCCTGTGTCCTTATAGAGGTAGATATTAAGGCCACATAATTCTCCGAAACTGGTTCAAGAGGACGAACAGGAAAAAAATAATAAAAATAAAACGAAGTAAATTCAATCACTCTTCACAGCTCTCTACTCTTACCATCATCAACATCGCAATCGGCGTGACTTATTGCTTAGGTTGGAAGAAATTCGTATATCCCCAGTCAGCGCCATGCTCCACCACCGCCATAAATGCGAGGTGATCCTTCCTAATGCTGGCCCCATGAAATGGAATACTGTCGTGAATGGCCTCTCGAATCCTACACTGAATGATTAACAGTCATTTTGCGTGCCACTGATTTCCTTAGGATGGTTCTGCTCTGGATTGTGTAATTTTCTTTCTTTCCTTCGTTTGGTTTTTATTTTGCGCTTAGCTAAGCCATCACTTGTGCAAGGGAGGGCTCTATTTAACTGCTCAGCTGGGGCAACATTAAAGGGGCATGAAATATATCCACACTTAGGTCAGGGCGTGCACGGAGTTAGTGGATATTAATGTTGGGTGTGTTACAATGGAATAACTCTGACTCTGAGGAACTGCAATATTGTTGACCTTCGTCCATGCGTGCACGTGTGATACAAGGATTTTAATATACTTCAATCCGATCTGACGGAAATTCTTGAAAATCCACATCAAAGTGTGCACTGCAACCTTTCACAAACAAATCATGTATATCATTGAATATCTCCCTCGCAAATGATCCATGAATTGAGCACAATTTAACAGTGGCTTAACTATAACAGCGCAAATGAACCCTTTTCATGTCGCCTTTTATCACTGTCTCGCAATCGAAACACAACAGCCAGCACACACGAGGGTCCTTGTGCTCTCCTACACTAAACTGAAGCCAGATACCGAGTTCCATCTCTGGATGTGTCGTCGAAGAAAAACAACTCGATGTTCATCACTTTGCTTGTTGATCTCAGTGGAAAACCAATTTTATCCGCATACTAAACTTCAGCCAACCAACCAAGTAACCGACAAATCTATCCCTAATATCGCAGCAGGACACCGAAAGAGTTTTACTGCTCCACCCCACTGCAGGCGGTTTTTCATTTTTCATTTCTAATGTGTGTTCGGGGTGGAATGTCAGCCTCACCCGGTTGAATGCGAAAAGGGTTGTTTTGCCGAATGAGCCCATTTGGTCGACCTCCTTGGAAAAACAACTTTTCAATCCGTTTGCCAATGGGTGGAAAATTGCGTATATGAAGAGAGGGACATTTCTCATATTGACATGGAACACATTTTTGTTCCTTTACGTAAACGCTTACGATGGCTCCACAACGACATGCGAGCGAAAGGAAGAGATATGAGTAAATATCAATTTCATTCTTTTACTTATCAGTCACTGTCAAGGATATATACACGCAGTGAGTGAGAAAAGCTCTGGCCGCGTCAGAGAATTGCAATACTAATGGCCAACGATAAATTAGTTCTGTAACGAAAACTCATTTTTAAGGTTAATCTCCGTCATAGATGATTATAGCGTTAGGCCTTTTTTATGGAAACGGGCTGACATTTTAATAAGTATTTAGTAATAATCTATTTCAAATGCAGATTGCCTAATTTTCGATAATCACCTACCTGTTTAAGTGGTTCAGCGTATCCTCCAATACCTATTGCCGTTTGTTACCTATAAAAATCCTGTTTTGCATTTCTTCGAGCCTTGATTCGAAAGAAGATATTGACAGCCTGGCATTAGAAAAAATGTTTTTTAAGTTACACTATCAATCCGCCATTATCGATGGCAGTTCATCTTTACGTATTCTCATTAGTTTACCCCGAGGTAAATTTATAAATTAATTGTGCATTAAAAAGAATTTCAGTAGGTATACGTTTATTTTAGATATCTAATATTAACATTTCGTTAGAATTAGCACATTAGAAAATTTCTAGAAAATTTTAAATTCAAATGAAACCTTCTTTATAATTATTATTTTTAAAAAATCGTCTAGGTCTAGGCCATCGCACTAGGCCATCTCACATTGCTACGTCGCAGCGCACAGGTTGAGATACACCAGCTATACACCTACTACAATTATTTTAATGGAGCCCCAGAGGTCTTTCAAAAATATACATGCAATCATACAGTGCCGGCTTTAGGGGTGGGCGACCGGGGCGGTCGCCCGGGGGCGCCGGTACCTGAAGGGCGCTGAAGTGTACGCGCGTAAGATTAACATCACTGAATTTGAATACCTATCTCTATCGATATAAAGAAAAACTAAACTAAATTCAGCGTATTACATTCTATGAACTTATATTCTAGGAGTGAGTATGAGCTAAGTACTCAGCATTTATCTACCGCGACCTGTCATTGTGTTGCTTGTCTTGTCGTATTCCTTTCTAACTTATGTGGGGCGAAAGAGAGGCCGACTGAGCGACCATAGAACCAATTTAGTCTAGTTTAAAAAGTTTTGTGATCAGAGTAGTACCTGTAGAAGTGTAAAGTAATAACGTAGACCTGGTGAAGAGGCTACTGATGAACCAATAACTGATAACAAAAAAATAAAAAAAAATTTGGACACCGTACTTATGAAGGAAAGATTTCAACAGATGCACGATTTTCCTGACGCGTGAAATTTCTTGTTTAACATAAAAAATCTAAATAAAAAATAACTCATGCGACATTGCTCTGAGCTGCAAGAAAAGTTAACGATCAACTTTAAATGTGATATTGTTGGAGATTTGTTGTGCGATGAAATCAAAAAGCACAATCTTCAAGAGTTATATAATCCGGAACAGCTGTATATCGATACGTATTCTGTTAACAATGCCAGTGACAGTTGCAAGTGGCGAACGCAGTTTTTTTTAAACCAAAGTTGATAAAAACGTACTAACTTATGGTCTACAATGTCCCAAAAAAAATTAACTAGTTTGTTTGGCTCATTGAAAATCAAATTGCAAAAAGCCTAGATTTTTACAGTCTTATCAGAGAATTTGCTGACAAAAATCTAAAAAAATAAGATTTTAGTTGTTTTTTAATTATTATTTTTTTTTTCGTTTCATGACTAACACAATTGAAGGGTTTTTATTATTTCCTTCATAGGAAGGTATATTCTTGCCAAGAAGGAGTCACCGGAGACCCCAAAAATCTGAATCAGAATCACATTCTAAATCGATTTAGCCATGTCTGTCTGTCTGTTAACGTCCGATAACGTCTAAACCAATCGACTAAGGCGAATGAAATTTTGTGAGATGACTTCTTTTACCGTCGCTCGTCAGATTGGTATTGAAAATTGGATGTCTGTCAAGTAGCTCTGGTACCTCCCATACAGAACCAAAATTAGATCCATGCGAGTTCATTATATGTACTAACCCACACGGAACACATTTTGCATCAAATGATGACACTTTTCTTGGTTTAAATTTTAATAAAACATAAAAGGGCGCCAAGTGCATGACTCGCCCGGGGCGCCTAGATCGTTAAGGCCGGCCCTGCAATCATAGAACACTGACTTCATTCAGGACTTCAAGTAAATGAAAAAAACAAGCTTCGTAAAAAATGTATGAAATATCCAAATAACATTCAAGTGCATGACTCGCCCGGGGCGCCTAGATCGTTAAGGCCGACCCTGCAATCACAGAACACTGACTTCATTCAGGACTTCAAGTAAATGAAAAAAACAAGCTTCGTAAAAAATGTATGAAATATCCAAATAACATTCAACTAAAGCTGAGTACAAAAAGTATGCAAAATGTTATCTATATAAAATAAATTAATGCCCGTAAAGAAAATTATTATGTAAACGAGCTCGACAAAAATAAAGGTAATGTTAAAGGTAAGTGTAATTAACAAAATTTTAAATCGTAGTTCTCAATCTGTGAAGCCCGTAGTAATTGAATAGGATAATGTCAGGATTACTGATGCTGCTGAAATAGCAAATCGTTTTAATGACTTTTTCAGTTCAATAGCTAAAAATGAAATTTGTATCTACGGGAGTTTTTGGGCACAACAATGATAGTTTTAACAGTGCTGGAGGTATAGTAAAAGACAGACTTTTAAGTAAAAGTTTATTTTTTGATCCTATTTTGTCTGGCGAGCTACTTAACATCATTAAATCGCTAAAAAAAAAAGCCAGCTCCCTTACTCACGATGATGGTTGCTCTAGTATAATTTTTAACAAAATTGTTTACAATGTTGTCGACGTGCTTGCACATATTTTTAACAAAAGCGTATACGGTGGAATTTTCCCAAGCGCGCCTAAAATTGCTGAAGTCATTTCTCTCCATAAAAAGTCTAACCCTTGTGATCTATTCTAAATAATTACAGTCCGATATATCTGTTATCTGTTTGCTCAAAAATGTTTGAGAAGGCAATCAAAACTAGAATCTAAGCGTTCTTAAATAAAAATATTTTTTTTTATTGAATCTCAATATGGATTTCGTGCTGGTAGATTAACCGAAGATGCTGAAATTTTGCAGTGAGATAATATGAAAACATAAACAATAATCTGCATACGGCTGGACTTTTCATTGACTTAACCAAAGTTTTTGACTTAGTCGATTATAAAATCCTATTGTCGAAATTATAATAATGCAGGTATGCGTGGTTTTATTTATAACTGGGTAGCTTCTTATTTAAAAGATAGGAAGCAAAAATTTAAAATAAAGGGCTGTTTTAGTGAACTATACGTAACATAATGCTAGGTGTTCCGCAAGGTTCGGTACTGGGTCCATTGCTGTACTTGATTTTTATCAATCCTATATTTAAACAGAATTTTAAGGGCATAATAACAGCCTTTGCTGATGACAAAGCCTTCTCCTATATGGTTGCAATTCTCTGCTCAACCTAATTTCTGACATCAACTCAGACTTGGATATTCTAAGGCGCTGGTTTGCTGTTCATAAAATGGTATTGAGCAACAAAACCAAGCTAATGTACTTTAGTCTCTCAGAGTCGCCTACTATAGTTGATTGTGATTTATTTTATCATTCTCCTTGCTGTCTAAAAATTCAATTTCAATTTAAATGAGAGTATTACGATTGGTCTTAATGAAGGCTGCTGCGGTTCATTGTTTTCAGGTAAATTTTGTCCAGTTCTCCAAATACCTTCGAATAATACTGGACAGAAAGATGAACTGGTCCGATTACACTACCGCACTGAAAGAGTACCTATTGCGTTTTACTAGGCAATTTTATAATCTTAGTTTGTACTGCTCTCAAACATTACTAACTTTGATCAACTCCGGTATTGTTCATTCAAAGCTTCAGTATGGGATAACTTGTTGGGAAGGGACTTAATTGAACAAGATCAATCCGCTTCTTATTTTACAAAAACATGTTGTGCGTATTATATGTAAGAAAAAATGGTTTCACAAAAGATTAATTTTGTTGTAGGAACTAAAAGTTCTGCCACTAAGGCACCCCTACTATATTAAAGTTCTTAAACTATTTTTTATTAGGAGTGGCTATGTTACAGTTAGAAGAAACTCGCTACATAACTTGCGTGTAAATTACAACAAATTGGTCAATATCCCCGCGTAGGTAAAATACACTTAAAAAAATTGTTTACAGTATATAGTAGCTCCTTCAATTTTAAACAAATTACCTTTCTCTATCAGAAGTATAAGGAAATTGTCACCATTCTTACACAAAATAAAATCTTGGCTTTTTAATAATGATCATACTCAAATTGAACATATATTATTATCTTCAATTCATTAACCCTGCAATTAAAAAAACAATATTTTTCCCTTTTCACCCTCCAGAAATAAATTTATTTTCTTCTATTCTTTCTTCTTTTCTTTTATTCGTACAATTCCTACAAATGAATTTTTATATTATTGGATGGACACTCGCCACTAGCTCTTGCTTTTAAGCTTAGCTAAAGAGTGTCTTTAACCTAATTTTGCTCGGCCTTACAAATATGATTTACTTTGAAGAACGCATCAAAGAGCAACAACGATAAAAAAAAAACGATTTGTGTATACATATAATAAAACTGTAGGGCTTTTCTTTGTCACATAAAAACTCGAGAACTACTGGACAGATTTCGATGAAACTTTTTTTTAAATGTTCCTTAATGACTGTAAGACTGCTATAGGCTATGTTGTTTATAGCCATGTCCTTAGGAACAGGTTTTAGCCAAAATGTATTTTCTGAAGTGCAGATATATACATACACATATTCCTTGCTACAAATGGATGTTTATACTTTTACGATCGTCAAACAAAAACAATACGTATACTACACATTCGAAAAGGGTTGATTTGTTTTCGCAGTGAGAGTGCTATGGTCAGTTGTATATGTAGGTATGTATATTATGATCGTCTGTCCGATGCGGGATGGGGATGGGGTGCGTTCGGCAGTATGGCATGGAGTATATTAATAATCTTCATAAGAGAAGAGATATATAATACAAAACAGGTTTCATTTCTGAATTTCATTCGATATATTGTGTGTATGGTAACAGTGTAGGGTTGGGGTAGGTAGTTATTCGGATTCCATAGGAAAGGGAAACAAAGGAAAGCAAATACAGCATTACAAACAAGTAGGATGAGGGAGGGCGATACAGAGGGTGCATATTATATATCCAAGACGTAACAGGGAAGGGTTGGGGTAGTTGTTTGGATTCCATAGGAAGAGGAAAGAAAGGAAAGGAAATACAGCATTACAAACAAGTAGCAAGATCAAGGAGAGGGATGTCGATGCAGAGGGTGCACTGCACATTACATATTCAATACATTACATCCATTATCGATATCGCCACTCCAAAATTGGACAAACGGGGTGAAGCCTCCCATACAAGAAACATCTTCTATGATTTTCATGATTCTTTTTTTGTTTTTTCGTATTGCTGTATATTTTAGGTTTAGGCAGAAAGAAAATTCCAGAAAATAGATTTATTCTCATTTTTCGCATTTTACGAAAGAACATTATTATCTAAGACCTAAGCAATACACTTCCTGTGCACGGGCAAAGCTGGGCGGGTACAGCTAGTATCAAATAAGATGTATTTTCAATTTATTGTATTTGTATCTCTCTCAGCCTATAGTTGGAGCAGAAAGATGAGTATCTAATAGGTAGCTTAAAATTCTCATTCTCATTCTCATTCTCATTCTCACTTTTAAATTTAAAGCCAAATATTGAAAATGAAAAATACGTAGCACGTAGGTACCAAGCCATTCCCCGCCTCCGTTATACTCGCCGACTGGCTGTCAACTTGAAGAAATTTGTAGTTGATAGTGGCACCCCCGAAGAGGATTTAACTTTCAGGGATACCTATGTACTCCACCCTACATCCAAGGTTGTACGTCAGCATCTGTCCCAGAACTGTTCTCTTCTGTACTCTAGCGGGTAGTGAATCACCGCCTCGTCCTGCAAAATGAAAATGGAAACGACTCGACTGCAATATACTTTGTGTTGTTCTCTACTAAGTAGGGTAACCGCAAGTGAATGTAAGCTGAAGCCTCTGCTTATCTCTCGTTCTGTGCAAGTGAAACAATGCACTGATTGTCTGGCTGCCTTCGAGGCTTTTTCTTCCTGTATCCTCTCCTATCTGGAAGTGTGTGCATCGTCGTCTGCTGCCTGACTGTTGAGTCGGTTTACTCATATACTGGATAGTTGTGTGTGTGTATGCGACGTACGGTGACACAATGTTGTTTCCTTGTTTATGCATGGCTGCATTTTTTAATCCTTTTTTTGCACTCTGGCGTATGAGTGTTATTTTTATTTTTCTCTTATGTCGGCCGGATTTTAGCTATTGTTGGACAACACTATATTTGTATGCATGTTTGCATCAAGTAAACCGAATGGAAGAAGGTCGCAGATGGCATCTCTACCTTCAAGGCGAACTTGTAACGCTGAGTGATGAGGCAGAAGAAATGGTCTCAGAATAGCATAGGAAGTTTTTCCTGTATTCTCGGTTCACAAATCTTGTGACTTGTGGTGTTTTTGTGCATATGAAGGATGAAGTTGGTTTTAGCCTATTCTTGTGACGTGGAGAGCATGTAAAAGATGCGGTTAACATGAAATAGTTAATTTAAATGATTAAAAAACACAACACTTTGTGTACTTTAGATTGGTGATTATACCTACCAAGAACAAAAAATTACTTCTGCATTCACTTCCGGCCAGAGGCTTATATTTACCTCTTCCAAATGCGATATACCTACATAATGACCAACTGATACTTACATCAAGTAATAAAATATTGCCATAGGTATCAACGCAAGTAGTGAGTCTGATTAATTTCTTCAGACCATTGTCCGGTGAAATTTATTTAAAGTGTAGTCCCGCAAATGTACAGGTTATGATCTCTCAAGTGTACATTACGAAAAAAAAGGAAGAAAAGCCTTGTTCAAGGAAATCAAACACCATTAAAATTCGCGTGACTATATAATATCTCTCGCTTTCTCTTTTAATCTCTTGCATGCAGATTTATATTGAAGTATCGGGTAATCCTGGCCACGAGGCCACATACCTATAGCCCCATCGATCCTGTAAAGTGCCCACATATCTGGTGTACATTTTAATTCGAGCCAAACAAAGAACATCGTCCATCATTTCTCGCTGTCCAATTTTCAATTTTTCACTCAATCCTTTTTCGATAATCGCATGCACCCACACAAGGCTATACAGAAATTAAAGCAAAAAATATATAAAAATGTAGATATGCTCTACGCAAAAAGTCGACGACTAACATGATTGATGATGTAAATATGCCAGGATACGCGTATCGTAGACTTGAATGACTACGTTCGTGACCGAGTTTCAGTTTACTATGACATTAGCGGAGATTTGTATGAGTGTGGACAGTGAGGCACTATACCTACTCTCAAGAAGGACTGCATAAAGAACTGCTTTTATATTTTGTTTTTGCTAACTCCTAGCGTAGAACTTCATTTTTAATTCATTGCGGATGAGTTAAGTGAGATTGACAGGACAACGTAATGGATTGGCTAGGATGTTGACTTTCCTTCGTCTGTCGGTGCTGAAGCGTCTCTCCACTGCAGCGCCATTCATTCTTCGTGTCCTGCTGCTAGTCAAACAGTCAATCGTGTTCTGGACAGTGCTGCTGCGGTGATATGAAAACTCTCGGTCAAGGCGAATCATGAGTTTTTCCTTTTTTTTTTTTGCTCATCAAAAGACTTGTTCGACGTTGACCCTTTTCTCTCAATGCCCCGCACCCACCCGTTATATCTGCAGGATTTTTTGATGTCAGAAATGAAATTGGATTTTATTTTAACAACTACAAGGATGTCGAGTGGATTATTGCTGATATATTTGATGTATGCGTAGTTGATGCCATCGATATGGAGCCGATGAGTACAATAGCATAGCAGCATATCAGGCTACAGAACTACAAGCCCATGTCCGGGATGACATTTATTAGTGGATGAGCGAGAACGGATTGACAGGATGATTAATCTTCGGCAGGTTATAATATTCTATTTGATGTGATTTAATATAATCTGTTAATAGGATTTGCTGGCTTTTACTATGCTGAACTTAGTCATGTCCTGTATTTTTTGTCGTTTTTGTAAAAAGGAATTGGGGACACGGCACTCTGCCACTGGAAGCCAGATCAATACTTGATAGACAGGCAATATGTCTGAACATAATCTGAGTTTAAGTAGAAATATTGCCACGACTTACTGGCGGCAGTTGGTCATGGATGACAAAAACGAAAAAAAAAAAAAAAAAAAATGAATATAAGGGAAACAAAAAAAAACAATCTGACAGGGACACAGAGAAATGGGTGACACATTATGAAGAATCTGATATTTTACGTGCTCCCGATTGGATGGTGCTATTATTATGGCGAGACATCCTGTGCACAAAAGTAGGGTAAGACTAAGAGCGGGTATCCTTCTTTGGCTTGAATTTCGAATGGAGCTGTCCAATTTCCCAAGGACCGACATGAGGCGACACAATAAAATTTATAAATTGCACTTTTAAGTGTGACGACAGCATGACAAAGTGGATCTTAGCGTGATAGACAGCGAAGAGGATAACTTCTCCTCCTTTTCCTTGTCAAACAAAAGAAATTGCAATCTGCAATTGTTATTCCTTGAAAAGTCATACACAAAAGGATGCGAACAAGAGTGTGGGAAAGAGAAGTGAAAATTGGATACAATTTGTTTCTTCCTTTTTTTTTTTTTTCTTCTGCTACAATTCCTGCGGCAAGATTTCCTCATTACGGTAACAATGGCTTTGAACTTTGAGTTTTTTATATGTATTTCGTAAGGATAACCAGTTCACCTAGGGATGATGGGTAATCCGAATGCTTCATGAGTGCAATGACTGAAAGTTGTGCAAAATGTTAAATGTTTTCTTCTGTAGGTTGAGGTCCTCTGACTGTGAAGACTGTATAGTATTATGTACTTCTTTTGGGGCTTTTAAGTCGTGTCGTCCGTGAATAATACATATTAATGCCGACTTTAAGATAGATTTTCGTTGGCAGGAGAACAGTAATTTTCAGAGAAAAGCGCAGGTTCAGAGAAGGATGCAATCGCATGACCAGTCGGAGGTTCTCTTTATACGTTTGCCTTCCCTAAGTTCAATTACTGCAAAACGGGAGTACCTATACTCAGAGCGAATGGCAGAATTTATACCGGAAAAGGTTTAACACTAATTTTCCAATCCGCCAATAGTACTTAAAAAAACTTCCGGCCCGGCAGATCGACTATAGACCAAATTTTCACACTGAGGCAAATCCTGGAAAAGACCAACGAATTTCAAGTCGAAACTCACCACCTATTCATCGACTTTAAAGCCGCGTATGATAGCATACATCGTCAGGAGCTCTATATGGCGAAAACTGAATCAGCTGTGTCGCGTGACGCTGAAAAACACGCGCTGCAGTTTGGAAGCAGCTCCTCCGATCTATTTCAAACTTGCACCCAATTTCCGCGAGGAGACGCGCTATCATGCGACTTCTTCAATCTCTTACTGGAGCAGATAGTGCGCAGGGCAGGTGTCAACACGGAAGGCACTATCTTCAACAGATCCGTCCAGCTGCTGGGCTATGCGGACGATATTGACATCATCGGTCGCTCCCAGCGTGCCGTGATAGAAGCGTTCACGGCGATTGAAGAACAGGCGAAATCCGTTGGCCTTGAAGTAAATGAGGACAAGACTAAGTACATGCTATCAACAAACAAACAAGCATCTGTCCACCGCCTAGGACAAAACGTCACTATTGATAGCAACAACTTCGAGGTAGTTAAGGAGTTCACCTACCTCGGAGTAAACATGAACCCCACGAATGACACCCTAGTGGAGATCCGGCGAAGAATTACCCTAGGAAACCGTTGCTACTTCGGTTTGGCAAAACAACTGGGTTCAAAACTCCTAACTCGAAGGACGAAATGTGTGCTCTACAAAAGCATCCTGCCAGTTCTGCTTTATGGCGCCGAGTGCTGGACGATAAGCAAGAAGGGAGAGCTGATACTGGGCTCCTTCGAAAGAAAAATACTTCGGCGGATTTTTGGTCCTGTGTGCGAGGAGGGGGAATGGAGAAGAAGATACAACCGCGAACTCTATGAGCTGTACCAAGATGTGGATGTAGTCCAAAAAGCCAAAACACTTCGACTACATTGGCTCGGCCTCATCGAGCGAGTGGACAATAATGCTCCAGCTAAAAGGATCTTCGAATCCCAGCCCCCAGGTTCGAGAAGATAAGGAAGACCGAACCTCCGTTTCAAAGACCAAGCCATCGCGGATGCCAGAGCGCTTGGTCTGGACATCTGGAAGCAGCGTGCTCGGGATCGTAGAGGATGGAAGGCTGCAGTGTCTCAGGCAGAGTCTCTTCACGGATCGGGATCCCGATAAGTAAGTAGAAGTACCTGAAGGTTTCAGAAAGTCAATTATATTCCCAATACACAAAAAATGGGAAATGTTGGAAACCAATACAGGGGTATCTCATTTTTAAAAGTGATTGCTAAAATATTTACAGGCATCATTTTAAAAAGGCTTGAATTTTGGGTTAATTAGAATAAATTGCTTAACGAATTTCAAGCAGGATTCAGATCGGATCATATCAACGACGGATCATAATATTCTCCAATATTCTCCATTTAAAATATTGTAGATTATTACAATGAAAATGGAAAAAAGTTGTATGCAATATTTATTGATTTTAAAGCTGGTTTCGACAGTATTGATCGACAAGCGCTGTTCTATAAATTAAATCAAATGGCGCTATCAACTAAAATTTCCAATGTGCTGAAAAAACTTTACGAGAATACTATTTCCGCGGTATGGGATGGTGAAAAAATGTCAAGATGGTTTGAACCCCAAAGTGGAGTGTGTCAAGGATGTCTGTTATCTCCTTTGATGTTTGCACTTTATATTAAAGACTTAGTTGATGCATTGCTAAACGGTATTTAAATTGCAGGACTTGTTATAAAATGCCTTCTATATGCTGATGACGTAGTTTTGTTTGCTGAGTCTCCATAAAGTCTTCAGATCTCATCTATAAAAATTGAGCCCTAAAATGTTTGTCGTCGATTCACGCCTTAACACATTTACCGCTTTTAACCAAACTTTCACATATCTTTGGTATTGGTCCATATACGGTTTCTTTGAAGTTTGGTCAAAATTGGACAAAGGGGCGTGGCACCGCCATACAAAAAAAAACATTGAGAATCTTATATCTCGAAAACAGCCGAATTGATTGAGTTGAAACTTACAGACAATCGTAGGTATTGGCCCAGGAGTGTTGCTGTGAAGATTGGTCAAAATTTGGACAAAGGGGCGTGGCACCGCCCATACAACGGGAGTCTTACACTACCTATGTAGGGTTAAGAGAGGGGGTGAGAGTAGGCAATTGTATGTATAACTGTTATAAGCCCAAATTCGGATTTGTGTGCATGTCTGAAAATTAGCGTTTGAGCAAACGATTTTTAATACTAGAAAAGTGCACTGAAAGTAATCAAGCTGAAGTAATAAAAAATCCCTTTCAGTGAGAAAGGCGTCTTAAATACTTGTAAAGCAAATGTGCAAGGATAGCTATTCCTTATAATTTTATACAATTTGCACGAAATAACAATCATAAAATGCTGAGATCATAGTAGCTAACATGTTCCATAAACAAAAGAATGAAACAGCTATTTTACTCGTAAATTCTGCAATTGTTGTCCCGAAACAAAGGACTAAACTTTACATTTTTAAGGTACCAGCTATATGCCATGTGAAAATGAGAAAAGAGAGCCTTTCCTTTCAACCAACTCTGTAAATTTCACAAAACCATTGTATCTTTTGCATCAAATTTAAATTAGAAACATGTGTGTGCGGGTGGAGAGCTTTGATATGGTTACTTACCTACTATGTACCAACCTATTTACATGTTATCCCCTGGGGGAGTACAGTTCTACTCGAGAGAAAGAAATAAACAAACTGAATTACGACAAAATCGTAGTGAATTCGACTTTGTCAGCATATCAGTATATAGTTCAGAGTAAACAGGACAAGCCAACCTGACAGCACGAGTGGCTGCTATCCTTGACTCATTTTCCTCCTGTTTTCACATGGCATCGTCCTTTTTATCCTCTCATTCATTCATTTAGTATCATCTTCTTGTCGCGCCGCCCGTCTCTGCCTCTGCCTCATTATAATTTCATTTCTGTACATGTCACTGTTTTTGTTTACATCACACAAGGTACAAGGACGACATTGAAAGGGTAAATGGAGTGGGACAGTTGGGGAGTGTTGGGGAGTTCTGCGAGTGAAATCCCATCTAACAAAACACGATTTTCGCTAAGGATAGTTATTATATGAAAAATTTAAATTATGGTTTGAGCGCAAATTGAAAGTTACATTTTTTTTTGCCAGAGCAGGCTGCCTGGCTTGTTCCGCAGTCGACGACGACGTTGCTTATTGTTCATGAGGAGCCCTTTGTAGGTGCATATCTTGTTGTGTGCTATAATTTCGATGTTGATGTTGATGACGAGGACGAGGACAAGGACGATTCATCCAGTTTTAATGTATTTTTTTTTTTATTTTGCCTATTGTGCGCTAGCTGGCTGCCGTCCTGATTATAATATTCAGTTGTTGGGAGCTTTTATGATAATGTCGTCCTTTTTAGCGAGTCAGGTATCTCTTCGCAGAAATTAATATTTAAAGGACGCAGGAATTTTTCGGTTTTTTGTACATGCCTATGGTGTCTCAACAGCGACTGCCTCTCGACAATGTCTGATTGTAGAAAAGAGGGAGGTGGGTTTCTCTAATTGTCTTTCCTGTCTCATTCGCAATGTCATCGCACACTCGAGTGCTGCGCTGGTGGCTGCTGTATCTATAGGGAATATTTCACAAAAAAAAAAAGATATTGACTGGTGTTTACTTTTCGGATGAAATTAATTCACTTGACACACAAAATCGTTATTTTTATTCAACTCGACACATCTCAAATAAATTGTATTCGCATCTGTAGAATGAATCGCAATTGATTACACACACAGGTGTACGGAATGGGTAGGCATATACGATAAGGGAATACAAAACTGAATGCTTAAATTGAACGTCAGCCGAGAGTAAGCAATAGCTGAAGTGTTGAAGCTTGAAGCACTGAGGTAAAGCAGGCTCGAAGGACTTGTCATACACGCATAAATTGTTGTCTGTGACTGTCGAATGGAAATTCGTTCAAGTACTGCAGAGCTCCCGTTTCATGCCGTTTTTTACCTTGTGCTGTGCACGTCCAAGGACTTAGTGATATTTAGAGCGGATAAAAACTGTATCCTGCGTGGGAATAGGTATAAGGACTTTTTTTTTGTTTAGAGAAACAAGGTATATGAGCTTTTACACAACGAAATATATAGGGCACACAATTTGTGACAACAATTTTAGGGTCCAATATGATTGAATAAAAATTAAGGGCAGTAGAGTGGTTGCACTATTTTAAGGGCGAACATTGTATACCTACTAAAAATTGTATTTAATTTAGGTCGAAGAAAAAAAGAAGGTGGGCAACATTTTGCCGGGAACTCAAGAAATTTTAGATTGTACTACCCGCGCTCCATGGGAGTTGTAGCTGTAGATGTACAAATATTATATCTATTCACTATTGTCGAATAAATGAATGCATGAGTACAGCAGGTTTTAGCTAATTTTGAAATTTTATAGGTAGACCTTGTAATCTATTTTTGTTTTTCCTAACTGAAGGGGTTTTAATATCCTAATAATGAAGAGGACAACGCAGACCGAGCATTGTTTTTAACTTGCGCCTAAAGTTAGATTTGTTTATACATACGTTAAACTGAAGAGGAGTGTATTAAGTCGGGCATCGAATCGGTTTCTAGTGAAATTCATGTTAATTTAAAAATTTCTAATTTTCCTTCAAATTACTTTACGGGAAGCAAATAGAATCCTGTTAAAATAATAGGAGTACAATTTTCGGCAAAAGACAAAAAACTATCCCAAAACAAAGTAACTCTGTCGGTCTGTTTGTCTATATTATGTTTGTTGCCTCTTCACAAATAACATTGATTGTGCATTGTCCAAAACAATTGTGAGCGAAATGAGGGCGGGATTGGACAAACAGCTAAAAAATCCCTTAAAAAAATGTTCAATAAAGAACTCTAAGTTACCAATTATATTTTTTATTGTTTTAACTGTTGCCCCTTAGGATTTACAAATATATTATCTCATATCTGCAGTTAATTTTCCCCACACTCAATACGGTAGATTGCGGTAGATTTTTAGTTGAGAATGCTTAGTCCAAAAGAATATATTTTTTCTTCCACTTCTTTATCAGATATCCCAGTGATAACAGATGGTCCACCCTCTTGGAAAAAGAGACTTTTAAATATCAATACTACGCTCGCAAGCTTCAAGAAGGAAAACACCCCGGATAGAACATTTCGAATGCTTCATGAAGAAATGATTAGTACCATCGATGCTGATAGAATATTTTACACAGACGGTTCACAAAAGGAAAATAACTGGTGTTCATATGCAGTCATTCAGCTAAACCGAACTTTAGAGACATTAGAGACATATTATTCACCAAGGACTCTTACCCCAATCTGCTGACAGTTACATTGCTGAACTAGCAGCAATCTATAAAGGTATCTCAGTTGCTCAGAACGAGACTGGCCGATCCTTAATTTTTACAGATAGTCTGGGTATTCTCGTGGGACTTAAAAATTAGACGATAATGTCCTTCTTTAGAGCTCATCAGAAGTTGTTTGTACTCTAATAATAATATTACACTTTCATGGGCACAGTGGAATCAGGGAAAATGATGCTGCAGACCTAGCGGCAAAAACTGCTACCAACTATCCCCTTATTGTTGAGACCCCCAATTTTTATCAGATAAATTTCATCCAACGGCAAAAAGTAGAGCTCACTGAATCTTGGGAAAACTCTCAAACGTTTCTACGAACACATAACCCTGTGTACTCCCGGACACCCTACAATCAAGCACTCAACACTTCAACAGGGAAGATTGCATAAAACTCCTGCGAATAAGAGTTGGGAAAGCTCTATTGAATTCTCAACATTATTATAATAATGAATCTCATGTGGAGTGTACGAATTGTCGAGCAGCTCTCTCCGTTTGGCATATATTTGTTGAATGTCCTCTCTCTCGCCAAATCGATGAGTCTTCAGACAATATTGCTCAGGACTTAGCCAAAATCTTAAGCCCGTCGGCAAAAAGTCAATCCAACGTCTAAAAGTTGCCACATCTGCTCATCATAAATTTAATGAAATATAATATTATGTTGCCTCTGTTTCTGTTTTTTTATTTTTCTTTTCATTTACTTTATTTCTGTTTTTCTTTTGTAATATTTATACTAGGTATCAAAAAAAAAACTGTATTTAAATGTAATAATGCACTAAAATTATTTTTAACTAAAAGACGGCATCATATGGCCTGGTTGCCCAGATGCTTTTTTGTAAATTAATTTATAAATTCACTTCGTAAATTATTTCAATAAAATAAATAAAAATAAATATTTTTTCTGTCCTTGTGAAAGAGGAACTAAAATTTGTTCTATTTTCAAGCGGCTACAATTAAAAAAAAACTTTTGGAAGAAGCTCCTTCTGATCATTATGAATTTTTATGGGGATTCCGTGCACAGACATAATATTTGGATTCCTATACGATATGCAATATGGAACAATACAGTATTCCCCCCAGTTTTGTTCCCAGTTATTAGTGTAGTCTCTCCTGCTACCATTCTTGCACTTGACCACAAAATCTTTTCAATATAAGAAAATATGAATTTCAACATATTTAATTTTAATTAGCACGTAGATACTTTTCACAAATTGTTTTCTCGACGGACAGACATTTCTAAGACCGCAACATATTTAAAAGAATCAATATTTATTTATTTTCTTGATTTTATAGCTGGTTTTTGTTGTTGATTTAGGTATTTTTAAATATTTCTTCTCTTAAATTCACCAATAAACTTGGTAAACATAAGTTTCTAATCAGTATATTTATTAAATTAAATATTTTTCGAAACACAAATTTTCATACGATTTGACAAAAGTGAGTGAGTTAGTGAGTGAGTCAGTCAGTTACGATTTTTGTGATTTTTGAAGTCCTGTATGTCGAGAACAATGAAATTAAATTTGGTGAGGTGGACCTTTTTCATGAGCTTGGTAAATATTTCAAGTTTGAAGTTTTTGGTTCAATTGGTTCCGAAGTTAGAGGGGGGTCGAATACAGCCTGAGTTTGTTCCTGTAAAAAGGGTAAGTGCCCTTACCAGAGAACTTGGCTGGTCGAGTTTGGTTATTTTTCCACGACGGAATATCAATGAATATCAGCCAAAGTCAAATTTGTCCAATAAAATTGCTGTTCTTCAACGAGCAAAACAGCTAAACTCGATTTAATCGATTTTTTCTTGCTTTAAAGTCATTTTGGGCCATAACAGCTAACGTGTTTATTTTGCTTGCCACACTCAAAATAAGAATGACCAATAGATTATGAAACGTTAGACCGAAAGAGACTTAATCAAATCAGACTTTCCGCGGATAAACCATTTGTAATTTCAAATTATTCGTCGAATCTTAAAAGTGCTTTCTTGAAAAATTATCAAATCGACTTTAGCGGTTTTTCCTTGTTGGCACAGTTTTTCGACACTCATGAGAAATAAAGTTGCAAAATATTTCTAAAATTAATAATATGCATGTTTGTGATAAAGAAGAAGCAATAAAATTGCTGGACACAGGAAATATCAGGTATTAGTACCTACCATATAAATCTAAATTCGACATTTTACAAGTTTATATTGATAGCCGTCGTCCCAATGTCGAAAGCAATGTTCTTAAGAGGTCTGTCTACAACCCATACAATCTTAGTCTGGCATAACTAAGATCATACTGATGAGTTTCTGATACAACTCTTTCTTTTATTTTAACCAGAATCAGAAAGTATCAATTAATCGTCAACTCTTTAGCCAACTTCTGCTTTGATTGACAATTAAAAGGGCAATAAATTCCACATGTGCAACGTTTGTCCTACGCATGAGAAGTGTTTGACAAGGCTTAAAATTCACCACTCCAATTTACAGTTTCTGGATGCAACTTTATTGAAAATTTCCCAGAAGCGTTAAAACATATCAAAAGGCTCAGACCAAAATTAATTACCAAACAAGTCTCTTATCAAACAAAATTCCATGGACTTGACATTCAACAGTAACCCGAACAAAGGAAGCAACACATAATAACAGCATGCTTTACTTCCAGTATTCTCATAATAGTTTATCCTTCAAACTCTCAAATTAGTTTCGAACAAATAACAGAATTTCCTGTCGATGATTGGTAGTAGATTCCCATACCATGACTGACAAAAGGTTAGCAAAGTAACAACAGCATACACTGCCCGAAAAACAAAATTAAACCGCAAACTGTTGACCACAACAGCATCAGCTACCGTAAAGGTTCATCAAAATTCGAGGCGAAAAATTGATTTCTATTTTTGTTTTTGTCCTCGTCATCACGTCATGGTGTGTCTAGGAGGTCATTTCGACCTACCAAAACAAACTCATTCAGGTTTTTGTTGCGCTGTCAACAGCGTTTAATAAAGTCCAGCTACGCAATCCCCCGGCGGCATAGGTATTAGTATTAGGTAGTGTATGCTAAAATATCCATCGTGTGTCGTATATTGCTAGCCCCAGGATATGCCACACTCAGTTGCATACATAAAAGGTGCGCTCGTGACATTGTGTACGTGGATAGGTCCAGGCACGTAGCCCAGGCAATTGCGGCTGGGGACCAAGCGAAGGACCTCGATAATAATCATTTGTTTGCACAAAACGGCCCTCGGTATTAGACGGCCGTTTAATTACTTAAATACCCCATAAATCCATTTCGATACTGCAGACAGGTAATTCTTCTCCAGCTCCATACTAGATCCGAAGCCCATTCAATAGAAAGATACCGGATGGATTATATTATGGTGCAATTGGATGGGCATTTTTTATGCATTGCTATTTGTTTTGTATCTGTACATTTCCATGGGCTGCATAACGATTGTAAGCAATTGACCTCTTTGCCCTCCTGTCCTGTTTACCCCAATCGACACCTGTTGTAAAAACAATTGGTTGGCAATGGGTGTGGGACAAGGTGCCTCGGTGATAAAGGACAATGCAGCAAAACAAATTAAATTGGTAGTTAGTCGGAGAGCTATAGCTTGCAATAAAAATTAATTAATTTCGTTTTTTGTTGTTGAATTTCTTGTTGCAACAATTATGTAGGTTTTAATTTTTTTTTTAAATCGAGATTACTGTTAATCCAATTGCATAGGATATTTTTTTTATAATTTTTTATGTTAAACTTTGTGGTTTCCTTTAGGGTTGATTGGTTGCGCTGTAAACTTCGTGTTTCGAATTGTTGGGAATATGTAATGATAAAACTACTAATTAACTTATTTCAATGCACAGTAGTGGATTTAATGGGAACGATTTTCATTAAAACAAATATTCAACGAATTGTTAAGCAAAAAATTTGCAGAGAGAAAAAAAAATTGTAATTAGGGTCGGAATTAAGAAGGAATTTATTAAATGGTGCAACAACGATATGGATATGAGTTGAAGCATACTCGTACAAAGGGCCTCTTGTATAAATTTAAAAGCTAAATTACACATATTTATAGGATTTTATTGTGAAAAATGTTCAATGACACGAGTACCTACCGTGCGATAACATGAATACATTTCTGTATACCTAGAAAAAACACTTGTACCGCTTAAAACAGAAATAATAGCAATATTGACATGAAATCCGGTTTTATAAGCTTACAGGTGAAAAGTTACATTAAACAATTGAAATATATAGTTGAGTACATAAATAAAATAAACAAAATATTTAAAGTGGCTAATGAGTTTTGTAGTACATTCCTCTGAACTAGGGGTTCATCAGAAAAATATTGAGTCCTTGACCAAGAGTGGAGTAAGTATTTTTTTGATGTTAACTGTCAGTCACGGTCAACCGGACTGAGTTTAAAAATTGTAATGAGTCCAATTAGGTTGGTGTTGTCCAATGAAAATGCATAGTGCATAGTAATGCACTAAACAAATTAAATCCAGCGCTAATGAAAGTTCAACTGCACTAGCACTAATATTTTCAATGTCAGTAAAATTTCAATGCTACTGATATTTCACTTGCATTAGCTGTAGAAATTTAGCAGTGAAATTTTCAGTGCTAATGAATTTTTACTAGCATTAGTTCAGTGCTACTTAAATTTTAATTTCATTAGAAAGTTTCTTTCAGATTTAAATATACATTATGTATGTATAATTGTATACATTGTAACTTCGCATTGATGTAATTGCGGTCAGTCACGTCAGTCGCATGGTACGCTGTACTTATCTCATCTTAGTGTGACATAAGGACTCTAATTCGCTTTTCTCTGCTGCTGTTGTCGCTGCTTTAAGCTGTTTTCGTTCGCCGATCTTTTTACGTTAATTAAATTAAAGCATTGAAATTTTCAATTTTAATGCAAATTAAAATTCATTAGAAGTAAAATTCAATACTAGTGCAAGTCAACTTTCATTAGCATTGAAATGTTCAGTGCTAGTGAAAATGAGCTTTCAGTAGCATTGAAATTTTGACTGGTACTGGTAGTGCAAACTCAATGCTAGTGCTTAAGGGCCCAGGTTTGTAACGTATGAGCTCACTCACCACATCAACGCGAAAACCCTTTTTGAGATAGATGCCACTAAATTTCATTTCCTGAAATTTTCTTGATTTGAAAATAATTTTTGGCTTTTAAAATTTCAGATGTAGGTACAATAAACAAAAATATTGCTAGATATATTGCAAAATGCCTTCTGATATGTACGTAGGCTATGCAGACCCTGACTACCATAGCCATAGAGTAGGGTTTACTGCGATGCAAGGTGCGGTTAAATCGAAAGGCCAGGCTACACGAGATTACTTACATCGGAAATATTAATGACTGCACCTTATCCACCAAAATGCCAGCCAAATTGATGAAGGTACCTTTTCAGTATTATCTATACATATAATAAAACTGTAGGACTTTTCTTTGTCAGCTAAAAACTCAAAAACTACTGGACAGATTTCCATGAAACTTTTTTTTAAATTTTCTTTAAGACTGTAAGACTGCTATAGGCTATGTCGTTTATAGCCACGTCCTTAGGAATAGTTTTTAGCCAAAATGTATATTCTGAAGTGAAAATATATACATACACATATACCTTGCTGCACGTTTATACTTTTGCGATCGTCAAACAAAAACAATACATATACGGTATACTATACATTCGAAAAGGGTTGATTTGTTTTCGCAGTGGGTGCTATGGTCAGTTATATATGTATGTAGATATGTATATTATGATCGAGAGACGTATAATACAAAACAGGTTTCATTTCAGAATTTCATTCGATAAGTGTAGGGTTGGGTGGGGTAGGTAGTTGTTTGGATTCCATAGGAAGAGGGAAACAAAGGAAAGGAAAGGAAATGGAGTATTATAAACAAGTAGCAAGATCATAGAGAGGGAGGGCGATGCAGAGGGTACACATTATGTATCCAATACATTACATCCATTATCGCATATCGCCACGCAACGCAGTAGGAATTTCATTCTGATATGACGTATGTATTCTTTGAAGTGAAAATATACACATACACATATACCTTGCTACAAATGGATGTTTGTACTTGTTTGTTTGATCGTGCGATGCGACAGGACAAACAAAACAACACTATTTGTTTTCGAAGTGGTCAGTTGTGTATGTAGGTATGTATGGGATGGGATGTATGGGATGGGGTGCGTGCGGCAGTATGGCATGGGGTGTATAGTATTAGGTAGTTGTTCGGATTCCATAGGAAGAGGGAAACAAAGGAAAGGAAATGCAGGATTACAAACAAGTAGCATGATCAAGGAGAGGGAGAGCGATGAAGAGGGTGCACATTAGATATCCAATACATTACATCCATTATCGATATCGCCACGCCAAAATTGGACAAACGGGGGTGACGCCTCCCATACAAAAAACATCTTATATGATTTTCATGATTCTTTTTTTTTCGTATTGCTGTATATTTCAGGTTTAGGCAGAAAGAAAATTCCAGAAAATAGATTTATTCTCATTTTTCGCATTTTACAAAAGAACATTATTATCTAAGACCTAAGCAATACAATTCCTGTGCATGGGCAAAGCTGGGCGGGTACAGCTAGTTATAAATATGTTCGATCATACAGTGCTGCTAAAATAGACTCGGATCACTACCCTTCTTTGTTGCAGTCATGGTAGGTTAGGGTATGTCAGACCGTTCGTGGGCAGTTTTTGTAAGCACTGGAGGACTGGGGAGTGAAATAAGAGATATTTCACAGATTCCATTTTCTCTTTAGTAGTAGCAGCTTTAGTAGAAATTGTTTATCAAACTACCTAGCCTTTTGGCCGTTGAGTCCGGAAGAGCATTCGGACTTGGTTTTTATTAAAATATATTAGGATCTTTGATTGATTCCCTTCGGGATCCCTACGTTATCTCCTTTTCCAAAATACCTTTATTGGACATAATCTCTAATTTTTTTTTTATCTTTTTTTCCAAAATCTTCCGGGACGAAATCCCCTATGTCAAAATCTCCCATTTACATACATACTTTATAAATCCCTCGTTAAAATCACCTGTTCCGCAGTTTAGAATCTATCCGTTTTTTAAACGCGTAGTTTTGGCAGTAAAATTAAGCAAACAACATAATATAAACTCTCCATATACCCAATTTCGCACATATACCGCAAGTCTGACAGTATATCCAAGCAGGGGGATTGCAGGGGGGCAGCATGCCCCCCCGTACGTGTCTCACTCTGTCACGCTACAGAATTAATAACACCAAATTTAAAAATGGGAGATTTTGTCCCGTGGGGACTTTCTCTCAGGGTCTTTTGGAGTAAGGGATTCCAGCTAGGCTTGCCACCCGTCCTCATTTGAGGAGGACAGTCCTCCTTTGTAAGTTTATGTCCTCCGTCCTCCACAAAAAGAAAAATGTCCTCCACAAACATAATTAGGTATCTACCATATCAAAAAAAAAAAAACAAATTCCTTTCACTTCTCAAAGAGTAGATACGATTTAATTTTACATATGTTCAGTTGCAACAGATACATTAGATTTAGAGTCAAGTTATATTATAAATTATAGCACTTGCAGAAGAGCAAGAATGCTTAATGATTCTCATCTCTTCAGGGGCTTCAGGTACTATTGACTTCTGCATCTGCAGTGAACGTTAAGGCCGCCGCTGCGGAACGAAAATTCGCATACATAAATAAATCGACGGAATCATGAACGAAAAATGTCGCTCAACTTTCCGTTTTACAGTAGGTACGTTGCTACTGCGAAATGATTCCGAAAAGTGTTTCTACAATAGTAATTGTAGTAGATTGGGCTAGATTTTACTTTACTGCCCATTCGAAAAAAATACTTTTTTTTAATCCGATTGAATTTAATGCGCTAAGCTCAAATCTGGAAAAAAATTTGGCGCTATATTACCGTCAAATTTCCAAAATTATTTTTTTTATATTAACTATTTAGTTAACTAATAAAAATAGTTTCATCAAAATCGGATCATAAAAACCGAAGATGTACTGCTAGGTTCCACATTTCACTTTCACTCGAAATGAAATCAGAAATGATTTTTTGTGTTCTGTACATATTCGATTTCGATATCAAAATTTTCGGAATTGAGAAAAAGTGAAATTGTGATTTCGAAAAAATTTCGGAGTTTCCGAATAGGTCAAAATGTAGAACACTGCAAACGAATTCACTCGATTTGCAATTTCGCTTTCACTCGATTTCTGGAACCTAGCTCTAGCTGATAAGGTAATTAAAAAAACGCCTATTTTTTGGCAAAATGTCAGTACAAAAAAGGAAAAATTCAGTGGTTAAAATGTAACTTTTTTAATTAGGTACCTCATATTTTCGGTCTTTATGTTTTAAAAAAAGTTAAATTTTTTAAGTCCTCCACGAGATTTTCTAAAAGGTGGCGAGCCTAATTCCAGCACAGGGGATTATGGAGTAGAGGATTTTGGAAAGGGGATTTTGGAAAAGGAGATATCATCACCAACCCGTTTTATTTCCCACTGGGTGGGAACTGAGTCCCTCAGTGGACATAGTTCCCGGGACTTATTTCCCTGCACCCTGTTGAATAGCGTATACGAGCTATACCGCATAGACTCCCTGCTGACCGAACTATTTAAGGCTGTGAAAGAATATAGAGCAAATAATCCCCAAGATTTGGTCGGAAGAAAGTATATGCCTCATGAATGCAATCTAAGCATCATTGTCCCGCTAAACAATAGAGGCATCAGTCGTCTTAACATTGCCTATAAGATAATGTCTGCGGTATACTTCATTATGTAGACAACTGATATACGTGAATAAATGCCTCCCTAGTAAGTTCACTATCGACCAAATATTCAAACTTCGAGATCGATAATAATATTATTGACACATTAAGGAGACTACATATAAGATCCCCATCAGCTCGACAGGATCTGTGGTGCAGAAGCATGAGCGAAGGTTCTGTAAATTATTTGAATGGCTTTCAGAAAGGCGTGTTGGTTGAGTTGATTGTAGCTGCACCTAAATAAATCAATAAATAAACCCACCACTTTTCCTATTTTCCATTTAAAATTAAGGCACTCCTGATTGGATTTAGTTATCACATTTAATCAACAGAAATCTGCAGTAAATTGTTGTATACCCATCAGATACTGCGGACTCTAACATATCCAACAAATAGAATAACTCTATAGCAAGGACTCTAATTCCACTGATCACGCCATTCCCATGCTACAACCACTTCAAGGAATAAAACTTTAGCCAATTAATTGTTCTTATTCGACTTTCATTGTTGCGCATGCAAGTCATCTAAGACTCCACCGCCTCGCACTATACCAAAGACCCCATCGTTGGAGCTCAGCCGAACAGCGGATACAATGAAAATGCGGTTTCTCTCACTTTAACCCTTCAACGAAAATCGCTTATGGGAAAACTTTTAACAATGTTTTGATACCCAAACCGATGGGAATGACGCAGCAGCAGTGGCGGCAAAAGTACGTTTTGGATACCCCTCCTACCGATGGCTCCTGACAATCATCAACTTACAACACCACTAGAGGAGAGCAAACTTTTAATTTGCTAACTAATTTTCGTAAAAATTTCCAACGGCAAAGAGGACGGCTAAAAACCACGAATTACTTCCGGGAAAACTGCACACAGCCGCACATCGTATTCAAGCATTCACAACTCCCAGCGACTTTACGCCTGTTGTTCATACAAAAAAAAATTAAATTATTTCATAAGGACGAGGAGAAGGAGATAGCTTCGACTAAAAATTGAAAGCCACCAGCACACCTACCAACTCCAAACGAAGAGATTAGGATTACGGATATTTTTACAAGGACGTAGCGCTAAAAAGGATTTGAAAAGTTTTTAATTTCCACAGTTGGGTGGTGGGTGGTGGGCGATAGGCAAATTACAAGCCCGACGGAGATGAGAAAATCTGCGCCGCCACAAGGTATGTACTTGTAATAATCTTCTGGGTTTTGTTCGCTCTCTTCATGCAGAGATTGTAGCCGGTCACTAATCGAAATGTTACAGTGCGGAATATGCAAAAGCCTTTCGGTATCCTTCCATCCCATTCTTCGTGGTACCTACTTAATATAATTGTAAAATCAGTGGAAAAGTTTAAAGTACTTTGACTGCGTTTTTTCATCGTCCACTAGCACACAGACGTCCGGTCCGTTTGTTGTATAAATTGGACAGAGCAGAAAAGCGATGGCACGAAGCAGCGCAATAAAGTCCTTTGTCTGTGCTTTAAGCCATCTTGTTATATTCTTTTGGTTAAAAGGGTTGTGATTATAGTAGACTTAGTATTTAATTGAATTAATTTGATGGAAATTGAATGTGGTTAGCGATTGTAATTGAGGTCTAGGAGATTAAAAGCGGCTTTTACGCAGACAAATCATAATGTTCTAGTAAGTGGACAGCGTGGTTTGGACCGATAAATTTAATTTTTGACCGTCCTTTTGATGGTAGGATGCTGTTGAAAGTGAAGCATTTTTCAACGTAATGCAAATCGGGGGTAGGAACATGAACAAAGAAGCCGAACTAATCGGCTAATACCTTCAGAAAAATGTAAAGGAATTCAATTGCAGACAATCTCGAAAGCCTTAGAAATATACCTATGATCTAAGGATAAGGTCTATATAGCAAAATCCCATTTTTGGGTGTGCGTGAGCTTATATTTTTAGCACAAATGGAAGGCTTTCTTAGGACAGTTTAATATTCGGGTGATTGTCAGGCCGCTGATGCGGTAGAAAAAAGATTTGTTTTTCTATGATTTTGAAAAATCGTCCCTTTTGTTTTGACCTTTGAGTTTCGGACAATTCTTTCAAGTATGACGGTGGGCTAATTTGACAATAGAGGTACTGGTAAGGTCGTTAAATTACCTACCTTGATCCAGTAGCGAGACTTCCCATTCGGCATCCTTCACAGATGGACTCGAGTTTTACAGGGATGTCAGAAGTAGCTTGTGTATAGCTTGTCTATATAGATGCTGTCATTGCCGGCTTTGCAAATTTATGAAAATATGGTGAGTATCGCTTTGTTCTTCTTGAGTTTTTTGCTGGATCTGCCGAATATGAAAATTTGATCGGCGATAGATGTTGGACTTTGAAGGACAAAAGCCGCACTACTATAGAGGCCAATCATGTATATATCTATTTTAGATTGGATTTTGTACGCTGTAGTGTGCTACTGTAGTAAACGAAATTCGTTTTCTTTGATTTTTGCCGGAGTGTAAACTCCGCCTCAGAACTTAACGAAACTGCAGCTATGAGACCGAGCAGATTCAGCAGCTTCGCTCGCTTACTCGGGTTTGTCGAAGTGTGGGTGCGTGCAGGCATAGCGGAGCACGGCGTTACCGCGGCTATATAAGAGTGTATGTGCGGTGGCGCGGCCTCTTTTTTGTCCCATCTACCACGTACCTACCGACGCCAATTTACGTTTTTTTTAATTGGTTGCCACGTTTAACGTAAACTATATTTAATTTCCAATTAGTGAATTTATACTTCGAGCATATAAAAAGAAGCAATATTAAGTGCTTACTTGGTTTAAGTGAAATTGACCAGTGGGGGTTTATAGCGCCCGAACATTAGCGAACAAGAAGAAAAGTTCGAGGGAAAAGGATAAACCCCGCCTGGTCTTCATTTTATAAGGTGGTCACATTGATCTGGGCAAATTTCCGAAGAAGACGTATTTCCCCGCGGCACCCTTTGCACCTAGCATAGACAACGCATTAATTGCATGTCCATCAGTCATTGGAAGTATAGTTCCAGCACTGCTCGCCAAATTTCAAGGTCGCAATAGAAAGCCAAGAGAGTAAAAAACGATATCAACGATACGTAGGTACACCTACCTGCGATTTCTGTTGACACTCACCGTCACCACCATAGTCAATAAGATTGTATTTTATTCCGTAAGAGTTTGAATTTCTCTCATTTCCAAGTAGATATAACGTTAATTTCGGGAAATCCATGAGCGGGCTTGAAGTGATAGTTATACAAATATCTAGTTTATATATTTTTGTTATCATTCCCAAGGACGTAAAAATATAGCGTCCCCGACGAAGTGTTTTTGTGGCCACAACAGCATCCCGGATAATTTGCAGTACATTATATATGTGTAATTATAAGTGAGCCTTGCGGTCCAGCTAGTAGCCGTAAATTTTTCGTGAATTTTTATTAAAAATTGAGTGAACTTTCAAAAAGTTCATTAATAATTTGCAAAATTAAATAGGCTAGTCAAGCACAATTGATATCTTGATAGAGATACTATTTCAAATACGAATTTTGGTATATAACTACAGTAGAAATCGTTTATAACGATGTCGAAGGGACCTTAGAATTTCATCGTTATAACCGGTTCATCGTTATATCCGGTACAATAAAAAAATACAAACAAAATTATGTACTTTATTGAAAAAAAAGTGCTCTAAGTTTAAGAAAGGTGTCGAGGTACAAAATCACAAATTTTTTAATCTTTTGACATTTGGTTGTGTAAAACATTTTTCTAAGAGAGTTGTCCAATATTTGGATTTTAATGTGAAGCGGCCATATACCATCTTGAGAACGACCTCTCCTCTACGCACTATACTTGTTGCAAACAAAAAACAACATACCAAACTATTTAGTTATCATATATTGAAATCGAAAATTCAATTATCTTTAACGCTGTATACCCGTGAAACATCCTTGGACCGGTGACTGCGAAATTGCACTAAATTTATCCTCGGCATTTTATTTTCTCTTCAACATTCTAGCAAAACTCAAGTAAACTTAAAAAAATTAGCTTATAAGATAATTTATTATCTTGCTCCCCGAGCAGGATCATTTTTTGACATCTGAAAATTCGTTTTTCACCACGATAGTATCAGAAAATTATCCGAGGATAATTATTTAGCGCAATTGATACACGGCTTTAGAAAAAGGATGAAAACAACAATCCGTAGATTGTAAAAACAGTTTTTACTATCGTTATAAACATTTTTTAGACTTAAATCTGGTACATTTTCATCGCTATAACCAATTTCATCGTTATATCCGGCATCGTTGTAACCGATTGCAAATTACTTTGAATTAAACGGAGTTTTGCCGGGACTTTGAAAATATATCGTTATATCCGGTTCATCGTTATATCAGGTATTGTTATAACCGATTTCTACTGTACTTGAATAAGCACACCGAATTTATGCGTTCTGGTCAGATAAGTTGTAGAGTTACAGTGTTTTCTCCAATAATGTATAGATTAGTATATGATTGAATAATAAAAAAATGGATTGTTTACTACAGTTGCAAAATTTATAAGAATGAAATTGGTATCGTAATTTGAAATGGAAGTTTAAGTTGATTTTACGGGTGAGATCCAGATCGGGTAGTATGAATACAGGTTAGGAAGAAGCACATGGATCACTTGTGCATGTAAAACGTTATAGGGACTACCCCATGAACACATAAAGGGCGCGGGTAGTCAAGGAGCAATGGTGAAAAACTCCATTGCTGTCAGAGGGCGGGCACCCTTCACGATGGCATACCACCTCGCCATCGAGTCGAAACAATGAGTAATACAAGAAAGGACCGCCATCTTCCTTTCTTTTCCTTTTCAAAGTATAGTTCGTATTCCTACACATGGAGTTATTTTAACCAACCCCACCCCCCCCCCCCCCCCCCCCCCTGAAATGTCATCAGAGCTTTCATCATGGCAACCAAGCGAATGATCACCTCCCAGAGGTAGAATCAACGCTGTCATCCCCCCTTTTAGGAGACACAATTTTTGTAGAGGAAAGAGAGCAGCAAGATCCCACCCACAAAACCGTTGAGCCAAGCTGAGCATAACTTTCGTGTCTCCCAGCTGCTAAGTGTAACGAACTACCAACACCTTAGTTCTGTTCGAAACAACACCCCTCCTACTACAACGCTATGTTAGAAAAACTGGTCCTGGGCAAGAAAAACTTGCCGCTACACATTCCTAATGGATCGAGATAATAATACTGAGATTCCATTCATCAAGTATACATTTGAATGACCAATTTTTCAGATGATAAATCGGCAGATAAACCCCATGGCCAGTAGCATCTTTATCTTGAAAATTGTTATCTTTACTTAGTTTTGATCAGGTGGAGTAAAGTTTAGTCTATCTTCGGCTATAGATGGAACGTTCTGCCTTGAAGTCTGCTAAAATAAAGTTTCTACATTCTAAGCATGGACTGCACTGCAGTTCTACTACAAGGTTTCCCCTTGTTATGTCTACAGGTTGCTCTACGGGATTCTATGCCCTGGCACAACCTGGTAAAAACTTTGTTCATTGTTCCTGGAGTGGCATCTCTCAATTTCTTTGATCGCACGCATATCGTACTCTATATCGTTTTCTTCCTGAGTAGATGATGTCAATTCGTACAGCTCGCGAGTAGCTCTAGTACTCTTCGCAGCGCTGCTTTATACACCTATCGTTTTACTGGATTTGGGTTTGCTGCTCTGGAGATGTGAATTGCGTCGATCGCAATGTGATCAATTGGGTGACTGTTTTCTTACCTATGTCCAGTCCATGTCCCTTTATGAATATTGCTTACTACAGTTACATTTTGTCCCGCAGTAAAGTCAGTTAGCCGAAGTTAGTTGGCAGACGTGGTGTTCTGGAGGCTGTCCTACCAACGATTTATTTTTTTCTTTCCTATTGTAGTCTAAGAATTGCTTCATACAATGCCTCGGCAATGCTCGTCTTTTCGAGGAGCTTTGTAGAAGCTGTTTTTGCTAGTATTGTACTTTTTTCGATACCGGCATGAGCGCGAATTTTGCCTTGATGCGTGTTGTCATAAGACGTTCGCTAACATTCTGATAGCCCAAGTATTTTTGTTCAAATCTGCGCGGACGACAAACCCACATCCAAATAAGCACTGCAACTGCTCCCTATAGCAAGTATGGTAGTTAATCACAGATTTTTATCGGTTTTTTGTCCGGCCATTTCATCTCACTTCCTGAATAGCGGTTATTTCTGTCTTATAGCAGTCCAGTGGCTCTGCTAATTGTTCAGCAGCACTTTATCTATACAGTGTACGAACATTCTATGTGCAGAAGGATATTTAAATTTCGATTTGCGGGGCCATTAACAGTAAATGTGTCCATTCTCAAGGCTTGTAGTTGCTTCATCAACTCGCCGCCAATACGTCGGTTTCCGTGTATTCATCGGGCAAATGAAACGTAGGTATGCTTATAAATGTAGGTCCAAAATATGCGAAAGCACATAACAAAGTGAAGTAAAACCAAACACTTACTTCACACACTAAAATCACTTCAACCTGTCGCAGAAGGAAGATAAAAAAACATACCGACTTAACACCCATCCTCCTCAAAATCAATTATGAAAGGAAGAACGCCACAAAAACTAAAAGAGGACATAAGGGACCCATTCCGACACTCCAAGTAATCACTTCAGCATATTTTTGGCTCACACAATCACACCCAACTAATTCAATTAGAAACTTTTTTCCCGGAATATGAAAACATTAACATTTTTATTTCATTACAATTCAACTCCTTAAGTGATCCCAAAAATGATCCCCTGGCCACCGCGTCTAACCCAATTGGCCGTCATCAACGTTCTGTCGCAACTCGCAGTGTCGTCGGTCCAACCACCGGCCTCGGGGTCATAAATTACAAAAGTAAATAAACGTAAATTATTGCAATAGATTTATCTCATTTCTTGGCACCGAACTCAGAGGTTGTTTTATTGCCCCCATTTTATTACCTACCTCGATGTCGTTCCGTCTTTGGCAAGATTTCCAGGTCTACGATGAGCGACGTTGCCCTTGCATAGTCGAACACGAGGAAAATCTTCAAAATGATCAAGGACAGAAGTAGAAATCAAAAAAAAATGTTCATGCAAATAAAATTTGCCACTTAAATTTGTCTTCTAATTATTCATCTTTCTCCAAGAGTGTCGTCCCTTTGGTGTGCGCTCGCACAAGGATATTTCCTACAATTTTTCTTCGTCGTCGTTTGTCCTATTTTTGGCCTATCTGCCATTTTTTGTGAGTGAAACAGTTTTTTTTCTCCCCAATTATTCTTGTACATTTGTTACACAATCACCGGTCGCTTGTCATGCTGCCTGAGGGGCAGCACGCATCAGTATCTACCAATCTGAGTTCACAAATCAGAGTACGAGTTGTCGAGGCGAAAGAAAAAAAATTGGCCATCGCGGCAGCGAAGAAAGTAGCAAAACAAGCCGCCCAACGGCAGTAGGGTAATTAAAAAAGGTCAACTGAAGGTCCTGGCGCTCTCTCTCCATCCACATCAGTTGCCTCACTCAAACATGACCTATCGTTAAAATCTTTAAAAAATACTTACAAGGAAAAGTGTAAGGGAGCACCACACCAAGCACCGGACCTAGAGTCCTCGATTGGAGGGTTTGGCGGGGAAATTACAACAAAATAATTACAAAACACGAAAGGTTACTTAGAAAGTATATCGGCCTACAATTTAATTCGCTTTGGTGAGGGTTCTTAGTTGGTGGGCGGTGGAAGTGAATTATCCAGGAGGCGGAATGCAAACATCAGCCCTCCAACAATGTCCTGAATTTCCATTCCGTGCTAATCACCTTCAAAGCGCAACAATATAATCATTAAAAGGAAATGGAACCTTGCCGCATAATTAACCCTGACGGAAGAAACTTCCATCCACAGAGGGAGGTCATTCTCATTATATTATTGGACGGTGTGGTGGGGTGTAGTGGAAGTGTAACGGACTAGACCATCGGTAACAACTTTCGCAATAGGATAGCCCCAGATACTGCTTGCTGAAATGGATTTAGGCACCCCCACCAATCGGAAGTTTGTCAATATTTTATCAAATTAATCATAGAAATTACACGGGTTCCTCCGTATTCAAATTATTAGTGTTGCCATAGTTTAGGGATTGTGGCGCTTGCGAATAAAGATGATTGATTTTTCTAACTTCTAGCATTTTCTGCGAGTGATCTACGAATGAGAAAGGAGTGGAAAAGCATTTTTAACCTTCACTTTGTCGCTAAATAAAAACTCCTTATCCCGACAGCGAACACCCCGGTGTAGAAATTGTCTTTCATTAATTGAACTATTGAACATTACATTATTTACCTACTACAGAAACAAGTGATTGCAATACAAACAAACACAAGATTCTACTTGTGCGTGCATATTGTCAATATTATCCATGGATTTAACAATCTTTGAAGACGAATTCTAGATACAACATCGGGTAAATGTAAATCTACACCCAGGTGTATACAGTCAATGTGGTCGAAAATATACTAAACATTTCGAAATTTCTGACAAATATATCTAATATCAAAAAATTTTCATTATTATCTCTTTTCCGGGAGTACAGATCAATTCAGTCACTGAGCTAAAACGATTTTAGAATTGGTAAAAAATAACTGAGATATTTAAAGGTGAAAACTGGGATCTACACCCGGGTGTATACCGTCAATGTGAAGGTTAAGAAGAAATATAATTTAATTTTAAATTAAAATTTTTTTTTCTTAAAATAAGAAATTCATTCTTATTTTACAAAAAGAGAAATTTAAAACACATGAACTGTTTTTCTTGATTTCTCGAAAACCAACAAAACCTTTGCTTGTTCTATAAGTACTTCCATAGTAGATGTTCCGAGGAACTCAAGGACATTATCCATCCAAAACTTTAGGGCGCCCCACAAGACAGGCAGCTAATGCTCATGACTATACAGTACACTTGACAACCGCGAGGACATAAACTTACCAAAACTCCTTCTGTTACAGGAGAAGCAAAATTTGGAACTCGCTTCCTGGGGTTTATATTTCCAGAAAACTACAATTTGCAGCAATTTAAGTGCAGAACTAATATACATCTGCAAGCATCTCGGGGCGCTGATTAAGCGTTATAGGTTCGCCTTTCCCGGGAGAAGTATTTAAAAAAAAAACTTCGAAAAGTAGTCGGTTGATTGACCCGAAACTTGTACAATATATTTGCTATGAAGTGAAAAGTGCACGTAACTCAAAAAAGGTTTCTAGTTTTTTAATAGATGGCGCTGACATAAGATTTCATTGCCTTTTCAAAATGTTATATAAAACGTGGGCGGAATTGGAAGAGGATATACACACTTCCGACTTCCCACACAAAAAAAAAATATGCAAACGCTATTTCTCGACAATTAAGGACTTTTCGAGAAAAAATCCTGAAAGAGAAACTAGGCATGACAAGTTTTAATGCTGAATGAAACGGATTATGCTCATCCTTTTTTAAACTATTATTTTCACACTTTATTAGGCCACGCTATAAATTAATATCGGCTAATTTTCTGACACTTATGAGTTTTGAAGTGTTGAAAAGAGAAGTTCACAAAACTCAAATCAAAACAGAGATTTATCGAATGTCACGGCACACGGTATTAATTTATTGAAATTCATTGTTTTATTTCCTCTTGAATATATTATAGCAAAACTCGAGCAAAAGAAAATGTCAAAAATTAGCATAGAAATAGGATAATTTATTATGTGCTCCAGGACCAAGATAAATTGTTGACAGCTAAAAATTCGTTTTTCACCACGATAGAAAATTATTCGAAGATAGTACTATTTATCCCAGTTTACACACGGCTCTGAGATCAAATAATTTATAATGTTTTATTTATTTATTTAAATGAGTATTAGCTATGCCCGCGGCTCCGCATGCTGGTTTCTTTTCTTTTAATTAAGTTATTTTTATTTAAGTTACTATCATTGTCCGTTTGTTTTTATCCTCTTTTTAAGCTAACAAAATATTTTATCGCAATGCTTTTTTGCAAACTATACATGTTAGTTTTTTAGTAGGCGCAAGTATAAACAAATTACCTACTACTATACCCCCGTTTCCCCTTCCTCTTCCTAAGTAACATATACTGATCCGGAGGGTGTAACCAGTGCAATGTTGAACGAATTTTTAAAATCGGCCAAATAGTTCCAGTTATCTTCTTATCTAACAACCCACTAAATTTCAAGTTCATACGGCTAACGCTTTGTGAGACCCCCCCTTACTCCCCGCGACACCTTTAATCCTCTACAATTCTTACCTACCCTACGGCTTAATTTGGCCGCACATCTATAAATCAGAATAAAAATCATGATAATCGGATGAATGGTTCTCGATACGAACTACGAAAAATTTACTTCACAAAATCCGAATGGAATCCACAGAAGCATTGCCTCATTAACCTTCACCTTGACGGTATACACCCGGGTGTAGATCTCAGTTTTCACCTTTAAATATCTCAGTTATTTTTTCACCAATTCTAAAATCGTTTTAGCTCAGTGTCTGAATTGATCTTTGCTCTCGGAAAAGAGATAATAATGAATATTTTTTGATATTTTATTTTGCAGAAATTTCGAAATTTTTAATATATTTTCGATCACATTGACTGTATACACCTGGGTGTAGATTTACATTTACCCGAAGTTGTATGTAAAATTCGTTTTCCAAAAATTGTTAAATCCAAGGATAATATTGACAATATGCACGCACAAGTAGAATCTTGTGTTTGTTTGTATTGCAATCACTTGTTTCTGTAAAAGGTAAATACTGTAATGTTCAATAGTTCAATTAATGAAAGACAATTTCTACACCGGGGTGTTCGCTGTCGGGATAATGAGTTTTTACTTAGCGACAAAGTGAAGGTTAACCGCTATCATTCTCATTTTCGAAATCATTCCCTATTTTCAAAACCAATACGACGATAAAAACAAAATTTCCTCTTACAAAATTTCATTCGCCTAGGTTGATTCGTTTGGACGCTATCGTGTTTTCAACAAACAGTCGGCCAGATAGGCAGACAGACGGACATGGCGAAATCGATTCAGAATTTGATCCTAAAAAAGTGAATATTCGTTCCTCTAGAGAGTATAACAAAGGATTCAAAAGACTACCTCTGAAATACACAGGCAGCCGCTTGTTTGTTCGTTTTAAGGGAAAATACAAATCCCAGTTTTTCCAAGACTTTAATTGATACTGATTTGAAAGTGTTCGTTCTAACCGCAAATTCCCTTCCCTTCCGAGTTCTGCTACGCATAAATTGCCCATTACATCTTAAAAGTACCTAGGCAATTTATTCGCAGCTAAATGACCTCCAATCTAAATTATTATGTATGCCCCTCCATTTCTCTACCTATCTGCTTACATTTACCTCAAAATCAGTGCAACCTCATTTGCAAAATTTCATATTAAAATAATTACCTTATACATTATTCCATGCCATTGGCGTTTGCAATCATTTAATATGAGTACATACCCTGAAATCGAATTTGGGAAATTAAATTGCCACCCTGTCGTCTCTCTCTCTCTCTCCCTCTTCTTGGGGTGGTGCATTGGGTAGTTTACCCAATGCCAAATGCGAAAGCATATCTCTACGTCCTAAATTGCCTTTCATTGTCGCCCCGTAATTGATCTTTAATGATGTTCCATTAAAGCGTAATTATTTCCATCGAATTTAATTAAACATCACAGAAAATAGCACAACAGGGCGTAGTGAGGAGAGAGTGATGTTGATGGCCCTGTCTGTAAGACTGTCAAGGATAGAGTACGAGAATCTCCAGCAGTTATGGATATCATGCTAACGTTCGGGGTACACATTGTGGGCTTACATTGTTACAGATTTCGTTGTTGAATAACACCGGTAGAGTGAATGTAGAAACTAGAGTGTGTTTATTTGGGATTCGCAGTTACAAGTAGGTATATTCTCTTTGCCATTAAATTTGCCAAGAATGAGTAATCGGAGACCCTATAAATTCTGAATCAGCATCAAATTCTGAATCGATTTAGCCATATCCGTCTGTCTGTCTGTCTGTTGAAAATACGATAGCGTCCAAACGAAATCGACCTAAGCAACTTGATTTTTATACCCGGTACCACACTGTGGTGAGGGTATATTCACTTTGTCATTCCATTTGTAACGCCCATAAGGAGGCGTTGTAGATATGACAAACTATATATATTATTGATCAGCATCACTTTCTTAGTCGATCTAACGATGTCCGTCTGTCTGTCCGTCTGTCCGTCTGTCCGTCTGTCTGTCCGTCTGTCCGTCTGTCTGTCCGCACGATTACGGCCGTAATTTAAGAGCTATCGACTTGAAATTTGGTATGTAAGCTTTTATCCACCAAACTGAGGCTAAGTTCGAAGATGAGCAAGATCGGATGAAAACTACTACTACCTCCCATACAAAAATATCAGATTTATATAGCTTTTTATGTTAAAAATTAAATTTAAATAGCTACAGTAAAGATAGCAAGTTTAAACTTTGCACATATTGTTTTAATAATATTTAAAAAATTTTGACAAAAAATGAGCTTGGTCGAATAAAAAGTACCCACACCTCCCATACAAATATATAATTTTTTAATACTAAAATATTTTTTTATTTTACAATAATATAGTACCGGGTATTTGAGCTTCGACATAGTCGAAGATAATTGTCTTACTGGTTTTTTTTGCAGTTGATGCTGTTGATTTTGGTTATCTTTGTGCTTGATCTATCCGTCTACCACCACCTGATACATATGGTGAGTCGTACCGTTCGCATCATTCTTCCCAATGTCGCCAAGAATGAAGACGCCCCTGTTGTACCTTGACTTCAAGAGAGACCGGAATGTCTCTTTGGGGTCTAGGTCGCTATGGCTGGTGATCAGTGGCTTTCGAAAGATATGGCCTATTTATTCAGCTCCTCCTGTTATCGGGGCTTTTGTGGATGTCGATGGTTGACTGCATATTATGTAACATTACTATGTCTTGTACTTCCCAGCTTTTGGCTTTAAGCTTACAGCTCGTCCTGAGAAGAGGTATTACCTCCCACTCAATCACCCGCGAACTAAGTTCACTGAGGGACTCAGTTCCCACCTAATGGGAAATGAAACCACTTTCATGAAGGTGGGAACTAAGTCCACTTTCTTATGGGAACTTAGAACACATTCAACAGTCTAATACCTACGTATTGGGGGCATGCTGCTCCCCTGCTTGGGTTTACTGTCAGACTTGCAGTTTGTTCGAAATTGTGGACTAAGTTCCCGGGGACTTATTTCGCTGCACCATTCTCTTTAATTACTTTCTGGTAACGCAGCCTTCGGTACCTTGCGTAAGCGTAAATCCTTGGCTGACATTTTAAAATATTCAAGTCCCTTAGTCCAATTACAAACTGCATCAATCATGTAACAATAAATTGTTTTCTTTCTATTAAAAAATATTCTCACATTCATGCAAATTCAAGGACATGTATACGCGAACAAAAAAGCACACATAAATTGTAAGGAGGAGAACAAACAAATTGTTAAACATACAATTTTCAGAATCCTGCACATTCGCAGAGGAAATTTTGTAAACATGAAAAGGGAATTGAGTGCGCCGCAAATCGTGCAGCCCGTCTCATCCATCGCGTGCAATGCTCTTTCGATGGTAAAGACGAAAGCTCGGAACATGGGTCATCCCAAGCGAATATTGTGCGAAACTGAAAGGTAGATCGGGGTATTCTAATTCTTTGTATCCTTTAAAATTTTGCAATTACGGAACGAGTGTGCATACAGCATACCTCAACTTGTGAGGAATTTCCATGAGAAAAGATTGCAAATAAAGAAGAAAAGTGCGCCAACGATTCAAAAGGTATTCTTCTCCTTTGTATAGGTAAAGTCGTCGACCTTCCAAAAATAGATGTAATGGAGTTCCACTGAGTAAAATGGAAAACTGTTTTCAGATGTAAATCTAATTTTCATGTGAATTGAAATAATTAATTCGTAAGCTCATTTATTTGGTAAAATAATATTTGCAATTCTAGTGAGTTGTTTTAGAACGACTTGAACAATAGCTGAGAGTCACAGTAGAGGGCATTTATGTAGTTGGAATGAAGTAGTATTCAATGATAAGTTTTAGGGGAGATAATAAATTTTACAACAATTATTTGTACAAGAATTTTTTGTTGGTAGGCAGTGTCTTAATGGCCTTCTTTGTCGCAATCACAAAATATCACAGTATACGCCACTACAATCACAAAACTGAAGAGAGCAGCTGTTAATGGACAAGAGCGATCCTACTCAAATACATGCAATATCACTGATAAAAGCCGCTATCATTATTATTTACCCTCGAAAAATATACTCATTTTGCGAGGTTCGGATATCTATTTTTCGTTTAGTTATACTTATTAGAATTAAAAATATATTAACTTTAGGCAAACAAAACAAATATATTTGCCAAAATATGTAGGTACATACAGGTAGGTATAATAGACATAAAACACCAGTAAACGTAAACAAAATAAGCGACTATATTTACTTAAAGATTTACTCTACGTCTATGAGCTTTTCTCATAGTGAAGTCCTTAATGACATCACAATACGACAGGAGTCGTGCTATATCTGCTTCAATCGGCAAAATTGCTAGGCCAGATAACCTTCCTGACTCATCGTTGAGCGCAAGTATGTCTTTATCAGTTCGAGTTTACTGAATGATCTTTCACAAGAAGCTACAGTCGTTAAAAAGGGATTATAGCTACTAACACGATTGGAAACATTTCCTTTAAGTCCAGTTCTACTATCCTCTTAAGAAGACTTAGGCTTGATTGTCATTCGCATTTTTCAAATAATGAAGTCGCTTCAATTTGATTCTTCAAAGTTTTTATTTCGGCCCAAAATTCTGTGGCATTTATGTGATATAAACTTCTACTACGACCCAAACGCAAAATAGTTGGTCTATTTTTGAATAAACAGATTAATCGTTTTTCATACTTAAATTTATTGTGGTTGTAAATAGTTATTTATTTAAAAATGTGTGTCATGTAATGCAATAATTGTTCTTAGTAAATTAGGCTAAATGAAACAAAATTTAAAAAAGCCACCGTTACGATTTTCTCTATTATCTCAAACAAAGATAGGTGCATAAGAGTTGGTCTACTCTCTTTTGAATGCAAAATTCTTGGTCTAGTACTATTTAAACACTGTTTTGGTGAACCGCTATGAAAAAAATGGCATAAACCCTATTTGTTGTTGAATGATCTCTGTTTTTATGCAAGTAGGCATCAGTTTCATGTTCACCATGGCGAGTGGCGTTGCATTATTACGAGTCCTAAAAGAATCGATAATTAAGGCATTTAAAACGGGATTGTCGAGTTATAAAATTGCTCAGAACGCTCATTAGTGCAGAACATTATTACAAAATTCAAAAAATTGGAAAATGTTGAGACAAGTAAGAAAACTGCGCGTCCACCGATAGCAATACCTCGTTGTTTCCGGGTTTTAAAGAAAATAATAAAAGAAAATCGGCGCAAAACTGCTGCAGCAATAACTGTCCAATGGAGAGAACAAATTCAAAAAAGCATTTCGATCGACCCTCGTAATCGGACGAAGTAAAAAATGGGATATAAATTTTATAAGGTTTTTTAAATTTTACAAAACATAAAGCTTCTTAATTCATTAAAAACACAGGCAAAAGAAAAACTACGTTTGATACCTAAGCAGAAGAAAAAACGACTTGAGTGGGCCAAACAACGCAAAAACTGGACTTTAAGGCAATGGCGGTCTGTTATTTGGAGTGATCAGTCAAGATTCGAAGTCTGCGTTGGTGACGAACGCATACGTGTGGTAAGAAATTCAAAATAAGCCTTTCACAAAGACTGCCTGAAGCAACAGTCAAGTTCCCAGCACCTCTAATGGTATGGGGATGCACGTCTGGGCGTGGCATGGACAATTTACATTTTGTCAATGGACTGGTCAATGCTGCCAAGTACCAAGACATTTTAAAAGAAAAGCTTTTTTCATCAATAACTCGTCTTAAACCAAGTGAGGGAGACTATATTTCCCAACAGGACGGTGCTTCTTGCCACACTGCTAGATCGACAATGGCGTGGTTAACTGCTGATGGAATTCCTTTAGTGTAATGGCCTTCCAGCAGCCCTGACCTTTCACCAATCGAAACCGTTTGGCATAAAATGAAGCAAAAACTGCGACAAGAACCAGCTCGGACACTTCCAAAATTAAGGGTCAAGATAACAAATATCTGGGAAGCTTTCGGCTCTGAAGAGTGTCAAAAATTAGTTGACACTATGCCACGGCGCTTAGAAGCTGTTATCAATGCAGTAATACAGTGGTAAAATGAAAATAAAGACTGGTAGACTAACTATTTTGCGTCGTAAAAAGTCTTCAATAAGTTATTCAGTTTCATAAGCTCACTCCATAACATTATTTCAATGAAGTCGCCTTCTTTTTATCACCTTTATCTATTAAGAATAAATAAATCTTTATATAATCAGCAAAAAATTGTGGTCTAGTTGGAAAGAATTCAAGAATCAGCACATGTTTTTATTTTATCTTCGGTAGACCAACTATTTTGCGTTTGGGCTCGTATACTTAACAATCTCTGGTTTGGGTTTAAGGCCCCTATTGTGAGTGTCCATAATTGATCGTTGAGCGATAACTATCGATTGTAAATTTTAGTATTGTGATTGTCAACTGCGATTGATATTTATCGATTTGACAGTAGATTGCAAATATCTGGTCGATGCTTTCTCTTGGAAGTTAAAAAATGTTGTGCGTACGAATAGCTAAAATCAATGGACGCAATCGACAATTGTTGTGACGATCGCTGATTGAAAATCACAATAAGGGCCTAAGTTCGAACGATTTTTTTTTTGATAGGGTTTTAACGTCGTGAATTTTGAATAAATTTGTGACAATTCGCACCAAAGGTGTTATCCTTCGAGGCAAACATTTTTAGTTCGAAATTTCGTTGTTTAAACTCTTTTCAAACTTGTTTTCCCCATATTTTGATGGATTATTTTTTGTTCTAGGTACGCTTGCAATAGTAAAATGAGCAATTTTTTGTTTATATAAATGCATCAAAAGTGGTTTGTTCGCATATTATCAATTCGTTCGTACATTCGTAGGTATGTGAATATTCCTTTACATCGCCAATTTTAATTGATATGGACAGTTTGAACAATTTAACATTCCCTAAAACTAAACTGTGATGTGAACGAAGTGTAATTGAAAGAGAAAAGCCTGGAAAACACAGTCCCACACTTGGCCAATGGACCTAGGATTATTCAAGTATGCGTGCGTTAATAGCGCCCCTATATGATTTTGTACAGCACCAATACATGAAAAATCCTGGGCCCGCATGCAACTTTTATAAGTCGACGGTCTATTCTATGTGGTTTGTGATGATGACAATGAATGAATATTGTACATATTAATTTGTCTAATATGTCGTTTTCAATTGGGGCAGAAAATCAATTTTTTTTTTTTTGTATAGATCACTTTTCATAATCCATTTTGGAAAAAAATCAACCTTTTTTTTGATCCGGATCAGTTTTTGCAGATCTCGATATTTTTCGAGACTTACACATTTTCTCACTAATACCAATATTCTTTGCACAGCTGTTTTACGTCAATCAAAATTCACACAAAATTACGAAAAGCCTTCTGAAAAGCAATTATTCAGAACAAAAACGTAAATAATGGACATGGACTTAATTTTGGAGCAATTCCTATCATCTTCTCATCTTCGTTATCTTATACTTCTTCCTCGTCATCTGTGGATTTCGATTCTTCGTCGATATGATTATCCATATGAAGTTCGTATGCTTTCATACGAATAACGCACTAATGCATTTACAAAATTAGATCAATCTGCTTTCATGTTCCATTTGCCACGAAAAATTTAAGATCTGAAATAAAAATCTGATGTGCCCAATGGAAAATCATATAAGAAATTGGATTTTGAAAATTATGAAATAGAAGATATAAATAAGCAGGAAAATGCAATAACAACAAACATATTCTGATTTTTTACTTTTGCCGTATGTGTGTAATTTAAGTTGGGGAAAAAAGGCAAACATTTACAATTTCCAATCCAATAGGTATCTTGTACGTACCTATAAGAGGTTGCTGGTGCATTGGGTAGGTATTGTGTGTGTGATTTTGATTGTGTACTTGTGTAGTGTGTAGGTACCTACCTACATAGATTCATGAGAGGTAGGAAAACCGTTTTTTCGATCTAATTTCGGTTTCTCGACTGACGCTAATTGGAGTGCATTTTAAATCAAAGTTCATATTCAAGACATAGTAGGTAGCTAATATTTTTATTAGTAAACTTATCTTGTTTGGGTTTGTAATGTTGCGAGATTTACGAGAGTCACAGTTTAAAGATCTTTCAACCCAATTACCTAAAAGTTGGTCTTGGTCATTTTTGCGCCCTCCTGGTCTTACGCCCTGTGCCTGGGCACCGCTGGCACCGCCCTAGTTACGGCACTGAACAGAGGTATACGGTTGCGAAGTAAAGGCTTAAAGGAGACGTTTTGAAGCCCCCAGAAGGGTAGTCTTAACAGTGTTAACAACAAGCAATGTGTACTGGCCAGAAATGTAGTTAAATAGCTCACTTGTTGAAGTGGTCTAAACATGCGGCGAAAAACGGGGTTATTGACAAGGTTAAAGTGTAGTTTTCGATATTTAATTTGGGGTTTGCTCCAACACTTACCTCTGAAAAGAAAAAAACAAATACGTAAGCTAGTCAATATTGAGCAGCTACTTCTTCGAAAGCAGCAGTCTATGCTTCGGTTATTTTGGTCAAGTTGAACACATGTCCCCTACTTGGATTCCAAAAACGTACTATGAAATACCTCCTATCAGTCAGGCGTCCTTGTATTCCCAAGATGAGGTCCTTAGATCAAACCAATAATCTTTCCAGTACCCATGTGGGGCTTGAACAAAATGATTTAGAATCGGAAGATCTAGAAATATGGAGGTTCCACTTAAGCACCCGCGAGCGGGACATTGGAATTTCATGAATTCCTTCCAATAAAATTTATTTTCATTAAAAAAGAGGATTGATTTAAAAATGTGCTTACATTTTCAGTACGTTTCTTAGACAATTAGGTATGAAATATATTAAAACTAGCTGAAGGACTTGTAACACAACCCACGCACCTTACTTTCATCCCCACATTAATTCACCTCCAAGGACTTGATTTAAACAAAATGTAATATACATTATGTACCTATATACTAAAAGCTCTTTTTATATAAGAAGTAGAAGAAGTAAGTTTTGTTTCCTATACAGCTTAGACTCTCCTTTCCCTCTATATATCTACATATTTCGATGACGATTTTTTTATTTCACGCAAAAAGGCTTTTAAGTGCAGCCACTCAAAAGATGTGCTGCTCTGAAATCAAAATCCTACCAACTACTAGGACTGAGACCAAAGAAAGTACAGAAGCTCAGGTGAGAAAATTACTTGCAGCAACGTATACTTGACCAAGATTGTCTGTAGCGACAGCACCAGCAGAACAAAAGAAATCCTTATGATGCGCAAAAGAGGAAAATACCCTCCTCCCTCCCTTTGGTTGTATGCCTTAGCCTTATATAGGATTTTAATAACATTTCTTTGTTTCAAGTCTGCCCTCGGCCCAATCTCTCCATCATATTCTCGAAAGATTGACTGGGTGCTTGCTGGTGTTTAAGATAGAAAAAAGAAAAACCTTCTCCGAATAAATGAGAAAAACTGAAGAGCGGAAAGAAGCCAAAAAAGAAGTAGTCTGTCCTGTATAGCGAACAGACAGAAAAAACAAAAACGTTTTAATTTCCCCGTGCAATAAATTGTTCGCTGAGAGCGTATTTGAAGTGCTCTCAAGGCGTGTGCTCGCGCAAAATACATTAGACCCAGTCCGTATCTTTAGCGAAAAAGCAGCAGCCTCGGTAAAAAGAATCAGCACCATTTCACAAGATAAGTCCATAAGAACGGAAGCGGAAACTTTACGCTCTGCTCAAGAGCAATTTACTCGAGCTAGAGGTGTCCTATTTTTTCTCCATATTACAAGCGAGAGGACGTGGCTAGTAAATTGAACCAAAAAGAAAAAGAAAAAATTCCGAAACGAAGCAAAAATGACTATCGCTCCATCTTATTGGGTATCTTCGTGAAACCCCCATCCCCTATATGGTCTTTGTTGGGGCACACTATTTTAATCATTTCATATAGCTAGCTCTTCCAATGGAACGAACCAAGCGTATTTCTTTCAGAAACGAAAAGACAATGCAATGGAATCCTGCAGAAGTCCGAACAAAAGCATTTCCTTTCCATATCCCTGCCTACATCCTCAATCCCATGCGCATCCATTGTTAGTCGTCAGTTTCATTTCTCATCTTGAGAAATTTAATGGATGGCCAGCTACCGCCCTTCTGAGCGGAATTCGAATGGAGTCTGCATTCGCACATAGTGCGGAGTCGCCTTTATTGTAAGTTAAGTCTATACAATGCTCGTGTTAGAGTCGTTTGTCGATTTACTCTTCTACTGTTGAATATCCAGGAAATGAAGGAACTTTAAAGCAAAGGACACTTGAGCAATGTCATTGAATGTGATAAGAGATGAATCGTTGAAATTCCTTTTAAACATTTCAGGTGATGTACATTTATTTGCATTGCTCTCCTGGGGGAAGAATCATGATCACGATCAAAAAAAGTGCATTCCCTTTTGAAGGATGATTGCGAATTGTGTAGACAAGTGCTCTAATACGTTTAGATTATTTTGTTATTGAGTAGTAAGTTTGTATACGGCTTAACGAATTATGTTTATTATCATGGGAAACGAATGGAAAATCATTTGTTGAGAGTTATCGGGGTGAGACCAATGGAGAAACTTTGAAAGTGTTGTGTGTAATCTGGTGCAGTGTTGAGGAGCATCGCTTTGGTTAAATATCTCACAGTTTTGATTTTAAGATTTAAATCTTGGTAGACATTACTAAATAATGAAATTTTACATTTGAGGATACTAAAATGCGCAGTTCGGTGGGTTTGAGCCTATATCACGTGAAGCCAGCTTTTACAAACTTAACATATACGGCATCTCAACTAAAGTTACCAAAGTATTAAGTTATGTACGAGAACAAAGTTTAGCCAGTGTCTGGGATAGAAGCAATTTATTGGGAAAAAGCTGGAAAAACCAAGCATGGCGGGGCAGTGCGACTTAACCCCCTAGTTATCTACACCAGATGAGCAGCCTATCCTTTCAAAACATAAGTTTTACAAACTATGAAAGAAAAGTCGTCATAGGAATTATACGAATTATTTTTATAAACCTAGCCCAGGACATATTACAGCAAACTGAATAATAAGATTCTTTCGAGTACACGTATATATTTACTGCCGATGGCTGGAACGCATTGTATGTACACTGTACAGCTTCAGTAATAAGCGCGCTACGCTACAGAAAATGCATTATAAATGAAGACTTCTAATAGTAAGCATCACATTTCATAAATGTGTTATTTTAATGACGATCAGCTAACGACTGACGTCTCTTTATTATTTCATTAGATTAGATTTACAGAGTTGCCATCGATATACAACACCTTCCCTTTTAAGTTCAAATTGTAATAAGTTAAGTTCTTCAAATTGTAATATAATATATTAATTTCAAATAAAGCATAAATCTTCAGTTTATATTATATCAAGACAAACTTATAAAACTAATGCTATCTACTGTTATAAAGGGATTAATTTAAATGTTGTGTTGTATTGTGTACTTAAATAAATTCATATATACAAGCTTCTGTTCAATTTATGATCGTTTTCGTAGCCATTTCGAATTTCTTCGCAGAACCGTTCCATCTTCGAGTTCAATCCAATAAGATCTTGGTCCATCGTGCGTGCTCATGATTGTTGCTTGTATCCACCCTTTCTTATTGTGCTGGTACCACGCCTTCTCCCCCTGACGAAATGGTTGCTTATACTTTGCGCTGCGATCGTAGTATTGTTTCGAATGTTGGTTCTTTGCATCAATGTCGTTCTTTATGTTTGGTATAACCTTCGGTTGAAACAGATTCATTCTTGCAGGTAATAACGTTCTTGTTTTCCTGCTCATGAGTAGTTCGACGGGTGAAGCATCGACTTCTTTTAGCGGCGTGTTGCGGTATTCTAATAGTGCGGGCCAGATTTCTTCGTTGTTTTCATGTGACTTTTTTAGTAACTTTTTCGCTATCCCAACTGCTCTTTCAGAAAATCCATTAGCTTGTGCATATCCTGGGGGCTTATTCCCAAATGCGCGGCGGATCGCTTTTCATGGCGGATTGGTATTTTGTATTTCCAAAAGCGATTCGATCTATTCGTCACAAGAATTTAGTTTATTTTTTATCCACAATAAATCCGCCAGCAATCCGTCACCTAAATAGCTATCGCTTTTGAATGGATCGAATCACTTTTTGGAAATACAAAAATAACAATCCGCCATGAAAAGCGATCCGCCGCGCATTTGGGAATAAGCCCCCTGGGCTTGTTGTAGTTAGTTTTGTTCCAATTTGCTCGCAAAATTTTTTAAATTCAAATGAATTGAATGGCATGTTATCCGAAATAATCTCAATTGGTATTCCATGATTTGAAAAACATGCTTTTAGCTTGTCTATGCATTCTCCTGCTGTTTTTGAACGCATTGGGATTATATCTAGGTAGCGAGAGTAATAATCCGAAATAATTAAGTAAGATTTTGATAAATACTCACAAATATCCAAACCCAGTTTGCAAAACGGTAATTTTGGTACTATTAGTGCCAATTCCAAATCCAATAAATATGCCTCAAATGATTCCCCTTCTTCTTGTTTTCTTGTATTAAACTTGAATGCTTCGTACACCTCGTTCTTTCTCGGAGAACAATAACTCTCAACCGTTTTTACCACTGTTGTGTAATTTTTCTTCTCGTCGTCGCCCAAGCCCAATGTATTAAATATTTCTATTGTTTCCGGACCACAAGCATTTAAAAATGTACCAACCTTTTATGACTCCTTTCTGTCTTCTAAAGAAATGATACAATGGAAGAACACGATGCCATCTTACAACGTGTTGTTAATAGGGCAAGAGAATTGAACATTAAATTTAACATAAATAAGATCTTGGTCCATCGTGCGTGCTCATAATTGTTGCTTGTATCCACCCTTTCTTATTGTGCTGGTACCACGCCTTCTCCCTTCTTATAAATAAACTTTAATATTAATTTTATTTATGAGATAAATAGTCAACTAACTAAACTAACTTATTCCTTTGTTCTCGGCTCCCATATCATTGGCAGCGTAAATAGCAGAGACGGGATATAAGAAGATATTCAGTACATTAAAACATAATTCCGAAAGTGATGCCAAAGTAGAATTTTAAAAATATTCTTTGAGAAGAAATTCCATGTATTAAAATGTTCAGTACTTTTTTTTCAGAACATGATACCTACATGTAACCCACTAAATTTAGGTTAGTTTACGAAAGCTCGCGTCATGTCGCTGTAGTATATATAGCCCAGTAATGGATTTGAAGTTCTTGGATTTTGTTAAAAACTGGGGTCTTTTACGTTTTACCGAGTCGGAAACCTAACAGAACTTGTACCTAACCCTAGAAATGTAGTTTTATTTTTAAATACATTAATGCTTAAATCATTCATTCATCCAATCCAATCGTCAAAATGCTTCTTAATTGCTATAATTAATATTTTAAGTCCATTTCTTTTTTTAAGAAAAAGGTCTTTGAGATCTGTTGATCTTTTTTTGTATAGAAAAAGAAAATATTATAGCGTAAACTCATAAGAACTTAAAAATGAATTCATTAAAGAACAAAAAAAAAAAAAAAAAAAAAATATCATTAGTCAAGTTGGAGGAATTGATTTTCATAATGCAAATGGCAATTGTTAAAGTGAAGAACTCGATATTCATAATGAAAATCGCTATCGTCAATCTGAAGACCGGGGAAGCAAAATTGAAGAATTCTGTTTTCATAATGAAAATCGCAGTAGTCAATCTGAACCAGCGATACCACTTTACTTCAATTGAAGTAGATTTACTTCAATTTTGGAAAAAAAAATAAAAATCTGCTCCCTACTTCGCACTATTGTTAAATTCTTTATATCTACTTCACTTTAGAGATCCCTTCAGCGTTGTTCCGCAGAAATTTTGGAGTTGAGCCATTCTCCGAGCCATTTCACATAAGTTTGAGCCACTTTATTTAAGAGAAAGGGGGGGGGGGGTGCTTTACTTGTTGAGATTTCTTTCAATTTTTTTTTTGTTTGGTAGTTCGCTGGAAGGCAAAATCATCGAAAAACATTGCAGAACTATTACGCGATGACGGGATGCTTCTGGAAGAGTGAGGGACCTTAAACCGATCTAAAAAAAACTCCAGAAGTCGTTCGACTAATATCTAGGCAATTTATTTTTTTGAGTCATTTTAAAAAATTGAGAAGATAAATCCGCCGTTTGTCGGATTTCTATAAATTTTGATTGAAAATATTACCTATTCTTGGTCTTAGCTAACTCTTATAGATCAAGAGGTCTTACACCCGCCTTAATATCCTGATTACATTGTCAGTATTTAAAAGTTCTTATATTTCTAAGTTAACATGGTTAAGAAGTCTACTTCTGTGCCCGTGGAAATGTTTTCATTGTCAGCAATGTAAACCGCTAAAGTACTCTTTCAAATAAGCAGTCCGAAGCTTGAAACAGGGAACACACAAATAGATAGGAGCGTACTTCTATCATAAGGTAACTTCAAGTATCATCTAAAGACGATGAGATTTCTGGAGAATGAAGCCATACCTTGAAGTCTACCAGAGAATCAACCCTCAAACAGATGCTGGATCTAATACGGGGAGGTACAGCCATAATCCATGACACCACTCTGAAGGATATAGACAAACGAAACAAATATGCCTGATGTCTGTCAGAGATCTTTTTGTTACTTATACTTAGATGGAGGTACAGTCCGGGCTACAGTCCGGGGTGCAACTGTCCCTCCGAGTTGGAATCAAAGACTCTTCGGGACTCTAATGGGAAACATTTCCATACATTATTCCCGATAGGAATATGAAATGCTGAATGAGCAGCGATTGTTTTGTGACGGGGTTCAGTTGAGTAAATTTAATTTTTTTAACATTCGTTTTTTTTTTTTAAGAAAGAAGTTTAAGTTTTAAGAAAAATGTGAGCCATTTCTCTTTGGCTCGGTGCATTGAGCCAAAGTTGAAATACTTGAGCCAAATTACCCAATTGGGTACTTCAGCACAACGCTGGATCCCTTATTTAATCCGCTTCAATTTTAATAAAAAACAAAATAAATAGGCGGCACAACAGGCGGTAGACACCCAAGTCCAGCACACTAACCACTGCGCTACTGCGCCCACAATTTTAATAATTGTAATTTTAATAAGAAAAACTTAAATCTGCTTCCAAAAACAAAAAATTATTTAAAAAATGTTTTACACTCTTTCATGTAAGCCCAGATTCACATTTAAAAAGAATAAATTGCATCAAGCTTCACTTTAAACACAAAATTAATAACAATTTTCTGACGTTTACCCCCAGTTTCGTAGTGAGAGTTTAAACTACATTTTAAACTCTAGTTCAACAGTTAATCCGATTTCACAGTTTGATTTAAACCTTGAACAGAGTTCATTCTATAGTTTAAGTTAAACTACAGTATTCTGCCGTTTAAACCTCAGATCAGCCGATTGTCAAAAACACAAATATTTGACGTTGTTTCTTTGAAAGAAAAGACAAGGAACGATTTTAGAAAAGTCGTATAAAAGCTAAGTACTGTACAATACTATCAAATCCTTTTTATTAAATTTAGTTGAACTGAGTTTAGATTATATTGTGAAACCGGACGAGTTGAACTTCAAATTTAAACTCACGTTCAGGTTAAGTTGAACTTTAGCTTAAACTTCCAGTGTGAAATTGGGGGTTATTATTGCTTTCCTTTTAATTTTCGGTCAAAGAGGTGATACGTTTGGTTTGGTTTTGGTTTATGTATGTCTGTTATGAAAAGTTTAGCCAAATACGTGAAAGAATATTACAAACGCGACGAAAAAAGAATGTGAATAAATGTTGGTAGGCAACATTATAATTTAATAAAAATAGTTGTAATTGATAAAAAGAACTGTGTTATCATAAAATGAATTGATGTAATCTTGCAACTAGACAACCAAAAATAATAGAAAAAAATATTGTTATCTTAAAACGTTTTTTTTGGACATGTTTTATACATAAAACTAACTAACTAAACTATATGAACTATGATTTTGAACTCTACTTCCCTTTTCTTGAATCTACTTCACTTTTTGGGTCAAATCTACTTCGCATTTTTTTTTGAAGTGGTAACGCTGATCTGAACATCATCTGCCTAGTCTGCGTAGACGCACAGTTCACTCGATGTTTACCGAGACTATCATGTGTTTCACTGTCAAAAGTGACTGTGAACCAGGCGCGTGGTGGCCCTTCGGGAAATCGGGAATTTTCCCGAGGCGTTTCGTTTTTAGGGGCGTTTTTTTTTTCAGATAAAGTTGAAAATATAATTGACACAAATTTTAATGTTGATTCATTTTTTCTTATTTTAAAACTAGTTCTTCTCATTTTTGTACTGGGTATGTTACCTATTGAAGTTCATGAGATTTTCAAAATAATTCAACCCTATCATGAATTCCATCGTAATCGGAAATACGCAACGAATCCCGAAAAATACATGAGGGAATCCATTCGTGGAAAATCTGCTACGAATTTCAAAATTCGTAAAATTAGGTAGCTATCTCTGAATCCGAATGAAACGGAAAATTTATAGCTTTTTCTACGACAATTTGAAAATATTTTATTTATTTTAGTAGATATTTGGAGGCTTACATAATATTATCTTTTAAAATAGTGATAAGCTAAATATTGAATTTAAAAGAAACAATGAATACTACCTTTAAACGAAAATCATAACAATTAAAAATATAAACGACCGATTAAAATTTACAAATACAATAAGAAGTTGGTACATAAAAAAATAAAATAATTAATACAATTACAAGGAAAAAATTTGATACATATTACTTAATTGGCCGACAAGTAAGATTTGAATTCGGTTAAAGTTACGTAAAAGGTCGATTACCTTACTCCAGATTTAAAAAGACTTACCCAAATAGTTTTTTCGGCAAACTAGAAGAGCTTAGAGATGACTGGTCTGACACGGAAAGAAAATGCAATCGAAATAAAGATCAAAGAGAATATTGAACAAATTAAATTGATGTTCGTCGAGTCAACGAACATTACTCTTCTAGGGTTAAGTTTGCACCAAACTCATGACTCTGGTATCAGGGGACTCAAAACGAAAAAGGACTTTATGCGCGAAGCTTACAAGGCTAATATATGTGTCTCATTTAATGAGGCATGTTCTTGAGACATCTATTGAACTAAAATTCGAGTTAGGTGCATTCTGTGAGCTACAGAAGCACCGTTCATCTTCTTAATGCCAAAGTTTGAACAACGTTTTTAGACTAGAAACTTGAAATATTGGTATACGCTGAGACTGTTAATAATTTCACTCTTTGTGTCAAACTACCGAGTTTTTTAAGGGAAAAAGATTTTTTGAGGACTATGTAAATATGATAAAACAATTTAATAAAACTACATACAAATACATACCTATACCTAGGTATATATAATATATATTTTTTTTATTAATGTATAGACGGAGAAGAGTTTTCTGTCACTACTAGTGACAGTTTGGTTTGGTTAATATTGGTTTGGTTAATATTGACAATTTTCCCCATTTGCTTGTCACCCTACAGCGGAAACTAATAATAACCAACTGTATACCAGGTCCCAACTGACCATTTCCGGCATTGCCCATTAACATAGATTTATTTCCAAAGTGGGCAATGAATGGAAAAACTAAACCACAACAGCTCTAGGTAGATACGTCAGAGGGACTTAAACTCCCTGAACAATGTCAATTGAGCAGCAGGCAATGGCATTTGCTGGTGGTGGACCACCTGAATGCCTTTACAATCACAACTGCCAGCTAAAACAGAAATTGACTAACCGCAGTGCATAATAGTTATGTGTATACCGAAATGTCCTCACTCTTGGGAAATAAACCAAAAACAACAAACTAGCATTATGACAGAGCAATTATTACATCATAAGCGTGATGCCGCAGTACAACGACTGTTACACCTGTTGAGGTGGTATTGACATCTCAACAATTTTCATGTAATTAAAACTTGTCCATGTCCTGATTTGGACTCTGTTTTTGAAAAATGCAATTATCACTAAAACAAAGAACAAAAAATAATTGATATGTCCAAATAACATGGTTCCGATTGTGTTAGCATCGAGGTAGATGATGACAAATTGACGGGAAACCACAGAAATAATTGTACCGATGACATTTACCTGTCCACATATTGTGTAAGGGTTACTTTTCTGACTTTTGGAAACATGTAGTTGTGTACAAATAAATTAATGACTCCGGATAAAGTTTTTGTTCAAGAGGTATGTTTGTTCTTATCTTATGTTGTACATTATTTAAATACGAAAAAAAAAAAACACACAAGCTATGAAATCGTCGAGATGGGAGGTTTTGTCAATCCATTGTCGAGAGTTCTCCGGTGGTAAAGTTTCTCAGCCTCAATTCTCAATAAAAACTCACACAAACGAATGGTTCTGAAAATCTATGGTTAGAGTGCATTATACTGACCTTTTGCGTCACCTCTAGTACAATATAGTTGTAGTAACAACATCTAAAGAAAAGGCAGATCTTTTCGCTAACATGTTTTGAGAGAATTCCACCCTAGATTCTGCACAACTAGAGCTAGAGCCACCAAATATCCCGAGGGTGCAAACATAGATGCAGAAGTGAAATGTTGGCCTCGAATAATTCAACGCATCCTTAAGGAACTAGATTGCAATAAGAGGCAATAAGGACTATACGGAATCTCGGCTATAGTACTCAAGAGCTGTGCACCAGAACTTGCACCTGTACTATGTAAGCATGTCGTAGATACTCCCAGAAGACATTTCCTTCTTGTTGGGAGACCGCTCACATTCAACATATTCCAAAGAAAGGGAGGAAATGTCTGCCACAAAACTATCGTTCAATAGCGTTATGGTCAATGCTCTCAAAAGTAATGGAAAATTTAATAAATGTCGAAATAATCAAATATCTAGAAGGCCACCGATTAATAAGCGATAGGCAATACGGATTTCGGAGCCGTCGTTCTACTGGAAACGTGTTAAGCTACGTAACGGACTTATGGACGCAAACAATTGAACAACACAATCCAGAGCCGTAGCCTTGGACATATCAAAGGCATTTGACCGAGTCTGGCACAGAGCCCTATTTGGGTAAAATTATCTTCTGGGAAGATCGATCCAAGTTGTTGTAGATGGTGTATCATCTAAGTCGTTTGCTATAAATGCAGGAGTGCCCCAAGGATCTATTATTTCTCCAACTCTATTTCTTCTCCACATCAACGATTTGCTTGGATCGACAAATAATAATATCTATAGCTTTGCAGATGACAGCACTCTTATATACCTACTCCATCCCGAAAAGTGGGCCCTTGAATGCGGCTACATCACACAGTCAGAATGTGAGCAAATTAGTTATTAACAAATTATCTCCAGCACTTCATTGCTAACACAAACTATAGTTCCCAAGTCAACTAATAACTTGATAGGCTTTGGGCCTATTTCATCTCTTCCTCCGTGTGTTCTATTTCCACGAGGGGTTTGTTAAGGACAAGGTTGCAGAGTATTGGAGAGATGGGACCCCTTCCTGAGGAGTTCTCAGTTGTGCTTGTCTTTTGATGGACCTACCGCCATGTTGCAACTAGACTATCAAGGTACTATCTACGGAGCATTTAGTGAAGTGATATGTAATTCTTGAGCGTTGACTATGAACATTGTCAGACTTATCGGTCTTAGATCCTTTTGAGAAAATTGCGTAATTTTTCTTTGCTTTTGGTATAAAGACCGCAACCTTACCTCAAAGCAGACATTAGTATACAATATCAGGCAGCCTACAGGTTCCATAATTCTGAACGCCATCTGCAGTTCGGCAGGAAAATACCATCTAGTCCTGGACACTTCCATCGTTCGAAACTGTCAACTTAAGTTTCCCATCGAACAGGAGTTGTCTTTGTCTGTGGAGCAGTGACCGGTGGAAGGGTAGGAGATTTTTGTCTTACTTTTGAATTTTTCTCGCAAATAAAACTATACTGAGTAAAAATCTTGTATCCAACACCAGGTACATTGAACATTTCCTTCTGCTTAATCCGTTCTACAATCTTCTATACCTTACTGCACACAAGTGGCAACAACCTTAACAGTTGTTGCCTTTGACTAAATTTTAATACATCACCCATTTCACACTTCAATTCATTTGCCTGCTATCTTTCACTATAGGCAGTCGAACATAAGGAATTCTGCATTTACTCCCCTTGCTATCACTTTTCTATATAATCCTCTATATTCGCACTGTGGGGTAAGTACTATCATTACTCCTCTCATTGTTTTCACAGCTTGAGAAGCAAACATCGATCCCACAAAGATGAAAATATAAAAAAAATCTGCAAAAGAAACACACATGCTTTTGCTCCTATGCATTCTAGGGCTCCTGCTGAGAGTTTAACAACCACAAATGAATCCTAGAAAAGATATAGATATTTCTAAAACGACTTCTGGTGCATACGGATGCATGCGCACATAATAGTAGAGTAGCCTCTTGGGGCTAAACGAAGATTTCAATAAAAATAAACCTGGCAAATGAGAAGATTACTACCCCACACCGACTGGGTATCCATGTTTTTAGTAGATGTGCGGTTTTATTTGAGAAGTCTTCGTCCTATCAATCCGGGGTGGTTGCTCCTAGGAGACTAAAGATAGATTGTTGACGAAGACCGAATGTCGAAAACAATGCATGCATATTTCCATCCACTCGAAGATCAAAGCAGAATGAAAATTTCAAGAGACTTCATTAGCATTTCCATCAACTTACTGTTGATTAATGTGGGAGCATCCTGGGGGGTTATGTTGATTGTTGATGTCAGGCAAACAAGCCACTCCTTGTAATCCATTTGCGTGTGGATAGAGTATGCAAGACAGACTTTTAGTTGAACGTCCGATAAAGTCGCCAACAATGCCCTATCTAAGAGTAGATAAACTTCTTTGGAATATATGGGATAAACGAAATTGTTCCACTCCATTCCTTTCAAATCCGTCAAATGTCATGGTTCAATCCTTTTTCCTCGGGTTGCAAATGGTCAAACAATTGAATGAGGGTCTTGATGGGGGACGCCAACAAGCATACCATCTTAAGGTTGTGCGAATAGCTTGATGGTCCGCTCTTATCGATGATGGTAATGGATTTGGTACTACTATGTCCTGTTTTCGAGTAGGTGGGTGATTTCGTTTCATTCGAAAACCTACCCCTCTTGATATTCATTCCTTTCAAGTGGCAATAATGCAGAGCCATCCAATGTCCACCCATACAGTGTTGTATATGTATCCGGTTTCTTTTAATATTTTCTCATTTACCTTCTTTTTGTCTTGTTTTTATAGTTTTTGTCCTTGTTCTAAGCTGTACTACGCTCAAGGGGTGGGACTGGATGAGTTTGTGTTTATTTTTGCCCTCATAATTGCGGTATTCTCTCGTTAGAATAACATCTTTGACCATGAATTGCAGTTGCCTTGTTATTCTTGGTTGGGATTCCACTCTACCTACATGTTGTTCTTTCCCTCGGGGGGGGTGTGTTTGGTGGAGAGCGGTGGCATTGTGTTCATTATGTTTGATTTATGAGAACGAAGAAGTTTTGGACAAGACAAATTGTTGGCGCTAACAAAAGTGAAACAATTAAGCGATTCTTTTTTTTTTCTGTGCGTTAGCAAGGACTGATGCTGAAATGGAAATTGAAGATGTTCGAAAGGTTGACAGGGGTAGAACAGATTATTTTTCCATTGAATGGTAAGAATATGGAAAGAAAAAATGATTTATGAACCCTTGGAGGAATATATGGGTTTTGGCTAAGTTATTGCTTTTGAACGATGTATGTAGTATAGAGCCAACGGCATTTCTACAAATGTAGAAATAATGTCGGGAAATGAACGTCGATATAAATGATGGAGGAGAATGCTTTGCGAATGAGATTTACCTATGTACCTATGATTGTGACGTAACTCAGTTCAGCATCAGACCAAAGATGGGGCGCAGTGCAGCTCAGTGCTTATTGTTCTTTACTACAGAATACAGATCGTTGGGTCACCGGTTTTACGATTCCCGTAAAATCACAAATAACATCTTAAGTTTTTCTACAGCGCCACAGCAAACATCTAGCACACATAAGAGCGTATAATTGTCTCAGGGCTGTCTCAAGGCTCCTAAATGTTCGAGTGAAAAGTTGTGAAGAGCTAGACATAAATATGGTTACCTTTAATGGACTGATAAATATGTATGTGAGCACATTTGAAATAAAAAATAATATCCCAGAACTAACTACATTTAGGTACCTACTATTGAAATTCATACTGCCATACTGCCGAATTTTAGTTTATCACCTATATATAGGGTATAGGTATATAGGTAGATACCCCTCAACCGCTTCCAGATTAATCAAAAGAATTCCAAACTTATGTAATTCTAATATAGTAGGTACAGTCTGGCAATTTATTGACGGCATCCACCGGATGAAATCTTTTCAAGCAGACTAAGTTCAACATATTATGTTAGTAACTGGCTCCTCATCTAGAGTGTTCATTCAATTATTTGATAAGTTCTATTCGGTTACCAACGTTAGGGGTTTGCAGTTTTGTTTTCCCCTTTTAAGATCTTTGTAATCTGTCTACATTCGAGTAGCTGTAGGCTCAGATTAGTCTACATGAGCACACAAAAGGATTTGTTTTTGTTTTCTACATTTACTTTTATAATGCTATTTTATAGACATAGCTGTGTTTTGCTATATCCTTTGTAAATAAAAGTACTTACCTATAAAATTGTCTGGCTTTCAAGGTGTTCACCAATTCTGGACAATGGCCACCAATACGTTTTTAGAGCAATAGTGAAACATTTGTGAAACAAAATGTGAACATTATTCGTTGCACTTAATGTAGCATGATATTCTCTAATACGTCATTAATACGTCTAATGACTTCAGTCATATTTACAAAATTTACAAAACTTATGAACTTAAATCTAGACTAAGCAATTTGTGTAACAAATCTCTTAAAGTCCAATGCACACAGAGCAACTGGAAAAAAACTGATCAGCGATGCGAATTGGCAACTAGTTTGCTTTGAGTCATACCCTGTGTAATCAAATGCGTCGTCCCATACGACGCTAGATACTGGTTGAAAACGCGTTTGCGATTCACAAACACCAGTTTGTAACCAGTCGTCTGTTGATTTGAATGTCGGGTTGCCTATTGATTTCAGTTTCTAGTTTGTCGAAAATGAGCGAACAACAGAAAAATCTGTTGCTGGTGGGGGAGGTTGGAAAACATGAACACTGAACAAAATAGAAATTTTGATTGGTGATGAGTTTCCTCATGTGTGGAGTCAAATCACCGCTGAGTCCGTAACTGGTCTGCAACCCGAGTTGCCAACCGGTTTAGTTTTTTCCAGTTGGTCCCTGTGCATTGGGAGTAACAGTGTTGTGGCTGACAGACAACATAAATGGCAACAGCTATGTATCATAAAACTTTGGGGTGTATTCAACTAGCTGTGTTGGCGCGCAATAAGAGGGGGGTTTCTGAATATGACCCATGCGCCCTTTTTAAATGGTTTCTTTATTAATTGTACAAAACACTATCTCATAATCTTCTATTATAAAAATGGTGTGAAAAATGTAAAGTAATTCATCAATTCATCATTAGCCGATTTGTCTCACTTTTTTTTTCGGTTGTTCCTAACAGCCAGGAGAAGGTTCTTCCGAAATAAAACCATCAGGAAAAGTCGGGAAATTCGGGAATTAGAAAATTCTTAGTGAATTTGGATTTTCTTTTGGACGAAATTCTTTGATTCTGGCAACAATTCAGTGAAGATCTCAAATTGCGTTGGCTGTTGCATCCTCTGGCATTGCTGTCATATTGGTGGAAGGCGGTTGAACTGCACATTCCGCTTTGAAGCTGCCGATGAATGTTGACAAGCAAACGTATACAAGTACAATGACCAAGAATTCGAAGACAGCGAAATTGATGCGAGAATGCAAAATCATCATTTGGGATGAATGCACGATGGCGCATAAGCGAGCTATGGAGGCAGTTGACCGAAACCGAACTATGTAGGATTTACTAGGTGATTCGAGACGATTTGGTGGGGATATGATATTGCTCTCCGAAGATTTTCTGCTGGCGGCGCTAGGCAATGGTCAAATTCCCGTTGATGTTGAGGAGAGAATTAATAAACATGTGTTTCTGAGGATATTGATTGTAATCAAAAGAACCCGTTTTAGGGGCAAACATATTAAGGTAAGTGCATCTATTTTTATTTTTTGCATTGAAGGGCGAAATTATAGTTTCAACCGTCCCACCAAGATCAATGCGTAAGATCGTTTAACAGGACGGCATTACTTTCCAAATCTCTGAACAGGAATACATGCCAGGTCAGGGTTATTAACAACGACTTTTGCCATTTCTTATACCCTTCATCGCTAAATCCGTAACAAAATCGCTGATGACTTAATTGCAGATTGTCTATCTAATGTAAGCAATAAAAGCTCCGGTGTTTTTGTATATCCAATATAGCAACTGAATTCTCCTTCTACACAAAATTGTCATCGATTTTCTAGGGAACCGCAAATAACCTTAAATAACGCAGCTCCTTTACATGATTGTGACTTTTTTCAATGACAATCTCCAACTAGAAGACTAATTCTTTGGTTTCTGCTTCAAAAACTACCTCTGTCATTGTGGTTCCAAAAAGTGTGTATTCTATTCACACAAATTGTCATTCAACCAAAAAAAAATTGTCCAACACTGTTTCAATAAAACCAAAACAAACCCTTTTGGGCGTTCTTCAACATGCCACTATTTCTTGCAAGGATATGAAGTAGAATCCATTTAAATTAGCATTTTTAATGGTTACTACACGCCGACTCTAGCCTGACACAAAAAACAAATAAGCAGTGCTCTTTAATAGTTCACCTACTTTGGGGCAAAGTATGGGGCTAATTGACTTGTGGGTGGTTGGTTGGTTTTGCGAAAACTATTTTGGTTTACTTGCTTGTGTTTGTTTATGTGGCTTTTTATCTTGTCATATTTTCCATAAGCCAATTTGTTTCTAGGTCTATTTCCAGGGAAACTATTTTCAGACGGAACTGGGTTGGTGAAGTACAAAATACGTAGGCCGATACGAGAGCCTGCTGAAAAGCATCGCACATTACCTCGCAGGATATTAAGACTTTTTGATTTAATTCTATTCAAAAAGGTTGCCAAATTGGTAGAGCTAAGGTCTGTTTGCCATTTTATTGTTGAATTTAAGTAATGTTGCAGCGAATCGCTCCCCATTGTTACACAGTATTGTAACACCCAACTTAGCACAGATACACCATTGGCTTGCTTGGGTACCCGAAGATCTCCTGATCTCTTATAAAGGGTGTTTTTTTTTAGAGGTATAGAACTTTAAGTTCGGACCCGTGAATTGGCCTCCAAGATCGTACGATTTAATGCCGCTTGACTATTTTCTGTGGGGATATGTGAAGTCGCTAGTCTACGCCCGAAACGATTGACCACTTGGATAACAATATCCGCCGCGTTATTGCCGATATACGGCCACAAATGTTGGAAAAACCCATCGAAAATTGGACCTTCAATTAGACTACGTCCGAGCCAGCCGTGGTGGCCATATGCCAGATTTCATATTTAAATTATAATGCCAGAAGATTATCTTTCGAATAAAGTAAATTTAATGTCAATTTAAAAAAATTATCTTTGTTTTATTCCATTTCAAAGTTCTATACCTCTGAAAAAAACACCCTTTATATGTGGTAAAGTATAGCAGTATGTTCTACCTGTTCAGGATTTTCTTAATTCTTATAAAAAAAATGATTACAGTCAATTATCTATGTTTATGATTTGAAAGTAGTTTGATATGAACAAGCCAGGCCTTGGGCAAAAAAACAAATCCTCTCGGCGATAGTCTTTGAACCAAAGATTCGTCTTGAGGTATGATTCACAGTCACTTGTTGATTGATCATTAGTCATTATCATTGGTCTCGGTGAAAATCGAGCAAACAGTGCGTCTAGATCAGATGTGGTGGTCGTCTACTGATGAGCCCACCCACCACATCGGGGCGAAACGCATTTCTGGAGTCGAGGCCAAAACAGATTGAAAAATTTGTGATGACAATCGTACACTCCAACAATACTCACTTCATAAATGGGTCAATATTTCAAAACATTAATATTTTGGACCTCGAAATGGACATTTACTAAAATAATCAAATTTAATATTTTTTTGGTTACTCTGTATTTAAGAAACATTATTAAATATTTTAAGCCAATGGGCCACCAAATTTCGTTAATTTTAAATAATTTTTTTCACGGGAATGACAGAACTAACATGGAAATGACAAAATCCTATCTTGGTAACGACGAGACATTTTCGGTTTTTTTATTTACACTTTTGCGAGGCGCCATGATGAGCACAGATGACCTTTTATATCAATTTGAAATAAAAAGTGAAAATATTTGAACATTTTTTGCAATATGATTGAGTATGTCATTTCCGTGCCCAAATTGTCATTACCGTGTATGCCACGGGAACCATGGAAATGACGACATGGAAATGACATCGAAAGGTATTTCTCTAAAATAAAACCGAACTTTACTGAATATTTTCCTAAAAACGCATACAATTAATTATGTACATAAAAAAGGCATGCATTGGAAAAAATATTTGATTTAATTATTACATTATTACATTCAAAAACACTAACCACGGTAATGACAACTTTGGATAACGAAAACATGAAACGCCTTAACCACATAAAAGAAAAATCACTTCTGATATATATATATGGGCTTATTGCGAAATGTTCCAAAAACAATCAATATGTCCCGTTATTAATGTGAAATCCGCCGCCTAGTTTGCGGCCGTTAATTCAATTTTTTTTTAAATATTTACTTTTTGTCACGGGAAAACAATTTTTTGGGGACAATCACTAAATACCTTCCACGTAATTTTTTAAATTTAAATAAATTAACTGGGCCCCAGTCCTCATTGTCCTTTCTTCTTCAAGGCTTCATCAATAAAAATTGCAAACCGGCTTACATTTTACAAATAAAATACATTTGTTGAATGAAGGTACAACTTAGGACATGCCATGGTAATGACAATTTGGGTGTTTAAGTTAAAATTTCGGCATTACTATGCATTTTTATTTTTATTTTTTTATGTGTACATGTTAAAAGAGTTTCTGCAGAAACGTGTCTTAGTCGAATATTTAAAAAAAAATAATGGTTTTTAGCCTATAAATGCCTGACCGCAGAATATTAATATTTTGAAATATTGACCACCCAAATATGTTTATGATTTGAAAGTAGTTTGATATCTAACGCATTATTAGGAACCGCACTTTCTTTGTTCCTCTTTCGGCCACCCTTACAGAGGACGGTAAGTTGGGGGCAGCCCGTGTCTACGAATTATAAGTATTGCTAGAATATATTGTTGTCTTGTTTTTTTGTATAGGAGGTGCAAAGCCCCTTTGTCCAATCATGCACACATTTTGTAAAATACTTCCAACAGGCAATGTACCTCCCTCAAACAAATTTCAAGGCTTCCATATTATACTGTCAAGATATAGGTAGTGGCAACCACCTACCACTGCCCACCAATTATTTTTCTGTTAATTTATTCCGCCCTTTGGCGTTTGCCAAAACTAAATCTACCCTCACAAACGTAATTTTTAAAAACTGCATAAATCTAATCAAATATGTATGCGTTCCTACTATTTCTATCCATGCATGGAGATAAAAAAAAACAACGAAATACTAGCTCGCAAATTAAGTTTCATGTGCTCACTCATCAGCACAAAAAAAGTAGGTTTTTTGTTCAGTTATTCGATTCTATGTAATTTATTTTTATAAAACAAAAAATTAAAATTTATTTTGAAAAAAAAATATTGCCAACCAAATTAAACGATAGAAAATAAAAACATACCCAACCGCACACAATAACCAGGAAAAGAGAAAATTAGTCTATGTTCGAGGTCTGTTCATGTTCATGTAGACAGCAACAGCTGTACTTCCTGTTTTGCCAGTTCGTATCCGCATCCGCTTGCAGTATCCTGCAATCAAATGCTAAACAACGAAAATGCCAGCATATCTACACTATCACCAATGCAAATACCTATACTAGCTGTGTGTATTTCGAAGAGAAAAATAATCGATTTCGCAATCTGGATTTAACGCAAATTGCTCCCATCATCTATTTGAATTTATGCATGCATTTGTATACAATATTTGCTTTTTCCATCGAGTTGTTAAATTTGGATTAGTTCTTAGTATGCTGTGTATTCGTTAGATGGTGCATTTTAGAGATATTACCATACAGTGTGTTGTTGAACAAATTCTAATTAATATATTGTGTGAAGCTGTGTTTGATGTAAACAAATTCTGAATAAAAGATACTATACATATTATACATAGACTATATAATCTACTATATACACAACTGTTAAAAAAAATAGCTTAGGCTTCAGTTATAGCTATCAGTAAAATGCATCCGTAGACAAATTGTTTTACTTTTTTGGAGCACTTAAACTTACATAATCGTTGAACATAATTTTGGTCTTAAAATGTTGCTTTTGAATTATAAAACTAATTCGTAAAAAAAATTAAGCTATTGATCTTTAAATTTTCTAGAAAAAGAATTTCTTTATTTTTCCGTACGAAAAACTTTTTCTGTTCAACTTCTCAACCAGTTTCACGAAGTATTCCACTGAATTCCTATGATATGCTATGGTTAAATATGTCAGTTTTGTTCTGTTTCGTATTTTTACGGATGCATTTTACTGATAGCTATAATTGAAGCCAAAGCCCTCGGAAAAGTACATCCGTAAAAGCACGAAACAGAACAAAACTGAAACATTTAACCAAAGAATTTCATAGGAATTCTGTGGAACCTTCTTAGGAATTGACTGAGAAATTGAACAGAAAAAGTTGTTCATACAAAAAAATTAATAAATTCTTTTTCTAAATAATTAGAAGGAGTATCATCAAATTTATGAAGCACTTCCGGTCATCCTAGAATTGTGAAATTTGGCAGAATGCAACATCCTGTGTGCATATACTGTCCAAAACTTGAGGCATTCAGGGGGCGTAATATATGCCCACTTTTTAAATTTGGTTATTATTTATTTGGACCACTTCTCATTGCCGTAGAATGATGAAATTTGATACAGCGGTAGAACTTGCAGTATACAGAAAGAAAAAAATCAATCATTTTATATTCTCGCTTCAGGAGGCGTGGTATCCGCCCACTTTTAAAAATTGGTTATTATTTATTTGGGCCACTTCCAATTGCCGTAGAATGTTGAATTTTGGTACAGCTATAGGACCTGCATTGTACGAAAGGAGAAATTTCAAAAATAAAAATTGTCCATTTAAGGGGCGTGGAATCTGCCGACTTTAAATATGAATAGAAGTCAATCTACCTGCTGAATATAATTTTAATGAATCGTTTATAAGAAAGAAAGCCAAAGTGATGGTAGTCAGCGTCTATTGACATATTAAAAAGCGAAGACGTTTCAACGTTGTTTGTGAAATCTAATAAAAAAAAAACTTTGAAAAAATAGTGAAATCACACCAAAAACATAAATTTAAAAAAAAAAGAGCCAAGTTCTCTTATATAGAATAGCAAAAATTATGTGCGTAAGCTCTCCGTTCATTTTATACTCTCGGACGTTTGTCGGTCGTTCGCGAGGCGAGAGGTGGCGCAGTAGAAAAAACCTTAAGATGTATTTTTTTTTCCGGGGATCGAACTTAGGATCCCACGCACAGTAGTCCAGCATACTAACCACTGCGCTACTGCGCCCACGAGTGCTTATACGTGTGGTTAAAATTATTTTAAACTATCTTAAAACTTAAATCTCTCTTTAATCTAGCTGGTTCAATGCATGTTTCTTACACTGAAAATAAAATACCAGGTAATATTGACAAAATTCCATTGTAAAATTTCAACAAAACCAGTTTTGTTGAACTGAAAAAAAATTGTTGGAATGATAAATGAAAATTATCAATACAACATAAGTTTTATCAATTTGAACGATATTTTGTCAAACGGATAAAACATTTACTAAAAACCTACTTTGTCAGATTAACAAAACACAATTTTCAGTCTAATAAATCGATAGTTTATCAATTTAACATATTTATTGTTGAATTAACAAAGTTTTTGTTATATCCATAAAAACAGAACCAAAAATCACTTTTGTAAATGTCTGTAAAATTTACAAAACTTATGCAAAATTTTTGTTAACCAAACAAAATACAATATATCAATAATACAAACATTTTGTTGGAATGATAAAAATGATTGTAGATATGACAAAAAGTTTGTCGAATTGATAACACACGTGTTGAATCGATAAAAATACAGTTTAAACATTGTAATCCTTTGAATGCAATGCTATTAATGGCGCATTTTCACAAGCGAAGTAGCAAGTAAGTAAAGCAGCAAGTTTGTTAGATGAGTCAGTGAACTAAAACTTTCTTCCATAAAAGAAAGCCGCATATGAAAATATTTTAAAGGTAAGTGAAAGAAATGAGTATGATAATGTGTAGGTATAGAATATCTAATAAAAAATTATATCAAAATGTCAGTTTCTTAGAGGTAGATCTAGATGCAAACGCTTTATTATTAGTTCTTAAAAAAACTATGTTAAATGGAAATTATTTTAGGAACTATCCTTCTTAAGGTAACTTGGAAAATCGCCTTCGGGTAAAATGCCAAATATTTTAACAAAATTCGAGTCCTTAAAAGCTGTGGGCTGTTTACAAGAAATTTACATAATTTAGGAACCCAGGTCCAGCACATCTCGTGGTCGTGAAATAAGAGTTGCTGTTGCTTTAGGTAAAATTAAAAAATTAAAACAGTATAATGTTCTAATAAAATCTTTATATAGTGCAAAAGGAAGATGTTCAAGACCATTTGAATGCAATTTTAGCGGAAAATTGTTCATGGGCTGAGCTCGAAAATCTTTGGACGTCGACCTCTAAATACAGGCTTTCTGGAATGTTAAAATTGAATTCAACGGCCGAAATTATGGGTAAATGGAGAGCTTATAAGCGACCTCTTGGATACAAATTGGTAAGAATTGCAAGGAATTTGATAATATGTATAAGATTTTTTAATTTACAAGTTTATTTTTATAATAATTTAAATAGATCAACATTGACTTCAAGACTATGCTCCCTGATTCTGCAGATTTCGAAATCGTATGTGCTGCAAAATACGATCGAATCATGAAAATGCTTCAGTCCAAACTAAAAGACGCATAGAACTTAGCGACATTGAAGGAGATGAATAAATCTGTATCTGTATCGGAAGGTAAGTATGATATCATACCTTATTAAATAGTTTAAAAATTGTTAACTGATTCATCGACCAAACTTTTTTTATATTCTCGTAGGTATATTACAACAAACGCATTTTTTTCTTTTTCTAAATAGATGGGCGATTCGTTTGGCGATTTCTACAAAAATGAATTGCATTTAATTTGTTTAATTACTTTTTTAAATAAATCTAATTACTAAACTTATTTGCTTTGCGTATAATTTATAAGACCTACTTTATTTTACAGACATATTTTGAGTATAATTTTGAAAACAATTAACAGATTATTTCTATTCAAACAACAATTCTGTTGGTGAATCAACAAATTAAAATGCTGGAGCTGACAAAATGTTGCTATGTAACCAACAATCTGGTTATTGATTCAACAAAACACAACGGTACTACTGAAAAAATATTTCTGTACAATCAACAATATTTGCTGTTGATTTCACAAAATACAATAGCTGAATTGACAAAAGACTTCGATATTATTAACAATTTTTTTGTTAATTTGACAAAAAGATAAAGGTCAAAATGATAAATTTCTTTGTAAAATGAAGAGCATTTTGGTTAGTTTAACAAAATATTTTTATACGTACAAACAAACAATTTTTGTTACCATGACAATTTCTTTGTCATCACAACAAATATTTTGGAACATGATAAAACTTATCAACATTTTGTCAATCTGATAGAAAGATTTTGTTGGACGTATATTGACAGAAAATTTGTTGAATTAAGCCTCATTTTTATCAAATATACCAAGGTTTTATTTTCAGTGTAGTCAGGTTTATCTAAATTCTAAATGGTCGGGTGTAAAATTCACTTTAACCTGACTTACATCCGGAGTGAAAAATATAGCTACTCGTTCAATTTGGAAACTTAACATTTTGGAAAATTTGACAAAGGAGCGTAGCACCTCTCATACAACAAAAAAAAAAGAAAAACAATTTTTGTCTTTTTAAGGCTTCTCACATTGAGAGGTGTATAGTATAATGACTTGCTCACAAGAAAAAGAACTTCCGATCCTTTTCTTTTTTACCTAAGCACCAGCAGGAAAAGAAAAAAATATTTAATTTAGTCAAAAACAATTCTATAAACAGAATTAAAACCCAAACGTTAAATTATAAGAAATTGACATAAAAAATTATCCAAAAATAGATAAAATTTCGGTAGAATGAATATCTATTTTTGGCGGAGACGTGTAGTAAGTTATAATTATAACGTACCTACCTACGCAGGGTACCACTAGCAGCGAAAAAACTCAATAAGAAGGCTTTTTTTTTTATATGGCGCTTCCCGCTCCCAGACCCTTTAAAGGGGAAATTTTTTCATAACACACGAACCTTTAGTCGAATAAGCTTCAAACCTTGCATGCGTTGTTAGAAAAAAATTATTAAACGCGTATTCCGCGGTTTTTCAAAATTAGTCATATAGAGTTTTAAAGTTTGTGCATTTATATAGAGCCGTGTCTAGTTTTAGCATCCCTGCCAAGCCCTGAGAAACACTCACTGCTTCACCTTCAGCTAGGAAATAATCTCACCGAGACTTTTGATTCCACATAAGTACTTAGGCAAGGTGTTGCACTATCATATAATTTTTGCGCGTGCTCGCAACAAGGTCCAGTCCTATGTAAGTGCCACTGGCATTTGTCTTTTTTCGAGATGCAAGCATACATCTACCAAATGATTTGAAGTATCGTTGTATGACAAATTTTAATAGTATTTAGTTACTTATTAATCAAATGTCCCTGTCATCCGAAATCGCGCCTTCACAACGACATTATGCTACCTACTGGAATAGAATACAATATTATACAAAATATGAATCCATACCTCCAGCAAAATAAATTGTACATAGAAATAAAAAAAGTTCATCCAACTGAGTTTAATGTCCCTTTTTAACAACAACGAACTAGCTAGGTGCACATGTACAGAGAACGATATAATTTTTTTTAAATTTTTCTCGTTCGGTACTCAAATATTTGCTCAATCAATTTTCCATAAATTTATTGTTTCTTTTGCGCATCGGTAGGTATACATACACCCCCCATTATTCATATTCCATGGGATGCTTTTATGTCCTCTTTTTACTGTTTCGTTAATTCTTGCATATTTTATGGTAATTCGCAATTATTATTTTCAACTCGTACGCGCTCGTGAATTACATAACAAAGCGTTAAATGTGCCGAATGATACGATCGTTAGCTATATATGTATGTATGTATTGTATATGTATCGGCCCCATATAGTTCAATGTTCTTGTTTGCTTGCAAATGATTGCACGACTCGAAGGACATTATATTAGTAACATTTTGAATTTTTGTTCAAAATTGTTGCACGTTACTCATGTCGCTATTATACATATACATGCAGTGTCACAGAAGTAAATAAAATACCAGAGTCCTTGCAACCGCGTTATTTATTAGACTCCAGATTGATTAGAAGTATGTATGTAAGAAAGCACCGGTTTCACACTGAGAAATGTCTTCAATTACATTTTCGTTTATTAAGGCAGTTAGTTTGGGGATTATTTATTTATTTTCGGATTGAATCCTTTGTGCAGCTGTCGTTGGTTTGTGTTTGTTTATTTTTGTTTTTCTATTTTTCTTGTTTTGTCGATGGAGGGCGTATGCCCTGGATGAATTGGAGACATAAATATCCTTCAGGAAATTTTATTAATTGGACATTCGCAAGTGCGGTGTAGTGGTTGCGTTTTGTTGCCAGTCAATGGTGGTGTATACTGTGTGATGGGGTGGGTGGAAGGTAAATCAAACTGAGTGTGAGAGTGATTTATATTATATTTTCCTGCGAAGAGGTATTGATGGACTGATTTCAATGAATGGTAGTAATTTTTTTTTGTTCGTATCCCAGGGGGTTCACACTGTAGTAAGCATTATGTTGGTGTCAACTAGAGGAATATGGTATTGAATATTTCTTTGAGCTCTTACGAAGTCGACATTTAGTTAATAGAAATATGGGGAAGGAAATGATGTCACTGACTTTTGTTAATTTTTACAATCAAGCATTAATGTCGGCGTTTTGCTGCCATCTGCTGCCACACACCTATTTGGAACCAATTAGACACTTAAGTAAACAAACCGTGTATAAGTGCTAAATTTGTATGTCAAGGACATGGTAATTATGTACCTACATATTCTTATTTATGGATATGTGTTGAATATGTATTAATTGCTGAAACTTTCATATAATATTTGTATGTTTGAAGTGCATACATTTTCTGTCACTGTCAAAGTGTCAAGCTCACGAGACGAGTGCTTAAAATTGTCCTGCACTCATTCATACTTTTTGCATACTCTAATTGCTTGTAGAGTGGTCACTTATCGGGAAGATAAGTCAAACTTAATCTCATGCCAAACCCAGTACATTCATTCATTCATATTCGTGAAGGGGGGATACCTATAAAACAATTATAAGTAAAATTGTCAAAAGGGGCGTGGCACCTCCCATACACAAATACATAGGAAAGGATTTTCCTCGACACTTCGAAAAGTGCTCGGTTGATTGAGTTAAAACCTACACAATATTTACTTGCTATGAAGTGAAAATTGCACGCAGTTCAAAAGATTTTAGGTTTTCCGATAGATGGCGCTGAATACACAAATCTCAAACTTATATCAGCATCAGCTATAAACGCTATTTCCCAACATCCATGGAAACTTAAGTTTACCTGAACTTCAACGCGCACTCGATCGGTTTGTATGATTGTGTTGAAGCTGAGATGAAGGTCTGTTTAATGCACTCTGAATGTTAGTGGAGTCCCACTGAAACAGGTGGAGAAGTTCAAGTATCTCGGGGTCTTATTTACGATTGATAGAAGGAGCAATGTTAAGTTTTCCTGTAGGATTGGTCAGGCTGGCTCAATTTTGAGACACCATGGTTATTTTGTTATTAGGAAGATTGAACTTGGTGTTAAAGCTAAGTTGTTAGTCTTTAATTCTATGTTTTGTTGTGACCCATAAAAATCGCATTAGAAACACCAGAATACGTGAGGAACTTAATGTTTTCCCCAGACGCCGGTCCATGTTTCGGTGGCTTACTCTTGTTAAACGCATGTCCCCGACCAGGATCCCACACGTGCTATGGATTCCATCCTCTAGGTAGAGCCAGGATAAGATGGTTAGATCAAGTTCATAATCTCTATTCTACCCGTATGGGGATTGCCTTTGATGATGTATGCCCAGTTGCACAGTCAGAGTTTAAACTCTCGTTTTGGTTTAAACCTTCGTTCAACAAATTTTCGGTTTCACTGTGTTCGTTTAAACCCAAAGTGGAGTTAAACTCTCGGTTTAAGTTAAACGCCTGCATTCTGCCGTTTAAATATTTGTTTCGCATTTTGAGGTTTATTTTGACAGCTGCTATTTCATACGGAGAGATGAGAGAGAGAGAATAAAAGAGATAAATTGTCTGGGTGCTACACTTCTTGAATTTATATGAGTCAAAACTAGAGTTATGATTAGTTTCAGCATTACTGTGGTAAACCCACTGTTACAAAATGTCATCAGAAATTTTCAATAGATTTCCAACCAATATACTTTTCAAGGAAAAACCCTTTTTTCAAGTTAACATCAGGTAGATTTTAGCCCAAACATAATGTAGGCAAGCGTAAATCAAGGTATATAGAACTACATTTTTCTGCGCATGTACGTCACTTGACGACAACGATTTTAACGTTTCTGTGAAAATATATTGAAATACGGGTAGTTTTCTGTGCCCCAGTTTCATTTTTAATAAGAATAATGTTTTGTGTGGTGTTTTCAGTGTAATAGAATAGTTAACAAATTAATTAAATTATTATCTGTTCCCTATGTTTTGTCGTCTGGTGACGTCACTTTGAAGAGAGAGATGCAAACAAACATGCGCAATATCATACCATGTATTTCTATATACCTTGAGCGTAAATAGTATCTATTGAGGTTTTTTCAATACAAATTAATTATTTTAGTGTGTGGAAATGACGATTTTTTTTTTGTAATACTACCAGTGATTTCTTTAGATTCTTGGCGAACAAAATTATATCTATACATATACATACTCAAATCTTTCACATTTTTTTTTTGCTGAAACAAGAATACATTCTATGCTTTATACCCAAGTTTCCCAAAGTGTGCTCCGCGGAGCACTTGCTGCTCCGCCATGAAAATCCAAGTGCTCCGCGGAAAGATGGGAAAAATATGAAAATTCCATCAGACTAGCTAATTTTGTGCTTCTGAAACTTTGTCAATTTGTTCGCAGCAATGGAATTCGTGTATTGACACAGCATTAAAAAATGGGTAAAAATAAATCGTGGAGATACCTACTTCAAAATTCCAGAGCTATCAAAAAGAAGGAAGGTTAGACGCAAAACTACTCCAAAGACCGATATGCCGGACAAGTAGAGCCAATCCATTTTTGATGTCCATAAAAATTGGGGAGGTTGTTGCACCTAAACTCCATCAAGAACTCACGACTTGTATCATAGAACAAAATCTTCGTGGATGCCTAAGGAAGAGCCGGAATTTCGCAAGACTCCAATTACAAAAACCATTGCACTTTTGGAAAAAAATTCTTTGGAGTGTCAAATCCTCAAATCCAATTTTAATTCATTTGGATCCGATAGAAAAGCGTATGTAAGGCGTCCTCCAAACAAAAAATTGCAGCCAAAGTACACGCCTCACACCATAAAGCATGGAAGAGAGAAAGTATCTAATGATCTGCAGTGCATTCTCTTGGTTCAAGTTGTAAGTGTCGACCCTTGATCAATCAATTGAAAACTTGTGGGCCGACATCGAAAAAGCATTAAAAGCCAAAAAATCAAGAAATGCTGAAGAGCTGTTCGAAAACATTAAGGAGGGTCTGGAACTATATACCACCATATTAGGATGCCGGATGGACGCAGGGCTCAGTGGTCAGTGTGATGGACTACTGTGCGAGGGATACCAGGTTCGATCCCCGGAAAACACAAATTACATCTTAAGGATTTTTCCACTGCGCCACCTCTCTCGAACGTCTGACAAAGCTTCTCAAATCAGCCGTTCGGACTCGGGATAAAATTGTAGGTCCCTTCCATTCGACCCAAAAATAAAAACTCACAAATGGTTGTGAGAAACTAGTCCTAGGGTGCCTATACCTGTTGCGCTATAAATATTTATTTAAAAAAAATTAAAGGCTAGCTATTCCACTAAATATTGGCATTTTTTATAAATTTTGGAAACTGGAATTTTAAAGCTTTTGTTCATCTATGGCCAACTCGAAACTGAGTTAAAAATGTTTTTGTATTATCTACTAGATTTAAATATCTTATAAAATGCTAAAGGTCACATATAAGATACATGTTATGTACTTATTTCTTCAATTTAATAAAATAAAAAAAAAACGAAAAATAGTTATTGCGTTTCCCATAACTACAAAAAATCTGATGCGGACAACGAAGTGCTCCGCGAGGAATTTCTCTCCAGAAAAGTGCTCCGCGACCAAAAAACATTGGGAACCGCTGCTTTATACAATGCACATTTCTCGGAACAATGCCTGTAAATTTGAGCTTTTTCAGTTAAAAGGTTTCGGAGTTCATACAATTTTTGTATACAAATCTAGATTACATAATATTTAATACTATGTTTAAAAAAGTATAACCGGAGCAAGATAGCACAGATTTTTGAAGAAACACCAGCAAATAACTTTGCGCGTACCTATTTCCAGACACACTCAAAAAACGTGACGGTTAAAAACAACTGAAATGTTGTAAAAAATAACCGAGTGATGCTGTTAATATAGCTCCTACAGTATTGCTCGGTTAAAAATAACCAAGACAATTCGTTTACTGTAAATTGGTTAAAAATAACCGAGTTCCCATTTCCCCACCCTGATCTACTCGGTTATAAGTAACCTAGTACTACTTGGTTAAATTTAGCAAACATACTCGGTTGAATTTAGCGGACCTACTTGGTTGAATTTAACCAAGCTACTTGGTTGAATTTAGCCAAGCTACTCAGTTGAATTTAACCAACCTACTCGGTTAAATTGTGTCCGTAAGCCAACCTACTCGGTGTTCGAAGCCAACCTACTCGGTTAAATTCAGCAAACATACTCGGTTGAATTTAGCCAACCTACTTGGTTAAATTCAGCAAACATACTCGGTTGAATTTAGCTAACCTACTCGGTTGAATTTAGCCAACCTACTCGGTTAAATTCAGCAAACATACTCGGTTAAATTTAGCCAACCTACTCGGTTGAATTTAGCCAACCTACTCGGTTAAATTCAGCAAACATACTCGGTTGAATTTAGCCAACCTACTCTGTTAAATTCAGCAAACATACTCGGTTGAATTTAGCCAACCTAATCGGTTGAATTTAGCCAACTTACTCGGTTAAATTCAGCAAACATACTCGGTTGAATTTAGCCAACCTACTCTGTTAAATTCAGCAAACATACTCGGTTGAATTTAGCCAACCTACTCGGTTAAATTCAGCAAACATGCTCGGTTAAATTTAGCCAACCTACTCGGTTGAATTTAGCCAACCTACTCGGTTAAATTCAGCAAACATACTCGGTTGAATTTAGCCAACCTACTCGGTTAAATTCAGCAAACATACACGGTTGAATTTAGCCGACCTACTCGGTTGAATTTAGCCGACCTACTCGGTTGAATTTAGCTTACCTACTCGGTTGAATTTAGCCAACCTACTCGGTTGAATTTATCCAACCTACTCGGTTGAATTTATCCAACCGACTCGGTTGAATTTATCCAACCGACTCGGTTGAATTCATCCAACCTACTCGATTGAATTTATCCAACCGACTCGGTTGAATTTATCCAACCGACTCGGTAGAATTCATACAATCTACTCGGTTGAATTTATCCAAACCTTTTTTCCAGCCGTCGACAGCATCCTTTTGAAACGTCCATGCACCTGAAAACTTAATAATTTTTAAGAGAGAACACTTTGAATTAAAAAGTTTGGTACCTACATGTTTATTTTTTAAGAATTAATTACAAATTGGTATTAAAAACGTGATAAAAATATAACCAATCGTTCTTAATTTATAATGTGTTATCGCACAATTTACATCTTTTAAAATGTAATATTAACATATAAATATTTTTCTATATTTTTATAGTAGTATATAATATTTTTTTAACATAATCATTGTGAAATTGTATTTTTTAAAGAAAGTTTATGTTTATCTATTAGTTTATAATAGGCTTCTAAACACTTTGAAGTAAAACGTTTGGAACATATTTATTTTTTAAGAATTAATTACAAAATTTGGTATTGAAACCGTGATAAAAATATAACCAATCGGTGATTATTAGTCCATAATATATATATATTTATTCAGTTCTTAATTTATAATGTGTTATCGCACAATTTACATCTTTAAAAATGTAATATTAACATATGAATATTTTTCTACTGAATCATTGTGAAATTTTATTTTTTTAAGAAAGTTTATGCTTATTAGTTTATAATGGGCTTCGTAAGACTACGTACTGCCTTCCATTTGGTAAAATATTTATCGTGTTTGGAATTGGTGAAATAAAGGATTCAAGAAACAGGCAAATCCGTTTTTCTATTGATGGAGCTTCTACCTGATATGCATAATAATGTTCATCAAAACATAAAGTGTCCACTAAAGTTCCAGCTAAGATTAGGCGATCAGACTCATACAAATATAATTTGTCCAATACGAAAAAATCATAAAGATAGCAATCTGAACTTAAACTTTTTACTAAGACTGATCCTTTTTTATAATGTATAGAAGACATCGTCGCCCAATTCACTCTAGTCAAAGTCTTTTCAGGGTCCAGTGGTAGGTGTGAATGCAAAAAATTAAGTTCGGATGACAAGGGAGATTTTATAGGTCCTACGTCAAGTATGTTGGAAAGTTTCCCCCTTAGGAAGATTTCATTTAGTTGAAGTTGATGCTTAATTGCTAAAGTTAAAGTGACATTTCTTCGATTACATGACGATCTAGCTGACATTTTAGAATGTCTGTGCTTAGCTTCGAACCTCATTGACCACAGTGATGATAATGGACCGTATTTTTTAAAGCGGTGTGATAGTGAAGCAGGTTATGAAACTTTGGTTTAAGAGAGTCTTTGGTTATTTTAATATATTGTTCATTAAGTTCTGCAACTAACACTTGCAATAAATCTTCTGTTCCAACTGAAATTCTCACGCTAAGAACTATGTCAAGAATTTTTCTTAATGTTATGTATATATTCCAAATAGGATTGTCCCTTTGTACAAAATCGCCTACAAGTAATCCAAGAAATCGTAAAAGAGTAAGCGTTTCTCCAGAAGATAAGCGCATATTCCCCCTCTTCAAATGTTCTTTTTCGATACTGCAAGGTTTATTTTTACTATCAGGTCCATATGCAAATGCTAACAATTTGTCATTAAAAATAGATAAGGAAAAAAGTTTGTAAGTTTCAGTGTACTCCAAAAGTATGAAATTTAAAATGTATTTTGCAACACCCTCTAGCACATCGTGCATAATATCAGCACCAACCTGCTGAAACAAGTCGAAGTTCTTAATGTCCAGAAAAACACATTTTTCCTTAATACCGGTTAAAGAAACATCATTTAAAGCAAGATCAGCTTCATAGCTATCAATTGCCCGAAGAAGTGTTGTATCCTCATACAGTTGCTCTTTTAATACTCGCTTTCTAACTTTGCACACTCCGCAGGAAAAATTTGCAGAGAAATTCTCTACAAACCCAATCATAGAATGTAATCCTAAATTGTCGCCAAGGATTAGAGCAAGCTCAAAAAATAAAGTTCCCTTGAAAGTTGGAATATCTATTTGTATACCTTCTTCGCTTAAGAAATTAAATTCATCAATAACTGGTTTAAATATAACATTATTGCCGAAAGATACTCTGTCAGATGAGTGAAATAGTAAAACAAGGAATATGTTTGAAAGAACTGATGATCGCCAAGGCGGAAGACACGGAATTGAGACGTAAACTGCCCCTAATTTATGAATACCAGAATGACTTCCAAGAACGTTTCCAATCTCGTAATCATCGAAATACATAAATAAAGGTAAAACTATTCGATTCGAATGATGCGTTACTCTGTGTTTCCAATAAGAGCCTTGAATAAAATTTTCCATATCATCTTTGTATTGAAGACTGTCCATATATTCCAAAGTTTCGGAAAGTATGTTTTCAAGCGAAAAAAAAAATTGCATTACATATCTAAGAGGAATAAAATGTTCTTTGCATTCCACAGGTTCCATACGTATTAACCCATTTTTTTTTTATATTGTCGAATCTCTGGCCAATTAAAATTCCTTGAGGTTCAATATACGATCCTCGTTTAGTAAAATAAGTAATCCTTTTTCGTTCTGTTTGTAAACATTCTAAGGGGGAAATGATTAAAGGCACGAGTGCTTCGACTAATGATCTTGAAACATCATTGGATAGGGAGCTTTTAAGACTAACTTCATCCACACAGTTTTCAATAGCTGAGCTCAATGAATCTAAAAAATCGCTTAAACCATCAACTATTTTTTGTACTACATTTCTAGGCAAAAGTACATTCGCATAAAGAGATGCAATCAAAATCGATAAGGATTCATTAACCGGCGCCGGCGGTGCTTCTGTTATTTCAGACTTTTTGACTTGTTCTAAACTCTTATGTGAAGAAAATACAATTTCATTTGGTTCAATTTCATTAACATAAGAGCTTGAAGGTTGATTTAAACTTTCAGAAGTGTGTTCTTTATTAAAGTGTCTTCTGAATGAATTGAAAATAGAAAATGATCGTCTACAAATTCCTTCCGAGCATTTGTAGTGTATAAACTCGTGGCCGTGATGATCAAATTCAAAGTGCTGTCTTAGACATTTTAGATCCTTAAAGTCGGATCTGCATAAAAAACAAACAACCATTGTAAAATATCTAAATGCTTTGCGCCCAAATGAACAAAAATGTAAATTAACACTCTTCAATCCCTAATTCCCCTAGCAAACTATTAGATGCAGTGGATTCTTTGTCAAAGTCAGTTATTATTTTATAAAATGCTCTTTGAATAAACACCCATGCGGATTTAGATTCCACAGGATATTTTGCGTTCAACATAAATATAATTTTAAAACAAATATCGACCGCCTCTAAGATAGTCGGCAGTATATATTTTGTATCATTAACTACAACAAAATAACTACTTATTTTATCTAAAGACGAACCAACTATGAGGATGAACGGTTGAAGAGTCAGTCCGAATTCCGAAAGTTTTTTACGCCTTATAGAGATCGCTTCATTGATCTCCGCATCGCTGGAAACATGAGTGATGAATCCGTCGCGGGCTTCCGATTTTGATGGCCGCCAAACCTTCTTGTTGGTCCCCTTTAGGCGTATAGTTGCTGTTGCCAAAAGCGATGGAATCAGCAGAAACGCACCTAGATTACTGATATCTTCAGACACTGAAATTTAAGAAAAAAAAGTTGAATTTTACTACTACATTAGGGTTGCCAGAAATAATTTTAAGAAATTAGTAATCGTGCATGAAAATCCGGACACAATGATCCTAGACCTGATACACCAAATCTTGAATTCCCCTATTATAATAAAATAATAAAATAATAGGGGTATTCAAGATTCGGTGTATCAGGTCTATTATCACTGTGAAAGTGTAAAAGCGTGAAGTTTTCTTACACTATAACAACAAAATATACCTGCTACACTTTTACTATACCCCAGACCTATAGTAACAAAAAAATACAACAATGTAAAATGTACAAGTTCGCAAATGTCAGTTCGATTTCAAATGTTTTTTGTTATTTTCCCCAGTGTTGCTATAGAGATTAGAAAAAGTGTGCTCACGATGTGATAAAAAAAAAATACAATTTCACAATTTTACTAGACCAGATACACCGAATCGTGAATCTAAATGTGTATTTTTTTGTAATTGAGTGGAAGAACAGTACAAGTACAAGGACTTTTTGTCTAAATATTTCCTGTCAGTATAGAATTTTGTCAATTATTTATTCATGAACATATTAGGGAACAGGGATACTTCAAATCCCTCAAACATTATTAGACAGGAAAATAAATAGTTTTTCCGTGAAAGAAACACTGCCGCATTAAAAGCGGTAAAAGGTGAAGAGAAAGCCATCTCCTTTTTAAATGGTATTAAAGTGACTGGTATTCTATATTCATTGTCGAGCATTTCAGAAAAGAACCTATTTTATATTTTTAAAGTAAGATTGCATTAGATTTTGAGTACTGTGTCACTAAACTAGTAATTTTTTTATTCAGAGTTTTCGAACCTTTATTTTGTCGATTATACTAAAGTTGGTATTACCATTGTATATAAATATTACAATAATATGTTGAAATGAAATAAAATGAAAAACCCGGATATACAATATACACATGCGAGAGTTCTCGCACGGGTACGATAGTTTACGAAAATTAAGAAAAAATGAAAGTAAGCACTCACAATTCTCCAGAGATAGAAGGTTTTGCAAGTAGATATCCTTCGCATTTGCTTTTTTTGTAGCAGTTCTGTAGATGTTTGTTTTTAATGATGGGAAGTTTTGCATCAACCCTGTAGAATGGTCGCTGTGTAGGGTGTTGAAATCCTTTTCCAGCTGTTAAAAATTAAATTGAAAATATATTTGGTGAAATTATACAACAAATATTTACGAATAATAAGTAAATAGTTTGGAGGAAGTCTCAAATTGTTCTGGCACTGCCATTTCTACAACATCAACAACAGAATCAGAATGCATTTTGTATTTAGTGTGTAAGTTGAATCGAATATTATTACCAGTTTATACCCGAGCACGTTTTTTAGAGCCGGAAATTCCTCAAAATAGTTTGTTATTGTCATCTCCTTCAAAAGTTCAAGGCGAGCACGAGTGGTTTTTCCCCATTTCTCCTCTGTAGTGTTCCAAGGATTGCTGGAATTCCTTAGCCACTTCAGATCTTCATCTGACGATTCTCCGTCTTCTACTATTTGGATAGTAGTAGATAGTAGACGATTTTGTGATGGAGTGGGAGATGATCTTCGACTCGAGGAAGGTGACGATGACAAAGAACGTTTCCGTTTAGATATTATACCCGTTTCACGGTATTTTCGCTTCAAATTGTTGATATGGTCTGGCAACTTTCCAGCCAATCGGTTAACGATCCCACGACCCGAATCCACGATTTTATTGTGAAAATACACAGACCTGTGTTCAGAAGGGAACAAATGAGCTATTTCATTTGTCCACATGCCATAAATTTTCGCTCGGCGGTGTTTTTTAGTATATGTGTGCATATAATCCGCACCAATCGAAGCGAAGAAGAGAAGTTTTTGAAGGTTTTTTGTTTGTTTTTTTTTAATTGTGGTAACTATTTAACAAATTGTGTAGGTACATTGTAGTTACATGAGGACTACAAAAACTTCATAGCACATTATGATCTTCAGTAATGAACTAACGCTAAGTTAACCTTTGCTGCCCACCTTTCAAAACGGAATCAATATGGCCGCGGTTCCGGTGCAAGTGAATTCTACCCTCGCGAACTTAGGGAATTATTTATGTATGTAGTGGAAGCGAAATATTTATGGACACTAAGTAGTACCTACTAAGTTATCGCGTTATGAATGCCCCTATTGGAGAACACAACTCAACTTAGTTGAGTTGAGTTGTCTTCAATTCAACTCAACTTTCACACAACCCAAACTTACTAACAACTTATAGACAACCACTGCCATCTTTGTTGTGTTTTGATAGACAACTTTCCTATCAAGGTTGTATATGACAATACGGACAATACCAAATTTTGAATTACATAAAACCAGGAGACAACTCAACTGTAGTTGTCGTTGTCTTACACAATAGGGGCAGAAGTGTCGTGCTTTGTGAAATTTCACTCGCTTACATTCGCTTACATATTTCGAACGAATCAATTTTATGCAAATGAACCACAACATAGGAAATGCGTATTTTTGGATGAGCTTTGCGAATTCGCGTCAGTGAAATTGGGTTTTATTTGCTTGCACCGGAGCCACAGGCGTAGGCTAATCTCAGATTTTATTTGTTATTTATTACAGTATGTTTTTCAACTTGTATACTTACAACTTCTTCTGTTCCGTATAGAGATTTCTCGGAAGTAGTAGGTGTAACAATGGCATCTATCAATAAATTTGAACTTGTGGATTCAAATTTATCAGTAACTTCAAAAGAAGGTAGCATGTCGTTCAGCAAAAAACTTACATTTGTGCTTTGGTCTTGGGAACTGGTAAAATTTGTTTCTTGAATTTCATAGACCTGTATATGAACAACAGTAATTGCTACCATCAGTAGATGTAAATATTAATGATTCTGTAATAACAACTAACCGAAGTGTTAGCAGCATTTGGATGCATTGCCTTTCGCCATTCGTCAAAATTTCGCATAAAAAGTACACGATGTCCTATGATTGGGAACATCTCCCTTATCTCGGCATGGCCTAGTAGCGCCAAAGATATTGACGTTATGGCATTTTCTGTCATATTGAAAACAATTCTAGTTTAGTTCTTATTTAACATTTTTGTATCTTTTCTCAGAGTTATAAAAGAAAGAATCAAAAGATTTGAACAAGTAGATTTTAGTGAAGTTTCATGAAAACTGAATTTGGTTTTTGCGTACCGTGTAACCAAAATAATATGAAGGGTATTCACTTAATCTGATAAATGTATGCAGCTCGTAAATGTATAAATTTCTGCGGTGCTTTAAGTGAACACCGCTCGGAAATGTCATTGCTTAAATCGCGTAAATCGACTGTAAATCTGGAATCAAACAAACAATTCATACGACTGTCTCTCAAAGTTTGACATTTGTGATTTGCACAATTTTCCGCGGTTGATTTCCGAGCCTAAATTGTCGCGGAAAATTATGAAGTCTGCGTAAACTATTAAACTATTCTCCATACAAAATCTGACAGTTGATTTACGAGGTGGTAAATTTATGCAGTTTACGAGGCTTTTACGCGTTAAAGTGAATACCCTTATAGTAATAGAATGATAAAAGATACTCCTTCGTATATATAAATGAATATATTATAAACACACCCTTGAAAACGTCAATATAATTTTCCAAGCCCCACTCTCGCAATAAATTGCAGACGTCGTCGTCCATAGCTTTATGTCTATAAAACAGACAATAATTCTTAACTATTTCAGAAAGCACGAAAAAATCTTGCGTTAAAGGTTTAAGTAGGAGAAAAATAGTATATGTATCATTATTCTCCAGGGGTCAGATCACGTAATATGAAAAGGATCGAAGGACATCGTTTCGACAATAGCAGTCTCTGTTTATTGCCACAGATATGCATAAAAACGATATCGTTCAATCGTTTTTACTTTACGTGATATGACCCCAGGAGAAGAAGAAAAAGTCAAGTAGCAGTAATTGCGCAGTTAAAATCCGATGTGTAATAATAGCCGTTTTTTATTATCAGCGTGATCTGATCCGGATCAGATCATGAAAATAAAACAAACTGGATCATTGATTGAGTTGTGGCAACACACATATAAAATCCAATACCAATTATGACAAATTTCGTATTGCTACCAGCCATCTTGCAGCCACACGGTACAATGTGACGTCACAATGCGATGATTTTTCCATTGCACTTGCTCATATTTGAGTTTGACATTTCGCTTGTTGTGTCGGGGTGTTACCATATGGATACAAATCTGCATACATTTAGCATTGAATATTTTTTTTGGGGAAACTATGTTCAAATGTTATGTTCAAATATGCATCATAATTAACCGTATTGTACTGCTAATATTTCCATTTATATTTCTGTGCTATATAGCGAAACAAAACATCTCGAAAGTCGGAGTAGTAACTTATTCGAATTTGAAAAAATGCTAATTGATTTTTTGTGTTGTTAATTGTGGTTCACATTTTGGTCTGGCAACATTACTGTGTGGCTATAATTTACAGGGACACCAACCTTTAGTGAATGAAATAAACAACGCCACGAAACAACAACGAGAAATAGTTGAATTAATTTTCAGATCATATTTCATGATCTCGATGAAAAGCAGAATCACATGTTGTTGTTGTAAGTGCATGTAAATCGATGATCTATATGGATCATAGCTGATAATAAAAAACGGCTAATAGCCGAGTGTAATTGAAAGAAAAACGAGCTCAAACACGAATAATAATTCGTAACGTAATGAAAAAAACACAAATTGCATATTGCAACTACCAGAAAAATATTAGTATCTACGTAATATTATTGAATTATATGTAATAAAGTATAGTTACCTTGGGTAAACGATGAAATCCTTGAACTGTAGCGTAAACGATGGAATAAAATACCACTGTAGGGTACAAGTACAAGATGAAATCTTTGAATTACCACTGTAGGGTAAACGATGAAATCCTTGAACTGTAGGGTAAACGATGGAATAAAATGCCACTTGATGAAAATCTTGATGAAAATCTTGACTTGATGAAATCCTTGAACTGTGGGGTAAAAGACTTTGTATTAACATGAAGGTATAATTTTTGTAAAGTTGATTCACATTAAAATCAGTCAACTTCGCTTTGTTAAATTTAAAGTGTAATAATAACCGAGTGTAATTCTACTCGGTAAGAAATAACAGAGATCTCGGTTAAATCCGATGCGTAATAATAACCGAGTGTAATTCTACTCGGTAAGAAACAACAGAGGTCTCGGTTAAAATCCGATGTGTAATAATAACCGAGTGTAATTCTACTCGGTAAGGAACAACCGAGATCTCGGTTAAAATCAGTCAACTTGGCTTTGTTAAATTTAAATGAGCGAACAGTAAAAAATAACCGAGTGTAATTCTACTCGGTAAGAAACAACCGAGATCTCGGTTAAAATCCGATGTGTAATAATAACCGAGTGTAATTCTACTCGGTAAGAAACAACAGAGATCTCGGTTAAAATCCGATGCGTAATAATAACCGAGTGTAATTCTACTCGGTAAGAAACAACTGAGATCTCGGTTAAAATCAGTCAACTTGGCTTTGTTAAATTTAAATGAGCGAACAGTAAAAAATAACCGAGTGTAATTCTACTCGGTAAGAAACAACCGAGATCTCGGTTAAAATCAGCCATGGCTGGGTTGAAAGGAAAACGAGTTCAAACACGAATAATTTTTCACGTAATAAAAAAAAAAACACAAATTGCATATTGCAACTACTAGAAAAATATTAGTATCTACGTAATATGTATTATTGAATTATATGTAATAAATTATAGTTACCTTGGGTAAACGATGAAATCCTTGAACTGTAGGGTAAACGATTGAATAAAATACCACTTTAGGGTACAAGATGAAATCCCTGATTTACCACTGTAGGGCAAACGATGAATTCCTTTAATTACCTCTGTAGGTATTGTTTTTATAAAGTTGATTCGCACTCGATTCACTTTTATCTTTTAACACAGCAAAAACTTTTATTGCAAACAAATTAATAACACTAGACACAACCGAACGGCAAAGCACAACCGAAGAGTACAACCACCAGAAACAAACTGTGACTGTACTAGGTATTTTGTTCTGTATTCAGTGCGCATCGTACAGAAGAACGAGTAAAATCCAGTGTTGCCGCTAGGTTGAAATAAGAGTCAGTAACCGAGTATCCAAAATATTATACATTAATAATTCGAACATATAATATTATTATCATAATCAATATTATAAATTTAAACATTAGTGGAAGACTTTGAAACACATTTTTGTTCTGATAAGTATACATAATTGTGACTGATATATTAGTATTCATTAAGATATTACTAATATTAGCTAATATTAGTAATATCCGCAAAGGTGTTGAACAAAAATATTATTTAACTGATATCAAATCGTCAGTAAATGTCACGCACTTCCATCGGTATTGGCTATTTCGGAGAGCAAACAAAAAATCGCCTCAATTGAAGATTTCTTAGACGTTTTTTAATCCATTGACATCGTAGCAATCCTTTGATGGAATTTGTTACTTTATGGCTTGATAAAAAGAAGACGAACCATATTTTGGGATATATACTATATTTATTTCGAAATGTCACCAGAAAGCCCTAAAATCTTAATTTTTCCAAGGGAAAAAAATTACTCAAATTTTTAATATTTTGGGGCTATATCCCAAAATATGGTTCGTCTTCTTTTTATCAAGCCATAAAGTAACAAATTGCATCAAAGGATGGCTACGATGGATTAAAAAACGTCCAAGAAATCTTCAATTCAAACGATTTTTTGTATACCCTCCACAGGAAGGTATATTCACTTTATCATTACATTTGTAACGCCAAGAAGGATTCACCGGAGCCCTATAAAGTATATATATTCTGAATCAGGATCACATTCTGAATCGATTTAGCCACGTCCGTCTGTCTGTCTGTCCGTCTGTCTGTCTGTTGAAAACACGATAGCGTCCAAACGAATCGACTAAGGCGAATGAAATTTTGTGAGAAGACTTATTTTTACCGTCGTCAGGTTGATATTGAAAATGGGCTATGTCGGTTAAGTAGTTCTGGTACTTCCCATACAAAACCACTATTTGACACATGTGTCGCTCTGTCTGTTGAAAACACGATAGCGTCCAAACGAATCGACTTAGGCGAATGAAATTTTGTGAGAGGTTTTATTTTTACCGTCGTCAGGTTGGTATTGAAAATTATGTATGTCGGTAAAGTAGTTCTGGTACCTCCCATACAAAACCTATATATTAGACACATGCGTGTAGGTGTACAGTACATAGATACTAACTGGCATGACAAACATTTTGCATGACTTTTATGCAGTGGAGGGTATCAAAGCATCGGCCAGACCGATGATAACACTTTTACTTGTTTTTTATTTGAAAGGTGTAAGCCAATCGCTCTGGCAGAATCTAATTTTTAGTCAAAAAATTTAGTTTTTAAAAATTATTTCAATTGAAGAAAAAGTATCACTAGTACAAGATAATTTCTACAATAAATGATTGTCATTCTATGCGCGAAATTTCCGCTAGATATAATGACAATGTCACCAACACGTTAACCCTGGTCAAATCAAGCAGCAGCAGCATACATACTGCAACAAGATACTGCGTAGTGGATACTACAGTGCTGTCGAACGTTTGCAATACTTTTGCTTGGTGTGTAATGCCATATTGCCCACTGGAATCAACGCAAAAATATTGAAGTGGTTTTGTTTCTTCATGCGGTTTTCATTTTGAGTAATATGATGTGGTATTCGATTGGGCAGACAAGCACACTTTTTCTTGATCTAGATCACTTTTTATTGGCACAAAAAAGCCATCTTTTTTGAATTTAGATGACTTTTTCCGAAACTCGATTTATTTCAGAGTTGCTCGAGATTTACCAATGCAAATGCATTTGAGTTTAACAGCTCGCAGAGTATGTTTACGTTTTAGTGAACTTTACCAACGTCATCGCAACATTTTACGTCGGCTTGATTTTAGTATCTAAATATATTGACTTTTATATCATATTATATTTATATTATATAAAATCAGTGGAAATTAAAAGAAAATGTGAAAAAAATACTTGTAAATCAGTGGAAAATATAAAAACAGCGTTTATCTCATACTATCGTTGTTTTCTTACAAAGGAAAAACAAGTCAATTTTGGATGGTGTAAAACAGGCAATGCATAAGGGAAGATTATTCATATGATGTGCATGTTGAAATGTGAGAACAAATTCAAAGACCTTATTCAGTGTTAAGTCTGAAAAAGGAAAAAGATATGGAGAAAGTGAATAAATATATCTATTGCAATTGCATACTTGGTGATATGTTAAAACGTACATCGGTTCGGGCAATACTTCAGCAGTAAATTTATCCCCACGCTTGAACTAGTATATCTCTCGATCTCATTCTTGTTTACAAAATAAAAAAGTTCGACTAAGCATTGTTTTTCCTTTAATTCTTTCAAATGTTTCAAAAATAATTAAATTCGTTGTTCCTTTTTTGTTTACTTTGACATTTGACATTCGGTGTTTTTTTTTTATTGTTGCATCATTCCAGATTACGTTCCAGTTTCCAGGCGAATGATTATAACCCTGTATAATTATTTCCACAAAAATATAAAAAAAATATTCCACAAAAAAAGATTTCACAGCACTCTTACAAATTTCAAACGACAGCACTGATGCAGTGCATTGCAACGAATTGGTTAAATTCAACCAAGTATTCAGTAAGAAATAAACGAGTTTCTTTCAACTCAAGCAAATGCGCAGACAGTAAATGACGAGACTGTACGACAACGACTGTACCTTATATGTATGTAGTTACAAAATGTTCTGAAAACTTGTAAGAGATGTGTTCATCTGTTTGGTATTGTGTTTTTTCTCTGGGACAAAATGCTGCCATGGTGTGTGGTGTCGGGTGTCGGTGTTGGTTTTTATATTTTTTGTCTCATCTGTGCGATGAGTAACGAAAAAATATGATGCAGGCACAATACGAAAATGACGCACCACGGGTAGATAAACGAATGTTTTTTTTACTTGGTTAAAATCAACCGAGCTATACGTTTGTAGATAAACGAATGTTTTTTTTTACTTGGTAGAAATCAAACGAGTTACTCGGTTAAAATCAATGAATAAGCTCAGTAGCAAATTTTGATAATTAACCGAGTGATTTGGTTAAAATCAACCGAGCTATTCGTTTGTAGATAAACGAATGTTTTTTTTTTACTTGGTAGAAATCAAACGAGTTACTCGGTTAAAATCAATGAATAAGCTCAGTAGCATATTTTGATAATTAACCGAGTGATTTGTTTAAAATCAACCGAGCTATTCGTTTGTAGATAAACGAATGTTTTTTTTTTACTTGGTAGAAATCAAACGAGTTACTCGGTTAAAATCAATGAATAAGCTCAGTAGCATATTTTGATAATTAACCGAGTGATTTGGTTAAAATCAACCGAGCTATTCGTTTGTAGATAAACGAATGTTTTTTTTTACTTGGTAGAAATCAAACGAGTTACTCGGTTAAAAGCAATGAATAAGCTCAGTAGCAAATTTTGATAATTAACCGAGTGATTTGTTTAAAATCAACCGAGCTTTTCGTTTGTAGATAAACGAATGTTTTTTTTTTACTTGGTAGAAATCAAACGAGTTACTCGGTTAAAATCAATGAATAAGCTCAGTAGCAAATTTTGATAATTAACCGAGTGATTTGGTTAAAATCAACCGAGCTATTCGTTTGTAGATAAACGAATGTTTTTTTTTTACTTGGTAGAAATCAAACGAGTTACTCGGTTAAAATCAATGAATAAGCTCAGTAGCATATTTTGATAATTAACCGAGTGATTTGGTTAAAATCAACCGAGCTATTCGTTTGTAGATAAACGAATGTTTTTTTTTTACTTGGTAGAAATCAAACGAGTTACTCGGTTAAAATCAATGAATAAGCTCAGTAGCATATTTTGATAATTAACCGTGTGATTTGGTTAAAATTAACCGAGCTATTCGTTCGTAGATAAACGAATGTTTCTTTTTACTTGGTAGAAATCAAACGAGTTACTCTGTTAAAATCAATGAATAAGCTCGATAGCATATTTTGATAATTAACCGAGTGATTTGGTTAAAATCAACCGAGCTATTCGTTTGTAGATAAACGAATGTTTTTTTTTTACTTGGTAGAAATCAAACGAGTTACTCGGTTAAAAGCAATGAATAAGCTCAGTAGCAAATTTTGATAATTAACCGAGTGATTTGTTTAAAATCAACCGAGCTTTTCGTTTGTAGATAAACGAATGTTTTTTTTTTACTTGGTAGAAATCAAACGAGTTACTCGGTTAAAATCAATGAATAAGCTCAGTAGCAAATTTTGATAATTAACCGAGTGATTTGGTTAAAATCAACCGAGCTATTCGTTTGTAGATAAACGAATGTTTTTTTTTACTTGGTAGAAATCAAACGAGTTACTCGGTTAAAATCAATGAATAAGCTCAGTAATATATTCTGATAAAATTAACCGAGTGAGTTGATTAAAATCAACCTAGCAATTGGTTGTATTTAGCCAACACTCATCGGTTGTTTATAACAGAGTGAATGTGAGTTTTCACCAAACATAGATTCGTTTGAATTTTCGTGAGTAAAACGGTTAAAAACAACCAATCAGTCTGTTAAAAACACGAAATGAGTTGGTTGATTTTAACCTAGATACTCATTAGAATTTAACAAACATGAAAATTAAGTAGTTCGGTTAATTTTAACCGAACTATTTAGTAATGACAACCGTTCAGTCTGCTATTTTTAACCGTATTCATTTAACAGTATTAACTTGGTTGTTTTTAGCAACGAGTACTCATGTATTTTTAACCGAGAGTTGGTTAATTTTAACCGATTTATTTTTAGCAGAGTAAAAATCGCACTCGGCTAACGACAATGTTTTTGCGTGCAATGACCCTAATTAGAGGCTCATAAAATCTTTTCAATATTCATCGGCGACGGGTGATCGGATGTGGTAAAAACCCAGCGAGTGACAAGAAGCAGTGCCTGTGATCGCATCCGTCCGAATGCCCACTACATTTCAACAACTACCTACATATTATTATTATTGAAAAAAAAAAAAATAATAATTACTGCAATAATTAATTGGTGATAGTAGATGACAGTTCAAACGTGTGTCAAAAATAAATCAATTCACTTCGTTAATACCAAAATACATAATGTAGATAATAATATTGCACACATTTCCTTTTATTTACAAATGGTAAATTAGATAAAGTAGAGAAAAGCAATAACAATTTATTTGATCAAAAGTGAGCTGGTAGAAAAATATCCCCTTAAGGGAAATTGATCTGCGCTTCCACAACTGCGTTTAGCTAACTGGCAGATTATTTTGAACTGTGAAACTGAACGAGTTAAACCAAAAGTTTAAACTCTCTGTCAGGTTTAGTTGAACTTCAGTTTAAACTCTGACTGTGCAAGTTGATACGATTATGAGAGATTCTTAGGAAATAAACTCTCAGAATTCTACTAAAGAACTAGCGATATAGAGTAAGAGCTAGCAACGTTTTTTCTCAACTCATTTTAGCAAGGCTGAAACTTTGTGAGCTTAGTTGTTAGTTCGTGGTGACTACTGAACACGAAAATATATTTCTGGCAGCGCTGCGTTGGTTTATATAGGAATGCTATAACCTCAAAAGTGCAAAAAATTAAAGAAATTTAACTCATTTTAGCAAACTTAAGATTTTGGTATACCTATGTTAATTCATGGTTTCATGACAGAAAATGCAATTGCCAGAAAAGTTTGCCGGTTTCAAAGTTGCGCCAGAAGTCCTTAAAAGTGCAATAAACAGGCAAAATTTAAGTCATAAGTAATATGGGAGTGTTTTTCTCAAATATTTATGTGAAAACAAGAAACAAATGCAAGAAACAAAATTATTAAGTTAGAACTTTTAGGGCTTCTGGCGGGGGGATGAAACCGGAGTTTTGGTTTGGCTTTCAGGAAATAGTATTGTGATAATGTCCCTAACATAATATCAAAAATTTGACTTTCCTATTATGACTTAAATTTTGCCTGCTTATTGCACTTTTAAGGACTTCTGGCGCAACTTTGAAACCGGGAAAATTTTCTGGCAATTGCATTTTCTGTCTATATCGGTCATGAATTAACATATACCAAAATCTTAAGTTTGCTAAAATGAGTTAAATTTCTTTAATTTTTTGCACTTTTGAGGTTATAGCATTCCTATATAAACCAACGCAGCGCTGCCAGAAATATATTTTCGTATCTAAATCGTTAACCATGGTTGGAAAACCATGGTCGTGTTTTGTTGCAAACTTGTTCATGTCCAATATGGAATGGTCCTTGAGAGATTCCTCATGTTTTCCAAAATTCTGGCGCCGATATGTTGACGATGTTTTGGTAGTGATTGATAGAAACAAAATTGACGAACTTTTAAGAACACTCAACCAACAATATGACACTATCAAGTTCACTATAGAACGACAAATTGAAAATAGATTACCATTTTTAGACCTGATGCTTGATATTATAGACAATAAAATCGACATTTCAGTCTACAGAAAGCCGACTTCCACTGAAAGATATATCCCATCCACATCTAAAACATCATACCAACATAAGATGGCAGCTTTTAATAGCATGACATACCGACTTTGAAAGCTACCCTTATCATTGAAGAACTATATGACGGAAGTGAAGAAAATCAAACAGTTGGCAAACATTAACGGATATAAAGAATCGATTATTGACCAAATGGTTGCCAAACACAATAAAAAATTAAAGCGAGAATCATTCACAACATTACAACCAGAAAAAGAATCTGAAAATCTGGAATATCGTAAGTTCACATTCAATGGTAATTTATCTTACAAAATTTCTTCAATACTTCGAGACCACAACATCAAAGCTGTTTTTACTAATGATGAAAAATTAAAAAACTTACTTGGAAGTACCAAAGACAAACAAGAAGATGAAAAACAGAAAGCCGGTATTTACAAGATTGGATGCAAAAACTGCAATGATTTCTACATCGGTCAAACCAAAAGATCTATAATTGTTAGGTTAAAAGAACACATACGCTGTTTTGAGAAAAAAGACGCAGTTACATCCTCAGTATCCAAACATATGATTAATAATAAAACACACAAATTTGACGAATCAAATCTAGAATTAATTAGACATGTTAGAGACCCTCAACAAGTAGACGCTTTTGAAAGTATCGAAATCCTAAGACAGAAGCCAACCATGAACACAGACAACGGGCCAACATCTTCGATTCTATTCAACCTCTGCAACATAAAAACCAAGTACAAGAGAACGAGAGAATCAACCGTCAACGCTCTCTAATTGACGTTTATATTGTCATAGATTTGTTTACAATTTGTGTTTTTATATGAAAATGTTTGTGCTGTTGTAATTTCTTTTGGAACTTTATGGTAAATGTAATTTTTTATTTATTTCAATTTATGTAATGATTCCTGTTTTAGTTTGTCGCTGAAGATGAGAATAAAGAAGTTCTCGAAAAGCTTTCGATAAAAACATTTGTTTTGTTTTTGCAACTGGTGGGTCAAAAAGAGTGGAACAAATCATCTATTTATTATATTTTCGTGTTCAGTAGTCACCACGAACTAAGCTCATAAAGTTTCAGCCTTGCTAAAATGAGTTGAGAAAAAACGTTGCTAGCTCTTAGTCTAATATTCAAATTTCGAAAATACTACCGCTAGCCGAGAGCAACTCTTCTATCACCTCGATCTCATCTGATTGGAGAGATGGTATCAGTCGCCCAGTTTATTTTGTTCTCGGTTATAAATAATATCTTCTGTTGTCAATTTTCTTACTGGGAATTCTCTTACTTATCATTCGCTCTCGAGTTAGTGTCCATTTTTTTTTCGACAAATGCACTTATTTGACATAATTCCTTAATTTGGATAATTGCATTGCTTCGCCAAATTTTAATAAACATAATTTTGAGCGCTGACTTTTACCTCTTATACCGAGGGAATACTCAAATGTAATAAGATACATACCTAGATCTACCTAATACAAGGTGCAAAACACAAGCACATCAGGATTGATGCAACAATGTGACATGTTAGGCACTATTATTTCAATTTAAGACAGAAACTAAGTCTGAAGTATACTGAATATTTTACTTTGCCATCTTTCAAAAGTCAAATTTATACATAGTTTACAGACTGTAAATATTATTTTGCACCTTAAATCAATGCTTCGTCATAAATCTGCAACTCGTCTGATTTAAGGACAATCGAATAAATTCTCGTTCTAAATTGAGCTCTTGAAATATTTAAACACATAGTTTGCACAAGCTCCATCGTATTTTACATCTGTACACGCCAAACGGAAAAATAGCAAATCCCATAATTTCGCAAGGATTTCAACATCCTTTCAACTACATTCTACCTGACGCTGTAGCACCTTGGAATTTTCCAGCGTTTACATCGCTGCTCTACACATGTCGCATTGTAAGAGAATGTTCCGTCAATCGTCATTTTAAGTGGTTCGTGTATGTACAGCACAAGTCAAGCAGACGAAGTAGACTGTGGCAACAACCTTGGCGCTCACGTCACACCAAACCCAAGGTATCCCTACAATGATATCGTGTTGTAGTTGTACCAGCTTAACACAAAACCGTTGAAAGTCCATGATTTATAGGGAATGTCGCAACTTATGAGATGACATACCTTCGTTATTTATTTATTTTCATTTCATTTGTTGTTCGCGTTTTCGTCTGCACTTTTAATGTGTGTGGGTATCTGTCTGTTCTATCCTTTATGACCATTCCAGCTGAGGAGTCTCTAGAGGTACATAGAAATAATGTTAGGATTCCTTAGCTATCTATGTTTTATATGGGGGTTAACATTATTATTGAGACATTTAACAATTTAAGCGCCAGCCATATATGTTGATAGTTGATCCTTTGTCGTGGCGAAACTCAACCGCAGGTTCATAAAATCGGAAGAACTGACTAACTGCGACTGGCTGTAGCGAGTGGCAGGGGAGGAGAACAAAGAAAAGGATTATCCTCTGAGTTAAGAGCTAAGGTGGACGTTTACGTATGTGACGAAAAGAAGTACGTGCAAAGGTAGTGAAATACATTTTTCGTATTTTTGTCCTTTATGCCGCTTATTATCCAATATGTATGCGATTTCGTATATCCTTTTGGGTAATTCTTTTCATTTTTTGTCCGTGTTATAAGCTTTTGTTAAATTTGAAGAAATATTATGCTCTTGGTTTTGAGCAGGGACATTCTCAAAAAAAAGGTAAACCCTCACCACCCATAGCTGTGAGGAAAATACACGTCAGCTATTTATGACTTTAATCCTATTTTCAGGATAACAAGCATTACGACTTGACGTTACAAGGAGAAGTACGAGAAATGTGGAGATTACCACCAGAGACACAAAGGATGAGTAGACATGGGTTTTTCTACCTTTTGCTCTCAGATGTTGTCGAGAATGGAAGCGATACATTTTTGATCAATTTACTTTTGTCGGCCAATCTATTATTCAAATCAAGGACAAACGCAAACGAAATTCACAATCTCACCCTTGTGTCCTCGTTTTGTTAGCTAGGTAACGCCAAGGTCAAATAGAAATGACGAAAGATTCCATTTCCAAAGGATAATAGTTTACCCAGCCAGAAAAATTGGTAGTTAACTGCGCAAACTTTGAATGGAAAGGATTTGTGTATGTGTTTTGCTGTGTATATTAAAGGATTCGCATCACGTTTTTTTCCTGAGATTGGTGTCTATGGACGATATGGACTGGTAGGTGAAGGTCTTGGTAAAGAGAGCGAACTGCTCGATGGTTAGGAAGTGCTTACGAAGCGTGTAGTTAAAAAAGTGGAAACGAAATTAATGTCGGCGATTCGAATTGGAATTTTTCTTCCTTTTTCTGAATGTTTCCACTTGGATTGCTCTCACTGCTGGGGAGTGAGCGGAAGAAGGACTTTGAGGATATTTAGTTATTCAGTTTGCAAAGTCTGAAGGATGTGGCTTTTCCTGGTTGTTATTTCTTTTTCTGTTTTCTTTCTAGTTACATGGGGCGATTGAGTAAATTTGTGGGGTTGAAGTTAATAAATAATCTAATTTTGTGGACAGGAATGAGTATACGGAAAGGTGGTGCGATGATAGTACATATAGCAGAAGTACCAATTGGATGGAATCTATGTCAGCAGATCTCTTTTGAGGTTAAAGCAATATTTAAATGAAAAAGGTCCTTTGAATTTGAATTACACGAGTATTTTTTTCAATGTAGTAATTGGTATGATATGGACCAGGTCACACTTGGATATTTGTTGACATTAGTTTGCCAGTAGGAAGTTACCCGTTTTTGCAGATAGGATGGATTCTGTATTTGGATTCCCATCAATATTTCGGATTGAAGCCGTAAAGGTAGTTAAATAAATTAGACAGCAGGTTCTTATATAGGCACCCTTCTCACAACCAGCTTTTGTATGTATGTATTTTATGAGTTTTAATTTTAGGGACGAATGGAAGGGACCTACAATTTTATGCCGAGTCTGAACGGCTGAATATTTTTCTCGCATGTTTGTAAGACGTTTTCGAGAGGTGACGCATTTGAAAAAACCTTAAGATGTAATTTGTGTTTTTCCAAGGGTGGGACCTCGGACCACAGTAGTACAGCACACTAACACTAACCACTGCGCCCGTATAGGTGGTCACTTCAATAATATGTGACAGAGAAATTTAAACAGAGTATGATTCCAACAATATTGAGCTACAGTCCACATAGCTTGTCCAACTATGGCTCTCATGAGGGAAATTGGGAAATTTAGCATTTTCTGATTCACGATCGGCCCCTCATTTTTTTCTTTGGGCTGCCTAAAGGGTAAGTGCATCTCAATAAGCCAAGAACCTTGCAACAGCTTAAGGACAATATCCGAGAAAACGTGAGAGCGGTGAGACAACTTTAGAAAGAGAACGTCACTCGTTAGGTCAAAGCAAACAGTGGGCCCCATTTGAGAGATATACAGTGAGCATCAAAAGTGAGTGAACACCAATGCTCTATTAAGTTTTCTTTAATGTCTTGAAACATGTCTAAAAAAACAAACAATCTGTAAAATGTTTGATAACAAATTGACAATAACAAAACATATTTCATTTCCACAGCTTAAAATATTTTATAGATATTTAAAAAAAATGTTTCTAAATTTAAAGACAGATAAAAACATCATTGGTGTTGACTCACTTTTGACGCTCACTGTATCTTCAAAACATAATGCCAACATATTCTCAAACTACAATCTAAATTTTAATTTAAATTTTTTGCCAAAGTAGAATCAAAAAGAAAAAATATACTCAACCCATATTATCCCAGAGTATGAAAATCGCAGAATTTCAATAGTTTTTTTATGAATATACAGAAAGACGTATCTAAAAAAGACAAATGTTATATTTTTACACTTAGGAATTTTATGCAAGCTGAATTTCAGGAGCGCACCTTAAATGGGGAAATAATAAACAGAGTTGTTATTTTAGATCTCTTTTTTAGATTTCTTTTTTATTAAATTAACTAAATATAAAAAAAATTGAAACAAGGATAATAAACTTCATGAATTATTCATTCATTTAGGTTAGGTTAGATATTCATTTATGTGAAAAAAAATTATTTTGTTGTGTGAAAAGTTTGAGAACAGTGTTGATGCAAACCAACTCCACACTTAGTGCATTTAAACTTTGTATTTTTATGACATTGGCGACATCGAATTTGAGTTGCGTTTTTGACAATGTAATGTCCTCTTTCATTCAGTCTTATCGAATCAGATAGTTTTTTCTTAGTAGTCATAGGCGAGTTGAGTCCAATTCGTTTTGGAAGCGAAGAAGAAGCTTTGCCAAGTATCAAATAAGTTTGAACTATGTATCTTGTGAAAGATAAAAAGTCGTGAGAATCTCTAGCTTGTCCTGCTGGTGAAAGTCGGTACAATTGAAACGCGTTATTGACACAAACGTTAATTGGAAACATCATCATTTGCCAATACCATCTCTTCAGCCTTATCCCGATTCTATATTTCCCAACGTTTTGGTCAAGTCTATCCACTCCACCCATGAACTTGTTATATTTGTGGTAGCAATGAGGTTGATCGACGTCCACTCGTTTGTTGTTGCACCACCTCTTTACTTTGCCAAGAGGATGAACACCACTTTCCGTCGAGGCTATAGTCACAATGCTGTTATCATTGTAGCGCACTAAGGTTGTGTTAGAAACCATATCCGTGACTTGATGGTAGAAACCCCTTGCAGTCTTTTTCATTTCCTTTATATCTTTGAGCGGTGCACCTTCAACTCTATTGGCACGAAGGGTTCCGGTGGCTTCATGTCCCATCTGGTGCACTTCATCCAGCAAGCGTAGAGATGTAAAAAAATTGTCCATAAAAAAGCTGTAGTGATCCCCACTTGGGAGTTTCGCAATCAAATTTGTCACCACGGAACCACCTACACCGAGACTTGGATTTGTATTACCAGTTTTAGCCCCCTGGTAAGGCTCACCGTAGATGAGATAACCCAATCGAGTGCAAAGTGACCAGATCTTATACCCAAAACGGATTGGTTTGCCGTGTATGTGCTGCTTGGTTCCATGTTTTCCGAAATAAGGCACCATTGACTCATCAATTGATAAATGTTTATCTCCGGGAAAAAACTTTAACCATCTTTCATTCATCATATCCCACAGAGGTCTTACTTTTCCAAATTTGTCATCGGCTGGAAGGCGGCTGTTATCACATGCATGGAAATAACGTAAAAACTCTTCAAATCGATTACGGGTCATGCATGAGGCAACTCCTGGATGATGAGTATCAATGCCCTTATCCCAGTACAATCTGTAACGCGAAGCTTTATTGTAACCCGACAAGAGTAAAATGCCTACAAAATTCTTCACTTCTTCTGTAGTTATTCGAAAGTTGATTTGTCCTTTAGCAATAGCATTTTTTTCTGTGCTAGAACGCAACAGTTCGTAAACTTCATCGTCGAAAAACATCTCGAAAAATTCTAACGGATTATCTTTATCCAAAACAAAGTTGGGCACAGATGACTCCCTTTCAGGCTTTGAAGTAATATCCTTTTGTTTCCATTTCCTTATGACGACAGCCTTAGTTTTCTTAGCAGGCGGTTCATCCGAACGAGGCGTGGGTGATTGTTCTTCATGTTCATCCTGATGTATGAATGGAATTCCTTCAACGGTTTCCAAGACTCCTTCTGCTGATGGAACCTGACATCGTATCTCGGCTTCCGCCAACAATTGTCGACGAGCAAGGTTGCTAATATCTCCTACATCCTCACTTCCACTGTCTTCATCACTTACATCGACATTATCAGGAGGTGTGATAAATATGTCTGCAGAAATAATAGGGCTATCTTCTTCCAGGGCTGATATAATTTCATGAACAGTCAGTCTATACAAAGAAAAGTCAAGAAGCACAATGATAAATAAATAAAAAATTATCCCGAAATGTATGCCATTGAAGAAAACGTCCCCGGTGCCTACTGTTCCCAGCGCACCTCAAATGGGGCGCTGAACAAAAACGAAAAAAAATTACACAAAAATACAAAATATCATTGTTTCTACAGTATTTGCTAATAGTTTAGTTCATAAACATACAAAAACAAAACAACAGTAATATTTTAACAAAACCATTATAACAGTTATTACTTACGCTTTCCTTGAACTCATGTTGGCCAAAATTCACAGAACTCAACTAACTGTTAAAATTAAATGACAGCGTGTGGATTTCTCAACGCCTGCTATATTACTGTCAAATACGTCTGGCTTAGAAGAAAATGATCAAATCTACCGACACTTGTTAAATGATACGATATTTAAGGCAAAATGCATGTGCACCTTAAATGGGGCGTTGGGCTAATATGGGTTAAATAAAATCTCTGGTGTCAGGTAGAGAGGGGTTAAGTAAAAAAAACTGCGTTTTCGGAATTATATTGGTCATAAGCCAATTTTTTTTCTGTATCTTTTGGTCCTATCGGCATAAGTATAGCCGTCTAATTTGTTCCTATAGGAATTAATTTGTACAAAGGGTATAAGTCAAGAAGTTTTTAAAATAGTTTGGTATTAAGGCCAAAAGTGGACTTAAGTCCTTTGTATTTATACTAATTTCATATTTTGAAATAAAAATAACTAAGAATATATTATATAGCCCTTGCCCATAAGGGCTTAAGTCATCTTATGAATATACTTAATCAAGTATAACACCAGTTAATGGTGTATATTTACTTCTGTGACACATTATAATTGTGAAAATTTTATTTAAATCTCATATTGCGGAAAATTACTATTTAACCCCTTTCTACCTGGCACCAGAGAATTATCACGTTACTTATGTGTTATGTATAATGAAAAGGCAAAAAATAAAATAGGTAAAAATTATTTGTCTTCTTTCTATCTCATTGATTATTCGATAGATACAAATACAGATATCTCCAATCACGATATACCGCATACATGCCATATGCATAGCATAAAAACGTTTGCCAATTAGCTACATGGAAAAACAATACCTACGCCCGGAGTATTTACACCTACCAAGGATGTGCTACTAAACTCTATTAGCTGCATCCTTGAACGCAATTGCTACATAACTGATGTTACATTCGAATGACAATTTCAAATGAATGATCAGCCCAAGCAAGTGTTGCAACTTGCAAGCCTGTGCTATTGCCACCTCAAGCTATTTATCTGAGCGACGCTAACGCGTCGTCTGATACAATGTCAGTTTATACTCGAATATTCGTTGCAGAGGAACAGTAAATCATAAGAAAACAACCTAATACCCGCAAGGAACGTAATTGAATGAGTTTTCAACACAAGAGGCGGACTGGTATTACTTGCGGCCTTGTCTGTTGTTTGTATGGAGTAAGCTTTTTCAACCTATGCATTTTAAATGTTCATCACAAATGATTAAATCTTTGCCAGAAGCTAAAATAAAATTCTGCCTATTTTTGTCTGTCACAAAATTTGCGATTTTGTTTGACATAATGTCAAAAGTCAAGGCTTGCGAATAGGTAATAAACAAACAAACAGATGGTAAATTATTTTAGTGACACATTCCCGGAATTTATTATACGCATTAGAAATGTTAGAAATCGGAGAATCGATTGAATTATTCATTTATTTTGTAGAAATTCTTGGTTGATAAGGCATTTTAGGGGGTGAGGGTTGTAGGTATGTATATAAATGTATGTAATTTGGTATATACAAACCACTAGTATGTATAGTTATATAGAATGACTTTGAAGTATGGCTTTGGATTGAATGAATTTTAATCTAACTATTATCAACTCGGTTTTTTTGGAGCACTGGCCACATAGGACAGCAGTTCTCAAACTTATTAAGCTGTGGAACTCTAAAGATATAAAAAATGAAAATAACATATTTCAAAATCAATTTTTTTTTATTTAAGACATTTTTTTTCAAGGTTTTCGTGAAGAATGAAACTGTTTCATTGTTTGATTTATAATTTTTTTTAAAATAGACTTCTATCTCCGAAAGCTGTATTCGCATATCTGGAGCAGCGTCCAATCTCGAAATCCTGCTTCACAGCGATGCGTTGTGGCAAAAGGGAGCAAATTTAATATATCGTGGAATCCACCGGGTGGAATTAATCACGGAAAAAAATATGTTGGTATCGTCAAATCCGCAGAGTGAACAGTTTCCCGTGATGGTAATGTGAATGAGTTTCACTGTATCGTTGAAAACGTTCAAATCGAATTTTTCCCGAACAAAATGACATTTCTCGGCCACATCAAAATTATTGCGGATTTCATAGGTTTTCTTGCTTGTTGCACGTCGTGAGAATTTTTTTTTTAAGAAAATGTATGCATATAAAAAATCTGCTTTATTAAGTCGAACATTTGTAATAAATCTGTGCAATATTGAACTTTATTAAAATCAATAAATATTCTCTCTAAAAACACATTTCATCAGGGGTTTCCATGAAATCATGCACTGATGCTCCTCTTAACCTGTCTCGTATTCTTCTCTGAGAACACCGCTCCTTTCGTTCTTCCTCTTATGCTTTATGTTTTATTTAAATCACTTTTAAAACAAAATTTTCATAATATGCCTCCGACAAATGCAGCTACACAGATTTGTATTGACAAATGAAAGACCGCCGTTTGACAGTGAAACTACCTTTTCCAAAAACGTGTCGATAAGGAAACGTTTCCGGCGGATTCCACGATAGCAGTAGGAGGTGAAAGGGAATCGAATAGTGAAGTGAAACTTAATTCCGACGGATTCCACGATAGCCTGTTTGGCAAGTTCAGGGTATTCACTCCGAATATACCAACCCAAAATTCGTTCAATGATACAGTATCAAAATACATGTTTTGATGAAGAAGAACTCTGCAGATCTATAACGGCCATACTATTCACTCACTTTAATCCGGATTAAACTTCACACCCAGGTTTAAGTGAGTTTAACCCAAACATTAAATCCAAATCCTAAAACGTTTTTTTAACCTTTTCGGCGTTGAATCCGATTAATTTTAAACTGGACTCTGTAGACCAGTTTAAGTAATTTAACCCGGGTTAAAACTAAATTTCATATTATAGACTAATTTGGTTTAAATTATCGGGTTTAAAAAAATCTGATTAATGATCGGGTGTAAAATTAACTACTTAAACCTGATTTACACCCGAAGTGAATAATATGGCCGTTAGTGTTGCAGGCTGGGTTTCATTCTGATTATATTTTCATTCTTTGAGAGATATTATGGAGAAACTTTACAAATGCTGTGCATGAACGATACTCCCCAAACATGCATTTTTGTGTCAAGTTCATTCTTTGTAAGATAGTGTGCAGTACCTCATAAAAGCTATGCTCGACCTATACTCACACGCTTGCATACTTCATGGATTGTTGCTCGTAATTTTCTTTGGAAAGGGTATGTTGCTGTACCATTTTTGTTTGCTTTTTTTTAATTATGGGTAACTCACACTTCAATAAAAAAAAAATCATACTTACCTACTTACTTTTGCATACTTACAAAAATTATTTTTGTTTTACTATTCTTAATTCAAGAAAGTCGCGGAACCCTTAAAACAGTTTAAGAACCGAGGACATAGGATACCTAAATTTAATGCGACTATCCGACGATGATTTATGCCAATACGGGTTACTCTTTGAATTCCTGGCAACATCCTATTAAGCTAACAAATTCCGAACACCCGATTAAAATGAAATAAATACAGCAATATGATGCAAACAATCCAACTAGACATAAATGAAGCTGCTGACCAGTACCATTTACAAACTCAGTACATGCTAAACTAAACTATGTAATACACTGACAATTGCACAGCAGTCACCTTCTGTGATTTTAGCGTTTAGATTGCAGTCGATAATGAATGAACATTGCAATAATAGGTGTCTATATTTATTATAAAGGGCATGATCAACGATGGTCTATTCAGCGGCATTAGCATAGATCCATATATATATTAAAATATGCGGTCTAAGGTGACTGGACACTGGAGAACAAGGATGTGAAAAACAGGGCATCCTCTATTAAATTCATACTCAGATTTAACATCTGTTAACTATATTTTGTTTTTAATTGAAGGAAACCACTACTTATGTATGGTTAGGCTACAAGCAATACATTGCACCTGTTAGCGCTATCTAAAGTGAGTAAGTAATATTTGAAGTCGCTTTCGATGAAATATTACAGATCGATCCAGTAAACGTAAAGTAGAGAAGAAAGGCCCTGCTAACGACTTAAAAATCATCTGCTCTTGTTGATAAAGCTCGGTAGGTAGGTAGGTAGTAGTGGCGGTTTAGGTAAAGAAAACCCAAGTAGCACTAAGTGCCGTTTTGTTACCACATACTCATTTGACTTGGTTGTTGTAGATGTGTCGAAGGGTAGTTTAGATCCAGCCTGTGGAATTCAAAAAGGTTATGAGTTCTTTGATGTTGTTCTTCGCGACCTCCTCGAGGGATGTGAAGAATGGTTTACCCAGAGCTCGCTGTCTAGTCCTAGCTAGTGCCGGACAAGCGCACAGGTAGTGAATAAGGGTTTCTTTTTCGGTTGCGTCGTTGCAACTGCGACAGTGTGTATTATGTGGGATGCCTAATCTGACCGCATGGTCCCCTATAGGCCAGTGGCCTGTGGTAATCGCTGTTATCCTGGCTATATCTTTACGTGTTTTACTCAAGAGGTGGGATGTTTTGTCCCTGCTATAATTTGGCCACATACTTCTGGATATGGCACAATTTGTTAGCCTCCTCCATCTGAGATTGGCTTTCGATAGGAATTCTTCGGAAATTTTTGCTTTGACTGCTCCTATTGGAATTTGAACCGATTCCGCAAGTGAGCAGTGGAGGGTTGAACCCCGCCTGGCAAGCTCGTCGGCCTGTTCGTTTCCATAAACGTTGCTGGCCTGGAACCCAGATCAGTGTAATCCGGAACTGATCAAGCGAGGCCAATTCCTCTCGGCATTCTAGTACTAATTTTGAGTTTATGTTGACTGAGGCGATAGCCTTGATGGCAGCCTGGCTGTCAATGAATATGTCTATCTTTTGCCTCGGAGCTATGTCCGTGTGTATTTTGATTAGGCGACAGGCTTCACGGATAGCAAGTATTTCCGCCTGAAACACACTGGCTGTGTCCGGGAGCCTGAAGGATTTTGAGATGCTCAGAGACTCCGAAAAAACACCCGCACCTACTCCACAGTCCATTTTTGAACCGACAGTGTAGATTGTTAAATTCGGGTCCCTGTTCACCCGTCCGTCCTGCCAGTCTGATCTTGAGGGAAATTCTACTTCAAAGTGTTTTTTAAAAAGTATTCTTGGGGAAATGTAATCCGTAGAGGGTGGTACTAGCTCTCTTGCTAAAGTAAGCAGGATGTTGCTATGACCGTAGGGTCTCGCGTACCAGCACCCAGACTCTCTGAGTCTGATCGCGCTATGTATTGTGATGTTTGTGATATGGAGGTCTAAGGGTAAGAGATGCATAAGGACTGTGAGGGCGTCTGACGGCGTTGAGCGCAGGGCGCCTGTGGTGCCTATGCACGCCGTTCTTTGTACTCTGTTGAGCTTGGTTATGTTATAGGCTTTTCCGAGCGCCGGCCACCAGACTACTGACCCGTAAGTGAGGATTGGTCGTACTACGGCTGTGTACATCCAAAGGGTCAGTTTTGGTTGCAGGCCCCATCTTTTGCCAAACGTTCTGCTGCAGGCATAGAAGGCTATGCACGCTTTCTTTACCCGCTGTTCGATGTTCAGCTTCCAGTTGAGCTTTGATAAAGCTAACTCTAACAATTTATCAAGATCACTGATATCTATTAAATATAAATATAATACTCCGTCTAAGTGTGTGCTTTAAGGTAATTCGAACTATTTTAACCATTTTAATATTCATACGTACATGGAGCACATACTCCATCCATACTCCTCCAATAAATTTGCTTAAATGGGTTCCATTGAGACATACACATGATTTTGAAAGAAACTCTCTTACCTTCTTTTTACCATAATTATCCTCCCAGTCTTTAAAGTCACAAATAGAACTAGGTCAGCAGATCAAAATTACTAAGCTCTTCTGTTACATTTTCTCTCCACACTACTTGGGCCGACACAATTCCAGTACCTACCAAGCTATTATCTCTGGAAAGACATGTAAACAAAGACTGCAAAACAGACAGGAAAAGCACAAACGATGCCTGCTGCACAGAATAGAATAGAAATCCTTTTGAGACACACAAAGGTAATAGCATCCTTTAGTGCTACTCACTCAGCCAAAGAAATCCAGAGAACTTTCTCCACATACACTTTAACGGGCGTTTTGTTATCTTCTTCAGCTTTTTCATCTCGTTGGCTGGTTTTTTACGACTCAATTCGCTCCAAATAATATATTCAAAGGTGCCAAGACATGCAAGCATGCATAGCATATCCATTCATATATGGCAGCTGTCATCATCGCCAACCGTGGCCATAGAAACAGGCGAAACGTTACGTTACGATGATGTCAGGAAAATCATGAGTGTTGGCGTTGTTGGGTTAGGAAACGAAAGTGCTCACAGGAAATCCTTTCAATGTTTTATTTCCCGAAATTCGCAGAGAAAACGTAAAATCATTTAATGCATTGTAATAATGTTTCGTTTTATATCGTTTTTACTTTTAAATAAAAAAAATTCACCAAATAGGTGTATGTAGGTACATACACACCTGTATCTACTATCTAAGAGTGGTGTATGTATGTGAAACTTACGTCAACTTGATGAAGGATGGGATGGTAGGTATGCTTAGAACACGGGGCGTCGAGTTGAGTGAATTTATTTGCAAATGGTGTAGATTAGGATGAATGGGTGGTGCAGGTGGAATGTATATATTTTTTTTTTCTTATTCTTATCCTAATCCATTCTTCTAGGTAGGGTTGAAGACACGAGCATGATGTTGTCGACAATTGAAAGAACTACAGGAGCTGAGGAACCTTCTTCGATCGAAATTGTCAGAGAATATTAGGTAGATGTAGTGTTTGAGTAGAAGTCATTCTTAGACCCATTTATAACCAAACCAGCTTATTTTTTCAAGTGAACTGCCGTTCCTTATAATAATATGGTCGTGATATTTGGGTATACTGACCGAAAAAGTTGTATCGCGGGTACTAGCTCGCGAAAATAAATTCCTTGTGTAAAAATTACTAACAAATTTGCCAGTGCCGAGCTTCCATGCTTCGGTTGTTTGGTCACGTTAAACGCATGTTCCCAACTGTGAGTTCGTGAGTTCATTCTACCAATATAAACCTCTGCGTAGCTCGGCAACATAACTACTAGCAACTGAACGCAACAGATGAAAAAGACGAGCGGTTTAAGGTCATAATTGACAGTCTCGGGGCTCGAAAACTGACATCATGAAACACAATGCACGGTATTCAATTTCATTGTTAAGACTAAATCTTACGAATTTACTGTGGCGAAGTTTTAAATATAGTTTTATGTATTGCGACCTATAAAAAATATTTAAGGTGAAGGTAAAAAATGCTTATTAGTAAAGCCCAATGGAATGAAGCACACCACAGCTGCAAGAGCGAAGCAACTATGATTAAAACATGTACTGCGATAAATCCTCATATAGCAAAGTTCTGCTCAGAGGATCCATTAGTGTGTGTAGTATAAAAGGCAATCCAAATTGTTGGACAGAAAAACCTCATAGTAAAACATGACCACGTCTCGTCCAGATATACCTTTACCATTCTGTTGCTGCGCAGAACTGGCTATCATAAATGACAGTAGAGAAAGGAGTCGACATCGCCCTACAAATTTATCGATGGTCTGAAAATCGACTTCGTAACCGCTACGATAAAATGCTCTGTTACACTTACGAAATATCTGCACGGTAGCTGAAGCTGACGCGTGGAGATAACCCAGTAGTCGTTATACTTACTTAGGCGGTTCTAAAGTTCGGGGTGAAACGAGGCCCAACTAACAAGCGCGGTCCTTAGCGATATGCTTCCAGTTGCGCACTCCAAGTCGGTTGAGGTCGCTTTCCACTTGCGTGAGCCTCTTTTCCTCTACTGCGTTGTCCCTACGGGTTAGACACCAGGGTTCCCAGGTCTTAAGAAAAAAAAATCCCCTTTTCTTAACACTAAAATTACTTTTTTTCCCCTTTGAAAACCAAAAAAATCCCTTTTTTGTCCCCGAAGAAAAAATCTTTGAGTAACCAGCTTTTCAACTCGGACAATGCTTCCTATTGCGTGAAATATTTTTATTTTTTTTGTTGGTTCTTCCTTCATTTCAAATAAAATGAAAATTATTTTCACTTATCCATTAAGTTGTGCCACTTAAAATCGACCTGTCTCGCCCAAAACGACTTTCATAGGAAGGAATGTGTGGCCCAGTACACGGGCATGACTTTCATTCACATGAACGACTTGGCTATACTCAAAAACAACGTCTCATTGCAATGAAATAAAGTTTGACAGGAATAATGAAATCGAAAATACAAAAATTGTATGGTAAAGCCAAAGCGGACTCCCGCTTTTTACGTCCTCACTCTACCAACGCAAATACCAAAGATTTTTATCGAAAGCGCTTTGGTTTCGAAAAAGAACCTTCATGCGTCATGTCATGCCCATGCGAGAATTATTTCTGAAAGTGGATTTTTGGTCCATTTTCTGTATGATCTACCTATCTCCTTTCTATACTCACTCAAAATCTACCTGATTCTGACACGATGTTCATGGTAAGGAGTGTATGGCCAGGCCATGGTAATAGTTTTATGAAATGCCAAAAGAATGAATACATTCAGAAAACAAACAAAAAAGTGAAATGTTGCATGGACACCTTTCTTGAGCATGATGGTTGTTTTTGTAGGTTGTTAACAATTATTTATTCTAAAAAATGCCCTTACAAACTGTTTTTGATAGGATTTTAAGATTTTTCCCCTTTTTGGATTTTTTTCCCCGTTTTTATCCCTGTCCCCTTTTTTCCCCTTTCGTCTTAAAAAATCGGCAAAAAATTGGTAGATGATTTAAGGAAAGAGCTTCTATTTTCGAAAGCACAAGTGGAAATAATTCGGAATGGGAAGAAATAAGAGAAAAAGCGAAAAACGATCATAAGAAACAAATAAATCAAGAAAAAGAATGGATTTAAGTCTGAGAATAATACCAAAAAATTTAATTTTTAATTAATTAATAAATATGTTTAAATTTTCCGATCTGGGTTCATTTATATATTTTGACAATACATAAAACATAATATACCTACATAGAATAGATAAATAAATTTTAAATTCAGTTAAAATGAAAAAAATCACAATTTTTTGGCAACCGTTTTATACCTACCTACTGTCCTAACTACAGAAATTTCACGAATTGAGTATAGAATTTTGCTAGAATTTACAGAATTATTGGATTTCCAGAATTAGAAAAAAGAATTTCTATTTTGGAAAAACAGAATTTAAAAAAATTCATACAGCATTTTTGAGAGATTTATAGAATTTTGGGAATACAGAATAATGGCTTCCTGATTTAAACACCTATAAATGGGTCAATATTTCAAAACATTAATATTTTGGACCTCGAAATGGACATTTACTATAATAATCAAATTTAATATTTTTTTTGTTACTCTGTATTTAAGAAACATTATTAAATATTTTAAGCCAATGGGCCACCAAATATTGTTAATTTTAAATACTTTTTTTCACGGGAATGACAGAACTAACATGGAAATGACAAAATCCTATCTTGGTAACGACGAGACATTTTCGGTTTTTTTATTTACACTTTTGCGAGGCGCCGTTATAAGCACAGATGACCTTTTATATCAATTTGAAATAAAAAGTGAAAATATTTGAACATTTTTTGCAATATGATTGAGTATGTCATTTCCGTGCCAAAAATGTCATTACCGTGTATGCCACAGGAACCATGGAAATGACGACATGGAAATGACATCGAAAGGTATTTCTCTAAAATAAAACCGAACTTTACTGAATATTTTCCTAAAAACGCATACAATTAATTAAGTACATAAAAAAGGCAAGCATTGGGACAAATATTTGATTTAATTATTACATTATTAAATTCAAAAACACTAACCACGGTAATGACAACTTTGGATAACGAAAACATGAAACGCCTTAACCACATGAAAGAAAAATCACTACTGATATATATATGGGCTTATTGCGAAATGTTCCAAAAACAATCAATATGTCCCGTTATTAATGTGAAATCCGCCGCCAAGTTTGCGGCCGTTAATTCAATTTTTTTAAATATTTACTTTTTGTCACGGGAATGACAATTTTTTTGGGGACAATCACTAAATACCTTCCACGTAATTTTTTAAATTTCCTTAAAATAAATTGACTGGGCCCCAGTCCTCATTGTCCTTTCTTCTTCAAGGCTTCATCAATAAAAATTGCAAACCGGCTTACATTTTACAAATAAAATACATTTGTTGAATGAAGGTACAACTTGGGACATGCCATGGTAATGACAATTTGGGTGTTTAAGTTAAAATTTCGGCATTACTATGCATTTTTATTTTTATTTATTTATGTGTACATGTTAAAAGAGCTTCTGCAGAAACGTGTCTTAGTCGAATATTTAAAAAAAATAATGTTTTTTAGCCTATAAATGCCTGACCGCAAAATATTAATATTTTGAAATATTGACCCAATATACGACTGTCATCCCAAACAGACCGATAACTATAAGTTTGTCGATTAATTTTTCGGTAAACAAATTTCAAAATTTTTACCAGCAAAAGCAGAAAAAATCCTCCATCACAAAGGCTGCATCGCATTTACACATCCACCTGTTCTGCATATTCAGCCATACACCCCTTATTGACAGCCCAATGATTCTAAAAAGGCTTCATCGTTCTCATCAGTTCTGTTTTTGAACCCCCTCTCCATCCACTCACTTCGGTATATATGTACTATACAATGTTCAACACAAAATTACATTTGCTTTGATCATGTAATTTAGCCATCAGTCGCATATATTGAAAACCAGATAGAGATACGTTTGGATGGACGGGTTTTAGATTCACGTGAGTAATCCAGGGGTCGATAACCGGGTAAATTACGATGGGGTTATGCTTACACCTCGTTTACCCTTTTGCGTTTGCCATTCTCTGTATTTTTTTTTTTCTGATTTCACTCTTCATTCGCACATAACACTGATATGTACCTCCTTCGTTATCCCGCTGTGGGTATGGGCACGGCTATAGGAAGTTTGTAATAGGAGAGCTCCTCTGATTTGACTACCCCATCGTGTGTCTATCTACCTTTTGGTGGAGGGTGACTTAGGATTAGAAGCTTTGCATTTGTGTGATGGGGTATAGGTAGTTTAAAAAGCAAATCACTACCTATTCCATGCGAAAACAAAACGAATAAAAATGTTTACCCAAAGGAAACCGAATCAGCAACGGGGCGGGAAGGGATCAATGTGTTGTAAGCCTAAAATCGATTTGTTTTGTGCTGATATCACATTTTAAATGGGAGGATGATTGGCTTATACGCTTGCCTATGAATATATTTTTGTTTTCCCTTTAGTATCATTTCACAAATACCCAGCGAAATGATTTAAGTATCACTTTATACCTACGAGAGTGCAAATGTATTAGTATTCAATCCATAATGTACATAAATCGTGTAATGTGACGTAGACAACGGGTCAGTATTTTAGATCTGTGTGGTATTTATTTTTAATCCACTTTGGATGGGTGCATTTAATACCGTATCAGTCAAGTGTTTATAACAGCTCTGGAGCGCATTGGTAGGTATATGTGCATAGATTACAAAATGAAAAACAGTCAAATACACATTTTCAAGAACAAGTTCACAGAAACATTTCGATTTAAAACCTTTCAACTGCAAGCGGCGAGAAACTTTTACGTTTTAAATGTCATTTTTACGTTGTCAAAGAATTTGCAATGCAATGCTTGACAGTATACTCTCACAGCTATTAAAACTCGACGTTCTGGCAGACAGCGCAATGTGATGTTGACAAACTGTTTGACAGGTTTTAATGCGGTTTCAAATATGTCAAACGTCAATACCATGCGGTGTACTGTACACGTGCATTAGTAGGTAAGGTTTGTTTACGGAAATACAAAATAAAATTGCAAAATAAATCAGGCGGTAAGGTGCTAGTACACGGCATGTAGCAAGCCACATACGTATGTAGCACTGACGTCATTTTTACGTCATCGAGTGGTCCCAATGGCTACATGCCGTGTACAAGCTCTCTTTGTGCACTCTCTGTTTACGTCAGAGCTACATACGTAAGTGGCTTGCCACATGCCGTGTACTAGCACCTGTACACATTACTCAACAGGAGCATACTGCCTGCAATGAAATTCAATAAGAATATTCGGTAAAAAAAATATCAAGGACAAGAATATTATAATGCCATCCGACTATCTGTAATGGAGTGGTAAGCTTTCTTTGTTAGTCCAATCAAATTTATGTCTATGATATGGTAACTGTGTGAAAGTATGACCCCATATGACTGTGTCACCTTGTAAGTGAGTTTTACATAAACTGAAAACTAACAGTGCTTGAGATTGATTTTGAAAAATTACCGAGTGACCGTAACTGAAAAGCTTAAAAATGACAGAGGTTTCGAAAAATTATCCCGTGAATTAAAATCTGACCATGTGCGGAAAGAGAAACTACTTCGAGGTTGGAAAACTGACAGAATGATTGAAAAATATTTGTGTAAGAAAGTATAAAAGTGTGTTTAAAAAATTATAGTGGGTCAATACAGTGCCATGCCAGTGGATTGTTTTGGATGCTTGACCTGAGCGAGGTTTTCAAATGAAACTTCTCAATTCAGCCCTACAGATTAGGAATTCAATTGTAGGTTTGTAGGTCCCATTCTAAGATCATATTATGTCGTCTTTTTTAAGCGGAGGGGTGTCATTCCATAGAAACAGTTGTCCCGAACCGAAATCTAAGCCCCACTAACTTAGACTCTTTTCCCGGGCGGACTATACCATCCAATATTACTTCGCGGAGCGGGCTATCCGCTTTTTTTACACCGTTGCTCTTGTCTACGTCTGCATAACTCTTCTTTAGCTTTCCTCCAGTCTTAGTTCGGTTTGTATGCGGAATACTAATTCGTTTACGATGTAGCATCACTCACAGATATTATTATTCTCCATATCAAATGTAGTACATATATTTTAACTTACAATTCAATCTTACTTTTGCTTCCAATGAAACTTGAGCAATTAAATACAATGGATTACAGTTTTCGTTGCATCCTGGACATGCAGGCAGGTTCTGTCTGTCATGTCTTCTACTAATGGTTGTATCTTCGAAAAACTTAAGTTTACTTGTCCATCTGGGTGCCGTGACATAAGGCCATGCGACATAAGGCCATATTTCGAAATATTGCCTTATGACGCTTTCGAAAAACGACATAAGGCCATATTCGAACCTATGTCGCTTTGATAATGCCGAATGCGTAATAAAGATGGCCTTATGTCACTTTCAAATCATTTTTCAGTCCATCTGCATTTCTCAAAAGTATCCCATCACTGTTGTCTCTACATAATCTGTAATATGTTTTCGTATGTCATCCTTCTTAAATTCGTTTCGCTTCGCCGCAGCAAGTATATCTGAACGGATCCTTACGATAACGTACGCTGCCGCGTTTAAAACTGTCCTAAAAGCGCATACGACTGTACGGTCAGTCTAGAGAAATACATTATTCCTTCGTATTTTCTGCCCATTCGAGACTTCTCGATTCTAGCCATCGTGATGATGGATGATCTCGTTTGCATCAGCCCTAAATCTTCTTGGTATTTAGCCATTTCTATAAGCCTATATAACATGGTACTTTATATTGCAAAGCACAGGTCCGAGAATGGATCTTTTCGCAGACTTAAGCCCACATTCCTTAAATGCAAAAGAACAGGAACAAATTCTTGAACACCGAGTCTATATAAGCGGTATTACTTCTATAATGTTTTACTAAATAGATTTCCTAATATGTAATAGATTTCCTAATAATTCCATTATTTTGTTATTGCTTGAGCGAAAAATACCTACGTGCAGCATCAATATCAGCACGCATCCTCGTAGTATTTCAAGTCGACAACAATTGTAAACAACTCAGTGTTACAAAAATAATACTTTGCACACATCCAAGGACATTCTCCGAAAATAAAACAGCAAGTCCCTTCCCTACACCTTTCCACGATTAACTCTAAATAAAGGAATCTCACATGCAATACCGAGATCCGAAAAAAGTGAAAATCAGCGCTAAAGGCAAGTCATCTATTTACTACCTACGCATATCTTCGGCTAGAAGAGACCCTGTGACAGCAGTATGTCAAGTCGAACGAGAGTTTGAATATATCGCACGACAATGAATGATTTAGCTTCTCCTCACGTCGTTTTATTGATGGCTTGCCAGGATGTGTATACCTATTGCTGTTGATCCCCCTCCATTTACAGTGGCACTGATTCGTATCTCGTATCTCATACATAACCATCGCTTGTCAAAGTGACATTTATGTCAGAAAGTGTAAAGTTATTAATAAATAAATCCTATCTATTAATGCTGGCATTAGTGAAAGGGCGTTGGAAAGGGAAAGAAAAAATTATCTCAGCCGAACAATGAGTCGGTACAAACCTTTTATCTAAACGCCAAACGAACCTTGGCTGGCGTATCCTCTTTCATCCGGCTGCTGTCAGTCGCTCAATTCATTATCGTCATCCGAAAAGCAAAAGCTTTTAATCAATTAAATATGCTTTTTGATGAACAGATAAGAGGACGACGCGACGCACTCGTGGGAGCGATGATAACAATGCGAGGGCTATGTAGCGAGTTGTGAGTACAATCAAGGACTTTGCGCGATATGCGGGAGACATTCAATTTTGTCCCCTGTAGTGATTTATTTGTTTCGCTTTGGATAAACAATTGACAGATGGTTAATAAAGCAACCAGTTACAATTTACAAAATGTGGGGACGCTTCCTTTGCTTGGCTGCATAATTCTGTTATGTTGACAGGATAAAAGAATATACATTAGTGAATAATTCGCTTTATTTCTTTTGCCACAAGATATTCAAATTTTGCGTGGGCAGGTCCTGTGAAGAAAATTCCAAGAAAACTAAAAATGAAAAGTTTAGAGACGGCTTATGAATGGAAGGCTCGAGAGACTTGGAGAGCGTGTGGATCTTTCATGACACATGTGTCAACAGTTGAAGAGGAAAATACAAAAATATAACCTCGCTGAGAGGATCAAAACAGGACATAAAAGCAAATCATTTTATTGTCAGCGGCAGTCGCACGTTTGTCAGCGTGCGCCTCCTTGTGGCAGTGATAAATCACTTTTCACAAAATCGACAACAAATCTTTTGCGAAAATGGATTTTCCCTGTTCGGTTGTTGTCCTATTTTCAACAGCAATGGTGTCAAATATCCTTGCCCTTGGCTTAGAAATAAATCCCTCTCTGTTGCGCGCGAATTTGTTTGTATTTTTGGGGTCTGTTTGCTTCCTGGGATGTGTGCTATGAACTTCAATTTGCCGATTGTCAACGATTTATGTCCCATATACGCACACACATGTTACTGGGCCGATGATTTATCTAAGGAGAGTGTTCGATTAGCGAGGACTCTGTGAAATTAAATTGTTGACATTGGTGTCGGTCGCTTAGCAAAGTTGTGATTGTGAAATATCGTATAGGTAGTATTTGTTTGAGATAAACTTAAAACTTTTCGAACTCAGCACATATCTAATGAACATTTTTAGACATTTCGATGGATTTAGTAAGGATTATCTCTGTCCCTAAAATAGCAAAGTTTACAAAATTGAAGGACTAAACAAAACAAAACAAATTTACTTCTGTATTGATCTGTGACCAATATTCGAACAATTTTTGTTGAACTAAGCTCGCATTCAGAGCAAGGATAGGTATGATAAGTTATGGCAGGTATCGTATTCATGCTTCATGCGAACATACTGGAATGGATGGGTTTCATCATCCGAAATGAAAGCTGAGATTATTCACACTGTATTTTCATATCCAGACATAATTCTGGCGGCATGTCTCATTTAAAGTCTGGCAGCTATTTAACAATTTTAGGTAGGTATACTTTCTGCACTTTTTCGATTATCCATGCATTACTCAGCTTCCACTGACTGGGTTTTATTAATCCCTTAAGCATATTGACAATGTAGGTATACATAAAAGGTCGCGTAGACGGCGTAGATCACTTCGGCCCTATTTCATAAAAATTGACAATTGCGACAAGTGACAGATGACAATTTTTAAGCTAAAAAACAACTTTCAAATTTATGTTTCATACGAGTAAATAGCTAATTAGACAATTTTGCAGAAATCTCGAAAAATAACCGACAAGTTTTGGATTTATTACAAAAATGTATACATGACAGTGGACTGTCCGGAATTTTCAGAAAATTGTCATGAATATTACAACAAATTTGTACTAACAGTTTTTTATGGGACAAACAAAAATTTACAATATCTATACCTACAATTTTGTCAGTAATTGACAATTCTGACAGTCGTTTGAGTTTCGTCCAACTATTGGTAGTGAAATGACAAGTAGTACCTACGATTTAAAATAGTATAGGTCGATATAGGTCTTTAGTGAGTATACGCTATTAAGAGCTTGTTAAAATATGCAATTCCTGTGCACGGCACCGGCACCGAATCAATGTTCCAGGACTCTCATTGAAACTCGCACGCACTGCTTCGATATAATCAATTGAATGGATTGTGTTTGGACGAGCAATGAGTTTAGCATCTTAAATCGATTCAGTCTCACTGAATTTTTAAATTACCTACTCTCATCACATTTGACGAGCTTAAATCAATATTCCGATCCGACCATATTTTGTACGAAATTTGCAAACTGTAATTTTTGGGACACCCGAACACGCTCGTTAAGTATATAAGTAAGGAAGTCAAATATTCCTGGTACACCATAATAGAGTGTACAGGTGTAAACTAATAGTATGAGATGAATACTACATACTACTCATATTGTGAATGTGGCCGATATTTTTTGAATTCGTATCCTCACTCTAGTGAGGAACCTCTCCATCGTTTTCCCGCTCCACAAGAAAGAAAACCCTCTAAACTGTGCCAACTAGAGAGGCATCAGTTTCTTCAACATTGCCTATAAGATCCTATCTATACTATACTGTGTGAACGTCTGAAACTATTCGTCAATAAACTGATTGGTCCCCACCAGTATGATTTTAGTTCCGGTATGTCCATTAACTGAACAAATATTCACTCCAGGTCAGATGCTGGAAAAAATCCCAAATTGTCAGCAAAATTTTGTAGGTAGTATAAGGAACTCTATACTACTGCTATAAACTCTGATAACAACATCTCAGAAGAATTTAAACGAAGAATACCTCTTCCCAACCCCTGTTTCGTTGGACTGAGAAGGCTGCATATAGTACCTACACCTAGTTGTATATCCCAAGGAACTAAGGACATTCTGTATTAGACCTTGATAATCCCAGTACTACTGTATGGTGTTGAAGCTTGGACTAAAGCTGAGGAAGATATTATCCTTGGTCGCTTCGAGGGAAAGATTCTTTGTAAAATTGTTGGTCCCGTTTGCGTTAACGGGCTTTGGAGGAGGAAGAGATCAGAAAAGTACGAATCAGCCGATTAATATGGCTAGGAGATACATATCAAAATAATAAATGCCCCTGTCAGCATTACAAGATCATCTGCTCAAATAATTGATATCTTGGATCTTTTAACAGACCTAGCCCATTCAAATATACATGTGGGAACTGAACACACCCCGTAGTCAGGGCCACCAACACAACGCAAGAAGAAGATGAAAATTTAACGAAGACGTAACGACGAAGACGAACGACGAGATAGAATCTATTATGCTAATGTTTCCGTCAGCACTGGAAATTATTTGTGGCATGTGATAAATTGGCTCAAGGAAGTTAAGAATAAGAATGATCATAAGTATGTGCGGCTTATGGTATCTACCAATTGCAGAACATAATCTATCATTCAATTCAGCTGATCATTTTGATAATCTTTTTTATAAAGGTAGACTCAAAAATTGTGGACGAAGTCACTTGTAGCAGGACCAAGGTAACTGCTATTGTTAAAAATTTGCACCTCCGTTGGAAAGACCTAAAAGTGCAAAAATATGGATTCCCTTAGCCGGCTATCATTTTGAGGCAATAATAAATAAGCAACTGGCAATAGGAAACCGGCAATATTATCGTTCACAATTATTTTACTTTGAATGAAATTAGAAGTGTCCCATCAAAGCAAAAAACGGACGAACAAAAAATTTCTTTTTGTCTTAATGTGGGAGCCGCCTTAAAAATGCAATATAACATTTTTTAAATACCCGATGCACTGCATACAATAAGACATGCAAAATGTTAGTCATGTGAGTTAGTACATATACTGAAAACAAAGCTACTCGACCGATATAGTCCAATTACAATACGAACGACACGCGACGATGGTAAAAAAAGTTATCTCATAAAATTTCTTGATTTGACTATTTTTGGATTATGCGGACTTTAGAGTAGATAATATTTTGTATTCCCTTTGACGTTTCCTATTATTTGGAAAACCGCCATAACAAAGTCTCATGTCAACGGAAAATTTAATAAAATTAAATCACCCCTATCGGCAATTCCGAGGGAAAAATGTTTCCCCCGAATATTTTTTGTTCCCGGTAATTAAATTTACCCATCGTGAATTTCCATCGGAAAGTTTTTTCCCCTTAGAGAGAGAGAGAGAGAGAGAGAGTAGAGTTTTAAAAAAATAAAAATTAGTTTTCATATATGAAGTGCGCATTTTTTATTAGCGATGGAAGAGCATGAGGAAGTGGAGATTGAGAGGGCTCGACAAAGATTAATAAGAAGAATCTTAAGGGATGCATCTATACTTTAGGTATTCCACAAGCTTTGTAACTGTAAGCCAGAACTAAAAACCTTTCTTAACATCCTGTAGTTTTAACTAATTTTCTTAGATTTCATAAATACTACCGAGTGAATAAGCTAACGTTTAAATACTTGTTGGAGTTACTCGTGGATTCTTTGCCGCAAACCAAAAATCGTTTGGAGTTTCCCCATTAATTAAGCTAAGCGCATGTTTGCGCTTATTTTGCAAAAGGCGGTTACCAGGTTGGAGAGGGAAACGACCACGAAGTTGGATTAGGCCAATCATCTAAGTATTTCGAAAGTGCTTTGCTTTTTTTTGTATAGGTATATATAGACCACCATTGTCGGGTCTCTTTTCGTCTCCTTGTTTTTCAAGGGAGTCCGCCTTTTCGCTGCCGTCGATCCCTATGTGTCCTCGTACCCAAGTGATGTTGTGATGGTTGTCTGCTCCATGCATCTAATCACCGCCTGGTTGTCCAGTGCTATTAGGATATTTCTTCCTTCCACCTGACTCTCAAGCAAGTAATCCAACGCATGCAGCAAAGCAATCATCTCAGCCTGGTATACTGAAGTGAGTTTCCCGAGGCTAATGCGACGGGCTAGTTCCAGATCTTCTGAAAAGATTGCGGCCCCCGCTCCGCCATCCATCATGGATCCATCTGTGAAAATTTCTTTGTATAAATTCATTTGCTATATCCAGATATTTTTCCATATGATTAAGAATAATCTGAAGCTGTTTTGTATTTGTTGTGTTTGACCTTCATTACAACACTGACAATATGCATTATTTTTTCTAAATATTTTGCAGAAAAACACTTACATTGTTGCTCTTTAGCTAAAGTTCCCAGACGAAATGCCAGCGGAATATTTCGGGGAAAATTACGATAATATTTCCATCGGAAATTTATTCCCGATAGCTATTTTTCCGACGGAATTTTTTGTTTGATTTCGAAATCATTCACGATACCTATTTTTTCCGACGGAATTTTTAGTTCCCTTTCGAAAACTATTCACGATACCTATTTTGTGAAAAAGGGAAACATTTCGGGGGAAATATTATTCCCGATAGGGGTGACGGTACACAGTTCTTCCGAAACTTGTAAACAGAGTGCCGGTACAAAGACGGTACGTAAAGACGGAAACAACATAGATTGGGTCAACTTTTATGAGACTTTTGACATTTGTACTTAACTAAACAATTTTTTCCCCCGTTATAGTTCCCCGTTATAAATCTTGAAAAAAAGATATTTTATTTTGGAAAAAAAGATTTTCAACTTTTTTATCTGGGAACACTGGGTAGAATAAGCGGGAAGAAGTTAGCAGCAGAAGACACGACGACGACGATTTTTCCCTGAATTGTTAATTTTTTAAGGTGTATTAATATAAAGTTATGTAACTAATAAAAACCCTACATACATATCGAATCATCTTAAATTGTATAAGTTTTGTAAATGGGCCTTATATCCACACTCTGAAAGCAGTTCTTTCTCTTGGGTGTTTCTTTCCTAAAACAACAATAAAAAAAACGCTGAAAGCTCACTTCGGAGTAGAAGTGATAACTTTTATCACACTCCCTCCATCACTCCATCCAGGGCTCTGCATAAAACAAGAACATTGCCACCAACCTGCTATTCAGATTTAGGATCCTTGTGTAAGCAAAGTCTATTTTTGTTCTCTAATCAAATATTTGGCAATTTGGTTTTATTGCATACTTCCATGCGTCACTATAAGAAATTGTCATAGTCCGTGTGGTCAAGGTGATACTTCTTCTCGTCTTATCACTTTCCCAGTCAGACAAATTACTTGAGATCTATTTTATACGACTCTCCTCCTTCGGTGTCAACCTACTTATTGATTTCTTTATTTATTTTAGCGAACCTACTTTATTTGTATTTTATTGATGAGTATTGACTATAGAGTACCTATCTACCAGATAATTTGTTGTGGTAGGTACCTAGTCTCAAGCACTTCATTTGAATAGCATTTCATCTACCAAAGAGAATCAGTAAAATCCATTTGATACCTTTTTTGTCTCCAAAATGTACCTACTTTAATTTAATATTTGCAAAGTCACAGACGAATCAAATAAGAGCTTTGAACAAGGATTGTAATACCAATGACCATCATGGCATAGATTTTATTATGAGTTCTCTTTGTTGCCATAGACGTACTACTGAACGTCTCTTGCAGAAGACTAACTATATTGTTTGATGAAGCTCAGTCAGACAAATACGATTGATGGCATATGGTTTCACAATAAAAGTACATTTCATGCATTACGCACAATTGCTTTTCGATATTCTGAATCATTCAGTGAACTCAAAGCATTGGTTATCTGATGTCTACTTGCAGTTGAATTGATGTTTCAATATAGATGGATTGCGAATTTTAAAATGTTTTCAAACCTGTAGAGAAACCACCGAAGCGGTGTTCCTTAGAAATTGGTACAATTTTATCATCGTCATCAATATTCTGGCAAAGACAACATTTTTAAGAACCATTTTGAGGTTGGCATCTGGATTGGTTAAATTCAAGATAAAAATGATTTACAAAGAAGAATTTACTTTTTGGGTAGGTAGTTTTAGAGGGTTTTAACGAAAACTCTGTTGTTTTCGACCCGGTGTGAATAGGTGACAGGTGTCAGTATAAGAAACGAACAGCTTTTCATCAGAATATGTTTTTGAATGCAAAACTGGAAATAAAAAAAGTGTTACCATCGGCCTGGCCGATTTACAAAATAAAAAATAAATGATGTTGGAAAATAAAAGTAAAAGTAAAGAATACAATTAAAAATAAAATTTCTTAGAAAATAAATACTATGTACAATAATTTGTTTTTGAAGCTGTCTCTCGACAAAGATAAATCTATATCTGTACAAACGCTGTTGAAAGCTATAATGGCTCTTGTTATCGGCTCATTAAGGCCATAATTAATGTTCGATGATTGAGATGCCGTGTTCTCAAAGATCTCGTCGGTGCATATATTGGCATCAGTGAGAGCAGAACAGGACATCTTGTATGAAAGCATAGCAAGTCTCTGACAAACATTATATCATGAATTTGACGGCGCGATTTCAAAGATTTAATGCCCAGAAATAAACACCTTGCCTTATAATTTGGAGACGCTTCCCAGTGCAATTTATAAAAGATGAATTTAGTGAATCGCCTTTGAATTTTTTCAAGGCGATCAGAATAGGTTGAGAATGCAGGATTCCAAATCACATCAGCATATTCAAGGAGGGATCGAACTAAGGCAGTGAATAGCGAAAGTAAAGTAAATGGGTCTCTGAAGTCCCTTCCATTACGTTTTATAAAGCCAACAATAGAATTAGCCTTCGCAATAGTATATTCAATATGATATTTAAACGAGAAAGACGTATCGAGTGTGACTCCTAAATCTTTAATTTTATTTACCCTGTTTAAGTTAATTGAATTAATTGTATAATTATATTCGAAAGTAGATGCACATCTATTAAAAGAGATTGCATTGCATTTCTTTATATTTAATTTTAAGCGATTGACGTTGCACCAATCAATTATTCTATCCAGGTCAGATTGAATCAAAGCACAGCTCTCTACATTTTTGATAGATGAAAATAGTTTTAAATCATCCGCATATAGTAGGCATTGGCTATATTTGACCGTTGACACAATATCGTTTATAAAAATAATAAAAAGCAGTGGACCTAAATGGCTCCCTTGCGGAACACCAGATGTACAGTTAATACGATTCGAAATCGATGTTCCGATTTTTACTCGTTGAACGCGACCAATTAGGAAGGATGAAATCCAGCGAAGCATTACAGAGTGAATTCCAAAGGCTTCAATATATCCAATATAATATCCTTTTGGAATTAGCATACACCTTGAATAAGACAGCTCCTGGATCAGGAAACAACGCTCAGGTTTAGTTCATCTAGCAGACTTTGCTCACAACAAATATAGCTCCACAAAAAGCCGTTTGGTCATCATCATCACCCACCTTTATTTTAGCGGAAACTATTTTTTTTTTTTTTTTTTTTTTTTTTTTTTTTTTTTTTTTTTCAGAGTTTAATAGTCTGCACAAGTGTTTTATTCTTTTACTCACTGATTTTACCTCTTGCTGGTTCACATTTATAGCTTCTTGCTTGTGGTCTTGTTTTGTGGCTACTGTTGAAAATGTAATTCTGGCAATTCCTCAGTACAAATATAACACCCTATGGTGAATAATCTATCTATTATAGTTAAGTCTTATACTTAACCTTTATACTTAAACATTATATACATATTCTTTTGTCTTGAAATACACCTCATTGAATTCGGACTGGTTTTATCTTTTTGTCCTTGGAGTTCCGAACATAGGTTATGGGCCCAGACAGTGAACATCTTGTTGCAGCGAAACATTTGTTAACCTCCAATGGATGTATTTCTCATGGGGTCGCATACATCAGTGTGTATTAAATCTAAAATACCTTTGCTTCTATTCTGTTCACACACATATGGTAGCGAGCATAATTTTGCTTTCATGCAAACTTCACACTGAATATTAGAATTATCGATTTTGCCTTTACATTTTAGACCACTCATCAACAAGGACCAGCGAGGAAAGTAACTCTCTTTAAGCAACTTCTACAGTTGAAAATGCAAGAGGATAACCACGTGTTCCCGCATCTTAATAATTTGTCATCTCTCGTTGAAAAATTAAAAAAGATAAGTATTGAGCTCCAAAGATGAACTTCTATCAATAATTTTACTCTCTAGCCTCCCCACTAGCTACGAAAATTTCTTTCTTGCAACAGAAGCGCGAGACACTTTACCAACGTGTACTAACCTAAAGATAAAGCTTCTTGAAGAAGGACACAGGAAAGACAATTCCGCACCGGAGCAGGCATTGTACGTACGAAACCGAAGGCAAAGACAAACCCCACATTTGCAATGATAAATGCAGCATGCGCCGGAGGGTTCACAAGCCGATCGTGGATTTTCGACAGTGGATCTACAAGTCAAGTTATGATAAAAGTATGTATACTAGTTTTCGCCCACACATTGAACAGATTGCACTAGCTAACGATGAGCATGTCTTATCGGATGGCATTGGTTTGTTTTGAAAACAACTCATGGTACTGTCATTCTGAAAGATGTTCTATTTGTGCCGACGATTAAGATGAACTTTGTCTCAATTTCAAAAGATGCAGAAAAATGTAATCAAATTATTTTTGACCAAAATGATGCAAAAATTGTGAACGGTAATGGAAATATTTTATTATCTGCAAAGATGGTGCAGAGTATGTACATTTGTGAAATTAGGAGAGATTTATTATACTTAAGTCTTAGGCTGCGGTTCCGGTGCCAGCGAATGTAAGCGAATTTTACTCGCGCGAATTCGCAAAGTTCGCTGAAATCATTTTAGAACGCATTTCCTATGTTATGTTCGCGCGAATAAATGTTGTGCACTAGAACCACAACATAGAAAATGCGTACTTTTAAATGATTTCGCATCGGAACCGCAGCCTTATACTTAACCTTTATACTTAACATTATATACATATTCTTTTGTCTTGAAATACACCTCATTGAATTCGGACTGGTTTTGTCTTTTTGTCCTTGGACTTTATTGTGTCCCTCTTTCATAATAAACCTTAACTCACCCATCGCTGCCGAATGTAACCTTAATCATAGAGACCACTGTAAACTATATAACGTACCCTGTAAACTTTCCAGTCTTTGTGCAACATTATTACGTAATTTAGAAAAGGACACCTTAAAAGTAAAACGCGGATTGGCGATGGAGGAACTTACGACAGAAGTTACAAACTATTCACATTTCAGTGAAGGGTTGAACGTGAAATATTTTGATTCTTCTGAAACAAAGAACAAACAAAAATAAATAGTTGGCGCAACAGGTCCACAATAATTTAGAGGTCTGCAATGAATGTCTTGAAACCAATTCCAAAATATTCGTTTTATATAAAATACACTCCATTACTGTACTCATAGCTTGAAAAGTAAAATTAATGAATCACATGACACACGTGACTGAGTACCTACACTGAGTATCCTGATCACACTAAATATTCGTTTACTTATACTTTTGTTTCAAGTCAAAGACACATAGGCACCCGAGGCCTTGCTTCTCACAACCATTCTTTTGTGTGAGTTTTATTTTTGGGGCAAATGGAAGGGACCTACAGCTACAATTTTATGCCGAGTCCGAACGGCTCAATTGATAAGCTTTCTCAGGACAGTTATACTCTCAGATGTTTGTCAGACGTTCGCGAGAGGTGGCAGAGGAAAAATCTTAGGATACAATTTATGATTTTCCAGAGATCGAAACAGTGACCCCTCGAATAGTAGTCCAGAACACTTACCACAGAGCTACTGCACATTAAAACGCATTAAAATAATATTTATCGTCATGATGTTGGCTTTATTGAGAGGATAATTTGAGTGATTGACTTAATTTCGTTTCGTTTTTAATTTCTCTCCATAAGAGCGTTGTGAAGTATCGGCCCATAATAATGCTGGCTGGTTTTTAAACTATCAATTAGTATGCAGAAATTCGATAATAGAAGCAGCTATGAATTGATATTGACAAACAATCAGTGGAATCAGTGGAAGAGTTAATCAAGAGATTACTGCTTGAAATAAGATACAGAGAATGTCTTGTCTATAAATTCACGAATACCGCACCACACTAGCTTATTACCTCTTCGATACGGTGAACAAAATTCGATACGGTACTTCGTCCAGATTGATTTGGTGAATGTCTATAATAACTGTGACACTCGCATATTAAAAGACGCCAAAATATTTATGTTAACGCCAAAATATGTAGGTACCGGTTTCGAATAGGTTACCCTATTCGAAAAAAAAGGCACTACAACCCAGCAGAGAGATTATAATTACTTATTATATACATAGATGGTCTATGTACAATCTCCTGCTAAGTCCTAAAACATATGCTATCGAGCTGGCGCAACCTCAATCAATCAAATCCAATGGGAACAGTTCAATAAAGCTCAAACCTATACTAGATATTGTTCGCCATTACAACAGCCGACAGCAACGGCCACAATAATTACACTCGAGAATCAGGCAATAAAACATGACCAGCCACAAAATGAGAAAAAATAAATCATTCATTGGAATCATGACTTATAATTTGCGGCTGTCAGTCAGGTTTATGAGTCGTTTTCAATGCTTCCCTCATCCTTCAGTATTCTCACTCAAAGACCCACCAGGCAGTGTTAGAAACAAAGAAAGTCGTCTGTGAGGGCGGGAGCGGAACGTGGTAAAAAAAAATCGCTCCCACTCCCCAACCGACATGCGACCGCTATTGATTTCTTCCAAACTCAAAGGTCACATACATCGGCCATCGTTTCGACACTTTGTCGGACGGTTTTATTTCGCTTCCGAGGTTGCTTTTGATTTATGGCCGCATAATGAGGAAACAGATCGCAATATCAAGCCTGTGAAGCTATAAACGTGCTTATCAAGTCAATAAAACCAGCAGACTCATATAAAAAGATAATTAATTAAGGAAATTGCAACCTGTGTGAAGATGTCCTTGTGAAAACGTATCATGCACTGACCTCTGATATCTTGCGGCTGTATTACACCATAATTATACGTTTACTTATTGAGCACGTGCGCAGATTGAATTTCGAAATGTTGCCAAGGAAAATGTAGCCAGAGGACCCTTGTTCCCACTTTTAATGATTGCATAATCCTTGTATCTGTACAATGTGGATCCGTGGGACATTCACGGAGCTTCGTTGAGTTTTGCTTTTGGGACAAGCGACATTTCCCCAACAGAGAAATAGAAAACATTGTTGCGATATCGACTGCCAACTACCCCCAAGCCCAAGAGCACATGCGAACGTGTATTGATTAAAGTCCGAGGCAGTGTTGGATTTAAAGATTGCCTCCGGGTATTTTCTACACGTCTCTGGAGTCTTTAATTCTATTATATTCGGGTTTCTATACATATGAAGGCGATGGGTAAATATTGCAGCTGTGTTATGAATAATTTATTTGTATCGCTGTTAGGTATTTATATGGGTTTTCCTATAAGCGTTTCATCTTCTCAAATGAACCTCTTAGCAGGACGTTTGTTTCTGATGAGTTTGACCGTACAATGACCACACTTACCTAAGTTTCATGGGAGAACAGAAAAATGGTGAAATTAGCAATAATTGCCATATTAGGATGATGTTATACAGGTATATAGCCAAAGTTTTCTTTCGAATTGCGAGATAAGACATGTAGGTATATGTATATGTAAAGGACATGCTGGGGTTAACGTCAATATTAGTGTCTAGTTCTAGTAAGTACTGCAATGACTGAGCCGGTGACATTCCTTTTATTCTCAATGAAACACTGCGCTTTGCAACACTAAAATTTATATCGATGTTGCACAAACTGAGAGCAACCACAGCGTCTCGGCCCTCCACTAATTCCACAATAACTGCTAGAGTTCCTTTCCTTCATCTGCTGGTTTTCTTGAAAAATCGATTAAGGTACGTCCATTCAAATTCATAAGTACCTAACTAGAATTTATATGCAGCGTCTCATTAAATTTGACCCAACACTGCCAGCGAGATTCATGGTTTCTAGTCCGCTTTTTAGGCGTTAGGCATTATCCCATGGAAATGATGTCCAAATCGATTTCGAAATAAGGAACGGAAATATTTTATTTTAATGAATTTTTACAATTTATATTTTACACTTTATGCTTTCGCCATATTATGTTTGATGAAAGTTCTGAAGTTGATTATAAATAATTCAACATTATTTAAATGTTGTATTACAAAAATTATTGTAAAAAATTTAAGATTAATGGATTTCTTGGAATACAGTTGCATGCAGCTGCTTGAAAATAGTAACATTCCCAATTTGTAAAAATGAACACAAACTGTATAAAAAGATATAAATACATTGTGTCATTGTAGCTCGGAAGGTACCGCTGCATGGGATTTTGACTTCGGTCAAAATCGAGGATTCTACACGCCGAAGGATTAGTGTCCATTTGCTCAATATTCTGTAGATAGTTCAGATGACGAATTCTCCCTTTTCTGACAAGGTCGATGTTGCTATACAGCCCGCTCAAAATAACCTCAACAAAAACGACACCAAAATCAACTGAAGAATTTTATATTAAAAAAATGTATATTATATTTTTATACCCTCCACATCAGGAAGGTATATTCACTTTGCCATTACATTTGTAACGCCAACAAGGAGTCATCGGAGACCCCATAAAATATAAATTTTCTGAATCAGGATCACATTCTGAATCGATTTAGCTATATCCATCTGTCTGTTTGTCTCTCTGTCTGTTGAAAATACGGTATAGCGTCCAAACGAATCGACCTAGGCAAATGAGATTAAGAAGAGAGAACTTTTTTTTACCGTCGGACAGGGCTTTGTCGGTCAAGTAGTTCTGGGGTGGGATTCTGTAAAAAACGAAACGAAAACCGCTTTCGTTTTCACTAAACCTGTCTCTATCATATCTACGGCAATAGACAGAGACTTCTAATGTCGAAACGATATCGGTCGATCGCTTTCATTTTACATAATCTGGCCCCTGGTATCTCCCATGCAAAACCAATATTAGATCCATGTGTGTACGAGTGTACGTACATACTAACACACACGGAAAACATTTTGCATGACTTGTATGCAGTGGAGGGTAAGCCGATGATAACACTTTTACTTGACCGTCCCGGCACCTGGAGGGCGCTGCGCGCTCCAGTTTAACTTCACTGAATTCGAATACCTATCTCTATTGTAAAGAAAAACTAAATTCAGCGTATTAAATTATGTACTTATCTTGTATTAGGAGTGAGTACAAGTATACTCAGCATTTGTCGACCACGACCTGTCAATTTGTTGCTTGTCTTGTCGTTTTCCTCTCTAACGTGTGTAGGGCGAAACATAGATCACACCAAAAACATAAATGTAAAAAAAAGAGCCAATTTCTCTTGCCACGAAAAGTATTGAGATAATGTACCCCAAGTTCTTAGTTTAAGAAGGTTAATTATGTTAAAAAAATGGTAGGTAAAGCGATACTGCGACATCACACGAAACGGTCACACTGGCAGGACAAATTTTAAATTATTTTTTGTTTCAAATGTTTCAAAGTCGATTTTGTTAATGCTCTTTTGGACACCGGACTTATATCTATGAAGGAAAGATTTTAATAGATGCAAGATTTTTGTGACGCTTGGAACTTGTTGTTTAACATTAAAAACATCAAATTAAAGAAGAACTCATGTCCATGCAACATTGTTCTGCACTGCAAGAAAGGTCAACGATCAACTTTAAATCTGATATTGATGGATATTTATTGTGGGATGAAAAGGTTTGCAACACGAAGACAATCAGGCCACACCTATCGTGCCATTAAATTGAAGCGTTTAGACGAAAAAGGGGTTAAGTGACGTTCTTGAATTTTCGAGATATAAGGGTTTAAAGTATTTTGAGCAGAACTTTTTTTTGTAATGGTAACTGAAACTTGCTGCTGATGAAAAAAAATAAAAAAACATGACAAACTTTCAGGACATAATTAATCTCTATATATATAAAACAAAGTGGCAAAATTATGTTTCCCTCTGCCGCCCGTAATTTCCAACCAATTCAGTTGATTTTTTTGTAAAATGTCGGTAATTACAGTGGTTGGGTAATAGGCCTAACATTCAAAATCGTAAATCCCGAAAACCACCAAATCGATTGAGCTCAAACTTACAGGTAATATTACGTATTTGACGTGGAGTGCTCCTGTGAAGATTGGTCAAAATCGGACAAAGGGGCGTGGCATCTCCCATACAAAAAAAACATTCAAAATCGTATATCTCGAAAACCACCGAATCGGTTGAGCTCAAACTTACATATAATCGTAGGAATTGGTTCTAGAGTGCTTCCGTGAAGATTGGTCAAAGTTGGACAAAGGGGCGTGGCACATCCTATACCAAAAAAACATTCAAAATCGTATATCTCGAAAACCACCGAATCGATTGAGCTCAAACCTATAGATAATCTTTAGTATTGGCCGCAGAGTGCTCCTGTGAAGATTGGTCAAAGTTGGACAAAGGGGCGTGGCATATCATAAAAAAAAAAAAATAAATAGGTGGCGCAACAGGCGGTAGACACCCAAGGCCTAGCTTCTTGCAACCATTCGTTTTGTGTGAGTTTCTATTTTTGGAACGAATGGAAGGGACCTACAATTTTATGCCGAGTCCGAACGGCTGAATTGAGAAGCTTTTTCATGACAGTTATACTCTCGGATGTTTGTCAGACGTTCGCGAGAGAGGGCGTGGCATATCCCATACCAAAAAAACATTCAAAATCATATATCACGAAACCACCGAATCGTTTGAGCTCAAACTTACAGATAATCTTAGGTATTGGTTCTAGAGTGCTTCCATGAAAATTGGTCAAAGTTGGACAAAGGGGCGTGGCACCTCCTATACCAAAAAACATTCAAATTCGTATATCTCGAAAACCACCAAATGGATTGAGCTCAAACTTACAGATAATCTTAGGTATTGGCCCTGAAGTGCTCCTGATAAGATTGGTTCAAAATCGTATACCTCCTAAACAAAAAAATCTTCTATGGGGTGAAACTAGATGACGTTATATCTCTATAACCGCTGGGCCGATTTTCATGAGTCTTTTTTTGTTTTGTTCGTATTGCTGTATTTCAGGTTTAGGCAGAAATAAAGTTCCAGTTTATTCTCATTTCTCGCATTTTACAAAAGAACATCTGTGCACGGGCAAAGTCGGGCGGGTACAGCTATCTCTATGTATATAAAACAAAGTGGAAAAAACTATATTGAGTTGATTTTTTTTAAATGTCGGTAATTAGGGTGATCAATTTATAGGCCAAAAAAATTAAAAAAATTAAAATTGTAAAAAGCAACAAAAGGGCTGGCGAAGCCGGCGGGGGTTCAGCTAGTTAATTTAATAAAAATAATTTTAAGACACACTTTTTTCTAATAATTTGCGAAAAATTCCACTGACATTTTGTTTGCAAGTAAATCATAAAAATAACATAGGGGTTAAGTGACATTTTTAGGTTTACTTTTTTATTTTATTTTTTTTTTTCAGCATTAGGAATCGTTGAAAGTGCTTTTTCATAGAATCAATGATGCTCCAAGGGAATGAATTGCATTTCATCTTTTAAATTCTTAATTTTTTCAGTTGAAAGTTCCTTAGTTTTTTTTTCTCTTGGAAAAAAGTGTCGGGTTTTGTCCGGAATTTTTCCTGATTTAGGAATCAGAACTTCATTGAACGGAGCTTGTTCTTCATAGCACGCGTATCAACTTAACACTGTCTCTGATATTGACTTTGTCCATCATGACATTCTTTGTAGAATTACATTACATTACATTACAGTACATTAAGTTTTGCCAGTAAGTCTGTGAGTGAGCGAAAATGGTTTTCCATATTAACGACGACAGTATTTCCTTTGCTTGAACTTCTTATTATTTCTCTGTACTGCTCCGCGGTATATATTGTTTCATGTTTTCGTAATTCCTTTTCAATTCTTCTGAAATCCCGATCACTGTCTAAGTAGGTGTGCCCAACTTCCGGAAATGTGTGATCAATGACATTGAAATAGTCCAATAATATCAGAACTTGATATACTCAATACTCATATGAGAAAAAAATGTTTGTTCTGTCCAGGGCATGTATCCGTCCAGGCTTTAAGAATCCTTCTGGTCTTCTGGACAAATTCGCTTTGTTGATAAAAAGTAAAAAGTGCGCTCATTACTTCCGTGCTTCCTCGGTCAACTGTATCTTCCGTCCACGTTAATGAAATGAATTCCCAAGTTGTAAAACCACATCTGTCTCATATAAAAAGCTTTTGATGTTGTTAATTTTGGCAAGGGCATGGTTTGCTGTAGATCAAAGGTTATATAGTACACATTTGGATCAGAGCGGGCTTTTTTGCGATCGATTCTTTGATTTTCAAAGGCGGACGTGTAGCTTATTCGATGCTTTACAGAGCTTTTACCTGCATCACACGTGCTACAAATATCACTTCTAGAGTGTCGGAAAGATAAATATTGTATCAAAAAGCACCATCTTCAAGAGTTATATCCCAACACCTGGATATCGCTCCGTATACTGTTAATAATACCAGTGACCGTTGCAAGTGGCGAACGCCACTAAAGTTGATAAAAACATACTTGCGGTCTACACTGAAAAAAATATTGGTTGTCATATTGACAATCGGTGGTTGTTAACTGGAAATTGTCAAATTGACGAACAAAATTGTCGATATGATGAACATTTATTGAAAATATCAAATGCATTTAACAACCGGATAGTCAATATGAAGAACGGGCGGTTGTCAATTCTTAGTACCAAAAACTATGCAAAAAGTTGTAAGATTAACAATCGCAGTTGTCAATATGACGTACGCACTTTCATTGTAATCACATTGAAGAATGCGTTTGTTGAATTGAAAATCGGGGTTGTCAATATGACTACCACATAAGTGCAGTATTTAAAAATGTTTATATTGATGAAATTTGTTGTAGACAATCGCAGTTGTCAATATGAATACTCAAGAAAACACGTTAAGGTTTATAGTTCACACTCAGTTTTGACTGTGAAACACATGATAGCTCGGTAAACGTGTGGTGGTGGTTTGTCTACTGATGAGCCCGATGTGTTGGGTCATCGGGGCGAAACGCATTCTGGAGTCTGTATATGTATGTGTATTATCAATATAATATGTTGACACTCCACTGTAAGTATAAATTCCTTAATCTAGCTAGCAGGTGTTTTAAATCATGACGTTTTTATTTTGAAAATCGAATTCTTTAATTCAATTAGGTACTTGGTTCATTAGATTGAAAATTGCGATTTTCATTATGAAAATCGAGTTCTTCAGTTTAACAACTATGATTTTCATTATGAAAATCAATTCCTAAAATTTAACGACTGCGTTCATCAAATCAACAACGGCGATTGTCAATATGAACATTTAATTGATTCAATTTTAATTGACAACCTAAGTTCATCATACTGACAACTACGGTTGTTGGCTCAAAAATAACAACTTTTTCTTCAATATGACGAACTTAGTTGTTAATATGACGTACCTTTTTGGTTCAGTGTACACTGTCCCAAACAAGATTAAATAGTTTGTTTGTCCTAACTCATTGCCAAATTCCAGAAAACCTAAACTGTGGCAGTCTTTTCAGAGAATCTGCTGACAAAAAGCTAGAAAATAAGATTTTAGCCATTTTTTAATTATTATTATTTTTTTATTAAATGTCTCGTTACTAACTGACACGCCTTTCTATTAATTCAATAATAAATATGGTACACAATTAAATATAAGTTGTTTTGCATTTTAATGAAATGTAAAAGGGCGGCAAATACATGACTCGGCCAGGGCGCTTAGATCATTAAGGCCGGCCCTGGGAACAGCGATTCGTAAGCATATTTATTCGCTCGAGAGCTACGATGTACCTACCATCCCCAAAGTAGGTACCTACTCAATGCACTTCCAAAATTTTTAAAGTCTTCCCAAATTTTAAGAAAAGACATTTATGTACTTGAATTACATTTTGTACCTAAAGTAAAATTATAAATTTTAAACTTATTAAAATTATGTAGGTACTTTGCTTGGCGGGTAAAATTATATTACGTAAACGAATAAAATCTTTAAATCTGAAATTTGCTTAAAGCAATGTTATCTGATGATGTAAATTTCAGACTGACTATTACATCAACAAGGAGAAAACCTTGAATGACAATAGATTTTGGGTAGTTATAGGTATTGGCATTCTCTTTAGTTGGAGACATACATTTTTGAACAAATGCAGCAGTGGACCAAAATCACCCAACACTTAGTCGAGCTTAGACATTATATGATTTTAAAACACTATTCGTATATCAGTATTTCCTTCTCAAGTAGTCATAGGTATACCCCATTTCCAAGAACAAAAACTTTCTATTTTCCAATTCAACAAACTCTTAGTTAATCTCAACTTTCATCTCAACTTTTCATTTTCATAGTTCATTAGGTCCCTTATCTGTTGATGCCTTTCCAACTTTTATTACTTGAAAATCACCCTCTAAATCAACTAAAACCCTTGTTCTCGGAATAACAACCTTTCGCTGGTAAATTGAAAAACATCCAAAAGCCATTGAGAATTTTAATCCAAAAACTCTCCAACGTACAAGCCTTCCACATTGATTTCTTCGGCCATCCTCCTACAAGCAAGCCGTCAATCAAATTCAGGGTAATTAAAATCTCTTATAATCGATTTTCCAACCCACAAGCAGTCCTCCACGTCTTCTCGCAACATTCAAAAGCTCCCAGCCGCACCACACCCATTTTGTAGCACGATACCAGCACCATCATCAGGGTGGTCTGTCAAAATGTGCCAGTTGGACAGGAAAACGATTTTCGATTTTCCCATCGTATTATCCAATGTACTGTTCACATATTCCGGCGTGTGTCATACTTCGGATTGCTTGTTTCTTAATTTCGCATTTTGTCCTTTTATAACATCCGGAGATTGTGATTTGTCAGCCATGCTTCTTCTACGTGTTGAGCATCCATCAATCAATGGTCGGTCTGTTGACGTCTCTATTAATTACTGTGGAAGATACCGCATCGCAGGATGAAAAGGGTTTTTCTTGCTATCGAACGATCTTGTAGGTGGTGCCGCGCCGCCATTATACGATAACCGACTAGTGTCGTTGAGTTTCCCAAGCCCTGGGGGATTAATTATGGATGAATGTAAATAGACACCCATTATGAAGAAAGAAAAAAGGAGGAGCGGGGCGCTTAGGTTCGCGCTGGTAATTAAATCCTTTTCAGGGAGCTACTTGAGTGACTTAAATAACACAAAAGCTTTTCGGTGTATTTTGTGGCCCTTCTGCAATGCGAGCGGAAGTGCCGCATAGTGGTGGTGAATTAGAAAGTCTATCGATTTGTTTGGGAGATAGTCTTTTCGCCTGAATAAAATATGAATGTCGGATCTCGGATGGTAAGGATAGGGAGTTTTGTCTCAGTTCCATGGAGATATCAGTGTTGAGAATTTCTTGAGCCTGATGATGAATTTCTAAGCATCTTTGAGAGTAGTTTCTACGGAGTCCAGTGACGTAGGCCACTTAATGAGATGGAAATTTCATCTGTTCTTTTGGCAAAAGGGTTTTAAAATCCTATTGGTGCGTCATTTATTTTAACGACCACCAGTTTTGTCTGGAATTTTAATTGTTGTTTTAATACCGAATTACGTCTACTGATGCAGAGTGAATATTCCAAAGGTCAATTAACTAAATGAAGGCATGTTGTTAAAAGACTGTCAATTTTGTATTTGGTATAAAGGACATAACTAGGGGTTTCTGAATAAGCTCAAGGGCAAACATACCTATCAATTTCTAAATTGAGGTAATTGAAGGTCAATTTTTGTTTTTCGTGTTAGCAGCTTTGGGTATGGGAGTAAGATGTGTGAATGGACTCAAATTGATTATATTGAATATGTCGTTTCAAGTAGATTAAAATGCATTACTGCCGTAAATTATTATTTGATTTCTAGCAGTAAATATGTTGTACATCGTTCCCTGTTTGTTTTGGGCGGATTTGCTAAAAAAGTACGTTTAAAACGTTATAAAATAGAATTTTATTTGGTACTATGTACTTTAGTATTAACAAGAGACTATGCTTCAAGCTGATGGCTTTGGCTGTTAGATGAATAGCGAATAACTCCACAATCAGCTGCATCCTCCTATGCACTCATAACATCTATTTCGCTTTACTAATTCGGCCATCTTTAGTTAGCGATTTTTTGGAATATGGAATGGGATGGTATGTATGTCAGTATATAATAGTATGTCAGTATTGTAATAGATATCGCAGCTACCTATACGTTTATATACCATTTTGAAACCGTTCGACAAATCTGCTCGCAATTGACATATCCCCTCCTCGTTCACGAATATCTTATCTAGAGACACAAGGGCAAACAAATAGTTGGCTCTCTGACCCACAAACGTTTTCTCATTTTCCATGATAGGTTAGATTAATTTTGTGGGCTGTCGTGCCGTACTCAGTTATAAATTTTGACCCATTTCTGATGCACGTCGAGGAAAAGAGGTTGCCCTTTATATTCATTATAATCATGTCTATAAATGTTGTAATCAACTATTAAATGTACTGCTACATCAAAATCACCCTGATGATTTTATTAAATTCCCTATCTGCCAATTGATGTGCTGGTGGAAATTTAGTCTTGGAAGAAGTAGCTACTTCTCAAAGAACTTAAACCTGGTGTTTTGGATACCTTGGCACTGGGATAGGATAGGAAATCGTTTGTGTCTCCAAGAACTCTCTCATCACAGTAGCGTTTACAAAGTTCTTCTTCCGGCAAACGCAATTTCCTCATGTGGCAAGTTAGTTTTTCGCAAGAGTTTTTAGGAAATCGACTATTGCAATTGTATGATGGGATTTTTTATGTGAAATCCACACGACAACTAAAATATTGGGATAATTCACGTCTAAAATGAAAATGCGCAAATTCCAACACGTTATAAACTTTAAGTTTTATTCAAAAGCAAAGTGAACTTCACTCTGTTCAACGATTCTAATACAATCCGGTGGCTTTGTCTTCGGCATTTCTCTCTCCGAACAATCCGTTTATACCAATCTACATTTTTGTTAGTACTAGACTTATCTTCTATTCACAATAATCTAATTATTCATTTAAAGACAACATTTTTAATTCACTATTTGCTTTTAAAAATCTAATAAAAATTCTTTCAACAATTCAAATATACAAACAATACAATAATTAACATTCTGGCCGCCTTGAAGTATATTCTCTGGCAATGGTGCCAACCGGTGGATAGTTCGTCTGAGAATAGACGTCCTCACGTCTACAACTCGAACTTTGCCATTTGTTCCGCTGCACATCAGGCTGCAATTTTGCCTTGGACCTGTTGCCCTAAGAACTGTTGCTTAAACTCCAAAAGCTCATTTCGGGCGCCAACAAAATTAGTCCCATTATCGCAATAGAGATCGCGACGCGACACAACCCACGTCGCGCGACTAATCTCTTAAGTGCCGAAATGACAGATTTGCAACCACCTTCAGATGCACTGCTTTGACCGCAAAGCACACAAATACTGCAACGTATGCCTTGTAGATATGTTGTCGTCGTCGTTATAACGTCAGATGAAATGGTCCGCAAAAATACACACCAGCTTTCAGGAATGGTCTGGTAGGTTGCACCCTATCTTCTGGCAGGTTTCCCATAATTTCCGTAAGCAGTTTGGGCCGGTACTTAAAGCAGTGGAAATAGCTGTCCATCACCTTCTTTGCAAGTCGGCGTATATCCAGCACGCAGAAACGCTGCCTAATGACACCGACTAAAGCCTGAGGTCCAGCATGATAGTTTTTCCTGTGCAAATAAACAACAAGATTTTTGACGAACAAATTAGATTTGGGGAGTAGGATAGGATGTTTCATAGCACAGGGAATGTTAGCATTCAGCAAACGCCCACCAACTCGGAGGAGTTTGGGAGGGTTTGCGCCTAGAAAAGTGTTACGATTTTTGACGCAACTCTTTGGGCTAATCAATGCATCCGCTTCCAGTTGCTCTAATTCCTCTTGATATTATTTGTCCACTTTATTATTGCCTCGAATGCGCTCATCTCCCGAGACCAATATTGGGTGCTGGGCGGTTCAAAGAACCTTGAGTCTTTCGCGGCAGAATTTTACAAGATTCGATTTTATTTATTTTGTACCTGCCTGGCTATCGATAAAGAAGGTAATATGTACCTTCCAAGGGTATTGCTCTTACCACTCACGGTCAGTGTCTATGCAAAATGCAAAAAAATACTAACCGATTTTTGTAGAGGGGTTAAATACGAACATTATATTTACAATAAATAAAAAAAGACTTAAAATGAAAAACAGTATATTACAAGCAACGGCAACACTTACAATAAAGTGGTATAACAGTTTTGAAAGCCAGAAATCTGGCGCACGCACATTGTAACCCTTATATTATGGAAAATGTATGGGGGGTCATTGTTGGTTTTGGAGTAAGTCTGAGGGTTGCTTCTCAAACTTTTTGACATAAAAATAGCTTATAAAGAATTTTCAAATTAAAGGAAACCGTCTTCATGCCGAGGCGTCTTTCAGATCACCTGACTTTAAGAATTGTTCCTCATCACTCATACTTGTGACTTTTTGTAGTGCTCATCAACATTATGCTAATATTTCCCGTATCAAAAGCTCATTTTAGCTTTTAAATGCAATGCTCTTGCAATCTTTGTTGTTTTACTTCCGAAATGAGTCATTAGAAGCGGCACGTTATATTTTTCATTTTCTTATTTTACGATTATGGTTTAGTTGTAGTTGTAGCATAGTCGATCGATAAAATCCCCTCCTACACCGACACTCCAATTCCGCATGAAAAATTCGAAAAACTCACCGGAATAAAAAACCGTTCATCTTCATAAACATATGGTTGCTCCACTTGAGAAATGGAAAGCGTTTCATTTCGTATACAGTGTCCCCTGCCGATGATATACACTTGTCAGACCCATCCCTTTATGTAAGTCTGAATTTATTGAAAAAAAAGAGTCAACTTCATTTCGCATCTCTTAGCATTTTGATTGTCATTCGCATCTGGTCATCAGGTGCAATCTGATATCTCCAATACAAAGTGCCATAATCCTGGTGAGGCCTTTGGAGTGTATTCGAGTTTACCCCGACTACGACAGTTATGTCAATCCCTCGACTGTCAAGCTGTTGTAAATCTTTTTGTGACAAAGGGGTTTTTCACCCGAGCAAATATTATTTCGCACGATGATTGTTGGGCCACGATACAAAAGGATACCCTTGCCCCAAATTTGTGTTTTGACATTTCCATTGAAAATAAAATCGAAGGAGATTCATAATCCCATCAAGCGTGTGTGTCTATAACTAATGATCAATGGCAACGATAAGTGGCCCTCATAGTTAACTGACATGAAACACATTTCACCCTTCTCTACGACGATGACGCAAAAAAAAAAGGACGAAGGGACAATAAATATGACTGCCACCATATGCGACACCGATTGATGGTTAATATTTGAAAGGCCTTCATTGGAAGTTCAATTCATTTCAAATTTATGTATCCAAATAGAAAATTCTTCCCATCCAGCACTTGTGTGACCATACATCCAATTTGAGGGAATATTGATAATTGATTTCTAACAGCTGCAGCTTAAGAATTCCGTTAACAAACTACAACTACAACACCACTAAAGCTGTGACGATTTTAAGTGAAATGCATTTCATTTCTTCATGGTTAGTTTTGAGTTGCTGCACAGCAAGAAAGCCCTCTCTGTCGCCGGTACTCTAGCAAGTCGATTTACATACCAAGTTAGAGCGCAAATGAACAAGCAACTTGTCTGCTTGCCAAGTTGTTAAAAGTTTTTGTATCCCCGCTCGCTGCCCGTTTCCTTTTCTTCATATTTACTTCGCGAGAAGAACATACAAAGGACCTTGCCGTTCAAGAGTCGGGTAAAACTTTCTGCCAAGTGAATACCTTATCAGTTCGGTGGCAGCTTTGGAGGTACCAGGAAAACTAATAAAATGGCCTTCACACAGCACAAACGAACGACAATGAAGAAAAAAAATGAAGCCCTTTGCACAGATTTATGGCTGCTAAATGCATTTCTCTAAGAAGATCCTTCTGGAGATTCATTTTCTATTTCTTCGAAGCCTATTTTGCCCTCATTTTCTCTTCTAAGTGCACACAATTCCTTATCGAAGATTATTTTTTTTTATTTTAATTAAAAACTTCTTCTTTCTTCACCAGCCGGTCCAAAATAGGGCGGGTAAATTTATGGAATTTAATTTTCACTCTTCCTGGACGAAGTGGACTGTTTTTTTTTTTTTTTTTTTGTCTATGTATGGGAGTGTGTTTATGCAATCACAAGATGCTCCTATGGTGGGAGAGGGGGGATGGCATGAGGATGCACCTCACAGCCTCTGTTGATCCTAACTTATGCAAAGATAAATGTAGCAAATGATGTAGATAAGGCTTCCTGTTACCAATTTTCTTTGCTTTTTTCAGAACGGCCTGGGAGGGAGGTTGTTTTCTAGGGCACAGACCTAATTTAAGGCTGCTGGGGTATGTGCGCCGTTGGTACTTAAAATTTATGTTATGCAAATTTTCTTTTTAAAGCCATTTACAATGGGGGCATAAATGCTTTCATTCTTTCTTATGGTTGAGAGGTTTTTTTTCACATCCAAGGAGAGTGGATTTTTTGTTCCGTTTGTACTAGATCTTCAAAAGTTTAATTGACATGTTTTATCGCTTTGGGGAAGGAGCTAAATAACATTGGGGAATTTATTAACTGTTTCATGGCAATAATGAAATCAGGACCATATACGAATATGTTACAAAAAGTTTCGGAAGCTGAACAGAACATTCTTATGTCGGAGGATTTGCTAGCGGAACAACAACCAAGATTTATGTCGACTTATGACTGTCTTATGTATAGTGACTATGACAGGACGTTGTTTATTAAATTGCTAATTCGGATACTCTCCTTTCGCTTCGAGCTTTTACATTATGTCGCAATGTTTGAAGGACTGTCGTACCTCGTATTAAAAAACAAATTTTCTCAACTCTCGGCGGTATTTTTATTTGGCTATTTATTGCTAGCTTGTGATATAGTTTTGCAATATTGGTCAATTATTTGACTTCCTTTTCCAATTAGACGTACTACCTTTAAAAGTAGTTTCCCCGTCCGGTTGGATAGAACTATAAACAAAATTCTGTACCTGACTTTATTTTGATGTTTACCAAGACATTGTAGGTTTTACAGGAATATATAGGTACCTAATCCACAATAGCATGGATTGCACGAGTACCTATTTGAAGTATTCCACCTACGTAGTAAGATTTGTCTGATGTAATTGCAAACTAAGGGCAATGCTAGTTTTAATTCTGCTGTCAATGTCTAAGTCCGTAGTTTCTCCGGGCTGGAACAATGGTATCCAGCGCTCTTTTATGTCCTGTAGAGTCAGTCTTGAGAAGGCTTTGACACTCAAATTGCCTCATGATCCGCTTTTTTCTTCTTCCGATCTCCAAGCTGATGTTTATACTATAGAGTCTACTGTAGGGTAAACTGTTTTTTACTTTTTTTAGGACGAATCGGAGGGACCTACAATTTTATGCCGAGTCCGAACGGCTGAATGAAAAGCTTTTTCAGGGCAGTTATACTCTCGAATGTTTGTCAGACGTTTGCGAGAGGTGTCGCAGTGGAAAAAAAAAACTTATACCCTATTCACACCAAGCCGAAAACCGAGTTTTCATCAAAAAAGTTTAGAAAACTCGAGGATGCATTTACACCGAACACCAACACGTTTTCGTTTGACGTTTCAATTAGCTAGTTTCACAGCTATGAAATTTTTGTGGCGACTAAACTTTTATTTTAGTTACTAAACTACGTTCGTATTGACATAATATACAAACAAAATTATTTAAGCTACTTGATAATCGTTAACGTATGGTTAAATGCATAAAATAATTAACATAAGCAATAATCAAAATCAAAACATCTGAAAATACCATTTAGTTGTGCCAGGTAGTGCTGTCGTTCTAAAATTTAGCACAAAACTGTATAATTTGCTCTTTATGGTGCAAAGATAACAAGAGATTCCACATTTGTAAACAAAAAACTAGAAGAAACGACAGCACTGAGAGAGAGAGCTATCCTGTCAGCAGTTTTTCTGAGCTCGCTGAATGTTGCAAAAGGTGTGTCTGCTTCAACAACCCAAAGATTGCACTCGTTTTCGCGTCGTTTTCATGGAAAACGACCTCAAACAACTCGTTTTGAAAACTGCAATATGAAAGCAAAGATTACACATGTCAGGAACCATGTCATTCCGTAATATGCTGACATCAAAAACGATTGAATGTGTAATCGTCTGATGTCCGCCGGTCCCGCGCCTTTATCATTCAGCTCTGTCAAGACCAGCCGAGCATATATAAAGCATTTTATAGGACATAGTACATGACAAGCGTATGACCGCCCATTTGACACTATGTGATCAGGTATTTATGACACGTAACTTGATGAGTTAATTTTGTAATTTTAAGTATTGACACGTTTCGCGACATGTGTCCCACATATAAATTCTATAGTAAAGTCGAAGCGGGCGGCCATTTCTCCGGCCTTAATATCTCAATACACAAATAGCAAGTAAAGGTTTGTTTCGAAATAGCGCAAAGGTGCGGAATCAAACCGATTAATGTTTCTAACAACAGACAACATCTACCGACTAATAGATTTTGCAGCAGCTCGTAATACGGTGATAAGTAGCACTAGGTTCCCAAGGCTAATGATCCACACAGCAACCTGGCGCTCTCCAGACGGTCGAACGGCCAATCAAATCGACCATGTGCAAATCGATGCGAGGCACGCATCCAACATCCTCGACGTGCACACATTCCGAGGGGCAAACGTCGACTCTGACCATTTTCTTGTCGCGGCAAAATTCAGAGCTCGGCTGTTCAACGAGAAGAAGCTGCGAACCGCCCAGAAGAAGAAATTCGACGTTGGACGCCTTAGCACACCTCGAGTAGCCAGAGCCTACAGCGAGCGCCTGAGCATGAAACTCTCCTCTGTGCACTCATCTACCACAGACGCCAACAATCAGTGGTGCCAGTACCGCGACATCATCAAGGAGGTAGCCGAAACCACTGTAGGGTACCAGCCACCCCAGAGAAAGAGCGGTATGATGACGAATGCGTGTGCAGGAAAAATGTGACAGAAAAACAGACAGCGCAAAACAAGGGCAGCGGGAGAAGAGTATCGAGCCAGGAGAAGAGAGGAAAAGAAAATCCTGCGTAGGACGAAGAGGGCTTACGCAGCTTCCCAGCTCAAGGAGATCGAAGAGTCGCGCGATCGTAATAACATCCGGATGTTTTATAAAAAAAACAAGCAACTGGCTGCTGGCTACAAAACCGGAACGCAGGCTCTTCGAGACAGCGAAGGAAACCTAGTCACCGAAGCGCAGGGAATAGTAGGTAGATAAGTAGATAGTAGGCAAGAAGATAACCCGCGTCCAGTCAATGAAGAACTAGTTCCACCACCTAGTATAAAAGAAGTTGGCCCAGCTGTAAAAGAGCTTAAGAACAACAAAGCCGCAAGCTCTGATGGTTTACCAGCGGAGCTCTTTAAATACGGTGGTGATGAAGCATGCACCGAATCATCAACCAAGTATGGGTGGAACAAAACATGCCCGATGACTGGACTATCAGCTCCATATGTCTTGCAAGAACTATAGAACCGTTCTGCAACACACTAATCGGCACGTACCAGTGTGGCTTCCGGCCCGGCAGATCGACTATAGACCAAATTTTAACACTAAGGCAAATCCTGGAAAAGACCAACGAATTTCAAGTCGAAACTCACCACCTATTCATCGACTTTAAAGCCGCGTATGATAGCATACATCGTCAGGAGCTCTATATGGCGATGGCCGAATTCGGAATCCCGACAAAACTGATTCAGCTGTGTCGCGTGACGCTGGAAAATACGCGCTGAAACGTGCAGTTTGAAAGCAGCTCCTCCGATCTATTTCAAACTTGCACCGGATTTCGGCAAGGAGACGCGCTGTCATGCGATTTCTTCAATCTCGTACTGGAGCAGATAGTGCGCAGGGCAGGTGTCAACACGGAAGACACTATCTTCAACAGATCCGTCCAGCTGCTGGGCTATGCGGACGATATTGACATCATCGGTCGCTCCCAGCGTGCCGTGATAGAAGCGTTCACGGCGATTGAAGAACAGGCGAAATTCGTTGGCCTTGAAGTAAATGAGGACAAGACTAAGTACATGCTATCAACAAACAAACAAGCATCTGTCCACCGCCTAGGACAAAACGTCACTATTGATAGCAACAACTTCGAGGTAGTTAAGGAGTTCACCTACCTCGGAGTAAACATGAACCCCACGAATGACACCCTAGTGGAGATCCGGCGAAGAATTACCCTAGGAAACCGTTGCTACTTCGGTTTGGCAAAACAACTGGGTTCAAAACTCCTAACTCGAAGGACGAAATGTGCGCTCTACAAAACCCTCATCCTGCCAGTTCTGCTTTATGGCGCCGAGTGCTGGACGATAAGCAAGAAGGGAGAGCTGATACTGGGCTCCTTCGGCGGATTTTTGGGTCCTGTGTGCGAGGAGGGCGAATGGAGGAGAAGATACAACCGCGAACTCTATGAGCTGTACCAAGATGTGGATGTAGCCAAAACACGTCGACTACATTGGCTCGGCCACATCGAGCGAATGGACAATAATGCTCCAGCTAAGACGATCTTCGAATCCCAGCCCCCAGGTTCGAGAAGATATGGAAGACCGAACCTCCGTTTCAAAGACCAAGCCATCGCGGATGCCAGAGCGCTTGGACTCTACAACTGGAAGCAGCGTGCCAGGGATCGTAGAGGATGGAAGGCTACAGTGTCTCAGGCAAAGACTCGTCACGGGTCGGGATGCCCATTAAGCAGCTGCTGGAAATGCTGCTTAAACGCATCTACTATTCCCTGCCAGTCGGTGATTATTTACTGCTTTCATTTCTTTTACGCTTAATTTAATTATAACGTTATTGTTCACGATGCTCTTTAACCACAAAGTGTACCAAGTCTCAATGCAATAAAGGGAATATTTGCGAACTAGCGAAAAATAGTATATCTTCATAGTACAATGCTCAAATATATCAATCAATTACATTGAATCTGCACTCCCAATCTCCAGATCATATGGACACAGAGAAAGTTCAATATCTCTATAGCTATCCTCCAGAGTCCAGGGCATTTCAGTCCATACTGTACCTGAGGGATGCTCAAAGGACGTGACCTTAATAAACAATACACAATATCTATATTTTCCAAAAAAGTAGAGACAATTCTTAGCCCGCCCCTATATCGTGAAGATGCCTCTATAACTTTGTGTTGATACAACATCCATCACAAGCAATTCGTTTATCTTCGGTGGTATCTCCTCTATGTTCAAGTATCTAATATTGAAAATAAAAATGGGAATTTGTCCAACAGTATAGAGATAGAGAGGTTTATGGAGCACGGAAGATGTTTCATTTTACAAATCATTCAATAAGTCGATGAGTTGAGTGAGATTAAACAATGTACACGAATAGGGGAAGCTAAACATGATACCCATCATACGAATATCTTCAGATGAATTCACTTCAATGATAAAATGTCTACTCGAAAATGAGAATGTGTACCAGGAGCGAGGTAGTGTGAGAATAGATGGAATGCAAACAAATTTTGAGAAATATATCCACCGAGATTGGTAATAATCCAAAAATAAGGCTAAATTTGTCAGGTCCTTGACATAGTTTAGTTGTCGATTTTGTATACTAACTGCAACTGGTTTGCGGCCTTATTGCATGAATTGTATATGTCTCTCATCCCAATCTGTGTGGCTTTTATTTTTGTTTTCGCAATATTTCCTTAGGAATCTCCTCTTTGTTGGTCATCTTGGCACTGCTGTAAGTGGACCGAGGCAGTGTCTTAATTTAATAGAGATTTGCGGAATTTTTAATATTAAATGCGGTATGAAATATTTCTTGTTATTCCAAGAACTTCATAAAGTATGAGGATGGTAGTGAATTGGAATTTTGCAAGTCAATAAAGAAATCTCGCTATCTTCCTGAAGCTGTTCTTGGTATATTACTTCTGAGAACGCCAGACATTGCTTGTGCGAATTCCATAACTTGAAGTACTTTAAAAAAGTATTAGTTCATCTTATAAATCGGTAAGAAAACATCCTCCAATTAATTTTAAAAAAAATACACAACTGGTCCGCAGAAGACCCTAGCCCTGCTCCTTACAACCATGCGATTGTGTGAATATGAAGCGACGTACAATTTAATACCGTATCCAAAAATCTTGCAAAAATACCATATCTTGCTGTTAGTGCTTCTAGATTTTTCTAAAGCTTTTGATTCGGTTAATCATTCAAAACTTGTAACAAAATTAATGACACATATTATTAATAAACTCCTACTTATCCGGTAGAAAACAGGCACTTGTGGCCTGCAATTCCATGTCGAATTTTAAATGTACATTTAATGGTGTCCCACAAGGATCTATCTTGGGTCCGCTGTTATTCTCAATGTTTATAAATGATCTCCCCGAAAGCATTCTATTTTCTTCTGTTCATATGCTGACGATGTTCAGATGTATTTTAGTTTTAGAATAGGACTAATTGAGGATGGCATTTTTATGATAATCAATGACCTTGAAAGTATATTTCAATGGTCAAAGAAAAACGAACTATGGCTGAACCCCAAAAAATCAAAATGTTTATTAATATCAAAAAACGATTTAGATTCGACTGATGTCCCGAATATATATCTAAGAAATGAACGGATAGAGTTCGTTGATAAGGCCAAAAATCTTGGCATTTGGTTCGATTGAAATTGAAGATGGGAACTTCATATTCGTATTGTTGTAGGAAAAATGTATGGATGTCTACGTAATCCGTATATTTTGTCACAGTACTATACCCCTGTAAAATGTAGATTAATGTTAGTTAAATCCTTTATTGTTCCATATTTGTCATTTGGATCCGAAGTGACAATGTACTGTAATGCAGAATCTAGAAGAAAACTTAATGTCGCCTTTAATAAAGTTACTCATTATGTGTACGGTCTAAAGCTCCAAGATCACATAATCCAATATAAAAATAGGATTCTAGGACTAAAACTGGATAAATACATGGACTATTGTGCGCTTAAATACATACGTACTTACATAAAATCATAATGTCACGGAATCCAGAATATCTATATCTATATCTATATCTGTTAATGATAATTCCTCCGCGAGCTACCACAATCACAACCGAAAGACAATTTTGTGTTTACGCCATTCGCTTATGGAACTCTCTTCCTCTTGGCATAAAAAGACTCTGTTTTATTGACAGTTTTTGTTTTCCTCTGTTCTCATACTTGGATCGCAATTATAGGTGTTAGGGCTTTTCAATTTTTGATCTTTTAATTTATTTTGTTGTTGTTGTTGTTAATGTAATTCTCTCAAAAATTCACGATTCGGTGTATCTAGGTCTAGTAAAATTGTGAAATTGTATTTTTTTTTATCACATCGTGACTTCGTGAGCACACGTTTTCTAATCTCTATAGCAACACTAAAAAATAACAAAAAACATTTGTATTTTATTGTTATAGTCGGGTCAATCCCAAACAAGCGAGAATCGTTGTTACTCCTCGCTTCCACACTCAGTTATTTATCTTTTTGTTAAATGTTGTCTGTGGCCACAAGGAAAAACCGCTAAAGTCGATTTTGATAATTTTTCAGGAGAGCACTTTTAATATTCGACGAAAAAATTGAAATTACAAATAGCTCTGGTTAATCCGCGGAAAGTCTGATTTTCCTGAAAATTATAATGTAAATAAAGGTAATTTAAGTCTCTTTGGGTCTAACGTTTCATAATCTATTGATCATTCTTATTTCGAGCGTGGTAAGCAAAATAAACACTTAAGCTGTTATGGCCTAACACCACTTTAAGGCAAACAAATCTTAAGTCGAGTTTAGCTGACTTTAGCTGATATTCCTTGATATTCCGACAACCAAACTCGACTTTAGACATTTTTTTAACTATAAAATCAAAGAAAGGGAAGAAATATCACGCGGAAAAACAACCAAACTCAACTTTAGCTGTTATTACTTGTCATAAAACAAAAATGCGTTCCTCTTAAGTCAACTTAAGACTTGTTTTTGTGTAGTTAAGTTGTTTTGCCTTAACGGCGTTGTAAAAATCTGACTTAAGTTTTTTGTTTTCGGGACATTGTACCTTCAAATTTGAAGATAAAAATCTAAAAAAAGACGGCTTATAGATTTGGACATGCTTAATCTAATGACATCAAAAACTCAATTACGTCTAAACTCAACTTTAGTTGTTTCTGTTTGTGGCCACAGGTATATCATTCACTTTCTTTCTTCTTTTATTTTTTTCTTGTAATAATTTGACTAGTCAATTTAACCCTTCAATGCATACTGTAGCATATATATGCATCATACTCTTAAAAACCCCCTCTTAATAAGGTGATTGTAGATATCTCTTGGATTTGGCCAGTTTTTTATTTCCAATTCATTCCATGATGATATCTCGTTCTTAAAAATTTATTTTTAAGCATATATATGCAATAAAATGGAACTTGAAGTCAAAATACCATGTTCTCTTATAATGGATAATTCATGTGTTTTGAATTTGGTATAAACATAAATAACTATGTGTTTTAATGCATATAAGTATTTTTTTAATAGTTTGTCAAATGTTCATTTTGATATCTGTACAAAAAAAAGTTGAAAATATTGTACGAAACAGATATTTTTGCGATATTTTGTCTATGATGCATATCTGCAACACTATGCATTTAGAATATGATTTTGGTTCATTGAAAACACGTTGGATTCAGAACCTCCCATACAAAAAAAAAATTTGATCATCTTATTCTCAAAAACCTCTAAAGTCACTGAACTCAAACTTTCAGCCGATATTCCGTATTGGCCCGGGAGTATTTCTGTGAAGTTTGGTCAAAATTAGACAAAGGGGCGTAGCATCTCTTATACAAAAGAAAACATTCGAAACCGCATATCTCGAAAACCGCAAAGCCGACAGAGTTCAAATTTTCAGGCAATCTTCCGTATTAGCCTACAAGTGTTTCTGTGAAGTTTGGTCAAAATTAGACAAAGGGGTGTGGCACCTCCCATATTTTAACTATTATAAATAATATACCCTTAATGCATGGTGTTGCAAATATGCATCATACTGAAAAACTCGGTTTTCCAGAAAAGCGGTTAACCGATTTTTTTTTATATTTTTTGTCGAGTTTAGATAGCTTATTTACATAATAAAAAATTTAATTTGTAAAAAAATAAAAAAACATGCATTGAAGGGAAATTTAATTTTATGAAATGATTAATTATATTAATTAAATCATAAATTGTAATAATAAATAAATATATACCTATGAATTATCATGATCATATTTACGTCATTATAGATACACATTGTAATCTTTGTAAATGTTTGTCAATAAATAAATATCAAATATCAAATATCAAAAATATCAAAATATCAAGGGCGTTTGTCCCTTCAAGGCACGTACATAGTTAAAACAATTTTAAATAATTTCAATATTCATAGAAATGCTTTTATCTACTCCAAACGAGTCAAATATATCGCGTGGTGACCATGACCATAATTCAAAACGAATTCATCAGAGTCACAAATTTCACAATCCGCATCAATCCCAAGGACTCAATACACCTTCTAGGAGTCACATAGTCAATTCAGGAATCACATGGCAGGACCACATATCCTATATCGCAAGATCGGCGTCCGCTAAGTTGAGCTACCTATTTAGAGCAAAGAGGTACTTTAGCCCAAAGCAATTTCTCCTTCTCTACAAAGCACAGGTAAGACCAGGCCTGGAATACTGTTCACATATATGGAGCTCGGCCCCGAAACATTCACTTAACCTACAGACGACAAGTCGCTGACCTATGCTTGTTCTATAGGTACTTCCATAGTAGATGTTCCGATGACTCGAAATGCAACTTTTGGGCGCCCCACAAGACAGGCTGCTAATGCCCATGACCATACAGTACACTTGACAACCGCGAGGACATCAACTTTCCAAAACTCCTTTTGTTACAGGACAAGCAAACTTTGGAACTCACTTCCTGGGGATATATTTCCAGAAGTATACAATTTGCAGCAATTTAAGTGCAGAACTAACATACATCTGCAAGCATCTCGGGGCGCTGTTGAAGCGTTATAGGTTCGCCTTTCCCGAGAGAAGTATTTAAAAAAAAAATAGTTTATGGAACCTATACAAATTACTAATATTTTTCTGCTCATTACAAGCGATCATTAAGTCGTCCAAGTAAGCAGTGCAATAATCCATTTCATGAGGAGTGAATTGATCAGAAATCTCTGTACCAGATGCTGCACTGTGGCGTATACGTAACTTTTTCATACTTTTCCTATATGTACATTGTTTATGCAGCCTGATATGTTGCGATGCAATGCTTGTGGATTTATTATCCATACATTATTATTTATTTATTATATTTATCAATCTCCCTCACAAATTGCAGATTAAACTAAATAATACTTTAAGAGGATATGCAAAATAGCATCCAAATAAATTTAGCCCTGTATAATCGTAGCTTTTTATGGTGTATTAATTTAATTCATTCTCTTCTATGCTAAAATAATTTACTCATAGGTTATGTTAGGGGGTTGCAACCGGATTAAGCAATAAAGAACTGCTGCCAGGATATAGCCTCTACTGTGACTGTCTATTCATCAAATTGACTGAGTGCCAAGTTTATTCTAAACTGATTTCGTTTTATTCATACGGCATTTGTTTTTCCATCGTCCTTTTTATGTAGCATTCTCAATCCAATTAGTATTACGTATGTATAAACTGAATGCAACCAACCACCCTGCCAGTGTGTACATTGTGCACAGGTGTAGATAGATCCGCGGGTAAATAGATTAAAAAGTTCCGCTTTTATTCCAAACTGCAAAATAATCAAATTTGTTCGTGAACCGGGGATACGACAGGCGTATGTCAGACAAATCGTGCCAGATTGATTACTCGTTGCCGGTGGTACCTTTTGCGAACTAGTTGAGACAATGGCTGATTAGGGCTGATGAGGCACTGCGATATAAATGAATCAATTCGGCATGAAATCGTGGCGAGTAAATGCACACTAATGGGTTGGAGGTTTGCGGAAGCTAAATTCAGTTTGGGGGTGGTACGCTAGCCTAATTTGACACCCATTACACGTCATTATAAGAACCGTAGTCTACATATTATAGATCTTTGTCGAAAGGGGTGAGCCAAAAGGTGACTCTTGGATCAGCATGAGGTGTGATTTAGGTTGATCGGATTACTACAACCAGCGCTGAATGTAATTGAAGGGATTGAGTTTGCTGCGAAGTGGATAAGTGCAGACGGATAATCCTCAGTCTATTCTATTCTGCTTGTAAAACTGAGCTGGATACAAATGGTATTGATTTTTAAAAAATTATTGCATTTTCTAAAGTGAAAAGTCAACAAAATGAAGTTTCAAGTAGATGATGTACTTTTACAGAATACATAAATGTTACCGGTTGAGTGGAGCAAAAACTGAGAGTGGTATATAACAGGTGTTCAATGTTCATGTTTGGTTAAAGTGCCACAGATGTGATACTATACATTGTTTACTTTCGATAGCTACTCATTCATATTAAATTGGCAAACATTTAACAATCCAGCACAGAAGGATTTCACTTAAAATGCAATATAATATCCAGCTTAGCCTGAGGCAATATTCAAACATTATACACAACATACTCCATTCGGTACCTTTTGAAATCCGTCTCTCTGTCGGAATTCTCTTAAAACTATTTATCTTTTCTCAATCTATTTGCTCACAAATAATAATATTTCCAATGAGCTTATGCATTTTTATTAATCCATCTGGCTGTTATCCAAGGAAGCTATATTTTCACCCTCTCGACCCACATTACAAGTATCGCTACCTAATATTAACCACCCAGATGTACGGCAAATGAGATATGATTGCACCACATGTCGGTGTGTATAGGCACACAGCAAGGATTTGTAAAATCGGTAAACAGCAAATCCCTTACAGGGTTAAAATACTCGTATTACAAGATTGAATGTCGATTTCAAATGTGTACTACGATTTTATTATTATTTTTCTTTCAAAATGTCTATATTGAGATCAGTTCTTATCCCAAGGCTATGGTAAGTAATCTAAATCTTTCAGTATTAGTTGAGTTCAGTTTTGTAGTAAAAAGTTGTTTGTCATATATACAAATACAAACAAAAGTCCGTTCATCTGTGCATGTAAATTACCTACATAAGATTTATTACTTCTAGATGAAGGATTATTTTTGCAATAACTGCACTCGAATTTTATGAGATCGGTGTGCCAGAGCGTAGAAAAGTATGTGTCTAGAGGCATGCCAAAATCCATATAAAAAAAGAACTGGCATTCCATCATTTGCGGATGAGATCCAGCACATAATGTGGAATATCCCTTTGAGGAAATTTGTCTAAAATTAGATGAAATTAGGAAGGAGTTCAAGGAGCCTTGTAAAATTTATGGGAGAATTTCTGTTCAATCTAATATCGAAGTTGCGAATGTTGCCGTTTTTGTTCAAAGCATGAGAGAAACCAATATGCCTTATATTTTTGTTGTTCACAAGTAATCAGCGCTCTTCAGACCTTTAGTTATAGATATTTTATACAAGTATCGAGAGCAGCATCCATCTTTAGATGCCAAAAAAACGAAAAATGGAACTAAACTGTCAGCCAATAATACCAACTGACAGATTACTGCAGCGTTTTCCAGGCTCAAATCTACGTGGCTAAGAAAGCCACCTATACCCTCTTATCAAGAACAAGAAATGGAAAGACTGTCAATCAGCAGTTAACTCTTATTTGCTAAATTCCGAATGCGTGGTTCAGTGCCTTTCGGCATTGGGAACTATAAATCATCACGCAGTACTGCTATGCTGGGTTACTTGATATTTTTTGTGACAGGAAACGAGACAGCAGAAAAGATGGCCTGAGGCGGATCTAAATTTGACTAAGAGCTTTATTATGACTATGTTATACTAAAATTGGCTATGGAACGATGAAACAGTACTTATGGTTGTGCCATAACCCCCACTGGTGACCTAAAACGGGCAGTAAAAGGTCAAATTTCAAAGAAAAAAAAATTCAATCATGTGCATCAAGTAGCAGTGTCAGCCAAATATGCAGGGAATACTTAAAAAAATAAAAAAAATAATTGTATGGAAGCCACGTTTTTAGTCCCCCGTTACGCATGGGAGGCGGCGATTGCGCTGAAACGAAGTGTATGTACATATATAGATTATAGATAGATATACATACTCTGAGACATCCATCCATGGTCTGATAATATTTGAGTCAAATATAAATCAACTTGTCTCAACCACAACCCCTGAGTTGGGTATATAAGGTGATTCTAGAGCCCCAAACTATTCTCAGGCTATTGTTTCAGTGGGCCACTTTCGTCTTCCTTTCTAACTTTTAGGTTTAGAGTATCGTACCGCATTTTTGGTACTGTGAAACGTTGTAGGTTCGCTTTCCCGGGCGAAATATTTAAAAAATAAGCAAACAAAAAAATCACCCTGAAAATAGTCCTTTTTATTAATTTGTGAGAAGAAGACAAGCAACCGCTCCGAAATTTAAATACATTTTGCTTTATAACCTCAAATCAGGTATTAAGTATGTTGTATGAGTATGACATTGCATGAGGAATAAAAATTATCCCTTTTCTCAGTTAACAACTGCCATTGAAATGAAAAAACTACCCTCTCAGACGAAGAGAGAGTTGCCAGCGTCCCAGCGATCGTGTGGGTTGGGTGTGGGTGTGGTTGAGAGGGGAAGAGCAATTGAGATAGTCTACTTCCAGCCATAAACGGGTGCGGTCGCTGGTTTGCTCGTGGTAGTCCTTTGAAAATTATTTTCTACGTTTTAACTATGAACTACTTCCGCAATCGGTGGAATTTTAAGCATCATTGTTGATAGGCCCAACATCTATCTATGGCTACAGGTCGCCGAAATATTACCAAATTTAAAGAACTTTAGGGAGGAAGAAAGCAATTTTAATTGAGAGCATCCACTACTACAAAGTGTCTTCTCTAACACACAGGCCAACACAAACTCAAGTCAATTACAGTCAATAGGAACATTCACGGAATTGGAAGCTGTATCTATCCAAATTAACCTTTAGCTCCTAATACCTACAACAATACCGTATACGCACTTATTAAGCCATAAAATCCGCAAACGCTTCACAAATATTGGCAATATTCATTTCCTAATTGCGACGTAATGCCATAATGCCAGACCAAGAATCCGTTTCAATTGTTCGACTATATCCTGATTATCGTCTGCAAGGCAACTAGAACATAAATCATTTCATTATTTTCGTTGATCCTATGAAAATCGTTTCGCCCACCAAAAACGTATCCCACTTAATGCTTTTGAGTGCGTCTGCATGATATCCTTTACGGGTATCACCTACGCATATAATAGACCACATGTGGACTGTCGAAATCCGATACCGATGATGCCGATGTATTTGGTTTTGGTAACAACTAAGCCATGCGTCCATGTAGTGTATACGAATTAACTTTCAACAGATGACGCTAATCGTTTAAGTTATTGGTGTCGTTGTAGTTGTAGGTACCACTTCACACAATGCCACTCTGTCCCTCCGGCAAGGATATACGAGGAGCAAATTGGATATTACAAGTATTCACCACAAGCCGATGACATTAGGGGATTACGCATAGGATTTCCAGTGTGATTTCAATCGAATTATATACTACATGTTTAGGCGTAGCTATTATTAAGGAGCTTCAAGCTCCTTAACCGACCCTCCGAATTGATTAAAATGAAAAAACAATATTTACCGAGGAATGCAAGAAATTTCTACTCACACCTCGAATCCGCTGGCTGATGGTGTCAGTTGGAATCGTTGGAGAAGATATCCCTGGCTCCTTGTCAAAGGATGTAAATTGCATTAAAATGTACTCTTTATTCTTTTCAGCGATTACACATCGAATGGGATGTGAATGGGGAAGCGGAAGCGGGATCTGCTTTCTGTTTGATGCCTTTTATTCCTCCCCTCGAGCAAGGATGGCACCGAATCGTTACGTTATTATCGTCAGCACTGAGGTTGTGTTTTCTCTGCAGCAGAGTTGTCAGTCGTTGTGCTCGGGACGCATGAAAGGGCTTCTCAGCAACTAAGTTTGCGACAAATATTTGAACATAGCAATTATTTTCAACTTTTGCGACTAAAATTGTTTCTTTGGCTGTACGCTTTGCAGTACATATAGCGATTCCAGTACCATTTTGTCTTTTCGCCGAAGCAAATATTTTCTATTTGTTCTTCTTTCTGCGCAGTATAGTTGCGACTGCCTTTGAAATAAAAATTAAGAAAAATTTTAACTCCGTTAATAAGACCCTCGGAATGGATCTGTTTATATCTTTCTATTTTAGGAATGCTTCAGGACGATTTAATTAGTTTAGTTATTCGTTTTGTATTATGGTATGAAAGGACTTCCAACCTAGAGCACATATTTTCAGCTGACTAATTAGTTCCATCTGTGAGCTTTAATAATTTCTGTTGGTAAAGGGTTGTTTTATATCTAGTAAACATAATAAGTTCAAGTAAGCAATCAGGAGATCGCTATCATCAAAAGATACCTATGAGATGATATGCGATGCAGTGTATTCATACATCACCATTTTAGAATAAAAACGGCAACTCCCCCATATTAGTTATGGTTATCGGCACCAACAGAAATGTCACTATTCAGTGCACTCTCATCCATAGTCCACGACTTGACTCCGCATTAACAATGACCACGGCGCGGCAGCAAGCGGAAAAAAAACCCTCTTTCAACATTCATGCGATAACTGCATAAACTTCCGTCATGCAGGTTGGTGCACCGTTTCCGGTACCTTGCTATAGCAAAACTTTTTGAATTAACAACATCTTTAGAACATCACTCAACAGCGAATAGACCAACTCGACTCCATGCACGGTTATGTGTAGATGCCCCCATTAAGCGGAACACAAATGAACCTCACACAACCCGGTCGACACCGCGCTGTAGAAAAACAAGACCATGCTACAACAACACAACTATGCTTGGAGAGTGTAAGTAGCATAATTTACTTTTATGTTTTCATTTCATATGAAGAAGCGCACAACTTCCTGCCTGCTCCAGTCCGTTTCGTCTCTAGCAGTCTTTATCCTTTATTCCATCATCAACTAAAGGCTCCATATACTTGTTATGCCGGTCTTGTGTGAGTGTGCGGCGCTCATAATTGTCTATGGAATAATACAAAATGAGGCATTCGAATGCCATTAAATGCCTGACCTGAATGGCATAACCAGGGCCCGCCATTACTGCGATGATAAACGGTGAATGCTTATGTCCTGAAAGAGTGCCGGGGCTATGAGATTGGGTGTTAGGGTAGTAGGGAGCACCAACCTAGATCAATGTGCGCTGCGGACGGATAGGTTTGGGTATCTGTGTGATTATGAGGAGACCGGACTGATTCGATTCGACATAACTACACAGCGCAGCGGGGCGAGAGGGTTTTCACGACATGGTGATGGGTTGTGTTGGCAAGCTTTGATGGGATACTCTGGCGAAGGATAACATTTGCACGTATTGGGTATAACATCGCATAAAATTCTATTTGAGTGCTTTTTGTGTGTTCGTCGTTAGGTTATTCTTTATTTGTTTGGGGTAGTTTTTAATGCGATTTACTTGTCAGATTTACTCCTCTGGTAAGTAGTAGGAGGTTGCTATGTTCAATAGCTATAGCTAGCTTTTTACAGATGTATGACCCTAGGGAAGTATGTGTTTTGTACTCACATTGCCTTTTTCTGCCTTTTTTACCAACATTGGCTTTTTGTGCCTTTTTTGGTCATATTTATCAAGTTCATATGCGCTTTCTTCTTATACTTATACAATTTAAAAAATAATATCACCGAATGATGATAGGATATTCATCCGTTCGGACTCGGCATAAAAATTGTATGTCTTTCCATTCGTTACAAAAAAAAAACTCACCCAAACGAATGGTTATGAAAAGCTAAGCCTAGGGTTCCTATACGGACCTGTTGCGCCAATTAGCTATTTATTTATCTTTTTTTGTATCCTGTGTGCAATATGATTGGAGATCTTTTAATTATTTTGAATGGGATCGATGAGAAATTGCAAAAAGCAAAAGGACCAGCTGCTGAAGTTGTGGTGAAAGTGCGCGCTGTTTTTTTTTTTAATTGCCTCCATATATTGGAGACTTGTCTTGACTTGGCTTGTCACTGCCCATGTCCTCTCTTTAGCGTTTGATGCCAACAAATTCTAAAATGTTTATGGTTGTACAGTGTTTTTATAAGGCTTCAAACCTTTGTCGTTTTATGCCTTATTTACAGTTTTTTTTTTTTTTTTTACAAAATCCGTTCCATGCCTATTACCATTGGGCCTTACCAATAATCATTTTTAACCTTCAACTTAAATATTTCGACGGTCACAATAGATAATTTTATATGGAAATTTTCGCTATTGTGAGCTCGCAAAAGTTAGCCTGGACACTAAAAATGATTATTAGTACCGCGGAATGCTATTACTAACACTAAAGTTCAGCCTAAGCGTAGAACTAATATTCCAACAATACTATCAGGCAATGGGAAAAAACGGTTGCATTCTTCGAACTTTCCGACCACACAAACAAAATACTTATAGGCCACCTCCATACCTACGAACACGAACTGTTTCAATCTTATTTATCATTATGACTATAACCGCAAGTACGGGCATCCAGACACCCCTAGCATATTCAAAACTTTGTGGAAAAAAAAAATAAATAACTTTCCAACTTTCTCGGAAAGGGTGCTCACAAGTCACAAGACAACCCCAAGGGTATCGTACTCCTCCCGTCGGCCTTTTCAATTCAATTAATGTGCATACGTGATGGAAAAACTTGTATGCCTCATCCGCCTATATTTCATCTTAAGTGGCCCGTTGGTCCCGCCTAAGTGTACGTGCGGCCGTCGTCGTCGTCAGTGTGTCTCTGCAAACGATTATTTGAGGTTATGCGTATTTAACAAAAAATAAAAATACACTCATTATAAGGCTGTGTACGAGCCGAGTCCTAATGCGACGGGGCATAGCGAAATAAGTTTCCAGCGGGAGCATCCCCACACCGCGCACCATCATCTTGACAGGATAATAGACCAAATGATATTTCAGGACGACGCGTACGCACACACTAAGTTACAGCTAGCTAGCAACGTAAGAGTGAAACAGAGACGGAGAAAGTAACTCTACTTCAAAAGCTATGGCGATGAGAAGGAGGGATCCTTAAGTACTTTATTATGCAGCATTTACGACTAGCAAGGATATTATGGAAATTAAGTCAGGCATTAATAATTTCCTACTCTTTGTTTAGCTATTCTATTAAAGTTATTATTGTTTTAGCTTATGCTGTTCCAAAATGCCACTTAGAGCGAGGCCATGGGAGGTGCAGGACCTGCGAGGGGGCTTACAATTGCCATGGCCTGGCACATTGATAGCGGATAATCAGGATCATTATTATGGGAATCATCATTTCGGACGAAGTCGTTTGTTTTTTCTCTCCGTTTTTATGTGCTGCTTGGTGATTTTTTGTTTTCTATATTTCTTGGGAAACGGTAAAAGTCCAGAACGTGACTAACGCGGGTATTGTCGTGAACCACAGTAGGTAAACGAGTAGGTATATACAGGCGTCTCTATTGTGCTGTTCTAATCAATAGATCGGGGGTGCTTGTTGAGCCTCAGCAATTTCATTTGGAAAACAATTTCCAATTTTGATTTATTTATAAATTCAGTCAATGGCTGCTGATGGTTCCTGGAATCAGATGGGCAATAACAGGATATGAATTAATTTTCTTTGCGAGTAAGGTGGGGAAAAATTTAAATTTGCTTCAAATGTAACGAGTTTAATTAGGGCATTTGTACGCCCTAAAGATAAAGATACCAACATGAATTCGAAATGAGCAAATTTAATATGAATTGTATGAATTTGTAAAAATGTTTATATTTTTGCACTTAAAATGTTATAGAACTGTAAGTTTTTATTGAGAAAATAATTACGCAGAGGAGAATTTGTGTAGGTACTTCGTTGGAGTTGGCGCTGAGGTCAGTGATGTTTGTTTAGGACTAGGCAGGGTGCTGAAACAGATATGGTGGCAGAAGAACCTTTAATGTTTGTTCCAATGGCAACTTTCACATCACCGAAGTAGATTACTGACAGCAGAATATCCGCCGGACTGCTAGGGTCAAACATGGGCCGGGCGTGTTGTTAACTGCCCATTTCCCAGCCACGGAAAAAATAAACGATCACGAAACAACCAAGAGGAAAAAGATGATGCTGCCATAGACTGTTTTAATACGAGCTCCCAGACTAAACGTACATAATGAACAATATCCTAAGTTCTACGTTAAAGTCGTCGTTGGTGATCAAGATCCTGTCTGGCGTTCTGTGTGAACTGATTCGTATTCACTCTACGGAAATCCAAATCAATACTCACAAATCGATCGAATTTTACAAAAACTACAGGCCAACACGCAAGGCACAATCTTTCAAAAGTCTGTCCAGTTACTTACATACGCAGCTGTAGAACGCAACGAGTTGTCGCTAGTACATTTGCAAGTGCAAAAGCAAGCAAAAATGGTTTAGCGATTAACGAAGGCAAAACCAAGTACCTGCATATATTCTATCCCCAAGAAGGGATCAGAATCGACAGCTATAACTTTGAGGTAGTATAAAACACTACATCGGCTCTGTTACTGTTTCTGATAAAAACATCTCAGAACAAACTAAACGAAGAATATCACTTGGCAACCAATATTTCTTTGGACTGCGAAGGCTGAGTATATAGTACCAAGAGGCCTATATCCCGAAGAACTAAGGAGATTCTGTACAATACCTTAATCATCGCAGTCCTGCTGTATGGTGTTGAAGCTTGGACAAAAGCTGATTAAGATACCGTGCGGTTCACTTGTTTAGACGCACAAGAGTTAAGTTATATTTCTTGGTTTTTTTTCGTATTACGTGGAACAAAGAGAAAAAAAACTTATTTGGCAGAAAGGTACATTCATACACTATAAAACAAACATAATTTCAAACTTGATAATAGACCCATAACTAATGTGACCATTTCACCCGCTTTTGGCAGGTTTTACCCTCTTTTTTACCTAAAAACCCTCCACCCGCCACCACAACCATTTTCCCGCTTTTTGATAAAAAATCGGAATTTAATTCTCTTAAGAATTTTCTATAGTCCTTTTTTCACTACTTTTGAAGATTTTTTTAATTAAAAATTAAAAAAAAAAATAAATTAACAACCATGATGGACAACTTCAGTTTGCATAAGTGCGCGAAAAATGCAAATGTCATGACAAATGCGTCAAAGAAACAACCAATGTTATTCATTGACATTCGCTGTAAATACTACGGTAAAATTTATAAAGATCAAGAGAGATGTCGAAAAATCCAAAAATTCAAAAATATGTAACGCTTACGCCAGATTTGGAAGCCGTATATGTATTAAAAAAACTGATGACGTTTATTTTTAAAGAATTATATTCTATTTTACGTGACAATACGTGAAATAAACTGTTTCTACTATATTTTGCGCGAACATTTTTCAGGTCAGAATATACTTTTGGGAAACCCGCCAAACCCGCCAAAAACAAGCCCGCTTTTAGCTTCAAAAAACCCGCCGCTTTTTGCCAAAAAATAAATGGTCACGTTACCCATAACGGTAGTTTTACTCATTTTTTCCTATACCATGCAAAAACGCATTTTTTTGGTTCACTTGAATAGTCGCACCGGTTAAATTGGTTAGTTAAGAACAAGTGCTCGGCCAAAGAGCAGTTAATTTGAAAGTAAGACAACTATTAATTAATATTAATTTTATTAAAATAGCCAGAAAAAATGTGTTAAATTTGGCTAAACGGCTTGTTGGCGGCAATGATTTTCCATGCTATACCATGGGCCTAGGATTTTTCAAATAGAGTTCACTTTTCAGCTTGTAGGCAAAGTCCGTTGTGTGGAAGGAGTCGACGGTCTATTCTATGTGGTTTGTGTTGTTGGTTACACTATTGCCAAGCTGAAAGGAGAAAGGCGTCAAAAATAGAAAGATTGGTTAGTTTCTTAAACAAAAACAAGGAAGCGAAAAGGCTTTTCCGATTTCTTGTACCGCTCTTGAGACCTGAAGACTCAGTTCAGCTTATGAAAATTTGCATTATGCCAAATCCTATAATTCGGCCTAGTGTCACTTTCAAAAGCGTCATTATGCCAAATTTTTATATTTGGCATAATGTCGCTTGGCACAATGTCACGGTACCGCAAAATATGTATGTTCCTGTGTTTTTTCTTTTATTTTTTCTCTGCCAAATCCTTTATTTGTTAGAACATTTTATTCAGCAACATCTAGGTATTGAAAACGAAAATCTTTTTTATACGTACGTTGGTGAAATTTTATTGTCCTTGCAAACAAACTTAGACCCCATCCTAAGAATTTATTTCACAAATTACATTAGCTGTCATGTTGTGTGAAATCCTTCATCAAGACATAGAACATCTTCCGAAGTAAATTTTTCCAATATATGTAGATATGTACATACAAAAATATTTTAGGAAAACCTCACAGAAACATTCAAATTACATTACCCTCATGTATGGTGGGTTTGGGTACATTCCTGCACGTGGCGAGACGGAAATAATTCCCTTTGCCATAAATCATCAACACATCATCATCATCGTCTTTGTTGTCTTGCCTCGAAGGATTCTCTTCCGCTTCACACGAACCGAACGACCTCCACACCAATTTGTTTGTACCGCATACAATCAGCCTAGCGTTATAAATTTTCGTAAGAAACTGTTCTTCATATTTCTCTGCCCATAGAATGGGATCAAAATTTCAGCCTAATGGAGTTCACCGCCACCATTAACACATGTACCACCCGATTAATTCACCCCCAGGGATTGTTCCGTCATCTCGCATCCACTAATGCGTCGCATTAAGGAGCAAGCCCGAGAGATGTGTTATTTTAATGCTGTGCTACTACTTTGGAACTTGGCCCCCATCACCAATTGTTGTTGTTATGAATAATTGAGTAGCAATTAGCAGGGCACATATGAAAAAACAAGACGAAAAACTCCCCCATTTTGAAAGTAGGACGACAGAAAAGTTTTAAATTTTCTTACTAACGGCTTCGCTGTGCTTGTGATTATGCGAAGAGCGACAAGGACTCAAAATATGAAAGAAAACAAAAAAGCAGAAACATTCAAAAGTTTTCGCTGCTTTGCTCTTCGCTTTTGTGGACCTGTCGGCTGGATAGAGCAATTTGTCTCCATCTTGCCGAGGATGTAGATAATTTTCTTGCCTAAGAGAGTGCCTGTCTGTCATGTCATCATTAGAATGTGTCATGTAATCACTTTTGCAAAACAATACACTTGAAGCGATGGTTGGTGACGCCCGCCGCGCCATCGTCGCCTTAATGAGTATTTCCCCGCTTCTTGGCCGAACAGATTCCTTTTGACTGGCGCTGACAGCGAAAGAATTACCCCCGAGCCCGACACACACTCGTGTATTAATATTTTTCGCTTTTAATTAAATATTCTCGAAGGAATATGTCAAAGCGCCTTAGCAGTCCTTAATTACTGCGATTACTTTTGTTATGGCGTGCATATTTGAAACGTTGCCCAAATGAGAGCACTTCTTGCTGGCAAACTTTTGAAGAAGATTGCGGCACCGAGGCCGGTTGATCGCTGTCTGAAAAGTGGGCCGTGTAATTTATTTAGAAATGAAATTTCAGGAGCAATTAAAACCGAATGTCTGTATGATTTCTGGATCGTGTCCAAGCATGTTGGGCATTACAGCCAACGTCGGTAGTGTAGTTCTTTTTTTTTCTGCCAAATTTTATTGTTTAATTTGAACTCAGCAAATAGTTGCTCTTATGGGATAGTTTTCGGCTTTGTTCAAGGATTTAATTGATGTTTATTCTGAGTGTCAGTGAAAATGGTCCTCGGAGAGTTGTCGCCTGCATAATGTCATGGCAGGCATGCTTTATTATGTCGCACAGGCAGGGAGTTAAAGAACGACTGGGACTGGATTAATCAGTTCTCTGCCAGAATTTGTTTTTTTTTTAGAGTGTTGGTTAAAATGTTGTCCAATTGATTGATCCCGATATACCAATGGTTGATTTTAAGTGCCGACTTGGGAAGACGTAGATGTTGTCTATACCTAAAAAGTTTCTTCCTAGAGCTCTGGTATTCAATAGACATGAGTTCTCCAGTCTTCCATAGTCTTCCTGGTTCTATATCTCTGCTTCTTTTCGAAATTTGTTCGGGTTTAAAAAAAAGGATTCTGATTTAATACCACACATGATTACGAGTCGGAAAGAAGGAAGGGACCAGATCTGGGCGCCTTCATATTCTGAGACAATATAGTGGACTTCTGCAATAATTTTGTTTGTTTATAAACCTTCTTAGCCATAATAGCGGTATCAAAAACGACACGCTCCAGCTGATTTCGGGCCAAGTATAAATGATGATCGTTTAGATTCTTCTTCTTGCACCAATAAAATCCTATGAGCTTCGACAAAAATAAAGTTAAGGTTCCATCATAGAATCCTAGGCCATATTTCTAGCAAATATTGTTTTTTTTTTTTAATTTTGTTTTTAATTTTGGGACGAATGGACGGACCCCTTTGGGCCTTTAGTCCGACATTTGAATCTTCATTAATGGACGGAAAAATTCCTATTTTCAAAGCTCCTTGTAGAAGTAAAATTTAAGTCGAAACTCATGTTTCTCAAAATTGTAATCCATCACTTGGCAATTAACTTTTATAGTGACCTATTGCATATACCCTACCAGGGGCACTGCAAAGGTTCAGTTTTACCTTCGAACTGGTTTAACTTTTATTTATTTCATTTCAACCGCGCCATTTACCGATACATATGTATATCATCAGCTTACATGGCATATCCAATGTACAAATATTTTAAAAGTATATCCGGTGAGGGGGCCGATGGGGTTTCCTACACATAAATCAAACACACTTTTCCCGCCTCACCATTGAGTTGCACTACTTAATTTAATAGTAAACATTAATTTCCTGGCATTGCTAGGATTGTAAATGAAATTGAAAATTAATACGCCACATTGTAGACAAGGCGGCCGGTGGCGCGTGCCTCAAGGTTACTGTCAGACAGTAGGTCTGCAACCGTGTGCGATGCATTTTATGGAGTCCTCACCACGGATAATCAGATCATACAAATAATTATTTTAAAATTTAACAATTACAAGTTAATTGGAATGGAATGCCCGGAATACAAAGTCAATTACAAGAGGATGCTCAGTGGCAGCCATAGTGCTGGGATGATGATAGGGATGGTGAAGGCATGATGGTGGTGACAACGAACGAGAATGGTGGATGCAGCACTGATTGTTTATTTAATCGGCTATCCGGTGTACTCTCTCATTTATTTATTTGAATATATTTTTTCTTGGTCGTTTGTTCATGAATGATGGGTTTTTAATTTGGTTGTTGGGTGTAAGGATGATTTTCAATCAGGCTACAAAAATTATATTCGGCTCCGCAGTCAATACTTACGGAGTTGGATTTTGTTTTAATTATGAAATATACAGTTGAGTAGATTTAACAGAAGGAAAAGGCGATGCTGAAGTATAATATTTATATCCCTTTTTTATCGGGCTACCTTAATAGTATCGTGTATTGGTTCTGGGTTCAAGGCTACGAACATCTAACTGACTAACGCTTTTCATACTTCATAATAATCGACTGGACTACTGTTTCACTTAAAGATATACAATACAATACACAAAGAAACATAATAGGGGTATTCACGATTTGGTGTATCTAGGTCTAGTAAAATTGTGAAATTGTATTTTTTTTATCACATCGTGAGCACACTTTTTCTAATCTCTATATAGTAAGGCGGCATAGTATAAAATTGTATAACAATTGTGCACTTTGTGATGAAAGCATGAAATTTTTACCAAGGAGAACACAGTATATGAAAATGATTTTAAGATATTGGGGCACTTCAGATTGCGCCCTAAAGGGGTAAAAGAGGGGGGTCAAAATTTGTATGGGAAAATTTTTATTTTTCATCCGATTGACTTCAAACTCGGTTTATGTACTCTGTATGAGAAATAAAGAAAACTAATTTCTCCGATTTTGGAAATTCAACTCTTAAAGGGGTAAAAAGGGGGTCGCAGTTTGTATGGGACCAGTTTTATTTTTCATCCGATTGACTTCAAACTCGGTTTGTGTACTCTCTGTGAAAAATAAAGAAAACTATTTTCTTCGATTTAGGAAATTCAACCCTTAAAGAGGTAAAATGGGGGTCAATGTTTGTTCATGTTTTTTCTTAACATTTTTAAGGGGTGTAAGCTTGATTTACCGCCCCGGGTGCCACTGCTTCTTAGTCCGCTTCTGTCCCAACATATTTTATACCACAATACATTAAAATGTATACCTATGTATATTTGAATTTAAACTTTGACCCCTTTTAATCCCTTTAAGAGTTGAATTTCCAAAATCGGAGAAATTAGTTTTCTTTATTTCTCAAAGAGAGTACATAAACCGAGTTTGAAGTCAATCGGATGAAAAATAAAAATGGTCCCATACAAACTGCGACCCCCTTTTTACCCCTTTAAGAGTTGAATTTCCAAAATCGGAGAAATTAGTTTTCTTTATTTCTCAAAGAGAGTACATAAACCGAGTTTGAAGTCAATCGGATGAAAAATAAAAATTTTCCCATACAAACTTTGACCCCCCTCTTTTACCCCTTTAGGGCGCAATCTGAAGTGCCCCAATATCTTAAAATCATTTTCATATAATGTGTCCTCCATGGTAAAAATTTCATGCTTTCATCACAAAGTGCACAATTTTTTTACTATGTCGCCTCACTAATAGCAATACTAGACATTTTCTAATCTCTATAGCAACACTAGAAAATAACAAAAAACATTAGAAATCGAACTGACATTTGCGAACTAATACATTTTACACTGTTGTATTTTGTTGTTACTATAGGTCTGGGGTATAGTGAAAGTGTAAAAGTGTAGCTAGTATATTTTGTTGTTATAGTGTAAGAAAATTTCGCATTTTTACACTTTCACAATGATACTAGACCTGATACACTGAATCGTGAACACCCCTAATGTATTATGTTAGGCTTAAGTGCCACAATCCTCTACGATGATAGTGCGGAGTTCTTCTCTGGGTATTGTCCTGCCTATGCTTGTATTTATTATTGTAATTATAGTTCATTTCACTATATAAAATTCAACATCTGTATGTTTATCCGAGTTTCGTGATTTTTGAAGTCATATGTACTTCTTACCGAAGTTGATGAAAAGTTGACACTGTAAAACCTTACGCCAAACCTTCGCCATAACAAACACCAAAAGAAGGAAAGAGACTTCGGAAATTCCATGCATATTGCGATACGCGAAGAGCTTTCTCGAACTTGCTCGATTTTTGAAATTTGTTATGAGTGGTCGTGGTGACATCTTGCGGAAAGGGAAAGGGCTAGTAGGCTGATTTTAAAAGTTATTTCAGAGTTTTAATGGTGACACTATATATAATATATATATATTAATATATTATATTAAACTAGCGAACCCCCTGCACACTTCGTAGTGCAAAAGAAAAAAATGAAATCAATTTAAAATTCATTTAAAATAGTGATAAACAGTTTTTATTGTAATGCTCTCTAGTACACAACATTTAACAGACTTTGGCTCGACTGTCGAAGAACAGAGTTTGCAATGTTTTTTTGTATGGAATTTGACCAATCCTTACAGGAACATTCCCGGGCCGATACCTAAGATTGTATGTAAATTTGAACTCAATCGATTCAGTGGTTTTCGAGATATAAGATTTTAAATGCATTTTTTGTATGGGCGGTGCCACGCCCTTTTGAACGAACAAACCCTAAAAATGTAATCGAATTCGGTTTGACCATTCGTGAGTTATAAAGTCACAACACACTTGCAACCATTTTTTATCAGTTGCGTTCACGAAAATAGTAGTGCTGCTCTACACAAAACTTGAACCAAATGAAATGGTACTTTTTCCGTGGAAAAATATAAGGATGCAGACTTTTTGTTTAGAATGCAAGGAAGAAAATAAAAATTTCAAAATTCCGTTACTTTCGGTCAAAATTTATTTACTTTTGACTATTTTAGAGAGATGCACTACTATTTTCGTGAACACAGCTGTATATAGATTAACAAAGGGGCGTGGTACCTCCTATACAAACAAAAAAATCAAAATCGTATAATGTATAAGCCACGACCATTAAAACGAACTTTCGGTCTTAAATAATTACTATCCCATTTGTCAATAAGTTGTTCTCTTTTAAATAATTCGAAATGATTATTAATTCTTTTTCCTTAAAAGAGTCTTGACTATGGAACCCCCGTGTGTCAGCGACAAAAAAAAAACAGTTAACTATCCCTCCGTAATTATTTGCAATTAACAGTGGATCTCAACGCAGACAACCCTTTACCTCTCGAATATAATGCATTTAATTATTCAGTGGATTTCGGAATTATATTGTTTCGCTCCCATTTCAACGACCAAATTGCCCATCATTAAAATGGAAACAATAATCCTTAAGGCAGCTCTCGACATGCCCCCTCACACCGCAGAAGTTACATAGTTGTTGAAGAAAATTGATTTTCGCTGACACGCTAGTTTTTCTCGGAATTTAAACTAGAGGGATACTTTGCTGGGAAAACAAAATAATGAATCAAAGGGTCCTTACCCAAGAACAAGCTGATTAACTATTTATTTGAATTGACACACACACACATGGTTTCCATATTGATTCGCGCAAATATAGAAATAGTCCTGCGGGATATTTTATGAACGCAGTACCCACCCACTAGTATACCGTATTTAAATAACTAATGGAGAATGTAACCACTCGACCATTATGTTAACTTTGCACAGATTTGTTATTGTATGTAAAATGAATCATGGGCTACAAGGATATTTAATAGCTTTCGATGTTTATTATGTTTTGTTATGACCTCGTCCTTGACAGGGTGTAGGTGTATGCAATTAGCAAAGCCCACCTGTGCGTTATGTACTTGTCGGAATTTTAAACATTTTTCATTGCAAATGCATTTGAATAGGGCAACTTCCGTACTTCGCCCCTCTCACGCGCATTATCATTTTTTTTTACTGTATTCGTGCTGCTGTTGAGGAAGGTGGCTTAGCGATTTTATTCCGAAGTAAGCCGTTAGCTGCAATCTGATAAGATTACTCAGCTGCTGTACGACTATTGCTGTTGAGTATAGGCTTGAGTGGGTTACAGGAGGTGGAGAAGTAAATCTTGTCGAATGCATTTTCTCAGCACCTGCTATCCAGTTGGCCATTAATCTCAATTATAACACACCACTTTGCGTATTTTCATTTCCTGTAAAGTAATCTAAAGCCAGGTAGGCAATCTTAGATACTTTGCACGGTGGCACGTATGCGATTAAGACGAATTGCATTAGGTCCCTCTCAAGGACTATATTAAGTTTATGTCAGTTGGAATTCCTAGATATGGGTAGCGGGAATATTCATTCATTAATCACGGGAATTGTGGTACTTCTTACTTATCATAGCTAATGCCGCTGGGCTTTATGCGACTTTTGAGGCCAGTCTGAATTTTTGATTAATTGTGGGCTTTCCTGTGCGAAAACCTTATCTGATCACATTGCACGGCTGAATAGTTGTCCGAGAACACAGCCGCTAGGCAATTACTCCACCAGGTTTTAATGTGTATGTGTATCTTCACACTATGTTGGCAGGGGCGCCAATAGCGTGTCCTGTGATCTTTGACACAGGTACATAGATATAAAAAAAGTCGCTCTGCATGTTTACGCTCTGGCAACTTCCTATAATTAGAATGAGAATTTCACACAAACTACTTCTGCATACCACGAGGTATCCCGTGCAAATCTACATACCTTTAGCTATTTGCCGCAAGTATGCCATATAATGCCCCAAAGGTATAATCAATGCGTCTTCCAATCGTAGTCTTACATCGCAATCACCCGCATACGATATGCCCAATTAACTAGTGAACCCAACATCGTTCCCATCACATCCAATGTGTGAGTATCCCTTTGTGTTTTTACTGGGAATTAATCAACCGAACTCCCGAAAACATTCACAGCCTCGCAGGGATACTAACAAAGAGCAACAACAATAACAACAACAGCAAAAAAAAAATAACACAAAAGCAATAACTAACAGAAAAAAAGGAACTAGTATCGAACTACCCCCTCCTTCCGATAGTTTTCGATTATAGCAAATTGTATTTATTCCAATGATTGTTCGGTATCGTTTTTTGCCTGGTGCGCTCAATTGAGTTTCGATATTTTCCCTCTTCCAGTTTTTGTGTACCTACCGTAAGCAATTCCCCTGGAAATAGGACACAAGTTTCTCATTGATTAGTTCCTAGTCCATCGTTTTCTTTTGCAAATAATCAAAATAGAAAATTACAATTAAAACACAAAAACGGCAAACGCCAGATCGAGCTACCGGGCAGGGTTAGGGGATGGGTATGCAAAACTGCAAAATGTTTCCAATCATTTCATCCTTCGGTGATTAGAAGTGGGTGGAAAGCGAGTACTACAGCATTCAAGGATGCTGGACGTAAAAATGACCGAGAAAAAAAAACTAACCAAATTGGTATTGGTTCGTTAGGCTTGATGTTTGTATCAGTTCTTGACTGATTTTTGTTTCCTTTTTTGTGATGGCAAAAAATTGTTACGTCTGATTGTTCTGATTGGCTTTAATCTTTGCAATATTGGCAGACGTTTTATGTACAAGTTTGGTGATTTCTTTTGATCGCAAATGGCTAAAGTTTTCACAAGAGAAATTCGAATTTGTAATAATGAAGAAACTATTTCATCGGAAGTACAACATTTAGGGCAACTCATCTCTTTAATAGAATGAAGGACTATCGATTTTATATACATTTCTGCCGACCATTAAAAATAATTTAATTTAAGTACAGTATACAGTACGTTCTTTGAAATAATAGCTTTTAGAAGAGATAGTAATTAATATGAAGCATCAAAAACAAATTTAGAGCACGCGTTTCATCGTTTATTTTAAATTTTTAAAACTAAAAACCACATTCATTCCACTAATCCAACATCAGCTTTGTAAAGGACTCGTGTTTGTTATTAATTGCTATATTCACATACACACAGGATATACGAATTGACAACACGCATTCGAAAAGGGATAGCCAAAGATGGCGGTAGTAATTAAACAAATCACTCTGCCGGCGACCAACAACTTAAACTTGAAAGCAATGGCAATGTTGGAAAGTCATAGGACACAACAAAAGCACAAACTAAGAACCACTTTGTTAAAGGAGGTTTCATCAATTGCAGTGGTTTATACGGATTTACCACGATATCTCGAAAAAAAAAAAAAATCCCGAAAGCAAAAATCTCGAATTTAAAAAATCTCGAAAAAAAAAATCTAGAAAGCATAATCTCGAATAACAAAAATCTCGAAAAAAAAATCTCGAATTAATATTAAAAATGGTGTTAAAAAGTGAGATACGTATGGGGGGGCATACTGCCCCCTGCAACCCCCCTGCTTGGGTTTACTGTTTGGCTGTGGGATGGGAGCAATAAAAAAAACGAATTTACTTTTTATTTTCGAGATTTTTTCGAGATATAGCTAGTCTTTCGAGATTTTTGTACATTCGAGATATTTTTACATTCGAGATTTTTGCTTTCGAGATTAAAAAAAAAACTTTTCGAAATTTTTAGCCATCGAGATTTTTGTCATTCGAGATTACGTCATGATCCCGGTTTATACTTTATCGACGAAAGCTAAGGATGCAAGAGAAGTCAAATACTCATCGGTACTGCTAAATATGTGGTGTTTTAAGACAAGTATGTGTTGACATCGGTTGTGCACACAAATCGTGGCCAATTTTCAAGTTTTAGAAAAATCTAAATATTAGCTTGCATTAGAATAAGGTATATGCTGCAAATAAGAAAAGGCACCCAAAACTGACGTCTATGCAGATATACTTTGGGGTGGTTAAGGTCTTTGTCTACCTACTATGCGCTATGAACACAGAAAATGACTCTTGCCAATCGCTGCTTCTTTGGGCTAGGAGTAGCTAAAGTAGCAAAGCCCTCACTCGAACAACTAAAGTGACCCTTTATAAGACCCTAATCATCCCAGTCCTTCTCTACGGCGCACTGGTATGGACTCTATCAAAAGCGTATGAAGTTACCCTTTGTTGTTTCGAGAGGAAAATTATTTGAGTCATTTTCTGTGCAGTGCCCGTCTGCATAGACGGTGAATGAAGAAGGAGATGCAAGGACGAATTGTAACGGGCTATACAGCAACAACCAACTTACCGTGCAAAACTGGAGAAATTTGGGCAAAGATCGTGCTGGCTGGAGATGCTTGTTGGTTTATGCCCAGGTCCACCCGGACTACAGCGCCACCTTAAATAAGTATACGTATTAAGATAAGGGGATCGATTTCCATTGCAGCAATGGTGGCGATTAATACTGCCGCCAGAGTGAAAATTTCTGTGTTATTGCCATCAATTTTGACTTATAAGCATTTAAATAAAAAAAAAATGTGCATTTGGTGTACGAAATTGCAACATCCGTACGATTTCTCAATTTAGTCTTTTATCAAGAAAAATAGTATACCCCAACAAATTCTGATTTTTGAAACTCCGCAAAATGTCTGACGGTGTTGAACGGAGAGCGCCTGTATAGTATCTATGCACCCTCTATCCCTAGCTCCATTAGTGAAAGAATTAAAATGGAAAATCACCACCGTAGAGTTGAAATGACACTATGCCTTGTACGGTAACTTTGCTGGCAAATTTAGGTAAAGGACCTACTATTTCTCAGCACCTTCTATCCCTAGCTCCATTAGTGACGATACAATTTGTTCTGGAATACCATTTTTAAATAATGGGTATAGTAGTTGACCTAGTACACTGCCTTGTGGTACACTTTTAATTTCTGTTAATGTTGAGTATTGGTTCTTTTGTTTTATTATATAGAATCCCTGTAATATTATGGTACTCGGAAATGTTTGCATATTGTTTTGCCAGTTGCTTTTGTAATTTATGGATTAGGTACATGGCACATAGCATACTTATATTATAGAGGTCTTTTTCTACTCAAATGCTTCAACATTTTCTGATTGCTGATTTTTTAGAGACAGAATGTTGAATGCGGTGTTAATTAGACTTCTGCCTTTTTAGTTGTACTTTTAACAGATGAAAAGGATCGGCTTTCTTCAAGGCCGAAAAGTCCTTCTGAGATACCATTTATTGGACACCATTCATGCGCTCAAATCACAGAAAATTTTACAGATGAGTTGGTGAATACTTCCTAACAAAGTTATCCTTTACTTTCAATAAAATTTAAGCTTTGAAAAGTTTGCGTCATCAGATGCTGCCTCTAAGCGACTTATGTTGTCTCGAAAATGCATAAGTCTTCCAGTTTATCTAATTCTGAAGACAGTTTATTCTCTCCGAAATTGTATTTTCAGACGACACGCTTCTTACTCGTATACCTACAAGTTCCTATGTCCTTATAATTGAGATGTTTTGCCGAATTGAGGATTGCCGATGAAAATTAATTGGTGGATCAGTAAATATAAAGCTTTAAATTTATAAGCCCCTCTGAATCCTGTATTTACAGGTTATTATTGGCAGTTCAGATACCAAAATGCTGGTAAAGGGGTGGTAGGGGTATCTGGGGAACTATAGCTCCGTTTTTAAAAATCTTTCAGCGTAAGGCCTTGTGTCAAAACTTTCCATAAGAGACAACAAAAGAAGGAAAGATACTTCGGACATTCCAATCAATATCGTTAGGTTAGGTTAGGTTAGGTAAGGTGACTGTCCATTGTCCACAATAGGGGAGGGGTGGGGGGGTGACCAGAAAAAATCTATATTCCGGGCAGTGGTTTTTTTAGGGCTATTTACGAATTTGGGTGTTCTACCTAGTTGAGAGGTTTTTGGTGGTAACTGAGGCAGACAAATCTTATATAAGCTCATACCTCCTGGTAGCGGCTTAGTCCTCGGGTCAAGGTGGAGGGCAACCGTAACAGTCTGCCCCCTGCCTATTGCCTCTGACGCGGCTTAACTAAGGAGGGAGACTGAAGAGTGGCAGAGGTGGGTCGTTGAACCAGTCTGCGTTGCTGCTTGACCAAAAATCGGTGAATGGATTGCCTGTCCGAATTGTCGAGATTGGCGGTTAGTTTACAGAAACAGACAAAGGGTGACCGAAACAGTCTAGTGTAGACCCACGCCTGTAGCTTCTGACCTTTCGCTTTCAAGAAGTGTCGCTGGTGTTGGTGTCTATTCAATAGTTGAGTTGCGTGTTGGTATTTCAGTGAAGCCAGTTCGACTTTGCAACGAACTTGCTGATGGAGCAAATATCGGTACGGGATGGGTCGCTCAGGTCCTCAAAGAAATAATAAGGTAGCCACACGCAAGGTGGCAGGAGCTGGACAGGAGCAGAGGAGGTGAACGGTGGTTTCCTCTTCCTCCTCTTCCATGCAGCTATCGATCGTTGCTGAAATTTTAAATTGTTCAACTGATTTGTGTTGTGCAATTGGATGAAGTGAGACAAAGCTGGACTTGCATTATTTTGTTGCCCGTCTAAAGAAACGTACCACCAACATTAGCCGGCGGAGGTGCAGGTCAACTGACAACTGCTAGTTAAAAATAATTAAGACCGAAACTAATCCTTTTAATTTACTCGTAATTTACCATTTTTTCCCCATCACGTGCGATAATTAAAACCCCCTAAAGAAAACACGCCCGCCAATCCAACTTGTTTTTTCAGAACACAGTTTGTGGTCAGTGAGTACAACACAATATCTATATACATTAGTGTCTATCGTGGTCGTGGCACCACAATTCACCGCCAGGTTCACGCATCCCCAGCGGAAAACTTTATGACGCTTTAGCAGCTGTAAAAGGCTTATTAAGATTTTTATCACCCGCACACATAGAGGTATACCAGCACGTCCGTATGTTCGGCTGAAAAGTGTGCGGTTTTATATTATAGTCCCTTCCAGACACACCAGTAGTTGTAGGAGTTGCTGTCATCTGTTATCCATTTGTGCCTTATTACAACACTTTGGATGGTTATTTGAGTCCAAATGGATGATTGGATAACAATTTATTTTTATAGTCCACCACTGTGATGTGTGCCCGCTTTATGGTCAACTAGTGTGCAACAGCTTTACGGATTATGTACTACATGTAGGTACATTGAACATACAAAGCTATACGATGGATGGATGGTACTTATCATTTATGTGAATGGTTAGGAAGCCGCAGTAATATATCATTTGTTTGCAAGTGGTACTGACTGTATTATATTGTGGGTAATTAAAAACAGTTTGGGATTCGATTGTGAAAACTAATAATTGCACGTTAGTTGATATCGTTTGCCTTTTAATTATTGGACATTATTTTTCGACAGAATATATTCAAGACCGATAAATAAATAAATGCGTGGGGCAATCGGTCCATAGGTCCAGCTTCCCACATGCCTGGCATATGCCTTTCTCTGGCCATTTGCATGTTGTAGAAAAGTGTGTGTAGAAGTAAATATATCATTATAGGGCTTTATGACTCCCACTATGAAAACTATGAAATACCAACGAGTTGGTAAACCATACCGGGGCATTAACAAATTTAAGTAGGTCAGTCAAGCAACTAGCAAGGAGTTATAGTGCCCACATTTTCGAGGTTATGACACAGGAGTCGAGCTTGCTCAGCCTTTAATTTTTTGCAATCAGTATTTTATTCCCAATCTGTCTGATAGTACAGGGGGGAATAATTACTGTGGTATCACAAGGGATACCTCTACAGCATTGTCCATCTGGGTTCTACTCGAAGACCGTTCGGGCGGTGGTATCCAGTCCATTCGCTCAACATGTCGTACACATCTTAGTCGACCAGGTCGATGTGTGTATAGTTCCTTCATCAAATCCCATTAACGCCATCGGGATCGAAAATCAATTGAAGCATTTTGCGTTCAAAACGAACAATGACATCTTTATCCGTCTTTACAAATGTCCACGCTTCTGCGCCATATAGCAGAAATGACATGATAAGACTCATATATAAAGTTTCCTTAATATTTCTTCCATGGTTTTGCCCTAGTTCATAAATAAACTCATTTTTACAGCTTTTAAGTTCTGCCAACTAAAACGCTGAAAATTATTTTCGACGGACTACCACGAGCAAACCAGCGACCGCACCCTTTTATGACTGTCAGAAACTCAGAAGACTCACTCATCACTCAATCGCTCTTCTCCTAACAACACACGATCAGGGCTGCCGAAAGTACTGCAATAGCAGTATTATACTGCGATTTTTTCATCCATAATACTGCGTACTTCCCAAAAGCAAATTATACTGCTTAACCCATCAAAGCAAAAAATTAAACTAAGAATACGAATTAAAATATGTAGCTAATAGTTTTATTTTATAAAAATTCTGTCTCTGCCCTAATTTCAGTTAAATGCAATTGTGAACTGAGCGCGCCCACTTCCCAGTTGTCATTCGATCTTAGCTATGCTGTCAGTGACCAATACGTTGTTAGTTGTTTATTTATTTGTGTCTGTTGGTTTCTATATTTATGTTTAAAATATTAAGGATAATTGCTGAGAACTACAAAGAACTCTACAAACAAATTTTGTCTCGCATCAACTTCATTAATAAAGTTTTAGTTGCATTGCAACTGCAAGGCATTGATCCAAAGCAATTAGCTTCAAGTCTTATCCCAATTGTCTAAATTTCCTAATTTTCTGGTAGGCATCGATGAGGAGTCATTAGATGAAGAATGGCGAAATCTGCTTAATTTAGAAAATATTTCAAAAGACTTAAAGCTACAGCAATTTTGGAACCACGTTTTCAAACAAAAAAACGAGTTGGGTGAAAAAATGTTTCCATTAATCAAAGATTTTATTGGTTCGGTCCTATCATTTCCACATAGCAGCGCGACTGCTGAAAGGAAGTTTTTGGAACTAAATCTAATAAAAGATAAGAAAAGAAATGCTTTAATGACGGCTACCGTAAATTCAATTCTTTTGTCAAAAGAATTAATAGACGCTAAAGATTCCGAAACATGGGAACCGTCACAACAACTGATAGCAAATTATAAAAAAAACTCGTTCATTCTTAAAGAGTACTGCCCGGTACTGCGCAAAGGAATCGAATTATACTCCCAAACAAAAATCTGAATCGGCAGCTCTGCAAACGATCGCTGGCCACTCTCTCTTTATTCGAAAGGGTAGTTTTTCCCTTTCAAATGGCTGTTGTTGACTGAGAAAAGGGATCATTTTATTGCTCGTGCAATTTCACATAACAAAATGATGGCACATAGACATAGAGTCTTTTTTTTTGTCAAATATGATGTTGAAATACGTAACAGCTCATCAGCTTTTCATAATCAAAGACATCAAAGGTCTCCATGAGATTGTTTTCGAATTATTGGACCAGCGCAGCGGGTATTCTCCACAGCCTGACGAGTTTTTCAGGAATACTAAAACTAGACATGGCTGTATAAATAACACTTCTTTATAAATGCGGTCAGATGTGACCTTAAAATCGGTAAAAATATTTTGGGTATCGATCTGCACTTCTGCTGATATCAGAAATTTATAAAAAAAAAAAATATGGCTTACAGATAAGGGTATACCCTTCGCTCATGGTGTCCTGTCAGACAAACAAATTGCCACAACAACAACTAGGTACTGTCTCTGTATTGACTTATTTTTCAAATGTAATCATAAGCAATGATACAGAAGAATATGCTCAGCGAAAAACCAATAAAATTTGATTTGATTTAAAAACCTTAGTTTCAGTTTCAATAATCAAAATCCACTCCACTGTAATAAACTTTGATTTGATTCCTATTTCTTGCTCTATACTTGTCCTCGGAAATAAAACATTGCATTCCCTCTGCCAGCATCAATATTAAGCCAACGAAATAAATTGTAATCCTTGAATTGTGCAAAAACTAAGATGGATTGTTTTTTTGACTTTTTCTTTTTGGATTTCTAGCAAAGAGAAAAGGCGAGTTTTCTCTCAAATGCATTCCATGACAATTTCATTTCGCTTGTGTCCTTGCTTACCCTATGTGTGTGCCAATTCAAACATCACCCCACCCCCATGAGTGGAAAATAAAAAAGGAGCAAGATGAAAAAAAACATCCATCGCTAAACCGATTGAAATTGAATATTCCCGTCCCGTTAATTCCGGGCTAAGGACAAACACTAAAAAGTAATCCATTTGAATTCTCAAAGGAACCCAATGGAATTGCGAAAGTTTTATTAGGTTTTTCACTTCCTTCCAATTCTGGCAATAATAGCAAGCTCCTGATCGTAGACGGTCCCCTTTGTTTTACACCCGCCCGACCTTCCTATTCGACTTTGATGTTCAGTATGAAATAATGATTATTCAACTTCATTGCTTCTCTGCAACAGAGTCCTTCTGCCGCTGCTGGTAGAAAAAAAAAACACTCGGGTTCAAAAGCGAAAAGGGAATTAGGTATTTTGTGTCATTCGGGTGAAGCGGCGGCGACGGCATCCTACCTCACCCTGACTTTAAAGAGACTTGCCTTAGACTTCAGGAGATGGCAATAGTTCGGCGGAAAGCGAATAGTTTATGAATTTAAAAGTACACATGAAAAGCACAGAGCAGAGAGGGTGTTCTATATTAACAAATTAACAACCCCTAAGGTACCACAATAAAGTGCACTCTTTTCGCCCCCGCCACCGCGCCCTGACTATGGGAGAAGTTTGACAGGATATTCTCACGCGCAAAAGATAGAAACGATAGAACCGCAAACGATACTTAAATGGTATGCGGGCACATTTGTTCTCCTCAACGAAGGAAGGATTTTTTGCATCTTAATAGTGTGTCGGAGTTATAACTCAAAATGTTGAAGTAACAGTCAAAAGTTTCTCAGTGAAAAACTTGAACTTCTTTCGGTGAAATTTGATAAAACACTAGGACACCCGGACGAGCAAACAGCCGCAAGAAAGAAAGAAAAAAAAATGCAAAAGCCCTACACCCATCCAAACACCATGTCCAAGTAAAGAAAGGCTATAACTACTATGCCAACGTCTGTTACCAGTAACGCCAGTTCAAATGGCAAGTACCTGAACATAATACTCGTACCTTCATAGCTAACTGTGGTGTCCTTCCTTGGTTCGTCGTACTCCTTGTCCCCGATGTAATATAAGTGTACTCCTTGTGTGCGGCGCACCACTTAAGAATGCTTCATTTAAGTTTCTGAGTGCGAATTTTTATTTTGTTTACCTCTTCCTGGGTATCCAGCAACATTTACGATTTTTTTTATTTCCATGCTCTGATTTGACAATGACTGATATGATAGGTTCTTGTCGTATTTTTCAGCTTACCCTTATTGAGGCTACCACTTGAGGGAGTTTTTATTAAATTTTGCAGGACAAAGGAAATCTTGTGGCGTGGCTGGTTCTTTCCGAAATCTATTAGCCGAACTATGTCGAGGACGTGCCACTTTGAGGTGATCTCTTGACGGGCTGTGCGATGGTGGTTGGCGAGATATTAAATGAAAAGACAATATTGCCCAGGTAATGAAGTGCCAAGTTTAAGTACTGCAAGTAAACTTGGAAATTATAGAAAAATATTTACCACCGAGACCGGAGAATAAACTTTTTTTTTATTTTATTTTATTTTAGTTGGAGATGCTTAGGTGAAAAAGTGAGAAAGTGGAGCCAACCCTATGGCGGCACAACATTTTGTGAATTTAATTTTGAATTTCAAATGCAAAAGGTCTTATAGGCTCCAATACCGGATAATTTCTAAATGCATTCAACTATTCTTAAGTCTAAGCGGGATATCGATTTTTATAAAACTAGCATGTTGACAGAATGTTGAGTTTTCAAATCACATCGGGGTCCCACATTTTCGGAACGCATCAGATTAAAAAGTTCTGATTGTTCGGTGAATTTACGGAATAATGTTAATTTATTTTTAACTTACCTATCACTAGAAATTATCTTATCGAATAACTGCGGCTAGGAACGTAGCCCGATCACGATGTGGTTAACCTTCAGTTTGATCGACTATTCTCTACCTGGAAACGTAATTTTTCAATTCTTTTTAGCAGAATTTTTATGAGGCGAATGGACAAAAGAAACTTATTCACAGGCCTTTATAATATATCTTTCAGACATACTGGTGCTTAGTTGGTCATTAATGTAAACTATTTTTCTATTCTGATTTTAAAGAGCTTTACGCATCATCGGCTTTGGTCAAAAAAAAAAGTTCCGGCTTCAAATTAAACCGAGGGAGAAATACAAACTAGCGTAACGGGTACAGTAGTTGCCACCCATAAGGAAATTTTGACTTTAAACAAGCGTAGATTTGTTATTTTAAACGCGATTTTAAAATGTTATACATTTATATATTCCTTATGGAATTTTCTTTTTACTTAAAATTTAAAATTTCGAGTTTAGTTGTTTCAATTTGGAATTAAATGAATTATAAAAAATGCCTATCAAAACCTACAGTAGTTGGCACCCTACGGAACTACAGTAGTTGGCACCCAAAAATGTGATAAAATAGTATCTACCGATTTATTAAAATGTATTTAACGCTCCGTTATTTGAAATTAATGAAACAAAATATAAATCCATTTGTTTTAAATACAAGATATACAAGAAAAAGAAAAGTAAATATAAATAATTTTATTTAAAAAATAACAAGAATGCGACGCTTTTATAAGTTTTTATTTAAGGAAGGAAGAAAGAAAGTATATATAAATCCATTAATGTTAAATATAGAGAAAAAAGTAAGTAAAATTAATTGTATATACCTATATAATAAATTTTTTTCTTATTAGGCATTTTCAAAAATCTGAAACAAATAACCTTCGTATAGTACAGTTGTTGGTTCCAATAAAAACTACAGTTGTTGGCAGTGTTTGGAAAAAACAAAATCTTTATCGAAAAAAGTAACTGGAACAGAGCAAATCGCTATTGAACCGAGTGGTGCCAACTACTGTATCAAAAAAAAGGGGTGCCAACTACTGTATCCGTTACGCTAATTTTTATTTTTTTTTTGTCTGCATCAACTAAAACGAACTTCAAAAATAGACATCCGAAAGTATAACTGTGCTGAGAAAGATTCTCAAAGTCAGCCATTTGAATTCCTTATAAAATTGCATTTCCCTTATCTACTCAATTTGACTCGGAATTCCCCACGTGGTGTGAACGTAAGTTAATCAGCAACGAAGTTTGAGGCAAATACACTCAGCCGTTTAGACTGCAGCAGATGCTCAATATAGGTAACAATGGACTTAAAGTTAACTACCTACTGCAAAAATCAGCAGCTGATGCTCAATGTAGGTAAATAGATATGGGCTTAAAGTTAACTACCTACTGTAAAAATCTTTATACTTTTAATGTTGGTGCTAAAATAAAAATTCAGATTTCACCTGGAGATGTGACCTCACGAACCCTAGATCGAAATAAATCGAACATAGGTACATACAGTGACGGCAAAAACATTCCGGATTTTTTCTATAATATGTATTTTTTCTAATATATGTATTAGGTACTAGCTGTACCCGCCCAACTTTGCCCGTGCACAGGAATTGCATTGCTTAGATCTTACATAATAATGTTCTTTCGTAAAATGCGAAAAATGAGAATAAATCTATTTTCTGGAATTTTCTTTCTAAACCTGAAATATACAGCAATACGAAAAAAGCAAAAAAAGGATCATGAAAATCATAGAAGATGTTTTTTGTATGGGAGGCATCACCCCTGTTTGTCCAATTTTGGCGTGGCGATATCAATAATGGATGTAATGTATTGGATATATACTAATGTGTACCCTCTGCATCGCCCTTCCTCTCCTTGATCATGCTATGTACTTGTTTGTAATGCTGTAAGTATTTCCTTTCCTTTGTTTCCCTCTTCCTATGGAATCCGAACAACTACCTACTCCGCCCAACCCTACACTGTTACCATATCGAATGATATTCTGATGTGAAACCTGTTTTGTATTATACGTCTCTTCTCTTATGAAGATTATTAATATACCTACCCCATGCCATACTGACATACGATCATAATTATACATACCTATATATACAACTGACCACTGCGAAAACAAATCAACCTATGCTAATGTTGTTTTGTTTGTCCTGTCGCATCGCACGATCGTAAAAGTACAAACATCCATTTGTAGCAAGGTATAATATATTGAATGCAGGCACGTAGCCAGGGGGGGGGGCTTGAGGGGCTGAAGCCCCCCCCCGAAACGCAAAGCAAAAAATTTGAAACTAAAACTCCTGCAACCATTCAAATGCAAATACATATAATTTAAAAAAATATCATTAAAAAACACGCACCAGAGAGCCGAAAAACTCGGCTTCTAAGCCTTTGTGCCTTATTTCCTTTGTAGAGCTCTTCAAATGCATCTCAATAAGTCTTGAAGAAAAAATCAGCAGAACGTGGGCGAAGTCTTCGAAAGCATCAACACTTTTGGCAGCGATCCAAAAAAGTGATTTCCTAGTAAGCCTCATTGTATGCGAAAAAATATTCAGTATAACGCTACCCTTATCAGTTTTCCTACAGACCAAATCCTTAGATTTCGTTTCTGCAATCGACCGCACAAAAGAAGTTCTGAATTCTCTTAAGAATATCAGAGAAGATGCCGAAGATTTTTTCAGAGAGGCTTTTCAATCCGAATCCCAACTTGCCGAGGACTTATTTGAAGCTGAATTAAGAGTCCCAAGAACTTCATTGAAACAAACAACGCGTTCCAATCCAGAAACCTCTTCTACTGAAGCCTATTTTAGAGTGTCTATACTGATTCCTTGCATAGATTCGTTAATACAAAATCTTACGGACAGATTCATGGTCAACGGGGAGGTTCCACCATCATGTCATGTCAAAAAAAAAAATCAAGACGTCTTCTTCTTTAAAAAAAATAATTTTAGTATGTTCGTTTAGGTGCATACGATTTAAAAACTAATAAAAATCAATGAATTGGAATATACAGGGTGTCCCAGTTAAGCTGTTATTTTCACCATATTTCCCGTTTAATTTTTTTATGAAATTTTTATCCTTGAGAATTTTTTTAAAAATTATGTTAAGCAACTTTTTTACATACTATCAACAGAATTTGTAGTAAACGCCGTTTTTTTGTCAGACGAAAATGGTCGAGAAGATCCTCGATATTTCTCTAAAATCAATTTTTTCTTTCACAGCACCCCAGAAAAAAAACCCTTGGGTGTTACGTAAGGAGATCTGGGTGGCCAAGGATTGGACCAAATCGACCAGTTCACTGTTCGTTAAAAGTGTGGTTAAGGAATGGAGTTACCCCGCTGCTACTGTCACAAGGTGCTCCACTCTGTTGAAAGAACATCGCTCTTCTCTGAAAAAGAAGAACACCTTCAAGGAGCTTCGGCAATCGTTCTCTAAGAAATTCAATGGAATTAACTGTTTGTGGAAGAACGTGCGGACCTACTAAAGTGTTTTCAAACATTTACGCTAAACTTCCTTTGAAATAAGCACACATTTTGAAGAAGTTGTTCAAAATAATTAAATTCTTACCTTTGAAAGGATGTTGTGCCTATTAAAAGGGGATTGGGGTCTGACCAATGGTGCAAATTGTGGAGATTTGTAAATTTGTGACTTTTTTTGTGAATAGAGCTTCGTCAGTCCACAGAATGTTCTTGAGGAAGTGTATGTACCGGTGCTAAATGGAAAGGGTGTAACCTATTACTCTGGAGAGTTCTGTGAATCCTGGTTCTGGTTCTGAAGTTCCAATTGCACAGCTAGTGCTCGGACCTGACTAAAGGCTTAACTTCCACAGCACGCAAAATCCCACCCTCAATTTCTGCCGCCGCTGCGTCTGAACGTCGTTTTTTTTTTTATTTCGAGGATCAACAAGGCCCTGATACGCATCAGTACCAGTGCTGCCAGGTCGCTTTAACCACTCGGAGATAAAACAATTCACAAAAAGCGCTAGATTGCGCTATAGATTTTACTTTCATCAACAGAGTAGGACCATAATATACTTTTTAATTAAAAAAAATAAGCAAAATTTGTAGCTCAAAAATCAAGTTGATACATTTTTGCATAGGTACATCTCCATTTTCACACATAGGTAATTATAGAGGCCGAAAGGCACATTGAACTTTTAAGCAATTTTTTAATTCTGGGTATAGTTTATACCCGAGTTTCCCAAACTGTGCTCCGCGGAGCACTTGATGCTCCGCCATGTAAATCCATGTGCTCCGCGGAAAGATGGGACAAAATATGAAAATTCCATCAGATTAGCTAATTTTGTACTTCTGAAAATTTGTCATTTTGTTTTCAGCAATGTGATTTGTGTATTGATTAGAATTTACAAGGTACAAAAATTCGTACAAATAAATCGTATACCTACTCCAAAAGTTCAGAGCTATCAAAATGAAAACGAATCATTGGCGTTGGTAGCAAAAAGATTTGGTTGTTCTACGAAGCTTATTTTTGTGGAAATACATGCTTCTAAGAAGACCGGACGTTTTGAGAACCGCAAAAGAAAGAAGTTTGGATGCAAAACTACTCCAAAGAAAGATTTGCCGGACAGTAGAGCCAATCCATTTTTGATGTCCATAAAAATTAGAAGATTGTTGCACCGGTGCCGTAAATAAAGTCGAAGGAAATAAAGTCGAATCGTGTTTATTTCCATTTTGATTGAAAATAATGTCGAATTGCGCCTTTTTTCGTGGTCGATTTTATTTCCATAGCAAAATATGTAGTAATAAGGTCGAAAAAAGGGAAATTATGTCGAAAATTAAAAAAAATAAACCCCATAAGCAGTGAAACATGTTTGGGGGGGCATGCTGCCCCCTGCAACACTCCTGCTTGTTTTTACTGTCGGATTTGGAGTAGGCGTGCTGAAATAATCATTATTGAAGTGATCGAAATTATTTCCATTCTTTTTTTTTTTGAAATACCTACAGTCGCACGAAAAAAATTTTGGAATTCTTCATTATTTCCAATCAAAATGAAAATAAACACGATTCGACCTTATTTCCTTCGACATTATTTCACGTCACCTGTTGCACCTAAACTCCATCAAGAACTCACTGCCAGGGCTGTTAGGTAGAACAAAATCCTCGTGGATGCATTTTCCACAAAAAACACATTATGTCAAGAAAAACATAAGGAAGAGCCGGAATTTCAAAAGACTACAGTTACAAAAACCATTAAAATTTTGGAAAAAAGTTCTTTGGAGTGCCAAATTCAAGTTTAATTTATTTGAATCTGATGGAGAAGTGTATGTAAGGCGTCCTCCAAACGAAGAATTGCAGCCAAAATACATCCTTCAGACCATAAAGCACGGAGGAGAGAAAGTAATGGTCTGCGGTGCGTTCTCTTGGTTCGGTGTTGGTCCATTAATTGTACAATTGAATTGTCGACCCTTGATCAACACGCTTATAAAAACATATTAGAGAAAACCCTTTTTTTTTTTCATACATTCCAGTAAAATAATGATTTCTAACACCACAACGATTCTTAGCATACTCCGCGGAGAGTGAAGCAATAGCTTACAGATAACAAAATTAATGTTTTGGATTGACCCGCAAATAGTCCCGACCTCAACCCAATTGAAAACTTGTGGGCCCACATCGAAAGAGCATTAAAAGCCAAAAAATCAAGAAATGCTGAAGAGCTTTTCGAAAACATTAAAGAGGTCTGGAAATATATATGCCACCATTTAGGATGCCGAATGGGCGATCCCCGGAAACACACAAATTATACATCTTAAGCCTTTTTTACTGTGCCACATCTCGCGGACGTTTGACAAACATCCGAGAGTAGGTACCTATGTATAACTGTCCTAAAAAAGATTCTCAATTCAGCCGTTTGGACTCGGCGTAAAATTCTAGGTCGCTTCCATTCGTCCCAAAAATAGAAACAATGGTTGTGAGAACCTAGTCCTAGGGTGCCTATACGGACCTGTTGCGCCAAATATTTATTTAATTATAAGATGCTGGATAAAATAAAGTCTATTCCACTAAATATTGGCAGATAATTTTTATAAGTTTTGGAAACTAGAATTTTAAAGATTTTGTTATTCTGTGGCAAACTCGAAAATGAGTTAAAAATGTTTTTGAATTATTTGTTTTGTTAAATATCTACTAGATTTAAATATTTTGTAAAATGCTAAAGGTCACATCACATACATAGTAAAAAAGTATAATTGCGTTTTCCATAACTTCGAAAAATTGGATGCGTACGGACAACGAAGTGCTCCGCGAGGAATTTCTCTCCAGAGAAGTGCTCCGCGACCAAAAAAGATTGGGAACCGCTGGTTTATACCACGGATTTTATGAGCTCATTTTATGCGCTCCTGCTCAATAAGAGAAGCATTGGCTGCGCGAATTCCAATTAGATTTTTTAAATTTGTAACTTTGAAGTGTTGCTTAAACTTTTTTCTTCGATGTCACTTCCATATCTAATAAAAATCGTTGAAACAATTTAATTCGAAAGTGATGCGTAGATATAGTTACTGTCACTAAGGAGATGCAGTAGTAATAAATAAGAAAGGGATATCCAATAATTTGAACCCTAAACGGGGATTGTAGGGCGATGCCATGTTAAAGTTTAGTAGGTACGTACTGATATTTCCGAGTGGAGCTTCCATATAAAAGTTACTTAAATAAAAAGCGCTAGGAATTCCGACAAGAGCTAAAACATTTTAAAGCGCGCTGAATACAATAAAAAAGCGCCAGATCTGGCGCCGAAAGCGCTAAACTGACAGCACTGATCGGTACCCGGCTACATGGTGTACTATGATTTGGGTATCGGCGTTGGACTTTTATCTTGCCAACGAAGCGTTTCCATGGCAGAACCCGTTTACAAACACTATGTCCGCGTAATCACATTTTGAATACATTTTGTGGAGATCAACTTATCAATGTTAAGCTTTTTTTCATATTCAACAATTAACTGTTAACCATTGCTCATAATTACGTTAGTTTATTATTCTGACTTAATTTTGTTTGACCATTTTTTTTTTGACAAAAACGGCTTTTACAACAACTTATGTTGATCGTACGTTAAAAGTTGCTTGACATCATTTTTAGAAAATTCCTCAAGGATAAAAATTTCATAAAAAAATAAAAATTTATTAAGTAAACATTTTGAGAAAAAAGCATTTTAAGTAAAAAAATGTAACAACAAATTTTCAAAATGTTGAGTTTAAGGAGCCATAACTTTTTTGTAGCTGCACATATGTACCCTAAGTGCATAAGACTTGTATCCGCTTCTAAATTATTTTTTCAAAATGCACAAAACAGTTTTTGTATCTCTAATAGTTTAGAAGTTATAGCCTTTTAAGTGGTAACACCTCCAAATTATAGTTCACATGCTTTGAAGGGCCATAAGCCCATAACGGGAAATATAGTGAAAATAGACGCCATACAATTTTTTGTTCGTCGGAATTTCACGAATCTTCCCTTAAAGGATTATACTGCTTAACTGGGACACCCTGTATAGTTTTTTATTTAAAGAATTCCTCGTAAGATTTGGAAGCAAGCCCCCCCCCGAAACAAAATCCTGGCTACGGCCCTGATTGAATGTATATATTTTCACTGAAAAAAATACATACGTCAGAACAGAATGAAATTCCTACTGCGTTGCGTGGCGATATGCGGTAATCTGCACCCTCTATATCGTCCTCCCTCTTCATGATCTTGCTATTTGTTTATAATACTGCATTTCCTTTCCTGTCCATTGTTTCCCTCTTGCTATGGAATCAAAACAGCTACCCCAACCATACCCTGTTACGTCATATCAGAATGAAATTCTTATTGCGTTGCGTGGCGATATGTATTGGATATGGATGTAATGTATTGGATATATAATGTGCTCCCTCTGCATCGCCCTCCCTCTCCATGATCTTGCCACTTGTTTATATGTATAATGCATTTCCTTTCCTTTCCTTTGTTTCCCTCTTCCCATTGAATCCAAACAACTACCTACCCCAACCCTACACTGCTACCATACCACACACATATCGAATGAAATTCTGAAATGAAACCTGTTTTGTATTACACGTCTCTTCTGTTATGAAGATTATTAATATACCCCATGCCATACTGCAGCACGCACGATGCACCCCATCCCCATCCTGCATGCATCGGACATGCGATCTTAATATACATACCTACACTATATATACAACTGACCATAGCACTCCCTGCGAAAACAAATCAACCCTTTTCGAATGTGTATTGTTTTTGTTTGACGATCGCAAAAGTGTAAACATCCATTTGTAGCAAGGTATATGTGTATGTATATATTTTCACTGCAGAAAATACATTTTGCCTAAAAACTGTTCCTAAGGACGTGGCTATAAACGACATAGCCTATAGCAGTCTTACAGTCTTAAGGAACATTTAAAAAAAAGTTTCATCAAAATCTGTCCAGTAGTTTTTGAGTTTTTAGCTGACAAAGAAAAGTCCTACAGTTTTATTATATGTATAGATATTGTAAAGGTATTATATTTTAAAGGTAACTATAAAGGTTTCTAATGGAATTCTTCAAATTATTAGTTGTATTAAGTTAAAGGATTTCTCCTTGATGTTAAGAAAAATATTACATATATCATGAAAAAATCCGGAATGTTTTTGCCGTCACTGTACTTACAAATTTGGCCGCATTTTAAAAATGTATATCCCAGCTACAGATTTTGTCTATGTATAATTTGGTTTGTTTAGCTATTGTGAGCTGCGCAGAAAAGAATACAAAAGTACAAATCGTTGCGTTCCATGGGTAGAAATGCTGTCTTAGACTGTAGCCTGAATGTGTCTATCAGTAGTCAGTCAAAATTCAAGTTTTTGATTTAGCAATAACTATATATGAAGTTAGATTGTTTTTCTTCATAATTGCAGAATTGTCCAAATATGTTCATGGCTATTATTATCAACCACAATCCACACTAATATTATAAATGCGAAAGTAACTCTCACTCCCTATTTTTGTCTGTCTGTTTGTTATGAAAAAAGCTTTTGGTACAGAAAAAGTATCTAAAATGTGTCTGTGGTACTCGTATTCATCAAAAGGCACGGTAGTGCCCCAGCCAAGTTTTCTCGTAAAGGCACTTAACCTTTTTACAGGAACAAACTCAGTCTGCTTTCGGCCCCCCTCTAACTTCTCCTGTTGTGCATACCCACAGGACAGTGTTGTTATATCGTGGGATTTATCCCTTTTTGTGGGAATTTCGATGTTCGAAAAGCCTTCCGTGGGATAAAGGGAAAAAGCACCACAATCGTGGGAATTTCAGGAATCTGACAAAAAAAATTTTAAAACCAAATTTTTGTGAAATTTCATTAAATCAGCACAACAATTATCAGCAGAAATAAAAAGAGCTCATGTAAGTAGCCTCTTAACAAAAAAGTTCTGGTACAAAAACAATCTGACGGCGCAGCGACAGCGTATGTAACTATACCTCTACCGCCAGCGGCAAAGTGACATTTAAATGGAACCAGTTTGCATTTTTATTACTTTATCTTCATGAGCATCAAAATTGTTTTTTTGTAACTTCTACAATTCCACTTTTCCTTGTTCTTTACTAAATTAATTTAGACTTGATAGATTTGTTTTGGCAGTTCGTTATTTTTCTTTCAATTTACCAGTTAATTTTGTGGGCGCAGTGGCTCAGCGGTTAATGTGCGAGAAGCCCCAGGTTCGATCCCCGGAAAAGCACCACCTCTCGCGAACGTCTGACAAACATACGAGAGTATAACTGTACTGAAAAAGCTTCTCAATTCAGCCGTTCGGAGTCAGCATAAAATGGTAGGTCCTTTCCATTAGCCCCAAAAATAAAAACTCACACAAACTATAGAAGCTAGACCTATAGGTACGGTGACCATATTTTTAGAAGCCAAACCCGGGACAAAAAGAAATATGAAAATTATAGCAAAAAAAAAAAAATAAATAAATAGGCGGCGCAACAGGCGGTAGACACCCAAGGCCTAGCTTCTCGCAACCACTCGTTTTGTGTGAGTTTCTATTTTTGGAACGAATGGAAGGGACCTACAATTTTATGCCGAGTCCGAACGGCTGAATTGAGAAGCTTTTTCAGGACAGTCATACTCTCGGATGTTTGTCAGACGTTCGCGAGAGGTGGCGCAGTAGAAAAAACCTTAAGATGTAATTTGTGTTTTTCCGGGGATCGAACCTGGGATCCCTCGCACAGTAGTCCAGCATACTAACCACTGCGCTACTGCGCCCACATAAAATTATAGCAACAAACAGAAAAAAAAACAAAACACTTGTATTGGATTATTCCATAAATTTTTGAAGGGAATACATAATCTACAAACTTGATTCCTTCATGACTTCATGAGTCATGACGTTAAAACAACACAATAGGGACAAAACATATTGCACTCATTTGTCGTACACATGTCTATAAGACAAATGCTCCGCACTCTTTGAAACCCAACTTGAAAACTGTCGTTCAGTAACTTCTCTGTTTTTTTTTTAAAGAGACGTGTCCTTCAATAGTATTTCTCCTGAATCAAGCTATGATGATTCAGAAAAAATGAAGACACCAAATACCCTCAGCATACTTTTTCAGATAATATGAATACAGAAACTAGGCGATCTGCGACCCCAATATATACTTATCTGCTGCGCATTTGGGAATAACCCCCCAGTATAAGGCCCTAAAATCGATTTTCTTTTAAGTCTGGTAGGTACCTTACCTACACTGTCCGCACTAAAATCCATCCAAATGTACCTTCATTTTCCTTAGCTTAATTTTTACATCTCAAGGCAAAGCATCGGTATTCACGTTGTAGCTTTAAATTAAAACAGGATACAATCACATGCTTTATAATTAGTAATCTTTACTTGCTGACTCGATAGTTGCCTTGTCTATAAATTTCAATTTGTATATAATCGTTTTGTGAATGCAAATCTACCGTGAAGTCGCGAGTTTATACAAAAATTAACAAAAATACAAACACTATTTCCGCTTTTCTCGAATTTTCGAATTGTCCGGGAAATTTTTCCAATATTTCTTTCGTAAAAACGTTATTTGGACTATTGCGGGAACATGTCGTAGACATGCTGCATACGTTTATTGTGTCGTGTGCAAACTGCATTTGATGTTGAAAACTGAGCGATAGGCCTGAAGTGCATGTTACTGTTATTAAAATTTTAATTTGAATAACAATTTAAAAAGTTTGTAATGAAAATACGGGACTAATACAGGACTAAAAATTAAATACGGGACATTTGTTCGTCCCGTATGTCTTTAAAAAAAAGTCGGGGCAGACGATTGAAATACAGGACTGTCCCGGGAAATACGGGACGGATGGTCACCGTACCTATAGGGTGCCTATACGGACTTGTTGCATGAACTATTTATTTATTTATTTAGTTAATTTTGCGCTAGATTGAAACATTTTCCAGAAAAGGATATTTCACAATATGTGCTACAGCTGAAATGTCAGTTTTTTTATATGGAGTTTGGCATACCGCTAGTCATCTAGCGGTCAATGGAACGCGGCCATTTTTTATATTTTTTCATTTTAATGCATCGTGGGAATTTCGTGGGAATTTGAGTTCGGTGAAAAGGGGAAAAAGGGAAAAATGACCACGTTTTGTGGGAAAAATGAAGAGAGAGACCTAACAACACTGCCACAGGATCTAGCATTCTACCAAATCTGAAATGTCTAAAACTTGAGATTTTCCTTTCAGTGGGCGTGGTATATGCCCACTTTTGAAAATGGGTTATTATTTATTTGGGTCACTTCCCATAGCCGTATATTCTTGAAAATTGGTAGAGCGGTAGGACTTGCAGTGTAAAGAAAAAGAAATAGATATTATATTCTCCATTCCGTAGGCGTTGTATCCACCAACTTTTGACAATTGATTATTAGATATTTATTTGGGCCACTTCTCATTGCCGTAGAATGTTGAAATTTGGTAGAGCGGTAGGACCTGCTTTGTACTAAAGGAGAAATACCAAAAATTAAGAATTTGTTCGCTTAAGGGTCGTGGAAAAGTAATTTGCCCACTTAAATTATGATTAGAAGTTGATCTACCTGCTGAATTAAATAATGAATATGGTTTATAAGAAAGGAAGCAACAGTGAAAAGCGAAGACGTTTCATCTCTGTTTGTGAAATCTAATAAAAAAAAAACTTCCCAAAAAGTAGTGTGAAATCACACCAAAACCTAAATGTAAAAAAAGAGCCAGAGTCTTTTATTGGACCATCCGAATGAACCATTTATGGCGTAGTCACGGTCAACATTTGAATGAATTTATTGTCTTTAAAAAGTAAATGTCTGAGATAGTTCTTCCAGCCCATAATGAAGATTTCACCATCCAATTCCATTTTTTTGTGTTTTATTGGTAATTAAAAAAAAACATCTTAATGAATCACCCTTTAGAACAACAAAAATTAGGTGCGTAAGTATAGTCAGCCACGAAAAGTAATGAGGTACCCCAAGTTCTTATTTTAAGAACTCAAGTAGCACACTGGTGTATAAATTGGTGTAAATTCGTAAATTTTGGTGCAAAATTGAGAAAACTGAAGAGAAATTCAAAATTTTGGTGTATCTGTCAAAATTATCGGTATAAAAATTACACCATTGTCTTTCCTGTGCAAAATTTCAACATAGCCTTAAGGCTAAATGTTGAAAAAAATTGGTGAGTAAACCTACCAATTTTTTTTTTTTTTGTGTACATTTAGATCTCATTACTTTACTTGGCTGACTATTTCCACACTTGTTTTTTATATAGGGTTTTTCAACAGGGACGCTACAAAAGTAGAGCGACAGGGACAGCAAACGACGCTGAATTTCTTTTCTCTTCAGTAAGGTTTGCCATTTCATGATGGAAAGATATACGAGCCAACAACGAGTCGAAATTATTAAAATTTACTACCGAAATTCGGAGTCAGTGGCCTCAACGTTAAGAGCGCTACGTCCAATTTATGGTCGTCATAATCATCCTAGCAGATCAACAATTGAGCGTCTAGTAGAAAAATTTGAATCCACCTCCTCGGTCGTGCGATTTGACGCAGTTAGACTATTTCCTGTGGGGCTACGTCAAGTCTATGGTCAATGCCAACAAGTCAGCGACGATTGATGAACTTCGTACGAATATCGAACGTGAAATTGCAGCAGTATCGGCCGATTTATGCTTGAAAACCGTCGAAAATTGGGTTCAGCGTCTGGACTTCTGCAAGCGTGCCCGTGGTGGCCAAGCAAAAGAAATCAAGTTCCATACATAATGTCATCGTACGTACTTTCACAGGAATAAAGAATTTCATTGATATCCAAAACCGTTTTTGTTTTATTTAAAAAAACTTTTGTAGCGCTCTTATTGAAAAACCCTTTATAAAAGATCTTGGCTGTTTTTCTTACATTTATGTTTTTGGTGTGATGTACTTAACAGATTCATCATAGATGCTTCATGCTTCAATGAAATAAATAAGTTGAAAACAAGTGCCCACAAAAATCTCTAATAAAGGCAATGAATAAGTTAACTCAAGGTGGTTTGAAATATAGTAGGTACCGAATAGTAGGTATTTACCTGTTCAGTACAAAACAAAGGATTGAATGTATTTTTTTACCTGTCAATTACACCTAGTGTTAGGTGAAATAATCAAATAAAGGAATCCAAATCCCCATACGCCATACCACAAAAGACCCTATCAAAGTCGTTATAATTCAAACTTAAGGAATAATACTGTAAAATGCATAACTGAACACTTGGCCACAATCAGTATACTTGACTTCATACAATTTATATGACAACACAAGGTATTACATAAATCCCTATTTCGGATATCAAACTCCACTCCCTTACACTTGTCCAAAATGGATCATAGCCTTGACTAATGAACCAAAAGCTACATCACAACACCATGCAAATAATTCTGTCTAACTATACTATGCAAAGCAAATCGTTACCTGCCAGAAAATACAATTAAGGAAATGTCATGCACAACTAATCCTGTCCCACATTCGGGCGCACCCACTAACGAAGCAAATCTCACATATGGCAAGCATCTTAAAACGACCCTAAGTAGATTTTGACAAATGAAAATCATTCCAAATAGATACACATGCTCGCATGTAAGTACACATTTACACATGTACAACGTACGATACAGCAGATCAATCCTAAATGTCTAACAAATTTCCACCCACTTACACCCAAACTCTCAATTATGCACGGAACTCAACAGTTTACTCAAAACTTAGAGTTAAATCACCTGGAAAATGCTTCTGTTAAACAATCATTAGGGGCAGTGTAAATAGAACCCTACTACATCGATGTAATCCTTCTTCCGTTTCTCTGGCACACATTGTGCACGGCTGAAGGCTGAGACAGGACTAGGTACTGACAACGTTCAATAATTAAATACGTATCTGTTATTCGTAAAAGGCGAAGCAAAATAATCCTCAGAATGTAACCACAGGATAATACCATCTCCTAGGGGGCCGTTGGTACCATCATTTCCTGGTGGTTCTCTCAGAAACGGATTGTTCTTGTGTATTTTGCTAGGATAACAGATGAACTCGTTGCATTTGTATAGTAGAAGAAACAGCAACAATCAGCTGATGTTCTCCTTTTTCAATTTCTTGCTGGAAGCAGAAGCACACATCGATGCTGGAAGTACTTGATACTGAAGCGAAACGAGGACCTGCTGCTATTGCTGGCTACTTCTTGTTATTCCTCCCAGATAATGATCGAAAGAATATGGATTTGATAGTAAGGACATCTCTGGGATTTGCGTTGAGAGAAAAGTTCCTGAATGTTTGCTGATGCCACCCATGTCCTCCCATGTGTACAGTGGCACGGAGTGCTGGGGAAAAATATTGTTTATTGAGGTCACGTCTTTATTGTATCGGATGTAATAATGAATGGCCCGAGGCAAGCGAGAAATGATTCCTCTTAACATGTTCAAGTCAATACTCGTACATGTGGCTATGTGTGTGATTATCCTTGTACGTTTGGAGTTGAAATCTCAACTTTATATGGATTAAGTTGGTCGAAATTTATGTGGAATCTCTTTTTGATATATGTGGTTTTGGGCTGCTTCTGCTGTTAATGATGATGACGATGGTGATGGTGTGAATGGGGGTCGGAGCTCGGAGATCAAGTATTGGATTTCAACTTTATGAACTTTATTGTGTGAAAGTTTCATTAGCCACAATGTGCATACATTTACTAAATGCTATACACGGAATCATTTCTATTGTGCGAGAGGAATAAAGTTTTCCATTGAAACAGATACCAGCACGGCACTCTATATGAGGTAATGTAAAATTCGGGGCAAATGACTTTTTTAGGGTTGGAGCTTTGTAAGGCCTTAGAGATATTTTTATATACTTTGAAGTGGAAACTTGCTAATGCAGTTAAATAGTTTGTTTCAATTGGAATGACATCCGATATATGATTCAGTCAATAATACGTAGGTTCGTGTTTGTTCAAACCAATAAAAATATTATTTGTATTCTAATTAAAATATATGTCATCTTATAAATCTATTCTTAGCTGATACAATTTTTTATGTGATGGTTCTTCTTGTATTATAATATTTTTAATACTAATAAAAGCGTAGATATGTAATTCTACGAAGTAAATTCGAGTTTCATAATGCAATTCAGTATATGTATGAATGTATACATCATTTATTTTCAATGGCCTTCTTATCCATTAAGTGGGTTACGGGTGTAAGTTGACCGTCGATTCTAAGGATGCGTTTATGTTGGAGCTGTAATGTGCAGCAAGAGAGCGACGATTAAATCAAAGCTTTGCTCTCTGTTTTTATGTGTCTTCATGTTGGAGCTTCGATAACAGCAAACATAAATGATGATTTTTGACTTTTTGATCCCACTATGCGGGTCTGGGGGAGAGTACGATAACTACGGCGCCAAAAATTGATAACGGTATTTTGTAGAGCAGTTAAATACAAGCACTTTTTACTATAGAAGGGGGGTCTATCTTACTCCGTTTAGGTGGGAGGAGTAATTTAAAGAAAATGATACTTTAAATGGAAAAAAAATACTTTAAAAAACAATGGCAACACCTACAATAATAGACTATATCATTTTAGAAAGCCCGGAATCTGTTCTTTCATATTATTTTTAAATCAAGTTATTCCTTTAAATAGTTTTTGAAAAAATCAATTTCAAACTTGAAATTTAAGGACAAAAATTGGGGTGAGTAAAATAATTTTGGCGATGAAAACTAATGACGGATTTATCTAGAGGAGGCGGGAGGGGTAATTAAAAAAAAAATTATAAATAAAATTAAAATAAAATATTAAAAAAACAATGGCAACACTTACAACAACGAACTATAGTATTTTTCAAAGCCAGGAATGCCTTCTAAATTGTCTAAAATGCAAATCAGCAAAATTTTGTCTCCCAATGTGAAATTTCAGGCCAGAGACTGTATCTGAAGAATGTTGTTGACATGGGTAAACTAATATAATTTAAAGAAAGTTTGCATATACTCAGCCTTGAACCCATCCGTAAATCCAACAGTGACCCCAAGCAGGGGGGTTGCAGGGGGCAGCATGCACCCCCATATGCATTTCAAGGCGCAAGGGTAGCAATTTGTACTCTAAGCGGAGCGACATATAAAAGTAATTTTCAATTTTCTCAAAAATTAGAGGACATAAATCAATCCGGTTTTCAGTGTTCGATTAAGAATTGATTTAGGCAGCAAAAACTATAAATAAATTAAGTAGCTATCTATTTTCTCAATATTGAGAAAATCAGCATAGAACTTTTTTTTTTAGTTTTTTTCCTTAAATTTCAAGTTTGAATGTATTTTTTTTTTTTTTTCAAAAACTATTAACAGCTATAACTTGATTTAAAAATAAAATCAAAGAACAGATTCCTGGCTTCCAAAAATCTTAAAGTCCTTTATTGTAAGTGTTGCCATTGTTTCTCAATTTTTTTTTTCATTTTAAGTATTATTTTTTTTTTAATTGCCCCTCCCGCCTAAACGAAGCCAGATAGACCCCCCCTCCCATAGTAAAAAAATGCTTGTATTTAACCCCTCTACAAAATACCGTTATCAATTTTTGGCGCCGTAGTTATCGTACTCGTGCCCGGGTCTGGCAAAAATTCCACTAATTAAAACTTCCACGTCAGTAAAACACCAACAGCACATTTGCACATACGAGTAGAGAAGAGATTATGGACTGTCTCCCTAGACGACGACTGCCTGTCTGAAAACTACCCAGCTTGTCCAATTGTACAGGAAAACTCAGCATTGCTCCTTCCATCATTCGTGAATAAGACTCCGAGATGATGTCATGAAATAAAGTCTTATGCAAAAAGGTCCAAAACGTAATTTGGACCATTTGGGCCATTTGGGCGCACACAGTTGTACAGTTTGTGTATTATGTATACAGCATACGTTATACACTCCAGAGCTTACCTCGAACTAGGACGTACATACATATATGCCTTCTAAAAGTCTATAAAGCATGCCTATGAACAGGTGTAGCTTTCACGCCTTCTCAAATGCTATTCTGAGCCCGGACGAAAACCGCACTGCTCATCGCCCAATCGTGAATCGACCAAAGCTCTGCAAAGCGTTACCAGGGCCTTGGCAAAGACTTCTGCGGTGCCTGACTTAAAAGTGATTTGAAAAGGGACGCAATTACTCCAATCTGCTAATCAATAAGTGTTTCGATTGGCAAAATGGACCTCTTCATCTAGTACGGCCTTGATTCTGTCGGGATTTCATCCACTCCGTCAGAATTATCATCTTCTAGCGATTTGATCACAAAAGTGTATTTCTCTACCGTGGGTGGGCCTTTTTCCCCCTGCTTAAGGCGATAGATCTCAATGCACTGGATTATTGAGCCATTCAAAAAGTGCAAGCTCCATCTGCCCAAGATGTTTTCATCATCAAAGTGTACCATCTTTGGATTTGACTCCTTCAATAATATCAAATCAATTTAGAATTTCAGTGCGAGCTTGTGTAACGAAGAACGAAGTCAACTGACACAAAACTCATCCAGGGATTCGGGTAGGTAAGGTGCTTAAACATCCTGTTAGGTGACGAGGAAATACATTTACCGAGTGACAATAAGAAGAAACTTTTTCATATTTCTTACTTATTGTATACGCCACCTAGTGCATTATTTGAATATGTACTCGTGTTAGGTTTGAATACAGAATAAAATCAATGCGGTAGGTAGGCATTTGAAGTTTCGCCGCAAGGCGAGTTTAGGCTACGAACAGAGTGCATGCGAGGACAGGTAAAAGTAGATACGAAGCTAAGATACGTCATGGTAAGTGGAACTTAAGCGCTAAAAGCTAATAAACTCTTCTGCCCAATTTGTTAGAAGTTCAGCTAAAACACAACCAATAGCTTTGGGTAGATATAAATCTTTTTATGCTTTTAATGCTTTATATGACATGCTAAATCTAAAGTATTCAGCTAATTTTTGGGGATGTTTTCGGATGTCTTCGTAAAGGTAATGAAATTCGCCACATACAACATACATTACGTGATTTGTTAATCTCGTTAACGGATTGTTTTTTTTTTCCAAACAATGAACAGCTGGAAAATTAATTACTACTTCATAAAAAGTCCTCTTCTTCTGACGAATCCATTTCCATAATTCAAGAATGTTCTTTATTTTGATTCACTTCTGAAACGTTAATGTTAGCGCTCATTATGAACACCATTTGTTTTGCTTTTAGCTTGGCCTTGGACCTTGGAATATTTAGCTTTAACTTTCGCTTCGCTTTTCGCGTCGCGTAGTATAAAAGTTAAAATTTAGCAAATTATAGCATTTGAACGAATTTCTCAATTTTCGAAATTGTATATGTACAAAAATGACTGTTAAGCTGTAATTGTGGAACACAACGAAGCAAATATTCTATTCCACTTTAACGAAACTTTATAGCATTCCGAAAACTTAGGGAAAGCTTCCAAGTACATTATAACAGTTATCCGAAAGTTAATAATATTGGGAAATTGTACGAATTCTGGAAAAGACTGCTTCAACTGCCCTCTGGTTCTAAAAATGTTTCATAATTTCGTAAAAGCTCCATGCCATTGTGTCCGTGGGTAGAGTAACGGCCGTATTATTAACTCGGTTTAAATACGAGGTTAAAACGCTTTTAAACCACGAAAATAAACCTAACTAAACCATCAGTTTTTAAACCCAAAAAATTTAAACCTGCCTATGTCATATTCACTCTTATTACGTGGTTTAAGCTTTGGGTTTATTTTGGTTTATTTGAAGTACTAAACCCTATTTTAAACCTACGAAATATCGCGTTTGACAGTTCAGGCAAAGGTATGTTGATGTTATTATTCAAATGTGCTGTGTGATTTGTGAAGAATTTAAAAAGGTTCTGAAGCGTTTTAATTTTTTTTGTAATTGTAGGTATTTAAATTTTGGGGACAAATAAAAAAAAATATCAGAAATGTAATGCCGTAGATGATGCCGCCCTTTGTTTAACCGGTCTTGCAATGTTTCTGGCATTGGAACAATGGTGCTTAAATGGAGTAAAAACGTGTCGCACACCTATGCCTACTTAATAAAATACCCTGGAAAACAAAATCTTCCGTGGCTCCCAAAGATATTTTGGAAAATCCTCCTGGATTTCAAGGACATTTTGGTAAAAATGAAATTTTCCAGGACGTCTGGGCAAAACCTCCTCAAACTATTTTTTTAGGATATTTTACAAAGATATACCCTTATAAGGATTTCAAGGACCTTGTCAGAAAATACATCCAAATATCTAACTTAAATGAAATAAATCGTTCTACCGCATTCGAAAATATATTTGCAAATTGAGTGAATGTGAAATGTGAATGGAAACTGATTTAAGCCTTGTGAAAATCTATTTAAACCGGTCGTCTGAGTGCGAAGTGGTTTATCTGGCAATAGGTCTAAAAAATGACGTTTAAAAGGTTTAACTTGAGTGAATAATACGGAATTACAAAACTTATGTATGGTTTAAAAAGATGTAAACCACGGTCTTAACTAAACCACATTTTAAACCGAGTGAATAATACGGCCGTAAGAGTCCGTTTCCCAGTTTATAGTACGTTTACGCCGCATCCAAATTCAACATTTCAGCAGACAGAATTTCGAAATCCAATTTTGCGTTCCCACTGAAACTTCAACATTTCAATTGACAGCTAGTATCAGAATTGATTACCTAATGATGTTTTTTGTTCTTAAAGAATTCATGTTTTAGTTATATTAATCTAATCATGAATACAAGTGTTTATTCAGACATATTAAATACAACCTTAAATAAATACATAATATTAAATAGGTACAACAAAAAATTCTTCATATGGCGGGCTTGTACTCATCGCTCAGTTGGCGCAAGTGGTAGTCACTTGGTCAATTGACAAAATCTCTCAATAGATGGAGGGTTTGTTGCAATTGTCGCCGTTCAATGCACGATCTCTCCACAGTATTTTTTCGTTAATTTTGGGTCCGAAATTTTCGAATTCACATCTAGAATAGTGGATGAGTATCGAGATACTGCTGCCGTCGAGAATTGACTTGATATAATTTGTGTTTTTCTGGGGATCGAACTTGAGCCCAGCACACTAACCAAGATCTGTAATCACTGATAATGAATTACTGTTTATCTAAATAACTTTAATTCTAACCGAAGTATTTGTTTAGAAATTGACGTTTCTTCCAAAAGAGTTCAACAATACCTACATATATGTATGTACTTGTCATAGGTACAGGTATTGGGTTGGTGTCGTTAAATTTATTTATAACTCTGTATCTTGAAAGAGTTAAGTCGAATCCACTCATTTTAGTTTCCAAAATGACTTTCTTATATAAATGATTTATCACCATCGCTTGTATGTATGAAGGCTTTTCTAATACCTATACCATTTATACAATTTGTTTTCTGTCAATGCATACAGGAAATACAAATTAAAGACAATTATTTTATTCTAAACGAGAGCCACACTAATGCATTCTACTTGCGTATAAAGGCATGTTTGCGACAGCTGCCCAATTTAATTGAAGTGCCCAAACAGTGAAATGGCAACTTGTCTAGTCGAAAGCCATTGCGTGTTGTCTACACTTTGCTTTTGACATGCATTTGAGTAAAACGTTCAGCCCCATAGAAGTCCATCAATACCTAAAACTAACCAAAGTAGTATACTCGTAGTAGGTCCCCTCATCTGAAAGTTATCGCAGATTTACATTCCCGTAAGAGTGCACATTACACACTCGTCGCCATTTTGGGTGGACTCTGCATAGCAGACAGATACTCGGACAGATATGATTACACTTTAAAGTCCGGCGGCCTGTGATGGACCAAATCACGTGGCGTGCACTGACTATAGGCAGAGAGTACGGGTGAAAAATGGTCAAACGGCGAAACATGTTGGCAATGTTTACGTTAACTAAATGTGCTATACGTTCGATTGCGTAAAGCGGATGGAATGTCCCCATCTGACTAAATTTCAATTTGTTTCGTCTATTTGAAATTGAATAGCATTTGCGATGGTGTGAGATAAAACGTGAGTAGGTACTCGATCTGTATCTACTCGAAATAAATTCAATCTGAGTAACATAAGTATATAGGTAGATACGTAAATTGCAACTTCCTAGTTTTATTTGGCTTGTAATTGTAACCTAACCCAGGCATATTGTTAAACTAATTAAATTTTAACTGTGGCTGCCTACGGACATCATTCAAATCAAAACTGTATACTTTGGGATTGTTTGGCGAAATTTGAGTAATTTTAGATATCCGCTGGCGTTATAAACAATGAACGGAATGAGGCATATTTTGGTTTTGTAGGTTAAGGTATTACTTTATGCTGAACTCAAAAATCTACTGTCTGCGCCTTTTAGATATTTTCGAAAAAATCTGAGTTTTACGGTCCTCGACAAAAAAATTATAAATGGAGCTAGGAATGTTTTCTACTAACCCCAACCGATTGAGATTGAAAAAATATAAATGGAGGTAGGGGTTTTTTACTAACCCCAACCGTTTTAGTGTGGGCGCTGTAAACGCAGTGGTTAGTGTGTTGGACTACTGTGCGAGGGATCCCAGGTTCGATCCCCGGAAAAACGCAAAATACATCTTAAGGTTTTTTCCACTGCGCCACCTCTCGCGAACGTCTGACAAACATCCGAGAGTAGTATTACTGTCCTAATAAAGCTTCTCAATTCAGCCTTTCGGACTCGGCATAAAATTGTAGGTCCCTTCCATTCGTCCCAAATGTTCGTGTCAACCTGCCTTTTGCACCACCAATTTATTTATTTATTTATCAACCGATTAAACTTTCAAATGGAAAACTTAGTCGTCCACATTGTTCTAAATGTTTCTGTGATGTCAATAATGCACAACATCTATAATATTTATTTCTATTTAGGCGCCCAGGTCCCGGGATCGCTAAGAATAAATGGAGGGCTGTAATGTTTCAGGGAGGGTCAGCAGCCTATTAAGTATAAGAAATGCAATTGAATTTCAGCTACGAGAAATGTTGGTAATTAAAAACTTTCGCGATCACCTGGTTTTTTGGCTATAAAAAAAATCCAAAATTAGACCGATATTCATTATTTTTTTTTAATGTGGGTTTTTAGGGCGGATTTTAGATAACAAATTTTAAAATTATCTCAATTCCAGATTTCGGGCAGGTTTTTAACCCGCCAATGGTGACCTACTGGTCTGTGAGACCGGGTGTGTTAAAAAATTCGAATAACTTTATTCTCCGTTATTGTTTTTGTTGCAATTTCGAGTAGCTGCCGCATTGCACGTCCACCACCATCAGTTCACGTCGAAACTGCTTAGTGAGCACAAGTTGTGTATTTTTTTTACTAACCCGGTGCGTGAGATGTAAGTAAAATAATTGTTTATTATTCGGGTATTTTACCTAGTATATTTTTTTTTATTGTTTTATTGTGTATTTTGTTCATTTTGTAAGAGTTCCATATGTCGAAAGACTAAAAATCGTCATTTTTCTTTATGAATATGTGATTTTTTATTTTTTTCTTAATTTTAAAAAATGTATTACTAAAAACATTGTTATTTTTAATGCTCTATTTAAAAATGTTTGTGAATTGTAATATTGAAATAAAAGAGCTTAAATTGATTAAATATCTTTGTTTTATTGTCAAAGAGCATACATTTAAAGAAAAACATGAACTATTAGTAACACGTTTCGAAAAATCTTTAGTTCAAAACCCCGGTGCGTGAGACCGACCGGCGCGCGTCAACATTGATCAAAGTCAAATTCGCGTCACCATTGGCGGGTTAACTTTGAATGCTGCAAAAAAAATTTGCTTATACCTACAAATAATCCTCCTAACTTATTCTTACACATTTAAAATAAAAGATCATCAAGATCGGTCTAATTTTGGATTTTTTATCGCCCAAAAAACAAGTGACCGGGAAAGCTTTTAATAATTGCCGAAACATTTATACTGGGCGTATATTAAAGTGATGCTTTAATTTTCCCTTCACGTCCGTCGGCGTCCGCGACGACCAGAAATGATGCAACATGCTCTCAGTGTAATACTGCCATGGCTGAAAGTAATCTTCAAAAGCTGCATAAGGCTCTGATACATACCGCAAAGCTGGAAAGAGGTAAAGGTGATATTTATTCCTAAAGCAGGAAAGCATATGCACTGCACCGCAAAAGATTTTAGGCCGATAAGCCTCTCCTCGTTTCTCTTAAAAACACTGGAGAGAATAATCGACTCATACATAAGGGATCTACTCAATGAACATAACCTATGTAGCACTCAACACGCCTACCTTAAAAGTAAGTCCGTGGAAACAGCTCTGCACGAAGTTGTGTCAATCATTGAAAAAAGCTCACACCATAAGGAATTCACTCTGGCAGCATTTTTGGACATTGAAGGAGCATTTAATAATGTTAAAACAGTGGCCATAAAAACAGCGCTCGAAGACCTGGGAGTGAAACAAGAGATTACAAACTGGATTTACGAAATGCTTAACAGCAGAGTAATTAACTCAGAAATCGGTGAGAGCAACATAAGGAGAATAGTGACCAGGGGTACTCCACAAGGGGGCGTCATATCTCCTCTCCTGTGGCTCCTAGTGGTCAATAAGTTCCTTACAGCTCTAAAGATAAAAGGGACAAAAATTGTAGCTTACGCAGACGACATTGTAATCCTAATAAGTGGAAGGTACCTACCCACTATTAGCGAACTCATGGAATCGGCTCTAAAGGAATTATCCTCGTGGGCAGGACCAAACGGCCTCGGAGTAAATCCAAGCAAAACCGAAACTGTCCTATTTACTAGGAGAAGAAAAATTGAAAGCACTATGTGCTGAAATCGTCGCCATCGACAGGGCAGCAAGTACCATATCTACAAAGAATCTCGACCCTTCCAAGATTACAATCTTCGTAGACAGTCAGGCGGCCATTAAAGCACTAGACAGCGCAACTATTAAAGCAAAGACAGTCAGGGACTGTCAAAAAGCCCTAAACAAAATAGGCGAGAAACACAAGGTCACTCTCTGCTGGGTTCCCGGACATAGTGGCATTGATGGAAATGAAAAACGAGCTAGCAAGAACTGGGTCGGAGCTTGATGCTGTCAATATCATTGCATCAATAGACATCCCAATTAGCGTAGCAAAAAGAAATATCGACCAAAAATCAAGGGAAAAAATTAACACCACCTGGTCTAACAGACACGACTGTGTTATATCCCGTAGCCTTTGGCCAAAAATTGATGAAAAAAGAACACGATGTATTCTGAGAATGAATAAACGAGATATTCGAATCTTAACGGGTGTACTGACAGGCCATTGCACCATTGGTACCATGGCCTGGCCACAAGACTGGGCATTAACGCACCAGACTACTGCAGGTGCTGTCAAGACATAGAAGAAACGCAGACCACCAAACACCTGCTCTGCGAATGCCCAAACATCCAACCAAACTAGTCGACTCCGATATCTGGGAGACAGACTTTTCGGAGACCTAGAGGACATAGTGCAGGTACCATTCACGGACACAATCAGGTTTGTTAAAAGTACGGGATGGTTTACTTAGTAGACCATCACCGCCAAGGAACAACTCCAAGAAATCAGGTAAAGTGTTTATGCATGTTTTTTGTGTTGTCCAATAAAATGTAAATTTTAACCACGACCAAAAACTAAGGGATCACAATGGACCAAAAGGCCCCCGTGGTAGCATAGCACATAAAGCTGTGCACTTCCCTCTAACCTAACCTAACCTAACCTAACCTACTATACAAAAATCCTCCTAACTTATTTTTACACATTTAAAATAAAAGATCATCAAGATCGGTCTAATTTTGGATTTTTTATCGCCCAAAAAACAAGTGACCGGGAAAGCTTTTAATAATTGCCGAAACATTTATACTGGGCGTATATTAAAGTGATGCTTTAATTTTCCCTTCACGTCCGTCGGCGTCCGGCGACGACCAGAAATGAGAATCAACATTTTTTTTTGTGATAGTTGCACATAGCAGAAATAGAAGTGGTCCATCTAAGGAAAATCTAGGAGTTGAAATATTGCCTTTAGTAGTCTTGCGGTTCCCTAACACAAACGGGGTCGCGAATTGAGAATGTAAGCTTAGTACATATTCACATCATCTTAACCTATTTGTACTTGTCTATAGCCCGTGATACCCACACTGCTGCAAGCAAATGAAAAACGATATTGATTATATAAGCAATTCACCAATCATAATATAGACAAATGTTTAAGCCTTTAGGCCGAAAATGCTCCAGTTTCGCCTAGATGCACAATTTTCAATAAAATAAAGAGTTATTAATGTAGCTTACTTGTTTTTTCTGTGTCACATATTATTAGTCTCTTTAAATACTCAAAGCTTATCATATTGTTAGGTATGTATACGAAGAATATTCAATAAAATTGTGAATCTATTTTTATTTTATTTCATATCCGTACCGCACATGTACTGTACACAAATTTCGAGTTAAAGGCTAATTTAATATAAAAGATACTTAACTTAAGAAAGGATGAAGATGAAGATTTGTTATTGAAAATTCTTAGTATTCGTAAAATGCGCACATTAAATGTTAACTCGCTGCTTAATATTTAAAGATAAGATATTAGATGGGTAAATAGATTACAGAAAATGACGAGTCAAAGGCTTTTATTATATAGGTGTACCTATCCTATACCTACCTACAAATTTACAACAGCGTGTGTTGTTGAAATGGAGACAATATTTTTTGCCAACGTTGACATTACCTACATACACAGTTTAGCCACTTTAACAGGCTCTGCTATGTAGAACTAGGTGGAATTAAAATAGAAACATTTAGAATAATATTAGATACGGGGATTCTGTATATTTGTTTGTTTTAATGCTTGTTTGGAACTCGAAAAGGTATGACCCTATTGACAAGCTTGTAGAAATTAGCTCCGCACAATATTCATTTAAGGCTTATGAAATCGCCGAATATTGTGTTGTTCTCTCGTTTCCCATTCTTGCCATATTATGTCCAACAACTCCTAATTTGCCTGAATTACAATCTGACGACACCCTAGCTACACTTTGTCCTCGCCATTTAGTTCTTCTATAGACTCTTTTTTTCTTTTTTTTATCAGCAAAATTATTGTTTGTGCGTATATGGTGAAATCGATTTTTATACCCTCCACAGGAAGGTATATTCACATTGACATTACATTTGTAACGCCAAGAAGGAGTCACCAGAGGCTTCATAAAATATGTATATTCGGAATCAGTAGCAAATTCTGAATCGATTTAGCCACGTCCGTCTATCTGTCTGCTGAAAATACTATAGCGTCCAAACGAAATTTTGTGAGGGGACTATTTTTACCGTCGTCAGGGTGGTATTGATAATGGGCTATATCGGTCGAGTTGTTGGGGTACACTACCCTATACCGTGTCAGAGCACATGCTTCTTTACCAACTCGAGCAGCAACGAGCCATGGCTGGATTTGCGATCGATCTGTGCTCAGGGCAGCAACATTGGCCATTTCACTGTGCCAAGTTTAAGGTATTGCCTCTCATGGCTGATCGTTTTTCATGTTAAGCATGAAAGCAGCTGCGCTGTATAAATTGCTTATATCACAATCACACATACAATTTTTTATTTTCCTGCCTGTGGTCGGTTCATGAATTGATGAGTTGACTACTATAGAAAAGCTCCTCATCGGACATCGTTCAAGTGTATTCTCGAAATTCCTCCGGAACTAGAAGAAGTAGGTAATACCTACTTCCAATTCCTTGGAAATACTCGGGCACTAGTAAAACCAGGACTAAGGCTAACCATCCCTAACACCAACGGTTAACGCCCGTTTAAAAGAGCATCACAATCGGCCCACAAGGACCTAAGTATGGTACAGCAGAATTTACCTTGTTCTGCCAGCCGAAGCCTAACTTAACCAAAAACCAGCATTTTTAAACAATACGAAATGAGTTGATTTTTATGCACAAGAACACTTCGTCAGCACAGAAAGTACGGCTTCCATAAACGTTAGTTTGAAAACCTTACAAACACAAGGCAACGCAAGGGTAGGCAGCTGAAATATACCTCATCGCATCCAGTAAAAGTAAGACAGTGAAGTTCAAGCAGAAGCAAATCAAAATATTTTTAATGGAAATTCACTCTGTTTACTCCTGCCTTGGGCTATTGACCTCCTTTTGGATATTTTAATTTCTTGACTGCCCTTATTACAGTAAACAAACTTGTCAACATGAGGCTGATCCAAAATTCATCCACCAACTTTTTCATAAATACTACACAGACTTGGTCAACAATTTCCCATTTTCCCCATTTAGTTCAGCTACCCCCATTCAAAGCGACCCACTGTTCATTGGTTCACTGCGCATATGCGAAAAAGTTTCAGATACACCATCCAATGTTCACTGCTAGAGAGGTAGGTCATAGTCATAGTCGTAAATGCTTCACCGCCACTTCAACGGGCTGATATGACGCGACTTATGGTCTGCCATTTGATGAACAATTCGTCAGCCATTGTGTTCGCATCTGCCAACCGTCACTATTGTCTAAAACTGCTTTAATTTCCCAACCAGTTGCCTGTCTGTCATTCAACTTCAACCTTCTGCTTCAAAGGCTGACTTTTCCTGCCGTGGACACCACCCCATTAATCCACTGCTTTTTATACTGCATATCACCCGCACTGACCAGACCATTATCCCTTTTTTTTCGCACGCCTACTCCTTGATCTTGCGTTGGCCAACCACAATGGCATCCTAGTCTAACAATCACCTTCGCAGGCATACCTATACACTATTACAGCAAAAACCCTCAGACGTGCCAGGCAGGAAATAAGAGGCAACGATGTTAGAACGGATATGCCATTAAAATGTCGCTATGCAACAAGCATTCCATTGTGTACTTGCGGGGGCACTGCATAAAATGTGTCAAGTGATACACCATTGAGGTGAGGAAAGAACCGTTTGTGTGTATGCAGGCATAAGTGTTAAAAAATATCCTTGATGGAACAGCGCCTAAGGAAGTGCACTAGGGCGATGTGAACCATGCTACGACCGACATCCTTGACTTAGAAGGACCATTTCTATGGCGAGGTGTCCTTTCAGCTTTTACACATGCGAAAGGATAAATTGTAGCACGCCGAAGGACAAAGTTGCCCGCAAATCAGACTTCGTTTTTGTTTTGTCCACAAAATTTATTACTCTGTTCCGGCGGTGTGTCGCGTTAGGTTGTCGGGTATTTTTACGACACACTTACACATAAAAACACGTGTGGGTTGAATTATTTGTCGATTTTATACGTTGACTGTTTCCTCCCAGCATCAACACCACCGCAACATATCTCTCCTTCATTGACAGGAGTTTGCCATTCGCTTTGTCGCTCCGCTCGGTTTTTTATGACTTTTAATGTGCATTCCGTGAGCTCATTCCCATAGTCAGCACTGGGAAGGAAGGAAGCAAGGAAACAAGGAAGCATCGCACATCCTTGTCACATCCGCGACTTGTACATACATAGAGCGAATTCATAAGAAGATTGTCAGGGATATGGAATGCAATTCTGGGGTCTTGACTCTGCAAAGAACATTTTACGCGCATCGAACATTGTTGTAAGTTAGCAAGAGCGCATCCCTGTCACATGGAAGGATGCATTTTTACAAGACAGACATTCACACTCTATGTGACACTGTGAATTTAGTCATCGGTGGTGCTGCTGGCGACAGTAATTTAATGACAGTTGAAAGTTGATTGTTACAGTCTGAACTGTCATAAATGTCAAATTTGAGTGTACGTGCTTGCTGGGCATGGTAAAGTACAGACTGCCAATTCGTTTTTAAAATGGCTGTAAACCGGAACTCAATTCATAGTTTCGTTCGCAAATTGGATGCTCCTTCATTCGTTTTGTGTGTAGGTATATACATATGTAGCAGGAGCAGCGGCTGCCTGTGGATGTATGGGTACAATAAACTTTTCCATTTTGTTGTCATTTTGGTTGCTTTATTTGTTTGCTTTCGAAAATATTACTGAATTAAAAGTTTTTTTTTGTTTAGCAAACATAAAGCACATTGACGCTGTTGAGGTTTTGACATGTTATTAGGTTATTCCAACGGTTTTCGCAATAAAATTTTGTTTCGCTTTGGCGGGCTTTGCTGGTAACGTGAGTGGTTTATGGTTTCGGCTTTAACTGAACTGGAAAATTAAATCAATATAGCGATACCTATGATTTGAAGTTGTCAGGACTAACGTAAATCATTTAATTGAATGAGTAGCTAAGTATTCGACAGTTGCTCTAGCTGCAGGATTTTATGTCATTTGTCGGTCATATTAAGAGAACCATATTACTATAGTGCAGTCTATCGATGGAGGTAAGCCTCAGCAATAGGCTATAGCTTATTTAAGAGCTAATGGCACATTATTCACAAGTTTGTTTAGAGTGAAATTGAGAAAGCGAGGAGTAGGGGAGATGGGGGACATTGATACACCCCACCTAGGGGTAGTTTGATACGTATCAATATGTAAGTTTGTCATATACAGTCAGTCAAAAAAGTCTCCGTACACTTTATACTTGCGGAAAACGAATTAAAATACCTACTTTAATTATTAATATATATTGCTGAAATTTGGTAGAAATATACTTCAGGTGTTAACAAATAAACATTTAAACTAATTTATAATAAATTAAATTATTAAAGCAAAAAAACAAAACGAAACAAAATATAACTTCAAAATCGACCTTAAAAAAGTCTCCGTACACATTCGATTATAGGCCAAAATTGAATGAAATATGATGAATATATTCGACCTAAAACTTCGATAATTGAAAATATGCTAATTGATTTTTTGTGTTATTGTGTTTCAGATTTTGGTCTGGCAACATAATGGGCCTTACCAATAATCATTTTTAGTCTTCAACTGAAATATTTTGACGGTCACAATGGATAATTTTATATGAAAATTTTCGCCATTGTGAATTCGTTAAAAGTTAGCCTGGTCACTAAAAATGATTATTAGTACCGCGGAATGGCTATAATTTACAGGGACACCAACATTTAAGAATGAAACAAACAACGCCACGAAACAACAGCGGAAAATAGTTGAATTAATTATCAGATCATGATTCGTGATCTCGATGAAAAGCTGGATCACATGTTGTTGTTATTGTAAGTACATGTATAATGAAAAACTGCTAATGTTTCACCATTTCCACGGGCACAGAAGTAGCCTTCTTAACCATGTTAAATACCAGAACTTTTAAATACTGACAATGTAATCAGGAGATTAAGGCGTGTAAAACCTCTTGATCAATAAGAGTTAGCTAATACCAATACAGTAGGTAATATTTACAATCAACAAATTATAGAAACGCGACAAATGGCAGATTTATCCTCCCAATTATCCTGTTTAGTCGAACGACTAGGAGCAATCCAATTCGGGATGACGAAAGTCAGTCCCCTCGGGAGTTTTCTTTTTTTTTAGATCTTTTAAATTAAATTAAGCACACGCACCTCACCCCACCACTTTAATTAAAGTGGTTCAAATTGGGTGAAATGGCTCGGAGTATGGCTCAACTCCAAAACTTTCTCCGGAACAACGCTGAGATATTTACCATTAACGCCTGCCATCTTGTTGTTTTTCATTGCGCGGTACTATTAATCATTTTAGTGTCCAGCCTAACTTTTACTAAGTCACAATGGCGAATATTTCCATATAAATTTATCTATTGTGACCGTCAACATATTTAAGTTGAAGATTAAAAATGATTATTGGTAAGGCCCATTGTGTTTCATTTCATTTAGTCAGCTTTGAACTTCGTTCAATACTTCGAGCTGGTTTTTATCCGAAATAAGCAACGAATAGTCTAACCCTTTATGATGCTGTCAATAAAAGTCATTTTACTTCAGGCAATAAGTTAGATGTACTCATGTGTGTACCCAACTAAACTCAGGTAAACGCCATTAAAGTTCTAATCCAAAATGCTTCTCCAACAGCAGGATGGTTTCGGGTAGTCCATACCACCAATTCGGATTGTTCATTTTGTGTCCTGCTGCTGGTATTAAATAGTATTAACAGAGAAACTACTCTCTTTTCACGTTTCACGTATACCTACCAATTCGTATTCGTATTGCAAGCATTTTGGAATATGTAGACCAGAATATTACCTGTTGGGAGCTTATTCTAAATTTGACTGCCAAGATATTGCACATGCAAAAAAGTTAAATTGCTAAAGTCAACAAAGGCAAAAACAACTTCGAATAGGTATACCAAACGAACTACAAACCAACCGTCCTACTCGCATCGTAATCCAAAAATTCAGGGAGATGTGGAGGAGGACGTCGACTATGATGATGGCGTTCTCTGGATATGACGACCGCAATTTTCGGCAATCATCTGTTTGCAGTTTCATATCTCAAAATTGAATTTGGCCCAAAAGTTGCTATATGTGCAATATTTGCTTTGGCATTGTGCATATGACAGGCGAGAAGATGGGTGGCAATGAAATAATAAATAGAAAGCCAGGAAACTCGATGTTGGCTTTTTAATGAGGAGGATGTGCAGTGCATTTGGGTCTAATGCAATCTCGTTACCAAATCAATACGTACATGCACACTGGGGGTAACTTTTAAATTCTACTTAACTGTAGAGATTTCCAATTAGTGTTTATAAAGGGCTATGTCGTATTCGATCCACTCGTGCTGGACAAGTTGTTTACAAAATGCTCTCTATGGCGAAAGGCTTTCTATGCCTCTGAGTTTGTGTGACATTGGGGTTGAGATGTGTCGACTAGCTTCCAGTTATTGACATTTTATCAATGTTGTATAGTCCTTGATTTATTTATTTTTTTTAATTTACTGTAACCACATGTACTATTTAGTTGTAGGAGTTCGTCTCTGGTACATGTAATATAAGTTGTCAGTATGTAGGATGTACATATTACTTTTTTGGTCAGCGTTAAATGTAACTGGGTGTGGAATAATTAAATAAAATATTGAAAATATTCAGCTAAATATATATTACTGCAGATGATAATTCTGAGATTATTAAGCGAATTGCAAAAATATTTTAAATATAGTTTCGCCTTTTTTGGTAGGGTGTGGAGCTAATTTTCTGTTAACTGTACTACACCTATACCCTTTCGTCATCTTCCATTCAAAGACGGAAGCATATACCGACTAGGGGCTTGCCAAGTGTTCTGCCGCTGAAGCATTCGGGCACATAAACAGGGTTTGTTTCCCAAAATTTTAAGGTGTTTACAGGGAGATTTCTCCAAGTGTTGCGCGCAGAACGACGAGGTATTCTCTCCACCATTCCGTATACGTAAGTAATTTTTTTATTATATTAAATTTGTTTGTGAATTTCATTTAGTGGATACATTTTTTTTAGTTTTCTTGGTTTAAAGGTTGATATTCATCTTGGCAGTATAATTTCAATTTAGGTCAGTTTAAGTTGCACAATTTTTTTATTACTTTCTTTTCCTTTTTTTTTTGAGAATCAACGTCAGTATTTTAAATTATAGAGCCTCGCATGAATAAAGTTTATATTGTTCTCTTATTGCATTTGAATGGAATAGATACTGAAGTTAAGTGGTGGGTGGGTTGCTTGGATGGCGGTCCTTCCGCCGCCGGTCTAGTTGGGGTAACGACGTAACACGCGACAGATGACTTCACGCGACTAGGACATGATCAACTCAGACTGACGACTGACTGGATTCAGAAGATCAAGGGGTCATTTTCATTATTTTCGCCGAGAAGATGGCCAAGGAAAGGATATGCCACGCTAGGCATTGGGAGGGAAGGCCGCGTGCCGACAATATCAGGCACATCTTCGGAACGAGACGAACCTGTACAGAGGAATGATAGTGGAAAGCTGGAAAGATGCATAGGTATAGATTAGGCTAGTTTTGAGTGAGTTAGAAAAGTTTAGCGTATGTTTTGGTGTCGGGTAGAGTAGGGTTAGATTAGGTTAGTTTAGGGTTAGTATTCCGCAATGCATCTGACTTTCCATCCTTGTTCCTCGGTATGGGCACAGGTTCTATTGAGTATTTCCTTTTCTTCTTTTCTATCTTGCTCTTATTTTCTCTTTCTTCTAACAATTTGTTGTCCGTCCGCCGTCAGTTAGTTCTCCTACTATCCTTCTTTTGTTTTCTTTTGTGGCACGATTTTTTTAGATGAGCAGGTGGCTGGTGTGAGAGTGGACAAGACCTACCCCGTCCGACGAGTTTAGCCGTGTAACCGCGAGCGTGCGACCGTCCTCCTTCGCCATGCCAAAAATGCCTCTATGGCCTGACCTCAGCTCATAACAAGCTTTAGAAAGATATGCATAATTTTTTAACATTCCATTTGTTTTAAAGTTTTGGGTTTATTTTGATTTATAGTAGATAAATAGAGTTTATAGGCATTTTATCCAAATGTTTCAGAAATTTTCTGGGCTTCACCGGACACCCTCCCAACAAATGCTGATCGTTTAAGACAGACATTGTTGCCCTTTTTTATCTTGAGTTTAAGTCCAAAGATCATGGCCTCTACTTCGATGTACATTTTATATCCATCTGTAAACCTTTTTTTATGTTTTTTTTTATACTATTTTAATAAATATTATGGGGGCTACGACGCTTAACGACTTGAGTTTGCTGTAAATAAAACTACTTCCGGTGCTTAAAATTAGTGGCAAGTAGCCATTTACAGCTCAAAGTGATACGTAAAATCTGAATGCAGCCTGATTTCTGCACCTTATTGTTATCTAATTTCTCTTTTTGCTTGTTAAATAAACTCGAATCCAGCAGACCGAATCCAACAATTTTAAAGCCTTTTCGCGTATGGCGCATTGGAAAATCCTGAAAGATGTAATTTTTGGTTTCTCAAAGATTGAACCAAAACTCTTATAACTATTTTTTTCAAACTTTTGTTATGATAACATTTATGACTTAGTCTGTGAACGTTGATTGTGAACGGTTGATTTTTTATCCGAGTGATCTGAACTGAAGTTTTCTATTGAATCTTTTTCCCTGAAAATGGTTTTAAATTTCAAACATACAAAAAAAAACAAGCAAACGAAGACAATGCATTTTGTTGGCATTTGCAGATACAATCTGCTAAGTACGATGATCCTATGCAACCATTGTGAAGAAGCCTTGCCCTTGGCAGGTGTTTTTGTCATTTGTCCTATACATGCTCCAAAATTTTCGACTTATTTTAAAAATGTCATACACCTACATACATTCATATAAAACACGCTCGTGAAAATTATTGACCTCGCCCCATTTTCAACCAATAATTAGAAAATCTGATAGAGAAATCTCAATGCCTTTATAACATCGGTCTTCATTCAATATTGACTCTTAACCGCAGGAATTTTCAATTTAATCTCTAATAATAAGCTCATTAAAATGACTACTTATATTCTTTGGAAAGTTCCATTTCCAGTTTCATCACAAATATAAATTTCAACGCAAATGGAACCGCCAAAGTTACTTAAGTCTTCTTTTGTTTCACGCTTATACGGATGCTCAATGTGACGTCACCCGAAAGGATAACTTTTGGAGTCCTTTGCCGAGAACAAACAGTATTATATTCAATTCAACTATCCGCATACAAGTCCACAGACATAGCAGCAGCTATCTTTTGCATTTTGTCGAAAATTTGTCGTTTTGTTTGATTTGTAGAAAGATAGATACGAGTATACTATTTCAAACGATAGAGAATCAATTGAAAAAGTTAAATTTGTTGTCACTGAGAAGTTAGAACTTTATAGCGAACAGAACTATTGAGTTTCAGTGGCATAAAAGTTAGAAAAGGAACTTTTTAAGAGCGAGTGGAAAATAGTGTAGTGGAAATAAAATAAAGCAAATTAGGGGATAAAATACTTGGAAATCTATGTGACACTTGGAGGCATAAAGAGCATAGTTCGGGTATCCTCAAGGTAAAGGGTTTAAAGTGGTTTAATGCACTTTGTTTTGATTTAGAATATAAGAATTTCAATTTATATAGAAATTGAAACAAACGTCTGATAATCTGGTTAGCACAATTATTTACACAAAAGTAAAGTTTATTCTACTCATAAATTTGAACCTACTTGATGTAAATTTTGGCATCAATGGAAAGGTCATTTGAATGAAGAGCTTAACCCTAATTGCAGGATTCCTTTTGAATGATACAAAACTTTCCTTAACCCATTAAGTACCCATTGAAAATTTAGAACTTTTATAAAAGTCTACTTTTTTGACTTTTTTCCTCGGTCAAAAAAAAAATGTTTTGATGCAAAAAGTTTCTTCAAACAATTCTAATAGTGACTGCAAAAAATGTTTTCAAAAATCTCTTCGCTAATATTTTTTGTGATTTTTTGAAAATTGATAAAAATTACTATTTTAGCCACTTTTACCTCCTTTTCATACAAAATTCTTCTGAGATCATCCCATTCAAAAAATCATAAAAAATATTTGAAAACAAAACTTTAGTTTTGTCAAAATACTTGTGCCGGCCACTGTATTACACACCAATGTGGTTTTCATTTGTCTTTGGTGTTTGGACGCAATTGTTTTTTTTTTTTTCTTTAAATATCTATAAAAATAAGGATTTTTCGCTGTCGAAACGAAATATATTTTGTTATTGTTTTTTTTTTCGTCATCATTATCATTATCATTTTCGTTATTTTACAGATTTTAGTTTAGACATCGGTGTTCGCTTACTCTTGAGGCTCACTGTATAGGTATGTGATCTATTCATATCTATTTCGAACAAATTTAATGCAATGAATGCCGTCGAGCATTAGCTAGTACTATAACATCTATCAGTTTAAAGTTTCAAACGTAGAATTATTATTAATTTATGATAATTTTGAATAGTTTCTACCTATAGGTAATTTTAGTGTTGAAATCTACTAGATATTTCGGACAGATACATTTTTATGGATCTTACTGTGAGACTCAACAATAAATAGTCAGCATATTTCTAGGCGCTCATTTTGAGAAAGTAAAAAAAGGAAATTGCATCGGCCGGGAATCGAACCCGGGCCGCCCGCGTGGCAGGCGAGCATTCTACCACTGAACCACCGATGCGTGTAAAAATACTTGGCCTTATCAGGAATTCCATTGTTACAGCGCGTACCAATTCACTTGGCCATTCTACTGCGCAGGTTTCTGTGTATTTTGTTTTGTGTCGTGTATATATTCTCTTAAATCCTCTCTCTGCGCAACCGACGGTTGGCCAAGTGAATTGGTTCGCGCTATATCGAAAATAACCTGAACGGCAAAAATGCATCATAAAATTCATTATAAAATAGTGACTGCAAACAAATTTGTTTCAAAAATCTCTTCGCTAATATTTTTTATGATTTTTTGAATGGGATGATCTCAGAAAATGTTTGTATGAAAAGGAGGAAAAAGTCATTTTTAGAAATTTTCAAAAAATCTTATTAGCGAAGAGATTTTTGAAAAAAAATTTTTGCAGACACTATTAGAATTATTTGAAGAAACTTTTTGCATCAAAGCATTTTTTTTTTTTTTTTTGACCGAGGAAAAAAGTTAAAAAAGTAGATAGACTTTTACAAAAGTTCTAAATTTTCAATGGGTTAAGTTAAGTTTTGTATCATTCAAACGGAATTTAAATTACCTTTCCGTTGATGTCAAAATTTACATGAAGTAAGATCAAATTTATGAGTAGATTAACTTTACTTTTGTGCAAATAATGTTGCCACTGACTGTATAAATGTTAGTGCGTTATAGTTAGACTCAATTTATTTCCGAAAAGAATTGCCTTTATAAAAATGATATCTAATGCAGTCAGATTAAATAAATAAAGTGGGCGCAGTAGCGCAGTGTCAGATTACGGAAGATTTTTATGCTTCTTCTCAAATATGAAGACACCGGGAAGGAAAATGCTTGTGACGGAATTTCTTTCAAGGGAAAACCAAGATCTCCTTGCAGTAATACACACTTGACAGGTGTGTTTATCGGAAGATAATTATAACTTATACGTGCGTGTAATTAAAGACGATGAAAAGTACATGTGCATTATTAATATTCACCCCTATCGTGGAATCCGCCGGGCGAATTATTCACGGAAAAGAATATTTTGGTAGATATCGTCAAAATCGCAAAGTGAATAGTTCCCCGTGTAGATAATGTGAATAAGTTTCAATAGTTAAAAACGTTCAAATCGAATTTTTCCCCGTTCACTTTGCGATTTTGTCGATACCAAAATATTATTTTCCGTGAATAATTCCCCCCGGCGGATTCTACGATAGGGGTTATTATCTATGTAGATAAATATATGCAGCCTCAGCTTGATGATTTGAGCCACCATTTTCAAAAATACCACGATACCACGAAAAAACGCTTGCAGGTGCACGTTCTCTTTATTTTTGTTCTGGTATGTCAGACAAATTAAGGATATCGTTTTGCAATGTATCATAAGCGAAAAATTTAATCAAAGTATTCAAAAAGAACCGTTGGTTCAAGATTCTTATCCTGGGTACCCATTTCAAAGACATCGCAAAGCAGGGGATATAGCGAAAAAGCAATGCTAATAGGTACAGGAGATTGATCGTTTCCAATATCATGTTTTCGAATACAGCACAACACAAGTCGCTAGCATGAAACTATCGCCGACTCATTATTGTTCTTTGGGCGCCAAATTAAGACCAGATTGCCTGTAACGAGTCATCTATTGCGTCGAAACAACTAGAACGAGGTCGATTCGATATTCACGAAATAATTCAAAATAAAAAGGAAAGATAGAATTTTTATTAATTAAGAAAAATGGAAAAAATTGGTGTGGAAACCAGTGCAATAGAAGTTTGGCAATGCTGCATCAATTATTGGTTTAACTCTCTCTTTCATCGTGAAACTGAAGATTCGTAGCTAAGACAAAAAATAACGAAGTCAATACAAGTGAATTGCTATTTGAAGATCATATTAGAAACAATGTAAATGACGCAGCAGACAATAATATTAAGAAAATCAATAGATTATACCACCAAAAAAGAAAAGCAAATGTTATGTTAAAGTAGAATTAAATAGTACATACCTACTTAATTGTAAGAATAAAAATGTGTCCTCTGGTAGCAGCATATCAAACTAAGTCAAGTTGAACAAGTGGACGCATTATTACCATTAGTTCATAATGATCCAGTTGATCGCGACAGCTTCCAACCTAAATCAGAAGGTTTTTTACCCATAGATTAAACTAATGGGAATCGGTAGAATATTGAACCCTAAGTTAGAAACTGGAGTGGAAAAAGAAATTAGGTCTCAAGTTTTTTTTTTAAACTTAGTACATACATATATTTATTTTCAAGAATTTTATATATATGACTTACAAAAAAATTACACAAATTACTACTTCTCTTATACTGATTAGCGTCAGTTTCTCTTAATAGAGACCAGCAGTAATCGACTAACATATGTTTTTATCCCATAAACCTTGGTACCTCTCTTCATAAGCCTTCAAGACTTGACGGAACCGTTCACCATGTTTATCACTTACGCTTTCCAGGCTCTCAGGAAAAATCTCCAGGTGTGAATGTAAGAAGTTTATTTTTACCCCCATGTTCACCCCCATTCTGTTTTTTTTTTGTTGCCATTATTTAGATATAAGGTATTGTAACGTAATGAGGGTTTATTAAAAAAAAAATTTATATTTTGACCAAAACATCTTAAATGAAATAAGAGGTTTTTTTTACAAGTAGTATATCATCTTATGTGGATTTAAGATAATTTATTAAATGTTAATATGCATTTTTATCGACTTAAGATGATTTTGATTTTCTATAACTCGGGATACAATTCAGATACAACCACGAGGGTTTGGTACAACTACGCGTATTGAATAAGGGAATCTTTTGCACTAAACTGTTCAAAATTCACTTAAATCGACTTAAGATAGTTTACCTTTTCAGCAGAGACTTAATCTTATTTATTAACGTACTGAGCTGGAGCATACGTTTTCTATACTTTCAAAAACCCTTTTCTGCTAACTCGTAGGCATACAATTTTAGGTAAAAATCCTGTTAAATTAGTAGAAACATTCTTTAAGATTATCCATGACCACGTCGCGCATTTTGAAATTATCCTGTTTTGAATTTCCGTTTAGAAAATGCAATTTCCAAACCATAATCCAACACTCCAACACTAAGCCCATAATGCCTAACTATACCAAACCAGATACCGACTTCCGCAGTCCGCACTACAAAGAGGCACAATTTCACCGTTTCTTCCGCTTCTTATACTTCGAACTTTAAATACAATTTTCTACTCGTTGATTGTCCTGCCCTCGAAGTTATAGTTGGTGTTTGCATTTCTATTTCTGCAGCTCAGCACCTCAGTGTCAGTTCAGTACGGTTCCCTGCCTCGCCGAACAGCCGAATCCACTCGAAACTTATTATTAGCTTTAATCTTTGATAAATTCCCATCCGTTTCCTCTTCCTTATTTGCGCGCTCACTACCTGGATTTCATCGTTTTTGCCCATTTTCCCGATAACTAACTTCCTAACCAACTGTGACAACACTGACACTGTCTCGGTCCTCCAGCAGTCAGTGCTCACCTCTCACTCACAGGTTGAATGTTGTATAAAAATATGATTTCCTCGTTTGCGATCAAGAAGGGCATTGCAAGGAAGAATTACACCTCTTCCTTCGCATTCGCATCCATACACCCACTGTTTGCTCGCTAAGTCACCAAGTTTCCGCAAAGTAATTCAAAACTTTTAATACTCGTACCTTAAAAAAGGAACAAAATTGTCCTCTTTCTGCCACGCTGATAATGATGAAAATGCGACAGCGAATGGTTGAAGGAAGAGTTCGAAATTTCAGGGAACGGAAACTACAGGAATATGACTATATACCTACACACCTGAAGAAAGCATTAAGGACATCGCATCAACATCATGGTTACTGGTGGCAACAACAAAGGAAATGAAATGAACAAAGATAACAAAGGATGCAGTTGTCAATCGGATCTCAGAGGAAGCATTAACCCCCGGAGATTGCTCCTTTTTCGATTTTTTCTTGTTCACCATAATAATTCCTTCGTGTTTCTGCACCTAAATGTCAGCATTCAATATACATACTTACATAATCACAGTATCCGTCTTTAATTATTAATTTTTTTTCGCAGTGAAAATAACAGTGGCATGCTTTGAAATGGACAAAAAGGAAGTAACGACAAATAAAGCGGGTTAAACGAAAGTCAAACTCGGGAGGTATAATTTCTGGTATAAACAAAAACTGCGCTCAGCTTGATGATGGTTGCCTTGGAGCTTACTGTTTAATTATTTTCTTACCCAGTAAACAGCATGTAAGGCATAATTATTAAAGTAATACTTTTATGAATACCCTCCACGGGAAGGTAGGTATATTCATTTTGTCATTACGTTTGTAACGCCAAGAAGAAGACACAGACACCCCATAAAGTATACATATTCTGAATCAGGATCAAATTCTGAATCGATTTAGCCATGTCCGTTTGTCTGTCCGTCTGTCTGTCAGTTGAAAACAAGATAGCGTCCAAACGAATCGACCTTGGCAAATGAAAGAGGACTTATGTTTACCGTCGTCGGGTTGGTATTGAAAATGGGCTATGTCAGTGAAGTACTTCTGGTACCTCCCATACAAAACCAATATTAGATCCATGCGTGTGTACAGTACATTAACTTGCATGGAAAACATTATACATGACTTTTATGCAGTGAGGGTATCAAAGCATCGGCCAGGCCGATGCTAAAACTTTTACTTGTTTTAGTTACGCTTACGAACGAGCCACTGGTGTTATTGCCAGCTAGAGGTAGAGGCCCTTTACATGCAATTCAACTTAAGTGAAGCTACACAAGGGTATGGTGTCTGCCTCAAAATGATTTCCCTAAAGCAATTCTGGCCACTACATATCTCATAAATCCTTTTCAATTCAGCCATCGGATATCGGATACCTTAAGGCGTATTTTTTTGGCAATCTATAGCTAGCTCACTTTTACTTTTACATGCAAAACCGAAAGTGGGTATAAAAGTGGCTATAATTAACGCAGTAATAAAGTGGAGATAGGAAAGTTGAAAAATTTCATTCATAGATGGCGGTGTTGTAAATAAGGAGGAATTATTTTTCTTTCTTGAACGTTGAGAGCGGCTATTTGTCACTAATGGGTTGTGTTCGTTGATTGTTGTCTGAATTGGTAAATATTTTGCAATTCTCTGATTGGTTGAAATGCATTTATACTTTTAAATACTTCATATTCTTACATAATATTATTTAAAATACGATTGAAAATGCTACATAAACTTTGTTGAAAAATAGATATTAATATGTACTTACTGCAATTTGTTGTATTTAAGGTAACAAAATGCAACGTGAACATTCAATAAATGTAATAGACGCGATTCCTTTTCGAATATTTTAAAGATAATCACTCCTGTGCTGAATTCCGACCGAAATTGAATTCGTGCGGATTTCGAGTTTTCTGTGTGATCAGTTCGCTTAATACATATGTATTTAGTTTTTTTTACAGTAGCTGACTTGATTTGTTTCAATTAAGAAATAGGTAATTGGAAAACAAGTCAATGCGACTTAAGGTAATCAAAAATGCATGTTTGGTACACCGAAAATTCGAAATCCGCACGAATTCAATTTCACCCGGAATTGAGCACCAGGGGTTGATGTATGCACATAATTTCACCGCATTTTCCCGTAAACAAGGCGTATTAAATTTTGATGCTCATATTAGATCAACAAAATAGACAACAACATTTTTCAAGCTATTTTTGTTTTGTTTTATTCCACCTTCAAACAAAATATTTTTTAAAAAGGTTAAGTAATTTAATTTCATAAGATGATGGATTTTATTGTTTTAAAAATTATAAACATCTGTCTAGAACCGGATATATGTCTTGGCAGCGCAGATAGTCGCAGTAGCACCCAGCAATAAAACATCTGCACCATCACCATTAGGGGTCGTAAACTAATTAATTAAAACCCAGCGAAAGACAATCACCCCTATCGTGGAATCCGTCGGAATTGAGTTTCACTTCACCTATTCGATTCCCTTTCACTTTCTACTGCTATCGTGGAATCCGCCGGAAACGTTTCCTTATCGACACGTTTTTGGGAAAGGTAGTTTCACTGTCAAACGGCTGTCTTTCATTTGTTAACACAAATCTGTGTAGCTGCATTCACCGGAGGCATATAAAAAGTGTGTTTTAAAAGTGATTTCAATAAAAAATAAAGTGTTTGATATAATAATTGATACGATAGCTCCATTTTTGGAAGCATAAGAGGAAGAACGAAATGAGCGGTGTTCTCAGAGAAGAGTACGAGACAGGTTAAGAGGAGCAGTGAATGATTTCATGGAGCTACCGGATGAAATGTGTTTTTAGAATGTTTTTTTTTTTTTTTTGTTTTAATAAAGTTCAATATTGCACAGATTTATTACAAATGTTCGGCTTAATAACGCAGCTTTTTTACATGTACATTTTCTTAAAAAAAATCCTCACGATCTGCAACAAGTAAGAAAACCTATGAAATCCGCAATGATTTTGTTGCGGGTAAGAAATGTCATTTTGTTCGGGAAAAATTCGATTTGAACGTTTTCAACGATACAGTGAAACTCATTCACATTACCCACACGGGGAACTGTTCACTTTGCGGATTCGACGATACCAAAATGTTTTTTTCCGTGAATAATTCCCCCCGGCGGATTCCACGATAGGGGTGAATACCTACGGTCAACACGCATTTGCACGTTTTCCTGAATTCTGCCAGCAGTATGAATACGGCTGGAATTTCGAAATACAGTTCATTCAGTATTAGTTAACGAACCTTTGTAGTCGATACAATTTAAGAACGATTTTCAGTTTCTCCAATGAGTATCAATTTTTTGAACATACCCTTTTCCAACTAATATGTCAAGTTGAAAACACGCGTACCAACTTCCAAATAAAAATAAAGTGTGCTAAAGTGAGCTAGGGATGTTTTTTTGAGACTCGAAAAGTGAGTATAGTAAAGAGTCTCAAAAAAATACGCCTATAGTATAAAATTTTGTTTTTGTGGTTATTGAACTTCTCTCAGTAGTTTAGCTAGCACAGCGATTCCTAAAATGGGTTCCGTGGAAAAGTCACCAGAGTCACGCTCAACAGGTATATTGTCTTTTTGGACGGGCAATTAATTTCAAACGAATATTTCAGTTGAAGGTTAAAAATGGTGAGGCCCATTGTTTATTTTACACGAAGTTTTAGATAAATTGGGAAATTAGTAAAAGTATTCCAAATTTTGTTCTACCAAATGAAGCATTGGTTTGTGCATGAGATAGAAATAGTCTGGAAACATTCAGTCACCTAGTAGTACATCACTTATTAAGATAGCTTACCTACTCGATAATGTACTCTATTTTGTTTTTCTTGTATTTTATTCTCATCTCTTTAATGAATTGGAATGTCATCATTTTTAAATTAACGTACTAAGAATCTGAAATTTACCAACGCAGCACGGGGTTTATTATCACCTGTAAAATATATAAAGTTAAAAATGTCAACTTGATCTAAAAGAAACAACATCACATTTTATATGAAAATATACTTATATTAAACATAAAATGGCTACCAAAATACATAAAGTTCATTCGTCTTAATTTAATTAAATTAATGAAAATTACTTCAAATTCTATATATAGGTAAATATATTTTTTGTTTTTTAGATAAGTATTGAGAATGTTTATAGAGCAAAAGAAAAGTAAATATAGTTAGATATACATATCTATAAAACCTAATCTAATTTTAAGTGTTAATCAAAATTTATAAAATTTATTTTTTATTGTCTGCTTTTTAATTAAAAAAAATTCGTGACTTATTTTCAAATGCAGTGGATATATAGTTATGACGCAAACTGGTTCTTCTCTCGACTGACATTCCACTGCCACTTTATTAAAATTAACCGCAATAGCTATAACAAATATGCGCACTCAATATCCTCACTTCATACTATAATCACACAGATAGTAGGCATTCTTTTAAAATTAAAGTCCTTAGTACAGTAAAAAAATTAAAAAAAATGTTTTAGTTCCATAGTTCAATTCTCTACCGATACGGTACATATGGATTGTTTTATTAGAGTCTCATCAAATTATTAAACATTGCTACAGGCAATCACGTTCAATAAGATCCAATAGCTCTAGCAATTCATCTTCGTCCATATCCTCTGTACCTACATTTGGCATGTTCTCCTCGATAGGATCGATGTAACTTATCTCTAAGCTACCATATTTCTTAATCAAACACACATTACGATTATCTAGAAAGTTGCGACCCAATATCATTGGATACTGCTGCACACTGTCGTCGACAATCGTAATATCCGTTAACATCTCTACGTCGCCTATAGTAACGTTCTTTACGACCTTTCCGATCGATTTGCTCCTTACAGTACCAAAACCTTGTAACTGCAAATCACACATTTGAATCGTCCAGCCGTGTTTTTTGGCTTCACTCAATTGCATTGTCGTACAGTCACTTCCCAAGTTCACAAATGCAGTCATAGAAACACCACCCACTAACACCGTTTTTAGTAAATCACTGCAATCATCGATTGGCTTTTGTTCCGCACTTGTGGAAGCTATCTTCTTCCTGGGTGGCTCTTCATTACCGGTATTTGTAGCACGTCTCTTGAGGTTATCGGTTTCAGACTGCTTACAGTTTCGTGCAAAGTGCCCAGGCTGCCTGCACCTAAAGCAAATACGTTTACCCGTGGAATTGGCTGGATCTGTTTCGGTACGTTGCTCGGGGTTGGATCGATCTTTTTGGAGTCTCGCACGTTCAAGACGATTTCGTAAATCCTGCTGATTTTGAATTACAATATACGCATTAATTCGAGCGAGCAGTTCAGGAATACTGTTGATTGTACATGAAATTAAATGATTTCTCAAGCCACTTTCTCGTAAGCCTGAGATCACATAGCTGATTGTGGTTTCCAAATTGAAATTACAGCATCTGGCAATGCGTTGCACATCGTAGGCATAGCTCTCAAAACTCTCGTTATCTTCCTTACGACGGGACAACAACTCCTCGAAAACTGATGTTCTCTCCATAGGCGGGAACTGACCAACTAATTTGACTTTAAACTGTTGCCACCCGCACAAATTTGCATTGTACCACTTTTTGGCAGCCCCTTCAAGGCGAAATGTTGCGTACAAAAGCGTTACGCGATCGTCCCATCTATAAATTGATCGCAAATTTTCGATCTTTTCGATCCACTGTTCAGCACTTAACCCTGATGACGATGACGGGTTGAACAGCGGAATAAGATCTTTTACTTCTTCAAGGCTAAGCCTAACTGCACCACCACGTGGAGTGCTCTCCATTTTTCTTTTCACTTCACTAAAAATTAATTGTTTAATAAAATTCTGACGTTGCACAGAGTTGTTCATTATTACGCGGTATGATTATAAATAATACAAAAATTCTTTCCACACAACCGAAGGGGATCGCAGAATAAAGAAATAACTGCGCCGCTAAATTCAATTGACTGAAACAGAAATCAACTGCGACCACACTCAAACTCAACACTCTAGCATTTATATAATCTGTACTGATTCACGTTCAACTACATGGGGTAATGTACATAATCTACACAACACAAACACATGTCTATAGAGAAGAATATACATATAGCCATAATCCAAGAAAACTAACACAAGGCAGGAATCGTTAGGTATATGACAAAAACAAGATCAGTAGGGTTGCCTTGCGCCGCAAATTAAGACATTTTGCTTTGTTTTTATAAAACTAATGAAACTTTTTTTTTAATGTCACCTCTTAAAACGCTAATTTATGATAAAGGTTTAATACATAATGCAGGATAGGTTCTGTTAAAAAAAAATTTCAAATTATTATAACTTTGGTACCTACTTACAAGTAACTTATTTAGCATTTTCATTTACTTTGTTGTAAGCTTCTTTAACGTTATGTAAATAAGCAAATGTTATATCATTAGAAAGGTATTGTATAAAAGAAGAGATATGTATAATCTTTACATTATGCTTTTGCATTATGTACTTTGAATGCAAGTAATTAATCAACTTGTAATTAATTAGTAACTAAGCAATTTTTGTTTCACTTTATCGGCTCCGTCGAGCTGTGTTGTTGTTGTTTTAGGTTTGCATAAAGTGGATATTTGTACTAGATTGTTAGTACTAGCCTGTAGTAATGTTAGTTGCTCACGAAATGTTGACATTATGTAGGTATTTATTTTTTGATATTAGGAAAAGTTGGGTGTTTCAAAATACGGGTAAATAAGAAACTAAAATGGTCTGGTAGCAATATTTTTCATGAATATTTGGAAATGGTATCGTAAAACAAAGAAAGTGCAAAGAGATAAAAAAAAATTAATGTGCGAGCTATTAAACACAAGAAAAATAAGGTTAAAGGCAATTTAAAATGAAAAATTGAACATTTGTTTGCTGTCGATTTGGAGGTCACAATATTTTATCAGCAGCAGCGTACTAGTCAACGACCAATGTGACCATCCCAAACGGCAAGAGCTAGGAAGCTGAAATTTTAAAACAATATTTCTTTTTATAGCTAAGAAGCAATTTAGGGAAATTCGAACTAAAACAGCGAGAAAGAGGGAGTCAAAGTTGCTATTGGAGTATCTACTCTTTTTATGAAATGAAGAACATAGATTTCTTCAATTTTGGAAATTTTGATTGGGGACCGAGTTATTAGCGACGGATAAAGGGGGATTCAGTTTGTATATGGAATTCTTTTTTTTTTTTTTCTTGCAGCTTCTGTGACGAGATCGAAGCAGCGTTTTAATGTTTACCTATGCCTATAATGCAGATGAATGTTCAAAGTTTTACAAATTTAGCTCCCATAAGTGTTGAGTTTCTGTATGGGAGGTGCGACGCCCCTTTCTTCAATTGATGTATTTTTTTTTTTTTTTTTTTTTGAGAATCTATAGCTAGCTCACTTTTACTTTTACATGCAAAACTGTTATACTCACGTTTGGTTTTGTAGACTCACTTTTGATTTTGTATGTAAAAGTAAATGTGAGCTAGCTATAGATGCTCAAAAAACACGCCAAAAACTTCACAGAAATGCTCCCGGGCCAATGATTATCTACCTACCAAATACCTACATATTGTCTAATAAATAATTTGAATCGGTGCGAATTTTTGAAGCGTACACAAACCAACTTAAAAATTTTACATATTGTCTAATAAATAATTTGAATCGGTGCGAATTTTTGAAGCGTACACAAACCAACTTAAAAATTTTATATTTACAAACAATAAACATGGTAGAATTTCGACCACCAGAAATAATGAAAACATTACCTAAAAGATGTTGTTTAAAAATATAAAATAAGGCATGGCAACCATGAAGCAAGTAAATGCTACAGAGTTGAAAGCCCCGGCTGCTCAGGCAACGAAATCGTTGTCAAAACAACAAAAGAAGGAACGAGAGAGAGAGGAAACCAAAAACCAGCAGCAGAAAACACTCACTCAACGATCAAAGTTCTTATTTATTTGGAATCCGATTCCGATACCCGCCCGATCCCAGTGAATATGTGTACTATCTATGACAAAAAAAAAATTATTCATGCCACGTTGTACATACATACTACATTATGCCATGTCAAACCGGTCGCTTATGCTTGAGCGTGTGCCTAGTGTAGTAGCGATTATGAACAGCTGTTGAAGACGCCGACGAACGAACGCTGAGGGGTGATCTGAGATATACGTGTAGGATCTAGACTGATGTAGATGTAGGTATAGGTACCCTGCAAACGTAGAAGTAGTAATATAACTGGTTAAATTATTATGAGCTCGCTGGTCGCTGTGTAAAAATTAGCAAAACAAAAAATATTGCTCACTGCATATACAATTATGATGGAGCAAGGCAAGCGCAAAGAACAAACAGAAAAGAAAAACATAATTAAATGTGGATCGTTTATTTTGTGTATATTTCCATGGTGTACGAGTAGATCTGAAAGTAAAAACTTGTTTGAGGGGGTGATAATGTGATTTCCAATATAATGTATACCTTGGAGTACGAACGAGTAGGTGGTATAGCAGGTACCTACATTATCTACATAGATTAGAAACGTTTATGGTCGCATTCAAATACCTACCTACATATTTCAAACGAAATTACATGAGAAAAACTGGTCTTCTCATAGAGTTTGGCTCTGCAGCATTCAAGTTGAAGCATAATGATAATGTCCTACGTACCTACCTACCTAATATTGTTGATGTATAGTTTTAAACCCTTTTTTTTTTTTGTGTTTTATGTATACCTAATTGTAAACCACCAAGTTTTGCTTAGCGCATTTCAAATCACTATGGAGGAGTGTGACACATTAGATGGAGAGACTCACAATTCCAAAGCGATTTGAAACGGTATACGGTCGCACAGTTGCAAAAAGGCTTAGATACCTACTATTGTACTGAATTCAGTACAATTTGACTTTCCCGAGTACGCAAGTACAACTTCTCAATTTTCAGTAGGTACTACACTCACAGAAATAAATTGTAATATTTACAATTTTCTGCGTAAAATTTACAATTTTAATTTATTTCACCAACTGTTGTGGGAAGCCACATTTCCCGAAGTTTTATGACTCGGCGATAAATCTGTTTGTATCGCCTGGCCGATGGATAGGTCCCTCAACGCCAACTTGGTTGTATCCATTTTGTGAAGAATTTCAATATTTTAAACTGTATCCCGACTTCTTTTGTCTAAAAAGCTTCGATTCCGATGTCACAATGGAGGAAATTCCCAGCACGATAAAAAAATATAAAAACACAATTTCAAAAAAAAAAAACTAGAATAATAAAACTAAAAAAATTGCAATTAAAATAGTAATTAACCAAATTTGCTATTTAAAAATTTGAATAAAAAATTTAAATAAAACCACAGGTGCAAAAATAAGCTGAACGCACTCTTTTGTTTATAAATTCTGAATCATTATTCATCGCACCTACTTCGCTAAAAATTAATTTTTGAAATTTGTTACATTCCTCGAAGATTTGCTTTCGGAGACTTATTTTTGAACTCATTACAGAATTTTTCACAAACTGCAAATTGGATGATCAATCTTACACCGCATTGGCTAAGGTGCTTTTTGCATTCCTTCTTATTCTTGCGCAGACGTTTAAATAATTTGTTTCTTATCAAAATAGCTCATTCATTTCAATGGTCATAAAAAATATTAGCGAAGAGATTTTTGAAATTTTTTTTTGCAGTCACTATTAGAATTGTTTGAAGAAACTTTTTGCATCAAAACATTTATTTTTTTGCCCGAGGGTAAAAGTCAGAAAAGTAGACTTTTACAAAAGGTCTAAATTTTCAATGGGTACTTAATGGGTAAAGGAAAGTTGTGTATCATTCCAACGGAATTTTAATGTCCTTTCCATTGATGCCAAAATTTACATGAAGTAAGTTCAAATTATGAGCAGAATTGACTTTAGTTTTGTCAAAATACTTATGCCGGCCACTGTATATTAGGTTGTTATCTGAATGTGGTACAGTTGTGTTCAAATCACTTGTTCAAAGTTAGATTTTCTGTACAAAGTGTACAGTTTGCTCAATCAACCGTTGAAGAAGTGAAATGAACACGACTATACAATTATTAGCATTAATCTATTAATATGTGTGTACTTGGGCTGAAGTTCCTATCCATCTATAAGACTTATATTACCTAATAGCATATTCACACCGCACTGAAAACTGAGTTTTCGACAAAAAGTTTACGAAAACTCGTCGATGCATTCACATCACCAACTAGTTTTCGTTTGACGTTTCAATTAGCTGTGAAACTAGCTATGAAAGGCGACTACACTTTTATTTTAATTAACATAAGCAACAATCGAAATCAAAACATCTGAAAATACCATTTAGTTATAGCAGGTAGTACTGCCGTTCTAAAATGCTAGAAAAACTGAATAATTTGCTGTTTATGGTGCAAAGATAACAAAGTTTTTAAGTTTTGGTGTGGTTTTATGCATTTAAGAAATTTGATTTCAATTTTTTATTTGTTTTTTTTTTTTTTTCAGATTTCAGTACAATTGAGAAAAATTGATTTTCATCACTGATAGAGAGACAACAACTGCCATTTGTGTAGGTATGAATGAGTGTAAAATAAGCTCAATTGATAGCTAATGGCATCTAAGCAAAATTGCATCGATTTTAATCGATTAAAGATAAGAGCAAAATTTTTGTGTAGGTATGGTGTGTCAAAGTCAACAATTTCAGGAATAAAATTAAATTCGATGAAGCTGTTGGACTATTTCAAACTATATTTACCAAAAATTGAGAATGAATAAAATTATTTTATTTTCGTTTTTCTTCTGAATTAATAAATATTAAAAAAGTAATTGTAGTATCGGCACTGTGCGACGCCAATACTTGACTAGCTATATAAAATGTAAAACAATGAAAATAAAGTCGCACTATATAAAATAAAAATACGGAAAATAAAAGTCAATTGATAGTAAACTATAGAGAAATCGGTTCTTTAATATTGGGTCTCTACAATTGGCGACGAGGAAAAACTTATATAAACAAAAAAAAAAATTTAAAAAGAAGAAAGAAAATAACAACCAAATATTAGTAATTTTAAAGTGACAAAAAGAAATAGCGAAGTGTATTATAATAAAAAAATAAAAAATTAAAATTGAATGTCTTAAATGATGTGTATAAAAAGATGAATTGAATGTCTTAAATGATGTGTATAAAAAGTAAAAAAGGAAAAGAACTTGAAGTGTATGTTTTGCTTAAATGCAGTAGAGGAAAAAAATGTTTTGCTTAAATGCAGCAGAGGAAAAAAAATCTAAGTTATTTTCGGGTGGAAATGTTTTGCTTAAATGCTGGAAGATTAAATTCGAATGATCTCGAATAGAAATAGATTAAATTCGAATGTTTGCTTAAATGTTGTATAAAAAAAAAGAAAAGAAAAGGAAGAAATAGATTAAATTTGAATGTTTGCTTAAATGCTGTATATGAAATTCATAGATTAAATTCGAATGATTTCAAATTTAACGTTTTGCTTAAATGTTGTATAAGAAATTCATAGATTAAATTCGAATGATCTAGAATTTGATGTTTTGTTTAAATGCTGTATAAGAAATTCAGGATTGAAATAATATGGAATTGTTAAAACTGTTTTACAGTTAAAAAAAAAAAAAATTAAGAAAGTAAATGTAGTATCGGCACTGTGCGACGCCAATACTTGACTATATAAAATGTAAAACAATGAAAATAAAGTCGCACTATATAAAATAAAAATACGGAAAATAAAAGTCAATTGATAGTAAACTATAGAGAAATCGGTTCTTTAATATTGGGTCTCTACAGTAATTTTTTGTTGTTTTTAATGGATTTGAAAATCGTTTTAATGAGTTTATTAAGTAGGTACTGAAAAAAAGTTCCAGTAATGTGAATCTTCTAAAATCCGAAAACGCCTTGTTTTAATTAGTTCAGATTTTCGAGGGATTAGGTATACCGTATACCTACTGTTATATTTATTTTAACATACCCAAATAATTACCTACCTAACTAGGTATCTGCACAACATCACAGGCAATTAAAATTCATAATTGTATAGATGTAATTACCCAGAACATTTTATGTTGACACTGGTACCTGCACCCGTTTTCAGTTATTTTATATCTTTCCAAGAAAACCGCAATATATTTATCGGCAAAATTGGATTAACTACCAAATGGGATTAGGAAGGGTAGCTAGATAGGTACATAATAATAATCATTCATTCGCGATACGTAGGGCAGTTGACTAAAAACATCAACATCTATGCACTGCATAAGATGTATTTACTCGTACCTTTCTGAAGTAGCTAATCAAAAAATACAGGTACCTAGCTTAGGTAGAGGTACCTAATCAATGACACCCTACAGGTAGGCAAGCTTAAGAACTTGTGATAAAGAAGAACGCAAATGCTCATGCGGGAAGATATTGCTAGCGTCTCTTCAATTAATTAAGTGCTGTTTTTAAGGACAAGAACTACGACATCCTTCAGCATGATATTTTGGATCGCATTCAAAAATACACGCTGGTCAGCAAGGCATTAAATAATATGCCGCAGTTAAAGATAAGTTTGATAAAGAATTAAAAAAGGCGATTGACTTCTGTCATTCTGTTCCGACACAATCGCACAATTATAATACGAGCTGCATCAATCTGCAGAAAAATCTTGTAAATCACTCGTAACTCACTTGAGCAAATATACCATTACCTATACCTACCTACTCTTTTGGCGCATTGAGGATAAAAAAGTCTCATTGTCGAGTAAGTCAAGTTCTCATTCTCATAATTATTAGACTAACATTTTTTATTGTTACGAAGATTTAAAAATTGTCATTGGTTCTTGGGCGGTATTGATCCAGAAACCTCACACTTAGTAGTCCGATACAGTAACAACTCAGGGTACTTATATAGAAGGTGGTATATATATAGGTACTTATAATGATTCTCACAACCATTCACTTTGTATATGAGTTTCTATTTTTGGGACAAATGTAAGGGACCTTTGTGATTTTCCGCGGGGATTGAACCTGAGACTCCTCTCTCAGTAGCTCAACACACTAACAGCTGTGCCATTGCTCCCACATCCCACTGCTCATCCGTATGCAATAAATAAATGCAATGCATATTTCATATATAATAAATGCAATGCATATAATATATAATTAGTGAAGATTTCGTTATGTAGTAGGTATGTATTTAAAAATATTTAAAAATATAATGAATCTCAATAATTTTGGTCTAACTTTTTTTTTCCAAAAAATAAGAACGGGGCTATAAAACTCTAAGAGCTTTCAGCTTTCTGAATAGGATGCACATAGAGATAAGATACGTGTGAATGCTTGGTCTATGCAGTTATTCTAATCTATGAAAACAGCTGATAAAGTTTAATAGCCCGAACAATTAAATCTTATCATCTTGTTTAGAAGCACGATTATAAAGTAGCAAATCAGTAAATTTGTTATGGTGAAGCACATTTTGATATTAATTTTTATTAAATCTTTAGTGGTGAAAAATGTAATAAAAAAATTATTGGGCGCAAGCGTAACAGGTTAATATAGGTCTAAATCTAGAATCTCACAAACATTCGTATATATGTATAATGTACTATGTACATATATATTTTTATTTTTGAAACAAATGGAAGGGACCTACAAATCGGCTGATTTGAAAATCCCTATATCTTTAAAAAAAACTTAATCTTTTAGATTTTAAAATTTCACTCATGTTCATTTTATATAAAAAGAAATGCAGTTAATGAGAAGGTATTTGTAAAGGTCATTCAATTTAACATATTCTATGAATTACTACCTATACCTACATATAGAAATTTATTGAACTTTATTCGCAATATAAAAGTAATTCTTGGTAAACCTATTCAATTTGAAGGTATATCCGCCTATATCAAGTTTTCGGCAAACATAATATACTGTAGTGGAAGTTGGATTATGAACAGTGCCCACCAAAAAGCCTAAAATTGTTAATTTCAAGCACCTGGCTGGTAAGGGTATCCCATTCTCCAAGGCACGTTCAAAGCATATTGTCAACATTCCATGCAATAAAGCAATACCTTTCAAGGCTTTCTCATTCTTCCTTAGTGAGCTTACATGAATTTGTTATGAAGGTCATAGAAAGTAGCGCGTTTTTGGTTGGGAAAATTCGGTTATGATTTGGGCAGCATTTTGCTCTTCGGGAATATCACAAATCGCGTAGTTACCACCTACTATCTTTAACGCTTCTTTCTACATTGATGTGTTAGATATCAGTGTAATGAGCGTGTCCGAAGAGTTTCTTCCAGAAAATTTCGTATTCCAAAATGACAAGAGGTTTTCAAAAAATAATATCGAGGTACCTAATGAAGTAACCATCCCGAAGTTCAGACCTAAGCCCCACGGATCATTTGTGCGAGATTCTTGCAAATATAATGATTACTTACAGACAATACTAGATACTGCATCAATCAGCTTAAAGAAGCTATCCGAAAACTTCGTTGTCAATCAGCCCTGATGCGCCTTACCAAATAAATGTCAAACCGCCTTAAAGATGTGTTTGAAAATAGAGGAAGCCCCACTTTTTATTAAAAACAAAAAAGAATTAAAAATGCCTGGTATACCTATTTAAAAAAAATGTGAAAACCTTCACGAGTTCATAATCGAATTTCCTATAAATTTTCACCGTTTTACAATTTTCTGTTCCTGTTTTCTTTTTTTTTTTAAAAAAATGTTGTGTTCCAGTTTTTGTGTTTATTATTTTTACGCTTTTATGTACTTACATTTAAAATCTATATAAATTAAGGAAGCCCCATTCATTCAAGCGGGCCCGGCAATCGTTGTTTTTTTTTTCATTGTCCGTCAATTGTTCTGCGGCCGTTTTATTATTTGAAATTTTATTCATGATTTTTTTTTTGTGTATTTATTATTTGAAATTTTATTCACGTTTTTTTTTGTTGAATGCATATTATTTGAAATTTTTCTCATGAGTTTATTCTTGCTTTTTAAATTTTTTTTATTGTTGAGTGTTTACTATTTGAAATTCTGTGGAAACGGATCGCAGCGCCACATACCGGGTCCAATTGTGAATCTAAACCATGCTTTGACCCATTCAAACACACACACAAAATTTCATTAAAATCGGCCCAGCCGTTTAGGAGGAGTTCGGTTACAAAAACGTACAAAAGAATTACAAAGATTATATAAAAATCAATTGAAGTGCGTTACTCTCGCAAAAAAATCGAGAACTGTTTTCTTTTTTGTTTGTTTTGAATCAAGGGTGGTTTAGCAAAAATACATACACATGGGAATATACACCACCAATAATCGCAAAATTCGAAAACCACCGAAACTATTAATTGAATGAAATCTCTTCTTATTTTAAATGTGATTCTTCAAATCCCCTAGTTCATTCTTTGTATCAGCTATAAAATTGGAGAAATGCACTCTTCACAATTCTATCCCCACTCCCACCACACAATCGGCAACGGCAATAGAAAAGACAAAATTAGCTTTTCAACTAAACTTAGTTTGGCTTTGAATCAGTTTAAAGCATACCGCAATAGTATTCATTTGATTTGTGAGTGCGCGTTAGAGATTTCCATATTTTCAGTATTACCAGCGCAAAATGGAATCAAATCGCCTTGTAGAAATTCCTGTTGCCGACTGGCCAAAACTTCGTGATCTCTATGTAAATCGAAAATATGAAAGTGTCTCCTACAATTTAATTCAAAATTATATAAATTGGCTGGACAAAGATCCATCAATCGAATTTGCTAAATTCTTTTCCCTCAACGGAGATTGGAGTGATGGAACATTTCTGCTTATCGTGAGTAATTTGATTGCCTCAACTCAATTGTATTGCTTATTAGACACGTTCAGTATTGACAGTATAACTTTGTAAATTGTTAATCTTAATCCCAATCTCCCGGTTGAAATATAGAAAAAGAAAACAGGGACGATAATAAACTAAAGAAAGTTTCCATATACAGTGGGGATCACTTGTTTAGATGTTACGTTTTATTTCTTGTTTTTTTTCGTATTATGTAGAACAAAGAGAAAAAAAACTTATTTGGCAGAAACATAATTTCAAACTTTATGATAAACCCCTAACGGTTTTGGATACTTGGATACTAATTTTTTTCGATACCATGCAAAAACCTGTAAATTTTTTTGGTTCACTTGAATAGACGCACCGGTTAAATTGGTTAGTTAACAACAAGTACTCAGACAAGGAGCAGTAAAAAGTTAATTTGAAAATGAGAGAACTATTATTTTATATTAATTTTATTAAAAACGGCAGAAAAAAAGTGTTGAATTTGGCTAAAAGGCAAAAGTTAAAGTCTTACCTCTCGGAGAACTTTTCAAATCGTGAAATAGCTCATAAAATTGCTCAAAGTGAACACTTGATAAGAAACTTTGTAAAAAATAGGTTATCTTATGGAAATAACTACAAAGAAATGATCGTAAAAGTTTTAGATAACGCCAAAAGCAAGCAGAAAATTCAAAGACTATTGTCTTATGGCGCTCAATTTACAAAGAAAATTATGGAATTTGCTGTGTTTTTTTGTAGCAAATCCACTCGAGTTGTATTATTGTCTATCCTTTACAACCAAAGTTTACAAAACTATAAAACAATTACCGCCTAATCAAGCAAGCTACTCACGCTTTGAATTTGCAAGGTTCACATGGCATGGGATATGAACATTAAAGTGGACTCCAAAAATTAGAGCAAAGTCGACTTTTCTAACAAAAAGGAGTTAAATTGGATGGTAATGCAACTAGAGCTATTACTTTCACGATCCCCGGAAAGAAATATGTTTGGAACCGTTATCATTCGAAACTAGGGGGAGCTATGGTATGGGTATGGTAACCATATTTTTAGAAGCCAAGCCCGAGACAAAAAAAAAATATGATGATTTATTTATATATCGAAACTTACGTTTTCCCATGTTTATAAATATTTTCTTTAAATGAACCGCTATTTAATAGTTTACATGACATGGTTTGAAGAATGTTCCTAGACTGTATTTCTTGACTTATAATGATACAGTAGCGCTTTGTTGTTTTGGAACATAATTCAGGCTCACATGAAGTTGGCTACTAATAAGTCAATAAGTATAATGAGTCAAATCTCAAATGGCTATACAACTTTTATAAGACTCTCACTAAATGTCTTCTTTTCATATTTAAGGAATGCGACCACTATCTCATGTTTAACACTCGAAATGACTGTCAAGACCGTCTTCTTGATGCCTTCAACTGCCTTGATGAGCACGCAACTTATCTCTTTTGTGGATTTCCAGATCGTTTGAGACCCACTGTGGAAAAATATTTTGCACAATTTGATCTCACTATAGATGGTGCTATGAACACAACTATTTGGTATCATATTTCACCGGCGGATGCATTGAAATTCCACACCGAGTAAGCATAGCATTTGTAAAGTTTTAGTACACATCCTTAAATTATTAATTTATTTTAGTGTCACAGACGGAATAACTTTATCCGAACTTTCCCAGGAAGACGTTGAAACTATCAACAGTATATGGCCACATCGTCATCCGGGATCTGAGAAGTTTATTGGTCGCTTAATTGCGTACAACCAAAATATTGGGGCTTACGAAAAAGATAAAAACCTTATAGCCTGGTGCTTGACACTGCCAATCGGTTCTTTGGGAGTATTACATGTAAAAGACGGTTACAAGCGTAACGGTTACGGCAACTTAGTAACTCGAGTGTTGTCCAAAAAACTTGCAAAAATGGGAATCGAGATTACAGCACCAGTTATTGAGGCTAATGTTGCATCGAGGAATATGTTTAAGAAGTTGGGCTTCAAAGAGGTCGATAAAGTCCACTGGGTGTTAAAACCTGAATTAAAGTAATAATATATAGAAGCGACTTTTGCTTTCGGGAATATTTGAACATAAGTAGAACAATATGTAAATTGCTGTAAATAGAAAATGAATAAAATTAGATTCAATGTGGAAACTGCTATAGTATATAATATCTATCGGCCTTACTAATAATCAAACCCTAATTCCGACTACCAGGTTTACCTAAAATGTATAGCTTTATTGAAATGGTACCAATAAACAATTTGATCTCCACATTTACTAGTGTGACAACTTTATTAGGATCTATTACATTTTCTGTCATAGCAGGACTCAAATTGCATAATTTGGTTTCGCTTAAATCAAGGCCACTGATCATTTTTATGCCGAAAAATTATTCTAAACGAATTTATACACAAATTACAATTAAATTCGCCCATCAGATTCCTCCCAAAGGTTTTAAAACGCGAGTATATTCTCACTTTTGCTATGAATAAAACATTGTTCAAGTTCTTCTGGGTGAGAATCTACTCAATAATTTTGGAGTCTAATAGGCCAGCAGACATCAGTTTAAGCTATGGCTGAGTTCATCCCAGTGTTGTTATATCGTGGGATTTATCCCTTTTCGTGGGAATTTCGATGTCCGAAAAGCCTTCCGTGGGATAAAGGGAAAAAGCACCACAATCGTGGGAATTTCATGACTCTGACAAAAAAATTGTAAAACCAAATTTTTGTGAAATTTCATCAAAACTAATTCAAAAATTCACAACAATTATCAGCAGAAATAAAAAGAGCTCATGTAAATAGAACAAAAAAGTTCTAGTACAAAAACAATCTGACGGTTTACCAGTTAATTTTGTGGGTGCAGTGGCTCAGCGGTTAATGTGCGAGAGGTCCCAGGTTCGACCCCCGGAAAAGCACCACCTCTCGCTAACGTTTGACAAACATAGGAGAGCCGTTCGGAGTCGGCATAAAATGGTAGGTCCCTTCTATTAGCCCCAAAAATAAAAACTCACACAAACTAGAAAAGCTAGACCTATAGGGTGCCTATACGGACTTGTTGCATGAACTATTTATTTATTTATTTAGTTAATTTTGCGCTAGATTGAAACATTTCCCAGAAAAGGATATTTCACAATATGTGCTACAGCTGAAATGTGAGTTTTTTTTTATAATGTAGTTTGGCATACCGCTAGTCATCTAGCGGTCAATGGAACGCGGCCATTGTGATTTTCTTTCAATATAAGAAAAATGAGTTAAAATTTATTATGATTATTTATTTTTTTTTTTTTTTCATTTTAATTCATCGTGGGAATTTCGTGGGAATTTGAGTTCGGTGAAAAGGGAAAAATGACCACGTTTCGTGGGAAAAATGAAGAGAGAGACCTAACAACACTGGTTCATCGTTCATCCTTAATTTGTCTTCCGCAAAATATTACATATACGATATACCTAGAGAAGAATGTGTGATCGTATCTTTAAAGCATTGTATTATATGTCGAGTAGATTATCCAATCACTTTTCGGGGGTTTAATTTGGATAAAGAAGAGGTGGTTATATTACTATGTAACTTTGATAAAATGAAAATATTTTTGAGATATTTGGGTGACCCCAGCGTTGTTATATGGTCGTAAATATCGTAATTGTGACGATTTTGGAAAGCAAATACGACGCTCCGATTTTTGCTTGATTTGGCCTTATTTCTACGATTTGCTGATTTTTTGTTCCGATATTTACGATTTTGGAAGCAGTCAAATACGACGCATAAAATATATATAAAATTAAAAATTTCAAAACCCTGCCGTAACTATTTCCTTCCGGATTTTAAAACTACGAACGAACAAATTTAAAACCAAATGTGCAAATCAAGAAAAGTTAGAATTTATTTTCGCATTATTTTTAAATACTTCAGACAGGAAAGGCGAACAGAATCTCTATTAGTTTTGCACTTAATTTGTTCTAAGTTGTAGTCCTCTGGAAATATGTTTTCAGGAAGCTAGTTACAAAGTTTGCTTGTTTGCTATACATGCATGCATGCTCTACAAGATGCTGTTTCCAAACTTAGACCAGCATGAAAATGTACACAACATACGTTGCATTCCATTTTAAGCCCTCCGACTCCAAACGTCAGTGTAGCGAACTCGTCTACTCATAATAAGAACTGCTTCAGGTTATTGATCGTTATGTTGCAAGTTGCTGTAAGTGAAGTTATACTTCTTTTGGCTTTTTTGCTACATTACACAATTTCATTCGAAAATTCCGCCACTTACGTTGAAGATATGCGCCTTAATTCTATCTTAATTCTATCTATCGTTTGGATCACTGAAGAGGACTCTATTCACAGAGTAGCTAGTTATCATTTACGGACTACGGAGACAGTGCGTTACCCTGTATTTTAGAACTACTCATTGCCGCTTCCAAGTCATAGAAAAAACGCTGCCGTGTAGACCCCATTAAACTGTTTACCAAAATAAGTCGGACTGTATTTTTTAAGTAGCGAAAGCGTGGTGGTGGCGCATAGCACTAATAATTTTTTAGTAGATATCCATATACCATATTACATTTTATGAACGCAAAATTGCGAAATTTCGAAATTGAATTTCAGTATCTTGAGAATTACTGAATAGTTAAGGTAGGTAAGCGTTTAAAATGATTAATATTAGATAAGGCCCACAGTCCTGAAGCTTTTTAATCGCCTACCGTAGTAGTCAAAAATCCCAAACAAACATGCTAGCTGAACATAACCGCCATGAATGGGGGAAGTGGGATTAACCCAGTTTTTAAATTGGTGGTCATTTGCGTCCAAAAATGCTGATGACTTTTTCGAGTTCGATATCAAAATAATCCCAATTTCTCAATTTTGGGACCTAGTTTGAATATTTAGGGCAAATGTGGTTACAACAGTGCCACTACTGTTAAAATTTATAAGTATCTATACTTTAAGAGGTTCGCACCCAACTAATAGAAACTAAGTGTTTTTGTGTACTAAAAGCTATGGTATAAGTGGTCCTCGATGAGGTGCACTTTAAACAAGATTAGGTCCATTGTGTTTCGAATTTTCGTATATAGAGAAAGAAGTTTCAGTAGAGAAAGACCGCGACTCAGGTGGCGCACGCATGTGGAAGGGGACCTTAACCAACTTAGCGTGCGAAACTGGAGACAGCTGGCCAAAGATCGTGCTGGCTGGAGACGCTTGTTGGTTGAGGTCCAGGTCCACCCCGGACTGTAGCACTACCTTAAGTAAGTAAGGAAGGTCCATTGTGTTGCCACTGAAAAGTATAGGTGAAGTATAGGTGATTGCACCTTCTGCAGAAGTCGTTGAAGAGTAGGTAGGTATACCTATCAATCGCACAGTGTCCGATTATTACATTTGTTAGAATGGCACATCTTTCTAAACACCCTAATACGTCCCTACACAATTTTTTACAAAATACGATAATTACGATTTTCACAATCCCAAAAATACGATTCTCAGAAAAAGTTTATAACAACACTGGGTGACCCGTGTTTTCAAAAAGGAGTAGGAGAAGATATTGGTGTTCACCAAACTTTTGTTTCAGAAGTTGTGAGGGAAGTTAAGGTATAATAGAAAAATGTGGACGGTGGATCTTTGCAATCTTACTTTTCCATGTGCATTCACATGAGAACTCACATAAAAAAAAACACTAATTATTCATGGTAGCGAATATAGATAATGTATGTAGATTAATGTACAAGCCACACATGCAAATCAGATGAGTGGTTTACAAGCGCAGACCAGGATCTGGCAACTCCAAATTTTTAACATTGAAAGGAATGATTTTCTGATTTCGAATGCATTACTTTTAGGATATGAAGGATACGGCATAGAATTTATATAGAATAGATTTTAGAAATCCTAATACACAAGTACACTCACAGAAAAAAATTGTGAAGGCTTTACTATCCGAATTGTAAAACCATCTATGTATTTACAATTTAAATAGCAAATTTGGTTAATTTACTATTTTAATAGCAATTTTTTTAGTTTTACTATTTTATTTTTTGTTCAAAATGTGTGTTTTTATGTTTTTTTATCGTGGCACTCACAGAAAAAAATTGTAATATTTACAATTTTCTGCGTAAAATTTACCGTTTTTAATTGTAACTAGTATGGTCATATAAATGGTAAGTAATGGCCTGCTATCGGCACTCGGCAAGGTCAAATGCCAAAGATAATATGTATCCAGGTACATTAAAAAAAAAATAGACTCTGATAAGAAAGTCCACTCTGGACCGAGATCATCCATTATGTGCCTGACTAATCACAAATATACTGAAATTATCCCCCCCAGCGCCCACAAGACGAATTCCAGCATACATACCAGGATATATAGAGGGAAGACTGACTTTATAAGTTTTGAGAGGTTTAGCGGGTTACGGCACCGACCGTTTAGCCCGCTAATATGTATGATATTATTGGTGGTTAAAGGCCGTGGGAGGTATTGCTGAATGACGGTATCCAAACTCTCACAGTTGAGGTCGGTACGCTTTCGTATATAGATAAAATAACGGAAAAAGTGGGACACGCGATCCAGTAATTCTACCATTGAACACTCAACGCATTGCTTCAGCGGGGCATTCCACGCCCGCCATTTTGAAAACGCCCGCCATTTTGAAAACGAACGCCATTTTGAGGTGTTAGTTTCCAATTTATTGTATTACCAATAAGTCTCCGACTACCTTTCGTCGTACATCGCTCAGCTATAAGCTGAACGCAGACCAGTTCATGGCCAATGGCCGCTATTGCGAAAGTGCTCGATCCTCAATTAAGTAATCTGTGGCAATTGTAAAATTTTCCTCCGGCAGTGGCGAGGTTTTCGTTTGTTTTGCCAATTAATTTCGTAAATTTAGTAGTTTGATCGCGGAAATAGTAATTGCAAGAATAATACTATTTTGGGTTAAATGGATTTGTAACGAATGAAAAATCTTTTTTTAAAAGATTTTAATAAAAAATCGGCAACTAAAGTGGCTACCTAATCAACAAACCTTACATTTGAATCCATAGGCTTAATAATGTAAACACTTGAACTTTGACCGTATCACAAACAATAGCCCGCAGTTTGGAAAGAGGATATGACTTCCTTCTTCGAATGACTTGTGGTTTTTCTGTACAGATAAAGGAAGTAATTTATTCACCGTACAAGATAATAGACACATATTGATATGCAAAATATTATTGGACATAAATTTGTGTGTCCGTTTTAGAGTGTAGATAGCTATGTACGTATTTATAATATGAATCGCAAAAACGTTCGTCGTAGGACGTATACCCATTCCAAAAATAAGAGATAAGATACGTATGTATGCTTAAGATATGTAGTACATCTTATCAGTTATGAAAAAGATGCAAATCATTAAATAATTTGTTAAGGTGTAAGTACACGGTATGTAGCGCGCCACATATATATGTGGCTCTGACGTCACCAGATAGAGTACACATAAGGCACACATTTCGTTTTTCGTATGTAGCGCGGTGGCTACATAAGGGCGCACATATCGTATGTGCAAGGGTAGTACACGGAATGTCGAAAAGCCACACAATGCGTATGTGTCACGAGTGCCTCATATCGTGCCTCATGTCCTTTAACGTAACATTTTAGTAAATTTTGTGTCTATTAAACTACTGAATAGCGACAGAACTAAAGTCACAAAAACTGATGAGTTGCTATTTAATGTTACTACTACACAACTACTCGAATAGACTACGCACAGTCTGAATTGTGACCATGGAATGTCACCATAGAGTGCATTAGTCGCTTTTGGATTTTATTTGCACACAATCTCCAAACACATTGTCTAAATAAATACTAGAACATTTTACGCATTAGTATCTACACAAAGTAGTTGAATGTCATTTCCACCATTACTATATTGTACCAGGTATTGTATCAACTCAAAGTACGATCTGAGGAGGATTTTTACGCACGTATTATGCAACTTGTGTATGGTTAATGTATCTTCACATGACATTATGGTATTGCTCATTACATAATATTATAAGATTTAGACCTCAGGCGTAGAGTCTAAAGGGGGTACAGAATAAAAGAAAAATATCGTACATCGTTAAGTTAAAGAAACCGATTAAAATATGGAAATTATCTCATATTATGGTACTGTTAATTCTTTTATTGAATCTATCTTCGTATAGCTACGAAATTATTGTTTCCAATTAACTATTAATTATGGTTTTAAAAATTCAATTGAAAAATATTGCGAACATGTGTTAAATGAACCTGCAATCCGCCTTTACTATCTAAACATAATTGTGCAGCTTTAGTAGTAGCATGCAGCGCTTTTAAAGTAAAAAAAAAATATATGATCCCAATACCTGTACAAGCTAATTGCCGCTGTAGCACAAGTTAAATCAATTTCTATTGTACTTTTATTATTTCCAAAACGCTTCTTTGCAAGGAAGATTGAAGTATGTTTTATATGTTATGTATGTTTTATAATTAATTGATTCAAATAATTACTGTCTAAGTGGAACTTAATAAACGCAAAAAACAACTTCATAAATATATTGGGTAACCCATACACAGGGCTGACTTTATGCGACTAAAGTTGCATTTTTCCCCTTTTTTTCTTTCTATCCCCAATGAGACCACTTTTCCAAAATTGTCCGTATTTGCCCCTTTTCTGTATTTTGAAAAAATACAGTGGCCGGCATAAGTATTTTGACAAAACTAAAGTTAATTCTGCTCATAATTTGAACTTACTTCATGTAAATTTTGCCATCAATGGAAAGGTCATTTAAGTTCCGTTTGAATGATACAAAACTTTCCTTAACTTTAATATACCTACTTTACGAAACTAGTTCACAAATAATTGGGATCTGAATGCATCTTTTTTCTATCAGCTATTGTCATTGTCATAAGTTTAGCCATATAGCCATAACTTCCATGTTCAAGGCACAATAAGATAGAACGAGAGGAGAATATGCGTAAGCCATTTTAACTTTTTAGTGAATTTAACTAGTTTTGCGTTTTTTTTGTGTGCCATTTGTGGGCAGATTAGTATTGCCCCTTTTTGTATTCTAATCCCCTTTTTTTTGGGACTTTTTCAAAATCTTCGAAGTCAGCCCTGCCCATACACCCTTTGCCTCTACCAAATGAAACGCACAGGCACAAATACGCGAGCTAAGCTAATCGCCATTTTCGATCTGAAAAATTGGGCATCCATTTCCAAAAAAATTATTTCACAATTGGGATTCGAAAATGCTTTATTTTTTATAACTATGTACATATACATACAATAATAACCTTGAAATATATCTGATAATTCCTTAAACTCATTTTGAAAGCTATTGGGATAATTTCCGATGTCCCTGGAAAAAATAGAAATTATAAAAATAAAATTGAATATTTAATTATTCAATATTTCTGGAGCGCGTGAGTTTTTACCACTACAACTTATTAATATTCGTGGTAAAACTGCCCTTCGTTTTAAAATTTGCGCTACGGATACGAAGAAATGAAATTTATATTCATTTAATATGCGCATTTTCCCATTATGTTTGTTTAGGTATGCCAATTCATTCCATGTGTATACATTTTATTTGTAACTGGTTGTATTTGTGTACGCGGTTTAATATATTTTATTTGTGTGAATGAACTTACAAACACATAAAGACAGATTTGACAGTTCACTTTGTGTGTTACATGCAACACTTTGTGACCGTAATGTGTGGTTGCTGTACTGTAAATATTTTCCAAGTTGTGACCGATTAAGCACTGCAAAAATCGGTTATGTGCCGGTAGCAAATCATAGCCTATTATACCATAATGTGTATTTCACAGAATAGTCATATAAGTAAGTCAAACTAATTCCCCACTTGATCACGGTTCCCTCCTATACGAGACACGGTTTGCACCTTTGATAAATTAAACACACTTTGACCAAAGATAATAAATATCTACTTCATAATTACAATAATCTGCAATACGCTGGATTTACATTACCACGCCACGCAATTTTGCATGACTTCAGAGAGAGAGAGAGAGAGAGAGATCCGTTTCCTACAGTCAAGGCTAATGATCTCTAAGAGTGAGACCCCAAATCTCCATAAAAAAGTTATGGAGTTATAAATTCAACTGTTAGGCTTGTGGTCTCACTCTTTCACATCTTTAGCCTTGACTGTAGGAAACGGATCTCTCTCTCTCTCTGAAGTCATGCAAAATTGCGTGGTGTGATAATGTAAATCCACCATTAGGGTGGTTAAGGTTTTGGTGACTCGTTCAACAACATTGTCCATTATTTCGTTATTATTTCACGTAAGGTGTAGGTAACGTGGTCAGAGGTTTCAATTTCCTGAAAGAAATAAGTTAAATCTCATCAAATTTATTGATAAAAAGTTAATTTCCTTCCAATGTTCCCAATATTTATAAACATGAAGTGTTTCTCAAACGATAAGTACTTAACAATCTGGATCCTGTAAGCATGTCAACCAAGATATTAAACTTCAAACCACTTCAAACAATGGACAATGGCCAACTTACTGCGCTGAGGCTCTTCAACGAACAGCCTATTTGGGATTGTTTTCCAAACTTTTAATAATGAAAGTAAAAACAAAAGTGTGTGTAAAAACAAAAGTGTAAACCGGGATACATTCATTATCGGAGCACATCCGTCAAAGCGTTTTTCAAAACTAGGTAGGTACAGTTGGCATGGACACAGTCATAATTTTTGAGAACTGTAGCACGCTCAATACAAGTTTTGTCGATTTTTGTAAGTCTAAAAGGATCAATATTGATGAGGAGTTAATGAAAAAAGCAATAAACTCGACACTGAGTAAGCATTGCATTTGGAAAGTTCTACAATTTAAGTACGTATCCTTAAAATATTTTAGTGCCCCAGAAGGAATAAATTTGTCGGAACTTTCCCTGGGAGACATTGAAACTATCAACAGTATATGGCCACATCGTCATCCGGGATCTGAGAAGTTTATTGGTCGCTTAATTGCGTACAACCAAAATATTGGGGCTTACGAAAAAGATAAAAACCTTATAGCCTGGTGCTTGACACTGCCAATCGGTGCTTTGGGAGTATTACATGTAAAAGACGGTTACAAGCGTAACGGTTACGGCAACTTAGTAACTCGAGTGTTGTCCAAAAAACTTGCAAAAATGGGAATTGAGATTACAGCACCAGTTATAGAGGCTAATGTTGCATCGAGGAATATGTTTAAGAACTTGGGCTTCAAAGAGATTGATAAAGCGTACTGGCTGACACAACCTGAACAAAAGTAAAAAGAAAGGGATCTCTGGCTTCGGCGATATTTAAATATAAGTAGAACAAAATGTAAATTGCTGTGCATAGAAAATGAATAAATTTAAGATTCAATGTCGGAACTGCTAGTAGATATATGAGTAGTAGATACATTGATGTCTATAAATGGAACTATACAGTGAGGACTTTAAGTGGATTTTAAATTTGAATAAATCTTTATCTATGCATCAATGAGGATGAAAATCGTATATCAGGCGACACGTCGAGTAGAAAGGAGAATGTATTTTCGGTGCAAGTGCAATCTACCCTTCTTTTCTTAACTAACCTGGTCTCCTACTGAAAATCCCTGAGGAAAACAGAAACTTCTCTCAAAACATCGGATAGGAAAGCAAATGAACTTAACTGTTACATTGCTTACAACAGTTTACCAAAAAAGCCAAAAAGGAGGTAACTTTCCTTTAATCATATCAGTAGTAGCTTAGAACTAATTGCAATATCCTACCGTGTGTGTATAAAATTTTTTTTTAGCATATTCAGAAGCAGACATACGCAGTTACTGTTAGGGACTGCAACTGAGAATATGTGCCTAAGTAAATTTAAGGAACAAACATCTGACTAGCAAATACCACTCCTCAGATGGTCGAATAGTTGGAGTTGCTCTCGAGTTAGCTATAGAGACATTTAATCAAACCGGACAGTGATGTGAAATGACCGAAAATGTGGTGTGAATGCGAATCCGTAAATGCAACAGATGGTACATTTTTGAAGCTCTCTAGTCTCTACTGGACATACATATAGCTTTCCCTATCTGTGTGGTATCAAAGTTATACCGAAGCTGTTTTTTCTTCGCAAATTTGCATATCACATAAAGACTCAAAAACACACAGATCGGTTGATGCGAAGGGTGATGGATGTATGCCAACTAAGGATGGCACTTCTTTGAAAGAGGGATCGTAAAAAACTCTGACAATAAGAAACCTAGCAGGGTAGGTGTTTTTCTTATTAGGGCGTAAAATGGAGTAGTTTGGTATCCAACAGAGCCCCTCATTGTCGAAGGATGTTTTGGTTTATTCATTTTATCCTCGAATTTCTTGTTTGCTGTTTTTTTTTCTATAAGTTATGTCATTATGTGATTTGGTTAACTGTAAGGATGTGTGAATTGCCACATGGATAGACATCGACAAATAAAAAGGAAAGAAAATACATAAATTATAAAGTTGCTCATTCCGCCTTTTTATGCAAACTGCAAAAGTTCTTTTTTTCTTTGTTTGCAAACCAATTTATCCTCTCTGATTCATAGAACTTTGACGATTCAGAAAATCAATTAAATATTATGGTTACATTTATACATGGATCAGTATAAATCCGTATTAACAAAAATTATTTACTAAACGAAATAAATTTGCAAGTGATAAGTTTGGAAAATTTACCATTTAAAAAAAAATGTAATAAGAAACTAGCAATTACCTGTCATCCGTGATTTTGCTCACGGAGGGCTTTAGGGGCTGAATGTTATGATGCCCTTTGAAATGGGGTTTAACCGGTGATGTTGGGATGGTTAGCCTCATGTCCCTTCTTCTGGCGATTACTCGACGCCGTCCATCCATCCTGATATCCTCGCAAAAACCTGTAAAGATTAGAAAGTGAGACATCAGAAAGTTCTTGTAGGTCATGGCAGTAGATAATGACTTCCAAGTGTTCTGTTCCTCAAGTGACAAGGGAAGGGAGGTGTGTCCTCATGAACTCTTCGTCTCCGCAGCTTCTACATATTGTATCGTTATCTTTGAGTTTAGTTTAGTTTAGATTAGTTTCATTACATGGTTTCATAGGACCATTTAGAGCCTTAGACCCCTAGACCCCTTAGAGCCCCTACCAATTTAGACAGCGATGACCTGTCGAACTGTATAGAAGTTTGATGGTCCGGCCGCTGTCGTATTTTGGCGTATTATCACGTAAGTTTCCGTGATAATTCACATTTTATTTCCCACTCGCTCTCTAAGATTACAGAGTGGTGGCTTGATCTATTGCAGTGCTCGGTCATGATCCATTGCAGACCCATTTCTCGCCAGTTCGTCGGCCCTCTCCGGCTTTGTCACTGTGCCCAGGGACCCAGCGATGAACTTACTTTGATTTTATTTCAATAGTAGAAACTGCTTTAATAGCCGCCTGCTGTCAATGAAAATGGTAATATCATTTCTTGGTATTGCCATCAATGACACCTCACAAGCCGCTTCCGGGATTGCCAGAACCTCTGCTTGGAAGACACTGCTGCTATCAGGAAGCTTTATTGAGCAGTGTATATTTAATTCCTCCAAGAATATACCGGCACCGGTTCCACAGTCCATTGTATTTTTGTCATTGACTTAAGATTTGTCGCCATGCTGGCGGCTTGCCACCAGACTATGCTGTCATATGTGAGTATGGGCCGCACGATTGCCATGTACATCCACAGGATTGTTTTGGGTTTCGGTCTCCACCTCCTGCCAAAGATGCAGTTACATGCGTAGAAAGCATTAGCAGCTTTTTTCACTCTTTCATTGACATTCGGCTTTCAATTAAGTTTTCTATCTAGTATCATTCCTAAATATTTCGCCCTATCCGTCACCTTTAGAGGTATTCCCTCGAGAGTTGGTGGCTCGAATATAGTGGTATTATTATTTTTAACTTTCTCGTATACGTAGTAAGAGAAAGATATTGTTTTCGTACAAAATTTCGAACTCGAGATTTGATCAATTCTGATATTATTACGATGATAACGGAACTCAAAAAAGTGGGTCTCGCAATTCCGTCCGTCCGTATGTCTGTCTGTCCCACCCCTGGGGAATCTAAACGCTTGGACGGATTTGCTTCAAACTTCGTATTTAGAGTTTGTGGATTTCCCGCTAGGGACGTTTTTTTTATGCTAGCCCTAATATTAACGATACCTCCCATATAAAAATTTTACGAAATATTACGAAATATGTCTAAATTTAGATTTTTTCGAAAACGGCTCTAACGATTTGAACCAAAATTGATAGTTGAGTTAATGTAAGCATGCTTAACATGACTGCATACCCAGTTTTTCCCTAAAATGTTCAGCAACGGCAGTTTTGAAAATTGGCTTTTTCTCGAAAACGGTAAAAACGATTAAAAAAAAAATATATTTTTAAGGTAATATTGTCATTCTTAACTTGATAGTAAACTCAGTTTTTCTCTAAAAAGACTGCGTCCTTTGATATCCACCCAAATCCCTAATAATAGTACTTTTAAAAAACTGCTCATATCTCAAAAACGCCATTTTCGATTATGATAAAAATGTTACTTTCAGGTAATGCTTAAATCCATAGTAATACTATTTGCTCAGTTTTGAGCTAAACAGTTGAAAAACAGTGTTTTTTGAACCATGAATGCGTCCTTCGATTTCCACCCCAATCGCTAAAAACGGTACTTTAAAAACTGTTCATATCTCGAAAACGCCATTTTCGATTTGGATGAAAATGTAACTGCTAGGTAATGTTTATATCCTGAAGAATACACTGTACTCAGTTTTCAGCCAAACAGTTTAGTAACAGTGCTTTTCGAATCCAAAGTTGTAACATTTGTCAGCATAATTTTACAAAAAACCGCTCTAACGATTTTGATCAAAATATCTACATATTTAAGACAACATCAGCATTTTAAACACGATGACGTACTTAGTTTTTCTCAGAAAACTCGAATATACCTAGACGTTTTATGAATATTTCTCAAAAATGACTACCCAAATCCCGACCATTGAGACCACTTTTTTTTAAATAATCAAAAATGGCGATTCGAAATTCATCGCCTACTTGCCTCCTTTTCTAAGAAATTGAAAGTGTTAGTTCGGGGTGAAATTTGAAAGTAAGTAATAAAGTGTTGTAGTTAATACGTATGTTCATGTAGTGTGTATTACTTTTTATTTAATTAACAAGGGTTCAGTTACTAAACCTGAGTACATCTTAAGTGGGTATGATTTTAAACGTAAAATTTGCTGAAATGACTGAGATTCTGCGAGATTCGCAATAAACGAGAAAGTTTCGTGCGACCCAGTCGTGCAAATTTTTTTTTTGTGAGCAGGACAAGCTCAGTTTTCTGGGGGTTAACCCCAAGGCCGCATTGTTTTGTCCACGTATTGAGTACTGAGTTTCCTAATAGGTCGCTTATGGTCGGTAAGAATTTCCCTTTTGCAAGGAGGACTACATCGTCTGCATATGCAATTACCCTGACACCCATGTTATTGAATTTCATTAGTGTCTCATTCATTACAAGTACCCAGAGTAAGGGGGAGATGACCCCTCCTTGTGGAGTGCCTCTCGAAACGGTTACTCTAAGGAGTAAAAGGCGTTGTCAAAGTATGTATAGGAACATTTTTACTCTCTAATAAGAAATAAAAAAAAATTCGCAGATTTTGGAAATTCAACCCTTAAAACGGGTAAAAGGGGGCCCAAAGTTTGTATGTGAACTTTTTTTTTCATCCGATCGACTTCAATTTCGGTTTGTGTACTATATGTACGAAATAAAGGAAATCTATTTCTCCGAATTATTACCGACGACCCGTCTCAAGGGGGCGTTTTTCATTACTCAAGAACCGTTCGTCGTATCAATTTGAAACTTTGTAATGCGTTACAACCTCTGTCGCCATTGAACATTCTTATCACTTATAGTATATAATATGAAACTAGGATAATATTATGAAACTATATTTTAGTGTAATGCTAGCTAGTAATGGTGCACTTATGCTACATATTATGGTAACGATACGAAAACTTAATTCGCTTAAGCTGAGTTACTTCCACGCAATTATATTATGCTTCTCCTTCTAGAGCTATTTTCATATCTGTGTCGTCATTTGCTGCAGTGTGCCCTGTTTAATTTATGCTACTGTAATGATCCTTCTGCCTACCTTGAATTAGTTGCAATGCATCCGCATGCAAAAGATATTATAATATCTAGTTTTATACGATTTGTTCTTTTTTACACATTTTTTAGGAATGCAATTACTACATCATGTTCAACACCATAAGCGATTGTCAAGACCGTCTCGGCGATGCGCTCAACTGCCTAGATCAGAATACAACTTACTTCTTTTTTGGGTTTCCGCATCGACTGCTGCTTACTGTGGAAAGATGTTTTGCACAATTTGGCCTCAAAGTAGATCCAAGTAACCTTCAAACCTCTGTTTGGTATAACATTTCACCAGCTGAAGCATTGGAGTTTAATACTGAGTAAGCACGAGATAATGAAAGGTATTTAAAAAAAAATAATTTTATTTCTTCAGTCCGCCAGAAGGAATTACACTATCAGAACTTTCCCAGCCAGATGTCGATACTATCAACAGCATATGGCCGCACCGTCATATAGGATCTGAGAAATATATAAGTCGCCTAATTGCGTATAACCCAAATATTGGAGCTTTTGATAAAGATGGTGAGCTAATTGCCTGGTGTCTAATACTTCCAATGGGAGCATTAGGAGTATTACATGTAAAAGACGGCTACAAACGAAAGGGTTATGGCCACTTAGTTACCCGAGTACTGACCAAGAAACTTGCGGAAAGGGGCGTTGAGATTACAACAGCCGTTTTGGAGACTAATGTCGCTTCGAGGAATTTATTCAAAAAGTTGGGTTTCAAGGAAATCGGCATAGTGCACTGGCTTAAGAAGCCTTAATTGGAGTAGGTCAGGGATAAATAATGTTTTATTTTTATTATTACTACATGAATATAAATATACGGATACCATTCTGCTTCATCACAAAGTGCGTATAGTTTACTTTAAGGAACACCTTATTTTACTATACAATCCTACCCCAGCAAATATTCAACTTAGCAAACACAACTTCATCAGATATTTACTGGTACGGTTTTTCCCATTTCGCTAGATCCAAATCAGGCCAAGCGGTGCGAATATTTGGTGCGAGTTCGAGATGTTGTGCAACAGATGCCACATCCGGGTCACATTTATCTGCTTCGCAGTGTGCCTCTACGAAACATTGGAGACAATTTTTTTCGTCCACAAATCTGCATATCACGCAGGGATTCAAACACCACATTGGTCGACCCGACGGGTGGTAATAGTATGCCACTATAAGGATGGCACTTCTTTCAAATTAGGATGGTAAAAAAAACTCTGGCAATAAGAAACATAGTGGGACAGATACGAGTATGTACATTGTATTTATACCTACTTGTACTTTATTTTTAGAATGCAAGAGAGGTAGTGTGCTGCTACTATCCAGCAGAGGCCTTAATTCTGGGACGAAGTTTTGGTTTACACATTTTGTCATCAAATTTCGTGTATAAAGCTTTTTTTCGTTATTATATCCTTGTGTGCCTTGCCTGAGCTCTCGTGTTGTGGAAAGTGTCATATGGTGATACACTGCGAATAAAGGATTTGACTTTATACAGGAGAAGTTGGTGGAGATGGTCTTAAATATTATTTAAAATGTTGTTGTTCGATTTGTGCAGTGATTCTGACAAGGTTTTTTTTATGACTGACTTAGATTTCAGTGTTCAGATGCACGTTGTTCTTATGAAACGTTTATTGCATTTTTTCCCAATAAAATTTTAATTTTATTATTTCGTGTTTTATCTCCAGTATGGTGCCCTGACTGCATTCTGCTGGGGTAAAAAAACAAAACATGAGGCAACAGCAATGACATGTATCGATTAAATTTTCAATTATTCTTGTATAGGTATAATTAGGTAGGTATATAGGTATAATGTTATTCTTAGTCAATGAAATAACAATGCTGTGAAAGATTCTTCCAAGGCAGATACATATTTGTTTGGAAGTAGGTATACAGTATCAGGAGTAAGAAAGGAGTTAAAATCAAGTTGATTTGAGGAAAATACATCAGAAAGCCTGTGGACACGATGCATCTCTAGATGCTAGAACTTGAACTACGAAGGATTCTATCTGTAGAAAGAGACCTTCAAACTATAACGCTTCGAGATGCTTGCAGGAAAATGTTACTTCCGCACTTTAATAGTTTAGATTCCTTAGAAAATGTATGTTCTCGCGGCTGTCAAGTATTTATGTTGATGGTTACTACATACACATGTGAACTAAATCACATACAAAAACTGCATTTATATATTGGATAAATTAAAAGCATTTAACCAGAAGAACGCATTCATCTGATGGCACACCACAGTTGCTTTTAACACATCCGTGCTTCCAGCTAGCTCATTATACAATTAAAATTGAATTTTCACACCTTAATTAGCATTCAAGGTGCAGCAGTTGTCGTTGAAAATTTAACAGAACAAGTGCCAATTTGTATGGAGAAACTGTTTCGCACCCCCGTACCACCCCCGTAGAAGACCTTCAGTTTCCTCATTTAAGATTGAAATATTGTGACAACAGAACGCATATGTATCCTTCTCACTTGATACTACATATGCATAGACAGATCGTAGTTACGCCCCGACAGCACACATCCTTTTACAGCGCTAGGAATCGTCTTCCCCGTTTAAGTAATTAGTTTTACCCTGGGAAATTCTAATTCGTGCCTTCCCCAGTCTATAGTTTTCAGCAAAATTAGAAACTTTCTCTATATAGACACAAAACTATATGCATGCGGCTCGAGAATGATGCATTCACCATCTGTTATAGTTGTCGTTAGACTGTAATCAAAGTGAAACTAATTAACTTGAATATCCGTAAGGAAAAGCGGGAGCGATATGTCCTTCGTACCTATACATCCGATGCTGCGGTGCGATTGCGATATGTTCTTGTTCTTGCAGGTGGGATGGATGCGCGAGTAATTGCGGTGATGAATACATATACATACATACAGAATGCTGATCCAAAAGTTTCAATGAATCAAAAGTTTCAGAAATCGTATGCACGTTGTATGGTGCTACATATATGTACTATATGCATCCTTAGGCATTTCCCGAAATTTCCTTTATGCACGCGCATTCAAGATGATGTGTTGTAGTAATACTTATTGATGTGCGAAAATGCTGCGGATAAGGAGGTTGCTGTAATCAAAGAAACTTCATACCATAACTACGTTTTGAATGTTTTCTATAGTTACAATCCTTTAACAATAATTTCGCTAATTATAGCCGGTACCACACTGTGGTGAGGGTATATTCACTTTGTCATTCCATTTGTAACGCACATAAGGAGGCGTTGTAGGTATGACAAACTATATATATTATTGATCAGCATCACTTTCTTAGTCGATCTAGCGATGTCCGTCTGTCTGTCCGTCTGTCCGCACGATTACGGCCGTAATTTAAGAGCTATCGACTTGAAATTTGGTACGGAAGCTTTTATCCACCAAACTGAGGCTAAGTTCGAAGATGAGCAAGATCGGATGAAAACTACTACTAGCTCCCATACAAAAATATCAGATTTATACAGCTTTTTATGTTAAAATTTAAATTTAAAAAGCTACAGTAAAGATTGTAAGTTTAAACTTTGCACATATTGTTTTAATAATATTTAAAAAATTTTTATACATAATAATTTTATATAATTTTTTAATACTAAAATATTTTTTTTATTTTACAATAATATACCTAGTATCGGGTATTTGAGCTTCGGCATAGTCGAAGATAATTGTCTTACTGGTTTTTATTTGCAGCAAAAACAAATTTGCTCAACCTGTGTAGGGGTGGGTGCAAAAAGGGCAACTTAATTTTGAAAGAATGCTGCTTGTACAAACAAATATTTTACTATGGAATTATGCTTACTTTAATAAGTAGCTTTGCAATAGAGGTAGGAGCTAGGAGGTATATTAAAGCAAGGTAAGAACGACGTTTCAACAGATTCCCCTTTACTACAAGCATACATGTAGTTATGCCGAGTAAAAGGCTAACAGAAGAAAAAGAATTTAGTTCAACATTGCAGGGCAAATGGGTGAAATGATGACAAACTTATGGGTCAAAGATCTTTGGGTCTAACATGCGATCTTTAGTCCACCTTGAATAGATATAAAAAAAAGTTTCACTTCCATATCCATGACTTGGACATTTTAATATATCCAACAAAATTTGAGTTAAACAAAGAAGGATTAGTTGAACATTCGTCTGAAGTTTGGCAGGTATTAAACCATTCGGTCCAGGAGGATTGAATTGCTTAAAGCCGCTGGTTGTCCTAAGAATGTTTTTCTTTGTAATAAGATGTGAGGTGAGGAGCTGCTTGTATTAGGAACTAAATTATACATTTTAATAACATTTTGCTATATTTTACACTTAAGAAACACTTCCGAATTGAGGGCAATAATTAAAAAAATATGTGTTCTAACCGAGTTAGTCAAGTTAGTTCATTCGATTTATTAGCAACAACAAGGTCCTCTCCCCCCATTCCCTGTAAAACTAAAAAAAAACGAAAACAGGGAACAATTAAGGCACTGCCTGAGACACTGCTACCTTCCATCCTCTACGATCCCGGGCACGCTGCTTCCAGTTCTCCAGACTTCTTTGAAACGGAGGTTCGGTCCTCCTTGTCTTCTCGAACCTGGGGGCTGGGATTCGAAGATCCTCTTAGCTGGATGTGGCCGAGACAATGTAGTCGACGTGTTTTGGCTTTTTGGTCTACATCCACATCTTGGTACAGCTCATAGAGTTCGCGGTTGTATCTTCTCCTCCCTTCGCCGAAGTATTTTTTTTTTCGGAGGAGACCAGTATCAACTCTCCCTTCTTGCTTATCGTCCAGCACTCGGCGCAATAAAGCAGAACTGGCAGGATAAGGGTTTTGTAGAGCACACATTTCGTCCTTCGAGTTAGGAGTTTTGAACCCAGTTGTTTTGCCAAACCGAAGTAGCAACGGTTTCCTACGGTAATTCTTCACCGGATCTCCACTAGGGTGTCATTCGTGGAGTTTATGTTTACTCCGAGGTAGATGAACTCCTTAACTACCTCGAAATTGTTGCTATCAATAGTGACGTTTTGTCCTAGGCGGTGGACATATGCTTGTTGGTTTGTTGATAGCATCTACCGAGTCTTGTCCTCATTTACTTCAAGGCCAACGGATTTCGCCCGTTCTTCAGTCGCCGTGAACGCTTCCATCACGGCACGCTGGGAGCGACCGAAGATGTCAATATCGTCCGCAGAGCATAGCAGCTGGACGGACCTGTTGAAGATAGTGACTTCCGTGTTGACACCTGTCCTGCAAACTATCTGCTCCAGTACGAGATTGAAGAAGTGGCATGATAGCGAGTCTCCTTGCCGAAATCCGGTGTATGTTTGAAATAGTTCGGAGCTACTTCCAAACTGCACGTTGCAGCGCGTATTTTCCAGCGTCACGCGACACAGCTGGATCAGTTTTGCGGAACTTTGAAGTCGATGAATAGGTGGGGAGTTTTGACTTGTAATTCGTTGTTCTTTTCCAGGATTTGCCTCAGTGTGAAAATTTGGTCTATGGTCGACCTGCCGGGCCTGAAGCCACACTGGTACGTGCCTATTAGTGTGTTGCAGCGCGTGAGCACTAATTGACAACCGTACGGTCATGCGCATGTCATAGTGTTCCAAAATATACATGACAGGCTCCTCGCTTAGTCTTACTCTAACAGAGCTAATTGAGAGAGGTTAGCGATCGACGCATGAAAGGTGATTAAACAGATTGATATAAATGATTGACATGATTGCAGGGAAAAACGTGTTAATCGCGACATGCATGACACTGTAGAAAATCGTGCAATATCAATTTGACATGCTGTCAGAAAATGTCGCTCAACAGAACTGACAAAGCGATCCCAAATTTTGTCGCATGTGCAATCGTAGCTTATCTTCGAGTTCTATTTAGAGTTTTGTCGCGTTTAAAAATCTTATCATGGTATCCGGGTATATAGTTTTCTGAAGCCGCTTACCTTACTATCCTTGCCACGCATATTATACTAAAGGCATCCCATTTCATTTTTCAAAGTTAATTAGGGTCCAAGTATTGCTGAAACATTTTAAAGTGCACCTACACCTACTCTCTTCTCTTCAGTACCATGTATATTATGTATATTTACATAAAAATGAAGCGCAAAAGTTCGCGCTAAAATTCACAGATAATAAATCAAATTTGCATGCAAATCCTGGCTGTTATCATGATATCCTTATTTCATACGGATGCCGGAAAAAAGTAGTACAAGTAATTTAATGATCATTAATCTTTGCGGGATTTCCATCGAAACTGAAATACGTTTACGACTCACATTCACATTGTTGAGGTTCCACTTCCACTAGCCGCTCCAACTCAACCCACACCCACCCGCGCTCTGCACGACCACGCAGCTTTTCATCGACGTTTTAGCTTTTTATTTTCACAGTCGACGGCTCCTAAATTAAATTTATTGCTCTCGGCGCATCGCGGATGTGCACTTTGTTAAACGTAAATTAATTTTATCGTCGGCATGCGATATTATACTCCTGTAAGCAATTTTATATTTTTTATCGATTTTATTTAATTCTATTTTTTTAAAATTTGTTCTGAAAACTCTTCCTGTGGGACTACAACTATGCGGAACACGTTTACTTTACAACAAATTTAACTTGTTCTGGTAGAGAAGGAAGAATTTGTTTGTTGTACTTTTTTTTCCTATGAAGCGTTTTTAATAACGTCACAGTCACAGTAGGTGGTACGGGTACCACGCCGTTAGTGTTCTTGACCAGGACCAAGCGTATTGTTTTAATTTGAATATAAACACAATGCCAGAGTAATAAAGTTGGATAAATTTGATCCTGATGAGGAGTGTGTGTATTTGTAGGGATTTTCAGATAGACCGTGTATATTTGTATGTACAGTACATGTGCTTGAAAGAATGCGTTTTGTATGTATTTTCATCGGAATTGTTTTTGAATGGAAACTTTTAATTAAGTGGTTAACCACAAACAGAAACAAATATTCTCACTCACTGAGGCAAATCGTTAAATTATTTATTTATTTGCATGAACAATATTTTACAACTATTTTTGCTGGTAAAATAATCCAAAGTAAATTGGATAAAGTTGTTTAAAACGTATCCGTGCTTTGACGCACGAAATTACATTGCGGCTGGTACCTAACTGTATATAAAAGAATTTTAAATGCAATTCTTTTTTAGGTGAATATCTACAAAAGTTAGTCTGATGGAATGAATTTATTAGAATGGACTTTTGTTTGTCAGTAGACCGAGCTTCTTAATTGAATTTTATAATTGGTGTAGCATATTATATACATACAACTTATACTTGAAACAATAGTAGGCATGTGTGATGCATTTGAGTATTCAATTGTCATGAAGGATGTCGTAAAATAATAGGTCCGTCCCAGTACGCCAGTGCAATTGAAAAGTTTTGTTTCAATCACGTGAGGAAATTCGAGAGCTATGGTGGGTCCACTTAAACAACCTACACCCACATAATGGATAAGCGGACCATAGAAAATGAATGAATGACTTGAGTCGAGTTCTATAGGTTACCTATTAAATCAGACCTTAATCGACGTTCCACTATAGGGCCAAAAGTGGCAGAGGCAGTGTGCGCTGGGGCACTTGGCCAAGGGGAAAGTACGATAACTTAGGATAAAAGTCATACTCAGCCATGCGAGTTAGTATGCAAGGTAGTACACGCTTGGGTCTAATATTAGTTTTGTATGGGAGGTACTTTCGGGACTTTGTCTACCTCGGCTCCGCTATTAACTCTGAAAATGACATCACATCAGAAATCAAGCGAAGAATTACACTTGCCAACCGCTGTTACTTTGGCCTAAGAAGGCAATTGATTAGTAAGGCCTTGTCGAGAAACACCAAGGAGACTCTATATAAGACCCTCATCATCCCAGTCCTGCTTTATGACGCAGAATCATGGACGTTATCAAAGGCGGATGAAGATGTCCTTGGTCGCTTCGAACGCAAAATTCTTCGAGTGATTTTCGGACCCGTTTGCGTTGACGGGCTTTGGAGGAGAGACAGCGAACTCTACGAGCTGTAAGGCGACATCGACCTGGTCAGAAAAGTACGTATCAGTCGACTAAGATGGCTAGGACATGTAGAGCGAATGGACACCAACGCTCCGGCCCGAAGAGTCTTCGATTCCAACCCGGAGGGACAACGCAGTAGAGGAAGACCTCGCCTTAGGTGGCGCGCACAAGTGGAAGGGGACCTCAACCAACTTTAATTGGAGTGCGCAACTGGAGGCGGTTAGCCAAAGATCGTGCTAACTGGAGAGGCGTGTTGGTTAAGGCCCAGGTCCACCCCGGACTGTAGCACCATCTAAGTAAGTAAGTATGGGAGGTACCAGGCCAGAACTACTTGACCAACATAGCCTATTTTCAATACCAAATTGACGACGGTAAAAGGAAGTCCTCTCAAAATTTACTCGGGGAGAGATAGTCCTTCCTGTCCGGTATACAGACTGTAAATTTCTTGTATGTAATACCTCAGTTTCTTGAAGTCTGTGAGTGCCAGCCATGAGGCCGCTCTGATCAAAGATGTGAAGTATACGTTCTCTCGTAGTCTGAGAGCCCCTTCGGCTGCCACGTTCGTAGTGTATAGCTCAATGGGTTGTAGGTTCTGCAACGTTTCTAGACCCAGTTGTGGTGTAGGTTTTAGTGAACCCGTTATACCTATGCAAGCAATTCTTTGTACCTTGTTCAGGTTCTTGAGGTAGGATTTAGTGTTAACAGCCGTAAGTTACTTATTGTCGAAATGTTCCCAACTTGGATTTCAAGATGTGCTATGAAATCTGTAGCATAGATAAGCGCCCTCTTGGACTTGATTTTTAATTTTTAATTTTTAATTTGCCCGTACAGATTGATTTTTAGAGTTTGTAGGTTTTCGAAAAGCCATATCGTTGGCTCATATATTAGCCATGTTAATACGTCCCTCAACCTTGAAGAGCGGGATATTTGGCATATGTTTGGAACACTTTGATGTCCCACAGTCCAAATATTACGACCCCTGTACCGCCTCCTTTCTCAAGCTAATTCGAATTTGAAACCTTCTATACGATGATATTCTTATTCAACTTGCCCATTGATTAATGGTAAATCATAAAATTACTATTCAGGGTGCGCAAATGTCGCACAAATATCCGAGAGTGTAAATATGTATCCTGAAAAAAACTTCCTAAATCACCCGATTGGACAGCATAAATAATACTCACATACACAAAAATGTTTCCAATTGCCAATTATTTATTTCCTTATTTTATTACTTCCCGTAAGTAAAGTAAATTGCGTCCGTCTCTGACTACCTGAGGACATTTTATTTTATTCCTTTCACATAGCAATTTAAATTAACCAAATGTGTATAGGATTCGTTAAATGCATCTATACAGTCTAACATAGGACACTGCGCACTGTATGGAAGTCCGTTTAAAAATCCAATAAGTGTTAATTGGATTGCCTCTAAAGTCCTTCAACAGACTACCATGCTCAGAGCTAATTGCGAGAAAATTCTATTGAAGTTTAAAAAAAAATTCAAGATAATCCCTTACCATTGACATAAATTAAACGTCAGACCAATCTACTTACGAGTGAGTTAAGCTTCGTCTGCTAAGAGTTAACAGGATTGAAAACATCTGAATTAAAGTATCCTTCACGTAGATAGCACGAATTAATCTCCTGCATGTAAATAGCGCAAATTATTATCAAAACTTAATCATTTACCCTGAAGATGTAAGTACCTCATTTCGACAGTGTTATGGCTCTCAAAAAGTGTGTTTTGCATTTTAAATGACATCGGAAATAAGCTTTCCGACAACGACAAGGACATTCCTACCCAACCTTTCCGGCTGTGCCTGGTCGCATAAACAAATTACCCAAACATTAACGAACACAAACTGTTCGCTAAGTGCATAGTTTGTACATGAGTTGCGCTCCAGGCGACAACTTGTGAACGCAAATCCTTGCACAAAGTGACTATTTAAATTACCCTCACGTTACTCAGGCATTATGATTAAGTTCACGATGGGGGGAGTGCCCTTCTTGTTGTTTTTTTTTTTTTTTTCGTACACTCTTCAGTAAAAGTTGTTGCAAGTCCACTTTGGAGGGAAAGAAAAATTCGCACCATAAGGCGTATAGAGAGAATAATTTGTCTCCATGGTGTTTTCTCGTAACGTGAAGCGAAAAGGAAAAAGACCTTGCAACGATGCAACACTGGAGTATAGACTCGGGTTTCTATGCATACCTCAGTGTCAAGATGACTGACTTATGGACAAAATAACGATATAATCCTTTTTCGCGAATCTTTCTCTCTAGCACTCCAGGTGGTTGATTTGAAATTTGCAATTCAAAAGCAAACCATCATCCTTTCCCAAAAAGAGAAGAAAAATGTTGCACGCAATTTACATATAGAGTCCTTGCGGATTGGGTGGGATACCCGACCCACATTAGTAGCAGCTGCTATACAGAATAAGCTCAACTTTTATTCTACCTGCGAGGAATGTGGTGTACACTTTGAATTTACTTTACATTTCATTTAAGGGGTTAATGGTTGGCGCGCATGACGATCAAAAATAAGGACTAATCCGTGCGAAAATAAATCTTTCCAAGTTAACTGTTGCTGGCTGAGTGTATTTGGGTTAATCGTGCGGGACTTCATTTACAATTGCTTTTCTTTCAATTTGGTATTCTCGTGTGCAGATTTGAGTTGCAAATAGATTTCTGTTGATTGACGATGACGACCGACGCGACCGACGTCTTGGAGGGTTGAATTAGGTGCTATGAAGGGTTTAATATGTGTAGGTACAATAGTGTCAGATCACTAAGCAGCAACTGTAGTTAATTATGGTAACCGTTTCTAGTGTTTTTTTTTTTTAACTTAACTGGTAGAAATTGGCATTCAAGTGTCGTCTTTAGGTTGAAATGTTGAAATGTTGCATAACACTTTGGACTTTGTTAAAGATGATCATCCAATTTCAGATGCCGAGGGTCATAGTCCCAGAATATTCCCAGAATATTGAAAATATTATACAGTAGACCCCGGATTGTTGCGTCGTGGAAAATGTACAATTTTCAACGCATTTATCCGAGGAACGCACTTACGATAATTCCGCTTAAGTGTGTTGTCGACGCAATAAGGAATTAGTTTATTACCATTTTTAAACTAAAAACTGAAGAACAGCGAACAATGTTCGTTTGTGTACGCTTCAAAAACTCGAAAAGTTTGCTCCGATTCAGCTCAAACCTTTGATATTGGACCGATAGGGTTATTGTGAAGTTTGGTCAAAATTATACAAAGGGGGGTGGCACTGGCACCGTATATACAAAAAAAAACAGACAATCATAGGTATATTGGCCCGGGAGTATTCCTGTGAATATCGGAGAAATTAGGCAAAGAGGCGTGGCGCATCCCGTACACAAAAAAAAAATACTCTATTTATCGATAGTAATGGAAGCCAAGTTTTTAAAAATTTGTAACATTGATATTCATTATACTGATAGACAAGAATGTTATCTAGGCAATACGATTCCTTGAAAAACCAAAAATGTTGTGTACCAAAGAACATTTCAATAAAAAGTGTTTATCACTGATTTAAATGAATTTGAAATTGATTTTTTTATTTTTCTATTTTGCATTACGAAGTGTGCAGGGGGTTCGCTACTTGTAAATAACTTATTTGATGTCCTTTTCGTCGGCAGGGCTTTGTAAAATATACCGCTTTCGTCGACATTGAAAATGCCTTTGAGTGCATAGTTTTTAATTAAATTGGGGGAACATCTGTATGAAAATCTTCGGCACCTCCTACATCAGCAGAGCAGCTTTGTCCATCATGGCATGTCAATATGGCAATTGATTTGACAAGTGTCTTTGATTTTATTAAAGCTCTGAGTACAAAAAGTTGCCCATGCTTTTTTTTTGTGTGTGTTCATTTAACCGGGAGATTTTGTATGAAGTTTTACAAGAAGCTTTACTTTTAGTAGCGAAATTAACCGGGTAACGCATTTAAGCGGTACGCATTTAAACGGGAAAAGTAAGGCACATATGTTATGGAATGCTTTACTTGCTCAGTTTTCGGTTGAATTAAACTAGGAACGAAATTAAGCGAGGGTCACTTATCCGGGGATCACTATATGAACAAGATGCAGTTAGGTTTAGGACCATCAACAATCATTGATCAAAGCTAGACGAATAAGCCAATCTGCATACACTGGTCGGCATAAGTATTTTGACAAAACTAAAGTTAATTATACTCATAATTTGAACTTACTTCATGTAAATTTTGGCACCAATGGAAAGGTCATTTAAATTCCGTTTGAATGATACAAAACTTTCCTTAACCCATTAAGTACCCATTTAAAAATTTTAGAATTTAGAACTTTTGTAAAAGCCTACTTTTTTGACTTTTTTCCTCGGTCCCAAAAAAAAAATGTTTTGATGCAAAAAGTTTCTTCAAACAATTATAATAGTGATTGCAAAAAAAATTTTTCAAAAATCTCTTCACTAACATTTTTTATGATTTTTTGAATGGGATGATCTCAGAAAAATTTTGTATGAAAAGGAGGAAAAAGTTGCTAAAATAGTCATTTTTAGCAATTTTCAAAAAATCATAAAAAATATTAGCGAAGAGATTTTTGAAAATTTTGCAGTCACTATTATAATTGTTTGAAGAAACTTTTTGCATCAAAACATTTTTTTTTTGGATACCGAGGAAAAAAGTCAAAAAAATAGGCATTCACAAAAGTTCTAAATTCTAAAATTTTTAAATGGGTACTTAATGGGTTAAGGAAAGTTTTGTATCATTCAAACGGAATTTAAATGACCTTTCCATTGGTGCCAAAATTTACATGAAGTAAGTTTCAAATTATGAGCAAAATTAACTTTAGTTTTGTCAAAATACTTATGCCGACCAGTCTATATGTTTGGTACATATCCATATCCAGTTTCTTAATTGTAGCACAGAAAACAAAGGCTGTGATGACAGTTTTATCCAGACATGGAGTAGCCATACGCTTGAAACAATATTAACCATGCTGTAGTCGTTTGCATTTCACCATCCGAGCAGCAGAGAGCTGGTATCCAATGAGAAACAATATTATGGTGCCCCAGCCATTCTAATAGAGAGCAAGCACCAATTAATGTTGTATAATAGGCGCCAATTAATTACAGCTTGAACTCCCCTAAAATGCAACTGTAGTTCAGCACCACTAGGGCCCACCAAAGAAAACAATAACATAAATGACCAGTTTGAGGGGCTTACAAAAGCTGCCGTAATTCATTATTTTAGCTTGCGCAACAGGACTCATTAGGCACCCTAAGCCTAGCTTCTCACAACCATTCGTTTGTGTGAGTTTTTATTTTTAAAAGGAATGGAAGGGACCTACAGTTTTATGCCGAGTCCGAATATTAAGGCTGAATTGAGAAGCTTATTCAGGACAGTTATAATCTCGGATGTTTGTCAGACGTTCGCGAGAGGTGGTGCATTGGAAAAAACCACAATTATTATTTTAATTGCTTTAAGAAAAACAGTCGAAATGTATGATGATTTGACCACCACATACGGGTTATACCGATCTACTTAGATGTACAATTTTCTAATCGCATAAATTGCACACTTTCCACAAATGAAGACATTTGCTCAAGTGATGCAAAACAAAAAAAGCACACCAACTCCAATTTAATTTAAACTTTCTTCTGCCAGATAGAATAAGAAAGAGCCAAAAAGGAAAGCATACATATTACCACACAATTCGCTCTCAGCAGCAGATATGCAAATCCTTCGCATGTCCTTTTGCTCAAAAAGAAAACACACTCGTACCTTGCATGAAATCCTTACTTAGGGAGACTTTTCGAATGAATTTGCTCAAACTCCTTTCGTTATCTATCTCATCTTAGTAAGAGGAAAAAATGTCTTCCCCACTCCAGTTGTGCAGACAAAAAAAAATCAAGGATTACCACATATAGAATTGTGTCTTGCATGGTGCTCCTTATTCTAGATGAATGTCCTTCGGTGTTATATGGTTGCACTAAAGAAAATAAACTTCTTAACCATGCATGTGTATGCACATTGGTTCCTCTGGCATACCCTTAGATTGATCTAGGATTACAATATACCACACCATCGCATGCACATAACCACCATGTAGAGACCCTCTCGTCTCCGATTGAATATTTGAGGAATTTCCTTCTTCGTCTTTCAGTTCCATCTGACAATGCGGAATGCGAAAGGATATCAGAGATCTCGTAAATTCCCTGCCATGTTATCGTAACCATGGTCAATGTCAATTGAAATATTTCAAAGTGGGGATTTTTGTGTGGATAGGATAAATCACATACAGTAGGATATTGTAAGGATAACTGAGAGCGATTTATTTTCCCTTTCTCTTTTGCTGTTTACTTTTTTCTTCTCGACTATATTCTCTCCTTTATGCTGCCAATTTGCAAGGCAAATTGAATCTAAGCAGGGAATCAAAACTTAATAAAAGTGCTTTGTAAGGGCTTTAATTGAGTTTCCAGGAAAGTGCTACGCAACTGGAACATCTAACAGAGGATTTAAAATAAAAATGTCCACATTCACATGCAGCGTAGAGTGATAGAGCAAATATTAAGTGAAATGAACTTTTCCCAATCTTTCATAAAACGTTCGAGTTTTTGTCGATGCGAGTATCATTGGTTTGTGTGAATATATGAACAGGATGCATATGGTCCTTCTGCTTCAATAAAAGTCAGAACGTGCTGACCATCACTTGAGGGAAGTTAAAAGCTCGAGGCGGGTTATCATCACTTTTGATTTATTTTTATATGGACACGGATGTATGGTCTTTGTGGAGGGCCACGGATTAATGGCGTGTGACTCTGTGCGGAAGGACAGCACTTTTATTGAGTGATTTTTAATTGGGGCCGACAGTGTTTTCCCCTCACAATATGTTTCAGAGGCAGTGCGGCCAAATTGCATTAGCGTTGGTTTTATCGTTCATTATTTTGGATTATTATATCACTTAGTTTCGGGTATTGCGATTTGGAAAAATGTATAGGTACTTTCCAATATTGTATAACGAAGGAACAATAAAACCACTTGGATTTCAATTTATATTACAAACTTTTATCGGACATTGAATCTACCCACCAAGCTTAAATTTCATCCTCTAGACGGCTAGAACAATATAAAGGTTCAGAGAAGACGAACACTGGAGAGACGCGGCCATTGATCAAGCCGGTGAATTTTCCTTTTCATAAGCCCACCGGCTTACGAACATCCACTTCTAAGTATCTAGGCATTAACGGTTCAACCCTCAACTATGAAATACTATAATGCAAACAAAGAAATGTCCTTGACGATATAAACCACTCTCATAAACGGCTCGGGCCGGGGTGGGGTATACTATTCTGTGATCTCAAGTTCAACCTATTCTTCTGCATTTAGAAGTACATACATGTTCTAATATATTTCCATTTAATAAAAAAACCTCTTATTTTAATTCAGTAGGTAAATCCAATGGACATAGATTGTAGCTTTTTCTCTGAGTGTAGAATCAAATTATATCATGAGTTTCTCCACCGCACCACACCAAGATTTTAAAGAATTTTAACCGAATTGGATTTAACCGTCGTTTGCGTCGAAAGTTGGGCGAATGGGCCCAAAATCAAATGGGATTGGATTCGATGTTTTATCGAAAAATTGTATTTCTAACATACGGCAAAAACTTGAAAAAATGGTCAAAAACTTTGTCTCTCGGATGTCATTTATCAAATCCTGCCGTAGTTGTCGTAAAAACAATACAGTAAAAACTATGTAATTGTGCGCCATAACCCCAAAGGAGTGCAGGAATTGAAAACAAAAAAAAATAAAAATAAATAAATATTTGGAGCAACATTTCCGTATGGCATCCTAGCTTCTCACAACCATTCGCTTGCGTGAGTTTTTATTTTTTGAAACAAAAGGGAAGGGACCTACAATTTTACGCCGAATCCGAACGGCTGAATTGAGAAGCTCTTCGAGGGCAGCTGTGCTCTCGGATGTTCGTCAAACGTTCGCGAGAAGTGGTGTGAAATAAACCTTAAGATGTAATTTGTCGCACAGTATAGTCCAGCACACTATCCATTGAGCCACTGCGCCCACAAAATTGGAAATGAAGACATTCGGTTGTATTTGTATGTACATTTGTTGGCATTTTGTCATTTTCTTTTAGAAAACTTTTGTTTAGTATTTCTTCTGAATAAGTCGGAAAAAAATTGGTCAAAGCGCTTCGTCTTGACAACTGGAATTATCAAAAGTATGCAACCCTTACACTATTTTTAAAATCATAAATTATTTTATTTTTTCCATTTTTTTATACATTTAAGTACCTACTACATACATACACTCCCATGCACATAAATAGGGACACGATTTTTTAATCATTTCATGTTGCGTTTCTCTTTCTCATTACTAAACATTGCTCTATTAAGTCCCATGTTTTGATAAAAGTTTGAGAAATCCATACGGATTGGGTGAGTCGTTTTAAATTGATCACATGTGTAAACATTGTAGATTTTCAAAAAATTTCAAAAGCTAATCTAAAATATTCCCGTGTGCATGCACTATGACTATACCCCCCTGGACACTCTTGCCTACAAAATTATACTAATAAAGTATTGCCAGTAAACAGAAGTACATAGTTGCATTTGTTTCCTTGACATTCCTTTTATTTATCTTAACCACACACATCCACGCGTCGCGTATATGTCAATTTTATAAGTGCATTTTCAATTTGCAGAACTCATTCACTCACAGCAAGTAGCAAAACTAACAACCTTGTGGTACCCTCCGCATACACCTCTTGTAAGTTCATTGGAAACTCTATTCAAATACTAAAGCGAAAGACATCTGTTATGCATGGAAAATTGGCTACCAACTTCATTCTCCCTTTAGAATATTTGATTCCCCTCATGCATTCAGGGATTATTGCATTTTTCTTTTGGACTTTTTTTTCTTCTTACTGCGATTACTGTTATGAATATTTGCCACTGAATGGCATTCACAACAGCGCTGACACAAATGCAATAACGAGATCGACGAAAAGAAGAAAACAAAAATCTACAACAAATTTTCCCTGCACACACTTGAGACGAGTAGGGTTCGAGAGCTCCTCCGACTTCCACCATCATCACCATCACCACCAGCACTTACTCCACCAAAGGACCGACGACGATGCCAATGATTATGATGATGATGAATATGACTGCCAGCAAATGGGAAATACTTTCCTGGAATAATGCACTTTTCTAAATAAATCGCGTGGATGTGTCTGTAGTCAAAGGACACCATGCCTGACCTACTCCGCGAACAAAGTTCCTTACCAGGATCAAGGAGGGCTTAAAATAAAATGAAACTACAAATTCCCTTCAATTTATATATCGAGTTAAAGATTTCCCATTCCGCCTACATATCTTCTTTGACAACACTACCGTCTACGGTGCTGGAAATCAGTCCCATGGATATAACCAACGACTTACCTACATCTTGAATCGGTTGCATTGAAAAGTGAAAATTCATTTTCCTGCCCATTCTCCCCTAGATGAAACGCTGATGATGAGTTCTGCTTTTATGCAGTTGCTGGCTGCTACTACGAATGGGGATGCTATGGTCCATAATCGAAGAGAATTTTCTACAAGGAGTTGCTAAAAGGATGCTATCTCGCTTTTCACAAGCACTGTGAAGTGATTAACGTTAGTCGCTTAAGAGCTTTTTGTGGGATTTTCATGGTGGTTTTCGCGGAACACAACTACGGTAAGGGGATCTTTTGATGGATTTTAAAATTTCTGATTAAAAGGATTATGATTTTGCTACGTCACCATGTTATTCGCTGTGGAAAATGTCAATCCGTCGTATACCCTTTTGCAATAATATTTTAAAAGCTTTCCACACTAACGCTATCCCAACGAGTTTAACAATTGAAACAAAATGCCTTATGCATTAATGCAGAGCAATTTGCCATCCATTGATTTATCTATAATTCCACTACTATCTACTGATTACTTCCTGGGCCTTCATCCATTTGCTCTGGAAAATCATTTCAAAATGCATCCTTTTGTTGGGCGATTTCAATATTCAATAAAATTCTATCACCAACTAACATTTATACACAAAAAAAAATGTTCATTGTCCTGCAACTATCGTGGATTGTAAATCTTTTTCACCCTGCGGAAATACACATTGTATTTTTCGCATTCTTCTGTCAGCCATTAAAGCACAATAGACAAAAAGGACAAGTCCACCCGGTCCAACCCTTCCCAATCCAACAGCCCACAGCAACACATAAAAAATAAATCCATAGATTAAATGGCCAATGTATAGAATCGACCAGCATCAACCGCTCGTATAAGGATAACATAGCACGGAGAGCATTATGTCAATTACAGTCGCATATTGTGTGTCCTGAAAATAAACCGACATCGTTTAACATTTGGCCGTTTGCCTGGCCCACAAGGATACCTCTAGACCTATATACTTCTGCTGGTGCTGCTGTAATGACTTACATACGGACACATTTCGGTCAGGGCGTAGGTGAGGAAAAAAATGACCACGACACATAACAGTTGCTGTCTGTAATTACGGTGGTGGACGATACAAAAAAAAACAACGACCCGTTTGACAGCCACAAAACAAGAAAAAAAAAGGATGCTATATGAGGATAGACTTGTGTATTTGCTTTGTACTACCGAATGAAGAATACACACTGATAGGAAATGTGGAACAGAACAAATAACTGGACATCTGCACAACAATTGGACGTCAATTAAATGAATGCAATTGAAATTTTGGAATTTGTAGCCGTCATTGGTTATTGTCTTCTTCAGCGGTCGTTATTCGTTATTAGAACAGATTAGTGAGGAGAGGAACTAACCAGCTTCCGCGCACCTACCCTGTTGATCCCGTAACATTTAAAATAAAGTCTGTGTATAAAGTGCTATTATCTATCCTTTTAAAAGAATTCTTTACATATCCTGTTACAGCGATTTGAAGAAGGTCGTATAGGCTATCAATCATAGAGGTGTCAGACGGTTAAGAATGTGAGGCGCCTATAAATAATAATAAACCCGGCCAAAGGGGGTAGAATAAATCAAACAATGTGAGCGTGAAGTCCATTATTATTGGTGATGAAGAGCTAGAAGGAGTCACCAAGTCGCTGTAATGATGTAAAAGGAATCTACTATTTTAACTGAGACTGTAGCAGTTACACAAAAAACGTGCTGCAGTATGGTGCAGAATTGCAGATTTGTCAAAATTTGATGAACGTGTTCTAGGAGTCTCCCGGTCCCTTCATACTAGACGAATCCGAATAATTTACAATCAATCCGAATCATGGCGGGATCTAATTTGTCAAGATTCGGGATAATTCAACAATCAACAACAATCCGTTCACGGCTTCACACCAATCGAATTCGGTTCAATACACCCACTTGAATGGGCAGGATGTCAGCATCCGTCCGTTGTGAATGAACAATTTGTCCATTGATGTGGAACTTTTAATTATGAAAGTTTTGAATCGCATGGTGTGAAGACATTGAGAGGACGAATCAGAATCGCATTGATTCTGATTTTTCGAACACAGTTTTTATGTTGTACATTTTTTTGCTCTTCTAACACGTTTTCAGTAGTGTTCTCAATTTGGTTTGCTCCCATTTTTTTAACAAGAAGCGACATTTTTGAAATTTGTTACTGCGTTGTTAGAAATCACTGGCCGCCAAGGAATTTACAATGATATAGCCTTCCTAGATATCGAAGGGGCTTTCAACAATATATATTGCCGCTGCCGGGATAGTATAACTAACGCACTTGGGAACATGAAGGCTAAGCCACTGGATCAAACAAAAGTTGTTAAACGGGGTTAATAATTCAAAACTGATCTTCTGCAATATCAGAAGGACAGTGCAACTCGGCAGTCATCGGGGTGGAGTACATTAACCGCAGCTATGGCTGCTAACAGTGAATAAAATATCGGTGACCCTGGAGAAAAAGCTATAAAATTGTGGCCTATGTGGACGATATCGCCATTTTATTTACTGCGAGGTGACCTACTGGTGACCTACTGGCTAGACCACCAGCTCCGACCAAAAATGAGAGATCCATAGAGCAAGTTTCAAAAAGTTATTAGGTGGTTAAGTATGTGTGCCATGCTAAAGTAAATGGAGGGCGAATTGGTCACACATACACTGGCACCTAATAACATTTACAGTTATTTCTGTGGTACAACACGTATTCACAGATAAAAAAGAGGCGGCGCTACTCATTTCAAAACTGGCTCTATGGAATTCTCTTTTTTGCCCGAAGCTGGTGGTCTATTCTCTCTGGTTTGTGCTACTGGTCTGTGAGACCGGGTGTGTTAAAAAATTCGAATAACTTTATTCTCCGTTATTGTTTTTTGTTGCAATTTCGAGTAGCTGCCGCATTGCACGTCCCCCACCATCTGTTCACGTCGAGACTGCTTAGTGAGCACACGTTGTGTATTTTTTTTACTAACCCGGTGCGTGAGACCGTGTGTCACCGTGTATGTAAGTAAAATATTTGTTTATTATTTTTGTATTTTACCTAGTATATTATTTTTTTATTGTTTTATTGTGTATTTTGTTCATTTTGTAAGAGTCCCATATGTCGAAAAACTAAAAAACGTTATTTTCCTTTATGAATATGTGATTTTTTATTTTTTTCTTAATTTTAAAAAATGTATTACTAAAAACATTGTTATTTTTAATGCTCTATTTAAAATAATGTTTGTGAATTGTAATATTGAAATAAAAGAGCTTAAATTGATTAAATATCTTTGTTTTATTGTCAAAGAGCATATATGTATTTAAAGAAAAACATTAACTATTAGTAACACGTTTCGAAAAATCTTCAGTTGAAAACCCTGGAGCGTGAGACCGGCGTCACCATTGATCAAAGTCAAATTCGCGTTACCATTGGCGGGTTAATGGAATCAGCCCTATATTTGATTGATATTGATATTTGTGTGAGTAGTGTCCTGCAGACCACTCCAACCGCATAAGCACAGGGAACCATGTACATTGTCCCATTGGATATTTTCGGTAGGGAGATGGTAGCAAAATTGGCATTGCGCCTAAGGGAATCACTGCAATGGGAGAGTAATGATACAGAGTCCCTATGCCAACATTTTAATTGCTAATAATATTAATCGAAAGTTGCGGACTACGCACTACGGTCCTGGACTTCAATATTATATTATTACGATTCCGAACGGCTTAATTGAGAAGATTTTATAGTTATATTCTCGGATATTTATCAGACGTTCGCGAGAGGTGGCGCTGCGGAAAAAACCTTAAGCTGTGATTTGTGTTTTTCCGGGGATCGAACCTGGGGATCCCTCGCACAGTAGTGCAGCAGACCACTAACCACTAAGCCATTACGCCCACAAATTTTGTGTTGTTACGAGCTAATTCAGGTAGTTCGCAGCCAACCGAGTCTTTATTACCTGAATGCTGTTTCTTAAGTGCGTTAAGGAGAGTCACCCAAGATTGCAATTTTCTATGAAAGTCGGCGATCTGTAAATATTCGGCTGTAACTTAAATGCTATGTTCGGCTTCGGCCACATTGATGGAAGACTTCACAATTAGTTCATCGTCCCTATATGGCGTTTTTAGGGCATTACGGTATGGACGTATGGTAGGTATAGGTATAACTTAGAAAAGAGTCTCAACATTACTGCCTGTTTGCAACAACGGAGTTTTTCTTTAAATGTGTTTGTTTTACAATTAACTTTATGGAATCTGACACCAAGACCAAAAGCCATGGCTTGCAAGTCCAATTCAATAAAAACCCAATTTCTAATTTAACTTAAATTAAAACCATTTCAGAAATCATACTTATTCATGAACAGACTAATTTGTTACCCATTTCAAAGGTCGCCCAAAAATCATATTCCAAAATTTAATCAGCACTAAATAAGAACGACATTTTTAAAACTGCATCCACATTTTGCCTAGCAGGCGCGTCGTAATCGCATAATTCCCCTGGATGTCGTTAGCCATTACCCATTGCGGACGAATGACATTCGGTGTTGCGGTAATTCTGCATTTAGTTCAAAGAACTCATTTCGAGTCAAACCAAAATACACGTACAGCTACTCGTACGTTTGAAATGTTGAAATACGCGAACCTTATCATCCTTGTACACGAGAACACGACCCAGGAATGCATTGACTAAAAGGAAGAGGCTCCTACTCCTGTAATTATAATTTAATTACACACGTACGAGTATCCTTTGCTCGACTTATTCACAGTGGAATACACAACCGAAATTAACATTTCCACTAGTTCGTCAGCAGACAGCAGCAAAAGGACGACACAGCACTGTCGGGCCGAGGTCATTAACCCTTCCTTATTCACAACGACTGCATGAACACTATACTTATGATAGTCAAAATAATAATAATAACTGGCAATCATGAAATTAGATTCGTGCTCCATGCTCTCGCATATCTGCGCTGGTGTTAAAGTGTATCAAACACTACCACCATAGTTGAATCTGCGGCTGCAGGGTCAGGGGTTTTGTGTCCGAAATCCTACCAGTTGGTTTATTCTGGCAGCGTAAAGCTTAAAAATGATGCCCGTCTGTGCAATTGACACCGCGATATCATTATTTCGTGTCAGTTACCTTGAATTGCGGAATGCCATTTCGAATTATTATTCCAATAATAATCAAAATATTTATGGGTTTTGAAAATCCATCACTGACGACACGGCATAGGGCTTGCGGTTTCTGTTCCCGAATCGAATATGTGGTCAGGTGGTTTTAGTTTTTAGTTTTTTCGTTCGGCCTTTTAAATTATTAAAATTATTAATGTGATCGTGATGGGTTATAGTGCAGATGAAATTTTTGTTGGGGTCCCTCAAAAGCCGCATTTTTCAATTAAATTCAACGAGATTGCTGGTCAAAATAAGCCCCCAGAACTAGATCAAATATTTTTTTTAGCAGAACCTATGTTTGCATTGAACGATTTGCAGCGGTTTCACTGTTGGAATTTGGAAATGAATCCTACCACACGAAACCATCGCAATATCGCATCCTTGAAAAGAACGAATGTCGATAGAGGGAAAAGAAAAATATAAATAGACATTGCCAGAGGAGAATACATGTACCCGAGGAGATGGTGGCTTTGTGTCGTTTACTTATACCTACCACCAAAAGGCTGCTACAAGCTGTAATAATATTTATCCAGCAAATGGAAATTATTGAATGAAGAGCTAGTAAATGAATTTGTGCGAATAGTGGAAAGCAATGGAATTGAAAAAATATATCCAATCAAATTTGATTGATTTACACAAGCAACGGCTACTATTGGAATGAAGCTGGTTTGGAGAGTAAAATCAGAAGAAATATGGGTTGTTTTTAGAATAAAGGGGATTCATTATAATTCCATTCATTATGGGCCTATTTCATGATAGTGATGATCTGTCAGTGAGTGCGTGAGTCAGTCAGTTACGGGTTTTGTGAGTTTTGAAGACCAGTATCTTGAGAAGCGCTATTTTTTTTTTTTTTTTATTAGTTTATAATATAAAACTTAAGTAGGTGTCAGTATCTACCTATAAATATACTAGTTCCAACTTGCTGGGCAATTAACTTTATCTGAAATTATTCATACCGCGGGATCGTTATGAAGCGGAAGGTTAGATGTTCCAATCCGAGCCAATAACAAAAAAAAACAGATTCCTAGGAAGAAAGTTAGTAAAAAGTTTCAGCGGTAGCTTAGCTTAGATATCTTAAAAATATATAAAGTGAAATAGAATAGGGCCAATTTCTATATGAGTGCAGTACAAAATGTGTGTGCAGTCCTGTGCACTAAGGAGAAGCTGAATTTTCTAAGTTAATTATGTCTTCTTCTTCATACTCCACGAGATACTTTTTGTGTTATGTACTTCACTAACGCCAACTTTAAGTTCAGGATGTCCAGGCGTACCTATCTTAAAAAGATTCTATGTTTTTAAAAAGTAAAACTGCCAATCGAACAAGTGTTTCAATTTAAATCTATATATATAAAAATGAGTTCTAAAATGTGTTCGGATACGTATAACTTGAAAACGACCGACTCTATTGCGCCCATACTTACAGATAATCTTAGGTATTAGCCCAGGAGTGCACTGAAGGATTGGTAAAAATTGGACAAAGGGGCGTGGCACCTCCCATACAAAAAAAAACTCAAAATCGTATATCTCGAAAACTGCAGAATCGATTGAGCTCAAATGTACAGATAATCTTAGGTATTGGCCCAGGAGTGCTCCTCTGGAGATTGGTCAAGTTGCTACACATTTAACTCATCATGAATATTGTTAGAAAATTTACTAAGAAGATTTGACCAAAAGACAAATACTTAACATACTTTACATGACTTTGCGAAAACCATTCACAGACAAATTAATCGAATCTAATTTATTTCTTTATTTAACTGTCGATTTCTATTGATTCTTCCTGTTTTTTTTAATTAATGCACTGTACTTTGAAACGAACTATGTATGCCAAAACAAAGTGAGTGTGCTTTGAAAAGCACAACAAAAACTTAACAAATACAAAATATCAATAAATCAATATCTGATAAACGTCTTCACCCAATCCGAATTTTTCACAAATAAGTTGCTTTAGTTCCATGTTTCCGTTGTCATTACTATACTCGGTAACACTTTCATTTGACACTATATATTCTAATAAAATCTCATCGGTTAGTTCCGATTCCATTTTAAATTGTTAAGAACTTAACACTACACACAACGCTACTAGAAATCACTGCAACTTTAGTCTTTAAATTATGTTTAATATTGTATTAAAAAAAAAAGAAAATACCACGATTACGACCGAAACCGACCCGACAACGCAAACGAATAAACAAGAAGTGATATCGTTTGCCTTCCTTTATGTACCAAATAACCAACGCTGTCCCAAATTAACACTGTGATATGTTTACTGGGGACTGGGGTTGAAATGAGCAGATGCAGTGTTACATTGACACTGCGATCGTGTAAGGTGATCTGTTTAAATGTGTTGAATTAACCAGATACATTGTCATATTAACTCTGTAGTCAGATAGATGGAAAAATTCGTCGCAGGACATAGCGGTACAATATGTATGATAACACGGTGATCTGTTTAAATGTGTTGAATTGACCACATATATTGTCATATTGACACTGCGATCATGTAAAGGCCCAACATGATGATCTGTTTAATTGTGTTGAAGTGAGCTGATACAGTGTTATATTAACACTGGATGAAAAGAAAACTGATTGAATGTTAAAATAACATGATATACTTTAAAATCAACTAACAACCCTGTCAAATATGTAACAAGTTTAACAATGTTAATTTAACATTGCACATACTGTAAACTGAATCATGTAAATTTCTTAATTTTGGATAAATTTGTATAGGAACAGCCATCATGTAAATTTAACATGAGTATTGTTAACTTTTTACCTGACGTTTTTCTTTGAGTGTAGATAAATATGATTAGGCTTCTAGAAGATGATAAAAACCGGCGACATTTTTGAAAATTTGAGATATAGTAGCTGTCATACGCAACATTTGGAAAGGCATGGGAGATACGAGTATACTATTACCCGAATGTTACAATTTTATTATTATAGTTTCGCCGCTTACTGGGTTGACCTCATTTTGTAGATATCGACCTCCGATTGCGCGTGTTAGCTTCAGGTGATCCACTGGAGAAGTGTGGACGATATAAGGAAAGGTCGTTTAAATTTGGTTGGAATGATGCACAACTTTCCTTAACCCATTAAGTACCCATTGAAAATTTAGAACTTTTGTAAAAGTCTATTTTTTTTCCTTTTTTTCTCGGTCCAAAAAAAATGTTTTGATGCAAAAAGTTTCTTCAAACAATTCTAATAGTGACTGCAAAAAAAAAATTTCAAAAATCTCTTCGCTAATATTTTTTATGATTTTTTGAATGGGATGATCTCAGAAAAATTTTGTATGAATAGGAGGAAAAAGTGGCTAAAATAGTCATTTTTAGCAATTTTCAAAAAATCATAAAAAAATATTAGCGAAGAGATTTTTGAAAAATTTTTTTTTGGGTACTTAATGGGTTAAGGAAAGTTTTGTATCATTCAAACGGAATTTAAATGACCTTTCCATTGGTGCCAAAATTTACATGAAGTAAGTTTCAAATTATGAGCAGAATTAACTTTAGTTTTGTCAAAATACTTGTGCCGGCCACGTATATACCAAACAAATGTCGTCATCGTTTTCCAATAGGTATACATAACGCTCGTATCTTTTTGCGGACAGAAAAGGGGATAATTGCCCGAAATTTGGAGATTTCAAGGGATATCGCAATTTAAAAAAGAGGATTTATAGGGAATAAGTTTTTAACTTGTTTTCGCACTGAAATTGATGAAATTCAAGAATAGTATCAATACAAAAATTTATGTAAATTGTGTTTAATAAATTATCATTATTTTTAAATTACATATGTGTTTAATAAACAACCAACTTGCCATCATCGCCGTCGTCGGGGTCTACCCCGATATCTAGAAAAAAAAATCTCGAAAAAAAAATTTCGAATTTAAAAAAATCTCGAAAGCATAATCTCGAATTACAAAAATCTCGATACGTATGCTGGGATTCACTGTTTGAATATGGGGTGGGTGCAAAAAAAAAATTTCGAATTTACTTTTTATTTTCGAGATTTTTTTCGAGATAGAGTCTTTCGAGATTTTTGTACTTTCTAGATTTTGACCAATTCGAGATTTTTGCATTCGAGATTTAATAAATTCATTTTCGAGATTTTGACCATTCTAGATTTTATTCTAGTTCTAGTTAACGTCATGATCCCCCGTCGTCGTCATTCGCATCTGAATCGTTTTCGATAGCAATAATTTCTCCACTTTTGATTTTCTTCTTATATTTGTCTTTTCTGATTGAACGAAGCAATTCAGGCTTCGTTTTCAGAAATTTGTAGAATTCAATGCATGAGTTGAGTACTGAATATTACATTTTACTGTGAGAATTGCTTTTAACGTTTTGATTTGCAATCGAGTTTTTTCATTGGTCCAAAACTTGGTCATCGCAGAAAAGACTCGTTTCACCGATACTGTTGTTCGCGGCAAGCACAAAATGTATAGGTACATTCCACCAACATTTCGTTAATTATTTTCGACTTACAGATGTTTGAATATTTTCACCAGAAATCTGCTATGGTGAAAAGAGGAGTTTATAGGATAAAAAAGGGATTTTGGAAATTTTCAGGGGATAGTTTTTTTGACTTCGAAAAAAGGGATAATCCCCTAAAAAAAGGATAGATACGAGCGTTAGGTATACATTACAACGGTCGCTCAAAAAAAGAATGCTTGTCGACAATTTTTCAAGCAAAGTGAAGACGCAATGAAAGAAAATGAGTTTTTCAATTTGTTCATTGTATAAGACCGCAGCAATTTTTTTTTGTGGAAAATTAAATGCCCACAAACATAATGTCGCACAAGTGTATGACAAGGTAATAATGTACATTTCACGTAGCATACCCAAAGGAAAATATGTATACCCAGATTATGCTCCAATTTGTCTGTTATCCAGCCATGAATTGTATTTAATCGATCCCCCATGTCAATACTATACCTATACGTATTTCCGTCTAACTCGCACTCGTACTCGTATACCTATCGTGTTAACGTCATGAAATAAATTGTAAAGAGCAATTTCGAAATCATCTTCGCTCTGGTCCAAAAACGGTTAATGAAATTGAAAAGCTTTGAAAAATAATTTCCCACAGGATGTGAAAGCTATTTTATTGATAAATGAAATACGGTCTGAACATTTACAATTTAGGTGTCATTTGTTATACTATACGCTCACAGGTCACAGGTGTCGTCGTGGAAGGAAATGGAAATATATGTTATGGGTTGTTCGTTTTATAAATTGCAATCAAAATAAAAAAATAAATAAAACGGGGAGAATTGTCAACTACTGATAAACATCACAAACTTTTGTTGCGTTCACATTATATGGATTATAATAGCTAGTAACCTAATTTTAGTATTATGTATTATGTAAATTCTAAAAATACCTAGTCATTCAAAATCGACATTAAATAAAGTCACGGCAAGTTCGGCGCCTGCATGATTCGACATTTTGTAAATAATTGGAGATACAAGGAGAAAATGCAGTTAGTTGTACCTACAATAATTATTATCTATGAAATGTTTTTTTTTCTTAAAGTATCTAATGTTTTTCATAGGTAGGTACTAAAAATAAAATATTAATACATAATTTGCATTAAGGTAATTTTAAAACAAACATTGGAAGAGCATAGTGGGGTACATTATTTATACAGATTTATCCATTCCAAATAATTTAAGCCGGAATCACACTTGTGCAATTGGTTTTTGGCATTCATCGACATTTGCTTCTATTATTTCCAGAGCACAGGCATATGTACAATAGGAACATGTCATTTTGATCCATTTCCTATAGGTTATGTTAGGTTAGGGTAGCAGGACGGAACAAGTGCAGCCCCCTTTAAGCCGAAGAAGGCCCATTTTGATACCACAGGATCGAGTGATTTCACAAATACCCGTTGAACCAACAGGAGCTAAAGAGCGTTAGAAGCAACTGATGCTTATACTTACTTACTTACTTAGATGGCGCTACCTGGGCCTCAACCAACACGCCTCTCCAGTTAGCACGATCTTTGGCTAACCGCCTCCAGTTGCGCACTCCAAGTTGGTTGAGGTCCCCTTCCACTTGTGCGCGCCACCTAAGGCGCGGTCTTCCTCTACTGCGTTGTCCCTCCGGGTTGGAATCGAAGACTCTTCTTGCCGGAGCGTTGGTGTCCATTCGCTCTACTTGTCCTAGCCATTTTATGTGACTGATGCGTACTTTTCTGACAAGGTCGATGTCGCTGTACAGCTCGTAGAGATCGTTCTCCACCTCCACCACCAAAGCCCGTCAATGCAAACGGAACCGAAAATCACTCGAAGAATTTTGCGTTCGAAGGAGATCTTCATCCGCCTTTGATGCTTATGCTTATAATTTATACATATAAGCAACTTCGCCGAGATTGTCGAAGAAGTATTATCCGAGATGTAGCTTTCTACGAGATGATAGGGCTGGGCACGTGCATAGGAGGTGAAAAATAGTCTTGTCCATGTAGAGTACAGATACCATTATTATCCAGTGTAAACTATTTTTGTTTTTCTTATTTAGGTACACAGAGAGAAAACCACCACATAAAGTAGAAGAAAAACTATAAGATTTCTCTATGGTTTTCATCCAAGAAGAAAGTCATATCAAAACAATAGAGAAAATCTTATTGAAATCTTTATGAATATTCTATAAGAAAACCACATACTTTTAACAAGATATCTTATTCCATATCAATACGACGGCTTCTTAAATCAATATGAAAACTTATTGAAAAGTATATGAAAATCTCTTCGCACCAATAGGAAAAACCGATTGGAAAAATATGGAAAACTTATTACATATCTTCTTAAAATATTTTATTTATTTATTATTATTTTTTTTTCTCATATTTTACATACACAATAAAGACAAAATTAACAATTTTTTCTGAAAAAGGTAATAATAAAAGTATAATTATTCTAAAAGGAAAAAAAAAAACAAAGTTAATATTTTCTTATTTAATAAATTACTAACACTCCTCGATACGTAGACGCGCTTTTAATATGAAATCTGAAAACGAATGCGTTCGGCAAAGCAATACACCGTTTATATGCACTTTTATAAAATATGAGAATACTTTTAGTTCTAAGGGGAATTCTTATTGATTTAAGAATATTTCCTTATTACCGTTTAAAGACAAGCTCTTTTAATAAGTTTGTCTTCTCTAAACCGAATATTAACAAGGTTAATCACCCAAAATTAATGTGATATCTCTTTAAAATTTTAAAGAGAAGTCATATAGATTTGAGAAGATTTCTTTTTAAACGTTTATAAGCATAATTTTGTAATAAGCTTGACTTCTTAAATCCAAATAGTAATAAGGTTTTCATATTATTTTTATCATTTAATATGATGTGGCATGCAAAAATGATATGAAAAACTCTTAAAAAGATTAATAAGATTTTCTCCATTAAACCATTAAGATTTCTCTATGGAAAATTCATATTATTTACCCCTTTTAATAAGATTTCATGGTAAATCAGTGCAATAAGGCAATCTTATTGATTTTATGTAGTCTTTTTTCGCTCTGTGTAGTCAGAGTTATAGCTTTATAATTTTGCAAATAGAATCGAGATAATCCAGACTTCAGATGTATCTCACATCTCGATACCGACCCATATCGAACAAACATATGAAAAAAATAGTTGGAATTCTCCAAAAGAATAAATATGCCAGAGAAGTTGAACTCTGTAATAAATGCACGACATAGCAGTTCCATCAAACATTCTATATGCCGAATCAACATTCTTGTTGGAGTCGAAATTAGGCCGCACCATATTTAAAGCTTTTTTGGCATTTGCATGCTGGCATGAAGTTGCTTCTTAATAACACTCCAAAGATAAGATAAGATTTGAACTTATTTATAGACTCGGTTGATGATGGTGTTCATTCGTACTAATTTAGTCAGTTTTCATAATCAGCTCGCGCAAAATAAGTATATCTAAATATTTATTTATTTATTTATTAAGATATTAATATACAATTACAAATTGTTATTAATATAAGGTAAAAGAGCAAGACTAGCAGCAATGGCTTTCGGCTCTTGAAATAATTTAACATTATAAAATTATATTAAGTTCATTTATAATTTTTTTTAGTTTGTCAATATTGCTTTGGCTTGGTTCTCTAAGAAGATCTAAAAGATTTTGATTCTGGCTGTGGTGGATTTGTAGAGGTGGATATGAAGACAGGAAGCATGGGCTGAGGAGATGCGCTACCGTTATGTTGCTGAGGCAGGTGGGGCAGGTGGGATGAGGTTCTCTTATGAGCAGGTGCTGGTGGGTATAGGCAGTGTGGCCAAGTCGCAGTCGGATAAATGTTGTTAGATCCGATTTGGGGGTATTTGTTGGAAATTTTGGTGGAATTTTCTGGGGTTTAATTGTTTGGTAGTGGTGCTGATAATGTTCCCACTCAAGAAGTTGTTTGTTATGGCATTTCTGGTTTATGTGCCTCTTAAGGTCGAGCCGGGAGAAGGTGTTGTAGGTGTAGGTGGGAGCTTTCAGGGCGGAGTTTGCTGCAGCATCTGCGAGCTCATTACCTTTAATACCAACGTGACCAGGTATCCACATGAGCTTTATCTTTGATCTTGATTTTATTAAGATGTCTCGAATTTTGGCTATGATTTGTGTGTCATTTCTAGGGTTCACGATGCCTTTCAGTACTGACAAGCTATCAGAGCAAATCGCCCATTTGCCTGCTGCTTGTGAACTTTTGTTTGCGGCTTCAAGAATAGCTAGTGCTTCAGTGGTGTAAATGGAAGCAATATTTGGTAGAACTCCTTGCGTTATAATAGAACCAGCTTCAGTTACAATGGCAAAAGCTGTGATTGTTTCTGTTTTTGAGCCGTCAGTATAAATAAGAGATTTCGAGGAATCGGGCTTTATAAGCTATATTGCTCGTAACATCCTTACGCAACTCTCGTAGATCAAGAAGAACTGAGTCTTTATGAAGTGACCAGGGAGGATGGGTTGGCGTGAATTTAGATGTTGTATTCAAAGGTAAGCTTAGCTTTATACCGGAGTCGAGGATCCTGTGGATAGCGGAGGAGATTCTTCTGTTGCGTTTGTGATTACTGGCTTTTTTCGCGTCGTGGTCTATTAAAGATCCAGTTTGAAAAGAAAGCTTAACGTTCAATTTCGCGATGATTTCCAGGTAACGCTCATCTATTGTCGGTAGTCCGGCCTCAGCGAGAATGTTTTTGGTTGGGGAGGTTGGGAAAGCACATAGGCTTTTCCTTACTGATTGGTGGTATGTTGGAGCAATGATATTTTTCGTTGTTTTGGGGCAAGAACCATATATGGCCAAAGCATAGTCTATCTTACTTAGGATTAACATTTTGGTTATGTTACAAAGTGAATTAACGTGAACACTACTTCTACTTGTTGATAGATACTTTACAATATTGAGCCTTGCTGCTAATGACTTCTTAAGATTAATACAATGGGGTTTCCAGTTATATCTATTGTTTATTGTAAGTCCTAGAACATTAAGGTTAGTAACTATTTCTAATTTTGTATTGTTAATAACTAATTCCAAGTGTGTACATTTTTTTTTTCTGCATATGTGAATTACTTTACATTTTTCCAAAGATAGGTTAGAGCCGGAAATATACGACCATTGATTAATTTCGTTAAGCAACAGAGAAAATATTGATTTTGTTTTATCTTGATCGCTATATTTACATAATATGTATGCATCGTCTGCATAGATACAGTGATCAAGATCTTTGTATTTAGATATAATGGCGCTTATTTCTTCAAAAGCGATTGCAAAACAAATGACAGACAAAGGAGATCCTTGCGGGATACCGTTGTCTAGTGGCATAGTTTTTGAAAATGTATTTCGAATTTTAATGAAACATTTTCTGTTAGTTAAAAACGATTTCACGTATCGAAACATTTTTGGGCCGAAACCCCATTCCCTTAATTTGTTAAGGATAAGGTGTATCCCTACACGGTCAAACGCCTTTTCAAAATCTAACGCCAGAATTGTCACATGGTTGCGAGCTGAGAGGGCAGTTGTGACAACATAGTCAATGTGCAGTAGGGTATAGAGTGGATTCCGATCTATTGGGACACCATACAATCGGGACATGCTAAAGAACGGAAACGAATGCATATTTTAAATCGAATTTTTTCACTTATTCGGGACATATTCATCACACATATTAAACATTTTGACAAAAAATAATGCCACATTGCTTGCTTGTCTTTGTTTGAAATGTTTTATTTATTTCGGAGGTGCCATGTCCCAGTTCATATCCCTAATTTTTACCATTCTTGAATGAAACGTTCCAGGGCCAATAGCTAAGATTGTCTGAAAATTTTAGCTCAAGCGGGTCGGTGGTTTTCGAGATTATGAATATATGTATTTGTCTGTACCTATGGGTGGTGCCACGCCCCTATGTAACCTTTATGGTATCAAAATCGGCCGAGCAGTTTCAGAAATAATCACCTTTAGCCTTCGCCCGCCCCACCTTAAGTAGGTATTCCATAATGTTGCCATTACAATGCTGAAAGAACTTTTCAAATCAGCCTATTTCCCCTTTACCTCCCCCGTGCCAAAGGATATCACCATAACAACGCTGAAAGAATTTTTAAAACCGGCCTAATAGTTTTAGAGATACTATGGGTGCATCAGCCTGATTATAACATTAATGACAACCCCTATATTAAATGTATAATGCTGGGTTTCCACTTGTCGATTTGAAGTGGACAATTGACGTATTTTTATGTCAATTAAACAATTGGCAAGTGCAAATAGCGAAAAATTGCTTGTCAATGAATTGACAAACAATGCTTGCCAATAACTGACAAAGAATTTGATTGACAAGTGTAAATAGCTGAATTGTCAAACAAAATGCCACTTTGTCTATGCTTGACAGTGAAAATTAAGTGGCATCAAGTTCATAATGTCGTTTTCGATTGGTCGTCCAGAACCGAACGCTTCTGAAAGCACTCAACTGAAATTATTCTACTGAAAAGAAGAGAAATTTGCTTCTGGATTTGAATTCAGAATCGCGGAGAGTTCTTCCGGACGGTTCTGGACGAGCAACCGAAAACGACATAACTTTGTCAATCAACTGACAAACGATTTTTTTCCAATAATTGACATAAGTGGAAATAAACTGACGCTACGGTGGGTGTCATTCAATGACATCATAAACGCGAGAACTGTCAAACTTTTTCAATCAACCGATATGTGGAAACCCACCTTAACCCATAAAGTTGCGATATCAGAACTAAATCCCTCTCTACGATCGACCTACAAGCTTAAATCATAATTTATGTTACGTACGGCTTTAATGTGTAGATATGCCAACCATCATCACAATATTTTTGCGAAATTGAAATTCACGAACGCATGCTTACGTCATCATAGAACCAAAAAGTTCAACATCAACGAATCTCTAATACAATACAAACATTGCTTCAGAGCTTTTATAGAAATCCACTCGACACAATCATTGTTATTACTTCTACATTCTACTTCCACCGATTGCACTCAACACACATAGTATTAGGTAAAATTCTCGCTAAGTTCAGTTGCTATGTTAATCGACTATTGTTAGGTTGACAGTTGGTGTTGCTGGTACAGATTTATGTTGCGATTGTGAATTTCTCTTAAGATATTTCCTTTTCCATCAGTTTCTTATATAATGTGCACGGCGATAAATAAACTCACTCCAATACCACATGATGAGATGACTAAGCTTCGTGACCTATATCTCAAAGATTGGCCACACAACTGTGTCGGTTTTTATACGCTGGACAATTTCATCAGATGGCTTGAGAGAGACCCTGCAATTAAAAACCTCTCTGTACTCACACTAAACAATGACTGGAGGGATGGAACATTTTTGGTGATAGTAAGTTCATTGACTTGGAATAAAAGAATTCTTCTCTCAGACTGCATTTCTTTAGGACAGATACCAGTTATTTGTGAACACACTCAATTCGTCCAACGATCGGCTGACAATTGCACTTTCATTGTTGGACTGGTCTCGGGGCTATAAAGTTAGTTCGTTTCTGGACCGACATCGTCCTGCTGTGCTATCCATTGTGGAATCCAACGGACTGAAAAAGGAATACGATAGTCTTACTTTGGTCTATCACATGCCAAGTGATGAAGCCATTCGAATGGAAATTAAGTATTTTATGCCCTCGAGATGTAGCTTGCAGGCAGATTTTCTACTAATGGCTTTCAATTGACAGCTGCCCGGATGGCATGGTTGTAAGAGAGATGGATGAAGGGCACGCTACTGTGGCAGACAGTGTCTGGCCAAATCAGCATGAAGGTTCATTGTTCCTTTTGAATCGTTTGATTAGATGGAATCCAAATGTGGGTGTATTCACGAAGGACAGTGATGAGTTGGTGGCTTGGTGTTTTAGGTAAGATTTCATGTACCTACTGCATATTTATGTTTATTTACTATCTTATTAAAAATAGATTGCAAGGCGGTTTGCTTGGAGCACTGCAGGTGAAAGATACCCATCAACGTAATGGGCTTGGTGGTGTGGTGTTGAGAGCGATAAGTAAGAAACTTGGCGAAATGGGTCATGATGTGACAGCATGTGTAGGGGAGCATAACATTCCATCGCGAAAAATGTTCGAAAGATGTGGTTTTAAAGTCATAGATACGGCATACTGGCTGAAGACATACCCTACAATGGATTTTTCTTGGACTGATGATTGAGGTCTCGTTTTGGTAATAAAACTGTGATTTAACTGTTTTCGTTTTTTTTTATTCAAATTGAAGTACATTGAAGTGCAAGTTACAAAGGTTTAATCAACATTGTGGAGTTTTGCCTACCAAATTTTTATTTAAACCCGATGTTGACAGTTCTTTATAAACTTCAGTAATCTACCCGACACCACACAACTAAATACTTCTCCCGGGAAAGGCGAACCTATAACGCTTCATCAGCTCCCCGAGATGCTTGCAGATGTATCTTAGTTCTGCACTTAAATTGCAGCAAATTGTAGTCTTCTGGAAATATATGGTCATGAGCATTAACTGCCTGTCTTGTGGGGGGCCAAAAAATTGCATTTCGAGGGATAATGGCTTTGAATTCATCGGAACATCTATAATGGAAGTACCTATAGAACAAGCAAAGGTTAGCGACTTGTCTTCTGTGCACCAACGGTTCTAGATTCGATGTGAGTGTAGGGTCTCCAATAAGTCGAACTGCTCGTCTCTGTATGCTGTCAAGTAGGTTCAGTGAATGTTTTGGGGCCGAGCTCCATATATGGGAACAATATTCCAGGCCTGGTCTAACCTGTGCTTTGTAGAGAAGGAGAAGAAGTAATAGGTAGCTCAACTTAGCGGACGCCTATCTTGCGGTATAGGATATGTGGTCCTGCCATGTGATGCCTGTATTGATTGTGACTCCTTAAAGGTGCATTGAGTCCTTGGGATGGATTGGATGATCGTCCATTTGGATCTGAGGAACTGTTGATGCATTTTTCCTAGAAAATGTTGTGAGCTGTGTCTTGTTTGCATTTAATAAAACCAAGTTGTCTTTTCCCCACTTCAAGATTTTGTCCAGATCATCATTTAGGGAGAACTAATTTGTTCACATATCTGACTGTGTGATATAGCCGCATTCACAGGCCCACTGTTCGAGATGGAACATATGCTGTACTTTTATGTGGGCTTTTTGGTCCATTGTGATCCCTTACTGTTTACGTGCTCCTAAAATTTACTTTATTGAACAACAAAGTCATAAAACAAGCCGAGACCATTTTGCAAACCTAATTGTGGCCCTCAAAGGTATTTGTCTCCTCTAGGAATCTAAAAAGTTTATTTTCCAGTTCTCGGATTAAATAATTTGGAAGTTACATTTACTCATATTCAGAGAATAGCCTTGTGTTTTTATCTAAGGCTCTTTGACAGCTCCTGACTATATTTGACTCAATATAGGCACACTATATAGTGTATTATGTTCGCCTGACTGTCCATCTACGAAGATTCCAATTTTAGGGTCAATATTCTGCGTTTATATAGTTTGCTGCCTTATCAATGGCGTAAGTATTATTGTCTACCTTTAATTGTTTAACATTAAATGAATGTTATACCCATATAAAGCGCTGATAAAAATTTACTAAAATTGCCAAAATTTGCAAAACCAAATTTAAAAAGAAAGTTCTTAAGAAAGAATATATATTTTATATAACCCATGTATTTGACCCTAGGATTAGGACAGGGAGAGATAGAAGATACGAAAAGCTAGTTTCTTCAAAATCATTTGTTTTTATATTACATTTAGGCAATACAACTTTCCTCAATCATCCCCAAAACACACAGCATAACAAACGTTTTTTTCGTAACTCCTTCCATTTATTTCAATTTCATAAAAATATTAATAAATGAAAAAAAAAATATATATATACATATATGTATTTGCATTAATTTAAATTAGAAACAACAATTCTAAAACTAATCGTCAATAGCTTAAGTTTATTCTTAATTACTAAAACTTTGTTCGCAAACGAAAAATAATAATATGTAATAAAAATTAAATTTTGTTTATGTACACATAATGTAAATGCAACAACCTCCTTCGTCTCTTTCCTATGCTATCTCTAGTGCGGGTGGTGTACTTTTTGGTACCTAAATAAAAAAAAAATTCACAAATATTTACACAAAATACTACATTATAGAAGTCTCATTAGCATGCTAATCTACCCAAATCATGCAAGTAAACTTAATCCGACCGTGCCGCCGCCCTTTACTGTTAAAATAATTGATTCCCATAATGAGAGAACACCCATATTAAATTGACTAGAAGAAAACAACAGCGATACACATACTCGTAATACAGCAAACACCAAACCGAATAACTTAATTAAACTTAAAATTGTACAACACATGCATGGCAGATGGGGGCAAATCCAATGGGAGTTGCCAGTGCATCCCAGCCGCCCCTCAGCAAATAAATATTTATTTTATCAATTTATTATATACCATTAGGAGAATTGACATGCACCAGAGTGGACCAGTGGCCGAGAGATGATGATGTAATGCAAATGTATTTGGGCATCCAAAAATTGCGGCCCTGCCTAAATTGCGTTTCGATGTAAATGTGGTTGCTCCAACTAACACAACCCAACGCGATGGGGTTGGGGGACGGGTGATTGAACTTAATTGCATAAATGAAATTGTTTCTCAGTGAGTGGAATTACAATGTTTGTTTTGACCATAATTTGGTTTTTGTTATCGCCGCTCGAATCTGGAATGCAATTTGGAAAGGATGTATTGATCCAAATTCATGCAGGCCGGGACGGATGGTAGTAGACGGTTTCCCATAATAGTTTCGATTCACTTTAACTTGTTAATGAGTTATTAGTAGCTTAATTATCATTCCGATTTATTATTGTTTAGCAGACGTTCTTTAGATTCCCTTACTTTGAAGCACTTGATCCGGAAGTGGTCACACATTTCACGAACCTGGAAGGCAGGAATTTCCTGATTAGTCACTGGGGAAAGAGGCGAAAGGCCATCATCACGACCACGCTCAACTTACCACTCCCTGGCCGTAGTGCAGATGAGCAATCGTACTGAATAGCGTCAGGCCATGTACAATCCATCGTTCCACATCGGATGATAGCTCCAGCCCGAAATAATGATAGAACGGAAAACAGGACACCATGACAACAGTGACCAGGGGCCACATGAGAATGTTGAAGCCATCACATCTGGTGTCGGACATTTGAGCGACAATCAAACGGCACTGCAAAGAGAAAATTCACATCAACATTTATACAGAGTGAATGAGTATGGGAGTATAGACTTCCTTACAGCGATGTTGGAAAAGAGCGTCCCAAAGAGGACAAACATTATCCTGGGTTCCAAATTGATGATGCCATTCGCTGAGTAAAACACCCAAATCATGGTTATGATGAATAGCCAGAGAAAGGGAAATAATGGACGCGCCGCTTCCATAAAGGGTCGCATTTTTCCAGTCTTGTTCTTGTAGGACCTGTGCAAAGGTGATAATAAAAGTGTACGGACGGATATTAATGGTACATCGACGAGTTGTTTATGTGGACGTGTCCTGATACTTACAGCCAAATGTTTTTAATTATAATTGGATGACTTGTTATCATGCCAGAACCGATGAGGGTGATTTCGAAAACATTAGCCATCGTGAGGCCAAAAATGTGTTGAGCTCGCCAAAAGCCTGGTCCGACGATGTAGGTAAACAGTAGGACCAATGTTACGCCCTGGAATTTAAATTTCAGGTAATTAATTATTGCTTTTATAAATAAAATATATTTGAGATTAGAAAAATGTAACTATCAGGCTTAGTGTCCATACACTAATACAGGCATAAGCCTAGATTCTTGCAACCATTGTTGGTAGCACGTTTAGTATTTTATGCTTATGTTTATCGAACGTTAAATTTCCACCTTACATTTGCCGATATGAATTGTTTACCTGAATATTTGTTTTACACCCAATCTAAGTTAGAAATACTGATGCGAAAAATTTGTCGTTCAGTACGACATTTTTAGCTCACCTGAATAGTTTTAATGGCAATTGTTTTAGTCTTCTTTTAGTAATTTTTCTATGAATTCCAAAGCCGACTATGAGATCATCTATAGAGACGTCCTATACAGAGCCATGTCGAGTTTTGGTATCCCTGCAAAGCTTGTTCATCTGTGTATGATGACGGTAGAGAATGTTTGCATCAAGTTCGTTACCAATTTTACCAAAACTTTTGATGTCAAAAGGGGATTTAGACACGCCGACACGCCATCATGCGACTTCTTTAATATTATAAATAAATATATACTCGTAGGTGGCGCAACAGGCGGGTAGAGACCCCAGCTTCTCACAACCATTCGTTTGTGTGAGTTTCCATTTTTGGGACAAATGGAAGTGACCTACAATTGTATGCCGAGTCCGAACGGCTGAATTGAGAAACTTTTTCAGGACAGTCAAACTCTCGGATGCTTGTCAGACGTTCGCGAGAGGTGGCGCAGTAGAAAAAAACCTTAAGATGTAATTTTGTGTGTTTTCCGGGGATCGCACCTGGGACCCCTCGCACAGTAGTCCAGCACACTAACCACTGCGCTACTGCGCCCACTCCTTAATATCATACTCCAAGGAATTCTTCGAAACTTAAAGGCCAACACACAAGTCGGGATCAGAAGTCTGATCAGCGTACAGCGATATCGGCCTGTTCAGAAATGTCGTTAAAGATGGGGCACTTAAGTAAAATGAGATCTCAATCGTCTTAGGCCCATTTCACACATACCCGGCAGCCGGCTAACCGGTACCGTCTACCCGGTCATTGGGAATACATTCTTATGGGCGCGTTCACACCTGCAACTGAAACCGTTCATACAAATGTATGCCAACGACCGGGTAGCCGGTACCGGTTATCCGGCTGCCGGGTATGTGTGAAATGGGCCTTAGAGTTGTGGAGTCAGTTAGTTAAGGTTCGGGCTACCTAGAGAGGTTGGCCACTTACTGTCAAGAAGCATATGACGCGCTTTAAATCTAATAGACATTTCATAATGTCAAAAGTTAACTCAGGTGCTAGCGATGTGAAGAAATTCTCAAGTCTCGTTGCTTAGGATATCAGAACTAGTACCTGAACCAGCTAAACTGGGTATACTAAGGCAGCTAAATACTCATGTGAAGAAATAGGCCGTAAGTAAAGCAGTAAAGTTTATGCCTATTTTAAAGTGACACTTCTACGAATACCTAAGTAAAGATCTAAAAAAATCAAAAAAAAAATTGATATATCTTCTCGCTAGACGTCAAAAAGTGTTAGCGCGCTGAAGCCAGTGCGCTATCAGTGAACTAAATTTGACATTTGCTTGGGTAAGTTACTGGTGAACCTGAACCTATAGCGGTATGATTTTTAGTATGGCTATTAATGCTTTCCAACATACCCTTAAAGCACTTTCATTTCGAAATAAATAATGTACCAATAACTCTTACCTTAATGAATGAACCATTAGCACTTGGCTGTCTGAAAATTCCATTACCAAATCTACCCATTGTGCCTGTGAACTATTACAGCTCACTTCTCGCGTGTATTGTGTGTTTGCCATAATTTAATGATTACATTCTACCACGATCGACCATATTTATTGGATTAACTACTCGAATAAAAACAAATTATTATGACAGTGCAACTGTCTGCCCCAATCTGAAATTCTATTAAATTGTACAATTAAATTACTACGCTTTTAATTATCCACCTAAAACACAAAAATATACGCCATTTAATTAAATATTAAATTTTTCCCATCCACAAATTGAATGAAATTATGCAAACATCTCGACAATAATATAATAGTACGTATACGCCACCATAGAGCGACATTGTCATTTAATTGCGTAATAGTGCGCCTCATCATTTGGGCCATTAATTTAATTAATAGACCAAAACTAAATCACTTATAAAAGTTAATCCGCAGCAACACTATATGATATTCATTATAATGACCAAAAATCCCATTTAATGACAATTAAATCCGCGATGTCAGCCAAAAGATGACGAACCAAAATTAATTACCAATCAAACAGGTAGGGGCGCCCAATCAATCTTGCTGCCAATGAATTGATCATCAGGGCGCATTAAAGTATATCATGCGCTTCAATTGAAGTTGCATTTAACGTAGCATTTCCCGTGATTATAATATGCCCGCCGCCGGCCGACCCGGATATACTCACCCACATGGTAAAGTCATAGCCCCAGGGCAGGAACATTACACCGGTGTTGTACTTCTCGACATGGGTCAGATAGAAATTCAGAAACACGTTCCAGATGACGAAGAACATCCGTATCGGCGGCAAATCGATTATCCCGAACAATGTGAACATGTAGATGGGTATCAGCACTGAGGAGTATGAATCGAGTCCGTGGTCAAAAAGCTCCCCGAGCGGTCCGCTCGTTCCCGTTCGTCGGGCCTGCTTACCATCGATACCATCTGGATAGACAAGGAGAACACAGAGAGTTGGTTAGTCAGGCAGTGGATCATGATCCGGAGAAGCAATTAAATGTTGTTGTTTTTTTTTTTTTTTTTGTCTGAATTTGTTTGCATTATTTATGGATATCTATATGTGAGCACGTGGTCATGGCGGTGGCGGCGTTGGTCGCGGCTCATCCTGATAACCTTTGTGGCATTCATGTGGTAGAACAACTCACCTAGGGTGTAGGCCAGAAATATATTAATAGCCGCAACTAGCCACACCCATCGTGGCAACGGGTTCTCGACCTGGTTGGCTGCTGTAAAGTCCCAGTCGTAAAATGCAATTAAAATGAAATTGACCACTGTCAGAAGGAAGCCGCTGAATGTTATGAGATTCGGTGCCAGCCATTTGGGAAAGTACTGCAATAATAATAATTAATGCTTTTTGTCCTTCGAGTCTTTTGTTTTTGCCTTTGGACAGCTGACTTACCTGAACACATTTGTTCCAGAACGGATGCATTATGTAGACACTGAGGAAGCTGGTATCAATGCTGTTGTACTGAAAAGCAAGACCAATAAAAAAAATGTACTTTTAATATAAAAAAAAATTAAATACAAATAAAAATGCTGAAAACTGGACAGATGGAAATTAAAGTAACAGAAATGCATTCGCATTTGGTTTTAAGAGCACTCATGGATAATGGCGCAGAAAAGGCTGCTCGAGAGCCATTCACAAAAAATTGTACCTTCAGGTTGACAGAGATGATATTGGCATTAAATGCCAGAATAATTTTCAATGCGAAATATGAATTTCGAAATGCCGTTAACAAGTCTATTGAATTTGAATGGCAGATTCAACTCTTTGTTAATTATTGTGAATCGTACACATCCGCTGGATCGCCCAATTATTGATTAACAATAATGCTACTAGCAGAGGGATACAAATTTTATTGGTTTTTCAACACAATTTTAATTCAAATCAAATATAGTCATGAGTAGAACAGGATACCGCATATATATCCTCTGTGAATGTCAGCACATCGCGTGTATATACAAGTCCTTAATAGAGTTAGCGTAAAGAGAAATACGCGAGCAATATGAACGGACTTACTCGTATTTATCAATCTCAACACCTGCAGGCACACAAAAGAATTATGGCCAGAAGTTAGCAAAAAGAGATCCAGATTCATGATCGGACTGAGCCGCAAGGAGATTCGCGTACTCACAGGGGTCATTACTGGACACTGTACGATAGGCGTTACACGCGGAAAGACTGGGCATCGCATACTGCATAATAACTTTTGCAAAAGCTGCAGAGACGTTGAAGAAATAGAATCTGCTCGCCATCTGCTCTGCGAATGCCCAGCCCTTAAAAAGAGCAGACACAGGATTCTCAACAGGTTCTTCTTCGATGACCTAGAAGATCTGGAGAATGTTGATCTTAAAGAACTCCTGAGATTCATACTTAAATCGGGGTGGTTCCAGTAGGTAGACAATCTCCACACTTTTCGGTGTGGACAAGCTGGAATTCTGGATACAAGAGCTTAGAATACCTGTGATTAATACTAAATCTAGGTGACTCAAATAAAAGCGGTCAAATGTTTGTCTCCAACAGGTATGCAATGGAAGGTTAGCGTGAGTGGACACAATGAACCCAACTGATGGTCTATGTGAAGCTGTGGCAACCGCCACAAGAGCACCCAATTAACTACCTACCTATACCTACATACATATATCTACACGTATTAGCCGAAAGCCCCTGTAGCTAATTAATATTGTAAATTAATTTTACTGGTTAATAAATAATAATAATAAATAAATATCTACACGTATTTATGCTTCTTTAAAGTAATGACTTTTTTTTCTATTTTTTATTACATTCATCTAGGAGAACTCATTTTCCCAGTGGTTTGTGGTTTGGTATTTCTAGGAAGTAGATACTACCCAAATTATAAACCAGAATGGAGCCGCAGTATCGTGTCGGACTGTACAAAATTTAGATACAAACAATTTTTATATATAAAATTTGTTTGAAAGGTTATAACCAGGGCTCGGATTTATATGTACTAAAAAATTCAAAATATGCACCTAAAAATGGAAAATATGCACTTAAAATATGCACACAAAACTATTCAATTTTATTTTGTAGCTATATTTTCCCTTAAAAAACAAACACTCTTTTTATTCAGTCTTTAATTATTGTTTTATTTAAACTAAGAAATAAATTATTTTTTTTTTTCGTATGCTTTATTTGCATAAATTCTGAAATTTTTTTTCGGTCATTGGAATGTCTTACGGCCATATTATTCCTTCACTTTAATTCGGACTAAGGTTTACACCCGGGTTTAAGTGAGTTTAACCCAAAAATTAAACCCAAGTCCACAATATTCTGTCGTTAAACCCGATAATAACCCCGTTTTTTAATGATCAGGTGTAAAATTAACTTAAACCTGATTTACAACCGGAGTGAATAACATGGCCGTTATACATAGAAAACGATCGTTCTACGAAAAAAAGTTTAAATAATTGTTTCAATATTATATTTATTATTTTGAAAATATGCACAAAAAATATGCATTTATTTTAAAAATGTGCAAAATATGCATTTATAGTAAAATATGCAAAAATATGCACTAACGATTGAAGTTTTTAGGAAATTTCATGATTCGTAAAGAAAATAAAGTCCCATTCTTCTCAAGTGTCCCAAAAAAAACATGCATTTGCATGGAAATCCTAGCCCTGGTTATAACATATTTTTATACCCGGTACCACACTGTGGTGAGGGTATATTCACTTTGTCATTCCATTTGTAACGCCCATAAGGAGGTGTTGTAGGTATGACAAACTATATATTATTGATCAGCATCACTTTCTTAGTCGATCTAGCGATTTCCGTCTGTCTGTCCGTCTGTCCGCACGATTACGGCCGTAATTTAAGAGCTATCGACTTGAAATTTGGTACGTAAGCTTTTATCCACCAAACTGATTCTAAGTTCGAAGATGAGCAAGATCGGATGAAAACTACTACTACCTCCCATACAAAAATATCAGATTTTATGTTAAAAATTAAATTTAAATAGCTACAGTAAAGATAGCAAGTTTAAACTTTGCACATATTGTTTTAATAATATTTAAAATTTTATTTTATTTTTACAAAAAATAAATGGTCGAATAAAAACTACCCATACCTCCCATACAAATATATAATTTTTTAATACTAAAATATATTTTTTTTACAATAATATAGTACCGGGTATTTGAGCTTCGGCATAGTCGAAGATAATTGTCTTACTGGTTTTAACCTTTCCCCTGATGAATATTGAGATCTGATCTATATACCTAGTTACATTTCGCCCGGCGGAACAGTCAATTAGCCTAAGTCCGTTGCCAGAGGTGGTATATAGTGTGTGTGCTGAACTTAACAAAGATGATCTCTCTACCAGCGGTCCCACTTTCACTACGATCGTAATGTTTCACTACGATTTTGCCTTAGTTCGACAAAATCATTACAATCACTACGAAAAATTTGGAAACACTACGATTTTCCGTTCGACTTCGTATCCATATATTTCTTGTGTAAAATTCCTTCAGTAAGTAATTGTACTGATTTCTAAAATGTATTCCCTTGGAAAAGTTGTCTTAACGCATTCACAACAGGGTGATTAATTTAACTAACTTTTCAGCGCAATAATGGTGGTTACAACGAGTCGATTTCCGTTCTGTGACTGTGAAGTGATAAATAATTTAATTTAATTTGTAATTTTCGAGCTTTTCAAGATAGAATACTTTTCATTAGCCAAATCCGGGCTATTCTCCAGATACTATTCGATTAAATATGTAGATATTTTGGGTTTCTGAATTCCTTTGTCCGCGCTTATTTTTCGTTTCCATTGTGAGTCATAGAGTCTTGTCTATGTTGTTCACACTTCTTCACAAATGAAACGGCTGTGATAAAAAAAAAATTATCATATGAAAAAAATCTGACATTTGTTTTCATTTTTTCATAGACCGAGAATCGAATTAAGCGCGAACTTGTGAGAACTATTTTCACTTCACAGTATCATAGAACGAGAGTCAACCCCCCAGTTAAGTCGTACTTGGCTTAAAACTAAAACGTTATGGAGATTGCAATAATTTTTCATATTTCACTACGATTTAGCTCGAAACACTACGTTTTCTTCATCTCGGCACTACTCTTTCGTAAATTTGAAGTGGGAACGCTGCTCTCTACCTATTCTGACGTTAAAATCGCCTAATAGCAATTTGCAATCTCTGATAATATTGTTCGGCAGCATTTTTGTCGAAGCAGCTCTTACATTTAAGAGTTCGGTCCGTCCGCTGCTGCATAGAACAAGAGGAAATGCTATTTTGGGGAAACACTCCTCTCCCTCTCGGCCGCTGCTACCAACGACCCTCTAATGGGATTTAGCTACCCAATCTCCAGTTGAGGTATTAGACACATCAGATGTCTATCACCAATGTGGAGATGAAAATAAGAGCTTGTGCTCTCATATAATCGCAACACTACCTTTTGACTTTGCTAGACCTTATGATGATATTTATTCCCCTGACACTTTAACAGTGTTGTTGGATAACGCAATTAATAAACCTACGGAATTATGCCTCTGCCTATTAAACAATATTCCGATGACCCTCACCTATTTGATGTTTGTGCCAATATTTGTTTGCTTAGAAAACTCAGTGAAAATATGTCGTTTTTCTGATTTTTCTTCCATTACTTATCAGTATTGTCACTAGCAAATCGTTCTAAAATTGTTAATAGCGCTGACATTCGAAATGAACAAATCATTATTTTTGTTTGTCATATTTGCCTATTTTTATGCTTATTGCGCAAGTACATAATTAGGTACCTCATTATTTGTTATTTCGGATCAAGCTAAATATTGGCAAGTAGGTCGTTGAATGTACATAGTAGTGTGATGTATTGGAGTGGTGAACATTTGGCGGGTGGTGGAATAGCGGTAAAGTGGTGATTTAATGCGCACTGCAGTGGAAAACAAGGTATAACTATTTGCAAATTTGTATGTCATCGAACTGATCGAAATGTGGAACTCCCGAATATTATCTGTAAGAGGTAGCCCTATAGTTACTAACGCCCCAATTAAGGATTTTAACGCATGGACCTCTGAATGGAATGGTTCGCATAGGAATCGTAAAGCCGCAGTGGCTCAGTGGTTAGTGTGCTGGACTACTGTGCTAGGGGTACCCAGTTCGATACGCAGAAAAACACAAATGACATCTTAAACTTCTTCCACTGCGCCACTTTTCACGACCTTCTGACAAATGTCCGAGAGTATATAAATGTTATGATAAAGCTTCTCTTTTCTCCAGCCGTCACACCGCGTCTCCACGAGCAATATTTCATAGATTGCCATCTGTCAACCACCACATACTGGTTTGTGCATCACACGAAAACACATGTGTCAGACAAAGAAAGCACACCCCATAGAATACTATCGATAGCAAGCTATGAGCTGAGCAATAGATAGAATATAATTTTTCATAGAATACTATAATATTTCATAGAATGCCATATAGCATGCTATGAGAATTGCTCGTGGAGACGCGGTGTTAGGACTATACGGACCTGTTGCGTTTTTTTAAATCTTATTTATGAAAATAACAGGTCTCCATATGCAATTGACGAAATGTACAGAATTGTTTCGCCAAATAGTTGGGACTCTATTTCCTTACCAAGAAAATGAAGAGCTTTTCGAATTGTCCACCAAAGGGCACCTACTCATAATAATTCGCGAAGCTTCTAAAAATGGTGCATGATAAAAAGGCTTTGAGACTGCATATGGTATACCAAAGAGAGGCCTAAATGTACTATTAAAACTAAGAGGAAAGGGGATTTCAAATTAACCTTCCTCTTATTGTTCTCTTATTTTGTTTATTCGATATGATAGGCAAAATGCTTTAACTGATAATTAACAACAAATTTCAGGCAGCTTCGGAACACCAATACTGTTTTCATCAGTCAATTTCCGTCGTAGATAAAATTATCGCATCAATAACAAGAGCCCAAGGTTTTATAGTGGGTTAGTGTACTGTCATAAGGAGCAAGGGGTCTCAGGATTAGTCCTGACAACGTAGTCAGGATTAGTATTGACAACGATTCCAAGAGAATCGTAAACGACATCGGTCTTGTTCGAACTTCTAAAGTCCATAAATACATATATGCAATAGATTTGCAGGAGAACGTTACTCCACTATTGATTTTCATAGAAATAGTCAACGAAATGATAGAAATGTTTTGTAGTTTAATTTTATTATTATAGCTACTAATAAACTGAACACAATGTCGTACCATAATAATTCCATATTTTATAGCCTTCTTACAGCCTCTGATTCGATCTATCACATAGATTACGAGCTGTAATCTCTAAACCCAAAAGCTTAAATGTAATTACTTATCAATTATTGAGTAACCTCTTCAAGCCAAACTAAACACCTTCATGTAACACTCCATTGGTGAATGATATATGGTGAGTGGTGACCCACTTTAGGAGTTCTACAAACACCACATTACAACCTTACCAATACTCGCATTGCCACTATTGCATTTGCCCAACAAGTGAGCTATTACTACACACACCCAATACTGACCACTTCAATTGAAATCACCCAACAACACACGTCAAGCCTAATCTTAGCGCTGTACAAAGATCATTTAGCTACAGTAGTACTCACTATAAGCTCTCCTTTCGTGTTGTATACGATACATCTATTCATTCACGCATTTGCTTTGCAAGTGTTTAGAACCAATCTATATGGAAACAATAGTATCAATTAGTTGACATATTCTAAACCTCCCACTATATGTTCAAGTACAGCACGCATGGGCTAGGGGGAGTAAATAGTCACGCCACCCTTACGCCATGAGCAAAGTGTACATTACTGATACTGAACTGACTGCTACAGCTACGTCAAGTGTGAGTACTAAGGGTGATTCGATTTCGATTAATTCCACTGGGAGAGCGATAAAGTTAATTCTGTTTCTGTGTATGTTCCTCAGATAACGCAATGATAGAGCAAAGTCATTGACCAGGCTCAATGGGCAAAATGAGATAGTAAATAAAGCGCGGCAAATTGATAAATCTGATAGTGGCCATCGGCTCGACATCCAATTGGGCGCCAATTTGATGTTATTTTTTTGACGAAGAAGAATTGTCCACTTGTGGAGTATGTTTATAGCTTTTTATTGTTAATGATGACAAAATAGCTTTTATAGCTCTTCGGGGAAAATAAAACGTGTCATCATATCTTTAGAAGCAGAAACCACGTGGTATTATTCATAAAAAGTTTTCGCTATAGTTTTGTTTGCAAAAGTTTACCACATAGAGTAGCGGAAGGAAACTATTGGTAAACAAATATACATTGACAAACAACCTCAGGATTAGACTTTCTTGTAGTCGGATATCTGGTCGTTAAATATTTATGATTGATATACGTGTCACATTGTAGTGGATTTATGTTGTCACCAGTAGAAAATTAGTTTCTAATAATAGCCACAAAGTATAGCAATGGATGGGCAACATCAACGACAGCGTGTATGTTTTTTTTTTTTGCAAAAACAATTAATATAAGTGAAACTTGCAAATATGCACATTTTTGATCTGAAATAAAGGGAAGCGGAAGTTGAGAAACTTTGCCTATTTTTCATTGAACGTAGCTATTTCGACTAATTCATCAATCATCTTCATCATAAGCTTCCATTAACTGATATTTTTGAAGCGTTGAATTCAAACCACTTTTGATTGCTAAGCCAACTAAGCCACCAATTCTTTAATACAACAGAGTGAGTGACAACCGCAATACATTCTTCTAATATTTATAAAATGAATAAAAAAAAATGGAGCGCTATACGAAATAACAACGCATTTTTATTGTTGAGCAACATTTTAAAAATAATGAAGATTTGTCAGTTACAGTCCGAAATTTTCGAACAAAATCATCTTCAGTGATGAAGCTCATTTTCATCTTGATGGATTCGTTAATAGTTATCGAAAAAAGAGTACGTACTTGCCAGCAAAATCGTGGCGGCCATTTATCCAACGTGTTATAGTTTATGAATTAATACAAAATGTAAGCCTTCTAATTAAAAATCTCTGTTTTCTATCAAAATTAGATTTTGCGTGAATTATGGGACATCCTTTATTTCAAATTGGGATGTGTACCAATATCTTTCCGAAAAAGTCTGTCGAGAATTTCACTTAAGTATTGGCTTGTGCTTCTTACTATACTTACAATACACTTTCAATTGTCGAAAGCTATAATATCGGCCAAATTTGCAGAACGTTTTTTTTAGAAGATGTCAGTTTTCATTGCCATTTTTCCTAAAAGCAAAAGCATATTCAAATAAATGGTTCTGACAAAGCTAGGCCTATGGATCCTAGAAAAATCTGCTGGGCCAATTTTTAATTTATTTATTTTGAATTACATCTTAAGGTTTTTTCCACTGCGCCACCTCTCGCGAACCTCTGACAAACATCCGAGAGTACAAGTGCCCTAAGAAAGCTTCTCAAATCAGTCGTTCGGACTCGGCTTAAATTGTCCAAAAAACATAAAAAAACTTACATAAGCGAATGTAACACAAATTACATCTTAAGGTTTTTTCTACTGCGCCACCTCTCGCGAACGTCTGACAAACATCCGAGAGTATGACTGTCCTGAAAAAGCTTCTCATTCAGCCGTTCGGACTCGTCATAAAATTGTAGGTCCCTTCCATTCGTTACAAAAATAGAAACTCACACAAAACGAATGGTTGCGAGAAGCTAGGCCTTGGTTGTCTACCGCCTGTTGCGCCGCCTATTTATTTATTTAAGCGAATGGTTGCAAGAAGCTAGGCCTGGGGTTACTATTACGTATACGGATCTTTTGCGTCAACTATTTTTTTTTTTTTATTATTATATTATGAAAATTCTAACTTCATATTCAAAGATACAGATATCCATTCAGGTATTTAAAAGCATTCAGTCAGAGATAGTCGAACTTTTGTGATGGCCGTCTTCTTCAGCTGACACTATCGAAAATATTTGTGGCTCGCTGTATAGAAAAGTTTATGAAGGTGAAAGAGTATTTAAAGGGTGGTGGTTTCCCTTATTATTTAAATATGAATTACAACCAAACTTTTGGTGTCAATTAAGAAATGGCGCTCGTTGCTACTGTACTCATAAAACTGTAACTTTTTTCCGAATAAAAACTCATCAAATTGAAGTATGTTCAGAAGCAAATTTCTAATTTAATATCTTAGCTAAGAGTATCAGCGAAGAGTATTCCACGAGTACATTCTAGCTCCTAATTTTGGAATCTCTTGAGAGATTGAAATTTCTTTTATTATAAACTTCAATTACGTACAAAGATTTTAAGATATAAATCATCTTTGTCCTAACGTTGAACAATAAGGATTACGTTAAAAGTTTTAAACAATTCAAAAAATGTAATAACTTCCATTGAAGCTAGATCAATTATTTTATAGATAGATAGATAGATTTATTTCGTATACAAAATTAAAATTACTGGAATTATTGTTATTGCAAATTTTACAGAGATTTGATATTTGGAATTTTATCTTTCTTCTGGAAGTTGATCAGGCTTGTGAAAACTGTCAAAATCTAAGCAGACTGCTGGTTGGTTTTAGCAGTCAAAAAATTGTGCCTAATTAAAACTATATTTTCTCGTGAAACACAAAAGTGGCTAAATTTCTCTGGCGTACCTATTTCCAATCCTCTTCTGTTCCTTGCTTTCCATTAAACACAGCAAATATTGCAAATGTTTCCGTTCTGAACTATAGTTCTCTCTGATTGTCTAATATTCTGACTTCTGAGTGGCATTTTGAAGATGCGTAGAGAACTCATTATGTAAAATCACAGCTTTATAATATCTGTGGCAATAAGACAGAGTAGCTTATGTCGACATAAGCTATTTCTCTGTTTTTAAATTGATATTCATAAGCAGCTTGAAATCTAAATTTCTGCCTTACACCCATTTAAAAATATTTGTCCGTTACAAAAATATCGCACTATTCCTAACCACTTATGTTTGAACGGATATACAATGCATTCGACAGAGAAGCTTATGTCATTCAATTTTCTTATGTCCCCCAAATTCAAGTTTAATGATTCAACAAAAACTCTTATGTCGTATTAATTCGTGTGAATTTTAATTTTATCCGGTTCTCTTTCAGTTTTTTAAAAAAACTTATGTTGACTTAAGATACTTTGGTAAAATTTTATTTGGATTTTACTCACACTTATGTCGACATAAGTTCTTCTGTAAAAATTAAGAAAACAGAAATCAGAAAAATTAAGTTTGTCAGAACCACTTATGTCTACATAAGATTTTCTATTAAATGTTGCGTTTCAAATAACCGGTGCTTATGTCAATATAAGATAGTTTTGTTGGCTGCATTTCAGTTGGTTTCGTTTACTTAAGCGGGAATGTTGTGTTTCGTGTTCTAGAGTGCTGAAGTGATCAGACGTGTTTAGAGTCTAAAAAATAAGTTTTGCGTATTAATTATTTTATTTATTACTTTTTAAAATTGTATGCTGTATATTTTGTACTCAAAGTTTTTCATATAAAGCAAAATAAAATGGAACGCGCGAGAAAAATGATAACTTTAGCATTAAAAAAACAGAATCAGTTAAATGATAGAAATTCCACACCATTTACAAGATACGAAGACAATACAAGTTTCTTAAATGGTAGGTTCATTTTAGCAAGTTTATCATAGAATAGCAACGGTTAATTAACTTAACATAAAAGTAAATTTCAAGATGCAAATAAAGTCCCAGACATTTCGGAGGACCAAGCCTTACGGAGCGTATCAGAACAAGAAAAAGAATATTGTGTTTGTGAAGAAAACGCTGTTTTCCCCACTGAAGCTGAAGAAGAAAGTTCAGCGGTTTCCGATGTCGATGATTCATTTTGTGATCCCAATTTTGTCCCTGTTGATTCTGACAACGTAAGTAATGAATCTGATATTTCTTTTGAAATAAAAAACGCTGGCCATCAGCTACAGAAAATCTATTGTTTGGTGATTGTGAAACTGTGGTTTCGCAAAATGAAGACCAAAATAACGAAATGACTAACTCCAAACAATCAAAAATGATGCGAAAAGACAAAAGGAACTCTGGCAGTCAAAAGCTACATATCTACAGCTGGAAAAACTGTACAAGAACGAACCTTACGCAAGTTAGATAACTGAATGCGGAGTATGCTTATAAGTCAAAAGACTTAGACAAAACAAACGCTGAGAACAATCAATCTTTAAAAGTTCTAACATTCGACCTGCAACAATTCCTCCCAACGCCTTTTTTAAGGTCCTCGCAGTTAAAAAGGCCCATTACGGACTTACAATCTAACTATTCATGACTGTATAACCGGACAGCCAGTATGTTATATGTGCCATGAGGCAATTGGAAATGAGATTTCTCCATGTGTTTTCAAACACCTTTAAGACCATCTGACACTAAACACGTTGTCCTGTATAGTGACTATTGTCCAGGACAAATTAAAAGTTCTTTTATTGCTTCAATGTTTGAAGCTTTTTTGCAACTGGACAGTAACTTGGAGATCATTGATCATAAATTTCTTATTCCTGGACAGACTCACTTGGAAAATGACGTTGACCATGCCTTAATTGAAAAAAATTAAAAGCGCACAACAGTTAAAATACATCATCCTCGAGACTGGTATCAATTTGTTAGAACTGTGGGTGTTAAACACAAATTTGACGTCTAGGAAATGAATCAAGACCAGATTTTCAATTTCTCAAATGTTTCCAAGGAAAAATATGTGGCGTAAGGCTGACAATGATGGTCACAGAAGTTCTGTTGGAGTTTGGAGTTTGGAACAGTATATTTCAAAACTTCACCCAACGAGACAGAAGAATTCAGGTCGCTGAACATAAGACGCCGTGGGTTTAATTCCATAAAAATTACGGATTTGAATAAATTTATATCTTAGGTACTCCTCTCGAAATCAACGAAAAGAAAGATTTATTGGATATGCCACCACTGATTGACAGTATTTACCATCCTTTTTATCAAAATCTAAATGATATAATAATAAAATTGGAGAATTTCATCCAGGGGTCTAATCGCGTAAGGCTAAAACGATCGAACGACGTCGTCTCGACGATACTTCTACTTCATGTAACAACCAAACAACGATAATCGTCGAATCGATAGGACGATCATCGCTTTTTATTGCTTCACGTAAACAATTATACTGTCAAATGGCGTCGTCGAAACGATTCGATTGAACGATGGCTATTTTGCAATCGTTTCATCGTTTTTGGTGTATTTTGTTTATGTTTAGATTTTTTAAAAGTAAAATAAATATTTAAGGAAACATTTTCCAATCAAAAGCATACATAATGTTCATAAAGGACACTGCATTAGCATTAGTTTGGTGAAATATGAAAATATAGAACAAAAATCCATTTTCTTCATACTTATTAAAAGACAGTTCGAACCCTAGCTGTGTTCTCTTTTGAGGATGCAATCATAGAATTGCATTCACTAAATGCTTGGCTGAAAATGATGTCAAAACAAAATATATACTGTCAACGAGAAAGGAGTCTCAGCATCGAGATATTATATAAGACCCTAATCATCCCGGTCCTGGTGTATGATGCAGAAGCATGGACTCTGTTCTCTGTCAAAATCGGATGAATACCTCCTTGGATGTTTTAAGAGAAAGAATCTTCGGACGATATTTGGTCCAGTTTCTATCAAAAAGCTGAAGATACAACGGCTGATATGGCTGGGGCACGTGGAGCGTGCATGGAAAGCCACGCATCAGCCCGACGAGTCTTTGAGTCCACCCCTGAGGGTGAGGGTCGACGTAGCAGAGGAAGACCCAACCTTAGGTGGAGCGCTTAGTTGGACGGCGACCTCAACGAACTTCGTGAGCGTAACCGGAGGCAGCCAGCTAGAGGCTTGTTGGTTGAGGCCGTTGTCCACCCCGGATTGTAAGCGCCCCCAAAAGCAAAGTTAGTAAATGCTTTAAGCAAAATGCATGCACAAATCCTCTTCTTCCTCTTCTTTTTCTTCCTTTACAAGCCTTATCAATATAATTTCCCGTGCACCTATGCTCATTTTCCAACGTATACGCATTTTCACATAAACGAGAACAAAACAAACAAAATAATATACCAATTTTATTAGTTTTCAGTTGTCACAGTTTGTTTACAGTCCTGCTCAAACTGTTCAAAATGAAAACGATGAACGATTCGATTGATCGACGTGATTGTGATGTTATATGAAGCAAACTTAAAACGAGGTCGTTTTATACAATCGTCTCAACGATGATAGTCTGATAAATTACGCGATTAGAGCCCAGACTTAACCGAAGCTGACGAAGAAGATAATACTCAGCTCATATCTAAGTGCATAATCCATAATGTATCATTTAAGCTCACATTTTGTATTGGTTTCAGTTCCTTTATTTCTTACATTTCGCAAGTCTAATGAATTTTGTACCATTTTTATTGCTTTAAATGTAGTATTTCTGTTATTATTAGAAATAAGTTTTAGAAATAAAATATTAAAAATAAATTTAAAAAAACAAAGTTTTGCCTTATGTCTATTTATTTTAAGATCTCGAATTCGACATAAAATCTTAAGTCGACTTAGGGCACTGTTATTATTTGTTATAGGTTTGACAGAACAGCTTATGTTACTTAAGACACTCTTTTTTTGCAGTTTGATTTTTACATAACATCTTAAGTATAAAAATGCATTTTTTCTACTTTCATCCTATCAGATTTCCATGAAATAGTTAAAAATGTTAAATAATCTCTTTGTTTTACAAGTTCGCCCAAAAAAAAGTTATAAATTATAATTTATAAAAATTTTAGATAAAAATCGATTTTTCTCGAAATCACTTTTTTCGACATAAGCTACTCTGTCTTATTGCCACAGATATGTGCTTGTGCATAATTATAATTTGTCTAATCCACCCAACTGTAGCGCATTCCATAGTACTTTGATTGTCTCAAAAATGTTCTAGTTGAAGTACTATAACTATGTACTTCATCAACTCCAAAATTATCTATGTTACACAATATTTGTCAAGCTCATGACACCTTATTCGATAAAACATATCTATAAAAACATACAATTTAATCAAATAAACACGACTGATAAACTCAACTGAAATGGCAAGTAAATTTATAATAACCATTCAATTGTGCAATGATAAAAATCCAACCTACCTACGTTTGTGATAAGATAATTTGTATCTATATTTAGAACGATTTGATTCAAAATTAAAAATACGTTATAATCATTTTAAAACTGCTGTACAAGTTCATGTTTCTACATTAATTGATGATGAATGAAATCGTTGTCAAAATGGGGTTTGAAAGATAAACTGTCTTTGTCATTTTTTATTGTGTCGTAATGAAAGAAAAACTTAGGAATTGCTTGTTCGGCAAAACTAACAATTCCGGCTTTACTTTTACCGTTAAGTGTTAAATTAATGTCAACCTGAATATTTATACAAAATATTGGCATTTAACGCAAATGGTTAGAGCTTTACCACATTAATATAGTTAGATGCCAATCTTTTTCATATAAAGATTGACGTTTATTTGAAGTCTCGCTAATCATCTAGATTCTAGAGTTTAACTGAAAGCAGCCTTTAATTCGCTTAAAATTAATGATTATTCAAATCAAAAAAGTTATTGCTTTGCAAATGGTTTCACACACCTATTATAACATTGCTTCTTACATGTGCCTGATAGCAATCGCTTGTTTGGCCCCCACTCTTTTCTGAATAGACATGTTTTTACCAACCCTCCAATGGGTTCAAATGTCAAAATCAATTACCACTGATACTATCGACTTTGATACACTAAGTACATCAGCTGATTATGGCAAAATCATTTTCCTGTTATCAGTGTAAAGTAAAAAAAAATCACACACACACAAAATAATTAACTCATAACATGCGAGCCGGGCAAGTTGTGCAGAGATTATATTTACACCCCTATATACTCCAGCAGATTTATTTTAGATTCCCGTTAGTAATTTAATTACCAACACGGCAAAGCTCACCTTGTAACGATCGAAGCCCTTCAAGTGGGCTTCGGTTAAGTATTTCACTCCAAACATTTTCCTGGCGTCTCTGTCTCCGTGACCCCGTGACCGAATTTCGATTTACCCTCGCGTATGGGAAGACGAACACATGCACTTGCACTTGACACTACTTTTGAATAAAAAAAAACTATTTCTATTCACTTAGATACTAGTGGGACCAATGTCAGACGGTCTGATATCCCCACAGACTGACTATACTGAGAGTTCACTTGAAACTTTTAACCACTGAAATTATTAACCGTATCGCGTTGATAAGAATTTTGACAAAACCAAAATCGCAAAGTTTGTTCTTATCTGAGGGATATTTAAACCACGAAAAATCTCCAATATGACACGTGCCACTACAATGTCCTCCGTGCTCTGCTTGCGATTAGATTGTAATGCGAACCCGAAAATTTGACCGGAATACTGGTGGCTCTGTAAGTACGTACTTTCCGTGACGTAATTGGTAGTAGTGCAAGTTTTGTTTTAATTTTTAATTTGTTTCTTGGCTAATCTTTTATTTAAGATAGCGAAGGAGGAGTTCGAGGTACAGTAACAGAATGAGAAGAAGAACAGCTGGTAAAACGACTAGAACGGTTGTCGGTCGATAGCACACTAAGTAAGCACGCAACCAGAGTAAATTAAATACTGCTTAGCTTGGCTAGAACTGAGCGGCGGAAAAGAATTAAAATGCTGTTCCAGTTGCTGTTTGCTTTGTAGTCGCTGTTCCGGGTGGTTCTGATTATTATTGTACTGCAGGCATATAATTTGATTATAATAAACAAGAGTATGAAACATTAAATGCCAATGAGACTTATTGATTTTAAGTTTGGTCTCAGATTTTGCCATTCACATTCACACTTAGCTGAGAACGGTGAATGAATAATGCTTTAGTTCGGGATCGGGACGTGTTACGTGTTGTTGTTTTTTTTTTTTTTTTTTTTTTTTTTTGAGGTTATTAGTTGTTGTTTGTGTTAGCTTTGGATGATAAGAATTTTTATGTTACGGCTGAAATTAAACGTAAAATAAAATCCCAACGACCATGTTGATATAGTCTCGTGTTCAATGAGGAACTTTGTAGGTCCGTGTAGGCATAATTGGCCTAGGTTCTCACAACCATTCGTTGTGACAATTTTACCAAAATGTTATGCCGAATTCGAACGGCAGAATTATTAAGTTTTTGATATTTAATTATTTATTAATTATTTAATTATTTATTTCAGAGGTTCGCGCAGTGGAAAAATCTTGTAACTAATTTGTGTTTTTCCGGGTATCGAACGCACTGTAAGTCCAGCACACAACTCTAAGCAACTCTGCCCACTTTATAGGTAATTTGCAACCAAAGAAAGACCATATGGGTAGAGGTAAAAACTTGGGGAATCTTTATACATATATATAATTCTTCTGTACGTGTTTGTAACCGAAATCCTCCTAAACGGCTGGACCCATTTTAATGAAATTTTGTGTGTGTGTGTTTGAATGGGTCTAAGGATGTTTTAGATTCACAATTGGACCGGGTAGGTAGCGCTGCGATCCGATTCCACAAAATTTCAAATAATAAACACAACATTAAAAAAAAATTAAAAAAGCAAGAATAAGCTCATGAATAAAATTTCAAATAATATACACTCAACAAAAAAAAAATCATAAATAAAATTTAAAATAATAGAAATAAAACGGCCGCAGAACAATTGACGGACAATGAAAATGTACGAACGGGCAAAACAACGTTTGACGGGCCCGCTAGTAAATAATATAAAAGCAAGAAAATCGTTGTTATTATTATATTAAGTTCCTAATATACAAAATAATTATACATAGGTATAGGTATATTAAAAAAAAAACCTCTAGCTAGGTCTGCGGCTATAAATAAATTGCATCTCATTTTGTAGTTTATCTAATTGCTAACACAATTGTCTGCGTCTTAAGGTTCCTTTTCGAAATTTCATAAATACATACAACATACATAGTTCAAAAAATATTTTGTCTGAAACTTCCTTTTAACTTTTTTAGGTAGGTTGTAATCAAAAATGTAGTATGTATTTATTTATATAATATCTACCAGCATCAAAAAATATTTTTTTTAAATGAATAAGATGCTTTCGTTTATTTATGGAATTTTGAAGAAAAAAAAATATTTTGCTCAAATATGCACCTACCCCCATGCTTTTCAAGAGTCTGCATACCAATCAATTAATACATTTATTAACTTGAGCAATTAAAAAAATCGGTTATTATGAATAAAACGAGCAATTTTCAAAAATGAGGTCAGAACAAAATGTTAAAAAATAAGAAGTGAGTTCGGGTTTTTATAGGTATGTAGGTACCTATAGTATTATGAAACTTGTAAAACTTGTAAACTTGTAGTTTTTTGATTAAAAAAAAAAAAAGAAAATAAATAGTTAACTCTGTAAAATTTATATAGGGAGTTCAATCGGCAAATTGACCGATGCCGACCGTCTCTATTTAAAATAGAAACTTGGAGAATGGTCCCATAAGCATTAAATAAATTGTAAATTGGCTTTGCAAGTTTTATTGCCACCTTTATAAACGAAAACTAAAAAGATAGTTTTCAACTTTCAAACCTTACCAAAGGATTTTCGAGAATCTAGTTGACAGATGCAATGCCACAAAAGAATCTGTGGAATCCGTGAAATTGGAGCTACTATTTTTGAGAGAAAGGGAAAAAACGGAACCTTGTCACTTTCGCTGCGATGTCTGTCCGTTCTGTCTGTATGTTTGTCCGAACTCACTAAGACCACTTTTGATCCTAAGTCTATCTCAAAAACTAATTGACGGTGAAGGCTGAAATTTGCTGAAATTAATAATTTGGTAAAAAAAATATTTTCATTCGCATCCGGGCGTGAGCATTCACGTCCATTCACTCTACATGACCCACCCACCAAAAAGAAAGCGATTGGCATTCCTTACGTTAAATTATTTTGTTATACTTGAATAACTTTCTGGCATTATCGCTATCATCAAATTATCACATTGGATCATTTTAGATACACTACCTTTTGCTTGGGATTTCTTGCAGTATTTGGGACGATATATCATATACATTATGTACAACTTTTAAATGAAATAAAATTACAAAAATCTTTTTACTAAAATTCGTGTATTCTTATATTCGTGTATTAGTGTATTCTTAATTGAGAGAAAGAAATATTTCCTCCACTACTACTCACTTTTTTAGCAGTCATTTCCAGGGATGATAATGCTGAACCAAAAAAAGGTAGTAAATTGTCCGAAAAAACGAAGTAGATTTACAAAAAACGAAGCAGGCATTTGGCGAAATGCTCAAAATGATAAAGTTAGGACTTCAATGGGATAATGGGATCTATAGATGGATGTGTAGTGTGACAGAAGCACATAAATAATATTCTATAGTGCATTACATGACACATTTTTTTCGTGATATTTATATTTCGTTGATGTTGATGTATTTAGAGTCAAATTGGTCAATATTGTCTATTTTAAATGATATTTTGAACCATAAATAAACGAAGTAGGATGAACAATATTTAGAAAATGAAGTAGATCTACTACATATGAAGTAAATTATCATCTCTCTCATTTCAAATGAAAATGTTGCCACATTTTAGGATCACTCTTGACTCTTCCTCAACAAAAACCACTCTTATTAGGTACATACTTAGCTTTAACTTCAACATATCATGAGATAAATTTAAGTTCTGTTCAAACCAACGCGAAAATCCGACAGAGCGGGAGCGAATTTCGCATGGGAAACGGTGGGGTATACATATGTACCGCCATCGCCATGTATTCATTTCCCGCTCCCGCTTTCGCGTTTCGCGCTGGTTTGAGCAGACCTTTAAAAAGCACTATTGTCGCGTCTCAGATCATGAATTGTTCATTCTTAATCGACTGGTAGTGGGTCGACGAAAACCCACTCCCTAGAACGCCCATCCCCGGAAATGTAACAATAACAATGCTTAGGAATTATCTGCGAAAATAATAAGATTCCGAGACACACAAGAGGAAAAGCGAGAACGAAGTTCCTTGAAAGAGTAATAAAATTAATTTCCTTTGAATTGAATGTGGATGAATGTTGAAGCTGACAAAATTGCAATTTCTTTTTATTACTGTACCTACTCCAAAAAATTATGATCAGATGCAATGAAAGCCTAATAATAAATTGAATCCACTACTGCAACTCATTTTCTATTCATACCTTCCATGGGATTTATATTACTCACATATGTCTGCATCTGCATGTGTGTTAATTAAAATACATAAAAGTCATCCCTCTACTTATCTATACCCCTGTCTGTTCAAATGATTTTTTTCTTAGAAGACTTACTCTCATCAGGCAGTCTGAGGTAATCCACAAAGCGCTCTATCCAGTCAAATAATCACCATACCACAGGAACTTGATGTTTGAGCAGCCTTCTCCGGCTAAGCCCTCTAATCCTCCAATTAAAAATGGCCACAAAACATTCACAGGACTAGTAGCTTCGTCGACGCAGCTCGTCGCGGAAGACTACCAGATTTATTTGAATAGATGAAATATATACCTCTGTCTCGTGCCATATGCCTGGATAGCGACCACATGGCAAATGAAGGAATGAGTAGAATTGTTATAAAAATCGGGAAATTCACACGAACCCTATATAGACCTCCTACGTCGGCGTCTATGCCATTCGCAGTCACATGGTAAATTAGATCCTTGAAATATAGTAGTCCCATATTTTTCGTGGTTCTCTGGTGCACCCGCTTTCCACGTCGAGTATTAACGCCCTATAATCCCCCAGAATGTTAGGTTTTATTTTTTTCGCTGGCTCTGTTATTTTTGGCCACTTGGCGTCCAGTTTTAAATGGAACCGCTAGGGCACACAAGGAATGGAGAGTTCATGCGGCCGATGAATTGGTAAGAAAGTGCAGCAGCGCAATATAAATGGAACTTTTGGTTCCGAACTTTAGTAGCAAATGCTGTTTCACATCATAAATTTCGTTAGTCCTCGTGGATTCTTAGTCTGCATAACGTGCAGTGGTGGTGGAGCGAGGAGGTGTGGAGGTGGCGGTGAAGCTCTCCTTTTTTTGCGCAAGGAATTAGCTTTTGATGAATGGAAACGAAAGGAAGAGTTTGATGAATCTTCTGTTTGGCCACAAAGAGAATAATGATGTTGCAACGCTAGTCACAAATGGAAATTTTAAAGTGGCAAAGACTGAGGGATTCATTTATTTTCAATTAAAATCGACATTGAGTATTTTATGGGCCATATCGGGATATGGATAGATGATAATGGATAGCATTGTCTTTCTTCCCTCTAAGTCATAACAGAAGTAAGTGCTTCTTTTACGTAATTTGTATAGGCCTTTATTAAGTGATACTCGATTGAGTTCTCTCTTTGAAATGAGTTCCGGGTCAACGTAACATTTACCACGTGAGTAGTGAGATCTAGTGATTAACATTTTAAATCGCTTGTCTAGCAACAATTTTATGTTGGAGGGAAGCAAATAATTCATCAATGAAATATTTATTATTTCTGAAATTTTTAATACTGATAACGATTACCATAGAGTTGAGAATATTCTATATATAATGCTATTTTTATGTTAATTATACAAATATCTACTAAAATGTAAACATTTAAATAGAATATTTAATGTGATAATTGATAGCGAGCTGTTGTGCCATTATTTTACTGATAACAAAAAGAGATACTTGTGCGTTTTATGAATTTGGTTAAACAGAATTACATACTTTACAATATATTATCAGATTAATTCCTCTAGGTAATATTTTCGAATCTTACCTTACATTTTGGTGAGCATACATGTCTCAAAATACCTAACTCAATATTTGTGCTACCCAATTTTTGATTAAACCTAATCGAATTGACCAAAATTTCAGTTGTACATCGTCGTATATAAAATAAATACATAGATCGCATTATTTTTACATTTATAAGTTTAAAAAACAAAAACAAGTATATTTCGTTGGGGTTAGATGAAGTGATATTACATCGATGTCCGTCTCTTTCAGAGGTCTGCAATCTAAACGACTGGACCGATGTTATTAATTCTGTCACGCGACAGAGTAAGATACGTATGGGGGGCATGCTGCCCTCCTGCAACCCCCTGATTGGGTTTACTGTTAGATATGCGGTATATGTGCGAAATGGGTTGGTGATGATATATCCTTTTCCAAAATCCCTTTTCCAAAATCCCCTTTCCAAAATCCTCTATTCCATAATCCCATGTGCTTAGCTTTGCCATCCGTCCCGGTTTTCCCGGACATGTACTCTTTTTCGCCTATGCGGGGAACGTCCGGAATAGTTTTTCTAGGCTGTCCAGTTTTTAATTTTTTCATCGTCAAGAGAAAAAGAAATTCGAAATTAACAGAACTTGAAGTGTCAAGTGAATTCTAAAACATATTCACCCTTATTCCCGTTGGCGTTTGTCGTATACGACTCATGTGTCGTGTCGTTGTAAAAACGATATTCAGATTTTTTTCGAACTTTTGTTAAATGTGTTCACTGTAATTTCAAAAAGTTTTTCATAAAAAAGTTACAAACACTGACTTAAAACCGAAATGAAATATTAGGCGTTTACGACAAACGCCAACGGGAATAGGGGTTATTATTGTAATACCAACTTTTGTAATCGACAAAAGAAAGGTTCGAAAACACTGAATGAAAAAATAATATTCAAAAATAATAATAAAAATTAATGGTGTTGTATGTCCACCACCACAGAATTGCGAATTTACCTATTGAAGTCGATGTAATAAATATTTTGCTGAATTGCTCGACAATGTGCCTTACTAACAAACAAATTTAGACTCGACTTTAACGCAAAAGTCGAAACTAAAACAAATTGCGTACCAATAACCAATTTATCCTCGAGTTAACCCTAATAAACTTTCGATCCTGAGAAAGTCGTGTCTAACTCATGGTTTAAGTATATGTGTCATCGTAGTAGTGTCATTCAAAAGTGAAATGTCAGTTTTCCAGGCAAGAAATTTTCATTTCGGAGAATAAAAAAAATCGTTTGAATTGAAGATTTCTTGGACGTTTTTTAATCTATTGACATCGTAGCCATCCTTTGATGGAATTTGTTACTTTATGGCTTGATAGAAAGAAGACGAACCATATTTTGGGATATATACTATATTTATTTTAAAATGTCACCAGATATATATTATGGTACATATCCCAAAATATGGTTCGTCTTCTTTCTATCAAGCCATAAAGTAACAAATTCCATCAAAGGATGGCTACGATGTCAATGGATTAAAAAACGACTAAGAAATCTGCAATTGAGGCGATTTTTTGCTCTCCGAAATAGCCAATAGCGATGGAAAGGAAAAATGTTTACCCAAATGGCCAAAAGACAAAATGTGCTATGTGCATTTCATTATACGGTCAGAAATCCGAATGTGTAGTAGCACAAATCAGCTGGGGGCTTATTCCCAAATGCGCGGCGGATCGCTTTTCATGGCGGATTGGTATTTTTGTATTTCCAAAAGCGATTCGATCCATTCAAAAGCGATTGCTATCTGACAATTTTGCGAAATTCGTACAAGATTTGACTTCCATTGTACTAGAATTTGTACTAAAGTCGTGTTTAGTAAACCCTTCGATTAAATTGTTTATTGGTAGGGCAAAATAAAAAGTCGAAACTAAAATTAGTTTTGAAATATACAATTTTTTTTGTTATGTTTTGGGTTGTTTAATGCTTTGTTTATAAAATACGAAATATGTTTTGTCGCCAATAACTCAGGGCCCAAGTAAAATTTCCAAAATCCCAGAAATTGATTTTCATTATCTCTTCCCCTTTCCCAAGTTAGAAAAATATGGAGTATCTGACTAATAAAATACATATTTCTATTTTAAGATTTGAGTTTAGTCAACTTCTGTGTCAGAAAATCAGCCGAGAATAATTATTCAGCGCAAATGACACATGGCCTTAAAACATGAAGTATAGCTACCTACCGCAATAGTACGCGCATTTTGGTGCTAGTTTTGTACTCTTTTTTAGATCCTATTTTGTCCGGGAAAGTCCGGGATTTTCATGCTCGATAACTACTTTCTTCAAATTATTTCTGGCAACCCTACCTGTGCTGGAATCCCTTACTCCAAAAGACCCTGAGAGAAAATCCCCCACGGGACAAAATCTCCCATTTTTAAATTTGGGGTACGTATGCAACCCCTCTGCTTGGGTTTACTGTCAGATATGCGGTATATGTGCGAAATTGGGTATATGTAACGCTCGTATCTATCCTCTTTTTTAGGGGATTATCCCTTTTTTCGAAGTCAAAGAAACTATCCCCTGAAAATTTCTAAAATTCCTTTTTTATCCTATAAACTCCTCTTTTCACCATAACAAATTTCTGATGGTGGAAATATTCAAACATCTGCAACCCAAAAATAGTGAGCACAACGAAATCGCTATGTTGGTGAAATGAATACATTTTGTCTTTGCCGCGAATAACAGTATCGGTGGAACGAGTCTTTTCTGGGCTACATGAAATTTGGCCCCAATGAAAAATGGCCCCAAACTGAAAATGAAAAATCACCCCAAAAATGTATATGAAAGGCAACAACAAAAAAAAAAATTGCGTAAAATTCTGCGAATTGGGGTGACAATTCATATTTTGGGGCCTTTTTTCATTTTTCAGTTTGGGGTAAAACTCATGCATTGAATTCTACAAATTTCTGAAAACGAAGCCTGAATTGCTTCGTTCAATCGCTGCAGAAGACAATAAAAAGAGAACCAAAATTGGAGAAATTATTGCTATCGAAAACGATTCAAATGCGAATGACGACGACGGCGATGATGGCACGTTGGTTGTTTATTACACAAATATGTAATTTAAAAATAATAATAATTTATTAAACACAATTTACATTAATTTTTGTATTGATACTATTCTTGAATTTCATCAATTTCAGTGCGAAAACAAGTTAAAAACTTATCCCCTATATATCCTCTTTTTTAAATTGCGATATCCCTTGAAATCTCCAAATTTCGGGCATTTATCCCCTTCTCTGTCAACAAAAAGATACGAGCGTTAGGTATATGCAAAGTTTACATTATGTTGTTTGCTTCTAGATTCTAAACGAACTGGGGATTCTAACGAGGGATTTAATAAGTTATATGTAAATGGGAGATTTTGGCATAGGGGATTTTGTCCCGGAAGATTTTGGAAAAAGAGATAAAAAAAAGAGAGATTATGTCCAATAAGGGATTTTGGAAAAGGAGATATCGTAGGGATCCCTTAAAGTAATATTTATAACTTTTTCGTTAATTTTCGTTAATTTTCGTAATAATTAAGTAAAACTAAAATTAATACAAAAAAAATGAAATGGCCTAACGAAAAAATGTATATAAGTCTACTATATCCTTATAACAATTCAATAATAATAATTTGATTTCCCCAAAACGATTGTTATGGACCACAATTATTATTCTACTTCCTTAAGAAATGTCCAACGTCCTGAGCTTTCCACTAGAAATGCGAATAATGGTTGGTATTTTCGAAAAAGGTTCTCGAAAACGGTAGGTACTTTAATATTTAGGTATATTGTAAGGTTGTTATCATCATGGCAAAAATTCATTAGTCTTCGCGAGTAGGTATGATTCGCAGGGTGTCATTTCGATCGACACAATATTTACGGCAGCGAAAACCCATTCTGTATGACAGTTACCATTATGTAGTTTCAAAAGTAGGGAAACGATTTTCGTCGAACCGCCTATGTATATTTGCTACGGTTGTATCGCGTCTTAGCGGGACCATTTCATTGCACCGGTAAGGATGTTAAAAAGTTTTCGAACACCGTTTACTCGATGATGGTTTTAAATTTTGCTCTTTTATATTGTAAATCACATTTATTTATGGATGTTGATTCACTTCGAATTTTACGCAGTGCCTTTTTAATATCTTCTATTATATTTTCTTTTTTCTAAGGGCCTCGATATCCTATTATATTTAGAAAATTACACAAAACGAAAAGAAAAGAAGTTTACAATATTTGGCTTTTAAATGGAATGTCGCGCATCCTAACATTGACCTAACGATCATAGAATCGAGTCCTCAGTTAGTCAATGTCGTATCTTAAGCTTAATTCTTAATGCGTTTTTATTCAACCTTAAACCATTCCAAAAATCCCCATCGATTCGGATTTCTAGTTTACTCTGGCTTGCATCGATCTGCTAATTTGATTGGCTTTAGCAAGTAACAACAGCGCAAATAAAATTTGTCCTAATTTATTTAAATTTCGACATCGTTATACACTTAGCTTAGTTCCATAAAAAAAAAATTATAAATACAAAAAGGAAGGAAACCAAAAAATAAAACTCAGCCTTAACAGGAATTTGCTTTAAGTATTTAAGTTATGGTTTTTCGTTAATTGAGCCACCTAGAAGTTTCAGTAGCTGTTAGACCAACTTGTCTCAGACGAGATAGCATCGGTCTATAAATATCAGGAGTAAATGGCAGCACGACACCTCGTTCTTGGATTTCACCTAGAAAAAAAAAATTACAAAATGTGCTGTAGAACATACGACCGTCAAACTTACCATCTAAAATCATCTTAGCCGCAATAGCCGCAGGTGTTCCTACAGTCAATGCCATTGCCGAATGTCCATTGGGTTGGCCATAGGCAACAAAGTTAATACCACGCTCCTCACGACGTCCATCGCCCCAACGGATGATGACTTCATGACGCAGGATTACCAAGTCGCGTTCATGCGATTCTGTAAGTGAATTGAAATTGTGACGATTTCGAGCACCAATATAAATAGACTCAGCTTACCAAAAGCCAAACGCTTTGAAAGGTAATGACTCAACGTATCCAAGGGCGTGTTTAACTTCACCACCGGTGTATCATTCAGTAATCCTAGGCTTTCAATGCCATCGGCATCACCCACCCTATCGATCAGCTTCTGTTTCAAGTTTTCATAGAAAATACTTGAGTCCGCCATTCCTAGGAGATTTATAACCAATTGCCTCCAAGTCAACTCAGGTCCACTGGGGTGTAGCATTGGATGTGGCTCTGGGTCAATAAGTCCCAAGAGTTGCATCGGTTGAATAGATTCTGAGAAGCCCTTATAGCGGATAGTTCCTCGCACCAGGGTGTGAATGTCCCGTCCTAGCCCATAAAGCTCGGAGTACTTAGTTGAATCCCTATTCGGGAATCCCTCCAAAGCGAAGCCTGGGAGAAAATCTAAACTCTTTGGCGCTGACATCAGGTCTCCACCTCCCGAAATTTCTACTATTTGTCCCTTGTTCAAGTACTTGGCCGCGGAAAGAGTGTTCAGAAGGACTCCCCTCGGCGACCAAGAGAACTTATAACGCAAAGCGTTGTCAGAATGCTCCGGAGCTGGTAGCCCACCACAGTAACTGATGAACGACTCAACCACACCTCCATTCTCTTGCACATCATGAATGCATTCCAATGCGAGTAAGTGATCAATACCAGGATCAAGACCCACTTCGTTCATAATCGTGACACCATTTTTCTTTGCCTCCTCATGAAGCTCCTTGATCTCGTCATTGAGATAACTAGCAGTGACCATATGAGTCTTTTCGTCAACACAATACCTAGCAATGATTCCATGAAGACTATATGGCAAGAGTGAAATTACAACATCAGCCTTTCCGCAGAGCTCTTGAAGGTGTGCCGTACTCTCCTTGACATTGACATACAGACTCTCAACTCCGGGATAGATTTGTGCCAGTCTATCCGATTCTTCCTTCAACTGTGATGCCACAGTAATATTGACGCCCTTTTCGCGATGCAGCCATTCGACTAAAGGTGCCGACACCATACCCGCACCTAGGACAAGAATCCGCTTGTTGTTCTCCCAACTGCCTTCACCTCCAACCTTGTGCCGAGACTTCATCCTGGAAAAAACTGAAAACATGAAGTCTTTGTGTGATTAGTTGTTTTTTGAGCCACTTACGAATTATTCTCCCTTAACTCCTGGATGTACTCGTAATTATCCGTCAGCTTGCCATTGCTTGCAATTATAGCCGAATAGATGGGATAAGCGAATTTTTCATCCTCCAAGGGTTTAGCAGCATCACTGCTCAAGATGTCATTGACATAAGGCTGAAGTAGCTCACCAAACAAATCAGTGGACTCACGAGGTAATTGAGTTGGCATATTGTCAATCGAGCACACTAGAACACCGGGTCCCTTAAAACTCTTCGTATCCTTATTTCTATCAGCGTCGTACAAACAGAAAGGAGTGTCAATTGTTGTGCACTCGTTCATGAATTCAATAGAACCACCGGGATCTGCCGAAATATCACAAATGGCTAGCATGCGATGCGGCAATGATGGGGAACCCTTGCTTGTTGGTAGCCACGGTGTATTGGCCGGTCGTAGTAGACTTTTCGCGTCAGGAATGGAGATCAATTTTGGACTGCCTACAGCCCAATAAATCCCATTTATGATTACAGATGCATATGGAGCAATAGATTTGTTGAATATTGATACATAGCGTTCGGGATATTGATCGTATTCTTGCTGATCGAAGCCACCACCTTCGCGACGTTCCAGATGGTCTGATCTACTCACCTCGCATCCATAAAGTTTGTTTTGACCTAAAAGAACAGATTTGTAATTATGAAGAGGTAAAACAACTACAAATCGAGCAAACTTAAGTTTTGGTAGAACAGATACATAACACAAATTTTTATAACAGGAGTTATCTGATGAGTCTGATAGTTTCAGATTTTGAACAGATATCACGGATGTAATTTTGGAATGACGTGATCAATTACCAAATTTCAACGCTAAAAATGAAATTTACCACTCACTGATCATCAACGCCCAGCCTAAACCCTTTGCTCTAGAAAGCTGAAATTTTGGACAGAGGTTCCCTTTATGATGTATACAAGGAATAAGAAAGCATATTTTGAAATGAAAGGGGTAAAAGGGGGGGAGGGGGTCAACATTTTTAACTTTCATCCGATTGACTTAAAAATCGGTTTGTGTACTCTCTATGAGAAATAAAGAAAACAATTTTCTCAGATTTTGGAAATTCAACCCTTAAAGGGGTAAAAGGGGGGGGTTAAAGTTTGTATGGGCACATTTTTATTATCCATCCGATCGACTTCAAACTTTTTTCGATTTTGGAAATTTTGCTTGGGGCCCGAGTTATTGGCGATGACCCCTTTTATGGAGGGCCTTTTCTTAACTCACGAATCGTTCGTCGTATCGATTTGAAACTTTTTAATGAGTCCAAACTTCATCGCTGTTGAATATTCTGATCGCACCATCTAACTCCAGCGTACGTACGTACTCCAAAGATATTCAAGCGGAATTCTGTAAGAATGGGGTTATACTGCTAGAAAGTGGTACACATCCTCACGATCTTTCCAGTTGCATATGATGTACAGTATAGGAAGATCTGGTCAGTGTGGAATATAATTAAGTATTTCCTAAGTAAGGAACATGTAGTGTCCCGCAGATAGTGGCTCCGTCTGCTGTAGTATGATCTGTGTTGAGATGCCAGCGCTTCACCAACAAATATTGATCATATAATTTTGGAACTGTTTTCTCCAATAGGGCGTTAGACATATTTTTCAGAGATACTAATTGCTTCTTAAGTACTATCTTAGGTAGGTTTCCTGCACGATATATAAATATAAAAAAAGCCAACTAACTGACTGTGAAGGAATCTCTGTGTTCAAATCCTGAGGACTGCGCGAGCGAAGCCGCTAGTCTTCCATAAATGTGAAGATACACCTATATCGCCTTAAACACTTTGTTGTATGGGAGGTGCCACATCATTCAGGCAAACGTTGAGCAAGAGATCACAGCCACAACCACTGTAAAATCACTAACTAAAGCTTAAGATTCTCAAAAAAATTTTATGTTGTCTTTGCGTCCGAGTAAGCGAATGATTGTTAGAAGCTAGGCCTAGAAATCCTAGACCGATTTAGTTTTATACTTTGCCCTGATCGAAATCAGTTCAGAAATGTTTAAGTTTGCTCACGTACCAAAGGATTCGATGTGGTTTCATCGCCACTCAATAACTATGTAAAATATCACTGTGAATGACCCATTTTCTTGATACGTGGCATGAAGCCGCTTCGAAGGAAACCTAGTGCCCCTAAAACTATTATTGATACTTTAATTATATAGTACCTATTATAATACTGTCATTATCGCACTATAGATAGCCCTTTTTATGCTATCCTTTTTTTGGGAGGCTGGTCACGACATGCATCCATTCATATTTTTAACAAATATATAACTATAGAAATTAGCTAGTGCAATATGCAATATTAAGTATGCTAAAGAGTTCTTAAATTAATATCTAAACTTCTACTGATAATGTTTCGAAATACATTTTTTTTTCTAAATTTTAGTTACCTCTTAGGCGATGTGAACTATAATAATAAAAATGTTAATTTTGGTAATCAATACAACTCACTTCCATGTTCAGCGACTTTCCTCAACATCTCTGGTGGTACATACTCAATGGGTAGCTCCTGGAAAACTTCCTGTGCGCCTTGCGAAACATTACCCGATCCGGTAAATACAAATGTTAATGGCCCAATCGACCGTGGCATCATTCCCAATGCAATCTCATAGCCACAATCTCGAATTGCCTGCCTTGCCATCGATGAGTTCCTATAGTTGTGTGCCGGCCCAATATGCATAAATGGAGTATGATGGCCCAGAGCAAGCAATCTTAATCCAATTCCGTGCAAAATATTCACCATTCCAGCGATGCCGGCATATTTTCCAAATGCCACCTGACGCGATCCCTTTTCATCGATAATCCGCTCATAATCGATAAGCCTTATTTTCTACGAAGAAATGTACGCATATAAAAGGATTATCACTTTGTTCACTGTCCATCGGCTCAAAAATATACCTTCTCTAGCACTGCATCCAGCAGTGGCATGTTCGACTCCTGTGCCTTAATCGTATGTGAGAAGAAACAGTACGTTTTTCCTGGAATCAATGCCTCGATGGGGACCTGTTTTACTCCAAAAATCACGGACGCCTCACTAATGTCCTCCTGGATGACGGCTCCTGAGCTTAAGTATGCCTGTTTTGAAAAAAAGATATTGAGAGGGAAAAATTTAATTGCAACTGCAAACAGAATAATGGTATAGGTACTATATAATATTATATATAATATATATTGCACATTCACTCATGTTGTGCATTTAAAGCTTACAGCGGGATAACGCCGTAAGCCATTTCATGCTCACGCGTTTTAAAACATTTTTGAATGCATGGTCTTTTTGGTCCTCTCTGATGCCGGTGCATTGCAGTAAACTGATAAATCCAGATTCTTTACGGATTATACTTTTAAATGTGCTCTCTAGAAGGGGTGCTTGCTGACGCATAATGAAATTCCGTTATAATGCACAACGCTTCATTTTAAATTAATATTATTTTTTACTCAGTGAAGGGTGGAGTTGGAGTAAACCCTTTCGATTGATATACCCAAAGAAATTTTAAGTCTGTCGGTACAAAAAAGGATAAAGACCGTAAATTAAAAACCGTACACAGGAGCAATTAGTTGAATTTGTTTAATTTAAAGTGTTAATTTTAAGTCGGACGTATTTACTTTTTATCTGACAGGTGCAGTGAAATTAATGGGAGTTTGGTGAAACTCCAACTCAAAGAGGATCAAAATAAAATGCAATTGTGCACAAATTGGACAACGTCGTGATGGCTAATGAAAGAGCGCATACATACTATTAAACGCTGTAATGCTATGATTGTATATTATTAAATAACGCAGGACTTCGAATGAGTCTAACTAAAGTAAGAGTAAGGCACTTGGGTTAAGTTGTTTCAAATTGATTTAAGGAATGTGTGCGTAGGGCTTTATGGTTATTGTGCTGGACTGCTGTGCGAGGGGTCTCAGGTTTGATCCTCGGAAAAAACATAAATTACCTACATCTTAAGGTCTTTTTCCACTGCACCCCCTCTTGCGAACGTTTGAGAAATATCCGAGAGTATAACTGTCCTAAAAAAGCTTTTCAATTCAGCCGTTGGGATTTGCATTTGGCATACAATTAAATGTCCCTTCCATATTCTTTCCAAAAATAACAACTCATACTAACGAATGTTTGTGAGATGTTGGGCCCATACGGACCTGTTGCGCCAACTATAATTTTTTTTAATGCATGTGTGTTACGTGATGTTAGCTTCTTATTTGACGCAAACTCATGGAACCAAAACTAGTTATGTATATGAATTAAAATCAATCGGGAGTAAATTCATTACAATTTTATTATGAATCGGCCAAAACATATAGGTCTAATAATAGTCTATTCGCGTCTATTGTTGTATTTGCGATTACATCTTTTTATGATGATCTCAAATTAATTATGTAGTTATATTAGTTAAATCCACAAAGTGGCATAGTATTCTTTTCTATATAATTAAAATAATAAAAATTTAATAGTATTAAAACAAAAAAATGTTACTTATGTCATGAGAAACGTCTTCAACAATTACACAATACTTTATTATTGCTATGCTTAATAATATTTTGACAAATTAGCCTATAAATATGCAACGACATTTTTCTTACTACATATTTCTTTATATTAAGGGTATTCATGCAACGTCGTATGTTTTCCATTTGCGTAAAATGCTAAGTTTATGACACACGACGTGTCACGTTTCATGAACGCCCCAAATAGCTGCTTGCGTAAATGATGGTAAACCAATCAGCTGTTTCACATGAGAGGCAACGAACGAATTGATAAAATGCGATCAAAGCAATTTTAATTGAATTATAAAGACAAAAATGCACATTACTATGCCAAGTGTTGAATTGGAATTTTCGTTATTTAAAACCTTTTAAAATTTGTTTTATTAAAACAATTTGATGCATTAATTAATTATCCTATACTTGAAATAGTAAAATGTGCAATTTCTATTTATAAATGCATCAAAAGTATTATAAATGCATGCAAAGTAATTTTTTCTGATTTCGCGCCCTTATTTCAAGTGTGAAATGACGTCGTCGTAAGTTTACCATCTCGATTTTCCACCCAAATTCGCGTAATAAGTTTACCATCTTGTGGTAAATGATTTCCCATACAAATTTTGACAGTTCATTTAGCACGTCGTAAACTTGGTAAGTTTGTGCATGACCCCTATTATCTTTCTATAACATTTTGTGTATATAGGTATACAATATACATATACATAGGTATTGTGAATTTCGTCTATAAATATGCAATGCATAATTTTTTTTTTTTTTTTTTTTTTTTTTTTTTTTTCATTTTATGGTGATAATTACATATATTTAAATCAACAATTGGGTTTTCTTTTATTTTGTTTTGTGAAAATAAATACAACGTAAATTTACATATTCCATTTGGTCCATATTTTATAAAATTCCGTTTTGAAATAATGCCGTAATCGGTACGACAAAAACGAGTGTAGCCTGAAACAAAGCTATCCGCAACTAGATAACACGTTTGCGGCTAAAAAAAAAAAAGAGATGGCTCAATCAACTCGACTATCCGCCATGCCCCACCTTCCCCTATTTCTAAGTACATAAGGAATATGAAAACGAACAAATTTTGATTTAAAATTACAATTGGCAACACCTTAAACTTTTGATGTTACATTTTACATATCACTATATTATACTAGCTTCATACACATACACATACATATTAATTGACATGATATTCATACTGCACATTGTTGTCATTTACTGATCTTGTTGTTGTTTATCTGCCTCACTAAACATTTTGTTAAACGTCATAAAACTCATTATGATAATACAGTTCATCCTCGCATTGGTGTTTATTTTTAGACATTTTCGCGTCTGAAGTTTTTTTATTTGTTTGTTTGACAAATGTTTTGATAAGATAACCAGAAAAATATTATGGGAATTTTCCACACAAATTCATATCTTGGATTTTTATTACCTTCCGATTGGAGTGTAGTGACACGAGACATATTATAATGTATGATTGACCTACTGCAGAATAGCAGACCATAATCGGAGAAAAAAAGTGAGACAAATGAATTTTTTCACTGACGTCACAAATGTCAAGGATTAACGTATTGGGAATGATAATGAAAATGTGATAACCCACTCAATGATCAGACCAAATGAATTGAAAACAACTTTTAGCACGTGCTAGCATTGAAATAGAATGTGCACGGAGAAATAATTTTTAAATTTTGCAAATACATAATTGTGACTAATCTTTGATTAGGTGGGGGTCTGACAAAGATAAGAAGGTTATATTAAGGGTCACGGCGATTTTTTTATAATTAATAAAGTAATTTGATCTGTTTGTACATGTATGCAGATAAACGCCCAATTTGAGAATTGAAGAAGAATTCCCGAGTCCACCTGTGCATTTAGGATGGATGAATTTAGAATGAATAACATTCAATTGAAATTGCATGTCAAGACCATAGTAGTATTAGTGGCGCATTTTGAACAATTGACTCAACTTTAGTAAACGTATTATTTTGACACTAGGTATGTAGCATAACTTGATATTATGGTTGCCGTTAACTTCGATTTATTCATTAACTGAATTAAAAAAAAGTGCGGGATGAAGTGGACAACTACATTATATCGAGTGCTTAGTACTTCCCTACTTAGGTTCATCTGCAGTTAGACCGGTCCTGCCTCTTTAGTTGCGCACTCCAAGTTGGTTTAGCTCCTTTTCTACATGTGGTGGCCACATTTGGCGAGGAAATCCTGGATAGCGTTGACCATCTTTATAACAATCGAAGACTCTGCAGCCCGGAGCGTAGATGTGATGCGCTATATGTCTTAACCATCTCAAACGCCTAATGCGCAGTTTGTTGGCTACCTACGTCTATGTAGCTGTTCAGCTCGTAGTTCGTCGTTGAATCGTTCCCTCAAGAACCTGTTAACGCAAATATGACGAAATATCTTTCTCTTGAAACGACCAAGCAGGATATCTTCGTCCACTTATTTTTGTTAGGTTCCATGATTTAGATCCGTAGAGCGGTACCCATGGTTTAAAGATAGGAATTGAGATTGAAATAAAAATCTTTATTCATTATTATGAATGGTCCATGGTATTTTTTATAAACACAATTTCATTCATATCTCAGTGGCAGTAATTTTGTGTTGAGGATAATTATTCCTCTTCGGTTTTTTTGGTGAAATTTGTGATGCAATGAGACTATCACTCCTATTGTCGTTGTCGTTTACGACTCTAAAAAAAAAACGACACGACTGTTTGGTATTGGCGACTAAAAATAAACGACTTTTGTCGCGGCGACGATCGACAAATGGCGTCTGAAATATCAAAAAATGTGGATTGTATTTTTCGACGCCGATCGTCGGTATTGCGTGAGGCGTTTTGTTACGACGTTTGTCGTGGAAATGATACATTTCTGTCGTCGACTATTTTGCGGACGACGTGTTAAAAAAAAGTATGTGTACTTAATTTTTAGTTAACAAAAAGACAATTATAGTTATTTTGCAGAATGGAGATAACAAATAAAAGGCAATTTCTTAATCGGCTATGGGACGACATAGCGTTATCTCTGAATGGTCTTTGACCACCTTCGACTTCGATAGTCTAAAATACATTTAAAATCTGAAAATAATTGTTATTAACACAATCAGGGTTCGGACTTTACTGCAATTGCAGTAGATCTACAGCAATTTTAGGAAAAAAATAACTGCACCACTGCGCTCGACGGGCAATCTACTGCAATTTATGTGAATTTCGGAAATCTAAAATCAAAATTGAATATTCTTGTGCATGCCATCTCGTTTTCACTGCATTTGCCTTGCATGAACTGATACTGAAGTCAAGTCTCAAGTTTGTCTTTCTCTGTTTCTAAATTTATTGTTGTTGTTGTTCTGCTCTGCTGTCGGCTGTCGCTTTTTTTTTCTTTCCATATTTAAAAAGCATTCAAAAAACCTCAGCTGGTGGAATTGGAAATTTTGAATCAATTTTTTGCATTAAATCTGTTTTAAATTTGTAATAAATTTTTACCTACCTACTTTTTACACTACTTGTAAAAGTAAGTTCTATAATATGTACCTAACGCTAGAGCTTAAAAAATCAAAGATTTGTGATCTCATAAACTAACACCATTGCTGATTTCATTTGTCTTTGGAGTTTAGAAACATTTTTTTTAAATACCTATCTATAAAGTATTTTGTGCTGTCGAAATGCAGAATATGTTTCGTTATTGTTAGTTTGTTTTCAAACTTTTTACAGATTGTTGGATTTTTAGGCATGTTTCAAGACATTAAAGGAAACTTAAAAGATCATCGGTGTTCACACAATTTTGATGCTCACTGTATATGTAAGGTACAATTTGCAATTTATTATTTATTATAATACTATATCTCTTCATAATCTTAATTATATGTTATAAGTATAACAGATATTATAAACATTGTTATATTGATCACAAAATTCTAGTGAAAGATAATGATGTAGGTATGTATTATTTTTCAGTAGGTACCTAATCTACTTTTACGCTGTCAAGCTCGTTATTTACTGCTAAGCAAATAAAAACAAGAAAACGTTGCGAATTTGGAATAAGAATAGAAATGAAACCAAATCAAGATTAATATTGCATCAGATAGGCAGCTTTAGTATAGTTATACAGTTCGATATTATTGTTCCTAGCAACGGGAACTGGTGCTATTGTCACTCGAAACTTGTTATTTCTGCGATAAGGCTTCTAATCGGACATGAAAATATTTTGGAAACATCATGGTTAAGGCTAAGTTAATAGGAGTATTATCAACGCTTTTTAATAGGTATACCTACCCACGTGCGGAATAATATCAAAAACAGGAACTAATACACGATTTAAGCTCGCAATTGATCGGTGTTAATAAAACGAAACACCAATACTTTGAATAAAATCAGATGAATAAGAATAGATTAGATGTCTTATTTCTTTAAAGATGAGTATAAATCGGAGTTCATTCCATGAAATGACAACAGAAATATGTATTAACTAAATTCTTAGAATCATATGCTGAAAATTAATAACCCGTACCTGACCCGTACCTACTTATCCAATCCTGTCACCCGAGGAAAACATAATATAGATAGTCATACTCTGCACTATCTTTAACATATTTGTTCCTTTTCCTTGAACTAGTCTTTAAACCAAACAGTGGTAGCTGCAATAACTGTACGTATAATCAAAAAAGTGGCTTAATTTAAGAGTTTTATTACGGCTGAGATATATGTAAATATAATCGATTTTTTCTGAATCTCTAAACATCTCAAAATCGCTTCAGGATACCGCAAGTGTGTTCCACGCGAAGCTTCTTGCTAGCAGCGAGGATAGCCCCTAAAGTTAAAGCTGCCATCAAACATATTGCTTCAATGAATTCTCAAAATTAGTGCTAAAATGTCGAAACGGACTGGCTTCACTTGATCAGTTTAAGGTTACCCTGATTTTGATTCCAGGGGATAGCTACGTTTATGGAAACAAACATGCTATAATGAGCTGGTCAGGCAAGACTCAGCCCTTCACTGCTCACTTACGGAAACAGTTCACATCCTGATTGAAAGCCAAGATCAGATGGAAAAGGACGATGAACTGTGCCCAAAGCCCGACTACTCCTTCTAAGCAATACGCAAAAAGATATTGCTAAAATAACAGCGATCACCACAATGCCACACTGGCCTATAGGGCATCAGTTGCCATAACGCAACCGAAAAAGAAACTAAGCGTCTATCCTGCATTAGCTATGATCAGAGACATCAAGCTCTAAGGAATACATTTCTTTTACTCAATTGAGGAAGTATCGAAGAGTAAGTTACAAGTTTTGACAGAAAAAACTCGTAATCTTGAACCTGGTTTTGAAGTTCAAAAAGGCGGAAAATATAAGATGGTTTTGAGAGCGTCAATTTCGTATAATCCACCGAAATAAAAAACGGACCCCGCTATACCTTTACGCCTGTGTTGCACAATCAAATTGAAAAAAAAAAAACTATGAATATTGCGTGCAACAGAGAATGCAAGTGCATTCCTATACTGGCTTCAATTAGACTATTTAACTGCAATAATTTTATATTCTTGCCATATCTTTTGTCGTATCGCATGTGTTGACAATAAATCGGTCAGTTACTAACAAAACTAGTTTTATGGATGAAAACCAGATATAGATTTTATATTTAATATAAGACTTTCTATTTTTTTTTATGTTAAAGGTTTTGACAACAAACTCAACGTTTTTTTAAGATATTTTGAAAAATTAATTAATTTTGAAAAATTAATTTTCTTAAGTATTGTGGTATTTTTCATTTAATTGAAACACTTACTTGCATTGGATAGGCTCTTCTATTCGAAGGCTGAACAATAACTTTCACACCTTGCTTCACTAATTTTTGAACATGTGACGGTCCAAATGGTGCTCGACGCTCCCACACTGATTGATCCTCCCGGCGGATGGCGATCACTTTTCCTTGCTTAAATAAGAATAAAAGAATCTCTTTTAATTGATATCACTTTAATTTATATAGGTACATTATATAAATATTATATCGCATCACACAAAATTGGATTGCATTTTTATATTTAAGAAAAAAAATAAATATTTTACATGTCTCATCCTATTGAAAGACAAACGCACTAATTCCTTAACGGAAGTGACTCTTGCTCCGTTTCCCTGTTGCAATATGCGCATCATTTTGTTACCCGTGTTGCAAAACTGATTATGAGTCTTTTTTTCTTAATTTTTCTTTTTCTATTTCGCACTTGCAACACTATAAACGCCACTGTTAAAAAATTATAACGATTCAGCTCGCTCAACGTTCCGAGATAAAATGCGAGACCGATCCCACCATCCAACAGTGAACTGCCGATCAGTGTTAATATTTTTCTGTTTTTCGGACGTGATAAGATTACATTCAGTTAAAAATAAAAAAAAAAATAAAACAGATTAAAAATAAAAATCATATAGAAAACATAAAAAGGCTTTAGGACGGGCAAGGGAAATGATTCTACTGATAATAAATAACTCCATCGGATGTAAGCACCTGATAACGCAGAAACTTTTATAGATAATCACATGTAGTGGTACTAATCGAGAAGCAAGGAGCTGGGACTGCTAATCGATTGATGAATGATAATACTCGGGAGCGTGCTTTGGCATCGTATAGTGCCTTATCAGCGATCCATTGAATTGCAATCAGTGAGCACTTTTGTTTTAATTTGTGTGTGTGGGATATTGATTTTTTTTTTTTTTTTGCGTTTAAGATCCTTATTACTCTTGATAAATTGCTCGCTGAAAGATTTGTTTTCAACCGATAAGATTTTTGATATAAACTCGAAGTGGGGAATACCTACAAGTTGAAGAAGGTGTGTACCTAATTCGTGGCAAATTTATATACTTGACACTCTTGACGTAATTACTTGTTAAGTCAGCAGGGGGCCTTGTTATCATTTTGAAGCAAACATAATAAAAAATAAATAAAAATTAAAACGGAGAAAGTGTTTCTGAAGGCCATGCTGAAGTAGCACATTTTAAATCGATGATTCCATTCCAACGACTGAAGGTTATTTCAGATTTTAATGGGGACATTAATGAGAGGGTGCATTCATTTTATTATTAAAGAAGAATATGGGAAGTCGTGATTATTGGGGTTTCATAAATAATAATTATCTACGTAGATATAGGTACTACGAGTTTGTTATCTTAAGCGAGCCTTGTCTGTATGGATAAAGGGGCTTCGATGTTATTTACAGCTCTATTTTTGCAATCTAGAATAAGTATGGTGTAGCAGGCGCGCGTAGCAACTGCATATTATAATATAATAATGTATTAATGTAGCTTGATTAGCAAACGACAACATCGCAAAGCAGGGTGCCGTGAAATAACGCTGAATTCCAAAAAAAATCAAATTTTATTTTCTCAAATTCTAAACGTTAAAATAAATAGAAATATTTACTATATTATAATATGTATTATAATACAATATACATATTAGGTATATTTTCAATTTGCAGAAATATAACTTTTATTTTCCTAAATCCTATATAAATAGAGCTACCGAACACTTTTTCCATCCACTGCTTTCTGAAATAGATCAAAGGACACGGTAGTGCACCAGCCAAGTTTTCTTTTAAAGGCACTTCACCTTTTTACAGGAACAAACTCAGGCTGTTTTGGACCCCCTCTAACTTCGGAACCGATTGAGCCAAAAACTTCAAACTTGAAACATTTATCAAACTCACTAAAAAGGTCGACCTCTCCAAATTTCATCTCTATAGCAATAGAGATGATGATCATCATCTAAGGGCCAAATCATTGGATATCTAAATAAACTTCTGGATAGCTAACCAAAGATAAACCAATAAATAGTTACTTCCCGTCTTTGTGTTGCACCATTGCAAAATTATGCCTGGATAAGTAACCTTCGATTATTTGAATTTTGCCAATACTACCAATATTGAAAACACGAAAAATGTACTGAACTGTCAAATAAATGGCAAATAAAATACAAGATAGAGCAATACAAGAAAAAAATGAAACTTGGATAAAAATCCTCCAAGAATTTAATGCGAATTCGACAAGTTATTTTCGGACGGTTGAAAGTATTCGCTACCGTTCGCAAAAGAAAAAAACAAAGAAAACGTATTCGGATGCAAAAATGAAAATTATAGGTAAGTTTCATTGCATTATACCTACTTGCATGTACATACTTATATCCATTTATTTCATTTTAGCTCCGAATTCAAAAATAGATCGTGAGAGATTGGTAAACTCTCTTGAAGAATTTGGCACGTCAGATTGGGGTAGCGTGTCAAAAGCTGTTGGTGCATCTGAAGATTCATGCCAGGAATCCTTTAATTCATTAGTTAAAGAATCGAAAACTGAGGCTTCTAATCAAAAAAAGGAATTGTTTAAAACGGGTACGTAATTATACATAATATGTAGATGTCTCAATTCCAACTTTGCACATGCATTATTTAAAGCCAATTGGTTAATTTATTTCAATTTCAAACTTACATGAAACCTCTTGCATAGGAGGTGCGCCTATAAAGCAGCCAAAAGAGATTTACGAGAGAGTAAAATCTTTAATCGGACCATCAGTGGATGGACTTTATACTATGTTTGATAGCGACAGCACCTTCAATAAAAACAACAAAATCTGCTACCACCGAATGAAATAGAAGACCCCATCGAAGTTGAATGCATTTACTGCGAAGTGCCAGAAGAAGAAACGGAGGTACTAGAAAATGATTTTGAAGCAGTTGAAGAAGTTCCACATTGCAGTCTTCAAACAGACCAGTGGTCCAGAAAGACGTTGAAGAGAAGGAAGGATGAGTCACTCGTTGAGCCAGCAGTTGTAGTGGAAATTGCAGAAACAAATCGAGTACTTGAAGCACCCAAAGGTGAGATTGTTTAAAAATTATCGTTGAATATTGCACATGCGAAAATGGCTCGAAGTTTTCATTTGTGCTCTATTTGTCACACAAGTAGATATTATTATTACATAGATGCATTTAATATTCTCTTTTTTTTTTCAATTAAATAGCATGCAGGAGAAGACCTCAACAAAAAAAAACGTTTCCAATTCCTTTTTGACTTTGAGTGAAAAGAAGATGGAGCTGGTTGAGATTCAACGAGAAATAGCGTATTTGGATTGGATTTACAAGAAAAAAGAAATCAGAGCGAACACAATGCCAAATTAAGAAAAATTGAGCTAATAATAAAGGAATCTGAGCTGGAGCTAGTACAGCTGAAATTAATAACAGCAAAAGGAACTGACACCGAAATACATTATTTTTAATTTGTAGGTAACAAGAATGTTATTTATAATACTTTTAATTTTTTAAATGAATTCATTAAAATCTTATTGTTATGCTATTGGTGTTGTATTATTTTAAAATAAAACTGGAGTTTGAATCGTGTTAAGAGCACATTCCATCAGAGCCTGTAATATTAAAATAGTTAATATGTAACCAACATCAAAAAAGTATAGATATTTATACCTTGCAAAGTGTTGCTCAATCAGCACTTGTCGTTCTCGTTGGTCGGTGTTTCGATGCACTATGTTATTTTGTCCATCTACTGCCTGCAGGTCAACTGGTTCAATTAAAGGTGAAAATTCAGGGTCATATGGAGGCAAAACATCTCCTTGCTATAAGGCAATGTTGTGCAGTACGGCTGTAGATATTATTATGCCGGGAATTCTTCTCAATTTTATATTATTGTTGAAATGTAATTTTTTATTTAATTTTTGACAACACCACTTTGAACTTTGTTTTACTACTTGACGTTTGGGCACGGCTATCCAGCGTTTCGAGACTGGATAAATATTTTATGAATTTATCCATGGATAGATAAATAAGTGTAGACCTGCAACACAATTTTTACCTAATCAGCGGAATAGAGCTAAACAGTGAATAAAAGAATAAATACTGCTATCAAATGAGCTTGGTGCAAGTGGCCCTTAGTGATCTATGATCATCATCTCTATAGCAATAGAGCAATAAATAGTTACTTCCTTACAATTTGGAGAGGTCGACCATTTTAGTGAGTTTGATAAATGTTTCAAGTTTGAAGTTTTTTATGAAGCACTCCCGGCCATCCTAAAATCGTGAAATTTGGCAGAATGCTACATCCTGTGGTGCATACACTGGGAAAAGTCCAAAACTTGAGATTTTCCATTCAGGGGGCGTGGTATACGCCCACATTTGAAAATGGGTTATTATTTATTTGGACCACTTCTCATTGCCGTAGAATGATGAAATTTGGTACAGCGGTAGAACTTACATTGTACAGAAAGAAAAAAATCTAGGCACTTATATTCTTCCTTCAGGAGGCGTGGTATCCGCGCACTTTTGAAAATCGGCTATTATTTATTTGGGCCACTTCCAGCTGCCGTAGCATGTTGAAATTTGGTAGAGCGGTAGGACTTGCAGTGTACGAAAGGAGAAATTTCAAAAATTAAAAATTGTCCATTTAAGGAGGGTGGAATCTGCTCACTTAAAATATGAATAGAAGCAATCTATCTGCTGAATATACTTTTAATGAATAGTTTATAAGAAAGAAAGCCAAAGTGATGGTAGTCAGTGTCTATTGACATATTTATTAAAAAGCGAAGAATTTTCAACGTTGTTTGTGAAATCTAATAAAAAAAAACTTTGCAAAGAAGATGTTTTTTGTATGGGAGGTGCCACGGGCCTTTGTCCAATTTTGACCAATCTTCACAGCAACACTCCTGGGCCAGTGCCCAAGATTGCCTGCAAATTTTAACTTAATCGATTTGGCGGTTTTCGAGGTATACGATTTTGATTGGTTTTTTTTTTATGGTGCGTTTAAGGGTCCGTATACTAGTACGTTTACCCTACAACATCTTTATAACGTGAACTTGGAATACACAGAGTGCTGTTCACTTGTTTAGACGCACAAGATAGTTACGTTTTAATTCTTGGTTTTTGTTTTTTTTTTGTATTATGTGGAACGAATCGCTTTTTGGAAATACAAAAATTACAAATCCGCCATGAAAAGCGATCCTCCGCGCATTTGGGAATAAGCCCCAAGGCCATAAAATCATTAATATGATGAAAAACACAGAAAGCGGAAGGATGCAGTACCTGGGGTATCGTTTTTTGTATCCCTGCGGATGTGCCACAGGGGTATAAAAAGAGCTGCAACTGATATAGTTTGCATTAAGTTTTAACAACTGCGTGATCAAGTGTTGAAGAAAAGTTTGTGTATTTAATATTTAACTAACTAAAAGATAGTGTGGGCGCAGTAGCGCAGTGGTTAGTGTGCTGGACTACTATGCGAGGGAACCCAGGTTCGATCCCCGGGAAAACACAAATTACATCTTAAGGTTTTTTCTACTGCGCCACCTCTCGCGAACGTCTGACAAACATCCGAGAGTATGACTGTCCTGAAAAAGCTTCTCCATTCAGTCGTTCGGACTCGGCATAAAATTGTAGGTCCCTTCCATTCGTCCCTAAAATAGAAACTCACACAAAACGGAATGGTTGCGAGAAGCTAGGCCTTGGGTGTCTACCGCCTGTTGGCGCATTTATTTATTTTTTTTTTTTAACTAAAAGATAGTTACATATTCTTTAAAATGAAAATCACAAATAACAATTTCAACAGTTAAGTGAAAGAAATGGAGAAAAATATTCCGTTGGCAAAATCGTTCACAAAGGGCCTAACAAAACGTGTTACGTGATGTTAATCGGCAATGGGACGAAATAGCCTTATCTCTCAATTGTCTTGGACCACCTTCGATTTCGATAGCCTAAAATACATTTTGGGGAGAGTACGATAACTTAGGCGCCAAAAATTGATAACGGTTTTTTTGTAGAGGGGTTAAATATAAGCATTTTTTACTATGGGAGGGGGGGGGTCTATCTGGCTTCGTTAAGGCGGGAGGGGAAATTTAAAAAAAATAATACTTAAAATGAAAAAAAAAAAAAAATATTAAAAAACATTGGCAACACTTATACTAAAAGGCTATATCGTTTTTGAGCTGGGAAAATGTATGTTCCGTCTTGTAAAGGATAAGCTGAGTCATTTGCTGGCATATTCAATATCCATCCATCATTAAAATTTCCCACTTACAATATGGTTTTGGGATGCTGGGGAAAAATTCGGTTGTTGCTTAGATTTAGAAATGAAACAACAACGTCTCAAATAAACTGGCCTGTAAAGAATCGATAGTTTTTTTTATCAATCTTATCTTATCTTATACAGAATTTCCTTAGTTGCTCGGGATAGAGCTCTACTAATCAATTGCCTTCCTAGCCCAAAGAAACAACGGTTGGTAAGAGTTATTCTTCGCTTAATTTCTTCTGAGATGCTGTCACAATTTATAGCAGAACCGAGGTAGACAAAGTTTCTTACTACCTCAAAGTTATAGCTGTCGATCGCGACGTTTTGTCCGATTCTACGATCTTGTTGACAGCATATACCTGGGGCCAGATTATGTAAGACGAAAACGATCGAACGTTTTCGTTTCGACAATAGCAGTCTCTGTCTATTGCCACAGGTATGATAGAGACAGGTTTAGTAAAAACGAAAGCGTTTTTCGTTTCGTTTTTTACAGAATCCCACCCCTGGTTTTGCCCTCTTTGACTGCTAGTCCCATTTTAGCCGCTTCCGCTTCTATACTAGCAAACGTACCAGTGACAGCTCGTGGTGTTCTACCAATTATGTCAATATCATCGGCGTTTGCAAGTAATTGGACGGACTTTTGAAAGTTTGAAAGATCGTGCCTTATGTGTATTGGCCTTTGTGTTTTGACATCAAAGGTTTCGGTAAGGTCGTTACCGACCTTGATGCAGCAGCGAGCTTTCTCCATCGTCATCCTACACAATCGAACGAGTTTTGCAGTGATACCAACGGTAGACATGGCTCTGTATAGCTCGTGTCTAAAGATGCTGTCATACGCGGCTTTGAAATCGATCAAAAGATGGTGTGTATCCATTTGGACTTCTTTGGTTTTTCCAGGAACTTTCTAAGTGTGAAAATTTAATCGAAGGTGGACTTTCATGGCCTAAAACCGCACTGATAGGTGCAAATCAGGTTATTTACGAAGGGTTTAAGGCATTCACACAATATGGCAGATAGGATCTTGTATGAGATTTTAAGAAGACTGATACCTCTGTAGTTGGCGCAGTCTCCTTTCTTGTGGAAGCGAGCTATATAGCAGATATCTATATTTTGGATGTCCTTTTTTCTATTCATTTTATTCCTGATCTTGATTATATGTAGAGTCTCGAGTGTATACCTACCGTTTTGAGGTATGTCTCTCCATCTGAAGCACAGTTGCGCTGTCAAAGTCCAGGTTGTGGTTCTCTTGGATGGTATGGTTAGCGAGTCCAGTTTTTCCACCGTTTTTTGATTTGATATCCAACCGATGATGGATGGACATTCTTTGGGATAGAAACTGTTTAGTTGTACCGATGTAACAAAGGTCACAACTTTCAGTGGCGTTGCCCATGCATTTTTCCATGCATGTGCATTTGCTTCGTGGCGAGGACCGATTTCATGAGAAAATCACTTTAAAAAATGCCCAAGTCTAAAGTTTGCAGGATTAGGATTTACATGGCCGGTCAAAGTGGGATAGTAGATAGAGAGGCATGGAATGCGTGACATTATTTAACAATACTTTAATGTTTCGTTAAGGCTGCAAAAAAGTTTTTAAGGTTTAAGTCTTATTCCCAATATATTTCCAATAAAATCCTCAATTTTTTGAAAAATCAGGCCTAAGTTCTATTCCTTAATTCTTACCCCTCACTACACTAATTCACTTCGTTTCATTTATTTAATTGGTATATGCTTACAAATTAAGACATAAATTAACTTATTTATAATTAGGTATCTTATAGTACAGTAGTCCCTCGATAATGTGAATTTCTCTAAAATGTGAATCGGCAAAACTTTACATTGTCGTCATCTCTATAATGTGAACTTCCGAAATTTCCAACCTCTAAAATGTGAATGTAAAAGTTTCTATATTTCTCTTGTTTCTCGTGCTCGTTTTGCGTGCGATATTAAGGACTAAATAACTGTTATTTGTCTTTAGGTTGTAAATAAAGCTGCAGACTAAATAGAGAAGACAACAACTGCCATTTGTTGTTGCATCTAAACAAAAATTGCACCGATTTTTGTCGATTAAAGATAAGTGCAAAATTTTACGCGAACTAGATGCTGGACAAGTACATCCTGGATTTGCCTGAAAATTATGGTGTGTCAAAGTCAACAATTACAGGAATAAAATTAAATTCGAAGAAGCTGTTGGACCATTTGAAACAAACTGAATTTGAAACAAAATTTATAAATGATAAGATACATAATTATAAATGTTTTTTTTTTTTTTTTTTGTTTGAAATGAATAAAATTATTTTATTTTCGTTTTTCTTCTGAATTGATAAATAATATTAAAACTGTGCTTTAAAAAATCATTCAATGGAATCGTTTCAATCAATTTAGTAAGTACTGAAGAAAAGTTCCAGTAATGTGTATCCCTCTAAAATCCGAAAACACCTTCTTTTAATTAGTTCACATTATCGAGGGACTACTGGAATAGGTATAGTGAATGTAAAATTAAATTCAATTATGCTTCAAACTGCTAAAGGAACTGTTAAGAAATTTAAAACGAAATGAAACATGAATGTTTACTATATACAAGCAATAGGTAAATAAAAAGAAAGATACAAAAGATCGAGACAAAAAAGTATATATACAATAATAACATGCCTCTCCATTCAATTCATTAAAGTTAAAAAAAAAAACTAAAATCAAAATCAGTTGGGAAAATTCCAAATAAAAGGACTTGAGTTCAGTCCGAAACTGTCCATCGCAGTGTTGCCTTACTTTCGCACATGCCATGATGAAGTAAGGGAACAGCTGTCATAGCTAAGAATTGGAGCAAAAAGTTTTTTTTTATATACTTTGCTAACGGGTAAGTACATTGATATGAATATCCTACGTTAGTGTCCTAATAAATATAACTCTTTATAAATAAACCCAAATATTTGATGGAATCAACATACTCTATTACGTGGAGCCGTTAAGAGTTATGTCTGGAAAATAAGAAAGGTCCAGTGGCTTTTTACTAATAACAACATATTAAGTTTTAGCCCATTCCTCTAGAACTAATCAGTAATCCTCTGTAGATATTGATCGCATTAGCACAGCCTTCATTCTTAACAAGATGACAACTTCTGTTCATCGTCGGCATACATGTGTTATTGTGTTGTGTGTAGATGTCGATGTTGATACCAACTTGTTAACATAATGGGTAAAACGAAGAGATAGTACCTTGTGAAACCCCACGATTGATGAAAAGGATGTCGGAAGAGTAATGTATGTAATACTGAAACTGCTTATTTCCTTAGCCTTAGGTATGCCGACAGTAATGATGTTGAAAAACCAAACAACATACAGGACTTTCTGCATAGTGATCGATAATAAATAAATAAATAGGTGGCGCAACAGGCGGTAGACACCCTAGGCCTAGCTTTTCGCAACCATTCGTTTGTGTGAGTTTCTATATTTTTCGGACGAATGGAAGGGACCTAAAATTTTATGCCGAATCCGAACGGCTGAATTAATTAATGATGTTTATCAGACGTTTATCAGACCGTAGTCCAGCATACTAACCACTGCGTTACTGCGCCCTCTGTGATCGATAAAGGCCTTAGAAAAGTCCCAAAACATTAAGGTATCTTTGAATAAGACAGGTAATTTCCTTTTGCAAATCAAAGCCTTTCGATTAAAGGAAGAATGGAAATGGTACTAGTACCAGTGCAGATATTTTTATTCGTCCTTATCTGAAGATAGTAATAAATTGCAATCCTCCTAAACGGAGCGAGATAGACCACCCTCCCATAGCAAAAAATGCTTGTGTTTAACCCCTCTACATAAATCCATCATTAGTTTTCATCGCCAAAATTATTGCACTCACTCCAATTTTTGTCCTCAAATTTCAAGTTTGAAAGCATTTTTTTCAAAAACTGTTAATAAAAATAACTTGATTTAAAAAAAATTGAAAGAACAGGCTCTTGGCTTTCAAAAATCCTAAAGTCCTTTATTGTAAGTGTTGCCATTGTTTTTTAATATTTTCTTTTCTATTTAAATTACCCCTTACGCTTCTGAAAGCGTTCGATTGGCACTCAGCTGACAGTTCTTCTACTGAAAAGAAGAGAAATTTGCTTCTGGATTTGAATTCAGAATCGCGGAGAGTTCTTCCGGACGCTTCTGGATTACCAATCGAAAACGACATTTGAAAATGCTCTAAAAGTTAAGTAACCTATTTTCTAGTAGTTCTAAAACTAGGTACCTACGTATCTTTTAGATATGGTACATTTTCAAAATTTAACTTTACACTGTATGTATAGGCATATTTAAATCGGACTCTGCAGATGTTAACCATTCAAGAAACAAGTAAAAGTTAAAGTGCATCATCGGCCTGATATTCTCCATTTTTTTTTTTTATTATTTTGAGTTCGAAGCATTTTTATTTCTTCTATAAATAGTGATCAATTTTTAATATACATACACATATTTTTTTAATAAATTTGAAAACAGATAAAAACAAAAATATACATATTTAAAAAAAAAATAGCAAATGGTTATGACATACAATGATTATGAGAAATAATTTCATGTCTTCTTGATGTATGCTTATTTCCTGCGACAATCCCGGGTATATTTTTTTCATGCAGGCAATAAGCTTAAATTCTAAACCTAAAAACAATAGAGTGTACGAGTATGAATGTGCTGTGCATAGTTATCTTAAGGTCAGTTCAATAAATAAAAGACCAACTGAAAAATGATGATTGGATTTTGCGACAATAATTTGAATTTGCATCCGGCGCAAGGTATACACATATACACACATTATTTGGTTAATAATAGTACAATATCAATTCAATAATAATATTAACAACAACAAACAGATCCATAACGTCGAATAACAGTAGTTATAGTGCGGGCGTCTCGGGCAATAACGATGCAAAGAATGACACCACGAATGTTCGAACGAACGCTATTAGCGATGTAGCGTTTGGCTCAGCTTCGGGTGGTGTTACTGGACTGGTGATGGAATTTGTCGCTTGAGTTGGAGCGGCATCTCCCCCAGCAACAGCAGCGGGAGGAGCATCAGGTATTAGTGGCTCCTGCTCGGCATTGGCCACTGCAGCATTGTTGTCATTGATATTTTGGTTATTGTTGATATTCCTATTGACAGCTTGTTGTTGTCTCCGTCTTTGAAAGAATCCAATGTGATATCTGCAAGTATAACACGATAGGTATATAATACTTTCTTTTTGCAGGGCTTATAATATAAAACTTACAAATAAATTCCCACGGCGATTAATGCTACAACGAGGCATCTAAGCGGCGATGAGTAGAAGTATACAAGCGCAAGTAACGCAATTAGGCGAGTGATTGAGTAAAAACTATCCAACCAGTCGCGGTTGTCCTGCTCTTCTTGGACAATGTTTGGGAAACGGGGTTGGGGTTGTTCAACATTATCTGCTGGCGCTGGAGCTTGTGGCACTGGCGTTGTGTCTGTCGCAACAGTCGGTTGCTGCTGTGCTGTTGCTGTTGGCATTGCATGTACACCATCGAAGCCAGACAATGCTGCGCGACTTGTACTAGGTCCATTTATATCTACCGATGGTATACTACTTGTGATTGTTTCGCTACTGGCCGTCGCTAGCTGTGGTGCCGGCATATTCTGTGGCATATACTGCGGAAGGGGCATGAACATAGGTATGCTCGGTGCGTTCGGTTGCATTGGGGCGGCATTAACTGTTCCATTAGCCCTAAGTAAAGAAGAGTAACGTTTTGTTTAAAATCTGTATGGCAGTTTCAATTGAACTTACATTCGTATACACTGATCCATGTAGTTAGAATATACCTGCTGCACCCAATTATATACGGCGGCCTGTTGCTGTGAAATCATATCGTTGCTAAATTGGTTGGGGTAGCTGAACTGCATCATGTTGGGATAGCCAAAGTTTGGACAACCAGCTGTCATTTGTGGAATGGCGAAAGGATTGCTTATATTTGATGTTTCAATTGTAGTTGCTGCAGGTGTTGCTGTGGCGGAAGATGATGATGCCACATTGCGATGGCGGATACCATCGGTAGAACCCGATGCTACGGGTGTTGAAGTTTCTGGTTTGTGTTGTTGCAGCTCTTGAGCCAGGAGCTTGGTTTTGGGCCTTGTTAAACTCATCTTTGGTGTGTAGACTAAATGGAATATGTGATTTTCAGTTTCGACATCTTTGTAGCTTCGAAGGATGTCCTTGAGAATTAGATCGTCGCTGAGCAACTGTCCTGAGTAAATCAGCTTTTGCTCTGCCACAGTCTGTAGGGGAAATAGTAGTAACATATAAGAATTGAGAATAATAATGAGAATGCATAAATATCCTGCAGGAGGTAGGGGTCAGACAGATTAAGTGCAAATGATGCATCCAAAGAACTCAGCAATGTTTGGTCAACTAAGGACAGTATACGGTTTGCTAGATTCATGACAGATCATTCGAACTTCTACCCCATAACCTAACATAAGACTTCACAATGCAGGGATAGTTATATTACTTAGTTCAGTTTGGTAGTAAGGTTAGTAGGTAATTGTCTTTAAAATTCTTTGAAGATTCTACTATTCAAACTTGACTTTCGCATCATTCAAATAATATATAGGCACCCATTTGGATAATTACCTAATATTACAGAAGTTCCATACAAAAGTGTGTGAACAACTGTTTTAGGTTCACATAATGAACCTCTTCACGTCAACTAATCGCTGTGTAAATAAACTACTGTTAATTCAACTGATATCTACCTACTTAACAAAAATGGCTTCGAATTAAAAATGTACTACTTTCGACTTTTGTCAGTTGTTGTCACGCTCTTATTACATCATAAATAGTACATACATCACCTCGACCACAAGTATGTTCTTCTCAATACAGAGTGGCGAAACTAATCAATGCAAGTACTCATTGCATGAAGGTCAACAAAAATATTTCCACGAATTAATTTTACAGAGCTAGACTAGAGGCAAAACACAAACTAGCCTGTGGCAGACTAACGCAAGATAAGATAACAAATTCGAAGCAGCGATATAGACACGTATTTTGATTGGAAAATTTATATATTACGTATTTTTTTTAGAAAGACCTACCGGGTTAGAAGGATACACTTGTGTCAGATGCGCTTTTAATCTCCTTATGGTCCAAGTAGGCTCGCTATGGATTATTAGATCATCGAACTGTTGATTCGCTGACTTTACAATCAGTCGTACATCCGCCAGTGATGCTTCCATAATTGTTGTTGTCCGAATGAAATTCCTTGAATGTTTTGCTTTGAAGATCTCTACAAACGATTGACAGAATTTACATAAAATGCAAGTTTTTTTTTTTTTTGGGCCAAAAAGTATTTTCACCAGAAGCTTTCTTTTTTTTATGTTTCCGTTTTTTTTTTTTTTATTGTTTTGCCGAAGTGGATGATGCACAATTAGCTCATGAAAACGAACACCGTCGTCGGCGCAAAGACGATTTAGTTATTAAGATTGTTCATCAAGTTTTTCTTTAACTTTTTTTCGTTTATGTCTTTTCGTCGTTGAATACAGAGAATAGTTTTACTTATCTTTATTTTTTAGTCGATGACATTTTTGGAACACGGAGAGAGGGGTAGATGTTTTGACAAGCAATATTTTGGATTTGTACGATTCTTATTGGTCGCAGCAAAATGTGTATAAGGGAGATAGATATATGGTAGGAAGTAAATGATTTAAAGAAGAGATAGCGATACCAATGTGTTAATTAATGACGTGTTTTTTAAGTTATTATTGTTTTGTTGGCAATTTGTTTATAAGATATCTATACATAAGTAATAATAAGTGGGCTGTAGCTTTAATGATGTAATATCAATGAAACAAGAAAATTTTAAAAATATTGGAGAATTCTTTGGGCGACATCTGTTAGTAAGCACTAGCAGGTGGAAAGATCAAACTGAATCTCTCAAACTGTACAACGGAGAACACATTTTAGTTGAATTACAAGGTCCTAAAAAACTAACAAATTGACTAGACGCAATAGGGGATAAATCAATTAATGTGATTTTTTTTTTGGGTTGGTACATGAACGCAGATGATTTTGTAAATGTATAAGTGCGCTATTTGACAGTACATCAGCTGTGCAAATTGTTATCGTTTGCCGAGGGAAAAATATGAACTTAATATGGATAATAATTTTGCTTGACTAGCCGATAGCCTTGGTAGCTAGTGCTAGTGTTTTATATTATTAGGCGTATTTTTTTGGGAAGTGAGTATAACAAAACCAAAAGTGAGTATAACAGTTTTGCATGTAAAACCAAAAGTGAGTATACCAGTTTTGCATGTAAAAGTCAAAGTGAGCTAGCTATAAATTCCCAAAAAAATACGCCTATTATTGTAATTACCGTAGAGTTGGCTAACTTTGACCGGGGGGGTAACTTTGACCAAAATTCTACAAACTCTATATATCGATACCACCGTCCTCTTTTAATGGATAGGCCTGCTGTTATATTTAATTTTTGATGCGCTATTCATCCAAAGATGGCAGTAAAAATTTCAAAGAGTTCGGATGCCATTTCAATACCTTTCAAACAAGATTTGTGAGTAGTGCCAGTTTCCCGCTTTTTAGTGTGCTCCAAACTTTACGGTTTTTGCAAATATATTTGCACTTATTTCAACACAATTTCCAAGTAAGTTATTAGCTAAACTTATTTCCTAAAAAAAAACTATATTTTGAAGTAGGTATTATTATTTTTTTTATATTTTTTACAAAATATAAAAATAAATGCCTAGATTTTATATGTAGAGGCTAACTTTGACCGGCTGTTGTGAAACATTGACCGGCCGGTCAAAGTTAGACATATGCCATTTCAAACTTTGACCACTATTATTTCCCGCGTTTTATATAGTCACCTACCGCTATATACCTACTTAGCCACCCGTTTTTCAAAATAAAAAGCGAACCAAAATCGTTGTTGAGCCTGGGAAAAGTGTGGAGATCGCCGCCGGTGAGGATGCTGTTCATGACAACACATACGAAAATGTCGAATACTTGTTGGATGATTCTGTGGAGGAGAATGCAGATCAAATCGATGAAGGTGAAAATACCGATCTTTCAGTGGACGAAATATTTGCCCATTTATGTGCACAAAAAAAGCTTAAATGTATTAAAAAGCTAATAATTTAATAAAAGTTCCTTCTATGTGTGATTTATCCATATCTTAAAATAATAAAAATTTATATTTATCTTTCGAATCGAATAGGTTTATGCTTTTTTATTTATCAATCGACCTAAATAATGCATAAACAGGTAAACAAACCAGAAAATTACAACGTGCGGTCAATGTTAGACTAAAGGTAGTGAAACTTTGACCACCCGGTTTTTATACAGATTTTGCCCCAAAATATGAATTAAAACCAAAAATTAATACCTTAAATTATTGTATTAAAGACAGCCCCTAGTATAGATTAGATAAACTTGTTAATATAGAATATATATAAATTTTACAGCTATATCAAGGTCAAAATCGGTCAATGTTAGCCAACTCTACGGTAACTTAAATAATAAAGAAATAATAATCATATGCTTGAAAAACCGAAATCCGCAGATGGCGAGGAAGAAGAATAAGATGACGACGATGATAGCCATTGCTCCAAAATTAAAGTCCATGTCCATTATTTACGGTTTTGCACTGAATAATTGCTTTTCAAGAGGCTTTTCGTAATTTTGTTATGGAAACAATTTCTGAATGACGTAAAAATGGCTGAGCAAAGTAGGTATATTGTTATTAGTGAGAAAAGGTGTAAATCTCGAAAAATATCGAGATCTGTAAAAAGTGATCTGGATCAAAAAAAAGATTGATTTTTCGTCCCAATGGAACATGAAAAGTGATCTAGATCAAACAAAGATTAATTTTTTTGTCCCATGGAACACCACATGACTATACCTAGGTATTTTTTTTTTTTTTTTTTTTTGTCGGAGGTTGTTACTATCCGATTGAGCACTCAGACACAACTACTGGTCTATTGTACCTAGGTATACTTACTAAAATTAAATTCAATTTCCTTGGAGCAGATATTGTATTTAAAATTTGTTTGTTTATTTTCATAAACATTTTTGCATGTTTCTGCTTTAAGAAGATTTAACATCTTTCACCGGCTTTTACCGGAATGCATTTTTAATTCTTGTTGACTTCGGTAACCAGCTTTCAAGCGTGTTGTTTAGGTTTTAGGTATCTCAAGATAGGCAAACCTAGGCCTGTTCGAGACAAGGGTATGTAACGAAATGTCAAAGTTTATATTGCGTCAAGTTGGGCGGTATGTGGCTCGCTACGCTCGCGGCAAGGACTCTAAACTCCAGTATAATCATTTTGGGACATTATGCCGTACGTTTAGGATCAAACTTTTATCGGCCCTAGCGAGGTATCTGTCGGACCGGAAAGTTCTCCGATTTTATACGAATCGGAGGATTTTTGCAGCGAGGTATACGTCGGAACAGCTTTTCGGAACTTCGTTCCGACAAATATGTAACGCACACTGGCGTTTTGCGTTTCAGTGCGATTAAGTAAGTTTTTACTGATATTTTTGACAGCTTCATACGAATCCGACAGGAATTGGTTGCGGAATTTGTTTACAATTTGCAGTGAAGCGTTGATAAATGAAAGCAATAAAGAAAAAATATTTTAGCAAAGTAATTGGTTGTATTTGTTGCTTAAATGTGTGAATGAAAAAACAATGCACTAAATAGGAAAATCCAGATGTACCACGAAACAACATCATATCAAATCATTGCGTTGTCGCATTTTAATTATTTTTTCCGAAAGCGCGATACCTCGAATGTAATTTGAGTCTCCGACGGAGTATGCGTTGCGGAGAATTTTCCGTTCCGACGGATACCTCCCTAGGGCCGTATATTTATAAAGTGTTTTTAATGAAAATAGCATTACGTTACGTTAATTACGTACGCGTGTCTTGAATATCGGTAAACGTTAGTTCAGTACAAAATCTGTCAAAATGAACGGGCGAATAGCCACTTCGCTCAAGATATTTTACGTAACCACGATATTCGATATATGAAAGTTTTATTCCAAATAAGAATGGAGGTATTAGGAACTTAATTTTCACTTCACAATAAATACATGAATTATTATTAGGTTGCATAGAATCATACATAGCTATTCTTTATGAAACATAACATTTACAAATAGCTGAGTTAGGGAAATGTCAAAGCACACGCGTAAGCCTTGGTAGGTACGTAAGGTGAAGCAACGCACACGCCTTATATGATTGTGATACAGGAGAATTTGCCTCAATGCAATTCCAAATTCTCGGATGAAGCCAAATACTCGTAGGCACTATATACCTACTTTAAATACGGAGTTTTTTTCAAATGTTTGTACATATTTGGCATAGTGTTTTTTTTTTTTCTTTTCAAATACTAAAATCCAATTCACAAACAGATTTTTGATGATTTAAATTAAAAAAATTTATTCAATTTTCTTTCCAATAGATAACGTGCAAAATAATTTAGAAAAGAAGAGAAATTACTATTATTTTGAACTACCCCTTTCGAAAGAAAATTTTGTTCACTGAGAGTTTTCAGAGCACCCTGTTTTTCGACCATTCTATATGTACAACTGTCAACAACAAAAAATATACTTAAAACGTTTTTATTTTAAGTGGCGCGTAGTTATTTGCACAAATTTTGCAATTGTATTTTATTTTTTCGAGAGAAAATTTTAAAATATATTAAACATAGTCGCTGCATCATTTTAAGCTTAAAAAAAAGCCAAAATGGCACAAGATCCTCCTACACCAATAGATGTGACTGTAAATATCCAAGAAACTTCCCCCGCATGCCGTCTACATTTTTGCACATTTTTCTGTTATAGGATATCCAATTTAAAGTTCACGATCGATTTACCGTATTCAATGCTGCTAACGAATTGCGTAGTTCTCTTAACCTTCTGGCCACAGCTAGCAACTTTGGTCTTATGTTTGTTGGTAACCCTAATGCGGCAGAGCTCAAAGGTTTGTATGCAGTCTTCTTTGAATCGGCACTGTCTGCTAATATTATATACATTTCGTAGTTATTCTAATAAAGGACCTGGTTGATTGCAAGGCAAGTGGTAAAGGGCTTCATGCGCGTCAAGTTCAGCTTCCCAATCTGCCCAATTGTATCGCAGTAAGCTGCGATGGATCAATGTTGGCGGTGAACTACAGCCAAAATGGCTGCGGATTTGTTGCCGTCTACAGTGTTCCTAGTTTTACAACTGCTGTAAGTTTAATCATTGATTAGTATACACACTAGTTGCAACAGATTGTCTTGCAGAATATCAAATCGCTTCATAACATTCGACTACCTGGCGATGACAATATTACGGCGTTGCAACTCCTCTGGAACCCGGTTATTTCCGGCAGTCTAGCTGTTGTTATGAGCAACGGAGCCCTAGGAATGTACGATTTTAAGAATAATTCATGCGAGTTTCACACCTTGGACAGTAAGGAGCAAATAAATTGTGGCTCTTGGAGTCCAAAGGGCAAACAAATTGTCCTCGGATTCCCCAATGGCAAACTTGCTCAATACAAACCCGATTTGAAGCTGGCAAGGACCATCACTTGCCCACCCAACATTCATCCTGGCCCCTTCAGAACTATAGCCATTCAATGGCTTTCAACTTTCCAATTTGCTGTCGTGTTCCTGCAACAGGGTGATGAGGCGTCACCTTCGCTATACATTGTTCATGCCCCCAAAGCCGGTAGTCCCAAATACACCACGTACTACGACATTTGTTACAGTGCCAAAGGACCTCGCGTACAGCAGGTGAACTTGTTACATATACAACCATGGAACCTACTCCTAGTGACATCGGCAAATGGTGTTGAGGTAGGACTTTTGAGCACAAAGGAAACCACAGAAGCACCAACTTGGGTCCAATACACATTGCTCGATGAAGCACGAATCGAATTGCCGTTAACCGAAGATAAAGATGAAACCTATCCCATTGGATTTGCGCTGGATACTTCGTCTACTCATCAATTAAATATAGCTGAAAAGAAAATGCCCCTGATGCCGATGATTCATATACTCTCAACGCATGGACAACTGGTTGCGTTCGACTTTTTGAATCTGCAACCGAATACACCAGATATTTGTTCGCCTCCCTCACCTCCTTCAGATACATCGGGAATGTCGCAATTCAAGCCTGTCAGTGAAATGCTGAACCAAAGAAAGTCTGAGATAACAATACCTACGCCAGCCATGCCGTTGGCTACAGTTATCAGTCAACCAGCACCTGTAGAACTGCCGTTTGCACCACCAGCATCTACGTCGACGCCAGCTCTCGTGAGTTTTTATTTTGTATATTCTCTTCCTTTTTTTCAATTTCACGTCGTAACAGGAAAAACCAAAAGCAATTGTTGGCACCCCGGCCACACAGACAACAACTGTCTTCAGCAATTTTGCAGCTCCAAAATCGGCGATCAGCTTCGCCAATTCATCGCTCATATCAGTTTCGTCTAATGCACCATCACTATTCAAGAACACTGCTCCCGTCAAAACCGCAGCAACATCTTTTACATTTACTGGTAATTTATAAACAAACCTACTTGTGTGGCCATTATTGTTATTAAATTTGTTCGTACAGACGTAAAAAAACAATCCGATCAGCAAGTATTTACATCTGCGAACATTTCCAATGTCGACAAATTGAAACCACTGTACACAGTGCCACCCACGTTTACTCCTCCATCGGCAGTAGTGCCCTCCCTCACAGCCCCACAATCGGGCAAATCACCATCAATTAACCCGAACGAAGTGGACGATATTGTTAACGAAATGATCTCGTTGCAAATAGCCTCATTCGATTTGGAATTGAAGAAGCTGGGTAATCAATCGAAGGGTTTGTTGAACAATGTAAGCCAATTCATGCATTCCTGTGGCCTATTTAGCATTTTTGAATTTTCGAGTCGTTTTTAGATTGGAAGCACTGATGAGATGAAGAGCTACACAAAGCGTTTGAATGATCTGCAGGAAATTGTTGATCAGGCCAACGAAAGGGAGTTTGAATCTGATTTGCAAAGTCTGCGGAATTTGTTAAACGAATCCTATGCCATGGTAGCTGAGTGCCGCAGTAAATTGAATATGTACAACAATCCAGAGTAAGTTTGATTACATAAGAGATGCACTTCAAAAACACATATAATGTTTATCCTTACAGCATTGCAAAACTGACAAGTGCATCAAACTGTAATCCAATCAATCGGCGTCAACTGGCAAAGCTTAACAGCTATCTGGCTAACAATCAGGCGCAGTTGCAAGTCATTAACTTTCAAATTGATGCTCAATGGTCAACTTTCCAAGATCTGGTGCGTCGAAACTCTCGGACTCAGATGCACACTCCTTGCCTGGAGGGAATCTACCAACGCTTGACAAAGCTCAAGGATATGATTGCGCGTGAACGAACCAAATTAAATTATATCAAGGCCAAGTTGAAGGAGAAGGGTTTGTTGTACAATCAGTTGCAGAACAACGAAAAGCCTGAAGTGTAAGTTTACTTTACTGCTAATAAGACCAAATTGAACGATTCGTTTTCATTCCCCAGAACAATGGAGTCCCTAACAGACACCATCCTTTCGATGAGTCTGGCCCCTGCAGTCGAAGAGAGCCGCTCCAAGTTAACAAATGAAAAATTGAACGCCATCCGTGAGCTATTGGCCAATCGAAAGATTGCCATCATTAAGCCGCAGCGCCCTGATCGTGTCGGTCTGAAGTCAGAAGTTATTCTAGAGACAAAGCTGAAGAGCGATAGAAAGATACGCGATGGTGCCGCCACAAACATGGATAAAATGGAACAGGAACGGATCAAAACCGAACAACAGAGAGTTTTGACAAAACCCACTGCAACGAAAGCAATTGCATCGAGTACAGCGTCTAAATGTCTGCCCAATCTTCCAACAAGCTTTGGATTTGGAGCCATGAGTCCATTTGTGAAGCCGAGTCCAGCCAAAAACGAAGATCACAAAAAAGAACAACAACAACAGCCGGCAATAGTGAAGCCAGTCGCATCCACTGCAGCGCCTATGTTTCTTAAAGCAACACCGCCATCTACAACAGCGAGTTCTTCGGTATTCTCCGGCTATGGGCCTCCGTCAAATGTAAACGCTCCGTTTTCAGGTTTTTCAAAAACACATACGGGGATGCCGACATCTAGTGGCTTTGGAGGAAGCTTTTCGATGGGTTTCAACTCTTCTAAGTCGTCATCCAATGTGGACAGTTCTACAAAGGAGCAGGCAATTCCAACTAGCTTCGCACCCAAACCAATGACATCCGATCCGAAGCCATTTTCAACATCGAATTTCTCTTCTCCGTTCACCGCTGTCGCACCATCGAAAACGACAGACTCGGTAGATAAAGAAAACAAGACGCCCGCCAGCAACAAGCCATTTATGCCTGTTGCCACTAAATCCGATGCATCTCTCCCCATTTCCAGTTCTGCACAGCCCATAGCTTTTGCTTCATCAGTGGGGACGCCAAGTGTATTCTCGTTTAGCACTACAAATGTGCCAACATCGACCCAAGCAAGTCCGACTGCTCCTTCGGCTCCATTTAGCTTCTCATTTAATTCCACACTGAATAGTGGAAGCGATGCAATAACTGCAGTATCTTCGACACCAATTTTTGGCGTCCTCGAGAAACCAACATCAACTGCAATCAAGTCGGAGATTGGTCCTGAAGTCTCTGTTACGGAGGAAAAATCTGGCGTAATAACAGAATCAAATTCGGGTTCTAGTGGGTGAGTTTTAGGTTTAGGTTTAGCGAAAACGCATAAGGCTAGTCACACGAATTTCATTATTATGCAGTGCCATGCCATTTTTAAAGTAAAGGCAACCGCCTAACATTGGTTTCGGTTCCGAAACCCAAGATTTACACGACATCCTGCCCACCTCAGCATTTTGTTTGTTGCTGAAACAATCGACTGTTCTACTCTCTAACCTATGACAGGATCTCTTCCGTTTGCGTGACGTCGTTATTATGATATGACACGACATAAGTTTATTGAATACTTTTTTAGATGTTTTTTTTTTATTATGAAATTTGGTTGTCCCTAAAAATTGACAAATATTTGATTGGTGTTGTTTCTTGTATTTACTTCTGTGTACAGATTTACCTTTGGTTCCCTGAATCTTGGCACCTTGGGCTTGCCATCAACTCCTGATCTGTCACCCACGCCATCTGTTTCAACACTTGACTCAACGAGTCAATCATCTGGCGCAACAATTAAAGCAACTCCTCCATCTATACCGGATCCAACAGATTCCTTGTTTGGTGGCTTAAATATCTGCAAACCCACATCCGCAGAGCCTGGTAAGCATTATCCAATCATGCACAATGGCAAATGTCAAACTTTTACAATTTGTTTGTAGCTGCATTTAAACCCACCTTTGGAGGAAGCAATATCTTTGCAAGTACATCTTCTGGAACTGACGCAGCTTCGGAAACAAATTCAATTTTCGGAAGTACCACCGTGAGTAAGGAGCCGCCTGAGTATACCGGATTTGCCAGCATTACCGATTCCACAAAATCAGCGTTTCAAACCACTTCCGCCGGACCAACTGTCGCAGCTGTTACTCCGGCTAGTACTGCTGCTACTACTGTAACGACGACATCAGCGCCATCTATTTTCGCAGCAAAAACAACTCGACCATTCTCGTTTGCTTCTCTATCAGATACATCGACTGCAGGTTCGATTGTTACGGGACAAGTGTCCTCAAGCACAACAGCGCCATCCGTTTTTTCCACCCCTTCCACAGGAGCGTCCATTTTCGCCACTGCTGCCGCGGCAATCCCAGCATCGTCATCAGCTGTCGGTTCAATGTTCGGTGGAGCTGCATTTGGTACACCCACAACAGCATCAATTTTTGGAACATCTGTTTCACCAGCGACCAGCACTCTTTCGGCGGCAGTCCCAGGTTTTGGAACTGTAACTTCTGTAGCAACATCAGTAACTCCAGTTGCCACACCCTTTGGAACAGCAGCAACCACATCTTCAAGCTCTATATTTGCTTCAGCTGTTGCAGCAACAACGCCAGCCGTTTCTTCAAGTTCAGGAAGCATATTTGGAGGCATTCCTAAGCCTGATCAATCTGTGTTTGCAAAGTCCGAAGGAAACATATTCGGCGGTCCCAGTGCTGATAATTCAGCTTCCGGCGGAAGTATGTTCGGCGGGCAAACTCCATCCTTTGGTAGCCAAGCTAACACTGGGTCTTCTATATTTGGGGGTTCATCCGCTGGAGCTGCACAAATCGCTTCTCCATTTGGGTCTGCAGCGAACAGCAGTGGAGGCAACATCTTTGGTAGTTCCACTCCGAGCTCACCGAATGTCTTCGGAACACCTGCTCAGCCTACCGCTACTTCTGGTGGATCGATCTTTGATCAATCGTCTACAACTGCCCAATCGAGTGTATCTCTCTTTGGAGGAGCTGGAGTGCAATCAGGCTTTGGAAGTTCTACTAGCCCGTTTGGAGGTAATGCTGCTTCAGGTGGCTCAATATTCGGTGGTTCCACCACCTCTACCTCTCCAAAACCATCTGCTTTTGGCTCTGCCACTCCGGCTCCATCTGCTTTCGGATCGGCAAACACTGGAGGGTTCGGTTTATTTTCGCAACCATCAGCCTTTGGATCCCCAACACAACCGAGCGCTAATGCTGCCGGTGCATCATTTGCTCAAGGCGGCACTTCTGTTACACAGACAGGATTTGGATCTCCATCAGCGGGAACTGCTTTCCAGAAACCTGTTTTTGGTGGTGCACCAGCATTTGGTGCACCGGCCTTTGGGTCACCACCAAGTTTTGGTTCCGGAGCGACATTTGGCAGTCCCAAAGGATTTGGATCATTTGCAGCACCAGCCGCAACTGGAGGTGCTTTCACCTCGCCCACTTTCGAATCCAATCAGGAATTGTCTTTTGAAAAGTTGGCCCAGAATACAAATGCTAATCAGCAGAAACCAGCCTTTGGAGGGTAAGAAAATACGAGTTCCCTGGATTCTGCAAGATTTTATACAAAACTTGTTTATTTTATTTTTGCAGATCGTCGTTCATGAGCTACAGGTCCTAGAAAGAGGCGCCACACTTTGATGCACATAATTGTTTGTGTTGTTATTTTGTCCAAACATGTTTTGCAGAATAAGTTTAATAAATAGATTAGTAACGCAGTTTTGAGAAATGTTCTTTTTTTTGTGGATGTGGAGTTTGTTTTTAAATATTATTAGTGAACCATAATATTTTGCTAAAGAGAAACTTTGGTTGGAATTGCAAATATTTGGAACAACACCACTACAAATGTGGACGTTTCAAGTAAAACGGGTCGTGGCACCTCCCATACAACGTTATTTAAAACTGAACGAACTTCTCATTTCGATGGAGTACTCTGGGTGCAAAGAAGATGCAGCCTACGCGGACGACAACGTCGCCTTACTTCGGGAAGGTATCGTCAAACACTTTCTGACAACTTCCAATTCGCTCTACAAAAAATCAAAGAAATAGTCTAATGGAGCTACAGCTGTGGTCTTAAAGTCAACCTGTGGAAGGTTTAGCTACCTTTCCCCACTCATTCCAAGCTCAATAGAACTCCACTCTAAAGGCCCTAAAGAAGACTCTGCGCTTGGCATGTTTGCGCATGACGGGCGGACTGAAAGCATCTTTAACCGTTCTACAAACAGTAACCTTCTCCCTCGACCTTGGTCATCGTCAATAAAGAATACGCCACAAACCTGCTAATCAGACTAAGGTAGGGGAACCACTAGATGGAAACATTCAAGATGCTACGACGCTGTTAGGCTCATCTCGCCAACTATAGATAAAGGCCCCAGGAGTTCCTGTGACTAATGAGATCCTGCATATCGAAAGTCGTTAATCTTGTTCTCGGCAATGTCATCTGCATCTTGGTCAGACACGCACAAATATTGATTCTCAATGATTTCAGTGATCTAGGTAATACCAACGTTGCCACTAATATTATTAGCTTTAATTACTCTCACCGATAACCCCTTTAAACAACAACAAAAACCAAAATACCTTGCTTACATTTATGGCTGTTAGGTAGGGTTAACATTCAGTAAATGGCTCGTTCAGAATGTCCAGAGGCATCAGCTGCGCCGTTCTGTTAAAAACACATGTCGTTCACATCCATATCATCGAATTTGAGCCAAAAGAAATTGATTATTATCGATCGGTAGCGTCTCCGTTGCCATCAAGTACGGACCGTTGATGCCGCCGGCCCACAATCTACATCATATTCACGTGTTCGACTTTGTAGTGTAACTTTCCATGGTGACTTGTCCGATGAAAAACAAAATATGGCCGCCATAAACTGTCGAAAATATTGGAAAACCCTTTTGTGGTAGGTATATACCCCTGGTCGAGATTGTGGGCAAGAGTGTGACCTGGCCAATTGACCACTAGATGACTAGCGATGCACTTCAAACTCCATATCAAAAATCGATATTTTACCATTTGCCCTAGAGCTCCAACAGAAAAGAGTAGTCCTCCGTGTCGAGTGAACATCTAAAACGTAGGGCAGTTTCCTTCCAAGCCATGCAAGAAAAAAACAAAGGCGGAAAGGAATACCAAATTATATACACATAAAAAACACACAGTTTCATGTTTAAAATACATTTTTTTTTATTATTTTTATTAATTTTTTGTTCTTTGTAAATTACAAACAAAATGCTTTTTTCCATTTTCTCTATTTGCACTCGTGCCTACGATAATTTTTGTTTTCAGTTTCGAATATTTTCATTTTAGTATAGTAAAATTTCGTTATAATTAGTCGAAAAGTTTCGTGTTATTTTATTGAAAATGTTTGGTAATTTGTCTTTTCTCGTTAAAGTACAAAAAAGAAATCGCCTAATTTTCTTTCCCGTGTAAGAATTTGAGTAAGTTTTTGATTTTTTCACTTATCTCTCGGTTTTACATTTCAATAATTGTTCTTTCGGTAAATATAATAATATTCTTATCAAAAAGATTTTTAAAAGCATTAAATGGAATGAGCAACAAATTTCAAAGTTTGTCTCTATCTCTTTGTAGAAAAAAACTGTCGTTCACATTTTCTCAAGGAAGCAATTTATTGTAAATAAAAAATTCTCTTGTTTAATAAAAAAATACAAAACAAACAATAAACTCACAAAAATTATAAACATTCTAAATGGAAACAACAAGTTTTTATTTTCTCCTTCCTCGCGTTTTGTTTTTTTTTGTTCTATATAAAAATATTTGTTTTCATTTTAATTGCAATTGGTTGTTTCTTTTCTTTTAAAATATGTTGTATTATACAAAAAAAAAAAACATTAAAAACATATACATATCTATATACAGTGCGGACGCACAAGAGTTACGTTTTATTTCTTGTTTTGTTTTTTGACCCATAACGGTAGTTTTATTCATTTTTTCCTATACCATGCAAAAACGTATGCATTTTGTTGGTTCACTTGAATAGACGCACCTGTAAAAACGTGGAAAAACAACAAAATACCAAATTTGTTTGCGACATTTCTATTTTTTTTATTTACTGTAATCAATTTTCTGTTATTTTAATAATGTGTGAGGCAGTACCATTGGATAAAATCTTAAAAATTCGATTCTTCAAAGAGCCATATGAACTTTTAAGGTAATTCAAGGATATATTCCCTCAAGAAGCTTTAATCGCCGCAATCAGTCTTGATTGTGTTGATACTGATTATTGCCTCAATAAATTTCAATATTTTAATATTTTCACTTGCAATCAGTGTTGCCCCCCCCAACTGGTTGAAAATGTAGCGTGGCGGATTTAAAGTGTAGTAAAACAATAGGCGTATATTACTGGAAGTCTATCTTAGCAAAGTAAACTAAAGTAGAATCGTCAACACGCAATTACAACAACTACGGAAGTGTCAAGTAGAGTGTAGTTGTTGTAATTGCGTATTGAAGATTCTACACTTTACTTTACTTTGCTGAGATATAGATGCCCAATAAAACACGGTTAATATTATTTACTTGAAAACGCGGAAAAACACATGTGGAAGCAATTGTTTACATAAGAAAAACAAAAAAAAAAAATTATTCAATGATAATTTAAACTTTTAATTCAAGAAGATTATTAAGAAAAATAAATAATTAATAGAATAGTATAGAATACAATATCTTATGAACTAATATTTACATATTAATTCTATAATGTGTTGCATTATGGTAAAAAAAGTATTAGCGTAGGTTATTAATGATGAGGGTGGGTCAACAACTCCTTCTACATGCCTTAATAATTCCTTCGATTGCATTATTGCATCCACAGTAGAAATATCTGAATAATTTCGTAAGTCGTTTTTCATTATATTTAAGTTTGAAAAGCATCGTTCTGCAGTTTCACTACTCTGAGGCAAACTACATAACGTTAGCATGTAATTACATAAGTTTGTAAATGCTGGCTTTCCTTCGAAGTGCTTGTCAAACACAATATTCGATATAAGTAAGTTTTAATTTTTCTTTTAGATTTTTATTTTCTGAAATTTTGAAATTGTAGTGTTTTGTGAATATTTTACGAATTTTCGTAGTGACTTTTTGAGGGCGAAAAATGGGGGGGCAACGCTGCTTGCAATCCTTTCTTTAAAAAGGCATGAATTGTGTATAGGCACGTTATCCTTCTGAAATATCGGTGGAATAGGTCCACAAAGCTCCTGCTGCTTCCAAAAAAGTTTTGCAAAAATACTAGTGATTTTTTTGAAAATGATTTCCAATTTAAAAGCGCCGAAGAATGAAATTGCACCCCATACAATAACTCCCCCTAATTTCGAATAACGGTTAAAAATATTTTTTTTTTCCGGAGATCATGAAAGTAATAGATAGTTGTAGTTGCAGGACCATCCAACTTTAATTTCTTTTTGTTAGAAAAGTCGGCTTTGCTTCAATTTCTGGAGACCACTTAAATCTTCATATCCCATGCGATGTGAGACCTTGCAAATTCAAGGCGTAGATTGCTTGCGCGCTTGATTAGGCAATTTTTTTTTAGTTTTGTAAACTTTGGTTGTAAAGGATAGACAATAACACAGCTCGAGTGGATTTGCCACAAAAAGCACAGCAAATCCCATAATTTTGTTTGTAAATTGAGCGCCATAAGACACTAACTAGTCTTTGAATTTTCCGCTTGTTTTGTGGTGTTAAAACTTTTACGATCCTATTTTTGTAGTTTCCACAAGATACTCTATTTTTCAGATACCAAAGTTTCTTATCAAGTGTTCTCTTAGAGAAATTTTATGAGCCATTTCACAATTTGATAAGCTTTCCGAGAGGTAAGGTTTAACTTTTCAACACTTTTTTTCTGCCTATTTTAATTAAATTAATATAAAATAATAGTTGTCTTACTTTCAAATTAATTTTTTACTGCTCTTTGTCGGTGCATTTGTTGTTAACTAACCAAATTAACCGGTGCGTCTATTTAAGTGAACCAAAAAAATGCATACGTTTTTGCATGGTATAGGAAAAAATGAGTAAAACTACCGTTATGGGTCCATCGGCAAGTTTGAAATTATGTTTGTTTTATAGTGTATGAATGTACCTTTCTGCCAAATAAGTTTTTTTCCACATAATACGAAAAAAAAACAAGATATAAAACGTAACTCTTGTGCGTCTAAACAAGTGAACCACACTGTATAATCGAAGCTTTGGATTATAAATTATTTACTTACTCTTATGACAAAAATGTGTTTAAGAAAAATATTAATAAAATGTCGCTCGTGGTTTTGTCTTAAAGTTTATGTACAAAGAATAGTTAAATAAATAAAAAAAATTAATAAAAATTAAAATTAAATTCGTTAATTTAAATTGATAAATGGTGCGCGCCCTTCGTTTGGATTTTGAACTTCTACATTCCTACGCCTACGTCTACTAGGATAATCTCTATCTATGAATTGGACAACCGCTTGTTGTATATTGAAAATTGATCGCCTACACTAGGTGCTGGAGAGAAAAACCTCGCAGTAGTCCGTTAAAAAACAATAATATGTAATAAGAAACAGAATTTGTATGACCTAGAAAGCATGACTCTCGTCCTAACGTTCGATCTAGTAGATGATATAAAATCACGAGAGGATGGCTACACTGCGCCTCGGGCCACCTTGGCTGATGTTGTCCATTGAGGACCATTTCTTGATGCCGTTCTTGAGCGCTTCTGCGGTGACCTTGTCCTGCATTACTCGCGACATTGCTTCGAGCTTTTGTGCGCGCTCTTTGGACAGTGGCTCTGTGGGGAACGAGAGATCATTGGCCTCGGCCAGGGTTCGCAGGTCGAAGTAATACTTGGCGTAAACCGACGACGGAACGTTTATATTGAACTGCAGTAGCTCCAAGAACTCTCGCTCCAGTTCGTTCATGTCTTCTACAGTGATATCCTTTAAAATTTGGCAATAATCTACATTCCAGACGGCTTGGTCGTCCCACACTTTGCTGGCGAGCAGAATTGCTCCCAAAACCATTCGCTTCCAATTACAGGGTCCGATATCCAGCTCCGCGTAGGTCAACAGTCGCTCCAAATAAACAAGAGTGATTATAGCGCACTCTGCAGTCAATTGAGCCGCGTTAAAGAGCGTCCGCACAAACTTGTATATCTGCCTGTGTTCGGGATTGTGGCTGTCATAGTCCTCGGGCACTGTATCGTGAGTGAGCGGATGTTGTTTCTCATCGAATATTTCCAGGCGTCGGTCCGACCCTCGATTCTTGATGTGATAGTAGATGGCTAACGACACACATTTGACTGTATTCTTTAGATTTGGCTGCGACACGGTGCTATCATCCAAATATATCGTGGAACATGATGAGCTTTTCTTCAATCCGCCTGCGACGCTTCCCTGCTGCTGGGCGATTTGGTGCTGGGAGCGTTTTCGTGTTATGCCTCCATTCTCAACTTTGGATCTTTCCAGAAACATGGTAGCTGCCATTGGATCCACCGATGGATCCAAATCTCCTTCGAGAGCTTCACGCTCCGATATATGCTGCAGATTGTTTGTGAATTGCTCGCCTTCGGGCTGACGTTCTTCGTATACTGGAGGAACTTCTTTGATTTTACGCTCAGGCTGAGGGCTCGAGTATGCGCAGCAAGAATTTTTGTTACCCATCTTATCTGTGGTCTGTGGTGTTGTGGATTGTACCTCAGTCTCGTTTGTGTCTTTTTTCAATGTTCTTTCGTGAGGATTCGTAAAGAGAGAGTGCGAGAGAGAAAGAAAAGGAATACGTTTGCCTTTTAGATTCTCCTTGTGACTGACTAGTGATTAATTGGTAGAAAAAATATATGTGTATGTGTAAGTTGCAATTCTACGTGCTTTTCGTTTCTATAAATGACTTGTGGACTTTAAAGTAAGGAATCGAGTTTCGGCGGTGATCATTAGCGTAAGGGATAAATAATATATTGCTTATCTACGGTATTTGTATTTTGATGATCTCGTACGATTTGTTGGCTTATTTGGCACTTCTTCGACATGGCCGATTGAGGGTGTCGCTAGTGGATAGCTTTCAGTTTACGAGTTCATGGTCGCTTACATCTGGATGGTGTGGGTTGCTGTTGTTGCGTCGTTCGAGAGGAAGTTTTATTGTTATCATAAGCGCTTACGCACGACTTAGACCTGTAATAGAAGAAACAAGTTAGTTTGCTTTATTGAAGGACTAGGTATGATAGGACTTGGTCAATAGAAGAACGTGTTTAGAATTGTGACAAGAAAAGGAAAGATTAACACTTAAACTTCCTTGTCATGATGTGTACGACAATGGATGTACGCAGGAAGTAGTACATCATCTAACATGCACTGCAGCAGTAAAAACTATAGTTTGTTTAAAAATTGTCATATAAATCGCTCTTCGAAACAGTGTTCATTGCAATATTTTTGAGAGTTTTCAACTAGTACCTACTGAAAGGGTAAGCAGCCTCTTCCAAAAATCATTGGTGGTGTTGGGTAAATTGAAAAGGGAACCACTGACATTCGCTGATAATATTGATTGATAGAATGGACCAAACACAAACCAATACGTAGGTTAAGTCGCAATTACGGTGTCTACAACAAGAAATTGTAGGACTGTAGACTACTAAAGGATTCTTACCAATTATTCAAAACTGTAAGCAATAATATGGGAATTATAAAATAAAGGAATAGCTTGTCCGAAGAGTAATCGGTAACAAATTGCACTGCGCCAAAAACCAATCGTATGGTCGATTTCACAGGGGTACCTACAATCTACATAGCTAATTCATATTCCTAATTTACAAATGCTATTTTCGTTTATTGATTATTATCTCCTCAGCACTGTAGATACAGGAGCTTAAAAAGCATACGTAGGTACGATCACAAACAGTAAATCAAAGAGACACAGTTATGACTCAACAGACAAGGGCACATAAACAAAAATTAACTAAATTTAATCCCCCAGAGTGAGCATGGAATCAATTTTAATGCCACTTCACCTTCAAATGTCAAATCACATCGAAAATGTTGCAACTAAACGCGTCACCAATGATTAAAAGTAAAATATACGGGCGAAATTCAAAGCTTCCTCTTAATTAACATGCAATACGCATTAAGCAGAAGAAAACGTATTGATCCACAATACAGTACTTACTGCAGCGTCCCAATTACGGATATATCTGAAACTGAAGCGGCCAACTGAATATCCAAATGAAACACAATTCATACAGCAAACAAAAGATATATCGAATTTAGACCAAATAATTGCTTTACTTAGGGTTAGATAATGTGAACCAACAACAGGGCGACGCCGACGAGAGCTGATAAATGATAATTAATACTCCACACGGCTTGCCGAAAGCCGACCACGACCTTAGAGCTGTATATCGATAGAGTACACAGTTGCTGTCGGTGTTGCATTCGCATCAGCACTCTTCTCTGCATTGCATATGCTCTTCATGCCCACAGTTGCATGAATAATTAAAACCAAGTGAAAATCGAGGTCGCTGCAAACGAATGACGGTTCAGCCCACATTCAAGGCATCCATCAATCGAATTAAATCTTAATTTAGATGCGGCAATAGAAAAGCATATGGGTGCAGGTTAGGCAATTGTGGTTACCACTACAGTTCATTGACACAGGTGCAGTTTTTCACGAACCCAGTGGTAGTATAATGAATCGGAGAAAAAAAAAAAAACTTATTAAAAGGGTAATCATCCTCTTATCAGAATTTTATTTCGCACACAAAGAACGCAGAAAAACAACTTATCTCAAACACAGCATCAAATTATCTTCGGGGCGAGGGAACAAAGTCTATTGAAAGCATGTCGCAATCGCAACCACGCCGGTTGTTAATTGAATCAAATTCGTATTTTTGGTTTTATGATTTTCACGAAATTTCTGCACAAATAAGACGAGGGAATAAGTATTTCAAACACTCACCGACGACTGATTCATGTTAATGATTTTTTTTTCGTAGGGAGCGTAGTTGGAATTTTCTTTTCAACTGGAAGGAAAATTAACTGTACAGGCGCGGTTTTTGAGATTTTTTTTAAGTCAATTAGAATTTGTAGTAATTGGAGGTAACTGCGGTTGTTGTTGAACAAATTGAATCAGTGAAAATTTATAAGAAAACTTGAAAACTTTTGCGAAAAATTTACACCGAAGCTGCATGCACAACAAAGCAGATGACAGCCATTTTAATGAGATTTTCATTCGTACTGTATTGCATGATGGTGAAATGGTTCGAAGATATGGTAGCGTGGTGAATTTGGGGCAACCATTTAGCATGGAAATTGAGGAAATGTTAAAATCAGGTGTGTAACGAAGGAATTAATTATTAATGTAGGTACTTAGCTCGGAGTCAGTAAGCTTGAATATAAGATAAATGTTACTTTAAATTAGATTTAGTCTTTTTGTCTAGTATGTAAGTTAAATAATGAATTAATAAAACTGAATTTAAAAGTACAAAAAAATTTAATCTACTTATCTTAACATTTATTTCTTACATTAGGTACCTAATGTTTTATTCATTTTTAATATCATTTGGGAATTCGTTAAATATGAACAGCCTCTATACATTATTGTCCTCAGCGATTCACTTATTCTGAAATCCAATGGAGTACCTAAGCAAAATGTTTCTGTTCTACTCTATTATAGATTGGTGAAATGTCAAAAATTAATCGATAATAAAGATGGCTATCTGTATTTTTCCCCTAAACTCCAACGAAAAAGAAACCATTACACCCACAAATACAATAATTGATTGCATGAAGCTGATATTGGGGTTCTACCTGTTAAACTATTTACTAATTTTTGTCACTTTTGTTTACATTTCTTAGTATCTACATTTTTTGGAGTATGGTGTCTGGCAGCGGTTCCCAAACTTTTTTGTTCGCGGAGCACTTTTCACCAGAGAAATTCCTCTCGGAGCACTTCGTTGTCCGTATCCCATATTTCGCAATTGTATTCCGATTTTTTTTTTATTTTATTGATTTTAGCTCATTTTCGAGTTGGTCACAGAATAACAAAAAATGTTGGGTTCCAGTTTCCAAAACTTATAAAAAAAAATTTCAATATTTAGTGGAATAACCTATATTTTTTAAACGGCAGTAAATTTTTTTTTAAGTTTTTCCAATAAAATACGGCATCTTAATGGTGGTACTATTGGTCCAGACCTGCTTAATAGTTTCGAAAAGCTCTTCAGCATTTATTTATTTTTAGCTTTAAAAGCTTTTTCGACGTCGGTCAACTAGTTTTTCACTGGGCTTAGTTCGGGCCAATTCAACACATTAATATCGTTATCCGTAAGCCATTACTCTACTAAACTGAGCCTAAAAGCCCTGGGCAAGGTTTCTTGATTGATTTTAGGTGCTCCCCTAAGTTTTATGGACATCAAAATTGGGCCAGGCTCTAGTTGTCCCGCAAATCTGAGCGTCTTCATTTGGATTAGGTATGCATCCAATCATCTTTCCGTTGGGGTTCTCAAGACTTCTGACCTTCTTAGAAACCTGTATTGCGCGGCGCAGGGACATAAGTCCCAAATTTTATTTTTGGGACTTAATACCCAATTAAGTGGGACATAAGTCCCAATTTCGATTTCGAATTTTTAGTTTTCACACCCCAAATCGATCCTCCCTTGCTCAAAATTTTTTTCGGCTACGCATTTAGGTTCTTCCCACATAAAAGTTTATCCCTCATAATATAGTGGGGTGGTGTGTACCAGAAATTATCACCTAGAGTAGTCGATGATGAGTCAGAAACTTCAGAAAATCCTTCTTTAATTAAAATCTATATATATACAGCTTACACAAAATCTATATACACAATTAATAATTGCCTGTACAGGATGGATAAATATGCTATCAATTAAAAAATGTCGTTCTGATTAAGGCAATGTTTCAATTTACTCAACGATTTTAGATGCCCGGAATGTTCCATCCAAATTGGGCTTCTAAAATCGTGTTTTTGTAAAAAGACTTATATCCAAAAGACTTCGTGGTGGTATTGGATTGCGTCACTTTTCGCAAACTGCTAGTAACTGCATTTTAGTTGTAAATATAAGTGATGTTTAAAACTATACCAAGACAACAGAGCCAAACACCTATTTTATACTGCTTATATTTATATATTATGTGATCTTCTTTGTGAATGATCTAAGCTTATTTAAAGAAATAGGTTGAGTGGGACATAAGTCCCAAAAAAAATGTATGGGACTTATGTCCCGATGGGGTGGGACATAAGTCCCAAATCGGAATTGGGACTTATGTCCCACTTAATTGGGACATAAGTCCCAAAAATAAAATTTGGGACTTATGTCCCGGGGACTTATGTCCCTGCGTCTATTGCGCCGAAAACATGCTTCGTAGAACAATATCTACAATTTTTTCGCTATCAACGCCATTGATTAGTTTCCATTTTGATAGCTCTGAAGTTCTGGATTACACGATTTATTAATTTTACCCGTAGATATTTGTACTGTGAAATCAATATCTCTATCTACCTACTTACATAAAGTCGATTGCTGCGAGCATCTGAATATTCAAGGCGGAGCACACTTTGGGAAACTCGGGTGTATGGCTTTCAACTGACTAGTTTTTCATAAGGTTTCATAAGGTTTCGACATTATGTTTAAGTTAAGTATTTCGGCCCCAGCTACGAGTCTGGATCCGGATGTTAAGTTTGGTAAAGCAGTGCGCAAAATAAACTAAGAAATAGAACATTCAGCTAGGTAAACACACTGACATTTTCACAACCCAAATTGTTGTAAATGATTTTTTAATATAAATTTAGACAGTATTGGCACGAGTACGATAACTTAGACGCCAAAAATTGATAACGGTCTTTTTTTTGTAGAGGAGTTAAATATAAGCATTTTTTACTATGGCAGAGGGGTAGACCCTCTGGCTTCGTTTAGGCGGAAGGGAAAGAAAAAATGAAACAAAAAAAGAAAATAAAATATTAAAAAACAATGGCAACACCTACAATAAAAGACTTTAGGATTTTTGTAAGCCAAGAGTCTGTTCTTGACTGCTTGAAGTATTTTTATTGATTTGAAGTATATTTTTTTAAGAAATTAATAAATATTGGTTTTATAGTTGTTTCGAGTAGGTACATTACACATTTTTAAACTTACACTTCTGAAATGTGGATTTCAAAAATTCAATCGAATACAATTTCTTAAAAAAAAAAATACTTCAAATCAATAAAAATACTTCAAGCAGTCAAAAGACTTCAAAACATTGAATGCATTCAAATGACTAAAAGAATGCAAAGAATAAAAAAGATTTCAAAATGACTTCAAAGAATTCAAGCAATCAAAAAGTATTGCAGTCTTTTGATTTCAAGTCTTTTGACTTCTTCAGGTGATTGCATTACTTAAGACTTCAAAAAAATACTGGGACTTCGATTTTGAAGTCAAATAACTTAAGTGAAGTCTAAAGATATCAAAATTTGAATATTTAATCAATTTAGGTACTGCAATACTCAAAAGATTGCGATTTTTTACAGCTTTACCAAAAATCAATCTTTTTTTTGAGCTATAGATCAGTGATGGGTTGTAATGATTAATTTTGTATTTAAATAGTTAATTAATTACTTCGACGAGTAATTGCCATGTAATTTAATTACTTCGCAATTACTCAGTAATTGTAATTGGAATTTATAATTATAATTACAAGTAATTGTAATTAGTAATTGAATTACAAACTTTCAATAAGTAATTGCAATTACACGAATGTAATTAGAATGAAGTAATTAATCACGTAATTAAGCTATTCTTTGTCCATTTATTTAGTTTAGACAAAAGTTGACAGCTGAAGTGTCATTGTAAATGAGCGTTGGGATCGCTGACGAGGTCGAATTCTTAATATTTTTTTACAAATGACCAAAAGTACTACCCTTGGTCACATTAAAAATGTAATTAAAATGATCGGAACAAACTATCAGACGCAAATTTTGAAAGCTAACTCTAAATATAAATACGAGTAGCTAGTTAGAGCAATAAAATATCTAATGCTCTTTTTTATAAACTAAATAAATTGACAAAAAATAGCTTAATTACGTGATTAATTACTTCATTCTAATTACATCCCTAATTACATTCGTGTAATTGCAATTACTTATTGAAAGTTTGTAATTCAATTACAAATTACAATTACTTGTAATTGTAATTAGAAATTCCAATTACAATTACTGAGTAATTGCGAAGTAATTAAATTACATGGCAATTACTTCTGCAAGTAATTGTAATTTAATTAAAATTTCAATTACCCATCACTGCTATAGATCACTTTTCCTGTTCAATTTAGCAAAAAAATCAATCTTTCTTTTGATCCGGATAACTTTTTGCAGATTTCGATATTTTTCGAGGTTTACCTACACATTTGCTCACTAATACAATTTGTATTAGTGACAATAGAATTTGTTGTCAAAACAAAATTACTAAATCCCTCGTGAAATGCAATTATTCAGAACAAAAACGTAAATGGAGCAATTGCTATCATCGTCATCTTATTCTTCTTCCTCGTCATTCTGTGGATTTCGTTCTTCGTCGATATGATTATCCATATGAAGTACGTATGTTGCCATTGACAAACGAAAACAGCTGATGTACTGTCAAATAACGCACTAATACATTTACAAAAGCAGATCAATCTGCTTTCATATTCCATTTGCCACGAAAAATCTGAGATCTGAAATAAAAATCTGATGTGCCCAATGTAAAATCACATTACATAAACTTATAATATTCCTTTTACCGAATTAAATTAAATTTAAAACTTTGAACAAAAAAATATCGATAGTCGAGTATCCACTTTAAAAAGTGTCTTTTCAAAATGTGTGCCTATTGCATAGAACAGCAACTCAGAACATGGCAAAAATTGAAGATCAAAATAATTCATCCGATCAAACTTATCTAGATGCGATAAAAGCTCTTGAGGTACGTAAGATTTAGTAAAGTCATTCATAATTTTGCAGTGTAATTAACAGAATTTTTTTTATAGACTATTGATGAATGGTCCTTCGATATGTTCGCTCTATCGGATGCGGCTGAGGATAATCCGCTCAAATACCTAGCCTTTGATCTGTTCAACCGTTACGAAATCATTCAGAACTTCAAAATAGCTCCCGCTACTTTAAATTCTTTTGTTAATCGAATTGAAGCAGGATACAGATGCTTCAATAATCCATATCACAATAATTTGCATGCGGCTGATGTTACTCAAACAGCTCACTATATGATCTCCAACACGGGTCTTACGTGCTTAATGACAGATCTGGAAAAGTTTGCCACCCTACTCGCTGCTATGATACATGACTATGAACATTCGGGCCTAACTAATAACTTCCTCGTGGTGACATCGTCCGATAGGGCCATCATTTACAATGACAGATCGGTGCAAGAAAACCATCATATAAGCGCAGCGTTCCGTGTTCTGAGAGATGATGATTGTAACATTTTATCAAATTTGACACGCGATGAATATCGTCAGCTAAGAAGTCTTGTCATTGATATGGTCCTAGGTACAGATATGGCGTATCATTTCCAACTTTTGAAGGATATGAAAAACCGAATCATCTCACCTGACGCGAAAGTTGACAAATCAAAGGCGCTGACATTATTGCTACATACGTGCGATATATCACATCCTAGCAAAGCGTGGAATTTACATCCGCGTTGGACGGCATTATTACTGGATGAATTCTTCCGCCAGGGCGATAAGGAACGAGAACTGGGTCTCGCTGTTAGTCCTCTTTGTGATAGATATAACACGTTAGTACCAGAATCACAAATTCATTTTATCGATTTCATTGTGGAACCCACTTTATCCATTTGTGCTGATATGTTAGAGTGTTGGTTGGAACCAATTGTTAAAGCATGCGAGATTTTTAATGCAAGAATTGCCAAAAGGAATTCCGCAAACGCTACTATGCATGACACAGATGAGGAAACGAAGAAGTTTCGCATAGGGAAACCATGGATTGCGTGCATGATCGAGAATAAGAAGAACTGGAAAGAGCGGGCACTTCAAGGTAAACTGATACGTCTATTTCGTTTTAATAACCGAATGCAGTTTTAAAATATCCCAGATGTTCCATCCTCAGATAAGATTTATTGATATTTATCTTAAGTACCTATACACTTTACCAATAACTATCTTTCTATAACTACCTACTATTAAAATTCAGCCTGCCTCCTACTATGCTTCTGGTCGCAAAACTCAACTGATCTCAAATGTTTATACAATCTTATGTGGTTTTCCATTGGGACAAAAAATCAATCTTTTTTTGATCCGGATCACTTTTTGCAGATCTTGATATTTTTCGAGATTTACACATACTCTCACAATATATTTGAATTTGTTTTCAAAACGAAATTACTAAAACGCTCTTGAAAGGCTCCGCGAAATAAGGCCCCAAAAGTAAAATTGAAATAAGCCCCAAATTTGGGGTGTTATTTCATAATGAAATAATACCCCAATTTCAAATTCAAGTATTGCCCCACTGCGATGAAATAAGGCCCCAACAAAAATGATATAAGGCCCCAAATCTGACAGTAAACCCAAGTAGGGGGGTTGCAGTGGGACAGCATGCCCCACATAAGTTTTCGTTTAGATTAATTTGCCACGAAAAATCTGAGATCTGAAATAAAAATATGATGTGATGGAAAATCACATGAGATGTGCAATAAAACAGGGGCCAGATTATGTAAGACGAAAACGATCGAACGATATCGTTTCGACAATAGCAGTCTCTGTCTATTGCCACAGATATGATAGGATAATGTATGACCAACATTTCAAACAAAAATTTTGAAAATGCTAAAAACCAAGACCTTTTACTTTATTAGAAAAATGATTTTGCTATACGCATTTTCTTTCTATATTTTGAAATGCTGGTTTAAAATCATGACTAGTAGGTACTAGTACCTATTAAGATTGCCGTTCTATGTAGCCAAAACTATATTTTATATATGCATATCTTCTTTACATGTACCTATGGAAGCCCGGGTATCGGCCTCGGCAAATCTGGATCGAGGAATTAATACGATTAAATTATAAATCGCCCAAACAATATTATAATAATATATTTTTGTACAATTTTATTTAACTATGTTAATATATTATTTACATACTTTGCCTAGAAAAAATTGTATTCAGTGAAATTAATACAAATCTGTTCTTCTTCTATTTCTATGACCTTTCGAAAAAAATAAATCATGGCTTTTTCTACATTTGCAAATTTTGGTTTCATTTGGAATTATTGGTGTGAACACTGAATATATATTAACGATGTGATCTCGTTGTGGGAGCAGTGGCTCAGTGGTTAGTGTGCTGGCTAGACTACTTTGCAAGGGGTCTCAGGTTAGATTCCCGATTGTCTCCACTTTGCGCCACCTCTCCCGAACGTCTGACAAACATCTGAGAGTATAACAACTATCCTGGAAAAAGCTTCTCAATTCAGCAGTTTGGACTTGGCATAAAATTGTAGGTACCAACAAATTAAAAGAGACCTGTTGCACCAACTTTTTATTTCAGTTAGTAACTTCATAAATAGTGCTTAAAAGTGGAATAGTGACTGAAAAAAATTTGGTTTCTGTAGAATGCCTGCCTTCATTTTGTCAAATTCAAGACTTACCTACTTACCTATATTTGCATGTATTTTACTTGCAGCCATTAAAAAACGCATAAATCTTTGTTTTTATATTTATTAATTCTTACAATAATTTCTATATCATATTCCCATTTGTTTGCTTTTATTAAACATAGTACTTTGTGAAAAGAACAAGAGCTTCATTTTATTTTTGCTTAAGTTAAGGAGAATATTTCTTTGCTTTTATCCGTTTTTCTTTCTTTTTAAGTTTAAGTTTTTGTCTATATTAATTTATAAATACTCTAACAAGATATAATAAAATGTTAATACATATTTATTTTACCTTTGTTTTATTTTAGTATTTACAGAGAAAATACAAAAAATTAAGATGAATTTCTTCTGCTTAGTTGTTGTTTCATTGCAAATAAAAAAAACTAACTTGTTTATAGTGTCATTGGCTATATTAAGTATTTTATTTCTTCCTAGTTTACTAATTATTCTTCTTCATACTCCTGCCCTTAAGCTTCGAGTTTCCTCCTTCATATAGGAATGGGTTTTTGATTTCTTATTTTACAGTGGTTTTTATTTTTATTATTAAACTAGTTTTAAATGATTGCTTCTTTCTTTTTGTCATAAGTTATTAACAATAATACATTTTTTTCTCTTACAATAGTATTTTCTAAAATCGGAAAACAATAACATATTATAAACTAGCTTTTTAGTTGTCTTAAGAGGATATGGTTTTATTTTTAAGTTTAGGTATATAAATAACTATACATTTTATAATCTTCACTAAAATGGGTTGCAATTTTAAAACATTGTTTAGCAACGAAAATAGGTTTTTTGTTTTATTTTAGTTTACAAACTAATAATTTCTTTGCATATTTTTGTTATGTTAGAGAAAAAAAAATATTTTTGTACTTTTAAGATTGTTAAGAGGGGAAAAATGCAATTAGGGAAGATAGAGAGATTAAGTTAGAAGTAAAGGGTAGGACTAATAAGATAGCATTTTTAAGAGTAATTTTAAGTCTTATAAAAAAGTATATAATTTTTATTTTACCGTTTTTTATTGCATTTTGTAGAAAAAAAAATCTCTTGAATACTGCCAACTCAACGAGTGTTTATTTCTTGTTGTGTAATATGTTGCTGCTGCTGAAAGCGGTGCGTTCATTGTATTGCATTCTCTTATAATTTAGAGTTTATTTTTTTTAAATATACAATATAAGTAGTTTTTGTTTAATCTATGTACGTTTTTGCATTATAATCTATCTTAATAAAGCTATGATCCCAATTTCAGCTGATATAATGGTACCTTACTGCTAAGCGAATTTACCATTGCCCTTTTATTTTAGGCAGATTGTTTTTTTCTTTATTTTTGAATGTATGAAATAATTAAATTAAGTGTAGAATAACTGAACAAACAGTTTTATTTTTTTAATGTTGTTACTGCCTGCACAGTACGAATGCCTTGTTACACTAGGAGTCGAGATAAATGTAGCTACAAGCCCATTTGAAGTAACAGTACTTTGTAACAGGCTTTGTGCAGAAGAAGCAGTACCTAATACAAAAAAAAAAAACTATTATGACCGTCATTTTGTCATTTAGTAGGCATTACTTGTTTAGAAAATCATTTGTGTGTCTGGAACAGTTTTTGTATCAATTCCATGCATTTTGCATATCGCTCGCACTTAGGAAAGTTTGCATAATAATTTATGTACTCGCATAATATAATAATTCCTCTGGATATTCGCATTTTGTTCTTCCGTGTCAATGTTGACGAATCGAGGGGTAGGTGTAGATGTAGAAGCTGGCGGTCTATTTCGTTATAGCAGCAACTATTGCACAATTTAGTCTCGTATGTTCAACTTAATAGCCATCTAATTTTTTAAAAAAATGTCTCCCGTACTTTAAATCAAAATGAAGTGTATTCAAATTAACAGCCATTTTAAAGAACTTTTTTAACAGAAAATTTCCTTTTGTTGACATTTTTTGCTTACCAAGCATATTAAAAATTCTCTGCAGTGAGTTACATTTTCTTTGAATACATAATTGAAGAAATTTATTTCCCATAAAAAAGTATGAAAGCGTGGATGAACTGTAATTAGATGTTCTTATCTGAATGACACTAAAAATGTGTTTTATCTAGTGAGCCCGATTTTGTATATCGAACATTTTGTAGGTATGTAGGTACTCTACTTTTACTAAACATCCAATCTGACATCCTTTTAAATGCAAGTTGTTGGTAAGGATTCATAATCTAATTTTGAAATTTAGGTACGATTTTACTTTACTGCTCGAAAACTTATGAAACTTATTTTATTAGTTAACTCCACATTTAATTAATATAAACAAAATAATTTTGGAAAAATTTGACACTCCATTTTTGAAATGTAGGTACTATTTTATATGATATTTATTTAACTTTGAGGGCGTGCCACGCCCAAACGGTAAGGGAGCGGCAAAATTTGTTTGCGGTTTGAGCTCAGCGAATTAAAATCAATCGGAATAAGCAAAAAAAGAATTTTTTCGATTTTAAATCTAGCCGAAATTTATGCAAGTGTAGTGTTAGTGGCTGTTTATCTGACAGTTTAATGTCGGTGTTAATATAACAATAGTGCCACTGGACAAAAGAAACTTATTCAGAAACATGTAATTTTACCATTTCTGAGTATTGTCAAATGCAACCAGAGTAGATTTTCAGATAAATTCAAAGTATTGCTAGAACCTTCTCGTTTCTAGAACGAAATATGGAGGAAAATAAAAAAGGCTCAATAACTCTTAAGTTACAGAGCAATAACAAAATAGCATGACATGTTAATAATTATGCAAATTCGTAAACGTGTCGAATATGCAATGCTGGAATTAGCTTGTTGGTGCCATAGGTGCCTTCAATTTTCTCTTCTTGTTAGAATATAAATATTCGAGAATTATATGTACTTATACGTTTTTGTGCATCCTCGTGTTAACAATATAAATTTGTACAGTACCTACACCTTTTGCTATACATTTTAATGCAATTTATCAAAACTTTGAAAAATCTGTTTTGGCAAAATTTTGATTTATACATAGGTACAGCCATTGTAAGTTTGAACCACAATTATAGTATAATGTGGGCAGTATCGAATATCTTAAGTTCTTTCAGTTGTTAAAAATAAGCCACTAATTATATGCCATCAACGACATACAATATCAATCTTATCCTGCATTGGCTTAAGCCGGTTTAATTTCATGTACCTACTCCTAATGCAGAGCCGCATTTAATTTTGCCAGTTAAGTATTTTTTGTACATTTTATTAATGGCTACAATTTTTTCGTCTACAAATAAATAGTATTTTTCAGAAAAAAAAATTGGAAACGTCGGCAAAATTAAAAACGTCTGAAATTTAATAGAAATCGTCTGAAAATAAATAGAAATCATCAGAAAATCAGATATTGAAAACGACTGAAAACAAATAGTAGGTAATCGTCTGAAAAATATAAAAATCGTCTGAAAAATTTAAAAATCGTCTGAAAAATTAAAAACCCGTCTGAAAATATAAAAAAAAAAAACAATTTAGTTCAAGTTTTTCAGACGAATATTTAAAAAAAGCTGACAAAAACTAGCAGATGTATATGAACAAATTAGAAGATGAAAATAATTTCTTTTCAGACGAAAATGTTGTAACCTTTATTAATGTATTCAGTTATTTTATAAGTAATTGGATCATTATCAATCTACGGCTTCGGAAAAAACCTTTAAGAGCTTATAAAACAAGACCATCACCCTTAAAAGCTATGAATGAAAAATAAAAACAAAAACGTGTGATTTCGTGATTTCTTGTGTATAAAAGACTGTGACTTAATTTGTTTTCTAAAAAATCGTTTTTTTTTTTTTCAATAATTAAAATAATTTTTATATTTTTTTATATATATGTTACTTTTTGAAAAAGTTAATGTGGTGAATCCATGTGAAATTACACACCAAAGAATTGGGAAATTTAAAGTTGTGGGGAATTCCGTAATTTTTGTCACTAAGTATAGAGCATTCAGTTTTTTTAGTTTTCACTCTAAATCTGCCCCTAGTGCTGAAAAATTTCTCTTTCCACAATGGACGTATACCGGTATTTTGGTAATTAACATAATTACTGTCTCGGTCATTTAAAATGATGCTATCTTCTTCGAAAAATTAAGTTAGGCATATTTGAGGACACCTTAACTCATTTGGAGGTAGTTACTATACTAATTAAAGGCGTATCTCGCTTTATAGCCATATTGGACACAGATTTATTATTATCTACTCTTTTGCTTTGTAATTGTAGTAGGTATCTTTATGGTTCGTATAAAAATGTATTTTTTGCTTATTATTTGAAGTTTGTTTTTTATGTCGAATTAATTTCGTCCCGCAAAATTAACTCCTGTTTTCTATAAAAAAACACTGATCAATGTTATTTTTTCTTGAATGCAATTTTAAAGAGCAATGGTAAAATCTTAAAAGACTGGTCCCTTAATCAGACATTTTGAAAAATTTTCATCGAAACAAAACAAAAGTTTTACAATATATAAAAATAAATTTTCTTGGAAAATTAGGAGACATCGATATAGTTGTATACTTTTTAATATTTAATGTTTTTTTATTTCTTTGTTTTTATATATAAATATTTCTTTTTTTATTACTGTACGCATAAATATTGTTTTGTTTTTATTTCATTCATTCATCTTCATATTATTTATGTAGTTAGTTAGTTATTTATTTTAATTTTGAACTTTCAGTTTATGGAAAATTAAAATAATAATTTCACTGGCTCCAAAAATTTAATAGAATTGTATAGTTTGCCATTGTTTAGGAAAGTTAATATTTTTTGAGAGCATTTTTTTGCTTAATGTGCCTGTACTTTGTGGAGAGATATTAAAATGTAAGAATACCATTGACGGCTTAAGCTGAAGTTTTTCTTTCCTGTATACCTACTAACTATATACAGATCTTATTTAATAAATATAATGCAAATAAAAAAACAAATGTTACTAACTTTCGATAACTACGTACAAATATGTATATTCATAATAAATGGCGTTTGCTTTATGAATGTATAAACTGAAATGATTGCTCTTTGGTAGTAATTAAAAAAAAACTGTATACAAACAAATAATCGATTAAAGACATTCGGTTTTCGAAATAATGTTGCCAAATATAAAATATGTATCTGCCCAAACAATTAAATATATTTCAGCTGAGAGGGAATGCATTATGTTTTCTGCATCTCTGCGACAATTTTAGCGTTTTCGCTAACTAAGTAAGTAAGTAAGAGTACTGATATTTCGTTTCCGTTAAATTGCGACTATGTAAGAACTTAGTTGATATTTCGATTTGGGTGATTTTGACGTAATAAAATTATCGTTGACGAAGAATTTATTCTTCGAATTCAAGTGAAATGTAATGAAATCGAATCTAATCGATTTATTACGACTAGGCTTTAGAACATAGTATTTAAAAGATTACCGACAGTCTTAATACAATTAAACTCATTTATAAAAATTGTAGAAAAAAAACTTTCTTTTGCTCATAAATTCATCGTATTCTACTACAGCTTTAAAATGTTAAATTTCGGCATAATGCATATAGCCTGCTAAAATAGGGATACATAAGTAATGAATAGAGCGATGTTTATTGAAATTTTTTTTTGCATAAGTGTCCGGTATAACGTTTTATGTATTCTATTAAATTAAATTGCAGTGTTAGATAATTGTATTATTGGAAGTATAATTTGATTTTTGCTTCCACTCAAGTACAATCTGTCAAGAACTCTATTTAAAATCTGGTCTTCTTCTCCTTCTCTACAAAGCACAAGTTAGACCAGGCCTGGAATATTGTTCCCATATATGGAGCTCGGCCCCAAAACATTCACTGAACCTACTTAACAGCATACAGAGACGAGCAGTTCGACTTATTGGAGACCCTACACTCACATCGAATCTACAACCGTTGGTGCACAGAAGACAAGTCGCTGACCTATGCTTGTTCTATAGGTACTTCCATGGTAGATGTTCCGAGGAACTCAAAGACATTATCCCTCGAAATGCAATTTTTGGACGCCCCACAAGACAGGCTGCTAATGCTAATAATCATGACCACATAGTACACTCGACAACCCCGAGGACATCAACTTTCCAAAACTCCTTCTGTTACAGGACAAGCAAACTTTGGAACTCGCTTCCTGGGGATATTATTCCAGAAGACTACAATTTGCAGCAATTTAAGTGCAGAACTAACATACATCTGCAAGCATCTCGGGGCGCTGTTGAAGCGTTATAGGTTCGCCTTTCCCGGAAGAAGTATTTAAAACAAAGAAAAAAAAATTCGCGATTCTCCCGACTGGAAATTCTTATCAAAACACGGGTCACCTTTATCTACCTATTGATTTTGTATGTAGGTAGACCGTCGGAAATCATATTCAAAGCATTTTGTAGACACTTTATTGAGACCGATATTTCTTCAAATTTAAAACAACTACTTGTCTTCAATATACAAAACGAAAGAATTTTGAAAATGGTTTTAATATTTTGTTCAGAAATTTTGAAGCACTTTTTAATATATACGGTTTCAATGCCAACACGGTTATATTTTTCACATGTATCGTCAGGGTCAGGCTCTTATAACATTATTAAAATAAGCAAATTAAAAATTAAAAAATATTAAAAAATGGCCACAAATAACTACATTTCTTGGAAACTCTTTCTTATATTAAGTTCATAAAATGCGGTAAGTAGGTACCTACATATTTGTCAAATATTAACAAAATAAGCATATATACAATGCACAAGAAACTAGTTTAATTTTTGACATAGGCACCGAATAAAAAAAAATCGACCTTAATAGGTTTGAGCTTAACTTTCCCACCTGACTGGTAAGAGTTTTGCAGTTAACAGGCCATTCATGGCTTACAATATAAATCTTGCAATAGATGCGCTTGCCTGGAAATGAGACGTTTCCTTTTTTGAGCAGTGTACTCGTATACCTAAAAGTAAAATTCAAAAAATGCATGCGATAAATTTTCTTTTATTAAAAAGGCACATAACTGATATGAAACGAAAGGACTTTCGCAAATTAGTTTTAAATTTATATAAGGACAAACAAGAACGGCAGTGATATTTTTCAATAAACTTAATTGAAGAAATAAAACATAAAACATAAAAAAAAAAAAAATAATATGTAGATAATTAAATATTTTTTATTATTGAATAAAGATCAGAAAAGGTATATAAAAGCAACTTACTGTTTAAAAAAAAATTAACAAAAATCTTTTAAATAATATTTATTACAAATAAATCAGTAATGGTAAAGAATAGAATTATATGATAGTTAGTATGTATTATTTGCTTCTTGCTTGTGTTTCTTTTTATGAATATTAAAAAAAAAAGACACAAACACCATGTAAATATGTTACATGTCATTAAATGCTACAACAATTAAATTAAGATTATTATTGCCAATCTTTTAACTAACAGATGCTTTAAAGAATACTTTTATTTACAAAACTTGTGTATCTTAGTAAAAATAAGAATTGTGGTGTTTTAGTTTCTTTTTATGCTATATATTAACAAATTTAAGAGAGACTTTTCAGAACATAGTTATTCTCAAATGTTTAATCTAAATTTTGTATGTATTATTTTTAAGACGTAAAACTAAAGGAATTAAAATAATTTTACACAATTCAATCAAGAATACAATGTATATATATTTTTGTCAGTGTAAATTGTTGTTTGTTTTAAAATATATCTCTAATATTCTACAGTACATAATACAAGCTAATTCGAAAGCACTAATCATCATTTGTTTTTGTAGCATTTTCACTGTCATCATTTGATTTCGCCGTCTCATCTGTGGTATTCTCAAGTGCGGCGGCAGCAGCACGAGCTTCGGCATCTGTAAGAGATGGATGACAAAAATATTATTACAGTTATAAGGACATATATTGTTACGATAAGTGATTAGGATATATGTACATATTAAGCGACTATTGATGCTTTGGTGTATTTTTGGATTAACTGAGACATCATAATTGATTCTTACGACTCGTTGAAACGTATTCGGTCAATCGGAAGTAGTGCTCGGCCAATTGGAAGAAAATACGATGTTAGAGAGTTCCGGGATAGATGAATTAGAGTAGGTAGGAAAATAACTCGAGAGTTAATAACGAGGATGGTCGTGGTGGGTGGAGTTAGTAGACAATTTGATTAGATGAAATCAACGATGACTACTACATTTGTGCTATCGGAACCAATTTCACTAGTTGGAGTGCTATTGTTCCTTGGGAAATATCAAAATTAAACATTGAGCTTAAAGTACAACTGTTTTTGTTTTTCAAGCATTACGATTAAATTGCTAATTAATATCCTGTGGTTAACTTTTTACCGTATATAGGCGAGAAATCGCTCGGACATCAAGTTAAAATTCCAAAACCGAAGTAATTCATTTAAAGTCGTTCGGATGAAATATAAAATTATCCTTTTTCCTTTTTTCCTTTTGGATTTCGAATTTCCCTAAATCGCTTCTTAATGCTCATTGTGCCCATAAAAGATTTTTTTTTTAAATCAGTCAGGTTTTCTAGGCTCGATTTTTTATTTACCGAAGCTCACAACTGCCAAATTTGTGTGAATAATAAGGCTTTTGAGAACTCCTTAAATATAAATTAGAAATTAAAAATGTTACCAATATTTTGTTTTTTATGAGCCAAAAACAAAAAAAGGGCATTGTGAATCATCCAGTTTAAGTAATGTTTTCCTTAAAGCCAACGTACCTTCAATTATTATACGACGTCCCCTCGACCATACACAACCGCTTGATGTCAAAGCAAAATTCCATTTTTTGTTTGTAATTCTTCGAAATTTGAATTCCTATCCGTTGCTAACAGCTGTCCAAAGCTAATTGGTACCACCAGAATAGCATCCAAAGAAATCAAACGACGCGACGGCAATGTCGGAATTATTTGAAAACCCAATTTCACAAAACATTCGCACGTTAATTGGATGTGTTGTATGGAAATTCCAAGTGGCGCGCAACAGCTATATCAAAGACACACACCACCATTCACGAGTCACGACCCAGTAGCTAATCAATTCTTTTCAAATACATATATACAATCAACTCCTATACTTCCTCAACCTACCTTTAACGGCCTGCTCCTTCCAGATTTTTTTGTTCTCGGTAAGACAGGTAACCCATGGCTTCCGAATGCGGAATTTCTGCTTCCCACCAGCCGCAATGGGCGCTACTTCCTCTCCATTCTTTGACACTTCCTCGCTGATTGCCTCACACGAAGACTTATTCACCACCGAACCACTATTGCCATCGTCAATGTTCGCATTGGCGTTCTTGCACATCGGTGCAATCGGGGTCAACACATACTCTAACATATCGGCACAGACTGACATACTAGGATCCACAATGAAATCGATAAAACCGATTTGGGACTCGGCCACCAGCGTATTGTTTCTATCACACAGCGGACTGAATGGCAGACCCAATTCTCGTTCCAAATCGCCCTGCCTGAAGAACTCCTCGAGCAGCAACATCGTCCAGCGATGATGAAGAGACCACTTCTTGGCAGGATGCGATATATCACAACAGTGCAACACTAGCGCCAGCGCTTTGGATTTGTCCACCGTTGGCTCAGCCAAGGTGAGTAAGTTTTTCATGTTCTTCAGTTGTTGGAAATGGAAGGACATATCTGTCGACAGTACCATGTCGATGATTAGGGTTCTTAGCTCACGAAACTCCTCGCGCGACAAGTTCGATAAGATATTGCAATCATCATCTTTGAGCACACGGAATGCCGCACTTATGTGATGGTTTTCCATTACTGCACGGTCATTATAAATGAGGGCGGTTTCAGATCCTGACATTACGTGGAAATTGTTCGTGGTACCCGTGTGTTCGTAGTCATGTATTAAGGCAGCCAAAAGAGTGGCGAAAATCTCCAAGTCTGTCATCCAGTTCATAAGGCCCGTCTGACAGAGCGTAAAGTGAATCGTTTGGGTGACATCGGCTGCATGTAAATTATTGTGATATGGATTACGGAAGCGGCAATATCCCTCTTCGATACGATTCAGGAACGTTTCCAATGTGGCAGGCGCAATTTTGAACTTGTGAATGATTCCGTAGCGATTGAGCAAATCATAACCCAGATATTTGACCGGTTGGCCATTGGCCGCCTCCGCTAAAGCGAACACATCGAAGGACCAATCATCAAGAGTCTGCAAAGAAAAAAGAACAAAAAACGAGATTTAGTTATAAGTTCTAATATTGTTGACAATTGTAACATTTATGATCGAAAATCGTCATAATTGGTAATTTAACAATGCCATATAATGAAATGGTCTCCCGATCAAGTTTGTTGCCATTTCATCTGCTGACAATAAGTGAGTTGTTTAAAAACACAATCATATTACACTTTGATGACTTTAGTCAATTAGTTATCCTTGGGTCCTCTCGGACTGAACTTCAACACGCACTCGAACGGTTTGTAGCCGTTCCTGTTGAAGCTGAGATGAAGGTAAATGTGAAGTGATGGTCGTCTCCAGGACGCCTGTTCAATGCAATCTGCATGTTAATAAAGTCCCATTGAAACAGGTGGAGAAGTTTAAGTATCTCGGCGTTTATTCACGAGTGATGGAAGGAGTAATGCTGAGTTTTCCTGTAGGATTGGTTAGGCTGGAACAATTTTGAAATAGCTCGCCCATTCTGGTCTGTCAAAGCTAAGTTGTCAGTCTTTAATTCGGTGTTTGTTCCAACTCTTACTCTATATGGTCATGAGGTTTGGAGTTTGGGAAATATGACCGAAAGAATAAGATCGCGGACACAAGCTACCAAAATGATTCGTTGTATCACAGGTGTGATCCGTAGAGATCGTATTAGAAATACCAGAATACGTGAGGAACTCACACCCGCGCTAACCCATTTTTAACCAGTTTTAAAATGGGAAACGCATTCGTTTTTATTGGAAAAATTTGAGAAGGGATATTCGACTTACTTTAATAGATTTAAAAAAAATGTTTTCTCACCATCTATTTAATGAGTAAACGTATGAACTTAATTCTTCTGCCAATTTAGCGCAGAGGCAGACTCATTACATTTGTAGTTAATTAATATATGTAGTTAAAAAAAAAGTATAGCTTACCTTTAAAACTTTAACAACCTCCGGAGGAAATTGCATTAACGCGGAACTCGAAACTCTTCTGTATATTCGATCCACAAATATACCGGCACGTATGGCATGTGCCACTGATCTAAACTTCGGTTTTTCATCGTTCCTCTTCCGTGTCGTAGCCAATTGTCGTGTGAAAGTGGAAGCCAGCCACTCACGAACCTCTGGCGGTACAGCATCCGGTTGGACTTCGGACAATTCATCATCTTCGTCTGCGAGCCTCCTGTTTTTTTTAATGAATGGTTTTTGGTGTTTTTTTAGAGGAAGGATCGAGGAAGATTTCATTTTTTTTTTTTAATTTCAGGAAAAGGATTTGGGAGAGAAAAGAAAAAGTTTCCATTAGTATTTGATCCTTGGAAATTATTTTCAAAAATTAAGAAAACAAAAAAAATTTACGAACATAAAACCAAACTTAAGACCAACTCAAGCGGTTCAAAAGAATTGAAAACAAAATCATAATCATCATAATAATAACAAAAAGATTTGTAAAAAATGTTTAAGTTGGTATGGTGTATTTTAAATTAATTTACAAAAATGGGATCACAAACATTAATCATGCTTAGATAGAAAAAAAATCATTCACAAGGTAAGTTTTGTTGGCTTTTTTTTTGTAGACAAACATTAAAAAGAAAACATAAAATATGGACAAATATAGTGAGCATCAAAACGTAGTATTTTGGAAAGTGTTGGTGTGAGAATTTTAAATCGAAAAAATATTTTGCTCAAAATGTAACAAATAACTACTGATTTGCATGCTTCAGTGTAATTCCAGTGCAATTAGCGTTAAAGAAAGTCTCATTGTTCAGTATAAATCTAAATGATTTTTATGAAACTTGAATAGGTATAAAAATATAAATATATTTGGATATTTAGTGTTGTAAGCAACATTCTGAATGTAAGCATTTTAACGGCTTTAGAGGATGTGATGTTAGTAGTGTCAACATTTAGTATAATGTAATGCATATAGCGACTTCAATAGTATATCAGCTTTAAAGTGGCATACACATTCTTATAATAGGACAATGGAAAATATTCATTTAAAAATAAATGCTATATCGAAATAGAACAACACTGATTTATAACAGCTCCACCCCCAGGCGGAACTACTTCTTAGATTATTATAGAGCTATATGTAACTTTTTTTATTTGAATGCATTTTAAATAATTAAAATGTCACTGATATTATTATGTCTCTAGCTCTATTTTATAGGTTTGGACTCAAATACCTAAAGGAGCATCTAGTGATTATTAAATATTTTATATTTTTGAATGGGTCTTATTTCCATATATTTTTTTAAAATAATCACTCAATTATACATATATAGTTCAACTTCAACGGCTAGTGACTGGGATTTGCACTTAATAAAACTTTAGCTTATTTGTTTGTTTGCAACTAAAGGTGGTAGTACAATACACTTAGAAAGCCACATACATACGTATGTAGCTCTGACGTTATTTTATTATGCCAGTCTAAGATCTTGTAAATACCCATGAATTGGTAAGTAAACCAATTTTTGCTCAAATTTTTTTGCAGCACCCGGTCTAATTTCTCACAAAATATTTTTTTTTTTACGGAATTGAGCTCGCGTAGTATTAGATTCTAGAAAATTAATCACTGCCACCAATTGAGCATTATCAGTATAGAAAATTTGCATACATAAGTTTCATTCGGAATATGCTGCTTGCTGTAGCAATGACGTAGAAATCGGTTGACATCCATCGTAATATACATACATATCTACATAATAGCGGAGGTAGTTAACTATTTAAACACTTCATCAATTTAGTAGAGCCGCCAGAACTGTCAGCACACATACTTGAATTCAAAATAGTATATCACCGTCTCACCGATAATTCTATAATAAAACTTGGACCCGCATTGCCTCTGTAGTTGCTAAACTTGCTAAAATACAAAAATGTCCTTTTAGTGCAATTGAAGCAGCAGTATTAACAGGAGCCGCTAAGCAGAAGTCGGTTTTATTCAACATTTGTTGCGGTTCAATTTCAACCGATTGTAATTTAAAATGCGCTTATGCTTTGTAAATTTACTGCTCATCTTATTGCCACTTTAACATCCGCGGGCAGAGTCGCGGGGTAAATACCTTTTTGTGCAAAAATGGGATATTCGTTTTGTGTAGGTGAATTTTCACAATTTTTCTATGAATATGGAACGCTGACTGACGACATTGAATAACTAAAGGTTGTTTTTAAGAGGTAGACAGCTTTTGTCTTCAATAATAACCGCAGGACTTTGTTTGAATCAATAATGTTTATTAATGTTGAAGAATGGTTCATGACTATAGCTATTTCCATTCGCGTAATTTTTCGAGTAAAATGAGCGAAAAACTCCTGGGGCGAATTTATTCAAAAACAACTGTATGTACCTCGAATCTCGATTTACTTGAGGGTCACTTCTAGCTAAATACCAATATTGTAAAAACAAAGCGCGGTAGTACTACTAATCATATAGGGCCTTACCTACCAACAATCATTTTTAGTCTTCAACTTAATTATTTTGACGGTCACAATGGGTAATTTTATATGGAAATTTTCGCCATTGTGACTTCGTAAAAGTTAGCCGACACTAAAAATGATTATAGGCGTCTTTTTTTGGGAAGTGAGTATAACAAAACCAAAAGTGAGTATAACCGTTTTGCATGTAAAACCAAAAGTGAGTATAACAAAACCAAAAGTGGGTATACCAGTTTTGCATGTAAAAGTAAAAGTGAGCTAGCTATAGATTCCCAAAAAAATACGCCTTATATTAGTATCGCGGAAAGTGCTCACTGTTCAGGTTAAATTTTACGGATTCACAATGCGAAATTTTCAATTAAAATAAACTATTGTAACCTACAATAAATTTAAATTCAAGGTTAGAAATGTTAATTAGTAAAGACCAAATAAAATGATCTATTGTAACCGTTAACATATTCAAGGTTAAAAGTGATTACCGAGAGGCCCCATTGTCTCTATTTCTGTAATTTTCGATAAAAAGGCAAGTACATAACTTGCGATTGCGATACGTAGTACGTAAATGGACTTACGATATTACGATTTCTATTTTGGTATTTTTCAAAGTACCAATTTATGTCCACTCTTTTGGGTCTGAATAGGGTAGGGTGATTTGATGAGCAGTATGGACCCACATAGTATTATCTTGTAACTTTTACTAATAAATATAACGCGAGACGCGGACTCAGTTTTCAAAAAAGGACTAATGGTTTATATAGCGTGAAGATCACCCCTGTGGACTTTTGTGAATGAAATTGAGCCTCACAAGTTTCTTGAAAAATATCCCAACAATTAAGAGAAATATTAAAGATAGTCTCCTTTAATATATATATGTAATACATATTACATATATTATATACTATTCACTTTTTCGTTTGTTTTCCCCAAGTACTTAATTGAAATCAAATTCGTTTTATACATCCTTACAGGATTTTTGCATATTTGAATATCTGAACAATGCATTCCAACGGAAAAGTTTTAATTTTCCATGTGTGAAAAAGAAAATTGTTTTCCATAGTTTTCCTTTGTGTCGCACACAGTTAACTACAATGAAAATATAACATCCTTTTCTCGGTTTCTATTATCAAATATTTTTGTATTAGTATTTTGTTTGCGTTTTTAAAAAGCTTATCTGGAGGCAATTTTTTTTATTATTGCATTATCCGTTCTTTCAATTGTTTTTTTTTTTTTTTTGGGTTTATATAAACTGAATTATTTACATAAAATTTAGTACTAAATTGCCTTTGAATAGTCCTGGCCCTTAATTACACAGGCCAATTTCAATTCACAGATGTTTTGCAAATAAAAGGATACCTTCAAAAATTAAAACAAAACCTTATTCAATATCCTTTTTTCTCTTCATTTGCTGTAGGCAAATATTTATGGCTGCCTATTTTATTAGGACCTTTGAAGTTTCACTGATATAAAAATTTTACTTGGCAAAAGGATACATTTCGTTGTCTATGTTAACCGTAAAATATTATGAATGTGATGCTATCGCTATGCTAACTATAAAACTGAATTTAATTTGTTTTATTGTTCAACTTCTGTGTTCTTTTAGGATAACCGATATCCATGTCAAAAAAAGTAGGATAAAAGTAGGAGCAATAAAATCCTAATTTGGTTCAAAATGTTGAAATGCATTTCGATTCATTTGCGAAAAAAAGCAATACTGGTGGTGGTTTATTTCAGTGAACAGCCGATAAAGTGAATTGATTGTGTCGTTATGGTGGACATCAGCAGAAAACTATTATGGAACTTGAAATGAATGCAATTTCGGTTTTTGGTGGTCCTTATTGTTCCGAGTGTGGTGTAATAATACTGGGTTGATTGTAGCTACATAATATTGATGTCGGTCATACTGATGGTAATAAAACGTAGTTAGTTGAATTTATTGCGATTGGACATTGTTACGCGGGTATGTGTGATTTTCTATTATGTCTGTGGGGCTATAGATGGCAATGAAATAAATGCATAATGCCCAGTTGCACAGTCAGAGTTTAAACTGAAGTTTAACTAAACCTGACCGAGAATTTAAACTTTTGGTTTAACTCGTTCAGTTTCACAGTTCAAAATAATCTGCCAGTTAACTAAACGCAGTTGTGGAAGCGCAGAACAATTTCCCTTAAGGGGATATTTTTCTACCAGAACACTTTTGATCAAATAAATAGTTATTGCTTTTCTCTACTTTATCTATTTTACTATTTGTAAATAAAAGAAAATGTGTGCAATATTATTATGTTTATGTATTTTGGTATTAACGAAGTGAATTGATTTATTTTTGACACATGTTTGAACTGTCATCTACTTTCACCTATTTATTATTGCAGTAATTAATATTTTTTTCAATAATAATAATAATGTAGTTGTTGAAATGTAATGGGCATTCGGAAGGATGCGATCACGAGTACTGCTTCTTGTCACTCGCTGGGTTTTTTTTTACCACATCCGACCACCCGTCGGCAGTAATGATAATGAATATTGAGAGGATTTTATGAGCCTCTAATTAGGGTCATTGTCTTGTAATAGGTACGCGTACGCGCAAAGTTTTTTTGCTGGTGCTTCTGTAAAAATATAATCTAGATCTGTATACAAAAATGGTATGAACTCCGAAATCTTTTAACTGAACAAGCTCAAATGTACAGGCATTGTCCCGAGAAGTGTCGGACAAAATCGGACAAAAAAATTGCATTGTATAAAGCATAGAGTAGGTAGTGTCTTGTTTCAGCCAAAACAAAATGTGAAAGATTTGAGTATGTTAAGATATATTTTGTTCGCAAAGAATCTAATGAAATCACTAGTAGCAATACAAAAAAATTAACGTCATTTCCACTCACTAAAATAATTAATTTGTATTGAAAAAGCCTCAATACAATTTACGCTTGTCTATACATTATGTTTGGGCTAAAATCTACCTGATGCTCACTTGAAAAAAAGGGGTTTTCCTTGAAAAGTAAAATATAAATTCAAGAAGTGTAGCACCCAGACAATTTCTCTTTTTTATTCTCTCTCTCATCTCTCTGTATGAAATAGCAGCTGTCAAAATAAACCTCAAAATGTGAAACAAAAGTTTAAACGGCAGAATGCAGGCGTTTAACTTAAACCGAGAGTTGAACTCCACTTTGGGTTTAAACGAACACTGTGAAACCGAAAATTTGTTGAACGAAGGTTTAAACCAAAACGAGAGTTTAAACTCTGACTGTGCAACTGGGCATAAGTCTATAATCGTACATGTTAGTGTCAGTATATGCGGAGGAATATACATATGTATAATGGGAAACAAAAGCAGAAAAGAAAGGACACCAAATAATCAAAATAGGGAGTACAAACATCCCTAGTTGTTCAGCCATGAGTATGTTGTATGTATAATGGGAAACAAAAGCAGAAAAGAAAGGACACCAAATAATTAAAATAGGGAGGACAAACATCCCTAGTTGTTCAGCCATGAGTAGATGCAAAACTTTCGAGCCCGTACAATTTTTAGTTGGATGCAATTTTAAAGAAGTTCCCAATCCTATCATTAGAGTAATGCTTTGAAAAACATTATCTCGACTTGGGTACAACATGCCCATATAGGACATCGGGCGTATCTTCTCAGATGCGTTTGTTTGTATATTTTCCAATCCTTGTGCACAACTCTAACTCTAATTTAAATTAAGTAATTATTACATACCCTACACGCGGTAGTCTTAAAAACGTTTGTTACCATAAACAAATAATTGCGACAGTTGAACGAAATCTGATAAGATACAGACGAAGATGTGCCATTTAAAGACAATATAATATGTACTTATATGTTTTTAATGCCTGCATTATACCTGCATAGTTCTCTATAACATCACATCTCATTAGCGCTATCACTTAAATCTATGAGAAGCATTCTCACCATAATACTGTAGCTAAACAATTCTCATTGACAACAGCTGCGGTGACAAGTAAACTAATTGCTTATTACAAAATAATCGGATTAGCTTAAATTTCAGAGGGTGAAAACCCGAATATAATCACAAATTCTAACGTAAGCTCCACTCATTTTCCCATCTGATATGACAACCGCAGCCACCGACACTTAATTAAATATTAATTTCGATATTTGTAATCTCGCAGCGACTAACTCCATAACGGAGATTAATATTAAATCGATTTGGGTCACCCGGACACACATTTTAATAATTAAATGCATTTAATGTACGTGTGGTCACATTTACAGCACACAGATACCCAGTTAATTTTTAATATCATCCCCGTAAGTACCTACGTACTTTTAGGAAGTTTTAACTTTATACACAACTTTGTCAATTCCAACTCTCTTGTAGTCGATGGTCAATTTACGCAGAAAGTTCCTCCACGAGGCAACTTTGCTGCATTCAGGATGCAGACTAAAGTTACCCTAATTGGCAACAATCTTGCAACTAGTTTTCACTACAGTATTCGACACCGCCAAACAGCACTTGATAGAGCATTCGGAAATTGGATTTTGTTGTGTATATCACTCTTGGGAACAATCAAACTTTTGCCATCGTTTTGGCTCAAAGTGAAAAACTTTCGGAAACATCTTACAAACATGAGTACTTCTCTAGAAAAATAGTTCCCAGAAATTCCAGAATGTTGTTATGGAACCACTGCATTTTAATTAAGCACTTCTTTGATTGTATAATGTGCAGTGCAATTATTAGGTGCCATCAGGAAGTTAAATCTGTGTTTTTATTTTCAAAACCATTTCCGAAGCGCACACCTTTTCTTCTTTCGCTCCTGTTGCTCCTTGGCACGAAATTGAATTATGAACTGTATCAGTTCGACAGTGATTATACTCTGCTGGCGGCTGTCCCTTCTAAGGCGACTCATACCCGTATTGACCATTAAAGTTCGAGCACTGGTTCGAGTTCCACATTAAATGTTAAAAACGACCGACACTAGCAAATTGCAAAACTATTACCGCAAACTAAGTGTTAACTTTATTCGCATAGAAAAAGTATTGCTCCGAAGAGTATTTTTAGAACTTCGTCCTTTGCACGTTTGATTTAAACTAAGAGCAAGAGACACGAAACGAAAATAGTGGAGAGTTGTTATATTCCTTGTTATGTACTTTTTTCTTCTGTTACCTTTAAAGACAGCCCCAAGACTGAAGTTATATATTCGCGTACTTATTTATGGATTAACAACAACAAAATAGCGATTAAAGCCACGAAATGGCAAGGATATTGCACATACAAAACCCGGGAGAGGAAAACAGCAGGAATACATGGCTATATAGAGCGACCGACGAGGACTTCACTGTTGTTTGATGGCGCACGAATGTCGACAAACACGAAACCAAATATAAAAGTCCGTGTACCCATCGCACAAGTGGTAATATTTCTCGTTAATACGGTTTCTTCGTTTTAAATGGAAACTAAAATGTTAAGGCATCTAGAGAAAGGATGGGGAAATCGGAAAAGTCTCGCAACCGGAAGTAGACCACGATAGCATTATTCAATTATAGAAACAATTCAAAAATAAAACGACTAGTCAGAGTCATTGAGCAACCACATTGCAATGGTAATTGCATGTTATCCTGCGAATTTTATGCGGAGTTGATTGAACGATTCAATGCAGTTGGTTGGAGTTGTCAGAATTGGAGACTCATTTGTCAACGAGATAAAGAAATGTTATCTGTTTCTTCTTTCGCAAAGAGGTATATTATATTATGCTTTCGAGAATTAGTCAATATAGTCTAGGTAGAGTTGTAATTGCGTAGTATTGGACATTATCCTAAAAAAAGGATTTGATTGTTGATTTCGAGCGATAATACCAATAATAACAAAACCATACATTTTGACATAAAAACATCTCTTGCAACTTAACAGGAGTTAGATTCGCCTAATCTCAGGATTTTTTACCTGGACACCGAGGTGTCAATAAGCATATGATAACTATGGGTATGCAACAAGACAACGTCTGTGAAAGGATAACGAAACACGTCAGTGCCAAAATGTAAATGTAACCGCGTATTAATCATACGGCAAATTAGAGAAACCATTTACCATGGGACCGTTTATTTATTGCTACTTAGGTTAGGTTAGGTTAATAGTGGCTCTCGATGAGAGTTATTCGGCCAATTGTGCATGCATACCACTGGGATTTGGGGAGCTATTTCTTTGCTGGCTACTCATTTAAACCATTTACTGCCGGTTATAAAGCTAAGAATGTTAGCGGCGCTGGTATTACCTAGATCACTGAGATCATTGAGAAAATAGTTTCCTAAGTGGGCCTTTCTTAGATTGGCCAGGGCAGGGCAACTGCAAAGAAAGTGAGCGACGGACTCGTCCTTCTCCTCATCTCTGCAGCTTCTGCAGAAGTCATTGTATGGCAGACCGAGCCTAATGTCTACCTAATATGAAGTGCCCGGAGATGACATTAACGACTTTCGAGATGCTGAATATTTTAAGGCGAAGAAGCTTCTTGGATCTCTTTGTGTCCAGAGCTGAGCAGGTAAGCCTAGCAGTATCGCAGTATCCAAGATGTTTCCATCGAACCCTGCTCTGCTCGCTGCGTCCGCGTGACGCAGCGTAGCGTAGGAAAGTGGTGCATACACGTTGTGATGGCTTATACTATCCACGTCAGAAGAGCCTCGCCTTGCTAGTTGCTGCACAGTTCCCTGGGATGTCACAGTGACCAGGAACCCAGCAAAGGGTGAGGTTGTACTGTCCAGCTATCTCGTTAAGAGATACGCGGCAATCTTCCACCGCCTTAGATCTTATATCGCTGGATATTAAGGATTTGATTGCAGCTTAATTGGCTATCAATGTATTATGACTATATCCCTTTGTGATACCGAATTAATCGACAGCTACGCTGTAGCTCGACGGATAGGTGTAATTTCGACTTGGAAGACACTGCAGTGTTTCGGAAGACAGAAGGAGAGGCCCAGATTCAATTCTTCTGAAAAGACTCCGGCGCCCGCTCCCTCAAGTGTCTTAGAGCCATCCGTGAATATTGACAGTGATTTGTGTAGGACCTTTTGTGAATCCCATTGGTTTCTGTCCGGTATTTCATGGGTGAAGCCTATTTCGAAGTTGATTTTCGTAGGCTTATAATCGGTAGTAGTGGGCAGGGGGATCGTCTGTACAAGGATGCTGGCGTGCCCAGTAACAATCGCGAGGAAATAACTTTTAAACAACTCCTTTGACTACGAGACAAGTAAACTTTGAAACTCACATCCTGTGTACCTACTTATTTCCAGGCGTCTGCAACTAACAACAATCTAACACCTATCCGCAAGCATCTCAAGTATGAACAAATGTTCCTACATCTATTTATTGAATATACAATACAATATTCCGATGATTCACTATTAACCTTCAAACTTTCTCCATTTTCAACATTCTCTCTGAGATCGGTAAGCAAAATATTTTTCGGTTACACCCTTATTCGCAAGTGAAATGAACCCAAACGGAATTGCTTTCCGATCAAGTGGGCTATCACCCTCAATTAACCCGATATATCGCTGCTATTAATCCTAATTGAAAGGGTGTCGGTTGCTTTCACAACATTAACTATGAAAGTTATCGCAAAAAAATATCCTTCTCCCTTTTGATGTTTTTCTAGCTCTTTTCCATTGATTAAGTTCTGTCCTCATCTCTTACCTAGGTGGTGGTAAAAGAAAACTTAACATACTGCCTAAATAAAATGTAATGACTCTCCAATTCGCAAGGAAACAATAATAAAACACAAGTCACGATATTTTGACCAACCGCACCCCACATGGTTCAACCCTTGCACTTTATTAGGTGTCCGAAACAATATACAGCTCATTTGATAATAATTAAATGGCAGTCGTGCTGTAGAGTTCTTTTGGTAAATAGCTAGCTTCCAGCCAATGGCTCCGGAAAGGAAAAGGAAATGAGTTGGCCTTCCCATCAATAGTAACTTTCATCGTAAATTTCACTAGGTACTTGCGTGCACATTTATTGCAAAGTCGAAACACAAACACAACTAATAAGTTAGGAAATTGCACGAGACACCAGCTTGTGGTGTATATAGCCGAAGGAATTCTTTTATTTTGTAAATGGGAATAATAAACTCTTGGAAAGCCACCATTCATTTTAACGAAGAGTTATGCTGCACTAGAGTGCAACTGATATTAAGGGTAATGCACTAAGGAGCCGACTAACTTTGAGGGATCGACAAAAATTCATTATTTCGGTATGACGCAGCTCTTTTTCACTTTCTTAAAACTATCACATGAAATTATAAATTCTCACTTTTTGGGATTCACCATTATGTTTCGTTCTTACTGTTCATTGCAATAAGGCTGTAGTTTCTTAATATTGAATGTAGTACGTTAATTGGTTTTTACTTCACAAGACCGATACGCGATACCCAACCACTTGCCGCCTAGACTAAAAAGCCAAATACAATTACATATTTCTCTTATCAAACAGAAAGCCCAAAAAATAAATAAATATATAAAGATAGCAAAATTAAGGCAACTATACATAGGTACATAGCTAGCAATTCAATTAACGATTAGAAATTAATTTGTATACATTATGATCTTAAGTTGATTGATCATTTTAGAGCAATAAAAAAAAGTTTTAAAGAGGTGACAAACTAAATGTTTACTGGCGACACTATTCAATGACATTTTAAGAGCGATTGAGTCTGAGAATAAAACAATAAATAGCTTACTCATATCAAATATGCACTGACCCAATTAAAACACAAGGCACCTTAGAATTTTCGTCACATTAGGTTATGAAAAGCCGCTTTGTCACTCGAAAAAATGAACCACTCTAATCATGGGTGCTTCTGTACTGTCTGCTCTATGACCTACAGGGTGACCTACAGGATTCTTATTCAGGCTAATTGCTGCGTAGGCATTTGTAGTTCTAATTTTTTATGAAACATAATGCTCCTTAGAAATATAAATTATAAAATTCGACTTTAATGTCCATTTTATTGAAATTAACCACATAATGGTTAGGTTACGATAGGTTAGAGTGGCAGGGCACAACAAGTGCAGCAGCCTAATTTAGGCCAGGGAAGATCTATTGTGATACCACAGATTTGAATGTTCTCAAAACTATTTTAACTAACCTTTGAACAGCAGCTGAGAATAAAGCATTGGAGCCAGGCAGCTGGTGCTTATATTATAGCGAGTTCGCCGAGATTGTCGGAAAAGTATTCACCGCGATCGAGATATAGTTTTTTATGAGAAGAATGTGCATTCGAGGTGAAAATTGTCTCCTCCTCCTCCTTGTCCATACAGACTCGGGTGCATGTCATAACGCCCAGTGTCATAACTCCCTTGGGCACTATGACACACATAAGGCGCTATGAAACTTTTAAAAGTGTCATATTGCCCACTCTCAATGTGTCATAGCGCCCGAGGGCCCCAAAAAAGGAAATAACACTCCAAAGCTTCATCTGACAGTAAACCCAAGCAGGGGGGTTGCAGGGGGGCAGCCCCAGCATACATTTGGAGTATTATTTCATTTCTTCTTTTGGGGCGTTACTGCACTTCTTATAGTGTCATAAAGCCCACAAAAAAGTGACTTAAAGCCCGGCGGGAGAGATTCGTTTTGACACTAACCCCATAGCTTTTCACAACCAGTGATTAGGGTGAATTTTTATTTTTGAGACAAATGGATAATTGACAAACCTTTCTCTGACTTTTTCTAATCTCGGTGATTTGTCAGAGGTTTGCGAGAGAAACTAGTTTCTTTCAAATAATGTAAGTTGAAATTGGCAGGTGTTTCGAATCGGAACAATTCAAGGATCTCACAACTATCTGAAATTTTTCGTGGAAAGAACCGCAGGCTTTGACTAATCTTTTTCTTAACCAATTTTCCCAGTAGGTAAGATCGAAAATATTTTAAGAGAAAAATAAATCGAAAAACTTAAAGAAAGCACTTATAATAATCTTTCTTATATCGAAAGTTGTATTTTGTATTGAATTTATAGAAATAAATTATATCTATCTAAAAAAAAAAAAAAAAAAAAATTGCTTTTTACACAACTTTTGCGTACCTAACCTATACATAAAATGCATAAGTGTATGGTTATTAACATAGTATCATAACATTCAATGAACAGCAGTAAAGGGTGGGCCATTTAGTGGTTTCTTTTTAAATCATAGGTTATTTTGACACTGACAGCCGTTTCCCGCTCGAATTCTTGACAGAAAGTCAGTATTATATACCTCCGCGGAACAAAATGAGTCACTTTACGCTTGAACAACGTTGGGAAATATTGAAAACTTATTTCCAATGTGAGTGCTGTTTAGCCCAAACAGTTTTTTAAAAAGAAGTTTTGGCCGACATGAAGCACCCATACCGCGCCTGGTGTACGCAAGTATATGCAAAAAGTTCGTGAGACTGGTATGTTAGTTGACAACCCTCATGGTCCCCGTAGTCGTACGAAGCGAATGCATCCACAGAGAGTGACAGTTTGGTGCGGTGGTCAATGGGCGTTACAGAGTTTTGGGCAAAAAATTCACAAATCGTGTTAAATCGTGCGTTAGACCCCGTTGGACCATAACATCCAAGCAAATCGTGAGCTACAGACCAAAGCCAGCCGAGGCAGCCACTTGAACGACGCGACGTTGTATTCCATAATTAATGGGAATGTTTGCTCTTACTAATAAAGCCATAATACATGGAAAAAATTTAATTTTGTTCCTTTTATTGCTTTTTTAAAAAGAAACCAGAGTGAGTCAGACCTTACCGGACATACATATATGGTATACAAGTCACATTTGCCTCAATTCAACCGCGAGAGATCTTGGGACATTTTTAAATTATTCAGAAAACAAATCAGGACCCTGCTCGGAATCTTATCAATGCACTGTCTTCTAAGAATCCATGACTAGAGGCTCAGACTGGCAGTTTCAAACGCAGGAAGATTCTGGAAAACTACTTTTTCTAATATTTAGAAGATCAATGCTAAACTACAATTTCGGCAGGAAAAGTGGGTACTTTTCAAGGTAAATTTTTGGTCAATTACTTACATACGGTGAATATTGATATGTCACAACGAAATTTTAGCCCACGACATATTTTCGTGACCAAAAGGTACGAGATCTTTATTTAATTGAATTACCTCGTAGTAGCAGTTTCTTTAGCATTACCATTTCAACGAAGAAAACGTAGACAAATCAGACGAAGAAACAGAATCGCACAAAAAATAAACCTCTTAGTAGTGATAAGTGAAAGTATACACAGATATTAATTTCAATCAACATCAATTTCATTACCCAAGGACATACGATACAATACACCAAAGATCCAAAAATAGACTTCAGCCATAAGGTTAAACAAAGTGAAACACGAATTTCTAGAGGCAAGTATAAGGCATCAGACGAATGGATGGATGGACTAACCGACAATAAATCGTTATCTTTCGACAACAGGACAGCGACCAGACCAAACAAGGAAACCTCTGAAAGTTTCCTCATTCAATGGAATAAGGGACAGAAAAGGTCTGGTCCCTTTATTCTCATCTTTGGGATTTAATAAGATTAACAAGTTTTATATGGCGAAAGTTTTACTTTACTTATTTGGTTCGTTCTTTTTACCCTTTAGATTAACTTTAAATCAGTACTATGGTGGCTGGGTGTCTTTTTTTGCGGTAGCAAATCAGTTTGTTCCATTTAAAGGACATTGTAGGTTTTTATCTTCAAAACATGGATTTATCAACATCTTTTCACTAATTGTAAGGTGTATTTGATGAAATTAATGAAAACTAAATGGCTTGACTAATTCATGACTAGTGCTGTGCTGTGAAATAAAGCTCAGAAATTTGTACATTAAAATCTCTAGAAAGATCGGTTTCAATATTATTGTAGACCAGATTCTTGGACAAGGTCTGGGTGTCATCCTCTGTAAGCCTTACAGCAAAGCAATTATTTAAAGGTACTTATTTAATGAATAAGCCAAAAGTCTTCCAATAGTTTTGCAAATTGTTCCAGTTTCCCAACGTATTAAGCTATTATAGATTTTATGGAAATTCTCCACTCCTCATCTCATCTTTCTGTTCACCACCTCTAACCATCGGCTTAAAAATCTCCACATCAATGGATTGAAATCACTTTATAAGCAAAAGGAACTATGGTGTATTGGTGAGTGCATTAGCCCTTCAAACTAATTTAGTTGCACAACAGTTTTCTTTCGTAAAGAATTGGACATCACAATAACATGATGATGCCGATGCTAGATGTAAGCTACTTAAAGGAGGAGCAGACTATTTGAACAAGCTGAATTTGAGTTTTAACACTCTTCCTCTCTCCCCTCATACATATAATCAAAGGCCATAAATATCAAACAACTGCGGAATCTCGTCCTACTACCTACTTAACCCACCTTGTACCCTGCCTCTTCAGCTTTACATTCTATATATAAGAAGATTGACAGTATCCCCGAGGTAACATTACCAAGGTTATTGCCAATTACGCTCGTAACGAAATCAAAAACAACTTTAACAAGCTCCGTGTGATGTCAAAAATTTCCAATTAGGAGTCCCCCCGATACTATAGGACTTTGTCAGACACCAGAAATTCGGTTGACAGCCCCGTTTCACAAAGGAACATACCATCTAAGTCAACCTCATCACCACTGCTTTTGATCTACGATTTAATTAGAAAACCAATCTCTACCTATTCCATGTAATTTTGTGTAAACCACCCCCATAACAAAATCACCCAGCCGGATATCGAAGACAAAATAATAACGCTTTCAATAGGATGCCCCAAAACGCTTGACATTGTCTATCTATCAGCTAGCCAGCAGTGGTTTGTTACAAAACCACTCTATTCGTTCATCAAAAATCGTTTAGCTATGGTAAATGGCCAAGGAGCAATGACGGAAATCGAAGGAAGAAACCATAGATTTTATTTTGGGTTTTATACGCCCTATCAAATCTCAAGACGTCTTAGATGACACGTATACCATTCAAATCGTCCTTTGTTATGGAAATTAAATTTAGAGTTGAAGGCTAACCAGATAAAGAAGGTGGTTGATTGATTTCAAAGGCATTGTTAAACAATAAATAAGGCGAACAAGCTGAAGGACATTCTTGTGGAAAATTCCTTCAAACTCGGTTTCGTATGCGAATGGCTGGACATGCGCCCTTTGTTATAAGAGGAATCCTTAATTATTATGGTGTCGTGACACAAATATAAATTGACCGCTTTGTACGAAATCAAGAAGAGGGAAGTGGCTGAAAATATTATAGTCTTAGCTCTGGTATAAGTATAGTGACACTTTAGAAATGCGTGACCACTTATTTGCACCTCAAAATTGACCGAGTGGGTTGGGTAAATACATTTTACAAAACTGTTACTTCAATCGATTGGTATATGGTGTGAGAGTGGAAGTCCTTGACACTGAAATGGAATCGGCTGATGGTTAAGTAAGTAATTGGATCACCGTTTGACTTAATATTCAGTTGTTAAAGCTTATAGTCTAAAGGACTTCCGTTTATTGTGAGTGTTGTTTCGAGGATATTAGCAAATAAAAAAGAAATTGTGTAGGTACCTCCAAAAGAACGATGAAGCTATCCGTTGAGGTGATCGGGCTATTTATTTATTTACAAATCCTTAGGGTAAATGTAGACGAGATGCAAACATGCAAACACTGAGCTTTGTGAGCCACTCTAATAGTATATGCACTAGCAAATAAGTTAGGAGTTATATGATTTTTTAACTGGGCGTTTTTTCGTTTGATGACATTCAGTAATGTATTTGAAACGAATAAATAATCAAGTTGGCAGCAGTCCTTTCAATGCAAATATTTTGGCATAACGAGCCAAACAGGTACATAATAGATTAAATCTCCCAAACAAGTAACACAATTCCATAAAAGAAATATGTCAGTACCATTCCAAACAAAAACCTATTAATTTTACACAATGGTGTAGGAATAAAAAACAACATTACACATTTGATCTAATATTGTACAAAAAGTATTTATTTTATATCCTTAGTACCAATTAAAATAATTGCCTTGGCTAAATGTGAATAAACCTACGCCATGTCGGCAATTAAGATTATGTACCTACCTACATAATATCTATATGAGATGAATGTAATTATGTAGTTTTAATACGTAAACCTCATACCAACGTCAATTACTTCAGTTTATTTCGTTTTTGTATATTCTTCAAATACATATAACTACAATATAAATGAGTAATGATTAATGAAAGAAAAACATAGGGTTTTATAATTATCCTAATTAGCTAATTATGATGACATATTAAGTGCTCTTTTCATCTTTCTATTTCAACGACATCAAATAAGAGTTTTATATAAAAGTTAAAAGGATAAAGAAAAGTCTAAAGCTTCTTAGTCAAAAAGTCTTTAATATGTTCAACCAACAGAGATACAAAAATAATATAAAAAAAAGACAGCACACTTTTAGAATTTAAAGTTAAGGCTGAATGTAAAATTAGCTTATAAACACAGATTCCCAACGTTATAAGTGAGAGCTTAGAGAAGAAAATGAAATAAAAATGACGGGGGCGGGGGCTTTTCAAGAGTCGGCAAATCAACGAGCAATTTTCAAAAATTAGGTTTAGGTTTGGATTTCCATTAGGTATAGATTTTAAACTTATAAATTTATACTTACAAGTCGGCATTTTCAACGGTTCCACATGAACTCTTTAAAATTTAGCTATAGTTTCGATTCGATTTTAAAAAGGACGGTCGGCATCGTTGAATTTGCCGACTGAAATCCTTAAAATTTAGCGAGTTTCGATTCGATTTTAAAAAGAACGGGCGGCATTTCTAATTTGAGGTTAAATTCGAAGGAATATGTTATTCGCTAGTTTGTGGAACTTGGCTTATTGATGTGGATTGCGAACTTTAACAATTCGCGGCAAGGGTGTTTTCGTTCGCGGCAAAAAGTTTAGAGAAGGAAATTTCGTTATTTAATGTTTATAAACTGTTTATAAACTTGTTTTCTTAATACAGCTGATGGCTGAAATTCGTGAACTGCCGCGACCTAGAAAAGTGTTCATGTGAACTTGCGAATATTTGTTCGATCGTAGATAGTTGGTCGATCTCATGTGAATGGTCCTTTAGGTATTGGCCCAGGGGTGTTCCTGTATGGCGCGTCCCATACAAACAAAAACAATCAAAATCTTATATGATCTTAGGTATTGGCCCGGGATATTTCCTGTGAAAATTGGTCAAAATTGGACAAAGGGGCGTGGGACCTCCTATACAAAGAACATCTTCTGTCGATTTTCATGATTTCTATACGTTCCTGAAATAAGTCGGCATTTCAATAAAAGTCCCCCCCCCCAAGGCTCGAACCCTCGCTACGCCCCTGTTGTATATAGATATATATTTCGCCCAGCTCAAGCGGTAAGAGCACAAACAAATTTCCTTGTATGGCCAGGAAAAAAGCGAATTGGGGAAATTTAAACTCCAAAAGGGGAAGAGGCGGTTTCAATAAAGTTTGAATGATCAATTTTAAAACACCCACGACGATCCTTTGCCGCTCACGGATAATTCCCTCTTCGGTTCACTTCTCCTACTCTGCCATCTTTCCGTTGTTCTCCCATTCTGTTTTCCACCCATTTTCGGCAGCTTATTCGTTTCATCAGAGCTCGGAATTAATCAGGGGCGGATCCAGGAATTCTGTTTGGGTATGGTCACGTTGGCCGAGGCCAGCCAACAAAACAAAAAATATTTTTAAAAATAGATATACATAACATTTGCATTGGCCAATTTGCATATCCCTTCCAAGCCGGATGTGTGAATTTTGGAGCAGAAAGGTGGCTCAAAACACAATTGAACAATTTTTTAAAATCTAAAATACTCCAATTACCTAAAATTTAAGTAATGTTTGTGTTAAAAAAAAAAAAAAACAGAATTCTCTAAAATGTTTTTTTCGTTTAAGTGTTATATTCGAGTGGCGCAAAATTAAGACCTCATATTTTTTGTTAAAGATTTAGTTTTAAATCTTTCTTCTGGTGAAATCACAACAATTAAATTAACTTAAATTAAAAAAAAATTAAGTCTCTAGCAAGCTTGGTTTGGGACCGGACCAGTGGGCGATGGAAAACCGACGTTAGGGGGTGTGCTATTTAAGTGGGCGGAGTGTATTTGAATGAGAAATCCACTAGATACAGTTGTTTTTTTTTTTGTTGTTTACATGGAAATGAATAGCCACGCAGGGTTCGGACTTTACTGCAGTTGCAGTAGATCTGCTGCTTTTTCATAAAACAAAATTGATCTACTGCGCTACTGCGCCCGCACCTCAATTTACTGCACTTTTTCAGGAAAGTTATATTTATATGTAAAATATATTTTCGGTTTAATTTCCGATGCGTATCTATTTACCTAACTAAAAAGTGGATTGCATTCAGATGACGCTAGATAAATGAGATCATTGAATGAGATTATTCCAAAGTATAGTCTTATTAAGTTGACTAGATTTGTCAGTTACTTCCTTATACGTCAGCCTTTATTTTTCTCTAGGTCACTTTTTTGGAATCGAAAGCATTTTTCCGATTATTAATTTACAAATTTAAATAAATCAATTTTAGGGCACATTTCGAATATGTAATTAAATTTAAAATTTAACGACTGAATAGAATTCGATTGCACAGGCAAAATCTGAAATCTGAGAGAAGAATCTGAAGAGCCCAATTGAAAACGCTATAAAAAAAAACTGCTCTCGTTATCAATAAAGATCAATAAAGATTCAAACAGATCGATTTATGAAAAACCAATAATTTTTTTTTAAATATGTACCTACATTAAATGCAGGTTTCCAATAGAAATAAAAAATCGACTGCGCTAAAATTGGTTTTACTGCTGTTTTTTGAAAAATCTGCTGCACAAATGAAATTCTCAAGTCCGAAAAGCCACGTAAGCAAAATTACGGACTCTCTTTCATCGGTTCACTTGGGGATCAATTAATTTGGAGAGGAGTATTTCAGAGAATCGTGTTTGTGGGGAGTACAAAAGAGAATCTAATCTTAATATTAACAGTATAACTTTATTATTTTTTTTTAATTTGTATACTTCATTTCAAATGCACATACGTTCCTGAATTCATAATTTAAACGTGAAATGAAGCATTTAGGCCTTGGACGATTCAGATGAGATCTGTGATGTCTAATGCTCGTATCTTTTTTCAGTACAAAAGCTGTATACGTATTAGGTAAATTCGATGCTCTGGCTATCCAGCTGCCTTATAATTTTAATTATAAGTAAGTTATTGAATAATAGGTAAAAACAAATTTAAAAAAAGCATTAAATCGATTTGGAAAAAGAATATTTTCAACAGTGTAAATTTTTTTCAATAAAAAAGTGATCAAAGATAGAAAATTAAGTCTTATAATATCGGCGTTACCACCAATAAAAAGTACCTACCTATACCTACCGCTTTTTCTTTCTGCACAAAAAAAAAAAACACTTTTACTTCTTCGAGGAATTAATACTTTTAACCTAGTTTTACGTTTAATACATTTTTAACTCTAGTTTTGGGGAATTTTTATTCTTTAATGCCGATTACCATTGAGCTTTTAACGTTTTGCTGTCAGATCTTAGATTTTTCCTGTCCCAATTGAACATGAAATGAGGTTACTTTGTTTTTGCATTTGTGTTGGTGTGTTATTTGACAGTCAGCTATTTTTTTATTGCAATTTATGTTTACAAATCTCACTTGTTTTGGTATTGGTGAAACTATGTGTAAATCCTGCTCTCAAATCGAGATTCGCAAAAGTGATCTGAATCTTTAAAAAATGGGTTTTTTTCCTCCCAATGGAAAACGAATTTAACAGAGAGCTAATTTTTAGAGCAGAAAAACTGATCTGACTCTGAAAAATTTCTTGCTCAATGGAAGTCGACATTAGTAGTTTTCGTTGGTAAACTCGAGTTAACAGCAAATTTATTAACTCATAGCCATGTAGTTCCTTTCAGTTGTTTAATCTTTTTTTCTTTTTTTCTCTGGAGTTTTGGGTATGGTCTGGTCATGACCCCCATGACCATACCCCTGGATCCGCCACTGGAATTAATGCACACCGAAGTTTAGCTTCAAAAATTGTTTTACAAAAGTTAGACTGCCATGTTGGATTAAAGCGGGGTAACGGATTACCCGAAAATAAAACGGCCACTCTGCTCTGTTGTACCTACAACATTTCGGAAACGATTATGGGAATGAAAGTCACGGTCACAGGACATGAGTAGAATATGTATGTAGTTTGAATGAAATGTGTTTTTTTTTGTTTTGCACCTCCTACATAATTTATGTTGACTCCCGAGTCCCGACCCATATGTATGCGATACTTTGATAAATATACCAACAAACCTACATTATAGGTATCTATATCAAATTGGATACACCGAATTGATTTTGATTGCAGTTATAATGTAAGATACTAACTTGTTAGTTAGGGAATTGTGAGATAAACTGTCATCAATTCATCATAATGCTTCAGAAAATAACACGAAACTTTCTCGTTTTGAGTATTAAGTTCCAATCTTTGTATTATAAATTATAATCATTATCATAAACTTCAGTTTCGTAGTTCTAAAATAAATTATGTAATTATGTATGCCTGTGTTATTCACAAATTTGTTTTTAAGATGATAGGTAGCTTATTTTAACTTAATTAAGATCAATTACCTGCACGAAAATTTGAATTTCATTTGTCGAAATTCCTCAATTGGATCTTCTGCTTCATCGTTTGCATTGCTGTGACGAGACTCACAATGTTATAAAATTCTAAATTGTTAAATATTATCATTTGTAAACCCAATCCCTTACTTTTGAATTAGCACAAAATGCATTCGAAAGTTATTAACAGAAAGAAATGAGTAGTTGAAACTTTACACACGTTTATTAATAATAATAATAATTCTTTACTCCTTTGTTGACATTATGCATTTACTGTTGCTATTATTTATTAGGTACAAATCTAATTTTTACTTTTCCAAATTAATAGCATTTATATTTCCATTTACACCCCATTACAAAAATGGTTGTGAGTGTAGGTCTTAAATGTCAACAGACAGACGGTGCGTATACGTAACGTAATATCTACATATCGTACGTTTTTCTTTTTACCACCTTTGGTGTTTTATAGCTGGTGTATTTGCGTGCTTTATTTATGTTGATTTATATCTTATAATATACTTCACTCGTTAACATCAACCATGTGTCCAAAATTAATATTTTTGTGACTTCGAGATACGATAAATGTGTTATTTTGTTGGTGTGAAAAACAAGAACAACGACGACAATAAAAACCAACTAGAGAGATGATAACATAGACATCGTGTAGAAGCACAGAAAATATATCAGACAACATTTTAATGTACATTAAAGAGAGAGACACACACACCGTTTTTGGGGAGTTATCGATTTACGCTTGACGGTTTCGACATGTTCGTGGGATCTAAAAACATTAATAAAGTTCACCGTAAGATATTCTATTTTCACCTTTGCTGAATATTTATGTCGTTTAATGAATTGGTCTTTCCTTTAAAATAAATAAAAATATTGCTGAACTTTTTTATTGAGAAAGGCCTCTACAATAATTATCTAAAAAAAGTATAAAAAAAAAAATTAATAATAGTGTAGTGTCTGCCAATTTTATGTAAAATGAAACAGAACTTTAGTCATTCACGGCCCCGATTTACCCAGGGTTGACATTTGAGTTCTACAAGTTTAAATTTGTTGTTAAACAGAAGGTTTTTCAAATCGCCTATTCATACATAAAATATTCCCCAAATCAATCGACTTAAACCTACGTTTGAATAGATAATAATATTTATCTGCAATCTACAAAACTAAGGTAAAATAGCTATTCCTAGAATAAACAAAAAATCAATCACAAATAAGACCACCCGCCCCATGAAAGAAACCTCAATTAGATGTATTCTTATATTCGGCCAGTGCTCCATTAAGGAACATCCAAATATTCATCGTGTGGATTACGTTGTACTAATCCAAAACGAAATTAGTTCTTCTTGAATCCGCAATTTCGTACGTGCCGATTGGCCACCAGTTGCGTGTATTTCTTTTAGAAGGTCACCACTTTCTCTCAATTCTCAGGTGGACACGCGACACAGCATTATACATTTCGCAACTGTAGGTATATCCCACAAATGTCCTTACACTAACCTTGGGGGTATTACACGAAGCGAACCGGACTCCATTCTTTGTAAATGGAACGGGGAACAGCAAAACACTGTAATAAATATTTATTCTAAGGACCAGTGGAAGTAAACATAGTCTGTCTTTCTTCAACCAAAGCTGAGGATACAATTCCAGAAAGATGTCACTTAAATAAAAGAATACGAAAACCAAATCCTGGCTCTTCTTCAGTAAGACTAGGAGGGTTTACTTTCAATTCAATATTTAGATATAGTATAGGTATAGCTTAATCCTGCTGTAGGAAGAAACTTTTTCACTCCACGGATTTGTCTGCTACCACACCTGCGTTGAGAATTTCTGTGTGAAGTTTCCTTATACAATTTGTGCAAATTGGTTGATATTGGTTCTCTGATCCTGTAAATTTAACTCTCGGAATTTCATTCGTTAAGGGAGATAACAAACAGAAACTACGTTTACGTAGTATCATTGGGCCTTACCAATAATCATTTTTAACCTTCAACTTAAATATTTTGAGGGTCACAATAGATAATTTTATATGGAAATTTTCGCCATTGTGACTTCGTAAAAGTTAGACTGGACACTAAAAATGATTATTATGCCCAAAACACATGTGCAGAAATTCTGAATGCTTCACTGCATGCAGTACTGCAGATGAAACACATGTGCAGAATTCAATTTGCAGCGGTTGCTGTCAATGAGGGGAAAAATACGTGAGTGAAACAAAGACGACAAATAATTCCCGTCTCTCTTTTCCTCGTATGCATCAGTAGCTGAATTTAAAAATTCGATGCTGCCAAGTCTACTTAATTTAATTCACTGCGTTGCTATGCAGTGGATTTAGAAGTAGAGACATGTTGCAGTGCTGCGGTGGCTGCAGAATTTACATTTGTTTCACCCCATAAGATCATGTGTATTATAATCCTGCTGCGCAGTGAATTCTGCACGTGTGTTTTGGGCATTAGTACCGCGGATTGAGTTTATATACATAGAGGAACCACCTCGACGAAATGAAAATAGTTGGTCAACGCCTCGCCAGATAGCGTCTCTATTTGCCCCTGAAGGTATGCTCATTTACCCCTAACGATATGCTTATTTTCATATCCAACCATGTGGATTCTGGATTGTGGATAATTTGGAATGTGACTTAACACAACCACACTCCACTGTGCGGTATTCTCATAAACATGAGCACAAACTACATACATATAGGTATAGGTTGTTTGTTAGCAGGAGCAGCACAGCAGGTTAGCGCTATATGTAGAGTAAAAAAACCAGTTTGGATAAGGACATTGTATCGCTGGAAAAATATTTTCTGAGGCAGGCGATCGAAGATAAACGATTACATAATTCGATTGGGGAAAGAAATGTATATTTCCTATTGAAATTTTAAATACATAGTTAGGTATGTGGGTAAAGGGTTTTTCAATAATTGGTGTGTCAATGTTGAAATGGAATATAACAAGGCGTGTATTAACGAAATTCTTTTTTAATTTGAAAGGCACATACATGTAGGTATGCCATTATGTATGGAATATAACATCGTTCAAATGTCCGCCGCGGTGACACGGATCAAAGCAGTGGTCCCTATTTTTGGCCAAAAAATCATCTTTATCGATGAAGCGCATTTTAGGATGAGGCTATGGTTTTTTTTCATAAATCAAACAAAATTGACAAATATGGCGCGGCGCGTCATTAATCCGCACTTTTTTGAAATAATGACGTTACTGATGCCTTCACCATCAACGAGCACTCAAATTTGGCCCAAATTGAACGTGTTATTCTGTAGGTCCATACTTTAAAAATTGTCTTTTCATCAATCAATAGCTGTAAGACATCAGCACAAACCAGTAAGAAATAGACCGTCGACTCCTCCCACATAACGGACTTTGCCTACAAGCTGTTGGTACCATAGGATTTATTTATGTGTTGGGCCTGTATAAATTAAGGGGAATAAATTACGGCACACGCATACGTAGCAAAATCCTATGGTAGTTGCACCTGGCTGTGGTTTATGGCTGTGGGGCTGTGTTCTGCAGGTTTCTTCTTTTTTTTCGGTTACACTTCGTTCACATCACAGTTTAGTTTTAGGGAATGTTAAATTGTTTAAACTGTTGATATCAATTAAAATCGGCGATTTAAAGGAATATTCACATGAGAATGAACGAACGAATTGATATTATGCGAACAAACCACTTTTGATGCATTTATATAAACAAATTGCTCATTTTACTATTGCAAGAGTACATAAGTAGAATAATAAAATAATCAATCAAAATATGGGAAAAACTATTTTCAAAAGAGCATAAACGACGAAATTTCGAACTCCAAATTTTTTGCCTCGAAGAAAAACACCCTTAGCGCGAATTGTCACAAGTTTATTCAAAATTCACAACATTCAAATCCGTTCCACAAACTATCAGAAAAAAAATTCGGTTGAACTTAAACTCAAATCAGGGGTGGGATTCTGTAAAAAACGAAACGAAAAACGCTTTCGTTTTTGCTAAACCTGTCTCTATCATACCTGTGGCAATAGACAGAGACTGCTATTGTCGAAACGAAAACGTTCGATCGTTTTCGTCTTACATAATCTGGCCCCAGAGATTGTTAGGTAGTAGAAATTGATGTCTGAACTTCGTGAACTGTTACGACCAAGAAAAGTTTTCATGTGAATGGACTTCCAAAACCTGTGAATATTTCTTTAACTTTTACCAGGTTCCCACCAACGTGATTTAGCTAAATCATGTCATTAATTTCGTTAATTATTATACATTTTCATGATTGCTAATTACGTTATACATACGCGTTTTATTTTTAATTGCGTCGCTCTTGTCGCAAAATAAAATGAAACATACCTTTTCAACTGCAGCTCTTTATTCAGCTGTTTATTTAGCAACAAAACTGTTTCGATGAGCTTATGATATTTATAGATATTACATATATTCATATAAATAAAAAAGGAGTTCTATTCATATTATCAGGTAATGTTTCCAACTCAAATTGATTTTGCACCACAAACTATTTAAATTCAGTGGAAACGCCTTTCGTGATTTATTAATAATTTTGTCTTAATCACGTGGTTATCCTTTACATATTAGTTATTTTTATTTTGTTATTGATGAACAAATGCTGAAAAAGTTAAAGTTTTTCGGAGACAAAGATAAAACACAACCAACTCCCTGAAAAGAAGAAGGACGCGTGGGATTATTCGAAATGATTTGTAAGACAGAAAAAGCAGTATAATAGTTTATGGTGATGCCGTAAGGTATTGTTCTCATGTTAAACTAAACAACAATTCCAACAGTTATCCTTTATTTGTTGGTAGCAATTTTGACAAATTTGTTGGAACGTAAAACAAAATGCCAGAATCTTTTTTTTACATTTTACATTCACTAGGTGATTTGTTGTTGCGATAAAGAAAGTATTAGTTTTTGAATATGCGAACAAAATATTATTAACGATATAAATTATATTTTCGCTCAAATTGAATTGAAATCATTCCAAACAACCGTCCCCATAATTCCCACCGTTTCTTAACGCATCTCAACAAATGGCCGCTTACATGTTTTATTTACATTGCCGCCATTAATTTTGACATTTACACGTATTCACAGACAGGGTAATATTTTTCCGGGGAGAATCGGGTAGGTGCACGGGAAGTCGACGGTCTAGTTCTCTGTGGTTTGTGGACATCAGTTATATAGCTATCAAGAAAATGGATGCGTAAAAACATTAAACAGAACAAAACTGAAACATTTAACCCCAGTAATTCATATAGGAATTCAGTGGAACATTTTTTTGGTGTTTTACACAGTGCCTGAATTAGGATCAAACAATTCTTCGAGTATTTCATCTAGCAACAACACACATTTTCTGTGTATTGTTGAGAGGGAACAAAATCAAGAACTCCTTGATATATTCCTGGAGACTATTTTAGCAACTTTTTCCTCCTTTCCATACAAAATTTTTCTGAGATCATCCCATTCAAAAAATCATAAAAAATGTTGCAGTCACTATTAGAATTGTTTGAAGAAACTTTTTGCATCAAAACATTTTTTTTTTTTGGAACCGAGGAAAAAAGTCAAAAAGTAGGCTTTTACAAAAGTTCTAAATTTTCAATGGGTACTTAATGGGTTAAGGAAAGTTGTGTATCATTCAAACGGAATTTAAATGACCTTTCCATTGATTCCAAAATTTACATGAAGTAAGTTCAAATTATGAGTAGAATTAACTTTAGTTTTGTCAAAATACTTATGCCGACCAGTAAATGTTTTTCTTCACTTTTCCACTGACAATTTTTTTTATGTACCTACTAATTGAGATAAAATAAAGATTCTCACAGGATCGGTTTTGGTGCTGAGCATTTTATTATTTTGTTTTCTATTTTCATCATCACTTTCGACTATTTTCTTTGGAGACCTGAAAAGAAATCGTGGAATGCGAGATGACGACGATTTTTGCTACATCTACGCTTTTTTTCGATGAAGACGGAAGCTCTGAATCACAAGAATATCCGGTGTTCTAGCTTTCTTTTATAGAAAACTCTTAAACTAGGACCAGGTGGTGATATATTTCCTTCCAAAGATAAGAAATTATCTTCATTAGTAGTAATTGTCGCATCTGGATGTTTTCGTTTAAGATTGTTTTTTATTCTCTCCTAACATTCTCCTTCATCTAATGTCTGCTCTGCCAAAAAAGATACTTTCATAAGTTCTTCACACACTGTATCCCTATAGTTTTCAGAACAAGAACATATTATATAGACAAAATTGGTACGCAAAATTTGTGTCCCACCCACAACCAAATTTGAAAGATAAAAATGTTTTTAGCAAAACCTTATATTTTTTCCATATTTTGCCAAATTACTTTTGTATTTCCTGAATGCTTAACCCAAAGCACTTGCCCGTAATCATTAGGCAAACTGAAAAAAGATAAGCCCCCAGTTCTATAAGCATTATATTATTATAAGTAATAATAATAATATAAGTATTATAACAATTCGTGTATCCACACACAGCCTGCATCTCTGAAATTGCAAATAAAAGTAGGTGTCTTCTCAAGCTAAGACCAAAATATTGGTAATGAATGACTAATGAAATGAAAAACAAATAAGAAGAAGAGCCACTAAAGATCGACAAGTATACACAAACATATCTATACAAATACAATTCCCTTTTTTACTTTGAGAAAATCCCTCACCCGCCAGACTCCACACAAGGTTAATGGTTCGTATGCGTATTGCATTGTATAGAGATATTGGATATTCCTATGAATACACAATCATATGCACATTCACATGCCCTGGCCCTCCCTTTGCATGCTTTCGCAATGCAATTTCTTTCGTGATGTCAATAGGTTCCACTATGTTCCACACACATTTTCGATCTCGATGTAGTGTACGTGGTGACATCTACTGAGGTTGTTCTAAGCTCTCGTGGTGCCTCTATGTATATAAACTCAATGGTAGTATATGTTGTACAGTTGCTTTTTTGTATGCTAAGCCGGAATGGGTAAAGGATTTACCAAAAAAGGCGTTATAGTTATAAGCAGAAATACGTCGTTGCATGGTATTACGATTGATCGGGTTTCATGAGTGTAGGAGTTTATTGGATCTACGTAGCTATATTTACACAGTTTTGCTACAAATAAAAAGTAGAATAATTAAAAAAATTTGTGTTATAAAACCAAGCGCTCTGAAAGCTTACGCAGTATACAAAATTCATATCCCTTCTTTAAATAACATTTAGAGATCTATTCTTCCCACAACAAAGGAATTTTTAGCTTTCGAAGAAATATGCGCCCCTATACTAAACTGATTTCCAGTAATTTCAATGTGACAGATACACGCACCATGGCATGTTTGTGCATCGTCTACATACGACAGACCCTGAGGCCTAGCTTACCACATTCTGATGTTTTAAGTGCAAAATGCAAAAAAAGAGAAACCAAAAATGCAAAAAAAGAGAAACCAAAAATAAAAATATTTGCAATTTTTCCTTGTAGGTACTATATTTCGATGAAAATACATTAATTGCCCTGCAGTTGATTATAAAAAATGTACGTGCAATAATATCTAAAAGGAAATTATGGTACTATCTTAGGCCTTGTCAAAAAATGATCATACTCCGAGAGCGAGATAATAAATTATCCTATAGGCTAATTTTTTGTCGTTCTTTTCTTCTGCTTGAGTTTTGCTAGAATGTTGAAGAGATAATAAAACACTGAATTTCAATCAATTAATAGCGTACAATTTTATTAATTTCTTCTTCTACTTCTGCACTTTCATTATTATTTTTAATTATTTAGCCCAACATTATAGGCCTATTTAAAAACATTTCAATCAATACCTACTAGCTATTTACGACGGATTTGATACAAATCGCACTTTTATGAAATATAATAGTTAGCACGTATCGTGTCGGCTCATTGTGGTCTTTAGTATTTCCTGAGATCAGAAATTCAAAAATAGCATTTCAATACTAATTCGGTAGTATTTATAAATGCCGGCCAACGAATAATAAACAAATTCAAATTTAAATTTAAATCCGCAAATTCGAAAACCGACGCACAACCCTGTGTAAATACCAGAACCCAAACTCACCACACTTATTCGGACACAGCCTTACCATTAATCGGCAATACAGTTCGCATCTGACAGTTCTTCGCTGACAATGAAATACCGCCAAAACTCGAATTTTTTCATCAACAGAATTCGCATTCCATGTGATTGTTTATAAATTTTGCTCTTTGTATCGTTAGAATTAGAATATTTATTAAAAGAAATGTCCAAAGTGAAGAGTGAAAAGGTTACCAGTACGCAAATTGAAAATGCAAGCGAAGAATCTGGTGGCGTGAGTAATATTTTCATCGATTGCCACATGCTATAGTGACTGAGAAAGTAACATTTTTGTAGGACGAAACAGCCAGCGTAAGCACTAGTACTTCTCGAAGTAAATCGCCGTCAGCTCGTCGGACGATACGTGGACGTAGGAAGAAGGCGAAAGTGCAAAAGCCACCGTACAAATATAAGTAAGTTGAGCACGTGCACTTTATTAACGACATTGAGTCATTCGGAGAACAAATTCCAGTTGCAGTTTTAAGGAGGACCATGGCCAAGCTATTTTTGGTGTTCGATTCAATCACTGCTTGGCAAAAGACCAGCCAATGGTGTTTGCTACGGTTGGTACTACTCGTGTGACTGTTTACGAGTGCCCTCGTGACGGTGGAATCAAACTTGTTCAGTGCTACTCGGATCCAGATGTGAGTTTACGCAATGACACGATGAAAACTATAACTCCCAATATAATATGTTCTCTTCTAGGTCGATGAAAACTTCTACACATGCGCCTGGTCATATGACTCGCGTAATGGGGAGCCACTTTTAGCAGCAGCCGGCTATCGTGGAGTCATTCGAATCTTGAACACAAAATCTCACGAATGTATTAAGCACTACATTGGTCACGGTCATGCAATTAACGAACTGAAATTCCATCCCAAGACTCCTTACCTGTTGCTGTCGGGCAGCAAAGATCACTCGCTTCGTCTGTGGAACATCCAGTCTGACGTTTGTATTGCAATCTTCGGCGGCGTTGAAGGCCATCGCGACGAAGTCCTCAGTGTAGATTTTGATCTCCGCGGCAATCGCATTATGTCTAGTGGAATGGATCATTCATTAAAGCTCTGGCGGATCGATAAGCCAGAATTCAAGGAAGCAATCGAAAAGAGCCGCACTTTTAATCCAAACAAGTCAGTGCTGCCCTTCCCCACTGTCAAGGAACACTTTCCCGACTTTAGCACTCGAGACATTCACCGCAACTACGTAGATTGTGTGCAGTGGTTTGGGGATTTTGTTCTTTCCAAGTCATGTGAGAATTCGATTGTTTGTTGGAAACCAGGCCGGATAAACCAGCCCGAAACGGAAATGAAGGCCTCCGACTCGACGAGCACAATAATTCATAACTTTGATTACGCAGAGTGTGAAATCTGGTTCGTGAGATTTGACTTTAACTTCTGGCACAAGGTGATTGCGCTGGGTAATCAGCATGGCAAAACGTTCGTCTGGGAATTGGACGCATCCGATCCCACACAGACGAAAGGTAGCATTTTGAACAACATGAAGTGCAATACGGCGATTAGGCAGACATCGTTTTCCAGAGACGCCAGTGTGCTGATCTGTGTGTGCGATGACGGAACCGTTTGGCGATGGGACCGACGAACTTAGATGTGTTGTAATATTTTATTTTATTTTATTTGTGTTTTTTTTTTTAATAAATATGTAGATTAATTTTAAAAGTGGTCTTGTTGTTGGACAGTCTGCAATTATTTTACTCTAGATTTCTGGGGATGTGTTGCGAGAAAAGTTTAATTAACATCTAATGACTATCATCATTATGCAGTTTGACACCAGTTAATTATGATAACGCGTGTATTGCAAACACTATTATCTCTTCTCTCTCGTCGAAATCCTATTAAAAATTTAGACTTCTCGGCTATAAAAATTGTAATATTCTGGCAAAAGAATATTGAACTAATAAAGCAATCAAGAGACAAAACTCCAGTCATAAACTTTTACACAAATCAATAGAACTCAATTAACCACATAACCAATGAAAACCATCCATAACGTTATAAGTTGAGAAGAAGAAACAGCCCTCCTTATGGACGGTTTTAGCTTCTTTTATTTCGGCGTTAACGTTGTCTTTAGAGAGAAGGATGAGAAAGCACTCAGCCATAATATAGATACTTAAATATGTTTACCATTGACAGTTGGCAGAAACATAGTTGATGTCAAATAAAATGTGTACACTTCATCGATCAATAATAATTGATGGTTTTACTTTATTTGACACATCATACATCTAAATTATATATGTTATGTACAAACTTATTATTATAAAAATGAATTAACATAACTATTATCTAAGTAAATAGAACACATGCACATTCAAGTTGACGCAGATGAAATATGAAAGTTTCAGATAAACTAGACAGTGTTATAGAGGAGGAAAATGTTTCTATTTACACATGACACAGAGATTATAATAGAAAGAGGGCTGAATGACGAAGTAGGTACAGGACAAATAGACATAGAATGATGGGACTAAAGTAAACTAGACCGTTATTTACAATTTGAAATAAAAAAAGGCAGACAAAAACACAAAGATAAATTCCACTTATAGTGTGGATATTCTTTTCTATTTTTTTTACTTTACTTGAAAAATGTCAAAGTAAACACAGCAAAACATTTTGCGCTAAGAAAACGGAACACTACAAAACGACTTATCATAGGTTAATGACTTGTTATTTACACAAAAAAAGAAAACGGCATAGGTTAGGGTATAGAAACGAGCATAGAAGTGTTCTGGATTTGTCTTCTTTGTGTCAGCACAATGCTTTGGGTTAATCAAATTAAACGAACATAGTATTTGATAAATAAATCAATTCAAACTTAAGTTTAGAAAATTCTTTTCAAAATTAAAAGTTTCAGTACGTTTTGTCGCTCGTCATTGATCTCGCCCAGACCGGAGTTCGCAGGCGTCTCTGTCTCTGGATTGTTGCTTTATTACTATTACTACTACTGCCACTTGTTGTTGCTGTAGTTGTTGTTGCTAACGTTGATGGTGGTGGAGCTGCGGGTTGTGTGACATTCGACGCGCTTTCATTTGAGGTACCTTCCTCAAGTGGCGGTCCAGTTGGGCCGCTATGAGTTTGCGGCGCCAAGGATACACCTTTTGTACGACCCTCTATACTCGTCTGATTGCAATTAGCAACATTTTGCTGTTGTTGTTGTTGCTGTAGTTGGTTATCGTCACTTACATTACTACTAATATTAATATTACTATTATTATCGTTATTAGTACTAAAGTTGGTGTGTGTGGGAGTGGAGGGCGCAAGACGATTCTTTTGCGTTGGAGTACCATCTGGACTGCAGCAGTAATAGTAAGTTTGTTTTTTTTATGACAACCATACCCAGAGAGAGACGTACCCAAATTTGAAATTTGATAAAAAATTTGTAATTTTTCAAAATGTGTACGACAGCAGGGGAAAAAAGAGAAAACAAAATAATTGAAAATATAAAATGTTTGATAATTTCTTTAAGCTATCTAAATCTAGACCTAAAACATTTTTTTAATAAAAAATTAAAAAAAAAGTCTCTGCAACATCCCTGTCTAAGAAAACTACTATAGGTAGGTAGGTACCTAAAGGTCATTTGGCCATTTTGAGATACACACTTCTCTAAATATACTAGAAGAAAAAGTTTCTATTTTATGGGGTAGTTTTAACGGAGGTACCTATCTCTTTTCTAGGAATTCGATCTGAATAGCTGATACTCGTATGGTGAGTTAGTGCGTTTGATGGTGTATTTTTATGGAATTACGCAAGTGATGCAGAAAATCTATGAATTAGTTTAGAAATAATAGAAACAAGAACTAAAAATATTAATTAAAAAATAATGAATCATTCTTACAAGAATTCGCATAGGTATAGTTTTGACAGTGGAGCCTAGTACGCTGTTCCAGCAAAGCTAATTAAGCGCCCACTCAATGTTTTTTCCATTACTCTGTTAAGTGTTCGCTTAATTTTGACAGTTTAACGTTCAGATTAATATAAAACAAAACCTCTTAGAGCATACTGAATACTGATACGAATAGGTACATTTATGCATATTTTTTCCAAAAATGTTTGAGCATTTTTCTTCACGAACATATTCTCTACATTTGAAAAGAATTTAAGATAGTACAGATTTTATTTTAACTTTTAATTGCTTGCTTTTTTATTTTATCTCTGGAGGCATTTTTTATGACAGCTTAATTTTAGCGCGAACAGCGTACAAGGCTTGAATATTATTTAATAATAGAGACAATAGATGTTAATATAATGTTAATATAATTTTATTCACTACTGTAGAGACTAAAGTTACATGTAAATATTTAAAGCTCAATCAGGACATGCTAACTAGGAAATTTTAAAATCACTATTATTGGGCCTTACTAACAGTCATTTTTAACCTTCTATTTATAATTCACAATAAATCATTTGTATTCAAAATTTTATTGTGAAATGATCATAGATATTAAAACCGCAAGTAAAAGCACTACTACAAAAAACGATAAAAATCAAACCAATTCAGTCAATTCACAAAAAAACATGAAGTTTATTGTCAAAGTCCAAATATAACAAATTTTTCAAATTTGAAAAGAAAGGTGTTTCAACTAAACAGTGGAAATTGCGGCACCGGCGCTGCTCTGGTCAATAACAGTTTTGCCAAATACGCTGACCTGAATGTTTTAAAAGGTGTGTTTGCTTCAAATTCCGTACGAAGTAGGTTGCTAGTAGTGGAAAACTACTACATATGAACGAGAGTTTTAAAAGAAACTGGAATGGAAACTTCTTTTTTGTAAAGGTTTCGAGTACCTCCAAGAAAACTCAGTTGTTCTAATAAAGCTCGAAAACGTTATTGGTGTTGATGTTAACGGCTTTTAGGCAAAGACTTACGTGTTACTAAATTTCTCCAAACATAAAAAACGCAATATTCGGGTTGACCACCCTAATTTCAAACTTGTTATAATTTCCATAAAGCTTTAGGGAGTAAATTACATTTTTAATCAAAACTGACGTCTATCGAATGCAATGTGGATAATACCGCTTTGTGTTTGCCCAGCATTAAGAATCAATTTAAGCACTTGTACCGAACCTGCTTATGTGTATATTACTATAACGTATAGTGGTTTTTAAGTTGAATTTATGCAGACACATTTTTTTCTTTACACATTTTAAGATAATTGTTTAAAAGCAGAACTCTTTTTTTCATTTTCATGTTGCCGTATACGATGCCCATTGAAATGTGGGTATGTAGTGTTTTTGACAGTATTAAATGCATAATCGTATCATTCTATAAAACGAATGCTGAATAAAGAGAATGGACTTCTGTATAAGCTAATAATCACTAAATAGAGTCTGAATTATCTGCCACTAAGATGTTGACAATGGAATTACGAGCAATGCATATTATGCAACAACAGTTCTTCTGAAATCATTGGTTGCGTTGCTGATTCAGTTTTTTATAAAACTAGAATTTTTTTTTCAAATATTTGATTATGGGATGATTTTATTGCTTTTGAAGTGAACGACGACCAAGTGCATAAGCTTTTCAACTTTTTTGGTCGCAGATTTTCGCGAATTTTAGCTGTTACTTTTAATTGGCATTTTTTATTATGAGGCTAAGCTCGAATTATTTGTTTATTTACTGGTTATTGCAACGCATAGCAATTGTGTAATTTGAAAGTTAACAGCAAAAATACTTTAATTCGCATTTTAGAGTTTTAATAACATATTTTTTTTTAATTAAACTTATGTTAAAGCTAATAGCAAAACAGATTAAATATATTGGGCCTTACCAATAATCATTTTTAACCTTAAACTTAAATATTTTGATTGTCACAATAGATAATGATAATGATCCATTTAGTATCCATTTTAATGGATACTAAAAATGATTATTAGTACCGCGCATGATATTTAACTTTTTGAAATTCAGTTTTAATTGTGTCCAGGCATTTGGTGTGTCTTGGCTCTATGTTTTATATAATGTTAAATATCAAATGCAACTACTACAACATTTTATTTTATGTTCATAATGCAGCAGGTACCTCTGATTTTAGTTCGTGCCAAAAATACTTATACAAAGTGTTGAATACCAACTGATAATCTGTATATTTATTTGTCAAAGGGAATAACATTTTGATGACTTCTCTAGTTTCAGCATATTTTAAGATAATTTAAAGTAAGATTTTTGTACAATTTCGTACTAATTAAAAATTATTCACAAGAACTTGATCGACTTATTAAAGAAAGTATACAAAAAACAGAACTTTCGAATACGGTGGCGTATATGTAACCTTTGGGGTTATTTAACAGTACACAGCAATGTCATTCACGGCATTTTCATACCCCCGCACATTTCATCTAGTAAACACCACCAACTACAGGTCAACTCATCCATGGACATTTCATCAAACTTTAATTATAATGTAGGGGACGTTTTGAAGAAAATATTTGGGTTATTCAGGATGTTATCCGAAAATGTTATGCTAGAGTTTAAATTCTTTACCGTGTCTGATAGATGAGTCGGCTCGATGCAGATTGCATTGCATTCATATTTCCGAGGAAAAGCAGCGCCTGAAGGGGCTTTTGGTTTGCAATTCAATATATGCAGCGGCTGGTAGTAAGTATTTATTTCGGTATGGTCTGTGTACTAAATAAAATGTTTATGCATACAAAATCAAACTACACAAAACTAAATACGAAATAACTCGTTAGAAGGTACTGAAACTGACCTAGCTATAGCAATATCATAGACCTATATTTAGAGAAAATGTATACGTGGTCCAATATCGATCTTCCACTTTTTGCAAAGAAGGTAGTTAGTTACATTTTTATAATGACTTTTATGAATGTTACATCTCTGTTCGGCACACAAAAAAGGACCTGCGAGAAGCAAACGGAAAACAGATTGTGTACTAAATTCATAAAGACTCTTTTTAATAACACCCTTCGATAAAAAAATGGAAGAATGGAATTTGATTCAAATTGCAGGCAGATTTAAACTCACTTAGAATAATTCTATCACCAGTTTACCTATATGTATATTTAGGTACACTTATGTTAATATAATCAATATTAATAATGCGAGCAACAGACAATTATAGCTTGGTAGTCATAATATAAAGATTACCGAATGTTAAATTGAATTCTAAATTCCCCACAGATAAGGCAAGCCTTCCATAACATTTTAGCTGACTCATAGGAGCCATACCGCTACTTTAGATAAAATCAATTTATACTCCAATGACTACGAATTCTTGTAAAATAAATGATCCTCTCTCTAGGTATAAAAATAAAAACAAAACAGTGATGATGATGAGAAAATAAAAGTTCTATTTAAACTACTACAGCATTTTATTACTTAAAAACCAAACTCATCTAATGCGTTCCAAGCATTTATAATTTGAATTTAAATATTCAAATGAAATGAATGAAACATAGAATTATCTACGATGGATAATGATAAGTACGACTGTCTATTTGTCTAATCAAACAATTTGTTTTTGTTGTCACAAACTCTGCTTCCTCTCATCTTCCATGGATGATGTAAAAATGAGATTCGCCAAAAAAATGCAAGACGTTTACCAAAGTTTTTTTTTGTTTTCTTTTATATGACAAAAAGAAGAAATCTTTGAAAAATGAAATCAAGTCTCTATATCAAATTACTGCTACGCATTGGCCAACAAAAACTACACTTACTCTTTATTTTCGACGGAATTTTGCCCCGATTTTGGTTTTTCACGAGTTATTAAAATGGAGGGGCTTCTGTAATGTAATTTTGAATAATTTTGAAAAAAGAAAATGTATCAATTTTTTTCGATACGAAAGCAAAAACGTATAAGTTTGTGAACAAATTATGTACAAAAAAAAAGAGTGCAGTGATGTAAATTTAATGAGGTTATGAAACGAAACAAAATAAATAGATATATATATATAGTAGTTCAGGGGAGAACATTAAGAAAAAATGGTTGTATAATTTTGTATGTCCTTATCTCACCACTCCATCCAATTGAATTTATTTTCTATTTTCTTTAAATACGAATTTAGTTACATATCTGATACCATAAAAACATAAAATGAAAAACTCTCTAGCATTTGAAACATATACATATGATTCACATGGTAATAAATATCCCTCTCTAAATATTAAACATTAACAAATTTACATTTAAGCACATGCAAAAAGCAAGCCATACTTACTTTGTTTCATCTATAAATACTGCTTCGAGGACACGTGCAGCGTAGTGCAAATTTTTTTGCAGGACTTCAGCTGAGATTTCCCCAGACTGAAGCAGGCGCAGGAGACAGCGTAGTCTGTAAATAAATAATTTTATATAAGGTTGATTAAAAATGTTTTTTTAGGGTGTTTTTTTGGAAAGTTATTTAGGTTTTTCAATCATGCTAGCTACTGGTATAAAAATTCCGACGCAGAGAGCTTTATTCTCACTATCTCAAAATTAATATCTTTAATTTACAGACTCAGCAATTTTCTAACATCCATAAAATTTCTAAATTATACAAAAATCAAGTAACTTTTGAAAATCTTTTAAAATAAAAAAAATCCTCACGATCTGGCACCACCCCACCATGTTTCAATTACCTGTGCTGTGAAACTAGCTATGAAATGTTTGATTCGACTAGACTTTGGTTTTAGTAACTGAACTCCAGTCGTATTGATATAATATACAAACAAAATTGTAAGGTACTTGATAATCGTTAATTTATGGTTAAATGCATTAAACATTTAACATAAACAACGATCAAAATCAAAACATATGAAAATAACCATATAGTTGTGACTGGTAGTGCTGCCGTTCTAAAAGTCAAGAAAAACTGAAAATTTTGCTTATGGTCCAAAGATAACAAGAGATTCCATATTTGCCATACACTTAGAAATAAACTAGCTAAAATCAAGAATATCAATGTCATTTCAAGCCTATTCGTTGACGAAAGTATGGTAAACTCGGAAAATCGTATTCCAAGTGTTTCGCGATTATTTTAAGAATGTTCTTTCTTATTTTAAGACTACAAAGGCAACGTTTTAGAACATGGGCATACACTTTAAGTATTGTCGCGCTTGTTTCAATCATGAACAAGCTTGAAATAAGATTGTTTTGTCCTTTATTTGTGTTTCAATGTCATCTTTTAAGATTGTTTCGGCTTATTTCAAGAACAATGTGTGTCATATTAAGATTTAGCACGTAAGAATAAAAAAATCTAAAATCAAGCCTGATAGTACTAGATTTTAGCTTGCGATTTTTCTCTGAGTGTATAGACGGTCATGGCTAAATCGATTCAGAATTTGATCATAATTCAGAATATTTATATACTCCGGTGAATCCTTCTTTGTGTTACAAAATGTAATGGCAAATAAGTGGATATGTGGACTGTTCGTTTCGTTGAATACGTACGTGAACGTTGACACCCTTTGTATTCCGTCAAAATACGTCATTGAAAAAGACTCATACGATGAATGGACTTACGAAATGTGCTTTCATAGCGAAAATGAGTTTTACGCGTTCATTAATCCCTCGAAAGTTATCGCATAACACATATTTGATGAGTTAATTCAACGGTCAACTGACACTGAAATTCAATCTCGGAAAACAAACCAAATTAGAGAGCAGACAAATACATCCTTCATTCTCATCATCGGACTGGGCAAGCTCTGCTCCTTTAACATTTCACCATCAATCTCAAATAAATGAAAAGAAAACCAACAACAAAGTATCCGATGCCAAATTTTGTTCAAGGCGAAACTCGACGTAATTGCTATCGTACATGAAGACGAAGACATCCTAGCTAAATTCAATAAATCACAGCAAATTGATTACAACTCACATTGAACTTCAGCTACACAAGAGTAGACTAACAATCAATTAATGAAACTTTAAACAAGGACATTTCTGAGACACAGATGTGATATATACATTTCGGCAGAATATTAAGTGCTCTGCTATTGTCAAGGTCGAGTTTAATGCTATCTATAACTTTAAAAATTATACTTTAAACCAAGGGAGGACAGGGCCTTAGCTTTAATGGCAAAAAGTTTAGAAAGTATCATTGCAACATCTGTTGATGCGGCACACATTCTATGACCGTACTTATCTTAAAGACTTGCTTTTATTTTCAAACTTCACCAGTTACAATTAAGGTCTTAATGATGATGTTATAATAACGCTCAAGGGATACAATTAATTTGAACAAATTAATAATAAATCTTACCTCACTGCCGCCTTATCGCAGGCATCCGGAGTATCGACGGCAGGTAAATTTTCCGTCGCTAAATCGACGACCGTTTCGACACCATTCCCGCTACCGCCCGTCGTTGGTGATAGAATACCGCCGCCTTCTCGCATTGTCGGTGACATATTGCCGCTGGTCGCTACGGTGGTGGTGGTATTTGTCGATTGTTGTTGTTGCAGTGTTTGCATTCTCGAGTATTGCTGCAGGTGGAGTAAGGATTTTTGTTGTTCTTGTTGCAGAGCTGTATGTAGTTCGACGGCTTCCAACTGGTGAGCTGTGCCAAGGTTTGCACTAAAATTACAAGCACCCAAGGAGCTGGGATCACAATCCCGACTTGGTGTTGCTGGATAGTCGCACGGAGTTGCACAGACTGAATTGTCTGTTGGTGGTTGACTCGGCGATGGTAACTGATATTGTTGCGAGTCAACTGGAAAACCTAAGTTTCCCTTGCGACTATTTGAGCGACGGACTATCGTTAGAGACCCTTGTTCTGAAAGAGATCACAAATTAAAAGAAATTTTAACTAATAGAGTTTTTCAAATAGAATACTTTGATGAATATAAAACATAGAGTGATTGAAAAACTGCTTTCCCAAGAAACTTTGTAAGCTGAGTATTATCATGATAAAAGACACTTTCGGTAGATACAATTAAAAAAAACAGCAAATTTTATACACTGAAGCTGTCAACCAAATTTCTTACATGTTTTATATAAGAGGTGGAAGTGGCTATAAGAGTTAATTCCGGGTAACAACGGTTTGTTTCCGTTAAGACGAAGGGTAAACGAAACAGTCTACACCTTGTCTAGCCTCTAAACCTTCTAACTGCAGGCAAGTAGACTGGTGCGGAAGAGATTGAAGCGATCTACCCAATTGCTTAACTCCGAATGTTGATGGGGGGTACGAAGTGCTGGCTCGTTAGAGCACTGCAAGTGGGTCAAAGGAATGGCTGTCTTAACGAGTCTCAAAAGTGTAACATGAAACATGCAAAATGCGAACCCTTTCATCAAAAAAAAAAACCAACGGAATTATTTGATCGTGACGTGTCGGCGATAAGTTTCGGATATTGATGATCCAAATGATAAGTGAGATACGATGAAGAAAAGCCTAAGAAAGGTGAAAAACTGTGTGAAATTCGTCGAAATTCCAGATCGCTAAACACCGCAGCTCTTTATCGACTTCAAGGTCGCGTATGATGAATATGTTAGGTTGAATTATACATAGGCATGCCAAGTTTCGGCATCTCCTCGAAGCTCGTCCGTCTGAGGATGACGTTGGAGAAATCTCGCTGTTACGTCAAAGTCGAAAAGAACACCACCAAACCCTCTGATGTCGAAAAAGGTTGTTGTTGATATGCTGATGGAAACTGTCCTTCTATACATGTGTGAGTCGAAACAATACCCTTGATATTGCTCACAAAATGTGAACAAAACATTAATATTTCTTAGAATTGAACTTTGAGTCCGTTTCTGCTACGTTAACTATTATTTACCTAAGTACCTAATTACACATCAAATCCAGATTCATCATTACACAATCCATTTATGTATCCTGTAAGGAACTTCAATTTGTATTTCATTTCCTCTCGAAACCTCTTTTATTGTACTGCAAAGCGATTTTTGCTAAAAGATAGCAATTCAGCTATGAAATTACAAACATCCATAAAGCCGGAAGCATTTCTTGGAAAATTCTACATCCACCACGCCTATGCGACACAAATCCCAAGCCGACTGAATAGGGTGGAATTAATATTACGTATCTTCCGGAATAATGCATTCACAATGAAGGATAAAGGTAAGTGTAAGGGCATATCCCGCCCATGCCATTCAATGGCAAAATTCTACGATCCTTTCATCGTTCAAAAAGAGAAATTAATTTCATCCTACAGGAAATACAGTTTTTCAGTTCTCCTTGTTTTTTCCTTGGGAATTCATATTTAAATTAAATTGCCATCATCGTCGTAAGAAAATTCTGAGAGTCGTCTGCCTGCCAAACAATCTAAAACTCTGACGCATTGCAGGTGGGCTATGAAGTCAGAGCAAGGAGAACATTATTAGCAATGCTTGGCCTCAAGTAGAATTTAAGGACAAAAAAGAAGTCAACACCAAACGAGAGTTGGATGATTATACTCGAACATTATTTGCATTTACAATTTTGTATGGGACTTTTGAGCAGGCCCCAATCCCAACCCAACACGTCGGTCGTCGTCCCTCCTATTTTTAATTTGATTACAAATTTCAATTGAAATTCTACTCACTTGACACTTGACCATTTACTGGTCCTGCACTTTGCTGTGAACCAGTTGGACTATTTGATTTTGATCTTTCCACTCCACTGCTGCCTCGTCTGCCCGAAGAGGTGGTGATAGTGTCCTCACGACCGGTTCGATTCTCTGGAGTACTGGCAACTGCAAGGAAAATAAGAGAGAAAAATAAATTATTTAGTGATGTTGAGATGTAACTGTATTTCTATTGAGGTACATTGGGAGAACTGTTTATATATTCTACCTATATAAGACAAAAAGTGTCCCACCGGGGAATTTTATCAACACAGACACACAACACTGTTAATGCAAAATTGTCTATTTTGTCAAGGTATCTCTAAGTTAGCCAACTCTTTAGAAAAGTGTAAATTCCGAGTGGAATTTCCAACAACTGTCCCCAAGTTGTTGGAAATAAATTTCATCATCGTAGTGCTGGAATTTATGAAAATTTAATGAATGCAATGACATTCAGTTGATTGAAAGTGATATTCATTGCAATTCGTTTTTTTTTTTGCAAATTAAAATACAAATCTCAATTCTATAGAGGGTTGCAGTTGTATAAAAAGTGCAAATGAAATTAAATATGCGGCTAAGTAGCTATACACAGATTCATAATGTGTTTCTATTCTATTTATAAGCCTTTCTTAAGCCCATTCGATTGTAGATATTATGTTTCGAGGTTAAAGATTCGATTGCATTCAGTAGATATAGATTTTATTTAAGTACAGATTGCAGCAACGTATTAACTTCCTTTTTTGAAATGCGCGCCATTCAGGCGTAACGGGGCGCGAGTGGTCGCATTCAACAGGAACAGTTCTAAACTTTTGTTTCCTTTCTGGTCAGTAGGCGCTATCATACATTGAAACAGTGAGAAGCGTGCTTTTAAAGTCGAGACCTACTTTTTGGACGTATATACCTATTCTTTGATCGCAACCCAACTTGCTTTCTCAAATCGCTTCAATGTAGCCCAGTTGTGGATTTTTTCCAGACCGAAAACTAATTGCGACATAGGTCACTAAGTTCAGACAAACCGCGTGTGTAGTGTAAAAAGACGAAGAACTCGAGTCCCTCGGCCCATCAGATCACCTTAGAACTATGCAAAGGCTCACACTTCAAGGACATCGATGGATGTTTTAAGGGAACACTTCCCCGAGCGCCTCATATTAATAACGGGCGATTTAGTGTAGCCAGTCCATTCCTCTGATTTGACTCATAAAATTAATTTTATTGCGTTTTGTTGCGCCACCCTGTATATTAAATTTTATTCTTAAAGTTATACTTTTACTTTTAGTAATAACAGACAATACAATTAGAACAAGTTTGGGAACACGACTCCTCAAAGCCATTACACAACAACTTCTCAAACAACATCAAAAGTGTATACCTAAAGAAAACAACGTCCCTCAACATAACGAAAACTTTTCATCCATTACATCATCTAGCATCCTTTGCGGCACGCAAATCTTCAACGTCAATAATGTTAGACGCCATCTGGCTGATGATATTAAAATAGAATTTAACTCCGGCCACAAAACCACCTGTTGAAACCCGTTTAAAATTGCAGGGATTCTGCTCCTTGGAAATCAGTTTATTTGTGGGTGCCGGAGTAATGGCCATAACATTTCAACCCTTAGGGCAACAACAGCATTTACTTTGATGGAAGTTTCAAAACGAAATGATGTATACTCGTATGTACAGTCCGGTTCACTTGTTTAGACGCACAAGAGTTACGTTTTATTTCTTGTTTTTTTTTCGTTTATGTGGAACAACGAGAAAAAAAAAACGTATTTGGCAGAAAGATACATTTATACACTATAAAATAAACATAATTTCAAACTTGTTGATAGACCCATAACGGTAGTTTTACACATTTTTTTCATATACCATTCAAAAACGTAGGTATGCATTTTTTTGGTTCGCACACCGATTAAATTGGTTAGTTAGTTAGTTAACAGCAAGTGCTCGGACAAAGAGCAGTGAAAAGTTAATTTAAAAGTAAGACAACTATTATTTTATATTAATTTTATTAAAATAGGCAGAAAAAAAGTGTAGAATTTGCAGAAAATGCTAAAGTTTAAGCTCTCGGAAAACTTTTCAAATTCTGAAATGGCTCATAAAATTGGTTGAAGTGAACAGTTGATAAGAAACTTTGGAAAAAATACTGTATCCTGTGGAAACAACTACAAAAAAGAATCGTAAAAGTCTTAACACCACAAAACAAGCGGAAAATTCAAAGACTAGTGTCTTATGGCACTCAATTTGCAAATAAAATTATCGAATTTGCTGTGTTTTTTTTTGTACCAAATCCACTCGCGTTGTGTTGTTATCTATGTTCTATACCCAAAGTTAACAAATCTACAAAAAAAACCAACGCTTAATCAAGCATACAAGCAACCCACGCCTTGAATTTGCAAGGTCTCACATGGCATGGGATAAATTCGACTTATAGAAAAAAAGGACTTTAACTTGGATGATCCTGCAACTGCAAGAAAAAATACCTTCATGATCTCCGGAAAGAAAATATGTTTTGAACCGTTATCATTCGAAATTAGGGGTAGTTATGGTATGGGGTGCAATTTCATTCTTCGGCCCTTTTAAATTGGAAATCATTTTCAATAAAATTACTAGTATTTCTTACAAAACTTTTTTGGAAGCAGCTTTTCCCTCAATAAAGGACCTTTGTGGACCTATTCCATGGATATTCCAGAACGATAAAGTTTCTATACACAATGCACGCTTTTTTAATGAAAGGATTGCCAGTGAATATATTAAAATATTCACATTCGCCTGACTCCCGTTATGGGTCCATCATCAAGTTTGAAATTACTTTTGTTTTATAGTGTATGAATGTACCTTTCTGCCAAATAAGTTTTTTTCTCTTTGTTCCATGTCACACGAAAAAAAAAGAAATAAAATATAACTCTTGTGCGTCTAAACAAGTGCACCGCACTGTACCTCTAAATATACCTATGTATGTATATAGAAAGTATATACTCTGACTGCTACTACTACATCTGGATAGGGATACTAGAGAATTGAAATTAATTTGAGGAACGGAAATAAACTACTGAGAGTATATTTCCTTCGGAGTGCAGGATGTGTATCTGCAACACAACGTAAAAGAAATGAGACATCGTTTATAAACGTTTGGATGTGACATCTTAATTCAGCCGCATATTTAACGATCCAAGAGCAAGCAGCAGACAGTCTATGTTGTCTAGCATATGCATGATGTGGGATATTTTACTTTGGTATTCATTTCTTTTGTATGTTGAAAAACGTATGACATTGTGATTACAATGGATGTTCGCTTGCAAGTTGGATGTAGTATGAGACATTTCGTTTATGGCAAGGACGTGAACGTGACATTGAACTATGAGTAGCGAACTAGCTGTATATGGGCTGGAAAATTCCTATTTTCGAATTTACATAAAGCGGAAGGGGGCATATGCTGAGCTTGTCAAAGTGTTCTAATTGGACGTTGCTTCCACAATATTAGGACAACAAATGGGTTAGGAAATTTTAAAATTAACTTCCAAATATGATAAACAATTTTTGATTAACAGAACATGACGAGCGCTACCAGATTTACTGAAATGTCACTTGATCCAGTCCACATTAAAAACAAATCGACTGCTTCGGAATGAGGAGAAAAATAGAGTAGTTCGCGACAACGTCAGTGACAATAATGGGAAAAAGAATACCAAAAGTGACAGCAATAAAACGTGTAGGACAATAAAGGCATTATATAATATTTCGACTGTTTTTCACTCTGAAAAAGGAAGAGAAACGCAGTATCATATCTTTGCGGTATAAAATGGGTAACCCTCACCATATAGGATTGGCAAATTGCGGAATAGTTTGTGCGTGAAGACCAAATTTAGCAAATAGTTCAAATACACGCGCCAATATTCTGAAATTAGGTACCAATTTTTATAACCTATATGCCAGGGGTGGGCGCAGTAGCGCAGTGGTTAGTGTGCTGGACTACTGTGCGAGGGATCCCAGGTTCGATCCCCGGAAAAACACAAATTACATCTTAAGGTTTTTTCTACTGCGCCACCTCTCGCGAACGTCTGATAAACATCCGAGAGTATGACTGTCCTGAAAAAGCTTCTCAATTCAGCCGTTCGGACTCGGCATAAAATTGTAGGTCCCTTCCATTCGTTTCAAAAATAGAAACTCACACAAAACGAATGGTTGCGAGAAGCTAGGCCTTGGGTGTCTACCGCCTGTCGCGAATGAACTATATCACGCCAACGGATGATAAAAAAAAACACGATTTATTTGGGCAGAGCTTCGCCCTAGGAAATTTTATTGACAGAACTGAACATCGTTTTAGTTTTTTAATGGCTTATATAGTAATTCTATTGTGCTTATGCTACAAGATACAAATTATGAGAACGGAAGGTAATTGGAATGTGATCTATTGTGCTGATACTACAATATACAAATCGTGAGAACGAAAGGTGGAATATAATATTATGTTACAGAATTTAGAATTATAATATGATACAATTTAGAGAGGTAAAATATAACTTAATGAATATATTGGATTACATTATTCTATGAGGTGTGGGATCGTAACTTCTCCCCCCTTAGCGGAGCGACTGCCAGAGGATGTTTTTCCTCGAAGGAGCATCTGGCATTTCTCTCGTGCTAGTGTTGGTTTCCGTTTTATGGTCTTCAAGGGTTTGTTTGCTTTTGATACTTGTTCTGATAAAAGCTGCTATTATGATAATGATTACTGGGGTCAATATGGTCCAAATAGATATGAGATGTGTTTTTGAATGTATGGTGAGTAACTGGATCTTCTCGTTGTTTTTTAGCTGGTCCAGATGGAGTCTTGTTAGTGAAAGATGTTGGTTGATTATTGTAGAATTTATTAAGCTGCGAGTCGGTGGGTGTATTACTACACTATCCCAGAAGATATCTGTTCTAGAATCATAAGTGATATTATTAATGAAGATAGTGCAATTTTGAAAATGTAATAGTGCGGTGCCATAAATATTGTATCTGTTGATACCACAGGTTGTTTCGACGGTCATGTTGCGAACATCGGTGAGGAGGATGTAGTTCGGTTCGGGTTGCGATATTGGATTAGGTTCGAAACCAGCTGTAAGGTTACATACTGCAGGCTGGTTGTTAATAATATTTCGTACGCATTCAGGAAATTTTGTTTGTCTTCTTTGTTTCTTTTTACATAGATAGATGCCTTCTATGAGATCGCATACTTCCTCAAAATAAAGTTCGTCGGATTCATGTATAGCAAGGTAGGGGTAGGTTGATATGGAAATAGTTTTATTGATCGGGAGAGGTATAAGATGGAAGAGGGAATACGTTTTTTGAGATGTAATGGGAATTTCAATGCTAAATACAATATTCGAATTATTATAATAAGCTTGTAACCGTAAAATTTCATATATTTGCTCATCTGAAGAGAAATCAATGGATTGTTTTTGTAAAATGGCTCTTATTTCGTCTAGTTCGGTTTTGCTTAATATCTGTTTAGAAATTATGTGTAATTGAGCAAGAGTAACTGCTTCGGCAATATTTACTAAATGGTTGTAAAGTAAGTCTATATTGAAATTAATTCTGTGAATATATTGAAGGTGTTTTAGAGTTTCCTGATCTGTTTTTAGTGCGTTACTTATATTATCATTGTAAAGCTTCAAAAATGTTTCTATTGTACTTTGTTGTTCGTTTATGTGACGAGTAATATTATCAAATCTCTCTATCATATTTTTATTAATACTGATTTGCTGGTTAGCTTGATTTTTTAAAATGTTATGATTCAAGTTTAAATTTTTTAGTTCTTCATTAATGGCTATTGCGTCATTCGTGTCCATGTTTCCTGTTATAGCTTTTATAACAGTACCTAATCCATTTATTATGCCTCTTTTTTTCCTTTGTTTAGGTAAGAGTGTCTGGAGTTTGTGTTCAAGTTCTTTGAATTTAATATGAGCTATATTTATTGTGTCAATATTTGTTTGTTCATTTCCCAGAGCTTGTACTGATTTACGAATTTTTTCAATACTTTCTACGTAGTTATTTAAATTTACGATGTGGATGAATTTTTTTATAAGTTTCTATTACCTTAGTGGGTCCTAGTCGAAGAGGTAGTAATCCGTAATTGTCAGTCAGGTTGTGTATTTCCATTTCTTGTCCTTGTACTGTTGTCACTATTGTCGTCAGTAACCTGAAATTTCCTTTTCTTTTTAATTCTAGCTTTATGAAGTTTTCTTGTATCGTTAGTTATAACTGTGAATCTATTGTTAGTTTTGACTTTCTGTTTCTTGAATCTTGGGGTCATTTTGTTACGCCTACATTCTTTCCGGTAGATTATCTCTCCTTCTTTGAGATCATGAGGGTCTTGCCTATTTTTATTTCTTTTTTCTAAATATTTATCTCTTTTTTTATCTAGGAGGTTTTTGATAGATTGAAAAAGTTCGGTCTGAAAAGCGTTTAGTTTTTGTAAGTAGTCATGTTGGTTATCATATGTCAAGGTTTTGTCAAAGTCGTATGTGCGTCCGTAAAAGAGTTCATATGGTGTATGATTTGTAGCAGAATGGATCGCGTTATTGTATGTAATGATAGTTTCATTGAGTATATCGTCGTGATCCTTCTCTTTATATTTATCATGAATGATTCTATATACTTCTGTTAATGTCGAATGCATCCTTTCTACAGGAGAATTACTGGTTGTTTGCTGAAAGGATGTGACATGGAGATCGATATTGAACTGTTTACAGAAGTCTTGGAAGATGTTTGAAGTGAATTCTGACCCTTGGTCACAAACAATCTTGCGAGGTATGCCGTGTAGGCTTATAAAATGTTTGATTTGCTTAACGATGTTTAAGCTATTTCGGGTTGCCAAAGTATATGCAGCACCAAATTTTGAAAATTTATCGATAATAGTGAGAATGCTTTTGTTGTTAATACTATATACGTCTATATGTATAATGTCAAGTGGTTTTATAGGTGTTTCTGTTGATGCAAAAGCTATTTTGGGAGGTTGCCTATCGTATTTTTGAGTCTGGCAAGTATTGCAATTATTAATTATTTGAGTTATTTTGCTCTTCATATAAGGGAAAAAATAGTCTCGTTGTAAGTGTTGGTGTGTTTCGGTAATGCCTCTGTGGTTAGATTTTGAATGATAGTCGTTAATTATTTGGTCTTGTTCGTCGTTTTCCGTTATGTCTGTCAAAAGTTTTGTACACCTTAGTAAGCGGAAGGTTTTATTCCTAGCGAAGTATGTTGAGTAAACTTGTTGTATTAATTTAAATGTTTCGTCGTCCGTCATTATTGCAATTAATCTGTTTGGAGGAAGGTATTCTTTAAATATATTAATGATATCGTTTTCAGAAAATGATTGTCTGGTAATAGTACGTCTTTGTTTGTTCCTAAAAACTATTTTTAATACGTTTCGAGGTGGATTATTTGATATTTGTAATATTACTTGCAGATTAAACTCATTAAGTGATTTCTCTGAAATAGGGATTCCATCACCTAGGTCTTCTTCTGCAGAATGTATGGTAGCAGCTGTTGTATCATTCAAGTTTAATTCTGTTTTGTCGGGTAGTTTAATGCGACTAAGCGCATCAGCGTTAGCGTTTTGAATTCCTTTTTTATAAACGATTTCGTAATCGTATTCTTCGAGTTTTAATCTCCAACGGACAAGTTTGGAGTGCGGCTCCTTCAAACTCATGAGCCACTGCAGGGGTTTATGATCAGTGACGATCTTAAATTTATTACCGAATAGGTAGGGGCGAAAATAGTTCGTAGCCCAAACAATAGCAAGTAGTTCTTTTTCTATTGTTGAATAATTTTGTTCCGATGTGTTTAACGTTCGGCTTGCATAGCAGATAGGTTTATCACTGCCGATGGGTCCTTGGGACAGGATGGCACCTAATGCAACGTTACTAGCATCTGTGGTTAACACAAATGGCTTAGAAAAATCGGGGTACTGGAGAAGTGGGTCGTTGGATAAAATATCCTTACATAATTCAAACGCTTTTTTATAATCTTCATCAAGAGTGATCTCTACGCCTTTTTTAAGACAGCGAGTAAGTGGTTTGGTTAATTTCGCGAAATCGCGAATAAATTTACGATAGTACCCTACCAGACCAAGGAAGGATTTAATTTCCTTTGTTGATTTTGGTATTGGGAATTCTTTAATAGCTCGAATCTTGTCTGGATTCGGTTTCACGCCATTTCTGGTGATTATATGTCCGAGGAATGCGGTTTCTTTGCGCAAAAATTCGGACTTGCTTAATTGAATTTTCAGATTTGCTTTCCTTAGTTTATCAAATATTTTCTGTAGACTCTCTATATGTTCTTGCAGTGATGTTGAGTAGACAACTATGTCGTCTAAATATACAAGACATGTTTTGCCGATATAATCTCTTAGAACATTATCCATCACTCTTTGGAATGTGGAGGGGGCGTTTTTCAGCCCAAACGGCATTCTTACAAACTCGTAATGACCACTTTCGACCGTGAAGGCCGTTTTGGGAGTATCTTGCGTATCCATCTCGATTTGATGGAAACCGCTTGCCAAGTCTAAAGTCGTAAAATAGTGACATTTGCCTAATTTATCCAAAATTTCACTTATATTAGGCAGAGGATACTTGTCACTTATAGTTTTGTCGTTAAGACGGCGGTAATCGATTACAATTCTCCATTTTTGTTTGCCTGTGGAGTCAGATTTTTTGGGTACTACCCATACAGGGGAACTCCATGGAGAGAAACTTGGTCTGATTATGCCTTGATTAAGCATCTCTGAAATTTGGCTTTGTACCTCCTGCTTGTGGACGTACGGATATCGATAAGTTTTGGTATAAATAGGTATCTCGTCAGTAGTTTTAATTTTGTGTTTTATCGCATTTGAAAAAGTTAGACTTTGTCCTTCTTTGTAGAAGATATCACTATAGTTTCTACAAAGTTTTAGGATGTGTTTTCGTTCTTCGACGTTTAAATGTTCTGATCGGATTTCTTTAGATATATCATTAACGTTTTCACTCTGAAGACTATAGTAGTCTTGAATTGGGATTTCTAAATTGTTAAGTTCTCTGGTTTCAAAATCTGTGAGTGACTGTACTTTAAGTGGGTGTTGTAAAAATAGAATTTGATCTGCTGGGGTATTGTTCTGCACTTCGATTTCAGCGTGCCAATTGTTTGCACTATAAATGCCTTCAATCATGTCTATATTTGAGTTAATTTTTGCTGCGGGGACAAGGATATCACCATTTTGGGTATCGACTGGTAATCTAACAATTTGTCTAGAGTGGGAAGGGATACTAAATTTCTTTGACATGAAATTGGGTTTGTATAGAAGTGGGATTTTTGCATTTGCTGTAACTAATGTTTGGTTGGGTAGATCTATGCTGGCTTTCAGCGCACTTAGGGCATCTAGGCCTAATAGTCCATCAAAATATCCGTGGAACTTGTAAATTAGAAATACTAATTCACCAGGCTGTTGGAATTCATAGAAATTCGGAAGTTTTACTTGTTTGTCTACACTGTGTTTTCGTAAAATAGTTGTAATTATTGTTGGCGTAATTATATTAATATCGTCGGGGTGAACGTATTCTGGATTTATGAATGAGGATGAAGCTCCTGTATCAATAAGAAATTTCAAGGGTTTGCCAAAGGGTGAGGAAATATGTATATATGGAAGTGAATGGCCATGTTTATTTATGTCTAAGTAAATTGGTGTCCTAAGGCTAGAAGATGAAAATTTGATTCATCATATTCAGGGTTATCGAAAGAGGTTCCAACTGGGTTGTCAAAGAATTGGTCTAATTGTGGATAATAGTTCTGTTGGAAATAGTTTTGAGTATTATTGGGATATGTGAGTTCCTGTAGAGAAGAGTTGTTTTCATCCTCTATAGGTTCTGTTCCATCTGTTTCAGGTATGTCTGGTTCATTGATATTGTGAATTTCTTGTGTATTTTGCCGGAATGTATTGATTTGTTGTCCGGAAGGGGGTCTTCTTACTAAGGTTTGAGCCGAAGTTGTATCCATTGGCTCTGGTTTAATGTAAGGTGGTCTTGACTGGAAATTGTTTGGATGTTGTGTGATTGCTCTTTGGTAATCAACTTGTTGTTGGGGTCTATATTGTTGTGGTCTTTGCAAATTATTTTGTTGTTGGGGCCTATATTGCTGTGGTCTCTGAAAATTATTTTGTTGTTGGGGTCTATATTGCTGAGGAATAAATGGTGGTCTCATGTTTGATTGGTTAAATCTTGGGTAGTATAAAACTGGTTGTATAGGGTTATAATGAGGTTGTGCAATTGGTATGCTTTTAATTTGGGGTTTTGGGGTCATAGATGGGTTAGACGGAGGTTTATGATCATATCTAATGTAAGACATGTTCTGTTCTTTAATGCAATTAGCAAATGCTTCAGCTAAAGATTGAGGTTTCATAGATCTTACTATGGAACCTAAGGGTTCCTTTAATCCGGTTAAGAAAATGTTTAAACACATTTCATTATATAATTCTCCCTTTGCCTTAATAACATTAGGATCTCTGTTGTGGATTTGAATATGGTTTCTTATTGTGGAGAAAATTTCGATCACTTCACTGTAAAACTGTTCTGTCGTTTTATTGCCTTGTCGAAGATTATGTAAATCTTTGATTAGGGAAGTTTCGTTACGCTTGTCTGCGTAATGTAATATGAGATTAGCTTTAATTTGGGACCACTCTAATGGTGTTCCATACATATTAAGAACCTCATTAGCAGGTCCTTCAATTTTATTACGGATAGCTCGTAACAGAAGTTTGCCATAGGTATTATTATTCACTGTTGTCACCAGTAGTAAAATCTCTTCTACATTTGTTAAAAAATCATAGAGAAGACGCGGATTGCCATCGAATTTCGGCAAATCTTTAATTGCGTCCGGAACTCGTAGAGAATTGAAAAGGTCATTTGGACCGAAATTATTAGAGGGGTTTGATGTACCACTCGTTGCCATATTTGTATTATTTACGAAACTAGTAGAGGGGTTTGATGTACCACTCGTCGCCATATTAGTATTATTTATTGTAATAGGTGAATACGTTTCACTATTAATTTCAATATCACTTTCTCTATTGCTTATTGTAATTGGTAGATATGTTTCACGATTAATTTCGATATTACGCTCTTCGTCGCTATTGCTCAATTCACTATTTATTTCACTATTTCTTTGATACGGTTTGGATCTTAATCTATACTTAATTGTATTGGGCATTGAACTTGTGATTAGGTTGTGGAACTTAAAAGGTTGCTAAAACTATCTTAACTATAACATGAATCAAACTTACAGTATAATAAGGGTAGCCATATTCTCTGGCCTGGTTGGTCCTGTTTTTCCTGTTTCCGTGTTTCCGTGGGTTGAAGGTTCTGGAACTTAAGAGTTGTAACTCAGCCAATTGGTGTTTCCTGCACTAGAGTGTTGTACTTCAGCCAAATTGTGTCCCATGCACTATTCACTATTTAGATTCAGATACAGATTCACGCCACTACTATCAGTATGCAGCTGATATTGAATTGTTTATTCGAAACGGAAAATGTCACATTACCAGTATACCGCTGGTATTTTATTTTACCGACAACTAAACATTCACGACGTAAATGCGTTTGGATTTGTTGCAATCCTACCGACTGCGCCAATGAACTATATCACGCCAACGGATGATAAAAAAAAACACGATTTATTTGGGCAGAGCTTCGCCCTAGGAAATTTTATTGACAGAACTGAACATCGTTTTAGTTTTTTAATGGCTTATATAGTAATTCTATTGTGCTTATGCTACAAGATACAAATTATGAGAACGGAAGGTAATTGGAATGTGATCTATTGTGCTGATACTACAATATACAAATCGTGAGAACGAAAGGTGGAATATAATATTATGTTACAGAATTTAGAATTATAATATGATACAATTTAGAGAGGTAAAATATAACTTAATGAATATATTGGATTACATTATTCTATGAGGTGTGGGATCGTAACTCGCGCCGCCTATAACTTTATCAATAAGGATGGGTCGACGTTAAAATGGAATAAAACAAGCTGTGTGCGAGGTATTAAAGAAATCCCTTTTTTTTTTGAAAGGCCATTACCTATTGGTATGGAATATAATACCATGTTCAAATGTCCGCCGCTGCTTCTCACGTTGTTACGGATCCGAGTGGTCCAATCTGATGCATAGATCCGGGTGAATTTGAGCGAAGGCTTTGCTTATGCTGGGTTTAAGGACATCGGTCGATTGCTGTTTATTCATATTGAGGTGTTTTTTCGGGCAACCCCACAAGAAAAATCTAGCGGGGCTAAATCGTACGATCGTGGTGGCCAATTTACGTCACCTCTGCTGAGATAACTATACCCTCAAATCGTTCATGCAGAATGACCATCGTGTCTGCTGTGTGACACGTGGCCACGTCTTGCTGGAACCACATGTCATCTGCCTCCGTATCAATTTGGGCAAAAATAAATCGGTTAGTTTCGTTATGTTGATGATAATAGCCTTAGCAAAGTCATTTTCTAGAAAAAGTACAGAGCAATGACGCCGCGCGCTGGTCTAAGATCGGCAGCAAACAGCTTTTTATAGATGCATTGCCAGCTAGGGTGGGTTGGCGTCATCCCATATACAGCAATTTGGCTTGTTAATATAGCAATTCATCCAAAAATGCGCCTCGTCGCTTAAGATAATTTTTCTATTGTCATCATCATTAACTTTGAGCTCATGTGCCTTGAACGGATATAGGCCCAATTCCCGACGCAAAATTCGCCAAGTTGAAGCAAAATGTCCTGTGCATGGCAAAACACAAAAGCCAACATCGACCCGACCATTTTTTTTCAAATCGAGCTCAAAGCTGATGGAACGTCGTTTACAGGCGACCTGTGCGCACCGTCTTGCGACGCCCCTAGGATAGCCACACGGCCCAGTTAGGGAACCGCTGACCTATCCATTTTGAAAATTTACGGTTGTAATACTCGTAGATACTAAATTATATGACCAATTTTAGCAAAGGAAATCATGGATGTTTAGATTGATATTAAAATTATAAAAAATATCATCATTTACCTTCCACATAGTAATTCTTCAACCGATTCTTTAGACATACGATAATATATTAAAAAAAAATGCTTAAATTCAGGATGGCTCAAATAAAATGACAGGTGAAATGTCTTTCGCTGTTTAATGGATGCAGGTGCCCAAAATGATTTCCTTTTTTTATTCTTTTTGCAACAAAGTAAAAAAACAAAACATTATTTAGAATTTTATGCATCTTAAATGACCAAACTTAACTAACAAGCATCAGTATAATACAGTGCAGTTCACTTGCTTAGATGCACAAGAATTACGTTTTGGATTTTTTTTTCGTATTATGTGCAACAAAGAGAAAAAAAAACTTATTGGCGGAAAGGTATGTATACATTGATACAGTATAAAACAAACATATTTTTAAACTTGATGATAGACCCATAAAGGTAGTTTTATTAAGTTTTTCCTATACCATGCTAAAACGTATGCATTTTGTTGGTTCACTTGAATAGACGCACCGGTTTAATTGGTTAATTAACAACAAGTGCTCGGACAAAGAGCAGTGAAAATTTAATTTGAAAGTAAGACAACTATTATTTCATATTAAATTAATTAAAATAGGCAGAAAAAAAGTGTTGAAAACAAGTGAACTGCACTGCGGTCAAAATGTAGCTCGTGTGACAAAAACTTTTTCTTTGTTCCATTTTTACGATAGATGAGATCTTATATGCGGAGTGAAAATAAACTTACACGCAAATAAGTATTGCGTGCAATATTGATCTATAAATTTATATACCTAAATCAAAATCTACACACCTTTTAATTAACTAAAATAATTAAAACCATAAACATACACATTTTTTTTTCAACAAATGTTTTCTTTATTCAAAGCCTTTGTCACTTTTTTAATTGTAATTTTTTTTAAATATGTAGATATTTAACAATTTCCTTGTTTCTTAATTTTTAAACTCTTTCCTAGTTTCTTCGCCTTGGCAGCTGAGCACTCAAATTCACAGTGATTATTGTATGTAACGGAGTCTTCTCCACAAACTGGATCCAAGTTCCTCGGGCACATGCAGAAACTCTCCTCTTTAACTCCATTGACAGCAAGTGCCAATGTCAGGAAGACAGCAACGAAAATTGCAAATAATTTCATGATTCGTAGATTTCAATGAAATACTTTTGAAGAATATGTGTCCTAGTTGATTGCGAATTGCTTTTATATAGGTCTATTAACGATACAGTTATCTATTCGATTTAAATTATATTTTATTGATCTGATTACTTTTGATGATATAAACACTTATCGATATAATTCTGTTTTTCAAATTGATAAAGTAAGAGTCTATATGAATGCGGGAAATTCTGAATTGTTTGTTTACCTATACTCGGTGAGTGTATTTCTATTTTAATTGAGACTACTATTCTCAAGAGGGTTATCTAAACATTGACAAGTTCCAGAAATTATAGCTTTTTATTTGGAAATCAAATATGTGTATAGCAAAATTTAAAAAAAAGTCTTTATAGAAACAGGTGGTAAATTTGGGACTTTATACAAAACATTTTGTCCCTATATGGATCTACTCATATAGTACGAAATTTGATCAGCTTTTTTTTTTTAAAGAGAATAGCAAATAAGTTCTGCTTCTACTGTGAATTTTCGTACATGTTTTATGAAGTTCTAATTGTTGTCCCGCGGCTCCACCCGCGAACCATAAAACTACCTAACTACAGGTACAAACCAAATGAAAGAACGCGGTTAAAATAGCTGCTGTTTTTGGTCAAATCCAGCTCGGCTACATGACGCAGCTTAGGCGCAGGTTTTTGCTCCTTATTAAAGGTTAAAACTCAGCGCAGCAGTAACTTCATTCGTTTAAAGCTGAAACATGTATCGGTACGCCTTGGATAAACACGACTTCCGCTCAGCGGCTTCTTCTACTTGGAAGCGAATTTTGTCTTACAGGTCTAGCGACGATGTGGATCTAAGTTCCTTAAACGAATTATTAGAGATCGGAGATTTTAAATTTAGTAAGTGTGTGGAGAGGTTGCTTCAGTAAATTGAGGAACTCTATTTATTAGTTAATTACTTACTTTGTCGATCGATTAATATGTCATTGTTTCAGGCTGTAATTTATTCAAAATGTAACATTTCATTGTAATTTTTTCTATGCTAATAATGGTTAATAGCTGAGTGTCAGCGGTTATTGTGCTGTGCTATTATTAAACGGTCGGTCTCAGTTTTAACCTCAGGTAAAAACACGTATTGAAGCTAAACCTAGTTTTTTTTTTTAATTATCGTGGAGCTGCTGATGGTTCTTATATTTAGTTCTTGATAACCTTCTCTACAACATTTTTCACTGAGCTCGCCGGCCTGTAAAACTGTCTTCCGCAGAGGCCAATGTGCTCAGCGTTGGTTTTCTAAAGACTGTGAGTCCAAACTGCACTCGTCCCAAATAATTATTTTGCATGTCTGAAGATTTATGTCATAGCCAGAGCTGTTTCTAATAACATAGATAGGAACATCGAAAGCTGCAGGATTGGCAGATTTAGGGCTGAGTTCATCGCCTTTTTAAAACGTGGGCAACCTACCTCTAATATCATATAAGAAATTAAAAAAAATCGACAGTCCATGAATATCAGATCGGATGAAGAAACGAATAAAAGACAACCAGACAGACAGACGGAAATATACCTGCAATAACTGAAACTAATGTTTTAATAATATTAATACATACTGTAAACAGCAACAAACATAAAAAAAAATATTTCTATGTGAAGTGTAATTTTTTGTCGGTACTGTAAAGTTCATTAATGGCAGCAAACAAATAGAAAGTTCAACTGACAAAACGTTGAACGTTAATAATGTATTTGTTGTATAAGCCTTACAGGTAATTAATTTCAACTACAGTTAATCTTTTTCCTTGCTGTCTGTTAATTAGATCAACAATAAAATAAAAAACTGTAGATATTTAAATTTAGAAAGCAAATGGTCACTGTCCGTCAATTTCATTTGGGTTTATTCACTTCTTATTATAAAAACTGTGTTTTAATGTATCTTTATGTTTTACGGAAAATCCCAAAGCTATATAGGTACGGCAGTAATAATAGTAATTTTAAAGTACCAGTGTTGTCACATGATAGGTGCGTTCTATTTTTGTTATTCTATATAAATAATAATATCATACAAAATCAATTCTATATAAATATTTCATTAGCCTGTGTAATTATCCGGGCTTATTCCTTAGCCCCGATCCCTCCAGGTCCAGATTATTTGTGAATTTGTTTTTCTTTGTGACTTTTTATAATTTTTAAATTGCTAGTGTTTCTAGTGAGATTTTGCGAACGAGTGCTGCCAAACTTTTATGAAGAAAATGCTAAGCCCCGATATTCTTTTTTTTTTTAAAGGTATATGAAATAGCAAAAAAAACCACACCTAATATCTAGTTACTCAGCTAGATTCATTTGGAATAGGGTCTTCCTGAAAAACTAGTCTGATGATTAACGTCACTTATATTAATTTTAGCAATATATACGTAATTTAACACAATCGAAGTTCAGCTGAATAACTTTTTACACTCTGTCGGTTACCCTATCCGACATACCCCAGCTGTCAGTCTTACGAAAATAGTGTTTTGAACGAAGACACTATTTACTTTCATTTTCCGACAGCATTCGAATTCCTGAAATCCTGAGAAATCTAAGGCTAGCTGTCAAAATATTCTCAGATCTATACTCAGATTGCTCAATCAATTTATTCTAAGCTCTTGGAGTGCATTGTTACGACTTTTATCATAGTTTAGTGTAGCATATAAGTGATTAGCTATTAATACAGACTCTACTGTACTTGGTATATTTACTAAGTCTCACTGCATTACCATATGTCATTACATTATCATAACTAGTCTGTCATCTGAATTATTAATAAAGACTCACTTTGTACTTGAACACTGAACGAGTAAGCTGTATTTTATTGTATTGGAGATCTATGCCACATGGCGCAGCCGGTTTTCATTAAAGCCTTCGAAATCGAAAATTATTAAATAAATCAATAAAAAAAGCTGAATTATAAAAGCATTTTGAACAATTTCAACTTGTGCTGTAGAAGTTCGAAAAAGTATTTTTTTTATATACATTATATACCTAACCTATTTGTGGTGTCAAAAAAAAAAAAAAAAAAATTAACGTGGATCTCTTCAAGAAATTAATTAAAAACTCGAACAGTGATTCCTCAGACACTGATTCTTCAGACAGTGAGTCCAATTCCAAGTCCAACACAAATTATTTAAATATGGATTACGTAAGAAGAATCCAGCCACTAAAGCTGGAAGGTAATCTTTCAGAAAATTGGAAAAGATTTCGCCAAAGTTATTGCATTTTTGAGATCGCCGCTGGTGTGAAGGAGAGAGAGGAATTAATAAGAGTGAACACATTTCTGAATGCTATTGGAGAAGATGCCCTGGATCTATTTAATTCATTCAATTTATCCGAAGCTGACAAGAAAAAAATCGATCCTGTAATGAAAGCCTTTGAGGACCACTGTGTTCCTAAAAAGAATCAAACATATGAACGATTTAAATTTTTTAGTCGAAGTCAAAGTGGTTTAGAGCCGTTCGACAGTTTTCTTAAAGATTTGAAACTCCTTGCGAAAAATTGTGAATTTTCATCGTTGGAAGATTCGCTTATTCGTGATAGAATTGTTCTTGGTATAAGCGAAAAGAGACTACAAGAAAAACTATTGAGTGCAGCTGATCTAAATTTGGATAAAGCCATTGAAATATGCCGTGCAGCAGAAGTCGCGTATCAGCAAACTAAGGAAATCCAGTCGCCAGCAACCTGTTCCAGTGTAGACGGCATCAGCGCAGGCGCAGTACAAAGTCAACAGAGACAGAAAGGTAACAGCAATTTTGATCGACAATTCTCCAAAACTAATTTTAATTACGCTAAAAATAAGAAACTTTATAATAACAATATAAATGATAAAAATAATTATAGTTCTTTTAATAATACAAATTATAACAATAGATCTAATGCATGCTATTATTGTAATCTAAGTCATGTAAACACTGTTTGCCCCGCTAGAGGAAAAAAATGTAACAATTGCGGTAGATTAGGTCACTATGCTGTTTGTTGTAATGTTCGTAATGTGAGAAGTATTGGCGACTCAAACGGGTACGAGTCCGAAAGAGGAGAAGTGAGATGCATTCGAGGTATTTCGGAAAGTGATGAAAATTCGTTTTTTGTTGACAGTTTGCATTCGAACGACAGCAAAAGTACTTGGACGGAAAATATCGGGATTGAAAATTTTTGTATTAAATTTAAAATAGACACCGGGTCACAGGCAAACATAATCCCTATTCGATATGTTACAAAATTAAAAAAAAATAACAATGTTAGACCTACATCCACAGTTTTAAAACCATATGGCAGTCCCAAAATTGTTCCAATCGGTGAAGTGATGCTTAAGTGTAAATTCAATCATGAAATAGCTAATGAGTTGTTTATAATAGTGAAAGAAATAGAAAATTGTAATGATGATTTAGTACCAATCCTGGGTTTAAAGAGTTGTGTGCGGTTAGGTATAGTTAAAATAAGGAACGTGGACAAACTAAGTTCAAATAAAATATCGTATACCTCTAAGGAGAATTTAGTAGAACAGAACAGGGATCTATTTGAGGGAAGAGGGCAATTTCCAAAAAAATATAAAATAGAAATTCAGGAAAATGCTATTTCAAAAGCAAATCCACCAAGACGGATAGCAATAAAAGTTCGAGAGAAACTTTTAAAAACTCTTAAAGATTTAGAATATAGACAGATTATTTCGAAAGTTAATGGTCCTAGAGATTGGGTACACAATCTGGTGGTCGTTGAAAAAGCTGGGGGTGATCTAAGAATTTGTTTGGACCCAGCAGAACTCAACAAAGTGATTAAAAAAGAACAGTTTCTTATTCCTACGATTGAGGATATATCTGCACAACTAGCTGGTTCAGAATTCTTTACGGTATTAGACCTAAAAGAAGGTTTTTGGCAAGTAGCGTTGCATGATGAGTCCAAGAAGTATTGCTGTTTCTCAACACCATTTGGTTGTTATGAATTTAATGTCTTACCTTTTGGTGTAACCACAGCTCCAGAAATATTTCAAAAGTATAATTACGATTACTTTGGTGATCTTCAAGGTGTAGTTATTTATATAGATGATTTTTTGGTATACGGTAAAACCAAAGAAGAGCATGACAGGAATTTAGTAACAATTTTGGAACGTGCTCGTAAGTTGGGCATTAAATTCAATGGAAAAAAAATTCAGTTTAGGCAGAATAGTGTAAAATATTTAGGACATGTATTTAGCAAAGAAGGGATGAAACCTGATGAGAGTCGAATTATAGCTATAAAAAACTTAAAAGTACCAACTTCGAAAAAAGAGCTTCAAAGTTTTTTAGGGTTTGTTAACTACTTACGAAGTTTTATTCCTAATCTTTCAGAATTAACTGCCCCGTTAAGAGAATTATTGCGTAATGACGTTCATTTCAAATGGCACTCAAGCCATACAAAATGCGTTGAGTTGCTAAAAAAAAAACTGGAAAAAATTCCATTTCTGAAACCTTTTGACCCTGCAAAGAAACTAACAATACAAGCTGATGCATCTCAGTACGGTATTGGCTGTTGTTTGATGCAAGACAACAGGCCTATTTGCTATGCATCCAGGAGTTTAAGCGACGCTGAAATAAACTATGCGCCTATAGAAAAAGAATTTCTCGCAATTTCGCATGCATGTAAAAAGTTTCACAATTTTATTTATGGAAACAAAGTTTTAGTTTATAGCGATCATAAACCACTAGAGGCGATTATGAAAAAAGAAGTTGGTAAAATAATGTCGTCAAAACTGCGAAGAACTCGATTATTTTTATTTAACTATGATCTGGAAGTCCAGTATCTGCCGGGCAAGTATATGCACATTGCAGACTACTTGTCCCGGAATTTTGTTGTGGATAAAACTGAGGTAGAGCAAAGCAAAATGGAAATAGTTTTGTTAATTAATGTAAGTGATGAAAAGCAAGAATTGTTTAGAAAAGAAACCAAAGAAGATCCTGTTCTTTCAAATTTGTTAAAAACTTATAAAAGTGGATGGCCGAATTCCATAAGTAAAGTTCCAGATAATATCAAGTGTTATTTTCATAAACGATTTGACATTTTTGTTGAAAATGACTTATTATTTCTTAACCACAGATTAATAGTTCCTAAATCACTACAATACGAAATGCTACTCAAGCTTCATCAATCCCATTTAGGTATTTCAAAAACAAAAATTAAGGCACGCGAGTTGCTTTATTGGCCAGGCATGACGGTTGATATCGAAAATTTTATTAAAAAATGTTGGACCTGTTTACAGTGTCTACCTGTTAGTAACAATGAGCAAATGATAAGCCATGAAATACCTGAATTACCATTTCATAAAGTAGGTTGTGACATTTTTGAATGGAATGGTTTTAATTTTCTCATCGCAATAGATTATCTATCAAAATGGATCGAAGTTGAAAAAATTAAAACCAAAACAGCTTCAGATATTTGTTTTAGTTGGTCTAAAATATTTTCTCGGTTTGGTATTCCCGCAATAGTTGTCGCAGACAACATGCCGTTCAGTTCCTTTGCATGTAAGCAGTTTGCTTGCAAATGGAATTTTGAAATCATTACCAGTAGTCCTCATTATCCCAAGTCAAATGGACTTGCGGAAAGAGGAGTTCAAATCGTAAAAAACTTTTTAAGAAAATCGGATAAGTCAGACGATTTTTATATAGCTCTTTTAGAGTACAACAATACACCAGTTAAATATTTGGATGTTTCACCTGCACAAATTCTAATGAATAGAAGATTGCGCACTACATTACCCGTTCACTCGACTCTTTTAAAATCAGCAGGGAACAAAGATATTCAAAATTCTATTAAATTTAAACAGCAACAAAACGAAAAATATTACAATATGCATGCAAGACGAGGTGAAACTAATTTTAATCGGAATGAAAAAATTTATTGTAAGATTGGAAATAATTGGGAAACAGGCTACATTAAAAGAAAACTGCGTGAACCAAGGTCCTACATTGTTTTTATTCCTTCCAGAAATAGAGAGTATAGACGAAATTCAAAATTTTTAAAAATATGTGCTGATAATAAAGCTGAATTTATGAATCGAATAGATGATGGACGGTTCGAACATTTCATTGATGCGCATAATAACAATGAAATTTATAGTAATCAAGCTACACTTCCGAGTACTTTTGAAGGAAATGGTATGACAGATTTTAATAGTCCAGATATGAATAATAACAATCTGAATGCATCTCACAGTCCTTCTCGTACAAGGTCAGGTACTATTTACAACTAAATGAAAAAAAAAAAAAAAAAAAAAAATACTTAATGTATATATAAATATAAAGTAATTGCTACAAAATATGTGCTTTCTAGTTTTGAATATTGAATCTTTATAAATCTAAACCGAAACTTATTTTATTGAATTATCTAAACTGTACCTATTATTATGAATTATTTTGTAAATTGTTTTGAATTTAATATGGAGATGTAGCATATAAGTGATTAGCTATTAATACAGACTCTACTGTACTTGGTATATTTACTAAGTCTCACTGCATTACCATATGTCATTACATTATCATAACTAGTCTGTCATCTGAATTATTAATAAAGACTCACTTTGTACTTGAACACTGAACGAGTAAGCTGTATTTTATTGTATTGGAGATCTATGCCAAAATTACATTTTTTGTTGGTAGTGTTTTTCTTAATCCTCACAATAATTAAGATTAGGTCAAAAACAAATTTTTCGATTAATATCGATACGAGAGAGGGAGTTGAAGTCTGCGCTTTAAGCACATGTCAGAATTGTAGGCAATTTAGGTACCTAATTAATTTTTAACAAAGTACAGTCTGACTTGGCGTACGAGAAATTTTTTAAGGACTAACAACAAATATCTAAAGGAGTGCTCAAATTCTGATCACAGTTTGTAAAGGGTGTCCCATAATTCACGCAAATTTTAATTTTGCACCATTTAATAGTGCCAACGGAAAAAAAGATAACAATGTAATAGCTGACAGTTCGGGGTTAGTAAAAATGGAGCGCTATACAAAAGAACAAGGCATTTTCATTGTTGAACAATATTTTAAAAATAATAAAGGCTTGTCAGCTACAGTCCGCAATTTTCGAACAAAATCATTTTCAGTGATGAAGCTAATTTTCATCTTGATGGCTTCGTTAATCGTCAAAATTGTCGCATTTGGGGTTCAGGAAACCCACGAGTTATTGCAAACAAATGCATCCACAATGCATGACTGTTTGGTGCGGCTTTTAAGCTGGAGCATTATAGAGCAAAATATTTATACCTACAAATGGTCTCAAACAAGGTTTTAATTCGTATGTCAAAATCCAAATTTAAGGAAATAATATTTATACAGCCACTTTCAAATTACATATACTTATGGCTGGAAAGTTGCACCTCGCTAATATCTGGACAAAATTAATGGCTGTATTAATTTGAAAGGGATAAGACGGAAATTCAAAATGCGCCACTTAATAGTATATTTTTGAGTGAAGGTTAATGATCAACGATTAATATTAAAACCACAACCCGACTGATAAGATTTGGAGATATCGGCTTCCAATTTCAAAAGGCATTATCATATATCGCAGCTCATGTCGCCCTGATAAAGAAATCCTCATAAATCAATTTATAATTCACATGACGTGTTTATTTTTTAATATATACGTATATACGAACATTCAATATAGTTAAAAGTAATACATTTTTGAAAAAAAAGTGAAACACTATAGAATAGCTGTTTTTGTTTACTTATATTAATTGAATTATTTACAACTTATTAGCACATTTAAACATATTTTTTAACACGCTCCCGACCTCATCCTGTTCAAACTGCGTCCCTGCCGGCTGTACTCCCTGCTGGCACAATCGAATAAACACTTATTTCCGTATGTCACTTGGTCAGACCCACACACTGGCTGGTAATTCCTTGGACAAGGACACATAACAGCCTGAGAACCGCTTACAAATAGCGCCAGGGCAACGAAAATTGCCACAATAATTCCGAAAAATTTCATGTTCCTTGTGTGTTCGCAATTAGCTGGAGTTGGTATCAAACTGAGCGTGACAAATGTTTGCGCTGTATTTAATAATGATTTCGAATTATCTTATCGACACTCTATGGTGTTTTTATCGGAAAGTTCTACTTTCTGTGCTTTTGTTGACAATAATGGTGGTTGAATGAATCACTAATTGACGAATGGAATGATATGTGTTGGTTAGACACCAGAACGTATATTTGCATAGCATGCAGCACCACTGAATGTGGGTGCTTTGAGGAGTGAGAGATTCTACGAAATACTTGCATAGATAGAGTGCTGAGTCGTTGGGATTTACCTGACTTAAGCGAACAAAAAAGACTTAATTATTTTGTACTTTTTTTTTGCTAAATAAAACCACTTAACTTAACTATTGTTTTGAAGTGCGTGGGGGATTTTTATGTTTATAAGAAGTCGGTGGATACGTACTACATTTTTCGTTTGATTGAAGGAATAGGCACTGTCGTTAGAGGATATTTTTTCTTCTCTATGTGAACAGTGTGGCACCAATTATAATTGATAATTATCAAGCCATAACAGTTATCAATTAGTTGTGTGGTCATGAAAATTGATCATGTTGCGATGGACAGGTGAGGCTCTTCTCCAGTATTTTATAGGTTAACAGATTCGGAGCTACCAATATTAACTTAGACCACACTAGTGCCGTAGCCAGGATTTTGGGGGCTTGCTTCCAAATCTTACGAGGAATTCTTTAAACAAAAAAACTATATAAATATTCCAATTCATTGATTTTAATTGGCTTTTAAGTCATATGTAAGTAGTAAGTACTTAGACGAACATTCTTAAATTATTTTTGTACACACATTTTTTCAAATCAAAAGACTTTGATTTTTGTTTGACATGAAATCAATCACCTTATCTGGACCACATTAATATTCAAATGAACAGATATCATAGCAAGTGACCTTAATCTTACATTCTCCATAACGCTTAGGGACACTCTTCTTTTAATCCTTTTCATAGTTGAAAAGGTTCTTTCAATACCAGCTGTGGTCACTGGAAGCGTGGCCAAAGTTTATAGCTCTAAAGTAAGTCTTCTCACATATATCAAGCAATTTCAAGACTTCGGTAAAGGGATCACTCGACGATATTTTTTCGCAACAAAGAATGTACTCAGCTTTCACAGCTGACAACGAAATTGCATTATCGAAGTAACATGTTAGCTTTTCCATTTCGTTCACTCGCTCAACTGCAGCAAAACCTGGGAGAAGGGCTTGAAACGATGGTAGAACGTCTTCGTTGACCATGAATCTGTCTGTAAGATTTAGTATTAACGTATGTATGCAAGGAATCAGTATAGACACTCTAAAATAGGCTTCAGTAGAACAGGTTTCTGGATTGGAACGCGTTGTTTGTTTCAATGAAGTTCTTGGAGCTCTTAATTCAACTTCAAATAAGTCTTTGGCAAGTTGGGAAAAATTTTCGGCATTTTCTCTGATGTTCTTAAGAGAATTCAGAGAACTTCTCTTATGCGGTCGATTGCAGAAACGGAATCTAAGGGTATGTTCTGTAGAAAAACTGATAAGGGCAGCGTTAAACTGAATAGATCTTCGCATACAATGAGGCTTACTAGGAAATCACTTTTTTGGACGCTTCCAAAAGTGTTGATGCTTTCGAAGACATCGACCACTTTCTGCTCGTTATTTCTTCAAGACTTATTAAGGTGCATTTGAAGAGCTCCACAAAGTAAATAATACAGTCATGCCTTTCAATGAATCTTGTTTCACAAATCGTAGAAGTCGAGTTTTTTGGCTCTGTGGTGCGTGTTTTTTAATGACATTTTTGAAAGTTATATTTGTATTTGAATGGTTGCGGAAGAAATTAGCTATTCCACAAACTACACCAAGGCAATTGCGAGTTTCAGGAGTTGTTCTGGCTATGTGGCTGGTCCACACTCTTGTTGCAGGCAAGGAACGAATATATCGCCGACATCACAACAAAATATTGCGAGGAGTCTCATTGCAGCATTCACAACAAACACAATAGATCATAAAGACTCAGTGAACTATGTATATGCACTCTCTATATATTGCTATTCGCGTAGCCTTTTATATTTTGAGCTGTCCTATGCATTCAGCATCAAGTTCCAAAGACCAGCCTCAGTATCGCCAACTGATGTGCTGGGGTGTCCAATTAAACGATTTGATAAATAGTCCCGATAAGCAAATGTAGCAGAACGACTCGCCTGTTCAGTAGTGTTGGTCATAGTGTTGGTCAGAATGATGGCATTGTCTAGTGACCACTACGAGAAAAAGAGGAGGGAAGAATACAGGCTTCTTCGGAGCAAAAAGAACGATCTTGAGAATCACGACAGCATGGAAATGTAGAGGTCCTACTCAAGAAACAACCTTTGGAAGTTTTATCAAAAGTTAAAGAGAACCAGTTAAACAAACAAAACCCGAGCAAAAACAAAGTAAGCCTTGTAGCAGATTCACAGTCAGTGTTGGGTATATATTAAACGGCAAAGACGACCGAAGCTACCCAAAAGCAAATGAAGCATCACCTGTGGCCTATTTCACCAATTACAAGTTACAACCACAAATTTGTTATTCTATATTGCAACAAAAAATTTTTTAATGCCAATTTTTGTTTCAGCAAATACAAGTAAGTGTCTTAAAAATTTGTGATCAAAGCTATAGAAATTGTGGAAAAACAACTTGTTTATCACAAGTCCTACAAATTACAGCTGAAATTCCGTTGACATTTATGATTTACATTTTAGTTGCACAAGTTTTGTGGGTGGTGTTCATCAAACCAAGTACAACTAATTGTGTGTAAAGTGTAGCAAATATAATACGAGATAAAAAAAAAGAAAAAAAAAATTTTATTCGGTGGGTTTACCGATGCACACACCCACGAAAATATTAAGGAATGGAAAACATCTTGTGTGAACTTAATTGAAACGAAGACTAGAATACTACAGGTTGTTGTCCTCCATTGCCAAATACAAGTAAGAAATTGCTGTCTTGGAGTTAAATGTTGTCCAACAACAATAAAATTATTTCATAAAGTTCCCAAAAAAATACGTGGTCGGTAGACTTTTTTTCGGAAACTCAAAATTAATTCTTCGTTTTCGCTATGAATATAATGCTATAAATTTTTGAATGAAATGTGATTGCAAAACGACTTGTAAGTGGAGTTACAGGCGATCTTTCCCTTGTAAAATGATCCCACATTTTGTACACATTTTGTAATTTAATTTCGTTTTGTGAAACGCAAGTCCACAAATATTGTGAAAGTTCAAAAACTTGTGACTTATAAAACACAAGTAATTTACTGTAATGGTGAAATAAAAAGTAAAATTCTTTCATATTATATTTATAGCTATTTATTAAAACAACGAAAAAATTCTAATACCCAGAGTTTGGTGAAACAAAATAAATCAAAAAATTCACAAATTTTGTTGAAAAATGCTTGTAAATAGAAAAATTTGTAAGTTGGTGAAATAGGCCACTGGATTTTATAATGTGCTGACCTCCTGCATCCGTCCATCTACCATTTTAGTTTTTGTTAATAATATTTTTGTTCATATACAAATAAATAGTACGTATACGCCCGGGTGACAATTTTCATTTTTAGTTTCATTTCTCAAAATGAAATGAATGCTTTTCTCTACCAACTCTAACAACCCCTCGTTTAAAAATTCTGCTGTCAGGCATTGAATTATTGAACCTGGACGATGAAAAGGAAGCCTTTAGATCAATCAAACAATTGAAGTAAGGATGGTAATATCTGAAGTCAAGTTCAACAAGACTTGTATACCAAGTCCAACATACCATCGTCAGCGGGAGACGACTTGATTGAGAGCATACACCCACTCTTTTCAAAGATTTGGTCAAAGTGAATGAAACTGAAACTTCAGCAGCATTAGCTTGATATACCAAGAAAGTATACCCTCTAAAATCTGGCAACTAAAGAGCCATCAGTCTTCTTAACATCGCATACGAAAATCCATCTGCAGTACTGTGTGAGGTCCTGAAATAAATTGTCAAAAACTAACTGGCGTCTACAAAGTGCAAGCAAACTAACCTTTGATTACTGAATATTTCGGGCAAAATATAAGCACTCAGGCAAAATAATAAGACTCAGGAAAATGTTTGACTTTTTCGATTGGCAGCTCTATAATATGTACCTGGCCCACATTTCTCTTGAATAACTCAAAAAACTCCATTCCCAACTCGGTATCGGTAGCAATATCTTACATGCTTATTCATTAAACAAAAGTTATAAATTTCAATTTATACAGGCCATTAATCATCACAATTTGTGAATCGCAAAAAGCATAACAATTATCTATTTAGCTAAGTATCAGGCAAACCCCTAACACCGCCTCTAATAAGCTCTACTCTTAAGTGGTAGGTATATGGCTAAAAGCGAATGGAAATGCCACTTCCTCTCTAATTGAACGTATAGTGACGTGACGTGATCGTGCGGTCTTGTCGGTAATTACGTATGCAAATATTGACATCACTCTGATGTGGTGTGGATGGTATTCAATTCAAACTGAAAACAGTATTACCAGTCAGAGAGAGACAGTATGATAACTAGAGCCACCGAGCATCTGAATTTATAAAAACTGGAAAAATCTCAGCTGCTGCTTCTAGTCTCATATCACCGTTGGCTATCAACAGTACGCAGATTGCTCTACGAAAATGAAGTTCTTCGCACTATTGTCGATTTTTGTGCTTGTTATCGCTGCTTTAGTGGCACCATCCCAGGGCACATTTTGTCCATGCAGTGGAGCCAAGGGGGCGGTTTGCGGCACCAACAAGGTCACATATAACAGCCGCTGTGAATTCGAGTGCACCCAAAGGCAGTACCGACAAATTGGCAAGACTTTGAATGTTCTCAAAGCCGGTCCATGTGACGACAGCACCTGACTCGGAATGCCCTGGAGGTGAATCAGTTTTTTATTCGAGTTTTGATCTATATTAGTGATGTGATAATAATGACATAAAATTAAAAATAGATAATTCGCTATAAAGTGGAATTGTTGTTTTATTATTGTGGACAGTTTGTGGAAAAAAATCTATTTCAATGAGATATTGACAGTGAATTATTATTTGGAACATCATATTTGGATATTTGAAGGGCAAAGTATTTTTTAATTAAAAACAACCAAAGCCCACTGAATATAATTACGGGGTCAATTATGAGCAACCTATCAGTGAGTTCGGATTAGACTAGACACTGACAGCTGCTGTCAGGTGGTTTTGTTTACAGACGTTTCCCTTGTTTTGAAGTAGCAACTGCATACTTCAATGAAAAATATTGTTGTTTGGTAAGAGTTGACTACTGATAAGGAAGACAGCAAAAACAAAGCCCAACAATGTAAACATACCATATGTGTGTGTAGTATATGACATCTATTATTGTCGGGTGCTGTGTTAGCTAATAATTTATGGCTTTAAGCCTTGACGCTGATAAAACTACTGCCATATGCAAATATGCTTACTTTGCATAGGTAGATATACCCCTCAAGGTGATTGCGGTAACCAATTTTGGTGCAAAAGTTCACCATTGAATTTATTCGAGTTCGTAATTTTATTTGATACGATAACTGATTTGAAGCGAGCTAAATACTTAAAGGTTCATTAAAATCTTGCGATGTCATTTTATTGTTTTCCAAGCAAAAATAATTGCTCTGATTATATGGTGCAGATTTGTAGTCTCCTTTGGAACTTATTTAATAATTTGTTTTCAAGAGGTCAGCCTGTTATCTAAAACTGGAATAAACAACAATATAAGGCACTATGGAAACGTAGCTAACAACTTGCGAAATAAACATATTCAGTTGAACATTGAACTTATCTCTTCCGTGACAAATTAGGCTCTTTTTTTAAAAATACCTTTATACAAGGGAGCGTTTTATGTTACAGATCAATTTTGTTTGGTAACCACTTTCGTTTGAATTTCATTTCAAATTTGACATTAACAGTTCTATTGTGTTCTTTTCTTGGGACAGCCAAGTCCCTTTGTGCATATAAAGGTGTGAGAATCGTATACCCCAAAAAAATGATAATAAAACCAGGTAATTTTTCTTGTTTTGGCATTAAGGTCCAAAAATACCAATCTTGACGCTAGATTCTTCCTTGGTTATATTATTATCGTTTTCATCTGTAAGGATGTGAGCACACATGAGAGCAATATTTTCGAAATTAGCCTTGCTATGAATTGTGATTGGGAAAAGGGTTACCATTAAATACGTTAACCATAGTACCTACGCTTATTTACGCTTCAACTATTGTCAAAAGTGATCCAAAATCTACTTAAGTTCATTGAAACTTATTAAATAAGCCAATAACCCTATTATCTTCGCGATTTGCTATTTTAATGTAATTGCACATTAGCTTAAGTTCTCCCTGAAGTCTTCCTTCAACGAAGAATCCGCATCCACATTAATGTTGAACTTGTTCCTTTTGGCGCTCAAAGTTAGGGTATAACACAGTTTTTCGTCCTTTTGGTGTTTTCCTCATCGTATTCACGGATGATAGTCTATTTAAAGACCCGAAAATCATCCAAATCCGATGCCTGTGCTTCATGGTTGGATGGAATATACTTCTATGTATGACCCCCAACCTTCAGAGTCTGGTCCTTTGCTGGAACTCTTGAATGATGGGGATATAATATTTCGGGGACAGTAATCCAGTTTTGGATATGAAATAAAATTCGAATTAAATTAAAATAACATAGTTAGTATTAGAAATAATAAACCTAATCGTATGACCACTTGCGTTGGCCCATTAATGCTTTATCCGCCCCCAGCAACACCCTGGTTCAGTACTCTAGACCTGAGATTCGAAAGTGGAATGAATATAAATAGTTTTACCCGACTGAAACTGTAGACGCTACTGTTGATTCATCTAAAGAATTCGTCTGCCTCAGGCTGGAACGGAAGGATATGCATGCACTCCTATCTTCCTCTCCTTCCGAATGGCACAATACTAGCCCATTACAATTACCAACCAATCCCTTTTCTTAAAATATATACATTTCTTCGATATTCTCGTATTTTTAAGCACCACTCTCTTTCTTATTTGATTAGTATAATTCAATTTTCCTTAAAATATCATCTACTAGGTACATTTGCATTATAATTACGTTGCATCCTGTAGATACAAGCAGCAACTTACAAAATAATGAAGCAGAATAAAAAACCGATTATATTCCTTTTAAGCACTCTCTCGGCGGCGCGGCTCGGCGGGTGGCAATGCGAATTGAATTTGGTGTGTTTGTGTTATCCTTACGGATAACGGTAAATTATATATTCTACCACCCCGAAAAAAGCATTACGATAACACAATTTCTCATCACAATCACTTCTTGCCGGTCTTCACGTCAGTCGTCTCGTCCTTGTCACCAGTTTAGATAAAACTTGCCTCTCATCTGATGCCTCTCAGGCTCAGGCTGGTAGCACATATTTTCGTCTGTGCCCCTGCTGATGGGTTAGAGATACACCATGGTGAAATTTTTAATGAAAAGCTCTTTTCGCGGTCGGGAGACGGTAGGATATCCTTTGCCTCTCATCGCTCGGATGAAGGTTCTTTGGCAAATTTTCTCTGTAGGTACTTCACAAAATGTCTGTCATCACTATTGTCATCAGAATGATTATTGTTCTGTGTCTCAAGATATCGGCGGGAGGTTGTGTACATTGTTTGTCCTCTGACGGATGCATAATTTGCTTGAGTTGGGTATATTTTTTTTCTCCTAGGAATTGCTGTAGATATAATGTAAATGAAAATAGGTACGGGTACCTACATAATAATTAAGATTGCTGCTGTGGGGGGTATGATATTTTAAATTTAAATATTTTGATATACACCACAAACCGAGACTTGTGATAGCATCAGTATTATCTATGGGATCTGGGGAATTGTGTTTTCGCGGTGCGTTTTGTTGCTAATTTGCATGCACGGGGGAGAACAGAGTTAAGTCGTGAACTCATTTCAGTTTCATAATTGAAAATTATTTAGTTGAGTGCGTGCTGTGGCTCATTGGTATTCAGTTGGAATTAACGAATATTCAATATCGACAGCGATGGCGATTGTTGGTACAAAATAAAAGTTAAATATGCAGTTTGACTAACTTTCGGGTGTTTTTCAAATTGTTTTTACAGGGTAGTCCGCATTTCGTTGTTTGAAAAAATAAAGCTCTGTAATATTGACATCTGTCAAATTTGAATGTCACTAAACTTGTGATTATTTTTCAATATGGATCGTATATGGTATATGGATAATAGATACTCTGAGCCCAAAATGTTTAGCACTGTTCATTGACAATATAGTTGACTTAGCTATCTATTAGGGAGAACCGTCATCGGGCCCTGGCACTACGGCCTCTCTAAAGGAGCCTATTGTGCCTTTCCTGGTGAGGTCCTAGAGCCATATTTTTACTTCGGAGACAGTCAGGGAGACAAGTATCTTTTCGGGGGTAGGTCAGCAAGTTTTGCTATAGTAACGATTTCTTCGTCAAGGACATTCTTTCTGAGACGAAAGAAAACCGTACATTTCATGAAAATGTGAAGAGAAGATTCGTCACTCTCCAGACAAAGTCCGGTGAAACTCCAATTCGGTGAAGATGTTTTTTCATTTTGCCATGGCCAGTACTTATAGCTGTCAGGATTCTTAGATTATATTTTTGTCCAGATTAGTAAGAAAATAGGATTTTCTGGGGGAGAATTTTGGGAAGAACTGGTTTCCCAGACTTCATTAGATTCGATTTGAGCTAAGCTCCTAACGTACTTCCTGAAATATCCCTTACTGACACCACAGAAGAGTTCAGGTCCGACAAGTGGCATTCTCGTGCCGACTTTAGCCATTGAGTCAGCTGTTTCGTTTCCACCAAAGCCCTTGTGGGCTGGAATCCACCGTAGAATGACTATGTTTTTCTTTGCAAGTTCGTAGATGGCCATGTAAGTTTCCAGGACCAGCATCTATTTTATGACAGATAAATCCAGAGCTTTAAGAGCTGCTTGGAATATGGACGAGTGCTTGCCTAGGCTGACTGAACAGTCCGCTTGAGGCAATTCACCGTAGATGCCAGGTCCAGTCCTTGTTTGTCCTGGGGGCAGATCAAGTGAAATGAGAACGATCGAACGACATCGTTTCGACTATAGCAGTCTCTGTTTATTACCACAGATATGATAGCGACAGCGTGCGTGAAAACGATGTCGTTCAATCGTTTTTATTTTACGTGATCTGCGCCTGTCTCAATACTTACTAAGTCTGCAAACTAGGGATTTTTGTCAACCTGGTAAACGACAAGGGCATGTCAAATAATTTTTTGTTAATTAATAACTGTAGAAATATTTGTGAAAGAAAAGTGATCAGTATCATAATATACTGATCCAGAGGGTGTCACCATAACGACGCTAAAAGAGTTTTTAAAATCGGCCGATCAGTTGAAGATACATTATATCCGCTACCATCCCCTTACCCCTACCCCTTCCCACCCTGCATTTTCAAAACTAAAGTTATAGGACCTGACCAGTTTTAGTTAACACATTTAAAAAAAAAAAAAATAAATTTGTAAATCAGTGCAGTAGTTCGTAAAGCTAGTATTAGACGATATGTTAAATCAGCATACCTACGTATGCTGAAAATTGTGTTCCAATCACAACATATCGTGTAAAAAATAAATTTCTGTTATGCACGATATGTTGTGATTGGAACACAATTTTCAGCATACGTAGGTATGCTGATTCAACATATCGTCTAATACTGGCTTAAAACTTTTTCTGGTATACAATTATAAACTGTTATATTATCTATAGATGATTTTTTTTAAAATTATAATATCGATGTTTTTAAAAGAAATTGCGACCCTATATACGGTTCATAAAATAGATACCTACTACTTTTGAGAAAACACAGTAAAATCAAAATCAATTAGTTCAATGCGTTTCATCAAAAAGAAATGAAAGCACAGTTTTAAAAAGTTTTAAAGTATCTAGACACTCTCAAGCAGATAGCAGAATCGACGATGGGAAGACACGTCACTTAAGATCGAGGACAATGAATGGAACCAAACTTAGTGGTACGAGCTTGTCAATTAGGTTATGCGCCTTCGAGTTCCAGACAGCCACTTAAATAAACAGATCTGGGACACATATAATTCAGGATTTATCGTAATGTTTGTGCTGCCAACCGTTTTGTTAAAAATATACCTTCAAAAACATTTGGATAATCCTTTTTGGTAAAACCCTTCTGCGAATACCCTATTCGATAGATTGAGATAATGTTCAGTCACTTCAAAGCCCATTTCAAAAAAAAAAAAAAATGGTTCCACTAAAATATTATCTCCTCTTTTTGGGTCATGTCAATTGTTCCAGCTGCTCTTTGAAGTGAAATGCCCACTTATTATACCAAAGCTGTCAACATGTTATCACCCCCATTAATAAAAGGTCAGAAATCCATTTTTTTTATCCAAACCGCAATCCTTTTCTAAATGCGCATAATTCCTGCCCGTATTCCATATAGAGCGGCAGGATACCTATTTTCTGCTTCATAGAAAATGAAATGTCATCACATCAGCTCTTGGATAGACAGTCAAGAGTACGAGTACACCACGATGTATCCATATACATGTCTTGTTTGTAATTCTATTTGCTTTTTAACTTGCGGCAAAAGGGAAGTAAACACGAATAATTTATGCCACCGACGAGGACTATATGATAGCTATTACAGTAAACCCGTATGCTTATGCTATATGTATGGGAGGACATCTCGTTTGCTGACATAAGCACATTTATTTCAGAAAATTTAATGGGGAACACAGATAGAAAGAACCCTTACTCATAAGTTATAATGGCTTTATTATGCGGTCGAACGCAGAAGATGTTTGCGAAACAAGTGAACTGTAATTGAAAGGATGTACGCGTCAAATATTAATGTGATGTTTGTGCAAAGAATTAGGTCCATTTCCATTCCGATTTATAAGTAAACTCCTCAATAATGCAACCGAATCCTTTGAATATATGATGGTGGAAAAAAGTGAACAACGGCGCTAAGTACGCAAAAAAGATTTAGTTAGAAACTTTCTGACTGAAACATTCGCCAAGTTAAAGCACCGCTAATGTTCCTTGAGAGATAATGATTCGAGGGGTGAATTTCAAAAACCCGCATACCCATCGAAAGTTTTACATGTAATAGTTTCACAAGTTTTCCTGGAAAGAGAAAACTGCAACAAAAAACCCTGATCACCACATTATACCCGGAGGAGGGAAAATCTCAACACTTACCTACTTTTTAAGTATAAATTATGCTTGCAAAATACTGCAGAGTCACTTTCACTTAGAAAATTATAACGAATGCAAAGAGAGGTTATCCTGTGTTTTCTTAACCCTTGAAGAGTGCCGTCAACTATGCGACACGATGATATAAACTTAAGATTCGCTGCGCTGAGGGAAAAATTCAATTAAATACGTATGCAGATCAATCCTGCGGAATACGAGTAGGTCCCCATGGGATGTGAGTAAAGACATCTGTATGAGATTTCTGTTAGCGAACAAAGAGAATATAAAAAAGGAGAACGCAGGAGATAAGTAGTACATACATTAGACACTGGGGGGTATTTTTCAAAATAAAAACGTGGTTGGAATACTTTTCATCTTGCTAGCTACAGTCGCAATTTTGAAAAGACTACTGCTAAAGGGTCTAAAGAGTGGAGCTATATTAATGAAGGAGCTGGCACATACACGTAAATCCCTTTGAGGCATTTTTCGACTAAGGTTACAATTAAACTCGTATAGACTTACGCAGTTTTACGTGAGACCTTGAAATGGAATTTAATATCCTTTTCATCTTTACACATTATAAAGTGATGGTAATTTTCATAGGGGAGGACTTACCTTTCCCAATGGTATCGTCGTGAGGTTCGTTGCAAATAATTATTTACTTTGGGATTTTTTTACATCCAATTAGTAGGTTCATGAAGGTTAATTTAATACCTTAGTAATGGGGGCTTATACTTTGCTGAATAGATGAATATTTGGAAGACGAATGAAAACAGCGATATATTTTTCCTTGACTTGAGCCGAAATAATGCACAAACTGGTGTTGCGGTGTAAGAAAGTTAGTTTGTGAGACTGGTTTGCTGATTGATAACCATGATCGTCCTATGCGCTCAACGAAGAATGAAGCATAATGACCACCCGCTTTATTATCGCTTCTTTGTTTGGGCTTCGATTTGACACCGTTGAATATCGATCAATGCTATGCGTACCTACAGTCCAGGGTCAATTCAGGCACCTGACCGAAACCATCGAGAATGTATTGGAAAATTGGATTCACATTTGAATGAAATAGTATCTCATATTTCCACTCACTGCCAGATTTTAGAAATAAACTAAACTAAACTAGTACTAGCTCAAACAACTAACCTCAGTTACCAGCCTTAAAAGTAAAAACACCGATGAATACAAGAGCAGCTACATAGAAAAAATGCAAATAAAAGAGTCCTGGAGTCTCCGACTTCTACAGCATTTTGTAAGCAGAGCTGCTGGCCATAGACACAGCAGCAAAATCTATCTTCTTAGACAGCCAAGCTGCTTTTAAGTCGAAAGTCGAAGCTCATTAATGAATATTAACAACCACAATATCAAGCTCTACTGGAATCCTGGACTTAGTAATCGAAGGGAGCGAAAAACGGATGAGCTGCCAAAATTGCGGTCAGTCAAATGAGGCAAGTACGTCAATACCCTCACCAATTGGCACACTGTGTACAATTCTAAAGAAGGTCGACTGCAATACTAGTCGAGCTCTATAGTCACAATGGAACGAGAAAAGACTAAAAAAATCGTACAACTCTAGACAAGAACTCAATTCATAATTACAGGTCACTGCGCAATCAAAACCATGCTCCGTAAATGGAGTCTCCGTTCTTTATAAAAATGATCTTAAAGGCTCCGGAGTGCTAGCTAAAACATAAACACTTTAAATATTTCAAAAGGGAAATATCCCTTATACCCTTAGACCTAAATATTTAGTTGAAATTCCACAAACAAATAAAATGCAATTTCCAAATTATAGTCCTTTTCAAAGTACATATTATATTCTTTTTTCAACCAGTTTTGGGTTAACGAATTAAAGATTAGGTACTTAGTTTCAGATAACATCCAAATCCAGATCGACAAAGATTTAAATTCTTGAAACCCTAATCCATTAAACTCGACTAAATTAGTAGTAATCTCCTTAAGGACCTTGACGATACGTTTTAGACAGAGCTTGCCATTATATTAATATAAAATACCTACATATTTCTCAACAAACCTATTTTTAAGAGCTCTACATTACTAAACCGAAACTCATACGAAACACGATATTAAAAATTCTTTTACGAAATAAATTTCCATAAAAATCATATAGGTACGATACTCATCCCTATAGCAATTGGTTACCATTAAAAAAAAACAGCAAAGATTACATAATTCTTTTTAGCTTCACAAAAGACACCTGTCATACTTGTCCAGGAATATTGGAATTTTATTATAGGTATTCAAAAAAAAAAAAAGTGTAAAACGAAATGTCGGACCTAAATATTTTCAGCCTATTTTTGTATTCCATTCAGGTTGGCAAATTCACCTTGATCCCTTTTGAGTATTTTTTCTTTTACCTTTTTCCCTGGCTCTTTGTGTTCGTTTATTAAGCAAGATAAGGATGTTTAGCATTACCATAATATTTTATGATTGCATTGGCGGTAACGTTTTCTGAGAGGGACCAAACGTTAGAAACCCTAGGAGGTAGGGTAGAGAATTTTATTTGAAATTGATTATGTATGTACCATATCAACCAAACATTGTGAAAAGTATGAATTAATTTTAAAGGATTTATTTAAGGATAAAGCGTAGAACCCTTCAGACGGATAAGGTGACAGTTTGAAGGAGAAGGGGACGGATGTTCGATGATGTGCTAATTTAAATTAATAGGAAAGTCGATTTAATGAGTTCGCATTGTCTTTATTTAAAAGCATCATATACCTACACAAGTAGTATAACATTTATTAGGAATAGGAATTTTCCACATCGACAGTAAGGGAGGAGAGACATATTTATTGTAAATTTAAGAGCTAAATGATGCCGTTAATTGGAATAAAGTGAAATATTATAATTGGATCGCATACCAATTTGTATTTTGTTTTCGACAAAAATTGCTTTCGATACCTAGTCTTTCGAAAAATGGATCAGTGGGGTCTAATATAGGGATTAGTAGATGTAATCTGAAAGTTACAGTTCTGAAGCTTAAAACGTTGCAGCCCGCTTAATTTTAAATCGAAATATTTAGCTCAAATACGAAAACGCGGTTTTATCTTTAAAGGAAAATGATTAAAAAGATATGTTAATGCTGCCACTGATGACCACTTTACTTTTTGTTAGTCCAATTGGGAATTCCAAGATCTGCTTGGTTTGTGTATGATGTAGCCTATTTTGTTTTTACAAGCTTTTACTTAACCTGGCTTTCTACTTGTAAACAAATCTATTAATACATTTTTCACCCATTTCCCAAATTTGAAACTTTGCAAATATGAATGCGCAAACAATACAAACTATTTTTTGACTTTACTTTCTGTATCTTGTCATTACATTCAGAAATCTTAATAAATACAAAAAATACTGAAATTGGTTTTAGGCAATAATCCCTCGAGTATTTTAACGTATCACTCAGCTTTCTGTTCCGTCCAGAAGCTGAGCTACATGAAATCTAAGTTATGTCTCATTTTATTTGGACAAAAATCAAAATTTCAGATTGCCTTTCTGCTTAGAAAGAAGTAGGTGGCGCCACTTTGTGGCACATCGCAGAACAAAAAAATAACTGGTATAATCACAGAACACTGTGCCATTGGAAGCATGATCGTAAATGGAGGAAACATGAGTAAGTACTTATAATACACGTGAAACCAGCTTATCGTATGTACTCATAGTTTTAACTTTCTGGTGTCCACTTCAACAATCAGTTGGCTTAAAAACATGATAGTAAAGTTAAAGTGTTTGTCCCTTTATATAAATCCCAGTGCTGCCCAACCTGATAAAATGGGTCTAAAACATATATAATGCACTACTGATTACTAACGGCCGACTTGGAATTACATACTTCACGGGTTTCATTCGCTGTATAGAGATAATTATGGTGAGGTACATACAAATTTTTGGTCAAAATTAGTATCTAGGTAGGTACATAAACAATATTGTAATTAGGTACATACTCGCAGATACCTACTCTTTGAATTATGCAACGATCTGTCGATATTTATTTTAAAGTCTAAAAGTATGCATTTCCTTTTACACCCGGAAGTCGTCGGTGTTGATAATCTCTTCTCTTCTCTATATAAAAAACAAAGTGGCAAAACTATGTTTCCCTCTGCCGCCCGTAATTTTCAACCAATTTAGTTGATTTTTTTTACAATATCAGTAATTACGGTGATCGGGCGATAGGCCAAACAAATTCAAAATCGGACAAAGGGGCGTGGCACCGCCCATACAAAAAAAACATTCAAAATCGTATATCTCGAAAACCACCGAATCGATTGAGCTGAAATTTACAGATAATCTTAGGTATTGGTTCTAGAGTGCTTCCGTGGAGATTGGTCAAAGTTGGACAAGGGGGCGTGGCACCTCCTATACAAAAAAAAACATTCAAAATCGTATATCTCGAAAACCACCGAATCGATTGAGCTCAACTTACAGACAATCTTAGGTATTGACCACAGAGTGCTTCTGTGAAGATTGGTCAAAATTGGACAAAGGGGCGTGGCACCTCCCATAAAAAAAAAAAACATTCAAAATCGTATATCTCCTATACAAAAAACATCTTCTATGGGGTGAAACTCGATGACGTTATAATATATCTAATCTATAACCGCTGGGCCGATTTTCATGAGTCTTTTTTGTTTTGCTGTATTTCAGGTTTAGGCAGAAAGAAAGTTCCAGTTTATTCTCATTTCTCGCATTTTACGAAAGAACCTCTGTGCACGGGCAAAGTCGGGCGGGCACAGCTATCTACATATATACATATATAAAAGAAAGTGGAAAAAACTATATGTTTCCCTCTGTCGCCCGTAATTTTCTACCAATTGAGTTGATATTTTTTTTTAAATGTCGGTAATTACGGTGATCAATTGATAGGCCAAAAAAATTAAAAAATAAAAATTGTAAAAAGCAATAAAAGGCCTGTCGAAGCCGGCGGGGGTTCAGCTTTTGCGAAAAAAAATCTGAGTTCACTATATCGAGATTTTCATAGTTCACTATTTAGAGTAGTCTGTGTAAAATTTTGGTGGTTCACTATATTGGATAGTTCACTATACAGAGGGTTCACTATACCGAGCGTCTACTGTATATAAAAGAAAGTGGAAAAAACTATATGTTTCCTTCTGTCGCCCGTAATTTTCAACCAAAAATTAAAAAATAAAAATTGTAAAAAGCAATAAAAGGCCTGGCGAAGCTTTGTTAGGAACAGTAATAATAATTTCGAATTCTACCGGGCTTAAAAAAATATGTAAATTTGTAGATATTCCAAATTACTCCATTTCCATGAATTTTCGTTTTTTACAAACGTTTACTTAAATTGGTTTTGTAAACAAATCTAATAATCAGTTTTTAACCCACTTCCCAGCTACATCTGAAACTTTGCGAACATTACGTAATTCTATCAGAAAAGATTTATTTTAAAGTTTTTTTTTTTTTATTATTTTACTTTCTTCAACTTGTCATTCCATTCAGAAATCTTTATAAATCTTTAGGCAATACTTCTCCGAATGTTTTAAAATTTCAAAGGGCGTGTCACAGAATTTATAAAGCGCACACTTTTAGACAATAATATTCGACTCAAAAGTTTTCTTTTAGCGCTGAATATACCCGAATCTTAAAATTACACTATATCTTGACATATATAGCTGCTTAAGCCTTAAAATTCATTATACATATTTGCCTGTTCAAGTATTTAATAAAATGTGGGCGGGATTGGACAAATGGGTTTGATACTTCCCTCCCCTAAAAAAAAAATTCTGCTGTGGCTATTTCTCGATAGATAAGTACTTACCTACTTATGCGAACTAAAGTTATAAAATTTGGAATATTGATATGCATTATCCTGCTAGACAAGGGCATAAGAAATGCAATACCTAGACACGTGCAAAGCCGTTTGTGTACAATTATTTTCTATAAACATTTCATATGTATATAGAAAATTCTTGGGACGGGTTTCCATTATGAACACTGAGCACCATTTTTTTTCTGGTTTTAAATGGTTTAAAAAACATAAATATAATATTTTTTTCTTATGGAAATAAAATTTGTATATTATTTTTTAATTTTTTTTTTCAAAATTTTAATATGTACATTATAATTTTTTATTTTTTTTCTTAATCAAATCATGTTTATTCCAGTTACATAGCTGAATAATTCTAAACTAAAAACTGTCAGATAGGCGCCTGTAAGAAAGTGGGTGACTCGCTTTGCTCGCTAACAGGATTTTAACCCTTTTTTTCGCAGGGTTTAGCCGCTCACGCATCTTCGTCGCTCCGCTAAGGCTATGTATGTATATATAATTATATTTACTCTGGGGTATTTAGAAGTAGGTATCATATTTTCAGTCAATAAAAATAAATGCACTTTTCTGTAAAAATTGAAAACTTTAAAAGTAGAAAATAAAGTTTCCTCAGAAAAACTATTTTACAGAACTAAAACTTTAAAAGTAAAAAATAAAAAAATAGAAAAAAAGTTTCCGCAGAAAAATTATTTTACAGTTCATAATAGAATAAGTCAATTTAAAAAAAAAAAAAAAAAATTAAAATAAATAAATTTACTTAATGTTCATAATGGAAACCAAATCCTTTTCATAAACATGGTTTTATTTATTTGATTAAATGTATGGCAGTAACGCGTTATGGTATTACGTTCAATTCAAACTATTCTCACCCAATTCGGACAACAAAGTTTGAACACTTATTTTTGAGTAAATTTCTGCCTTCGTTTCGTTCATCTTTGTTCCAATTTTGTTCTTGAATTGTATAATTGTACACAATTTTGATTGTTAAGAAACGATGACTAAAATCATTCTCCCTGATTATTGAGTGGCCCTAAAAATATTTGTCCAGATATTGTAATTGGGTGAAATTAATATTATTTACCTCATAAACAGACAAATTAAATACATTTAATGTACTTGTGTGGTGGCACATGAGGGCAACAAATTCAATCAGAGACAGTTTATTAACCGTAACGTCAATTTATACTTCCAATATCCATTTCCAATTCAATTATTGCATTACAGTTATAAGCCCGAAGATTGATTTTCAATAACTACATCTCTGTTGTATGTACTGTACATTTTAATCTTATCTCGGATTTTGAACAGAAGGCACCTTTGCAATTATTATCATTATTTTTATTATCCTTACAATCAAAGGTCAAGAAGATTCTTATTTCATAATTCTATACTATACAATACATTTTTCTCGAATAAAATATTATATGATGTATATGTATATGTATACCTTTCGAAGCAGTTCTTGGGTGTAAATATATAGTGAGAGTCCGAGTATCTTTAGATGCTATGTGTAGGTACCTACCTATATTCCTACCGAATGTGAAAATGTTAGACATAATGTGGTATATTTCTTTAGCTCAATTGGAATTTTCCATTTCCCGAGGAATATTCAATTTCATCCGTTCCTTCGTATTCTTCCAAATAGACGCACGCACACATGTTGCCTTTGGGGTAATTTTCGATTATGAAATCGTCGAATCTGAATGTGAATCTCGAATCAATTCAATTGGAATTGTGCGTAATGGAATGATGCTCGAGGGATAGAATAGATATATTCCGCCTTTTGAAAGGGCGGCAACAAAAGAACGATAGGATTTAATGTTGGAAAACGTTAAAGCTTTTTACTATATTTATGAGCATTACGTTTCGAGAATTAAGTTCCAGGTAGACGTGAAGCACATCCATTATCTGAAGTAAAAGGAAAATGAATTTAAAACGATGCGATGTGTTGAAATTCGTATGTATATTTGAGAGCCGGTGAGTGTGTATTCGTCGCATTATAGATGTTATACAACGCATAGCAGCAATCGAGTAATTTTCCAGGCAATTTTCTAAAAGGGATTATAAGGGATGAAAACAATAACAGCCAGAGTAAACTCGTATTATTCGGTCATGTAGCAAAATGCGGTTAAGAGGAGTAGTGTACTATATATTATAAATTAATTGACGTTTGACCATTGGCAGCATAATTTTTATAATTATTGTCTTCAGATGAGCTAATTTTGAGTAAAAAAATCAGCCATCATCCCTAATAGAACACTAACTGTCATTCCATTATTAAAAGAATGACAGTTTAAAATTAGTTCACATTCATTTTAGTTTTTTTTACAAGACAAATCCGATGAATCTGTCATTTTTATCATTGTCGTCGTTAGTGATAAATGGATTTTCAATTGAATTTTGAGCGAGCAAAGCATTTCCTTTGCTGCATTCTATGTCTATACCAATTTCCTGATATAGCTTTTACCGAATTCAAAGTCGAGAGGGACAATCGTATCTATTGTCATGTAAAAATATTTTCGAATTTCGACCCGAAATGTAGTGTTAGCTACATTTCAAATTCATTTTGAGCATCTACCAACAAATGACGCAAATAACTTGCACGTCTATTAACTGTATAGCCTAGAGACGAATGATATCATTTCAGGCATCATTAGTACCTATACCAGACAAACAATAGATACTCCAGTTTATTGTAGTTGTTATACAAACTAATGCCTGTCATGATTGTGATGATATCTAGAGGCATCTATGCTGAAGAACCAGCAATCTGTATTGAGAGACTAATTGAAATTGATTATAAACATTCAAAGGAGGAAGCCCTATGCTCCATGTATTCTACTGCTGGATGAAGTAATTCCTTGATAGCGTGCTAATGTGCCATAAAAATAACAAAAGCTACGCCACTACGGTGGCAGTATGGTGGAACGTGGAAGTCGCCACAGTGGCAAAATGCATGATATTGCACATGATAATGATGATGGTTCTGTAAAGTATGGGAAGAAGCCGGCAATTAGTCTGTCTCTAAGGGTTCTGTACAGCTACCCTACAGACACGAAGAGGGGTTCTTTTGACACAGTATACCAACGGCTGTCTATGGGTAAATGGAATTTGTATGTCGAATGTAAATGGTCGGGTCATGCAATTTTAATGACAATAATTTTAATTGTTGTTTTGCAGGTTAAAATTTACTGGGTTGGTATGGTGTGCATGAATAGTATAATCGTTGTTATTACTTTGTTTGTGCCAATAAAATTGTTAGTTTTATAGGAAAAGGATGTCAACTGGGGTATGTATATTTACATATAAGTATCTAGATATATAACTGAGCAGAAATTGTGGATTAAGTGAATTCCAAAGGGATTTTAAAATAAAGATGTTGGCAATTTATTTATTATATGAGATGACCCACTTGTAAGCTATAGATAGTTTTAGCAGGGCATAATGAGGTCTAGATTTTTACTCACAAACCACAGTTGATTCTTGTCTTTTACTATGAATCAATATATTTGAGCACCATTCACTTGAAGTACCTACACAGTTTCTAACAATATAAAATAAAAAAATCATCAAGAGGAACAGTGCCAGGGCAGTGATTAAATATGTATGATACACTTGATTAAGACTTATGAATTAATGTCCTTTTACTCCAAAAATTCCATTTTGCTCTGATATGGTGGTTGGGCTCATCAGTAGATATCTACCATATCCGATCTAAACGCACTGCCATTATAGAAGAATACACTGTGAATCTACTCGAATTCGATTCTCAACGAGCGCAATGAAAGTCTGCCAAGGATCTGGCTTTAGTTGAAAATGTCGAAAGGGTGATTGGGCCTCCGCACACGAGACTAATTCTGCCGGCAGAAAACCGTTTTTATATCATACTTCGAGCGCACACGGGATGATTTCTGCCGGCAGAAAAATTATATATATGAACCCCTTTTCATTGTGTAGTATTATTTTCACAATTGAAATATTTTTTAAGTTGTGTATGTATTAGTTTTATGCCTTGTTCAACCACTCAAACTCGGCAGAACATTTTATTCCGTTTTTTCCCCTCACTTCAGTCCCCTCGGCTACTAAATCGATTTTATGCCGGCAGAAGTAGTCTCGTGTGCGGAGGACCATTATGATTAGAAAACCATAAACGACATTAAGAGCCATTAGGCGTTTTCTTTTTTTTAGTTCAGAGCAGAGCCTGAACTGTCAAAAAAAGTTTGTGTTTTGTTTTTATCTCACACATCAGAGCTTAGAATTTTTGTTTCTTTTTTCGTTCAGAAAATGATCAGAGCGCGCTTTATGAGCTCAGTATAAATTGACTGAGCAGGGGGTCTAGCACGTAACTTGATACAATCGAGTTCAGTCGATACAATCGAGCTCTGGCAGCACCTAATTTGTCTCAATCGAGGATAATCAATCGAGGATAATCAATCGAGAATAATCGATTGAGACAAATTAGGTGCTGCCAGAGCTCGATTGTATCGACTGAACTCGATTGTATCAAGTTACGTGCTAGACCCCCAGGCTGAGTACCGCATTTGACAGAAAAAAATCAGGATGAATAAAATAGTTGAAATGACGGACGAGCCTTGTTGTTCTGACATAGAAGGTAAACCAAATTAATAAATAACTACATATTTGACAGCTATGTGTTTCATAATCAAATCAGAACGATCAGGAAAATCAAATCCTACACCTGGCGTAGGAGACTCAGCACTCAGGTCACCCAAGAGTAGCTTCTGCAAGGAAAGATCGATATAGTGATCCTTCAGAATCATTACCAAACAACGGTTGAGCTGTGTCACAGACCTCGAACTATTAGAGCCACAGATGTGAATGCTAAAACGGTGTGGCGGCTTCTAGTAGAAAGTACGGCACAACAGACGTCACATTTGCTCAGCCTCACTGGGATTAGACAGAGTCCGACTGGGGTAGAGTCCTTTTCACTAACAGGTCCAGGGTTTTTCTGCACTTCCCTGATGGGTAAAGTATGTAAGAGCAAAGTCGATGGGTTCAGTCATGGTGTGGGCAGAAATTCCCATACGCGGAAAAATTGAGTTGTGCATTGTGGAATGATTGGTGAACTCTACCTATTAAATGAACAACAACTTGGAGTAATATATGGATCCATTCACACGATTTATTGGAAAAAATGTATTGCTTATGCAGGACAATATGCTAGGCCACACGTCGCTTGCTTTTTACCGAGTATTTGCAAGAAGTGGAAATCGACGTGATGTGTTAAGCCGGACATAAATCCCATTCACCTTTAGAGAACTACGGAAGAAAATGGTTACAATACGGCCCGCCCTTCCAGAGACTATCAGCGGCCTGAGATCAGCTTGGATCAAGGAATGGGATTGGCAATGAGAATGGTTTGACCCCGGCGAACTACTCCTTTATAAGACAATTGGGGAGGCAACACTCTCTACTCAAGGAACTAGATTCATAAAAGTGTAAAATGTTGACTTATGAAGTTTTTACCAATTTTCCTTAATTTAGGTTTTATTACTTAGTTGTTCTCTTTTTTGGCATGAATATAAAAAACATTGGATTAAAAAAACGTTTTTTCGAAGTTACTTCAAGTTACTACAAAATTTCAAGGTACGTCCCTTTTTTGTTAATTAATGGTAAGTAAGTATATTTTTAAAAACAGTAATTCTTAAATCAAAGTCACATTTAGTTGTTGTCCCAGTTCGACAGAGCCAACTAGTTGTCATTACATAATTCGTTATATAATTTTCTAAAGCAGAAACGTAAATAAATTTCGATCTTACCAAAAATAAATTTGTGTGAACGAATGCTTACCTAAAAATAGAAAGAAAATAACTTTTTTTAAGAAAAAATGCAAGTTATTGATTTAAATTTAAATGATTTCAATAGGATTATGTGCTTCAGTCGCAGCCAAATCAATTCAGGCTGTTTTATTGGGTCGCGATGGATCCCAATTATATTTAGTTCTGTATAAGAGTCTTAACCTACCTAGTGGTTTCCCAAAGATTTAACCCAGTCATAGTGTTGGTGAACGATTTTATAACGACTAATGTCGGTTTCAGTAGTTTCAAAAATACTAATACAAAACGGCGATAGTCATCAGTGAACTTGTGAATTCTAAGGCCAGATATTCGCAAGGGATGATACATTGCGAAAACCATTAAGATGTAATTTGTGTTTTTCTGGGATTTAACCTGTGACCCGTAGCCGAGCTGAGCCACTGCGCTTAATTTAGTTGCCGACATTATAGACATGATAATAAATAAAAAAAAAAAAAATTTGCACGAATGAAAGGGACTAACAATTTTATGCCGAGTCCAAACGGCTGAATTGAGAAGCTTTTTCAGGAAAGTCATACTCTCGGATACCTTAAGATGTAATCATAATGTACTAATGTAGTCATGATAATAGTCAATAGAAACTGGCCATCAGATCAGCAACACCACACAAAGAAGATGACATATCGATTTACTCCAATGTAGACCTCTGGGTGAAAATAAGCGCAGTAAATTGCTACATCGCATAGATTTTAGCCGGCCATGGTGTTGTTGTATACAAAAAAAAATTGCACAGATACGAAAATGCCTTTTTGCAAAATTGTCTGTATCTACGATGAAAAACACACTCGTCAGAAAAATTTATAGAAACCTGTCAGACCTACAATGTGGTTAAGGAGAGAAAAATGGAGCAAACCAAACTAAATTCTGATTAGCACCCTTGAGTACTATTTATCTCTTATTCGCTATTTAAGATTATAGGGTGGAATGTTTAGTCTAGTATTTGTTCCAGGTTTGTTTCCAGTTTATCAAATTTTCATTTTTCGGGACATAACAATGTCGGAGACCCAGCGTTGTGTGTAATTAACTTATCGCGACAAAGACTAGCAATTAGTTGTAGCTTTAGTTGAATAAGCTTTAATTATGATGCCCGTCGTGCGCATAATAATATTATTATATTTTTGGAACGCAATATAAAACTACCCCTAAGCACAACTGCAATCGAGGAAACAATTTTGTTCGCACTTGATCTATTTTAATTTTTTTTTGGTATTGCCTAACAATTAAAAGCATTTCTTGATTTGACATACATAGATTTATGTGCATAATGGCAAGTTGAGCGTAGTGAGGTCGTAATAGAAAAGTTTGTACCTCATTTTTTCAACTCTTATAGGAAATTTTGAAAAAACGGTGAATGAGGCATGTAATAATGTTGGCTTATCTATCAACATACAAACTTTCAAGTTCATACGGCTAACCGTTCGTAGGACCCCCCTTACTCCCCGCGAACCAATTAATCCTCTACAATTCTCACCTACTCTACGACCTAATTTGGTCACACATCTATAAATAAGAAAAAAAAAAATCATGAAAATCGGACGAATGGTTCTCGAGTTATGGAGGGACGAACAGACGGACGTTGCATTTTATAAAGTAGTATGGATGAATCAAGTAGAGGTAAGATTGATAGCCGAAAACCTTGATTGGTTGAGATTTTGTAATTTAGTGATACCTATTGATATTTCTAATATTGTTTAAAATTGTATAAAAGAATATGTCGAGCTCTGCGCCTATTTATGTAAATAAAAAAAGCTTAATATTCAGTTCGCAAGTAGGTACTAGTTTAGTAAATGCACGAATTAAGAAAATATTACAAATTTTCTGATAATAAATTTATTCTAGCCATCATCACAACACCATCTGCTTCGGCATCCACCAAATCATCTCAACTCCATCATTCCCCTTACTTAATTTCCGAACAGAGCTCCCACCTAGCTCCTTTACCTAACAGACAAATTTGAATTACTCAAAAAACACTTCTGGGGGCTCTTCTCAAGAACACTACATCAGCTGGTCGTTCGAGAGATCGTTGGCCTTCATCGGTACTCGTCGTCGTCGCAGTCCCGTCCGATGACTATGTCGACGAATCACATTCGAATATCGCAAAAGATGTACAAACATACAAATCTCCCCACCCAACCCAACCCAACACTGAACTAAGCAAAAACAATTTTGACTTTGAGTTGATTAAAAATAGAAGCGCTCCCAGTCATCCGATTTGCGTGCTTTAGAGAAGGACACATGCCCTCCATAATTGATTTGAAAATTTGTTTAATTGTTTAATTAGAATTAAATCTAGTGATTGTGCAATTGATTGTGAGTGCAGAACATTGACAAATTGTTTGTTTGTTTAGCTTTTTTGTAATTTTTTCTTCAACTCACAGTGAGTATCTATTGGCTGAACGGTAGCAGCACTAATCTCCGACGCGTTACAGACAAAAAAAAAATCACCACTCAGAGATAATCTCTCCCCAAGTACATCACAAAACACACTGCTACGCGGAAAAATACCGTGCGATTCGCAGGAAAAAACGAACGAAAACTCACACAGGAAGGAGAACAAAACTCTGGAGCCGAATGAAACGTTTTTCCACCCCAAAACAAATCACAGTTGATTGCGGGCCCATGCAATTACATAGAAATAATTTTTCGTTTTTCCCCATTTGTGTTGTTGTCGTTGCGGAATGATGTATTAATTGGTTCGTAATTAGGGCTCAAGTGGTGTTGACGACTATTATTAGTATTACCCGCCATCTGACTGGAAGGTAAGGGGTCGGTGAGAGTGTGACCAAGTGACAATTGAACTTGCTACCGTAAAGATACTCCGTAGCCCGTACCTATTCGAATCAATGTGGGTGGTAAACAGTGGGGATGGAAAATTGTCGGACGTCTTGTATTATTTTGGTCACTAATTTCTATAAAGAAATCTAGATAGCTATCGATTAAAAATCTATTTGTGACTAAAATACTTCTCTGTGGTGTGGTAGGTCGCAATTTGGTACTTAAATTCTTGAAGTATATGTCGTTATAGTGAGCCACGCATAATTACCACTCCAGCTATGTTCCTACCCTAATTCATTTGAATTAATGAATTGTTTTTCGATAACTTCAGAAATCGTTCACCTATTTATTGCACTATTTATATAGATACTGCATCTTACAGTGTGTAGGCAAGTCTAGGCAAATAAACAAAGTACAAAAAATGTCATACCTGACCTTGTTTGTGTAGCTATACTAGGATGCTCCCAAATTGAATTATCCTCCAAATTGTATGTAGATACATATGTATGACTGCTTTTTTTCTGACAAATACCTTTTAAAAGTGAGTGTACCCAGGTTGTAACGTGTTTTACTCGTTTAACGCTTGAAACGAAATAAAACATATTTGAAAACAACAGTCCAATTGATGTGTTCATTATCCGTTTTACGATGGTGAATGAACCTGAAGAGTTCATTGATTGTACTTCTGTCTAAGCGGTTGTACGAATTTGCTTTACATTACAGTCTAAAATATGCATAAACATTTTTTTACGATTTGTTCTGAAACTTAAATAATGCAACAGTGGCAACAACTATTTGACAGCTCATATGCATTTGCAAAAATTGGGTTGGAGGCGTGGCATTTTTTGGGTGGCTTGATGCCACTTATCTCGAACAAATTTAATTTTCGAGTGGCAAGCGGGTGGTGACGACGACGTGGAGGCATATCCATTGTAGAAGCATAATATCATGTTGCGGACCAAGAATTCAAAATAGGACGACATTTTAAGAACTGATGAATCGGTGGCGTTATATCACTTTCATACCATCTCGCCGCCATTACATCGCCATACCACTCCTATGCCACCTGTCACTTATTGGTCACCACGCGCGCCTTAAATTAGTACATATTTATAATTTCTGTCCGAAAAAATGTAACATAAAAGTGCCCCAGGAATCCAAATGTCAACGAAAATAAAATGCACGACAGGATTGCTTGATATTTTCTTAATTACTTTTGTATACATTCGGTTGAATATTACCTACTGTCTCGGTTAAAACCGTTAGAGCAGTTTTTGGAGAAATTGTAGAAACCAAATTTTAAAAATTTTTTTAATTATATTTATTATTATAAATATAATTACTTGACGTATATGGTTTGCTTAATATATTGAAAAAATAATCCGAGTCAAAACAAGTTAACCCGAATCTTTTTTTATCTTTGTCATAAATCACAATATTGCCCTTAGCGTTCATATAATTAAAAGTTTCCCATCCATAGACAAATTTTTAATTTTTCTGACGGTTCGCCTTGATTATAATAGATTCAGGCCTAATGGTTTGAATTTCGCGAATTTCAGCCATCAATTATTTTTATAAGCAATTTCTATTTTAATAATTTTATTATTTTAGTTAAATTCGAATGAATTTTTTATTATTTATTATTTATTTATTTATTTATTTTTGTGGAACGCGTTTTAATGTTATGCCAATTCACGAAACGGATGTTATCGTTCGCGTTAACATGTTTGGAGATCGAAATTTTGCTATGTAAACACTGTTTGTTGCTCCTTTAATAAATAATGGATATATTAATTACTAGCGGACCCGGCAAACGTTGTTTTGCCTTCTTGAACATTTTCATTTCATTTTTATTTAACCGATGTGTCCAGACTGATTCTGTACTCCGTGTGCTTCGACCGATATTTCCTCGGACGTGTGCCCACGAATTGTATTGTCTAGACAAATTTTTTCCCATGACTGTCGAAGAATAACGTTTGAAATGTATTTTTTTGTTATGACAGGTGTCACGCCCTTTTGTCCAGTCCCGCCAGGTTTTATAAAATGCTTCAATCAGGCAATGTTCAGATATCGTGATTTAAATAACTTTTTTTGTAAGGGTGGTGCCATGGCCCGTTTTCCAATCCCACCCACTTTAGCTCCATGGGTGAAATAGGATTTAAAATGTATATTTTTTTATACGGTAGGTACCACGCTCCTTTGTCCAATTTTGATCAAACTTTCACAGAAACACCTTTGGATCAATAACAAATATTTTCTTAAAATTTGATTTCAATCAGTTTGGTAGTTTTCTAGATATAAGATTTTTTGGTTTTTTTCGTATGGCAGGTGCCATGCCCTTTTGTCCAATATTCACCAAATGGATGGTTTAGATTCATCATTCAGAAATTGTATTGCTTATAGTTCTTAGATAAAATGCGAAAAATGAGAAAAATCGATTTTCTGGAATTTTCTTTCTGCGTAAACCTGAAATACAGCAATACGAACAAAACAAAAAAAGAATCATGAAAATCGGCTCAGCGGTTATCGAGTTATAACGTCATTGAGTTTCACCCCATAGAAGATGTTTTTTGTATGGGCGGTGCCACGCCCTTTTGTCCAATTTTGACCAATCTTACAGCAACACTCCTAAGCCAATACCTAAAATAGTACATAAAAAAGTTGCTTAACATAATTTTTAGAAAATTTCTCAAGGATAAAAATTTCATAAAAAAAATGAAAATTTATAAGGTCAAAATTTTGAGAAAAAGGCATTTTAAGTAAAAAATTGTAACAAACATTTTCAAAATTTTGAGTTTAAGGAGCCATAACTTTTTTCTAGCTACCCAGATGTAGCCGAAGAAGTGCTTAAGACTTGTATGCGCTACTAAATTGTCTTTTCAAAATGCCCAAAACAACTTTCGTACCTACAATATTTTAGAAGTAATAGCGTTTTAAGTGGTAACACCTCCAAATTAGAGGTCACCTACTTTGATGGGCTATAACGGGAAATACGATGAAAATAGACCCCCCCCCTGCTATACAATTTTTTGTTCGGCATAACTTCAGGAATCTTCCCTTAAAGGATTGTCCTTCTTAACTGGGACACCCTGTATAGAAGAAGAAGATTATCCTATTCTTGGAATAACCAAATGTGCTTCAAAAATGGTTTGTTCGCATTTGATCAATTCGTTCGTTCACTCTCATTATGAATAGGCAATGGGAAGTAAAAACTGATACGATTGAGGTTGGTGGGCATGTTGTCCCCAGATGGCGTCCTAATAAGTAGAAGAGAAATGTTTATAGTGATCGGGATCGCTTATAGTTCACCATTCGTCTTAAAAGTTAAACACAATTAAAGGATTTTCAGAAGCTGGGAATTTGGTGTTTACATTTTTTTAGTTGGTAGGTGTGAGCCACTTTAAACGTATATTAAAACTTGTCCCTTATCTTAGAAGATATGTTCCAATTTTTTTTTTTCGTTTTTAAGTGCATGTTTTTAATTTTGCACCACTGTTCGCCCATTAAGAAAAAATCAGTTGCATATAGCTAGCAAGTCCCACATTACGGCACTTCCGTGTAAATCACTGAACCGTATGCTAATACTGCTGCTATCGTGTGTATACATTTTCTAGAAATATGAAAGGAGCGGATATTATAAAAGCGGTACTCCCACGTTCATTTAACAAAACAGTTCATTACTATACTGCACAGCAGCTTGAGTTTGCCGGTGCAAAATTTACATGTTGGTGTATTTGCTTGTAATTCCAGCACTGGTACCAGCAGTCATTTAAAGGATGCTACCCCTGATGCTCCTGTTAACAGCAATGGGTGTTAGTGCCCAGGAGAGCTCTCTATCATCACCCGATTGGTGGCAAAGTACCGTCCTTTATCAGATTTATCCGCGTTCTTTCATGGATAGAAATGGCGATGGTGTCGGTGACCTACGGGGTGAGTATGCTAATTTTTTTTCCATCCACCCTATAGTCAACGCCATAAAACAGGAATCATTTCGAAGCTATCCCACCTCTCATCGTCGGGTGTTAAAGCGACATGGTTGAGTCCGATTTTCCAATCTCCGATGGTCGACTTTGGCTATGACATCGCAAACTTCACTGTCATCCAAGAGGAGTACGGAACGATGGAGGATTTTGATGACTTAGTCGCTGAAGCCAATAGATTAGGTATATATTCCTTTTGTTGTCTTCCTTTCAAGGTTTATAATTCCTGTATATTTTTTCTGTGTGGCAGACATAAAGCTGATTTTGGACTTTGTACCGAATCATTCATCGGATCAGTGTGAATGGTTTGTAAAGTCGATAAACAGGGAGCCTGGGTACGAGGATTTCTATGTCTGGGCCGATGGGCTGGTGGACGAACATGGCGAGAGGCGACCACCAAATAACTGGGTAAATCGAAGTCCATTCGGTTAGTTCCCCTCGCTTATCCGAGTATCTCCACTACGTTTAGCAATCAGTATTTTATGGCCCAGCATGGACATGGAACTCGGAACGGCAGCAATACTACCTTCACCAATTCACATCGGCACAGCCCGACTTGAACTACAGAAATCCGAGAGTAATTAAAGCCATGGAGGAAGTCCTTTTATTTTGGTTGGATAAGGGGGTTAGTGGGTTTCGTGTCGATGCTGTGAATCATCTATTTGAAGTCGAGGACTTAAGGGATGAACCAGAGACGGGAGTGGAAAAAGACCCCAACTCGTATGGGTTTACACATCACTATTACACAAAGGACCTGGTGAGAATAATTACTTTGTGCTGAAAGTTGATAACTTATTTTTCTGGTTTTGTGTTTTCCGTGGCGTGTATTCGCAGCCAGAAGTATACGAAATGATTTACAGCTGGAGGGAGCTGTTGGATAAGTATAAGGCAGAGAATGGTGGCCCCACGAGGATTCTGATGACAGAGGCCTATGCGAATCTCACCAGCCTCATGGACTACTATGAGAGCGAAAGCGGTCGCAAAGGATCGCATATTCCATTTAACTTTATGATGATTTCGGATCTAAGCAAGACGTCCGATGCCAGGGACTTTGTGTTCACATTTCAGAGGTGGATGACTTACATGCCTGCGGGTGCTAGTGCTAATTGGGTTCTTGGAAACCATGACCAACCGAGGGTGGCCTCGAGGTTCGGCAAGAAGAGAGTTGATGCGATGAACATGCTTCTAATGACTTTGCCTGGAGTAGCTGTCACCTACAATGTGAGTAAGACTATGCAAAATGGCAAAGCAAACGTTTCGTTGTGAGTATAGCGTTAACTTTGTTAGCACTGACGTTTTTCAAGAGTTGGATTTTAAAGTGAAATAGTTTGCTGGTTGATTTTAATGGGTTAATTATGCAGGTGTGAATGTTTTAACTTGGCGAATATATTTTAGTTAGCCCTTAAGGTGTTACTGGTGTTACTTTATTGTGGTCCTTTCGAAGGGACTTTCGTTTATTATCTGGTTTTAATTTTAGGGTGAAGAAATTGGAATGGTCGACCACAGGGAGATATCGTGGGACGATACAAAAGATCCACCTGGTCTAAATGCTGGTAGTGCTAAATTCAGGGAAGTATCCCGTGATCCCGTGAGAACTCCATTCCAGTGGGATGGAACACTGAATGCAGGTAACTGAAACCAATTCAAACAAATGCAACTTTCAAACTACCACATTTATGCAGGCTTCTCGAATGCCACTAAAACATGGCTTCCAGTTCATCCGAATTACAAAACACTGAATTTAGCTACGCAAATGGAAGAGCCACGTAGCCACTACAAGTTGTACAAGAAACTGGCAGCTCTAAAACAATTGCCAACCTTGCAGAAAGGAAGCTTCTTTCCAATGGCATTGTGTCGGAAAACATTTGCTTTCAAGAGGTATTACTTGAATTAAGGTCGAAGAACTTCAATTTATCAAATTTCCTACAACAGAGAGCTAAAAGGACATCCAACTATCATTACTGTACTAAATATAAGTCCCTCTGAACTTGTAATGGATCTTACACCATTGGGTGATTTTCCAAAGGAACTGTCGATTGTCGCAACGGGAACAAATTCAGCATACAAAGATGGGTATGTCGATGGCTTCATATGTTGAACATTTGAGACCAGCATTTAATTTTTTTTTCGTCTTTGTGTTTAACCTCATGTTGTATTTATTTTAGTGATAACCTTGCAACTAATAAGTTCACATTAAAAGGATACGAGGGCATTGTCCTAAGCATGACTTAAGCTTTGCCTGCATAGATTGTTTTATTGAATATTTCTAAAAATTAATAAAATTATAGCTTAATTTTTTTGTGTTTCGTGCTTCATTTTTTTTTGCATGTGCCATAAGTGTGTCAACTGTCATTTCCAATTTTGTATTTATTATTCTCACTTTACTGACAGGTGGCTGTCAGTATGTTCGTAATCGAATTTTAATATTTTGATTGTGGGTAGATATGTATATTATATTTCATTTCATCTTTTGTCGGCTGTGTAATCATGTCATGTCACATAAAGTGGCATTCACTGTCATGTCAATCATGTGCGGCGAATGAAGTATTTTTTATGGGAGTGTGAAATGAACACGATGGAAAGAAATATTTAATTTCGACTGAATTATTTCATCTTAATCTAAAATATTATAATACGTATCGATAAAGTGTTAGAAATAGGGGATTCGCCGTGGCAGTTAATATTATGTAAGTCATCTAGCCGAAAATATGTTGGACTATGCATAAATTCTGGCTTGTATTTTTTACGAAAAAGTGTCATTTCACAAGAGGCAACATTTTATAACAATTACTGATAATTTTTTTTTCAAAAATTGTTGTGAGAAGACAGGGGCGGACTAAGAGGCAGTGGCACTCGTGGCGGTAAAACAAGCTTACACCCCTTAAAAAAATTAAGAAAAAAACACGAACAAAGATTTTATTTAATGGTGCTTTCGAGCTTTTATTGCACTGAATGTTTCGATTATATCATTAAAATTTATAATTTTTGTGTGCTCCTTTTCGATTGACAGTATAGCCAGATTAGTCAACCTATTTTGGTCAGTTCTTCTTCCATATCTACCATACAGTTGAGAAAACTAAACTAAAATCGATCTTCGTGTTTCCTATTCCAACGTCAAACCAGCATCTTCAGCCTTTTCGCCTGGCACAATATTCTTATTTTTTTGTTCTTCCCCGCCTTTCAATTGAAATTCTAGCCAGTACATTGTTCTCTTGCGTATATTATGGCCTCTTTCATCACGATGTTCATGAAGAAAACTCGCGAGCGCCTCAAGTTTTAATACACTTTTTTCTAAAGTGAGCTCGGATTTTTGCAAGTATTTCTGTGCTGCATCAACTTCTTCCAAAATATCGCACAAGAATGAAAGATATCACAAAAACGTAAAGTCACATGCAGCAGGTAAGAGTATGGTTGCAGAACCAAATCCAAATTTTCCTTTTGAGGATCACAAAGTAGTTCAAGAATAAAGAGTTGAAACTATCTTCCCGAAATTTTCCTTCAATGGCTTAACAGCCTCGTGATGAGCTACAAGTGTCTAGTGTCTACAAGTCTCTTGACTGACAACCTACATTTTCTATGAGAATATCCCAACGATGCGTAGATGCTGAGAAAAATGTGTAAAGTCTTTCCACTGTCCCATAAAACGTTGTACTTGAAGAGCACTCCAAAGAGTGAACTCCACAAAGGTTTAAAGAATGGTTTGCACAAAGCTTTTGGATTAATTTGCCGAATTCATTTTTGAATTCCTCCATGAATACCCTCCATAGTCGCAGCATTATCATATCCCTGAGCCCGGCAAAGGTTAATGTCAAGACTATCTTTGTTGAGTTGCTTTAAAATATCGTCGGTAAGTTCTTTGGCTGTCTTTCCAGATATAGGAAAAAACGGTGCCATGAAATACATAAAGTCTTATGCAAAAAAGTTCAAAACGTAATTTTGGACTTTATTGCACTCAGCTATGTTTAAAAGATAACCACGAACGGAATAAAAAAGAAAATATTTTCCACTGGCAGTGGTCTTATTTACTTGTATTTTTTATTTTTTTTCATATTCACCAACTCCAAATTGTACAGTGACCCCAAGCAGGTGGGTTGTAGGTGGGCAGCACCCCTCCCCTATAACTTATTCTACAGTTTATTGTTTGTGGATAATTTATGCATTGTGGATATAATAGATATGGGTATATATTTCAAAATATTAATATTTTGCGGTCAGGCATTTATAGGCAAAAAAACATTATTTTTTTTAAATTTTCGACTAAGACACGTTTCTGCAGAAACTCTTTTAACATGTAGGTACACATAAAAAAATAAAAATAAAAATGCAAAATGTCATTACCATGGCATGTCCTAAGTTGTACCTTCATTCAACAAATGTATTTTATTTGTAAAATGTAAGCCGGTTTGTAATTTTTATTGATGAAGCCTTGAAGAAGAAAGGACAATGAGGACTAGGGCCCAGTCAATTTATTTTAGGGAAATTTAAAAAATTACGCGGAAGGTATTTAGTGATTGTCCCCAAAAAAATTGTCATTCCCGTGACAAAAAGTAAATATTTAAAAAAATTGAATTAACGGCCGCAAACTAGGCGGCGGATTAATAACGGGACATATTGATTGTTTTTGGAACATTTCGCAATAAGCCCATATATATATCAGAAGTGATTTTTCTTTCATGTGGTTAAGGCGTTTCATGTTTTCGTTATCCAAAGTTGTCATTACCGTGGTAAGTGTTTTTGAATGTAATAATGTAATAATTAAATCAAATAATTTTTCCAATGCATGCCTTTTTTATGTACTTAATTAATTGTATGCGTTTTTAGGAAAATATTGAGTAAAGTTCGGTTTTATTTTAGAGAAATACCTTTCGATGTCATTTCCATGTCGTCATTTCCATGGTTCCCGTGGCATACACAGTAATGACAATTTGGGCATGGAAATGACATACTCAATCATATTGCAAAAAATGTTCAAATATTTTCACTTTTTACTTCAAATTGATATAAAAGGTCATCTGTGCTTATCATGGCGCCTCGCAAAAGTGTAAATAAAAAAACTGAAAATGTCTCGTCGTTACTAAGATAGGATTTTGTCATTTCCATGTTAGTTCTGTCATTCCCGTGAAAAAAATTATTTAAAATTAACAAAATTTGGTGGCCCATTGGCTTAAAATATTTAATAATGTTTCTTTACAGAGTAACCAAAAAATTATTAAATTTGATTATTTTAGTAAATGTCCATTTCGAGGTCCAAAATATTAATGTTTTGAAATAATTACCCATATACATATATAATATATATACATATACCAGTGGGATATTTATGGGGGGCATGGTCCCCTCTGCAACCCCCTAGCTTTGGGTCGCTGTAGGATTTGGAGTAGGTGCGAGGTTTTTTGTATATGTAAAGTTCGGAACTGCACCCTGTTTCTTTCAATTCTCCCAGTATACTCGTATTTGTTGTTTGGATTTTATTTCCACTTCCATTTGAACTTTTGAAAATGACATAAAGCCCAAAACTCGGTTTATTGTTTTATTTGTGCTTTTATTTTGTTTAATGTGCAAAATAGTTATTTTGCTGTTACTGATGGCACCCCCTATAAGTCTGCCACCCGGGGCGGAAAGCCCCCAACTTAGTCCACCCCTGTGTTTTATTTAAAAGGTGAATGTTATTGACAGATAATGTACAACACCAAACAGTACACTTGACTGCCAGTCAAACTGCAACACACACTATGTTCTATACATTTCGAGCTTGTGAAGTCTACTTTTAGGCGTTATAACAAATGGTTTCCCTTATCGCTTGGCCCGTGATACCCATGTATGTACTTGCTTTATTGAATGGCTTTGCTGAATACCCGCCGAAACTTATGTAGGTAGTAGCTGAGGTACGAATCCTTAGTTTTTGTTTTCTGTATCACTCTCCATAATTATGAAATGTTGTTGCTGCACAATTTGAAGAAATTACATTTTATTTATACATCATTCTTTTTGGTATTCCTATCTAGATATATTGTAGGGCAGAAACCTCATGTCTTTGTGGGGTACATTTATTTATGGGATTATGAGATTGTGAGCTTAAAATATAATCCTGGGTCTAATTTCAATCGCATTTACCTGTTTTATGAATTTCAGACCCCACAAGCTATAAACATTTTTTTTAAACAGACTACATATTATAAGGGGGTCGAAACACAACCCCATTTGGCTTAAGTGCATCGCCATTCAACGACAGAGTATTTAATTCAATTTATCTGTTATGCATCTAGGTACACAATTAGTCGGTATGACAGACTTACCCATTTACAATGACAGTGAGGTGGCACCCACTCACCACTGTATCCAAATTACTAAAAGGACACTAGATTGGCGCCACTTTTATAGCTATATCGAATTACCCCTGAGTGACGCACTTTTTCCACAAAATTGTTTTAAGTTCTTTTGGACTGGGAAAGAGTTCGCACTGCACATGCATTCAACTGAATGACCATTCATTTGTTTATCAGAATATCGTTTACTCTCGATATTGTTTGATTGGAAAAGTTTTTCGTTTTGTTTTTCGGATACCCTTTTAAGGGGATATGAAAAATTTGTGTTGTTTCCTCGTTGCTATGATTCATTCGCTCTTCTGGACTGCTGCCAAAATAAATAGTTCGGTTCAATGAATTCGTGTAATGTTCGTGCTTTTACATGCGGACAAACAATCCTTGGAATGCTAAACGACTTCGAATGGTGAGTATTTTATAAAAGTCAAGGATTTATGTCCATCTCCATCGTGTACTTTACAAAATCAGTCAGCCAAAGTGAGATATTATCTATACATATAATAAAACTGTAGGACTTTTCTTTGTCAGCTAAAAACTCAAAAACCACTGGACAGATTTCGATGAAACTTTTTTTAAAATGTTCCTTAAGACTGTAAGACTGCTATAGGCTATGTCGTTTATAGCCACGTCCTTAGGAACAGTTTTAAGCCAAAATGTATTTTCTGAAGTGAAAATATATACATACACATATACCTTGCTACAAATGGATGTTTATACTTTTGCGATCGTCAAACAAAAACAATACGTATACTATACATTCGAAAAGGGTTGATTTGTTTTCGCAGTGAGTGCTATGGTCAGTTATATATGTAGGTATGTATATTATGATCGAGAGACGTATAATACAAAACAGGTTTCATTTCGGAATTTCATTCGATAAGTGGTATGCGTATGGTAACAGTGTAGGTTTGGGGTAGGTAGTTGTTCGGATTCCATAGGGAGAGAGAAACAAAGGAAAGGTAATACAGCATTACAAACAAGTATAGCATGATCAAGGAGAGGGAGAGCGATGAAGAGGGTGCACATTATATCCAATACATTATATCCATTATCGATATCACCACGCCAAAATTGGACAAACGGGGGTGACGCCTCCCATGCAAAAAACATCTTATATGATTTCCATGATTCTTTTTTTTTGTTTTTTTCGTATTGCTGTATATTTCAGGTTTAGGCAGAAAGAAAATTCCAGAAAATAGATTTATTCTCATTTTTCGCATTTTACAAAAGAACATTATTGTCTAAGACCTAAGCAATTATTATCAAAGACCTAAGCCTGTGCACGGGAAAAGCTGGGCGGGTACAGCTAGTATTCAATATAAATAAACCATCTTTTAACTGTGGGAGGCGATAGACCTTTTGGGTGGAGGTTGGTATGCGGATGTATAAAAGGATACTTTTAAAATGTGTTCATTGTGAGAAAAGCAAGATGCAGTGAAGAAACTTTTATAATAAGATTTTATTTCAAATTCATTTTATGGAATATAGGTCTATGTCCGTATCCGCATCCTATCTAATTCGCACATTAATACGTCACGTGTATCACAATATTTTGATATTTCAGTGTAAATGTATTGCTGGGATTGTGATCATTTAAACGGGTAATGCCAGAATACGGTAGCTACTCTAGATACTTCTATGAACGGAACGGTCTATGCTTCCATGCCAAATAGTACTCCAAGATGTGGCATAGAACTCTTGCCTTCAGGTAGACGTCCACTAAATCCAAAATATCTCTTCATTTAACCTAGATTGGGATTACACCGCCGTCGCTGTTTAAGAAAACCGGCATAACTAAAAAAAACTCGATTTATTTTATTTTTTAATCATTTTCATTTCCTAGCAGCAATAATTTTTTAACGCTATTATTTTTTCAACCTCCATGATGAACTAACTTCAAAGTGATAAAAAGGTTATCTTAATGCATTTTTTCGGGAAAATTTAATTTGGAAGCGGCTAGAAAATGCCTAAAATTCGTATGCCTATCATTATCTATTTTATGTTTCCTCTTTATTTTTGATTATAAAAAATATGGAACTATGCAAATCAAATACACATTTCCGAAGAAAACAATTATTTTAAACTTTTTAAAAAATTAGATTTGTGTAAAATTTTCCTACTCAGAAACTTTAAACCGCTCTCCTGAAAAATCGGTTTTTTGAGTTATGCCAGTTTTCTTAAACAGCGACGCTCTGATGATTTTGAGTTGGTGGCGGAAGACCGAGAGTTGTGGTGGGAACAGCTAACCCCTGCGAACTTTGTAGTACATACATGATTTGAAAATTCTGACTATTATGGTAAAATTATATGATTTAACGTACCACTGTTATCTCTTTTAATAGTCATTTCTCAACCGACCAACACATTTAATCATTGTCATATATCTTGCAAATCACATTAGCGCAGAATATATAACAAACATTTCCTTCGGAATGGCATACCATGTTATTCTATACCTTATACCTTAGGTTTTTGATATGTATTTTACAAAATGGTCTTAATGTCTAAAGTACACAAATAAACATGTCTGTTAAGTCATAGCTATCTACCTACATAAAAGTTGCGACACACTTGGGCACATATTCAATTAATCTATGTATTCCCAGATTTTTTTTACGAAATTACGAGGAGGAATATAAATATCTTCCTACGGGGAATTAATAGTCAAAAGTAAATATCTACTTTGTTTTATTTACTTTTATTTTTTTACCAATAAGTTGTCAGATTGAGGACCATAGGGCTAAAGGAATTTAAAGCTTTTTCACTTTCCGCTTCCGTTCTTCTTATTTTACCAGCAATTGTTATATTATAAGATATGGATTTTTTTTATTTTTTGTACAATTTGTGTTGCATACGCTACGATGACGATACGAGTCGTGTGCGGAAGGCCTTAGGTTTCATTTCTGGGAAAATTCATTTTCTCAGTGAAAATAAAAAGTTTGGTCAAGTTTACCATTATTAGCTATCTAACATTTGCAAAAATGAGAATTTGTCCCTCAATGTGCCAAAAGAAGTACAAGGAAGGTATAGAAAGACGTTTTACATCATTATTAACATGCCTACTTGGCAGTCTTCAAAAAGATACCTCCAATCTATTGCAAATATCATGTTTAAGCACAAAACCCATTAGGAAAACCTACTGCTGACAGTGCAGAATATGCATTGGATTCTGTTTTTCGTTTAAGAATTTCTCAAAGTTTCTTTATAGCCTGATTTACTGTCTAGTACCTTAAAGATGCCATTTGTTACCGAAAGAAAAACAATTCTCCGTCAAATCATTCAACGGCGACATGTTGTTACTTACCTCAGACGTCAATTAAAACTTTTCGAGGTCTCTTGCCATCATTTTGTTTTTGCAAGTTTCAAAATAAGTTCCATTTCGACAGACAAATCCAGAAAGAAGTTCCATCTTGCAGTCTCATGTCCAAGTGAATTAATACGTTAACACTCATTCATTTAAATTAAGATAATTTTATGTAATTATTGTTTGAAAGTTGTTTTTTTTTTACATGCCTGACTTGTATACATTCCAGGGACACTGTTGCCAGTGACAGGATCTTCTTGGGTTCTTACGAAGCTCTAGTGCTCAAGGTACGACCAGCCCTGTCAGAGTAAGTGAAAGAAAACGAAAAACAAACACAATAGCTAGTGAAAAATTATGAATTTAAATAATTTTCCTCTAAATGTGAATAATTAAGTTCTAACGCAAGCTTTCCATTTACAGGGAACGTCGTGAACTAATCAAAACCATAATTAAATCGGGAAATATAATTTTGGTTGGTCTGCTAATGTACAAACTTTGGAACAACAAATGGACTAAATTGACTTTTAATAAGTCCGGCAGTGGATTTTGAATTATGTGTGGTTGGATGCATTCAGAGCTGTCGGTCCCTGTAGGGATGCGAATTTACAGAGAATCTCTTTGGTTTTGTAAATTTTGTTAATTAAGGATGTACAAATCGTACATTTATGGAACGAACGTGTTGTGATATTAATTCCATAGAGATATGAGTAGTGGTGAGTGAGTATATAAGGTGAAGTGAGGAGTATTATACATCTAGATTCCCTATGAATGGAGCTTTTGTTCGAAGTCCTCGTAACTTTTAGAACCCATTATGCCTTCAATTTATCGTTTTCTTTTTGATAAGGACCACTTTTCGGTTATTTAACGTTAATGGGTGATGTGTAGATTGTATGTTTGAAAATTGTTAAATAAAGTTGTATTGATAATATGTTATGGCTATCTGTGGTTATGTATCAAGTTGAAACCCTAAAGCTGAAATGGAGATGAAGAAATATTGTTTAGTTATATAAAAAATGCATTCAGCACTGTAAACTTGGAGCATGTTGTACAATCTACTGCAGGTACTCAGAGATGTAGCAGGGTCATACAAATTATGGCAAATCACTATAATTAGCGGTGTCAAGGAACATAAGGTCACCGGTCGGCGGCAGAGTAATATACGCCTCAGTTTTAAGTCCTTTACCCTGGAATGTCATGTATGACGCTGTCATATGTCTTCCAATATCGGAGGATACGATACGTTTCGCCGATGATATGAAGTGGTGGAGCAGTTAAGCAACTCCGCAATAAGAAACAGGTTAAGATCCGCTGGCTTCACTCTTGCAGAACACAAAACGAAAGCAGTTATATAGAAAAAGAGCGAAAAACGATCAATAATAACGTTTGTGTCCAAACTGGCGCATGACGCCAACACCCCAAAAGTACACTTCCTGAAATACTTAAAAGCCAGGAGGCTGGATTTTGCGTAAAAACATTTTGCACGTAAGTTTACTTACAGTACAAGGATCGTTGACAAATCGTACACATAACGGAAGACGATGTATACCAGACTGATGCCTATATAATTGGCGCAGTTTAAAGCGTCTCCTTTTTTGTGGTTCGGACAGATAATGCTGAGATTGCATTTATCCGGCAAAATTCTTTCGGTCAAATTTTGGAGATGAGTTGGTGGCACCCTAGACACAGCTTCTCACATTGTAATAAAAATAATATCCTAAGAAAACTTTCAAAAAACTTTCATTGAAATCTGTCCAGTATTTTTCACGCTTTAGGTTAAGAAAGAAAAGGCCCATAGGCCCATTTCTTGAAAAGCCCGAGACAAAAATGCTGAAGTTTCATTTATTCCTTGTCCTTGCAACTGCAAATAAACCTTTGCAAAAACAAGTATGATGTGACTCCACGACGTAAAATAACTCATCGGTCGCTGTCATTCAGATGCTATATTTATATTTCCTCGCTTTTGTTAACCTCAACTCAACCAGCCCAATAACTAACTGAAGGACTTAATTTTACATCGAATCCCATCCGTCACTACTATGACGTTGTTTACAAATTCCATAAAATTTATTGATTACCAGACAAGACAAACAACCAAACAAGCGAACAACTTATCGGTCTGAAAATTATCATAATAAAATGTGATATTTCGTCCGCTTGACAATGACATAGTCATCGAGAGGAGGCAAACACAAAATTTTCGCACGATAGAGAGAGAACGAAAACCACCCTCTTCACGTTGCCTGTCATACTATTTGCACATTTACCCTTTCCTCAACAATCAACAACTTCGTTGCTGTTTAGATCAAAAATAACGGAAACACTTAGGAAAAAAAACCCTCCCTGCACCCACATGAGTCTGCCGGCTTACAAGGACACTTTTCTAAGCAATGCAAACACAAAGTTGTTTCCATGTCCTTTTACTTACGATCCGCTGAACAGAGTGGCATACAGGAAACGTATTTTCCACACTCAACCTACAACAACAACTGGAGGACTGTTGTAAATTTTTTTCTGTTCCTGTGTAGGCCATATACATGTCACATGGATAAGACTTTTTCTAACAACTGCTGTTATACGTTGTCCTATTCATCATGTTATTCTGGTGAAATATGGAAAAGGGTCGGCTGAACATAGGACGTTGTCGCTGATGGTTAAAATAGAATAAGGCCGCACTGTTTTAGGTGCCAGAGTCTAGACGGCCGGCCATCGCGGTGTGTGTGTAAATGCGTTATATGGAAAGGGCACTAGCCTCGCAAAATGAATTGCCGGACATCGCTAAACTCTCGTTGATTAATCTCACATGATATATGTATTGAGAAAACAGCGACGATAACAGCCCCTCTATCTGTACATATAAATATTAAACGAACATTAAGGCGAATGTACATAAACGCGTCCTACTTATCGGACCGTGATAAATTTTCATTATGAGATAAATATTATAGGCACAGGAGTCGTAGGCTCTCGTCTTTAAGTCCTTTCAGAAGAGTGATCTCCGTTTCCGTCGGATTAATACTACTGTGCAATGGTCGTTAAATTTCGTTACAATAGTCCTTCGATGGGGCTTTTCATATGATGTATGAGTTTGAGTATGTGTTGTGAACGAGATGATACTGCTTAATGTCCTTAATTACGCATGGAGTTGGGGGTGCTATATTCATCTGGTGTATAGAGTACCTCCCCCTGATTGGCGTCGAAGCGATAAAGTAAGCTCTGTGATGGCTCCTCGGCGGGTGGTCCTTGTATGAATTTTCGCTTTTTGATTGTGATGGATGAAGTTTTAATTAAATGTCGCAGGATTTGAGTAGTGGTGTGTATCTGCTGGTTGCTACTTAAGTATTAAACAAAAATTATTGTATTTTGATCGACAGCGAATAATAATAATACACGCATTGAGCGGTTTTTATTGTAAAGCCATTAAGCGGATTTATGACTTTATTTCAATCGTTGTTAACAATTGGAAATGAAAACAGCAATAATCGTATTTCAGTTTATCGTTGTGGAATTTGAATTTAGATAAATCGATGGGAATGTGCGCCAAAGTGGAATGAATGAGAAAAAAGTTTCATGGAATGCGCTACAGACAATATTTTTAATCCTTTTTTCGAACTTTTCATTTTAGCTCATACAGTATTTAGTAGTTCGATTGAAATTGAGTTCATATTATTTATTTGTTTTGATAAATAGCCTTAAAAAAAAAAAAAAAAAAATAGGTGGCGCAACAGTCGGTAGACACCCTAGGCCTAGCTTCTCGCAACCATTCGTTTTGTGTGAGTTTCTATTTTTGGAACGAATGGAAGGGACCTAAAATGTTATGCCGATTCCGAACGGCTGAATTGAGAAGCTTTTTCAGGACAGTTATACTCTCGGATGTTTGTCAGACGTTCGCGAGAGGTGGCGCAGTAGAAAAAACACTAAGATGTAATTTGTGTTTTTCCGGGGATCGAACCTGGGATCCCTCGCACAGCAGTCCAGCACACTAACCACTGCGCTACTGCGCCCACAGCCTGAATAGCCTTAGCCGATGATAAATGCAGAAGGGACTATTATTAGCATTATATAGGTTGGGAGGGTATTAGAATTATTCGCTTATGTTCGGCGAACAGCATTGATTTCTCATGCCGAATAAACAAAATAGGAGTACCTATGTAGTAGTGGTGAGCATCTTTCCTTCGCGACATGTGAGTAGTGCAAACTCATGTCAGAATTAAAATGACACCATACCTTTATAGTCAATTTCCGGACTTTGTTCGTGCATAGAATTTCATTTAAAATGTTATTTTGCATCTTACTCGAAAGGAAAGACATATTACTGAATATTATCATCACTTGAAGTTTCCTAAATTTGCCAACAAACTTACTTTAACTCCTAAGCTTTACGAACTCAATACTACCCTACCTACCCCGTGTTGATCTCCTCTTTCTATAATTACAATTTAACTTCACAGATGCTGTATCCCAGTTACCTTTTCCGTCCCCTGTAGTCCCTTTTCTGTACATTTAAATTAACAGAATAATATCATTACCAAGGAAGAAAAAGCATGACTGGTTATTCATTCACGCACACGAAACAAAGTAAACGAGATAACGAAAGAGAAAACAGAAAACTTTACTTTAAACAACTTCAAAGGACATTATTTTATTTGGTAGTAAATTAGCTCTCCGCATTAATATCACCAAAACCAAAGTAAAAAAAGAAAATACCCGTTCGCCGTTCCATTGGCAAACAAAACAAAAGATGACCAATTTGTCACAGAAAAGTATGGCTCGTGCCCTAAGGACATCCATGTGATGAACCGAAAAAAGTCACAACTAATAATAATGAAAAAAAAAGGCAACATTTCATAATGACTTAACCAGGACAGTTGACGCCACAAAAGGGATAATTCTTTCTCGGGGGAAATGTCCTTTTGATTTCCAGCAATTGAAAGGATTTGCGACCAAACCCAACTCGGGGAAACTTTTGAAAGTTTAAAACGTATTCAACACAAACCATGACCTAGAAACTTAACTCGAGTGAATCACCAACTTTTCAGCCCTCATGTCAGTATCACGTAATCACTGGTCTTCGGCATTTACCATCAAAATCCTGACTCGTACCATAACATCTGCCAATAAAATACAAAATATCTCAGTGGGGAGCGTAAGCTTTCTGCGTGGTATATAGAATTCTAAGTCGATAGCCAACTTTGGTCCATCGAAAGAATTACTGCGGGATGCGAGGCTATTGTGTGGTTGATGGGAAAATATTTATCCTTTTGCCATCGAGGATATAAATTGAGAGACAACGCAATCGAATGATCGATAGGGACTCTTTGGGGCCATAAGTGCTACTATATGGACTGGGGTGAGTTCTATATCTATACTGCGAACGGATGTTAAGGATTTAGATAGAGGATGGCATTCGTTTCACAATCAGACTTAAAGTGTGTATTTGCAAATGGTTATCCTAGGGATTCGATATATACACATCGTAAATCGTTTGTTTTGTGCGAACTTTTTGCTTTGTATTTTGGATTTTATTTTCCCGAGCCAGAATAAATATTGTAATGATGTGTCGTAAGTTAAAAACGTTACTATGTATGGGTATTGGAATTTATATTTGGTTTTGATTTTATGCGAGGGGTAACTCTTAAGGGGACTCATCTTGAACTGGATAAATTGGGTATTCATGTGTATTCCTTGTAATTTGCCTTTGGGGGAACTATAGAAAAGGGTTCTGCATAAATCAGAGAAGAGTGTTTGGTTAAGCAAATCCCCTGGCTCTTGATTCAATTTGTATTCTATAACGAAGTGGCAGAATACGGGAAAAATAAGAAGGAAGCTACTATCACAATGGACTTTCTATTGACTGTTATGAAAATTCCATGAGGAAAACGGTCTTGGGAAATGGGGCACAAGTGTTGTGAAATTGCTTTTTATTTGCACGAGTCCAAATCGATCACCATCGAGTAGGGGAAGACGTTATTTTTTATCATCACATGCGGAATAAAAATCGATAACAAATCTTAGAAAAAAAGCTGCAAACTTAAAAAAAGTCAGTTTAAAAAAAGAATGAAGTCTTGCTAAAGCCAAAATGTTTGTCACCTTCAATAGTCTTCTTTCGACGAATTACATTAAACAAATGAAAATTTATTCAAGCTCATTTTTGGCATGAAATTTACCTTGCTCATAGAAATAATTTGTATTACTTATATGAAATCTGAAGGAATCACAAAGAGAACCACAAAATATTTATGAAAAATAAAAACATTTTCCCACATGAGCACACGTGTCTATGCTCATTACCATCATGATCAATAGGTCTCCTTTGACGTGTAAAGGTATTTGCATCAATTTTCCAGGAATTAACTTATTCATCTGATTCCGACCAATTCTCGATGTCGAAATGAAATCATTTCTCAGGGAAAATGTGTCACCATAGCAGAACACAGACAAGTAAATTGTCTCTCACACATTTCGCGACAATTCAGCAGAATATTATATAGGTGGTTCCAGGTATTCATAACGAAATATTTATTTGAGGAAACCCGGATTTACCAAAATCAAAGAATTCCACCCTCTCAAGAGGGACATAAAAATAGATTTGCTCAACCAAACGTAAACGATCCTTTGACAAGCGAATCTCACAAACAAGAATACATCATTGAAGCTACATTCTAAGCATACGTATACATTTTGCACAGAGATACCCAATGTTCCTGAGAAACTACTGCTTCGCCGAGCACAAAGCATGTGTGAACAATTCAAAGTAAACTGCATACTATAAATAATATCGTCGCACAGACACTCTCGACTCTCGTTCTAGTTCTAGGTTCTTGAAGGTTGTCATTTGTCACATCAAATTTACGAGAGCAGAAATAAGTACGACGACAAAGGACTGTGAAACTAAGTTGCATTAAAACCCAAAGGATATCGGGATTATTGTGATATGGTGGGAAAAATATATATCCTCGCTTCATACTCCATTGGCAACATACTGGTGCGATGCAGTTGTCAGTCTAACAGCGAGCACAGTTCAATAATTCTTCGACAAAGCACATAAATATGCACATGCACTTCCTCCCATGGGTGGAGCACGCGGCATGAGTCGACTGTTAAGTATCTGGAGTACAGGGTGGTTCTCGGAAGTGTCAGTGTGAATGCGACAAACATTTTTACGAAAAATTCCGAAGTGCACTCTAGAGATGCTGCCGCACCCACACACATCGGTTGGCATGCGAGGACTGTGTAGATGAGACTACACAATACTTCATGAGTTCTCTTAATTTTAGTAGATGAAATGGAATATACTATGCTGTGGTATCATCCGTATCCATTCATTTGCACACCCATCCTCATAAAATACCACATACTTTGCGGCTTTAGTTTGAATTCAGGATGTGATGGAGGGGCGGGCGGAGTGGAAAATATATTTGTCTCTAGGATCCTTCACAGGGCGAGGTAGTCTATTTTACCAGAGGATGACTAACTGGTTTAATTAAAAGTCCTTGAACGATAGAGTTTATCTATTTCGATCCAAAGTGTATCTCATTTGAGTTGTTACCGCAGGGAGCTGATACTCTGCATTGGATCGATTAGCTTGGTTATGTGATTGCAGGAAAATCGTCGGAATTTGTGGCAGACCAATTAGGTAGGTTTTTTTTTGCTTATGCGGGTAGTAGCTTACAGCAAATGACTATGAGTTTTTATCGTCCTTCAAAGAAATTAGCTCTTGAAATTATTGAGCGGATAAAGCACTTTGCATATTTAATGTAGAAACGATTATCAGGTTTATGACACAAGTTGTTGGCTATTGAAGCTCTCAAATGAAGAGCTATGAAGATTGTGTAGATGTAAACATTAATAGCCTTGAATTTTGATTACACTTCAGGATGTATTAAACATGCAATATAACTACGGTGACCATATTTGTCAAAGGAAAATAAAGGACAATCATTTTTCTACTTACAAACTGTTGGTATTTATTGAGAAAAAAAAAAAATTATAATACATAATAATAAGATAACAAAAAACATGAACATAGTACATAGTTCTATAAAAAAAATATTGGATTGACATTCACTTATATAGCCATATATATTAGCAACTAACCAATTAGGAACTGTCAATAAGCAATACGAACAGGGGTCAACTGAAAAGTTGCTGGGACCAGAACCATTCTCTTGATTCACAAGTAGATCACGGCAAAACACTTAAGAAGGTGGTCAACTGTGGAACAATGTATAGACAATCTAAAATGGCAATAAAAAATGGCCGACCTGCTCCACTCAAAGAAGGGTTCTAAGCATGAGTCGAGGAACATTGAAATGGGTGGTGGGATTAACTACAGGTCATGGTAATTTAGGGCATAATTTAAGGAAGATGTGACTTAGAGAGGATGATACTTGTAAGCTATGCCTAGAGGAATCTGAGACAGCGGCACAGCTTTGGCTGACAAAAGAATAAGGATCTTGGGACATAACATTGGGTAGAGACCCATTAGATTAAACAGATTTAACATAAACAGTTGCTAGCGTTAACATTAACACTAGGAATCGAACACAGGGAAGAAGTCTGGAGAAGTCCAGAGAGTCTCTCTGGGTAAGGTTTATAGTGGTAGAGAGACGAAAAGAGACTCGACAATGGAGGTCTGATTCGAATATCTCTCGAAATCTATATATAATAATAATATAATACTCGCTTGATAGGATGAACGAAAATGTTCCTTATGCAGACTGAATCCTCCTTTTCCAGTCACGAAGAACTCGGCCCTAGGCAAAACTTTCAAAATCAGGAAAAATATTTTATATAGGTATTTCTTATATACATAGTGTAGGTACACAAACCGAAGTCAATCGCATAAAAAATATGATTTTCCAATACAATCTTTTCCTTTTTGGAGTTCGAATTTCTCCAAATCGCTTCTAGTGCTTACTTTGGCCATACAGGAAATTGTTTCAAAATATTTGCTTCCTAGTTCTTACCGTTTGGGTTGGGCGTTGATCACCAATAAGTCAGGATACATAATATATGATATTTCATCGAAAAGTTGTACGCCATTTAAAAGCCTGTTTTTTCTGAGAAATAAATGGTAGATTTTCTCAATACTTGGCCAATCCGGTGTTTCAGGAAATAAGACCCTCTCAAGGACTTCTACGTCCAAAAATATAGAATTCTATTCGCAAATGTATTGTTGACATGAGTTTCATAACATTAAAGTATATGTTTCGTTACTTCGTAGAGTTCCATTGCCCAAAAATTAATTCTCTATGCTATGCATACAATTTTTTGTCAGTGTTTAAAGGACAGTTTCAAAAATAAAGGACAAAATCCGTCCTTTATTGAAAATAAAAAAATACAGGACAGAGGCAAAAAAGAAAGGACTGTCCTTTTAAATAAAGGACGGATGGTCAGCGTAAATATAACTGAAGTATGTAAATATATCCAACAAATTTTCAATCGGGTATTGAACTTATTTAATATCACTGTATAATATTGTGCAATGTATTTGAACCGCCTCATTATTTTGGAAAAGCCTAAGAGGAGTACCTAGTCTATGAAAAGGTGCGATTTTTAAAGTGTAATGCGAAATACCACTGATTTTATTTGTTCCTATTAACGGCAGTGTTAATACACATAATTTGGAAAGAAAACTTTATATACCTAGAATTCAACTGTACAAGAAATCTTACAGCTTCCTTACACGAGGATATTCACCCCTATAGGGAATTTCGAGGACATTTTTTCCCCCGGGACTAGAAATGTACTTTTGAAAATATGTTCGAATGTTTTGACAAGAGAGAGAGAGAGAGCAGAGTTTAAAAAAAATAGTTTTGATATAATTTAGAAGTGCGCATTTTTTATTAGCGATGGAAGAGCATAATGAGGAAGTTGAGAGACTTCGACAAAGATCAATAAGAAGAAGCGTAAGGGATGCATCTAATCCTTTATGTCTAACATAAGCATTGTAAGTAGGAACTAAAAACTTTTCTTAACCTCCTCTACTTTTAACTAATTTTCTTAAATTCCATAATTACTTGTTGGAGTTACTCGTGGATTCTTTGCCGCAAACCAAAAAATCATTTGAAGTTTCCCCAATAATTAAGCTTAGCGCATTCTTGCACTTTTTTGCAGAAGCCGGTTATCAGGTTGGAGACGGAAACGATCACGAAGTTGGATTAGCCCAATCATCTATTTCCAAAGTGCTTTGCTTTTTTTCTTTTTAGAATAATCTGTAGCTGTTTTGTATTTGTTGTGTTTGACCTTCATTAAAACTGACAATATGCATTATTTTTTCTAAATATTTTGCAGAAAAACACTTACATTGTTGCTCTTTAGGTAGAGTTCCCAGACGAAATGCCAGCGGAATATTTCGGGGAAAATTACGGTAATATTTCCATCGGATATTTACCTATTCGCGATAGCTATTTTTCCGACGGAATTTTTTGTTTGATTTCGAAATCATTCACGATACCTGTTTTGTGAAAAAGGGAAACATTTCGTCGGAAATATTATTCCTGATAGGGGTGATTAGAAACCACTTTAGGTGGACCAACTTGGTGGTTTTCAAAAATTGGTAATACCTTCCGGTGATTCGAGAATTTCAAATGTCAGTGATTAAACAAACATATTTTACTTCGCTTGTGAACGACATTTGACTGCATTTTTCTAGCGCCTGTATTTTATCGCAATATAAAAAACGCTTCCTGAGACGTACTAGTGCTGATAAGGCTTTGTTTGATTCAACAATTTGGAGTCAACTAAAAAGCAGATCAACAACAAAAATCAACCACTGGCTTGACAAAGAATTACGACAAGAACATGTAAAAAAATTAAATCAATGGCTAGAGAACGATCGAATATATTCGAATCGCTAGTCTAGGAAAATATAAAGGAGTTATGCCAAAAGGTAAAAAGAGCTTGTCATCTTTGAGGGTAAATTTTCTGACAGATACTTAACCTGTATATTGTTGTGTTGACTTGACTTTTCCGAGCGTGATAAAATAATAGTAACGAATCGTGACGAAGAAGCTTGAAGGATATGTGATTGCATCGTTTAATTTTTGGGGTGAATCACAGAGATGGTATAAACAAAGAGTTTTCGAACAAGCTAATTCTCCAAATGGAATGGTCTATATTTTGGTGGTCATGTAATGTTCCCAAATCGGATTTCAAGAAGTGGTGTGTAATCCATATCATTAGACAGGTTTCCTCTAGTTATGCCCATGACGAAATGGTTGGACCAAGTCGGTGGCGGAAGATCGAGTACGAAACTTCCTACTCGCATGGGCTCCCAATCTTTTTCATACTGTTGAACAATTTTTGCGACGCCCTTCTAAAAGTACAGATATGTGAATAGAAGCTGATCTTTCTGAAGATTCCCTAAAGGGTTTTTTCAATAAGGACGGGTCGATGACGTTGAAATATCGTCGTCCCATATTTATAGCAATTTTGTGTGGTAACATACCCGCATTCATCTAAAAATGCGCCTCGTCGCAAAAGATGACTTCCAAACTCTCAGCGAACAAACGGATTTGTCTATGGTCATTAACGTTGAGCTCCTTGATTAGTTGGATATTGTAGGGGCGTAAGCCCAAGTCCCGATATAAAATTCACCAAGTTGGAATCTGCGAAAGGCCGATTTCTCGTACACGGCGCGGAATTGACTGCCTCGAGTTGTCCTGTACACTCACATGGGGCGCGGTAATCCTCCCGACCAATCTGGCTGGCAACGATTAGTGCCAATTGAAATCCCTTTATATAATTTTGAGTGCCGGACAAATTATATGACCTTCGACCTTGATCTTGGTATTCGTAAAGAGAAAAGTAATGCTTTTCCTTTGTTTGGAGTCTTACAGCAGTGAAAAAATAAAACTTGCGACGCCCTTAGGATAGCGGCACGACGACCCAGGGAAGGGGCGTTAGGGAACCCACTGCATACGATCATTTGGATTATTAATTACTTACTGCTACTATAAACGCCAAAGGACTGGATTTAATATTGTCGACTTAACCAACGTCCTTCTGAGGCATCTATATATACCAATTAATTATTCACACACTTATCTATTGTCTTAGCTGTAAATCACTGCATCACACAAGGTTTAATTACAAGGACTTGTCAGGGCGTAATCTCAACCACAATAGCTATAATAATTTACCGCATCAAACAATGCCTCTACAAGTCAATTAGGCATAAAATATCGCACTTGGATCATTAGGATTGACGTCTAATCCCCACATGCCATGCTGAACATATATCCATCCACACCCAAACGGAGTAGCTATATCTGACACATTTTACAATCCATTCTTGATTTTAGGATAAAATAACGTTTTAGGACGTCATGTATAATTCAGCCAGGCAGAGAGAAATAGCGCCTTTACACACAAGATGATTTGCTGATAAATTCAGGAGGACATATATACACATGCACACTCGTTACCAATTACATACGACATTCGTCTAAAATTTAATTCTTGTCTTGAAAACTTCATCTTACCTAATCTATAATGTAAGGCACCAGCTTTGATGGCAAATAACTCCCCTTTATCCCGCAATGGGAAGGCGTTCGAAGTTACACAACGAGTATGAGTATGTGACGAAAACATCGCTCACAACCCTTATGAGGGCTCGTAAATATTTGAAAATGTCTAACAGGGATATACACATTTGACTATCAGCAGTCAGCACCAGGCACCGTTGCTCTCAATTTTGCCGGAATATTTGCTCCAGGCGTATATGTACAAACATAATTCCAGCGCCAGTCGGATTGCCAACTGTGTATATCATCAGATGCTACCGTGCATGTGAATGACGTGAACTTTGTAAATTAATTTTAATTCACCTTAAATGCAGGAGTGGAAGAAGGGCCTCCAAATACACGGAATGGATACTCAAATTAAGTTAAATCTACCATAATGAAGAGCTTTTCGCTTCGACTCTTAAAATCTGTATAATTCCGGCGCTCTATCATCGATGATATAGGAAGCTTACCTATATCTTCTCAAAAATGGTTCTCTATGTCAGGTATAGGCATCATTTAACTGAGGGATTCACTCGCATCCTGTGGAGGCAATGAATCGTAAGTCTAGATTGGGTCTTGGCCATAAATTGAAAATATAGTCATCCGTATGATTAAATCGTAAAATTTGATCAAAATCTAAATTGGTTGCATAAATATGTCCATTAGAATAGGAGATTAAATTTTTAATAATCGTTTTGAGGAGTAGCAGACATTTATTTTAATTTATTTATGGCCTTTCTGATTTATTCATAACCGAACAAGTGTTGGCATGTTGTCAACATTGAACTTTTGGACACCTTTTATTTGTGTTGGGACGCTAGCACAGCAGGATGTAAAAGCAATCACAATGCCTTTCGACAAGGCACGCCACCGGAAGGGATTTTCTTCGCAAGTTTGTTTTTGTTGTTTTGTGGAAATTGACGAAGGCAGATATCGGTGATTAAGGGATGTTGACCTTTCAATTATTGATCGAAATATAGCAGACGTTTTCGTGAAAATAATGGAAAAGACATTTGAATCTATCAATGACAAGGACAATGGGAATGAATTAATCAAATGGAAATTAGGTGGTGACTGTCAAGCTGGTTTGATATAGGACAGAATCGGTTTTAATGATAAGTGACTGTCACATTTTTGTCAGAGTGGAATGCGATAAGAAGATGTGTCCATTAGAGAATGGGAGTCCGCAAAGGCACCTTGTTCAAATAGCATCAGAATCCATCAATTAAATTTCGCTCAGCGATTTACTGACAGGTACCTACACCATAATTAGCGCGAAAATGTTGAAGTTCAGGCCAACTAGATATTTGGACTAGTTTGTATATACGTACATTATGTACTAAAAAGATTTAAATAAGTATTTTTGAATAGTGGTCTGGATTGTCGTGAATTTTTTAAGGTTGTTCCTCAAAATTTATTGGAATCGCAACATTACATCGTATTACAGATACTCGTTAAAGTAGAATTACTTCAATTGTACCCTCATAAATGTAGCTGCTTGTTGACTTACAATGAAACCTGGGCATGGGCAGCCTTAATTTGAAATGTTTTTCATTCATTTCATGGTTCAGTCAGTCAACCGCAAACCACTCAAGGCAATGGTAAGAAAATCCTTAAATATTTTACTTTAGCTGTCATAAATAAGTCGTCCTGGGTCGTCACTGAATAAATCCCCATTTGGTTTGCCCCACCACCATTTGAGCAAAACAAAAAAAAATAAATAAATTTCGCGCAATGAATTTTCATAATCATTACTTAGATCTCCGTCGAATTTAAGTCCTTAAGAAATGTCGCAACAAAGTGTACCTGTGTAAATCTTAAAATATCTCACCCAAACATAAATGCAAGTACCCTTCAAAAAGTGCTTACCTGAAAAGAAAGAGGGAAACACATTTTAATACAGAGCTTATGACTCAATGGGGTTTATATGTTTTTTTTTTAACCATCATACTTTGTACGAAATGACAAAATTGTCCACGGTAAAGGAGACTCTTTAAGCTTAAATATTATACTTTTCCTCATGGTTCTGAAACTTGTGCGGATTACGTCAATCATTACACCAAATGTGAAAATCAAATATGATCCTTAAAATTTAAGTCTACATAGTGACTCAAAAATATTATGTACGTGTGTCCTTTTCAAAACGCGGTGCTATGCTTTTTAACTCCTATCTGCTGGCAGTTCATTTGAGTGGATTTTTGGTCAGATGCAAAACAATCGCGGGCTTTTCGTTTTATTAAAATTCCTTTCGATTGACAGTGATAGTGAGAAGGGTGGTGGTCTGTTCCTAACAACTTGTGGCATGCCCCTGACAGGTCACACTACACGTTAACGAGGAATTTCTCAATATATGCGGGTTGCTTCGCTTTAATAAAATGCAAATTTGAACTTCAGTCAAACGACTACCATAACGAAGTGAACGTCATCAAAATTTGTCGGTAAGGTTACTTTAAAAATCCCTTCTTAATAACATTTAATGGATAATGTTCACAACCTTCGTCACTTTTCGAGAATTTTAATTAATTTTGACATAATCTCAAAATATGTATAAATTATACGAATATGTGTGGCCTGGTTTTCACACGGAAACCAGTGCAGAGCATGTAGGTTAGAGCTGGTTACAAGGACCACTGAAAGGTAGAATATATGTCCTTAACGTTTGATCTCGACGTTGTTGGCCTGAACAAAGTGGGTTCAGTTCAGTATTCTGTGAGAGAGAGCTCTGGAAGGTGGTTTCAGTGGTTGGGTTGTTTGTCTGTTCAAAGGCGTTGGAAGAAAGGAAAATAATTATAATTTACGCGAAGTAGCTTCAAGCCTGCAGGTATAGAAGGAAAAAAATAAATTCTAAAAGCAGACCGTGTGTCTGCACATTTTTATTTGCGACTTTTGCGGCAGGGTTACAAGTTGATCTACGTGTTTGTTGTGGAGAATAATTATATTCTTTCAACGTGTTCCACTTTGAATTATGTTAACCACATTGATGTAGGTTTTGTGGTGCTTTACACGATAACTAACAATGGAGGTAAATAGGTTTTATTGAAAAAATAATAATCATATTTGCTACTTTTATTAGTGGTAAGGACAATTCCACTTTTAGTAATCATTGGTATAGGCAATTTCGACTTGAGTGACAATATCAGATGAACAATGGAGGGCAGGAAAACTCACAGGATGTCATCTCTCCAGAGACTGCAACTGTCTTGCATGGTGGAGGCCATTTATCGATTGGGATGCATGCTCGGGTGGAACTCTATGGTTTTGGTTTTGCGGTCTGTTAGCATGTACAGGAAATCACTCAGGTTCAAGAGTGTAGTGTGCGTGCAGGAATAGTTTTCAATTTTATGGGTCGCTTGGCTTAAACCATTTCAACTGAAGATTCAATGCTGATTTTTACTTGATGGAAGATATTTTTTAGCTGCACTTACTTCTTTAATTGATTGCTACTGAAAATTGCGTATTTTGGCCGAGAACTACGTTACCTGCATCGAAGATGTTCTCTGTTTTAATCTTATATATAAAACAGTTTGCCCTGGACTGATTAGCGATTATTGATCAACGCCCTGCCCAAACGTTAGAAGCTAAGCAGCTGAAATTTTGCAACAAATTTCCTTTTATGGCCAAAGTGAGCACGAAGAAGAAATTTGGGGAAATTCGAGCTCCAAAAGTGGGAACTTCCCAACTTATTTTTGTATGGAAAAATTCGTATTTTTCAACCTGTTCAGCTATAATTACCTACCTACTTATGAATGTTATTAATGTTAAAAATTATGAGTATATTTGTTTAATGTAACATGTAAACGCCGTCAAATTGTTAAATGCACATTACTATCAATCATGTCAAATTTATCGAAATGTTATTAGTAAACTGTCATATTTTGTTTTTATATATAAGAAGAGAGCTTAACTAAAATGCAATTCAATTCGCAAACTGTGTTCGCAACGACAGCTAACCTCGAAAATTAAAATTTTATAACGAAATACAAAAATCGAGTTTTATTCAAAAAAAGGTTTCTAAGTTCGATTCTTTTTAACTCTACACGTAACACAACCCATCCATTTCAAATTCCGTTTTTCTACTCAGGAAACCTATTTCTCTGAATTTGAAAATTTTGCTAGGAGCCGACTTATTGCCTATGGGAAAAGGCGATTCATTCAGTTTGTATAGGGAACATTTTTTTTCAGCCTATCTAGCGCGTAGCAAAGAACACTAGGTACTTCTACCTAGGTTAGGTTAGGTTAGAGTGGCAGGCCGCACTAAGTGCAGCCTCATTTAGGCCAGAGGAGGCCCATTGTGATACCACAGGATTTAATGACCTCACAACTACCCGTTGAACCAAGAGGAGCTGAGAATGAAGCGTTGGAGGCAACTTTATGCTTGTATTAGCGGTGTAGTTTTCTATGAGTTGAAAGGGCTGGGTTGGGCACGTACATATGAGGTGAAGAATTGTCTATTCCTCCTCCTCATCCATGCAGCTTCTACAGAAATCATTGAAAGGGAGGCCCAGTCAGGTACTTCTGTAAACCAACAATACTTTGACATATCAGTTTCGATTTTGCTTCATTTCGAAACCTGACAATGCAGCCCTAGCCGGAAAAAATGATTATACGAGTATGTAATCACATTAGGCTTTCCATTTTGGGTGATGAATAGTTTGTAAAATTCCCGTCATTGAATGATTAAATATGTATACATATTCTTAATCGCACGTGCGTCGTTTTTCTAGTGAACTTGTCCTGTATAAAGATAGGCTTTAGAAGACAATTGATACAAGTTTAGCTGTAAGTACCCAAATATAAGTACTCTCCCATTCACAAAAGTCAATGTGAATGGGAGAGTAAGTATAGCAACCCTTATCACTTAGCGGGAAAATGGCCATGGCAATATCAAGCGTTGCCAAAGCAGCGACAAGGTATTCATAGAAAAACCCATTTCCATTGTATTTGCCACTATTATGAGCCCCTCTTTAACCCTTCCTTGTTTGCAACCCCAAACGACATTTCATATACATACACTCAACCTTTCCATCTGACATCAAACTGGATATGAAATTGTTGGAAGCGAAAATTGTATTACTTTCTATAACCACCTTCCGTGGTACGCCAAATTTAGATTGGCAAACTTTGTGCTATAGCTTTGGTGACAGTTAGGTAAAATTTCAATAATGTCACATTAAAAGATTGTTAACAGCAATTCAAGTTCTACGTATGGTACTGTTACCAGCTACTCGCATGTACATTATTTATATAGCACAATATGTACTACATCCTAGGGTTTCAACTAATGACTATATAATATATCATCTTACTGCCTGTAGAATCATGTTCAGCCTTTTAGTTTTGTTAACCCACTCTCCGGGTAGGCCATTAAAGGCCTGTATCTTGTGACGGAATTGGTCTTCCTAGATACCTGAACCCCTCATTAAATGTCCTAATTGCTATAGCAACATAACACCGTCCTACAAATAACTACGTGATGACAAGGTGAGAAAATACTTTGAATCTTTACAGAGTTTAGCTGGCAGCATGATGTAAATTACATTTGACCTAACATGGTGATTTTCATAACCGCAACACCACACTAGCCCACCACACTACCACAAAGATTTACGTATGTTATTTCCTCATCATAGAAACCACGTGTTCATAAACAGAAATCCGAAAACCACACGCTATACAAATAAACCAAGAGATAATTGAGACCGGGCCATTCCACTATTGTGCACGTATGTACGTACATCAACATGAATTATTAATATTATCTGAAAATTTTATTCTCACCACCTACTAGGGGTAACCACAAATAATATGTACTTAATGCATACAATAGCAAACCATTCCCCCTGCTGTCTACAATTTGAACCCCATCTATGATGGTTCGTGTTGACGGTCGTTGAACATAATAAGCCAAATTCAATGGCAAAAGTTTTGGACAATGAATAATTAATTCTACGCCGATATTCTCTACCTCCTTGGAAAATCGTGTGTTTATCTGGGGTCTGGCTATGGTTTGCCGAATTTTTCACTCAAAAATGAGCTCCACCTATATAGCTCTGGTCAGTAGGGGATGGAATTGGGGATATACCCACCCGAGTTTCTTGTTATCTCATCTGCAAGAATACCCTCCTACATCCCGAATATAAGGCGCATTTCAGTTGATTAGGAACACTTGAGGAGGGGATGATCTCGCTGCCGTGATTTTAATGGAAATTTGCTCTTTTCGTCAATCAAAATTAAAATTCTTCGTGCGTAGTAAGGTAAGGTGAAGCTGATTACCTTTACGGAATAGAAAATAACACAAGGAAATTCTTGCGCTAGGCTTCTATTTGTGTCTTTCTACAATCGATCACTGTCAGCGCAGTGGATGGTCGTATTCTTTTCCTCCTCAGCTAATCAACTAGATACAAGATGAATAAAAGTCCTTGGCGCTCTGCCATAATATCTACATTAACAACTTTCAAGTAAGAATTCCGATTGTCGTCATAAATAAAAATAATAAAGAATTCCTCCAAATTTGCCCCATAAGTAATTTATATTTATATTGGGCAGTACTTAATCCTATGCCGTAGCTAACACGAGGGAGTGTTGGTCAAATTAGTACGCAAAAAACCGAAAAAATACCTCCCACGGGTATTTTACAATAAAGCCTCGTTAAACTGATGATATAACGGACTACTTTTGAGGGTGCGTACATCGTACAGCCATGAGGTGCATGTCCTTTTTCGAAATTGTCTTCTCATTAATACGCGGCTCGTTGAATGAAATTGAGTGCACACTCAGCTTAAATGAAGGATTTACGATTCGTGGATGTTAATGAGTTTGAATCTTTAGTAGCGTCCATTTTATAGGACGCGATGGAAACCGTTTTATGAGGCGTCATGCTTAACGAACATTATGTAGGAAGTGCACGTATAAAATACAAACAACTTTAATGTTTTTCAGTGAATTTTTTTTTTGTTTGTTTTCATTTCGTTGAATATAAGTGACCGTAATAGACATCCTGAATGGAATTTGAACAACATTCTGTTATGGGTTGTAAAAATGTAAAGCGGTGCCGGATTCTGCAATTCTCTTGAAGGGCTTTAAAGATACAATGGTCATCGATGACAGAACCACTTCTTGTTTGTTCTCGTATAGGAAAATGCGTTAAAAAAGAAAAACTGCGACAGTTCGGTATATATATTTTTAATTAACCTCAATATATATGAATTACTATAATGGCTAACTTTTTATTTTAATTCACTCAGACCAATCCCTGCCCATTGTACTAGCAAGCAGAAAACCCTCTTTTTAAGTATAGCGGTGGAGGAACTCTGATATGAATTAGTTTATCTTTAGAGTATGGCCGTCACCCGACATTAAAATCTCAGATATAATGTTCTTGAAGTTCAATACTTATTTTTTCCAAAATATTATTCAAGTTCTTAAAAAGGACAATATTTTCAAAATGTCTGTTGTGAGCTAGGGTCGAGCGACCCTGGCTTATGCTCACTATTGTTCGTCTGACGGGAGTGTTTTTTCCCTATCAGCGGATGCCTCCTGCTTAACAAATATTTTTATTTATGTCAAATTAAACCAACCAAGAGAAAAGAAGAATAAAGCTACGTTATACTTACCATAGACGGACTAAAAAAAAACTTTTATAAGACGAGTAAAAAGAAAGAAAAGGGAAAAATAAACGGAAAAGATGGACTCAAGAACTTCTGCCACTACCCTTGAGGAAAACGGGAAAGAACTCGAGAAACTAATCCAACCTAACCTAAACTAAATGTGTTCTAACCTACAAATATAAAACTAGGCCCTAATTTAAGCCTACATTATCTTGATTATGCTGTCTTTGTCCTGTGCCAGTGGTAAGGGTTGCGCAGCTTTTCCCAGGTCAATAAGGCCACTTCCATGACCTTCTTCTTTGCCAATGCCGATCGCGATAAAGATAGTGTTTTATTTATCCTTCCAATCAAAATATAATTTTAATTTAGCTTTTCTGAATTACTTTTATTTAATTTTATGCTGGTAAGCAATTTTAAAATGACCCCACGTTGGGCGCCATTGTTAAGAGTTCAGGTAGGTCACAGGGGCATCTTTGGAGTAGTGGAGGTGGAAGAGTATTGTTTAAAACAAAAAAAAATTGTGCAAAAAAAATTAAAGGCGGATAACTGACTTTAAATGACTTCGGACAACTAAATAATCAAAGGAAAGTAGAGAGCGAGAGGAAAGAAAAAGAAAAAACTCAATAATCTTTGCTCTACCAAGAAGGGACGCCGAAAAGTCAAATGCAATCATCAACTATGTATATTGACTCAATTTGGAAATAACGCCCTAAAAAATCTCGTACAATTTGTTGTTGCAAAAATTGTTGTTTATTTTGGTTATTTCCTTTCCAGGGTTCGTTTTTATGACAAGCAGTAAAGCCCAAAATAATAAGCGTTATTTCCAAATCGATTTGGGTGTTATTTCCTTGGGCGTTATTACCTAAGCACATATACCTATTCTAACCTATTTGACCTCTTTTTATCCCCTGCTGTCCGCGGTCGGTCTTCGGTAAGCTTCATGGGAAGGCAATGTTTGTTATCTACGGTGAGCATTTTTATTTAAACTGTTTGTCGGGCTCTTCCATTCAATCGCCTGGGTTTCTAGGCCGACAATTTTTTTTTATGCTCAAACTTTTTTCTAAGGAATATCAAAACCAATCAAATTTACCTGCAGGCAAAAATATTTTTCCCATAAACAAACACAAAAACATTTGAGATTCGATTTGCCTTGATCAAAGGTATACCTCTGTTCAATTACTTACCGCATGCATATTTTGTATCTTTCAGACCATTTCGATTTTCAAATAACTCTTCTGTTTCAAACGCACAGCCATGTTTACGTAGCCTAAGCGATTCCAAAATTCACCACAATAAGTCAACATATAAATAAAAACCTCGCCTGGCTGTTGAATTTATTTGTGGCATCAAACGGAAGTTAGACCCCATTCGCCATAGCGGTTTTGCTTTTGGCAGGAAAAAAAAAATACAAATATACGTGAACACTGCCACTGAATTTCCGACTGCAAACAACGGTTTTATTAACCGCCGGTATACAGAAAACAAAATAATAAGACCTAAATCGTTCCTGCCACAATGGGTTCACCCAGCGAAAGGACCACAAAACAAATTTCCCATTTCCTCGATTTTTGTTCCGCAACCAACAACGTACGAAGTCACGCTAAGGGATACGTGTACTATTCATTGAATTTTGTCGCATGGCTCAAAGGGTAATAGCCTGCTGGGGATAGGGGATGCCAATGCCAGTTTCCTGTTTTATAATTCGCATACTTTTATTTTTTACTTCGTAGAATGCAAAGCTTCTTTGGGGTTATGTATTCGTATAGTACTCAGGTACACCTTAATTTATGCATCAAGTGTGAAATTTAATTGTGAGCTGTAGTAGTCCTTGCGTGATGCGGTACTATGCGGTTGGAAAACTAGATCGGGGCGAATAATTAAACATTCTTCTATGTACATGACGCTAGGGTGTCAAAAAAAGTGGGACATTTCATTTAAAGTTTTAAATTTACAATTGGAATGGTATAGGGGTGTTTTGTATTGTATGAGAGGTAGTATTTTTACAGTTCTTTTGTGATTGCGAAATTTTAATCCAGATGAAGGTATTGTGGTTTCACCCGACTACGATTAAACAATTTAATCTATTAGTTGCAGGGTAATATACAGTAAGAACTGAGTAACAGTCCTAATTGCTTAAAACGCCACAAGCAATTATTTCTTAATGTTTTTCAGGATATATATTTTTGGCAAGGACAATTGTAAAAGTAGCAAATTTAAGAAATTCCTAAAATGCTTTTGAACAAAGGGTAATTTTTACATAAGTGTGTGGGAAATTAATGGAAAGCCATCAAAGAACACTATTTCGCAAGGGTTATGGCGCTGTTTTCCCTGAAGAATGTATTTATGTGATGTACATAACCTTAGTGTGTGGAATTTTAATGATGTTCTTGTATTTTAATTGGAACACTGGGTCTATTACACGTTTTGCAATTATTAATAAATTATGAGTAATTAGAAGCATAGAATGAGGATTGCAGGAATCCATGTCTTAGGATATGTTTACAGGACGATAAGAGTGTAAGTACCTATTTCATAATTTTAATTGAGATTGAATTTATTTCCAATCTTGCGTTAGGTTTTTTTTTTTTTAAAATAATTAAAAAATCTGTCGGCTTTTGTATTAGAAAATACCAAAATAATAAGGACATGTTTACTATACACTGAATTCAAAAACTTTCTTTTTCGGATAATTGGTTAAAAGAGTAATAAAGTTGTAGTTGCTGGGTGATTATGTGGAAGGGCGTATTCTTATAACAATTTATTTGGGTTCATCATGCCAATTTATGGATTGAAAAGCTTTAGTAACCGGCCGAAAATATTTACTTAATCTCATTAAGAAAAAGTGCTCCGTAGCGTAAAATTTGACTGAATGCAAACAAAAATATTGGAGAATAGAGTATCTGACAGACACTCGAAATTTTATTTTTATAAGCAGGTTTTATTTAAGTAGATTGCTTTAAAAATATAAAACATATACCCAAATTGTTTTAATTTTTTATTGAATTCGTATATCTTAAATGATTTTTATAGGCAGAACGCATACCTACGACAGACAGCTCCTCCCCTATATCACAATCGCAATGAATCAATCTGCAATTCCATAATTTCCTGATATTCTTTGTAGAAATTCTCCTTTACTTGCAATTCTTGCGCTCTCTACTCTAAGAACATCATTTATTTCTGTCCTATGCTCATGATTTTTTTTTTTTTTTTTTGGAAAAAATAAATAAATAAAATAGAACTCCTATTGATCTTGTAATTGGGCAGAATAATATGCCTATTCACTCTCTGGCTCCCTTCAAAGGGGCTGTGGAATATGCTGCTACTTTTCTGCCGTGTCCCCTGGTGCGTTAATCAGTCAATTTGTAAAGCACTTACAAAATGTCGTAATTAGTAGATAGTGAAAAGGGACAGAATTTCCAAGGAGAATAGGCCGCTAATGTGTCTATAATTAATTTGAATTTAAGTACCATGTCAACAGAGTGGTTTAAGGAATTTACCAGATAGCTGCTTCTTTATTTGAAAAATCATCAGATGACTGGAAAATTTCAAAAAGAAATGTTCATATACGTATAAGAAAAACTTACCTATAACATAGGAATATCCGTCCAGTGTCAGTACACACTTCCTAGTAGTTCCACCACTGGACGGATATCTCAGCGACCTGGCGAATAATCCCTTCGAGTATAATGAACTCTGTCCCGGACTGTTCATTGTACTACTAGTACAACTGACTGTACCATCGTAGCCGAGATTTTCACTGCTTATGGAACTATCACCACCGGTACCACCACCATCGATGTCACTGTCCGTTCGTATCGAAACGTCCTCATTCCACGAATCGACCGTTGCTGTACCGTCCACCTCCCAATCTCGAGCGCGATTCCCGTCACAACTATTAGTACTACCCACGGCTTGAGAACATGAATTACCCGGATCTGAGATGCACTTGTGTACGAGGTCCTTGGGACGTGCTACGAAACTGCACGGCAACGTTTGTGGTTTCTCCCTCTTGTGGCGACTTTCTAAGCTATTGTTCGTCGCTGCCGTCGTTGCAGTGTTATTTCTCTCTGCTGCTGTTGGTTGCTTCGATTGATATTGTGCAGAGTCTTCCATTATACGGTCCTATACCCTAGTGGTATACACACACATACACACAAAATAGCACTCTGATTTATATTGCACAAGTACACTACATTTTGTGAAAAGGAGTCCTTTGTCAACCACACTGGAGTCAATGTCGAACAATGGGTATTCACCCTTTTACACAAACTAAATAGTCGCCGTGTCCAATTTTGCTTAATTTATCAAACGAAAAGATCTTGTGTAGCAAAATGTCTTCGGTTGGTGTCACTTACAAAACGTTCTCAGTAGATGATGACGTGATGCATTCTGTTCGTGTCGGAGATATGGGAGGGTGGAAAACAACGTCACGTCACGAACCCGGTTTACCTGCCGTCAAATTCCTGAGGAACTCGCGTTTTTTTTTATTTTTCTTATTTTTGTATCCCTTTTTGCAGATCAATCTTTAAATCAAAAGAAATGAAGAAAAATAAAATGAGAATAAAACAATATCAAACAGAAGATTGAAAACCATAGGAATCCTCGATTAAAGTTTCTTTTGACGGCGAATCGGTGGGGAGCTGCAGCATTTTCGTGTATTCCCAAAGGAATTTTTAAAATCCATTGATATGGATTTCTGATAAGCGAAGTGATGTAAAATGGATGAAACAGGATTTAAGATAAAAGAAGGCAAACCCAGCACAGATACCAAACCGTCTGATTCTTTGAGGTAGCCCTGTGATGCGAAATATTTGATACGACTTCAAAAAATATTACGTATACGTCAGAGTGAACTCGTAGGTTAAAGGATTTATCGTTCGCGATTAAATTTCCCGAATTTGACATATGACTGCAGAAGTACTGATAGCGACACTTAATATATTAAAAATGAATCCATGATAATGATGGAAGTTCAGTATAATGCCCTATTAATTTCATGAACAAGTTAGCTATGACATAGACTTATTAAGAAACTGATTAAGTCACGTCTCTCAGGTGGGTGGAGGTAAAAAATGGAGAAAGATCCACGTTTCCCCAAAACGTGACTCTGAAGGATATGTTTTCAGTTTTTGTTTAGAATGTTTCCACATACATAGGTAGATATAATGTATGTATAATAAGAAATTTTGAGAGGGCGTAGATTTTTTTTAAATGTAGTGTACCTAACCTACTCTATAGTATTTTTTGAATATGCATGAAGAAGACATAAAACAAACAAAACATAATATAAGCTCTTTTATTTTGAAGAACCTTCAAATGCATTCGCTTAACTATTTGGTGGTGAAACGACAGTGTTGCACGAAAAATTTTCATTTAATAAAAAGTTACTAGAAAGTGCTTTCGGGTATAAAATTAATGGCCCAAAATACATTCTTGCACCTATTTTGTGTAAGATCTAAATATAAATACTTATTTAAGATTATGCTCTGAGTAATTTTTCATCGTACAAAGGATTTCTTATTTGACGTATGATTTTAATTAATTTATTGGGAGATTTCTACTTATAGTTACATTTCTTATAAACTAGCTATACATTTCAGAAAAAAGTTTGATCGCAACAAAAATAGAAAAGAGAGAATGGTCATATACAAAATAATAAGATAAATAAAAGATACCTAATAGAGATGACCAGTAAATAAATATATATATATATAATAAATATAAAAGAAAATTAATAAACAAAAAGAAATGTTTAATATTTTAGACAATAGAGAGATAATGTCTTAATTGAATTTAATATCTTGCTGGATTTCCGATTATTTTAATATAGCGCGGCAAAGGATTCCAAAGACGAGTGAAAAACGTAGTGCTCGGATGAGGTATACCACGATATTTCGAAAAAAAATCTCGAATTAATATTAATTTTGAGACAATGGTAACAATTTGCGCGCGACATAATTAATAACACTAAATCTAAATATGGTGTTAAAAAGTGAGATACCTATGGGGGGCTTGCTGCCCTCTTGCAACCCTCTGCTTGTGGTCACTGTAGGAATTAGTGTAGGTTATGCGATCTCGAATTTACTTTTTATTTTCGAGATTTAGTAGTCTTTCGAGATTTTTGTACATTCGAAATTTTTGTTATTCGATATTACGTCATGATCCCGCTCGGATGACAGGGAAGCTCAATGAGGCTGAATTAATTGCCGAAACCTTACCAAAGAAGCCGGCCACCGTAAGTCTTTTATAAAGATTGGTGAAAAGCAATAGTTTAGTGCGAAGCTTAAAGTACCTCCCAAGTGGTATATCGATAAGTTTAGTAGATAAATTCGATGCTATATCATATGTAAGTACGGAACGCGTCATTGCGAAGTATACAATAGAAGTATACCGCTGGATAATCCAATGAGTATGCCTTCCCTACAGTGACAATAATGCGTTGTATGAGGTTGAGTTTGAAAATAACTCCGAACTTCTAAGCGGATTCGACGTATTCAATATGTAGCTGTGCCCGAAACTTTGTTTGCGACGTAAAATTTAGATTTTGCTTAGTTTATTAACCTAATCACAGTAACTTAACTGATCATAAAGAGGACCTTATAGTTTCAACCATCTGTTGACTTCCTCAGACATACATTGTCGCTGTTGATTTATATTGGAAAACAAAGATTACTAATAAAAAAGTATCCTAACGTATTTAGTCGGTACAATGCCTTTTAAATTCACAAAATATTTTTAATAATACCCTTTGCTTAAGTATTGTATTTTCCTATGTAACATTTTGGCTACATGACATTTGGCCCCAATTGTTGTATTTCATTGTAAATTTTTGGGGTGATTTTTCATTTTCAGTTTGGGGCCATTTTTCATTGGGGCCAAATTTCGTGTAGCCTAACATATTGGTATCTGGGCTAGGTCTTAAATATAATCGCAGAAGAGGTCACATATAATATACCTATAGTATAAATATCTTTACTGGCGATAGCAACCCGTTGTCCATATCTTGGAAGCTGCCGAGCCTAAAAGAATTATTTATTAGAAACCTCTTTTCCCTCGAATATATTTATACCCGGTACCACACTGTGGTGAGGGTATATTCACTTTGTCATTCCATTTGTAACGCCCATAAGGAGGCGTTGTAGGTGTGACAAACTATATAATATTATTGATCAGCATCACTTTCTTAGTCGATCTAGCGATGTCCGTCTGTCTGTCCGTCTGTCCGTCTGTCCGCACGATTACGGCTGTAATTTAAGAGCTATCGACTTGAAATTTGGTACGTAAGCTTTTATCCACCAAACTGAGGCTAAGTTCGAAGATGAGCAAGATCGGATGAAAACTACTACTACCTCCCATACAAAAATATCAGATTTATATAGCTTTGTATGTTAAAAATTAAATTTAAATAGCTACAGTAAAGATAGCAAGTTTAAACTTTGCACATATTGTTTTAATAATATTTTAAAATTTTTGACAAAAAATGAGCTTGGTCGAATAAAAAGTACCCATACCTCCCATACAAATATATAATTTTTTAATACTAAAATATTTTTTTTATTTTAGAATAATATAGTACCGGGTATTTGAGCTTCGGCATAGTCGAAGATAATTGTCTTACTGGTTTTTGAAAAGCTTTCGACCAAAATATTTTTCTATAGGATTTGGTTCCTCTTTCGTAGGTTAATCCCACACGAGCTCCTTTCGCTGCGCTCCCATTTAACCGCGCGCCTTGAATATATATAGAAAACCAAAATGGAGTCGGCTTGGGCGAGCGAAGTGCTTTACCCAGCGACTTCCCTCCATGTCTCGCCAACCTTGCAGGGTCATGATGGGTACTGTAATATATTAAAATGAACACACGAGCTTCAAAATGGGAGCACGTCATTTAAAATTTAATTTTACAAAAGCAAGGTGAGTGCTATGCGTATTGAAAATTTTACGTTGTAATACATAAATTGTATGGCCGATTTTAGGAAAGGAAATCATGGACGGAAAGATTGATGTTGAGAGGATGAAAAATTCAATCTTTTACCTTTCATATTATACATAATAATTCTTCAAACAATTTGTGGACATGCGGTAATATTTAAAAAAAGTGTGTGAAAATTTCTTTAATTTTGGATGCATAAAAAAATTACCGGTGAAATATTTCTCGCTGTTTAGTGAATGTACCCAAAATTGTCAAATTTTTTTTTAGTGTTCTGGCAACATATACATTAAAACGTTAGCTTTGAACTATATCCATCTTGAATATACACATTAAACTAAGCAGCATGATTAACATAATTATGCTGTCGAGTGGTGAAATTGCACCTCGTGTTCGTGTGACTCCCGGGGATTGGGGATTATTGGACGAGCCCATGCGACATTTATCTTAATGCATTTCTGACCCCAAAAACAATAAATAAAAAAGTAATAGAATAAGAGGCTTTGCTATCACTACCTCTCGCGAACGTCTGACAAACATCCGAGGGTATAACTGTCGGAATAAAGCTTCTCAATGTAGACGCCGGCGCCCATACGAACGTCTTTTACCAATAATTAAATTTTTAAACGTTAAAATGGATGCATTTAAATATATTTGGTAAAAATTGACCTTAGACAACAATAAACTATTTTGCTTTTATAGAGTCTTTTAGCCATGCAAATGATGATTTTATTCCGAATATTCGCTAATTAGTATACATCAAACAAATTACCAAAAACATACCTACTCCGATTAATAAAATAACAATTAACAACAGTTAACAATACAACATTCGTACTCATCATGTCATAAACCACTCTGTAATTGAAAGCAATTTACATTTTCAACACTAAAATGTAAATGTGTCTCGTTAACACTAAAATCAGTCATACAAAAATATATTATAATGTATGCCATTTTAATGAATTCATTAAACATGCAAAAAGTTAAACCATTTATCAGCATCAACGTCAAAAATATTTTCAAATTGAACGTTATTACTATTCACAAACTGGTTGTCAGATAGCAGTTACCAGTCACTACACAGATTCTCATACCTAACAGTATTCCAATTATTATTGCATTCGCCAACAAATATAGTCAACCTGCCTTAGCTCAATTCATTTATTTATCAGTGTAAGTTTCAAATCTAGTGAAATTACAATATATACCCTTTATCTATATTAAATGCTTAAAAGACAAATAAAAAAATATATATACGCGCTGTCGCATTTTGTAAATAAAAATGCTCCTCTTGGATGGATCCCCAAAAAAGCATAAAATCTTCTGTAAATTCGGAAATACCAGAAAAATGCTTATATACGAACATTTTAACAGTTATATTCTTCATATTCAATTTATAACTCTATTGTTTTTGATTGTGACACTCTCTGACAATCGCACAATTTTGGCAGCATAGACAAACGTTATGGGAAAATTGGATATTATCCAATGGGGGTGTGGATGGAAATGAAAAGGAATACAGCCAACACAATTTATTTTTGTGATAGTTTCTTTTTTTCCTTCAATTGTATTCAATTCAAGTGAACCTCGAAAACAAAAAAAGGAAAAGGGAAGCACCCAAGTTTACCCTACAAAACAATTCAATTCGAAATGGCCCAAATCAAAAGGTCTGCATGTGAAGTGAGTTTCGAAGTTTTGTAAATATGTATGCATGGAACATTGACAGTTATTTTGCTTTGACAACTTTTTCTGTATTTTTTAATAGATAGAAGCATAAACAGTGTTTTATATAGTTTAGTTAAAACCGATTTATTTTAAAGCGGGACGCGAGCAGCAACAATACGAGTTTTGCTCCTGACAATTTCCATCGAATTTCATTGATGAAAGAACTGAGTCAAATAGTCGACAAATATGGTAGATGAATAGATGAATTTAATGAAACTATGTATCTTAAGTAATATGGAGTTTGCAAAGAAATAACTCGATTTAGATATACCAGACCTTATATAGCTCCACATGGTGTAAGCATCTCATTTTGCTTCTTCAGTGAATGAAGAGAATATACAGATACATTTTGCATCTGCACTATATGTAACAAAATTAGAGAAAATATGTAATGGTAGATTCCATTTTATATCTCGAAATGCATTACCTACAGTTCCCAAGCCAAAAAGTAAAAAGAACATGATATGACAAAAGTTAGTAACAAAAATCTCTGCATATAAAGTTTGTTACTTTATATTCCGTAGACTTGTCAAGAATTCCTCGAAAGACCCAAGCGCCCAAGCTTAGAGTGGCCTCAAATTTCATGAACCACATTTTTCCCAGTATCAGAATAAGATACAAACCAGACCATCGCAACAAAGACAAGTTTATGTGATACAACAAGTACACGCTTGCCAATTATAATAAAAAGGTTGTTGGCTGTGGTTGTGGTACAAAATTTCAAGGTAAAGTTTCGCATATAATTTAATAAATTCAAAACTTTTCCAAAAGAATCTCTTTTACACCCCTGCCTGTCACCGTGGCACTTGCATTCGAAACATTATTTCTAACTTATCCCCGATCACGTTGTAGCACTTTCTTAAATCATAACCCTGGGAAATCCTTGCTCGTACGTGCATCAGTTGGTAGATGGTGCATTAAGTATTCAAAACATGTGCTTCCTGCACTTTTTACGCTCTTCTACATTTTCAACGGAGCGAAACAAAAAACCATCAATAGATAGATATACATAGCGTTTGACCTCACCGCACAGAAAATACAAAAACTCGCTGAAAAAAAAAACGGTGGTGTGCTTCCTTCCATTTTCCAATTTCAAAATCTAATCTTCAAACCTTTTTAGGTGTGCACTGACACTAACACACATACACAGTGAACTCGTAAACCGTTCAGAACGAGACAGGATGCAAAAAGTGACTGCTCATATCGAACAATGGCAGTCATTTGAAAATTGTATCTTCTTCCCATCGTCACTTGGTGGGTAGGTATGCGCGCACTCAACCCTGTCAAAGATAAAACGTTTCACTAAGCCCATCATGATTGCATATGGTTAGAGAATGCAGGTTGTGCGTTCTTAAAAAAATAAAAATACAAATAAAAATAAAAAGAGAAGCGCATGAAAAATAGGATAAAGTGGTGAAAAGGAATCAAAAAAACAATTTTCTTTCCCCCGAGATAAACTGTCGTTGATTGGCATCGATGGACCTAGTGTTACACAATTTCTTTCCTTTTGGCGTTGTCGTTGTGTTATACAACTTCTGTTCTTTTAATAGGTTCACAACCGACAAATGGAAGAAAAAGTTGCCAAAGGAAAAATAAATTCAACCAGGACGCACAGAGAATCCAATTTGCTGAAAGAGTCGTTGAGCCATAACAACTTTGTATTTGCAATTCGTAATTGCCAACCAATTATGGACTTTTATTAATATTTACATTTTGAATAAAAATATTTCCTTTACTTTACATTTTGAATAAAAATATTTTTCGCTGCTAATTTTTTTTTAGTTAATTTTTGTGCTATTCAAATTGTGTAATTTTTATATTTCCTTTGCTAGTCATGAATACCCTGAAAAAGGTAAACAAGGCGATTATCTTGGAGACTATTTTGTGACAAAATAGAGGAAGCTATATAAAGGTAATCTAAACAAGAGATACCCGAATGAGTCTTCTTTTTTGGATTTCTATTTGTCTCTTTAGGCAATTTCCTTTAATTGTAGTTAGGAATACATTTTGAATTTGTTCAGATTTGCTCCCGTACCTCGAGTTCTGCGTTAGATTAAGCATAGTATAATCTCCGCCCTGTCCATCTCCTCTTTAAGTCGTCGTCTTCAGCCGTACTCCTCTAGAAGTTCCATCTTCTTAAGTTGATTCCTGAAGTGACCTGAGATCATGATTAGAACTTCACACATCGAAGAGCACAATGGCATTTTTAGAGCCATTATGAGTTGCTTTAAGTGCAGTGAAACAAATATCGGGCTGGTCCACATTTTTAGGAGGCAAAAGGCTTTCAATGCATCTGTTGACCTTAAAGCAAACTCACAGTAAATGTGTACAACAATAATTAGACACGTTGCCCGCTATTCTGGAATATGCTCAGGTCCTTCCAAGAATCACAGACTAGAAGGCATATCCCAGTTAAATTTTGACAAAAATGTCAGCAAACGTACCGACAAGTTGTTGCATTACTGATGAATAGATTCACATGGATCAGAAGCTATCGACGAAAGGTCTCATCTAAGCCAGGCTGAATCGTTGTCTCGGGGAGAGTACGATAACTTAGGCGCCAAAAATTGATAACGGTGTTTTGTAGAGGGGTTAAATATAAGCATTTTTTACTATGGGGGAGGGGGGTCTATCTCGCTTCGTTTAGGCGGGAGGGGAAATTAAAAAAAAATTTTTTTTTTTTCAAAAACTGTTAATAAAAATAACTTGATTTAAAAATAATTCGAAAGAACAAACTCTTGGCTTTCAAAAAAATCCTAAAGTCCTTTATTGTAGGTGTTGCCATTGTTTTTTAATATTTCATTTTCATTTTATGTTTCACCCCCCTCCCATAGTAAAAACCGCTTATATGTATTTAACTCCTCTACAAAAAACCGATATCAATTTTTGGCGCCTAAGTTATCGTACTCGTGCCGTTGTCTCTCTTTCCGGGTTCCAATCATGGTATTGTATTTCGGAAATAATGCTGATTTCAACAAACCAACAAGGCCGAGTCCTTAAGGAGCGTTTTAAATATATTTCACTTTCCTAAACTTTATTAAGTAGGTACTGCCAAATGTAATAGTTCTTTCTGAGCTGACATACTTTTTAGACAATTTCTAACAATTAACAATGGTGTGTTTCATATACCCGTGCAGACACCTTTCGAATGCAACTGCATTATTCTCAGAATGAGTGGGCTATCCGCGTACACTTCACTCAATCATATCAATCCCACAAGTAGCCTTTTGGCTACACACGCGATCTATAGCTCTCTCGAAAATCAGAGAAGAAAGGCAAAAGTATGCCATTCGAATACCTCGGAGGCATCAGTCATATCGATCACACCTTAAAATTGCACATTGCACGCCATCGTATCGTGTCGATGCACCAAGTCATACCAACCAGATTCCTCTAACTAACCGGCTCTACATTAGCCAGACACGCCATTTGTGGCTGTCTGCGGTGCTGGTCGCTGATTTGAATCTCTCTCTAGGGAGAATTAACAAAACGCGCCGCATGGTATTCGATTGGTTTTTGGTGTAACCCATTCCCCCGCCGAGCCGCCTTCCAAATCATTTAAAAGCACAACAATATACATATAGCACTCTGTCACTTATGCGACCAAACAATGTGACTGACAGAATTGACAGTTGTACATAATTCGATCATACGCTTTTGGATCTGTACCCGTGCGTGTAGCAAATGTTTCTTTTGACTTGGTAGCACAGACGGTTGCAGGCTTAAATAATTCATACTTTAATTACAACGAGATGCGTGTGCAAAGCAACGAATCATTCGCATAATCGATTATCGCCCCAAAAATAGTCATACGCGCCGTACCGTTCTTGAGGTTCAATAAAACCGCGAACTATCCGAATTTGTTAAACAACTCGGAACGACGGGTATAACGATTCGATTTGATTACGCAACGACAAACTCTCATCTACTACATACCTTCGTAAATCATTTTTAGATTTCCCTTGCTTCGGCTATTAGCGCGTGTTAATTGGTTTTCTTGGTTGGATGCTTAATGGTTCACAATAAAATGGAATGTTTTAGCCAACACATTAATCGGCCCATGGCAGCAATTTTAGCGGATACAAAATTTCAAGTTGCGATCGAGATGCTTCCGATAGGCCCAATAGCATATTGGATTTTATGTTTATTCCATTGATTAACATAATAATTGTTGGACATAGCTGGTTATGTTTTTGAAATTCATATCTTTTAGGTGGCCGAATGGATTTTTCGTACTTCCTACTCCTAGAAAGCCAAACAAACAATGGCATGGTATAATTAACTTTTATTCAACAACTTGAATTGGATTTGTTTTTGAAGTGTAAACTTTTTGCATAATAACGGTCGAAAGAAATTTGCATTTCCAAATTGGACAGATCTGTTGGGGAATTTAAAAAAAAATCGCAAATGTTTTTTGTTTGCTCTTAGGTAGGTACAGATATTCATTTCAAATCATATTTTATGTGCTCTCCGGAGGTGTCAAAAGCAACTATGGTCACTAAATTTGAATCAAAAAACGTGCATTATGGGTCAGCTGAGGGTTGAACTACATACCTACGCGAGATTTCTCCAATCCATGATTGCACTTATGTTTCTCATGATACCTTCAAATGTTGCTAAATTGATGAACTTACTATGGGTTAAGACCATCACGATATCTCCGACCCTTTCAAATTTGTTTTCGGATTTTCCTGCTGAACTTACCTACTACCAGTCGCTGGAATTGCGGTTCAGCTGCTTGTCACTCAGAAAAAGTTCACTTAACCGGCGCCCACCACTTTTGTGAATTATTTGACATTTTTTGCATTTGAGGCAATTTTACACTAAATCGCTGTTGACATTTTAACAATAGTGTTCCTAAATTCCGTCCACCCAACCTGGACGAAGTGAAGATAGCCATATCTAAGCTTAAGTCCAACAAAGCCGCTGGACCAGATGGCCTAACCGGCGAGCTGTTCAAAGCGGCAGGCGATGACGTGGTTAGGGACATGCACAAATTCCTCGGTAAAATACGGTCGGAGTGAAGTATGCCCGATGAATGGAACCACAGCATTGTTTGCACTATCCTGAAGAAAGGAGACCCTCTAAACTCGCCTACAAGATCCTATCCGCCGTGCGTGTGAACGCCTGAAGCCTTTCGTCAACAACCTGATTGTTCCTATCAGTGTGGCTTTAGGCGGCAGATCTTGGAAAACCCCAGGAACTTCAAATCGATACCAACCACCCTTTCATTAATTTTAAGGCCGCCTACTTTTACTCGCCTACGCCGAAGACATAATCAGCAGAACGCAGCGTGATGTCACTGACACTTTCGTGAATATGGAGATGGAGGCGGCGAAAATCGGTTAGGCATAGTCATGAGGGCAAGACAAAGTATATGCTGTCAATAAGAAAGAAGAAAAAACAGAATGTCACTATAGACAGGTATAACTTTGAGGTAGTTAATGACTTTGGCTAAATAGGCCAATGACAGCGCTGAGAAGAATAGGCCTATTTTAGTAGTCGCAAATGCGACTGCCGCTCCATGGACAGATCTTTGATTGTTTATATGCAAGCTGAAAGGAAGCTGCAAGTAAGCGTACAAAAAGTAGCAAAAATGATGAAAGCGTGCCTTTGAAGCGCAGCTATTAGGACAATGGGCATTAGTTGTGGATAAGTATATGTAGTTTTCAGATAAGCTGATAAGCCAGATCAACTTGTTTTGAAAAAAAATCTCAATTTTGTTGAGAATATTTGTATAGTATGAATACGAAACTCCAACTTGGTGTCCAAGTATATTTGTAAATATTTTATAGCAGGTTCCCAATTAATATTTGTATCAACTAACAAATAGAGAAAGTTTAGGGTGCGACCCCAAACTTTCTTTATTTGCGGATGCCTTATTTGTTGCAGCGATTCTATCCGAAGCTGTGAGAATTACCTACCAAAAGTAAATTTTCTACCTTATATTAACAATTTTATCTGATAAAATTTGTTTCTGTTCCAGACATATCTAATGTTTAGGAAATTTAAAATGGAATACTACACGATTACGAAGTGAATAAGCGAAAAAATGTTATAATTATTTTTGGAAAATGGCCGGGAAATAATTTAAAAGCAACATGCATATGTACCTGCAATTTTATGGACTTTGAATTGTTCTTTAGCTCCCACAATTCGTAATTGGTTGGAGATGTCAGACCTACGGAATGACCTCGTTATGTAAGATAAGCCGAAAACAGCTTGTTTCTAGTCATAAAACATCGGATCGACATTGATGTCGTTAGTCCGATTTAAAAAAAGGTCTGCATTTATATCCTTACACAATCTAGTTGGTCAAACATCTGATGACCCAGCAAAAGTACTACAGGGCTGTAATGTAAAATGTAATGTAAAATGTAAAAAATGAGCCAAGTTCTCTTGACTTGGACTTGGCTCATTTTTTACATTTATGTTTTTGGTGTAATTTCACTACTTTTTGCGAAGTTCTTTTTCTTATTAGACTTCACAAACAGCGTTGAAACATCTTCGCTTTTTAATATTAAAAATATTAATATTTCAACAGACACTGACTAGATTAACTTCTATTAACTTCTATTGATATTTTAACGATTTTTTTTAATTTTTGTTAGGTATTTCTCCTTTCGTACAATGCAGGTCCTACGCTCTACCAAATTTCAACATTCTACGGCAATGGGAAGTGGCCCAAAAATAATATATAAATATAATAACCGATTTTCAAAATTGGGCGGATACCACGCCCCCTGAATGGAAAATCTCAGGTTTTCACAAATGCTATAGAGATGAAATTTGGTGAGGTCGATCTTTTTAATTTTATTGAGCGTGGTAAATGTTTCAAGTTTGAAGTTTTTGGCTTTATTGGTTCCGAAGATAGAGGGGGGTCGAAATCAGCCTGAGTTTGTTCCTGTAAAAAGGGGGAGTGCCTTTACTAGGGAACTTGGCTGGGGCACTACCGTGCCCTTTGAACTGAACGAATTTGGGAACAATAAAAGTTGCAAAGTTTGGTGGGTACAGAATCTTAAAAATATTCTGCATGAATCCAATTAAAAGTGTCTCGTATTATATTCGCACAAAAAAAAAAAAAAAAATTAGTTCAACCATATACAAAAAGTATGTCTGAATGAAAAATAAAAAATATTGTATCGTTTTTCGAATTAAAAAAGATAAACAAACCATTATTGTATAAATTATCTATAGCCAGGATTAATATAAATTCACAAAAAAATGCATAGTAATGTAAAAAGTACAATCTTTATACTCTGGTGGCTGACATTGTTTTATAATATTTAATTTATTTTATAAGCACCAAGTGGATAAATATGTAGTAGAAATAATTTAATTACGTAAATAAATACTTTTAACGATGCTTGCAATGCTACTAGCATTTTGTGGGAAAATTAATATGGAAATCTAAAGCCAATCATCATGCAAACACATTTTTCTATAAATATTACAGTGATTTAATTAAATGAATAAATATCCCTTGCAACCTGATAAAAGGGATTAAAATTGAGTTGATGAATTTTTATCGGCACGTACTCGCATATATTTTGAATGTATTTACGTGTGTGTGGGTTTTTTTTTAAATAAAAATAAATACAGCGAGTAAGTATAATGTTTGTTATTATATTCAAAAAAAATTCAGATTCTATTATGTATTTGTATTTATGTTGCTAAAAATGTTTTGGCATTGCTCTGATATTTCATACCACAGATAGACGTATCTAACAATAACGTTGAGTGTAATGTATTATTTATACGATACCTCATAGTACCTACCTATCAAGAAAATGAAATTTAAGGAAATAATGTACATTCTAACCTATTAGCATACTCCATACTGACATGTAACAGCTACGATTTGCAAACTCTTTCCCCAAATTTTATGTCCATTCAAGAGAGGCGTTTAGCTGAAAAGTTACATAATTTCTACCCCTACTCAAAATCCTTCCGACAGAGATAATAAACGTTCCATTCATGTATCTCACTGCCATTTGCAGGTTAAAACTATCCTGTGGGTGTTTTTCCTTTCATCCAACTAACAAGTCATTTACTTTGAGAGACTTTAATGTACAAGGTACACGAGTATACCTAGGGCTACATAATGTATGCATAACGTTAGAGTGCTATATAAAATTTGGGAGCCTCCGATTTTATGGTTTCTCAAAATCGTGAGGTGAAGAATTTTCTGCTCCAATTTCACTTATGTTTGTTTTTTTACGCCTCCGGGGGTTTGCCCCTTTGCGTCTTTTGTAGGTAACATTGTTGCCTTGAACATTCCCTTTGTTGTTTCGAAGGGGTGGCGGCGGCACGGTGGCCCACAAATAGCTACACTCACTCATGTACACACATGCATTATAGTTATTTTCAAATGTATAGGGAAATCAATTATGCTAATGGACTTCCTAATCAAAGTAAATTTTATGCTTGTGTTCGCTATTTTTCGAGGTTTTTTGATTCCTCAGCCGAAACGAAGAAAAGGAATACCCGAATTGTTCTTCTTCATTGTTCTTGTGGCTCTGAAGTGAATGGGAAAAAAAGAAACGAACAGCTATGGCGTAAATGGGAATAGGATTTTTTTTTTACCATGTCCCTATGGAGAGGAAGATTCTATTTTGGAAGGGCAAAAAGACAGCATGGCGCATTGCAGCGTAGCGATGAGTTGAAGTCGTAAATGAATCAGTAAATGCGATACATTTCCAGGACTAACACTAGGCGTTTTTCACCAAAAAGAAAAAAAATGTGGTAGGTATAGTAGGTATGTATGTAGTACATAGGTTTGGGAAATAAAAGACAGTAAAATAGATGGATGAAAAAAGTAGTGGATCCGACAATTTATCAGCCTCTTTTCATACTACAACTGAGTAGGAGATCTATGGAGATTATAGACTGTCTTTAAAAATACGCGATGTTATTCAAAAGTGAGGGGTTTTGGTATGCAGCATTAAATCTAAAAGTCTCAAGAGCAAACAAAATTTTTTTTTTTTAAATTATGTGTTTAGTCGGATACTTTGATTTGACCTGTTTACAGAAAGACATTAATGAAAGTACCTACGTGCGTAGTTTATTTTACGACAATTTATTTATAATGTCCTTTTGTTTGACGCTAGCAGTGGGAATATAGTAAAATTTTTTTTAGATTGATTTTTATTTCGTCATAAAATTACAAAGGAAAGCCATCACACAATTTAAAATACATAGATATGATATATAGCCTGGGTATGTATATCTTTCTACTGAAATAATCTTAAATATTTTAAATTGTTAGCGTGTGCTCTTGGCTACGAAAGCTCGTGTAATCATACATTATGACACCTACGTATTCAAGCTCACACTTTTAAATATACGGGTGAGCTGCGGGGGTCTACCCCGATATCTCGAAAAAAAAAAAAAATATATCTCGAAAGCAAAAATCTCGAATGTAAAAATCTCGAAAAAAAATCTCGAATTTAAAAACTGCAACACCCCTTCTTGGGTTTACTGTCTGGCTATGGGATGGTTGCAAAGCAAAAACCTCGAATTTACTTTTTGTTTTCGAGATTTTTTTCGAGATAGAGTCTTTCAAGATGTTGGTACTCTCTAGATTTTGACCCATTCGAGATTTTTGCATTCGAGATTTATCAAATTCATTTTCGATATTTTGACCATTCTAGATTTTAGTCGCTCTAGTTAACGTCATGATCCCGAGCTGCGGGTGGGCCATCTAGTGGTTTCTTTTTAAAGAATAGGTTATTTTGACACTGACAGCTGTTTCCCGATCGAAATCTTGAAAGAAAGTCAGTATCATACCTCCGCGGAACGAAATGAGTCGTTTTACGCTTGAACAGCGTTGGGAAGTATTGAAAACTTAAGTGAGTGTTATGTAGCCCAAACAATGCGCTTGTTGAAAAGGAGTTTTGGCCGAAATGAAGCACCCAACGCGCCTGCTGTACGAAAGTTTGTGCAAACGTTTCGTGAGACTGGTATCACTCGTCTTGTCGATGTCAATTTCGATTTGACCCCTTTGGACCTTTTATTGTAGGGAAACGTGAAGGACCGTTGTTATGCCAACAATTCGGAAACGATTCAAGCACTTAGGGCTAATATCATCCAAGCAGTCCGTGAGCTACAGCCCCGAAACCATCAACAAGGTCTTGGAAAATTGGAGTGACAGAATGCACTCAGGGGCGTAGCGAGGGGTCGAGCCTTGGGGGTGACTTTCATTGAAATGCCGACTTATTTCTGGAATTTGCCGACTGTATAGGTATTCATGAAAATCGGCCCAGCGGCTATCGAGTTATATCTAACGTCATCGAATTTCACCCTATAGAAGATGTTTTTTGTATGAGAGGTCCCACGCCCCTTTGTCCAATTTCGACCAATTTTCACAGGAAATATCCTGGGCCAATACCTATAAGATCAACTCTAAATTTAAGCTCAATCGATTCGGTGGTCTTCGGGATATAAGATTTTGATTGTTTTTGTTTGTATGGGAGGCGCCATACAGGAACACCCCTGGACCCATACCTAAAGGACGATTCACATGAGAGCGACCTACGATCGAATGAATATTCGCAAGTTTTGACAGTCCGTTCACATGAACACTTTTCTAGGTTGCGGCAGTTCGTAAATTTCAGCCATCAGCTGTATTACGAAAACAAGTTTATAAACATTTTAAATAGATAACGAAATTTCTTTTTCCAAACTTTTTGTCGCGAACAAAAACGCCCTTGCCGCGAATTGTCAAAGTTCGCAATCCACATCAATAAGCCCAGTTCCACAAACTAGCGAATAACAATATTCCTTTCAATTTGACCTCAAATTAGAAATGACGACCGTTCTTTTTAAAATCGAATCGAAACTCGCAAAATTTTAAGGATTTCAGTCATCGTCCTTTTTAAAAACTCGCTAAATTTTAAGGATTTCAGTCGGTAAATTCACCGATGCCAACCTTTTTAAAATCGAATCGAAACTAGCCAATTGAGAATGCCGACATGTAGGTGTACATTTACAAGTTTAAGACCTATACTATATATAATGAAAATCCAAACCTAAGACCTAATTTTTGAAAATTATTGCTCGTTGATTTGACGACTCTTGAAGAGCGTGGAATTCCATAATAAAATGGAAACGAATTCGGCGACTAGTTGGTACAAAAGGGTTGAAAATTACGAAAAATCAAGGAGTTGACGGAATTGAGTATACCATCAAGGAAATTGTTGAAAGAAACATACAAAAACTAGCAGCATAAAGATGATGGACAAACACAACCGCCATTCGTATATCCAAGGCACAACCGGGAACTAACGAAATTAAAACTAAGCCGGATAGCCCTGAATTGACTTACTGAAAAGTAAGTAGGCTAACAAAATCTCAATGTAGTATACAATACATCAAACAAGGAAGAAAATTGAAAGTACATTTTAGAGTCCAAAATAATTTTTTTGTTTTAAAAGAAAAATACTTTGAACTCTCTTGAAGATTGCTTATTTGCTTATGCTGTAAACTTAAAAATGTCTCATCTCAAACAATTTTAAATTATCAATGAAAGTAGCAAACAAAAATCAATTGTGTTATTGTTTGGAACTATTGTAACTTTTTGCTTAAGCCTATTTGGCACATCTGGTCTAAGAAGAATATCGTTAACCCTTAACCCCACCAGAACATATTAATAAAATTGATTGATTGTGCGTATGACCATATCCGAATTTCTTTTTTCTATTTGGTAATGTCCTCATACCCTACACAATAAAACACCTAATGGTTTTCATTAACTGTGATTTATTGACATTTATTGACTGCAGATATCCAAAAACTAAGCCTACATCTTGTTTGTGTTGATAACGTCAATATATGACGTTTTCGTCATCTCCCTCCACTCCAAATGGATCGATTAATAATTATTACGAATAAGTTTCATGATAAACAGCAGCGATTATCTACTCATTATCTCCTATAAAGCTATCGCAAATATAGTCGAAAATCAAAATATATAGAAATAGCAATGACAAAAATGCCATCGTGTGAACACATCCACATGAAGCCTTATCTGACCTTTCCGTTTGTGTATGTAAAGTAAAAAAAAAAAAAATCCATCAAAACCAAAAAGTCTATGTCAGAGAGACTAATTACTGTTTGTTTGGAGACAGACATAAATAACAAAAGCATGAAGAGACGCTATAAGGCACTATGAATCCTTATCGAGCTGCCGCTTTTGTATAAAAGGTGTATTAGGGTCATTCAAGACAGATACACGTAATGGGTTTTTTTTATTGCATTTTCAGGGAAAATATCGTTAATTGTGGAGAAACTTTTTCGTCACCCATTTGCCGGCCTTTCGTTTTGTGGTTTAGGGGGTGGCTTAGTTCTATTGTTAAAAGTGAGAAGCAATTGTGTTTTGCGATCTTTTTTCCCAATGGGAAGGCAATAAATGTTGTCCTAGTTGGAAGGGAAGTGGAATAAGGGAAAAGTTTTGTTTGCAGAAGTTTTTTGTACCCTATGAATTTGAATGCTTTTAAAAAAGTTGTATTTATTCACAGGTGGATGTGGAAGGATGGGTAATTTTGTTCTACCAATGGGAGTTGAACAAATGCATTGATATACTTATATGAAAAGTTTTTTACAAGTACCTACTGGTGCGAGTGGACAATGAATATACAAAGGATAGCAGGTTTCTAGATAATGCGAGAAGGCAGATAAGTTCTGTATGACTTATCTACTCGAAGCCTTAAGAGAAAAAAGGAGTTCAGTGATGGTAGGTACTCGTTATATTTTTGGTTTTATTTAATGAAACTAATGAAACAATTTTCCAAAAGTCTGTGCAACTACTTGCATACTCTGACGTAATCGACATCATTGGCAGAACACAGCAAGCTGTCACTGGTGCGTTTGCAAGTATCAGTACAGAGGCGGTAAAAATGGGTTTAGTGGTGAATGAGAGCAAAACGAAATATGTATAATATGCTGTCAACCAGAAGGGACACACAATATCGACGAATCGGACAGAACGTCAGGATAGACAACTATATGTAACTTTGAGGTAGTTCGGGTCTTTGTCTACCTCGGCTCCGCTATTAACTCTGAAAATGACATCACATCAGAAATCAAGCGAAGAATTACACTTGCCAACCGCTGTTACTTTAAAAAGGCAATTGATTATAGTAAGACTTTGTCGAGAAAAGCCAAGGAGACTCTATTATAAGATCCTCATCACCCCAGTCCTGCTTTATGGCGCAGAATCATGGACGTTAACAAAGGCGGATGAAAATCGCCTTCGTCGCTTCGAATGCAAAATTCTTCGAGTGATTTTCGGTCCCGTTTGCGTTGACGGGCTTTGGAGGAAGATATTTAACAGCGAACTCTACGAGCTGTACAGCGACATCGACCTGGTCAGAAAACTACGTAACGACTAAGATGGCTAGGACATGTAGAGCGAATGGACACTAACCTCCCTCGGGCCCGAAGAGTATTCGATTCCAACCCGGAGGGACAACGCAGTAGAGGAAGACCTCGCCTTAGGTGCCACAAGTGGAAGGTGACCTCAAGCGACTTGGAGTGCGGAACTGGAGGCGGTTAGCCAAAGATCGTTCTAACTGGAGAGGCGTGTTGGTTGAGTCGCCCAGGTCCACCTCAAACTAATCATCACCTCTCATGAATTTTTTAGCAAAGGGATGTTCTTGGAATTGGGCCAGAAACAACTCGAGAGAACAATCAATAGTTTACACACACTACCTAATTCATTATCAGACACCAGAAAAATTGACAGTCAATTCGCCGTAATTAGGAAGTGAATCTCACACTGCAGTTCATATCAATCAACCAAGATCCTATCACTTAGGCCAATTAAGCAGCAAGCTGTAATCAAAACGCTTCTTTTTGTTGATTTCGCAGATTTTATTGTTGTCATTTTTTTATTATTTTAATATCTTTCTCGGAAAAGCCGAACGTATAACGGTTTGACAGCGCCCCACGATGCTTGCAGGTGTGGTGTTAGGTCTGTACTTAAATTGTTGTAAGTTAAAGTCGTCTGGAAATATGTCGCTGGAAAGCGAGCTCCAAAGATTATTTGTCCTGTAGCCAAAGAAATTTTGAAAAAGTGATGGTTATTGTAATGGTCTTCTACGGGAAGGGTCTGAGTCTGAGGATTGATCCCCGGAAAAACATAAATTACATCTTAAGGTTTGTTCCACCATACGAGAAAAATGCAGGACGTTCTTATCAAAAGAAGCGTTTCATTTAAAAATCTAATAAAGGAAGAAAATTGCTGCTAGCAAAATACGATATTACGAAAATAACTGATTTGGCGATCAGGTTTAGAACAATCATTGTGAACTATTAATCTGTAAGACCCACTATATTTTGTGTCAACTACTAAATAAATGAAAAAAAAAAAAAAAAAAAAAAAAAATACTACAGTTGAAACAAATCGACATTTTTTTCTTTATCACATCCAATTTATTTATGTCAGCCCAAGCAGCCCGAAATGCCAATTTTATGTTGATAAAGCCAACCATTCAGACTACAGAACCTTTTCGATGAATAAACTTAAATGTAAAACAATCAATTACAAAAGTACACGCAACTATAAGTACAATCTGGATAAGATTTAATTATCACATTCGCGTTAAAAGGCCAATCATTTTCTTGCCAACATTTACTTCCACAGCAGAAATTCAAATATTCCACCACAAATTAAAAGTTTACTTCAACAATAGCATCTCCTTGAAACACCAAGTGCCCAAGTAGACTGTTCCATCGTGTCAACTTCTAAAATCGTAATCAAATACTGTACTCGTAGAATCCTTTCATAAGTTCAATTTAACTTTTACGTCAAAACAAATTGATACCACACTCTTGCTTCAAACCGATTCACATCCATTTATCTTATGCCTGACCTTGGCATTTTAAACTCTCCCCCTGGGCGAAGCCTCTGCCATTTTAATTCCACAGCCGCAATTACATTTGTGTTTTGTGCGCGCCGCCGTCAACCTTCCTGACGCCAAACGCCTCAGATTATTCCTTAATCAACTTCTTGCAAGCAGACATAGAAACACACGCACGCACAGACAACAATCCAGCACGTATTATCCTTTTCAATTATCCTCTGGTGCCGTAGCACCATCGCCATCTCACAGCCAAATGCAAAGTCTATGTTCGTTTAAATGGATTCCTGCTCTTAGCCAATGTGGGGTTTTTATTCTCAACCATCTTGGTCGCAATGGATTATTAACTCAACCGCGATAATCCGTATACCCTCCCCTAAATGGCAATATAAAAGGATTTAACACTTTGCCATATTTCGTTTTTGGCTTACTACAAACTAGTGTTTATATGTACAGCCAACAATTTCAAGTCTTCATCTGATGATAGGGGCCTCGGGGCGCCGCAACCCGTTCATAATTATTAATTCCGCTCACAATTTTGGACAACAATGGTTGGTAACAACATACTCCATTTTCCAATGAAAATGACAACAGCAGAGAGAAAGCATTCGAACAAGTAAAGTTTGCTTCCCCCGAGGGTAAGGTGAACATCATTAGCTGTACAACATGGCGTATACGTAATATTTGGATATCTCTTGCCACACAGCATCCCAATTTATAAAGCGAATTAGACATAGTCGGAGGTAAATTCTGTAAATACCTCTGTTTGTTGTTTTCAAAATGATATTCCATGTACAGTAAATGAATTGAAAATTGCATTGCACAATAAAACCAATGGTATTGCTGGGTAGTCGGAAATATTATGCCGGAAATCGTTTTCAAATACCTTCGGTCTCCTTGGCCCTTTTGTTGATTGCTGTTGGTTTGTCGGTTGACACACGTTGTATTATTAATTTTCATTTTCAGTAAAATTTGAATTGCAAAATATGTACAAGTGCTGCTGTGTGTAATAATTATTTCTCCCATAACCATAGGTACCTATACACATCCATGCTGATGACGGTGTGGTTGTAAAGCGGTGACTCGTTTTTGTTATGAAATTCTCATAACGATGCGGTCGAGACTGGGGATAGATTTGTAAAAAAAGTTCAACAAATTATTGTATACAATTAAAAATTCTTGTTTGTGTCATACTTGGCATTGCCCTCGAGAGAAAAGTTTTTTTCAGGCATTTATAATGGAAGGATGTACGGAGGAGTCTTAGTTATTTTTCGCAAACGGTTGCGGAATTATGTATAAATCAAGCAGTTGGTATTTGAATTGACAAAAAGTAATGGGCAACATTTTAAGTTGAGTTTTTGATGGCCGATGGTTCCTTTTGGAGAGGTCCTTACATTTTTTTTTAAAGAGGGTATACTACTCTTTTAATGGAAAATGAGGATAGATATGCTAGGAGATACCGATGCAAATTGGTTTAAATGTGAAACACAGAGTTTGGTAAAGCATTCCACAATCCACATTCGTGATGTACGGCTTATGAATGAATATCTATATTTCATAATACGAACGAAGATAGGCTGAATGGTAAACTAATAAGCATTCGTAGCATGGCGACTATTGCGGTTGAATTGCTGAAGGGGTGGAATGCAGCTGTCAATTTCGTTTGAGCATTGTTTGTTAAAAAGCGATAAAACAGCCACAGACACGTAACATTTCTGCGATGTTCAAGCGAATTAATAGAGTTCGCGATATTTATGTCTCCGATAAGTTTTAAAGCACGATTTTGGATCCTATCCAGTAGGCGCAATATGGTTTTGGGTGCACCAGATATGACAATTGTACTCAAGTTTTGGGCGAATGAACGCCTTGTATTTTGTATATTGTAGCCAGATCAGAAGGGGTAAAATATTTCTTGCACCGTTTGAAAAAACCTAGACATTTCGCAGCAGTCTTGGCGACTACGCGTGTATGTGGTCATTCCAACCAAGGTTGTCATGAGCGCATATACCGTGAATGGAAAGTCTTTCGGTTTCGGTGATGCAAGTGCCATTCATGGATAATGGCTGTAGGTTCGGGTTTCGCCTTAGAGACAGCATTGTGTTTTTGAAGCATTAAATTCCACTCTATTGGCTGAACCCCATTTTAAAATGCTGTCAAGGTAGGAATTTTATGAGCTTAACATACGTTTCCGTTCCAGTTCTACGGCCGAAGAGCAGGGACGTGAGTCCTGGAAAGAATATAAAAAGCTAAGAGTGCTGTCATCAGCGAAGGAATGGATTGGATTAGAAGTTAGAAATAGATTCGGAGACAGAACGGAGCCTTGGGGAATATCAGCATTTATATGGTGAGTTTCAGACTTGAAACCATCCAAAACAACTTGAATTGAACGACCAGAAAGGTAGTTTCCAATCCATTGAAGCTATAGTCCATGTTTGCTATATTATCGCATAACCTGATATTTGGTTTTATAGCGCGGGCTTAGTTATAATGAAGCGTTTTATATATCAGATAGACCCCAAAAACAAACGAAATGCCAATAACAGCTGGATTTCTTAGAGAGGCTTAGAGTGACTTAATATCGTTTTGATAAGAAAGCTGTTTCGCAAATTGCGAATACGATAGCCTCGAAAATCTCAGTAAATCTCAGTTAGTTACAGAGTATACAAATTGTGAGCATCATATAACATGTCATGAAGATTATATAATTTTCTTAACCAAAATAATATCGATTACTATGCATTTATAAATCGATGTAGAAAACGAGCATCTCTTGAGACAGAAGGACAGTGATGGACCGAAATATTTTGTTGCTATCCCTTCTCTAAGTTATATAGTTAATAAATTAGTCTGTTTTGGATATGATTCTCAAGAGATATTAAATCAGTCAATACAGCCAATTCCCTCGTTAGATGCGTCCTGCGTTTATTAATTAACTTATAATTGAGGGGGGCATACTTTTATAATAGAGTGTGAACTTGCATCTGAATGATAGCTTGCCTCAGAATATAACTATTATCAAGGCGAATCTGACAAAATAGGTACAATTGTAATTGACAGCCAATTATTCAATTATTCTTATTCAATATAAAAAAAACCCTATCAGGCAGTCCTATCAATCACCAGCCACACACAGAGACTTACCCTATACAATCAAAACTTTTGATTACCTACCCTGAAACAAACAACGTCGCATTACATCGCCAAAAATGTACTTCGATTGATGGCAGTTGCAGTTTGTATAATGTAAACTGATCTGATAAATAAATCACTTCAAAACATCGAAATTGATTTGAATTTTTTGCGGGTATTTTTGCTCCCTCCGCGGACACAGCCCATGAAAATAATCTATCTAATGGTTGGTACAAACAATCGGCCCAACTCCAGAACAACGAGGAATAAAAGTGTGATAAGGATATCCACGTTTCAAACTTAAAGCAATTTGTCTACCGAAAGTATCAGCTTTAGATACACGATAGCAAGGAGCTTCGTGTTCATAGTTCAGGTGAGCATAAACATCCCCAAGGAATTATGATTGCTCCGAGCAAATATAAAAACAAATCCATTGATGTACAGTGTATGTATACCTATCGATTCCCTCCGGTCAATTCAATTCGATCGGAATCTATTCATTCTAATGGGTTCCTTGGAATCCCTTCTTACACGCAAAGCGGATACAGCAAAAAGTGTATCTATCCACTGCCATTAGGGGCCAAACGGACGGAAAATAAATACAAAATCAAACTGCTATGACATCGTTGGGTATTTTTTATTTTTTTCCGGATACGATACGTCCTCTGTCTTATATTTGTTATTTCGCTTCGTTTTCGATATGTGACATCAAGAATAGTCTAATATCCTATTTCGTTCGATATTGTCTTACTATTTTGAAGGAAGGACAGAAACAGATTTTCTCGTTTTTCCCTACAAGGATGTCCTTGAATCATTACAAAACGGATATCACATCACCAATGGTCGTCGTCCATTAAAATATTGCGCACAGGATACGAATTACTTTCGTAAAGTTGTTCCTCCAGAATGACTAATGCACAATTACAGTGCGATAGGAATGGAGCTCAGTCCTGTTCAAGGATCTGCCATAGGTTCTAATATTGCAAAAAGCATTTAAGAAGGTCGCCTGGGGTCTGTGATGTGTGTAAACCTTCGCAGTGTCACCCACTCTTGACCTTAAATGTGTGGCAAGGGTTCAAGAGGGATGTACTTTATGTTTCATTCGGGATTGAGTATGCAATTGACTTTTATGTTAAACCAACTTTATTGGTCACACTTGGGGTAGTGTAAATTTCAATTCAACAGCCCGACATATTTTATTCATTAACAATTATTATTGGAGCGGCGAATTGTCGCCGACAAAACTGCAAAGGCAGAAACAATTCCTTTGGGACCGCTGCTGACGGGAGAATTTCCTGACTTCTTTCCTTTTCAATCCAGATGGGCGTGAAAGTTTGTTAAAAGTCTTTGGGGTTTTAATTAACTTTTATAAGAGTTGGCTGACACAATTGGGGCACTAATTGGAATTCACTTATTTAAGGATGAAACGTAAGCTATTGAACGCAAGTTTTTCGGTTCATTTTGAATGATGGCGAGGACTTGTGGAGGAATTAGAGTTGTAAAGTACAGATAAAGGGACTTTAAGTTACAGAGACGTCTGGTAAATTAATTATTATTCGAATGGCTTACATTATTATTGCGGACAAAAGGAACATTTAAACGATTTTTTCGCCTTTCAGATATTTCAAAAAGGGATATGAAAGCCATAATTATTTAAAATTCCTTTTGCCACTTCTTAGATATCTAAGAATTAAGATAATATATGGCTTGGTTTAAAATGGAGTACTGCCTGTGTGCTTTGCACTTCAAGGTCGCACGACGTTTTGACTGAGAATGTAATGAGATTCGTTTTCGCTACTGAAGGTATAGTCATATCGAATAAGTGATATATCACCTTTTAGCAATTTGTCAATAGACCGATAAAGTAAGAGTGGATGAGTTTTGTACACGATAAAGTTTTGGTATACACTGCAATATCTTATGGTAGTCACAAATGATTTTTTGTGCAAATTCTGTCGAAGAAAGCGTATTCAACAAATAATGCAATATGGAATCCACTATCTGTCAAACATTGAATACAGTGCTTCCGATACGTCTACTCATCATTGTCTGTTTATTATATAGTCTTAGAACTAATCAACTTGCAGATCCTTTATATTTTATTATATGTAATCAGATTATGGGACTAATCGACAAGGCAGCACATCATGCTAGGTATATCCTGTTTCTTGCTGGTGGTAGCGTATCGCAGACTACACAGATTTGCGAGGTAGTATACCAGTATACCAGTACAGGCATATTTAGGTAGTCTCGAAAATATCTTATATGGACAGACGACAGGATACTCGGGTTCCGAGCTTCCGAAGTCTCTCATCTTGAAGAAAGCTATATCTCGGACAACAATTCTTCGACAATCTCGGCATTTTTGAGATCATTCGATCGTGAATATCATCGCAATGGGCGTACTTTGACCCTAACATAACCTAACTCAAGGTTCTACTACAGATTTTTCTTCTCCACTCTTAAGATTTGTCTCTTTCTTACTGCTGATACATTTTTATATATTTTGAGAGAGTTTACCTGTTGATTAGTTACATGTGAGTGAGAGAGTTTACATGTGATTAATGCCTTATTTTCCCAAGTCTCCAATTTATCTCACATTTCATGCACGACTATGAAACCACCCGAACTAATGCTCATCACTTAAGAGTAGCATTCTTCAATAGACACAATTTTAGGGACTACAACTTAAAACAATTTAAGTGCAGAATTTATATCTATCTGCAAGGGTTATAGCTTGCTTATAGGGTTAAAAAAAAGCTTCATAATAATGAGTGAAAGGCTGTTTGTAAATAAACTGAACCCATAAACTTTGAGCCACATTCATAATTCTGATTTTATTTAAAAACTGATCTTATTGAACGACTCTAATTCTGTTAATAGTATTTTGCGAAGCCAACGAAGACTGATCTCTCAGAAACATTCTCCAATATTTAACAACAAGTATGAACTCAAATGCAGTTTACATAGAAGTTTAAATATAAAAACCCTAACCACAAGACCAAGTAATTACTGCTTCGCCACCCAATCAGACAAATTGTCAATTTCCTCTACCAAAAAACAACGAGCATATACGAAGGCCAACTTCTGTCCACCCACAATCAGAAAAAAGTTTATCTTGGGATTAATTAGGCCAAAGAACAAATATTTAAGTAATCTCTTACTTAACTCATTTTGTGGAACCTGTCCCAGGATAAATGAGTATTTGCTTCTCTTTATATTCGCCTCCTCACCTCAGCCAATATTTGCTCATTGTTGTGACTGTGTTAATGACTTGCGCCTGGGGAATTCAATTAGGCATTCGAGTACCTCTCAAGTTGTTTGCCACAAAATCAACCGAGGTAAATTTCTAACCACATTGTACATTGTTTATTAAACAATTAATGAGTAAATAACTAATAAACAGAAGATGGGTACTTTACTGAGAGTATTTTATTTATTTTTTATTCAAAGCGTTGTTTTTCCTTTTAACCTTTCTAGGAACGGGATCCTTTTGATGGTGGAAAGCCTAAGGGCAACTAAAATACGATCACATTAAGCCGAAGGAAACAACGAAAATAAGATATCTAAATTGCGGTTGAAATCAAAAATCTTCTCACACACCAGATAATGGAGGAAACGAAAAAAAGGAATAGGAGTAGCTATAGAATATCAGCACTTAAACGAAAGGATATGAAATGGTCCTTAAAAATTCATAATTAAAAAGCCCTTCTTCATGTTATGGAGAGGACTGGCGTAGGTTTGTTTGTTTTCTGATTAAAATTAGAAACGTTGGTGGTCAAATTCATATCTTAAAGCCCCATTATGCCGCTGTCAGTCTGTGAGGGTTTATATAGGGACAACAGCGTTAGTCATAAAGAGGTGGAGCATTTTGAATGAAAAGTGAAATTTCGAAGAGGATTTTTCTAGGTTCGTTGATTTTTTTCTTTTTTATTTTTTATTTTTTTAAGATACAAGAAAAATAAAAGAGATTCGCTTAAATTACTCGTACAACCTTTTTAGATCGAAGCTGAGTAAGTAATCATCTCAGTATTCGAGCCATTCGTTCAAAATATGAACTCTCAAACAAATGAGTGATTGTAAGAAGTCTTGTGTCCTACTTGTATTTTTACTTACATTGTTTTGTGTACTTTTAGATGAAACTGTGAAAATGGAGGGAGATATATGCTTTATTAGGACAGTTTTCATTCACGAATTCTCTATTCTGACATCGACTATAATAATTAGTACAGTAATCTGTTTTTATTGCAATGATTTCCTAATACTATTTCAACAGTTCGTTAAGATAATAAAATTTAAAAAAGTGAGTGAACAAGAATAATACTACAAAACAATACATACAATAAAGGATTACTGACATTTAGGGCTCTACGAAATAACTGCAAAGGAATTAACTCCAAATGAAATAGTTCCTAATGAAGGAACTTCTAATAATAAATGCAATAACTCCAAACTTTTTTAATGAAACAAGTCCTAAAGCAAATTGAAATAAGTCCCAATCCAAAGTGGAAGTAAGTCCAAACATTTAGGAGTTAATTCATCATGAATTAATATCTAATAAGAAAAGATGAAAAAAGTCCCAAAGTGGTGGAAAGCAACATTTGTATTTATTTAATGAAAATTGTTTACATAGTTGTTATTAATTTCCTTGATTTCTTGTTGGCCAGGATAAACAAAAAGGGAAATACCTGTAGAAATGTAAATATAAAAATGTGCTCTATCTTATATGTGGGTTAGCGCGAAGGGGGGGGGGGGGGGGCGCGCGCGGCGTTCGAGGCGATCGCGTCGACCGCGCCGCCAGCGCCGCCCGCGCCATCCGCCGAGGGCGATTAGTTAGATGTACATTAGAAGGCAAAATGTTCTTACAAATTGCTATTTTAAGACAAATGAAATAACTCCAAACATAGATGAAATAACTCCCAAAGCCGTGCTGATGAAATAAGTCCTAATTTGCACTTATTTCATCTGCATGGCTTTGGGAGATATTTCTTTATGAAATAACTCCTAACACTAAAAGGTGTTATAAATCCAAAACGTGATGAAAAAAGTCCCAACACTTTGGAGTTCTTTCACCTGCAATACCTCCTAAATTCATATGGACATTTTTGGGACTTATTTCATATATTTTTTTTGGAGTTAATTCCTTTGCAGTTAATTCGTAGAGCCGACATTTAGACCTATCTTCATAATACGTCAATATCTATTTCATTAATCTTAATTCGTACACCAAACTTATTTACGTTTTTTCTGTAAAACCACTGTTTTGAGTCGACTTACCGGATCTGAAACCAAACTAATTGTTTGAAAAAATAAATTTACCACAATCAACACCAAGATTATGAAGATAAATCAAACTTTCTATAATTACAAGCGACATTTTTTACAAAAATTCTAGAGATTCCATCACTGGTGCAAGAATATTTTTGTTTGGCTAGTATGTAGATACATACTGTGCCTCAAAAAACATTTACAATAGATTTACATTACATTTACGTACAACATTTGAAATAGATTTGTTTTTGTCAAAAAACTAACCAAAACTATTTATTTCAATTTTTTGATTTGCTGTTATGATTTTCGGAGCAAAGTTCACTTAGCTTACGCAGATTTTGAATTTGTCAACAATTTATTTTTTTGAATATTTCAGTAAAAAGGCTTTTATTCATACCAAAAAATTGTTAGTGCACCAACAAAATTCACGTACAGAGATGGTAACTCTGTTTATTTTTGGTGTAACGGTGATTTTCCAATGGAAAATGTATCAAATGATTTCGTTGACCTCAAATTTAGTTAAAAGTTGCGATTAGAGCAGCCGCGTTGGTATCTTATTTGTCTCTAAGCGAATTTGTAATAAAATGGCGACGTCACACTCAAAAGTTCCTATAGAAATAAAAAAAATACATGGAAAGAAAAATTGAGAGAATGGTTAAGGTTGATCCAAAAATTAGCGCTCCCAAAATTGCTGCTGACATCAGCGTTGTTCCGCAGAAATTTTGGAGTTGAGCCATTCTCCGAGCCATTTCACATAAGTTTGAGCCACTTTATTTATGAGAAAGGGGGGGGGGGTGCTTAACTTGTTGAGATTTCTTTCAATTTTTTTTTTATTTGGTAGCTCGCTGGAAGGCAAAATCATCGAAAAACATTGCAGAACTATTACGCGATTACGGGATGCTTCTGGAAGAGTGAGGGACCTTAAACCGATCTAAAAAAAACTCCAGAAGTCGTTCGACTAATATCTAGGCAATTTATTTTTTTGAGTCATTTTAAAAAATTGAGAAGATAAATCCTCCGTTTGTCGGATTTCTATAAATTTTGATTGAAAATATTACCTACTTTCTTGGTCTTAGCTAACTCTTATAGATCAATAGGTCTTACACCCGCCTTAATATCCTGATTACATTGTTAGTATTTAAAAGTTCTGTTATTTCTAAGTTAACACGGTTAAGAAGTCTACTTCTGTGCCCGTGGAAATGTTTTCCTTGTCAGCAATGTAAACCGCTAAAGTACTCTTTCAAATAAGCAGTCCGAAACTTGAAACAGGAAACACACAAATAGATAGATACTTCTAGCATAAGGTAACTTCAAGTATCATCTAAAGACGATGAGATTTCTGGATAATGAAGCTTGCAGGCCATACCCTGAAGACGTTGAAATCGCTTCATATATTCCGCAACAAGAGTAAGACTATTGGGCTCAAAATGGTTAGTCTACCAGAGAATCAACCCTCAAACAGATGCTGGCTCTAATACGGGGAGGTACAGCCATAATCCATGACATCACTCTGAAGGATATAGACAAACGAAACAAATATTCCTGATGTCTGTCAGAGATATTTTTGTTACCTATATTTAGATGGCGCTACAGTCCGGGCTACAGTCCGGGGTACAACTGTCCCTCCGGGTTGGAATCAAAGACTCTTCGGGTCAGAGACATGACTCTGTATAGTTCGTCTCTAATGGGAAACATTTCTATACATTATTCCCGATAGGAATTTGAAATGCTGAATGAGTGCGTTTACTTGGTTGAATCGCTTTAACCAGCGATTGTTTTGTGACGGGGTTGGTTCAGTTGAGTAAATTTAATTTTTTTAACATTAGTTTTTTTTTTTAAGAACGAAGTTTAAGTCTTAAGAAAAATGTGAGCCATTTCTCTTTGGCTCGGAGCATTGAGCCAAAGTTGAAATACTTGAGCCAAATTACCCAATTGGGTACTTCAGCACAACGCTGGCTGACATTTTAGAACATCATAATTCATAAAGTATCAGTGAGCGGTCAAACTGTTCGAAACTTTCTACACACTAGGGGGTATAATGGGAGTATGGCAAGGAAAAAACCATTTATTTCCAAGGTTAATGTTTGCAAACGCTTGGACTATGCCAATAATTTTGTTAAAAAGCCAGATGATTTTTGGAAGCAGGTATTATTTGTATTGATGAGAGCTAATTCAATATTTTTGGGTCCGATGGTAGGAGGTTTGTGTGGCGCAAGGTAAATACGGCATTGGAGGCAACAAATTTGCAGGTCACTGTGAAACATGGAGGCGGAAGTGTTATGGTCTGGGGGGCGATGGGTGCTAATGGTGTCGGGAATTTAGTTTTTATCGAAACAACAATGGACAAACATGCATATCTTCAAATCCTGAAAGAAAATTGAAAAGCCAGTGCTGACAAAATTGGGTTGCAGCACGATTTTATGCTTGTACAGGATAATGATCCGAAACATTCTTCGATGCTTGTTAGAGAATGGCTTTTGTATAATGTAAAATCAAACTTACCTCATCCTCCTCAATCCCCGGACCTGAATCCGATTGAGCATTTATGGGACATTTTGGGAAAAAAGGTCTACGAAACTCAGATAACCAGCAAAAGTCACCTCAAAGATGTCATTAGAACGGAGTGGAACAAAATATCCGCAGAAGTCACCTCAAAGCTGGTTCTGTCAATGAAGAATCGCCTAAGAGAAGTCGTAAGGGCAAAAGGATGGCATACACACTATTAGTATTTAATCAACTGATGTTTTAAGACACTGTACGACATGTGCAATTTTTTGTTTCCTTTCTATTCTTCTTTCTTTGTTTTGTTTTTTTTTGGTTGTTATTAAGCTTAATATAATTTCAGTTAGTAGTGTATCTAAAACAAATTTTTATAGATACTAATAAAATGAAGAAAAATTAAAAAATAAAATTCATTGGAATAAAAAAAAAATTGTTTTCTTTTGAAAAGGCAACTGTACGTACAATTTTTGTATGCAGTGTACATGATCATTTTGGAAAATTGTAATGCTTGAGGGATTATCGGTGGGAAACTTTGGCTCCGGTTTCGATTATGAACACTAAGCAAACATTTTTTTTTATATTTTTTTTTTTAAATTGACTTATTCTAAGATGTACTGTAAAATAATTTTTCGGCGGAAACTTTATTTTCTATATTTTTTGTTTTTAATTTTCACAGAAAAATACATGTATTTTTATTGACTGAAAATATTAAACCTACCGCTAAATAGCCCAGAGTAAATATAATTAAACTTTAGCTCCAGGCGCCTGCCAGACAGTTGTTGACACACTCTTAGCGGAGCGACGAAGTCGCGTGAGCGGCTAAACCTAAACCCTGCAAAAAAATTGTTAAACTCCTGCTAGCGAGCGAAGCGAGCCACCCACCCCATACTTTAAATACACCAGACTTTCTTACAGGCGCCTATCTGACAGTTTTTGGTATAGAATTATTCAGCTATGTAACTGGAATGAGTCACATAAACATAAAAAAAAAAAAATCATTTCCTCAAGAAAAAAATTCTATATTAATGTTTTTAAGCCATTTTAAGGCAGAAAAAGAATACACATTTTTTCAGTGTTCATAATGGAAACCCGCCCCGAAACTTTTTAACTATGTTTTTTCGTCTTTGTTTAGCCGCCATTATTTGGATTTGTTTGACAATTGCCAATTGACAATTTTTTTTTGAGCAAATAACGTTGGAATAACTTGTTGAAATTATTAAAATATTTTTTTAAATAACTTTTCAAACTAGAAACCATTTAAATAAATAAAATCTGTAATGCATGTTTTTAAAACATACTAAATTATATAAAACAAATTTTCGTTTTATCATAAATAAATACTCTAATTAGAAATATTATTAAGCACTTAATTCCAGTGCTTAATATATCCTTTTAAAAAAACAAGAAATAATAATTATTGAGCAGCACCGCCCCATATCACCATCAACAGCAACAACTTAATGAGGAAATTTATTTTGTGGCGTTTGTTGTGCGGCAGAGGCATAATTAGCTTGCTTAAGTTATGGCCGGAGCAGAGTAAATACGTGTCTAAGTCACCACGTACGTTAGAGCCGCATAATTCGTGCAAACATTTATGTCGCTTTATTAATGCTGATGGATAAGCTTATTTCTTTCCCTTGGAACAAAAACATATAAATAACAGTTTACCACAATACTGTCTATAGGACGAGCATGCAGTTCCTTTTCGATTTGTTACAATTACCATTATAGTGTTGGCCAATAAGTGTATTTATACACTAATTGGTACTATGTATACTAGTGGGTTTTTATTTTTAGACAACGACTTGTAGTGCTTACTTTATACATATTAAAGCGAATCTCATGTGGACTGTATAGTTAATGTGAATTTCATACTAGTTAGTTAACCGCATCAAGGGTGTAAATAAATTGAGGACGCAATAGGACTAGGTCAACCATTCGTATGACAGAGTTTTATTTTTTGCAACATACATTTAAGAAAGTTTTGCAGAACAAGCTATATGTTTTTCAGATGTTTGCAAGAGTTAGAAAGGAAGGAAAAACATTGTTTTGAGGCCAAAAACTGAGCCACTGAGCCATTTTTACCATATCCTTCAGAAAAACTGTTGGATTTGAAGTTCAATACTAAGTTCAATAACCGTTTTTATACCCTCCACAGGAAGGTATTGTGTTATTCACTTTGCCATTACATTTGTAACGCCTGGTAGGAGTCACGGGAGACCCCATTAAGTGCATATATTCTGAATCAGGCTAAAATTCTGAATCGAATTAGCCATGTCCGTTTGTTTGTCTGTCTGTTGAAAACACGATAGTCCAAACAAATCGATCTAGGCGAATGCAATTTTGTGAGAAGACTTATTTTTACGGTCATCAAGTTGGTATTAGAAATCGGCTATATCGACCTCCCATACAAAATCAATGTGATGCGTAAAATTGTGGAAAGGTCAATGGTCCTTTATCAAGTATAGTTGAGAAGTAGCCCGTATTTGAAATCCAATGTACCAAATGTTTAGCTTTTGCACAATTATATAGTTTTAATATATTCCATTGCAGTAATCAAAACGCTCCAATATTTTCGGTTGCCTTTTGGCCAGAGATATGCATTTGAAATATTCGCCTACACCTTGGACAAGAGCATGCACAGGTATACCTACTTATTTTTAAGAAATTTTGACGGTAGGTATGACTACAAATGTGGGCTAAGCAGGTTTTAGCATAGCTTATAGTTTTCCATAGATCTATCCCTAAATTGGGCATCACATAGGTGTATTTATCTCTTCCTCATCAGCTTAATAACACTCCTTTTCAACTAGCTGACCTTTTATATTCATATCTAATTCAACATAATTCAATCCAACACACTCAAGAGCATTTCATTAATCCCAAATTTTAAATAAGGCTAATTACCAGCTGACCTAAATTATCCCAAGTCTTTGAGCATCGACCGAATACGTATAGTCATTTGGCTCAGTCTTCGCTGGGCATTAGTTTAAATTTTAAAACTGACTTCAGGCCAACAGTATTAATGCTTGAATTTAAGTGCACATTTTCATCTCCCACACTACAATGAAAATCAGAATACCGTTTCATTTTCAATTCTTTGCTCGCAATTGAATTATTCATAATGAAAATGAATTCCTCTTCCAGTTAGAGGACGAAGCGGTTGATTGAAAAGTTGCGTTCTTCCATGGGGTATATCATTATTTATTAATTTTCAACCTGATTACTTATTCTCAATCTGAATTTGAATTAAGTATCTAACTTTTGTTTTATCGCGCACATCTGGGAAAAGAGAAATCTAAGTAAAAGCGACAGCAAACTTGACATACAATCTCTTAATGAAACAAAACACAAGAAACTTTGTAACTTTTACGCACGATACATACTAAGGGTAGTCTCCACTATTTTGTCACCTTTACTTCGGCAGGTGGAAAACAAGACAAATTGAATCTCATTCACTCTCGAGAGTCTTCGAGTTGTCCTGTCGAAATATTATGCTCTTCTTGGCAGACATAAAGCTTAGATTCAGGGGAAATAACAACAGAGAACCTTTCGCATTGAAAGACCAATAAATGAGGTGGGAACAGAGGGCTTCAACCGGCTGAGTGGCATTCAATCTTACGCATGAATCAATGTTGGGTTGGTATTATTTTTATACACATGTGTCCCTAAGCTTAAAAATAAAAAAAAAAAATTAAAGAAAAATAAAAAAGTAAAACAATAAATAAGCCAAAAGGAAAATAAATAAAAAATTGCTGTGTGGGTCCAATGAAATTACAGCACTGGAGGATTTTGATATTTTCTTTATCAGGGATTACTTTGGAAATTCATTTTGTCACAAAGTAATGGAAACTTAACAGAATTTGAATATTACAAATAATGAAGTAACTTTTTAAGCGGTAGAAAGTATGCGTAACTTTTTGTCAGGCAATCGATTTTATGGAAAAAAATAAAATAAGCAATGGCAACAGCAAGTTTTTCGATTCGTGCTTCCGCATTCACATTTTTATGATCATAGCTTATGTTGTGTTTACTTCTTGTGCACTCACTGCAATAACGGTTTTGTGCGAGTACCTACTTATTTCTGGTTGAAAATTTGAATGAATCTTGGCGTTACCATGAAAGGAAAGGCAGGTGAGTGGTACTGTCTACTTTTTGTATATCCATCTGTAAGAGTATGTATGCAGCTTTGATTGGAATTGATTGATTCGGCCCTGATCCCAGTATTAAAAAGGATCCATGACAGCAAACTTTATAGTTTTTCAAATGACATTTTGTGTCAAATCTGATGATGACTAAGTTGTGTGAAACCTAATGCGGTCTTTCTCTAAGCTGACGCAAGCCAAAAATATCAGTAGGAAAAGAGACCTGATAGGGCAATACGGAGATACCTCTATGGTGCATGGCCTTGACAATCGTATGTTTGGATGTGGAGAAAGCAATCGATAGGGTTCGGGTACCATTTACCCCGAAACAAATATGAGGATGCAATAATGGCAAAAGATAAGCTGGAAAGGTGCGGCTCAGACCAGACAAGTATTACACAGTCGCAACGATACTAAGAGCCTCAGTGAAAAGGTAGGTTTTGACCCCCAATTGACATTAAATGTCATATATCCTAACATATTCTGTTAGAAATCAAATCCAATTGCTTGGCGGGGTAATAACAAGACCAAAATACTAGGCATACTTACAAATGACTTCTGTAAGAGCTGAAGCTGTAGAACACAAATTGTGTCACTACCCAGCCCTCTAAGTATTGCATGGTAGTATGATTTAAGAAAATTCATCAACAGATACGAATGGTTTTATAAGTTGCATGTCCTACCGTGGACACAATGGACATGGAAAAATCATATGGTTGAGGTTTTATTCCAAAACCAGAAGTTTTATGACTTAAGACTATAATGTTAAGCCCTACATTATAATATATATTTTATGGATGAGCTGAATGATACATAATTTCAAATCGAGGTGGCAGTACACTCGTTTCACTTCAGGAAGGCTTAAATATAAAAATCTATTATGTGGCAAGGGTCAAAAAGTGGTACTTGTCAGCATATTTGGCTAAAAAAAAAAAACAATTATAACGATTAAGAGCGAAAGTGCATCAAAAGCATCAGGACATTCGAAAATGATTCACTGTCCGCAATTTTACAAATTTCAGAAATTCCTCACTTCAATCTGCTTTTTTTTCCCAAAATAATAGACACACCAAATTCATCCTAATTGACTACATTGCATCATAAGAATTTAGTGTTTAGTATATTTTGTACCGTAGTAAGCTGTAGATCGACAATTAAAAAAAAAAATTACAATACACTATATCATTTCAGATGTGTCATTCACGCCAACATTTCACGATAAGTGACATATTTTCCCAAGTCCGCCATTTATACAAAACGTCAATTGATCGTGCTTTCAAATTAGCAAAAAAAAAAAAGTGTTAATTGTTACCTACTCTACCAAGAGCATAACCAAAGCAGATACAATATCTACATTCATTCTGAACACTTAACTGATTTATATGCAGCATTTCACTTTCGTAAGTACAATTACAAGTTAATCCGAACAGCAGACTAGCGACTCTCTCATAAGTAATAATCTGACACGAGTTGTCAGTATTTAGTTACATTGTACACACGTCATGCATGAATTACATAAATTGTATTTAAATGGACAAAATGTAATTGCCACGGTCAAGAGTTTTAGTTGCTAATGAAGTTTTTATGGCGTTACTCTCCTTATTTGGGGGAGTTAATGGTACAAGTGAAGGTACTCCATTTGAATTTTGAAAGGCCAGCATAACGAAGCCACGATTTGGATATTTTCTCGTGAAAGATATTGCCCAATAATGGAGAATGCCTGATAGCCATTATGGGAATAACCTTTTCCAAAAGTGAGGGTGATAGCTGTCTTTTATTGCATAAACTCAGATTTTAATGTTGACATTTACTTCAGTACCTAAGTATTTTAATCCTCGACAATTTTAATGAAACAAGGTATTTATCTTAAGCCGCAATCACATTGAATGGAATCTGGTAATGGGATATTTAAGACGCGTCGATATTTACATAATATGGCAGCAAGAGAAGGTCAACTTAGAGTGAAGGCGCATTGATGGTCTCAGCTAAGTGCAGTGTCTCATGGTTCCCTTGTTATTGTCAGGTCTATTTGTTTACAGAAACTATTTAACAAATTCAGGTGGTTGTCTTTACTTTTTTTTACAAATACCTACATATGGTATATTATGCATCTGTATATATTTACTTCGGTATACTCTTGATACTATTTTACAGCTGTTTAAAATGCCGTGTTTGCCAAATAATATCGCAGATAAACTTATTCAAACTAAAGCTTAGAGTTCAGGAAGGGGTTCCTACTTCCTAACACTGTGCGGTTTTATTTAAAAATAAATGCAAACCGCCGTGAAATTTTATCGACCCAATATTGCTAAATTGTACTCATTACAATGACCGCAAATTAGCAATATCTAAACGACCAACTAATAAGCGGGTATAATGTATCTATTTCGTGCAAAGTATGACAAATTATATACACACCATTCTATACATCACAATAGACCACAATAATAGATCTATGTAAAAATAAATGAAAAAAAATAAATATTTACCTTAAAATGGCTACCTTTGTAAAGCTGTTATTATTATTTGAGTACCAGCGATGACCGCGAAACAACCACAAGTACAGTTCCGAATCTACTGAGATTTCTTACCTTAACAAAAGCTGTATTTTAACAATAGTTCTTCTATTTAACTTATAAGTAAAATTTGCTTTGAAAATAATGTCAAACAGTGAGTTTTATGGTAAGAGAAAACGCTTCTTGAATTTATAATTTATTATAGCTAACACAGAGTGATGTCCAAAAAATTAAATACACCTCAGATGTGGTGTTGACGTGTGGATATAAAATGATCTAGTATTTATTGTTATTGTCGGCCAAAGTAAACAAATATGTTTTTAAACTGCGTGGACATTATTGGGTGCCTATAATAAGCCAGAAGGTGTAAAAAACTCATTAAGAAGACTTGAATCGGAAGGTTGTTTGTGCATGCGTTGATATAAACAACAACGCCAATTATTATTGTTTGCTTACATTTTTTTAAAGTTAAAACGCGCATTAAAGGTCCTATTTTTAAAAGACTTCTGAACTCATAAAAAGGCACAGACAAATGAAAGTAAATTTTTCTTCTTCTAAAACTACTCCTCGACGTAGTTGGTTACGTATTAATTTATAAAGGGATAAAGGGTATCTCATCGCATGAAAATGCGGGGTACCGCTGTATTACATTGAGCCAACTGATCTGCTGAAAAGCGATACAAATTTGAAATAAGCTTAAAGATATTGATAACTGCTGATCATATATATTTAGCGTCACCATCGCTTGTTAAAGCTTTTTTAGACAAAATGTATTTGATTTAACGCCCCCAGACTCCACCAATTACCAACTACCAATTACTGAAGCTTAAGAATTACATCCATTCTAAGGTCTAAAACTAATCTTAATCACTCTGGTAAGACAAAGTTTGTAGCACTTGATATTTTAAATACATTTGACAGTGTCTTGCTGTAAGCTCTCTTGTCAAAATTACGTGCGTATGTGAACGCTACATCACTTGTTCAATGGATAACTGATGTTCCGGTGTTCCCTAAGGAAGTTGTCTAGGACTCTCTTCTTCATTTCCATAGGTCGTCTCTTGTCTATAACTTTGAATCAAATTCATTTCTAATGACAGCACTCTTAGCTTCTCGTATTCATTCCAAAACTAAAGTATCTGCTCTGTAAAAAAATAAAAAAGTAAATAGGTGGCGCAACAGGCGGTTAGACACCCTAGGCCTAGCTTCTCGCAACCATTCGTTTTTGTGAGTTTCTATTTTTGGGGCGAAAGGGAGGGACTTACAATTTTATGCCGAGTTCGAACGGCTGAATTAAGAAGCTTTTTCAGGACGGTTATACTCTCGGATGTTTCTCAGACGTTCGCGAGAGGTGTGGAAAAAACCTTAAGGTATAATTTGTGTTTTTCCGGTGATAGAACCTGGGACCCCTCGCACAGTAGTCCAGCACACTAACCACTGAGCCACTACGGTACAACCACTTAGCAACTAGAATCACAAACATAGGCAGAATTGCGAGAACCGCTTCTTGGCTTTCCATCAGTTTCCTTATCAGCGTAACATGAGAATTCATTAACATCTTTCTCGGAATTTTTACAAAAATCAATATCTTTCCCTTACGTAGTACACAAGAAAGTTGAAAATAAATGTGTGCCTACATGTTGAAAACACTAATAGAATATAATTAGCTGGTTCATTTTTAGACCTGCTAATTTTAGCACAGTAAATGAATTTGACAAATGAAAAGAAAAATGAAATCATCAGTCACTTTCAATGACACCTGCTTGACGATAATTGTCATAAAATGTGACAATATGGCTCAGTTAAGAGTTACAACATTCATAGTACATCATACCAGATGCCACTGATCAAACAAAAATTTGTATTTTTATAATTTACATTGCGGATGTATGTATAAGGTTTGTCGTACAATAGATACCCACGTTTAGTACATGCGACTTATTGATCCAAACCCGTTAAGATATTTTATTGTAGTCTAAATGAAATTGGATTTATAAGCAGTGCAATGCTTTTTTGTTCTAGCTAACTGGAGTAAATATATCAGAAAATATATTGAAACTTGTAATATAGTCTCGGTAGGTCCTTTTAATTGAAATTTACAATATAAAAGCCTTTACTAACGAACTTAGTTAACATTTTTAAAGTGTTATCTATTATTTTAGACATAATCGAGAACTACCATGTTAAAATATTTGAATAACATATTTGTCAATTTTGCTTAATTTGAGAAACGATTACTTACACTATTTTCTCATATTAACATTTTATGCATTAGTGAATTCCAGATTTTACTGGAATAATATTGAAGGCAATGAATACAAAAATGAACACAATTTCGATTTAAGATGAATGACTTAATGTAAATAAAAAAATACTTTGAATGATCATATTAACAATTCCAATGAAATAAAATCGATAAATGAATACCAATTCAATTGAACTCTATATGTAGTAATAAAATGCGCAAATAAAAAAATCATAAATAACGCAATTGTATTTACCTGAAGAAAATTATGTGGGTACATTCACAGAACATTATTTAATATAAGCTGATTTTTTTTTTGTCTGAAATGTATTTTTACACCACAGAAATTCAGTTTACTTCTGGTGAAATTCAAAAATATCATGAGTAAATAAATTAATTATTTGTAAATCGCCAGTAAGGCGTAATAATAGCTGTAAATTTGAACGTGAATGCGGAACATCTGTAAATAAGGTGAGCAAAGAAAAATGTTCAGTATTGTTTTCTTAACGTTGGTTGTAATTAGTACGTATTAATTGAACTTAACAGCCAGTGAAATGTTTACACTTTCTTAAATGGAAAATAAAATATATTCGAAGTGAATTACATAATAAATTTTAAATGTAATTTAAAGCAGTTTTTTTATTTCCGTATCTGATGTTGAAAGATTTATAGTTGTGTAAACTAAATGGCGAAAAGCTTCAATAGATGGGCTATATATATCTAACGAACTTGCTGACTTGAAATCGATGGTTTAAGTCGAATATTTGAACCAAGGATCTGCATGCCTGGGTATTACAGTTTCATTCTCAGCACTGTAATATATGTCTTACAGAAAAAGGAAAATGCATTTAAAGTTAACGATCATATTATTTTGTATAGCTATACATACTACATAAAATATTGTGTCGAACCCAAGGCCCGTCATTACGTGGTGAAGTCGAGGGCAGTAAGTCAATGCAAGAAATACCTGGACCAACTATCACAAGCCAACATAGTGTCCCTAGACTGGGTACTGGGGCATATGGATATTCCGGGCAATGAACAGGCGGATGAAATTGCAAGAAACGGGTCGAAGATGCAAGCATCAAGGGCCTTAAAATAGGTAAAAACTCCGCTAAGCACGTTTTCTAGGAAGATTGACATCGAATCCTTGAGTAGAACAAATCCACGCTGGAACAATCTCAACACCTGCAGGCATGCAAAAGAATTATGGCCAGAAGTGAGCAAAAATAGATCCAAATTCATGATCGAACTTAGCCGCAAGTATATCCGCATACTCACTGGGTTCATCACTGGACACTCTGCGATAGAGGTACACATGGAAAGGCTGGGCATACTGCATAATGATTTTTGCAGAAGCCGCAGAGACGTTGAAGAAATATAATCTGTTCGCCATCTGCTTTGCAATTGCCCAGCCCTTAAAAACAGTGGACAGATGATTCTCAACAGCTTCTTCTTCGATGAACTAGCAGATCGATCTGGAGAATGTTGATCTTAAGGAACTCTTGAGATGCATACTTAAATCGGGTTGGTTCCAGTATAGGACAACGAACTCCACACCCCTTCGGTTACTCTTAGGACAAGCTGCCTGCGATTAATGCTAAATCTAGATGATTGTAATAAAAGCGGTTAATGAAATGGAAGGTTCCCTGTGACTGGACACAATGGACCCAACTGATGGTCTATGTGAAGCTGTGGCAACCGCCACAAGAGCACCCAATTACCTACCTACCTACCTACCTTTCACAGAGTGACAGGGTGATATTGCAAGGTTCAACATTAGTCGTTTTTTATTATCAGCTATGATCCATATAGATCATCGATTTACATGCACTTACAACAACAACATGTGATCCTGCTTTTCATCGAGATCACGAAATATGATCTGAAAATTAATTCAACTATTTCTCGTTGTTGTTTCGTGGCGTTGTTTATTTCATTCACTAAAGGTTGGTGTCCCTGTAAATTATAGCCACACAGTAATGTTGCCAGACCAAAATGTGAACCACAATTAACAACATAAAAATCAATTAGCATTTTTTTCAAATTCGAATAAGTTACTACTCCGACTTTCGAGATGTTTTGTTTCGCTATATAGCATAGAAATATAAATGGAAATATTAGCAGTACAATACGGTTAATTATAATGCATATTTGAACTTAACATTTGAACATAGTTTCCCCAAAAAAATATTCAATGCTAAATGTATGCAGATTTGTATCCATATGGTAACACCCCGACACAACAAGCGAAATGTCAAACTCAAATATGAGCAAGTGCAATGGAGAAATCATCGCATTGTGACGTCACATTGTACCGTGTGGCTGCAAGATGGCTGGTGGCAATTCGAAATTTGTCATAATTGTTATTGGATTTTATATGTTTGTTGCCACAACTCAATCAATGATCCAGTTTGTTTTATTTTCATGATCTGATCCGGATCAGATCACGCTGATAATAAAAAACGGCTATTATGATGGGGTATATTAATCATATTGGGGAAGAAAGTTGTTTTGTTTTTATTTAGATAGATTTTTAATACAATAAAGCCTTGCTGAAGTCTACTAAGCTACTGCAGAGTTGTACACTTCTTATCGATAGATGCTGGCCAGACATCAACTTGTACCTCTATAGCAACCATAGTATGAATAGAATACTTAGCAACTATAGTGCTGCCAAAAACATTCCAGATTTTTTCTTGATATAATATTTTCCTTATATGTATTGTATTTTAAAGGTAAAGGTAATTAAAAAGGTTTCGAGATAGAATAAATAGAATAGAATTTTTCAAATTATTAATTGTATTATGTTAAAGGATTTCTCCTTGATGTTAAGGAATATATTACATATGTCATGAAAAAATCCGGAATGTTTTTGCCATCACTGTATATATTTCTTCAAAGGACAATAATATCTTTGTGTCATTCGTGAAAATTCATTTCCGAGATAATATTAAAGTAAGACAGTCTTAAATGAAGTCAATCTTAAATGAAGCCAGTTTTAAATTAAGGCATTCTTAAAATAAAACTATCTACAGTATGACTTTCTTAAAATAAGAGGTCATAATACAGCAACGAAACTTAAGAGTCTTACTTTTAATAAAGTTTTGTGTGCTTACAAAATGGTATTTATAGGCAGACGATAACCGTGTTTTTGAGCCCAATAGAGAACATATTTTATACCCTCCACTCCACAGGAAGGTATATTCACTTTGCCATTACATTTGATAATATTCAGTAGCGTTGAATCACAAGTTCTTGAAATGTATATTTTTCTTTCTTATTTAAAATATATTTAACAATATGTATAAATGGAAATCCATTCCGAACACATTACATTATTTACTTCAGGAAATATAATTAAATGAGATAACTCCAAAAATCCTAAATGATTCATAGCTACTCATTTGTTATCCCGATGACTATACAACATAATGCCTAAGGTACGAAATGGGATCTCAATGTGCCACACATAGCCGGTAGACTACATCCGTGTGATAAATTCATAATCAATAATTTCAAATGTTGTTGTTATAATTCTTTTATTGCCCACGCAAGTCATTAAAAATAGCGTGCGTTTGGGATATTTTCGACATTATGTATCAATTTAGTTTTAAATTTAAATTTAATTTAGTACATGTACTCAACTGCCATTTCGTGGTCATAATAATATTAATATATCATACTCTGCTGTCAAGTAATGGACAAATTGTGTTCAAATCAGTTTGTATCTCAAACACTTTTCAACTAATATGATTGATTTTCCAATCGATTTGATTAATTTAATTTATTGACTTATGGTTAACTGAATTACCATATGATGTTAGATGCAAATTTATATAAGTGTGGAACGAAAGGTAGAAGTATTAAATCTGTGATTTATACTCTTTTAGACTGAAATATATGTCTTTAATAATAAGGTATGTGAAAGTGTTTAACTAAATGACTATATATGTCATTAAGGTATCATGGAAATGCGGGAAATCACGTGGCATATGACAAACTGGGGTATAATGTGTAGTTTTTTTTTTAAGAAAGGGGGTGTACATATTAATTATTATTAAGCAGGTCCTTAAACACGTTGCAGATCTTTAGTCGGTTTTGTATTGTATGGCTATACGGGATCATCGCATAAGATAGCGCATAAGAACCATAAAAATACGTGAGGTATCTACTCAATATGGAGCATCCGTTTTTCTGAACGAAGCATTCCATTTCCTCTGATACTTTAGCGACAGTGGTGAAAGACTATAAGAGCTATGGGTGGTCCACTTGTAGGTACAGTCTACACCCGCTAATTTTATTATAGATAAGCTGGACGTTAAAAGCTATAATGAAAATAATGTTAAAAAAATAAAAGGCAAAAAATGTCCAAGGGTCTTTCTGCAGTAATAATGGGCTTATATAGATCGCAGAGATGCCTCACTTGCGCAACTACCTACCAAATTTCAAAACATATACTAAATTGGTGTTGACTTCAATAGAAGCTAAATTCGGTTTAAATGTAGCAACTACACTGTTATCGATTGTCATACTACCCGGGCCAGGGATCGCAGTACATCATCAATAACTTTTGTGTACAAGATTGCAACCCGATTCTGTCAGTTGATAATAATCTCTAAAAATAGTGAAAATTTACCTTGTATACATTTTATAAAATAGTTTCCACTTAATCTGATACAATTCTCGAATAGTCTCATGGAAGAGTGTTTAAGACCGAATCGCACCATATTTTTCATATGTCTGCCTCTGCAGTATTATTCGTCTAAAATTTGTAAGCTAAACTTAGGTACTGGTTGACGTCGAAAATCGATAAATAAATAAGATGAAGGGAAGTGCTGTTAGTACCTATTCGTATTCGAAATCTTGAGTCGCACAATTACATTAACTAATCCTTTAACAAAAATCTCGATTTCTAACAAGTGTGTACTCGATTTTGAGATAATTTGCATGTTGCCGTACACTTCAATCAGCGGAAGTACCCACTAATGCTTGAGAACTATGTAGAGATGCTTCATTGTTTCAAAGATAATAATTACAAGATATTCATACACGCTACTCATTGACCTTCACTGAGCACCATACCAAGTAGTATCTATAGGCAAGTGCCTATTAGTCTAGACCAATAAATTAAGTTATGCGGAATCTAATTTCCATCATTTCAACGAACGAGGTACAATTTCAAGTTGACACATTTTCCATATAATTAATTGAATTGATCTCCTTTAATAATGCGAGTCACCATCCTTTGATGGACTGTATCGACTCCCCTATAGTTGAAGAATGTTTAATGAATCTTAACGATTCACAATTTCCCATCAACTAATTTCCCCATTTTCAATGCCGCCTTACTAATGAAACGACAAAGAACAGTTTTATAATTGGGTCGGTAGGTAATTACTGCAAAAAAATCTCTGGAAAATTATCACATCCATTGACGGTAAACTTAGGTATCTGTAACGCTAATGGGTATTTGGCCACCCATCTTTCAGGATATTTATTCATAATTTTAGCACTCAAATTTAATGAGATAATACTTGCAAATTGCAATCCATCAAAACGGCGTCAATTTTGTTTCGAGTCATCAAAACGGTTCAGATAAAACCGAAAAGAAACTTAATCGAGTTTTCCCATGTTGCTAAACAAAATAGTACAAAATAATAACAATTTACCAGTTACACATTATATAGATACACGAGAAGGTGTTTATCTAATAAAATTCTCTTCTTTATTATCCATGTAAAATAAACTAAAAAAATGTGTATCTGCGAATCGTTTTGGTGTTTTTTTTTTCTCACAAAACACGACGTACGAGTGTGTACTTTACACTCAATGCATCTGTAATAACAAATTTAACCGATCGACCGCCTTGAATATTTGCAGATGCATGTGTCACTATACATTTTCTCCAAACCGACGACGACGCGACCAGTGACTATGCACTTACTTAACACAGAAAATATTTTGTTTTACACTTCAGCGAAGATCCGATGACATTGGTTTAATAATTTTCCATTAATTATACATGACCACCAGATAAAAAGATACATCAAAATGTGCATTCACAATGGGCGAAAAAAAAAAATCACATAAAGCCGCAAAAACGATCGAAGATATTCGCGATTTGTATCTATACGATGACTATGGACTGGAGTATGGACCAACCACATGCAATAAGAGTGGTTTTTGGGGCGATCTCTCTGGGTTGTTGAGAGATGAACTTGTTAGCTTTGGGAAAAACCGGTCCCTTTGCGATGATTGAATGAATCCGAGATCCGAAATCAAGAAAGGAATTTTGAATTCGCACCCAGTACACAAAGCAAAAAGAGGTCACTGTCGAAACACTGATCGTATACTATACAATATCACTGATTGTAGTTGGTCTAACACTGCGCGCAATTGGAAATCTATTTCGAAAACAATGTATATCTGGCTCAAAATAGATTCAAACTGATCGACATCTCGCACTGGGAACAGTGACAAATCACATTGTTGTCGCGATCAACGACACCACGACCACCCGACCGTCCGACCGACACGAAACGAATTTATTTTTAATTTCCACGATACGTATTTTAATTTTTTTTGGGAATTTTTCTATCCAGTTCTTGAATGTTTACCAACAACTAGATATTTTTGATCTTTGACGTGATCACAAATTTTAACCGATTGATCTCGAGACTTTCAAAAATCCATTTGTTTGTAAATAAATATCTCGCGCGAGTAAACAGATTATTGTTTTGGTTGCGTATAGTGTATCTAACGGCATGGAATTTTGGAATGTCTTTCATTCATTAACGTGGATGGAGCAGCTGAGCTGCTAATTCACAAAACCGGATGCGAAAAATGGACAGCAGCGAAAAGTTGTTTGAGCAATTGCAGCTAACAACATCAACAAAAGTCTAACGCGCGCTGTAAATGATCAAAGTAACCGACTGCACTTAAATATCTGAACCGGTTCAGATACAGTCTATTTTTTCTAACACTACTTGCCAATCGTGTATATCAAATTCGTCAGAAACCATGTCCCAGCTGTGATAACTACGAGTATCAATCAACGTGAAAATATTGTTGCTGTCAACAGCTTTAGTGGCCGTTAGTAATCGGTCAAGCGGCAAATAAATTTAAATCGTCCACTAAGTTCTGTTGAAGTGAATCTCGCGCGCGCGAATACAACTTCCTGGGGAGTATCTTTTGAATGCAACACAAGCAACGACAACAACGGCATCAACCGACCGTCATGCCAACTTTGGATAAACTGGCTTTTTTTCGGAGTTCTTCGCTCTGCTTGCTGGCCGTGGCATAGTATTGTAGTTTGTTTGTGATGTTTTAACTTGCTTTTGTGGGAGAGTATCTTGGAATCCGTGTCGTATCTGTTCTGGTATGGAGACAATACACGATGTTTTGTTGTTGTTTTGCAGAACGAACCTTCCCCAAAAGAGGCGACTTTCATCCCAGCAACGGATGAAAAGCTACCACCACCCCATAACGGTTTTGCAGAAATTTTCATCCCCAAAATGGCGCGTTCTCTCTTTTTCTTTGCAGTCTGAGAGAGGGAAATTGCCCAGATTTGAGAGGAAAATTCAGCTAGTCAGCAATCAGCTTGAAGTCATATGGTTTTTGTTGTTACATCTCTGGCGCATATGAATATGACCGACTTCGTCATCAGCGAGCACGAGCACAATCATGAGGGATATTTCCAAGGAAAGCTTCGCGTTGTGATTTCAAAAAGCTTTTCTGTATTTGGGAAATTTTACCGTGTATACTTCATTACTTCCGTATCTAATACAACTATTCGGAGTGACAGGGGTATCTACACAACGCTGAATTTTCAGCAACAGGTTGGTTGGCTGCTATCTATGCTATAACAAAAGTAAATATTCTTGTTTTGATGCGGTATCGACACATATGGATGAATAGTAATTTGTTTCTTGTCTAAATTAATTATAATTTGGGCACCAATTTATTCCCAAAAAATCGCGGATGGTGAATAGGAAGTGTTTTTAATGTGCCTGGTGCCACCTTTTTGCTATGAAAGAATAATGTTATTGGTGGTCTTAGACACTATTTATGGGCTGTCTGTATTGACACTTAGAAAAAAGTTAAAGGCCTCTGTAACGGGGGTTGTTATTCAAGAGGGATCCATGAATATATCTACATAATCTAATATCTTTTTTACCTACCTGATAAGCAAAACAAGCTTTTCGGTACTCGAATCGTAAGTATTATTGATTTTAAATCTTGTTTTGAGCTTGAATATAAAGTAGGTAATAACATTTGACATTAATCTTGTTTTGTTGTAAAATTGAGACAATAACAATTATTTATAGAAACAAGCGATCTTATGGAAGGGTAGGTACCTACATTATAAATATTTTCTGTCAAAATAATTGGCTCAACTGGTGTTGCTGACCAGATTAAGAGCTTGATTAGATATAGATGCATTGGAAATTAAATAGGTACTTGCTTTAATATTATCTGTTGAATACATTTTATAAGAGTAGACTTAAATAAGCGGATAAACTGGCGGATAAGTAGGCAAAACAAGTGCAATAATTCCTCGGTAGGAGTATTAGTGCTTCTTTCTCTGCACAGGTAGAAAACAAATTTTTTTTAGATAAATTTGATAGGTACCTACGCGAGTGACTAGTTCCAACTTCCAACAGGAATCATAAAAAGCTTGAATGGATTGCTTTTTTTTCAGTTTCAGATCTTTGAACAAAATGTTCATATACATACCTACTAAGAAATTTATATATAATGCCAGGGTCACATTCGGCAGCTGTCTTTTGATTTATTTTGTTCCCAATTTTTATGTTTTTATTTATTAAGTATTTTGAATTACATATTTTTTTTTTTTTGTCATCCAACTAATCGCGCATAAACATCTCGAAGTCTTTTGAATTATTTTGTTCCTTATTTTTCTGACATAAAAATATGTAGTAATTTTTGTATCTATGTAGTGTTATTTTTTATAAAATAATATTTTATATTTGTTAAATACCTACCTACATAAAATGATATAAATCAATTCAAATTTTTTTTTCTTTTGTAAAGGGCTTCGGCGACGAAAGTGCCCTGAACTGGGGGCACATTCGGTGAAATTACTTTTTTTTTATAAATACTATACTATACACTCACAGAAAAAAATTGTAATATTTACAATTTTCTGCGTAAAATTTACAAATTTTAATTGTAACTATAGTCATTACAATTTAATAGTAAATTTCGCTTTTGTTTACTATTTTTAATTGAAAAATTTTAAATTTTATGGATAGGTCCCTCAACGTCAACTTGGTTGTATCCATTTTGTGAAGAATTTCAATATTTTAAACTGTATCCTGAATCCTTTTGTCTGGAAAGCTTCGATTCTGATGTCACAATGCAGGAAAAGCGGTTCCCCCGCAGAAAAAAATTGTAAAGGCTTTACTATCCGAATTGTAAAACCATCTATTTACAATTTAAATAGCAAATTTGGTTAATTTACTATGTATTTTAATTGTAATTTTTTTTTTGTTTTACTATTTTAGTTTTTTTTTTTGAAAATTTGTGTTTTTAAGTTTTTTTTTTATCGAAGAAAACAAAAAAAAAATTACAATTGAAATAAGTAAATTTCGCATATTTTTTTCCTATTAAATTGTAATGACTATAGTTGCAATTAAAATTTGTAAATTTTACGCAGAAAATTGTAAATATTAAAATTTTTTTTCTGTGAGTGTACTAATGAAGTTCTAGGAAAATGTTTCCTATTTTAGTTTAAAGACTAAATATCGACGTTCAAACAATGTATTAAAGCATTTAAAAAAGCTGAATAATCTCGTATATATATATGATCCTTTAAACTTTTGATAACGAATGTGCCCCAGTTTACATAATATGTACGTAGTAAGAGAAAGATTATTGTTTTCGTACAAAATTTCGAACTCAAGATTTTAATAAATTCTGATATTACGATGATAGGGGAACTCAAAAAAGTGGGTCTCGCAATTTTGTCCGTCCGTATGTCTATCTGTCCCATAGCCCTGAAACCTAAACTCTTAGACCGATTTGTTTCAAACTGCCCTAATTAACGGTACTTCCCATATAAAAGTGTTCCATAAATTTAAACAATTTAGATTTTTTCGAAAAAGGCTCGAACGATTTGAACCAAAATTTGATAGTTGAGTTAACGTAGTTATGAGTAACGTGACTGCATTACCCAGTTTTTCGCTATAAAGTCCAACAACGGTATTTTACTCGTTTAACGTCTTTGCATTTGCAGTCTTTGAAATGACCTCTATCCATCTTTTTCATGCAATATATAAAATGCGTTCCGAAACGTCCAACTTAGTCATAACATAAGCGATTATAAATCCCAATCAGCTTTCCAACTCCAACTCCAACTTCCAATGCATTGAAATTGGCAATATTGGCCGCACCGTGTGCAGGCTAAATTTCGTTTGGTTTTTAAATGGAAACTCGTTCATAATTCAAAGGAATTCACGCCCCTTTGTCAAATTTTGACCAAACTTCACAGGAACTGCTTTTGGCCAATATCAAACACTTTCTTAAAATGTGAGTTCTATCATTTCGGTGGATTTTATGCGACTATGGTGGTGCATAATCCCATACAAATGGAAATTTCGATTTTTTCGATTTCCTACTTTTTGTTTAGAGGTTTTCCCAATTTTCTTTTTTGCTAAATCATCGCTGATTCAGGAGCAAAAAAAAAACAATAAAAGAAGAGTCATCCAAATGGGTCCAGTTCTCGAGTTTCTGCGAGACTAACGCACATCAATTGATTTTCAACTGTATATCTATTACATAAAATTTATTATTATATCATTTATATTTTTATATTATATTTATATGCAATTTTTACAGAGTCCTTTGTATTTTGATTGCATTCCACGCGATTTATTCTTAAATAAATTAAAACACCAAACTACAAATAATAATACACCCCTCAGAATAGTGGCAATAGAATTCATAAAAATAACGTTGCATAATTTAATTAGCCATGTAAACACTGCTAGTATATTTTTTGAATATACTGTACAATAGTTGAACTTGGCAGATTATTTCACCAACTTGATTTAACTTTATTTTCTGTTTACTAGCAATTTTCCGATAAAAATATAGGAAATGCCATTGATTCTCTTTCATTTGATGTGGGTGAATGTATATAGCATGGCAATCCCACTCATCCTCTGGGGAGTCCAACAAGCCTTTCGTTTAGTAATTACATAATCTGAATTAATTATTTTTATATCGAAAAGTATAAGTTTCGGGGTGGCAATGTAATTATTATCTCAATGATTATTCCCACCGCTGGGAGTGCTCGCTGTACTCCCCCATTAGCCTTTATTTTAAGTCCAATTAATTCGGTCTCTGAATTAAATGCATCAAATGGGCTCCACATTTTTTTGTTTCCATGGTATCCCTGTTTGGTTGGCTCATTTAATTTGCCCTTCATAAGAGCTGTCTGTGCTCAGATACATTTGGGAATTTCTAATACATTTTGGGTGAAATGGAATATCTGAATGATCATTTTATGCTAATGACACGGATACCAACCCCTATTATATTTTTGGGATCAGGCGTTACATGCGAGTGTAGCATTTTTGCTCGTGACTTATATTGATTTCATTTGAATTTTTTCAATTGCGAGGAGACAGGTATATACATACATACTTCTTAAGTTCCATGAATTCTCGCGAGTATCTCTAGATTTTATTAGATTTTAAATTTTCGGTGAATTTTGTTGAATATGTCTGTTGAAATGCTTCATATCGAAACAAGCTATCTGCAACTGTTACCTTCTTCATCCAAATAAATTTAATTGAAAAATGTATTCATATGTGATAAAATGCATTTATCACCAAATGAAGCATAAAGGCTGTGACGGATATCTTTTACCATGCGATTACTCCTCCATTCAGCCCTTCAATCATAAATAATTGACCGACGAGAGATAAAATCTCTCTATTACAAAATTTATTGAAAATTCTATTTGACACTAAGTGACTGAATAGCTGGATAATGTGTTCCAACTTAGTGGATGTAACGTGTCACATACAAAAGGACAGATACTATGTTCGCGTGTTGTACGTGGTTTGCATAATGACAGAATCACCATATTATAGGAGTGACATAGTGTGGGTTTCGAATACGGCTGAAATATGTCGTGTTGCATAACACAATTACGCATGTTTGTGACATAGTTGTTGTATATTAATTTCCTTACATCTATTAACTCCTCCCAATGATATAGCTATATGGATTTATGTAATTAGCCTTCGTGTTGCTGGTTCTTCTCCTATATTGTTTCATCCTGGGGGTTCCGTTGTTAGTTGATATCAATATAATGGATGCAGCATCGCGTGCTATCGAAGCGAGTTGAAGCAAAAATTATGTTCATTGAAGTTTGCATTAATGGATGGAATAGAGGGTACGAGCCATGTCCGTTGCAGAGGAGGTGGAATAGGAAGATTCCAATTGAATTGAATTAACGCTTGTGATATAGGATCATAATTTGCTATGAAAAGTGTGACACAATTTAGGAAAGTCTGCTATATACTTGAGATACTTGAGCTAATTGAATGTACATAATTATTAGTAAAAGAATACGATTTTAAAAGTTGAAACTAATTTAATGCCAAACAGATTGCAGTTATATAAAAACAACAGGTCGAAGTGAATTTTTTTAATATTAATGCAAGAGAATTACATGTCAATGTACAACAATGTAAATGTGCAACAATTACATGTCAAAGAACGTAGATTCCGACAGACAATTTGCATATAAATTAATCCTACTTTGCATGAACTCGTCGAAGACAGCAATGTGTGGAAATTAACGGTAATTCGTCGAAATTCCTTAATAATCCTACTGGAGTACCTCAAGGTTCAATCATTTGACCAATTTTATTCACGCTCTACATTAACGAACTTCCGCAAATTATCAAGCACTGCTCTATTCATCTATATGCCGATGATGTACAACTAATCATAAGCCGACCTTTTGGTGATAAGGAACAGGCAATCGAATTAATGAATTCTGATTTGTCGTCTATCTCACAGTGGTCTCAAGACAATTGTCTAGTTTTAAATCCCCTCAAGTCAAAATCACTCCCTATATATACGAAACTAATCGATGTATCAACTTTACCTGCTTTAAAACTTGGCAATGACACTATAGAGTATGTTCACACAGTAAAGAACCTCGGGCTAATATTCAATCGTAACTTAACTTGGAACGATCATATCAACAGTGTTGCTGGTAAAATATATGGAAGCCTACGCGTTCTTCGGGTTACCCAAAGCTTTATTCCTAAACGGATAAAATTACTACTAGCTAAAACTCTATTACTACCAGTGCTATTATATGGGTGCGAAGTTTTTTGTAACACGGATTATGAGACTAATCGAAAACTGAATGTGACATATAATAATATAGCCCGTTATGTCTACAGTCTGCGTTACTACGATCATGTTTCCCCGTTCTCTAAAAGCATATGTGGGTGCAGCCTCGATAGCCTAATGAAATTTCGGTCACTGTCCTTCCTGCACAAAGTCATCGAAACCAAACAACCTGAGTATCTGCACAACAGAATTAACTTCCCCCAATCGACACGTTCTTTTGTCTTAACCACAGCTCGGTATCGTTATCTTACATCGGGACGACAATTTTTTGTTCACGTTATTCGCCTCTGGAACTCCCTACCAATTGCGCTGAGAAGAATCCGAAACACAACTCGTTTTAAAACATGTCTCTTCATGTATTTGGCAAATAATTACACATAGTAGGTATTATAGTTCCATAGGATTAATATAATTTTTTTGTTTTTTATGTAATTATGTAATTAAAACTTTAAATTTATGTTTATATAGAGATTGATATATGCTTCCCTCGATTATCACATTGATTTTAATTTTAATTAGGAAACACTAATGTAATCATTTAAGGCTTGCAATAATTTAAAAGACGTTTGTCTTACTTTGTAAGTGATTTTTAAATAAATGAAACAAATGAAACAAATGAACTTGGGTGTGCGATTAGATTGGTTGCTGATTTGATGATAACATCTAACCGATATACATATTTGCTTGTCGAGCCATGTGGCTCATCAATGGCTCACAACAGAGTCAAGAGAATATTCCACCCCAAAAACTATTTCTACTTGTAATACACGATGGAGTAACTACCCTATAATAGGTACACTATGAGAGACTTGGGATCCAATGAAGGCCGCTTGAAAGGCGAAGTCCTTTGGCCTGGAGACGTATACCATCAGCGGCTTAAATGAAATATGCCAATCACTGCAGATAAATGGAGAATCGGTCAATGCTTTGCACAAAACATTTGAAGAACATTTCCCTACAATCTACAAGAATAGATGCGGATGAAATTCCCAAGTATCTAAACATTTAAAAACTCTATAGTCTTCCGGATGCTGTCAGTGGGTTCCCAGGTGTCTACCATCAAATCAAACTACATACAAACATAACCCCGAGCCAAGAGAGATCTAGATATTTATTGACTGCCAAGGCTATTTTCTATATAACATCAAAAGGTGAAACATCTAGCTAATCACGCACTAAACTAATTCAATTTGCACATCTCTAGCTAGCACTGAAAAATCTAGTACAATTGATCCTTGGATAGTGGCTGCACTGAATTATATTATTCTAGCAGATTCCCTCTTTCCCTTTTGTGAGCTAGGTGATCATCCATTTCCTTTCAGAGAAATCTGCCATTTCAATATCAGTTCTGAAGGCATAAGCATATATATGCACTTCGTATAAATTAAGTGCTCTAGTATAAAAAGTTTTTATTTAAGTGATCTTACTTTTAATACCGGATCTTTAAAAATAAGAATAATTTCTTTAAGGTAAGAAAGTCAGTGCTTTTATTAGAATTTTGTTGGGATTGATTAGAGTAATTTCTTTAAGAGAGCTTAGATTAAGTGAGACATAGTCTACTTATCTACCCGCATTATACTACCTGAGATAATTCAACACGTGCACGAAGATACATAACTACAACATTGAAATAAAACGAGGCATGCAACACAGCACAAGCTACACAAAATCGTATAAAACAACACACAAAACAAGCTAAAAGTCATCTACAAAGCTACATAAACACGCATACTCGAAACACATAAAGCAAAAACACATGTTATCACAGCACACGAATATCACAGATCTTATAAGTATAATTGGGTATATTTATCTAAATAACACTATATCTAACTATAAAACTATAAAAACTATATACTACGTCTAAGTAGAAAAAAATCCTAAGCTAATATCACAGTCATTTAAGTATTTAAGTATTGAGTTCCAGGGAAGCATCACTTCCAACCCACAACTCCATATATAACAAAAAGCCTATGAGTGTTTAGTATATAGAAATGGTACTCTGTCGTCCTAATTTAAGCAGTATGTATTTGAGTTTGAATTTAAGTAGTAAATACATAATCATGAATTGTTAATTACATATTTTATTTCGGGTCAATTCTCCTTTCTTCTCCACAACGGCGGTAACCCTCACGTTCTCATTGGAACTTAGTTCTTCCCACCCCCAGCCCTGAACAAGCCGGAAGAAAAGAACAAAAGAGAGCAAACAAGAACTAAGTTTCGTTAAAATCAAAAATACTCTCTTTAATTAATAATTGTGGCCATACGCCACAAAGGGAGCAGTCATTTTCTCCGAATGAAAGGATTGAGAAAAATTGAGGCTAACGAACTATGTCATTATCAGAATGAAGTGGATAACCTACTGTTGTGGCTGAACTCTAGCAGCAATGCAATTCTAAAAAAAAACTACATTAAGAAAAAACTAACCCATCTTCCAGGGAATTATATAACCAGGATAGCTGCGATCACCACAGGCTACTGTCATATAGGAGACCATGCAGACCATGCATCCACATGGTTCCAATGTTCATGAATTTATTATATATGCGCCTGACTATGGCACAAATTGAAACTAAACAGCGATCTATAGGAAAACCGTTCTTCGACTCCCTTGAGGAAGTTTCGAAGAACAGTATTAAAGTTCTAACGACGTCATTGAGTTTCACATGCTGGATCTACATAGACTCTTCCCTTTCACAAACTGTAACAACCAGGTCAAAAGAGTTGTGGTAACAAAATGGAACATAGTGCTATTTGGGTTTATCAAGGCCACCATAGCTATACTGACCTACCCTTGAATAGATTAGATTAGATTATTGGTTAGTGTGCTGAACTACTGTGCGAGGGATCCCAGGTTCGATCCCAGGTTCGATCTTCGGAAAAACACAAATTACATCTTAAGGTTTTTTCTACTCCGCCACCTCTCGCGAACGTTCGATAAACATCCGAGAGTATGACTGTCCTGAAAAAGCTTCTCAATTCAGCCCTTCGGACTCAGCTTAAAATTGTAGGTCCCTTCCATTCGTCGCAAAAATAGAAACTCACACAAACGAATGGTTGCGAGAAGTTAGGCCTAGGGTGTCTACCTGCCTGTTGCGCCACCTATTTATTTATTTATTTTAGATTGTAATAGATTAGATGAGATAGAATGTCACCATACCACCGCGGCAACAAATAGGCCTTTCGTGGTAACCCCGAGACAGAAAAGCGTACACTCCCACACAACTTCAGGTTGGAAGCAATTTGCTCTCATAAATTGTAATTCAAGTGCTTACTAGTTGTTGAGTTTTATAAGAATTGCAACTGCAATTTCACATCCATCACATCTTCACTTTTTAGTATTTTTAGTCTAAAGAGCGTTGGCGAAAGTGCTCCTCAGTGGTTACTGCGCTGGAGTACTGATCGAGGGATCTCAGGTTCAACATTATTATTAGTGATATCATTCGATAAACTTGATTTAGGTGGTATGCATTATAGAAACAATAGCGAAGGACCATTTTAAAACAGATTGCTCAAGGAGCGAAATATCACTTAAAACAGCTCATCTTTGCAGTGCCCCATGAATACTTTATTTCGAAGACAAAGAAAAACAAATCTAGCTATCAGTAATAAAATATAATCGTAAAAGAAATTTAACTACCAATCCGTTCCATCATCAAGCCCTGGACAATCATGCCAACACAAAAGAACTCGATTTATCCTCAATATTCCGAGCAAAATGTTCCCTTGTGCACATTCTTTCTATGGATGCTCAAACTACACTTACACCGGGCCACAAAGAATACACTTCTATACTTACCATCTGCTACTAAAATTGGCTTATACCACTTAAAAAGAACGATGCAATCTGCAATACATTTGCCCGCCCCTACATTTCTTTCAAAGTTCAACATTGTACTCCTCCTAGAGATTATCTCGATTCACCACCGAACAATTGAGCATTTAGTTGGATCCATTCAACTTATCCCCCCTCATGGGGTTGATGGAGTAGAAAAATATAAATGAAAAACTACAGCTATAACAAAGGACAATGGCTTTTGTAATAAACAATCGTACACACCCGGTGAACGAAGTCAAAGTGAGGAGTGGATGGTCTGCAACTCTCACATCCTCGCAGCTGAATGTTACGAGTAAATTATTTATCCAATATTCATTGGTAATAAATTTTCTTGAACAAAAAGTGAAAGGATTCAAAGCTAGACCACGAAACAGAATATGTATATAGGGGTTGACGAGAAAACCCTTTTCAACTGGCTTTTGCCATGTCAGACTACCAAAATAAAAACAACTTTTGATGTTGTATCTGCAGACTTGTGAAACTTTTTTTTTTCTGTCAAGCGAAATAGATATATAGATAGATAGATAGATAGATAGATATCCTTTGATATGCAAAATTATTAAACAGAACAAAAACTCACCTGAGGCGAACGACTTGTCCCAACGAAATTGAACTTCAAACAAGCAAAAGGTTCACTTCACTTCGCCAGATCAAGACTAACTCACACTAACTCAAATTTGAGTTTTAAAAGGACTCTCTTCCGACAAGAAATAGGGACTCAAACAAATTTCACAAAAATCCGACACGATTTTCAACAACCGAAGAAAAAAAAACACTACTCAAACAATTATTTGCATCTGCATCGATCGATGGTCTGGGCCACTTTGTGCCAACATCCCGGCCAAAGGCAATAAATCTAAGTGAAGGAAAAACTCTGTAGATTTTCCACACACCAAATAGCAGCATTTTCCATCGTCTTTGTATGGTGAACGGGGGGTCAGTGAGAAATAAATAAACCAAAAACGAAACCTGAATTAGTCGTAAGCCATTAAATCTCAGGGGAACAGCTTTTTGAATAATTTCGTCGAGTGTGCACACAACAACTATGCCACTTTGTTACACCGTTACACACTCCATCTATTATTAGCTGGGCTAGTAGCAACATCTATAGCAGCAGCAATTCACTGGTTTAGTTCAGAGGTGTTGACTGTGAGGACAAAGGGGGAGCTGCCATCCCATGACGTGTATGTGGGTATAGAAACCCTCGAAAATGTCCAAAGGATTGTACTATGTGTGCTGTTAAAGTGTTTATATTCTCCTTTCTAGAAGCAGAATTTATTGCCTTCAGTGTGAAGTTTTGTATCTTTAATGTGGCAAAGTCAAGTGTGTGGAAGCAGTGGAAGGTTGTTTTTATAGATTCACTGCGAATTTAAATGAAGTCCTTACTTCGAGTTTGATGAGAAATTCTTTTAAATGATCGGATAAATTTTATATCGTGAATAAAATTGGTAAAGATCAGCAGATATTATGTGTATAGATTTGAAACGAGAAACGAAAAGAGAATGCGTGCTACCGTTCACTGGTTTACTTACGGCTGCATAACATTTCAAAGTCAGTTTAATGTCTGCATCAAGCCATTTCATTTGAGCTCAATCTGCCTGCAAGGACTCACTGATATCAGAAATTGGACATAAATAGCCGTAAGCAATGTACAACGTGTGGCGATAACTTCTGATCAAGTAAGGCTACGGACATACATGATCAAATGATAAACACTTTTCAACCGTAGGCATAAAGTTGATTTACCACCCCAATGCATACCAATATAAAGAGCTAATGTATAAGCAACCACTTGGATGAAGACATGTAAGTGGACTCTATTTGCCAGAAGATATCCATTAATAGTTTCGAAGTATGAATTGAATAGGTTGTTAGTACATATAAACTGAGTTGGTTTCGCAATTTTCCATACAAATGTCTATTGATGCAATTGCTAACTGATTTCTAGATTCTAGATTTGGTACGTATTCCGCAAAAATCTGAATTCCACTTAGATGCAGGGTGAGTCCTTTTGGTACTTAAAGATATGCTGTTATCCCATGTTATGTACATTTTTCCGACAAAGGAACACCTAAGCCGTATTTGCAATTATCGTTGGTCAGGTGTAAGCACGAGCTCGGAACATTACTTTGTTAAAGTTGGAACCTCACGGCTTCTTATCGACTCGTACATCATGAAAACTTATTTATGGTTCCAATGTTCATCTGTACATGCCGGTGATTATATCAGGCTATTAAGAATCAGTAGAGGAGTTCGCAAAATAATGTCAACAAGTGACATAGCTATCACTCATGCCGAGAGGAAAACTATGCATCTTTGGATTACCAAAGTTTTATTTGCTGAACTTCAGAAGCAGCTTTTTAGAATTTGCTGAGGCCCTTTCACATTATTTTTATAATCTGAAAAAAAAATGCACTCTTTGCAATTGTTTAAAAATTTCAAACATAAATGTGATGCTCGCTTTGTCGTTCTGTGACAGAGCTTAAAGATAGCGGCGAGTGATCGTGGCTGATAGGCGATCACACAACTTGACACGGGGACACGATTGACTATAATTTGTATTTATTGCTGGAGACGTGCAGCACATTTGCATACAAGATGATCGCACTTACCCTTAACCCTATCGCTGGTTTTATTTTTGCCATAGAGGAAGTGTACCGATTATGGAATACGCTCCTAATATGGAATAGTGCAATATCTCAGAACCAACGTAACGTATGTGTCCACAAATTTCACGAAAAGGTTTTCTTTCATGCTCATATTTACTGTTAATACCCCTGTCCCCGGTGATTACTGCAGTCGTGAGCAGTTGTAAAAACAATTTCATTGGTTAAGTGCTTACTAAATTTACTTAGTTTGTTTTGTCTATATTTCAAGTTCAATTCAATTTTATCCAACAATTTCTTTACGCATTATTAGAAAAAACATCAACCTTTTTACTTACTGTAAAAATTTAAGTTAGCTGAGTTATGTAGTGAAGGTAATTTTTACTTTAGTTATTGCTCCCTTGTTCCTAATATGGAATAGTATTCCTAAAGGAAATTTTGTATTTAGGTAATCTTAAAATTTTCAGATGACGCCAAACTAGAAAAAGCGTAAGGTCTGGGGCAAATATAACATGGTGAAAGCTATCGCAGCCTTCAAATCAAAACAAATAGCTTCAATAAAGCAGCATAACTTTCTAGTACACATCGTACCTACTACACTCCTCAGACTATTTAATTCACGTTCTAATGAAGGCCAGTTGGCAGAAAAACTGTTCTAAGTCCAGTCTTATAGGACCAACTTGTGAAGTACGTCCTTGGAATTTGCAATTTTTGCACTACAAGTTCGATTTTCTACAAAATCTGCGGTATTCCATATTAAGATCATTAGTGGTCCATATTAGGGTCACTTTTTTCAATGTGCTGATTTTGTGTTCTTTTTCGTTTTTGCTAATTTAATAAAGTGTAATATGTATTTAAGTTCTGTTTTTGTTTTTTTAATTATTAAATTCTATTTCCATTCATATCCATTAAAAATACTGACAAAAAAAATTGTTTTTATTGTTCAAGGACGAGTTTTTCCTTAGGTATTCCATAATCGGTACACTTCCTCTATCTGGACTTCCATTGCCTTTTAATTTTACGGTTATCTGGTTCGAAAGAGCGGCCATTCGCCAGCAACTAAAACATGAACAAAAGGGAAAAGCGTGTCAATCTATGACATACTGGCAAAGAAAGACGGTCCCACAACATCATTGACAAGGCGATCACAGAGTCATTAAAATGAGTAATTTAGTCGTGACATTCGAGTTGTGTCAGTATACAGGGTCATACCACATGATATGCCGCTTGACAAGCGTTCACACAGACTGACCACTTTAGGAAAAGTTCTGTTGATGCAATTCCATGCTATATAATCTAATTTATTCCACTGAGAAAAGGCAGATGCACACTAATATCTTTTTATAGACGTCAGCCATTTTATTTTCTCTGTGTGTGAAGTAAACATTATAGGCAGTAATCTTGTTTTAGTGAGTGAGCATTTTTAACGTTCCATGACAACTGGGAAGACGAATTTCCATAATCAAAGCTAGCATACCGTATCATTTCAAATTTTAGCTTGTATGCTAGGAGCGAAGTTTGGGGGTATAAATCTATACTCTGTATTTAGTCTAAACCTCTAAACAGACCCTCATATTTCAGTTAGCTTCTTGCGAGTTTCGAAACTACCCTAAATTTATTAAGTCTATCTTGATGTACAGCGTTTGTTGAATCCACACCATTATATACATCCATACTACTTATAAAATGCAACGTCAGTCTGTTAGTTTCTCCATAACTCGCGAATCATTCGTCCTATTTTCATGATTTTTTTCTAATTTATAGATGTGTGGCCAACTTAGTCCGTAGGGTGGGTGAGAATTGCTCAGGAGTAAAGGAGTCGCGGGGAGTAAGGAGGGACTCACGAACCGTTAGTCGTATGTTGAAAGTTTGTTTGTTGATAGATAAGCAAACATTATTACATGCCTCATTCATCGTTTTTCAAAATTCGTCCTATAAGGGTTGAAAAACTTTTCAAACAAACCTTTGTATTTCGACCCTACTATACGCTTAACTTGCCGTTATACTCATAAAACTATTTATGCAAATTCAAGATATGTTTTTAATTGTTAGGCAATACTTCATCGAGTATTTTGAGCTAGTAATTTATAAATATCAAAAATATAAAAAATTGGGTTGACACCTTGACAGGATGGCCTAATGTTAAACCAGACAAGGCAGTCGTTTAAATAAAAAATAGTATTCCATAATTAATCAGAAGGATTACTCCTTTCAATACAATTCTTGAAAAATGTTGAACAGCGTTTTGAAAATAAAAATAAACTGACTCCACGTTAAATATTCGTATTAGGAATATTTAAATTTATCGTTTAAAAATGCATGCATATACCAACACCCACGTCGCCCACTGTTCAACCAGGTTTTTCTTTTTTTACCACCCATAATGGTTTGAAACAAATCACCTGGTGATAAATTGAGGTACTTTTGGATAACAAATACCAAAAACCGACCCATAACCAAACGAAACGACCCATGAGTGGCGTTTCTCGAAATTAATTCCTCTAGCCGTTCAAGTGGACGTTAAGCAAACATGGCCAAAAAGAGAAAGATAGATTGTTTGGCTACTGCCAATCAGTGCAGCGGCAACCACCAGTGCTCCTGAACCATAGACACCGACACCGTCCACAGCATCATGGGAAATCTGCAATAGACAATGTGACTTGGAAGATTGAGGTTTAATCGATTAATCTGCGACTCGGAGGTGCGCGACAGTGCGACAGTTTAGTCGCACCTTATTTTCTGCGGCAAGTGCGAATGTTGCGCGTGGCTGCACGTATTCCTTATGTCTCTGTTGTTAATTAGAGACATAGTTTTTTTTTATGGTTTTTGTACATATTTACAATTTTGTGGGCCTCATGCTCATTAAAGCAAATATGTTGTAGTTTTTCGCTTTGCCACCAATTGGTGGATACATTTTTTTTTTCATTTGAAACTTTTTTGCTATTGAAACTTACCAATTACACGTAAATTGATCTGGGTTGGTCTTACCTAGAAGGAGACAAGAAGAAAAACAAGGATAAATACAGAAGTTAGATAAATCAATATTAAGGAGTTGTAGGTATTAATTAAACGAATGAGTAGTTTCGTATATTTTTTCATCAAGCCTTTCAGATAATTTGTAAAGATACAGATAATTTACAGTAATTTATTTGAAGCGGGTTGTAGTAGTTGACAGTTTGTATGGACTATTGATATGCAATTCGAAGTCGGCTATGGGATTTAAATAGGACGTGATACTAAATTGAGATTAGATAGACGAACATGCAAGCAATTGATCGAGTTGTGGGTATATCAATATAAGAAACGTGGAAAATTGCCATGCGGCTGTACACATAAAAACTGGTATAATGGTTCTATATGATGTGTATAAACTGAACACGGATATATACTTGATACTTGAATCATACTCATTACCGAATAAGGGCTTAGTAATTCAAAATCATACTATTAATAAAGCAGTAACGCGATAATTTTATTTAGAAGTACCTTTTATACCCTCCGGAGTCACCGGAAACCCCATCTTTATATAAGGACTGTTCGAGAAAAAGAGAAACTAGGCTTGACAATTTTGAATGCTGAAAGAAACGGATTATGCTTAACATTTTTTTTTTAAATACTATTTCTACACTTTATTAGGCCGCGCTAAATAACTGTCTTCGGCTAATGTTTTGACACTTATGAAGTGTTGGCATTTTTTCTCGTACAGTCCTTATATAATTCTTCTGTACGTGTGTGTAATCGAACTCCTCCTAAACGGCTGGATCGATTTTGATGAAATTTTGTGTGTGTGTTTGAGTGGGTCCAATTGGTGAAAATTGGACAAAAGGGCGTGACACCTCCCATACTCAAATTTTAAGAAAATAATTGTTATTGGACCAAAGGTGTTTCTGTGAAAGTTTTATCAAAATTGAACAAAAGGTACCTCCCGTAAAAAATATACATTTTAAATTATATTTCTCGACACCGATGGGAGCAAAAGTTGTAAATTTGTAGAAATTGATGTGCATTGTCCAAACAAACAACCGCGCGAAGTGTGGGTGAACATTATCGGATTGAAGCATTTTACAAAACCTGGCGGAATTGGACAAAAGGGCGTGACACCTCTCATAACATAATAATAAAAATACATTTCTTCGACATTCATGGAAAAAAATATGTCTAGACAATACAACTCGTAGGCACATTTCTGAGGAAATATCGGTCGAAACATCGGTTAAATAAAACGGCCGCAGAACAATTGACGGTCAATGAAAAGGCAAAAAAACGTTTGCCGGGTCCGCTAGTAAAATATATATATTCTGAATCAGGATTACATTCTGAATCGATTTAGCCATGTCCGTCTGTCTGTCTGTTGATAACACGATAGTGTCCAAACGAATCGTCAGAGTCGTCAGGTTGGTATTGAAAATGGGCTTTGTCGATCAAGTAGTTCTGGTACCTCCCATACAAAACCAATATGTGCATGTCATCGATTAAGATAAATGCACAAAATAGATATGTGTAATTTGATCGTTTGTAGTTACACGGTTTTTGAGATATTCAACTGCTTAAATGGGTCTAAGAACTCAATTTAATTTTACATAATTTGGGATTAGAACGTAACTTGTTGGTGGAAAATTATTTTAACTGACTTACATAGTTAAATAGAGACAGGTAGATGCATTAGAAAACCAGTAAGACAATTATCTTCGACTATGCCGAAGCTCAAATACCCGGTACTATATTATTCTAAAATAAAAAAAATATTTTAGTATTAAAAAATTATATATTTGTATGGGAGATATGGGTACTTTTTATTCGACCAAGCTCATTTTTTGTCGAAAATTTTTAAATATTATTAAAACAATATGTGCAAAGTTTAAACTTGCTATCTTTACTGTAGCTATTTAAATTTAATTTTTAACACAAAAAGCTATATAAATCTGATATTTTTGTATGGGAGGTATTAGTAGTTTTCATCCGATCTTGCTCATCTTCGAACTTAGCCTCAGTTTGGTGGATAAAAGCTTACGTACCAAATTTCAAGTCAATAGCTCTTAAATTACTCCCGTAATCGTGCGGACAGACAGACGGACAGACAGACGGACAGACAGACAGACGGATAGACAGACGGACATCGCTAGATCGACTAAGAAAGTGAAGCTGATCAATAATATATATAGTTTGTCATACCTACAACGCCTCCTTATGGGCGTTACAAATGGAATGACAAAGTGAATATACCCTCACCATAGTGTGGTACCGGGTATAAAAATTGATTTATATGATTTATAGTATTGGAAATATGGGGATAACAATTTGGGCGCTTAAATTGCGAATAAGAGTTGCCCAGTAGTGCGGGCTATCTTCTAATTGATACCACTGATTAAGAATGATGTCCATATTAGATACTTACAATTTCATCGTTTGTAGTTCCACAGTTTTTTGGAATATGGGGGTGCTTAAATCGGTCTCCGAACGGAAATTTACCAAAATTTAAATTGCGAAAATAACATTTATTGTTGGTTAAAAATGATTTTGTTAACATTGCTGATTTGAGATAGGTAATTACATTAGATAAAAGCATATTCCAGACGCCACAGCTCCCTCACAGTGAAAATATATGACAGCTTAAATAGGTTTGTGCTTTGAGCACATTTTGGCTTTCCCTTAAATTGCGAATAAAAGTTGTCCAGTAGTGCCGGTGATGTTTAAAGTAGGTACATGTCATCGATTGTGATGGATGTTTATAATAGATGTGTGAAATATGATCGTTTGTAGTTACACGGGTTTTGAGAAATTCAACCGATTAAATGGGTCTCCGGACCCAATTTAATTATACATAATTTGGGATTAGTACGTTACCTGTCGGTAGGAAATTATTTTAGATAGTTTAGTTAAAAAGAGACAGACAGATGCATTAGAAAAAAATAGTTTTATATGATTAAAGTAGTATAATAATCCGGGCGTTTAAATTGCTAATAAAATTTGCCCAGTAGTGCGAAAAGCTTTTCACTACAAACAACTACAAACGATTGCCTATCGAAATGTAAACATCTAAACCTTTTTTGCAAAAGTGCGGGCCAACTTCACAAATGCCCATAAAAGCTGCCCAGTAGTGCGGATGATGTTTAAAGTAGATGTCATCGATTGTGTTGGATGTACTTAATAGCTGTGTGAAATTTGATCGTTTGTAGTTACACCGTTTTTGAGAAATTCAACCGCTTAAATGGAAATCCTAAATTTTTTGCTTAAATTTCGCTTAAATATCAAATAAATCATTAACCGTTCGGCCAATGGGCACTATTAGTATTTTGTTAGATTGGTGGGGTGGAGCACTTTTGAAAAAAGAAGATTTTATAATTTTATTTGGAATGGTTTTGGAGATACCTGCGATTTGATGTTGTCTGCTTAAACTGCTGCAACAAATTTTATAATTTTGATTTTATTACATAGAATAGATATGTCTTCTACTAAAAATATTATTTTTGTCGTTTGTAGTTGTCCAGTAATAAAAATATTCACCCCCTTAAATCGGGTTGCGCGAACCCTTCGCTTTAATTGAGCATAAATCATTACCCAATTGCTAAAAAATGTTTTTTTTGATATCATTAGAAAGAGAGGGATGTGCTTTATGCACCAGTAGGCTCAATTAATGTTTTCGTTTTGGAAATTCGAAGTTATAGCTACAAACACAAATGTTTTAATATCTCTTTAATAAGAATTTTCAGAAAGAAACGCTTTTCACTACAAACAAATAATAACGATTGCCTATCGAAATATAAACATTTAAATTTTTTTCAAAAATTTCTAATTTTTTCTAATGGTCATAACTTTCTAACGGTTGAACTACAAACGAAAAGCTTTTGACTACGAACCTTTTTGAACGAAACTACATCGAACGACACACAATCAAACTTTTTCCATACATAACAAAACAAAACAAAACAAAACAAAACAAAACAAAACAAAACAAAACAAAACAAAACAAAACAAAACAAAACAAAACAAAACAAAACAAAACAAAACAAAACAAAACAAAACAAAACAAAACAAAACAAAACAAAACAAAACAAAACAAAACAAAACAAAACAAAACAAAACAAAACAAAACAAAACAAAACAAAACAAAACAAAACAAAACAAAACAAAACAAAACAAAACAAAACAAAACAAAACAAAACAAAACAAAACAAAACAAAACAAAACAAAACAAAACAAAACAAAACAAAACAAAACAAAACAAAACAAAACAAAACAAAACAAAACAAAACAAAACAAAACAAAACAAAACAAAACAAAACAAAACAAAACAAAACAAAACAAAACAAAACAAAACAAAACAAAACAAAACAAAACAAAACAAAACAAAACAAAACAAAACAAAACAAAACAAAACAAAACAAAACAAAACAAAACAAAACAAAACAAAACAAAACAAAACAAAACAAAACAAAACAAAACAAAACAAAACAAAACAAAACAAAACAAAACAAAACAAAACAAAACAAAACAAAACAAAACAAAACAAAACAAAACAAAACAAAACAAAACAAAACAAAACAAAACAAAACAAAACAAAACAAAACAAAACAAAACAAAACAAAACAAAACAAAACAAAACAAAACAAAACAAAACAAAACAAAACAAAACAAAACAAAACAAAACAAAACAAAACAAAACAAAACAAAACAAAACAAAACAAAACAAAACAAAACAAAACAAAACAAAACAAAACAAGGTGGTGAAGGTTTCTGTAACGATTATGACTGGACCAAGGAAGAAGGGCCACTGCCCCTCGCCTTGAGTAGGTCAGAATCAAAGAAATTAGGTGCCAACTCAGCCAAAGACACGTCTCTGGCGGAGGGGACATCGAATTACTGGAAGGAAATCAGGGAGACATTAACGTTTCCAAGATCGTCATACGTGGTGAAGAACCACATCCTGCACGAGGTACCACTGCTTTTACCGAATATGACGGATCTAGAGCGGAATAACTCGATAAAAACCCGTAATCCCGGGTGTGAACAACCGTGCCCTGGGATGTATGGCACAATGTTATGGTGTCTTCTAACGGTGGACTCTAGATACCTGGGGACCTCTAGTTTTAAGTAATTCCCCTTTTCTGTATACAGGGGGTGAGTACAGAATGACATCTCCTACCCCCTTACTCGTGGGACCAAAATTTCTAAAAACAATTCTAAAACAAACAAAGGGACTGGTGTAAATGAATCGGGCACCAAGAACTTACAGATAACCGATTCCCAGACGAATATGACGGAGGAAGAAGAAAACTTCCTACTCCATGAGCCGTCAACAGGCAGGGCAGTTTCGGCTGAGGGAAGCGTGGGAACGGTTGACATCAACCTCGAGAAGCTATTTCTGGAGGATGATGACAGCCGCTCCGTCGCCAGCTCATCCAAATTCTCTATCTCGTCGTGCGCATCTGTTAGGACCAAAATACAGAACTGCAAAAAGACGATCAGGAGGCTAGAGAAAAAACACGCACTAGAGGACAACGAACGGCGAAGGCTTCAAAGCGCTCGGGACTTTCTGGAGAGTCAAACTCAGGATGGAGACAAGCCGTGTGCGAACCCTCCCCCAAAGACTGATTCTCCAAAAGCCATAAGCGAGGGTGTACTTATGCGACCACCATTGCCTGTGATGGGCCATGGCATATCGGGGCAAAGGTCAGTCGCATCTGTCCCCACAAAAGAAGCAGACACAGGGAAGACAATGTCACCGGGAGAGGCAGACTCGACACTAGACAGCATTTGCACAGTTGTTGATAAGCCAAGTAAGCCAAACGACACCGACTGTTCGGAAACCACCGAAGCCAAAGCGGTCAGTAAGGCGGACCCGGCAAACATCAGCACGCAGTCGAGCACAGCGGAAACGGACCCGCTCAAGAAGCGCAAAAATGCGCGCCGACTGCTAGGTAGGTTTAGGAACCGCGACCCAAAGTCCTTCACGGAAAAGGAAGCGGCACAGGTAGAAAGGGCTCGAGCGGTAATAAAATCGACCGCATCGGCGTGGCGCAGCAGCCTCAGTGACAGGAGACAGAACCAGACTGGGAAGGGCAAGCTGACCGGACCAAGGGTGAGGGGCCAATTGCATCTCCCCTTGAGTAGGTCACAACCCGAAAAACCAGGTGACGACTCAACCAAGGACGCGTCCAAAGTTGAGCAGACGCCAGGATGCTCCAGGAAGGTTTTGTCAACAGATAGCGCAGGGCCTAGCACATCACAGGCGTGGACCTCGGGAGGGCTCAGCAGGAGATTGATCGCAGCGAGGACGAAGGGCCATTTGCCTCTCATCTCGAATGCGGCCAATCCAAAGCGCCCTGCAGTTGTCCCAGGTAAGGTTACGACCAAACCTGAGATGACTCCAGGATGCCCGAAAAGAGGTCGACACGATGACACCCTCTCTCCGGTAGTAGGCAGGCAGGCGAAAAAGGCCAAATTTATAGACAAGGTCAAAGAGAGTCTTCGTGTTGCAATAGTCGACCATGGAAACCCAGAACGAAGGCTCACCGAAGACCAATGGAAGCTTATAGAACTAAGAATCCTAGATGGCGTTAATGAAGCCATCCTGAAAGCGAGCAGCACGATCCCATTGTTCGGGCAGCTAACCACTTTCAAAGGGTTCAAGATAGTGGAATGCGACGACAAAGGAACCCTGGATTGGTTGAAAAATTTCGTCTCCAACACGGACGCACCTTGGCCAAATGCCGACCTGCGTGTTGTAGACAGAAAGGAAGTCCTCAACTTTACCAGACCCAAAGGCCGCATCTACATACAAGGCCCATATCTGCCCGTAGAAAGAATTGAACGCAACCTGCAATTCCTTAACCCGGAGTTACAAAGCAGGGAGTGGAAGGTCCTGGAAACGGGCGAACACACCGAAAGCGGTATGGAAGTCCTTGTACTTCTAAGCCACAAATCGTTGCCGTTGCTCAGGAAGCAAAATTTCAAAGTCCGTGTTGGCATAACACGGTGCAAGCTCAGGCTACTGTCGACCAAACACGGCAAGAAGAGCGAAGAAAAACCTGACCGCCATGAAGATAATCCAGCTAAATCTTCACAATAGCAAGGCGGCCAGCGCCAACCTTGTTCTGCTTATGAAGCAACAAGCCATAGATGTCGCCCTAATACAAGAACCCTGGACTTACCGGGGTAAAATAAAAGGGCTGAATGCCAAGGATTTGCTGGTGTACAACACCAACACTCCAAATGATAACAGTAAGAACCGAACATGTATTGTAGCTAGAAAACAGATTAACCTATTTCTCATACCTAGCTACAGCAATACAGACCAAACAGCTGTCACCTGGGAGAGACGAGGGAAAATCACAATGATACTGGCGGCAATATATATGCCGTTCGACTCACAAGATAGTCCACCGTCCGAGCTAACAAGTGCACTAGTAAAGGAAGCAGAACGCAAGAAATGGGACATTGTTCTAGGCTGCGATGCCAACTCACATCATGCTCAGTGGGGAAGCACTGACATAAATGCGCGAGGTGAGTCCCTTTTTGAATTTATTATTGAAAATAACTTGATGATAGCAAATATCGGCAATGAACCAACGTTCATAACCAGGAATAGGCGTGAGGTATTAGACATCACACTATACAATAACTCACAAACTCTCACTGTGCGAGAATGGAAAGTTTCCCTGGAAGCATCCCTATCAGACCACAGGATTATAGAATTCCTAATTGACGAAACGATGAAACTATTAAGCAAATGCAGGAATCCAAGGAGAACAGACTGGGTAAAGTTCTCTGAAGAAGTAGGTAGACATACCAAGAAACTGCAACGGCTTACATTAGGCTCACCGGAAGAGATTGACATAGCCACAGATACTCTAAACAGAGTTCTGAAAGGTGCATTCCATAAAGCCTGTCCTCTACGGACCATAAAGAATAGGAAGTCTCCACCGTGGTGGACAAAAGATCTCCAAAAGATCAGGCAGAAGACAAGAGCACTCTTCAACGCGGCGAAATCCACCAATTCCCCAACAGATTGGGATTCATATAAAGCCAGTCAGAGGAATTTCAAAAAAGCTGTGACAAGTGCCAAACGCATAACCTGGCGCTCGTTCTGTGATGATATAGAAAACACCACAGAATCAGCTAGGCTTAGAAAAATCCTGTCCAAAGAACCTGCAGTCCCTGGATATCTCAAGGACGGCAACGGAAATTGGACACAGTCCTGCACAGAGACTCTTAGTCTCTTACTGAAAACTCATTTTCCGGGATGTATCCCGAAACAGAGTAACACACAGGCTATGTATAATGTCCCGGCAACGGCTTCGACAGTTCCGGAAGAAATCATAACCAACGATAAAATACACTGGGCGATTGACACATTCTCTCCCTTCAAATCCCCAGGAGGTGATGGGATATTTCCAATCATGCTACAGAAGACAAAGACCATTATCGTACCGGTTCTCAATCGACTTTTCATAAGCAGCCTGGAATATGGCTACATCCCAAAAGCCTGGCGGGAAGTGGAAGTAGTCTTCATCCCTAAAGCGGGGAAACCTAGTCATACCACTGCTAAGGATTTCAGACCCATAAGTCTAACATCTTTTATCTTGAAAACCTTCGAAAAACTGGTGAATATTCATATTCGCAGTCGGCTAGACGACAGCGCGATCTCCACAGCTCAACATGCTTACACAAAAGGCCGAGGAGTGGAAACAGCGCTGCATGATGTCGTCAGCACTATAGAAAAATCATTAAAAGATAAAGAATATACACTAGCCGCGTTTCTAGACATTGAGGGAGCGTTCAATAATGTCAAAACGTGTGCAGTGAAGAGGGCGCTGCAGAATTCCAACGTTGAAATATCTCTCACTAACGTGATCATGAGCCTGCTCAATGAAAGGAATATCAATGCGAGATTAGGTGACATTGACCTACAAGTAACTGCCTCCAGAGGCACACCACAGGGAGGAGTCATTTCTCCCCTACTTTGGGTTCTCGTCATCAATGAAGTACTCATGAAACTCAAACACAGTGGAGTAAAAGCCGTCGCTTATGCGGACGATGTAGTACTACTGGCGACAGGAAAATTCCTACCAACTATAAATGAGTTATTAGGAAGCTCACTGCGGACACTTAATCTGTGGACAAAACATTGTGGCCTTGGGGTGAACCCCCAGAAGACCGAACTCGTGCTGTTTTCAAACAGAAGAAACATACCACACTTTGAACCACCAACTATTGAGGGAATACCCCTGCAGGTGGCAGAGAGTGCGAAATATCTGGGAATAATTCTCGACAGAAAACTTAATTGGAAACTAAATGTCAATGAACGAGTTAAAAAGGCATCGAATGCATTTTATGCATGCAACCGTATCTTCGGCAGAAACTGGGGACCTAACCCGAAGATAATTCTGTGGATGAATACGGCAATCGTACGCCCAATACTTACATATGGCAACATAGTCTGGTGGAAAGCCACAGACAAGGTAACCAATCTTAAGGCAATGACAAAAATACAAAGACTGGCATGTATAGGAACAACTAGTGCGTTGAGAACAACACCGACTGCTGGGTTGGAAACGCTTCTTAACCTGCCACCTATAGATCTATATATGCAAGAATCGGCTGCCAAAAGTGCACTGAGAATAAGCCAGACAAAATGCTGGATCCCTAGTCTCTTTGGGCATGCGCGGATTCTCAAGGAATACGTAGGGAGTGACATCAGCTCTGACTATATGTCACCATACCTAGACTTCCATAAACCATTCTCCTGCCGGTTCCCGAGTAGGGAAGAATGGGACAGGAACGAACCCACGGAAACGAAGTCAATAGCCATCTACACTGACGGATCAAAGATGGAATGTGGAACTGGAGCCGGATTATTCTCAGAGGAACTCAACATACATAGTTCAATCAGGCTTCCTGATTACTGTAGTGTTTTCCAAGCTGAGGTACTGGCGGTCGCGGAGGTGGCAAGCATGGTGTCAATAATGGCAATACCACGGAGTGATATTACCATATTCATTGACAGCCAGGCGGCTATCAAAGCAATCTCTACTAATGAGATAAAATCAAAACTAGTTCGCCGCTGTCGCGAAGAGCTCAAGGTTCTTGGCTCGCAGCATAATACGGTTCTCTGCTGGGTTCCTGGACACAGGGACATAACCGGCAACGAGAGAGCTGACGAATTGGCAAGAAATGGCTCTGCAATGGACCTAGACCAGGCACTTCAGTCGATCAAACCACCGATCTGCAGTCTCAGAGAGCGAGTGGAATATAAGATCCGAATGAAAGCCAACATCAGGTGGAAAACACTAACCACCTGCGACATATCACGGAAGATGTGGCCAGAATACAATAAAAGCAGGACCAACAAACTGCTACGATATGACAGAATATCGCTGTCCAAGTTAGTTGGCGCCCTCACTGGTCACAACCTTCTAAGAAGCCACGCAATGAAACTAAATCTCAAGAATGACGACATTTGTAGAGGCTGCGATGATGAGGAGGTTCACGAGGACACACCTCACTTTCTCTGTCACTGCCCAAGTCTCTGTCACTTGAGGAACAGAACACTTGGAAGTTACTACTTCCAGGATATCCAAGAACTCTCTAACGTCTCAATGTCTAATCTTTACAGGTTTCTGAGGACAGCGGGATGGCTGGACAGGGTCGAGTAACCATGGGAAGGATGAAACAAAGCCATTACAACGTGGCTATCCCCATCGAAGGGTATCACAATGGGTCCACGAGGACCTGAGTGGGGTGAAGAAGAGGCTACTCAGCTTCACCAACCCGTAAACCTAACCTAACCTAAACAAAACAAAACAAAACAAAACAAAACAAAACAAAACAAAACAAAACAAAACAAAACAAAACAAAACAAAACAAAACAAAACAAAACAAAACAAAACAAAACAAAACAAAACAAAACAAAACAAAACAAAACAAAACAAAACAAAACAAAACAAAACAAAACAAAACAAAACAAAACAAAACAAAACAAAACAAAACAAAACAAAACAAAACAAAACAAAACAAAACAAAACAAAACAAAACAAAACAAAACAAAACAAAACAAAACAAAACAAAACAAAACAAAACAAAACAAAACAAAACAAAACAAAACAAAACAAAACAAAACAAAACAAAACAAAACAAAACAAAACAAAACAAAACAAAACAAAACAAAACAAAACAAAACAAAACAAAACAAAACAAAACAAAACAAAACAAAACAAAACAAAACAAAACAAAACAAAACAAAACAAAACAAAACAAAACAAAACAAAACAAAACAAAACAAAACAAAACAAAACAAAACAAAACAAAACAAAACAAAACAAAACAAAACAAAACAAAACAAAACAAAACAAAACAAAACAAAACAAAACAAAACAAAACAAAACAAAACAAAACAAAACAAAACAGACATTGGCACGAGTACGAACTTAGGCCAAAGGCCAAATTTCATGATTCTTTTTTTGCTGGAAAGGTATTCTTTTGTAGCAGGTTTGTATGTAAAAAAAAATTTGGACAAAGGGGCGCGGCACCTCCCATACAAAAAAAACATTCAAAATCGTATATCTCGAAAACCACCAAATCGACTGACGGCTGATGACATAAGAAGAGGATTCATCAACTCAATAAGGAAAAGAGCATTACCTAAATATTGAATTGCGTCTATATGTTGTGGTTTGTGAAGATGTTAAAATTTAAATTGAAGTAAAGCATTCATTTGCATGACAATGAAAAAGGCATAAGAAATAAAATGAAAAAAATAGTACAATATTAAAAAAAAAAAAAAAACAAGTATAAGTGTTATCATCGGCCTGGCCGATGCTCTGATACCCTCCACTGCATAAAACCCATATTGGTTTGGTATAGGAGGTACCTACCAGAACTACATGACCGACATACACAATTTTCAATACCAACCTGACGACGCGACGGTAAAAAGAAGAGCTCTCACAAAATTTAATTCGCCTAAGTCCATTCGTTAGGACGCTATAGTGTTTTCAACAGACAGACAGACGGACAGACAGTCAGACGGACATGGCTAAATCGATTCAGAATGTGATCCTGATTCAGAATAGATATATATACTTTAGAGGGTCTCCGATGAATCCGTCTTGGAATTACAAATGTAATGACAAAGTGAATATACCTTCCTGCGGAGGGTATAAAAACAATTTTAAGTTATAGCTGTAGGACTGCTGACAGTACTTTCGTAAAAGATTACGAATAAAGTTGCTGAAACTTGCCTAGAATACCTATAGATTAGAAAACTGTTATATACATACGGAATACAGAATACTGCATATTATTTCAATTAATTAATATTAATCGTGGTTGGCTTTGAGTGATTGAAGATAAAAACGTATAAATGATTAATATGAACCAAATAATTTTTTGCCCCACAAAGAACAACTTCCAAATTCAAAGTACATATAAATATAAAAATTCAAAAGTGGTTTCTAAATGTCTAACTGAAAAAGGTGGATATTTGCTGGGTACTAAGACAAGTTTTACGTTAACTTAAATTAAAGAAAATATATATGGACGGAAATGAGTGTTTCAGAATTGTATCTTTCGAATTTGGATAATATGGCGTACAATACAGTCAGCGCCATTGGAGTATTGAGCATATTGAAAATAGTTATTTATCCGTAGAGCTAGCCTATGTAAGTTATGTTAATTCGGAGGCCATTTGTTCGACATTGAGTGTACAAATCTATACATTTAAACAAAACTCCTTCTGTTACAGGACAACTGGACTCGCTGCCTGGGGATATATTTCATGAAGACTACAATTTGCAGCAATTTAAGTGCAGAACTAACATACATCTGCAAGCATCTTGGGGCGCTGTTGAAGCGTTATAGGTTCGCCTTTCCCGATAGAAGTATTAAAAAAAAAATAAAAAATTATTCTCTGATTATAATGAAGGATGACGAATGATACATTTATACCTACCTACGGTGATACAGTTGGTGGAATAGTCTATGAGTGTATCTGGATATTACAGTAATACCAAATGTGCTACAAAATAAAATAATTAGGTATTACATATCTGTGATTACCTATTCTTTATCCTAAAAGATCGAAAAAAATCTATTATCATTAGATTATAAACAATGTTGTCTGAATTAATCGAAATTCAAGAAAACAGGAACGACGTGAGAGTCAGGTTAAACAGGCACCATAAAAGGTTTATCCCGATCCGGATCGATTAGAAACTAAAAATCATCTACTAAAAATGTCTAGAAAATTCTCATGGAATGATAATGAAGCCTCGTCGAGAAAATGCTACGACTTAAAATATGTATCGATAGGTATACGTTTACCCTAAGACAATAGTGTTGTAAAATATGTTTTAATAAGTTGGATAGCCAGTTCAAAGGTCCATCGAGAGATAGCTGTTACCTCAAATTTCAAAGTGCGGATATAATCCATTCTCTCATTTAACTGTAATGCCCATTACAAGGGTCGCGGGTGTAGGATGCTTAAGTGGATCCTCCATAGCTCTCGACCTTCGGCCGTCGATTCTGAATCAAAAAGCAAAATCCCATATAGATAGAGGATAGGTCTCGGACTAACCAAGATCTAACCATCTTATCCTGGGGATTCCATACCACGTTTTGAAATCAGAGACACGCGTTCAATGTGACCAAACCACCAAAGCATAATTATTCTGATGTTCCTTATGCGATCTCCTAAATCAAAGAAATTGATAAAACACTTCAGTTTATTATAAGGTTTATGGATACTGCAGTTCTTAAGAAGAACACTGCATCAACACAGAGTTATTAACCTTCTTCCCCTAACATCGCAGACAACTTCAAAACAATCTATGGTTCTGCTAAAATTTATGAAAAAAGTTTGGTGCACAGCAACACTCGTAATATTAGCTTTCATAACAGAACATACAACTTTTTAACGAAGAAAGCTCACAAAGGTCTTTTGCCACCTATTGGAATAATCAGGTACTTCAAAGCTTGATACGGAGCAGCTTTCTTTAGTAAATTCAATTAAAGTTTCTCCAGTACGAAAAGTGCAGAAAGCACAAAAGCAGAAAACAAGCTCTGCGCCTTGCCCACTTTTGAATATGAAGTCGATGTACCTAGCCCCCTGATGACCTTGTTTGATTCACAATATCAATATGCATTTATCAAAATGTGTTTACATTGAAAATTAAATAGTTTTTCATTTAATTAGGCTCTGCTCCCCATCAATCAACAATATCAGACAAACCGTAAAAAAAATTTCCCTCAAATTTCATTTGCGTAATTAATTTCCGTTATTATGCCCGCCGGCCGCGCCGTTGACCTATATCTACCCACTGGCCACTGTATTGCGGTGTTACGCGAAATCCTATCCGGCCAAAATTACGGTACCCATTCAAAATGTAATTGAATCTCGCTGATTTATTTCGCAGCGGTTGACTTAATATTTGCACTATGACTGTGAATGGAAACAATTGAGGTAAAGCCAAAGAATGGGAATTGGACCGGGACCGGGAGTTGCTGAGTGAAGCCTATTGTTAAATCCTTTTTCAAGGAATCATCGCGAACATGGTGTATTTTATTATTGCGGGATTTGCGTTGCTAATAATTTTCATACAGCTGCTGTTCAGTTTGCATTTTTAAAGTCAATTTTCATGGATGAGAAAGAGCAAATTTTATTCTAAACTAAGAAGTCCATGTGTATCATGGTTCATGGAAAGGAAAACCCGAAACCAACAGGGTGAAAGAAGGACGCAAATACAATGGGATGAATACTAAGAAGATGGTTGCTTGCCGTTGTAAATGCTCAAGCGCCCATCATTTTGGGACAAGAGTGAGGTCGTCTGGAAAATGATAGAGAAACAAATTTCGAGGTCAAGTGCGGTTGGTTAAATGTAATTAAAATATTAATTCTAGGCGAATGTGGGTTTTTGGATCTTGTTCAAACTAAGAAGAAAGTTGCCAAAAATTGATCTTTAAACTTTAAAGTGTGGTTAACTGGGATTTATATTTAGTGTATTAGGTTAGGAAAATAGTTTTAGAACATTTTTGTTTGTCTCAAAAATGGGGGCAGACTTTATGAATGAACTTGAGGACTATTTATTTTTACAATAGAAACAAAGTTTCTATGAGTAGAAACTTTGTACCTAATCGTATAGATTTTATTTGCAGAAATCATCGATCCTATTGCCTTAACATAACATAACGTCAGCGGATGAATTCTCTAGATGGAATCAACGGCGGCGTTTACAGTTACAGTTAAGATGAATTACTAGGTGTAATCTCTTTATGAGCTGTTTCGACATGTCCGGATACCAGGTCTATAAGGATCTCCAATACTGTTCCGGGGTGTTGGAAAAGAGTTGGTGGCGGATGAACAATTAAATGGTCAATGGCAGCACTCACAACCCGAAGTGGCTTACTGGCACATTAATAACTGACACTCCAAGTGCAAGTTGGGGGTTATGCCTTCGGGAACTTCCCGACCAAGTACAAAAAAAATTTGTTAAGAGAAAGGCACAACCAGCCTTGGCTAAGAAATCGACTCAAATGGCAACCATACCCCGAACGTCAATGAACAACGATGTGAGAATATAGGTACTGGGTGAAATGTACATGACCTGGAATATCGCTTCCTCAATTCTGAGGGACGAATTTTTAATTAATTAAACAAATAAAAGATTCGATTTGAGGTTCATGCACTTTGAAAGCAAAATTAACTCACTAATCCACAGGTATAGGAATGAATACTATTTCGGATATAATATGGATTTTATGAATTTTGTATTTTTCGGGGATTGCAAGGGGAACACAAACACTGACATTCTGGCAAAAGAATGAGTTTAGAATTATCGGTCCCAACCCAAGATAAAAAGTTTCTGCGCGTAAGTAGGTACATAATAGTCCAATGGTAACCAAGATTGATCTGCGGTAATGGTAATCATTCTTGGGATATGTTTGTTAAATTGACTTTGGAATTTCAAACTGAACGAAGCCTAATTTGTACTATCTTAGGTGTAAGAAGTGTACGCTTCAAGTCCCAAAATGTTTGGTTTTTTGTAAAATTATGCAACAAATATTACAAATTTGGGTTCGAAAGGCACTGTTCTTAAACTGTTTAGCTCTAAACTAAGTACAAGGTATTGTTCGGCATATATGTATTACCTAGCAGTTACATTTCCATCCAAATCGAAAATGTAATTTTCGAGATATGAGCAGTTTTTAAAGTGCCATTATTATCGAATGAGGTGGAAATCGAAATAAATACAAATCGATATTACACTAGGTCTGTTCCTTTACTTTTAAATCTTAGGAATTTGATAATTACTCGTAATTAAAAAAACACTCAAAATTTTATTTTTTCTCGACCTTCATCGACGTATTAAATTTGGAACATTGTCCTGATAGTAAACGACATAGTCATTGAAAATTATTTCATTGATTATATTTTTACATTTCTTTATTTTAGTCCGATTATATTCGAAAGTCATCTTTTGGAAACAATTTTTGTAGAACATACCAAAATTATTACCTTCATTTCAGAAATCCTGTTGGTTTAGTACGTTATGACATATTTTTCAAATGAAGACCTATAGGATATAGCCCATTAACAATGAGGTCGTTAAAAAAACTCATTTTACATTTTTCAAATAAGATTCAAGAGCCAGAAAAAAATCAAAAATATGAAAGTACATAATGTAATTTCAAATTAAAATTTGGTTCATTAAATCTATGTTGTAGGTATAGAGCGATTACAAATTCATCGAAAGTGGACTCAAGTATTCGAAAGAATGCTTCAGCTTTTTGATGGCCTCATCGAACATTTCAAGGAGTCAATATAACAACTACCCACAGTATAGGAAAGTCTATACAAAATGACCTTATTATTCGCAAAACTTGAAAACTTCTTCAAGTCAGTAATTCTTATTACAAACAAATTGAACTTAGAGGACATTTTGTACTCCACAAAAGTAATCTAAAAAAGGCAATTTCTGGATCGATATATTCTCAACCACCAGCATCATCCAATCACTTGAAATAATTGAAATATTTTTTCGCTTTGAAGCAAGTAAACAGATATTTTGATAAGTTATTAACTAAATAAATTAAGCTCATTATAGTCGAACTATTAGACTACAATGCTTCATCACTGTCACTTAAAGCAGGAACAACTTACTGATGCTCATTGTGAAAACATTAGTGAATCACACCACTCTTAAAACTCACAAATTATGTTTCTTAAATTATGTTGACATAATTAGCACCAGCATTACCCCCACCGTTTATAAACAATACTCTAAATGGCTATTGCCATAAACCGCGTACCAAAACTCTGCGCCTTTGCTTCGATAAAAGATGAACGCATTAGTGAAGCACATTAAGTCCGAAAGGTCTAATTCAAACTCACTTCAAAAATATCCTTTTCAAGTTTATTCCTTATGGTTATCAACAAAAGAAGAACATTCCGTTTTATTTCAACTCATTAGGAGGTAATGAATCCCCGAAAACATGTTCCAACACCTGAAAGTTTTTGAGGGTCCCCATAATTATCATCACTCAACCGCAAACACCTGCGCGAAGTCTTCGTAAGGATTCATTCTATTTTTGTTTGATACTCAGTGGGGGATGCTCACAACTTCTTGGACGGTCTCTCTAATGACAACCTATCTAACGTTCTTAAGGTCCAATCGCGATAATTATAATCAGTCATGATTAAATCTATAAGAAAATTGCCTCTTGTAATGACTCGGGGCCAGACAGTGTGGCTAAAATGCGGAGCAACATCGGTGGAAGTGAAATTCAATTTTGTCTACATTTGTGCGAACTAATTTTTTTAGCAAACCTGCAGGCCATACTGTACTTACAAACTGCGTTAAAATCCTTTCCTATGCCTTTGTCATACTTTCTCTGTTTACTAAGCTTAAGAGGCCATTCATCAAACCCAATTGTGTTTCTATACTTCCCCAACAATAGCACACTGTTCCAATATTAACTTAGTGGATCATTTCACACAGATAGACAAGCAGATACACAAGGACACGTAAGTATATAAATCGAAGGCGGCTGACGAGCAGGATAACCCATAAATCAAACAAAAACTGATGACCAGACCATCAACAATGTCACCTTGGCTAGAAGAATGAGAATCCAAATCCACCCAACACCGGCTAAACAAAAGTTGAGCAACAAAAAATAAAAAATAGGTACATCCTGTGGCAAATCCTTCAAAGCAAATCCGAAGCGCAGATATGTAGATATGTACGATGACGATTAATTACACCGACTGGAGTCTGTAACTTGTGATTATGTTAGTATAGTTATTTTTTTTTTGTGCGGATTTCCTTACTGCTGTCAATTCTTCGAAACAATTGATGGGAAATTGAACTCAAGCACCGAAGGACATGAATACATCACACATTCATCTACAAACACAGACAAAGTGACAGGATATTGAAATGCAAATAAAACTAATTGGGTTCATGTGAAGTGCACACATCGAGGCATTGGCATTCAATACATATTGCTGGTGGTTCTTTGTATACGTTCTGTCTCAATCGATTCAAAATGAAGGTTATGGATGAGGAGAGGATATGGGCTGGACATGTAGGGTTTAGGGACAATGGCTCGTCTCGGTTGAGCATATATAAAAAAAACCAAGACAAATTACATTGATTTTGATTTGTCGAATTGGAAATTTATTGATGGCAATTTGTGTAACTGGGAAAATTAAAGTGATTCGAAGGCAAAATAGAGAAGAGACAGTGAGAATGACAGTTGATGAAGGGCATCATGCTGATTTAAGAAATCTTGATTCTTAAATTTGAGCATTCTAATGGGGAAAATGGTTTGTTTTCTATCATGAATTTTTCTTTGGTTGTTAGATATATAGAAAGGTATTAATTAAATAATAATATCTGGGTGTGGGCTAACAAAGCAGTGCAATTATGTATGAGTTGAATGGTGTTATAACTAATTAAATTATGGAATCCTGCCAGAGAATACCAATAATTGTATTTAATCAAGCTGACACGGGCGTATAGCGAGTCGTGCGGGGGGTGAATTCCATTGAAATGTCGACTTATTTTAGGAATTTGCCGACTATATTGATTTAGCATCCGTATTAAAGAAATACTAGGTAGTGCGAAGATGTCAACATAATGCAGATCAAAATTATTCATGTTAACCCTTTAGTGGGATAATTTTTCGTTTAGGTTAGGCGTCGGTTATAGCTATCCGTAGAATGCATCCGTAAAATCACGAAACAGAACAAAACTGAAACATTTAACCATAGCAATATAGCATATCATAGGAATTCAGTGTAAAATGTTATGGAATTGGCTGATAAGTTAAAAATAAAAAGTTTTACGGACGGAAAAATGAATAAACTGGTTTTCTAGAAAATTTAGAGATCTATTGCTTAATTTTTTGGAAGAACTAAATTTATAATTCAAAAGGAACATTTTAAGACCAAGGTTGAGTTTCAACTTGATCGCTTGTGTCGTGTGTGCATAATTTCTGTGATCGTTGTCTTGCTCGTTTTTTGCCGTGTCGCACGGAAAAAAAGATTACAATGTGACAGCTGACAGTTCGGTTCGGGGTTAGTAAAAATTGAGCGCTATACAAAAGAACAACGAATTTTCATTATTGAGCAATATTTTAAAAATAATGAAGGCTTGTCAACTACAGTCCGCAATTTTCGAACAAAATCATCTTCAGTGATGAAGCTCATTTTCATCTTGATGGCTTCGTTAATCGTCATAATTGTTGCATTTGGGGTTCAGAAAACCCACGAGTAATTGCTGAGAAACAAATGCATCCACAACGCGTGACTATTTGGTGAGCACTTTGGGCTGGAGGCATTATCGAACCATTCTTCTTCGAAAATTCAGCTGGTCAGACAATAACAATTAATGGTGTTCGTTATCGTGACATGATAACCCAGTTTTTAGTGCCTAAATTGCAAGATATGTACGTCACCAACATGTGGTTTCAACAAGACGGTGCCACATGCCCTACAGTAAGAGAAACAATAATTGTATGACTGCATGAGTCATTTCCTAATCGTGTAATCGGCCGTTTTTGGGATCAGAATTGGCCATCCAGATCTTGCGATTTAACGCCATTGGACTTTTTTTTTTTTTTTTTTTTGTTTTTTGAAGTAAAAAGTCTATTCAAAGAAGTCCACGACAACCAACGCCTTAAAAGAGGAAATTGAGAGGTGTATTAATGAATATCAGCCACATTTATGCGAAACGGTTATAGAAAATTTCAATCAAAGAGTCCTACGTAGGTACTTGCCAGCAAAGCCGTGGCGGCAATTTATCCGATGTGCTATTCCATACATAACCCCAATCTGTACACTCTGCGAATCAATAAAAAATGAATGTTTTCTAATTAAATATCTCTATTTTCTAAATTGCATTTTGAGTGAATTATGGGACACCCTTTATATTGTAAGAATAAAATTGTAATAATATAAGAAGACTTGGTAGCACTAAAATTAATGATGTAGACAAATCTGTGACAGTGACACAATCTGTCATGTTTCCTCCATTTTGTACTTTATTGATTCCATTGTATCTTAAAATTTGAAACATTCCTGATCAAATAAAGAAAATCCAACTATATTTTTGAAATCTCGTGGTATATTAAATAAAATATATACATACATACAGTGGCCGGCATAAGTATTTTGACAAAACTAAAGTTAATTCTGCTCATAAATTGAACTTCATGTAAATTTTGGCATCAATGGAAACGTCATTAAAATTCCGTTTGAATGATACACAACTTTCCTTAACCCATTAAGAACCCATTGAAAATTTAGAACTTTTGTAAAAGTCTACTTGTTTTACTTTTATCCTCGGTCAAAAAAAAAAAAAAAAAATGTCTTGATGCAAAAAGTTTCTTCAAACAATTTTAATAGTGACTGCAAAAAAAAAAAAATTCAAAAATCTCTTCGCTAATATTTTTTATGATTTTTTGAATGGGATGATCTCAGAAAAATTTTCTATGAAAAGGATGAAAAAGTGGCTAAATTAAATCATAAAAAAATATTAGCGAAGAGATTTTCGAAAATTTTTTTTTGCAGTCACTATTAGAATTGTTTGAAGAAAAACATTTTTTTTTTGACCGAGGAAAAAAGTAAAAAAAGTAGACATTCACAAAAATTCTAAATTCTAAAATTTTTAAATGGGTACTTAATGGGTTAAGGAAAGTTTTGTATCAATTAAATGGAATTTAAGTGACCTTTCCATTGGTGCCAAAATTTACATGAAGTAAGTTTCAAATTATGAGCAGAATTAACTTTAGTTTTGTCAAAATACTTGTGCCCCCCACTGTATTTACATAGCTAGAACACGCTCTTCTCCAGGCGGAGCTGCATTCATTTCAATGGCCCTTTACGAAGGTCGCGAATATAGGTCGCTTAAGTGGAACCTCCATGGCTGTTGAGTTTTCGCCATCGACTCTAAATAATTGAGACAATCCGCATATGAGTAAAGGAGAGAGAATGAACTTGATCTATGGATTCAATAGAACGTATTGAAATCCTGTTTTGTGAGCAAACGTGACCAAACCAGAAAAGCATTCGCCGCTCCATCCGGAGAAGCTGCTGCTAGACATTCCTCACGATATGATCTATGCGAGTGACACCAGCAATACGGCGGAGAAATCTTATTAGTGACACAGCTTGTATTCGCGATCTTATTCTTTCACTTATCCAAATCTCATGACCATAGGTAAGAGTTGGAACAAAGACAGAATTAAAGACTGACAACTTAGCTACATCAAACTTAGTCCGGCTGATAACAGAACTACCAATTTCTCTCAAAATTGACTCTGCTTTACCAATCCTATAGGATAACTCAGCATGTTGCAACGCAACAAACCATGATGACCTACATTATAAGTCGATCATTGGAATCCCCTTTGAAAATCGACGATCTGAATTGCCGTCGGCAAATACTGATATCGCTGCAGCAGCTAACATACGAATAAATCGAGCGACCAAATTCCCAAAGACAAAATTGGGCGCTCAGACACGTCAGCAGCAAACCGATGCGGAAGCCAAGCAGTGGTGTTGTGTGGGAGGCGTCATAACTATATGCAAAAAAATGCATTGTTTTGGTGTGGGTGCATGTTTTGTGGGTGCATGTTTTGGCGATGGCTAAACCCGCTGACCAGCTGATAAAATAAAAACATGATGCGCGGGGCGGGAGCAGCTTAGCTTAGCGGTGAAGATTTGTTGTCAATACGGCAAAACACATCATAGCAGTCAGGAAGAGCCGTATCCCCAAGTCAATGACCAGAGGAAGAGTCAAGGACAACTAGATGCAAGGTTTCGTGTGGAGGTGCAAAAGAAGAATTTGGCATTCCCATTTGTGAAACCAAAGCGGAAAATAAAATCCCTATATTAGAAAACCAAGTAGTTGGTGTATTTATTTTCGTTGATTTCCCGTCGGTAGTTTTGTTCTTTTGATCGCTGTGCTAGGTCCGACAGCATTTTAGTAAATTTGAATTGCTTGTGGATTCAGTCTAAATGACATTTTTGCTGGTATCCTTGCGTTACACAGCACTATGCCTTCCATAGCTCTTGAAGACCGCAATATACTTAAACGTCTTCATCTGTTTTATTGGGATTACACTAACATGCAGCGTGCATTGAAAAGACGTTCTGCAGACGACCATCACTTCAGGCTTATTCAAGTCTTTTTTTTCATCTCAGTTTTCTCATAAACAGCTACAAACAGATCGAGTGCGCCTTGAAGTTCAATCTAAGAGTTCCAAAAATCAGCGAGGACCAAAAATGACACATCCTTGGATCTCCCAATTTGAAATTTTCTTCCAGCCCAGCAAACGCTGCCCCAGGTATGAAAGGTATATCAGCTTATAGAGATCAAGCGAAGAGTTACTCGATTTGCTGTTTCCTTGCCCTTAAGACGAAACCAAAGACGAAAAGTCGACTCATAAAACCACAAATATATTTTGCAAGACTTTTGTAATGTAATGTATGACTGTATGGTATAGAAGCATGAGCTTTTTCAAGCGGATAAAAATCTTTAGGGACTTCGTATTACTGGAGCGTGCAGGAGAAGATTTAAAGACGAACTTTATGCACTATTCTAAGACATAGACCTGGATAGAATAGGTAATTTGTCACACCATGATGTGGGCACTACATTCGCTAACATCGTTAATTGATTAAAAAACCTTTTTGTAAACAAGAAAAGTCGCCGTTTACTCTACTGAAAAATATTTATGTAATTCGAGACCCTTAACGATATCAAACTATGTATGTAGATTATCAGAAAATGCATTCAAAAACAAAAATCCCTATCACACAAAATGCCATGACTTTGCTTCGTATAATAACATCTTGTCAATTGCATCATTATATGACTGAACTTGAAAAGAATTTTGTAGAATAATGTATGATGGGGAATATCAATGTCGTTTAAGTGGAATCTACAAATTGATATGGTTAGACAAATTGGAACATAGATACCCTCCTTTAAAATGACGTTTATTTAAGTTAAATGATTAAAGCATCACTCAATATTTTATAATAATATTCCTGTGATCAATCTTCTACTCCTACACGCATTATATTCATTATCTAAGCAATTCAAATCCGGAACTCCATTCATAGATATTGGATAATATTTTCTCGGGTAGGATGTCCTATCCAGTCCATGTCCATGCATAAACTGGATTACGCAAGCGAAAAGTCTCAATCAATCTTTTTTATTCATAATATTGTAGTTTATTATTATCTATTTAGATGATCCATTTTCGCATATAAAGTTATTGTCATTATTTTTTAAGTCTGAAATAAATTACATAACAATTTTGTATTTTATTCAAAGGTTCTCATAGGGTAGCTTAAATTATACCATTCCTTGCTACAATCCCTCGCAATGCACACATGCACGCCTGCCCATTCGCTATCTACACCGCAAAGCTATTTTGACATCAGAATTCTTAAGGGTATGTGTTAGTTATTCTGGCTGGTTTCAACTGCCTTTAGGGGAAAAGAATTTAGCTCCCTTATATTACTATCGGCAGCAGAAATCTGTAAACTCCCTTTGGCAGGGAAAAAGGAATAAAGCCAGTATAAGGAGTGAGCTATTTAAATAGGGGATACAAACAAAGTTTGATAATATTCATTTTGCGGGATGTTGAAGAATTTAAAAAAAAATAGCTATCTAACTCAACAAAGGAATCCTTTAATGAGCCTTATTTCTTTGACATAGCTACCTAATATTATCGGAGCGGATAAGAGCGTTCACTGAAATATATTCGAAAACATTATAAATACCTGTCAGAGAATATCTCTCCTAGAGCTTTCTTTTCGTTCCAATCCAACCCCATGTGTGATAACGTCAGTGCAAATTGCAAATTTATTCCAAACTGCCTGGGGTGATGTGTGAACTTTTGAAATAAATTTCGATTTCCTTTCGTGAGGCGCAACGTTTATTTACATCCTGACGATCCGAGAAGAGTGACATATCGATGGTATTCAACAGACAATTTCCCTCTCCTCTAGTACGGTGTTTAATTGTCGCTTAAGTATGGGGAAATTAAAGTTCCTGAGGTGATATTTTGATCGACTGTAATTGTGTTGAATGTTCTCACGGGACAGCTGTTAACGTGAAAATAACCTACGCAGTTTCAGTATAGAACTATAGAAAAAACATGTAACAAAGTGTTGAAATACAGACATTTGGAATGAATTAAACCAACGAGTACGGCGGCGGCGTTCTCGTTTGTTGAGTGCTGGGGGCGTATACGTAACATTTTTTTTTAGGAACTATACTTTCAACGCTGGACCAGAAATGAAGTCCGAATAAATTAATTTGCTTTGCAATTGATTCTATAGAAATATTTTACTGCATTCTTCAGTATCTAAATGCAGTCCACGCTCTGTCGGAAATATATGTGTCGAAATTGAAAAAGAAAACATTTCATCTAAATTAATTTACGTGGTAATAAATAATTTGAAAACAAAATATGCGAAGCATTTAATTAATTAACTGGAAGTAATAAACAAACATTCTGATTGCCGAGTAAGATACACACCGAAAATTAAAACTATAACCAAATTATACCTCAAATGTGTGGTTATTCCAAGATCCCAAAAACAGTCTAGACTGTATTGCCTTCCATCGATTTTCCATTTGCCGCGACAATACAAACACATCTCATAATGAATTATAACCGCAAATTTCTGACGTACCTGCAATGCGATTCATCTTCAATTACCCAGGCAAACATTGAACGGATATGACTTTCGCCTACTGCCACCACCGGCCCAACTATGCGGTTTACACTCGCATGTGTCCCGTCATTCTGTGGTTTTTCACAGCGAATATGAAATGGAAATTAATTTTTCATCGGCTGATAGTATATTGAAAAATCAATACAATCAAATTCCAAAATTTTAAGCTATTTTATGATTTATTAGCATATAGCCTGTCGTAGCAACAGAACCTTTTCCAACAAAAAATACAGAGAAACAAACTCTGCGGAACTCGGAAGGACCGACTTTCAGTATATTGTATTCGCGTGTGTTTTGTTTTACAGACAAAGATACTATACGCATATCGTGTGTCATGAAAACAATTCGAGATACTTTTTGTTCGATTGGTGACAACCAAACTACGACACACGAGGGAAAAAAGGGATGTTTGTGCTTGATATTTTATTGAAACTCTGGTATTTCATTACTTTTATATGATGGATGTCCTTTTCAATTGCTTAGCTGTAATTGAAAGAGGAATCATTATTAACAATGTTGACAAGGTCGGAAGGGTAATTACAGGATGTCATTGTCTGTTCGATTAAGTGGTTTCGGATGTATGGAATGTATAGACTACTTTCATTTCATCAGACGTTTTTGATTAATTGTTAATGGAGTCCTAAATTAGACAGAGGACTCCAGTTTGTTTAAGAGAACGTCATGGCGTTTCTCGGGAGTTGGTGCTATTAATCGACACACCATCGCAGTCGGAGGTTATTAATCTGACCACGGTAGGCAATTAAGCTGTCAATGGTCATGCAAAAGTATGGACTCTGGATACAGTAAACAAAAACAAACGAATTTCACACTAATGTTTACACGCTAGCTCAAATTTATTTTGGCTAAGTCGCATGTTATCTCATTGCATGCTTCCATATCATAGTGAAACATTACGCAAGAGCTATATTTTCAAGTCGGTACACTTGGGTATTTACATTTCAACGAAACCACCGTGTTACGTAAGATACCCGTATGTCCATTAAGGTCAGGAACGAAAAATGAGTGCTTATGTTGTTTGCGTGACAACTCCAAGCCGAAAAGGGTATGAAATTAGGCGTTTAACTATTGTTTTCAATATTCATATTATATATTCAGGATATTATAATATTATAAGCTATTCACATTAGGTGACTTAATTAAAAAAGTGACTTTTTGATTTCATCATAATTTTATTGAAAAAAAAGTTGCTCATGATATTACTCTCATCCATCCATACTTACTACTTATAAAATGCAACGTTCGTCTGTTTGTTTCTCAAAACTTATAGATGTGTGACCAATTTAGTTCGTAGGGTGGGTGAGAAATGCTCAGGAGAAAAGGGGTCGCGGGAAGTATCTATGTTGATAGATAAGTCAACATTATTATATGCCTCATTCATCGATTTTCAAAATTCGTCTTATAAGGTGTTACGTGGCCATAGGACATTTGTACCTGCAGAAAATAAAATTGTTTGTTGATTAAAAATTCACTTCAAGAATGCATTTCACTAACTTACCAAATCCTATGTACCTAACCTGAAATGAGAGATGAAAACAACAACAATTAGGAAAAAATGTAAACAAAATATTTGCATTGGAGATTGCCTGCTAAGTCCCGTATAATACGCGTTTTAGCAGACAAACTCCAATAGCAGTGAATTATCCTTACCTGTGCAATTAATTACTCGGAAAATCTGAAAAGAAAATACTAATAAATGATTTGCAAACATAAAAATTGAAAATTTACTTACCAATTTGTGTCCATCTGCTGCGACTTTGATGTGCTTTTGACGTTTTGTCTTGCACTCGTTTCCCCTTCGTTAAGTTTTCTTCGTTCCGTTTCAGTGTGTTCCAGTGCAATGGGTGATCGTGAAGATGTGTTGATTTATATTTTTTTTTGTAATTTACGTTATATTCTCTATGTCAGGTATCGTTATTTTATGTATGTATGTTATATAGGAAATAAAATGACAACACCTACACGACTTGACGAAAATAGAAAATTGGAAATTAAGAGACCCCTCGCTCTCATTCCAATGAAATAATCACAGCAATTAGGGGAAACAGAAAATGAAAAGAAAAGGTAGAAAATGAGAATAGAAAGGAGACAAATTAGGAGAAACAATTAGAAAAACAAAGACAGGGTGAGCGGAGACTTGCAAGAACAAAGGGAGAGGTAAATAAGTGCACCGCAAAGGCAGAATTGGTTTGCTGACGGGCCCTCACAATTATCAAAGTTCGATAGAGAGCGGTCGATGCCCTTGCGGAGACAGTTTTAAAAGTAAAAATCAAATTACGTCCTACAGTGACGATCAAAAAGCAAAATCGCCAAAGTGAATTTTCTGGGTGAGTTAGGTTGAATCGTTTTTTTTAGGCAAAATCTAATTATTTTCATGGTCTAGGTGAAAACAATCACGTGAAGGAAAATCGATAGCAATCGAAAGTGGAATCTGAGAGGTCTGACTGACGTTGCAGAGGTAGGAAGAGTCATTGTAATTTTTTTGTGAGGTTGGTTATTAACTTCTTCCCTATTTCAATATCAGGTTTATCGATACATCGTTAGAGGTGACTCGGGCTTGTACAAGCTAAATATAAGCGTTGTTCGCAGAACAATCTGTGGGGCCGTAAAATATACCGCCAGCCAACGGTCAGCAGCTAACGCTAACGGGTCCTAAGCCCACAGAGCGACTCAAAGAACGCTTCTCAGGCCCGAGTGCATACTCCCAGTAGAGGGATTATAGGACGAGGTGAAACAGCAACCACCGAAAACTTCCCTCCCTGACCCTGCATCGCCAAAGTCAGTTGCGACACCGGGGTGAAAGGCGACCCAAACAACAGTGTGTCTGCCTGGCCACCTACAGTAGTGACCAACAAAATACAACACCTACACTACATCAGCAGCAGAAATTTGTGAATTTTTTTATTGAAGTGCCACGAGTAGTTTTAAATTTTTTTTGATTATAATTTTTAACGTAGTTTTTAATTTTTTTTACATAATTTTAATCTGCTTTTAATAAGTTTTGTGCGCGGTAAATTTAGAAAAAAGGTAGTTTTAAACCAAAAATTTATAGATCGACGGAACTTCTTGTGCTGGCGCCAGAACAACGGGGGACGTAAAACCGTGAGTAATTTTAGTTTTTTTTTATTTTTGAATTATTGAATTTTAGTATTATAGTAGTTTTAAAAGATATTAAGAGCAGTGAATATTTTTTTTAGTTTTAGTGATATTTGCGTTTGGGTGTATCCTTCAGATACCTACCATTTTAATTTAGTTTAATTTTTTTTTTTTTTTTTTCCTTTTTGATTTCTTTTATTGAGTTTTTTTTTGAATTTTTGAATTGCCTTAGAATAAGATTTGATTAGTTTTTTTGAATAAACGTGGCACGTTTTGTATCGTGGATTTCACAAAAATTCAGTGTGTTTAACATCGATAAGATGAGCGGCTAGATCCCTACGCTTATGGTGTGTGGATGTTTTGGGAAGGCCGTCCTTTTGATAGATAGACTATGACAGTACGAGACGTAAACTAACTAACGACCACATGTGACTTACTTACTTTCGCTAGAGTTGTGACTGGAGGGTTCTTCAAGGGGCTATCTCTCATAGTATCGGCCAGAGAGATAGCCATTGGATGTGTCTAAGGACATGAAGGGTGGGTTGGCCATCCCTCGCCATTAACAACAGGCGTGTTTTGAGTTTGTGGCGAACCTCTATCTTGGAGAGACCATGGGAGGACAAGTTGCGGTTAGGATAAGTGTAGATAGGTTAATTTTAAGTTATAGTAGGTGTAGTTTAGGGCATAGTTTTTACTTTTAGTTTAGTTTAGTTATAGTTTAGGCTAGTTAGGTTAGCTTCGCGGTGTCTCTCCCGTACTTTCTCCAAGGTATTGGCAGAAGTCCTTGGACATTTTCTTCTTCTTTCTCTCTCTCATTTTAAAGGTCCTTTTTGTCTGTCCGATGTCAAAGTAGAGTAGCTTTCTCATTTATTTTTTTTTTCTCTTTCTTTTATAAAATGGCATGAGATAAATGTTTGTTGAGCAGGTGGCATAAGGTGAGGGGGCAAGAACTACCCCGTCCGACGAGCTTTAGCCGAGCGACCGCGAGCATGCCGCGCCCTCCTCACCTGTGCCAAAGCTGCCCCTGTGGCTCGACCCTGGCTCACAACAATGGCGCCCAACGATTTTTACCGGCTAGGCCGATTGCGATTCCAAGAAGATGATTTTCTTTTATGAAGGTCATCGTCTTGGACTTGCAACAGCCTTCGCGCTTTTTTTTTCTTTTAATTTTTTTTTACTTTTCTATCCAATTTCCTGTTCAAGGACTGTTAGGTCTTTTGGTCTTGAGACAGACTAAAGGCGGCTTTCCAATCTCTAGGCAAGAAGCCAGGAGATTCCGTGAGGTAGCCTGAAGTCTGAAGGAGGAACAAAAGCAACTTTTGGTTCTATGATAGATAGCTGACTGCTTTCCAATCCCCAAGCGTGTAGCTACAGGGATATGTGAGGTAGTCGGAGATCTATAATAGAACCAAGAGCTAGGTCATGGTAACTAGGCCAATGCTAACTGCTATCCATAGGATCAAGGATTCTATTCCGATTCTATGTGAGGCGTGGGCAGAAGCCTGGATGCCTTGATCGTGTTGGAGTATAGGCTGGAAGCTCTGCTATCCTTGTGTTTGGTCTTGCCAGATAGCAAGTTGTGGCAGGGAAGAAGGCTTATGCTCAGACACTCGTCATAAATTCGAAGCATCAGTCACAACCAAACGACACTTAGGAGTTTAGGACGGACATTAAAAAACGACTTACATACATACGTACTCACATCTACAAAACGGTTTTGCGGAAAAACCCTTCCCAATATTCACACACCAACGCGAAATTTTATATAGTTAAACACAACTCAAAATTAATACATAAACACCTGAATTTTAAAACATATATTTTTTTTTGAAATTTGAATAGAATATATAATTCACACACAATTATTTTTAAAGATTTAATTTAATTAAAATCTTGCAATTTGTTGGTACTATAAGTACAAATCTGAATTTATCAAGCGCAAGATCCAAAAAAAAAAAAATTAACAGTAAACAAAAACCAGCTAGTTCCAAAAATGGAAAAGGGTCATAAGGACCAAGGGGCTGTTCCAAAGGGGACCTCGTTCCAACCCGGCACGACTAATCCCTCTCAAGGGTATTTTACCATGGGGAGCGCCACACCAGGACAATGTCAACCACCATCCTCGTCTCTTAAGCCTCCTGCTGCGGGGACTAACAGAGTTGACTTTACTGACTTGTCATTATACTCGACTGACTTTTTACAGTTTAGCCCAGACGACCCAAGGCGAAACTTTTCAACAGACGCGACGACAAACAAGAAGGTAGCTCAACAAGAGCAGCAAGCCCTTCAAACAGGACAAGACGAATTCTACGAACAAGACGATTTATACGAACGGACCTCGACACAGAAACGGTTGCCAATTCACCGCCAACTTGCGGTACAGCAACGACATACAACCCTGGCAACGAACGAACTTGGCACAGGGGCCGTAGCAGGAGGAGAACAAACCAACGTACAGCGACAGACTCTCAATGAAGAGGATTACAATATACGACGTCAAACGGTGGAAGAAAACGGACCAAACTCACAAGACTTACCGGAGGAAATCTCTGTTGCTATGGGAGGGAACCAGGCGGAGGTCATGTCAGCGCTGGCTCAAACGATGAAGTCCATGATGCGGACTTTCGAAAGCAGCATGAAGGCCATCAATGACAAGGTCTCCAGCCTGGAACTTTCCGTCGCAGCACAGAGAGGACCAATGGATACACATACAACAGATACATTTACTCAACGACCAGACGTAACTTATAGAAGACATGCACAACCCACCATGACGCAAAACAACAATCACCAACCACAACATCTACTTGACATTGACAATGAGAGACGAGGATCGGAGCCGTATTACCCACAGGAGTCAGGGGGAAGATTTGTGATGCCTGTACACAAATGGGGTTTGAAGTTTGACGGCACCTCGAAAACAATGTCGGTAGAGAGCTTTTTATTCAGGGTAGAGACTCTGCAACGTCAAAGTGGTCTCTCAAGTAAACACCTGGTAGCACAGTTTCACCACCTAATGACAGGGCCAGCAGAAAAGTGGTATTGGCAGTTTCTGCACGAAAGTGATGATTGTGGGGGCCTTAGGTACTACGACCTCAAAAAGGAGTTGGTAAACCAATTCAGCAACAATAGGCGCGACCATGAAATCCTTCGTGCAATAATGGATAGGAGGCAGCTGCCCCATGAGTCATTCGACGACTTTTACAGCGACATTCGCTCATTGACTTTACAAATGACGAACAGACCATACGAACCTGATTTAATAGACATTCTTCGACAAAATATAAAGGACAAGGTTGCCACATTAATTTTCGGATGTTCCATAAGGAGCATCAACAATCTAAGGGAAGAATGTAGACGAGCCGAAAAATATTTAGCGGCAAGAGAACTAAAGTTTAGACGTCAGGTGACAGAAATAGAAGAACAACAAGAATATAGAACACGGAACGAACAAGAAGTAGAATTTGACGACGACAATGAGAACATTAATATAGCTGCTCTGCAGCACCAGCGGTCAAATAGACCATCAGGGTTCGCGAGAACAGATAGGTCACGTAGGGTCGAGCAAAATATCTCAAACCAAGCCGAACCGGCTACGAACATAGAAAGGACACAACCGACGTGCCCTTCCAATTTCCATTCCCTGACTTGCTTCAGCTGCGGTCAGGGAAACATAAGTTTTCACTGTGCGAAGTGCCAGGAAAACTTAAAGGTCGGCGGTGTACCCGGGAGTCACCAGCCGATGAATTCAACTCTCCCGGAGAGTCATGTCCATCCGGACAATTCCAAATTTTAAAACGCGACGCTGCAAAGGAATCCACCTCCACGAGGAAGGAGATCCCTCAACGAAAGAGCCTTCATGAAAGACTCCAGTTCTATCATGAAACAAGAAAGAGGATCTTCGGTGAGGAAGTGGCATCGTCGGTCAAGAAAACTAGGAATTATAGGAAGATAAGTAGGCTTAGGGAAATATGTGCAATTAACAGACGACGGAAGAGAAACATTATAGCATCTGTGATATCTATTACTGACGACAATAGGCCCTACGCGAAGGTTAGGATTGAAGGAGAGGAGCTCCTGGGCCTATTGGATAGCGGAGCATCTATTAGCTGCCTCGGTAAAGGAGCTTTAGAGTTTATAGAGAAGCATAAAATACAGGTAACAAAAATGAAAACAGACATTAGGACAGCGGACGGAAACCACCAACAAATACATGGACGATTTACAACAACGGTCTCATGGGGTGGCAAGTCTCATACACTAGAAATTTTCGTAGTGCCAAGTCTCCAGCAAAAGCTCTATTTGGGGGTTGATTTTTGGAGGACATTTAAGGTCGCTCCAAACATTATCGACGAACTCGACGTTCCATCGCCGACGCAGGAACGAACACCAGTCCAGGCACTCTCACCAGAACAAACTTTACAGCTGGAGAGAGTCAAGCAGTTGTTCCCCTCTTTCGCGGTGTTGGGGTTGGGTAAGACCGGCCTCGAACAACACATTATCGAGGTGGAAGACGACAAGATCCCCATAAAACAGCGGCACTACCCGATCTCACCCGCGATCCAAAAGCTCTTATATGACGAGTTGGATCGAATGATCTCCTTGGGGGTCATCGAAGAGAGCAACAGCGCGTGGAGCTCTCCAGTTGTACTGGTGAGAAAACCAGGTAAAAACAGATTGTGCCTGGACTCCAGAAAAGTCAACGCGGTAACAAAAAAAGACGCGTACCCGCTTCCCCACATAGAGGGACTCCTGAGTAGACTCCAGGACACTAGATTTATCTCAGGCATTGACCTGAAGGACGCGTTTTGGCAGATTCCTCTGGAGCCCAAATCAAGAGAGAAGACGGCCTTCACAGTCCCTGGGCGACCATTGTACCAGTTCACGGTGATGCCGTTCGGGCTGTGCAATGCCGCCCAGAGAATGTGTCGGCTCATGGACAAAGCCATACCCGCTCGTTTGAGAGAGTGTGTCTTTGTCTACCTCGATGACCTCTTGGTTTGCTCTCCAGACTTCGAGTCACATGTCAGAACGCTGGAAGAAGTAGCGCGATGTCTTCGGGAAGCAGGGCTCACGATAAACGTCGAAAAGAGCAAATTTTGTTACCGCGAGATAAAATATTTGGGGTATATCGTCGGCGATGGATGCCTACGGACTGACCCGGACAAGGTATCGGCGGTCGACGAGTTTCCGGTTCCCAAGACTCCCAAGCAACTCCGGCGGTTTCTGGGGATGACAGGATGGTACAGGCGGTTCATTCCGAACTTTTCTGCATTATCCGCTCCAATGACTGACTGCCTTAAGAAAGGACTAACTTTCGCAATGACGGACGAAGCGCTTAACGCGTTCCACAAACTTAAGGCGACTTTGGTGTCCGCACCCATACTTACAAATCCGGACTTCACGAAGCGCTTTTACATTCAATGTGACGCATCAACGACAGGAGTAGGGAGTGTGCTCTTCCAGATGGATGCAGAGAATAGCGAACGACCCATAGCATTCATGTCCCAGAAGCTGAATTCCGCACAGCGAAATTACAGCGTGACGGAGCTTGAGTGCTATGCGGCCGTTCTGTCTGTAAAGAAGTTCAGGGCCTACGTCGAAGGACTACCGTTTACGATCATAACGGACCATGCTAGTTTGAAGTGGCTCATGACGCAGAAGGATCTGTCTGGTCGTTTGGCCAGATGGAGCCTGAAGCTTCAAGGGTTCCACTTCGACATAGAGCATCGGAAAGGAGTCCAAAACGTAGTCCCTGATACTCTCTCTCGCGTTCATATGGATGAGCTCAGCCCTGACACAAACATACTCCAGGTCGACCTCAACTCGCCATTCTTTTCTTCGGAAGAGTATGATGAGTTGAGGAAGACCGTGAACGAACGACAGGACCAACTCCCCGACATTTGCGTTTCAGACGGATTTGTTTATAAACGAACTGACGTACGGACAGGAGACATAATACAAGAAGACAGAGCCTGGAAACTCTGGATTCCGGAGGAGTTGCGTGGGAACCTTGTGGAATCCGCTCACAACTCACCATCGGCAGGACATGGCGGCATACACAAAACGCTGTCCAGATTGAGACAGCTTTACTTCTGGCCCGGCATGGCCACCGACGTGCAAAATTTTGTCAAAGCGTGTGACATCTGCAAGTGTGCTAAGCCAACGAACATGATTACTCGACCGCCGATGGGACAACAAACTATAACGGAGCGACCTTTCCAAAGACTTTATATAGATTTTCTAGGACCTTACACAAGAACTAAAAACGGAAACACGCATATATTTATTGTCCTAGATCATTTTAGTAAGTATGTTTTCTTAAAACCCATTAGGAAGGCAACGGCAGCAGAGGTAGTTAAGTATTTAGAAGAATCTGTGTTTCATGTCTTTGGTGTCCCGGAGTATATCCACTCTGACAATGGTAAACAGTTTATGTCGGAACTGTTTGCCAGCTTCTTAGCGAAATATGGGGTCAAACATGTTCGAACCGCATTCTACTCTCCTCAGGCGAACGCTTCAGAAAGAGTAAACCGTTCCGTCCTAGCCAAAATAAGGTCTTACCTTAAGGACGACCAAAGGCACTGGGACCAACATGTCTCTGACGCGGCGTTTTCTCTGAGGAGCGTGGTTCACGATTCGACCATGTTTGAGCCCTATTACGCAGTGTTTGGCTCTCACATGATCCAGCACGCAAGTGCATATGAGATTCTCCGACGACTTGACACGATCAAAGATATGAACACTGGCGTTATTATAAAGAACGACAAACTAGAGCTAATTAGGACCAAAATACTTGACAATCTAGGGCTAGCACATCAAAAAGCAGCAAAAGCGTATAACACGCGAAGTAGGGACATTAAATATAAAGAAGGACAAATAGTTTATAGAAGAAATTTCAAACAAAGTAACCTACTTGATAAATACAACGCCAAGTTAGGCCCTAAATTCATAAAATGTATAGTGCTAAAAGCCGTAGGTAATTCACTATACGAAGTGGGAAATCTAATAGGAGAAAAGGTCGGTGTTTACCACGCCAAAGATCTCCATACCTAGCTTTAACCAATATGACGCACTCTTGCTTGCCGTTGCTTGATTATCTGTGATATATATGTTATTTATTTATTTATTTACTTATTTATTTATTTATTCGTCCGTCTTAGAGCCCATATATTTATTTATACATAGTCTATTTATTTATATTTATAGTTTATTTATTTACACACAGAGTTTATTTATTTATTTATTATAGAGATTTATTTATTTATTTAGTTAGATTTAGTTTATCTGTGATATTAGAATAGGCATTAATCTGTGATAACATCGATTCATTTCGATAATCCCTCCAGCAATTTATGACCTCCACTGTAATCAAAAACACACACCCTTACACATAAACAACACAAAAGTAAACACAAATTAAATGATCAAATTGATCCCATTCATTTGATTTATTGATAAATAATAAGCACTGCACTGTCTGAACTACTAACACTTTCCCGGCTAGACCCTTAACATTATATCTCAGGGCATGGGCCCTTGCCACACGATTTAGCAAAACAATCGGGGTCGAGCCAAACTAATCCCAAAAATCCTTCAATTGTAATCAACCGGGGATATAAAGACAGGTGATGGCCACTATTTTTACGAGGCCGTTAGCCTCCCGACCACTCGGCGAACGTCGTCGAGCCTGTTACGTGGCCATAGGACATTTGTACCTGCAGAAAATAAAATTGTTTGTTGATTAAAAATTCACTTCAAGAATGCATTTCACTAACTTACCAAATCCTATGTACCTAACCTGAAATGAGAGATGAAAACAACAACAATTAGGAAAAAATGTAAACAAAATATTTGCATTGGAGATTGCCTGCTAAGTCCCGTATAATACGCGTTTTAGCAGACAAACTCCAATAGCAGTGAATTATCCTTACCTGTGCAATTAATTACTCGGAAAATCTGAAAAGAAAATACTAATAAATGATTTGCAAACATAAAAATTGAAAATTTACTTACCAATTTGTGTCCATCTGCTGCGACTTTGATGTGCTTTTGACGTTTTGTCTTGCACTCGTTTCCCCTTCGTAAAGTTTTCTTCGTTCCGTTTCAGTGTGTTCCAGTGCAATGGGTGATCGTGAAGATGTGTTGATTTATATTTTTTTTTGTAATTTACGTTATATTCTCTATGTCAGGTATCGTTATTTTATGTATGTATGTTATATAGGAAATAAAATGACAACACCTACACGACTTGACGAAAATAGAAAATTGGAAATTAAGAGACCCCTCGCTCTCATTCCAATGAAATAATCACAGCAATTAGGGGAAACAGAAAATGAAAAGAAAAGGTAGAAAATGAGAATAGAAAGGAGACAAATTAGGAGAAACAATTAGAAAAACAAAGACAGGGTGAGCGGAGACTTGCAAGAACAAAGGGAGAGGTAAATAAGTGCACCGCAAAGGCAGAATTGGTTTGCTGACGGGCCCTCACAATTATCAAAGTTCGATAGAGAGCGGTCGATGCCCTTGCGGAGACAGTTTTAAAAGTAAAAATCAAATTACGTCCTACAGTGACGATCAAAAAGCAAAATCGCCAAAGTGAATTTTCTGGGTGAGTTAGGTTGAATCGTTTTTTTTAGGCAAAATCTAATTATTTTCATGGTCTAGGTGAAAACAATCACGTGAAGGAAAATCGATAGCAATCGAAAGTGGAATCTGAGAGGTCTGACTGACGTTGCAGAGGTAGGAAGAGTCATTGTAATTTTTTTGTGAGGTTGGTTATTAACTTCTTCCCTATTTCAATATCAGGTTTATCGATACATCGTTAGAGGTGACTCGGGCTTGTACAAGCTAAATATAAGCGTTGTTCGCAGAACAATCTGTGGGGCCGTAAAATATACCGCCAGCCAACGGTCAGCAGCTAACGCTAACGGGTCCTAAGCCCACAGAGCGACTCAAAGAACGCTTCTCAGGCCCGAGTGCATACTCCCAGTAGAGGGATTATAGGACGAGGTGAAACAGCAACCACCGAAAACTTCCCTCCCTGACCCTGCATCGCCAAAGTCAGTTGCGACACCGGGGTGAAAGGCGACCCAAACAACAGTGTGTCTGCCTGGCCACCTACAGTAGTGACCAACAAAATACAACACCTACACTACATCAGCAGCAGAAATTTGTGAATTTTTTTATTGAAGTGCCACGAGTAGTTTTAAATTTTTTTTGATTATAATTTTTAACGTAGTTTTTAATTTTTTTTACATAATTTTAATCTGCTTTTAATAAGTTTTGTGCGCGGTAAATTTAGAAAAAAGGTAGTTTTAAACCAAAAATTTATAGATCGACGGAACTTCTTGTGCTGGCGCCAGAACAACGGGGGACGTAAAACCGTGAGTAATTTTAGTTTTTTTTTATTTTTGAATTATTGAATTTTAGTATTATAGTAGTTTTAAAAGATATTAAGAGCAGTGAATATTTTTTTTAGTTTTAGTGATATTTGCGTTTGGGTGTATCCTTCAGATACCTACCATTTTAATTTAGTTTAATTTTTTTTTTTTTTTTTCCTTTTTGATTTCTTTTATTGAGTTTTTTTTTGAATTTTTGAATTGCCTTAGAATAAGATTTGATTAGTTTTTTTGAATAAACGTGGCACGTTTTGTATCGTGGATTTCACAAAAATTCAGTGTGTTTAACATCGATAAGATGAGCGGCTAGATCCCTACGCTTATGGTGTGTGGATGTTTTGGGAAGGCCGTCCTTTTGATAGATAGACTATGACAGTACGAGACGTAAACTAACTAACGACCACATGTGACTTACTTACTTTCGCTAGAGTTGTGACTGGAGGGTTCTTCAAGGGGCTATCTCTCATAGTATCGGCCAGAGAGATAGCCATTGGATGTGTCTAAGGACATGAAGGGTGGGTTGGCCATCCCTCGCCATTAACAACAGGCGTGTTTTGAGTTTGTGGCGAACCTCTATCTTGGAGAGACCATGGGAGGACAAGTTGCGGTTAGGATAAGTGTAGATAGGTTAATTTTAAGTTATAGTAGGTGTAGTTTAGGGCATAGTTTTTACTTTTAGTTTAGTTTAGTTATAGTTTAGGCTAGTTAGGTTAGCTTCGCGGTGTCTCTCCCGTACTTTCTCCAAGGTATTGGCAGAAGTCCTTGGACATTTTCTTCTTCTTTCTCTCTCTCATTTTAAAGGTCCTTTTTGTCTGTCCGATGTCAAAGTAGAGTAGCTTTCTCATTTATTTTTTTTTTCTCTTTCTTTTATAAAATGGCATGAGATAAATGTTTGTTGAGCAGGTGGCATAAGGTGAGGGGGCAAGAACTACCCCGTCCGACGAGCTTTAGCCGAGCGACCGCGAGCATGCCGCGCCCTCCTCACCTGTGCCAAAGCTGCCCCTGTGGCTCGACCCTGGCTCACAACAAAGGGTTGAAAAAGGGGGTGCAAACTTTTTTATTTCGACCTTACTACGCTTATCTTGCCATTACACTCATAAATCTATGTATGTCAATTCAAGAAATGATTTTAATTGTTAGGCAATACTTCACCGAATATTTTGAGCTAACAACTATCTTTCTGGTCCATCCAGAAGGTGAGATATAATAAATTGAAAATAGATACTATTTGGCCAAGTGCGAACAAATTGTTTTCTCCATTGCAGTTAGGGGTAGTTTTATATTGCGTTCTAAAAATAGACTTGTGGAATCTGAATTTGAGCCTGCCAAATTGAATTTGGCTGGAAAAGAAAAGTATGTTTTGAATACAGGCTACAAATTGAGCCCGACTCTTACAGAGAATGCCATACATAGCTAGGGAGTTACTATAAAATCGTCTTATTAAGTGACTTCTTCTACCTGTACTATGTTAAAATTCGATCAACGATAATAGGGCGGAGCCGAACTGGAAACAGAACTTGATATCCTTATCATCCCTGTCGTGCACAAACAAGTGCCCTATCAACCTCGGATAAATCTATATCATTCTCCCATGTGCGTTGACATTATATTAAAAAAAAATACGAATAAATGAAATAAAATAAAATAGCTTTCCAAAGGTAACAAGAAGAATCCACTTCAGAACATTTTACGAACTGTCACTGAAAGATGGATTTCTTATATTGCTTAAATTATTTAAAGGAAAGGACTAAAATCAAGTTTATATTGGATCTTTCGCTTTGGTGGTCTTCTTTTGTTGGGGCCACTCACAAGCGAATTAAATTACTTTGGAGCCAATTAACAATTAATTAAAAACACTTTGATTTTGTTTAATCAATTCAAGGTAACAAGGTAACTTTATTCTAATACTAGGATTTTACTTAATTACAATAGGCGTCTGTCCGCCATGACCATCGCTCTTCAATTCAATGTTAAAATTTACAGTGTTGGTTTTTATGGATGGGCTTTGATTAATTCGCCCCCTATATTCGCATCTGAGAATTACATGTTTATTTATTATTATGTTATAAAAATTCTATATGCGGACAAAGGCATATTTTCAATGGCAATTTAATTTTTGAGATGCAACCTAAAAATTGTAACTGGTGTTTGCTAGAATTTCACATGAAACTAAGTGGAAACTAACTTTTAGACGCCAAGTAGTATAATACAAATACACTATCCTCGCTCATTCGGCAGTAATTCCGAACTCCGATACAAAAAAAAAAGCTACAGAAAATAGCAGAGAATTAGTGTGAATGGTGAGGCGGTTTAAGGTAATAACGCCCAAGGAAATAGCGCCCAAATCGATTTGGAAATAACGCCCAAAAAAATGCATAGCGCCTAAAAATAAACAACAAGATGCAAATAAATAATAAGTACAAACTCCCATCTACTCCAAAATCCAACAGAAAACCCAAGCAGCATGCCTCACATGCTTATTCTACAATTTATGCCTGGTAAGGCTTCTCGGGAAGAATAAGACATCGGAAAGGAACAAAAATTCGACAGACTCGTAGTATAGAACAAAAAAGATTCGTTGGAGTAAAGCTAGTTTTTATGAGAATGTACATGGGAATTAGATATTTTTAACAATAATAAGTCCGATTATTATATCGGATTACCTAATCGAAATTCTTAATTCAAAAATACCAAAAATCTGTAAGAAAACAAATATGGTCTATAATCTGTAATCTCTGGAATACGATTTTTTATATGACCGATTCTATTGTAGGTGCTCGTCAAATCCCACTTCTGAATAACAATAATAAGTCCGATATAATAAAAATACTTATTGATGTGTCTAATTTCAGGAATGTTCTTATTTTCTTTATTATTTTTAATAGACTGACTCGAATTAATCTATTTTTATATCTAATACTATGATATCTTCGAAAGTTGTTATTTTTGAGCAAGTACCTACTGATTTTTATACATAAAGTTGTAATCATAATTGAAATGTTTTCTTAGCAATTTTAACACTATATCGCGAGGTATACCTAGATCTCTCGCCGTCAATATAGGGTTCGCTATAGGTACCTATAATATGACATAAATACATAAAATAGAGCTACGGAAAGGAACAGCAATATTTCACTAGCTATTGATTGTATCCCAGTAAAAGATCTACAGTATCTATTTACAGATCTATTAGAAACTTTCTTTAAAGGTCGAGAGAGCCTACACAGGGGTCTGAAATATTCTCTTAGAAGTCTTATAAGACTAAAATTCACATATCTAAGTTGCCTAATAGTTGCAGTATCTTGCTGTTTGCGTACTAAGTTGTTGGTAGTGTATACAATTGTTTTTTTTGTGTACCCATACTTCTAAAATTAATTTTTTCATTGAAAAGACACTATCGGCATACAGCAAGTTTTAATATTATGTTATGCAAACATATTTAATCTACAGCAATTCGATTTGGACGACTAGGAAGTCTCAGAGTATCATGATTTAAATTTTGATTATTTTGTTTAGGATTTAAAATATCTATGATTTAAAAAAAAACTCCGAGCATGGAATTTATTTTTGAAAATTTTTTTTGTCATTCAACTAATTTAACACAATATAGATATAACGTAATGATTATTATCAATTTAACTAATTGATTTGTTGTTTTTTCGTATGTGTAAAAAGCGAATTTAAAATTATGGAGCAATGAGAATCGAAAACGGGTCCGTTGTTTTACCAGCCAGAAACCCATTTTTTTAGACAGTGGTTTCATTTAATGGCCAATGGCAGTTTCGCTTCGGTCACAAGTAAACGCTGTAACTACAACAGCAATAAAATAAATGTGAAATGGAAAATCGACCGACAATATGTAGGTATCTATAGTAATTTATTCCAATTAAATATAATTTAACTTAATAAAGCCCCGAACACACAATCTAGTGACAACAAAATCACAGCATGCATTAGTTAAGTGATAATAATAATCTATTCTGCGGTCAGTAATACATTGCAAGCTGCTTCATAATTTATAAACATTTTCATCGCATTTATCTACCGCATTATTCTCGGGGCACTGCTATTTTCGTATTTATTATTAATCGCGTCAAATGGGCAGGGATTAAATAGCAGTGAACAAGGTACAATTTCATTGTTTACTCTCCTACGTTTCTCTTTCTCGTCAAATTTGTAATAATCACCGCCCGGCAAACATTCAAACGGGGCATATATCCCTCCGATTTAGGAGTACTGATTGAAAATTCGCCCATTTACCCGCAAGGATTTTTAGCTTTGGTAAATATTTAATTTGTTCTCCACGAAAATATTGTCATATACTTAACAGACCACACCATATTAAGCCATTAAAGTGGAATTAACTCAAAAGGAAAAACAATAACAAAATTAGCAAATACTACATTAGTGTCGACACTAATATTCTTTCTACACGAAGGAGGATATATACAGGTACTGGGGGTAGAGTACATAAGTAGGCTATGTCCATTTTATAGCGATTTTAATTCAACGTAATCTAATACATTTTTGATGGGATTAATAACATTTTCGTCTTTCGGTGAATTAAATTAAAATCAACGTGAAGTGAAAATTTATTAAAATTTCAGTTTTGTTCTCCTGTCCTAACTAATGGACTTCAGCTTCCGGAACAAAATATATCTTCCACCTTAAAAATACCTGCATTTTCGATTGGTTTTGGAGAAAATAGGGGAAGCAAATTGGAAAATATAATTTCTAATGAAAAGTTGCCGTGGTTTTCCCTTATTAGGAGTCATTAACATTTTGTTGAAAATATGTTCCGAGGTAGTAAGGAACTCCAGCAGAAGCCAAGTGAATTTTAAATAGCAAAGCTTCCGCGTCAAGTATCGATAGTGAATTTCTGTTGCTGTCTATGCAAACAAGCCCACGACCAGCAACGCAACGCCTTGAAAGAGGAAATTGGGGGGTGTATTTATGAAATTCAGCTACATTTATGCGAAACGGTCATAGAAAATTCGTACCTTCCGTACTTCTCTACAAACAGGCAAATTTTTAAATTTAAGCGCCCATGAGCTATCCTGTTTTCAGAAGATATGGAAAATCCTTTCATGGGCATATTGGGGTCGTATCAACTAATCTTTTTTCAGTGCGAGCCTATTTACAGATAGCAAATAAAGTACCTAAGTAAAGTGTTTTTACTTTAAAAAAAATCAAGTTTATCCAATAGTTTATCATAGTTCTATGCTGAATTTGCCTGGGGCAAGTCATATGCCCCATGAATGGTGGTTGGGTGTGTATGAATCGGGAATGCTCTGATTGGCATCAACCTGGCGGTGCCCAGCTGTTGTAACTTTTCATACATATCAATTGTGCTTATTTTACCGCCCAGTGGTAACTACCGGGTACTGATCTGCCCATCCGGGTGTGACTTGCTGAACTTATAAGCGCGAGTGTTGAACACGAAGAAAATATTAACATTATAATGCTCTGTCGGAAAGACTGACTGAGCGAGTCTCAGAAGTCTTACATGAGCTCCTCAGAAAGAGGAGGAGGAAAGAGGTGTCGTCAACAGTCAAGATGACCTTACATGAGCTACTTCGACATATTTGGAGCTGTGGTAAGTGAGGATTTTTCAGGACTAGTCAGGGTCCTGAAACAGAGATGGTGGCGGATGAACCCTTTATGGGTCAACGGCAGCTCTCACATCCTCAAAGTATGTTACTGACACCGGAGGAATCCGGCCCCTCTCGGCCAATGGGTCCAACTAAGGGCCCGGCCCTCCAGGTTGGGGGTTGTACGCCGGTTTAACTGCTCATCTGCGGAAAACCAACTCAGTTCCGAAACAACAAGAAGCCTCGGATACGGATGATTTTACTGTTGACGAACCTATCAAACGAAATAAAGAACAACGAATTTCGGATCTGAACGTGAAATGTTAGGTCCCTTAACAGACCGCGTCCAGCCGAACAGCAAGCGAAGGCTCTTAACTGCTATAAAGCAGACCTAACCGCCATCCAAGAAGTGCGATGGGATGGACCGGGCAAGAAGAAGATGAAAAACTGCGATATTTATTATGGCTACTGCTATTGGCAGCAAAAACAGCGCTTACCTATTTGGATTTGGATTCGTCGTTGATTCATCTGTGTGAACGAGCGCCTCGCGACAATCCGCATCAAGGCTAAATTCGCCAACATTAGCCTAATATGCGCTCATGCCCCCACGGAGGAGAAAGACGACGACACCAAAGAGAGGTTCTGCCAGCTCATAGACAGGACATACGAGCAGTGCCCTAACTATTACACTATGGGCCTTACCAATAATGATTTTCAGTCTTCAACTTAAATATTTTTACGGTCACAATGGATAATTTTATATGAAAATTTTCGCCATTGTGACTTCGTAAAAGTTAGCCTGGACACTAAAAATGATTATTAGTACCGCGGTATGACATTAAAATGTTCTTAGGTGATTTTAATGCAAAGAGTACTACCAAAGATGCCCTATGCTCCTATCTTTGGTAGTACTCTCGGAAGGCACAGCCTACACGACACCACCTCCGATAACGGATTTAGATTTAAAATCTATTTTGAATTTAATATATCTCAGCCCCTGTATGGAGCAGAAAGATGAATGATATGTTAAAATATTCGGTAAAGTATTGTCTAAAACCAGTTTTAAGCTTTCTTGTATTGCCTTGGATTTATCAAAATGGCAAGTGTAGAATGAAGAAATTAAAATAAATTTAGAATAAATATCTCTAAAATATCGAACCCCGCTTTTCATATGTATAATTTTTAAAAATTCCTCTTTATCGAGCATCTGAAGCGTACGACGACACAAATTTTAAGTGTCTACGTTCAAGGGTGTAAAAAGCAATTTATGAGTATGTGAAGGCAGCAGCCGCACGATGAGAAAAAGAAGACAAAACAACAACCATCCGTGTCAATATTTAATGGTAATATTAGAACTGATGAGATTGCACTGCGTTCCTGGTAATATGTTGTTAATGTCATGCGTTATCATTTCCTCTCTACTCATTTTTAAATCCTTTTCAACCATTACTAAAGCGCACTACCTCCTTACGTGCTTCCATCAGTTGGGACTTAGTTCGTAGGGCCGGTTTAAACTGCATCGCCTTTAATGATATCGACAGAGCCTTGCGAATATGCGGCAGTAGCAAGATCTCTAGCCGAATCATCAAATTCTATAGCTTCTCTTTCCACATGGGATACCGGACCACTGCCCCTTTTACCAATTTCCTCTTTATCATCACTGGAGCTCTGGAATAAATGCGAGCCTAAACTGATGCTTCATAATTTGGGATCTGCGCCATAGTTTAATAATTTTTCAGTAAAATTCCAATCTGGAACCATTTGTAAAAGGATTGTTCAGAGCTGTCTACAGTGAAGGATTTCTGGAGGTGACTTCCTAGTTTGATGATTTTAGCTCTGTGGTTTGTAGGTACTGTAATTTTCCCATTACTTTCGTAACAGGAGTTTCCGAAATAACATTTTTGTGTTCGTCTTTCTCAGCCACCCAAAGTCTTCAACGCCAACTGGGCAGTAAGAATTCCTTTTTAATAACGTTCCCACACAAACTTAATTCAACATGTTGAAGGATGCGAAATTGCATTTTCTCCGTTGTCGGAAATGCGATGTACTAAATAAGGACGGAAAATCACATTTTCTCTTACGTTCAAAAGTTTGATTGTCGATTGTCTGTTAAATGGCAAAAATAGAGGCAGCTAGAAAAACTTTATCGTCGTGTTGGGAATAACGATGCCAGTGAAGGTATTACAAAAAGAAATCGTGTAAGATGGACAGCAAAAGTTGATTGGCTTCGAGGAGGACCATAGAACAAATTAAAGTTAATATTTTGCTTTGAAACTCAGTTAGATAGAAGACCCTATTTTTGGCATAGGTATGGTTACACAAAATGGTCCTTCATGCTTGAGAACATTAGAAAGTTTCCATATTAATGAATGACTTAAAATGCAGTCACTTCTCTATAAAACCACCAGTTGATATTAATTCAATCAATATAACCGCAAAATTAACCTGATTATGAATAAAATCAGCGGTTGGCATTTCCAAAAAAAAATGTCAATATTCCCCGCTGAGCTACAAAGTAACCTCCGCCAATTTGCGTAGTACCACACTCGAATTTCTTAACTTGCTGAAACCGTTTTATCTCTTTCCATACGATAGTATAACCACAATCCAACCAAAACAGAGATAGGGGAGGATCCGGCATTGCCACAGTCAAATTTACAACCTGAACTCAATGGTATCGAGCTCCCAGTAACATATTTGATTCAATGTATGAGTCTGTCAAGGTTAAGTTGTTGCCCTTTCCCGCTCGGTTACACTGAACTATAAATATCCAATGTATGAATAAGGGCGTGTCTGTGCACCCAGCAAACCCAAATCAAGCTGAAAATGAAAGTAGAATGTGGGCAAAGTGATTTTGTGAAACCACAGTGAACGCCAATAAAGTTTTTTTTGCCTGTTGCGGTTATAAGAGAATCTGACGGCTTACAAAATAAATTACCAACAATCACATAAACGAACAACTTTGAATAATTTAATAATTTTGCGCATTCACTCACACACACATCGTCCTTGATGTAATTCAGTTGATAAAAGTTACCAAGGAGCAACCGCCATACAGCCCCACCCCTATTTAATGGTTTCCTCCACAAAATAGTTCCATCGATTCTGGAGTTTTTATTATCAACCGTCTATCGTTATCCTTCATCTCCAACATAATAATATCGTCCTTGTCATGGTGATAATCAAAATCAACTTTGTCATTCTAGATCTTCTCTGTCCCAATCATCATCTTATAGGCAGTCCCATTCCGTGGGTCTGAGAGCATTTTATGGAAAATTCCAGTGCCTAGGCATCGCTAAACAGCTCATCGTCTTCATGATTACGCACTACAACCTGAATGCTTCCGGCATAGAGCGACCGACGACTTAAATGGAATTCCAGCAACACTGTACGCAGAGTTATAACCCACAAGACAAAGTGAGAAGAAGCTCTAAGGCGATGACGAAAATAAATTACTACAGGGAATTTTCGCTTATGAATTTTCATGTCCTGACATCATTACAATGACTGGGCAGGGTCTGGGATATGTACATCACCACCGTCAACGTCGATGACTTTCATGTCAAGGGAGTAGTCAACGATGAAGGAATGTTGGGTTCATCCTAAGACAAGAATCTTCCTTGAGTAGTCAGACAGAGTAGATCTCAAAGTGAGATTAAATGATAAGAGATGGTTGCAGGTGGCATGTCCTGTGGGTAAATAGTTTGCTAGGTACTCTTCATCATTAAAATTGAATAATATTTCTCCTTAGGTAGAGAAAAAAGAACGTGCTTGTGGCATTGGATTAAAGTCCGTAATATGGGTGTAGCTTTCATGTCGCACTGAAATTAAGTTTGAAAAATAGTTTCCCTTTATAGCCGAGTTGACGGGGAATAACCGCTATTCCAAAAGTATTTAGATAAGCACAAATTATATTTAGGTTAGGTTGGATGGGGTATACAAAAAATAAGGAAAAAAACTAGTATAGACGAACGTTGAGTTGACCTAATTTTTCTTGTGGAGAAGTTCGAGACCTAGTGGAGTCGTTGGGTAATGTCGTCAGTGATTTCGAATATTATATAATTAGTATGTAGTTGCAAAACAATTTAGGAGAATGTTTTGTATGATAATTTAAATTCCGGGAATTAGAGCTTTTAGTCGTGTTCATAGACATTTAAATAATTTAATTTCTCACACATAATTGCTAAGAGCCATATTTTATTTATATATTTATTCTTAACGCTGTACATAAGAATTATATTCTTTTGGTCATGTTAAAAGCATGTCCCCGACCAGGATTCCACGTCGTGCTATGGAATCGGTACCATCAGGCAGGCGTCCTCTAGGTAGACCTAGGATGAGATGGTTAAATCCAGCGATGCCAACTCAAAAATGTGATTTAGAGCCAGAAATGTGATTTCAGGGCTAGTTCAGGGGCAGACCAAACGACTTTAGTATATATCTACACTGTTTTGACGTTTTTGACATATAAAATACTGAAACAACATTTTAGTTTTAAATAATTAACTACATTTTTACAAAAAAACAGTTTTATAGCAATAAGTAAATGCGTATTGCTTGAAAATATAAATTAAACACAGTGCTAAATGGTAAATTTACAGTGCTAGATCGAATGAAACAGGGCTAGAATTACACAATTGGGCTAGGTTTGGCATCGCTGGTTAAATCAAGTTCATAATCTCTCTTCTATCCGTATGGGGATTGTCCTTGATGATTTGGAGTCGATGGCGGAGGATGTGTAATAAAATATTCAGTATTTATTGAGTTTATATAAAGGAAACCCAGCACGACCTCCGTATAGGGTGTTGGCGCTAGAGACATATGAAAAAAGGATTACTATCGGAACGGTTCACAATAAATGTGAACTGAATTCCTCGTTTTGGGAGTAACGCACCACGCTACCTAGATATCATATGACTTTTATCATACAGTTTCTGCGTCCAACCGACGATCTAATTATACCTTATACATCGAGCGGTCAGTTTGAAGTTCTACTTATGTGTCAACCTGGTGCACGTCTCGCAAACCCGGGCTAAGCTGCGGCTGGGGGGGTTACAAAGATTGTCACTCTAAGTGGCTCGATACAAAACCGTCGTGAGAACATTACAAAAAAATTAAATTACGTGCACAAGATACAATGGTTTCTTTTCCTAGTTAATTACCTCAACTCACCCTTGCGGTTAGACCCAGATGGAATGTTCAACCTGTCTTTACCCACCCGTCCATGGTTCTCTTTAGATTCTGTGAGAACCCCAAATAGCTCTAGGCTAACTATTGCTTCTCTATCAAAACATCAAAATAAAAGATCAACGAATTAAGGGATTCATCTCCCGGTAACAATCATGTTTATTGATAAACAAAAAAAAAACTTACGATCCTATATCGTTGGTGGTTTACCAAAGAAAAATTTAAAGTATCTTAATTATGTATCTCAAAAAGAAGAAATCTTAGCTTTCTCTTACTTATCATCACAAAAAGGCAAAAGAAATTCTCATATTAGAGAAGCAAGAAAAAAAAGAACAAGAAATGATTTACCCATTAGGGTTTATGATTACGTTAATTACTTATGTACTAAAAGTTACGTTAATTCGAATCTAAATTGATAAAAAGTGCTTGCTGTATATGGTTCAAAATCAACCCTTTACTACTGGTAGATATGTTTAAAATCTAACCAAGTTTTAGAAAAAGAAATCAATATAGGTGGGTAAAATAAAATATAGTATAACAAATAATCGGTACTTACCTGCTGGCGAATGCATTCTCCAATTTATCGTAGCTCAGTGCTGGAAAACATGACGCGAGATAGAAATTATAGACCTAAGGATGACTAACTAATGTATCATCCGCACTAATTAATCTTATAGATGATCTTACCCAATTAGCTAAAATGATTTACCTTGGTGTTGTTTAATAAAAGAAACAAAACCAAGTTCGAAAAGATTAAACTTTTATTGACTTTGTTGCAAAATTGAGTTGCAAAAAAAAATTAAGATAAGCTATCCGCGTAGCAAACACAAAATATTTTGATGAAATTATTAATTGAGATATGAAGCAAAATAAGTAAAATTAATTTTAAATTGCAGGTTAATGACCACGCCAACGAATTAAAAAAAAATCAGGATCTCAGCTTCACTGCATATGCTGCGATAAGGATTGTCCTTCAAAACTGCTACTCAGCTTCACAGGATGCTTGATATGTTGAATTTCGACTTATTGCGTTATCACGGCTTATGGTGACACAGAATAGATTTAAAAGTTCAAAATTTTCGGCTTATGGCGTTTTACGACTTATTGCGACACGAGAAAGATATGTTATATATATTGTAAATTCTCGACTTATTGCGATTAACGACTTACGGCGACACAAGAAAGATAAGTTTTGGTTAAAAGAAATTCGGCTTATGGCGATTACGACTTATTGCGATACGAGAAAGTTATGATGTAGTACTAAAATTTCGTCTTATTGCGTTCCTACGGCTTATGGCGACACTGAATAGATTTAAAAGTTCAAAATTTTCGGCTTATGTCGTTTTTCGGCTTATTGCGATATAGATATATACGATAATGTTTTGCTTAAAGATATGGTGAATTGTTCACTTTTGATGAGTTAATTAAAAGAAATAATTCGCTTGTTGCGCACACGCTTAAGGTGATAAAAAAAAAACTCGGGAAAACTTTCCATTATTAATTTTCCGAATGACCGATTAATTTTAGTCCTATTCGGAAACACTTTTAAAAATACCCGAGGCATATTACTTTGCCTATATAATAAAATGTATCGAACAAAAACTTAATTAAATTGTGTCATCGCGGCGAGTATCAAATAAAAAATATGACTCCCGACCGAGAACTGCACGACGTGAATACCAAAAACTCAACTCCAACTGAATGACGAATAATGACTTACTAAGTGACGCGCAAAAAAACCAAGCCAATATCATCATACGATGCGGCATTTCTTCTCCTCCATGATCAACCTATACCCCACATAGCTATAGCTACCTCTACCTCGCTACGAAACGAGTTCTCCCATACTTTACACGTGTTTGTGTGTCAGCCCTACGAACTCTCGATAACCAAGCATATTGCGTTGCCTGTGGCTGAGCATTTGCTGTGAATGAACGAGTTGGCTACAAAAAAAAATGCATGGGGGATACGGTGTATGAGTAACTATGTGTGTTACGTTGTTCTCGCTGCGGTAGGGAATTTTCCTACGCAGTGCATTGTATTATGGGTATGGAAAGAAAAAAAAATGTGCGCGGCTGTACCTTGTTGTAGTAAACAAGATATCGCTGCGTATGTGATAATCAATTGATTTGTCGCAGTGGTATGATTATAAGGGGTATGGTGGTAATTTTCCACTATTGTACTCGACTGCAATTTTTCGCGTAGTACAGTCGGGCGCGTAAAAAGTGGACATGTATGGAAATAAAATTTTTACTTTTCAGATTTTTCCTTTTCAGATTTTTTCTTTTCAGCAACCAGTACAAAGGTACAGAAAATGTGGTTGCCTGAAAATACAAATTCTTTTCTTTTTCAACCAAAAATTCTTTGATTTTCAGCAACCAGTACAGATGGAAGGTCCACTTGAGGATCCTATTTTATTTTTTTATTTTATTATAATTATATTTTATATATTAATAAAAATAAAAACACCAGAAAAAAATATTTACATATTTTAATTAAAAAAACTTTAACTTGAAAATCCTTAAAGTTATTTCGAAAATTATGTGGCATTAATATACTATCTGTGGTCCCGGTCACTGGAAGAACTGGCCAAACCCGTAAGCAAGAAGTTTATAGCTCTAAAGTAAATATTGTCACATATATTTTCTCCTAATTCAACTTCAAATAAGTCCTCGGCAAGTTGGGATGTTCAATACGCATTCTTCTCTAAAAAAATCTTCGTAATTTTTTCTGATGTTCGAGAATTCGAACTTCTTTTGTACGGTCGGTCGATTGCAGAAACGAAATCTAATTCGGCTCTCTGGTGCGTGTTTTTTTAATGAAATTTTTGAAGATTATATTTCAAGAAATTAGATATTTCACTAACTACACCAAGTAGCCAAGTTCAAGCGATGGCTTCCATAGTGTACATACATAGCGTTTGGATACTGTACCTACCTGGATAGTCTCCTTATTTTTATAGATTTGAATTTATATTGTTGCGTACCCGTGAACGCAGCCAAGAACTCGTTGTCAGTCTGACAGCTCCCGGCTGTCAATTCTTTCCCTATTTCTATGATTAGTTTTTTGGACTGTCAATAAAGAGAAACGTGGTCTACCAAGAGGTTAAGTGGTTTTTAATTCTTGAGATTTTTCTAATTCTTTTGGCATTTTATTTCATCGAGAACCCCCAAATTTAGCGAGAGCGCAACATTGGTGTCAGAAGTGGGATTCTCGATTCGATATGTCAGAAGAATATAACCAGAAAATCTTCTCCAAGTTGAATCTTCTCACCCTAAGTTTGGAACAGCAGGGCGATGCGATCAGTCAGCTTAAACAGGAGCAGCAGCGACAAACAGATGAGTTGCGTACACTGAGCGGAACAACGTTCGTCGAAAAAGTTATGCAGTGTTCTACCCCCAACCAGAACTCTCCTACAGAAAAAGCCCACGACGATACGGCCATACCCGTTGTCAATAAAAATCAAATTGATAACCCACCGTCTCGCCAATCTGGTCAACCTCCACCATGTGATCCACCTCCTACTGCATGTACACTTCTTCCCCCACCGTTTGACGGCCATACTACCCATTGGCGCGACTATCAAGTGCAATTTGACATTGTGGCCGAAGCAAATGGATGGAATAACAAACAAAAAGCTCAAACATTAGCATCATTACTTCGAGGAGAAAGCGTCGCGGTACTAACTAATCTAGATTCTGCTGATCGTGCTGATTACGATAAGTTGGCTGCAGCTTTACAGCTAAGGTTTCTTAGACAAGAAAAACATATTTCTCACTCTACTTTTCGTTCTAGGCGACAACGCGTCTAAGAGAAGATCTTGGTGCATTTGCCAGCGACATACGGCGACTCACGCGCATTGTGTTTGAAGACTGTCCATCCGAAGCTCAGGAGCGCATTGCAATTATGCAGTTTGTGGATGGAATCTATGACAATTCTATCCAAGAAAGTGTCAGACTTGCCGACCCCAAAACCTTTGCGGAAGCTGTGTCTAAAGCAATAACAGTTGAAGCCGCTCGGGTCGCTACTCAAACCACACACCAAGCTAGATCCGTTGAAATCTTCAACGAAGAGATACCCTCGACATCGACCGCAAGCAACAACACATCACGTTATCATAATGAAGCACGCGGGAACCGTTCACTGTTTAATGAAGTGGAGGCAGTCGCCGAGTCGGGAAACGATCGGCAGTCAGCGACCAGGGGTCAACGCTGATGTTACATACTAGACCCCAAATTTATAACGTACACACCAGCCGTCACAGTGGGTTCATTATTCCCGTCATGTTCGGCAACATTTCATGTAAATTATTAGTGGATACCGGTTCATCAGTGACACTGGTTAGTCAAGCTATAGTTCCATCCAATGCCCGACTTAAATCAGTAAATACAAGCGTTCAGACGTTAGGCGGTAACACATTCCAAACAACGAATATTTGGCCTACAGTAATTCAACTCGGTAGATTTAAACGTCGTGTGAAAGTGATGGTGGTTGATTTTCCCCTGCCCACTAGTTGTCACGGCATCCTGGGTATTAATGTGCTACAAGCCATGAAACGTGTTTTGAATTTTTCTTCGCATGAGCTACGAATTGGTGGAGAACGCATTTCTCTGATTTCTGAAGGCTGCCCCTCATCTTCTAGTGGGGACTCTGCTGATGAAGCTGTGCGAGTCGTGTTTCTCCGAACCGTAAATGAACTAACAATTTCTCCTCGTGCCGAAACTTTTATTCCGACAACTGCATCTTGTTCATCAACACTCTTGGAAGGTGTTGTATCTCCGATAGAAAGTAGTTTGCCGAAGGGCATTATAATTGGCAAATCAATGAACAAAATATTGGATGGTAATGTATTCGTGCGAGTGGCTAATATCGCCGACCACTCGGTGGTATTACCAGGTAATACGCAAATAGCACTTTTTGAAGAGGCCGAGTGCATGGAAATGGAATGCTCGCAAAACAGTGTTTTCCCAGATTTTCTGGTCGTTTTACTTCAACGTTCTCAAGAGCACCTGCGCGCGGAGGAACAGAAAGCTGCGGAATTGCTTCTACGGGTGTTCAGGGATATCTTTAGCAGTGGGCCTGATGATTTGGGAAGAACAAACGCTGTTCAGCATAAAATAAATGTAGGAGGGGCCATTCCGGTTAAGCAGCCACCACGTCGTTTACCATTGGCGAAACAGGAGGAGTCCCGAAAGATCATTGACGATATGCTGCGCCGAGACCTCATTGAGCCTTGTTCGAGCCCCTGGGCATCGCCAATCGTGATGGTTAAAAAAAAGGATGGCTCAACGAGATTTTGCGTCGACTACCGTCGGTTGAACTCCGTCACCATCAAAGACTCATTTCCTTTGCCCAGGATTGACGACACCATAGACTCAGTGGCTGGTTCGGAGTGGTTTAGCACCGTCGATTGCCAATCAGGATACTGGCAAGTAGAAGTAGATCCAACTGACCGAGAGAAGACCGCTTTTGTGACGAGAGATGGACTCTGGCAATTTAAAGTAAGGAGCTTTGGGCTGACTAACGCCCCAGCTACGTTTGAGCGCCTCATGTCTAACGTTTTACGAGGCCTCCCTATGGACACCTGCTTGGTTTATTTAGACGACATTTTGATTCACGGTAAGACCTTTGAACAAATGCTACTAAATTTGCGTTCTGTTTTCAGTCGACTAAGATCTTCTGGTCTTAAATTAAGTCCATCGAAATGCGTGCTATTCCAACGGAAAGTTAAATTCCTGGGACATATACTGAGTGCTGATGGTGTGTCACCTAACCCGGAAAAAATCGAGGTTGTCCGCGACTGGCCCACCCCAACGAATTTATCTGAATTACGTAGCTTCGTTGGTCTTTGCACGTATTATAGGCAATTTGTACCGCAATTCGCTGCGATCGCACGCCCATTACACCAGCTGACAGAGAAGAAAACTCGTTTCGTGTGGACTGACCAGTGTGCCAGAGCTTTTTCCGATTTGAAATGCCGTTTAACGTCGTCTCCCATTTTGGGCCATGCACAATCAGAGGGTGAATTTATTTTGGACACTGACGCATGTGATTATGGTGTAGGCGCAGTGCTGTCTCAACTACAAAACGGGGCCGAGAGGGTCATCGCCTATTATAGCAGAGCATTAAACAAATCTGAACGCAATTACTGCACCACCCGTAAGGAGCTGTTGGCTATGATAAAAGCAATCGAGCATTTCCATGTGTACCTATTTGGACGCCAATTTCTGATACGAACAGATCATGCGGCGTTAAACTGGTTGCTCTCGTTCAAGAACTTAGAAGGTTAATTAGCGCGCTGGATGGAGCGCCTTCAACAGTATGACTATCGCGTACAACATCGAGCTGGAAAAACCCACCTGAACGCTGATACATTATCCCGCCGACCCTGTGCTAGTGATAATTGCAACCACTGCTCTTTGAAGGAGGATCGCTTCGACTTAAATGAGAATCACTTCGTAAATGCGGTAATGTTGGTGAGTACCGATCTTGATCTCGATCAGTTAAAACTTTCGCAGGAAACGGATGAAATTCTTTCGAAGGTGATTCAATGGGTTGTACATGGCAATCGCCCAGATTGGCAAACTATTGCGGGGGAGAACAGCACACTTAAAGCGTATTGGGCTCAATTTGCTGCTCTTTGCCGGCAAAATAATCTCCTATACAAGAAATGGACATCAACTAAATGTCGGCTTCCCATTATTCCTCCGTCAATGACCACCGAAGTAATTCAAGCATACCACAACACACTGTCCGGTGGACACTTCGGATCAAACAAGACGTTTGAAAAATTGAGATCCCGGTTTTATTGGGTGGGAGCGAGGAAAGATGTAGAGCGCTTTTGTACTGCGTGCGATATCTGTGCAGCAAAGCGCGGTCCACAGAATAGAACGCAGGGTGAGCTTCAAGTTTACTTGGTGGGTGAGCCGTTTCAACGTGTGGCAGTAGATGTTTTAGGACCACTTCCACCTACTAAACTAGGAAACAAATATGTGCTGGTACTGATGGATTATTTCTCGAAATGGGTAGAGGTCTTTGCCCTTCCTGATCAGACTGCGAATACTGTTGCAAGAACTCTAGTCCATGAAGTGTTCTGCCGCTTTGGAGTACCACTGGAACTACATTCGGATCAAGGACGTAACTTTGAGTCGGAGGTTTTCCAAAATGTAATGCAGATAATGGGAATACGGAAAACTCGCACCACGCCTTTGCATCCCCAATCGGATGGTCTCGTGGAGCGCATGAATCGGACCATACTGCATTATCTGGCCAAATTCGTCGATGACAAACAGGACGACTGGGATGAACTTCTACCTCTCTTTGCAATGGCTTATCGCTCATCACAACAGGACTCGATCAAGGAGACCCCATTTATGATGCTGTATGGTAGAGATATGAGACTTCCTCAAGATCTAGCGTTCGGACCGGTACCAGAACCGATACCTTACCAGGGGTTTGCTCAGCGCTTGCAAGCCCAATTGCAGGAGATCCACACCCGGGCCAGAGAGGAAATGCGTCGTGCAGCCCGACGAATGAAAACGAGGTATGACGTCAACTCAAACGTTCCTAAATTTCAAGCAGGGAGTTTTGTTTGGTTTCACAACCCCAGAAGAAGAGTACGGGTTTGTCCTAAGCTTCAATCGGATTGGGACGGACCCTATCGGGTCATGGAGATTATTACCGACGTTACCATTAGAATTCAAAAGACACCGCGAATGAAATCAAAAATTGTACACGTCAATCGACTGGCGAAATACCGAGGAACTAACATTCAATCGTGGCCTCCAGAGCGCAGGCTCACAACAGCAGATTCCTCAGTCCAAGGAGGGGAGAGTGTTGCGTACCCGTGAACGCAGCCAAGAACTCGTTGTCAGTCTGACAGCTCCCGGCTGTCAATTCTTTCCCTATTTCTATGATTAGTTTTTTGGACTGTCAATAAAGAGAAACGTGGTCTACCAAGAGGTTAAGTGGTTTTTAATTCTTGAGATTTTTCTAATTCTTTTGGTATTTTATTTCATCGAGAACCCCCAAATTTAGCGAGAGCGCAACAATATTATAAAGTTTAAGTTTTTAGTTTTTTGTTTAGATTTTCGGGGGAGGGGGGGCTTCAGCCCCTTAAGCCCCCCTGGCTACGTGCCTGTAGGTGGCTATTTCTGAAACTACGAATACGCGAGCGGAGGAGCAAGCATAGTCAATACTTCCTATAAAATCCATCCGATTTTCGTGTTTTTGAAGTTATAGGTAGGTATGTACTTTATACAAATGAATGTTTTTTTTTTTTTTCTTTAATTCATAATGCACATGGATTGTAATGAGAGGGGAAAACCGCGTGAGGCAATGAAGGGGCCTTGTATATTGAAGCTAAGCCGGGGGGTGTAAATGTAAAGTACTTCTTACATCGATTTAAGAAACCTATACACTTCGCAGCGTTTTTGGCGATTTCATTTATAATATATATGTGGTCATTCCAACGTAGTTTGTCATTGACACACATGCCGAGTATGGAAAGTCGTTCGGTAGTAATTACTACATACATAATAAAGTACTAATTAAGAGAAACATAATTTGCATTAAACATTAATGTCAACATCCATTATATCCCATTAAAAGAAAATGGGTTAAATGATACCACTGACTTCTCAATTTCCCATCGTCAACGACTACTTGCAGTTGTCTGCAATAAGTAACTACCCAGCCCATCCGTAAGCCGATTACCATTAGTATTTGCTTCCTATTTCATTCGCATCTTAACGTTCATAGTTCAATGAGCTGTCCCTTAAATGTACCTACCTTCACGTACTTACTCATCAATTTTGTCTTTTTTCCCATTGTTCGCATTCTCATTTGTCCCATTGTTATTCCCCGTCTATTGACCAGAACGCTGAATATACCTTTTTTTCTGCCAATAAAGATACACGTATCTTCCCCAAAAATTTAAATCAGTGCAATCGATACCAATCTGGTTGGCGTTGCCTCTCCATGGGTAAACAAATATTAAACGTAATCTCCTTTCGCTCAATTGAGGTCGGCACTTCAAGAGTCTCTGATGAATTCTTTCGGTTTGACTGCCAACATTAACCGCAATTGACACCTGAAATCCTGTAACTTGTACACATCGATATCCCCAAGAAACATAAACAAAACGCAATTTCACTTCTGTTACCACAAAGTATGGTAAACAGCCTAAAGATGCGAAAACAAAAACAAAACAGTGATGCAGGGAAGCCTGTGTCAATCCAACCCATCTTGGGGATAAGCCAACATATGACAGATTTTGACGAGCGTCAGCAACACAGTGGATATATAGCAAGGATATGAGATGTTATGCTTGGAGCTTATTTCACATGCCTACCAAAAAAGAACAGCAATGTAGGAAGTTTAGTAGCTGTTTGAGGAAATACACCAACAAAGGTAGTCATTTATAACAGACACTTATTCGTCTCAGATTTCTTTGCAATTTATTTAAACAAGTGCCTCCCTACACGACAGGATGAACCATCTGAGATAGATACAAAGAAATTCGTGTGGATCAGACAGAGCGAGGATGCAAGCACCTTTACCATGGCATCGCCATGAACATCATTAGTGTGCTTGGTTCTCTGTTCAAGCAGAATTTCCAAAGATTTGCGTCTCTCAAATGCGCTGATGCATATCAGCAGCCGGATGAGTGTGAAAGAAAGACATGGAACGAATCCTTTCATCTAGTATTTTCCGCTCAAAGTTGCGAGATGTTGAAGGACATTTTTTTCAAAAAGATATTTTTGACACGTATTATTTTGAAATTCGTTTACACATGAAGACACCAGACGATCCACAAAGTTCTGTTAAATAATGGTTGAAATAAAATATTTGCATGTACTCGTACTTACTCTAGTGCAATTCCTATATATAAAATCCGTCGAGAGTATGAAAGAAGGGTCTTACCTGTAATGAGAGAATAAAATAAAATTAATTGCAAAAGCTTAGCGGGGGATTTTAAGAGTAACGTAAAGTCATATCTACATTCATTGGAAAACTGTTGGAGGAGATACATAGCTTAAGAATTCATATAGGTATTTAGCAACACACCACTTCTATATGAGACATAAGTAAATCCATTTCCAAAACGAAATTGTATAAGCTAATGAGACCTTTTATCATTTTTGGATTGAGATAAGTCTGTTGACACCAAGAAAGTAAAAGTATACAATTTACACATAGGATGATAATTTTTGAGCACGCCTTTAATACCCCAAAGAGGACATAAGAAACACATTAAAATAGATGCCCGCGAAGTTGTTAATCCGCAGAGCTTTCGACTGTCGAGGATTTTATATCATGACAAGGGTAAGAAATACTAACTTAGGAGGTTTCAAGTCGCTGCCTTTAGACTTTAATAATAATAAACTAAACAGCTGCACTAGCAAGTAAAATAGGAAATAGGATAGGAAAATATATAGGATAATATACTCACAACTGATAACATGATTGTTCACTCTATAGACACGAAAGTGTTGGATTTCAAAAACAGTTTTTGCAAATTAGAGACTCGTGGAGACATAAGATATTGTGTTATTATGAAAATCTTCCCAAATAGGAAAATTGTAAAAAAAGTCTATTGTATGTGAATTGAAAATATTCGTTGGTGACAAGTATCCACCTATAGACTGAACTACAGTCCACAGTTGACAAGTTATTGTAGACTATGTAATAAATCTTAAACGATGGTCGTTCTCAGGTACCTTGGTGGGGTCCCATTGACTTATATTTAGTGGGGTCTAATTCACGAGCGATTGAATGAGCAATCCCGAATTCTTTATAGGAGCGTCAAACTTGGCTGAAAGCTGAGTTATCGGTCTCTGATTCGATATTTCATCTAATTCTTACCTGCGGTCATCAGAATTGAGTACTGACCCTACTTCACAAAACGTAGCGATCCATTCCGATGATATAAAGTCGATGCCGAAAGATCAAGAGTTATGGAGACGAAGAGACTATTTAAGTATCCGTATCCTACATTTGCGTGCTAGAAAATCGATAGACGTGTCAACTTGATTTTTAGTTGCACTGCGTGAAACCGCGAAGCGCCCTTGAAAGTTAGATACGAACTGCGAGCAGAACGCCTGACTCTTTGTTTTTGTCTCTGTCGGAGCACTCAGATACAACTACTGGTCCATTATACTGCCAAACAGACACCTTACTTTACTGTACTCAGTTTCCCAGTCTTTCGAAGAAAGATGAGAAGGAGCTTCAGTAATGAACGTGGTTCGGCACTCAGCGCGTCAGCCCTCTCCATACAAGCAGGTCAGATGGTGGTGTCCTGAGAAAACTTCTTCTGAATCCAGCCTGGCAAGCTCATAAGCGATCTCATTTCCCTGGATACCAGTATGACCTGGGACACAAACAAGTTTCACTGTGTTTAGCCTTCCGACCAAGTTCAGAGAAAGCTTGAGTTCCATGCACTGACTCACTTGACGAGCTGCATTGTGCAGACCTATATGACTATGTACATAGTCCCCATGCTTTCATCTGTTACCCTGCTTTACAGATGAAAGCATTTTGCAATAAAAAAACTTCAATTTTCAGAGATGCAAAGCTGCTCTATTATATGTCAAGTTTTATAAGTTAGGTACTAGAGTTTTACCAAGTATTATTACAGTCTTGTGAATATCCAGGTGAAACTTGCAAAAATTTAGCAATAGAGTAGGCAAATGGCAATAATTAATATGCTCGATAATGGATAGTGAGCGACTATTATGAATATTTTGTTTATTTGGTTCCTAGACGATGTGTATTAAGATTTATTAATATAAGAAGGAAACAAAGAACGGAGATCCGATCCAAACTACGGAAGACTTTCTAAACTGCGACAAATAACGGATGGGCCATCTAATGGTTTCTATTTAAATCATAGATTATTTTGACACTGATATCTGTTTTCCGTTCGAAATCTTGACAGGAAGTATCATACACCTCCCCGGAACGAAATGAGTCGCTATACGCTTGAACAACGTTGGGAAATATTGATAACTTATTTCCAAAGTGAGTGCTGCGTAGCGCAAAAAGTGCATTATTTGAAAATAAGTTTTGGCCGAAATGAAGCACCCACCGCGCCTGTTGTACGCAAGTTTGGGCAAAAAATTTGTGAGACTGGAATGCTAATGGACAACACTCATGGTCCCAATCATGAAACGGTGCACACAGGCGAGAATGTGGCAGTTTGGTGCGAATTGTAGAGTGGTGGCATCATTGCGCCATTTTTCTTCGAAAGCGAGGCTGGGAACAACGTTTCGGTCAACGGTGGGCGTTACAGAGTCATTGAATTATTGTTTGAGAGAATTACATTAACAACAACTCGTAGACACAGTCACTTTGGTAGGAATGATAGGCATTTCGAAATACACCACTAATTCATCATCAGACTCCTTTTAAGTGATTGTTTGAATAGTTTTGAATTCTGACAGTAAATTCTCCGTATATATCCACTTGGGAAGACATTTCTATTTTCCCCTGTCAGGAAGTGAACTTGCACTTCGATTTTCTCAATTGACCAAGTGACTACCACTTGCGCGAATTGAGCGATGACTACAAGCCTGCCAACTAGTGCTCTTGATTTTACACGGGTAATACCCATCTGAACAACTACCCGGGTACCCGGGTACCTGGTAAATGCGGGTATTACCCAAGTTTGCGGGTACACGGTAGTTTCGGGTAATGGGTACCCGGTAATTCCGGGTAATGGATATCCTAAATTCAGAAGTACCTGGAATTGAATATCGAGGTGTTATGAATGTTTTTCGAGCTACATTTATGTATATTGTATACATATAATAAAATTGTAGATTTTTTGTTTGTTCCACTATCACGTAAGAACTGCTAACCCGATTGGTATGGATCTTTTTGGAAAAGGTAGGCCTTATCAATGGGCATCATATAGGGTTTATTTGGTTAAAATTGGACAAAGGTGCGTGGCACCGCCCATACAAAAAAAACATTCAAAATCTTATATATCGAAAACCGCCGAATTGATTGTGTTGAAACTTACAGACAATCTTAGGTATTGGCTCAGAAGTATTGCTGTGAAGATTGGTCAAAATTGGACAAAAGGGCTCGGCACCGCCAATACAACAAAAACAGTAAATATCCATTAGTTCGACCACCACCTAAACGATTGGGTTACAATTTTTGGACAATCTTAGGTGTTGGCCTGGGAGTGTTCACTTTTCTTCGACAATCATGGCCATGGGAGCCAAAGTTTTTAAAATTTTTAACATTGATATGCATTGTCCTGATAGACAAGAATACTATCTAGGCAATACGATTCCTGGAAAAATAAAAAATGGAGTGTACAGATAATAAAACAATAACAATAAAAACTTTTTGTCACTGATTTAAATGATATATTATATATGTAGGTAACGAAATTCATATAATTATGGCGGAAAACAACCCAATAAATTAGATTTACTTCAAAACGTTTTTCTTTTGGTTAACACTACAGTATAGCCTTGCAATTGCAACTAAACAAAATTAATACAGTTTACAAATATTTGGTCTTTAAGTAATTTAGTTTAAAATCGTAAGGTGCATTATACGAGAAGCACATTAAAATTAATATTGCTTACAAGTTAACGGAAAGTTGCACATCGTGGACAGTGCACATTCCGGTTTTCTTTTAACAATAATAATTGTTCTTATCTTACCAAATAGTTAGTTAACGGTAGTTAATATTAGGGCTTACTTACTTACTTATCGGGCTCCCGACCCGGGCTAGCATAACAAAAAAAAATCAAGCATTTAGGCTGCAGGCCTATGGGACAGACAGACATACGGACGGACAGATTTGCGAGACCAACTTTTTTGAGTTCCCCCATCATCGTAATATCAGAATTGATTAAAATCGCGAGTTCGAAATTTTGTACGAAAAGAATACATAGGTACATGTAGGTATAGGTATCTATCTTTACTAGCGTAGCCCGTGCACACTTCGTGGTGCAAAATTATGGGCAGTGCCACGCCTCTTTGTCCAATTTAGATCAAACCATCATTACAACCATCTCGAGCCAATATCAAAGATTCTCTGAAAATTTGAGCTAAATCGGTGCAAAACTTTTCGAGTTTTTGAAGCATACACAAACCAACATAAAATTTTTATTTAAGTAGCTATGCATATTTGTTTTAAATTTAAGTACATATGCACGCATATTTGGACTAACATTGCAATTGCGGGACACACTTTTTTAGACTTCTGACTGCGGTATACGAAAATGCTAAAAATACGTACGAAAATGTTATTTGTAAACGTGCTTGCAGTTAAAAAAAAAAAACTATGCGGGTACCCGAAAAAACGTGGGTACCCGAAAAGGAGCGGGTACCCGAAAAAACGGGTACCCGGAGTAATCGGGTACCCGAAATTTTGGTACCCGGGAAATACCCGCAAATCTCGGGTACCCGGGTACCTGGGTAGAACCCGGGTGTGCGGGTATCAAGAGCTCTACTGCCAACTGGTGATTAGAACGAAGGAGAAGAGCCAGTGATGGGTAATTGAAATTTTAATTAAATAACAATTACTTGCAGAAGTAATTTAATTACTTCGCAATTACTTAGTAATTGTAACTAGAAATTCCAATTACAATTACAAGTAATTGAATTAGAAACTTTCAATAAGTAATTGAAATTACACGAATGTAATTAGGGATGTAATTAGAATGAAGTAATTAATCACGTAATTAAGCTATTCTTTGTTCATTTATTTAGTTTATAGAAAAGAGCATTAGATATTTTATTGCTCTAACTAGCTACTCGTATTTATATTTCGAGTTAGCTTTCAAAATTTGCGTCGGATAGTTTGTTCCGATGATTTTAATTACATTTTTAATGTGACCAAGGGTAGTACTTTTAGTCATTTGTAAAAAATATTAAGAATTCGGCCTCGTCAGCGATCCCAACGCTCATTTACAATCACACTCCAGCTTTCAGCTCTTTAGACAAAGCTAAACTAAATAAATGGCCAAAGAATAGCTTAATTACGTAATTAATTATTTCATTCTAATTACATTCGTGTAATTGCAATTACTTATTGCGATATTGTAATTGCATGAGTTGTTGTTAATGTAATTCTCTCAAACAATAATTCAGAGACTGAAATTCGACATAATTTCCCAACAGAAATTGTCAGGGTCAATCCCAAACAAGCGAGAATCGATGTTACTCCTCGCTTCCCCACTCAGTTACAGAGTCATGTTAACCGACTTTTTTTTACTGAAATTGAAGACATGGATTTGGACGACCTCTGGTTCATGCAAGATGGCGCGGCATGCCACACAGCCCATGCCACAATCGATCCTTTGCGCACCAAATTCCCAAATCGTGTTATCAGCCGTCTTGGCGATGCCCATTGGCCGCCTCGGAGCTTTGGACTTTTTTTTGTGGGGAACTGTGAAGGCCAATATCACCCAAGCTAACGGGCTACAGGCTAAAACCATCAACAAGCTCTTGGAAAATTGGAGCGACAGAATGCGCTACTGTGAAGCCAGCCGAGGCAGCCACTTGAACGACGTTGTGGTCCAATAATGATGGGAATGTTTGCTCTTATTGATAAAGCCATAATACATGGAACAAATTTAATTTTGATCATTTTATTGCTTTTTTAAAAAGAAACTTGTATTTGGACCACTCTTTATAGAGACATTACTTTCTTCAGCAGAGCATGTATAAGAGCGTATCTGCTGTACTGTGTGAACTCCTGAAACCATAATAATATCTATAAGTTATTCTTGGAAAGAGTGTGCTTTTTTGGCTTAAGCTCTTTTCAAAAAAATAGTAATACATACTTCAAATCTGTAATTTGCTAAAGTCGTTCACCGAATTCGTTGTTCTGTTGAATTCGAAAAAAGCACAGTCATTAAAAAATTTAAGTGCACTTTGGATTACCCGTCCACTTTATCTCTTTTTCCACAAAACTTTCTTTATGCTTTCCCTTTCAGTATTTCCATATTCACAGGTCAAAGGACCTTTGTGCTCATTTATCCTATGGTATTACAAGTATTTATTTTGATAAAAACCTTTTTCGAGAATTTTACATAGTCCATTGGCATTTCGATTGTGGCTTTGAATGATTATAGCCTTTTAATTGGAAAATATTTCAAAGCCAGATAAACGATAAAGACGTAAACATTATCATAAGGGAATTATGTCAGGTCGTAGTGGATTGTGAATTCTGCGTTAAAAGTTGAATTGTAATTTAATACAATTACTGACAGTTAATGCGAATTCATAATTTTTGTATGAGTGCTTATTGAAATTATTTTCTTGTTAAAAGGATGGAGCTATCAAAGTAGATTGGTGAAAATTCTTACGGATTCGCATCACAAAATATGTGCCATTACTTTCGTATACTATTTTTCAACTATGTACCACCGAAAATAAAATTGAAAAAATATGTTTTTTAAACGTCCTTACTGTTGATTAAGCTATAACTGGGATGGCGATTGATAATAAAAAATTCAATAGACTTGCACCTTTCGTTCCTTGTCAGTGTGATTGCAAAAATATTTGTTATTCTATTCGGGTGCACATCCTAAGACCCTTTTATCGAACACTTACATCGATTTGATACGACTTTGAATTTCTCTTCCATTATAATGCCGAATTTATGTAAATCCAATTTTATCAATATTAGCACAACAAAAATGCACGAAAAGGAACTTAAAAACGTGTCTCATAACAGCTGTGACCTACAAATCTTCGCACGCCCACACACTCGCTACTTGGTTAACATTTTTCCGATTCAACGACATAGAGAGAAGCTTACACATTTTACAATCTGCAGTGTTGTCTGCGAAACGAATGGATCCAGAGGAATTCACTTAGCCTGCCAAAGACTTACCCCTATACGCAACAATGAATCCCACTTCCCCTCTCATATACCCTATCTTAAATTGTGCAGCCAGACCAAGAATATATTATACCCTGGCACAGACCAAAGCACGAGGAATAGGAATGCTATTACGGTCAGGAAAATGTAAATACGGTATAGAAGAACTCCTCGTTCTGTATGAATTCCACAATATTACGTCACTACAATAAATAGATCTGAGGCAGGAGTAAATTGACAACATAAAGGGAACTCAATCCCTCTCCAAGGACATATTTTCTGTAGAATCAGCCAGCAGAAACCGCCACGGGCGATTAAGGTTTATTTGCGATACGTTTTTTATGGAATCGCCTCGCATCGTAAAATCCGCCGGATGTCTTTTGAGAAGTTTACTTTTTAATGATTGAGTGAACAATGCGTCTCTTGAAAGACGAACGAATAAAGGTAACTGTCGGTAGGAGCTAGGAGCCAGCAGATGATAAACACTCTTTATGTAATAATTCGCCCTAAAAGTGCGCTGTGATGCGATTAAAATTGACTGCTTGGATGGAATTAAATCAAGTACCAGCACATTCTTTGGCAGTAACCACGGGTATGTTATCTTTATAGGCTGAGAGGTGGACTGGACAGGACACGTACAATTATAGAAGGCGGCACAGTGGGGTGATTGGGTTATTGTGTGTGTGTGTGTGGGTTCGTTAGATTGTCTGGTGCGAACAGAATGTCTTAATCTTTTGCCAGTAGGTGGTCCCTGAGAGGGAACACATACATCCCTGGGTTATTTATGTGTGGCGCTATATTGTTGACTGGGGGTCACCTCGACTTGAGGCAAATAGCTTTTAGTGGCACTTATCCTCTATATGAGTGACACATAAATATTTTTGGTTGATTTATAATTTATGGTAAGATGCTTTAAAGAATGGTTTTATTTGGTCGCCAGGAAATACGTAGATACATTAAATTCATACCTACCTTCTTGAGTAGAATAAACAGACCGTTTCGGCATTGGATTCTTGGGGTTCATTATGTTTTTTAATGACTTATGGGGTAGGTTTGCTTGCTGTTCTTAAAAGAAGGGACGGAGGAGTTATTGGCCGTAAAATTTAATTTCTGGCGCAATCGATAGTCAACATGGGTTTGAAAGAAGTTATGGGAGAAATGATAAGGAAGTTGCTCTGTGTGAGCTGAAATGTGCTGCGCATGTATTGCCTATAAAATAAGTGAATGTTAGCGAAGTAAATAAGTTTTCCTTTAAGAGATTCATTAAACCGCAGGATGTATATCTTTTTGCAGGTAGTACCTTTTATATTTTTTAATGATTCGTTGTATTAGTGGGTGAGTGTTTTCAGTTCGTTTCCGTATGTGCCTAAAACATGCGAGCTGCATTGGATCCAGTGAAATACAAAAATTGCGGCGATCATAAAAATTAATAATAATTCTCATATTAGGTTGGTATGCAGAAAATAAAAATACCCACTACACAAATATCTTTCTTCTTATCTTATCTTAATTGCACGAACAATTTCGTTTTTAATACCGATTATCCAATGAAACGCTTTCTAAGGTTATTCAAAAGCCCCCTGGCGAGGATAAAAATATAAAATTCTGAAAAAATGATTTAACTCGAAGAAGCTATACACGCCCTTGTAAATGGATTTTATAAAATCCAGTATATAAGGAAAAAATGTCCTTGGGATTAGGAAAGACATTTTTTTTAATGCTGGGGTCGCAATCGTAACACTGTCCCATATACCTACCAATGCTGCAGGAATTCCATTGGGAGATCTTATAAAAAGATGAAGATGGATTTCATAGAGGAAAGTTATAGTGAACTACATCACACGGTGTCACTATTTCATGTACGGAGATAAGTTCTTCGACGGACTTTATAAAAATGTCTACCTACTATGTACGGACTACAAAGTTGTAGAGGTAACATACCGTATGAGCAGTGATGCCAACTGAGGCATAATTATGCCTTTTAGGCATAATTCCGATGGCTTGAATAATTTTGAGAAAAAAGGCATAATTTTTTGAGAAGTTTTTTTATAATCAATCTATAAAAATAAATTATGAATTTAGTAGGTAAATCTGGTACTTTGATCAAAGTCGCTTCACTAATTTTCATTTACCACTGTGCGTCATGCTTATTTTCCAATTCTCTACTAGACTTACTCATCATACTAAACCCAAACAAGAATTGTGATATGGTATGCAGATGCATTAGAGCGGCAAAACATTGGATATAAATTTGTATCGTACGTAAACGTATAAGTGTGAACACCGAATACGATTTTCTCTTTAAATAGGCAGTGTCCCGGTAGCTTCGATTTTGTACCTGATGAATAATCTGTATCTTGCAGATAATTTTTTTCTAACAACCAGGCTGCGGCGGCGGCGTCGTCGTCACTATCGTAGAACCGAATATTTAAAAAGAGATGAATTCAGTGAATTTCATCAAATTATGGAAGACTTACTATATATATATACTGACCCCATACTGTCCGTAAATTGTATTCCATACCTCCTTTTGTGTCCGTAAAGGCGTAAACCAAGTTAATATATTTTCAAAACGTAGGAACTTGTATACGTACAACTAACTCGCATCCAATATTCCAATGTGCGGTGCGGGCTCTCATAGTACCTACTTAGAAAGTCGGGATCGTTCGTCCGTTTTCGTATCTGATCGCAAGAGTCAAATTCGTACGAAAACGCATCCAATATGCGGCGGACCTTAAAGCTAAATTTAGTTTTTGTTTTTCATAATTTTAGTTACAAATACTACACATATTTATGTCTTAATTATTGTTTTTTTCTTAACAATGTGCCTACTAATAAAAGTTTAACAAATAAATTGAAACTTTCTTCGTTATTTATCTTTTTTACCAAAAAGGCATAATTTTTTTGAAAAAGGCATAATTTTTGTCGGAATGAGGCATAAAAACTTCGATCCGGGTTGGCAACACTGCGTATGAGTACTCTTTGAAAGAGAGAGTATGAAGTGTTGACTGTTGAGTAAAGAAGAGCCCATCAAATCATGCAATGAGTTGCAAAAAACAAAAAAAATCAATTCGATTGTATTGAAAAATATCCCGTGCTGAGTCATACCAGGTCTTTAGTTCTCTTAGTTCGTCCTACAACCTAAACCTTTGATCAAGTACTGCTACATGAATTGCTGATAAAAGTCCTTCAAAATCTACACTCACTACAATATTTAAACTCACTTATCACGACCCACCATTCATCCTCTGGCAAACATACTCCATGTTTACATTAACATTATCCTAACATATGTAATAAATTCACCACATTACTTGAAAAATCCTCTCCAGGATGAAATGCAAATAATTAATCATCATAAACCCTCCAAACCTAAATAACAACAACACTTTCAGTTTATTGAAAAATGGTTGCGTACTCGAAGTGCCTTCTATCCAACTACTCCACTTAATGATTCGCATTTGTGCGGAAAATCGTTTCAGTCATATACCTATACCACCAAACACTGGGTGTGGGAAAGAAAGATTCGAACGTGATAAAGTGGAAAAGGTGATTTACGCCGGAAAACTCTTCAACACTTATATTGCTCTCCATTCACACCACTCCAATTAGAGAGTCCGGTTTTGCATACATACACATATCCACTCTGAACAAACCATCTTGTACCACGCTGCCACTTGTTTTGGGGGGGCGGGAATATACCACTTTGAATTATCTCCAATTGCTTAAGGGGGTGGTTTGTATTTTTCCAGTCCATCACCGACCTTCTTTATGCTACATCAATTTTATTTATTCAAAGTGTTCAAGAGCGGAGAGAACTCCAAGAAACTTCCATTCATCAAGGTAAAAAAACAATTATCACCAGGACCAGTAGTCTTCCCAACACCAAGTGAGGATAGCCCATTCTAGACACCAAAAAGCCATTGAAATCGAATTTAAGAAAACTTCATTTCTATGGGGAACAAAAGATGTTTCCTTCTCGGGAAAGAAGAGAAATCCCCTGATCAACTTTGTTTTTCTAAAAAGAAAATAAAAAAAAAAGTATCAGGACGATGGGCGATGCCTGGAATTGGCAATATCCTTTGTGCGACAAAAGCAAATTTACATTTTATCCAAAATTCGATTTCCTTTTCTTCTTTGTATTTTCCTGTTAGTGGCTCCTGGTTCTTCCTTTGAACCTTATGCTGTGCTGCAAACTTGAATCTGGACAAAGTACCTAATGAAGGGAGGGGACTTATTGCTCCTTTCACCGAAAATATGAGTAATTACTCTTAAATGCAGAGGGGTGTTACGCAATTGGTATTTGGTAGTGGTAACGATCACAGGTGGCGTATTAAAACCATCAAATGCCTTGTGAGCGAAATCCTGAGTCCTATGGAAATTTAAACTGTTAATAGGACTGCCACTGTGGTTCGATGAAAAATTGATTCCATCCGTTTGTGATATAAATCAGCGTCCATAAGACAAACGAGTTCGAGTAGTACCTTGGCTGATGCGCAAACGAAGAACACAAGGAAGTTTACTTCAGCGGTTTTTAATAGGCTCACATATGCGTGTGCTTAAGAATGCTTCAGTATAATATCCTCTTAGGAAATTTTTCAGCGAGCTTGATATATGTATGCAAATCTTAATTGATTGCTTTGATATTTATGAGAAAATTACGATAAAGTTGATAGATATCAAGCGAATACAGTCGATTTTGCTGCTGAAATGAGTACAAGGACTTTAATAAGAGTATTTTTGTTTGTCATACTAGGTAAATACATCGTTTTCTGAAGCGTTTAATTTCCGTTTCTCAATGTTGGCTACACAATTTAAAATAAATCTGTAACATAATTTGAGCAATAAATGAATTAAACTCGTACCTACTTGGAGAGGAGACAGAAGACACAAAACAGAAGACACAAGACAGAAGACAAAAAATGAGATCTGCTGTAAAATTGCTTGCATACTTTTTCGTTATTGAATCGATTCACACGTGACATCCTAAACGCTACGAATAATATTTATAGGTTCGGTTAGTTTTACGGGTTGGTGAAGCTGAGTTGCTTCTTTTTCACCCCACTCAGGTCCTCGTGGACCCATTGTGATACCCTTCGATGGGGTTAGCCGTATTGTATTGGCTTTATTTCATCCTTCCTGTAGTTACTCCACTTTGTCCAGCCATCTCGTTGTCCTCAGAAACCTGTAAAGATTAGATATTGAGACATTAGAGAGTTCTTGGATTTCCTGGAAGTAGTAACTTCCAATTATTCTGTTCCTCAAGTGACAGAGACTTGGGCAGTGACAGAGAAAGTGAGGTGTGTGGCTTCTTCATCACCGCAGCCTCTACAGATGTCGTCATTCTTGAGATTTAGTTTCATTGTATGGCTTCTTAGAAGGTTCTGACCGGTGAGGGCGCCAACCAACTTGAACAGCGATATTCTGTCATATCGCAAAAGTTTGTTGGTCCTGCTTTTATTATAGTCTGACCACATCTTCCGTGATATGTCACAGGTGGTTCGTGTTGTCCACCTTATATCGGCTTTCATTCAGATCTTGTATTCCACTCGCTCTCTGAGACTTCAGAATTGTGGTTTGATCGACTAAAGTGCCTGGTCTAGGTCCATCGCAGAACCTTTTCTTGCCAGTTCGTCAGCCCTCTAGTTGGGGGTTATATCCCTGTATCCAGAAACACAAAAGAGAACCGTATTATGCTGCGAGCTAAAATCCTTGAGCTCTTCGCAACAGCGCCGAAATAGTTTGGATTTTATCTCATTAGTAGAGATTGCCTTGATAGCCGACTAGCTGTAATATCATTGGTAATATCATTGGTATTGCCATTATTGATAACATGCTTGCCACTTCCCCTACCGCCATCGCCAGTACCTCAGCTTGGAAAACACTACAGTAATTAGGGAGCCTGATTGAACTATGTATGTTGAGTTGCTCTGAGAATAATCCGGCTCCAGTTCCACATCCCATCTTTGATCCGTCAGTGTAGATGGCTAACCCAGCAGTCGGTGTTGTTCTCAACGCAGTAGTTGTTCCTATATACAATACATGTCAGTCTTTGTATTGCTGGCATTGCCTTAAGATTGGTTACCTTGTCTGTGGCTTGCCAACAGACTATGTTGCCATATGTGAGTATAGATTGGGCGTACGATTACCATATACATCCACAGAATTATTTTCGGGTTAGGTCCCCAGTTTCTATCGAAGATACGATTGCTTGCATAAAATGCATTCGCTGCCTTGTTAACTCGTTAATTGACATTTAGTTTCTAATTAAGTTTTCTGTCGAGAATTATTCCCAAATATTTCGCACTCTCTGCCACCTGCAGGGGTATTCCCTCAATAGTTGGTGGTTCAAAGTGTGGTATGCTTCTTCTGTTTGTTAACAGCACAAGTTCGGTCTTCTGGGGGTTCACCCCAAGGCCACAATCTTTTATCCACAAATTAAGTGTCCGCAGTGAGCTTCCTAACAGTTAATTTATAGTTGGTAGGAATTTTCCTGTCGCAAGCAGTACTACATCGTCCGCATAAGCGACGGCCTTTACTCCACTTTTCATGAGTATTTCATTGATGAGGGGGGAAGTGACTCCTCCTTGTGGTGTACCTCTGGAGGCAGTTACTTGTTGGTCAATGTCACCTAATCTCGCATTGATATTCCTTTCATTGAGCAGGCTCATGATCACGTTAGTGAGAGATATTTCAACGTTGGAATTCTGCAGCGCCCTCTTCACTGCATACGTTTTGACATTGTTGAACGATCCTTCAATGTTTGGAAACGCAACTAGTTTGTATTCTTTAAATTTTAGTGGTTTTTCTATAGTGCTAACGACGTCATACAGCGCTTGTTCCACTCCTCTGCCTTTAGTATTACTATATTCATAATGAAGAAAATGTATACAGAATTCTTAAACAAATCCTAAGTTGTTCTTCATAACCATTATCAGTCATTAAACGTAAGTGATGACCACCGTACACATCTCGATGTATAGATCACTAAGCAGTTACCTTTTTTTCTGAGAATATCAGAATTTCGTTCCACAAATTATGCATCCATTATATCCACCACGCATCTCCCATTCATAACCACATGAACTCTTTTGTAATGATTTATGCAAATGGAATTAACATTCTCTTCGGTAAGATACTAAATAACCAATTTACTCAGTCGGATAAGTCTAAGACCATTCACTACAATCCCAAGTCGGGTAATCTCATAAAATTTGCCTTCAGTGTTCAGTCTATCTGCATAATCGAATGTAAATTACACCAAAGGTGCCTTGAGCCGTTGCTTTCGTGTATTCGCTCTCCTCCTTCCATGGCTTTTCATTCACTTTCATTCCTACAATTGGACAAAATATTCACGGCTGATAAAGTGACTAAAAAAGGATACAGAAATCCGAAACTAATATACAACTCCCTAAGGACCGAATTAGGGGCAAAAGAGCATCACACAATACACAGGCTTTTCGGTTATGATGATGTAGTACAGAAAATATTAAAGGACTATCGCTATCTCCCTCTCTGTCTCTATCTGTGTACACTTGAAATACAGTAAATATAATACTAAATCCACCACCTAAGGATAGAGCCTTCCACGGGTCACGTTTTGCTGAAAGGATTGTGTATGTACTTGTGTAATTTAGCCAGCAGGTGAAGTGTACTCTGCTTTGGGTGTAGTAACTCCGTACAATTGCTGCATTTCTGTAGCGGCGGAGTGGTGGCATATTGGAGAAAAATATTTACAAACGATGCGCCCTTGGTAAAAGGGTCCGTATAAATAACAACCGTCAACATGTTCGAAAGGACGTAGACTACCGGTAATTGCGGGCCAGTTTTATCCACAATAATCGTAAGTAGATTACAGCAGGAACACACAACTTTACTGTCAGTTGTGTCTACTTTGTATACCCATTTTAATAACTACAGCTTGATTACTTGAAGGTCGCTTGTCGCACGGTTCCAACAAAGAGAACATTCGATATCCTTTTCAATTGATTTCGCCCAACAAAGGGTGGCTTTAGCGACACAATTGTTCCATTGAACACTGCGTGTACCTGACACTGCCGACCGACGATTCTTATCGATTTGTTGCGATCCCATTGAGCTTGACTGTGTAACAAGTGGTGATGTGGGGAAATTGCTTTTTCAAGGCGTTAACTTTTAGGACGCTATTCTGTGTATAGCGGTTATTTAAAGAGCCAATGATAAAGTGTTGGGGAGTCACAATTTCTATACCATTCTGTTTGTTGAAATAATTATGAAAGTGGACATGAATAAGAAATCACTATCAACATCATGATTCACGGAAGCTGTGGACAGAAATGTGGTCGGTAGGTCGAGTGGAAACACCCAACAGAATGAACACAGGAAAAAAATCTAAAAATTAAATCAAACCGTTTGTTGGGTAGCAGGCGGGTTGGATGCAGTGGCAGGAAGATGGACATATTTCAACGTGCTAGGGTAGGGTATTTTTTTCATTATTTGAAGTAGTTGACGAGAGAAGAATGATAGAATAAATTACGCTTGAGTCGAGAAGTGAATGGAAAAATAAATATTTTTCAGACGGTTTTGTGGTTGGAATACGAAGCAAGAAGCGAAAGCATTGGACGGAGTTACGAGCTTGAATCAATAAAGCGGGGAGTGTCAGTTTAGAAAATTACTTTTCGAAATATGTATGTAATTTATTTTGATTTGTTTTGTCCGTATAAAACATTGACCACTTAAGTGAAATTAAATATTAAACGATAGGTATAGTATACGTTACCAAATGGAGCTTCTTTGTATAATTATATTAGGGCTGATTTGAAAAACAAACATAACAAGTGTTTTAGTAATGTGTTTTCAAATATGCCGTTATTTGCACTGATATACTTACTTACTTACTTATCGGGCTCCCGACCCGTGAAGAGTCTCTGCCTGAGACACTGCAGCCTTCCATCCTCTACGATCCCGGGCACGCTGCTTCCAGTTGTCCAGACCAAGCGCTCTGGCATCCGCGATGGCTTGGTCTTTGAAACGGAGGTTCGGTCTTCCTTGTCTTCTCGAACCTGGGGGCTGGGATTCGAAGATCCTCTTAGCTGGAGCATTATTGTCCATTCGCTCGATGTGGCCGAGCCAATGTAGTCGACGTGTTTTGGCTTTTTGGACTACATCCACATCTTGGTACAGCTCATAGAGTTCGCGGTTATAGCTTCTTCTCCATTCGCCCTCCTCGCACACAGGACCAAAAATCCGCCGAAGTATTTTTCTTTTGAAGGAGCCCAGTATTAGCTATCCCTTCCTGCTTATCGTCCAGCACTCGGCGCCATAAAGCAGAACTGGCAGGATAAGGGTTTTGTAGAGCACACATTTCGTCCTTCGAGTTAGGAGTTTTGAACCCAGTTGTTTTGCCAAACCGAAGTAGCAACGGTTTCCTAGGGTAATTCTTCGCCGGATCTCCACTAGGGTGTCGTTCGTGGAGTTCATATTTACTCCGAGGTAGGTGAACTCCTTAACTACCTCAAAGTTGCTGCTATCAATAGTGACGTTTTGTCCTAGGCGGTGGTCAGATGCTTGTTTGTTTGTTGATAGCATGTATTTAGTCTTGTCCTCATTTACTTCAAAGCCAACGGATTTCGCCTGTTCTTCAATCGCCGTAAACGCTTCTATCACGGCACGCTGGGAGCGACCGACGATGTCAATATCATCCGCATAGCCCAGCAGCTGGACGGATCTGTTGAAGATAGTGCCTTCCGTGTTGACACCTGCCCTGCGCACTATCTGCTCCAGTACGAGATTGAAGAAATCGCATGACAGCGCGTCTCCTTGCCGAAATCCGGTGCAAGTTTGAAATAGATCGGAGGAGCTGCTTCCAAACTGCACGTTGCAGCGCGTGTTTTCCAGCGTCACGCGACACAGCTGAATCAGTTTTGTCGGGATTCCGAATTCGGCCATCGCCATATAGAGCTCCTGACGATGTATGCTGTCATACGCGGCTTTGAAGTCGATGAATAGGTGGTGAGTTTCGACTTGAAATTCGTTGGTCTTTTCCAGGATTTGCCTCGATAGTTCTTGCAAGACATAGGATCGCCCTTTTTGTAGATGGGGCATATGGAGCTGATAGTCCAGTCACCGGGCATGTTTTCTTCCACCCATACTTGGTTGATGATTCGGTGTATGCTCCCTACCAAAACATCACCACCGTATTTAAAGAGCTCCGCTGGTAAACCATCAGAGCCTGCGGCCTTGTTGTTCTTAAGCTTTTTTATAGCTAGGCCAACTTCTTCTATACTAGGTCATCTTCTGTCACCTTTTTCCTGTACACGCATTCATCATCATACCACGGGCTCTTTCTCTGGGGTGGCTGGTACCCTACAGTGGTTTCGGCTACCTCCTTGATGATGTCGCGACACTGGCACCACTGATTGTTGACGTTTGTGGTAGGTGATTGCACAGAGGAGAGTTTCATGCTCAGGCGCTCGCTGTAGGCTCTGGCTACTCCAGGTGTGCTAAGGCGTCCAACGTCGAATTTCTTCTTCTGGGCGGTTCGCAGCTTCTTCTCGTTGGACAGTCGAGCTCTGAATTTAGCCACGACAAGGAAATGGTCAGAGTCGACGTTTGCCCCTCGGAATGTGTGCACGTCGAGGATGTTGGATGCGTGCCTCGCATCGATTAGCACATGGTCGATTTGGTTGTCGGTTCGACCGTCTGGAGAGCGCCAGGTTGCTGTGTGGATCAAATTTGCATTGATATAACGTAATAAAAAATTGATTATTGTTTCTTGCAGGGAAATTGACGCAGTTACTTGAAGGACTATATTAGTTTCACAAGTGTATATAGATTACTGCTGTAACACAAAAAAAAAAACTTAACAGTTGTACGAAATGAAAATTTCCATCGACTTGTAGGCTTTTTGTATAAGTGTTTATTTGAAAAGACATAAATAAGCAAACGAACGAATCAAAATTAATAAAGACTCTCTTGACAAAAAATTGCCGTGGTTGTAAAAATCCAAGAATATAAGGAAGTGCATTTTCGGATGTCAAAGAAAATAAAAAAACACAACATGTCAGGGCTCAGGGAGTATTTAGTTTCGGCTAAAGCCTAAATATTGTCCAATTGTCTCCTCTTGGTTCCAGCAAGACGGGACTTCGGCGCACACAGCGCCTGAAACAATGGCTTTATGAAAAATAGCTTTGTTGGACAGCTGTCCTGCTGACCTGTTAACTGGCCATCTAGAGTGTGTGATATGACAACATTAAACTTTTTTCTGTGGGGTTATGTGAAGTCAAAAGTCTTCGCCGATAAGCCAGCTTCCTTCTAATACCCGAGCTATTTTAAAGGCGAAGCAAAGAAAACACTTTTCGAACATTTGTTTAAAGGGTTTTACCTATATACCTTTATTTACACCCATACTAATAGTTTTGATACGGCAAAGGTAAGACCACTTCTCTCATATGCATCGGTTGTGTGGTGGAAAAGGCTTTCGCGGAAAAGTGTTACTGCCTCTTTCGCCAAATTCCAAAGAACGGTTTGCCTTGGATGCACAGGGGCCTTCCCTAGCACTCCGGGCTCTGCTCTAGATGCTATTATGATGAACAATTTCCCACCCACAATTTATTGTGACAATAAGTTGAGGGCATATGCGTTTGCAGTGATAGCCAAGCTGCACTAAAAGCGCTGCTTAACCCTCTTACCTCGTCCAAGTTAGTGTTCGAACTCAAGCTTTCTATGAACTTGTTCGGTAGGCTAAACACGTTCAAACTTGTTTGGATCCCAGGTCACACTGGTATCCAGGGAAATGAGATCGCTGATGATCGTTGCGCCCTTATTTTTAATAACTGCATTCATATTATCTTCGTCCCATGGAATGAACCAACTTGGCAAAAGTTTCGGGAGTTATAGAGTGCCATGCATTTTGAATAATTGACCACAGTTCTTGTTCCTTGTTTTTGGCTCTGCAGCCGCCGACCCCGCGCTTAAGAACGTCTTATAGATGTTCTGTCGGGTTAAGATCAGGAGATTGTGCTGGCCACTCCATAACATTGATTTTTTTCTTATGAAACAATCCTTTGGCTAACTTTGAGGAGTGCTTGCCGCTTGGGGTCATTATCCTGCATAAACTCTCATTTAATAGGCAACATGCTCTTCAAGAAATGGCAGCATAACAGTGTTTAAGATTTCGACGTAGTCTACGGCACACATTTTTGTGCTTTATCCTGAAAAGTCAACCAACCCCAGATGCTGAAAAGCACCCCTCAATCATAAAATTTCCTCCGCCAACTTCAACTGTCTTCTTTGTATATTTGGGATCGAATTCGGAATTCTTTGGTCGTCTGACGTACATTTTCCCATCGGAACCAAACAAATTGACCTTGGTTTCATCAGACAATAAGACGTTATTCCAATTATCACGGTGGAGGTGTTTGTTGGCGAAACTTAGTTTCTGTTTAACATTTGTTTTTTGCTCAAGTATGGAACTTTTCTGGGACTTATTCCAGGAAGACCTGCTTTCTTTAATCTACTTCTTATCTTATTATACGACTTGTAACTGGTGTGATTAAATCATTTTTAAATCTGTGGGAGAAAAAAAAAAGTTTCTTCTTGCATAGTCGTATTAACAGTTTGTCAAATCGGAGTCGTTTTTCGTTTTCTGCCTCTGGTTTCTACTTCGGGACTTGAATGGATAGCTGTGGTGAATAATTTTCAGTAGTTTTTTTTTTAGAATACTTTGTGACCTTAGAACTGGTGCAATGTACTCCAAGACCCATTTTAACAAAATGTTAATTTCACTGTTAAGATTTTCTTCTAAAAAACACTAAATTACTGGATAAACTAATTTACCACCTACTATGTTTCTATTATTTTTTCCATCACTTATACGAGTATAGGATGAATATAATCAAAAAAATTTTATATTTAAATTTGGTGGCTATCTTGGACTTGGCTATCCTTACTGAATTCGGAACATTTTATACCTACTAGCTACTTACAAAAAATCACAAACCTGGTTGCCCAGAATTCATATGACTTCTCAACGAAAAGCTTATGCCATTTGAAATTAATATTGCAGATATTATTATTAAAGAGTATGTTTCACATTTTGTAAATTCAGAAGTTCTTTGACTTGATAACCTTTAATTTCTAGAATACACTTCCAAAATTAGGGATAAAAAGCCATAATTTCTGAACTACCTACATATATTTCAAGCCAATTTTCGGTATCTTTGAAACAATATATAATTCCGCAGTGTATGGTGTCAGAATCTTTTCATGACATTTCTCTTACTATGTATCACTAACTCATAAGTACCTTGAACTTATCTTTGATTTACAATACTTGTTTAAATTTCTTGCGATTTATCTAATTCCTATCCAATTCGCAATTCCATGAACCCGTACCTACCTCTAAAAAAGCAATCAAAACAGATGCTTGGTAATAAAATGTATTCCGTGTCTCTTACAGACAAACCCATTACCCACACAGTCCCGTATCTCAATTCCTTTTTTTAAATTAACTCCACACTAACAGCATTCCATCGCAGCTGCGTTCATATTCTGCTTCTATCAAACAAACCCATCTTATCGAGGGAAAGCGAACAACTTTTCCTCCAGCAAATAACTTGCTCAACTTTCACACAACTAGGTATCTCCTCCGCGACCTATTTCCAACTCAAATTCGAAGACCTTAGTTTTTGAATTTACATAGCACTCGCCGACAGTTTGGCCCTCAATTCCAAAGAAATAATTAAATCTGCCAACTTCCCGACGCGATTTCCTTAATAGAGACCGTTCTATGTTCATGTGCACTTACCTTTTATAGTTATTCCCTTTTCCGTAATTGAAATGCAAAGAACAGTAAAATTAAAATGGAAACCAAAAACATAAGTCTGTAAGTGCGAAAAATGGTCTCCTTCCTTGCATAGTAGTCGCCTTCTTATTTCTCATTCACACAAAGCTGTTCACGAAGAAAAATTGAGTTTAATATTCCGCCTCATATATCACAATCTCCATGTGCGATAAGACTCCCGACTGGCGTTCACAACTTTTCCCCGCCTTACAAGTGTTGCAATTGGGATAGGGACTAAGATATACGCTCACACACCTTAGCCGAGCCGCAAAATACCAGCCCTCCCGACCAATCTGTTATCGTAATGGGGAAAAAAGTTAGCCTCCCACTCCCTTTGAATAGCCTACGCCGACAAACGAGCCCCCGTTATAGTGCAGGCAACACAGCATATTGAAGCCGGAAGAAATCCCTTTGAATTAATTTGATATCCCTGCTGATTTTATTACCTGAATTCATAGTCGCCGGATGTTACACCGGAAATGTTTTGCGTGCCACTTTGTATGGGCGAAACTTCTATACTGAAAACCTTATTTTTTTTTGCGGACCGTCGCCACGCCGCCAGGCATATTCCTTACCCACTCCAGTTCCTGTCAAATAACATAAAATTTCATCGATAAAAATCTTCGGTGAATGGCTAAGTATCTTACGTGATTGGAAATCCTGATTTTCGGAGGATATATGCGATGGTCATGTTTTGACAGTGCAAAGTTGTATACTCTGTATCCGCCCGGGGGAGTTGTAACAATTTCCTATGTGCTTTGCCATCATGATCCCTTTTGACGAATCGACTTTCTATTGACCGTGGCCGCATATTGAGTTTTTCTTCCTGGCGGCGGCGGGCGGCGGCGTGGGGAGTTTTTGTGACACATGACTTATACATGTTACATGAGGATTAATCGACAACGAGCGCGTGCAGTTTTTACCATTAAGAGAAAAAATCATGCGAGGCGATAATTCGCACGTACGTAGTCCTGTTTTGTCACTTGGGGGTGTTTTATTCTTCTTCGTTGGCATGCCGATGTTTCCGCCATTAACGCCACTAAAGTGAAACGCCAGAATGGCTTTAAAGGATAGAAAAGATTCAAAAGCCGAAGTAAAGCCAACCTTTTTGTTTGGAATGGGGTACGCCATAGTTTTCTAACAGTATCGTAAATGAGGGAAAACTTCGAAGTGTAGAGACGTTTTTTAATTAAGTGCCTCCGCTAGTGCTAGAAATCGATTGTTAATTTAAGAAACGAAAACTTTGGCGTGCGGCGTGTTAGGGTGGATGTAGGGCGATGAGTTATAACTGTTTAAATTGTTTGAAGTATTTCCAATTGGCCAAAACAGCGGGGCTTTTGAATAATTTTGCTGTAACACATTATTTAGGGGAATGAAATTGGTTTCTTAAGGCTATGCGTTCACTCTAGGTTGATTGAAAATGATCCCATCTCATCCTGGGTCTACCTAGAGGACGCCTGCCCGATGGTATGGATTTCATAGCACGTCGTGGGATCCAGTTCGGGGACATGCGTTTAACATGACCAAACCACCGAAGCATTGACCGCTCTGTCCGGAGAAGTAGCTGCTCGACATTGAATTCCTCACGTATTCTGGTGTTTCTAATGCGATCTCTACGGGTGACACCAGAAATACAACGGAGAAACCTCATTTCGGCAGCTTGTATCCGCGATCTTATTCTTTCGGTCATTACCCAAACCTCATGACCATAGGTAAGAGTTGGAACAAGCACTGAATTAAAGACTGGCTTAGCTTTGACACCAAGTTCAGTCCTCCTGAATGACCATGTCTCAAAATTGATCCAGCTTTACCAATCCTACAGGAAAACTCAGCATTGCTCCTTCCATCACTCGTGAATAAGACCCCGAGATACTTAAACTTCTCCACCTGTTTCAATGAGACTCCAGTAACATGCAGAGTGCATTGAATTTTTATTATTAGTTAAAAACAGACCACGGACGATTCACATTTCAATCGTTTCAAGTTCATAGGAAGAAGATTTTTGATCGCCAGCAAGTCTATCTGAGAACATAATGGTACAAGTGAAATGGTTAATATCGCGATCATTGAATACATGTAAGAACATAATGCAGACTTTCAGCGGAACGACATTCAACTAAATTATATAAATTTCGGACATTATTCTCTATTCATACAATCGGACACAATCTTTTCATTGAAGAACTATTGCTACGACTTTGTTAAAAAATAAAGTTGAGCAACATGTCCTGTCCATGTATAGTGGTTGGTTAGTTGGTTTATGTGGCTGTTAACTGGCTTCTTGACAGGAAAATTTCTGTAATAAATTCATCGGTTCTCACTTTCCCAACTATGCTCCTACGGTCGGGAACCCTGACGAGAGTGATCTCAAACCGATGACTACCAGATGCCAGTGTCCTCCTTGAGTCTACAAAAACGTATACGTAACGCCTTAATTGCGGCCTGAATGTCGACGAAGATGGCTTTTGTCTGGATGCCGTTTGGTTCATAAGCCATTGTACATTACCGGCCTACCTGATTGCCAGAACTTCTGACTGAAAAAGGTTAGCAGCATTGGGAAGGTGAACAGACTTGGATATATTTAGATATATGAAAATACCCCATCTTCCACTCCACTGTCCATTTTGAGACCATCGGTGAAGATTGGTATGTCCACTTCTTTTGAAATTGTGTTCTGCTCCCATTTCCATCTTGAAGGAAATCTCACAAATCCAATTCGACCTCACGCTACAATGAATTTTAAGTGCAGATGCACATATACAGAAAGTGAAGTTGAGTGCTTCGGTCGTACTAGACTGTAGTGTCCCCGTGGTTCCGAATACCAGTGTTCTTGTACTATGCTCAATTTGATGACATTGTAAACAGTTGGTATTTCGATTAAGCTGGTGAAGAGCATCAGTTCAGTTTTATTTGTTTTGACACTAAGGCCACACCTTGATACTCTTTCCCATGGCTATTTCCACGATTTCACTAATCATGTCATCAAAGGGCACGGTAGTGTCCCAGCCAAGTTCTCTAGTAAAGGCACTTCCCCTTTTTACAAGAACAAACTCAGGCTGTTTCGACCCCCTCTAACTTCGGAACCAGTTAAGCCAATAAGTTCAAACTTGAAAGATTTATCAAGCTCATTAAAAAGGTCCACCTCACCAAATTTCATCTCCATAGCATTATTGCTTCTCAACATACAGGACTTCAAAAATCGCAAAAACCGTAACTGACTCACTCACTCACTCACTCACTCACTCACTCACTCACTTAGATGATTATCATCAAAATTATGAAGCACTTCCGGCCATCCTAGAACCGTGAAATTTGGCAGAATGCTAGATCCTGTGTTGCATACACTGGGAAAAGTCCAAAACTTGAGATTTTCCATTCAGGAGGCGTGGTATACGCCCACTTTTGAAAATCGGTCATTATTTATTTGGGCCACTTCCCATTGCCGTAGAAAGTTGAAATTTGGTAGAGCGGCAGGACTTGCATTGTACGAAAGGAGAAATATCAAAAATTAAAAATTTTCCATTTAAGGGGCGTGGAATCTGGCCATATATGAGTAGATATTAATCGACCTGCTGATTGAAATTTTTATGAATAGTTTATTAGAAAGAAAACCAAAGTGACGGTAATGGTAGCCAGTGTCTGTTGGCATATTAGAAAATAAAGACGTTCAACGTTGTTGTGAAATCGAATAAAGGAAAACTTCGCAAAAAGTAGTGAAATCACACCATAAATGTAAAAGAAGAGCCAAGTTCTGTTATATAGAACAAAAAGTGTGTAATTCGTCAGCCACGTAAAGTAATGAGATCTAAATGTACGCCAAGTTCTTAGTTTAAGAAGGTTAAATGTTAAACAATTGGTAGGTTTACTAGGCAAGTTTTTCGTTTATAACTTTATTATATCGTACAATATATAAGAGTTCGAAAACTTGACCGGTGACCTACCAATTGTTTAACATTTAACCTTCTTAAACTAAGAACTTGGCGTACATTTAGATCTCATTACTTTTCGTGGCTGACGAATTACACACTTTTTGTTCTATATAACAGAACTTGGCTCTTCTTTTACATATATGTTTTTGGTGTGATTAAACATTCCTGATGATACTAAAAGAACCACCATCATCCGCCTACGCAACCACTTCGATGCAGTCGCAAGCGATTCTTGATAGCATTTTGTTGAGTATGATGTCCACAAGAGACAGAAGAGATCACCCCTGCGTGAGGTGTGCCTCTGCTTAATGAATTCTTTCTAAATGATCCTGAGCGACAAAATACTCCAGACCCAGCTCTGTAAGAGATATTGGATCGATTCAGTATGGACGTCATTAAGAGAGTCTTCAATTAAAAACGCCTTCTTTGTATAAAAAGGTGGTGAAGGTTTGTTGGTGCGATAGAAGAGTGGCCTTTAATAATGGTAGTCTGAGTCTTAGTAGACTTTTGCTCCTTAACCTTTAAAATGGGGTGACATGTGTGAAAGTGGTATATGTATAACAACTCATGAGGGTACACATTTGAGGTGGATGTGTCCGATATAACATAATAATTCCCGACGCCCGTGGACCCACTCTTTATCAATAATCATCGAAACTCTATGTAGGTACTTACCTAGAAATCCCAAATAATTACTTGTGAACTTTTGTTTTATTATACAGGCAGATATGCAAATACATATTCAAAGAAGGACAACTTTTAAAAATCAGGACAGAAAAAAATATGTATGTACATTAAATTAACTTCGGCATGAAGAACAGTAGATACAAAACCATGGGTGCTTTACTGCTTTATTTTTGTTATTACTTTGGCTTTCTCATCCTTTAATCGTCATTATAATATACCTTCTCATTTTAATGCGTGTTCATTGTACATCATCGTTCCGCATCAATATTGTAAATTTGTTTAAGCCAATTACTTCCGCAAATATTCAGAAACTTTCTGCTTCGTACTCACCTCACCTTTGCATTTAAATCATCACGATTACGGCGGTATTTTTTTTTTTACTAACTATACATAGCCTTATAATATTGTATTCGAACAAACTCATTAAACTCGCTTAATTTTTGTGATTTCTTTCCTGCAACCCAAATAAAAAGTATGCTATTGATGACAGGTGCCTTTTAATTTAATTTAAATTCCTGATCAATATTTCATAAGCTGACACTCCACATCCGCCATTATTTAACAATGCTGAGTACATAATAAAGTACTTTTCTGGATACCAACAGAAAAAACACACCTGATTCCTTCTCTTTTGAAACCACCCAAAGTTTACTTCTTCCTTCCTGTATAAACTTTCGAAAGTTGATGACGAGGCACGCAGAAAATTATTTACAGCACAATGCATATTGCAGATATGCACCACATGCCAAGGTTAACCAACACAAGTTCTGGCAACACATGTCAACACCCCACTATGCTGCGACCAATTTAATAAGCACGTCAGCAAGGATCACCACCCAACAGTGTAATCACTATTACATGAGTGCGACCAAAAATTGAAGTTGTTCAACTTACATAGCAATGGAATTTAATTTGGTAGTCCTGTGAAGTTTGTCAATTTGCCCGAAAAACTCGGTTTTGCATATGAGTGCCCCCTACTGGTATACTTTCACCCACACTCTCATGTGGCAACGATGTGACAAAAGACCCAAAGTACTTGCCTCCTCTCGGATACGCTGTCAGCAGAAGACACATTGTGTCACAAGGTTGTGTGGATGCAAATTTAATCTGTTTGCTGGCGTTGAATCCTTCAGGGACGTGGCGAGGGGTCGCTCATACATAGGGTATCCCTAAACACACGAGCTGAGAGCTGATAATTTTAATTTATATGCACGTGAGTAGAGGGATACATAATATTCTTTTTTTCTTGGTAGTTATGATGATTTCATATTCACACGTCCCGAAATAAATAAACGGGAGAAACAGTTCCCCGAATCCGAAACACTATTCGCTTTAAATTATTGACGCATATTACCATGTTTTTCACCTTTTGCCCCCACTAACCCAAGATAAAAGAACTTTAATAGATCGGCCGCTCGTGTAGAGCGGATTATTACTAAATCAAATTACTAGCCTTACCTATGGTGTACGTGGCTCCGTCCACTGTAAATGTGGCAGCTTTGCATTTGTTGAAGAACTTTGAGGCAAAGTCCATGGCACTCGTTTTGATGGCAGTTACCCGGCGCATGGGTGATCCTGGGCATGATGATGAGCTCCCACCTGCGGTAGTAGTGCCGGTGGATGTATTCGATACGTTACGACGCAGGTACTGGGGTGATGTTATCCTTGAAGGTGGGTTGGACATTATTTTAGATTTATTTTTATTTCTTATTACTTTTTGCACTTTTCTCACTAAATGGGTTTTACTTTTGGGTTTATTTTTTTCTGTTCAGTGTGTTGAATTAGGTATCACAAAATCATGTTGGTATTGGGATTTGTAGTTGCTGCAGTTATCTATTTACAATACACATTTAAAATTTATCACAAAATACGTCTTGAATCACTCATTGCAGTCGCAAGTGAACATAATAGAACATTAAGGAAAACCACAGTCATAAATCACATATCTTTACTCTCAAAATCTCTACCCTCTTCATTCCCAAAACCACCCATCATTCATGAGTCCAAATATAAATGGAACACAACATATCTAATATGATGGATCATCATAACCCGTATATGACGATGCTCATGTCGAGGGTTGTAAAAACGAAAAGAAATAAAATCTAGTATCTATACGACAAATATCCATTCGATTTGATTGAACGTCTATGAAATGTAAACTAGATATTTATATAGACAAGAAATCTGAAACATAAACTGGCTGTGGCTCATCTTAATTTAATAAGATGAGAATGTTTCAATCTGGAGTTTGGAAATAAAACGAATCGGCTATTGTTGGAGAGGTTATTGGTGGAGAGGCAATCTTGTGTCAATCATGGCATAACTATTATATACCTGTGTAGCCGCAGTGGCTCAGTGGTTAGTGTGACTACTGTGCGAGGGGTCCCAGGTTCGATCCCCAGAAAAAGGCAAAAAGATTTTTCCCACTTCCCCGAAATTTCAGTTCTTGTTCGACTTTCTTCAACTACGGATGCGTAATCTATACATATAATAAAACTGTAGGACTTTTCTTTGTCAGCTAAAAACTCAAAAACTACACGACAGATTTTGATGAAACTTTTTTCAAATGTTCCTTAAGACTGTAAGACTGCTATAGGCTATATCGTTTATAGCCATGTCCTTAGGAACAGTTTTTAACCAAAATGTATTTTCGGAAGTGAAAATATATATACATACACATATACCTTGCTACAAATGGATGTTTATACTTTTGCGATCGTCAAACAAAAACAATACGTATAGGTATACCTACTACACATTCGAAAAGGGTTGATTTGTATTCGCAGTGAGTGCTATGGTCAGTTGTATAATATGTAGGTATGTATATTATGATCGTATGTCCTATGCATGCAGGATGGGGATGGGGTGCGTCATGCGTGCTGCAGTACCTATGGCATGGGCATGGGGTATATTAATAATCTTCATAAGAGAAGAGACGTATAATACAAAACAGATTTCATTTCAAAATTTAATTTGATATGTGAATGTGGTATGGTAACAGTGTAGGGTTGGGTTGGGGTAGGTAGTTGTTTGGATTCCATGGGAAGAGGGAAACAAAGGAAAGGAAAGGAAATGCAATATACAAGTGGCAAGATCATGGAGAGGGAGGGCGATGCAGAGGTGCACATTATCGCATATCGCCACGCAACGCAGTAGGAATTTCATTCTGATATGACGTATGTATTTTTTGAAGTGAAAATATATGCATACAATATTATATCTTGCTACAAATGGATTTTTGTACTTTTACGATCGTGCGATGCGACAGGACAAACAAAACAACATTAGCATAGGTTGATTTATTTTCGCAGTGGTCAGTTGTATATGTAGGTAGGTATGTATATTATGATCGAATGTCAGTATGGCATGGGGTAGGTATATTAATAATCTTCATCAGAGAAGAGACGTATAATACAAAACAGGTTTCACATCAGAATTTCATTCGATATGGTGTATGGTAACAGTGTAGAGTTGGGCGGGGTAGGTAGTTGTTCGGATTCCATAGGAAGAGGGAAACAAAGGAAAGGAAATACAGCATTTCAAACAAGTAGCAAGACCAGGAGAGGAAGGGCGATGCAGAGGGTACACATTATATATCCAATACATTACATCCATTATCGATATCGCCACGCCAAAATTGGATAAACGGGGGTGACGCCTCCCATACAAAAAACATCTATGATTTTCATGATTTTTTTTTTGCTTTTTTCGTATTGCTGTATACTTGTTTCAGGTTTAGAAAGAAAATTCCAGAAAATAGATTTATTCTCATTTTTCGCATTTTACGAAAGAACATTATTATGTAAAACCTAAGCAATACAATTCCTGTGCACGGGCAAAGCTGGGCGGGTACAGCTAGTATTTAATAAATGCAATCAATTGAGTTTACGGCTTTGTGTACTATATTTTTCCGGAATTTACAGGCATACTTTTTGCACGGAAATACAAAACATATTGGCATAAATTCTTTGCAAGAATACGAAACATTTTTAAATTTCGCCGCGAAATTTCTTATCATGTAATAGCTTGTAAAACAAAACATTTCGCGAAATAATACAATGTGAAATAGTAAAATGTGAACAAATAATAAATTACTAATTAAAAAGCAAGACAACAAATTCTTCAATTTAATAAATGTTTTTTTTAGACTGAGATTCTTAAAATATTGATACTTATCAAACCATGGTATCAGTTTTGACAGTTCTTAGATATTTATAGTCAGTACTCTTTATAAATGAACATTGAACATGAATAGATTTACAACACAGATATAAATCTTGCTTAATACTTAGGTAGCGTTCTGATTTTTAAAACTAAAAAGTCTGTCAATTTTGTAGCTGCTCAATTTTACCTTGTTCAGGAAATTGTCTGCACTACTCATGTATATTTTACTGAGCAAACGGAATAATATTATTACAAATAGCAACCACAACCATAACCCATACCTGGCTTGAACCAAAAATGAAATTAATAGAGTAATGTGATTGATTTCCCTATTAATTGAAAAACGATTACCAATCATTTATATCGATTTTCGTATTACCAGCATTAAATTGAGTAGCATAAATTCACAGAAAAGAGGTATATGTTCTACTTGTCTATACCGATGTTACTATTCTTCCATACCTACAAGTGTTGAGCATTGAATATAGGTAGGTACCTTCAAAGTAATTCCTGACACAAAAACAATTTTGGCATGATGTTTTATGTACGCTCAGTAACTGACAGCTATTGCTTTACATACTATCAAACATGTAAATTCAGTAACTGACACTTATTGTACACAGCTGACAAAAATGTGTAAATCGATTTTGGATAACACTTAATACCTAGATAAATTCATACCCAACATTGTGTTCACTTTCGACTGAATAAACGCAAAAAGCAACCAGCTTTGTATACCACCATCTAATCCTTCCAAGCAGATCCACCACTTCTTTAACTGCGGATCCATCATATTATCATTAAAGATACATAATTGCCTACATCGCTAAACCATACTAGTAGTATCGGCGCACAACTTTCGGGCTTATTTCAACACAAAAGCTAACCACACGCTTCATTGGCTTTCAATCCGTAAATCTCACTTGCTCAACTTAACTCGGCATCAATATAGTACCAGAAAACTACGTACACAGAAATTGTAATTTTCCTGAAAACATTATACAGACAAAGAAACCAAAAACCCTATACAACTTAACTCGGGCGAATTTCCAACTGAATGCCTACCAGTAAAATTATCGTGCAGTAGAATTATCAGGGCCCTTCTCACTCCTTGTGTTGATTTTGTGTGTTCGCTTTACTACACCGTTAAATCGATGGGAAAACATAGAGATTGATAGTCCTACGTGGGTGGCAAATTTTCTATTTTCATCGAGTAGTAGGTTCGGGCGGGTTTATTTTTTTTCGAAATTAAATAAAGCATTAAAAGATACTCAAACCGTATTTTCGAATCATCTCAATGTATACTGATATTGATATTGATTTTCTCCGAGTAGATGTATTTTTGGGCAACTACACGGGATTTTCTAAGGAAGCGAACTAATATCCGTTTGCTATAGTGGAGAGAAACAGTAACGGTAGTATGAAAAGAAAATTACAAATTAATGCGCAACGATTGTTTTTCATCAGTCGGATTTGTCTGGAGAGTATTTCGCCTATGTAGTCGGTGTCCTTCACTTCACATGTATCCATCGTCTATATCTGAAATCGATTTCTTCTCAAATTATATTAAGAGGACAGTTATTATTGGGTTTTGGTCTCCCCTGCAATGTGTCCTCCTAAATCCACTTTAGATTTGAGAGCAATCAAAGTTCAATATTGATTCTATCTATGGTCAAACGACCGATGTCTGTTTTTTGACAGAAAAAGTACCTATAATTCCACCCATCTACAACGTGGAAACTGCATTTTTTTTTTCTTTCCATGAAGTCTGTAACTATACCATATATAGTCTAGCTGGACGTTTAGATTTTGTTATCCTTCAGTCGCATTGGGTTCAATCAAAGATGGAAAAATTAAAATTCTCTTGTAGTTGGATTAATTTTTGTGAGTTAATCTGAATAAAATGTGATACAGTGGCAGTCTCTGGCAGGCGGCTATGTACGAGTATTTTTCATTTGAAATTCTTCCTGCATGTATTTGCATAGAGTAGATACCTACGATACGATCGATTGGCAATAATATGCTATGCATTTCATCATCGTGGTAGGTACTCGTATGTGGAGATACTGGTGTCTATGTTTGCTATATGGCTTTTTGAGAGAACCGAAAGGACTAAATGTGTTTGCCGTTATGCAATTACACGCTGTAGTGGCAAATTTCCATATTTTGGGTGGCAGCAGGTGGAATTTTCTGCCTCAGTCTGGATATATACGCAACTTTGAGGCACCGATTTGCACTTCAGTAGCAATGCAATCATCTTTAGGGTGCAATTTCGTTCATTGAAGTGGATTGTTGATAGATAGTCGACGCATATTTGTGGAAAGAGAATTATGCAGATGCAGTAGGAAGGAAACTATTTCGAGCAAATATTAGAACGGGGTGGTTTGCCAAACTGAAGTTTTGAAAGACCTGTGATCTGTGTTAATTGAGATGAAATGCTATGGATGCAATCTAAATGATGGGCTCACAAAATGAACAAATGGGTCAATATTTCAAAAAATTACTATTGTGGACCTCGAAATGGACTTCTATTAAAATAATCAAAATTAATATTTTTTTGGTTACCTCTGTATTTAAGAAACATTATTAAATATTTTAAGCCAATGGGCCACCCAATTTACTTAATTTTAAATGGTCTTTTTCACGGGAATGGCAGAACTAGCATGGAAATGACAAAATACTATCTTGCTAACGACGAGACATTTTCGGTTTTTTTATTTACACTTTTGCAAGGCGCCATGATAAGCACAGATGAACTTTTATTTCAGTTTGAAATAAAAAGTGAAAATACTTTAAAATTTGTTTGTATGTATAGATACATAGATAGCACACAAAAACTAAAGTTAAATCTACTCATAATTTGAACTTACTTCATGTAAATTTTGGCACCAATGGAAAGGTCATTTAATAATTTTATGATTTTTTGAATGGGATGATCTCAGAAAATTTTGTATGGAAAGGAGAAAAAAGTGGCTAAAGTAGTCATTTTTAGCAATTTTCAAAAAATCATTAAAAATACCGGCAAAGAGGTTTTTGAAAAAAAAATTTGCAGTCAATATTAGTATTATTTGAAGAAACTTTTTGCATCAAAACATTTTTTTGAAGACCGAGGAAAAAAGTTAAAAAAGTAAAATTTTACAAAAGTTCTAAATTTTCAATGGGTACTTAATGGGTTAAGGACATTTTTTTATCATTCAAACAGAATTTAAATGACCTTTCCATTGATGCCAAAATTTACATGAAGTAAGCTCAAATTATGAGTAGAATTATCTTTAGTTTTTGTGTGCTATTTATGTGTCCACCACTGTATATAGGCTTATATGACTGACCGCGCTATACCTATGTAAATGGCTGAGTATTAATATTCAGAAATATTGACCCAAATATGTTGCATGGCTACTCTTCATTGTAGTAGGTATACTTAATGTCAATTGCTAACAACATTTTTGACATTACCAACTAAATTCCTTGGCAACATTAAAACTATAAATAGTTTTTTTTTTATATATAAAAAGCTTCTGTTAATAAGCCCTTTGCCTTCTCAGATCCCCCTTCAGCAATTTACCTAGTCTAACTTTTTTCTTATAATTTCTAATTTTTTTGTTCGTCATCCTCGTTTTGCATCACCCTTGGTTTGAATATCATTGCAAAACCTGCAGGTTTTCCAGTGTGCCTGCCTGAGCCTCTTAGCATGCTTTCTAAGTAGACAGTGCCCTAACAATATTCCGAGCAGTGTTCTGTGTTTTCCCTGTCTAGTTTAAGAAGTTCTCTAAATCTTTCCCTTCATACCAATTCCCCGCCTTTTCTCGCAAGCTCGTCGACTAGCCCATTTCCAACTATACCGCGGTTTCCTGGTAGCCAGCGCAGTCTCACTGGGTTCTGACTACAGAATTCCTTGTGTTGAGCTATGTGCCTGTGCGATAGTGTTGACAGTTTCTGACAATTACAGAATTGATGTTCGTAGATTCTAGTTTCTTAAGTGAGGCTTGATATAGATGGCTAAATCTTAATTACAGCCAGAACATCTAGTTCGAGGACGCACTGCTTGTATTCGGCAGTCGTATAGACACTTTCAGGTTTGGATCAAGGGAGTAGATACCCGCTCTGTTGTTTTTGAGCCATCTTTTGAGCCATCCAAATCTAATAAAAGTTAAATTTCATCAGTTGTACTGTACTTTGCGCCCGGCAGTAATTCTGCTAGAATCGTACAGTGTCAAAAACAAAAACACCTCTCCTGAACAGATGAAAGTAGCACTGTTTCTCTCAAGTTGTTTAATGAGCTAAGGTAGACTGCTAGTGGCATTGCACTTAAATATCCATACACCTCATTTTGACCCGTTTTTCAGGAAGCAATTGAAAACATGCAGTTTTTAATTTTTTGCATTCGATAAAATATTATTTGATTTAATTTAATGTAGCTCAGCTTCTGGACGGAACAGCAAGATGAATGATAGCTCAAAATGCCCGGTAAAGTATTACCTAAAAACGATTTCAAGGTTTTTTACTACTTACTTAGATTTATGAATATTATTGGCAAGGTGAGTGAAATAAAGCAAGGAAAAAGCAGTTTGCACCCCCTTAATCGCACCCTAGAGGACCAATTCTGAATATGTGTCAGACAGTCGCGCAAGTTATGGACAGCGCACTAAAAACGAAGCAACTTCAAATACACCTGAACATTGTTTGACATCCTCTCCGTATATATATTAGTAGAAGACAGAAGTAAAAAGAAAAAATTCCATTGGTCAACACTATAAAAAACGGGATAACTAATAACCCTTGCAACTACTTTCCGCACATTGGGCAAACGGTTATTGAAGAGGGGTTTTTAATAGAAGATTTTACAAAAACTGTTACCCATTATGCACTGTGATATGAATAAAAATGATCCTCCAGGTGTCAGCTATATGCACAATGTTTTGTACAAAGCATTACCAAATCTCATGAAAGGATAATTTTGTATATAAAAATTCAATCGCTCAAGCAAACCTTAAAAGACTCATAATAACAGTGCCGCACTATTAAGTATGTATGTTCTAAAGTACGGATATTTCCCTGCTTATACAATTCTGAGCTATGCCACAGAAGCGTCAACAAAATCCCCATAAGCTACAATTTGCTTAAGCAATTTCCCTAAACCCTTTTAACGCAACATAGTTTTTATTTCTGAACACGCCTTATCGAATTGCTGCCCTGCCTTTGTTTCACGACATTCAAGACACGAATAAAAATTAATATAACGTGAAAGGCATATATGAGTGGTCAACCTAAGGTTCGAATTCCGTTCACGAACACGCTACACCCCAATATAACTACCAGTCGAAAGAAAACGAAAAAAAAAAAAAGAAATTCAAACTTTTATTAGATACTCAAAGAATGTCCTTTTTTAGATATCGGTGTTTTCAGGACGACATCGTCTGCTCTGCCATGCTACAAAATCAAATGAAATAAGCTCTCAATTACGCCCCTAATTACATTATATCCATCCATCCTTTTATAGCACAGCCATAGACATGCTGCCATCGCACAACATGAAAAAAAAAAAAAAAAATCCACCATCCAACCATGTCGTCCGGTCATAAAATATGCCAACAATATGTCCGCTTTTGACTATATATACCCATACAACCATAATCAAGGTAAAGTGTTTTACCGATAATTTTAACCTTGCAAGTCTATAAGGACAACACGGCACACACAAATACCCCTATGCTCCTTCTGACCTCTTGCCTTGAATTGTGCATCTACCACGTCACACCACTGACTGAGGTGAGTGCAATCTAAGTTGGCCAAGTGTCAGGGGTGATGGTGTAGGATTTGACCCAGAAAGCATGTTTCCATTAAGAAAAAAAAGGCGAGAACGCTTCCTCGAAGAGTCCCCTTCTATGTATTCTCGTAGATGGTTCTCTACGTTAGATAATTACAAACACTGAGGTGAACGTGAGACGAGTCTCTCAAACAAATCTGGGTTAATGAATACAGAAACTTCAGGACACGACAGTGTTTCTTGTTTAAATGATTCGAACTACCCCCTTACTTCCTCTCGGGGTGATTTATTTTTCCGCTGAAATTCAAAATTAAATTGCACCTGTTGCTCTACGGTCTATGCTATTGCAAATGACACTTTGCTCGAAGGATTATACAGATATCTTTGAGTCTAGCATCTTATACATGGATAAAAACAACAACTCAACCACAGAGTTTGTTGCCAGCTATTCTTCGATTAATGCAATACAGAGGGAGGAACAACAAAGTATCACACTGATGTTCAGCAAGGATAATCGCCTTTGTGTGGAAATACGATCGTAAAAATCCCAGAGAGATAGGAAATCACAAATAATGCAAGGAGCGATTTCTTCCAGATGGACAGCTTTGCGCACAAAGTAGCGATTTTTATGGAGCTCACTCGAAGGGACCTGTACTTTATGTTCACCATTGCGTTTTATTGGCTAAATTCTATTATCCGATTCAACCGGATTTATGAATATTTACTTATTTCGCTTTCGTTTGGATCTGACGATTCCGCACAATGGAAGCCAATGAACGATAGAAAGAGTCATATTTCCAATGAATGCGTTTTCGGATATCCCTTGTCCGTTATACAAGTTAGGTCAGGATTAAATGTATTTGTGTGTTTTACGTTAGTGTGTACGTCTTCATTTTTAATCTGCCTTATGGGAAATATTTATCGGATTTTGATTTATTTCATTGGGTCGGATTGCGCCCGATGACTATTCGTCCTTTGAGTCCAAGGAAAGTTTGAAGGTTCTTTTCTGTTTGTCTTTGCTTTATTGTGTTTATTTCGGTATTGTTTATTTTTAACTGAGCCTGATACCAATTTGGATTATTGTCAAAGGAATTCACAATAAATTTCTTATAATTCTGTTGGGATAAGGCTGTCATAAATCGCTGGGGTGGAACAGGGTCGTGCAAATAATATGAGACACACAAAGAAGTTGCTGGCATCTTGTTATTCTTTTTACCCAAAAATTCGGGTTAAAGTACGAAGTGGCGCCAATATGAAATTATATCGGAAAAATGTTGATTTCGAAGGATTCTATAGAAGGTACCTATATGCAATATTTTTCGACTTAATTATTTTATTATGTATTCATCATTTTCAATTAATACTATACTCCCAGTCGCTATACTAGAGCTGTATGGTTTTCGGTCCATTCATCCTCTGTCTGCTTCCAATGGTTGCAAGTTGGATAGATTTTAATTGAAGTGTCCAATGTTTCACTAGACGACCCCAATGACGGCCCCGGTTCTATGAGGAGTGCTGGTTGGCATATAGATCCAAGAGCGCACACTACCACTTAATGCTGCAGAAAAAAAACAGAGCTGATGCGAGAACTACCCACGAGATCTATGGGCAAAAAAGAACTAAGGAACATCGATTCTCGAGAGGAAAAAGAAAGAGCGGGCTATTTAATCCATTGAGGGATGCTCCTGCAGAGGACAATATTAGCAAATTCTAACAGGGGATAAAATGATCTTCCCAATGATACAACTTCCAATGAGAAGTCCGCAGAGATGAACTGATTCTGTGTATTTGGAAGTGGTACTTCTGCAGATTGTAATAGTACGTTTATAGTACATTTACACCGCACTTAAATTCAACATTTCAGCAGACAACATTTCGAAATCCAATTTTGCGTTCCCATTGAAACTTCAACATTTCAAATGACAGCTAGTACCAGAATTGATTCTCACTGGTGTTTTTTATGCTTCGAAATCAGAAGTGGTTTGTACCTAAAGAATTAATTTTATAATTATATTAATCTAAACATGAATATAAGTGATAATTCAGACATATTAAATACAATCTTAAATAAATAATATTAAATACAACAAAAAATTCCTCATCGGATTTTTTTACAGCGGTTTTTATTGTTCAGTGAGCCCAAAAGTCATCAAAATGAGGTTTGTTCGATTTGACATACTTGCAAATGCAGCGATGAAATTCAACATTTCGCTGAAATTCAACATTTCGAAATGCTGGAAAATGTATGGCGAAATGCTGAACATTTGGCCTGAAATGCTGCATTTAATAGTACGTTTACACCGCACCTAAATTCATCATTTCGACTAAATGCAACATTTCAGGCCAAATGTTCAGCATTTCGCCATATATTTTCTAGCATTTCGAAATGTTGAATTTCAGCGAAATGTTGAATTTCATCGCTGCATTTGCAAGTATGTCAAATCGAACAAACCTCATTTTGATGACTTTTGGGCTCACTGACAAAAAAAAAAACCGCTGTAAAAAAATCCGAGGAGGAATTATTTGTTGTATTTAATATTATTTATTTAAAATTGTATTTAATATGTCTGAATTATCACTTATATTCATGTTTAGATTAATATTATTATAAAATTAATTCTTTAGGTACAAACCACTTCTGATTTCGAAACATAAAAAACATCAGTGAGAATCAATTCTGGTACTAGCTATCATTTGAAATGTTGAAGTTTCAATGGGAACGCAAAATTGGATTTCGAAATGTTGTCTGCTGAAATGTTGAATTTAGGTGCGGTGTAAATGTACTATAAGATAGCCAACAATTCGCTGTTAGACTGCATAATCCGCTCAACCTGAATGATGGTAGTTAAAATGTCAGTATTATGTACCACCCAAAACTAAGTGATCATATATTGACCAAATCTTCACACTCCGAAAAATCTTTGACAAAATCCAAAAATTCTAGATCGATAAACACCACCTTTTTATCGACTTCAAGGTCTCCTACGATATACTATAATTATAAGAAGCCATGTTAAACATTGGCATCCTTGTTGACGACTGATAAATGTTGCTGGCTCTATCATAGTCGGAAAGAAAAACACCGAACCTCTGGATGTCGAAAAAGTTTAGGACAAAGTAATGCGCTATCATGTAACTTCTTTAACATCATTCTTAACGAATTGTACAAAACTCACAAGTCATAACACGAAATGTAAAATTTTTCGTTCAGCTTCTTGTATACGCTGATGATATTGAAATTATATCGTATGAGAATGCAGCGCAGCTGTCGGGTGGCTCATTTGTACGTAGGCGGCTTGACCCCAAAATGATACTGTGGATGTATCTAGAACGCATAAAAGAAGCAACGGTTAACGCCTATATGCTCATCACAGAAGATTAATCAAATTCCAACATAGTCCACACTGATATCCTACAAGAATTCAGACAAATGAACTACTTGGAATACATTTGACAGACAAAATGTCTACCACGCTATAACTTCCGGCACAACTTTAAGGTTACATTCCCATATAATTAAACTTTAGCTCCAGGCGCCTGCCAGACAGTTGTTGACATACCCTTAGCGGAGCGACGAAGTCGCGTGAGCGGCTAAACCCTGCGAAAAAAGGGTTAAAATCGTTTTAGCGAGCGAAGCGAGCCACCCACTCCATACTTTAAATACACCAAACTTTCTTACAGACGTCTATCTGACAGTTTTTAGTATAGACTTATTCAGAAATTAAACAAATAAAAAAATAATTACCTACCTTTTGCATTATGATTAATATAAATGAATGATAAATGATCTGGGATTTAATATACCACCTCCATCCCAAAAATCTACAATCTACAATCTACGTAGGTGGCGGACATAGGCGATTCAGGCAAAATGGACAGATATAACATCGAAGTTGTTAAAGACTTTGTCTAAGCTTTACAATTACATCGCATAATGACATCGACATAGAGATTAAGCGAACAAACACTATTGGCAATAGCTGATTCTTCGAACGCTAAGAAAGCATCTAAAATGCAAAAATATGGACCTTGTCGAAAGCGAATGAAAACATATTCAAACACTTTGAGAGAAAAATGTGTCGGCTGATATTCGGTCTAGTTTTTATGATAGCACATTCCATCGAAATTCGAAATGAAATTCAACGATGAATCTTATGGTTCATAATCATACTATATGTGGATAGGGTTATTCAGCGACCTTGATCTGTTGGAGCCTATGGACATGGACAACAACACACCAGCCCACGATGACGAGTCTTTGATTCCATCCACAATTGGAGAGCGAACTGAGCCAACTTGTCTGGGGTGCAGGAGTGCAACTAGCTGTAGACCAAACTAGCTATATGAGCATTTTACAACTCTAGCTGCTCTCATGAGCGGCGAAAAAGAGGATTTTGCTATATTTTTTTTATCTTTGTATGCATCCACATTATCCAATGAAACCAAATATAACTTCAATCCATTCGCTTTACTCAACCACTTGGTCTGCAAAAGCATTCTGTAGGTATTGTATCGTATTGTACGCAAGACCGTTTTCACACCTTAAATGAAAATGCGTCAATAAATCCAAAAATGTCTGTGGACAAGCTTTAGAAAATTTTATTGATGTGAAATATGCTTACAAGCACAAGCACCGGAACATCCATTTTATTCCAGATTAAAGTAATCATTTCTGCAAACGCGTTGAGTGCTTATTCCCAAAATGAAATAAATTTGGGTCAACCCAATAAAATCGTTGTCAATGGGGACAGATAAAAATGAATTGCCAATGGAAATACCTAATTCGGAATGCCATTAAAAGGGGAAAGGACTGTTTTTTTTGTGATACAAGCAGTGAAGGATATTGGTCCACTTTGGTTTGTATCTCTTAGAATAAATGTATCCATTTTTAAAAGGAAGGTTCAGTTAGTATTCTAAATTAATCATTTATAATATTATATAGACGTACAATGTACATGCTCGTCAGTCACCAAACTATAAACTACCTCTGCCATAAGTGCTTCCTAAGTATTTTTAAATTTACAAATTCCGTGCTCAATACGTTTATGTTATGATGATGATGGAAGTCATTCACTTGGGTAGAGTTTTTTTTTTTGTAAATTGGTTAAGGGTTTTTGTATATCTACGATTGCCTGTCAAGTTTTGTGCGAAATCGTAAACAATCGTTTTTCATCAAAATAAAAAGAGGAAAATAAAAGAGCAAACTGTTGCTTAGCCATTTATGTTGGTTTTATACAATTGAGTCAGCTTTATATCCTTCTGTTCTTTGTGCTTCCGCTACAAAAAATAAAACGGATTGTTATGTTATCTGAAAGAATGAAAAATTGGAAAGGGCTTTGTAACATTGGTTTCCGTGATGTTGTCTGGTCGAGACCATTAAAAGGATTCAACGAAATGATGAATGGGAACTTTTTCTTCTTGGAAGTAGGTTTTGTGTCATAATATTAGGATACAGTTTGATATAATGTAAGTATTTTTCAATTTGTTGACAATACTTAAACGAATAAATAGCCTCAGGTGAACGCTCTAAATTTGACGTAGTTATCTTATTTATAGGAATTATTGTCTGGAAAGAAAAGAACAGGGGGGAGGGTATACAAATAAAAAAAATTAAATTTGGCGCAACAGGTCCGTCTAGCTTTTCACAACCATTCGTTTCTGTGAGTTTTTATTTTTGGGACGAATGGAAGGAACCTACAATTTTATGCCGAGTCAGAACGGCTGAATTGAGAAGCTATTACAGGACATGTCAGACTTCATGCGAGAAGTAAAGCAGTGGAAAAAACTTTAAGGTATCTTAATAATATGTGTTTCTCCTGTGACCGAACTAGAGACCCCTTGCACAGTAGTCCAGAACAATAACTGAACCACTTCGCCTACAGGGCGGGATTTGGATATTGAATATTTACTGGCTTCTTGGTATAATTAAGCCGACACGTGTTTTCATGTGAAATGCTATAGTTACGTGCCATCATGGAGGAAGTTTCTCCGCGAATAAAAATGAGGAAATTACATTTACAAATTATATTTTATTAGCTACATTATATAAATTTGTTCCGGAGTATTTAAAGAATAGTTATAATGGCTTTGAGGGGTAACTGTAGACCTGAGGAAACATTTGATAGCCTCGGTTTAAATTGCTTTTAGACAAGTATGAAAAATACAGCGTAGACCAAAGAGTTTATGGTACCATATTTGCATAGGTTTTCGGTCGTTATTGGTCCATTGTGCATACCACTGGAATTTGGGGAGCTTTTCTTTGCTGGCTACTCAAGTAAACCATTTGCTGCCGGCTATAAAGCTAAGAATGTTAGTGGCGCTGGTGTTACCTAGATCACTGAGATCATTGAGAAAATAGTTTCCTAAGTGGCCCTTTCTTAGATTGGCCAGGGTAGGGCAATTGCACAGAAAGTGAGTGACGGACTCGTCCTCCTCTTCATCTCTACAGCTTCTGCAGAAGTCATTGTATGGCAGACCGAGCCTTTCCGCGTGTCTGCCTAATATGCCGTACCCGGAGATGACATTAACTATTTCGAGATGCTGGGTCTTTCAAATCGAAGAAGCTCCTTGGATCACTTTGTGTCCCGAGCTGGCCAGGTGAGCCTAGCAGTATAGCAGTATCCCAGATGTTTCCATCTGAACCCTGCTCTGCTTGCCGCGTCCACGTGAATTATTTGTTTAGCGTAAAAAGTGGTGCATACATGTTGTGCCGACTTATAACTGTCCACGCCAGAGGAACCTAGCCTTGCTAGTTCGTCTGCTGCACAGTTCCCTGGGTTGTCACAGTGACCAGGAACCCAGCAGAGGGTGAGATTGTACTGTCCAACTATCTCGTTAAGAGATACACGGCAATCTTTCACCGCCTTAGATCTTATTTCGCTGGATATTAGGAATTTGATTGCAGCTTGGATATCAATGTATATGACGATATTCCTTTGAGATACCGAATTAATGGATAGGCACGCTGTAGCTTGATGAATGGCTGTAATTTCGGCTTGAAAGACGCGGCAGTGTTTCGGAAGATAGTAGTAGAGGCCCAGATTCAGTTCTTCTTTAGAGACCTCGGCCCCAACTCCCTCCAGTATCTCGGAACCGTCTGTGATTTGTCGTGTAGGACATTTTGTGAATCTCATTGGATCCTGTCCGGTAATTCATGGGTGAAGTCTTATTCGAAGTTGATCTTAGGAGGCAAGTAATCGATAGTAATGGGCAGGAGGATCGTCTATAGAGCCACTAGGGATTTCCTAGCGCGTTCAGCAATATTTTCTCTCCATAAGAGCTTCCTGTCCACCCTCAGTTCCAAATATTTGGCGCTGCTAATGAACTGGAGTGGAGTTCCTTTGAGCTTTGGGGGAGTAACAACGGGTAGCTTAACCTTTCTGTGCAAATAAGACTATCTCCGTTTACGTCGGGTTTACTCGGTCCAGGAGACTAGTTTACATAGAGCGAGCTTCAGTATGTCGGAAAGTGTTTGAGGATACTTTCCCGAAGCGAGTAAGGCGACGTCGTCGTCCGCGTAGGCCACAACTTTGCACCCGGAGCTCTCCATCGAGATCAGCAGTTCATTAAGTTCATTAATATTCCATAACAATGGAGTAGCCTCTTTGTTAGAATGTGGGTGATTACGCGGCAGATTGGTTCGCAAATATTAAGCTTGAATAACCGATCGAGTCTCGATATTGTTAAAGGCCCCCTCTATATAAAGACAGCCATTGTGTATTCCTTTAATGAGAAGGACCTCTCGATCGTTCCAACAATCGAATGAAGAGCAGTTTCGGTTGAGTTGGTAGGCATGTTGAGAGCTTGAAAACAATGATCGGTCAAGAGTGTCCTCGATGTGGAGGTCGATGATCCTCTCGAGAGTTTTAAGAAGAAAGGTGGACCGACTAATTGGCCTGAAGTCCTTAGGGAGCTGCCTATTCAATATTTGCTCACTATTGGCAGCACACATGCAGATGGACTAGTATATTCTGTCTACAGCTCGAAAAGTGTATTGAAAATGGGACTGTATAAGAGGAACTCCAATCAGGTTTAATTACTTTACGAGCAAGTTCATCAGAGATATTATTTGCCAATATGGTATTTCGTTATGAGTTGGAAACCAGACAAAAAGTAAGTGAGTTTAGAGACTTCTTGAACTGTCGCACTATCTAAGAGCTGGTAAACTGATTGCAAATCGTAGCCTTAAGAGCAACTTGGTTATCACTGCAGATACAAATACAAATTATTAATGTTCAGCTATTCCAAAGAAGTATGTATTTAGAAAAAGTGTAAAGCACTGCCATGTAGCTATCAGATATCTTCATCTTAACACTTTTGAATCAAAAGGGCTATAGTTATCCAGGAGTACTTCACTATATTTTGGTCTCATGAAACGTGACCGCATGTTCTATACTCCGTGGAGGTAGTGACACAATGAGTACCTATGCTGGACTACCAAACGAACTTTCTCAGGTTCAACCCTGGAAAACACAGATTATCTACACCTTAAGATTTATTCTACTGTGGCAGAAAGCTCCCGAGCAAATCCAACATGTCATTAATTCCATTAGTTAAATGCAGTTCAAACTCTTCACTTGCACTTGTACCGTGACACTATTACCCTCCTTCCCTCAGACAAAAACCCTAACTAAAAGCACACTACTTCCAGCGTTCCCTCCCGTGCTACTATTGTACTCATTTGCTCATTTTGAGTACATTTTTATGAACTGAGTACGGATACTACTTTGAAGCCGTCGCGTACTACTATTTCATAACATATAAACATAATTCATTTTTATTTTTTTCGAAATATGTACATAATATTTTTGTTTCCTAAACCTGACACTTGAGTACTTAATAACCTACTTATAATGACCTTTTTACTTTCCGATACAATTTCAGTATGAACTGTCAATTTCATAGATTAAAATGTGCCCAATTACAACACAAAATCACAAAAATTTGTAAGAGAACAAAAATTGACTTATATAGTGAGATAAATGTTTTCTTTAAAAATTTTTGAAATGTGCATAATACAATAATGGTACGAATAATAACAATGGACATTATGGTGCAATTAAAACTGTAAGCTACATAATTCTAATGTTATATTCTAATGTTATATGTAGTTACCTACTTTTTTTTTAAAGAAGATGTGTAACTTACTCAATAAATATTATTTACTCATGGAGCTAGAATGGTCAGCACTGACGCACTAAGTAGAGTAAACAACGTTACATAAAACTTTCAGGAATAATCAGGTTATTCACTTAATCTGATAAATTTATGCAGCTCGTAAATGTATACATTTCTGCGGTGCTTTAAGTGCACACTCCTCGGAAATGTAATTGCGTAAATCGCGTAAATCGACTGTAAATCTGAAATCAAACAAACAGTTTGACATTTGTGATTTGCGTAACTTTCCGCGGCTGATTTCCGAGCCCAAATCGTCGCGGAAAATTATGAGGTCTGCGTAAACTATTCTCCATACAAAATCTGACAGTTCATTTACGAGGTGGTAAATTTCTGCAGTTTACGCAGTTTATGAGGCTTTTACGCGTTTAACTGAATACCCTTAATGAGGATTTCTTCGATTTTCAACTATTTATTTGAAACGAAGTTGACTCTGTATACACTGGAACTAAGTCAAAGCTTCAGCAAAGTCCAAGAATTGACTGGTGAATCTGCCTCACTGCCTTTTTGATGTATTTTCATACTAGCTATTGGGGTAACTTCTATGTTTGCGCAAATTTTGCAATGCTTTTCGTATTTTGCACTTTTTCAACAATTTTTAAAGAAAAATGTGAAAAATGGTTTTGTTTTCATACAAATTTATTTGATGTTTAACAAATCAGATATAATTCACTATGCGAAACAACATACATATTGTTATGAAATAAAGGAAAACTAACTTCGTCTTTATTTATTTGTGAATTTGTAAAAGTAAGAAAACAATTTATTGGGAAATTAAAGTCGATGTTTTTAGAAATGAATGTTAAGAAAATACCATATAGCTAGTCACATTGGTCGGAATTAGCTTTTTGAACAACGTCCCTAATACATTACTATTAAGTAGTCTTAAAAGTTATTGTTTGACTATACGAATTCTAACAGCTGGGAAAAAACAGCTCAGTTTATTTATGATATTTTTTTAACTAAAGAATGTAGTCTCAAAAACAATAAAACTACAGCTAAGCAATTTATTGGAAAACAAATCATACCATCAAAAAAATAAATATACATCGCCACACCATATTTAGGCACTATTTTTATCAAATTTGTCTGTCAAAATCAGCACGGCCACATGGTGTTATTACGTCAATAGATTACTGATTGCGGAAATTGATAGAAATTCTAATTTTGACCACTTTTATACTTATAACTGGAAAGTACACTTTAGTTTAGGTGCGTTGTGAGACGTACTACCTTGGAAGCCTTTTGAGTACTATTTTCCACCGAGATGAGAACTCTGCCCAACCAAAAGGGAGGGAACGCTGACTACTTCGTGTGGGTATAGAGTATATTGGATGAACATTCTTTTGTGCGTTAAGTCTTGTTTGTGAAAAACTAGTTGACACATTCCCTCCTTTCTATAAACGATTGCAATATAATACCAGACCATACGAAACAAGAGCACAAAAATAAATTATGTTAGATTGTGATTCATGTTGACTATGGAAGCCACACATAAAAATTCCATTTCAGATTTACAAAATAATGGTATCCTGTCTTCTGTCTGTACAAATTCGGGAAATAGACTCCAACAATACTGGATACTGGTTACATTTCCAAAACTTCACTTGCAGGGCAGCTATTCCAATTCCTTTCCTCTCACCACAAGAAATCCTAATGAAAAAGTTAACATATATCAACAATGTTCTACCCGATGTGATCCCCCAGAAATGACTTAATTGCATTGTGGTCCATCTCTATGGGCTCTATAGTCCCTTTAAGCTCTAAAACGGCTGAATGAATTCACCGCATACCGACTACGAGAAACAAATGATGCAATTCTGGTAAACTCTCTGTCTTCTATTCTATTTCTTCACCCGCCTTACTGCACACTTTAAACAGTCAGAATCTGCATAACAAAAGTCCATGAATCGTTCTATATTGTTCAGATTAATTTGTCATAACATCTTTTACATATTTCACAAACAATAATCCATTTCCAGCATACACCTGTTGCTGAGCATATATGCTCCTAACACCTGCCCTGCTTCAACATTCTCCTGCGTAGAAATCCCAAACGAAACGTAGATTATAAAATTCCATCCCCACACCCAACCCCGGACATTTCGATTCAATTTTCAGTCCGCTGTAATCCCCTAGCAGATTACAACACAATTGCTTCAGCCATTATGTAAGATCATGATCTAATTTAATTCACTTCGTAGCTCTGCTGGAAAAAGATGAAGTACGACAACTAAATGAATTAGAAGAACATGTTGCTATAATTATGTGCAAAGTACTTTTTGATTGGAAGTACATACATAAGTACACAACATATGGCACAGGATTCGAGTTTATAGATATTTTAATTTGATTATAAAATGAGTTGATGTAGAGAAGTCTCTCAGTCAGTGAGGTATGTATCATCATTTCAAGTGGTTGAATTTGCCTCTGCAATTTTAGTGGGCATTAGTCGGCCTAGATTTCTTTCAGATGATGTTGAAGCAGACAATATTTGCCTGGTTTCTTCTGTTAGTTGCCTTGATTTTAAAATTTTAGGGAGCACCAAATAACTAGGGCTATTGAAATGGGGTTTATGTTTAATAATATACAATATACATATTCGAAAAAAATCATAAAATTGAGAAAAATCCACCAGAAAATTACACTTTTAATTTAATTTTGAAAAAGAGGTTAGAAAATTATATTTTTTCTAATAAATTTAAGATACATACATATTGATGTTTGAAAACTGAATAAAGAAAAAACGATGCCCAAACGGTGGGAGGGAGGTGTGTGCCACCAAAATCAGTTTTGAGGATACCTACGGAAAACCACTTCTGGTACTGTTAAACGGCTGAATCGGTCGAATTACTTAAGGCTGTGGGAGAGGACTTTGTGGCGAGAGTACACCAACTCATCTCCAAGATTTTGTCTGGAGAAATGAATGGATGGAACATATGCATCGTTTTTCTGTCCACAAAAAATAGCAGCCTCTAAACTGCGCTAACTAAATACATCTGTCTCCGTAACGTCGCCTTTCAGTTTTAGATCCTTGAGAAACCTAAGAAGTCCAGATCGATACCCACCAACTGTTTATCGATTTTAAGGCCGTATAATAATGACAGCATTAATATAAACAAGTTAGGGCAATAGCTATCTTGTTTTTGCATCCTTGCAATACGCTTTAGTTTGTGCAGAATGACGATGGGAGAGCTCTCTGCTCCATCTCACTGAGAATTTTGATTTCAGAAAAGGATTTAGACAGGATGATGGGCTGCCATGTAACTTCTGCAATATCATACTTGTGCGAAAATCACATGAGCCCAACATTAGTGGCACAATTTTTCAAGGGTATGTGCCATTGCTTCTTGCATATGGGGATGAGAGAGCTGTCACTGGTGCGATTGCAAATAGTGGAAAAGAAGTGGCAAATATGGGATTAATAAAGAACGATGGTAAGGGTGCTAGTACTCGGCATGTAGCAAGCCTCATACGTATGTAGCTCTGACGTCAATAAAGAGTGCACAAAGAGAGCTTGTCAAAATGACGTCAGTGCTACGTACGTATGTGACTTGCTACATATGCCGTGTACTAGAATCTTAAAGCCTAGTAGGTATATGCTGTTAACAATAAGGAATTCGCAACATCTACGAATTGGGAGGAACGTCATAATAGAAAGCTATAGCTTTGAGATAGTAGAGGAATTTATCCACCTCGGTTCTGCTATTAACTCTAAAAATGACATCACATCTTTCTCTCTTTCTTTTCTGAGACCCTGTATGCAAGGGAAGTAGCTGGCGCACAGTGTAAGTTCACAACTGACGAAGCTGTTAAGCAAGGCACATTATATGCAATTACGAAAACAGATCAATATCGTTTTAGGTTCCCTGTACCATGAAAAATCTAACATCTGAAATTCTGATTTGCCCAATGGACAATCACATTCATTTATTAGTATAGGAAGACGTCAATAATCGCCACATGGGGATACGACTAAGAACTGGACAACTATTCGAATGAAAGCGGGAAAAGATTTGGGCGTTGATCTTACAGAACTGCATGCGCCTCCATTTGTGGAGCCCTAATGACCACTGCAACTGCAGCTATGGACATACTATTGTACTTTACATTGTACATGTACATACTACCGCTAGATATTGTTCCAAATAAGTGGTAGAAAATGCGCCCATTCACATGAAACCAATTTGAACCAGTCTTGTCCAATTCCACAAGAATATACCTTCCAAGACTGATTGGAAGAATATAATGTAAGTTTTCGCAAAGGATCCGTTTCCTTTAAATACAGGCGAGTCAAAATGCAAATTCCTACCAGATGTGACTGTGTTTATGTAGTTGTTATTGTTCTCTGACCAATAATTCGAATAGGCAAAAATTCGAAAATAATTTCTCAGCAGAAATTGTCAGCGGAAACCCAATTAGCGACAATCGTTGTTACTCGCCTCGCTTCCCATTCCAAAAAAAATTGTTAATTTGTTCAACAATTCAGAAAAGGCCCACAGCGACAAAATTAATGGAAAGTTTTCTCTTTGTGGTATGACTGTAAAGAAGTACAAAATAAATATATAAATATATAATTTTTTTTTACTTTTCAGATCATCTTTTTTAATTTTTATCATGTTTCTCTGCAGTAGCTCAGTCGATAGCTTGTAGGGCTACTGAGTGAAGGATATCAGATTCGGTTACCAAACAAAAAAATATTAAATCTTAAAGGTTTTCCGTCATATCTTGCGAGCCTCTGACTAACATAGGAATGTATAATTGTTCTGCAGAAGCTTCTCAATTCAGCCTTTCAAACATAGAACTGTATAGGTCCCTCCCACTCCCAGTCTTCCAAAATAATAAAAACAATCGCATGATTTGTGAGAAGCTATAGGCCAGGCCTACGGTCATTTACGGATCTATTGCGCATGCTTTTGTGACTTTCACACCCAAAATAATATGTTAAATAAAAGCGAATTTATAATGAAGTATATAAAAGTACCTATTTCTACTTTATTAAAATGCATATTAACAATTAAAAAGATTTACATTTACTATTGCATGTAAACGTTTTATTTCAATTTAAATTTCAAACTTGGTTTTGGAGTAGTTTCAATGTCAAATGAAACAAAAATTTCTGGAGCGCCGACAAGTTAGAAGTCGTATTAACGTTCGACAGGTCAACATAATCGAACAAAGCCTAGTCTTCGCATATTAGAAATTGTATATTACATGTCGGTGTCTGTGACCCCAGAAAAAGGGTGCTCACGAGGTGGAGTACTCATAGCCTAAGATCCATAAGTAAAACCATTCTAGAGCCTTTTACAAATAAGTTAACCATAAATGGCATTACCTTGCGTTATGAACTCAAATATCTCGGAACTATCTTAAATAAGAAGTTTAACTGGACCTCACACATCAAGTCCGCCACAGAGTGAGCCACTAGTGGCATGTGGGCCAGTAGACATCTGTACGGTAGAACTTGGCGTCTAAGTCCCAGAATGATACACTGATTGTACATCATGATGGTAAGACCCATTATCGACTGTGGCCATGGTGTAGTGGTTAGAGTCATTGCTTGTGACCTGAGCGGCCGGCGTTGGTTCGAGCCCCGGCGGGGACAGCAATACTCTGCCACCGACCATAAAGAGAAACGAATAAAGTTTCTCCGAGATTCGTTTGAGTGCCCCAAGATTTGGAAAAAAAAGTCCCATTATCACGTACGTGGCAATTGTCTGGTTGCCAAAAGTACTTGTACGGACAATGGCAAGTAAACTCCAAAGGTTACAGCCTATTGCCTGTCTCGGTATTACAGGTGCGATGCGCTATTAAGCTGCAGCTAGAATACAAGTTTAAACCAGCTGACCATTTGGAATACCAGAAAATACTGAAATCAATCCCAACCATGGACATGTTCTGTTCCATGCCAAACATTATGGTTAGCGAATAAAGTTTTGGGAAACTATTTGAGATAAAAATACTGGACCGTACAAATTGGGCCAACAGTGTTCCGACACTGGAAACAAAAAAAAATGGTTTGGTGCACCGACTGATCGAAAATGGAAACTGGAGTTGGAGCCTCGATACCTATGGAAATGTGTCCCACGTTTTTCAGGCAGAAACCTTGCCACTGAGATCTGCGCCGGTTTAAAATCCAAAAACAGAATTAAAGGCGTCAGAATACAAATCTTCTCTGATAGTCAAGCGACCTTACAAATTTTATTGTCCAATGCAATGGACTCAAAAACTGTATTGTGCTGTGACGATGACAGCCTTATCCAAATACAATAAGTTTAAACTTGGTTGGTTACCTGGCCATCAAGGTATTGCGGGCTAAGGAACTCGCTACTAAGGATATATTGGCCTTCACTATAGGTAGGTCATCCGTTATTGCTGCAAATTGAGCGAAACATTTGACAACGTTAAAATTCAAATACATATAGCTAATAAATATAAATTTAAGAAATGTTCGGCACCATAATTTAAAGTCCTTCCTCAAATAAAGGGTGTCCCATAATTCATCCAAAACTTGAGCTTTGCAAAAATATGCCAGGAGTGAATACATCGGGATTTGGGTAGTCATTTTTGAGAAATATTCAAATAAAAACGGCTATATTCGAGTTTTCTTAAATATGTATTTTGATCAAAATCGTTCGAGCGGTTTTTTGTAAAATTATGATGACAAATGTTATCTACAAATTTGGATTCGAAAAGCACTGTTACTAAACACTGTTTAGCTGAAAACTGAGTACGACGTATTCTTCAGGATATAAATAATACCTAGCAGTTACATTTTCATACAAATCGAAAATGGCGTTTTCGAGATATGAGCAGTTTTTAAAGTTTGATCAAAATCGTTCGAGCGGTTTTTTGTAAAATTATGATGACAAATGTTATCTACAAATTTGGATTCGAAAAGCACTGTTACTAAACACTGTTTAGCTGAAAACTGAGTACGACGTATTCTTCAGGATATAAATATTACCTAGCAGTTACATTTTCATACAAATCGAAAATGGCGTTTTCGAGATATGAGCAGTTTTTAAAGTACCATTTTTAGCGATTGGGGTGGAAATCGAAGGACGCAGTCATAGTTCAAAAAACACTGTTTTGCAACTGTTTAGCTCAAAACTGAGCAAAAGGTATTACTATGGATTTAAGCATTACCTGCCGCTGCCAGTTAAATTTTTATCATAATCGAAAATTGCGTTTTGGTAACAAAATACGCAGTCCTTTTAGAGAAAAACTGATTCCTATCAAGTGACGATAATATCTTAAAAATAAGTTTTTCTTAAAATCGTTTGTACCTACCTACCTACCGTTTTCGAAGAAAAGCCGATTTTCAAAAGTGCCGTTGGAAGAGTTTTTACCGAAAAACTATGTATGCAGTCATGTTAAGCATGCCTACATTAACTTAACTAACAATTTTGGTTCAAATCTTTAGAGCTGTTTTTGAAAAATTCTAAATTGTTTAATGTTTCGTAAAATTTTTATGTGAGAAGTACCACTTAATGGGCTAGCATGAAAAAAAAGGAAATCCTAGCTGGTAGCCCACAAACTCTAAATACGAAGTTTGAAACAAATCCGTCCAAGCGTTTAGATTCCCCAGGGGTGGGATAGACAGACATATGGACGGACAGAATTGCGAGACTCACTTTTTTGAGTTCCCCTATCATCGTAATATCAGAGTTGATCAAAATCTCGAGTTCGAAAATTTCTACGAAAACAATATCTATCTTTCTCTTACTACGTAGATATACGAGAAAGTTAAAAAAGATAACAATGTGACAGCTGACAGTTCGGTGTTAGTAAAAATGGAGCGCTGTACCTATGGCAGAACAACGCATTATCATTGTTGAGCAATATTTTAAAAATAATGATGGTTTGTTAGCTTAAGTTTTCTAATTAAAAATCTGTAGTTTCAATCAAAATTAAATTTTGCGTGAATTATGGTACACCCTTTACTTACCAACTACAACTATTTCCACTCTGGCTTTTTACACAGATCTGTGTCAACTCTTAAAAAATTAATTATCTTAATGCGCCACTCAGTATCAGCATCGGATACTGTTTACAAATACGTCCATATGCTACACACTTCAAAGTGAACTTTTAAAAATGTAATTAAGCTGAGTAACCATATGGCAATTAGTCGTAACATGAAAGCCAACTATAACCCTTTAATTTTTATCCAAAACACTATTCCTGCCTCTGTTCACCTGAAAACAATCCATTACCAAGTCACGAGCGTTAACTGAGACGTAACAGAAACCATATCATAAACTTTCAGTAAAATTCCCTTTTTGTTCGCAACATACCATTCTTCTCTGACAATGTTCGTGCACAACAATCATCGCAGCGCAGCAGCCCTTCTAAAAGAATATTCCAAATGACTGCAATCCACTGGAAATGAAAAAAAAGTCTTTACAAACGTAAACTAAAACGTAGGATTGGTAATAAAACCGACATGACAAAGTATTCCATTCATTTTTGAGTCATAAAAATATATCTTCACAACATTTTTCTACTGCTGCCACCCATCCACCATTCGTCTCCCAGAACGCTCATCTCTTAGTCGTAGTCCGGTATATCAATCACAGGATTATCCTTCACATCGTCTTCAACGCAAGCAATTCATTTCCTGTACACAAGTGACTTTTTATATGACATTCCTTGTAATTATGTATATATACCGTGCAATGTACAGTACATTTCTCTGGTTCGCTAGATATTCTTAGGACGTGGCAAATGACGAAGAGATAAAAATATATCTAAGGTTATTCCCTTAATTGGAAAAGGTTCGACCATTTGTAAGCAAAATAATTTTTTTAAGTTCCCCTAAATGGGCGGAAATGTAATCTTAAAGAAAGTGATAGAATAAACGATTTAAATCCTTAAGGATTTAGGTAAAAGCAAGTCGAAAAAATCCCATCAACACAATTTAAATTTCTTGTTTCCTATACCGTCCGTTCGTTCCTTTCTTAACCCCTTTGCAACAGGTCACCACTCTATTGAAACTTCCAAACGGACTAATGGGGTTTTATCAAATACCTACATACATGCACACACGACAGGACGACGAACGACTGCAATGAACAATTTGTGCGATTTTCATTTAACAATTTCCTACTGTCCGGCATTTAATCGACAAATTGAAACACTCTATTAAGGAGGAGACAGTTTGGCATGGCTCATGCTGAGGCTTCACTTAACACGACAAGGATCAAGGATACTTCACATGAATTTCACTTGCTTACACTGATTTATACACTAATTTCATTTTATTAATTGCATTTCTTTTCGAACGGAAAATCTCACTCGAAATGACGCCCGAAGAAGTTTGCACGCCTTGAACTACTCGTTTAATTTTAATCTATTTTTTTTTAAGGACTTCGATAGTAATTGGCTTACAAAGCAATGCAGCGGAAAAATGTGTCTCCCGGCGGCGTGCTGTGGTGTAAACAACCCAACAGACTGACACCATACACCGACCAAAAGTCTTTGATCCTGGAAAAAGAACTAAAGCATGAGAACCGCCCGAGAGTCAATCTGTGTAGGTACTGAATACACACGCACACACATTCATCGCTCAAGTCCTTAACTCAATCACATGCGGACGAAGGGAGGCTTATGCTTGGGTGTCTGCTGCTGCCTTGACTGATGTCGAAAGCATGTAAAAAAGGAAACAGTTGAATAGGAAGGACAACGTATCGTATGAAAACAAAAACTTTTCTCGGAAATAAGGAAGATTCCCTTTGCACTCTCACTATAGCAGTGTTGCTCTCTTTCTCCGAGGTGTGGGGAAAGCTTACACTAGAAAATAAAACAAAAATATAAACAAACACATCAATATAATATGTAAATACATTTTCCTGAATATAAGGAATAAAATACTCAGGTTGCATCAGACACTCAGTCGACGGTTTTATGGGACTCCTAGCTCCCAACCCTTTTGGCTGCATCAAACGAAATTCAAATTAGAGCCACCTAATCATCCATTATCTCTTCCCATGCCATGACAAACTGTATCACATACCCAATGTCTGGCTGGATGGTTTTGTGCGTATGTGTTAGTGTACCATTGATGAGATTTTCTAAAAATAAGCGTGGTGAATTTTGAAATGCGCTCAGCATCTATTCCGATAATAATAAGAATTTAGGAAACTCACTGATGACTGAATATTGAAACTGATAAGGCTCGCCTGGTGATAAGCAACTCTGAGAGGACAGGCATTTGTGGGTGGTGTGGTGAAAAAAAGTCACTTTTTCTCTTCACTCTAAAGCGCCCTTATCAGTAGAAAGTTTCAAAAGCTAGGGGAAGCTTTTCAATTGAAGGATTTGCTCTTTATCTATAAAAGGTACAACTTTCTATAAAACGAGTAATTTTATAGCAAGGAACTGGGATATTATTCTAGTGGTGTAAAAATGACGATTGTTTGGCTGTACCTCAAAAAGGGTTAATGGATAAACTTTTTCAAACGATTTTTCAATTGCCATTTATACCTATGACAGTCAGAATTAATAAGTTCTTTTATAAATTAAAATTGTTCAAAAACACATTTTTTGTTTATTCAGAACATTATTAAATATAGCGAAAAGTAGTAGGAAGTTATTGTATATTTACTTACGAGTATTATATCCTTCGTACCTACTGTTAGATAATACCTTTTAGCATAGCCGAGGTTATTTGCACAAGGTCTGGTTTAGTAAACTTTCGAACTTTTTAGAGAATTAGACGGGCATTTTTTTTTTCCTGGCATCTAATAACACTGTAAGCTTACTGAGTGCTTTGTAGACTTAAAGAGAAAACCAATTTAGCGTTCTGTCTGGGTTCTTATCGTTATCAAGGCAGTAACTCCATACTGCGATATTAAGATTCGTATGCCTTGAGTTGGATTTGGGACTTGGGAGCACAGGTAACTTATTGCCCTCTCTTAAATTTATTTTTTATTTCATATTTCTCTACTGCACTTTTTGAACTTGAAATAAATTTATTCTATTACCGCAGTGCAGACAATAGCAAACTAAGCAAGTGATACCAATTATCATAGTTAGACAATACAATATCCTGCATTACGAGTTTACTCATTGTTTGGACTCCATAAGTCTTGGCATATGGTAGGTGCTTTTTCTAGGTAAGACCAGAATGAGATGGTTAGTTTACGTCCGAAATTTCTCCTCTACCCATATAAAGGGTATTCTTGATGATGAAGAGTTGGTAGCGGCAGATTGGGAACTATTAAAAGAGAACTAATTTGGTTGGCTGTCGAAGACTTTAAGATGTAATGCTGTGAACATTGTTCAGCTGTTAGAAAACATGCGGTGGTGTTTGAATTCAATTAATTGGGACTTCATTAAATGAGATTTTAATGAGTATGTAGATGGATGGTAGACCTGTCAGTTATAAAATTCGATACATCCATTGGAAAGACTATAGAAGTTCAAAGCTTTAATTTAAATAAAATGTGTTAGGGTGATGCAGCGTTTCCCTCTCCCTTGGGATAACAACTGACTCGATAAGTTGTGGAGAACCTATATTCCAACTGTTGAATTATAAGGCACTTGATTCTGAGTATGGTATGGAAAATATCTCAAGAAAATATTCTAAAGGTATTCGCAGTCGCAGCAAGAGTAAGAAAAGATAATAACCAAATGCATGCAAAGGTAAGACAAATTCTATTTATTTCAAATACGTAATTTCAAAAATCTAAAATATTGCTGGTTTTAACAATTTTAAAGTATCCATTGCATTGCATATGAGAGCGCAGAGCAACAACAAACAGCGGTTGATCCTTTGCGATCAAAATTTCAAGCTCAAAATATGCTCTCACTATTGCGTCTGTCCGTTTTAAAATTGACTATAGCATGCCCATTTTCCTTGAGTGGGCGCAGTAGCGCAGTGGTTATTAGTGTGCTGGACTGCTGTGCGAGGGATCCCACGTTCGATCCCCGGAAAAACACAAATTACATCTGAAGGTTTTCTTTCTACTGCGCCACCTCTCGCGAACGTCTGACAAACATCAGAGAGTATGACTGTCCCGAAAAAGCTTCTCAATTCAGCCGTTCGGACTCAGCATAAAATTGTAGGTCCGTACCATTCGTCGCAAAAATAGAAACTCACACAAACGAATGGTTGCGAGAAGCTAGGCCTAGGGTGTCTACCGCCTGTTGCGCCACCTATTTATTTATTTTTTTTTATAGCATGACCATTTTCCTTTACAAAGACTAAAAGCCTTTTTTATAGAAAATAAAATATAGCCGGGTATCTGGCATTGAAAAGAAAAGTACTTACCACAATCAAAAAACTAAGCATCTCATCATCTTCACATCTTCATATTCATTCAACCAGTCATGAAATGTATGTGGCATATCCTAACTCATGGTTAAATTAATTCTACCAAATCATATTACTAATATCACTTAAACTACTGACAAGACCAATTAACTGCAAAACCTCAGCAGCAGACTCCCATTCACTCGACATAACAAGTCACCAAGACAATCTTCCATATGGACCTACTATGCACAATGGTTATCTTTCCCTTTTTGATATAACACTTGACCTCGATTTGTCATCCTGGTTCCTATTACATTTCTAATTGGTCCCGTCCATACAATTAATGAAGTGAAACACTCTTTCGGTCATCGTTCCCTTGGCGATGACAACAAAACTGTGCTAAAAAGAAACCCTTTTGTTTATAGCAGTTGTAGTTTGGATGTAAGAAGAATTTGAAAAAAACCTTTGGAAGCGAAGATAAGTAGATTACATACATACGTACTATACAGAAACTTTTTGCTCATAAACTCACCCAAGGCGTTCATAAAACGCAAAAGAGCGGAACTCCAAACATAATAATGTAATGTAGCAATAATTACATGCATCTACATGCTGTTGACACAAACACTTGGGGTCAATTCCACTGAATGGGGTGTCAACAACGTTATAGTAGGTATCTTTGGTTTAATTTCAGCAAGGAGCTTAGTGTCGGATTTAATAATTTAAATGCGGTTCATTTCATTTATGAAAATACAATTATTCAAGATCCTTTTGAATATTTTATAAACACACAGGAACTTACGTGCGTCGGATTTAATTTTCCCTATTAAATAATTTAACCCCTTAAGCGTCGGTTTTTTCATGCACCCTACTCGCGTGTCGCGTCTTAATGCAGAGTAAAATTTGTTGGAACAATTTTACCGTACGGCGGCGCGGCGAGGAAATACATTTTATTTTCAGGAACTGTGCCAGGAACCTTGAAAAATGTTATGGAGAGTAAAAATACCTTTTAAAGTACCAAAGGACTTTGTACACGAATCAGAAGTGCAAATTGTAATAATTTCGAACTACTTTCAAAACCTCTAGGCGCTAAGAAAATATTTCCCATCTTCGTCTGTGTATTATATACTTTCTATCATTTTCATGAGGAGAAACTAAAGAAAGGAAGCAACATTTCGAAAAGTTATTTAAATTTATCTTCAAGTATTTTGTATGTTATTCTGCAATTCTTAAGAGTTTTATTTCCATTTTAATTAATGCACCTGCGATTTCATTTCAATTAGAGAATACTGCGAATCCTTAGAGGCGACTTTCATATCTCAAACATTTTGTTGCAAATGATTGCATCTCCCTGGAGAAGAAACCAGCAGAGCTGTTAGTAGGCAAGAGAAAGAAGAACAACAACTTAGGAGCTATCTATGTATGTATTTATATTATAATTGTCCTAAATGCGACTGTGTAGTTGTGCAAATGGTGGACAATAATGTTTCAGAATACGCCTAATCCTTATATTTTTTAAGAAGCGTTTATTGAGAATCGTTCTGTGTACTCCTTCGTTTTCAATTTCAGCTGAAAGACTATTTGTATTCTTAAAAAATATGAAAACAGATAATTGCCATTCGCACAAACTAGGTAGAAGTGAAAGGAACATTAATGTTAAGCTGTAATACCGAAGACTGACATAGAAATACACTACCATAAAACGAAAAATATTCCAACAGACGTGAAACACAAAAGTATGCTATCCTCCGAAGATGCTCAAACGTTCGGCCGCTCTTTATACTGCTTTGTTTGCACTTGGAAGTAATCTTTGTAATGGGAGTCTATCTCCTAGGTTGAGAAAGTTTGCATATTAGTATCGGAGATCCTATTCTAAAAATAAGCTCGTTTATACTGGAGGTCTTACTTTTACATATTGCAGACCAACAGGAGCATCAGATGCTGCAGAGTTTTCGTAAAAGATGTAAGTTTAAGTGCACTTAATTTCTCGTGGATAAGCGTTAATAATCAAAGTCGAAAAATAGTGTTTTGAGGAACGTATGATGCCATAAGCTGTACCTACTGCAAGTTTGAAACAGATGCGCAGAATTCAATTTGCATCGGTTGCTGTCAATGCGGGAAAAAATCTATCAGAAGCTGAATTTAAAAATATGAGACATGTTGCAGTGCTGCGGTGGGTGCAGAGTAGAGTTGGGCAATTTAGTTCATTTGAGTGATCGATCAATTTTGTTCAAATCACGCTACTCAACTATTTCGTTCAATTTAGTTAAAAGTAGTCAGATTCACAGAGAATACAAAAAAACAAACATGTTGTGGAAAATATATAAAAAAGGGAAGTTAGTGAGCTGAGCTGTTCTGACATGATCGGCTTCTATGTCTGTATCCGTAGTGAGTGTTAGTGTTCCCAAATGAAAAAGATGAAAATCTTGTTTTTCCAAAATAAAATATCTTTTTTTTTCAAGATTTTGCTAAATTATAGTAAAAACGAACTTACATGGAACCGACTCTGCTTGTGGTATTATAATGGACTTTATCTGGTCTAAGTGAATTACTCCGTATGTAATGGATAATTGCCACCTAACCTAAGCTAACCTAACTACAACGGAAAATTGTAAAGTGCTTGAAAATAACTGCTACTCTTTAATTGATGCTATTCCTTTTTTTTAATTTTGAAACATTTTAATTTATATACATTTAAGTAAAAATTACTAAAATTTTCAACTGGCTCAGGTAACTCATTCCTAAGAAACAATGACATCCATGTTTTTTTTATCAAATTCTCTGCGAAATGACAATCGTTCTATCGCTAGCTTATCCAAATTCTCTATAGATATCGCCATTAATTTCAATTAGGAACTGCAAAATGATGATTAAAAAGCTGCAGAAAAGGCAAAACTTAGGAGACAACGACAGACAACGGCTTCAGAACGTTCTTTAATTTTTCAATCAGTATTTGACGTGTGAAGAGCCAAGTGCCAACACCCTATCAAATGCCGGCTTTCCTGAAACCGAGAGCGAGGAAGCTCTTATGCGACCACCAAAACCAATGCCTGTGATACACCTTAGTCTGCTGGGGCACAGGCAAATCAAATTTTGTGAGAGGACTTCTTTTTACCGTCGTCACGTTGGAATAGAGAATGAGCTATGTCGGTCAAGTAGTTCTGGTACCTCCCATACAAAGCCAATATTTGACTCATGTATTTCTCTGTTTATTGAAAACACCTTAGCGTCCAAACAAATAGACTTAGGTGAATAAAATTTTGTGAGAGGACTTGTTTTTGCCGTTGTCAGGTTGGTCTTTGCAACAATGACACGAACAATACATAACTATTGAACAATGACATTCACAAATGCCAGCATAAGCATCATAAAACGGCATTTTTTCCTTATAATTTTAGGGATAGTTACTATCAAAGGCGCTCAATATTGACAGATTTTTGTTTTATAATTCCTTGCCTCGAATTCGCATGCAATGTATTCGTAAATTTCAATCTGCCGCGATTGAATCTGTCATAGATAAGAATACTTCTCTAAATCTCTGACCGAAATTTATCTCGTATATCCTTATCTTCACAATACATTCTACTTCGTACGGTAGCAGTTTACATCTATGTTGCATTGGCACAGACAAATTGGAATAAGTCAGAAACGATTTATGTCTCCTGATATAAGTGATATTGCCATTTTGGGCTGAGCCTGAGGGCATCAACCAATTGTCACCCCTCCCAACATCAACTCTCGGTCATCCTTGTTAAACAAACAAAACCTATCATGTGAGGTGAGCGTAAACTAAAGGTCCATACGTAAGCTCTAAAAATTGTTGTGACAAAGGCACTCACTTAATTGACTTTTGAAATGCTAGATGTCTCACATATCTACATATTGCGACGCACACAAGCTAAAAATGTACAACATGCGAAAATGAAGATTCCAATTTCGGCCGCCAAATTGTAAGAGACACATTTGTTACTACGCTTCTTATAAGATTTGCAAAACACGAGTCTGACATCGGACCACTCGAAAAAAAAAAAGGGATCAGAAAATTAAACCATGTTGTACCTACTCTCCTCGTTATGATGGCCGAAAAATATAAAACTTTTCAAGGTGCCAATATTGACTTAAGAAATTATATGATGTCTATTATGGATAACAAGTGACAAGCTTTTAGGAAAATAAATTTGAGTGAAATGTCAGAATGTCACCTTTCAATCGGTTTCTCTTCTTAGAGATTGACATTCTTTCAAAAATATTGCTGAAGATTTGGATAGTTGTTTACCTCCCCTATAGCCGGTGTATGAGAAATGTATATTTTCCCTTATTCGACTGTAGATTTGAAGAATATCAAAGTTATCAACTGAATAAGCTCGGGTAGACCATACCAATGGATGATGCGGATTTGTATCCAACTGGCAGATGCGGTAGTTCCGTTCATGTCAACTGACCAATGTGGTAGGTAAGAGAGTTTAAATTAAATGCATTAATGTGGTGATATGTAATGAAAATACCTACAACATGTGCACAAGCTATTAGTTTCAAAAGTATAAACTTACACACAAATTACGGATACCTACACCATATTGCCCATTGCTCTGCTGGATAGTTTACTCCGTTTTGTCCTAACTAAATCATCAAAATACTACTCGCCACTGCCAAGAGGTCGTGTCTCCTTGTCCACCTACACCTATACAATGACAAGTTAATGAGTTCTAAATTTATTCACTCATAACTAGTTTACTTCCAATCACACCATAACTCCTGAGAATGTCAATCAAAATTTCAAATTACGTAGTCCCACTCAATCCCCCAATCTGAAAATTTCTAAAATCGTTACTGCCACTGCTGAGTTTTCAGTTTCAACATGTCGACTAACGTTACACTTCACAGCTTCTCCACGTCTTGTAATCCATTAAATATTAAAATTGTTAACCGAAAAATAATCGATTTTCATCAGTGTTTAATGTTGTTAGCTGCTTGTCGGTCTTCGTTTATCTTCCACCTTGGCATTCGGCGGCGTGGCGTCCTGTCAATCTGTACGAAGAAAAACTTCTCGCATAAATTATTATCCAAACTATGGCCTTGGTTGAACTTATCCAATGGCGACGGTATTGCTGGCAAGTTAAAACAGAACTTGAAGTTAGGCTTATCACGTCCTTATTATTTATTTAGCGACTTTTCCAATTTACTTTTTGCTATGCGGCAGTTTGTCATTATGATGTTGTGTAAGCTATGTGTACTCCCAAAAATTGAAACCATGAATCCCGGTTATCCTACATCCGAACACCCCCCTTATACTTTCATCAGCAGTGACCACATTCAATTTGTTCTCAATGTCCTTTGCCGTTGTGCTGGAATCGTTAATATCCACCGGAATGGGTGACACTAGTGGCAGCCCATACTAATCCGTGTATTGTTTTGATGGAATTGATGGACCCATAGGGTCCACTCATTTGTCTTCTAGTCCACACTGGGTGATATGCCTACATGGCCAGCTTGTTATACGGATGCGCTATTTCGAGTGCAAATTGTGAGGCTGCATGGTACAAGAATTCCTGGAGGTGGACCAGAATGGTCTATGTAAAATTTGGCCTCATGAAAAATGTTTGGTTTAACCAGTGAGAGAATGTGCCCATGCCCATCCTTGTGGTATAATGAACAGGATTTAGCGTAATTGATGGTGTGCAAGTTGGGAATAGTAATTCAAAAGCGTAATTGTTTTGGACAACTTTACAGTGGCCATGGGGTTTGAAAATTTAGAGGGTAAGCCGGTTGTGTGGCTGTGTCAGTCTGTATCCAAATTGCAGTTCGACTCTTGGAATGAGAGTGACTGAACAAAAAATAAATACTTAATAAAAAAAGTTAATAATTGTCCAGTAAAGGCAATCAGTTGCAGCGCATTTCATTGGGTACAAAACTGCTATACAGAGTTTGGTGTTGATTTAGAGTTTTGTAAGTAAGTCTGTTACGTGGTTCATATTTTCATTTCACTTCCTATAGTCTGAACAATCAACAGTTGGAAGGATTTTATGTGACAGCATTTGTCACCCTGTCATGTTGCTATTTTGTTACAGCTGCGTCATAATATGTTGAATAAGTAATCTGTGCACAAAAGGCCTCCCAGCTCCTTCATTCAAGCACAAAGAGGGGCATGTCGACTGATGTATCAAAGAGTGTATTAGATCTCGTTATGGGAACAAATGTAAAATGCCAGTTCGTAAGGTAGTTATATTCTAAACAAATGTCTTGTTATCTTTTCACAACCAAATATCTAATAGACTATCAAATGCCACCCTAATATATTTACCTACAAAAGTTAGATTCCGTCAGAGGTGAGTTGCTAACTAATGGAAGTTCACTACTTGTACACTTTCATTTGTACTGATATTATTAATCATAATCACCATTTTCCGCTTAGTAATAAAATTTCGAGAAAAATAATCATCATATCATATCATTAATTTGTGTTGATGATGGTATGATGGCGGAGGTTATAGTATTAACTAAATTCTGTACCTATACTCAAATGTTGCCCGAATTTATTATCAAAACTTCTCCCTAATTTTGTCTGTGAAAAAATCACAACTTCATATAGGTAGTTAGATTAGGCTTGATTGACACACAAAGTAATATATTATTTTGACCAGCTGTTGTTATCTGTACATAGGCACTTTTTTTTGTAATCCTATATGGGCTTAGCAAGTTTTCCATACAAATACGCAATCCTATATAGGATTCGTTAGCCCGGATAATCATCGGGGCTTATGCCTTAAGCCCAGATAAAAACGGTGCTACCAATCTACGATTGATTTAAATGTTATCGAAAGTGCTATCGATTGTACCATAAATGACATTAATTTGACCATCAAAATTAATAGCGAAGACTGGGGCACTTTTGAACTTGATTCTCATTTGAATATAGAATATAGTAACATAATTATTATTAAAAATTGAAATATGTTTATGTTATTAGGCGTGTTTTTTTGTTGTGCCATTATACAATGGGTTTCACAACATAATGTCATACAAACCCAATTCTATACTTGTATAAGATAGCCTAGATAATTGTGGGGGGCTATTATTGCTTCAAATGATATCGAAAGGCTCATACCTACCTATTGTATCATAGTTGACATTTCATATCAGATATAATTATTAATTAAAAAAGAGAAAACAAAAATATACCTACAATACTTATTCCATCATGCCTACAATTTCAATGTTTAGAAAACGGTTTTATTCGTGAAGCTAAATTTTAGCTCCCATACAAAATTCTCTCCAAAATATTGCTGAGCTAAATTTAAGCGAATCCATTCAGCATCATTCATATATCTGTCAACATTTAGAGCGCCCATGAATTGTTCGGTACATTTTCTCAAGTTAAATTTTGACAGTTCTGTTGATTTTGTTTCTGTTGTGTTTTTGTGTTGTGGAAAAGTAAATAAGGATGAGTTTCTTCAATGAATACCTCGATGAGGAATTCTTTGACAGTGAAAAATTTGAGATCAAAGAATAGCAGACAAGGAAAAAACGAATCGCAACGAAAATACAACATTTTTTTGCGTACTTAGATAGATTTTTGAAGGAAGTTATTTTCAAGGAACAGCTGTTTTCTGTGACACTTATATCCACAACGCACTTCATGTCAAAATTTAACAATGGATTTAGCTAAAGTTTGGAGAAAAAAATTGGAGAGTAGCTAAAATTTAGTAAAGTTTCGCTCGAGCTGAGTACATAACTTGAATCTTGAGTTTGTGAATGTTTCTTTTTATTATTTCATTTGTTTACTGAAACTAATTTTATATGACAATAGCGGACCCGGTGAACTTCGTCTCGCCCCAATTAAACGCCTTCAGATAAACTACAGAGTGATAATAAAATACAGATAGTTCAAATTTTCGGAGTTTTCCACTAAGAATTTTCTATTTTTCCATTTGAAAAGCCATTCCGGAACAATTGCACACAAAATTCGATACAAAAAATCAATTTTCGCTTCTTCCAATTTTCCGACTTTTCCAATTTCCCAAGTTTTCCGGAAGGTTTTCCCAAAATTTTCTATCAGAAGAACTTTCTCCTGACAATTACGAACAACTGAAAAAAATTTGAGCCAAATCGACCCAGCCGTTCTGAATTTTCGATTTTTCCGATTTCCCGACTTTTCTGGAGGTTTTGTAAAAAATTTTCTTTCAGAAGAACCTTCTCCTGTCCATTACGAACAACTGAAAAAAAAACTTGAGCCAAATCGGTCCAGCCTATACCTACATTTTTGCCACCATTTTTATATATTTATATAGATATAGATATAGACATAGATAATAGATGTTTTAAGTCAGTAAAGGTCATGTTTTTAGATGATTGTAGATATGCTTTTCGCTGGAACTTGTGTTTATTTCCGATTTATATATCCATATTTATGTGTTGTTCGTCCATTTCACATTAAGATAATGATTTGCGTTGCGGTCTCACTCTTGCGCCTTCTATCTCTGTTCTCAAGAAAGGAATTGCATGTTTGATGTAAATGTTCGACTATTCTCAATAAATTGGTTTCTATTTGAACTTTTGAGCGAAGTTATGGCAGAGGTTCAGTTAAATTAGAGAAATCTATAGTTATGTCTAGTCTATAGAAAAATATTATTTTTCCGGTCAAAAAAGGATTTTCCGCTTAAAAAATTTGTTCGTTCGGGTAAAAAATCGGATAGGCCGGATTCTAAAATTTTCTCCGGTCAGAGTAAAACGATTTCGGTCAGATATGACCGGAATCCGGTCAGAATGGCATCACTGGTTATTTGTCCAAACCAAAGTTTAGGTATTTGCATTTCTCAAAGTGAGAATACTTTACAAAAATATTACACGCCCCACGCTTTTCAAGACTCGGCAAATCAACGAGCAATTTTCAAAAATTAGGTCTTAAGTTTGGATTGTCATTAGGTATAGGTTTTAAACTTGTAAATGTAAACCTACAAGTCGGCATTTTCAACAGTTTCACATGAATTCCTTAAAATTTAGCTAGTTTCGATTCGACTTTAAAAAGGACGGTCGGCATCGGTGAATTCGCCGACTGAAATCCTTAAAATTTAGCATTAGATTTTTTTTAGATTCGACGGTCGGCATCTGGGAATTTGTCGACTCAAATCCTTAAAATTTAGCAAGTTTGGACTCGATTTTAAAAAGAACGGGCGGTATTTCTAATTTGAGGTTAAATTCGAAGGAATATGTTATTCGCTAGTTTGTGGAACTCGGCTTATTGATGTGGATTGCGAACTTTGACAATTCGCGGCAAGGGTGTTTTCGTTCGCGGCAAAAAGTTTGGAAAACGAAATTTCGTTATTTAAACTGTTTATAAAGTTGTTTTCTTAATACAGCTGGTGGCTGAAATTCACGAACTGCCGCGACCTAGAAAAGTGTTCATTTGAACGGACTGTCAAAACTTGCGAATATTCGTTCGATCGTAGATCGACCAACTGGTCTCTCTCATGTGAATGGTCCTTTAGGTATTAGCCCAGGGGTGTTCCTGTATGGTGCGTCGCATACAAACAAAAGCTATCAAAATCTTATATCCCGAAGACCACCGAATCGATTGACCTTAAATTTACAGGTGATCTTAGGTATTGGCCCGGGATATTTCTTGTGAAAATTGGTCAAAATTGGACAAAGGGGCGTGGGACCTTCCATACAAAAAATATCTTCTATGGGATGAAATTCGATGACGTTAGATATAACTCGATAACCACTGGGCCAAGTTCCTGAAATAAGTCAGCAAGGCTCAAACCCTCGCTACGCTCCTGGAGCTAATAGACATCATACGTACGTAACGCGCACAAGTGGATGGGGACCTCAAAAAAGTGCGACTGAAATCAGTTAGTCAAAGATCAAGCTAACTGGAGAGGCGTACTGGTTGAGGGCCAGGTCCTGGTCCACCTTTAATAATATCCTTAAAGATTGATTTTTGGTGATGTTAAAGTTAAGTTAAAAAACAAATACGTTTATTCACGCCATTGAGCATATCCTACTAAGTATAAATGAATTTGATATATTTTGTAATATACCTACACAATCGTATCAACGACTCTTGCAGTTGTGTGAGATCTTCTTTTCTTTTTCTGTAACAAAATCGCTACTAAAGCTACTATTAAAATTTGGGTATCAATCAAACTGTTTTCAAATACCATCCAGAACTCATCAAACTTACTCACAAGTCTATCTGCATGTAACAAATATGCAAGCCAATCTTTTGCAGAGAGTATTTAGTAAAAATTTGTCAATTATCATAGAACAAGTGAAGCAAAAATGAAATCCGAATGTTGAATATTCAAAATTCAAAATTAAATCCCTATACACCTAAATTGTACCTACCTATAGTCTACCAGCTAGGAGTATTATTCTCAACTGTTCACTCCATTCCACGCACAAATGGAGTGTACAGCTTAAAAGCGTATTTATTTTCGTCCTGGTAAAGCGCGAGGTAAAAATTGCAAAATGAAATGGAGCACATGTTGCCAAAGTGCTAATGAAAATTATATTTCAATTTTCCAATTCATAAGACTCCTTACTGTTGGACGATTTTCACTGGATTTTCCTTCTTAAGCAAAATTAATGACGAAAATAATTTAATCAATCAGTTTCACTAACACCATCGATTCTTTGATACAGTGTATTCAGCAGTAGTGTATCCTTATCGATAATATTTTCGTCGTCTTGTAGTTGAAGTTAAATTGTTTGTTGGTGTCGTTGCCATAAATAATCTATTTAATGAAAGTGCTTTACCTAGGGTCTAGTCTGAACGATTTTATTTCTGACGTTGTATTGGGAGGATATGAAATGTCCTTAAGTAGCTTAAATAAATAATAATTTATTATGAAGCAGAATATGTGCATAAATTATTTTATCTGATCGTATCTCATCTGGTTACACAGATTAACAAAGCCTTTTGCAATAAAGAGATTGCGCTGTGTGCCTTTCTGGACATAGAGGGTGCTTTTGACAACACTGGATACAACTCCATATCAAATGCTCTGCAGCACCGAAACATAGACCATCACACAATAAACTGGATAAGAGCGATGCTGGAAGGTCGCAAAATAACCGCGTCCTCAGGTCAAACTTCAGTATCTGTTACAGCCATCAAAGGCTGCCTACAAGGAGGAGTACTCTCACCTCTCTTGTGGTCGTTGGTCATAGATGACCTGCTATTTAAGTTAAGCAATTTAGGCTACAATATTATTGGATACGCCGATGACCTGGTTATCATCATTACGGGCACTGATGCAAACAAAGTTACCTCACGTATGCAACGAGCCCTTAGGACAGTACTAGAATGGTGCAACGACGAAAATCTGTCAATAAATCCCAGTAAGGCTGTCATAGTTCCTTTCACGAAAAGAAGAAATCTAAACTTAGGTCAAATTTCAATAAATGATACAATCATTGAGTACTCCGATGAAGTCAAATATCTAGGAGTAATCCTAGACAAAAGACTTAACTGGAACTCCCATATAGACGATAAAATAACGAAAGCAACTAAAGCTTTATGGGCTTGCCGACGTATGTATGGCACAACCTGGGGGATCTCCCCAAAAATCACTCACTGGATCTATACAGTGATGATAAGGCCCATCATAACATATGCTTCTTTAGTATGGTCCAAAGTCAAACAAACAACCGCCATCTCAAAGCTTAAGAAGGTACAACGCCTAGCATGTCTGGGTATTTCAGGAGCCATGCGCACCTGTCCTACGGATGCTATAGAAGCCATTATAGGACTAACACCTCTCCACATATATATCAACAAAGTGGCAATTCGCAGCTCGGCAAGTTTGTTACAAGCGAAAGAGATAAGTCTTAAGTACCACCCGGAACTAACGACACTACTCTCAGAAATTCCTGAACTTGAAATGACCTGCGCGGTCACTGACCGCATCCCAAAAACTCTATGCTTCGACAGACGGTTCTCCACGGAGATCCCAAGCAGAGAAGCATGGGCAAGCTACTGCCCACCCAACTGCCAAAACGGCCTAAAGTGGTATACGGATGGTTCCAAAATGGAATCCGGGGTGGGAGCTGGTATTCATGGGCCAAACCGAAATGTCTCAATACCAATGGGGAAATCCCCTTCTGTCTTTCAGGCAGAGCTCCATGCCATCAAAGAATGCGCAAACATTATCTTAAATTCAGGTATTAAAGGCGCTAACATCCACATATTCACGGATAGTCAATCGGCTATAAAAGCCCTTAGCTCATACATCATTGACTCCAATTCAGTGCTACACTGCTTCAACACCCTCCAGGCACTCAGCATCAGAAATAAAATCAGTTTATGTTGGGTCCCTGGACACGAGGGTATTGTAGGAAATGAAAATGCTGATGAACTTGCCAGAAAGCGCTCGGTATCTCCCTTTATAGGACCAGAACCGTATTGTTCAATCCCCAAATCAGCTATAAACGCGGCCATAAAAAGCTGGGAACGCAATAAATGCATTTCACATTGGGAGAATATCCCGGGACTTAGACAAGCCAAAAAATGAATACAACCTTTTAAAAAAGATGCCAAAAAGATCCTAAATCTACGTAGGCGTGATATCAGATATCTAATAGGATACCTAACAGGCCACCACGGCTTACGATATCACTTAAAGAAAATGCAATTAGTCGACTCACCGGAGTGCCGACTATGTCTTGAGGAAGACGAAACAGCTGAGCATATCATGTGTGAATGCCCGGCCCTATATGGTATCAGAAGGAAGTCATTTTTCAGGGAAATTATAAGTACCGATGCACTAAAGACGACCTCTGCTGTATGCATTATCAGCTACATTAAGAAAGTTGAAGCGCTACTTTCCTAACTAATTTCTGACGCTTCAAGCACAAAAGACCTTATAGGTTGAAGTGCTCTCTCTATATCGCCATGGCGAGTCAGAATGTTAAAAAAAAAAAAATCTCATCTGGTATTTATCATCCAGAGCAACCGAGAACAAAGTCCACATTTTCGTTATTTTTCCAGCTAACGAAAAACAGTGCCAAAAGACAATGAAAAAACAATTATCATTTGGTGGTTGCCCTTAATGATTTGGGGGTACAAGATGGAGTGTTATGTAAAGTCCACTTAAGCGTCCTACATCCGCGATCCTTTAAATGGATAATAGGGTCATTAAAAATGAATGAGTGACTAGATCATCGGATTACTAAATTACGAGTTCGGTTAATTTGCAGTGTTACTGAAGGTTTATCAGCACTTTTCAAAGCTTTGACAATTCTCAAATCATCAGGAAATACGAAAACGAATTCACATACACCATGTACACAAAAGGCACGCAAAAATTATACAAACCACCTAAAGCAATCAACTAACATAGTAATCGTCTCGTCCTGCCAAAGTTCTCTCCGTAGTTATGATGTCCTTTCCATTTAAATATCCCACATGTGTGATGTCATCCTTCACGGTTTTAATTTTAGAATTGACACTGAAATTATTTCTTATTTTCATTAGCCATGTTATTTAGATCCCCTAAACAGGATATGAACTTAAAAAGTAGGTTCTCCATGATACTCTAAGTTAGGTAACATTGTGTTTGTTAAACCAATAGCGCTCTAGAAGATTATATGAGAGCCCCTACCATCAACCTCACGAAAATAAATTAACCTTCGCCTTTATTCTTATACAAAGTTTTACGATGCACAAGCAAACTATTAAAACCAAACTATTAGAGTTTTCATTCCTCATCATGGTAATGAATCCTATTTTCTATGGATAGGTAGGTACTTATGCCGAAAAGTTTGTCTCGAGAATTTAAATTACAAACCAAAAAAAAAAAATTTTTTTACCAGAGGGTACTTATAATAATTATGCCACAATTACCTGTAAAACCTTAATGAGTAAAAAACTTTAAAGTTTTTATGTCTTCTGGGTGTCTTCGTTGGCTATTATTATTTTTAGTGCACCATCTATAGTCTATGCTATAATGATGTCCCTGTGAGGAAAAGGCTTACTAAATGCACAACCCAAGCGGCTACTATGACCTGTCTATACATCTCTGTATCCATGTATATTCTGTTGACATTAATTGCGGTTAATTATTCAATTATGAGGTCTCTTCTCTAAAATGTGTTTATTTTGACTCTGTTTAGCAAGTGAAGACACAAATTTATTTATTCATGAATGGCAAAGGATCAGGGTTGGATGATTAGAATTTTAATGAATTTAATTATGCTTACATTCGGATTTTGGTTATTGTCATACCAAATATTATGACTCTCTTGCAAATTTGTTTATTATTGATGAAGATGGACGAAAACTAGGAATTCGTGTTTTATAGGAAAATTTAGTAGGTATGTCATCATCTGTACTTACGACTCATGGATATATTGCTTCAACTGTGTTCGCGTGCATCACAAAAAGATCTCGGAAAATGCAAGAGCATTTTTTTCTGCAATTGGTTGGCTGCCTATATAAAATGTCCAAAGGGAAAAATAGCATGCCCACTCCATTCACGCGTTGCATAGAATTTAGAAAAATAAAATCAACCTTTCAATAATATATATTATTGGTCTACTATAATTGCCGAAAACACTTAGAATAAAACTGCCACCCGCTTTGAAAGGATTACCAGATGAAGTTACATACTGGTTCGCCCCTAAAAAAACATGATACTTTTGTTAAATCAGATTCCCGGCTTATATAAATTTGTTTTTAGCCATTTTCTTACTATATTCCCTAACTCAATTCTGTACCATTTGAAAAAGGTCGACATCAACAGTATTCCCCCGTAAGCAATTACCTTCTCACCCTCATTACATGGCTTTTCAAATGTAAGCAGTTTTTCTAAGCCCGAGAGGCAAAATATCGCATTGCGTTGTCGTGTCCCTAAACTCTGACCCTATAAAGAAAAAGAAGGCAACAGCAAAATAGAAACAAACTGTGTAGCTGACGCGTTGTACTACATCCTTCGTCGTGCTGAGCAAACAATTTCATCCACCCCCTAAGGTGCTGCCTGCGTGAAATGTAATCCCAACTCCGGGCTATACACTTTAAATTTGTCGATTAAATTATTCGCCATGCTAATCGGCGTCATCATTATCGTCATGAATTATTCACACACACTAGAGGCCATCGGAGACCGAGACCGACACGCAGCACGCGATTTGTATGGTGAAAGTTTTCCAAAGTGAAAGCGAAACGACTTTCCTATTTTGCATCTAATATAATATTGCCACGACCACCTACAACCCGCACTACTGTAAATGTGGACTCTAATTAAAATGTTAATTTGAATTGACTTTAATTAGAGGATCCCTGACGAGGTATGGCGAAAGAATTAATCGTTGCAGTGAAAAAGTTATGCATTGAAGAAACATGATGAGCTGAGGATGCACTTTCCAGGAAGAGGATATCCTTCGGTGGCACAATCTCTGACAATAAAAAAGCAATTCAATTAATCAACGTTCCACTCGAGAGGATATTCATGTATTCAAAACTGACCTGATTTGTTTATAGAGGGGGCAAAGCTGGCAACAAGGATGTTCTACAGGACGATGGCGATGCTATGATTTGAGAATTTATCAAACTGGTGTTATTTTTCATTGTCAATTGAAATTGCTGGCAGTAACCCAAAGGACGTAATAAAAAAAGGAATAATGTGTTTGGATGCAGGATAAAGAAGATAAACGAATACAGGATGATCGTGTGGATATTTATAAAATTATCTCATATTTCTTAGGGGCTGGTTTAATGCGGTTGTTGTGGGGAATAACTTTTTACGATTATTTGGGTCAGTTCTGATCCTTCCGTTTTGCTTAGTAAATTTATTTTGGGGGTTTATTGTGATTCGGAGGATAAACTAGACATCAGAAATGAATTTGTGTATTAGCAAGGCCCTTTGGGTTGACTGGAAGCCATACATGCGGAAATAAAATCATAAACAAGTCAAAGAAAGGCCGGAAGTCTTTGTATCATGGTTTTGACAAAATATGCTTAGTCATGAGATTGCTTGGAAATAAACATAATTTTATGCAGAGTAAGTGTAAATAATGAAGACATTTTTCCAATTTGTTTGAACACAAAATTGTAGACAATAGTATAGAACTAAAGAAGACGTTATAGTGTTCATTAATTATAGAGGTGGAAACACACACTTTCTTTAGCAAAAGTTACTAACATATATTAAAATAGATAGATAGTTTTATTTCGTTTACAAATTTACATTAGGTTTTGTTACCACATATTTTACAATACAGAGATATGACAAATTATATCTTTCTTCTGAAAAATTGTACATTAGGCTAATTTTAAGAATTGCATTGAACAAAAAATATTGATTAATTCTGAAGGAAAATACGAAAGAAACCTTCAATTGAAATAATAACCTTAATTTTAATGAACAAATAATAGAATCATTATTACCCATATAAGTGAAACATACTTCCATTTACATTTAGAAATATAAAATAATAAATTATATACAAATAAATAGAAACATATTCGAAGTATAGTAAATTGCTGAGGGGAATTATAGTATAAGAGAGAACAAAATAAATAAAAAAAGGCATATCATTTCAAAATAAAATAAAAGGAGGTATTCCACTTAATACCCCGTTTTTCAATAAATTAAACCAAGTATTCTGTCGAGTATCCCTTGTTAGAGTAGGGTAAAGGTGTCAACAGTGGATCAATTTTTACTTTTTGCGCCGTTGAGCTCTCATTTATAATAGTATAGCCATGATATTTTTTCCACAGCATTTTCAATGTTTTATCTTCATTTTAAGCACAAAATCACAAAGCTTTATTAATGCTGAGATAGTGAAAACGTTATTTGAAATTACCCTTCCCATGTTATCCACTGTGTACTATGGGTGTACACAGTGAATCAGTGCATGGTACACAGTGAAACAGGGATTTAAAATCCATTTATTCAGTAAAAATATAAGTTTTTTTCATTATATATTTATATTTATTAATCCATATATTATTTAGGGATAAACAAAAGAATAAAATCGAAAATAATAAAATAGAATAAAATAAAATGCCTCATGCTTAATAAAATGCCTCATCACTTCTTGAAAAAGTTCCGAGTTCATCCATAAACTCGGTGTAGCCAAACCTAAAGTAACTGGAGGTGTGCCTAGGGGTAAATTAAAATAAATAGCTGTGTAAAAACAAAATAAGATAATTATGATATAAGAATCATTGATTCACTGTGTAACACCTTCAATTGATTCACTGTGTACTGTGTTGTCATTTCACAAAAACATGTTAATAATTTATAAAATATTTCACCAAAGTAAACAAATTGACAAAAATTATTAAGTCTATATAAGCAAAAGTACAAATATTAAACTCAAATGAAGTTACATACACACTTTTTTAATAAGATCAAAAATAAAACAGAAAAATATATGCTGAAAACACAAATATACGAGGATAACCCTTTTCGACAACGCGATCGAGCAGACTTATGGTTTGTTGCGAGGGGAAGTTAAAATGTGTTCTTTTCTCATTTACATATTAATTTTAAAATAAAAAGAGCCATTATGAGAGCAAGTGATTCACTGTGTACACTGATCAGACCTGGGTACTTAAGCATTACCATTGATTTTGCACTACCATTGAAAATTCCAATGCTAATGAAAGTTCGTTTGCACTAGCACTGAAAATTTCAATGCTAATGAAAGTTCGTTTGCACTAGCATTGAAAATTTCAATGCTAATGAAAGTTCGCTTGCACTAGCATTGAAAATTTCAATGTTAATGAAAGTTCGTTTGCACTAGCATTGAAAGTTTTAATGCTAATGAAAGTTGACTTGCACTAGCACTGAAAATTTCAGTGCTAATGACATTTCACTTTCATTAGTTCAGTGCTACTTAAATTTCAATTGCATTACCTACTTAGAAAGTTTTATATATAAATATACATATAGAAAATAAGTTTACGTCTCACTGATCGTCACCGCCCAGCCCAAACCCTTTGCTCTAGAAAGCTGAAATTTTCCACAGAGGTTCCCTTTATGATGTATACAAGGAATAAGGAAGGATATTTCGAAATTCAACCCCTGAAGAGGTAAAAGGCCATCCTTTGATGGAATTTGTTACTTTATGGCTTGATAGAAAGAAGACGAACCATATTTTGGGATATATACTATATTTGGAAAAGTTAAGATTTTAGGGCTTTCTAGTGACATTTCGAAATAAATATGGTATATATCCCAAAATATGGTTCGTCTTCTTTCTATCAAGCCATAAAGTAACAAATTCCATCAAAGGATGGCTACGATGTCAACGGATTAATTTTTTGAATTTGAGGTTTTTTTTTCGTTGTTTCCTCAAAATATAATGTTTATTTCAAAAAATTCAAATTTCAATATACTCTTAAATAATTGTTCAGTAGCAAGTTTATTAATATTGTTACGAACAGTCAATTAACCACCATTCACCATTTCCTTCGCGCTCGGATTTGCCTTAGAGAACGACACAATAACGACAAAAACCACAACAGCTACACACATATTTAGTAACAAACGAGATAACGCTGGGACAACCCGTAAACGAAGCAGGCACTAACATCATCTGCCGCCACAAACCGTTCGGCAACCAAGGCAATGATGCTCATGGCAACACCCCGTCCTCATCGACCGATCGCCTGTGAACAGAATGCTAACTCATCAGAGTACCTATTGCACTATCTACATGACATACCCAATTCTTCTCGTTTCTTTTCGCTTTCTAGCTGAGCCCTCGATGTAATCCGACTTCTACCATTCGCCTGCCCAACAAATTTAAGTTACGAGATCGCTGGCTCTTTATTATTCTAGGGGAATCCACAAGACCCTCGGTGTCGGGGTTATCGTTGACACTGTCATACTGGGCGCTGGAGGTAAATCTCTATTACTAACTAAATTTTCCAACCATCCTAAGTCTTCCCTCCAGATCATGCGGAATTTGATGCCACATCACATATTGCATCATCACCTGTTCTTCTAACTAAGTCTCGGAGACCGTGTGATGTGCGTGTGCATGTTCCCAGAATGCTGTGCAATGTGCATGCATCAGTATCAGCTACGAATGGATTAAGGGATAACCGGAGCAACAGAAAACACTGTCTGGAACGAGTACCAGGCGACTGGGCTATATGGAGGCGATAGATTTTCGACAGACACTAACCCGGAAGACACCGCACAGAAGAGGAACATGGAAAAACGTTGACGGACCAAGACAAGTAGCTAAACGTCGCGGAGCCATACGTGCACAGGCAAATGAAACACGACAAACAACTGTGAGTGACGTCTTAGTCAGAGTCAGCTGCGGGTAGCGGGATAATCCTAACTGAGTTGCGTTCAAGAAAATCAGAATAGTGGAAACAGTAAAAGCGCAATCGGAGCACTGGGTCAACTAGCGTACTGCGGAGAAGTAACTCCATGATGTTTGGGACATATGACCACTCATTTTGTAGGGAATTTCGCAGGCTTCCCAGATAATAGACGACAGGATTTTGGAGGAAGACAGGATGAAGAAAACTAGAATTAAAAGTTTTTCAAGATGGCGGTAAAAATTGGTGAGGTCTGGAATCTGACAGCCGAACTTTTTGGGAATTGTACAGGAATAGAGTGAGATGGCAACGAAGGATGGATAGCTAATGCGAGGGAAATTTTTGAGAACAGCTTGAAATGGATAAAAGGAGTGCGTTCGGCGAGGAAGAGGTCTGTTCAGTTTGAGTTGGATTAAAAAAAAAAAAAAAGAAAAAAGCTACGTTTGCGAGGAAGCTGCACCGGATTGAAGAACAAAGGCGGATTTTTTTTTTTTTGTCTGTGGACTGACAAATACAAAGCATACCTCAACTTAAAATAAAATTTATACCTCTCGGGAACCAGATTTAATAAAATTGAATTTTTTTGGAATTTGCAGTTCGACGTTTTTGTTCTTTTTCTGGTTTTCCCTTCTAGCATCTGGGTTCTTTGCGGTCTCCATTCTCTAGCTATAAGCGTTGGCTTACTACTCCCAGGAAAAGTGTAACAATATCATATCTCTGTAATTGTAAATTGTGCGACAACAAGCAAATGTAATATTATGAACGTAATAAAAATATCTATCTATCTATGTCAATGGATTAAAAAAGTCTAAGAAATCTTCAATTGAGACGATTTTTTGCTCTCCGAAATAGCCAATAGCGATGGAATTGTGTCACATTTACTGACGTTTTAATATCAGTTAAATAATATTTTTGTTCAACACCTTACATATTATAACATATTACATGCATCTCCGCTGCGGCAAAACACATGCCAGCCACCGTCGACATACGAATATGCCAACTTTGAGACAAAACGTACATGCCGTGTACTCGGCATACTTTTCGCACATGCCACAATATATAAAACGTGACATATTCTACAGTATGTCGAGTAATTATCGTGACGTCAGAGTGGCATGCGTATGTCGTGTTTGGCATGTCGTGTACTCGTAGCTTTATAATAGACTAGGTATACAAACCGAGTTTGAAGTCATTCGGATAAAAAATAAAAACTTTCTCTTACAAACTTTGACCCACCCTTTTACCTCTTCAGGGGTTGAATTTCGAAATATCCTTCCTTATTCCTTGTATACATCATAAAGGGAACCTCTGTGGAAAATTTCAGCTTTCTAGAGCAAAGGGTTTGGGCTGGGCGGTGACGATCAGTGAGACGTAAACTTATTTTCTATATGCTTATTTATATATAAAACTTTCTATGTAGGTAATGCAATTGAAATTTAAGTAGCACTGAACTAATGAAAGTGAAATGTCATTAGCACTGAAATTTTCAGTGCTAGTGCAAGTCAACTTTCATTAGCATTGAAACTTTCAATGCTAGTGCAAACGAACTTTCATTAGCATTGAAATTTTCAATGCTAGTGCAAGCGAACTTTCATTAGCATTGAAATTTTCAATGCTAGTGCAAACGAACTTTCATTAGCACTGGATTTGATTTTTCTACTGCATTGAATAGTGCACTATCAAATTAGTGCACTATTCCCAGGTATGACACTGATCCACTGTTGACACATTTACCCTACTGAGCGAAGTGTTTAAGGTTCGATTCCCGGAAACGCAAGTTATATGGTCTTTTGCACTGTGAAACCTCTCGTTTAGGTCTTGCAAACATCCGAGAGTATAAATGTAAAAGTCATGGAAAAACTATTCTCAATACAGCCTTTCGGACTCGGCAGAAAATTGTAAGTCGCTTTCCCTTCGTTCCAAAAATAAAAACCACAATCAAATGTTTGTGAGAAGCTATTCTATCTATTCTAAGTATACCTTCATTGCAATGGTAGGTGGAAACACTGAAGCTGGGACTCCTCGCATTAGATCAGTAGGTCTTTACTCTTGGTTTCGTATCGTGGGAGATTACAGAAAACGTGTTCAACGTTTCGCAGGTTTGCGATGGTTTTATTCCCGCATTTAAAGAGCTTTTGACCGAAATAGCTACATTTTAATCAAAACAACTAAATCAGATAAAAGTTATTTTTTAAATGATTCCATCCATACATCGATCACTAATATGGGACGATGAGCGATTCGAACTCAAGCTTGCTTTGAACTTGGTCGGTAGGCTAAACACGGTCAAATTTGTTTGGGTCACAGAATACAGGTCAGACTGGTATCCAGGGAAATGAGATCGCCGATGAGATTGCCAGACTGGGTTCAGAAGAAGTTCTTTCAGGACCTGAACCTGCGTTGGGTTTGCCTGCATCTGTGGTCCTCCATTGATATTTGGGTTTCTCGTGTCGGTGGCGTGACTGTGCTGGGTGTAGACAGATTAAGCGTCTGCGTACGGACATCTGCAAAAGGTCCGCGTTCTTTCTTCTGTCTCTCAGGAGAATCGACTGCAGACTGCTTGTGGGCGTCCTTTCGGGCCACCAAGCTTTTGCCAAACACTTAAATGTATTGTGCTTGAGCGACACCACCATCTGTTCTGCTTGTGGAGAGGACGAAAATACAGCAGAACACTTCCTCTGTAATTGATCTGCCTATGCTCCCACCAGGTGGGGGATCTTTGGGGCTGACGTGGTGAGTACCGAACAACTAAGCTCTTCATCACTGAAGCCCCTTCTCATCTTTCTTCGAAAGACGGGAAAACTAAGTACAGCAATGTAAGGTATCTGTTTGGCAGTACAATGGACCAGTAGTTGAGTCTGAGTGCTCTATCGGATAGTAACAACCTCCGACAATAAAAAAAAAACACTGCAAAAGGAAAAGCAAAAGTTAAATATTATGCTCCAGATCGTGTTTGAACAAGCTTTAATTATCACACTTACTTAATAATCGGTTAAGAAACCACTTTAAGTCTATCAATCCAAACATTATCGATTTACAAGCACCGCTTCCGTTTTATGATCGTAAGATTGTATCGGGTCCGGAGTGTTTATAAGTGCGTCGAGTATTAAAATAAAAAAAATCAGCAGCGTCCGTCACGTACCTACACGTTCTCAGCCAGAATAGTGTCATATGGGTGAAATATGCCACAAATGACGTTGGAGGAGAAATTGTTTGTTACTGTCAGAAAAGTTTTGAAAATAGTTAACCTCTTTGCACATATTATGAATAATTGGCACAACAATACCTTTTGTTTTGAAAACAGCTTTAAACTCAGTGGTTTTAAAATTGTAAAGCACGTGTTGTGCACACAGTCAGGCTCATGCATTAACAAAATAATATAATATCGGTATACATTGCACACAAGTGTTAGGGCGACGGGAATTAATTGTCACTATCCCTGACAGGAAAAAAAAAATATTTTCATGAGTGATATAAACCAAAAATTGACTGTCAGAATAGGACTATAAATGAATACAATCACTGAAAGGAGACTGATACATTAGTGTAGTCTGTCAAAGCGAAAATTATTTCAACCGAGGTGTTTGCAGACAAGTTGTTCTTCTCTCAAACAAAGCATCGAATGAAAACTCGGCATGTATTTTCCCAGAGAACTTTATTAGAGGCGCCCTCCCAGTTCCAATTTGAACGAGAAACTTTGCTAATTCCGCTGACTTCTTAAATAAGCAATATGACCACTTATCATCTATATCTACACAACTGTATGTATTTCTTCTTTTAAGTACCTAATTGGAAACAGGATCAATTGCAATCACTTCTTTAATTTTATATCTGGAATAATTATCTTTTCATGTAACTCACAGACTTAAATACTAAATAGAAACCAAACAAATTTATTCAACACTGCCTTCCAAGCTTCTGTAACTGAACAGTGTGCTACTTTCCATATAAGTAAATTCATTTGTCTCTTCTATGTAGTAAATAATTTTTAAAGTAAGTTCGTCCTTCGCACTCACAGTCACCATACATTAATTTCAGTTAATTCTACATCCACCCTCTTTGCGCTCCCTTTCGGAAAGAATACACAATTTTGTAGGTACCCAAAGCCTTTCACAACTTCTTCATAATTAAAACTGTTATACTTAATTAAGAACAAGCGCATATTTACGAATACACACATTCTGCGAAGTACATCCTTGTCTGCAATTGAGCGACTACTGAGCAATGAATTTTGCCTGTGAATTTAATATTAAACATCTATAAAAATGTCATAATGAGTCGTAACTCATTCTCTCATCCTGCCAACTCACTTTGGAATGACAACAATTTGCATACAGTAGCTACATGGGACAAGAACAGCCCCAGGAAAGCTAACAGTACAGTATCATTGGCCTCATTCCACTTGACATACCTTAAGGAGAACAGTAATATTGCCTAGCTTTTAGCGTCGGGTAGGTATTCGTTGATCCTTTCAAATGTGCCACGTGACCCCACTATATGTGGGAATGGTGAATTGCAGATTATTAAGCCATTCAAATGAGATCCTTTCGGAATTGTTTCAAAATCGCAGGTTGAGTCTTAATGGTACTTTTGTTGTCTGCAATCAAACCTAACGCTATATCCTTTCGAAAGGAAGTTATGATTTTGAGGGCAAAGGATTTCAATCTGTTTTTACTCATTGTGTGTTATTTTGCAAAGCAACTGAGCAATTTAGGATAAGGCTTAACATTTGACTTGAGGGAGATAAAGAGATTGCGTGTTGGGGTTTGCAATTTGAAGATAATTGATAGAAAAGAGGATAATGTGGTAAGGTGTCCTTTCAGTGGAAATTTTTGCATTGAATAGAAACTGTCTTGAGGATTGATGAATGACAATAATTGAACAATACACTTACCTTATTAATGGATGTGACTTATTCCATATCCTTACCTGTAAAGAAAGAAAATTTATTTAACAAACAGTATGCAATAAAAACATATATTATTTATTTTATTTATAATTGAATATCGTTACAGAACAAAAAAATGATAATGTTCTTTTTGTCTAGCAGCTCTCGATTCAATACCATAATTTTTTTTTTATAAACTGCCTTTTGTCGAAATGTTAGGCAACATGGTCTTATCATTCTTATACAATTGACGAGATTTAATGGTAAACAGATTAGCTGAGTAATGCAAGCTGTGGAACCGGTGTGACTCGAAAATATGAAGACTTTCATGTTCACAGTTAGGAACGAAAGGTATTCGCGAGAAGAAGTTTTGAGAACAGCGGCTTTTTTGACTACCAAATTATAGGTAGGTACGTCTATTTTTATTTTACATTTGAAGATTGGAGTACAGGTGTGGTGACTTAATCTCCACAGACATAATGTCCATGGACGTCATTTCTGTTCCAAATGGACATAATGTCAATGGACATTATGTCTTATTAGTAATCAGACATCATTTTCTGTTTGTAAACAAGACATAATGTCTATCAATGCTCGGTGGAATGCATTAGACAAAAATATGTAGTAGAATAGCGGACCCGGCGAACTTTGTCTCGCCCCAATTTAACGCCTTCAGATAAACTCCAGAGGGATAATAAAACACAGATAGTTCAAATTTCAATGTGATTTATTGGAATGGAATCGAAATTAGTAGAGATGAGATGATGATGAGTTCCTCCTTCGACGATGAGAACTCGCAAAAATGTTCCGGGAACGATATCAATCCAGTCGAAACATCAACGGGAATTTGGCCATTGCCAAGCGTCAGCATCCGTTGTCTAGAGAATTCAGCAGCAGATGGGTCGTTCTGCAATGCGACTCTCATGTTCATGGACATTTTCAACTTCTTGACATGCCGCCACAAAGACGACGATTTCCGACATGCATTGAGTTCATCGGCAGCAGTTGATTTCGGGATGACGGGAAGCGTTTGACGAAAATCTCCGGAGAGTAATATCATGCCACACCAAATCGTCTGGAATCACCTCGTAAATCCTTCATCGTTCGGTCAACTGCCTCCAATGCTCGTTTATGCGCCATCGTGCATTCATCCCAAATGGATGATTTTGCATTCTCGCATCAATTTCGGTTGTCCCAGAAATCTTGGTCATTCTGCACATTGGCTTGTCGACTGTGAGAAGATTCATCGGCAGCTTCAAAGCGGAATGTGCAGTTCGACCGCATTCGAATAATGTGGCAGCAATGCCAGAGGATGCAACAGCCAACGCAATTTGAGATCTTGTCCAAATTGTTGCCAAAATCAAAGAAAATGCAAAATTTTGTAAAAAAAAGTTCAAAATTTTCCGGAATTTTCCGAGTTTTTCACTACGAGTTTTCTATTCCATTCCATTCCGGAACAATTGCACACAAAATTCAATACAAAAAAACAATTTTCGATTTCTCGAATTTCCCGACTTTTCCGAAAATTTTCTTTCGGAAGAACCTTCTCCTGGCAATTACGAACAACTGAAAAAAAAAGTTGAGCCAAATCGGCCCAGTTTCAAATTTCGATTTTTCCGTTTTCCCGACTTTTCCGGAGGGTTTTCCCAAAATTTTCTTTTACCTTCTCCTGGTAATTACGAACAACTGAAAAGAAATTTGAGCAAAATCGGTCCAGCCGTTCTCAATTGATGAATTACTATACATTTTTCCCACCATTTTTATATGTGTATAATTCTGTGGCAATAAGACAGAGTAGCTTATGTCGAAAAAAGTGATTTCGAGAAAAATCGATTTTTATCTAAAATTTTTATAAATTATAATTTATAACTTTTTTTTGGGCGAAATTGTAAAACGATGAGATTATTTAACATTTTTAACTATTTCATGGAAATCTGATAGGAAGAAAGTAGAAAAAAATTCATTTTTATACTTAAGATGTTATGTAAAAATCAAACTGCAAAAAAAGAATGTCTTAAGTAACATAAGTTGTTCTGTCAAACCTATAACAAATAATAACAGTGCCCTAAGTGGACTTAAGATTTTATGTTGAATTCGAGATCTTAAAATAAATAGACATAGGTAAGGCAAAACTTTGGTTTTTTAAATTTATTTTTAATATTTTATTTCTAATAATAACAGAAATAATACATTTAAAGCAATAAAAAAGGTACAAAATTCATTAGACTTTCGAAATGTAAGAAATAAAGGAACTGAAACCAATACAAAATCTGAGTTTAAATGATACATTATGCACTTAGATATGAGCTGAGAAGATATTAGCCATCTTCTTCGTCAGCTTCGGTTAAGTCTGGATGAAATTCTCCAATTTTATTATTATATCATTTAGATTTTGATAAAAAGGATGGTAAATATGTACTGTCAATCAGTGGTGGCATATCCAATAAATCTTTCTTTTTCTTTTCGTTGATTTCGAGAGGAGTAAGATAAAATTTATTCAAATCCGTAATTTTTATGGAATTAAACCCACGGCGTCTTATGTTCAGAGACCTGAATTCTTCTGTATCGTTGGGTGAAGTTCTGAAATATACTGTTCCAAACTCCTTCGTGAACCTCATCCACTTTATATTTTGCCAACAGAACTTTTGTGACCATCATTATCAGCCTTACGCCACATATTTTTCCTTGGAAACATTTGAGAAATTGAAAATCTGGTCTTGATTCATTTCCTAAACGTCAAATTTGTGTTTAACACCCACAGTTCTAACAAATTGATACCAGTCTCGAGGATGATGTATTTTAACTGTTGTGCGCTTTTAATTTTTTTCAATTAAGCCATGGTCAACGTCATTTTCCATGTGAGTCTGTCCTGGAATAAGAAATTTATGATCGATGATCTCCAAGTTACTGTCCAGTTGCAAAAAAGCTTCAAACATTGAAGCAATAAAATAACTTTTAATTTGTCCTGGACAATAGTCACTATACAGGACAACGTATTTAGTGTCAGATGGAAGGTCTTAAAGGTGTTCGATAATACATGAAGAAATTTCATTTCCAATTGCCTCATGGCATATATTATAACATAGCCAGTATGTCCGGTTATACAGTCATGAACAGTTAGATTGTAAGTCCGTAATGGGCGTTTATAAAATGAAACTGAGGACCTTGAAAAAGGTATTGGGAGGCATTGTTGCAGGTCGAATGTTAGAACTTATAAAGACTGATTGTTTTCAGCGTTTGTTTTGTCTAGGTCTTTTGACTTATAAGCATTCTCCGCATTCAGTTATCTAACTTGTGTATAAGGTTCGTTCTTGTACAGTTTTTCCAGCTGTAGATATGTAGCTTTTGGCTGCCAGAGTTCCTTTTGTCTTTTCGCATCATTTTTGATTGTTTTGAGTTAGTCATTTCGTTATTTTGGTCTTCATTTTGCGAAACCAGTTTCACAATCACCAAACAATAGATTTTACTCTAGCTGATAGCCAGCGTTTTTTGTTTCAAAAGAAATATCAGATTAATTACTTACGTTGTCAGAATCAACAGGAACAAAATTGGGATCACAAAATGAATCATCGTCATCGAAATCCGCTGAACTTTCTTCTTCAGCTTCAGTGGGGGAAAACATCGTTTTCTTCACAAACACAATCTTCTTTTTCTTGTTCTGATACGCTCCGTAAGGCTTGGTCCTCCGAAATGTCTGGCACTTTAATTGCATCTTGAAATTTAGTTTTATGTTAAGGTAATTAGCCGTTGCTATCCTTTGATAAACTTGTTAAAATGAACTTACCATTTAAGAAACTTCTATTGACTTCGTATCTTGTAAATGGTGTGGAATTTCTATCATTTAACTGATTATGTTTTTTTAATGCCAAAGTTAACATTTTTATCGCGCGTTCCATTTTATTTTGCTTTATATGAAAAAACTTTGAAAACAAAGTATACAGCACACAATTTTAAAAAGCAATACATAAAATAATTAATACGCAAAACTTATTTTTTAGACACTAAACACGTCTGATCACTTGATCACTTCAGCACTCTAGAACACAAAACACAACATTCCCGCTTAAGTAAACGAAACCAACTGAAATGCAGCCAACAAAACTATCTTATATTGACATAAGCAACGGTTATTTGAAAAGCAACATTTAATAGAAAATCTTATGTAGACATAAGTGGTTCTGACAAACTTAATTTTTCTGATTTCTGTTTTCTTAATTTTTACAGAAGAACTTATGTCGACATAAGTGTGAGTAAAATCCAAATAAAATTTTGGCAAAGTATCTTAAGTCAACATAAGTTTTTTTAAAAAACTGAAAGAGAACCGGATAAAATTAAAATTCACACGAATTAATACGACATAAGAGTTTTTGTTGAATCATAAAACTTGAATTTGGGGGACATAAGAAAATTTAATGACATAAGCTTCTCTGTCGAATGCATTGTATAGCCGTTCAAACATAAGTGGTTACGAATAATGCGATATTTTTGTAACGGACAAATATTTTTAAATGGGGGTAAGGCAGAAATTTAGATTTGAAGCTGCTTATGAATATCAATTTAAAAACAGATAAATAGCTTATGTCGACATAAGCTACTCTGTCTTATTGCCACAGAATTGTATATAGATTAAAGTCAAACGAAAGCTTACGGTTTAAACATCGCACATTGACCTTAATTTAGTCCAAAATATAATATGTATTATTATTTAAATTACACAAAAAAGTTAGTGCAAACATATTGACTTAATGTCGGACTTAAGTGCTTAAATGACAGTGAACTTAGTGTCAACTGGTGAAGGATATCACGGAGGAAATTGATTGACAAATAATAAAACATTGTAAAGGAGTTAATAGCTTAAAGGAGTCAAGAAGTAAAAAATATGTTGTACATGTACATGTAGGTACATTTATGCAGAAATGATAAAGGGCATTGACCCTATTTGTTCACAGCTGATAATTATAGCTTGCTGGCCACCATTCCGTACTCTAATAAAGTATAATATTGTTATACCTACTACATTTTAAGAAAATAAAAACTCGCACGAAACGAACTGAGTTTGAGAAGCTGACTTGACTATCGCTATCATGACCATCTCAGATTATAGTAAAACGAATTACAAAAAATAAATTGTAGGGTCCTAAAGTTGAAAAATCAAAGCCAAACAAAATAATTACACAAATATTCCAAATGAAGAACTTGAAACAGTCTTTGTATAACACGAGCTACACAAATTGTCATATACGAAATCAACAATTAGGAGTAAATGATTCTTTGGCAATAACCCCCAAGGAAATAGCGGCCAAATCAATTAGGAAATAACGCCCTAAAAAAGTTCGTACAATTTGTTGTTGCTAAATTTTTCGTCATTTTGGGTGATTTTTCCGTTCCAGGGTTCGTTTTTTTGACAAGCAGTAAACCAAAACAGTAAGTGAAAATGCATAAACAGTGGAATAAGTATGGGGGGGGGGGGCATGCTGCCACCCTGCAACCCCCCATGCTTGGGTTTTCTCTTGGATTTGGGAGTAGGTGGGAGTTTGTACTGCAAAAACAACCAATTACGCTCATACTCCAAAACTGACAGTAACCCGAAGCAGGGAAGTTGCAGAGGGGCAGAATGCTCATACTCCCCCCCCCCCAACGTATTCAACTGCAAATTATTTTTGGGCTTTATTTCCATCTTGTTGTTTATTTTTCGGCGCTATGCATTTTTTGGGGCTTTATATTTTATCGATTTGGGCGCTATTCAGTGTTGTTCCTCTACATGTCGACTTTAATTGTCGACTTTTCAACGTAGACAATATCGTCAACAATGTCGACAATGTTGAAAATGTCAACAATATGTCGACAATGTCAACAATATGTCGGCAATGTCATCAATACCTTTCAGATCTGTCAATCTGTCATTCATCTGTAAACTTCAATCGAGAAAGTAAACTTTTAAGAATTACCTAATTAAGAATTTCTTTTCTTAAAAATTAAAATCCTGTGTATCATAAATATAAAAATTTAAATATGTCTGGTCGACCAAAAAACAAGGCTTTTGAGGAGCTAGGTTTTGTTTTGGTGAAAACAAACAACAAATACTCAGCACATTGCACAGTTTGCAGGAAAAATCTTCAAAATACTGCTGAAACCCGTCTTCGCAGACACAGGTAAATAATAGTGTATTTTAATTTCCTTTGATTTACCAAAAAATTAATGACCAACACAAACTATTCTTTTAGATGGCTGTTTCTGTTACAAATAATATTGGTGAAGGTGACAATCAGAACGCAATGGTTATCAATACTCTTGTGAGTATTTTCTGGTATAATACATTTTAGTTTGAATTAATTCTAAATTTGTACCTAAAGGAAGAAGACCCATTGAGAAGTAATTCAATTCAAGCATTATCAACAGCTCCAAGAAGGCTTTCGGTTGAGTTCTTATATCTTACTAGCTGACCCGTGCTCGCATTGCGTCGCTCGCTAAGTCTCTGATAAACTAACTTGGGGAAAAATGTATTAACCACTAAGTTTGTTCGATACACCATATGATTTGTTTTGTCTTTGTTTGTTTCGTGTTTTCCAATATTTTTTGTTGTTTTAGTAAAGCCAAAAGAAAAAAGACTTTTAAACGAATTAACGAAAGAAAAAATTGAGCCAGCAAAAATCCAAAAAAGAATTCTAAAAGAGCTGGAGGAGGTATCCGGATACTTCGTTTGGCTGAGATATTTTTTACTCAGGGCCCCCAACCAGGCTGACTATCTCCAGAAAAGGACGCAATGGCAAGGTGACCGGCCGGCCCCTTCGTGGTGGGAAGGGTTAGGAGAAAAGTGAATACAATTTTCCTTTCACAGTCGCGTTTTCGGCCGTTTTGGTAAGTCGGAATCGAATTCTGAAATCTTCATTGTCGAGTATTTCAAAATAATTTGGCCTTGGGTGAAATACTACGGGGTCGTGTAATGTGATCGTAATATTCTTCAATATTATATATTCTTAACAAACAAATCCATGTTAGGACACCTGTGACTGCTGTCTACGATTGTCAATGGAAAAATGCTCTGAAACTATATTTTTTCCAGACACTTTGAATAAATATTTTGTTTATCTTCCGGATAAAGGATTTAACAGACACTTGCACCGACTGATACTCTATCCGAGTCAGATATCTATCACTATCCAAAACCTGTGAAACCAAAAGTTGAAGTTTAGCTGACATAATAAGTTCCGGATAGTCTGTCCGAGACTTTATCAGCTAGTCTTGAAACTGGCCCTTAGAGTCTTATTATTATTCGGAAGAAGAAGGTATTGATTAGATCTTGAACCCACGCGCGATATTGCCACATATAGTTGCCCGTGGGAAAAAACACTTTCCCGAAGCACGTTTTAACATGACTATAACATAACAACAGAAGATGAAACATTTAATATCAGGAAAGTGTATACGTTTGTTGGTTGTATATAAAAAAACGATTTATTAAGACCTTGTGCACTTTCCTGTTGAAAAAAAAATAATTAAGTTCACTAAATATACAGACCAACAGACAGAATTTCGATGATTGACATAATGTAACGACTTACCGGAAAAATATATCACGCATTTGGATAACTTCTGCTTTTGACTTTACTGCAGTTTATGTGCTAAATGAACGTTAAATATATTGTCTTGAAAGTTTCATTCCACACAATAATTAACTGTAGTTGTAAAAAATATGGCATGAATAACGAACGCAATGTACCTCTCATTCTTTCTACCAAGCGCTATGCACCGTAGGTACAGGGTACAGCCTACTCGCACTTCGCACATAAGCCATATCAAATCATGATCATGCTTGCGATTTACGCCCACCACCCCAAAGTAGAGCAACAATAGAAAATTATTGGTTTAGCATTGATTTCGCATTTGATCAACTAAGATCTGATATTTAACTTATTGTTTCTCAGCTTCTGGATGGAGTAGAAAGATGAATGATAGCTCAAAATACTCGGGGAAGAATTGCCTAAAAAACAGTTAAACGCTTTTGTTGCGAATAGCAACATGAAAGACCACATCAAACAACAAAGTCATCGTCATACGATGCCACCAGACACCGTCTCATGTCAACAATAAAGAACACAATATTATGTTGTAGCTTTGACCCATCAACCCAAAAGCAAAGCTGCAGTTCCGACCCATTGCCATTAACCCAAATCAACACAATATTAAGTTGCAGTTCCGACCCACTGCCACTAACCCAAATTCAATATGACACTAAGTTGCAGACCGAAACCGATCACTACGAGCGCATGTCATAATCAGAACAACGGATCGAGTTGCATCGTGGCCCACTGCCATCACTTTGGGAACCATATGCAGCGCCCAAACAAACAATTAAATAATCAATTTGTCGCCCACTTGACACAATTGTTTCATTTATAAGGGCCAAACATAGAAGGCAGGCGACAGAAGAAGTTAGATACCAGATGGCAAGTTTGTACTCAATAATTGCTATCGTCGGCGCTATTGGCGGCGGCGCATTCATAGTGAATGAAATATGGAAGGCGCTGACATGGTATAAGGTGCTTAATACCATTAAACTATACAACGTATGGGACTGGTGGTGACTGGTGATAAGGAGAAGCTGTATAAAAGGGCGGACGCAGAAACATAGCGGCACAGTCCACTTTTAACCGAAGACGCAGCGGAACAACCTTTAATTAACAGTTGTCTTAAATAATTAAATATTATAACGTAGTAAACAACATTTGTAGTTTTATTTACTTGTACGAACTCCGCTCAATTCCGTTAAAGCAAGTTGCCGTGGCGCATCATTTGGTCCTTCGAGCCGGATCCTTTCGGCAAGGATTGTGTATCGTGAACTATAAGTTAACAGTGTTGTGATCCAAAATCGGATCTCCTGCGTCAAGGATTGTGTTTGTGTATCGTGAAATAAAAGGTGTTGTGATCCAACATCGGGAAAGACAATCCCTGTGAACAATTTAATCAAAGTGAGACCTGAACATCAGAAGCAGCCATTTGACAACCACTGAAGAGGAAGCAGCTATTTTGACCACCGGCAGATACTGTGAAACCAAAGAGAAAATCAGGTGCGTTGGAACTTTTATTTTCTTTATTATATTAGAAAGCAAAGTAGAAAACTATTAAGGTCTCTAAATCAGGTAGAATAGGAAAATGAGTAAAACAAAATTGACTACGGCCTGCGGAACGGTCACAAATTTCTTAAGGGAAGTGAAAGGTGAATATGACAAATATGTCGAGACTAAGGTCACTCCTCAATCAAGGTTCGCTCTTCAAGCACGATTGGAGGAGCTGGAGGACATATTTGCCAGTGCCAAACGGCACCATATGCTCATTGTTGCATCCACTGAGTCAAGTGAAGTTAAGACTTCCTATTTGGAACAAGAAATCTTCGGGACACTGAAAGAATTGTATTTTCAGTATATGGCTACATTAAAGGAGGCCCTTGATACCCTCAATGTGTCCAAGGAAACAGCGAGTCCCACCATTTCTAGCGATTTCAAGCTTCCAGCTATCAAAATACCATGTTTTGGTGGCAATTATGAGAGCTGGCCAGAATTCAGCAATTTATTTAAGAGCATCGTACATGATAATAACACATTATCGAAGGTGCAAAAACTGCACTACTTAAAGGCAAATGTCAGCGACGAAGCCGCACGGCTGCTGCAGCATTTGGTCATCAATGAGAAGAATTATGATTCTGCTTGGACAATTCTGACTACGCGATACGAGCACAAACGCTTGCTAGTCAATTGTCAACTGAGACTCTTCTGCAACCAAGCGAAGTTACACAACGAAGATGTGAAGGGTATTAAGGCGTTATTGGACACCACTAATGAATGCGTCCAATCGTTAAGGAATTTAGAAGTACCCGTGCATCAATGGGATGCTATAATTATACATCTAATGATACAGAAACTACCGTCGCAAACTCAGGGTCTTTGGGAAGAGCATCTTGGATCTTCCAAAGCACTACCTGATTTCGCGGATTTCACAGAGTTTCTTACAAACAGATACAGAACTCTGGAAGCCATTGGTCAGATTGCCAAAACTGGGCAAGGACCAAGCGCAAAGAAAATTTCCTTGCATACAAGGGAAAATGATTACTATTCGTGTGCCCTGTGTAACGGGTCCCACTCGATGCGTCGATGCAGCAAATTCTTGGCAGCCGATCCAAAAAAACGACAAGAAATTACACGTCAACATCATTTGTGTTTTAATTGCCTGGCAAGAGGGCATGATAGAAATAGTTGTCCCAGTCATTTCAAATGTGCTGAATGCCAAGGACAGCATCATACTTTATTACACATCCAAGCAAACAATGCCAGAGGGTCCAATACGTCATACCAGCCTAATAGGAATGGCCAACAAATGCAGAGACCAAGGGATCCTCAACCTTCGACATCACAGAACTGCAACGCATACGTGATGGAAGAAATTCAAATGACCACAGGAGGAAGACCGGAGAAGAAACAACCAACAGTTCTCTTGGCAACGATGCTGGTAAACGCGATGGATCAGTCAGGTAAATTAATCACACTGCGCGCGTTACTGGATCCTGGATCTGAAGCGTCGTACATAACCGAATCTGCAATTCAATTGTTGAAATTAAGGAAGACAAAACAAATAACCGAGATTGGAGGAATCGGCGGAGTGAATAGTTGTTGCTCAAAGGCGAGCGCTTTGGTTAGTCTACATTCGTTAATGAACCATGATTTTGACATTACTATTCAGGTTTTAGTATTGCCTAGATTAACAGCATGGCTTCCAAGCAAGAAAATGGATAAGTCAGAGTGGCCACATATATCCGGACTTGCACTAGCTGACCCCCAGTTTAATCAACCAAACAAAATTGACATATTGTTAGGAAGTGATGTATACCCAGAAATTTCGCTCCAAGGTTTAATTAAAGGAAAATGTGGTACACCCATGGCACAACAAACGGTATTTGGATGGGTACTGATCGGCCCAGTTTTTGAAGGCAACCGTGTTACGAATGCATTCTGTACACAGACAGAAAACGTGGAAGGGATCCTGCAAGGATTTTGGGAAATTGAACAGGACCCACAAAATTTGGTGTTTACCCGCGAGGAAGAAGACTGTGAGTCCCATTTCTGCGAAACACATGAACGCTTGCTAGACGGAAGATATAAGGTCTCACTGCCATTCAAGGAAGGACGTCGTCCACAAATGGGGAGATCATACAACTCAGCCTTAGCCAGATTTTTGCAACTTGAAAAACGTTTCAAAACAAATCCAGATTTCGCCCACAAATATAAACAGGGTATGGAAGAGTATTTTGAATTGGACCAGATCGAAGAAGTCCCTAACGTCCAATTGATTAACGCGCATCAACATTACTATTTACCACACCATGCTGTGATGAAGGAATCAAGTACAACGACAAAACTGCGCATTGTTTTCGATGCATCCTGTCCTACATCGGACGGATCATCGCTCAACGATCATTTGCTGACTGGTCCGAAGCAGCAAGACAACATCATTGATCACATACTACGTTTTCGCAAGCATCGAGTTGCGTTTGTGGCTGACATCAATAAAATGTATAGACAGATTTGGATAGCTAACCAAGACGCTATGTACCAATTAATCTTATGGAGAAGAAGAGAAGATCAAGAAGTAAAAACATTTCGTCTAAAGACAGTGACTTTTGGCACTGCAGCCGCGCCGTTCTTGGCAATAAGAACACTACGTCAACTGGCAGCAGACGAAGGGAACGATTTTCCATTGGCAGCAACCATTGCCGAAAATAATTTCTATGTGGATGACGTTATACACGGAGCAGATTCCATCCCCGAAGCAAATCGTATGAGAGAAGAATTGATGAGAATGATGTCGCTAGGAGGTTTTCCTCTACGCAAATGGGCCAGCAATTCCAACGAAGTCTTAGAAGCCATTCCAGCTGAGTTCCGTGAATTAGAGTTGCCATTATCTTTCAACGAAAAGGACTGCATTAAAACTCTAGGGATCCAGTGGCACCCAGCACGGGATATTTTCACGTTCAAATTAAATCGGATTGAACACAAATCATGTACAAAACGTACAATTTTGTCAGACATAGCACGCATATATGATCCAATGGGTTGGATTTCACCTTGCATCATAAAAGCAAAAATGCTCATGCAAGAAATGTGGAAACAGCAAGTCGATTGGGATGACGAAGTCGATGCAGAGATTAAAGCAAAATGGGAAAGGTTTAGTACGGAACTTCGGGAGCTAGAGAACTTACAAATTCCACGATGGATCCACACAATTAAACAATCAGAGGTACAACTACATGGATTCAGTGACGCCTCCGAAAAGGGCTACGCCGCAGCAATCTATTTACGCACAAAGACCCACGGCATAGTAACAACAAGCCTCATAATCTCAAAAACGAAGGTGGCACCAGTTAAAAGGGAAACTTTGCCACGGCTGGAATTATGTGGCGCACTACTTCTAGCAAAACTAATGAGTCATGTGGTAAAGATGATTCAGTTGGAACAATTGCAAATATTTACCTGGACGGACTCACAGATTGTATTGGCATGGATAACACATGCACCTCATAAGCGTGAGACATTTGTCGCAAATAGAGTAGCAGAGATTCAACGTCTTACGAACGTACAGAATTGGAAGTATGTTCCATCAAAGGAAAACCCAGCTGACATCGCATCCAGGGGAGTTTTTCCGAGTCAACTAATGGAATGCCGGCAGTGGTGGGATGGACCATCATTCCTGGAAAATTTCAGTGCTCAAACGCACATCGACCAAGAAATTAGAGACACTGATCTGGGCACCAAAAAGACATTATTAAAACAGAGAACCGAAACTTCATATGTGAGTCATCTTAACAAATGCAATGCTAACCGAAATATATTTTCAGTCTGCATGTACATCCAAGGGACAAAAGATATAGCGTTAATGGATAGATTTTCATCACTCCAACGTTTACTTAGGGTAACCGCATATTGCTTTCGATTCAACAACAATTGCAAAAAGGGGATCCCGAAACTCTCCGGCAAGCTGACAATTAAGGAACTGGAAGGGGCAATGCTTCGAATCATCAAAATCGTGCAAAGGGAACATTTTGAGGAAGAAGTGAAACACTTAACGGACCAGAACACCCTGAATAAGAAGAGCACGTTAAAACGACTAAGTCCCTTTCTCGACGAGAATGGGGTGTTGCGAGTAGGTGGCCGGTTAGATAATGCAGACTTACCATATGATCAACGGCATCCAATTTTGTTACCCGCAACAAATCCGCTTACCACACTACTAATCAGAGATGCACACATGCGAACCATGCATGGAGGACAACAACAAATGATGGCCTATCTTCGGACAAGATTTTGGATTCAAAGAATGAAGACTGGAGTGAAGAAATGCATTCACGCTTGTATTACGTGCTTCAGAAACAAACCAACCATTGAGCAGCAACAAATGGGCCAATTACCCAGTGCGCGAGTGCAATTGGCTCGGCCATTTTACAACTCCGGTGTGGACTTCGCGGGGCCGATACAGGTCAAGGCATGGAAGGGACGATGTAACAAACTACTGAAAGCATACATCTCAATATTTATCTGTTTGTGTACCAAGGCTATTCACATTGAACTGGTAAGTGACTATAGCGCAGCTGCATTTCTAGCAGCATTCAAACGATTTGTAGCACGAAGAGGAATCTGTGCAAATATGTATAGCGATTGCGGAACCAACTTCGTAGGAGCTAAGAATATGATGACCGCCGAACTGAAGCAATTGACCAAGCAATGGAATACCGAAATTAACGATCAATTAATTGCGAATGGCACCACCTGGCATTTTAACCCGCCGTCAGCACCACACTTTGGAGGATTGTGGGAAGCAGGGGTAAAATCAATAAAGTTCCACTTGCATCGGATCATGGGGAATTATACGTTGACATTTGAAGAAATGTGCACGACGTTGACACAAATTGAAGCGTGTCTCAATTCACGACCATTATGTCCACTATCAGAGGACTGTGAGGACTTGCAGGTTCTAACTCCCGGACATTTCCTTATCGGATCGGCTCTAAACACAACGCCAGAGAAGGATTTCACTGAGTTTAAGGAAAACTCATTGACGCGGTGGCAGTTAATGCAGAAAATAATGCAAGATTTCTGGAAAATATGGAAAACTGAATATCTAGCACGACTACAGCAACGACCGAAGTGGCTGAACCCCTCAACGAATCTAAAAATCGGCGAATTGGTATTAATTAAGGACGATCAATCGCCTCCAACATTATGGCCTTTGGGACGAATCACCGAAACAAAACCTGGAGCGGATGGACTAATACGCGTAGTTACAGTGAAAACAGCCAAGGGGACCTATGTCCGACCAATCGCCAAGGTATGCAAACTACCAATCGAACCATGAAATATCACAGTACTCCTATACTATTTAGAGATTTTAAGTTAGTATATACACATAAGTCTTTCCTACAAAATATGTTCCAACACAATCCAACGCACTTGCATTTTTTTATCTTTTCATGATCATCATCACCCTCGCGCCGCGGGGGGCAGGATGTTGCGAATAGCAACATGAAAGACCACATCAAACAACAAAGTCATCGTCATACGATGCCACCAGACACCGTCTCATGTCAACAATAAAGAACACAATATTATGTTGTAGCTTTGACCCATCAACCCAAAAGCAAAGCTGCAGTTCCGACCCATTGCCATTAACCCAAATCAACACAATATTAAGTTGCAGTTCCGACCCACTGCCACTAACCCAAATTCAATATGACACTAAGTTGCAGACCGAAACCGATCACTACGAGCGCATGTCATAATCAGAACAACGGATCGAGTTGCATCGTGGCCCACTGCCATCACTTTGGGAACCATATGCAGCGCCCAAACAAACAATTAAATAATCAATTTGTCGCCCACTTGACACAATTGTTTCATTTATAAGGGCCAAACATAGAAGGCAGGCGACAGAAGAAGTTAGATACCAGATGGCAAGTTTGTACTCAATAATTGCTATCGTCGGCGCTATTGGCGGCGGCGCATTCATAGTGAATGAAATATGGAAGGCGCTGACATGGTATAAGGTGCTTAATACCATTAAACTATACAACGTATGGGACTGGTGGTGACTGGTGATAAGGAGAAGCTGTATAAAAGGGCGGACGCAGAAACATAGCGGCACAGTCCACTTTTAACCGAAGACGCAGCGGAACAACCTTTAATTAACAGTTGTCTTAAATAATTAAATATTATAACGTAGTAAACAACATTTGTAGTTTTATTTACTTGTACGAACTCCGCTCAATTCCGTTAAAGCAAGTTGCCGTGGCGCATCAGCTTTTTTATATTGATTGAGATTTATGAATATTATGGCGAGTTGAATGAAGCAAAGTCAAAATAAATGGAATGGAATGGTATAATGTATAGCGTAGAAAAGGAAATTTGTTTTTTTTCTGCATACTTAAAGGATTAAAACGCAATTATATATAGCCTACTGCACGCAGAGTTGTTTAAAGAATATTTTAGTGAAGGTTTCATCAAAATCCGTTCAGTAGTTTCTGAGAACACTGCGAACATAATTTTATCAGTTACGTCTTTATATAATAGTATAGAGCCTCGGTTCTTAAACTGTGTTCCGCGGAACCCTGGGGTTCCGTGGAACAGTTTTAAGGGTTCCGCGACTTTCTTGAATTTAAATCGAATCGAAACTCGCTAAATTTTAAGGATTTCAGTCGGCAAATTCACCGATGCCGACAATCTTTTTTAAAATCGAATCGAAACTCGCTAAATTTTATTATGTTCAGTCGGCAAATTCAGCGATGCCGACAATCTTTTTTTAAATCGAATCGAAACTCGCTACATTTTAAGGATTTCAGTCGGCAAATTCACCGATGCCGACAATCTTTTTTAAAATCGAATCGAAACTCGCTAAATTTTAAGGATTTCAGTCGGCAAATTCACCGATGCCGACAATCTTTTTTTAAATCGAATCGAAACTCGCTAAATTGTAATGTGTTCAGTCGGCAAATTCAGCGATGCCGACATTCTTTTTTTAAATCGAATCGAAACTCGCTAAATTTTAATCTGTTCAGTCGGCAAATTCAGCGATGCCGACAATCTTTTTTAAAATCGAATCGAAACTCGCTAAATTTTAAGGATTTCAGTCGGCAAATTCACCGATGCCGACAATCTTTTTTAAAATCGAATCGTAACTGGCTAAATTTTAAGGATTTCAGTCGGCAAATTCACAGAAGATGCCGACAATCTTTTTTAAAATATCGAAACACGCTAAATTTTAATTATTTCAGTCGGCAAATTCAGCTAAGCCGACAATCTTTTTTAAAAGCGAATCGAAACTCGTTAAATTTTAAGGATTTCAGTCGGCAAATTCACCGATGCTGACCGTCATTTTTAAAATCGAAACTCGGAAAATGTACATACAGTCAACAAAATATAAATTCGCATTTCCGAAAGGTGGAACCTTTGAAAATGCCGTCTTGTATACATTTACGAGTTTGAAAACATATATCTAATGAAAATCCAAACTCACTTCTTATTTTTTAACATTTTGTTCCGAGTCAAATTTAAAAATTTTTTTAATTTTTTTTTTGAAATTTTTTGATTTTTTTTTTTTGAAATGTTTAGAATGTTTTTTTTTTTAGCTGCTCAAGTTAAAATGTTACTTTCTTGATTTGCCGACTCTTAAAAAAGAGTTTTTAGAAAGATTATTTATTGATTTTAATAAAGTTCAATATTGCACAGATCTATTACAAATATTCGGCTTAATAAAGCAGCTTTTTTATATGTACATTTTCTTTTACAATTCTCACGACGACGTGCAGCAAGCAAGAAAACCTATAAAATCCGCAATGCTTTTGATGCGGGCGAGAACTGTCATTGTGTTCGAGAAAAATTCGATTTGAACGTTTTCAACGATTACAGTGAAACTCATTCACATCACCCACACGGGGAACTGTTAACATTCCGGATTTGACGATAATGAAATATTTTTTTTCGTGAACAATCCCCTCCGGCCGATTCCACGATAGGGGTGTATATTAAATTTGCTCCCTTTTGTCACAACGCATCGCTGTGAAGCAGGCAAAGACTAAATACAGATCGAGATTGGACGCTGTCCCAGATATGCGAATACATAAATCAAACAATGAAACAGTTTCATTCTTCACACTAGTCTTGAAAAAATATCATAAAAAATTGATTTTGAAATGTGTTATTTTTCATTTTTTATAGTTGGGGTTCCGAAATATATTTGGACCTTGTTTAGGGTTCCACAGCTTAATAAGTTTGAGAACCGCTGGTATAGAGTATAGATTGGCAATTCATCTAAAATAATGAAGTTTGATATTAAGCTTATTAAATTAATATAAAGTTGTTCTGTTTTGTTTTTTTTTTAAATCATAATATAGATGGAGGTGAACATGTTTAGAGCTGAACAATTTTATAATAAACTTACGTTGTTTTGTTTTTAAATAAATATATACGATATTGAATTAAAAGTTTAATACAAACTTGCTTTTGTTTTAATGATTTATTAGGAAACTTTACAGGAAAAATTAATAAAAACCTTGTTCTAATAATAATCTACATTGTCTACGTTGTTAACATGGACATGTCGACAATTGAGAATTGTTTACGTTGAGTTGTCTACACGTAGACAATCGTGTAGTCTACATTTTTAGTCTACATGGCACAACACTGGCGCTATTGCCTAACGCCGATTATTATGCACCAGTTAACCTCCTTTACTGAGTGAGGAGGCGAGGAGTAACAACGATTCTCGCTAATTGGGATTGACCCTGACAATTTCTGTTGGGAAATTTTGTCGAATTTCAGTCTATGAATTATTGTTTGAAAGAATATAACATTAACAACAACAGCTTTACTTTTGGCACGTCATTCTACGAACTTATAAACATATTGAATAAGGTACTTGGTACCTACTCAATTTTAACTTTCTTATAGGTACATTACAAAGGAAGCCATTTCTGTTCGGTCAAAATATCGTTAAGAATATAGTTTCTCCAAGGAAGCTATAAACTGAAAATGCCCACATCTACTAACAAAATAATGGCTGAGACGACAACACTATATGCAAAAAAACGTTCATTTTAATAGGAGTAGCTATAGACAGAGTAAGTGAGGAATGCCGTCGAAAACTAAATAGGTTTTCTTATGGGAAAGTAGACCATCCACAATATTGCTACCAATTTTATATCATTTCTCCAAGGACATTTAAAAAAAAACTTCAACTTTGCAGGTTAATATAGCTAAATATCATAAACTGAACACTTCACACGTGATATTACACCACCCGCTCTTCGTATGTAAGCAGTAGCACCTGCACCCATATAAACAAACTAAGCACCTCTCATTTAAGCTCTCACTACTCCACATGTGGCACTAAGTGATTTTTACGATGAAAGTACCGTACGTGGTCTACAATTTTATATTTCTCAGTTCTTATAAAATCTATATCCAAATGGTGTTACAAACTGAGGAACCATAGTCCCTGAACGAAAAAGAAACTTTGTTGAATGTTCCCGAATTGAAATTGAAACCATGAGATTGGCTGAACACAACTGAATAATATTCTCTTGTTATGTTACGGTTGGGTCTACTGGTTGGAATAAGAGTATCAACATTTTATTTCCCACTTCAACTTTTTGAAAAAGTGCTTTCTTAAACCCTGCCGATTGATTTATTTCTACGAGTAATTTCGCACAAACATTATTCCCTCTCAGCCCTAAGGCGATAAACATTTCAATAAATTGTCTAAGTAATTTAATTTGAAGCGCACATATCTACCAAGTTGAAATATATTATTCATAACTCTCGCTTCCATTACCCACCTTGGAAAAGAAAAGTCGAACCATCCATCCCCTTGTAGTAAATTCCAGTGCTCACCCTCAACAGCAAACTTTCTTTTGCATATTCGGAAATTACATGAAATGTTCCCAAACACCACAGAAGCAGCATCTCCTCCCTGGGATTTTTTGCAATTTCCAAGGGGAAATAAAAGAGGCTCTTCTACATCTTGTAAGGCTCATAAAAATTCAGCCCGATTTGGGGTGTAGACGAAAAGTGTGTCACCGGAAGTTGGTTGGGCTGCGTGACCAAATAACTCATCTAGCTCATGGAATTCGGAATGCCATCGCACTTTGGTGAATGACACTTTATGTCGTCATTTCACAAGGCGAACAAACGTGTTTGCTGTTTTTTTTTTTTTTTTTTTTTTTGTTATCACCCTTAAATCATCATCATACCACATTGGAGGGATGAATGAAGAATTTTTTGAACGAAATCGCTTTAATGCTCGTAAAACGAAACTGCTGGGATGTGTGAGGGGGCATTTTAGTGACCTTGTTCTTTTTACCAGAAATTCTTTTGAACCACCACAATGGCGGTGAATCATTAGAAACGATAGCGAATACCCATTCATTATGATAGCGACTGGGGTGGCATTTGAATGAATTGGCATATTTATCAGAAATGCTATGTCAGTTTATTGAATTTTGTCGAAATATTATTGATGGACATGCAAATATGAGCTTTCGCAAATGGTGAGATTGCAAAAAACGAGATCGAATGGGACGCTTTGGACTACCAATAATTTTAATGTCAATTACAATGACCCCATGTACAAACACTGGTAGGTACAATCATTTTCAGCAAGTTACAATTTGTTACTATGGACAGCTTCAATCAAGCGTTTGAATAAACACCGAAAAAGCAAACTATGTAATTCCCTATGATTCGGCCGCGAAAGTTCAATGTACATATATACAGAAATTGGGTTGACATGGTACATTGTACCTACTGCAAACTGAGCGGTTTGAGCTCCGGTGGTTCGGTTATTCAAGTTCCCAACTCGGTACCCATCAAGCATTTATATCAGGTTAGTGATATTCAAATTCTGTCAACTGAATAATTTTACAAATTCTCGAAAAAAATCGTTTACTAAATTTCCATTGCTTGACATTAGATTTACAAAATACTTCTAGCCTATCACACATTGGGTTTTAACATCAAAGTAGGATTACAGCATTTTTCCCGAAAACACTTACCTTTTGCAGTGGGTTACCCCTCAAAGCGCTCACATCTTTCAACATTAGAAAAGCCTCAAATTAACTCTACAGCCCTTTTTATAATTGTCGAAGAACCCATGATTGCATACACCGTGAGTCACTTCCAAAAAAATTGTTGTTGTTGTTGTTAAACTAGTTGAAATAGTGATGTGCCGTTGTACACACTAGTCTTTAACATATTCGAAGTTGGGGAAGTGCGAAGTGCGAAGTAAAGTGATCAACTAAGTCGTTTTTTTTTTTTTAAATATTTCTCTCGGGAAAGGCGAACCTATAACGCTTCAACAGTGCACCGAAATACCTTCAGATACATAAGTAACTTGTGGTTTTCAGAAAAAATGTCTTAGAGACAAGTTACAAACTTTGCTTGTCCTGTAGTTAAAAAAAGAAATGTCCTCGTGATCTGGTAGTTTCAATAAATAATAAAGAACAAGAAACCGATAAGCCGGCAATAAATCCGGTTGGAATTATATAAACTAACTGCAATTGAGTAATCTTTAATACTCTATTCATATATATCTCGTCCTCGAAACGACGAAGAATACTTTCTACATAACTTTTAGTGTTCAAGTCGAGCTAATATTTAACAAAAAATACCAGAAAATTAAGGAACTAATAAGAGAGGACAACGTAGGTGCCATAAATGTAATAAAATAGACAATTTTTATATATTTTCTCTACAAAATGGCTCATAAGCAAGCAATCGTGCGATACGTACAAGGAAAACATATGCTGGGAGCATAAAGTTGAGCTTTGCAATAAATGTTCAAGATGGACTATTTTTATACCCTCCACAGGAAGGTATATTCACTTTGTCATTACATTTGTAACGCCAAGAAGGATTCACCAGAGACCCTATAAAGTATATTCTGAATCACGATCACATTCTGAATCGATTTAGCCATGTCCGTCTGTCTGTCTGTCTGTCCGTCTGTCTGCCTGTCTGTCTGTCCGTCTGTCTGTCTGTTGAAAAAACGATAGCGTCCAAACGAATCAACCTAGGTGAATGAAATTTTCTGAGAGGACTTATTTTTACCGTCATCAGGTTGGTATTGAAAATGGACTATGTCGGTCAAGTAGTTCTGGTACCTCCTATACCAAACCAATATGGCATGGCAAACATTTTGCATGACTTTTATGCAGTGGAGGGTATCAAGCATCGGCCAGGCCGATGATAACACTTTTACTTGTTTTTTTTTGCGAATTGAAATTTTGAAGAGAAATTTTCATGCATGTCCTTTTTCAGGACATTCAAGAGAGGTGTAATTTGTGTTTTTCAGGGGATCGAACTTGGGACCCCTCGCACAATAGTCCAGCACACCAACCACTGCGCCTACAAAATATTCACAAAAACGAAGGATTTCACACAACAACATACATTTTTTATATTGTTGCTTAATTTTTTTGGATAACATAATCTAAACCGCATCAAGGACCGTAATTTTTTGATATTATATACAAACCAACACCCTCAGAGAACACACCACTTATTTTCGTTATGTCTGTATGTCTCTCTAAACCACGCAACGACTTGTGAAAAGCCGTACCCAATTTTTATGAAACCACAACTTTTCCTTTATAGCAGCACAAGTGGAAAACATGTCTCCCCAAAGCCACCAGATATCTCGTTAACAACCATTTTTACACATTTCATTTGCAGCAAGCGGCACCACCAGCACTGCCACCACCATCACCAATAGCAACATAAAAACAACTTCACACAAACTGTGGGTTCAGCGAATAGCCAGAAGGCATGTATGGTGCTGGTTGGCACAGATAGTATGTCCTTCCTGAAACATTTTCGAAGCAAAAATGACCATCCTTCTGGAAGACTGAACAATGAACATTTCCTTGTAACGTATACTTAAAAAAAAAATCATTTTCTTACATGTTCCCGTTTTGACAAACCGTATCCTACTCTGTCGGTTTTTTTTTTTTTACTTGGCTTTATGAATTTCCTTTTCCTTACTCCCTCTCAGCGTTGTCGTATCTATTCCCTGATCTATTACGGGGAACAGAATTTTTAAAAATAGGAAATATGTGAAACGGAAGTGATAATGAGAAAAATAAAAGAAATAAATATTTGATTTAATTTCGTTTTGCCTCACTCAGGTCGGTAAAGGAAATTTGAAAACATCTGCTGTTGATGGCCCAGCTGAGTCCAGTACACAGCAGGAACACTTACGAGTAGAGTGAATAATTTTGATTGCCACATATCCAGAGAATACACAAAGTGAAGTACGAATGTGTGCTAAATAAATGTCATTAAGTTGAAAATTCCATCCTTTGGCAACAAAAAGGACGAAACGTAGTAAATTTGCATGTGTATGCCGAGCATGAGAAGAATTTTTGATTGCATTTTAAATATTTATAGGGATGATTGGATGATGCTGATGTTGAGTTGATGTCAATGGCAACAGTGATGAAAGATGATGCACTTGTGATTGCCGTAAGCCGAATGCTGATGCATGTCGGAAATCGAATCTTCATTCGCAATGACATTTTTAAGTAGATGTAAGCTTATACGTTTTCCGTGATTTATTATTCCTGGGTTTGCAGGCAATTACCATCGTTCTGCAGAAATTGTATTACGAAAAGAGCATAGTTGATATGAAGGACATTGGTACGAATATGCTGAGTGAGATGCTTGTTAAGAGATTTTATAAGATGTTTTGCAAATTAAGACGAACTTAATAAATTTTAATGAAGGATAAAAATACGTTAATCTATGTAGGTACCATTTTGTACCAATTGGAATTTCTTCGGAAATTAAGGCTTGACATGCAATTATTTTCTTCTCACAGCTCTAAAACATCAATTCTTTGAACAGAGAGCAGAGAAATTCGATGAACTATTACAAAAGACTCGTTCTCTAAGAAATTCCAGGTAGTAATGGGAATTAACTGTTTGTGGAAGAACGTTGGGGCCTACTAAAGTGTTTCCAAACATTTACGCTAAGCCTCCTTTGAAATAAGCACACACATAAATGTTTGTGAATTGCGCTTCGTCAGTCCACATAATGTTCTTGAGGAAGTTCCCGTCTTCTGCCTGTTTGCAAAATAGCCACTGGAAAAATTCCACCCTTCTTTGCGCAGCTCCTGGTGGTAAATCTTGTACCGGTGCTAAATGGAAAGGGTGTAATCTATTACTCTGTAGACCTCAGTGAATCCTGGTTCTGGGAAGTTCCAACTGCACAGCTAGTCTGCAGACCTGACTAAAAGCTGAACTTTCACTGTACGCAAAACCCCGCCCTCAATTTCTGCCGCCGCTGCGTTTGAATGTCGTTCCTTTTTATTTCGAGGAGCTCACCCGGTATCAGCAAGACGCTGATCCGCATCAGCGAATACCCGGCTGTACTATTATGGTGTATTATACGATTTGGGTATCGGCGATAGTACTCCTACCTTGCCAACGAAGAGTTTCCATTGCAGAACCCCTATACAAACACTATTTTCGCGTGTTGACGTTTCGAATACATTTTGTGGAGATCAACTTATCAATGTTAACCTTTTTTTTCTATTCGACAATAAATTAACTGTTAACCATTGCTCATAGAGATAAGTTAGTTTATTATTCGCACTTAATTTTGTTTGACAATTTTCGACAAAAATGGCTTTTACTACAACTTTTGTTGATCGTGCGTAAAAAAGTTGCTTTATTAAACATTTAATTAAAAAAATGAAAAAGCATTTTAACAAGTAAAAAATTCTAACAACAAATTTTCAAAATTTTGAGTTTAAGGAGCCATAACTTTTTTGAATGCGCTTCTAAATTGTCTTTTCAAAATGTACAAAACTAATTTTGTATCTTAGTTTAGAAGTTATAGCGTTTTAAGTGGTAACACCTCCAAATTAGAGGCTATAACGGTAAATACGATGAAAATACACCCCCCCTGCCAAACAATTTTTTGTTCGGCAGAACTTCAGGAATCTTCCCTTAACGGAATATACTTCTTAATTGGAACACCCTGTATTTAAAGATTTTGAGCTATTAAGACAATTTAAAATATATAGAACCCGATCAAATCCTTTTGAAGAACTTGATGGCAAAGAGTTTTATTCTAGGTATAGATTTGATAAGATCTCTGTGCAATTTATGATCGCCAATCTTAATATCCAAGAGCCTGTAACAAATCACTACTGGCTTCCCATTCCTCCATCATTCCAAGTTCTATTTATACTCTTCATTTTTTGGGAGAAATGTCCATCAAGTTGATATTGGTAAACAAGTAGACAATTTGACATAGGAGCGTATTCTTCATTTACAAATTTCAGCTTTACATACATGGAATGTCACAAGCAATAGTCCGAAAAATTATAAAAAAACATATCTAAACATATCATCTGTTGTAGAATACAACGAGACAAAACTGATTTTTTTTTTAGAATCGCAAGGTTCCCTAGGGTTATAGGAGCCATTGATTGAACCAACATTCACATAAAGCGGCAAGCAAAAAGTGTAGGACCTGTAATGGCCGGACATTACATTAACCGAAAAGGTAACTAAACACTTATAGTATTCTTTTAACACAGAATACTATTCCCTTAATGTTCAAATTGTAACCGACGCAAACTGCAAAATAATTGACATCATTGCTAGCTCCCGTGGCTCCCTTCAATTTGTTGTCCTTTCACTATTTGTGTCAGTTTATGAAAATTTGTTGAAATAGAAATCAACAAACTGAGTTTGGTTTCTCCAAATCAAACTACACTAAAGTTGGTACTAGTTGTAGGATTGTAAAAAAAGCACAGTTCACAGTTTTCTTTAAAACTTGAACAGAGTTCATTCTGTAGTTTAAGTTAAACGACTGTATTCCGCCGTTTAAACCTCATATCACTTGACACAGTGACAATTCAATTTCAAAGCTACAGATTGCCAAAAGAAATCACAAGGAACGATTTTGGAAAAGTCATATAACAGTTAAGTACAGTAAAACCCCTTTAATTCGGAATTCTTTAATTCGGAAAACTCGTTTATTCGAAAAAAAAAAAGAGAGTTGGTTTTCAATTTTTTTATGTAAAAATTAAATTAAATTAGAAAAAATTAAATAACGCAATGATTGAAAACGTATAGGTAGCACCATCAAAATGTCTATTGGGGGAGTCCCCATTTATTTAGAAGTCGGGAAAAACCATAAAAAAAAATTATATTGGGGGAATCCCGGTAATCCACATTTAGATGTTGTTTGGGAAAACACCAGTACCATTGACATAGTAACAAAAATTAATTAGAATAAATTGTATGTATTATTTCCAATCTTTTGCGTTATTAAAATAATTTTAGGTTTAATGTTCTTGCATTTTTTCATCAATAGGAAAGCGTTTGAGTTCATAAAAAAATTCTCTCATTAATTCGGAAAATTCGTTTATTTTATTACGTTCGTTTATTATTATTATACATTCCGAATTAACGAGGTTTTAATGTACTGTACACTACTGCCAAATTCTATTCATTAAATTTAGTTAAACTGAGTTCAATTGATTATTATTGAGTTAAACTGAGTTCAGGGGTGGGATTCTGTAAAAAACTAAACGAAAACCGCTTTCGTTTTCACTAAACCTGTCTCTATCATAATCTGCGGCAATAGACATAGACTGCTATTGTCGAAACGATATCGTTCAATCGTTTTCATTTTACATAATCTGTCCCCTGATTATATTGTGAAATCGGACGCGGTTACCTCCCCGTCCTTCCTTGGGAGATAAGATAGAAGTTCTCGAGCATTTCTTTTCCACTTTGTACTCTCTCCTCTTCTTTCGCTTTCCATGAACGAAATAATCATGGTCCGTCCAAAGTCAATTTAAAGCAGGCCTCTCATTTCTTTTTTCTCTTGGATTTGTTTTGGCATGAAATAAAGTGTGCTGAGCGGCTGCAGGAAATAAGGCCCCAAAAGCGAAAATGAAATAATACACCAATTTCAAATATGAAATAAGGCCCCACTGAGATGAAATAAGGCCCCAAACAAAAATGAAATAAGGCTCCAAATCTTGACAGTAAACCAATGCAGGGGGGCAGCATGTCCCCCCCATACGTTATCGATTTTTGTTTGGGGTCTTATTTCATTTCTTCTTTTGGGGCCTTATTTCATAATGAAATGATACTCCAATTTTCATTAGGAAATAGAGCCCCAAAAAAGGAAATAACACCCCAAATTGTATTAAAAATCGTTGTTGTTGTTTCCTGTATAATTTTTTGGGGCCTTATTTCATTTTTTTATTTTTTTTTTTTTTGGGCCTCATTTCATTGGGGTCTTATTTCGCAGAGCCGTGCTGAGCAGGTGGTATATGGTGACGGTGCAAGAACAACCCCCCGTCCGACGAGCCGAGCGACCCCAAGCGTGCCGTGCCCTCCTTACCTAAATTGATGTTGCTCCTGTGGCTTGATCCTCGCAAAAAGCGCACATTTTGCGTTATCAAAACAGAACTAAATTTTGGAAAAACAGATTTTAAAACACTGAGTTTTGCATAAGGAATTATGATCCAATCAATTATGACTCCAACCTGCACTTTTTGAGTGTACCGTAGGTACACTTTGTTAAATAGACAATTTGGAAAGACAGCATTTCTTTTCTGAGGTTAAACCATTTTCAGGAGAACCTTCTTTTTATTGACACAATAATAATGCGAGAGATAAATACTTGCCTACGAGAAACTACCAAGGCAATGAATCATTGTCATTATAAGCCAAATCTTTTATCATTCCCCAGATTCTTATTAAAATCCGAATCTCTCACTAGAATACTGATATGAGATTACAACCTGTTATGTGTAGTTACTCCAATTTGATTAGAAATTGTTCTTAACACAAATTATTTACGTATGAAATACATAATATATGAGATACCTACATTATTTGGGTATACTTTGTCATTAACATTCTGGAGTTTATTAAATTTGAATTTGAAAAGGCAGCCCATTTTGTATACAATAAAATAAAGTACACGCTATTGTCATGCCATAACGAATATCACAAGGACATTCGATTACGATTTACTTTAAGGGACTCAACAAAATGGATAGTTGATTACAAATACTAGGTATTGTGCGTCACAGTCATTACATAATTCTTTACATATCTACTATTTTCCTTTTTTTGTTTTCCTTTTCTGTTCGGGTGTTGTTAAAAAATGATTTATTAAAAAAAAATTCTGACTCCAATCAAACAAGGTTCTAAACTTTAGTCCTTTGTTTGCTTTTTTAATTCGATTAAAAAATATTAGTCCAATTTTACAGCTTCTGGGAATATTTGTCGACATTTCAAAATTAAATTCCAAATGGTTAATTATTAATTAGTTGATTAAACATTTGTGGAGCCTTAATTCAGCTGATGATGAAAAAAAAAATCCAATTTTAGATTAATTTGTACTTACTTGGGAGATTAGAGGTAAATCTAATTAATCCCTATCCTTTTAGATGATAAAAAGATGCTGCTTTTTTTATCTCTTTTTGTGTGAAATTTGTTCATCAATTTTAGTCGCATCAGCGAAACCATTTCTTAAACAATATCTAAGGATATAAGACAAAGAAAGAAGTTTCTGCATCAAACGAAATGGGAACAAAAGGAGAATCATGTTTGATGTCCGATGGACCATTAGGTCGGTTTGTTTGAAGTTTATGGAGCGTATCTATTAGCAGTTGGTTTTAGTATCCGTTTCTCGTTTACATTCAAAAAAGTTTGGAGAAAGAAAAAAGCTAACGACTTTGCTTGTATGGCATATGGCATATCTAATGAAGGAGAATGCATTTCGGGGATGTAAAACGATTTTCCACTGATTCTTCTGGAAGTAGGTGTAGGCACGTATCCTCTGTTTAAAAAACAAAAAAGCCCTGGATGTATATTCTAGTAATTATTTCCCATTTCTTCTTTTTTTTGTTTTTTGTCAGCTTCATTTCAATTTCAACCACGAAGGAAATATGAATGCCAAAAATACCCTCATTTGTACGACATGGCGTAAATTATTCTCTCAACACTGAAATCACAATGCAGACCATAAACTACTGCATTATGTTGGATCAGAACAAGAGTGTAAATATTTAAAAAAGAGGAAAATCGGAAAAAAAATATTGGCATTAAACAGGAAAATTAAATTAAACATTTTTTTCATCATTTAGTTGTATTTATAGTACCTACATGGAAACGAAATCCACGAACGGTAACAGAGAATTATGCAAAATGTGTTTTTGGTCGACTCCCTATAAAATTGAATACGTGTTTAGATGCCTGACCGTAGTGGCCTTGCACAGATTTATTACTCTATTAATCTTAAGTTCACGTAATTTTGTTATCTTTTATCAATGTTTAAAGTCCTAATTTCGTTAAATTAATTGCATATAATTTGTATGTTTTGCTTGGATGGAACTTCTAATTTTGTTAAACCAGTAGGTACTGTCGTCAAAAGATATCTAACAATTAGAATTTACAAAGAGACTTGGAGAAATGTTGCAAGCTAAACCATTGAATTGGATGCGGTAGAAGTAATTATTCTGTATACTATAATGAAAAGCCAGTGGCGTAGATAGGGGGGAACAAGGAATCGACTCTCCCATTCTACAGCTTAACCAGTTATGAGCACAACTCGACTTACTTGAACACTTACATTCAAACATAGATTTCAAATCTGTTTTTCTTTTGAAAAAAAAAATTCAAAATCTGTTAACATTGAGACCGAAAACCAAAGAATAACACTGAACTGTTTAATTTCAGGACTTCTGTATCATGGACCTTGGAGAGAGATTTACTAATCAAGAACATATTATATTCGAAGGATTATCGGTGGGTTTTAAGCATGTTTCATTACAAATTAGCAAAGCTGCTTATGAATTTATTAAAACTGTCGAGTCTTATCAAAAATGTATTTTTTGTCGAAAAAACGTGGAAAATATATTTGAGCTCTAGAGTCGATATTAAGCCTAACAAGTAAAAGTGTGTTATCATCGGCCTGGCTGATGCTTTGATACCCTCCACTGCATACAAGTCATGCAAAATGTTACGCATGCGAGTTATTACATACACAATACTTGGGTCAAATATTGGTTTTGTATGTGGGCTTCCAGAACTACTCGACGGATATAGACCATTTTCAATAGTAACCTGACTACGGTAAAAAGTAGTCCTCTCAGAAAATTTCGATTTGTTTTGACACTATCGTCTTTTGAACATTTGAAGAGACAGACAGAAAGGCGGACAGACAAACATGCCCAAATCGATTCAGATTTTGACCTTAATTCCTTCTTGGCGTTACAGATAGATAGATAGATAGATAGATACATTTTATTTCATATAATATTATAAAGTATAATTCAAGTACAATAATATTCATTAAAATGATAAAATTATATGAAAAGTTGAGACATTCTATATTTTACTAACAAAAGTAGTGAAAATAGTTTTGAATGCCACTTCAAACAATTAATGAAATTTAAATTTAAGTTTATGATGGGGTGGCCATAAACATCAAAGTTGTGAAATTCAATAAAAAAAAAAAAGAAAACAGGATGAAGAAAAAAAAAACTAAATTAAATTCATAAATAATGATCAAAGAAAACAAAGAAAATAAAGAAATTTAAGTAAGAGTTAAATCGGAATGTCGAAAGTAAGAGAGTCTAAGCTAGCGTAGTTGAGATTTAAAAGCCAATTTTTCACACATTTTAAAAACATTCCAGGTGTTGTTATTGCTTTGATAGACTGTGGAAGTTTATTAAATAGCCGAAAAGACAAAACGGAATAAAAATTACGGTATGCAGTAGTACGAGCAAATGGAACAGATACCAAACACGAAAAGTTTCCACGTAAATTGTAATTAGAAATTAATCGAAAATTTCGATTACCAGATTTCATGGAGAATGACTTCAATACTTTAAAACAATATAGATGGCGAACAAGAAGGATTTTTAGGTCACAGAACAAAGGAAAACTAGGATATCTAACAGGCTTTTGACATAATTTTCTTAATATATGCTTCTGTAAAACGAATAGAGGTTGTATTTTGTAACGATAAGCACCTCCCCAACAAGAAATTCCATATTGCAGCTTGGAGTGAAAAATACCATAGTAGATTTTCTTTAGAAGAATTGTAGAGCAGACATTTCGCAAATAATAAAAGTATCTCAGAGTGGAACGTAAATAGTTCCTCAAAGATTCCGTGTGGTTCGTAAAACTCATATGGGAATCGATAATAAGCCCTAGATACTTATATTCATCTACTGCCTCGATAAGAAAACAGTTATCGCTACAACTAAGAGTACTACAAAATGTGGGAGTAGTAGGTTTATGCGTACAGTTGCAATTGGTAAATCTGAATTTTTGACACTCAGGTGCATGGAAGTGGAAATTGGCCCCTAAACTTTTTACCGATGACAGAGTAAAATACATTATTTTAGTTTTGGAGCTTATTAACAACTTATGATTCTCAAACCAGATTCTCAACAAATTCAAGTCCCAATTGATGTCAGCAACGAGTTCCAAAGGACAATTCTGACCATATGAAAATGTAGGTAATAATGACAAAGTGAATATACCGGATATACCTTCCTGCGGAGGTAGGTATAGGTGCACAAATTATGGAAAGGTATCTACGCCACTGCAAACCGCCACATCTATTATAAGTTCATACCATATTAAAAATAAATAAATATTTCAACGCAACAGACTTGCATTCGAGTGTAAAAATGTAGTTGCATATTTAGTTCACAGTGACTTTTAAAAATGTAATTTTAAAATATACTCTATTTTAGCCGCCACGGATCTTGTGGAGTACCATATCTTTTTACCCTAAATTTTAACTATTTGGTTCCATTACGTAAACATAGCCCAAATTTAAGATGTATTTGGTAAAGTTTCCTGGCGCAATTAGTCAAATCTTGCAAAGGGGGTTAGCTTCTAGGCAACAACAAACATTAACTGAATATATATGCTTTTTACCATTTTACCATTAGAACCAAAATACCATTTTCAATATTTTTCCGAATAAAAAACCACAGCAGCATAATGCCCCGTTCACAATGCGGACGTGATAACTAGACGAAAGCGAGGCGAGAATAGCTCTCGCCTCGTTCTCGCTTTAACCTCGTTCGGCAATTCACAATGAAACGTGGTACGTCGGCGAGTTTTTCTGACAACGACTAGAGGGACCACTGAAACTACAAAACCATATTGCCACTTCGATTTTTTTTACAAAACAGAGCTGCACTTTTATTGCTTTTTTAGCACTATTGCATGCAGTTTGAATATTCTAAAAACAACCAATTCGCAGTTTTCAGGCGTCGCTATCATCATATAACTATCAGTAAAATGCAACCGAAAAAAATTTTGTTGCTTTTTTTGAGCACTTAAACTATGACTGAACTCAATCTTGGTCTTAAAATGTTGCTTATGAATTATAAAGTTAGTTAAAAAAGAATTAAGCAATTGTTGTCTAAGGTTGAAAACTCACCGGATAAAGCAAAACGTGTTTTTTTGTTTCGTGAAACAAGAGCACATTGTTTCTTATGAGGCAACACACACCAAAGCAAATGAAACAAAAAAGATGTTTTTGTTTTTAAGTGTTTCGGTGGTGGTTGTCGAAAATACATGCCATTGTGTACAAGCATAACACACACCGAATGCAACAAAACTGTTTCGAACCAGCGTCGTTGACGATAATTGCCTACTTTCTTAGAGCGCAACACACACCAAAGAAAACATAACATAAAAACCAAAGCAAAACAGAAAAACATGTTTCGTTGCCGATAGTTAACCTGTTGTTTTTACGAAACAAAATTTACATGTCTTTGTTTTTAAAATGTAAATAAGATTTGCACAACTTCATTGTCTGAGTCCGACCAACACTAAATTCCACACCAAACGAAACAAGAAAACAAAACGTTTTGTTTTGCTACATTCTGTTTCGCTTGGTGTGTGTTCAAATATAAAAAGATTTTTTTTCGAATCAAAAACGTGTTGTTTAATCTAGTCTACATTTTCTAGAAAATTAATTAATTAATTTTTCCTACGTATACAACTTTTTCTGTTGAACTTCTTAGTCAATTCCAGAACAGGTTCCAATGAATTCCTATGAAAAGCTTACAGTCTTACATCCTAATAAAACTTGCTCAAGAAAATGACCCCCAATAACCAAGAAATCAAAAAGAAACACACTCAAAACATATATATTTTCGGGGCAATGTTTGTTTAAATAAATACGAAATTCCCCTTTTCACCGTCATTCATTATTATGGGAAAATAAGTTCTAACATTATCGCTGACTTATTTAAAAATTTCTCAGAATAATCAAACCGTATCAAAATAAAAAATACAAGTGGCAACCTTAAGTACATTTCTATGAAAATGGCGTCGCTTCCCACTCAGAGAGTAAATGTCATCGGTGTCTCGGGCGAGATTTTTCCAAATTTCCGAAATGGTCATTGTGTATTGCTAAATGCATTTCCTTTGATTGGAAATTATTTGACAACTCGCGCTAGACTCGATCTCGCTCTCGTCTCGCTCTCGCCTCGCTCTCTCGCTGTATTGTGAATTGGCCATAACATCCAAGCATGTAGCAAAAACTTTTGGAAAAAACAGTAGAAACTTCCACCAAGAATAATTCTTTGGATGTTGATCTTTGGTATGGTGGTCTCTACATTTTTCATGTTAGTCTACGTGTGTCGTGTGTTGCATTTTCAAAACCGAGCTCAACTTGTAATTGCCTTTTTCATGGCAAGAATACCGAAACCAGCCGCACATAAACCAATCGCTCAAAATTTTTGTAGAATTTCAATGAGTTATCATTTGGCAGAAAAACAATTCAAATAACAAAAACACTTCAGCTTGAATTATAGCGATTTTCAACGACACCATTCATTTATTGGCCAGACTGTTTGAAGCATAATTGTTTAAACATTTTCAAGGTATTCCTCTTAGAAAGAAAATTCTGTTTTGTCCTTAACCACCAACTTCACGGTGAATTTCTCAAGTGTCTGTCATCATTAGCATAGAGTATATAATTTGTATGTTATTAATTTGAGTTTACTCTTTAAGGAATATTTTCATGGGTTTTACACCTATGTGTGTCTGGAAAGCATCATTAAATAATAAAATCTGTCCTTCATTTTAAATTCCTTCATCGCGCCCATACTAACGTAAATTTTATAGCGAAATTCAACCTTAATCAAAATTCAAATCCTTCTAAATCAAGTAGCAATCCTTTCAAATCAACTGCCAAAACCATATCGTTGTTAAAAAGTTTAAAGAAACGCGAAAGCTTTAATATACGAGCAGATATAAATTCTGCTATAAATTCCTTCTCTGTGTATATAGACAAAATAGATAAAACCAGGATTTGGATCCTTATCCTCCATCGTTTTCTATATAGAAGTATTTCTGTCTCCCAACAAAAAAAAAATAAAAAATACAAATTTTAAATGTGTAAACTCACAAAGGGTGTTCGATGGGATATAGGGATTATTATTATCTTTCTTCTTCTTCTGAATTGATAAGTGGGAGGATGAAATTCTCATTAAAAAATTCAAAATGTTTATCCTAGTTTAAGCGGCGCAACGCGCAAGTTTCGAATTACTTAAAATATGTACATTGTTCGGATTGATGTAGCTGTGAATTCGCTAATCATGGAAACAGTACTTTGTAGAATTTATCGATTTTGCATACCTATTTATCTGTCTCAAAGTGTTAAAGAAAGTTGAAGTGAAAGTTATGGTGTTCGGAGTGCAGAAGGCATGAGTAAAAATGACAGAAATAGAAATTTCGTTGACGAGTACAGCAAAAAAAATGTTTATTCTATTTTTTTTTTCTCATTTTTCAAAAGAGTTTTAAGTTGCAAGTCCATTCCTTGATTCGTTTAGTACATTTTAAATGGCCCCTCTATATTAATGTACATTCCATTCTGGGTGAAGGTCTGTAGTAAAATTTTAAACAGCTTTCCAGTCAAAATTTAGGGCTCAGTTATTTAACTTAGGATGCAAAAGATCGACAATAGGATGGTTTGAATGCACGGAACGTCATTTTGTTGCAACCATAGATGGCCCAAGTTTATTAAATCTGTTTTTTTATTTAATTCACACAATGCCCTGCTAATTCAACAGCAGGATTACTGTGTTCGGTACTTAATTGGACTCTTTAATGCTCTCGATTTTCCACTACCAACCCTAAACTATCTATTGCAATCACCCATACAGTTAGAGGAGGTAGGTAGATAGGTAGAAGTGGCGGTTCATGCCTTTGAACTCAATTAGCACGATGTGCCGTTTTGTTACCACGCCCCGTGTGACCTACTTTGTATTGATTGTTAAGGATGTGGTCCGGTCGGTGCCTATAACCAACCTGTATAATTGAGAAAACGGATAAGATCCTGTATCCCTTTACCCGAGATGTCGCTAAGGTCGTCCAAGAATGGTTGGTTCAGTGCGCGCAGTCTGGCTCTTGATAGAGCTGGACATTTGCAGAGGAAATGAGAGAGAGAGAGAGTTTCTTTCTCGTTTATATTTCCGCAACTGCGGCAATAAGGGTTGTATGGGATACCTAGTTTGACCGCATGGTCTCCAATTGGCCAATGCCCCGTGGTTATTGCCGTGATTCTGGCGATATCTGGGCGGGTTCTGTTTAGTAGGTTCTTTGTTCTATTTTGATCATAGGTAGGACGTATCTTCCTTGATATCTATAAGGATAGCAATGCTTTGTTTCTGAGTTGTGTCACGCCCTAGTTGCGTGCAGGTTTCTCGGATGGCCATAATTCCGCCTGGAAAACGCTGGCAAAATCCAGTAAGCGGACTGAAATTGATATTTGCGGTGATTCTGAGTAGACACCGGCCCCTACACCACAGCTCATCTTAGATCCGTCGGTGTCTATATGACCGTGCAGTTAGAGGAGAGATTTTTGACTTGATCTAACGTTGCTTGCAGATCTTTGATCACGGTTTAAGTTTTCGCCGAACTCCTCCCATGACTTTTCTATGGATGTTTTAACAATTTTGAAGCTTCTCCCGCCTCTATGTACCGATTTCGAGAAGCGGAGTTCTATATACAGTCACACTTTGAAGGTCTTATTCTTCCTTCTGACGGCTTCTTGTATTGGGTGCACTTTAAGCTGGGCATTTCTTTTCTTTCCACTTTCCACTTGCCATACTGAACTACTTCATTCCACAAACATTTCTTGCAGAAGTAATTACTGCTGGTTGAAAATCGAACATTTGGAATTTTTTCAAGGCTTTCAGATATCTACGATATGCAAGTTCCTCCTCGACCTCATCTTTCTGTAACCCCTTCCATCCTATGATGAGTGTAATCACATTTTGAAGAAGGTGTTCATAATGGCCAAGTTTCTCCCCATGTTGTTACATCCATACCAACGTGAACCTTACACAGTTCATGTCAGGCCACAGTGGCTATCGCAAGTATCTGCACCGTTTTGGGCACGACAGTTCACCATCTTGCCCCGAATGCGTAAATGATGATGAAGACATAGAGCACGTAGTATTTTATTGCCCACGCTTCATGGCATGGAGAAATGTTGCAGTCTGAAGACAATTGGGCGAAATTATGTATGTAATTTTATAACCATCCTCCAAAATGAGCTTTGGAGAATAGAAAGTCTAAGAAAAGCCACAGCAGAAGACTCAGATGCCGCAGAAACTCGTGTGCTAGTCCATTACTATAGATCAAATTTGAAGTCATAAATATCAACTCTTCTGAAGTTTACGACATTGCCCGAAATTTGACACCGGCTTTTACCAACATTTTAACAATATCTTAAGTAAGTAAGGTCCTTTATTTACTTCAATGTTCAGCAAAAGAAAATAATTTCTAAATTCCGTAATCGTCTTTAAAAAAATGTATAGTTAAAAATGGATTCAACTGGGGTGGGGTGTATACTCTAACTTTGTAAGGACCACATGAAGGCAACTCGAAACCTAATATACAAGGCAACACACCTAGGAATAAAACCGAGGATAAAACCAAAATTGTATTACCAAATTTCATCAAAATTCTGATATCCTTTCATGGGGTTAATTGAAATCTCCTCTTTTGAAAACACAACTTAAATATTCCATCCATCACGTGTGCACTCAAATCGACTTTGGTGCATTGCTGTTCCCCCATTGAGTCAATTTCGTTGCAATAGCATTGAGAATGGGTGTACACCTGAAACACTCTATTTCATGCTGTCATGCTGCAGTCAGATATCCATGAGGGCACTACAATTGTAAGTTTTCATAATTGATCATAGAATTATTCTTTTTTATTTAATTATGGATTTCTTTTTCAACCACAAAGAGAAAACTAAATTTTAAGGTTGATTTAACTAACACGTAGTCGTCATATATCGTACACCTTGTTCAGAAGGTGAACACTTTGAATGATGTAAACGTATACAGGTACATAGCATCACCATTTTTATAGACAGCATTCGAATCTAAATGTTGAACAAGGATCATTTTAAACGTATTTACTGTAATATTTAAGGTCTAGGTCACACTTTCACTAAAGACTAAACAAAAGTCGGATAAAATGACAAACACACACACACATACCAAATGTGATTATCGCACGAACTCTTTCCGAATATTGATACCTTGATTGTATGGCTTCTGTCAATTTAAAATTGAATACACATTCGAATTGAAGAAGGAGACTCATTACCATTGACAAAATTACATGACTCTTGATATCCTTTTGAAGAATTTATAAACATAAATGAGTAAGTATATTCTTCTTTTCATTTGCCTTGCTTTTATTGTACATATATATCTACAATACAATGCGTGTTGTACAAGAGGTATTTTAAGTACTCTCCTTCTGACAAAAATAATCTGTTACATTACGACGATATAAGGAAGTGCAAATAAAAAGGCTATAAAAAATAGTTAAGGGCCTGATGACAAGCGAATCTAATGTTAAACAATACGTAATTTTACGTGAGATTACATTATGATAAAATGGTATTTTTTTTTGTCGTGGGTGGATAAATAAGGAAATGAAAATAAAAACAGAATGCAACCAAATTTTCAGAGAGATTTGAAACAGATGCCAACGAGAATATTTTAAAGAAGTGAATTTCGTGGGTTCATTAAGGAGTATTTTTTGTATGGGGACTTTTCACCATCGACTGTGTGTGTTCTTTCGAGGAGTACTCCGTGCCACAATCAGGATACATAAAAAGTGGGTTGTGTCCTCAAGAACTCTCTCAGCACAGCATCTACAAAGTTCTTCCTTCGTCAAGCGCTTTTTCTTCATGTGGTACCGCGGAGTATTGTGCCCCGTTATGAATGATTCCTACGTGTCGGTCGGGTCGGTGGAAAGCGATTTTCTATTCTCTGTCCTGGCGTCATTGTAGGACGGTCATAGTGTACTCTTGCAACCAGCTTGTTGTAAAACAACTGACGAACCTTGTTAATTCGTTCGCTTTCTCATTACCTGGAATGCCTTCATGTCCTGGAACCCAGCAGAGCGATACCTTGTGTGACAGCAGTTCACATGTTTCGATTTTATTTCTGATGGTGCAGTTATGGCTTTTATTGCTGCCTGGCTGTCGATAAAGAAGGTAATACCTTCATTTGGTATAGCCATTAACACAGCCTCACGGACTGCTGTTATCACTGACAGGAACTTTTCTTGGAAGACTCTACTATGATCGGGGTTTACTGGTTTACCCAATATTGGTGCGGTAGTACCTACTGATGTCGAACTTTCTGGTCCCCCAGCTGAAGTGACCACACGAGTAATGGTTGATAAAATCCACAGAAGCTACAGACTTATCACATGGATCAGTGATTTCAGTTTTGCAAAAATATTTCGATGTGGAAAAGCTATTCACCCGGTCGGTGGATGCCGTTGGCTCACAATTGTCAACACAAACACAATCGTTTGACAACTTCAAGGAAAAGTATGGTGATGTGATCCAAACGAGTTTTTCCATCGTTTCATAGCCGTAGACGAAGCTTAGATCCATCACAAAACAACAGAGACCAAGGAACAATCAGGACAGTGAACTTCTTCTATTGAATCGGAGTTAAACATGGTCAAGGTGGGTCTGTCGGTCAAAAATATCATGGCGACATTTTATTGGAATGCGGGCTGAGTAAAGGATCACATTCGCCTATTATGCAGATTGATTCAAAATGTTCCCTTCCACCAGGACAAAGCAATGGCACGTAGCAGCGAACAAGTCCGCGAACGCAATAACAAAAAAAAATTGCACGAAATATGTTACGAATTACTTACTAATCCAGGATATTTTCCCAAATTAAGCTCCCTGCGACTATGTATTTCTTCAAAACATGAAGAATAGGCTCGACGACGTTAAGCGATTTGGGTCGAGTAAAGAGGTCTTCGATATACGCCAACTTCGGAGCGTGTCGGAAGATAAAGTTCCAGAGTGTACACAAAGCCAGAAAAGCATTATACGTCAGAATACGAAATACTGAAACTGTATCTTATTAACCTACTTCAAAGTTGCATTATTAAAGGCATTACCGGTAAAGAACACATCGGGGCAAAACTTGTACAGCTCTCTTTTTGTGCACTCTCTGTTGACGTCAAGAGCTACATACGTATGTGGCTTGCTACATGCCGTGTACTAGCACCTTTACACTCGACAATATACAAACTTCTTGATTATATTCATGATGTGAAAATAATTGCTGGTGAAGAACAGCTGCTTCGCTTAGTTCCTCTGAGAATCTTAACAAAAAAAAAACTTATGTAATATGTATAAAGTAAGGCTTTTATTTTCCTATCTATCTCTTTCAGCAACTGCAAAAACCTTCGTGTGATATTAATACACAAGTAACAACACATTGTGGATCTCATATGACTGCATTTACATCCCTCTATAATTTTGAGACTAATGAACTACCAAACAAAACTTTAACGTTGCCCCAACCCGTACGTGGTTTCAATTAGCTGCTACATCAGCAGAGCCAGTTTCCCATATTGCTTAGCGCAGTCTTCTGAATGTAAGGCAAGTTTCCTTTGTTCGGTTGAACAAAAAAAAATCTTTCTCAAAATATTTGCCTCATTGTGAGAAGAGTATTTGCCCATGACCTCCAAAAACCAACGACCTACAACAATAATGCTATTTCCTCGTATTATTCAGACAGGCCTACGTCAACAAAAATTTGAAACATGCTTCCAACAATGGCATACCATGACACAAGAAAAAGCATGCGAGGAAAAATTGATTTTCATGACAAACAGTGTGGAAAATACATACAACAACAAGAAAACGGTAGCAGGGAAAAAAGTTTACATAAATGCACATACGCAATGAAACATCATCTCCACTGCCGCCACCGCCACGCCATCTACATCCTGCGGAGTACTTCCAGTTCCACCGCCGCCGTTCACCACTCGAAAGTGCTCGCTCGATGATGAATAGGAATAAATTATCATTCTCATGTTTACAGATACATTACTTTCCGAGTGAGTGGGTGAGCAAAACTAGTGTGATATAGCCCCCGCATACTTGTGTTATAATACCCTTTAAGCATAACCATCCAACGCAACCCAATCCCATCGCATGCCACACATAAGTTGGTAAGTGAACTGATGGACGAGCAACGAGCAGACGGCGAGAAGAAAGCAAAAGCAAAGAAAACTGTAAAAATGAATCGCTTGCCGCAATTTGATAAATTGGTGGCAAAAGGAAATTTGCAGGAAGGCAAACCGAAAGGGAGGTGTGCAAACAGGATGAAGTGCTTCATCATAGTGCAACCGATGCACACCCCCTTTTGCATGTGCGACAAAGTAGATAGATGATTGGTGGGGTGAGGTGATCCTTGTCAAGCGACCTTGTCAAGTCGGCATCGTTATTCGCAGAGCATACCGGCGTGAGTGAGTGTATGTGCGGTTTCCGAAAGTCTATCTGAAAGTCTCGACGTTATCTCGGCACCCGCGCTGATTAGCTTCCAGTGTGCGGTAATGTGTTTGGTGCGGTCCAACGTTTTTATCTCTGTTCCACACTTACTGCCTTACTTACCGCAATGCTTAGAAGCTTTCATGTGAGTGTGTCAACCGGGTGTGTGAAAAGCGTATATCCTTTCGAAAATTTGCAAACTGGCAAGCATGACTGCTGTTACAAAGACCCTCTAGCTGCATTAAAGTGAGCGGAAAATTTAATTTGAGGTAGGTATTGGGTATGATTGTAACAAACTGTACGATACGATTATACGACGACCGACGATGAGAAGAAGGTAACATATGGTGGCGTACATGGTACATGTCAAAATTAGCTTACGAGATACGAATCGATGCTCATGGCCACATATCACCACTCTGGGGCACTGTTTGATTAAACTGGTTTGTAATTGAGTCAAGTCCCCTGCTGGTCATGGAGATGCCAAATACATAACATGACGACAACCTGGTGTCAGGGTAGTTGACATATTCGCTTGCAGGGGCTTTGGTTAGATAGTACTTAATCAAACTACGGGGCGAAAGCCTGAGAATTAAATTAAGTCTAAACCATCGAATCCGATGTCACTTTAGATATTCGCAGAGAAATATTTTAAGGATGATTGAGATTAAAGATAAATAATTGTTTATGATAGATACGTTCATAATTTTTAGATATTATATTAAGTTAAGTTAAGATATCAGATGTAGGTATAGGTTAGTTGGATCCATAGAACCGAGTTGTTGTTTGATTGCCACCCAGAATCATAATATTTTGGCGACGAGGAAAAGAACGATATTTTAAAGCCATTGCTTGTTTCAAAAGGAGAAGTGAAAGTGCAAGATACATATAGCGTTCGATTTAATGCAGTGCCTTTTAATCGAAAGTTGCACTGTCGGCGTTAGGGTGTTATTTTCCTTTCCAGGGTTCGTTTTTTTGACAAGCAGTAAAGCGCCCCAGTGCTTACCTCGATCACTGGTTTTTATTGTCAGTGCGCACTCAGTGCTATATCGAACGCGACAGGGCTAACGCAGTGCGCACTAGTGCTCCATAGGGTCCACGTCAAACAAACATATTGTTCACTGAGTTATTTCCAGATTCGTTTGCTTAGTGGATGAGTTCAGCTCTATTTTAAAAATAATTAAGTTTGTATTTGTTCGCTGTGAAAGTAGGTATTACATATTATAGTCTAAGAGCTACTGAACGTTTTGCTAACCTCATCGTTAAATGGGAAATTTATAAATATTATTATTAATTGGAGTCTTGTGTTCGCAGAAATCGCCGTCTGGCACCCTGGAGCTGTGGCATTTGCAAGGGGCAGTGTCCCAAAGATGTAAAAAAAAGTTGTCAATTACGTCATCGTTGCAGGGCTGATTTTTTGTCAGGGAATTGTACTCGTAACCAGAAAACATTTTCATATAATGCCAGACGTTTCTGATGGGTCCTTAAGGCTGCCAGACGCTCTTCAAAGTGCAAAAGAAATCGCCTCATTTACGTCATCGCTTCATGGAAATTTTTTTTTTATTTAGGGACACTTGTATAGTCCCTGAGTCCTACTATATAGTTGCCAGACGAAAATTCCGGGAAATCGGGTGCCAGACGCAGGGGAAAACGCATTATCAACATTTATTCTTCTAAAGTGGTAAAAATAATACTTCGAAATCTTCAGATTTAAATAACTTTCGACCATGAAATTTGGAGCTGTTATAGATAACACTAGTCAACAAATTTGTACTTTGAAATGGTATTGTTTATGATAAGTAACTTTTCTTATAGTGAGGCGGCATAGTATAAAATTGAATAACAATTGTGCACTTTGTGATGAAAGCATGAAATGTTTACCATGGAGGACACATTATATGAAAATGATTTTAAGATATTGGGGCACTTCAGATTGCGCCCTATAGGGGTAAAAGGGGGGAGGGGTGTTGAACCGGAGCGGATAACATTGGGCTAACATTTTATCAGAAAGTTAGCTTTAATATAGTGTAGGTATAATTATTCCCTAGAAAAAAAGAGGTAAAAGCGAAAAGCAGAAAGTAATTATACATATATAATAAATATTTGGAAATATGTAATATTAAAAAGGACTGCTTTTTTTAAAGCGTATAAGAGGTTCTGATGGTTAATTTGAAAACTGTGAATAATTTGTTAACCAATTATAATTGGACAACAAAATTACCAAAATTATAAGAACGGAGTTTCCAATTTTTTTAAAATCAATTTTTTTTATATTCCCTAAATGTGCAGTTAACTTATAAAAAAAGTTTCATCAAAATCGGATCATAAAGAAAGACCGAAAATATGAGGTAATTTTGGCACTATTTTATATGGTATATTTTCAACTTTGGGGGCGTGCCACGCCCAAACGGTAAGAGAGCGCCAAATATTTTTTGCAGATTTGAGCTCAGCGCATCAATCGGAATAAACAAAAAAAATATTTTTTTCGAATGGGCAGTAAAGTAAGATCTAGCCTTTTATTATACAATATAGAATATACTATATTTGTGAGAAATACAAACAAATTATTTTCAAAAAAACTGAAACAAATTTTTCTTTTTCGTACACATTTTCGTATTCAGCGCTTCAAAATCTATAAGAAAAGTTACTTATCATAAACAATACCATTTCAATTTTTTTTGCACTTTGAAGAGCGTCTGGCAGCCTTAAGGACCCATCAAAAACGTCTGGCATTATATGAAAATGTTTTCTGGTTACGAGTACCATTCCCTGACAAAAAATCAGCCGTGCAACGATGACGTAATTGACCAATGCCCCAGCTCCAGGGTGCCAGACGGCGATTTCTGCGAACACAAGACTCCAATTAATAATAATATTTATAAATTTCCCATTTAACGATGAGGTTAGCAAATCGTTTAGTAGCTCTCAGTCTATTAATTGCATGCGAAATTAGAAAAATGATTAAGAAGTCAGCTAGATTTCCTGCCAGATCAGAAAATTCTGCTAGAAATTATGCCGGCAGATTTTTATTTTTTTTTTTTAGCTAAAAAATATTTTTTTCCTGCTAGATCTGGCAGGAAAAATGCCAAATTAGTCACTCTGATCAGGGATATTATTCCACAACTTCTACGAATTTTGTTGTTTAAAACAGTATCTTACGACATATTTTTCAAAACTTTATAGAACGTAGTATGGGCAAATGTGTAAATAATCATAAATATTGATTGGTAAATACTAGGAAACAATATTTTGTGCTTTTCAACATGCGCTGTGTCTGTGTATCGCTAGCGATAATTATTTCAGCAATCAGCATTCAGCAACATTTTTCGTTTGACCGATAATGAGTTGCTTTGATGTGAGACCCCTAATTTAATTCAAAGTAATATAATCGTGAGCGATAATATTGCGAGTTTCCTATTGCCAGTTGCTTATTTATTATTGCCTCAATGTGAGAGCCGACTAAGTGTGTACCTATATAATAAACGCAAATCTGTGACATTACGTTAAGTATTTCATGAAAAACCATCTTCATAAATATAATATAAAAGTTTAACTTGACTACTACTATGGTCGTGTTAGAAAAAGCTCAACATTTTAGACAATCGGTATTGGCCCCCAAATGTTGATGCGGTCAAGTGCGAGTGTCACGCCTTTTTCACATTCGATTTTTCACGTACAAAGTCGTCTTTCATCTTGTCAACATTTTTTCATCTTGTTCGCGTTTGACTTTTACAGGCTTAAAGTCGAAAAAAAACCCGAGCTGTAGAATGTTTGTCCACAATTGGCCAATTAGTCCAGTCAAATTAGCGATCAATCTCGGAATGAGAGTTAATAAGCTGAATTTTTGTATATACCTTAATTTTGGCGTTCTAAAAGTTGTCTCATAAAACGCAAAACCCTTATTTATAAAAATTATACTCAGTTGTATAGAGGCAGCATAACCTGAAAAATAAATACTTATACACTGCCTAACTACCTATACAGTTTTTTTTTTTTTTTTTTTTAAAGTAAAATCGACCATGTATGGTTGAGCGCATGAAAAAATGTTTTAAATAAAATTTGTTGTAAATTTGATGCTCTACAATTTTGTTAATAAATGTTAATATCATTGGGACAATAGAAACCGAGGTAATCGCGAAAAACTGGTTTTTTTTTACCTTTGACCTTGAATAACTTACGACGATGACACGAGATTTTATGAGGCTTTTGAGAAGAGAGACTTTCTAGAACCCCCTAATTAAGGTATATACAAAAATTCAGCTTATTATCTCCCATTCCGAGGTCGACCACTTTTTTAATGCTGAAATGACTGGACTAAATGCTCTATCTACAACATCCATTCTCTTAGTGTAAGACTAAGCGAAGCGCTGCTATGTGGAAACCTTAAACCGATTTTCCCATTGCTGCTAGAGGTGTCCAATACCATCCTTTTCTTTTTGAGGAGAATGGAATACCTTCAGCTATCTCCAGCCGGAAATATAGGGTGCTGAATATATTTTCGGGGTATTTTTTTTTTTTGCGTGGCAGTCATTTCGATATTCCATTTATTCATTTTATACGCAGTCCATAAAACGCAGGGCTACTTTTGAAGTAAATATTTTTTTTACCCAAGTTCAGCATTCCATCATCTCCTTCCATGTGGCCTTTGAATTATTTTACGATAATATAATATGTACATTTATTCGTGATCTTTGCTACTTACTCCATCTAAGGACACCACCAACTAAAGCTTTTGCTGTGGATGACATAGTTGTTGTCTTAAATTGTTCGACGACCGTTAAGCTAATATCACACGATATGTGTATACACAAATATTTGTGTATAAATTTGGGAATTCTTGTCAAAAAAATACACAAACAGTCTGAACCACAAATTTTATAAACACAAATGGCATACACAAACGATTTGTGTATCATTTGTGTATTGAAAACACAAATCGAATTTGTGTAGATATACACAAATCGTTTGATTGGGTATAGAAAATAATTTATGACGATTTGTGTACCATTTGTGTATGTCCTATAGTTTGTGTATTCTGAAAAATTTCGCATACACAAATTTCGTGCGCATACACAAATTGTTTTGATAATACAATTAAATGAGGATGAACATGGATAATGGGCATGATTTATGACATGGTAATAAGATTTTTGTCATTTGGTAATGAAACTACCATTCAAGTTTTCATACTCAAGAACCCAGATAGATATGTATATACATTTTAGCATCTGCACTTTTAATGGAAATACCAAATAAATGGTTTTGAAATTACCGTTAACGTTTTTATGGTAAAACATGCTTGGCCATGTTATCCATATTATCCTGGTCCATCGACCGGATATTGAACCAGTATACAGAGGTATTGGTGCGCTATTCCGTGCATGATCAATAAGAACAGAAAGCGCATGGAACTATCCTGTGGCAGTGTTAGTGACGAATATGACCATGATACGGTGGTCATGGAGAGAAAGTATAAAAATAAGGCCGATATAGAGTGGTTCATGGGTGCCTGAAAGCTGCCCAACGATAAGCAATATTTACCGGAACACTGTTGTGTTTTCGGTTTTATATCTGTGGGATTCTGCGCTGCTCTTGAAATGTTGAAATGCAATTGGAACTGAGGTTTTTGTTTTGTGGCACTAGCGCAATTTACAATTGGATTTCTGTGCTATACTGCACTGTACATGGAATATGCAATTGCATCGTTTGAGAGTCACCTGGTCCAGATGGAATTTATCTATCTATGCTGGAACAAGGTTTTAGTCAGCTGATGCCGACGTTGAAAATAATTTTCACCGCAAGCTTGGCCTTGGCCTACATACCTTCTCCTTGGCGTATGGTTAAAGTCGTGTTCATACCAAAAATCGGTAAGACCGACTACACTCTCGCCAAAAGTTAAAGATCTATAAGTCTGTCTTCCTTCCTGCTGAAAAGCTTCAGACTGGTTGAGACTGGTTGAGCTGCACGTGCGCAATGTTGCTCTTCGATCGCATCCTCTTTCTAAGATGCAACATGCCTATCAGCGCGGAAAATTCTGTCAAACTGCGCTTCAGTACCTCGTTGGTAAGATATTGAGGGTGCTTTTAATAATGTGACCTTTGATAGCATGTGCTATGCAGCCAGACATCATGGTGTAGATGAAACATTGGTGTTGTGGATTAAAGCAATGGTAATGTACAGGACGTTGATTGCCGAAGCGGATTGTGGCAAATGCGTCATGACAGGGGTAAACAGAGGCTGCCCTCAAGAGCGTGGACTGACTGCTCTCTGCAACTCGACGACTTGATGGCTTTCGTCTTGCGTTTCACTTTTGAGTTAATACGCGGCCAAAATAACCGCAACACATTCTATTTTCAACTTTGTTAAATTTGAAACCTTACCGAATCCAAGCAATTTTTTATTTATTTTTATTGAATATACGTCAAACACGAGCGAATAAAAAACAATCTGACCTATACACAAATATACACAAATTCCATTTGTGTAGAGATACACAAATGGTCTGAACCAAAAATTTGTATACACAAATTGATTGAAATTTGTGTATTTGGAACAAAATATACAAATCGTCTGAGCCACAAACATTTGTGGAATACACAAATCGCTTTTGAATACGATTTTTTTAGAATTTGTGTATTTTTTAAACAAATGAAATTTGTGTATGTACATAAATCGTCTGATCTAAGCTTTAGATCGGACCCTTTCATCTGTCTGTTTTTCTTTGTAGGTAATCCTGGACTCGGCCAGTCATACCACAGCATTTGTCAAAAAATATATGTATCAAAATAAACACATATTCCATCAAGAAAGCCAATAACGACCATGGGTTTAATTCAACTTTACTTTTAATGTCGCTACAGACAGGGCCGGGGAAATGCGATTCACTTGAATACAAAGTGTAATGTGTAAAGTCCTATGAAGTCCTACAAAAAAAAGTCCTCTGGATTGCACCATCCGGCGACGAAAGTATTAGTGGACTAAATAATTATCAAAGAAAATCAAAATTTCAAAACCTAACTAATATGCTTTGCAATGAAATTCCGTGGTGCGGCAATGAAGAAAAGTGGTGCGGAATTAAAGTGGAATCGCACCAAATAGGTAACGACTTATAGTAAAGACTATATATAATTTCCTACAATGGTAGGTATGGCAGTATGGCATTTGCTGTAGCATAAGCTTCAACCTTAGCAATGGTGCTTGTAACGTTGTGCACATAAAACATTGATAAGCTATACGTTTAATAGACCTCCCCACAATATAATCATTCCAAAACAAAAGTCCAAGGATAATGTCCTTGTCTAGTTATTATACCTTGAGTATCCATCAAATTGCTAGTAATAACTTTGAAACTATTTTCCTCAACTTAAGCGGAATATGTTCACTTTGTTCCCTCTTGTCCACCCTAAAATTAATCATTTCACCCTAAAACCCGTAGTTAAAATTCCTAAATGGTTATCATCATAATAAAAACGCACACTTCGATCGAACATTTTCAGTCACATCAATTCGGGCATATCGCTGTCACCATCATAGCAGACCTAACCATAAGTCCGCTTTGCAACTACGTTGTTAATTCCCTTAATTTCGGTTGAGTTCCTCCCTTTTTGTGGAATCTCATCATAGAAGGAATCTTTCAAGACAACATTACACTAATTGGCTTATTTTATATTCCAGTCAACAAAGTGACAAAATAGTGCCAGTGACCGTTGTACACCATAGTCAAGGTTAGGGAATACTAATGGTGTTTTAGATGGGCGCCTAAGATAGATGTGTCGGTCGGCATTATTGGTGCACTGAAATTATGCTCAAATTAATGCCGTTTCTCGAGGGGAGTCCTCCAAATTGTGGAGTAAACGACAAGGACACGAAAGACCCAATGTAAGTGGAAAAAGACGAATCGCCTAATGGAGTGTCGTTAGTTCTTAATGTCATTTCCGATGGGTAAGATGATGAAATTAGTATACAGAGTATGACTTTGTCGATGAAAATACAACTAAATTACTGGTTGCAATTACATTCAGTTTGTCATGGTCAGTTACTCATACAAAAAGCAGATGATAGGCATAATAAACTCAAAACAAAGTTTAATGTACTGTATTTGTATGATATGTCGTATGTATAGTTAATGTCATCCCAAAATGTAATTCACAGCCAGGGTCCTTTTAACAAAGAGTTACAAGTCTGTTATATAAAACTGCCGGTTTAAAGTACCCCAATATTCTGAACAAAATTCTGCATTCATATGAATTTAAATATGAATATGAATTCATTGGAATTTAAACGATTACGCTCATAGTAAATAAATTCTCCTGTAACGGAGAAAGAATTAAGATGTAATGTGTCTGCGAATATAAACGCTTGTCCAATCATATTGGCCTACCTGAATCTACTCAGACAGTAACTGGACTTGCATGCCCACCCCAATTTTGATACCCACAAGGCACCCCCATATATCGATTTAATGAATGTGTGTGTAATATCATTGGAAAATTCCACTGACAAATTTAAATGGTCACAACAAAAATATGTCACTCATTCAAGTCAAAGACAATTGCCAATGTACTGAACGAATATTGTAACAGAGGGACTCGTCAACAAAAAGGTGGAATAAAAAACACATTTGACGCAACGGTTGACAGTGGTGTTAAAATTTTTTGTTACCTCTCACCTGTCAAGCTTGTGAGTTAATACCATAAGGAGATATTTTTTTGCAATTTTTAATATTTCCAGAAGCAATGAGAATATAAAATGGAATTTCGGAAAATAAGACTCATCAGTAATTCATGTAATTACCGTTGAACTATTATTCGTCAACTTGGGGCTTGAGGGTGTTTGGTTAGATTAAGCATAGCAACTGATATGCTTCCATGGCGCCATTTAGTGCCATTTGCTTTCGTATTCTTGGAATGATTTCCTGTGTACGAGCAGAGTTAAAACGTGAAGCCAGTACTATCGGCTTTGTGGTTATTTACTTGATCAGCTGGAAGACCTAAACAACATTCAACTGAAAAAAAAACTCGTCTCATTCATGTATGACATAGTATTTCAAAAAGGGGTGATCTACTTTTCAATAGAGATATATAAATTGGGATAGTCATACATGCATTTTTAAACTACTACTGTCAAAATATTCAGTATAGTTTTAAATTGCATCATGCAGCTTTTGATAAGTTTAAACCGTTTCCTTACTTACTTATGCAGCTCTACATTTTCAGATGGAACAAGGGCTCAACTAAAAGAGCCTCTCCCCTTAGCTCACTGAATTACACTCATTGACTTAAATTCAAATTGACTATTTTAATACCCTTCAAAACCCAGGAACAGAACCAACGTATGGTAGGTTCCCTGCCAAGAGGGCTTTAAGGAAATGTAAAAGCATTCGTATTGGCCAAAATAGACTTAGAAACCCCTTCCACGCAACCGAAACCTATACCCAGAGTCCTCTAAAAATTTAGCCTTAAAATTCCAGGTCTAAGACAGGCCAAACGAACTATCCATACCCTTTCAATCACAATGCGAATGCCAACAGTATCATAAATCTGAGTAGGCATGATATCAGAAACCAATTGGGATTCCTCACAGGATATCATATAGGTAGCATACGCTACCACAATTAATCTAGTAGGTCATTAGAAGGAAGACTTCTTCAGGAACCATATGGACTCCGAAAAGATGAACAAATTCGCTTCTGGTAGTATTTTTTTTTTTTTTTTATACTACTTTATAAAAAAAAAATGGAGAACCTGCTGGACTGTGTCTTTCTCTACAGCGTTGTCCCTCTGGGATATTTCTTTAAATGGCGGAGTGCCATCATCATGACGGATGCTCATCTTTTTTTTACCAGATACAGCTCGTTTCGTCGTTGAAGGTTTCCTTCCAAAGCCCGTGAACGCTATCGGGACCAAAAATCAAGAGTTTTTCATACGTTTTAGATGGAGTTCTGGCTTCAGCGCCATTAAGCAGGACTGGATGCTTAAGGTCTATACAACATCTACCTATAGTTGTTTGGAATATACGGCTCTACTACCGAATTGTCTTTTCAGCCCAAAGAAACATCGGTTGGCAGGAGTTATTCTTCGGGTTTTTCTGCTGACATGTAATTGTCAAAATTTATAGAAGAGCCAAAGGGCTTTAGGCAATAACGCCCAAGGGAATATCGCCCAAATCGATTTGGAAATAACGCCCAAAAAATGCATAGCGCCCAAAAACAAACAACAAGATGGAAATAAAGCCCAAAAATATTTCCAGTTTAAAACGTATGGGGTGCATGCTGCTCCCGCGGAAACCCTCCTGCTTGGGGTTCGGGTTACTGTAAGATTTGGAGTACCTATTTGCGAAATTGGATATATTGAAGGTTTTTTTTTGCAGTACAACCTCGCACCTACTCCTAAATACAACAAAAAACCCAAGCAAAGGGTTTTCAGGGTGGCAGCATGCGCCCCATACTTATTCTACTGTTTATGCATTTCCACTTACTATTTTGGGCCCTGAAAAGGAAATAATACCCAAAATGAAGTAAAGGTCAAAGTCCCTTACTACCTCGACTTGTAGCTATCGATTGTGACGTTTCCGATTAGTAGATGTTGGGTCAGCCTTCTTGTTCTATACACGTAGTACCAAAGTGGAGCCGTATTCATCTTCCATTGAGACCCAAAGGATTCGTGTATTTTCCTAATGACTACTATTAGTCATGATAACCAGATTGTTAAAAGCTCTGCTCTCACACTTATATCAACAGTAAGATATTGTTACAACAATAACATCAACCAAAATCTTCTTAATCTCGCTAACTTTCAACAGAACACAAAGCTTCTTATTCGTATAATAATTAGCTATCTCTCAAGTCAATACTTCAACCCTTTGTATTCAAGTGCATTCATTTCAATTTACCAAACTTTAACGTCAAACTTTAGCTGCATCGCAAACTCAGTTATTTGAAGATAATGTAAACTTCTAAGCACCGTGATTTTGGAAACAAGGCAAGATCCCTTTCGTAAGTGCACACCCAACTTTAGCACTTTGGTATATTTTAATATGCAACTGTGAAACTTTTCCCTTGCCCTTATGTTAAGTAACTTGATTCTATTTTATGTGTAGTTGAATATCTCTTTCAGTAGAAACAATAGACTACCGACGACGAGGACAACTCTATGGCACAGCAAAAACTATCTTATATCAGTCATTCCACCTTATATATTCTCCTTTCAGAAATGCAATCGGAAAACTTTAAAACTTCTTCACTCGTAAAATTTGAGGTAATAAAAGTAAAAATATCCCAAACTGAATTGAAAGACGGAAAGTAAATTAGATTTTTCATTTCTTCGCTTTATCCTTTTGGCATAATACAGTATTTCACAGCTCATTTAAGGATCCAGCGGGAATTTTTGCTGCCAAAATACAACTGGCGCAGCAGAGTGAAAAATAGTGAAACTTTTGTGTGTTTTTCTCATTCTTCCGAATGATTGAGATAAATGAAAACTCGGTTCACCTTTGCCAGATGAAAAAGGACGCCTGGCGAATAAAGTGGAATAGAATTTTCACATTCTTAGATGAAAAGAATAAAAGTTATTTTATGAGCGCTATTCGGGTGTACAAGATGTCACCTTGTGGTTGTAAAACATGGGGTTGAAGTACTATCAGAGGCGGAGCTGAAGAGACTCAACGGATATTGTTTTAATCTTCAAGCCTTTAATTGATTTTTTTCCTTCATCGGATGAACCAGGTACAATTTTAACAACTTGTAAACTGTTATCCATTTTATTTTATAAATTTTTTATATGAATCAAAAATAAATTACCGATTAGTCGAAGGACTAGGTAATTTTATTCGGGAAGACGAAAGTTAGTCGGGTTAAAGTTCCTCACTATTGCAGAAGCCTCTCTCGCGTAATAGCTCTGCAATGCCTTTCAATAAATTTTGCTTCCACCGAACTTCCGAACGTAAAAAAAACTTATCTTTATATATACAGTCGATGACGGATATAAGAAACTTCTAAAATCCAAAAAAAATGTTTCTTATATCTTATATTATGCGAACACGTTTATAGAGAAGAAGAAGACACGGTGTTTCCACATGCGTTTCTTATAAGCGAGTTGTTCCTACATGAGTGTTTCTTATATCCGTCGTGGACTGTATAATTCCTCTGTACGTGTTTGTAACCGAACTCCTCCTAAACGGCTAGACCGGTTTTAAAGAAATTTTGTGTGTGTGTTTGAATGGGTCCAAGGATGGTGTAGATTCACAAATGAACCCGGTAGGTGGCGCTGCGATCTTCTTCTGTACATGTTTGTAACCGAACAAATGGCGTACGAGCAAGCAAAACAACTTTTGCCGGGTCCGCTAGTTTTAAATATAAAACTCAATTTGTAGATTTTCCGTTATTCAATCTGTTTGTGTGTCCATTTTAATTTTGTGCGTGCCATTTTAGGTGTGGTCTTCCTCTACTGCGTTGGCCGTCTAGACAAGAATCGAAAACTCTGGGCGGGTTGATGTCCATTCTCTCTTAATGTAGATAATATCGATCTCATTGAGCCAATGCGCAGTTTCCTGACTACGTCGATGTCGCTGTACAGTCCGCATCCTTTATTAAAACAGTCAAGGTACAATTGCGGGCATTTAGAATACAGTATTTCCGATAGAATACACTATTGGTGAGGGAGTTCATAATTGAGCAGATGTTATGGTTATGGCAGGAGACTGTCTGCTCTCTTGGGCTATCGCTGTTTGATCTTCTCGCGCACCGGGGATCCTGCATGTTTCTTCCAAATTCCAATGCAATGATAGTTCATATCAGTCACCTTGGAGTTGAGGTATTACCTACCTATATTGTTTTGTTCTAAAGTGTTTCTGGGTGGTAGGAACCAATGTTCTAGCAGCACATATTCGGCGTCTATGTGTCATCTGTAATGTTGCACTTGTGAAGGTATTCCAAACAGTTTTTGTGTCCACTTCGATATTCGTCAGTCATTTGTACCTATGTAACTGAATGTTTAATAAAGTGAGTAGATGACTCGGTAAACTTCGTACCACCTAAAATTGATTTGTTTGGAACTCTGCATAAGCCATTATGAACCCCAATCAACCATTCAACTCCAGTTCATTGCGATCGGCAATATAGTCAGTAATGCGCACAGTCCGGGTCGTGTAATTCCCCGTTTTACAATCCTACACCATTTCAATTTGTTTGGACATCCACATCAATGTTTAGAGTTTTACAACTCCCATGAGTGTCAAATAGCATTTGAAATGTATTTTTTCTGTATGGGAGGTGTCACGCCCCTTTGCTCAATTTTGACCAATCTTCACAGGAACCTGAGAATCCCTGAAAATGTTAGCTCAATCGTTTCGGTGTTTTTCGAGATGTGTATATGATTTTTAATTTTGTTTTGTATGGGACTATGGGAGGTCCAATTTTGACAAAACATCAAAAGCACATTTAGGTCATTAAACATTTTCGAGGCGCACAGTTTTTATGGTTTATCCAATTTTAACCAAACTTCGCAGAAACTCCTCTGGGCCAATAACAAAGATTTGCTCAACATTTGAGCTCAATCTGTTCGTTGGCTTCGAATTTTGTGATCATTGGTGTGTATCTATATATATAAAAATTGTGCCCTAAAATGTTTGTCGTCGATTCACGCCTTAACGCATTTACCGTTTTTAACCAAACTTTCACACATCTTTGGTATTAGTCTATATACGGTTTCTGTGAAGTTTGGTCAAAATTGTACATAGGGGCGTGGTACCGCCCATACAAAAAAAACATTCAAAATCGTATATCTCGAAAACCAAAGAATCGATTGAGTTGAAACTTACAGACAATCTTAGGTATTTACCCAGGAGTGCTGCTATGAAGATTGGTAAAAATTGGACATAGAGGCGTGGCACCGCCCATACAAAAAATATCTTGAAAACCGCGGAATCGATTGAGTTGAAACTTACAGATAATCTTAGGTATTGGCTTAGGAGTGTTGCTGTAAGATTGGTAAAAATTGGATAAAAGGGCGTGTCACGTCACCGCCCAAAAAACACCTTCTATAGGGTGAAACTCGATGACGTTATAACGCGATAACCGCTGGGCCGATTTTCATGATTCTTTTTTTTTTGTTTTGTTCGTATTGCTGTATTTCAGATTTACGCAGAAAGAAAATTCCAGAAAATCGATTTATTCTCATTTTTCGCATTTTACGAAAGAACATTATTATCTAAGATCTATAAGCAATACAATTTCTGTGCACGGGCAAAGCCGGGCGGGTACAGCGATATTCCTATATAAAATGGTTTTCCGAATTTTCTTTATTGTCAAACCACCCCTAATTCAAGACGAACAAAACAAAGAAGAATTATCCAAATAGGCTTAGCAGTTCTCGAGTTTTTGCGAGACTAACACCAATTGATCTATATAGATATACAGCCGTAGCAGTATTCTTGGGACTTTATCGAATGACCTTTCTCTATGTGTTTTCGCCATTGTACTCGTATCCTCACATTTACTTATTGCATATGCCCAGCTTACTCTCTTAGCACTTCCATACAAGGGAAGTATACATATACATGGAATTGGTTACTGTTGCTTTGTAATGAGTTCTAACTGGCTATTTAAGTCCTCCCATATAAAGCATAAGCCTGGATTGGATATTACCCATTTTATTTGTGGGTTCCACTTAATGGTATATCTCCCAACCTGGGTGGTCAGGCTTTAACCTTTATTACTAATTAAAGCAGCCACAGTTTTGTGGTTCTAGTCCTTTTGAGCAGTACCATAGCTTACAGTTTTTGATGATATTGTTTCAGTCACCCCATCTAGTATTTTAACTATCCCAAACAAATTCCGAGATGGTAAAACGGTCCAAAATAGACCAAAAGTCGAATTGCCACATCTGTGAAAGTTACCAGGTCTCGATATTATGGCTACTTTGCCAAATTCCGCCCGCTAATGAGCCAATTCGGCTGTTACTCATACTTTTTAGCACATTGAATGATAACTATCATAACTTCTCAGCTACGCCACTGGATACTTGGTCATGATCGAAATGACGGATTTCAATTTGCGATTGAACAAAACGTAATCGAAAAAGTTTTCCGCACATTCTTGTTGTTCTTTCATTATAGGGGTAGCTCTATACATATTGGCATGTGTGCTCTGATGTTCATTGTTGGCACTTGGACAAAGTTTTTAGTCAGTTTTACTTGTACAAGAACATTGAACGTATATATAGATACAGATATTTATAGTTGGAATAAAATGTTCCGGGGTTTTGATAGTTCAAATTGAAATTGAATTTCTGCTCGGAATTAATGTCTCTGGAGAGTACCATGCCAACTTGACAAAGATGTGAATGGTTATATGATTTTCAATAGAAGACATATCCACCAGTATTGTGCACTCTTGTCAAATAGGTGTTTGGATTTATTTGTCATGTGTATTCAGGTACACTCCTTTCAATTTTGAATTCCGAACTCACGAGGTAGGCTCTTGCCAATTTCCAGCTAGTCGTTGGAGTGGAGGGTTTTGCTAATAAAATTACGGTTAAATAGGAGTAGGTATAATGCTTAGTGTCCGTCCACCTAAATTCTTCGAAAGAGTAATGTTGGCATAAATTCCCTAGTTTGATTTATTGGTCAATATGTATATATCTTCTATTTTATTAAACATTTCCTATTAAGTCATTTTGCGATGTAATGAAAAACTCGCACCTAAAAATCAGCCATACACCTTTGTCTCAAGTTTCCCTCACAAACCGAAAAAAAGCGATCTATGAGCTGCCATCGGCGATACCTTTTTGTTCATTTCGACCACCTCAATCACCTCCTCGTTATTATCGATCGGTTTGTCATTTATTATGTATTGCCAGTATCTACGTCACTGGCCTTGTGTTTCTAAAATTGGAATGATTGAAAACGCATTTCAAATTTCCCATCGATAAGTGATAGTACTCCATTCTTCGAACGCAACTTAGTGGCCCTCTCAACTACAATCCAACACACACAGACATCCCTTTCTTGAAGGCCCCCCCTACTCTAACCCCGCCCTCAATCTACAACCGCCCACCATAACCATCACTACCCACAATAAAATCCATTATCGACATAAGGACTATACAGATACACTATACAGTGCTGAGGATATAACACATCGTTTCAAATTATCTACGCGATTTGAATCCGTCTTCTCCAAGGAAAGGAATTCCCATTATCTTCTCAGACAATTCCATTGCCATGGCGTCTATAAAAGTGATATCATTACTTTCAGGGATGCTCTTCTATCAGCTCTGCCGGAAGTTCCTTTGTGGAAAATTAAGTGCAAAACTGAAGATGAATGCGAAATAAATCTCCGACAACTTTATGGTGTATCTGGTGGAAATCGCGTCTTTCGAGGTTTTCCATTCGAATGGAGTGGCAAATGGCGTGGAAACCCCTTAAACTACAAGCACCTTCAATCACAACGAGGAAATCCTTTTTTCTTTTCCTCACTCGTCTCAAGTGGTAATTCTATCGGGCTCCCAAAACAAAACAAAAAAAAAACTGTCCTTTGATGTCCCTAACACACACAATGTGCACGCGCACTTTGCCCCTGTCTCCACAAAAGCAAACAAAAAATATCTATATATAAATAACCAGTTAATGCGCTCGCAGTGAGTGTTGAGTTGCTTCACTAACACATCGCCCACCACAAATATCCGTATTCTTAATTTACTCGCAGGCCGTCTTATCCATTCTGTGTATGGATAGGTCTGATGATATTAAGAGCTTTTCTAATGGAGGGCGGGGGAGAACTGGCTTATAATTCTACCATTCCATGAAATGACATGAATTAGGCATTCCGAGCGTGCTTCTGATTACGTCAACTGCCATACGATTTATGTTTATGAATGGAATCAGGGGTTAGCTAGGAGGATATAATGGGGATTTCCCCTGCTCCTGTGTAGCAAGGTTGACACTACCCCTAGTCGTACGAGTATAATAAATGACGTGCTAATTTCATTCCGGTAAAAGAAAACTGTGTATCTTCTCCTCGAAATTAAGGCAGAGAACAATTTACTGCCTCCAGTAAAAGGTTTATTTAATTTTGTAAACTTTGGTGGCGGATTGTTCTCTGATCTTCCAAAGGGTTGGATCTTTTCTCCTCGAGGGTTCTTCTCTCATTCAATTTGTGCGAAACGAAAAATAAATTACTTTTGCAATTTTGTTCGCTTGTCCTTCTTTGTTATTTCAGGATAAGCGTTCAAGGATAAATGTGTCTGTGAATTGTAAGTTAAATGGGATCAAGGTTAATTGTGTGCTTGTGTGTGCGGTTTGAAGGCACTTGTGAAAATGACACGTTTGTTAGAGTGGAGTCTCAAAGTGTGACATATTACGCCTTTAAGTTATGAGTTAAATTTATTTGCTTCCATTGTTTTATTTATCCTCTCGTTGGGGGATTTAATGCTGCTGCGTGGGACATAGAAATCTGTTGGAGAAAATCACATAAATAATATTTTTTAGGCCAAAATGGGTAGAAACGTGCTATGTACCTATTCTGTGAGTTTCAACACAGTGTTTCCACTTACACCCCTTCGTTGACAAATAATGATACTCGTATGACATTTATCCTCGCATTCACATCAGCGAATGAAATTTATTTATTACTCTGTGGTTCTATAGCACGACTTTTTTTTAATTTTTAACCATCTGCTCCTTCTTAAAATAAAACCTTTTTAATATTGGTGAAATCCTAATAAATAAAAATATGATTGGTATGATAGGCGCCGACGGCAATGAGGTGTAAGTCTGTCAGTGTGAAATTTTATTTGTTTCTAAAAGTTCGCGGTGATAATAAATGCTTACAGAACTCTAATTATAATCTACTTAATTATTATTTGTAGGCTTTCTGTTTTCCTTTGAAGGTCAGTAGACTATTTTGATTTTGAAGGTGACGCAGTCTCCCCGGGAAAGTCTTTGCCAAGGTGCTGGAAACGCGTTGCAGAGCTGTCGTCGAGGCACGATTAGGAGATAAGCAGTGCGGTTTTCGTCCCGGCAGAAGAACAACTGACCAGTTATTCACTCGGCTTGGGAGTATGCTACACCTGTTTACGCATGCTTCGTAGATTTGGAGAAAGCATACGGCCTAGTCCCTCGACGTAAACTCTGTAGGTAGTGTATTACAGGAGTATGGAATTGACAGTCCTCTCTTGAGAGCCATTCTTTTCATTACTTGATGTTATGGACTGGATGTTACTGCGCAGTCTTGGCGAAGAACGTTTCGAATTGGGAAATCTGAGGATAAGTCATCTGTTCTTCGCTGATGACTTGGTCATCCTTGGGTCCTATCAGACTGAACTCCAACGCCCACTCGATCGGTTTGTAGCCGTCTGTGTTGAAGCTGAAATGAGGGTTAACGTGCACAAGTCTGAAGTGATGGGTGTTAGTGGATTCCCATTGAAACAGGTGGAGAAGATTAAGTATCTCGGGGTCTTATTCACGAGTGATGGAAGGAGCAATGCTGAGTTTTCCTGTAGGATTGGTCAGGCTGGATCAATTTTGAGACAGCTTGGCCATTCTGTTATAAAGAGGACTGAACTTGGTGTCGAAGCTAAGTTGTCAGTCTTTAATTCGGTGTTTGTTCCAACTCTTACCTATGGTCATGACCATGAGGCTTGCGTAATGACCGAAAGAATAAGATCGCGAATACAAGCTGCCGAAATGAGGGATAGTCTGGGAGGGACTTGCAGAAGGAACTAGGTGACTATCTTTTCTGAATATTTACCAGGAAAGCTAGTGGAGAAAGGTTGCGTTAATAGCATTTAAAATTACATTTTTTGACAATTATAAGAGCTACTGATAGACAAGAATATATTTAAGCAATACAATAAATTCCTGGACATGGGCAAAGCCGAGCGGCGGTACATCTAGTACTTTTATAAAAATCGGAAAATTCATTGCTCCATAAATTGTTTTTGACAGAGTTTCCGCAAGGCTGTCCTGCACTAAAATTGCTATCCATACTCACTTGCAAAACTCAATATTTTTTAGAAACAACAATTGAATACAAGCCAACTAATTGATAGTATCTCGAATAGAAGTGATAGATACAGTTTTTAGAGAATGTTTGCTCTCAACTCATCCACCCAGGATTTGAAACACACATCCATAGTTCACTCATAGTTCCACCGAGAATTGCATCTCACATTCGCCAGTGGATATCGGCAAAATTGTTTTTTTTTATCGAATTGTTTGCTGTTGATTTAATTTTGTATTTTTTAAGTGGAAATATGCAGTTTCAAATATGTTATAAGCTGAAGGACTCGCATCGCACATAGGCCAAAAGAAATATAATTCGATATTCACCATATTCTATTTATGGATTTTAATGCCGCATTTATAAAGACGAGCTGTACAGGAGTACAGGGCCATGTCTAGTTTTGGCATCCCTGGTAAACTTGTCAGATTGTACAGAATGACGAATCAATGAAAGTCTGAAATAATATCACCGAGACCTTTTATGTCAAAAAATTATTTAAGGTACTTGAGAAAATTGAGCAAAACTCGCAAGCCAACATCAGCGGCATATACGCTGACGACATTGACATCATTGACAGAACCCAGGGAGCTTTCACTGTTGCGTTTGCAAGTATTAGCATAGAAGCGAAAAAAATGTGTTTAGTGGTGAATGCGGGCAAAACAAAATGCATGCCGTCAACAAATACAACATTGCGCGGTACTAATAAACATTTTTAGTGTCCAGACTAACTTTTACGAAGTCACAATGGCGAACCTTTTCATATAAAACTACCTATTGTGACTATCAAAATATATAAGTTGAAGGTTAAAAATGATTATTGGTAAGGCCCATTGACGAATCGGACAGACGAATGTTAAGGACTTTGTCTACGTCGGCTGCGCTATAAACTCTGACAATGACACCACAGCAGAGGCGTCTTGGTGGAGGCCCAGGTTCACCCCAAACTGTAGCATCACCTACAAAATAGAACATGATGAACTTTTCTAATTTCATATACTCAAACATTTTTTTCCACAATTTATTATATTTTGCCAAACTAATATTCAACACTGAAATTCATTTTAACATCGAAATAGGTGGATAGGTAAGGTATAGACATGAACGGGCCTTCCTACTTCCAGTATACAGTCACCGGTCTTTTTGTTACCATACGCAACCTAAGAAAACAAACCTAAAGTAAATATTCCGCCTTGTAGGATAATAATTTAAAGTTTTAAGCCCTCAAGCTTGTCTAAGATGGGAAAGTTTATTATTCAAACACTGTCGAAATTATAATATGGTTTTCATTTGAAAACATTTTTGGGGACTCTTATAATCAGCACAAGACATATTACAACTACAAGTAATGGGAAATTTCAGCTAGCTGATAAACAACTAAAGTAAGTCATTTAAAATCATTCATGCGTATTGAGAAGGATATAGGGTTTGGGTAGAAATGAGTTGGAAGGATAAATATGAAGAATTTAAGCTTGAAGTTACTAAGGAAATTTACGAATTGATTGCATCATTGCCGCTTTATAATGTTTGGTCGGTAATATTTTTATAGTGGTCTTCTTTATTCAATAACTGTGCGTGCAACTATATAAAAAGAGACAATTATGAGTTTTATCCAGACTATGGACATATCTCCCGACCCAATATTTTGATTGTTCTAACAGTTGTTAAAATATTCATATTCCCTATTGGAAATAAATTTTAAATTTATTTCAATAGTCTTTAGTTAAAATTAAGGGTTGAATCAGTCATAGTATGCCGTGGATAATTTTCCAGATTGTGGAAAAGGTTGAAAAAAAACTAAAAGAAATTGCCTACATTCGAACCGGCAGGGGTTTTAAGATGCTGTCCCTAAATAAGGCAGCAAGGCACACATACCTAAGCGAGCAACATTCTAATTCGAAGGTCGAAATGAACTGTCGAAACCTATTAAAGAACACCGTACAGCCCTAAAGATCCGCCACATGATGGGAACAAAGGCAGGACAACTACAGAGGAAGTGTTCCGCTGTATAGTCGTCTTCTCCACAAGCAGGACAGATGGTGGTGTCGCTCAAGCCCAATACATTTAAGTGTTTGGCAAAAGCTTTGTGGCCCTAAAGGACGCCCACAAGCAGTCTGCAGTCGATTCTCCTGAGAAACAGAAGGAAAGACGCGGACTTTTTGCAGATGTCCGGGCGCAGTCGTTTGGTCTGTCTACACCCAGCATAGTCACGCCACCGACACTCGTGTTCACGAGAAACCCAAGTATCAATGGATGACCTAACCACAGATGCAGCCTGGCAAGGTTACGCAGCAGTATGAGAAAGAAAGGTATCTCACTAGACACCAAGGGAGCCAATTGCACTCACTACGATGTAAAAGTCTAAAAATATCCATTGAAAAGCAAATAATGAAAGATGTTACTATGAGTACCGACCATGGTTTTCTTAATTTTCACCTTCCACCACATTAGAACCAGTGCACCACTGTATACATCAGATTGTAGGCTCCAAATCTTCTCTTGGTTTGACACTAATCCCCATAGAGTTCAGTTTCGTCAAAATATTGTAATTAAATTGCACCCATAAAAGAGGCGATAGAAGTCCTCCTATTCCTTTGGTTACCGACATTCTAAGGGTACTTTGTCCAAGGGAACAAATTATTTTTCTACTTCATGTTGAAGACCTAATAAGTTAAACCTTGATCAATGTACGCTTTCAATAAGGAGCTTCTAATTGGTCTAGATCCTACTACATTATTGGGAACTGTTTCTGCCGAGATTTCCTCTATATACGTCTACTGTGACTCACTTAAGATTTAAGAAGTCATTAAATATGATATTCTAGTACTCGTTCAAGGGACAACAGACTGATTGGTATAAAATCCTTAATACCCAATCTAAATTAATAAATAATATAAAAATGTGAAAACAAAACTTGTGTTAACCCTGAATTTATCCTTGGATCGTCACTTAAACTTGCACTGTGAAATCGGAATAAAAAATACTTTACTTTCCGCCATGCTCTTGGTACGAGTTTACCCTTCTTTCACACTCTGGATTCTAGAATCCCTCTAATTAATTGCATCATCCTCTGCGGTGCTTTTTGGAGCACGATCGGTAGGATGCCATCATACCTGAAAATCTAAAGTGCTTAAATGATTTGATTGGATAGCCCTGCGTATTTGTATCAACTATTTGATCACTGCAATAACGGGTGGCTCCGGTATATTGTTCATCCCCCATATCAGCATTGTGCTGAAGTACCCAATTGGGTAATTTGGCTCAAGTATTTCAACTTTGGCTCAATGCTCCGAGCCAAAGAGAAATGGCTCACATTTTTCTTAAGACTTAAACTTCGTTCTTAAAAAAAAAAAAACGAATGTTAAAAAAATTAAATTTACTCAACAGAACCCCGTCACAAAACAATCGCTGGTTAAAGCGATTCAACCAAGTAAACGCACTCATTCAGCATTTCAAATTCCTATCGGGAATAATGTATGGAAATGTTTCCCATTAGAGACGAACTATACAGAGTCATGTCTCTGACCCGAAGAGTCTTTGATTCCAACCCGGAGGGACAGTTGTACCCCGGACTGTAGCGCCATCTAAGTATAGGTAACAAAAAGATCTCTGACAGACATCAGGCATATTTGTTTCGTTTGTCTATATCCTTAAGAGTGATGTCATGGATTATGGCTGTACCTCCCCGTATTAGAGCCAGCATCTGTTTGAGGGTTGATTCTCTGGTAGACTAACCATTTTGAGCCCAATAGTCTTACTCTTGTTGCGAAATATATGAAGCGATTTCCACGTCTTCAAGATATGACCTGCAAGCTTCATTCTCCAGAAATCTCATCGTCTTTAGATGATACTTGAAGTTACCTTATGCTAGAAGTACGCTCCTATCTATTTGTGTGTTTCCTGTTTCAAGCTTCGGACTGCTTATTCGAAAGAGTACTTTAGCGGTTTACATTGCTGACAAGGAAAACATTTCCACGGGCACAGAAGTAGACTTCTTAACCATGTTAACTTAGAAATAACAGAACTTTTAAATACTGACAATGTAATCAGGATATTAAGGCGGGTGTAAGACCTCTTGATCTATAAGAGTTAGCTAAGACCAAGAAAGTAGGTAATATTTTCAATCAAAATTTATAGAAATCCGACAAACGGCGGATTTATCTTCTCAATTTTTTAAAATGACTCAAAAAAATAAATTGCCTAGATATTAGTCGAACGACTTCTGGAGTTTTTTTTAAGATCGGTTTAAGGTCCCTCACTCTTCCAGAAGCATCCCGTAATCGCGTAATAGTTCTGCAATGTTTGTCGATGATGTTGCCTTCCAGCGAACACTACCAAACAAAAAAAAATTGAAAGAAATCTCAACAAGTAAAGCACCCCCCCCCCTTTCTCTTAAATAAAGTGGCTCAAACTTTTGCGAAATGGCTCGGAGAATGGCTCAACTCCAAAATTTCTTCGGAACAACGCTGCCCCATAGATTATATATTGGTGTCATACCACACTAATCTGCCAGGTTTTGTTACCTCCTTAGGGGAGACCATTTCCACGAAATCTGAAAATTGATTCTAAGTTATTGTCAAGTTTTTAGTTTTCCAATTAATATACGTTTTAGATCTTTGGTTATAAAATACAATCAAACAATTCTCATCCCTTTGAATATCCTCCCATTTTCAACAATGGTATGGTTTGTCCATCTCAATTAAAAGTTTTCGTTGTACGATATTGATGACTATGTTATACACAACTCCTAATTGGTTTCCATGGAGTAAAAAAATCCAATGTCGACTACATAACAGTGACACTGCCTTTAGTGACAATGCCATCACTTACAGATACTACGAGCTGTAAACACTATAGTGCTCCACTCCAAAAAGCACTAACGAAGCCAGACCTACAAGGAAGCTGGAGCAAAAACGTTTCATTCATTAAGTTGGATTTGTGCTACTTGACCAAATACCAGCAACTGTGGTAATAGCTTAGGTGTCCTTGTCCTTAAGTTCTTCGCTTCCACACCCTTTTCTTTTTTGCGATTTACTATTTTTCTATTTGCACTGGCATCATGTTTCCCGTTTAATTCTCCACAGCCACCCCACCGTGTGACCGTCATTGCTATAGTACATACAGTTCCATCGTCGTCTTCTTCGACTGCAAGGATAATCCGAAATCTTGAAATGTGTTTGTAGTGCTCTACGACATCATCGGAGTCCTTTCAAAGGCATGATGCAACCCCAAATCGCCTCCACCTTGCATAGAGAGGCAGGGATCCGCATTGGTGAGAAAAAGGTCAAGTACAGATCACGCAAGATATTAATGTTCCTTTTGTATGTGTGTGTGAGTTGCACGTTTCAGTGGCTGAGAATTAATTAAGGATACCAGACCAGCACGTAGCCGGAAGAGGCTCTATGTAATTGCTGGTAAATTTCTGCTAATAAATTGAATTTCTAAATTGAGGCACTTTTCCTTCCTTCTTTTGTGTCCGCCCTCTAGTTTTGCCCTTCGACAGTGACTTTTGAGTCTGGCGCCAGTGATAGCTGTAGTACCATCACTTGAGGAGGCTTTTCAGAAGGGAATCCAATAAAGTGGGCGTGCCAGAGTTTATCTTTTAATTTATCTTTATTGCAAAAGTGTGATGTCATTTCTAAGCGTTTGTCCTTATTTGCATGCTCCATTCCATTACCAATATTTGAGAAAACTTCGCGGTACAAGTAGAAGGAGGAAAACAACTAAATCCAATGAAATGTGCTCATGTGGAAGATGTGCATCTGTTAAATTTCCAAGCACTCGGTATTTCCGGAGGACACGAAATAGCGTACATGCATATTGATAAAGCTCCTGCGGACATTTTACCACTATCATCTGCCATATGGCAGCTCTACGACAGATGCTGTGGCGGAGTTTCCCCCCCTGTTTGAAGTACAGACCAGTGCAAGCATGCGAATTAAGGATATCCGGGCTTTTCATAACCGCGAGGAGTAAGGCGGAGTGCAGCGAAAATGACAGATGAATTATGTGAATAATGTGCAGTGCATATAGATGAAGAGTAGTAATGCATTTTTGATGTGCCGTCTTCCCTGAGTGTATTCATATTTGTTTCCTTCCTTGCGTGGAATTTCCCTCTTCCTGTCATTAATCCGAATTAATGGAGTGTCGGAATATAAGAGATTTAATGTACGCGGGTAATTTGTTTGAACGTGGCTGTCGCCATTGTGTCCTGGAACGTTATTTCGGACTATCAATCATACCGGTTGGATAGTGGAGGCCAATATAATATGCTATCTCGTTGTATTGTCTGCTTCGCATTTAATATTTCTTTCGCGGTGGCCTTGAATTCTTTCCGAAATAGATAGGGAGCAAACAAATCGGGTTCTAGCAGTGAGGTCAGCAACAAAGATAGCTAATTCGCTTGGAAACTTTCAAAGTGAACAAAATGTTTTCTTCCATCTTTAGTGGTATGTATTTTGTTTTTTTTTTTTTTTTTCATTATTAGAAGGAGTGGAGGACAATTTTATGGTGAATTACCTAATTTCTTAAAAATGTAGGGACGTATAGCTTGTTTTTATTTCCTTCACGAATGCAGATACCGATTCGGCCAATGAATACCTTGGTGGGGAAATATCTCCTTTGCATCAACGATGAGATTGGCTAGCCTTTTTATGTTCCTCTTGGACCTTTTCTAAGTCGAAGTAACAGCTGTTGGTCCTGAAAAGAAGGTCCAGTTTTATACCTTCTGTTCACTAGCGATTTGGCGCAAAGTGGGGAAACCACTATAGCTACTTTTGCAGATGACAACGCTGTTCTAGCTGTGGGAGCAACTGTTGAAGTAGCAACAAAAAAGATTCAAAGGGCAATAGACACTATCTCAGATTGGACAAAAAAATGGCAGATTAGATTAAATGACCTTAAGTCAGTCCATATTAATTTTACGTTTAAAAACGTTCACTATATTCCAGTATACATAAACAACAATGTAGTGGAATACTCAAATACAGCCAAATATCTAGGCATGACCCTAGATGCTAAATTGCGTTGGAAAGAGCATGTAAAGAAAAAAAGAGTTGAGTTGAACATGCGATACAGTAAAATGTATTGGCTTATTGGGAGATATTCATCTCTGTCCAATTACAATAAATTATTGCTATACAAGCAACTTCTAAAACCAGTATTGACCTATGAGCTCCAGTTGTGAGAATGCACATGCCAAACAAATTTGCTAAAAATTCAAGTTTTCCAAAATAAAGTACTAAGGAACATAGTTAATGTACCTTGGTACGTGCGCAACGCTGATCTGCATAGAGATCATAACATTGAAATGGTTGAAGAAGAAGTTAAAAAAGTTGCCCAAAGACACAGAAGTATACTTCTTAACCATGTTAACTTAGAAATACCAGAACTTTTAAATACTGACAATGTAATCAGGAGATTAAGGCGGGTAAAACCTCTTGATCTATAAGAGTTAGTTAAGACAAAGAAAGTAGATAATATTTTCAATCAAAAAAGTATGAAAATCCGACAAACGGCGGATTTATCCTCTAAATTTTTTAAAATGAACCAAAAATAAATTGCCGATTAGTCGAACGACCAGCTGCAATTCAATTCGGGAGTTTTTTTTTAGATCGGGTTAAAGTCCCTCACTATTGCAGAAGCATCCCCCGCGTAATAGCTCTGCAATGTCTTTCGATGATTTTTCATTCCAGCGAATTCCCATCACAAAAAAAAATTAAATTCTATTTACATAAATTGTAATTGTTTTCTCAGATTCATACTCGTATAGTATACATCGTTGGGTTCACCTCTATGTTCAAATCCGGGTGTCGATGGAAAAAGGAATTTGTTTGTTTGTCTTCCTTATATACCTCAACGCCTCAAGCGATTATGGTGAGAGTACTTAACTAGATAAGTCAGTGACACGGGGACGGACATAGACTATGATCGAACATGTATAATTGTATAGTTTCAATGGAAAAACTCAAAACGTCAAATTTATTACTATTTATGCATACGAATTCCACGCTAGCGAATCCCACAGTCCTCTAATAAAAAGATTGCAGATTAAGTACCTCATAGGTCTAAATAGGTGCCATGAAATAAAGTCGTATGCAAAAAGGTTCAAAACGTAATTTTGGACTTTATTGCACTTTCAAAAGTGAAATAAAGTCCAAAACGCGTTTTTTAAAAACGCTATTTAAAAGAAAAAGAAAGCAGGGGGGTTGCAGCATGCCCCCATACATATTCTACTGTTCATTTTATTTGGATTTTATTTCCACTTCGATTTGGACTTTATTGCACTTTTGAAATTGCAATAAAGTCCAATATTACGGTTTGGATTTTTTGCATAAGACCTTATTTCATGGCACCGTCTAAATACGAGTAAATTAACTTGGAATTCGATGATATTGATATTTTTTGGACTTTTACGGCTCCACTTAAGCATCTTGATTTTGCAGGAGACTTGTATTCTGAGTAGATGGAGACACTGATGGCGATATTGTACACGAGGTAAATTTTAATCAAGATGTTGAAGAAAAACTTTACTTTTCCTAGAGCGTGGGAAGCAGAAAGAGCTTTTGAATTTTGAATGACTTTTTGTAATTTTTTAAAGTTTAGTGAAAATAATGAAATAAATTTTCATTCATCCTAAATTTAAAAAATGTAATTGCTCGGAACCTTCACCATCGTTATAAGCGACTTCTACATAAATACTTAGTTGATATATTAGAGGCCGCATGCGCGAGTGAGCAAAATGCTCCCTAAATAGCCCAAAGTACAAATTACTCACCGCTAAATAAGTAGATACAATAGGTAGATAAATCTTCAACTATTATCCGATCTTAAAATCTGTTCTATGCTGAACCAACGTAGTAAACCGAAGGACTACGCAATATGAGAAAATTATTGTTAGAGCAACTTCTCGCCTGAACTTGTAATAATATTTCTTTCATCCCCCCATTTAACTGTCTACTTAATCTTCCATTTGTTGGAAAGAAAAACAACGACGAATACGTAAATCAAGTTCTATTTCTATACTTTCCCATTCGGCGTATAACGATGTAAACAATCTTATTGGGCAACAAATAAAAATAATCAAAATGTTAACATTTCTCATTTAATCAGAGCAATTTTCCGCCAGTCGTGATTACTAAGTACATTTTTTTTCAGAAAATAAACACGAAAAATAAAGTCTTGCCCAATAAAGCTACATGAAACGTGCAATCCCAAAAAAGACATGCCCCCCCCCACACCAGATAAAATAACAGAGCGCACATTTGAAGAATTGAAAAACCAACAAGAAAGGAAAAATATACATTTGGTGAGCTCTCGCAATTGCCTGTCCTTCTTCGAAAATATCCATAAATATTTCAATATTTGTTTGAAGGTATTATTCGTTTGGTCGTTTCCAAAGTTACGTTCAAGTTCGTCAATAACAACCTACCCGCAGTCCCACGCCCCCAATTAGGGGCAAGTTCAAGTATTAATTTTGTATTCCCTCTCGGCTACTTTATCCAATTTCAATTGAAAAATGAAAAATTGATACCGTTAACATCTTGTAAATCCCATCCAATCAATATTACAAAATAATAATAACTTGTCAAATTGTACTTACTCGTCCTTTTTTGCAAAGACAATAAATCCACACAAAGTCAGTTTAGAGATGTATTCCAAGGATAAATGCGGTCCAAAATTGATGACAATGAAAATATGAATTATTTTGTTCACTTCATACACATACACAAATGCACTGATGATGTATTTTTATTTCTCGCACAAAAGTGATTTTATTTTTATCAGAACTACATCCGGCCTTCCATAACAGGCAGGGATGTCATACGATATTTTTTTGTACGACGGTTGTCTGACACATCAAATGGTAATAATGATTGTTTCTCTACTCCTACCCTCGGTGTATATTCCAAAATAGTGTGGCTGCACTTTTGTATCTATGTTTACACTTTGTTCCAAAGTTTTGTTTATATTTTGCTTTCGTCGCTTTGTTGTGTTATACGAACGCAAGATAAACCTCGCTAGGGGTGGAAGAAGCACAAAATACAATTATTACAAAAATGTGCCTTGTAAGCCCGCAGGCGGAGAAGCCTGTGGGTGGGATAGGACAAAGGCCAAACACAAGAAGGAAAGATAAATAAATGAAAAATATAAAAATAATTGATTTTATGTTAAATAAGAAAGAAATCATAACAAACAGACAGCCAGCGTTCAAGGGCGGACAACAGGCGTATAAAATAAATATGCATAACCTAGAAACAACATGCAGCGAAATCGAAATGGTCTTCAATGAGCGGTGGGGGCAACTCATGTGACCGCTTAAAAACGAAAAGTTCAACTGCCAACACTTCGTGACTGTAGACTATAAGGAAGCCTCCGAAATTGTATTGTCCAACATGGAATTATTAGTGGGCAATAAAAGGTTAAGGACATGCTATCGATAAAAGAAAAGATAATCGCTTTGTAATAGTTGTGCTGGTATAAATATAAACTACCACCTCGGGGGGTGGATAGATAGTAAGCACATGGATGGTTCACTTGTTTCAAATACACGCACTATAGTTACGAAATGAATATATTGGCCGACTACGCAGGTATGCGTTTGGAAAAACACGACACTTTCAGAGCACGTGCTTCGTTCTTTTGAACTGTATTGGAGACACGATTTGTATTTACAAATTTAGGGGTATTTGTGTTGCCTACCCCTGAACCCGTATTTGTTTTCTTCTTTTGAATACACAGCGTCTAAGTATTGTTGAAAATTTAACCCAAATCATCCAAGGAACGAGAAAACAGTCCGGTACGTCGAGAGGCTTAAATTCAACTGGCAGTTGTCGAAAGCATTGCCATTCCGAAAGCAACGAAGCAACCCCTGGTGAAATATTCGTTTTTTCGGTTTGTTCGTTTCGAACACTACATCGAACCATGTATTTGTTGGTCATACCAAAAAAGACGAGGGTGGTTGTTTTTATCCGCCATCCATTTTCTGTGTGCTATTCTAAATCGGCTACTATGGGCATCACGTTCACGTTCACCATTCATCATTGAGTCTAGTTCGATGGCTGTTAGATGCTTTTTAGCAGAAGGCAGTATAAGGGGTGCGTAGATAGATATGCCTTCGATAGTAATCCTTTTTGGCTTATTCTATCCCCATGCCGGTTTTGTGGTACATAGTGCAATTGCGAACTTTGTACCATTTTTTTCTATGCCAATACTAGCACTTTACTATGTGAATCTTGATAGAAAATTAACAGTAGATAACTCTCGTCCCTCATTTGTGGTAATTTTAGACATTTTCAAGACACTTTATAGACCTTGTAGAAACTCACTTTTTACAAACTCATAAAATAGGGGATGAGCGCGTTTTAATATTTATGTAAAGATGTTGTATATTAAATTGTAGGCTTTTAGAAAACACATCACGTTTGTCTGCCACGTTCATGGATCTGATATGTTTAATGTTAGCGGTTGCTTAAACAATAATTAGATTGTCACATTGTGCTTAAAACGATGCAGTATGATATTAGTTAGACATTTTGTAAATTTAAGCGAATGGTAGGTATACTATATGGTAACTTTTCGATTAAATTAAATATTGTTATATTATAGCATTGTCAGTGGTCAATAATTTTACCGCGAAAATATAATAACCACTTCGATGGTATGAGTTTATTATTTTATGTATTGATTTTCTGCATTTCGATAATGCTATAGTGATTTTTGTAACTCAGGATGTGTAGGTATGTTATTCTAAAAGTTTGCTAACATTGTGAGCATATATCTAAGGAAGACAATGTGATAAAGGTATATTTTAATATTGTTTATGTAATTGCTTCTTATCAAATACTAATCTCGGAAAAGTCAAACCAATAAGGCTTCAACGATGCCCCCAGATGATTTGAGGTAGATGTTAGTTCTGCTAAGTTGCAGTCTTTTGAATGTTTTTCCTTAAGATAGGGAATTTCGAAGTTTACTTTAGACATAGGAATCTTGATAAAGTGATGTCCCTGCAGTTGCTAAGTAAATTGAGCGATAATATGATGTTTGTCGAATATATCGAATATCTAGGAGGAATAATTTCGTTAAGTTCCTTCGACAAGCAGGCGGGGAAAGTAAGACTAGAGGGGGAAAAGTCAGAAGTATTCGAAATATGCAAAGGATTAAAGCAAGGAGACAGTCTTAGCCCATTACTGTACATTATATTCATGGATGAAATTGCTAAATCGTGTAAGAGACAAACAGAAAAAACAAAGATAGGGAACTGGAGACTTTAACCCATGTACCTGCAATTCCTATTATATGCGGACGATATTATTATCATAGCAAACAATCCGGAAAGGATACGAAACGCATTAGAGAACTGGTTCAACAATCTAAAAAGAAAGGGAATGGAGGTTATTATAAACAAGAGCAAAGTAATATGGGTCTCTAAAGAGGATAGGTCGACAGAGAATCTACATATAACATGCAACGGCAGAAAATTAGAGAGAGTTGAATTCTATGAATATCTCGGGACCATTGTTAGCTGTAAGGGAAAAATAGACAAGGAAGTATGCTAAGCCGGACCAAGAAAGCAGTACTCAGCATACTATCAGATAAATAACACAATAGTGGGTAAACTGCCTATATCTCAAGCACAAAAACAAAACTCAAGCTTTATACAACACGGTTATAGTACCAATAGCACTGTATGGTATCGAGTGTTTGCCGTTATTAGAAAAATATCTGAGTAAATTTCAGACAACAGAAATGAATGAAGTACGTACGAAGGGTCGCAGGAAAAACCAGGAGAGATATGGTCAGAAATGACCAGAAGTAGAAGAAATCGATTATACAAGAAATCGAGGAGAGACAGCTAAAATGGTTCGGACATCTACATCGGATGGACGAGTCAAGAAAAGCCAAACAGCTCAAACATGAGAACGGTGGAAGTCCCCGAAAAACTTGTGATAATCGCATCCAGGATATGGGAAGGATGAGGGGCTGGGATGGGACCGACTTAATTGGAGAAGATGGATATCCCGAAGCTACCCCGACGGCTAATAGAAATGGGAACTGAAGAAGAAGAAGTAGAACTTCATTCGAACATCTCCCATGGTAGTACCTATATAATAGGCAGAGGTCAGCGACTAGTCTTCTTTACCAGCAGTCGCAGATGTAATGTTAGCGTAGGATCCTCCTATTAGTCAAACTGCTAAGTGAAGGAATATTTCACAGGCTTCGTCTTCCCCTTCTATGTAGAGAAGGGGAAGTTGTTTCTAGCTGAAGCATATATTTGCTCTAAAAAGGGAACTTAACTCTAAGGACACTGATGTTGCGATATTGGATAAGTGGTCCTTGCTACATTATTCCCGAATTGACTGTAACTCCAAGGATGGCTTTCTTGAGATGAGTGGGGTTGGTCGCCCATTTGAACTGCGTTTCCTGTTTATTAAATAAACCTACTTTTTTATAGCCCACTCTAAGTTGTGTGCGAAAATCATCAGCAGTATTGCTGTGATAAGAGTTCAATTTGCTTATAGGGCCGTATACCCGATTAAATGCCTTTGAGGTGACCGAGGTTATGGCACTGGATTTGCCATGTTATTTGATTTTCTGTGGTCATAAGTGCGCTCCATAAAAATTGTAAACCATTTTGCCAATGCCAGTAGAACATCGTCTGCGTAGTCCATTTTATCTGAAATCCGTCGGCTAAGCATTTCTGCCGTTTTGCATTAATTTAGTTTAAACAGAATCACATTGTGAAGCGATGAGTATTTTAGACTTTCTTTTGTCACTTATACTCAATAACTTCAACAACAGGCTCAAAGGTATCGAAATTATGTGATAAATAGATAGGCTATGCGTATAAACGTCGTCCAGATATAAACTCCAAATTAAGCGAATCTTTCAAGAGTGACAACATTACTCTTCGAAGTACCAGACTCCAGACACATTAAATTTAATTACATAACTTTTAAATATTTAAATTAATGACTTGTGATCCACTTTTCCTGGCACGAGAATGTGATTGCACGCTGAAGCATAGTTCACTGGACCTGCTTTCTGTAAAAGTACCTATGTCCATAATCCATATCCATGTCCTTAAAATGATTTGATAGATACTATCTTTGGAAAATTTTTTAAAAAATCTTGTATCTGTTAAATTGAAAGCATTTTAAGCCTACAGACATGACTTAACAAAAAATTTGATTTCCCAAAATCCCTGTTTATATGCTAGAACAGTACAAAATTGCATGTTCGCTTGCCGTAAGTTCTTCTATCTGCGGAATAACAAACTGACACTTTTCGTTAATCATACAATTTGATTCAGATCTTACGGGTCCAGACAAAATTTTTGTAACTCCCCATTGTGCTTCTCAACGAAAACAGGATTGCTTACCCAGCTTTATGAGAGAGAGAGAGAGAGCTTCTTGCCTTCGCTACCACTTGTGAAGTACCTAGTGTTACTGACAATGTTCAGCCAAACTGCAACAGTGCGGGAAAAAGAGTAAAATTCTCCGAAAACATTGAAGAACGAATATCCACGTTTTCTTTAGGTGTCCATGTTAGCGATAGGTGTTCCTTCCCTAAAGTTGAAAAGAAAGAGCAACTGAAGTTACTGCCAATAGGCCAGAAGGCCAATTGGACGTGCAATAAGTTTATTAGTGAGTCTATTAAAATAGATTGTCTTTGCTGCGTTTTTATAGTTTGATTGCACTCACTAGTATTTCGGTTATTTACAAAGTTATAACTTTTTTATTCGACTTATTATGGGACCGCCATTCTTTGAATGTCTTGTTTTTACTGCCGTGGCTTGCTTCTATTTTTTGTTGAACAAGGATTCAGCTACAGCTTCCCCTGCAACCCCCTGCCTGGGGTCACTGTTGTATTTGCATTAAGTGTGAGGTTGCGTTTAAGAAGTACTGTTCCAAAATTGAAGATTGGGGTAAATTCCCTACCTTCGTGCACAAATTATAACACACACAACACGAGTGCGACAACATGACTGCACAAAGGTGAAAAAAAAAACTTGTGACATAAGGCCATAATGGCCTTAATGACGCATTAGTAAAGCGATATAAGGCCATGTCGCCTTGCGAAACTGTCATAATGCCATATTTCGAATTACGCCTACCATATTTGTATTATTACTTTTGTTTGTCTTCAGGTGCTAAAATTTTCAATTATGGTTACAGTATTTTGAACTCAAACTATGTAGATGCATTTCATTGTTTAATAACAATGATCTGGCTAAAATTCATTAGCACCTACCCTCCAACTGGTCCACTAATCACCCACCACAAGAGTGATTAAAAAAAGTGGCAAAATCAACTCATTCTCTTACGAGGTGGAAGTCGGCTCTATGAACACCACCTGTCTGCAGACACTTCTCGTCGAGAATAGATACGCTTGCTATAATGACTATTATTATGTAGTACGCGCCCGCCACATGCGAACACATCACACCCCATACATATTAAGCAGTTTCAAAGGATTTACAAATCCAAACGGTCGGCGGTTTTATTATCTCACCCCACAACTTCATATAAATCAATTTTGTTCTGTTTTGACGCCAGTTTACCAGCCTTGTACGTTTTGTTTAGAAATTCACGCAGATTACAGACTGTTTCCGTTGGCTTCTTTTGTTTTCCGGCATATCGCGACTGGGGGAGGCGCGCAACTTGTTATTATTGCTAAACAAATATAGATCAACTGCGTGAGAAATAAAATTTTGTTTGAAGTTTGCGAAGCTTATACAAGTGAGTTATTACCACCCGGGCAGATGGAAACATATTTTCAGTATGTTACAAAATAATTAGATGTTTCCTACAAGGCAAATGCAAAAAAATTTATTTTGTTTTTATGCTTATTCTCGAAGCCAATAAACACTTGCCTTGGCTGCAGGCCATTCTGTGGCCAGTAAATATTTGCGAAAATGAATTCCCTTCGCGTGTGGAAAGGAACTATTTTGGGTTGTGGTGATTTTCTCTGATTTCGATATTGGATATGTGATTATACTGATAATATGTCGTGTTATTAGAAAGGAAGGAAGGAAATGGAGAGCCAATCGGAAGCCAAATTGTGTCGGTCAAAGTGATTATCTTAAACGCAACTAATTTAATTGTATACAGTGGATTCGCCTGACTTTGGGTAATATTGTTACTGTATATCAATGGACATTTTTTATAGGAGCATTTTAGTACACCTGGAGCAGCCAGAGCCTACAACAGGGACCACCTGAGTATGAAACTCTCCACTGTGCACTCACTTACCATAGGCGCCAACAATCAGTAGTGCTAATATCGCGACATCATCAAGGAGGTAGCCAAAATCAGAGAGATGATACCTATCTCCTTCGATGATACTTAGGCGAATTTTTCATCCTGTGTGCTACAAGGTAGGAAGATACAACCGCGAATTCTATGAGCTGTACCAAGTTGTGGATGGAATCCAAAAAATATGTAGAGCAAAAAGCCAAAATACGTCGACTACTTTGGCTCGGCAACATCGACCGTATGGACAATAATACTCCAGCTAAGAGGATCTTCGAGTCACAGCCCTTAGGTTCGAGAAAACAAACACCACCGAGCCTCCGTTTCTAAGAACAAGCCTTCGCGGATGGCAGGGCGCTTGGTCTGGACAACTGGAAGCAGCGTGCACGCCGATATGATAGCATGGGATAAAAGACTGCAGTATTTCAGGCATTGCCCCTCCTTCTAAATATGTATAGAATTGTTGCACACATCATTCCAAACCAAATAGTCGTTGATCATCTGTCTGCAACTGCAACATACTATTCAGCGTGCAAACGCATAATTTGTAGAATCCTCAGAATGCAAATTGTTACGCAAAATTACTTAAGTATGGGTAGCTACTTTGTCCATTTACAATACACGCTAAGCCCAAATTACGGTAATATAACAGATAAAAACAAAGTTTTGAGCTCATTCACCGAAGAGTTGACACAAAATATGGACGTTGAGCTTAAGGATCAGTTGGATGTGATAGCCGTTCACTCCAAAATATTTGCCAAAATTGCACATGCAGCTGAAAAATAAATACCCACAAATCGATATTCGATATTCGACCAAAAAGTTCGAATATAAAAGTTTCCTACACTAACAACAAATTTACAATTGCTGGGCTGACGCACAGAACATAAGTCGTTGTCCTATGCCTATTGACTATTCTGAGGGTACTACAGATTGCATATTTTTGGAGGAAATTAACGAAATTATTCTTCGAATTATTGCGATATATGATCACAAGACCGTGATCATGATTCTGTCCACCTGACCAAAGCGAAGTACGGGTAGCAATATCCAAGCTAAAGAACAACAAAGCTGCAGGGCCTGATGGTCTACCTGCCGAGCTTTTTAGAGCAGTTGGCGATGACTTGGTAGAGAGCATGCACCAACTCATCTCCAAAATTTGGCCTGATGAATGGAATCTCAGCATCGTTTGCCCGGTCCACAATCAGTGCTGTTTTAGACCGGGAAAGTCCACCGTCGATTTAATTTTCACACTTAGGCAGATCCTGGAAAAGACCCAAGAAGTCCAAATCGATACCCCCCATCTTTTCATCGTTTTCAAAGCCGCGTACGACAGAATCTATAGAGATGAGCTATACAGAGCCATGTCTAACTTTGGCATCCCTGCAAAACTCGTTCGATTGTGTAGGATGACGATAGAGAAAGCTCGCTGCTGCATCAATGTCGGTAGTGACCTCACCGAAACTTTTGATGTCAAAAGAGGATTTAGACAAGGTAACGCGCTATCGTGCGATTTTTTTAACATCATACTTGAAAGAATTGTCCGTAACTCATAGGCCAACACACAAGGCACGATCTTTCAAAAGTCCGTCTGTCCCTGAGGGACAACGTAGTAGAGGAAGACCTCACCTTAAGTGGCGCGCGCAAGTCGAAGGCGACCTCAACCGACTAGGAGTGCGCAACTGGAGGCAGTTAGCTAAGGACCGGGCAATCTTTTTTATACTGCGACTCGCTAGAGACGTTCAACAATTTTTGCTACGCCCTTCTAAAAGCACAGATGTGAATAGAAGCTAAAGGGTTTTTTCAATAAAGACGGGTCAACGACGTTGAAATATCGTCGCCCCATATTTATGGCAATTTTGTGTGTTAACATACCCGCATTCATCTAAAAAAAACTGCCTCGTCGTTTAAGATGATTTTCGGTCAAAATTGGGGTCCTCTTCCAAACTCTCCGAACACAAGTTAGCGAACAAACGGTTTTGTCTATGGTCATTAATGTTGAGTTCCTTGATTAGTTGGATATTGTAGGGGCGTAAGCCCAAGATGCAAAAATTCCCCAAATTGGAATCTGCGAAAGGACGATTTCTTGTGCACGGCGCAGAATTGACTACCTCGGGTTGTCCTGTACACTCTCATGGAGCGCTGTAATCACGAAGGACGCGCAGTTGCAGTCACTCTGGTTGATAGAGAGGAACGTGCGCTTGGTCGATTGGGACGGTAGTAGTTGGTTTTGGACATAATAAAGGTGTTTTTGCTAAAAGTGTAGTTCTTGAGTTTTCTTTAAAGGTTTTCAAAATATATGTAACATAATGTTGAGAGTCATCCACGAAGCATGTCTGACTGGGAATGCGGGAAACACAATCGCGCTTAATCTTCGACTGCAATGTAACTATTGCATTTCGTTTCGACCTTCCTCTTGGTATTCGTAAAGAGAAACATAATGCTTTTCCTTTGTTTGGAGTCTTACAGCAGTGAATAAATAAAACTTGCAACGCACAGTTAGGGAACCCCTGAGTTAACCATTAACTCAAAACTTGACATCCACGATGTAGTGGTAATAGTGGTTGGCTTCCTCTTCTCCCGTTCCTTCATAAGGCAACCCTATTTACTAGTCTTAATTTATAATCTGTAAATTTGTTGAATAACTTACTGCTATAAGTGCAGATTGACAACCACTAGAATACAACTAACTGATTGTAAGGTTAACCATATAATGAAAAAATTTACATTTTACTCTCAACTTAATGATTTGGTTTCTCATAGTCGAATGTATTAAAACATGTTTCATAGTCATTGAAGTTATATTAACAAACCCACATACACACATGTTTGAGTAACATACCATTGCAGTTGTAGAGGATGCAAACAACACACTAGAAGTTTTGGGGTAAAACAAAAGTTAAATAAAACCCTTGTTAAAAAACACTTTTTTCGCTAAAAACAACTAGTCTAGTGTCCTTGCCTTTGTGCACATTCTACTTTTATGCGCCAAGTACTGCAGTAGAGAAGTTTGTAGGTACACAGTACTGCTGCCCTCATATTTTACGCCAACTTAACCGGGTTGGCTCATAATTAAATAAACGTTTCTGTTGACTTCCTACACAGCGGCGCACTAAGTTCCATATAAATTTGCTTTTCTCTCAGCGAATTTTAATTTCCATTTATTAGAAATGAATAAATTGAATAAAATGTTTTATCTATAGGTAGGTTTCATATGAATTGTAAATATTATCCAAAAAAGTTGACACCTTCCGTTTAATTTTCCGTTATTCAATCGAAAATAATATGAAAACGATTTCCCGGGTCACTGGTGCGTATACGTAACATTTTTTTTTTTTGTTCCATACTTTGCCCATTTTCTCTATGACTCATTTCAACTACTTAAAGCTTTTCCACTTCACTGCAGTGGCATGTATAATAGCCATTTATATACCGCCTGCAATCGTACACAATTCAGCGAAAGGAATGCTGAGCCTTCCTCGCAAAGGGCTATAATGTATATATATTTAGTCTAACAACAAAAAAAAAATAAGCTCAACAGCAACCTCTTTACATCAACATATCCAATTTCGAAATACTTAGCGATCGTCCCAAACTACGTCTACGATTCCTCTATGTCCCTGCTAAAGCAACCCTCCACAAGAGAAACTTTTACTCGCATAATAAACTTTTACAAATGGCAAACTACAATTTGCCCAAAAATACACCAGTAGTTCCAGGAGGAACTTAACCCATGATACTGAGTGCAGATATGAAAGTTGGTTTTCAGATTTACAAAATGTGGCCAAAGTGACTCTTTTTGTGTGCACAAGTTTTCAATCGGCGGCGAACGAAACGCGTGTGTATTGTTCGCAGATACTTCTAACTCCCAAGGGCAAGGACTCCGCACTCCCAGCCAAAAGTTCAACAGAAATTGATACGTACTGCATTGTTTGCGAGCAAAGATTTGTAAGAAAGTGAATGAAAGAGAATGAAACAAGGAAACAAACTATACGAAATTAATGTCGGCAAAGATTTGGAACAAAGTTTTCCTGAATCAGAAATCCATTCATTTGGTTGGGGTGGGAGTTAACTTGTCGAGTGGGAGAATTGAAACTTTTAGTGTGCCAACATTGTGTAAACTTTTGTGTACCGAGTGTGTTGCGTGGTCCTGGCATTTGGCAACTGAAGCAAAAGTAATTAATTCAGAGATACTGGAAATGATGCGAAAATGGTTTTGTGTTCAATTTGTAATACAATGTAGAATAATATGTAAATGAAAAAAATTTCGGTGGAATAGAAGTGTAAGTGAGACAACAAATTACTTAGAAGACAGTTTTACAATCCCAGATAGTTGAAGAGTTGTTCAGTTCATCAAAGGGAGACTACGTACTTTGCCCTTGTCAGCTTTTTTTAATCTTTTATAAGAACTTTTCCTGGAGGATGCTTTACTGAAACGATCATAAAAACTCAATGCACTGAATTATCTTTGAGTAACGAACAACCTCAATCCAACGCAGTGGTTAATTATCCTGATCACAAAAGTCCCAAGACGAATCTCCAACCAACTTCATTAACTATTCCATTTCTGATTATCGGAAAGGTTTTCTGCACAACAACCTAACCGCCCGGCGATGGATTTACAAATTAAATTTAAAATTTCCTCGCGGTGCTAAAATTGGCTTTCAATCAGTCCCAAAGAGATCAAAGTGTACGTACGAACGAAACACCACAAATCCCTTGGGAAATGTGCGATTTCGTGGAAATACTTACCAAACATCATCTTAACTGCCGTTCGTTGGGTCATTTTTTTCGAGAAATATTTACGATTCTCCAAGAGCCCGACGCACCATAAATTGCTGGGTATTTTTTAGGGGTGTATATATGATCAAATATTAAAATTGTGGTTTTTATTTGCCAGAGCAGAGAGACGGGTAGAACTCTTTTTTTTATCTTTTTTTATGTGGAAAACCATCATCCTGATTGCGTGAAATTCATTTAGGAAAAGTGGAAAATAGGCAGGCGCCGAAAAAGTGGTCAGGAATTATCGCACACACACACTATATTGCCTGCTGAACTAAATGGCTTCAGTTCAGTGAACTAAATACGCCATTAACCAACTAATTGATGTCTATTCGTATTTTGTGGGCTCAGAAACACCGGTCTGTGTGTAAGGATATTCGAAAATCGATTGTCCACTATACTGATAGTCGAATAATTATGAAGGGCATTTGTTGGTTTCGTCGAAGGTTAACCCGTACAGCTGGGTCTCGGAAATACATTCGACTATGAGATTAATATGCGTGGTTAGCCGTGTAGTGTGCTTATCGATTTCTCTTTCCGATTCGAAGGAGTTCTCGAAACCAGCTTGTCTCCTTGTGCCGGGCAATAGGCAATGGACGTGCTCTTATCCAATTACAATGATTAATGGGTAAACACATTTGACCATCAGAGTATGGTATTTTAGTTTGTTTACCCAAAAATATGCTTTCTTTGTACGTTTGAAGTGGCTTGATTTTCATGCCCGCCTTTGAGTAGGTAGTCTATTTGTCGACAGTCGTACTGCTGCTGCTAGCAGAAGTATTTACATCAGGTTTGCCATTTGTGGCTCTAGGGACTATAAATGAAAATGTATTTCGATATTAATGAAAGTGTGTTTAGAAGAAAAGGGAAAGTTTGTAAGTTTTAGGGATACATTTCTAATTCAGGTAAATACTATCGTTAATGAATGTGGTTACCCTCAGCCCATTAATAGGAAAAACCATTCCTGTTCAATGACTTGAGGTGAATTGGAAAGGCGGTTTTAGAAGTAACATTCATTGATGTAGAAATAATATTATTTTGCCAAATTTTGTTTAGGGATGTATACTTTTGATGGACTTAGAACTCATTAGTCAAAAGGAAAAGAGATATTTTAATGATTTTCTCAGAAATTCTGGCATGTCATATAGACGGTGTAAAGGGCGAGGACTGGGAAATGACAATTTCACGGGATTAGGCATTTGGGTTTTTTTTTTTAAATGCATTGCGATATTTTTTCACTAGGAACCGATCTTTACCCTGAAAGGGTTTAGCCACTTCAATGGAATAAACGAAATAATAATTCCATAAGAAGGGGCATCCCCATAAATAGTAGGAAAGCGGCAGACTGGTTAAGGATTCGGATTGGCATCAGTAGAATAATTCCAACAACTCTATCAAATACCTTGGGGTGATGTTAGAAGTTTAAATAAATAAAAGAAAATACTAAAAATGTAAGTTACCTTTACTTTGAAATATGTACTACGAACCACCACAATTTATTTAGCAAAACAAATTAAAATATTATAATGATTTCTATACTTTCTTTAAAAGAACATCGATTTAATTGCACCGACAATCTTAAACATTTCAACGAACTAGAGACCGCAGGGGCGGACAAAGACGTAGTAGCACCCGGGGCGGTAAAGCAAGCTTACACCCCTTAAAAATTCAAGAAAAAAACACGAGCAGAAATTTTATATAAAGGTGCTTTCGAGCTTTTATTGCACTGAATGTTTCGATTAAATCATTAAAATCTATATTTTGTGTGTGCTGCTTTTCGATTGAAAGTATAGCCAGATTAGTCAACCTATTTTGCCTCATTGTTGATCTTAGATAAGTTTTAATTAATTTTAATTTTTAAAAGCTTCGTTCACACGATGCCGCTGAGACGCAAATTGTTAAATAAATTCCCATCGCCAATGGCAGAGTCTGAAAAGTCCCATTTACCAATGAAGTTTAAAAATTCAAAGGCTGTCCAAATTTCTGCATCTTTTAAATTTATTTTTGCAGCTACCATGTGACGCCGTATTCGCCCGATTTCCAATATGATACTGTTGTCGTTGTCTGTTAGTTCTGACAATGTCGAGGTAAGCATTGGAACAACAGCACGCAGTTCTTCTTCCGTTTCATATAGCAATATTTTCGGTTGAAGAGCTGAGAAAACTGACGCATAATGTCTTCCATGGCCTTAGACCGATGAATAACTTCAGTGTAAAATGTATCTCGACATTCTAACATGGATCTTCATGTTTCCTCTTCCAACGTCAAACCAGCATCTTGAGCCTTTTCGCCTGGCATAATTTTTTTTCTTCCCCGCCTTTCAATTGAAATTTCTAGCTCAGTACATTGTTCTCTTGCGTATATTATGGCCCTTTTCACGGTTTCATCATGATGTTCATGAAGTAAACTCGCGAGTGACCTAGGTAGGTAGGTAATTGGGTGCTCTTGTGGCGGCTGCCACAGCTTCACGTAGACCAGCAGTTGGGTCCATTGTGTCCAGTCACGGGAACCTTCCATTTCATACCTGTTGGAGACAAATAATATACCGCTTTTGTTTGAGTCGCCTAGATTTAGTATTAATCACAGGCAATCGCAAGCTCTCGTGTCCGGATTTCCGGCTTGTCCTAGGAGTAACCGAAGGGTTTTGGAGTTTGTTGACCTACTGGAACCACCCCGATTTGAGTATGAATCTCAGGAGTTCTTTAAGATCAACATTCTCCAGATCTCCTAGCTCATCGAAGAACAAGCTGTTGAGAATCCTCTGTCTACTGTTTTTAAGGGCTGGGCATTCGCAAAGCAGATGACGAACAGATTCTATTTCTTCAACATCTCTGCAGCTTCTGCAAAAGTCATTATGCAGTATGCCCAGCGTGTACCCCTATCGCACAGTGTCCAGTAATGACCCCCGTGAGTATGCGGATATCTTTGCGGCTAAGTCCGATCATGGATTTGGATCTCTTTTTGCTCACTTCTGGCCATAATTCTTTTGCATGCCTGCAGGTATTGAGATTGGGTCAGCGTATATTTGTTCTACTCAAGGATTCAATGTCAATCTTCCTAGCAACCGTGCTTAGTGGAGTTTTTACAGATTTTAGGGCCATTGATGCATGCATCTTCGACCCGTTCCTTGCAGTCTCATCCGCTTCTTCATTACCCGGAATATCCATATGCCCCGGTACCCAGCATAGGGTCACCGTGTTGGCTTGCGATAGTTCGTCCAGGTATTTCTTGCAATGACTTACTGCCCTCGACTTCACCACGACTGACTCCATGGCTTTTATGGCCGCTTGGCTGTCAAAGTATATAGTGACTTGTTTATCGGCGATATGTCGTCTCATTAGGTCCTTTGCCGCGAGTGACCTAAGTTTTATTTTACTTTTTTTAGAGTGAGCCCGGATTTTTGCAAGTATTTCTGTGCTGCATTAACTTCTTCCAAAATATCGCACCAGAATGAAAGATAACACAAAAACGTAAAGTCGCACCTCTTGTACCCAAATTTTCCTATTGGGGATCACAAAGTAGTTCAAGAGTTGAAACTATCTTCACGAAATTTTCCTTCAGCGTAATAGCCTCATGATGAGCGCTTCATCTAGCGTCTACAAGTCTCTTGACTGACACACCTACATTTTTTATGAGAATATGCCAACGACGCGTAGATGCTGAGAAAAATGTACGAAGTCTTTCCACTGTCCCAAAAAACGTTATACTTGAAGGAGTGCTTCCCAAAGAGTAAACTCCACAAAGGTTTCAAGAATGGTTTGCACATGGGGTAAACAAAGCTTTTGGATTAATTTGCCGAATTAATTTTTGAACGCCTCCATAAATACCCGCCATTTGCACCATTATGATTTCCCTGAGCCCGGCAAAGGTTAATGTCAAGACTATCCTCGTTGAGTTGCTTTAAAATATCGTCGGTATAAGTTCTTTGACAGTCTTTCCTATCTTAAGAAAATAGGCCAGAAAGGAAATTCATGCGCACATATAGGTAGGTATTTGGGAAACAAATTTATTGTTTTATTTGTGTTTTTATTTTGTATAATTTGCAAAATAGTTATTTTGCTGTTACTGATGGCACCCTCTATTAGTCTGCCACCCGGAACATAAAAGTAGTCTTTTGGAAAAATTACAAATGCTTATTATATTTATCTCATTTCAAGCTTTTAGCTTTTTTTTAATAATATTTGTAGTCGAAACATTATTTTCCGTCTGATTAGAACTTTTTTCTATGTCTGTTCGTCGGGTTCTTTTTAGACAAATATGTGATTGCCGCTGTGAGTGCATATACACCGTAATTTGACTGCGCCCTCAAATTTGTAAAATGACAAACTTCCGCGTGTAAAACTGTCATGAAAAAACTTCTCAATTCAGCCGTTCGTATTCGGCATAAAATTGTAGGTCCCTTCCATTCGTCCGAAAAAAAAACCTGCTGCACCAACTATTTTATTTTATTCATTAACTAGCTGTACCCGCCCAGCTTTGCCCGTGCACAGGAATTGTATTGCTTAGGTCTTAGATAATAATTGCTTAGGTCTTTCTTAGACAATAAGGTTCTTTAGTAAAATGCGAAAAATGAGAATAAATCTATTTTCTGGAAATTTCTTTCTGCCTGAACCTGAAATATACAGCAATATGTAAAAACAAAAAAAGAATCATGAAAGTCATATAAGATGTTTTTTGTATGGTAGGCATCACCCCCGTTTGTCCAATTTTGGCGTGACGATATCGATAATGGATGTAATGTATTGGATATATAATGTGCACCCTCTTCATCGCCTCCCTCTCCATGATCATGCTACTTGTTTGTAATGTTGTATTTTCTTTCCTTTGTTTCCCTCTTCCTATGGAATCCTAACAACTACCTACCCCAACCCTACACTGTTACCATACCACTTATCGAATGAAATTCTGAAATGAAACCTGTTTTGTGTTATACGTCTCTCGATCATAATATACATACCTACATATATAACTGACCATAGCACTCACTGCGAAAACAAATCAACCCTTTTCGAATGTATTGTTTTTGTTTGACGATCGCAGAAGTATAAACATCCATTAGTAGCAAGGTATATGTGTATGTATATATTTTCACTTCAGAAAATACGACATGAGTTTATGAGATCATAAATTTGTCAGTCAAGTCAGCACAAGTAAACGTAATACATTTTATATTTTGAACTATTTATCTACTTTAAAATACGCAAATAAAACAATTCATATTTCTACACCCCTATGATGCGCAATAAGAGCTAAATAAACGAATTAATGCTAATTGGCCTCGTTCATTCAATTATCACTTACAGTACAGTTCAGATGGTTTAATACCATTGACGTTGAATAATTACCCTCCAGGCGAAATAATAAGGCACATACATAATATCCACTGAATAATATCACTCACCTCTAAAACCATTCTGTTGTTTCACACATTCCTGTTGCATATCCGTTTTTAAGGCCTTCGGCTGTTGGAATAAAGAAAACCACACACAAGAAAGTTTTCAAATTAATTTCAATTCGCACTAAAATCAAAGTGTTAACGAGAAATCGCTGCCGGCCAATAAATTTTAATTTACAATTTCATTAATCTCCACCATTCTCTGCGTCAAAAATTCAAGTGATTCCGTTTATTGTGAAATTCGATTTTTAATTAATTAACCACCAGCGTGTGTTCTCATTAAACGCATATCTGTCATCGATTGATGGTTATTTACAAAGCATTAAACATTAATTTTTATTATCATGTACTATACGTACCACTGCCGGCACGTACATGCTATCCGATGATGGAAACTGCGGGCATGCATCTGGAGTTGATTTTTCTGTGCAAATAAAAAAAGGTTTGGTATTCGAGGAATGCAAATCTGCAAACACACTCACACGCACACACTGTGGTAAATAAATTGACTTACCGTTGCGGAGGAATCCTTTCGGAAGACACGTAGAGGCACAACGATGAAAATGTGCCGATAAATCGTTGGCAATGGTTGATGACTTCGAAGGATGGCACACTACGGTTCCCATGTTTCGTTCACGCTGACTTTGTCTCTCTAAAATGTGAGAATAAAAAAATGAGTGAAATGACGTTTTTTCAGAATACCTAATGAAAAATATTTGAAGGCTACAGATATCCCGAGAAACAGAGAAATACCTAGTCTAGCATTCGAATTTATTATTGTTTTCCTTCTGTCAGGTTGGATTTTATTTGTATCATCACATGCGTTCTTATACGCAATGCGTATAGTAAGTTCAATAAAATTCAAGGACGATACAATTTCAGGATGTTTTAGCTGGAAAGAGTGAATAGGTAATATTTCAAAGGAATTTAGAAATTCAGCTATAATACAAATAGGTACATTTTTATGGATGCGAATACATAACAAGTGAATTGACGATTAGATTTTCTTTGTATGCGAGCCAATGGCAATGGTTTGTGGAGTCTAATGTAAGAAGTTGCTGACTTAATTGAATTTGGAATGGGAAGTAATTCTAACTTTTCTTTTTTAAATAATCCACAATGTCGTTTGCAGGATAGTTAAGTGGGATAAGCGCCGGTTGGTCAATGTCGATGGGTGTTTGTCAACAGATGCTGCTCGCGACTTATATTCTTTCGAGACTGTCCGTGTATACGTAGGCCACCTAATTTATCTATGATTGATTACAGATACTTTTTGCTTACACTGAGTTACACATCGCACCATGGCATATATGGATGGGGAACTTATTCTTTGATTAAAGTGACTGCTGTGACTAATATTATTTTCAACTCAGTCATAGCCTCTGACAGTCTCTGATGTGCATACGTTTTAAGTAAATCAGAAAAATTTGTTCCCCTTATGCGAAAAAGTATTCCCGCCAACAACCCCTTAGCAGAGAGGAAACCAACAATTTTTGTTTTTGGTAAAAAAAAAATGGGATTTGGATTAAATGAAGCTAAGCTTGCGGATGGAACATGCTGCTTTGCTTTACTTTTGGTGGCGACCAACAACCAACAAGCCTCATTACCATTCAAAATTCAATTAAACCACCATTTACGCACATCAAGTTGGTTGAGGTCGTTCTCCAATTGTGCGCGCCACCTAAGGTGGGGTCTTCTTCTGCTGCGTTGTCCCTCAGGGGTGGATTCGAAGACTCGTCGGGCTGGTGCGTTGTTGTCCATACGCTCCACGTGTCCCAGCCGTTATAATTTTAACTTTTTGACCAGGTCAGCGTCGCTGTATAGCCCGTATAGTTCGTCATTGAATCTTCTTCTCCACACTTCATTGTCACAAACTGGACCGAATACCACTCGAAGAATCTTTCTCTCAAAGCATCCCGGAAGGTTTTCATCCGCTTTTGACAGAGTCCATGCTTCTGCACCATACAACAGGACCGAGATGATTAAGGTCTTATATAATATCTCCTTGGTTCTATGAGAGTGGGATTTACTTCTTAGCCCGAAGAAATAGCGATTGGCAAAAGTGATTCTTCGCTTGATCTCTACGCCTATGTCATTTTGCGAAGTGATAGTGAAGCTCAGGTAGACAAAGACTACTTTAAAGTTGTATCTATCCATCGTGACGTTTTGTCCGAGTCGCCGATGTCGAGAGTCCTTTCTCTTTTACTTCGTTTCGTCCTCATTAACAGCCAGACCCAACTTCGCGGCCTCCGTTTCGATGCTTGCAAATGCGCCACTGACAGCTCGCTGCGTTCTCCCAATAATGTGAATGTCATCAGCATAGGGAATTATAGTTGAACGGACATAGGCAAGTAGTTGAACGGAATTTTGAAAAATTGTACCTCTGGTGTTGGCTTGTGAACTGAAATCTTTTTCAACATCAAATCGCTCGGTGGTTTTAATGCCGACTTTGACAGAGCAGCGAGATTTCTCCACTGTCATCCTGCACAGACGGACAAGTTTGGCGGCGATGCCAAAACTTGACATGGCTTTGTATAATTCGTCCCTATATACGCTATCATAGGCGACTATAAAGTCGATAACCAGATGATGTGTATCGATCAGAAATTCCTGGGTTTTATCCAAGATCTGGCGGAGTGTGAAATGGTTGACTATCCTGGTCTAAAACCACACGATGAGGTTGTTGGCGAAAGGTTTTAGGCGTTCACACAATGCAGCCGACAAGATCTTATACGCGACATTCAGGAGACTTATTCCTTATGTAAGATGAACTGTGCTACCTAAATTGCACTTATAGCAACTCCATATTAAGGGGCTGAATTCTTTAGGATTTTAACGTCTCTTAGGTACCTACCAGCGACTGCCTTATATTGCGAGAGAAATATTCCATAATCTTGAGGGACTTAAGCTTATAAAATCTCAAGACAGACTTGTTATATGCCACAGTTCAGTTGTGCATTATGTATATACAATCAATGCAAAGATTTCATTTTACTCGAAAAGACTTTCGCCGTCTCAATTAAAAAAGTACTTACTCAATTATACAATTTCTCAACAGGAAACTTTTTTTTTTTTTTTTCTTTTTCACTTTGATTTCCAAGGCACTAACAAAATTACCGCGAACAAGAAAGAAAACACAACACTCCTGCAACACCCAAATGGCAATTAAAATGGCAAAGGATTTCCGATAGCATTCATTAAAAAAAGAACATAGCAAAGGCATATATCTCAAAAGCAAGGTTCTTAAAGAAACGAAAAGAACTCTATAATAATTGGATGCTTCAATTATTTATTGTCAAATCAGTGCTTTATAAAAAATTAACTTATTCCCCACTGTAATAAATGTTTAATTGCGGACGCAATTAAAAAACAAAACCAAAAAATTATAATACTGAAAACGCATCCTTTTGATGGTACTGCGGTTGCTTATTCAAATTCATTTCAATCGGATACGAGTTGAATATTCAAAAGGATTTATTCATTGAAATATTGTAGTCTACATGGATTCATAAATCCTCACAGGGGGTCAAATTTGTGTCAGAATGACAGGAAGTGGAAAGGGTGCGGCTGAAATTATGAATAAAATATTCAATGGTTTAGGTTTCGCTGTTCAATTTCGCGAATCGTTATACTCCTGCAGTGACCAGGGCTTTGATACTTTCATTTTTGCAATTTCATGCGGCAAATAGAGACAGTTTCTGCTTTTGTGAAACCAAACTGGTATTCATTTCATATCGCAGTCACAGATTTATGAGGTTTTGAATTTTTGTCAACCATTAAGCGATTTCAAAAATGTCAATCACATGGGTTCGCAGGAATCTTTTAACGTAATGAACAAGTTAAAGTGTAAACTTTTTTTAAGCTCAAAATATATTCGGAATGGAATGTACGTGTAGATACATGATATTGTTGATATGTTGATATTGGCGACGTTTAAAAAAGAATAGTGCTTATAAAATAGAGATATTATTTTTGATTTGATTTTGATAAAACTTCTTTTATTAGTTAACTGCACACATAGTTATAATAAAAGAAATAACTTTGGAAAGATTTGTCACTCCATTCCTGCAATTTTGGTACTATTTGATATGGTATTTTTGAAACTTTGGGGGCGTGCCACGCCCAAACGGTAAGAGAACGCCAAATTTTTTTTCCATATTTGTATTTAGGGTACTCTAATCAATCGGACTGTGTAAAAAAAACCGTTATTTTTGAATAGGTCGTAAATAAAATCTGGACGCGCGCACGTATGTTTAAACTTTTTAAATCAAATTTTCTCGAAAACCGTTAGTCTTAAGAAAAAAAATAATATGATCTTTTTTGTAGGCAATTTCCTAAGCTACAAATTCGATACACTATTTTTCGATAAAAGTATCTGTTAACGAGATATTCACGAAAAACGGTTTTTCATGACCTTTGACCCCGCGTAACATTTTTAGCGGCACATGTATCGCTGGGGACTTTTGGAATATTGTTTAGAACCACAAAAGGAAGGTTCATGCAAAAATCCAGCTTTCTCGTAATTTTTTCGAAGTGAATATCTTTATTCCCCGTATTATTATTCATTTTTTTGCAAGTTCATGCGACCAGCTGACGTATAATCCCCCCTCCACAACGCGACTGACTATGTTTTTTCAATACTACATGACGTCAATAATTTATTTAAAAAAAAATCAGTCGGCATAAAATGAGTTTAAAAAATTTTTTTTTCGACAAGTTCCACACCCTCCCACAACCGCACCCACCGCGGGTGCGTCAGCTGACCTTCACTTTACTCATCAACTAAAGCCTATCAATGAGTAAAGATAATAATCTATCGGCATAAAAACGGTGCTCAAAATGGACCCCTGCCTCCCGGACTAATAGTTTTCAGCTTAACATTGAAGAGCATAACTTTTCGACCCAAACAATAACAATATTTGTTAGATACCATTTTGCATGCAACAGTTTTACAAAAAAAAAACACAAAGGATTATGATTTATGATTGGAAAACATCCGTACGGATTTCTTAGACATAACAAAAGGTTTTGTGGATCAGCGTTAATTTTTAATTGCAATGGCTGACTATTGAATTGTTGAAAATATTATCAATGAGGTTTCCCACATGGCTCAAAAACTTGTAATACCACACAGACCTTAATATAAATCTTCTTAGTTATACTTCAAGTCACCTTTTCAGAGATGCTATGAATGCTTCAAACTTTTCGTTTGCAAACATAACTGACGCACACGCAACTCATTTCATGCCTGACTCCATCACTCGTAGATGTTTTTAACTTTCTCGTATACGTAGTAAGAGGAAGATATTGTTTTCGTACAAAATTTCGAAATCAAGTTCATTACAATCCATACCGAACTACTCTCAAGATGCCTTTTCACTTTCTGGAGTGGATGTATTCACTGTTGGCAACGCGATCTTCTCGATAAAATCAAAGTGTGTTGGACTATATAATATCCACCCCGACTTTATAAAAATTCTAGTCTCAAAAATACTTCATTATTACTTATATTTTTAATTCCATCTTAACCACCTCCGTTTATCCGACTGTATGGAAACGGGCTATGATAGTACCGATACCGACGAGCTCAGGAAATCTGAATGATTATCGTCCAATAACCATTCTGTCGAATGTATTTGTCGAAAGTCTTTCAGGTAATTGTCAGCCAACAAATCAAGGAGCATACAATTCTCTTCAATCTGGGTTTAGATCTGGTCACAGCTGCATATCGGCCTTAATGAAGGTCTCGGGTGACATTCGCGAAGAAATAGATAACCAAATATTAAACATTCCTCAAGGGTCAATCCAAAACCAGCTGCTATTAAATCCTGCTAAAACAAATGCTTATCGATTGGAAGGCACCAACCAGATTTTGCGGACTTCCCCACATTCCCCCCCATTTTGTTAGACTGATCCCAGGTTGAAATGGTGTCGAAGATCAAAACCCTAGGAATAATATTTAATAGTACGCTGTCATGGAGTGACCACAAAAATAGCGTATGGTTCACAGCGCGGTCTTTCCATCACTAGGCACTACTTACTTGTGGATATTAAAACAAGACTATAGTAAAAGTATTGATTATACTGATTTTGAGCTATGGTTGCGACATTTTTGCCGACTTATACTCAGCCTCGTTACGTAAATTACAATTAGCCTTTAATTCCATTACCAGGTTTTTATTTGGCCTCCGCAGGTTTGATCACATTTCCGGATACTTCGCTTCAAATGCATAGCCTTTCTCGTCAAAATTATAAAAAAAAATACCAACGTATTTGTTTAACAAACTAACTTTTTCACTGTCAATGCGAGGCAGAACTCGAAGACCTTGTATGTACACCTGCCAGACACTGTTAATGTTCTAGTACAAGTATGTAGCACGCCACATATATATGTGGCTCTGACACGTCAACAGAGAGTGCACAAAGAGAGCTTGTGTACGACATTTATCCATTGGGAACATACGCTGACGTCAAAATTACGTCAGAGCCTCATATATAATTATGTGGCGTGCTACATACCGTGTACTAGCATCTTTAGCCTCTAAAATCATCTTCCTTAAGGAGTAAAATCGAACATAGCCAGTTTTTGTCTGCCGTTTACTCGTTCTTAGCACCGGATAATTCTCCTTCCATACCATAAAATAGTTTCTATAATAATTTATTTAAATTGTTTAAATTTGAACACAAATTTGTTCTCTTTTTATTTATTCATTATTGTCTTTTTTCTCTCTTTTTCTGTAAACTTTGAGTATACTAAAATCACAATTATGTTTTGAGCTTAACTTTTAATATTTTCTTTTGTTTAACTTTAATTTCTATAAGTAATACATACTTGGATTTATATATTCTACCTGTACTAATTTAAGAATTTATTGCCTTTTAACAGCGATAAATTATTGAAATAAATCCTAGTACAAATACTACTACAAACCATTACCTACTGTTGTTTTCTGAAAGTGGCTTTTGGGTGGGTGTGACAAAACATAACTGTTGTAGGGAACGGCATAAGTCCAATGTTGATTTCAGGCATGCAATACATTTCGATATATTTCACAACTTGTCTAAATTATAGAAGAATATAATAAACAAAAAAGTTTATTGCCGAGAATTTTGGTATATGAAGATAGATATTTGTCCAAAAGTTAAATCAAAAGGCCTTAACATAAAAAAAAAATCATGATAATATGTATTCGAAACTTCCCACAAGAGGAAATATATAATCTTGGACAGAAATACCAATTAAGCAGCAGAAAACTTAAAGAGAACAAAGAAAAATAGTATTGAAACTACAAAGATTTGAAATTACAGAAGGGTTTATCGGACCATTAACAAAACACAAGCCTAGCAACAACAAGACAAATATTAGTAAGTGGAAGCTGAATTCGTTATACTGGGTCAAGAAGAAAATAACTTTCCAAACAAAAAGAGATAACTAATACAAGAACGAAAATTTCATTCAAAGTCAAGCATTTTTATTTTGGTTTAATTTTAGTATTTTTTTTTTTTTTTTTTTTAATTCGTGTTTTCCCTTTATTCAAAATGTTAGTAATTTTTGACAAAGATATTATTTCATTCATTTTGTAAGGATCCGCCAAAGCTAAGTTATATAATTAATTTAACTTTAAAATTTAGTAAACAGGTCAAGAATTCAAAATCGTCCCCTTCACCCCTGGATCTTCATAAATGGTTGTAAATAATATAAATTTGGTAAGTGATATATTTTTTTTTTTGTTTTGTAGTTTTATAATTAATTTTGGTGCGGCCCAATTTTGTTTTTATTATCGAAAATTATTATCGTTATTTACATACTTGATATAAGTTTCAGACAACAAATTCATTATCGTTGATTCATATTTTTTTTTTTTTTGGTTATACTTGAACATAAAAAAATAAATAAATAGGTGGCGCAACAGGCGGTGGTACAGGTACTTGAACATACTACATACATAAGTACTAGGCTTGTGTAGTTCATGAACGAACTAGTTCAATGAACTAGTTCACTTTAGTGAACTAGTGAACTGAGTTCACACACTTAGTTCATTTAGTTCACGGTTATTATTTTCAATGATTTCCATACAAACGGAATAAACTAAAGAAAACAATCCATGATTTATTCTTTATTACATAATATTTGTCTCCTTACTAAACAGACTACGGACGCAGATACAGAACCCAATCATCTCAGGAGAGAATAGCTCGACTCACTCACTTATGTACCTCCCACCTCCCATGCACTTCAATAGGGACAGTAACTGGAAACAAGGATCAATAACAAAACGTTGCAAATTCAGTTCAAATTCATTTTTTTTATCTTGTGAAGCTTAGTTAATAATGGGTCTAGCCGCATTTGTTGGAAATAACTTCATAAATACCGTTTGTAAGTGAGTTAAACAGAGATTCTAGGTAGCTGTAGGAAATGTCACTCCATTTGGGACTGATGGCTGCTGTTAATGATTTAACACCTAAAAATTGTTTACCGGACACGTATACTTCCCATGACAACCCAAACCCCAAACAGTGTCAGTATTATAGACTGGTCACTCCAGTCTAGGCACGTTTTGGGTACGGATACACTCTTTTTTTTTCCGGTATGAATGGGGGTGTTACCCTGCTGGAAAGTCCATTGCACGGGTCCAAATACATTTTCGTAGTAAGGAAGAGCCTTCTGCAGTACGCCTTTGTAGTTATTCGCGTTCATTCTTGATATAACGGAAACTGTAATTAACATTGGTCATAACAAGAGATCGCACTATGGTGACGAGACAGATAGTGTTTTATTTTGCGTGTGACATGTAATTAGTAATTTAACCATCAGGGCCAAATTAAATCGGTTTTCGTCCGAAAAAAAAGCTATTTGATGCCACTAGCTATTCCATGTCATGCAATTCGGAGCAAAAACCATGCGAGTCTCCTTACGAGTATTGGTAAGAGGCGGTGTTTTTTTTAATTTGAATTTTTTTAAATATCCAGCTATCCGAATTACACGTCTTACGGTGTTAACTCTACCAATGATTCCCAAATTTGATCCGATCTGGGAGGCAGACCAATGAGCATTTGATGCTTCTCCAAAAATTAGTCTATTTTCAGCAGATGTATAGTAGGTAGCTGTTTTGGTCCTCCCTTCATGTTGTTTCCATTGTTGTACTTATTTTTAAGAAAATTCGAAACCACTGACTTACTTAATTCAAGTTTGTTTGGCAATATCGCTATATAATCGCGAAATAAAATAAAATCAAAAATACATTAAGCTTCAATAAATTGATCCACAGCAAAGCAATTTCCTCTGTCCCTATTCAAGTGATGCAAAAAAAAGTTCACTTTCCAAAAAAAAAGTTCACTTTTTTTGCATGGTCTGGTCAAAGAAAAACCAAAATAACATATAGTACCTACCTACATAACTGTAAAATTGTGAGAATTTATTTTCGCTCCTAAAAGTTGCATATGACTATGTACTAAATAAATGCATAAGGTAAATACCCATATTTAGAAATTATAAAGAGAAATACAACATGAAATGATTGAAAAATCTTGTCCCCATTCATGTGCATGGGAGTGTATCTTTTTTTATATTTTCCCAGGCAAAGTTTTTTTTTTTTGTATTTTCTCTGAATTTGACCAAAATGAACTAAATTGAACTAAAATGAGCGAACTAATAAATACCTTTTGTCTTTTATCCAACAATAAATAATTTTTTTTGTTAGTTTAATTTTATAAACATGGCATTTTGAATACATTAAGTATTGGTGGATGTGGCAAGGCTTTGGTGAAGCCTAAGCCTATGGGATGACAATGAAGGTAGAAGTTGATTGGGGCTGCAATAAATATTCTTGAGAGAACACTAATATCAATCGCTCCCCCCACCACTAAAATTTAAAGTAATCTATAGAGACATGAAGGCCTACTTTTTATTATTTGAAGTTTTTTAATTCTGGCATGTATATGCGTAACGAGCCGTCCAGGATGACCGATAGCAAGAACCCCCCATCCGACGAGCTAGGACGAGCAGAAGCTAGCATGCCAAGCTGTCGGGACCTGGACACCCTTCCGCTTTTGCTGCCCGGACTGACTCCATGTACCTGTAAACATGGGGTCATAACGGTAGCGTGATAGGTGGAAGGGAAATAGCTAAATTTCGTTACACTGTTGCGTAATTTCTATGTGATCCCATCATATGAGTAGGTTCAGCTTTGCTGTCGTCTCTGTGACATATGTATGTATATGAATGACATTATGATATAATTATTTTAAATTACTTCCTCCAATGACATCCCTGAGCTTACAACTGTTTGTATAAGGGTTTGCTAATCACATAATGAAATAGATCTCATTAACCCGGATAGTGTCCTAAATCAATTAAGAAATTGGCTTAAATTCAAGCAAGAATCGAATAATTTACCACCACTCAAATAAAATCCTATAGATATTGCACTACTATACCGTCTTGTCTATTAAAGAGAAACTTTTCATAGTTGATGTGTGTTTATATTCTCAATTGCATAACATCATAAACCAAAAAGACATCAGAAAATAATGCACTCCTTAACTTTCAACTATGCAATCTCAAGGACTTTAATCTAGTTAATAATTTACGGTTCGTAGTTAAGAATATACCCATTTCGTACAGGGAATGCAATTTTTATGACAAGTGGGTCATATATCCTGTTACAAAAGTGCTTTCAATTACCTTTACGAGTTACTACCCATCTTTATGGCTTCAAAAGTTAGACATTAGGAATAGACATAGATATAAATATAATACATCACCCGACAAACAAGGTTACGACATAGTATAATCCTGTATTCCGAGAAGCTAATTATTTTCTATAATAATGCCATAGATATACGCGTGCACAACTTGCTAATTTGGTTCATTTCACATCAAATCCAACGACGCCATTTGGGAGCTTCCAATCCAAATCAAAATTGGCTGACATTTCCTGCACATTGATTGAATAAAACGTCAAATCATGAATTCTATACAAAATGAAATTGCTTGTTAAGTCAATACCGGTCATGGCCGCAGGATAATTTATTATAACCGACACGCATAGTGGCATTCATCTATATATAGTATATACATACATATACAATATACATAACCCTACAAGGACATGAAATATTTTGAATCAATCAATATTAGAATTACCAAAACCGACAATTGTCGATTGAAAGTATTGCTGATGGTGATGATGATTACGAGCAATTTGGACGTTTAATTGCAATGCGTTCTGACCGGACGAAGATAGATATTAATTATAGAATTGCCGTGGGTAGTTTAGGACCATTAAATCGGTTACTCATGCAGGTGACCAAAATTAAAAGGCAATTTGCAGATATACCATAATTTCATCAAAATGTGTTTTCTAATATAAAAATGTGGTTCTACGAGGATTGTAATATCAATTTAAATACTTCGGTGGGATTAATTTAAATAAATGAATGTATAAAATATTTTAATACAAGGCGCACAATGAAGTGGCGTGGCAATGGCGTGATGACCATCACCATGTGGCAGTTGGCATGGAAGTGGTATGAAAGTGATTTAATCTGTTTTAATCGTCATTTATTTCCAAAGAACGATAATTTAGAAACTCAGGAGCTAATAAATGTTCAGTTTTTCTGAGTATTGCAAAAAACTGCAGTCACCTACTGAACCAAAGATTCGACTTGAGGTATGATTCACAGTCACTATTGTTGATTGGAAAATCAGAAGTCTAGGTGACGTCTAGATCAGATCAGACGCATTTTGGAGTAGAAACCAACTCAAATGTAAAAATTTGTGATGACCTACAGTTTGGTTTTATCCAAGTCGTGCGCTTTATTTATTTTATATAGCAATAGCTTCAAAAGTACATTTCAATTTAATTTAATTGTGGAAAAAACGTCCGCTGTCACCCCTCAATAAACGTATTTCTTTGCACACATTTGCAGAAACCGATAAAAGTAACAATAAGTAAGATTTGGGTTTTCGGAACCCAAATCACAATTCGTTCAACATTCAATACTTATTAGAATTCACAACAGCATCCCTTGTTTAAGCAGCGTATTAAAATTGAAACGAAATGCCTTTTCTTTTAACTCAATTGAAATTCGAACAAAATAACATAAGTGTGCTTTTATTTCTATTATATTCTATTCATGAGTTAACTTTCCTGCACACTAAAATACGGACTAACATGAAAAGGTTGTTCAAAAATCGCAGAGATGAAAAGCGTTTTTTTTTTTGTGTTTTGTTGATAAAATAAAACGAGTAAACAAACGCCAGAACCCTTCAACCACTTGAGATACTTACTCTGCTGTTGTCCCGTGAGGACATTTTATTCCAGCTTGTCGTACTCTTTTAAAATACATAATCGAATATACATTATTTGGGCTCATTTTAGAAATTATACCAACATCGATAGATTTGTTATTTTTTGATTAGAAGTGGATTCGGAAAATTGGCTGATAAAAATAAAGTCTAGTGTGCCAAAGAGTTTCTTTAAATTTATTAAAAATTAATATTGAAGGCATCAGAAATTGGATAGTCTATGACATTCACAACTACATCAAGAAATGTGTATTCGCTCAAAGCAGTACTATTTGTTAATTGTGGTCTTGAGAATAATCGACCTTTACCATCGACCATTCTCAATTAGTTGACTTGGGACTCATACTGAACGAGCCATAACTGAAATTCTGAGGGCTGCATTTTCAGGGTCTCTCGTTTTATCGGTTTGCCTTCTTCTTTTATGGAGTTTTTTGAAGTCACGATTTTATGTCAACAAGCCTCAGAATCTTGAAGCCCTCAAAGTAAATATCCGTCAAGAATGCAAGTACCTATCGCCGGAAATTCTAGCAAGAGTGATGGAAAATGCCATAAATTGACAAGAATGGTCATAAATTCTAGCGGCGGTCACTAAGCCGATATAATTTTCTCGACTTAATGGAAAAATATTTAGGACATTAAATAAACATAATCAAAAAAGAATAACCAACGTTTTCCATTCAAACAAAAAATTACAACAAAAGAACATCGGGTGATAACTTTTCCGCCATCTTGATATAGTTGATTCAGAATTTCTTTTTTTTTTTTGGAAAAGTCAAAATTTATCTCCGATTTATATTAAATCAATCCAGACAATTCTTTCGTGAGCTAAATCAGTGGAGACATTTTCTTGGCCGAGTATAACAAAATTGCACGTAGTACGTATAACACACAATATTGTTAAACCCAACTGACATTTTGTGTGTCCCATCTATAGGCGTAACTTGTCAGATTGTGCAGAATGACGATGGAGAACGCTCGCTGCTCCGTAAAGGTCGGAAATAATCTCACCGAGACCTTTGATGTCAAAAAAGGATTTAGACAAGGTGATGCGCTGTCATGTGACTTTTTCAACATCATACTCGAGAAAATTGTGCGAAACTCGCAAGCCAACACCAGGGGCACAATTTTCCAAAAGTCTGTGCAACTACTTGCATACGCTGACGACATTGATATAATTGGCAGAACGCAGCGAGCTGTTACTGGTGCGTTTGCAAGTATTAGCACAGAAGCGGCAAAAATGGGTTTAGTGGTGAATGATGGCAAAACAAAGTACATGCTGTCAACAAGAAGGGACACACAACATCGGCGAATCGGACAGAACGTCACGATAGACAGCTATAACTTTGAGGTGGTTAGGGACTTTATCTACCTCGGCTCCGCTATAAACTCTGATAATGACACCACAGCAGAAATCAAACGAAGAATTATACTTGCCAACCGCTGTTACTTTGGTCTAAGAAGGCAATTGATTAGTAAGGCCTTGTCGAGAAACACCAAGGAGACTCTATATAAGACCCTCATCATCCCAGTCCTGCTTTATGGCGCAGAATCATGGACGTTATCAAAGGCGGATGAAGATCTCCTTGGTCGCTTCGAACGCAAAATTCTTCGAGTGATTTTCGGTCCCGTTTGCGTTGACGGGCTTTGGAAGAGGAGATTTAACAGCGAACTCTACGAGCTGTACAGCGACATCGACCTGGTCAGAAAAGTACGTATCAGTCGACTAAGATGGCTAGGACATGTAGAGCGAATGGACACCAACGCTCCGGCCCGAAGAGTCTTCGATTCCAACCCGGAGGGACAACGCAGTAGAGGAAGACCTCGCCTTAGGTGGCGCGCACAAATGGAAGGGGACCTCAACCAACTTGGAGTGCGCAACTGGAGGCGGTTAGCCAAAGATCGTGCTAACTGGAGAGGCGTGTTGGTTGAGGCCCAGGTCCACCCCGGACAAGATCACTTTTACTTTTACATGCAAAACCGTTATACCCACTTTTGGTTTTGTTATACTCACTTTTGGTTTTGCATGAAAAAATAAAAGTGAGCTAGCTATAGATTCTCAAAAAAATACGCCTTATATGAAAATTAGAATTTTACGTGCGGAACAGGAAATTTTAAATTTTATCTCTGTAGACATTTTTGTATGGAAGATCAAATTTAGCGCGAGCAGGATACTGGGCTTTTGGTTAAAATTCAGACATAATATTCCCAGTTCTATAAAATCGATAAATTAACGAGGGAAATTAGTGAAGATGGCGAAAATGAAACGATAGTCTGAAATACAAATTTTCGAAAAGATGGCGATCCTTAACAATGTGGTGCGAAATTCAAATACGACAACGGGTATGGAATATTAAAGATGATACAATAATTTTATTTCAAAGGGATGCTACAACTGATAACTTTACTTACTAAGTTTTACATAAATACATTTGTTACGTGCCGCAATATGTTCTACATAAAATAGTATGCCATATTATTTAACTTATCTTTAAGAACAAGTACCTTTCCATTTATCTGAAAGAACTTGTTTATTGTCCCTATTTTTAAACCGGAAAGAAAAAATGAAATAGACAACTATAGAGGCATTTGTAAACAGTCCACTATTCAAAAATGTTTGATATGTTGGTTACTGACAATTTTCTTTGCAAATCTTTAATCTGCAATGAACAACGTGGTTTTGTGAAGAAGCGATCGACTGTTACAAACCTTCTCTTGTTTACAAATTTTGTAATTTCTGAAATCGGTAAGGGAAACCAAGTGGATGCAATTTACACAGATTTTAGCAAAGCCTTTGACCGCGTAGATCATAAAATATTGCTATATAAGCTTGACAAATTAGGATTTCGACACACTTTATTAAAATGGCTCTCAAAAAAAGATATTCCCACAATATAGGCAGTTAACCTTGCAGTAGTTATATGCTAAAAGTACGTCCTTTGTTATTTTGATAATGGCACCTCAAATATTCAACTGATCCAGTGGTAAACTGCGTAGAGGATGTAAAGTAAGTAGGTATGTATCACTATCCACACTGTGTACGTAATACGCATCCTTTTATTCGATAAAAATGTTTGATACTAAAACAAAAAGACAGTAAATTATACCCATCATTTTAAGAAACAATTAAAATTAATTTGAGTCATTTTACAATTTGAAAAATGTTAGGGAACTGAATTCCGAGCCACTTTGAAAGCCTACACAATTAAATCCCATATCTAATTCCATCACTTACCATCCATTTAACTGCACCCCATTCCCAGCCAACCATAACACCTAACCAGCCACTGCACCGCAGACTGTCTGCTAATCCCGACCACCCAAGCATCAAGAGCGACATATTACTTCATTGACATAGATGTGTATTGAAATCTGATCCCTTACATCAAATTCCACTGACCGCCTGCTAAACACTATAGGTAGCCCTATATATGTACTAAGCAAATTGTCTGGGCAACTTAATCCCTTGTGTAATAAACTGCCGCGTGTGTCGCTTTATAACGCATTATTTTGCGAATCTCGTCGTGGCCTTCGTGACCGAAGAGCGAACCTCTTACTTAAACAGAACGAGACCATGTGAATGTCATCTGCGTTATCACCTCACAAACTCACTAGACTCTCAACCCCCCAGATGACCATCAAAGAAAATTGAAAGTAAACTCCAACAAGTGGGGGCGGATCATATAAATTCTATGACTTGTCTGGGATACTGCATCAAAGTGCTAACAGTCGTTGTACAGTGAAGTCTAGTAAAAATAAAATAAAACAAGAACAACTATTCCGTCAATAGTGTCCTTAGTGTGTTTAAGTGTTTGTTGATCTACTTGAATTTCAATTGCGTTATAAGAGCCCCACCCATCTGTGATTTCTTAAAGCGGATACATACACAAAATAAAAGGATAACTCAAAATGTCGACGGTATGTGTGAAGAAATTCCAGGAATTTTTTATACATAGTTGAGTGTTTTACGTCTTACAGGAAAGACGTACAACTTGTGGTTTCATTATTGGAAGACACCAAGTTATTCTCGTACGTATATTGAAGAGAAGTTTTCGAACCTTTCCGCCTTCTTAAGGAATGCAATTTGTAAGGATTTTCCCCCAAGAAGTTCAATACCCAAACGATTGTCCATGAAATAATCTACCTATACCCATACCTAGTTGGAAGGTGAATACCAAATTTGCTCATAACAGTAATTGATTTAGTGGTGCCCTTTTATGGATGATTCTGTCGTATTTATGGTTGAAGAAACTTTTCACCTATAGATATCCTTTTCATTTAAAGGTCGGTTAAGAAATCACTTAACTTATAAGTTCACGGTCGTCCTGATCCTGACTATAATTGGTAGCACACATTAGTGAGAAATTTGTCAATCGAAACGGAACCATGGCTGGTTAAAATTGTGCGAAGTTGACCTAAATAGTAGTTAAGGTTTTAGAACCCACATCAATTGATTTTTGAAGCATATCTGTTCATTAATTATATTTTTGTAGAACAGCTGAAAACCAATTTAGTTAAATGAGCTGCAGGAACTTTATAGTGTAAGAAAAAAGGCACTCCAGGACAATATTTTTAAGGTCCAACATACGAGATAATTGTATGCCAACATTTTGTGACAAAAATGAATTATTCCATTTCATATTATAATCTCGCAAAAAATGGCGAAAAGCTTGAACCCTTCTGGTAAATTTTATTTCTTTGAAATCATCCAACAACTAACCACATGCGAATAAACTTTATTTGAAATGGAACGTCCATTTATAGATATCGCAGGAAAATCAATCAACTTTTTTCAAGACTCAGAAAGAATACAATATTCACAAAGGGGAAATAACCCATTAACCTCTAGCACATCTTCTGCGGGGTAGTAAAATGTTTATTAAATAATCAAAGCCATCAGACAGTTTCATATAAGTGTCATGGATATGCCATGGCACAGATGCTGGAGATGGAAACTTACGAATTGACCCATAAAATCGACACTAAACGCGTGATTTATGGGTTGATTGACTTTGACTGCTTTACAAGAGGGACTGATTAATTGTGTATTGGTATCATTTTTTCCTTTGTCAGATACACTCTGTGTTTTTGGTCGTCACCTTTGGAATGTATGTAAACGCCCTTTCTCTGCATTCGTTGGACTTAAGTCAAGCCACGGCACAGCTGGTGCAACAGCAAATTCGGGAGTCACAAGAAAATGCTATCGGGGCTAGAATTACCTCATCGGAGGACTATGACAATCATCCGCAGTATAGTTTCTCGTACGATGTAAAGGATTCAGTGACTGGAGACGATAAGGCGCAGGAGGAGAAACGCAATGGAGATTTGGTTCAGGGGCAGGTAAGATGGATGCAATTTTTCAATTTGCGTTTGAATTTAAATTTATTCTTATAGTATTCCCTTGTGGAACCCGATGGTACGCGACGTATTGTGGACTATACAGCCGACTCGATCAATGGCTTCAATGCAGTCGTTTCTAAACAAGTTCCCGATGAAGTGACTCTATCGCCAATAGAAGTGGTTCAAGCTCAGGCTCAGGCCCAAGTTGCCGCCGCCCAAGCACAAGCCGAGGCACAGGCCACAGTTGCAATTGCACAAGCGCAAGCCGAAGCTGAGGCACAGGCACAAGCAGTAGCTGCCCAAGCTCAAGCTGCCGCCCAAGCTCAAGCCGCTGCTCAGGCTCAGGCCGCTGCTCAGGTGCAAGCTGAAGCCCAGGCACAGGCGAAGCAAATCATCGAGCAGTTTCAGCAGCAAATGCAACAGGAAATACAACAACAGCGACGTATTCAATTGCAGCAGCAGTCGATTCAGACCTCTACCCGGCAAAGCGATGATCGTCTTTCAAATAGTCAAGCTCTGCTTTTGTCTCAAGGTATTCCACGCCAGATTTTAGGACAGACCGTTCACTCAAGTATTGTGTCGCATCCGCCAACTATCATTAGCCGACCACCGACCACCAGTGTCTTTGCAAAGTCATCCGATATCGCTGCCCTGGAGAAGAATAGGCGAACTATTATTATCGAACGTATTGCCCAGCCACAAACCGTCATAAGTCAGCCAGCTACTGCCACGATTCAAGCTCAGCTAATTCAGTCTCCACTGGTGATAACTAGACTAAGCAACGGCATTGGAACACGTGCGGGCCAGATTTTGACACTGGACACCGGCAAAAGTATCAGCTCAACTATCACCACCAGTCTGGGTAGTCTAAATGGTAATGGTAATCGAAATTCAAATGGCAATGGTAATGGAAATGGCATAGGCAACGGCAATGGAAATGGTAGTGGTAACGGTAACGGTAATGGTAACGGTAATAGTAATGGGAATAGTAATGGAAACGGTAATAGCAACAGTAATGGAAACCTTAGTTCGGAGCTCTTAGGCGAGGATCAGACCAGTATTGAGTCCAGTTTGAATATCAATGGCAATGGCAGCAATGAAAGTAGTCGTCGATCAAATAGTAACGGTAATGGTAATAGTATTTCTTCTTTAAATGGAAACGGCAACGGTAATGGCCTGTCTCGCAACGGCAATGGCAATACGAATGGAAATGGCAAATCTAACAACCTATCACATAATGGTGGTAACGGCAATATGCACGGCAACGGACTCAGTCTACTGTCTAACCAAAATGGAAGAGGTTTACAATAAGGGACACTAAGAATCAATAGATACTATATACGGCGGCATTTTATATTACCAGGACAATCCCCAGTTGACACAATCGATTTATTGTTATTTATAAAAAAAAAACTATTATTTATTAAACAATTTCCATTAACAAATATATTCAATGTTGCTACATTATAATCACAGAAGAGCACAATGGAACAAAAATAAAATAACATGACGAGTGCTCGTCCTTTCAACCACAGCACCAAAAGAGAGTCAAGGGATTTACGCAGTATATCCAAAAATAATAATAATAATAATGTTGTATTAGCCAACAGGATACAGCTCGCACCCAAAGCACCAACACTGTGTTACTTACTTTACAAATACTAACATGTAATATGAAATAAGACTTATAAGAGATATATTTTGTAAATTTCTTTTTTATATACTCGAGTGTGTTCAAGTACTAATTTTAAAATGAATTAATATTTACACAAATAAATTATAAAAAAATGTAAGAGGATATTTTTAGTGGCTTTGATTTCTTTAACCCTTTACATTTCGAACTGTGGAACAACTATGGGAAATTATTAAATTCTATCCTAATCCCAATATCCAGCGCGTCTTGATATTTGTCCGACACTGTAGCAAATGAGCGATTAAAATACTGGCAACAATTGTTACCCCTTTATACAGGGAATTATTGGAGGCATATGTAAATTTGTATTGGCCCTTTCGTGAATGCTCCGTCTATAGGATATGTGGATCCTCCATAACTTTCGATATTTGGCCACCAGCTCAAAATCATCAATGGTATTCGCCACGCAAGTCTTTTCGGACATCGAAATTCCCACAAAAAGGGATAAATCCCACGATATAACAACACTGGGTAGTCCTCATACGCGTAGTCGTAGACGACAGATGTCGTACTTGAACTTTATATTTTGTTACATTAGAAGCTTCGTTATATTAGAGGCTTACACAAACACATACTTGGTCTAAATAAATTATTTCGAATTTATAGGAAAATTTGCCATCAAACTCTAGGAGGCCTCTAGCCATTTTCAAAAAAAATCTAAAAATTAAACAGAGTCTTGGAGAATGTCAAAATAAAAGTCCGTAATCCAATTCGTTGAAATTTGAGGTATCATAGTCTAAATCCACATTGAAATGGCAACTCAAAATGAGCACAAGTAAGCTGTCAAAACTGTCAAATTGGTTGAAATCACTCAAAACACACCCTTTTTATGGTTTCTACTTTTTGACTAGTTTTTCGAGCAGCTAGAACGGTGTATTGTAAAGCCAATGGTCAAATAAAAATGATGGTCAAATTGGTTGTCATTGGAAAAAGTGTTCCCAATTCGAAAAAGAACCCACTTAAAACGGCACACGCTATTTATGGTTTCTAATTTTTGACAAGTTTTTCGAGCAGCTGGAGCGGTGTGTTTTAAAGCAAATTGACAAATCAAAATAGGCACAAATGAACTGTCAAAACTGTCATATTGGAAGTATTAAAAGAAATGACGAATCATAAAACAACAATGGTCTTCGTGATTTGAATATTATTTAAATACCATTTCATACTTCACTGCACCCAGTATTGATGGCACACTGATAAAGCTCAGAAACGTCATTGATAAATCTACTGCACTAGTACCAAAACTAAAATGTTATTATCATTCTTCTTGACTGTGAACGCCTTTATATTTTACCCAACTGTTCCAACTATTCAAAACAACGTTCACTGTGCTCAAAATTTCAGTTTCCCATCAACTGAGTCACAAACATCTAAATGTTTTTATTAAATAAATTCACCGCCGGACGTCCATGTTGCAGTGGAAAGTTTCCATTTTGCACACAACGCTTGCTGTGTCAGACAAGATACAAATCTCGAAATGTATGCAAATGCGTCAAAACAAATACCCCACATCCGCCCAGAGATCCACCGGAAAACTACAATCCAACTTTCTTCAGCCATCGTAGTTTCGAAGCACCAAAATATATCCAGCCTTCGGTGTTTCGTCCTTTGTGCAATGACGACATTCTCGGTCCGCATGCTGCAAAGAACAAGGTCTACAAGAATCCCGAGTACTTCGCATATCATCGATTTTCTCAAGTCGATCTGTTTATGAATGCAATGCGCATCCGGATGGAGAAGAGATTGCAACAAATGTGTCCGTCGGAAGAAGATGTTGAGCATAACGAAGGTAATGGAAATGGATATAATGAACATTGGAGAAGAGGCTGTCGAATAAATGCCGATAAAGAGCGTGAAAAGAAAAACGACCCACCAGAAGAGGGATGTCAGAAAATGTCTCACGAAAAATTCGGGGGCAATACGAAGTGTGATTGAAGCAGGTTGTATTTCTGACCGAAAGCCATGAAATATTATAAAATCCAGCGCATAATTTGTATCACTGTGAAACTTTTTTTTGGCTTTTACTAAATATATGCAATGACGCTTAATGATTAATACTAAAGGTAAGTGTAAAGCATCATGTCTAAATCATGGCCAGCTTTACCACAGCGAAGAGGATTTTTTGCCGCAGATATGAATGTGCGGATTCCTTGTGCAGATTCCTTGTGCGCATTAATTATTTAGAAAACAATTCGGCGGTAAAGTCGGCTAAATTCCAATTCCATATTTGCTTTTGTGAAAGGGCGAGTACTACAAATCACCATTGAGACTACCCTGTTGGTCGTAAAACTTGATTTCACCGAAATTAAATTCGTATACAGTAGTGTGGGGAAGGAACCCAAAGATTGCAAGTAAACAACCTTTTGGTTTGCCCAAGGAATGGTTGGATTTTATAGCATATGAAACGGTGTACAGAAAATCCGTTAGATAGAAATTTAAATTAAGTGGGGAGCATTAGCGCAGTGGTTAGTGTGCTGTACTATTGTGCGAGGGATCCGAGGTTCGATTCCCGAAAAAACACAAATTATATATCTATATATATATATCTTAAGGTTTTTTCTACTGCGCCACCTATCGCGAACATTTGACAAACATCCGAGAGTATGACTGTCCTGAAAAAGCTTCTGAATTCAGTCGTGTGGACTCTGCATAAAATTGTAGGTCCCTTCCACTCGTTCCAAAAATAAAAATTCATAAAAACGAATGATTGTGAAGTTAATTTAAATGTGTGTATAGTATAAGGTTCGTATAGGTCCTAGGCTTAGCTTCTTACAACCTTTCCTATGTGTGAGTTTTTATTTTTTTAAAACGAAAAATATGAATCTATCTACTTTACAATTTTGTGGTGAGTCCGAGCGGCTCAAATGAGAAACTTTTAACCTTTTTGAATTCCACAGGTTGGATCTAGACTCTCCACTTCGATAAACTTTAACAACCAGGGGCCTATAACACAACAGAACAAGTGCTTGTTAAACAAGTGAAGTTCAACAACTGTTAAAAATTTGTGTAACACGTAATAACCAGTCTGCGGGCACTTCAACAATTGTTTTAGAACATTTCAACAAGTGAGAAATTTGATAATTCTACCAATTCTGTAACTAAAAATAAGTAAAAGTGTTATCATCGGCCTGACCGATGCTTTGATACCCTCCACTGTATGTACTGTACAGGTACACGCATGTGTCTAATATTGTTTTTGTATGGGAGGTACCAGAACTACTTGACCGACATAGACAATTTGTAATACCAACCTGACAACGGTAAAAAGAAGTCCTCCCACAAAATTTTATTTATTTAAGTCGGTTCGTTTGGACGCTATGGTGTTTCCAACAGCTAGAGAGATACCTAAATTGGTCGAATATTGACTTTGTATGGAAAGTAACGGAACTACTTACTACGGACATACAGACAGACGGACATGGCTAAATCGATTCAGAATGTGATCCTGATTCAGAATATATATATACTTTATAGGGTCTCCGGTGAATCCTTCTTGGCGTTACAAATGTAATGACAAAGTGAATATACCTTCCTGTGGAGGGTATAACAACAAGAAGTGCTTAAAGAAAAGAGAATGGATTTGTTAAAAAAAAAGTTAAAAAGTTGATTAATTTTAACCGACGTTGACCGACTTGTTAGAATTAAACAGGCAAAAGTTAGGAAGAAAATATTGATAGCCTCATATTAGTTTGGGACAGGTTCTTAGTACCATGTTATAGGTGACGTTCACGGTGATAGTAAAATTATCCCAACTAACAGTTTAACTCGGAGTAGGTCAATTTGTTAAGCTTAATAAGCTAGAACTTATATATTGGTGTTGTAAGGCTTATTTTGCGATGTTAGCCATTTTTCAAGATATATTTTCAGTAATATGTAGCTTCTTTAAGGCATTTGGGAAACAATGTCACAAGCTGTAAAGCGAGAAACGAGAAGCTGGTACACTATGGACCTACCATTAAGCAAGATTTTCTGTCTAAGTTCTATGATACACTGTCACCTGAATATTTAGGTGCTATTTGGAGTATAAATCAATCGAAGCTCTTTAAATTTTGTAGAATGGTTCAGCGAACGGACTTGATGAGGTTTTTCAATCTAGTTAAATGTTCCCCAAGCGTTCGCGAGGCATCCACTAAGGTGACTACCTATTGTTTTCTAACAAAGTGACGATTGTTTTCACAATCCCCTTGTGTCTAACCTTACCCAGATTCTTTTACAACTCCTTATGTAAACGTAGAATGATTTATGATTGTTCGATAAGAATAGAAGTTAGCTGCAAAATTGTGGGCATTTTTTGAGGAAGAATTTCATAAAGTTGGCATCACATTCTTTATTTTTTCCCAGTGGTGGTCGGTTGGTCTGTTTTATCAGAGACGAAAGATCACCTTTGAACTCAAATTCATAGCTCAAGTTCATAGATTTGGATATCCAAATGGGGATCATGACGTTAACTAGAACGACTAAAATCTAGAATGGTCAAAATGTCGAAAATGAATTTGATAAATCTCGATTGCAAAAATCTCGAATGGGTCAAAATCTAGAAAGTACAAAAATCTCGAAAGACTCTATCTCGAAAAAAATCTCGAAAACAAAAAGTAAATTCGAGATTTTTTCTTTGCACCCATCCCATAGCCAGACAGTAAAACCAAGCAGGGGGGTTGCAGGGGGGCAGCATGGCCCCCCATCGAGATTTTTTTTTTTTTTTTGAGATTTTTGTCATTCGAGATTATGCTTTCTAGATTTTTTTTTTCGAGATTTTTATACCCTATTCACACCAAACCGAAAACTGGGTTTTCGCGAAAACAGTCGAAAACTTCATCGAAAACAGAAGTTTTCCCATACATATTGCAGTTTTCAAAACGAGTTGTTTGAGGTCGTTTTCCATGAAAACGCCGCCAAAACGAGTACAACCGTTGGGTTGTTGAAACAGACACACCTTTTGCAACATTCAGCGAGCTCAGCAAAACTGCTGACAGGATAGCAGTGCTGTCGTTTCTTCTAGTTTTTTTGTTTACAAATGTGGAATCTTTCTTTTGTTATCTTTGGCCATAAAGAGCAAATTATTCAGTTTTTTCTATAAATTTAGATCGGCAGCACTACCTGCCACAACTAAATGGTATTTTCAGATGTTTTGATTTGGATTGTTGTTTATGTTAATTATTTTACGCATATAACCATAAGTTAACGATTATCAAGTAGAGTTAGAGGATCCTGTCGAGGATGTCTCAAAAAAAACCGAACACCAACCTGGGTTGGTCCAACTCGTTCGTGAAGAAAAAAATACAAATTAAGACGTTATAAATTATATTTAATATCCGTATTGCCTGAGGTCCAAATTAAGACTAAAGACTTAAAACTATATCCATGCCATGGGTAGTCCCATCGCTCATGGCCAATCCGCTGAGTCGCCTAATTGCACGCAGCGCGTGTATCCGCCTGCATCGGGTGTCATCCATATTTCATGTCGTGGGAAAGTAATGCCGCAGCTAGTACCGTTGTTGTATGTGGGACCTGGCCAATAACCTGCTGACTCAGTGGGAACAGGTTTGTGCGCGTTGATATCTTTTTTGCAGGTGTGCGTTACAGATGGTGATAACTCCTCCCTCCTTTAAAATCTACGGCCCGTAGATCTTAGGTGACCTCAGGGTCAGACTACTGCCTGCGATAGGTCAATGGGTGAAACCGTTGGAAGGCGGGGTTTTGAGTATATCTTCCTCCAGATGATGAAGACGATTGATGCCACAAAGGTTAAGATTGCAGCTTCTGTAAGTATAGAGATTTTAAATTCTCGAGTTAGATTACCTAGGCGTTCTATGTTCCGAACGCTGATGCCGTGCACGTATCCCAAGTCAATCTCGCGGTAACGATTAGTGATGTTCATCATAGCGGGGGGAAGAGCTTGTAAGGCTGTAACCGTAGAGCTCGAAAATGTTCTGCCCTTCAGCCGGATGCTTTCGTTGTAGAGCTGGATTACGTATGTGCCTGAAAGAAACTTTGAAACATTGTTAGAGATTAAATCACCATTAAAATTAGTGACAAAAATTGTGTCCTCCTTGATGAGTTCAATAATCTCTTCATTGTTAGTCTGGAAGACACAAGTCGCTGATCCTCCTTTCAGTAGCCTAGAGACGCAAGCGTCCTCAGGAATTTTCTGCAGTGATTTGTCCTCGCAGATTGTCGAGTTGTTAATTGAAAGACAATTCGCTACGATGCCAAAGGTTTTTTCGTGATTGACTAGCATTTTTCTGAATTTCATCTCGATCTGTTTTCCCTCGATCACCGATGGCCTTGTTATAAGTAGGTTAAATTCCTCTTGTCCCACTTTCGGCATTGAAATAACATACAACAGCATCGATCCATTGGTGAAGATTGATGGTGTTCCATACTCGATTGCCTCAATTTCGTTGGCGTACGGGAGGGTCTCCAATTCGCTGATAACCTTGTTGATTTCCTCAGTATTTAGTAGGTTCGTGTTAATTAGGCCGCTCTTCGCCATCTGACAGGCCCTAACGATTTCGTTTATCTCCCCTTTTATGAGTATGATCTCGTCCAAGGCGTCTTGCTCGAATCTCCCAGAAATGTTGTCCTTGACCCCTTGCTCGTATCTGTCAATCACCAGGTTAATCTTGCGTGTTATATCCTTTGTAATGTCAATGAGTTTCTCGTTGACTTGGTACTGTTGGTCGTTGTTTTCAATTATTCTTCCTTGGCTTTTAAGCACCTCGTTCCAGTCAGAGGCATCAGGACTGCCAGCTACCCACTTCCAGGCTGTTCCAATCCAGTCGATAGACCTAGCTTTCCTCTGTGATTTGCCTTTTAGTAAGCTAAGGCGGTCCCTTATCTGTTGCACATGAAATTCCATTATGCGCTTCCTATCTTTGTCCTCGATGTTGTTGGCTATAGCGTTAGTTACCCCGTCCACAAGGTTCTGAAACTGTGCCAGGTCAATGGTGTGTACTAGCTTGAAGCTGCCATCAACGATCCATCCATGGCCCTCCTTCAAGGAGACTATGGGTGATTTGTAGTTGAAAATCTGGAATCCTTCGGCGACGGATAGAAGCATGAGTCTGTGAAATAGATACTAAGTGATGCAAGAGTGGAATCTCCTTGTTGAGTAAAAATGACAGGAAGTCATATCAACGTTATAAATTTTTATTTTAACTATCTATATGGACTTAAGGATAATATTACAAGTTATAATTAGTCTACTATATAATTTTTCTTAAATGTATAATGGAGAAATTCGATACATGCATTTAGCAAATGATCAAATGATTTTCATTTTTTCAATTTCGCTTTCATTCTCCCCTTTTTTTTTTTTTTTTTTTATTTTTATTTCACATTTTTAATGTGTCTCTTATGGACTTTTCGTCCCGTGGAGGTGATAACTGTTACTTTGTTATCCCGAGCCACGATTTCCTTGCGGTACAAAGGCAAATTTTTGCCCTGGATTTTTTTATAAGCCGTGTAGATATATTATGTCACCCTTTCGAAATTTTCTTGGTGATGGCTTTTTGGCATTGAGCCGTCTATTGCATGATTCCTGTTTTTTCCTAATTTCCCCTCTCAATTCGTGATTAACCCTAGCACGAAAGTTAACCAAGTTCTGAAAATGTATTCTTGCGGTTCTATTAAAAAATACGTCCGATGGTTTCTTTTTTGTGACCGAATGGACGGTGTTGTTATATCTGTCGACTGATATGTTCATTATTTCCTTCGGACGCAAACCCTTATATTCCGCTTTCAGACAGCGATAAATTTCCAAAACCGTTGAATGCAGCCGCTCTACTTGACCATTTACTTCACTACGGTGAACAGGTGTTAAATACAGCTTTATACCCAACATACGTATAAAATTAAGAATGATTGGGCTGAGAAAGCTGCGTTCATTATCAGTTACTAAGATTTTAGGCACCGTGAAGTAATGCAAGATTTTAGTGATTTTATCCCTAAGGTAAAGCGATGATTTATCTTTAATATGAAAGAGCTTGGCAAACTTTGAGAATTTATCGATGCAACTAATGTATTTTTCGTTCTGCACCTCCACAATATCCATGTGAAGGATTTCACACGGATATGATGGTATGGGGGTTGCCTGTAGTTCAGGGTCAGCCGGGTGCCTGTCGTACTTGTTTGCCAGACAGATTTCACACGTTTTCGCATATTTCGTAACGAGACTGTTCATTCGAGGAAAATAGTATCGTTCTAACAATTGTAGCTTATTTTCCCTTGGGTTCCTGTGTGCTCTCCTATGTTCCTCGCTAATAAGTTGCCATACCCTGTCCTCTCTCTTCACATCTTCTACTATCCTCTGCGTGATACGGACTTTGTAAGTTATAAAGTTGTTAAGATATACTTTTTGTAACATTCCAATATACGGTTCCGGTATCTTTATGCCATTTATCAGATTCGGCCTCAATTTTTCTTTAAGAATTTTTACTAAATACGCTTCATTTAAATTTTCCTGGGCAACGAAATGTCGGGAATAACCAGGATGGGGCTCTTCATATATATTTAGACCCTTCCCTGCCTTTATTATGACCTGATTACGAAACACATTGAGGGGTGCCTCAACATGTGGGATAAGATCAGAGCCATCCTGCTCTGCGCTGTGCATAGTTCCGCTGGCTGAATCTGTAGAGCCCTCCGACTCTGTAGCTGTTTCCGTTGATGAATCTGATCTCGCGCTAGGCGCCACAGTTTCCGTTGTGGAGTTGTTTTCACTAGCTGAGTCAGTCACAGAGCCATGTTCCACGTTATTCGAACTTGGTGCCGTCACAGGTCTAGCTGTGTCGGTCAAGTGATTCATCTGTACCTTAAGTCTCGAGAGAGCATCTGCCACGACGTTCGATTTGCCTGGTTTGTAAACCAATTCGCAATTATACTCCTCGATGCGCGCTTTCCAGCGCTTCAACTTTGCATTGTAGTTTCGATTGCCTAACGCAAATGTTAAGGGTTGATGATCCGTGTACACTTTTATCCTCTTTGCTCCGTAGAGGTATGATCGCAGATTATCGAGGGCCCAGACAATTGCCAGCATCTCCTTCTCATTCGTCGCGTAGTTCTCTTCAGTTTTGTTAAGGGAGCGGGATATGTATGAAATTGGTCTGTCATTTCCGGATTCCCCCTGAGACAACACTGCCCCTATGGCATAATCGGAGGCATCCGTTGTAAGGTTGAAAGGTTTGTTAAAATCGGGGAATGCCAGAACTTCTGATGAAGTCAATAGCGTCTTGAGATCACTGAATGCCCTAGTTTCTTTCTCGTTCAGAGTTATAGGTATGTTCTTGGATTGATTAGCCTTAACCTGGGAATTTTCTCCTCTAGTGAGATTGGTCAAAGGCTTAGCCACATGGGCGTAATCTCGAATAAATTTCCTATAATAGGAGGTCAGACCAAGAAATGATTTAAGTTCTTTCAGATTCAAAGGGGGAAGGAGTTCTTGAATAGCTGAGACTTTTTTGGTGTCTGGCCGAATGCCGTCTGGAGTTATGATGTACCCTAGAAAATCAACTTCCGTTTTCATAAAATGAGTTTTTTCTAAATTAACTTTTAGGTTAGCTTCCTGTAATCGAGTCAAAATGGTTTCAATATTTCTTAGGTGGCTCTCCTCGCTATCCCCAAAGATGATGATGTCGTCTATGTATACATAGCAAATTTGGCCTATGAATTCTTTAAGGACATCATCAATCATTCGCTGGAATATGGCGGGAGCATTTTTCAGACCGAAGGGTAGTCGGAGGAATTCGTATTTCCCGTTCATAGTGGAAAATGCGGTTTTAGGAATGTCTGATGGCTTCATTGAGATTTGATGGAATCCAGAGGTAAGATCCAAAGTAGTAAAATATCTCGCCTTGCCAAGACTCGCTATTGTTGAATTAATGTCAGGTATGGGGTAGGCATCGGATATGGTTACAGCATTCAGGCGCTTATAATCAATTACCATACGGTATTGTTTCTCGCCTGAAGGCTTGGGTTTTTTGGGCACGACCCATATGGGTGAATTGTATGGACTCTTGGAGGGTCTAATGATTCCCTCTTTCAGGAGTTCGGCAATCTCTTTGTCAACCTCCTTTCTAAGAGGTGTTGGATACGGGTAACTTTTCGTATATATTGGTTCACTTGTGCTTGTCTTTATTTCCGCAAGCACAGCGGTCCGGACCGTTTCATGATTACTGATGGGGCCAAAAAGAGAGTTATATTTCCGTATAATATAATGTAGCTTGGATTGGGTTTCGCTCGGTAGATTCTTGTCAAGAACAATGTTGACCTCCTTTGAGAATTCTTCTCTAAGAGGAATAACAATGTTAGGAGACAGTCTTAAAACATTCGCCTTTCTGTCGATTACCGCCTCCAGTTCCTTCAACGTATCATCCCCGATGATACCGTCAAAAGAAACCAGACCCGGCAGGACATAGAATGTCAGAAGAGTGTCATTCCCGACTTGCTTAAAGAATCTCCCGGTAATGCAATGATTAATTTTGATGTTCCCGGCTGCTGAGTGCACGGAAAATGGTTTTTGGAGGCGCGTGGTTTTACTGGAGACGGACGGACTAATGAAATTCTTGTTCGCCCCCGTGTCGACAAGGAATTTCAGTATGGTTCCATTGCCTATGCGATACCCTATATATGGTACGCTGGATGTCCGTTTGTCATAAAATTTACCTCGTCTTCTAAGCTTTCGTTCGCTGTCTCGACGTACCTCTCTACCTCATTCGGTGATTCGGGCGATCCTTCATCGAAGGTTTGCAGGCTGAACATCCTCTGCTGTTTCCGAGGGTAGTTGTCTGACCATGCCCGCCTTTTGAACTGCCTGTTGCCCTGCGGTCTATTCATATAGTTCACATTACGTGACTGGGTTGACTGGTCGATATCCATCCTTTCGTGCGGCTTAGGACCACTTGGCCTTGGCGGAATACCGTTTTCGCGATAGGGAGCGGAATATGGTTGTTGGTTAAACCTGTTGAAATTAGGCCGTGGCAAGGCAGGCCCTGTGTCCTGTTTGAAGGTTTGGTTTATTGGTGCGGTTATCGTATTTGACTTTGACGGGGCGTGTATCGTATGGTTGCGATAATTGAGGTTCTGAATCTCCAAGCATGCCGAGTAGGCTTCTGGGAGAGTTCTTGGTTTCTGAATAACCAGCATCTTCGAGATTTCGCCGTTCAGGCCTCGAATAAAGACATCCAAAGCCCTATTTCTGTAAGTTTCGACTAGGGCCGTGACTGTTTCCTGACTAAAGGTCTCAGTTTTAATTTTATTTATCATAAGTGATAGTTGGTGGTTCACTGCGGCGTAAAATTCGTCTAGCTTAAGGGTCTTTTGGGATAATTGGTTGAGCTGATGCTCTAGCGTCCGCATATCCCGCTTGTCTGCATAATGCAGCGAGAGACATTGTTTTATGGTCACCCAATCATTATCAAAAATGTTATAAGATACAAGGGCTGCATTCGCAGTACCCCTGATCTTCTGTCGGATGTGCTGAAGTATAGCACGATATAGGGGTTTTGTCTTGATTATGTCGTAATCTCTTAGTATGGACTCGACGCCATGAACCCATGATATATATTGGGTTGGGTCGCCTTCGAACGTTTGCAACTCCTTGACGCAGTCAGGGAGTCGACTAATATCCTTCAAATCGGATTCGTTTTGGGGTACGCAAAGTTCAATTTGATCGCTGACAGGCACATCTTCCCGCACCTGGCCGTCCTCGAGCGTTTTGAGACGTGTTTCGAACGCTTTGAGTTGGGCAAGGATAGAGTTCACTGCGCCTGTTAGCTCGGTTAGTGACCTACTTACAGCATCCATATCGCGGAATAAATGGGTAACTTAGTTAAGGAAGGAAAGAAAAATTAAAAAATTGTACTTATCTGTATTATCTGCTTGGTTAACTTTCTAATGCCAATCACGTTCCCTTTTGAATATCCTTATTGGATTCTCTCTATATTAACACAATTATTGTAATATTTAAATTCTTAATCACTAGTATTTCAGCTCTATATTTTTTCCTTTTTCCTTTCCTGTAGCACTGAAGCTTTTCTTTTCTATCCCCGTTGTTGCACTGAAGATTTTCTATATCTTTAATATATATATATCAGTATTGTAGTTCTTAATTCTTAATTGACTCGACACTTCTCTCAAAATGTTTGGTATATTCTCTCGGGTTGGAATTGATTAAATTTTCAAACAATTTTTTAATATATTTTTTTTGAATTGGAGGATTGATTCTCCTTGTTCTTTGGCGTTATTTCACTAAGATTTCTCTTTCTTTCTTCTTGAACTGAATCTTTTCTTTAACTCACATTGGAATATACATTCTTTTCACTCAAGTTCACTTTTTTGTATTGCGTATATTGATTTATAACACTCGAATTACGTAGAAACTGTAGGAAAAGGAGACCATATAATTAATTTTTGATCGTAAAAAAAAAGAATGTTTCAACTGATGGAACCGACTTCGGAAGGATCGTGTAATTCCCGTTTAGTCGCAAGCGTTTATAATTGCAAGCAACCTACTAATGGCACGATTTACTTCACAATCCTATCCTTTATCCTCTAGTGATCTCCGTCATGTTCCCATGGGTATGACGAAAGGTTTGCAGTTTTATTGATTACAATGATTAGCTGTGTTCCCATGGGTACAGTAATTTGCACTCTATAGAGCGTAGCAATCAATAGTCCTGTATAAAAGGACACTGCAAAAATCACACGGATCAAGGAGGGGATTTAGGAAGCCGGTCCCTGCTCGGGCGCCAGTTAGAGGATCCTGTCGAGGATGTCTCAAAAAAAACCGAACACCAACCTGGGTTGGTCCAACTCGTTCGTGAAGAAAAAAATACAAATTAAGACGTTATAAATTATATTTAATATCCGTATTGCCTGAGGTCCAAATTAAGACTAAAGACTTAAAACTATATCCATGCCATGGGTAGTCCCATCGCTCATGGCCAATCCGCTGAGTCGCCTAATTGCACGCAGCGCGTGTATCCGCCTGCATCGGGTGTCATCCATATTTCATGTCGTGGGAAAGTAATGCCGCAGCTAGTACCGTTGTTGTATGTGGGACCTGGCCAATAACCTGCTGACTCAGTGGGAACAGGTTTGTGCGCGTTGATATCTTTTTTGCAGGTGTGCGTTACAGATGGTGATAACTAGTAGCTTAAATAATTTTGTTTGTATATTATGTCAATACGAGCGAAGTTTAGTCGCCACAAAAATTTCATAGCTAGTTTCACATTCACAGCTAATTGAAACGTCAAACGAAAACGAGTTGGTGTTCGGTGTGAATGCATCCACGAGTTTTCTAAACTTTTTTGACGAAAACCCGGTTTTCGGCTTGGTGTGAATAGGGTATTACATTCGAGATTTTTTTCTTCGACATATCGGTTCGAACCTCTTTCGAACGTCTGACAAACATCCGAGAGTATGACTGACTGTCCTGAAAAGCTTCCCAATTCGGCCGTACGAACTTGGCATAAAACTGCATTTTAGTCGTTGAGTGAGTATAATGCTGTGATTCATGTTTATTGTCCGATTTGTCATTTGACTAAATTTATCTGTCAAAAGCAGTGCAGTTATTATACATCCTATGAGCTATGTCCATTACACTGCATGTCCTTAATTTAACAGTGAGAGGTACTCATCATCACAGTTCATTATTATTGCAAAGTTTATTGCATTAAACGACAAAGATGGGTCGTACATGACTGTAGGAAAATTTATTTTATTGAACACATTAAGTTCTCACTGTCCCATGTGTGGAGTCCTCGTATCTATGTGTATACGTACACCTATACTTTTTGCTGTAGGCAAAATAAAAATCGATATTATCCACAATAATAACTCTTTTACTGCAAAGGTTAAACTTTAAATTTATTTACAATTTTTTGATTTTCCAAACAATTTTCTCTCAATTGGAATAATATTTACGTTTTTCGAAATCATACAATATTGTTGTTAACCTCGGAACCTGATCGATTGCAGCGAAAAAGTTTTCTCAATTATTTCCTTTGTATGCAAATTCCACGGACCTGTTTGCTGTTTCCATTATTACTAACAATGAAGTGCCATTGTTGGCAAATACTAAAAGAGCCCTTCGAATACAAACGATGGATAAATAAACTCTTCAATAGTATTCCAGGAAAATAGAGTCGTTGATGAACTCTCTCCACACATGGTTGTGATGGAAAATAAATAATTCATTTTCCGCAAGTACCACTATTGTCCGGAATTTTTATTCTTTTTATTCCCTCAAACAGCAATACAGTCCTTGTGAGCTGTCCCCTTTAATTATTATTTCTTTCTCAATTTCAGCTATCGACTGTTTATCCTATTTCTGCAAGTACATGTACCTGTTCTAAACCACCACTTAATGCAGGTTTGCATCCCATTTGCTACAGATACAAGTCGGTAGCAAACGAACCCAAGGAAACCATACATAAATGTTATCGATTTCTTTCATCCTAGCTATTCAGAATGCCTTCGGTACAGTGGACTAAGGTTAACAATGTTTACTCATTTATGGTGTTCGAGTGTTGGATATAGTTATGGTTGTATTGTCTCATTTCATGCTTGGCCACGGTTTGGAGAATATCAGGATATCCCATTAACTCAGAAGGTAGATTTTTCGTGTTGGATTTAAAGGGATAAGCCGGTCATAATACATTTGGGAAATCTTTATCGACATGAAATATCAATCTGTATCTGTAGTCTAAAAAGTGTTTTGACAATAGTGCAATCAATTCAAGGACTGTTCAAAATATTTGTTCATATGAAATGCATCTGTGTGTATAGCTTAACAAGATACAAGCAGAATTAATGAGCAAAGATCGTCTGAAAAATAAACATATGAGATATGAGTGCGACACCCCTCCAGGTTTTTCAAGAGTCTGCAAATTAAAGAAGCTACATTTATGTATTAACTTGAGCAACTTAAAAAAAATCGACAAACACGAGCGATTTTCAAAAATTAGCTCGGAACAAAATGTTAAAAAATAAGAAGTCAGTCTGGATTTTCATTAGGTATACAAGTCCGCATTTTCAAAGCTTCCACCTTTCGGAAATGTAAATTTATATTTGATTATTTGTATGTACCTACCTTCTCCGAATTTCGACTTTAAAAAGGACGGTCATGAATTTGCCGACTGAACACCTTAAAATATACCGAGTTTCGATTCGATTTTAAAAAGGACGGTCGGCATCGGTGATTTTGCCGACTAAACTCCTTCAAATTTAGCGAATTTCGATTTGATTTTAATTTGAGGTTAAATTTGAACGAATGTTTGAATCGCTAGTTTGTGGAACGCGGCTTATAGATGTGCATTGCGAGTAAACTTTCGTTTGCAGAAATAAGTTTGGAAAACGAAATTTCTTTATTGAAAATGTTTATAAATTTGTTTTCTTAATACATTTTTGAATTTTAATGGGATAATTAATTAAAAGGACTTTAAAGGACCATTCAAACGAGAGCGAATGAACGAATTGATGAAATGCGAACACTTTATAAGCATTAACAGAAAATTGCACATTTTATTATTCCATGGGAGTGTTCCTGTTAAGATTTGTGAAAATTGGCATCTTCCATGCAGTAGCGCAGTGGTTAGTGTGCTGGACCACTGTGCGAGGGATCCCAGGTTCGATCCCCGGAAAAACACAAATTACATCTTAAGGTTTTTTCTACAGCGCCACCTCTCGCGAACGTCTGACAAACATCCGAGAGTATGACTGTCCTGAAAAAGCTTCTCAATTCTATAAAAAAAATTAAAGTACAGTCGGCAAGTTCCTAAAATATGTCGGCATTTTAATGAAAGTCACACCCCACGGCTCGAAACCTCACTACACCCCTGAGTACACTTCAATAAACTGGGCGCAGTGGCTCAGGTTACTGTGGTTGGGCTATCGAATGTGAAGTCCCCGGTTCAAGCCCCGGAGAAGCAAAAATTACACCCTAGAGTTTTGCAAATGTCCCACTTCTTCGTTTGAGAAATTTGCTTGGCTCTAACTGTCATGAGAAAGCTTCTCAATTCAGGCGTTCGGATGCGGTGTAAAATCGTAGGTCATTTCTATTTGTCTCAAAAATAAGACTTGCAAACAAATAGTATTTTAAGTATGGTATTAAGTAGAACATATTTTAACAAACTCTCTTTGACTTTAAAGAAATATGTGTGCGGCTACATGGAGAATCCCCAGACAGACACAAAACCGAACATTTTTGATATGGGCTGAGGAAAGCAAAAGGAATATAATATTCTACCTAAGGAAGTGAGGAGAATAAAGGTTTCTGTTTATTGGCATAATTTATATTCATCAATGAATGTGAGTATAGTATGCTTGATAATAAAAGTAGTAACGACACAGTAAAGAAAGTAGCACCGCACTATACAGGAAAAAGGGAATCAAACTTAATAACCTCCCTATTCCGACAAGGGATGATGGCTTTAAACACGCAATATATAGCTCCAACTAAAATATGATAGTTTGACCTAATTATCACTCATGTTTAATTACCTTAGGTATAGCATTTAAGCTCCCGACTCAAACCGGTTTGAAAAAAAGGTACTAAACAACGACTGAAATGAACGAATTGAAAATATTAGTCTTAAAAATTGCAATTGCATATAAACTTCACTTCACAATAAACTTTAATGTAAATGAAAGCAAATCTCCGCCAAGATTGCAATAAAGGAAAGCCCCTGGCTATCAAAGCCAAACCACTTCACGTAATCAAATTGCAAGACGACCTACAGTAATGCACTCTCCAGAGAACCGTAAAAACTTTGCTTCACTTCTCAGAACGAAAGTACCTTGCAATGCGAATCCTTTCATTTTTGAACTGCAAATAGTTTCCCGATCTTGTGCGTACTAAAAGTCCTTCGTTCAGAAAAAATAAAACTTGTCATCAATTCCGCTCCGTAAAAGGACATAGTATAGCTAATTGCTTGCAACGAGTCACTAAATGCGAATTTATTATTAGCACTCTCGCCCAGCTTTGTTTGGAAATAAAAATTCATGAAACCACTTTTGATATTGCGCCAATAAAATCCGCTTTCATGTGGATAGTGAATTCCTCTGCATTGAAAGTCTAGGCAGGCGGCAACTGAAGACCACAAGGACCAATGTCTGTGCTGCAGAAGATTTAATCGATTCTGATAAGTGTGTTTGTGTATGTGCGTTATGTGGGTTGTAAAACAAATTTTATTGGTTGCGCATAAAAAAATTAAATTTCCATTCACCAGCAGCTACCCAAACCTGCAACCGGCAAACATCTTTTCAAAGTTAAGCAACCATAACCACCCCACAATGAAATAGGCTAACTGCCTTTTCTTCGGGTTACGTGTGTGTAATTATAATACACAAAATCACACCACAGATCGGAATCGGGTGCAACTCAAAAGACCTGTATTCGATAACGATTTGAGTAATTTCTGTTTGCGTCACAACAAAAAGGACAAAGGGCTAAGGAATTTAATCAATCCAACGCCAACGACCCCAATGAATGCTTACTTACCTCTCCAGTAGTTTAATCAAATCGTTTTCGTTCGCCACTAAGATAGAGGGAGCAACCGAATCTAACCACAAATTCGTTTTTTAATTAATTTGCTATCGCACTTGCAACACTTTGCGATGGTTTTTAAGGAAACTCACTGCCACGTGACCATAATTACGTATTCCACGCCGACCGACTGCTATTTTCTAACTGAGTTGTTTCTTAACTTCCCCAAGGAAGTAAATCAGTCTAAGAGGGTAATGCATGGACTATGAAAGACCACCGCCTTGCCCTCGATTGACTTCCCTCGCTTCACAGTCAGTGGTGAAAAAGAGAATTGAAGTGCGCTGACGGACAGACGGTTGAAGTGAAGTGACTATGCCGGGCCAGGCCAGAGTGTGCGTGGCAGAAGGGAAAACTTCAAGTCGTAGGTAGCTCGGATCCGCTAAGTTGCCATCATTTATTCGAAGGACATCCGGAATGAAATGATGTTCCTGTTACCGTCGTTGTTATACATCCGACCTTTTAGTAAGCGCGCGGGTCTCAATGGGGTGGTATCTATATTAAACAGGTGGAGGAGAGCGTACAGACACCTGTTTGATAGTTAAAGAGGTTGGTTGCGTGTTGGTGCATTATTGCGGTTGAAAACAAATACAACGACGATAATAACCGAAGAAAACTTCAAGTGCTTTGTGGCGAAGCTTTTAAGACATCCATCATGTTGGTGTTCGCTCTGCTTTCATTTCAACTTCTATTTTCAGAGTCGTAACAAAATGTAGGATATTGGAAAAAGTCTTCAGATATTGATTCCTATCGAAGTAAACAAAGAGCATTACATGCGAACCGGGGTGGACCTGGGCCTCAACCAACAAGCGTCTCCAGCCAGCACGATCTTTGGCCAGCTGTCTCCAGTTTCGCACGCTAAGTTGGTTGAGGTCCCCTTCCACTTGCGTGCGCCACCTGAGTCGCGGTCTTCCTCTACTGCGCCGTCCCTCGGGTGTGGATTCGAAGATCTTCCGGGCCGGAGCATTCACTTCCATTCGCTCTACATGACCCAGCCACCGCAGTCGTTTGACCTTCACTCTTCTGGCTAGGTCGATGTCGCTGTACAGCCCGTACAGTTCGTCGTTATATCTCCTCCTCCATTCACCGTCTATGCAGACGGGACCGAAAATGACTCGAAGAATTTTCCTCTCAAAGCAACCAAGAGAAAGCTCATCCGCTTTTGATAGAGTCCATGCCTCTGCACCATAAAGTAGGACTGGGATGATTAAGGTCTTATAAAGGGTCACTTTAGTTGTTCGAGAGAGGGCTTTGCTACTCAATTGCTTTCTTAGCCCAAAGAAACAGCGATTGGCAAGAGTTATTCTTCGCTTAATCTCAGCGCTGATGTCATTGTCTGAGTTCATAGCGGAGCCTAGGTAGACAAAGTCCTTTACCACCTCAAAGTTATATCTGTCTATAGTGACATTCTGTCCAAGACGTCGGTGTTGGGTGTCCTTTCTTGATGACAGCATATACTTTGTCTTGCCCTCATTGACCGCCAAACCCATCTTCGCCGCCTCCGTCTCAATGCTCACGAACGCGCCATTGACATCACGCTGCGTTCTGCCGATTATGTCGATGTCGTCGGCGTAGGCGAGTAGGTGGACGGACTTTTGAAAGATAGTGCCTCTGGTGTTAGCGTTTGAGTTTTGCACTATTCTTTCAAGAACGATGTTGAAGAAGTCACAATACACTTGACAGCGCATCGCCTTGTCTAAATCCTTTTTTGACATCGAAGGTCTCGGTGAGTTCTTTACCGACCTTGATGGAGCAGCGTGCATTCTCCATTGTCATCCTGCACAGACGGACGAGTTTGGCAGGGATGCCAAAACTAGACATTGCTCTGTATAGCTCGTCTCTATAAATGCTGTCATAGGCGGCCTTAAAATCGATGAAAAGATGGTGGGTATCGATTTGGACTTCTTGGGTTTTTTCCAAGATCTGCCGCAGTGTGAATATTTGGTCGATGGTAGACTTTCCTGGCCTGAAGCCACACTGATAGGGACCAATCAGGTTGTTGACGAAAGGCTTCAGGCGTTCACACAACACGGCAGGTAGGATCTTGTAGTCGATGTTAAGAAGACTAATCCCTCTGTAGTTGGCGCAGTTCAGAGGGTCTCCTTTCTTGAGGATCGGGCAAACAATGCTGAGGTTCCATTCATCGGGCATACTTTCCTCCGACCATATTTTACAGATGAGTTGGTGCATACTCCTAACCAAGTCATCGCCTGCGGCTTTGAATAGCTCGGCGGTTAGGCCATCTGCTCCAGCGGCTTTGTTGGACTTAAGCTTAGATATGGCTATCTTCACTTCGTCCAGGTCGGGTGGACGGAATTGTTGGTCTTCATCGTCCAGGTTGAATGGTTCATTCTGCCTGACAGCGGTATTTAGTTCGTCATCGCCGTTAAACAGTCTGCAGAAGTAGTTTTTCCATATCCTCAGCATCGACTGCGATTCTACTATGATGTTCCCTTGCTCGTCCTTGCAGGCTTCGGTTCGGGCTCTGTAGCCTTGGCAGCTTCTTTTTACCCTTTGGTAAAACTTCCGAACCTCATTCCTGTTGTAGCATCTCTCTATTTCCTCGATCGCGCGCTTCTCGTGCTCTTTCTTTTTTCTCCTGAGAAGCCGGTGTTCGTCTCTTCTTTTCTGCGCGTAGAGCTCACGAGCAGCTCTGGTCCTTCTTTGCAGCGCCGCTTTGTATGCCTCTTGTTTCGCTGCATGTGCTTGCCGGCACTCGTCGTCGAACCAGGGGTTTCGTTGTGGTGGTCGTGTGAAACCAAGCACATCAGAGGCGGCGTCTCTGATGGCTTTTTGGCAATGTTGCCACTGGTCTTCAATGCTTGATGCTGGCTGCATAGAACCTCTTGAGAGATTTAGAGAGACTCGATCGGAGAAGGATCTGGTGATCTCTTGCGATTTTAGCCGTCCGACGTCAAACTTCCTCACAGTATTTACTTGTCTTGGCGGTGTTCGGGATATCCGATGGCGTACCTTGGCTACGACAAGGTAGTGGTCCGAGTCAATGTTCGCTCCTCGAAACGTTCGGACATCCATAATACTGGAGGAGTGTCTTGCGTCGATCGCAATGTGGTCAATCTGGTTGACGGTTGATTGATCGGGAGATCTCCATGTGCCTTTGTGAATATCGAGATGCGGGAACCGCGTACTTGCTATGACACCATTTCGCCCCGCCGCGAAGTCGATCAGCCTAAATCCGTTATCGGAGGTGGTGTCGTGTAGGCTGTACCTTCCGACAGTACTACCAAAGATGCCCTCTCTTCCTATCTTTGCATTAAAATCACCTAGGACGATTTTAATGTCATAGTTAGGGCATTGCTCGTACGTCTTGTCTAAGAGCTCGTAGAATCTTTCTTTGGTGTCGTCGTCTTTCTCCTCCGTGGGGGCATGGGCGCATATTAGGCTAATGTTGGCGAATTTAGCCTTGATGCGGATTGTCGCGAGGCGCTCGTTCACACAGCTGAAACTTAAGACTTCTTGCCTAAGTCTGCCTCCAACGACGAAACCACATCCAAATAAGCGCTGTTTTTGCTGCAGATAGCAGTCGCCATAATAGATGTCGCAGTTTTTCATCCTCTTCTTGCCCGGTCCATCCCATCGCACTTCTTGGATGGCGGTTAGGTCTGCTTTATAGCAGTTCAGGGCCTCCGCTAGTTGTTCGGCTGCACGTGGTCTGTTAAGGGACCTAACATTCCAAGTGCAGATCCGAAATTCGTTGTCCTTTATTCGTTTGCCAGGTTCGTCAACAGTAAAATCATCCGTATCCGAGGCTTGTTGTCGTTTCGGAACTATTGTTGTTTTCCGCAGTCGGGCAGTTACCCCGGCGTACAACCCCCAACCTGGAGGGCCAGGCCCTTTGTTGGACCCCTTGGACGAAAGGGGCCGGATTCCTCCGGTGTCAGTAACCCACTTCGGGGATGTGAGAGCTGCCGTTGGCACATAAAGGGTTCATCCGCCACCATCTCTATTTCAGGACCCTGACTAGTCATGAAAAATCCTCACTGACCTCAGCTTCAAATACGTCAAAGTAGCTCAAGTAAGGTAACTGTCATCTTGACTGTTGACGACACCGTTGATTCAGTCTAGTGAATTCATCCGCCGTACGTCCTCTTTCTGAGGGGCTCATGTAAGACTTCTGAGACTCGTTCAGTCAGTCATTCCGACAGAGCATTATAGTGTTGCTATTTTCTTCGTGTTCAACACTCGCGCTTATAAGTTTAGCAAGCCAAGCCCGGAAGGGCGAGGCCAGTACCCGGTGGTTACCACGCGGAGGTAAAATAAGCACAATTGATATGTATGAAAAAGTTACAACAGCTGGGCACCGCCAAGTTGATGCCAGTCAGCGCCTACCCGATTCATACACACCCAACCACCCAATTAATTAATTTAGTGTGTGGAAATGACGATTATTTTTTTGTTATGCTACTAGTGATTTCTTTAGATTTTTGGCGAACAAAATATATCTATATCTACCTACATACTCAAATCTTTCACCTTTTGTTTTGGCTGAAACAAGACACTACCTACTCTATGCTTTATAGTTTATACAATGCAATTTGTTTGTCCGATTTTGAACACACTTCTCGGAGTTCATACCATTTTTGTATACAGATCTAGATTACATTTTTGTATAACAGGAACAAGATAGCGCAGATTTTCGCAGAAACACCAGCAAAAAACTTTGCGCGTACCTATTACCAGACAATGACCCTAATTAGAGGCTCATATAATCCTTTCAATTTTCATTATCATTACTGGCGCCATGTGATCGGATGTGGTAAAAACCCAGCGAGTGACAAGAACCAGTACCTGTGATCGTATCCGTCCGAATGCCCACTACATTTCAACAACAACTAGCTACATATTATTATTATTGAAAAAAACAAAAATTAATTACATACTGCAATAATTAAATGGTGAAAGTAGATGACAGTTCAAACATGTGTTAAAAATAAATCAATTCACTTCGTTAATACCGAAATACATAATGTAATAATATTGCACACATTTTCTTTTATTTACGAATGGTAAAATAGATAAAGTTGAGAAAAGCAATAACCATTTATTTGATCAAAAGTGCGCTGGTAAAAAAATATCCCCTTAAGGGAAATTGTTCTGCGCTTCCACAACTGCGTTTAGTTAACTGGCAGATTATTTTGAACTGTGTAACTGAACAAGTTAAACCAAAAGTTTAAACTCTTGGTCAGGTTTAGTTAAACTTCAGTTTAAACTCTGACTGTGCAACTGGCCATATAACTTCTAAACTATTATAGGTACAAAAATAGTTTTGTACATTTTGAAAAGACAATTTAGTAGCGCATACGATACAAGTCCTAAGGACTTCGTGTACATTTGTGTAGCTACAAAAATGTTATGGCGTCATTAAGTTCTTTAAACTCAAAATTTTGGAAATTTGTTGTTTGATTTTTATACCCGGTACCACACTGTGGTGAGGGTATATTCACTTTGTCATTCCATTTGTAACGCCCATAAGGAGGCGTTGTAGGTATGACAAACTACATATATTATTGATCAGCATCACTTTCTTTGTCGATCTAACGATGTCCGTCAGTCTGTCTGTCCGTCTGTCCGTCTGTCCGTCTGTCTGTCTGTCTGTCCGCACGATTACGGCCGTAATTTAAGAGCTATCGACTTGAAATATGGTATGTAAGCTTTTATCCACCAAACTGAGGCTAAGTTCGAAGATGAGCAAGATCGGATGAAAACTACTACTACCTCCCATACAAAAATATCAGATTTATATAGCTTTTTATGTTAAAAATTAAATTTAAATAGCTACAGTAAAGATAGCAAGTTTAAACTTTGCACATATTGTTTTAATAATATTTAAAAATTTTTGACAAAAAATGAGCTTGGTCGAATAAAAAGTACCCACACCTCCCATACAAATATATAATTTTTTAATACTAAAATATTTTTTTTATTTTACAATAATATAGTACCGGGTATTTGAGCTTCGGCATAGTCGAAGATAATTGTCTTACTGGTTTTATTTAAAATGTTTTTTTCTCAAAATGTTTACCTACTTAATAAATTTTTATTAAATTTTTATCCATGAGAAATTTTCCTAAAAATTATGCTAAGCAACTTTTTTACATACTAATATAATTATGATCAACAGAAGTTGTAGTAAAAGCCATTTTTTGTCAGACAAAATGGACAAAACAGACTCAATATTTCTCAAAAATTAAGTTTTTCTTTCATAGCACCCCAGAAGAAAAAAATCGATGGGCGTTAAGGTCAGGAGATCTATGGGTGGCCCCCTTTTTTCAACCCTTATAGGACGAATTTTGAAAAAGGATGAATGAAGCATGTAATAGTTTTGACTTAACTATCAACATACAAAACTTTTAAGTTTATACGGCTAACAGTTCTTGAGACCCCCTTACTCCTCGCGATCCCTTTACTCCTGAGCAATTCTCACCCACCCTACGGCCTAAGTTGGCCACACATCTATAAATCAAAACAAAATATCATGAAAATCGAACAAATGGGTCTCGAGTTATGGAGAAACGAACAACTGAGATTCTGTGAGATTTGCATTAAACGAGAAAGTTTCGTGCGACCCAGTCGTGAATTTTTTTTTTTTTTTTTTGACATAAGATCAATCACCTTATCTGGGGGCTAACTATGCACTCCGCCGCGAAGCGCAGTTTGTATCGATTTCGCATTTTGGTACTATTCAGTTCGCCGACGAAAACTATCGCACTTCGCTTTATAACATCGGCGCAACTATGTAAATGCGAACACCATTTAATCGACGTAAAATGCGATAATTTGATGGCGAATTAAGTTGTCATCGCCATCAGTGCAATTGCATGGTAAAAAAAAGTAGTCGGCAGTGAGTCGACATTCCAAGCGATCGTTTTGCATAGTTGACATGTTCGCCGCGAAGCGAACTGAATGAATCGCAAATTATGCGATTCATAGTTAGCCCCCTGGATCCACATTAATATCCGAATGAACAGATATCACAGCAAGTGAGCTTAATCTTGCATTCTCCATAACGCTTCGGGACACTGTTTTAATACTTTTCATAGATGAAAAGATACTTCCAACACTATCTGTGATCAGTGGAAGCATGCCCACAACCGTAAGCAAGAAGTTTATAGCTCCAAAGTAAGTCTTGTCACATATATCATGTAATTTCAAAACTTCGGTGGAAGGATCACTCGACGATATTTTTCGAAGAGCTTGAAACGATGGTAGAACGTCTTCATTGACCATGAATCTGTCCGTAAGAATTTGTATTAACGAATCTATGCAAGGAATCAGTATAGCCACTCTAATTTCTGGATTGGAACGCGTTGTTTGTTTCAATGAAGTTCTTGGAGCTCTTAATTCAACTTCAAATAAATCCCTGGCAAGTTGGGATGCGGATTGAAAAGCCTCTCTGAAAAAATCTTCTGCATTTTCTCTGATGTTCTTAAGAGAATTCAGAACTTCTTTTGTACGGTCGGTTGATTGCAGAAACGAAACCTAAGGATTTGAACTGTAGGAAAACTGATAAGGGCAGCGTTAAACAATTTTTTGCATACAATGAGGCTTACTAGGAAATCACTTTTTTGGACCGCTGCCAAAAGTGTTGATGCTCGTTATTTCTTCAAGACTTATTGAGATGCATTTGAAGAGCTCTACAAAGGAACTAATACTGTCACGTCTTTAAATGTGCTAAAATTCCAATTCTCTCCAATTTTTTTAAATTATTTCATCTCATTTCATTTATTAAATTAAAAAAAATCTCCACGACAAAAATTCTGGAAAATGCACATAATTACAGTTGTACAGCCACTGTACCGATTCGGAGTAAATTAAAGCTAATCACAGACACAAACCGGCAAACCTTGACAAAGTGAAGCCTATTCACAATGGTTCCTTTAATTTTTAATATATCGCGTACACGAGCCATTATTTTTGTACCGATTGACTTAATAGCGAAGACAATCTTTCAGAAATGAGTCCATTACTTTAGGAGGAGGTAGGTTTAGTGTGGCGGTAACGCCATCCTGCTGCAATGATTATGCCATCATTCATTATTTGTGTAGGGAAACTCTGAATCTCAAGCAAACAGAAAAATATCAAAATTCTCTTGATGTAATTATGGAATACAAAATAATCAAAATAATTTTAATTATCGCAGACTTTCTTTCAAATATCCATCCAACCATCCACTCATCTCTAGACCGCACCGCATCACTATTGCACTCGCTCAATCGTCTGTCTCGTGGTTTGAGGATTGTGTACCTAGTCAGAGAGAAGGCGAAATGAAAGTTTATAACTGAATTCGTATTTGAATTTTCATTAAATTATTATTTCTCTGTGCGCTGCTTAATTATGCATTCCACTTTAAGTGATGGGAATTTTGAAAATCTGTCTGCGCAATTGTCATGCAATCGTGTTGCACATCAACGGAACTGGCAACGGTTAGCGAAAGAGACCAGAGATACTTGAGATGAGTAAGTATAAATGGGATTGGTTGTATGTATTACAGTTCACTACAAAGTATCTAAACGATTATAAACTATAATCCCAGTATAGATTGTGAATCCTAGCTGGCAGTCGTTAATCATAATCATTACTTCGGAGTTTCGACGACTTGGCTGTGAGGTTTCGGGTAAAACGCTTAAGGTGTCATTCAATCCCATTAGTGTCAAAGTCGAAGCCGATTGATGGACTCCGGGTCAGCAATGGGTGATTTTGTAAATCAACCGAAACAAGTTTACTTTAAAAGTCATGGTCTTTCAGATTGGGGGTTCTTCGACTTCAGATTTGAAGCTAATTGGGGATTTCAACTCAAAAAAGAGGCAGGTTGGTGCGATAGGCAAACACAATTATAGAAAGAGTATATAATCGGATTGGTCGACGGCTGACGACGTTTGGGGGAATTATGATTTGTTAATGAATGATTGTTGGTGGAATCATCACAATTTGCAATTTATGGTAAGCCGTTTTGTTTTGTTGTGAAGTCATTAAACTGAACAAGAGTTTAGAAGATTATATAATCAAATTTTGTGACAGCTAAAACTTCAAGCTCACATATCTAGTGAAAAACGTTGTCCGACTGTTCATATATTTCTCATGATTAGCTTAAGGACCATATTTCAATTTTTTTTTTTGTGTGTCAGAGATGTTAACATAGGATTTAAGAAATGTGTCCATCAGCCGCCTCCACTTACCTCCTGTAGGTTCAGCGGTTAGTTTTGAGACCATTCGATCCTGTGGCATCACGATGAAGGACTACTCTGTCCTACTGTGATATCCCCATTATAACACTTCATAAATTGTATAATTGGAACTAGGCGAGCAGTACGTGGAGGTTCAGAAAGTTTAAAGCATCGAATATTGCTCTTCATGTTAATGGGGACAAAATGAAGAATGCAGTTTTCGAGAAAAAGAAACTCTCAACCCCAACGACACGGACAAAACGTCCCCATGTCCAGATACAACTTTAAAGTAATTAACGGACTTTGTATGCCTGTGATCAAGCGAAGGATCATTATCTTATCTAGTGTCACCCACATTTCTTCGAGTTAACAAGCATACAACTCCTATTCATCGCGGTTCTGTGTATAGTGCAGAAACATGGAATTCGTCGAAAGCGGAGTTGTTTTGAGAGAAATATTCTTAATGGGACATTTGGTCCAATATGTATATTTTGCCAATAAGATGAGAAGATTCAACGCGAAACACCTGCTAGTATACATTTGTGATGTTGTTCTAGTCAAACGCTTAAAATGCAGAGATACCATCAGCTTCTTGAGTTTTTTCCAAGAAGCTGAAACGCAAGAAGTCCAAATCGATACCCACCATCTTTTTATCGATTTCAAAGTCGCATACGACAACATCTATAGAGACGAGCTATACAGAGCCATGTCTAGCTTTGGCATCCCTGCAAAACTCGTTCGATTGTGTAGGATGACGATGGAGAACGCTCGCTGCTGCATCAAGGTCGGTAGCGACCTTACCGAAACCTTTGATGTCAAAAGACGAATTACACAAGGTGACGCGCTGTTGTGCGACTTTTTCAACAACAACATATAGAAACGGAAGCGGTTAAAATGGGTCTAGCGGTCAACGAGGGCAAAACCAAGTATATGCTGTCAGCAAGAAGGGACACCCAACATCGTAGAATCGGACAAAACATCACGATCGACAGTTATAACTTTGAGGTAGTGAGGGACTTTGTCTACATCGGTTCTGCTATAAATGTTGACAAAAACATCTCAGAAGAAATTAAACGAAGAATAACTCTTGCCAACCGCTGTTTCTTTGGGATAAGAAGGCAATTGAGTAGTGAAGCCCTATCCCCAACAACTAAGGAGATTCTGTATAAGCGCTTGATCATTCCAGTCCTGCTTTATGGCGCTGAAGCTTGGACTCTAACTAAAGCGGATGAAGTTATCCTCGGTCGCTTCGCGAGAAAGATTCTTCGTAAAATTGTCGGTCCCGTTTGAGTTGACGGGCTTTGGAGAAGGAGATTCAACGGCGAACTATACGAGCTGTACTGCGACATCGACCTGGTCAAAAAACTGCGAGTAAGTCGTTAGGCTAGGACATGTAGAGCGAATGGAAACAAATGCTCCGGCCCGTATAGTCTTCCCGGGGTACTAATAATCGCAAGTCCTCGCAAGTCGAAGGCGACCTCAACCGACTAGGAGTGCGCAACTGAAGGTAGTTAGCTAAGGACCGGGCTAACTGGAGAGGCTTGTTAGCTGAGGCCTCTGTTCATCCCCAACTGTAGAGCCGCCTAAGTAAGTAAGTAACCATCAGCTCAAAGAGTCTTAAAATCCACCCCCAGCTTTGGTGTCGCACACAATTGGAGAACGAGAGGATGTGAAAATAGAGGCAGCTATAGCTATATGGATCGTGATGGATGAACGAGCTTATTAGTTGACGTGACGTATGCTGTCAGCACCAACTAATGAAAAAGTAAGTACAATTAACACAACTACGTATATGAGAAGAAAGAATAAGAGGCCAAAGCAAAATACTGCTAGCGCCAATAAGGAGTATACACACAAATACCCTGGTGTGGAGATGTACATATAGCTGCTTTGCTTTAGTTACTGACCCAGAAACATAGCCTAATGAATCTACAAATTGCCCTTTTGACCTCGAACCAACTAGCTTCCAAGTTCTATTTCCCTACCAAAGGATGTCACTCGCAGCCTTCACAATAACTCTGCTTCCCGTACTGTGAAAATATCCCACACATCAAGAGCATGGTAATCACTTCAATGCAAACTATGCACAAAAGTCAGATAAATTCCCAGATAAGATTCAACTCGTACGTTGTCATCCCATCGACCTACGAGCATCTGCGAAAACTCTGCACTACTCTACTCTACTAATTTCATTTATTTCACTTCACAGAATGATAGACAGAAGTTTCCTCCACACCAGACACAATCGCACACTCTGCGTACGTGGAAAATTCTTCGGTCAGTCGTCCCGGAGTGTGTACATTCCGCCCAACATCCATGCCGCAACCACACGTGAAGTTTCTCCCAGCTGGAGGTACCGCGTGGCAGTCTCATCTCCCATTTTATTGTCTTAATTCAATCAACGTGCATAATTCCATTCCCATCCGATGAGGACACTGGAGTACGTCAAACGAAAGAAAAAAAAATGGCTAAACTTTAAATGTCGACATAAACTATTTTCCCATTTGTTTCCGAGAGTGACTAGAGGTGAGGTCCCAGACCTACCTTCTAATACCCTGGCCATCTGGTGAGAGATGCAGATGTAGATACAATTGCAGATGATGCGATGATGAAGATGATGCACTAGCACCAGTACTATCATCACCAGCAGCAGCAGCTACGAACGGATCGTACGAAGGCACCGATTTGAAATCGCTTAGCGTTGCATTTAATGATTTGTGATATCCCCCGGGTTGTGTCTTCCCTGCCAGCTCCCAGTTGCCAGTTATCGCTGAGCTAAGATTTTACTATTTTCAACATGAACATCTGCATTAATTTGTAAACTACAACCTAAGTCGGAAAGGAAGTAGCGAGACGACAGCAACAGCCACACAGAAGAAGCTTCATCCAGGGTTTTGTTGTGAGAGGTCGACGTCGCTTTTTGTTGTCCTGCTTCAAAAGGGGTAACACCGCTCATAGATTAGAGTTCATCGGACTAGGTCTTTTATTTTCAGTAGATCGTTGAGGCATACTGTAGTCGGCAAGAAAAGGGCACTATCACCGTAGTTTGGCAATTGCTGGGGGTTTCCTTCCTTCCTCTAAAACGACGGTTAGCCTCCCAGAACACCATGGCTGTGGATATGTGAATAAAGATCTAATTTTATGTTGATGTTTTTCAAAGTAAGCCCATATACCGGTTTCGAATAATTGAGTCCTTCAAACTCTTCTTTTTCTCTCTGAAGGCATCTCCTGAATGGAGATAATTGTCAGTACATATCTGACTTTTTCAGAACGTCTGAAACCGTTATTTCAGACGATAATAGAAGAACCAGGTTTGAAGTGAACTATGAAAACCAATTTCACCTGTTCTCCAATCAGCGTAAGATTCTCTATACAGGGTGTAATTGTATTCAGACGATTATTAGTCATTACTAGGCGTGTAGTTCATAGACATGCCTTACTTCATTGACCGCCATGTGTTCATTGTTAAAAAATATGTGCGGTCTGGATCCATTGAAATTTTCTGCAACAGTTTTCATGAACAAATTCCAGTAAAATCAACGATTCAGGATCAGGATCTAGCGAATACGTGGGATTTAAAATGCAGTATTGTTAATTCAAAAGGAAAGTAAAGAACCGACTGTACGTACACCTGAACAAAATCAAAACGACTGTTAACAAAGAAATGTGGAATTTTCGAAGGTCATGTCAACTCATCTTTTGACTTGAATTTTAGAACATTTTATTCCTTACAAGTGGCCGGTTTTATATTGCGCCACTTAGTATCCTCCGCATACCTCGGGCAAAGCCAGTTAATAACGGTTTGCCTATGTCCGACCTTATTTACGGTAGCCTGCTGACATATCTCGCTTCGAAAAATTATAATTTGTTAAAAATCTTTTTTTTTTTAAATGCTTCTCCCAGGAAAGGCGAACCTATGTATATAACGCTTCATCAGAGCCCCGAGATGCTTGCAGATGTATGTTAGTTTTGTACTTAAATTGTTGCAAATTGTAGTCTTCTGCAAGTATGCCCCCAGGAAGCGCATTCCAAAGTTTGCTTGTCCTGTAACAGAAGGAGTTTTGGAAAGTTGATGTCCTCGCGGTTGTCTTGTGGGGCGCCCAAAAGTTGCATTTCGAGGGAACCATGGAAGTACCTATAGAACAAGCATAGGTCAGCGAATTGTCTACTGGTATACCAACGGTAGTAGATTCGAAGTGAGTGTATTAGGGTCTCCAATAAGACGAACTGCTCGTCTCTGTATGCTGTCAAGTAGGTTATGTGAATGTGCGATATAGGATATGTGGTCCTGCCATGTGATTCCTGAATTGACTGTTACTCCTAGAAGGTGCATTAAGTAAGGAAAAGGATGGATTGGATCCATTTGGATCTGAGGAACTGTTGGTGCATTTTTCCTAGAAAATGTTATAAGCTGTGTCTTGATTCCATTAAATACAACCAAGTTGTCTTTTCCCCACTTCAAGATTCTGTCCAGATCATCATTTAGAGAACTAATTTGTTCACATCTCTGACTGTATGATGTAGCCACATTCACATGCCCAGTGTTCGAGATGGAGGATATAAGAGTGCTGTCATCTGCAAAGCTGTAGATATTACTATTTGTCGATCCAAGCAAATCGTTGATGTGAAGAAGAAATAGAGTTGGATTGATCTTCCCAGAAGAACATTTTGCACCCATCCGCAGAGTTGTTGTGGTAATCCATAAGACGGTAACTTGCCTAATGGGGCTCTATGCCAGACAGGGAAAAATGCATTTGATATGTCCAAGGCTACGGCTGTGGATTCGCCGTGTTGTTCAATTGCTTGCGTATAAGTGCGTTACATAGCTTAACAGGTCTCCAGTGGAACGACGACGGCTCTGAAATCCGTATTGCCTGTCGCTTGTTAATCGGTAGCCTTCTAGATATTTAATTATTTCGACATTTATTGCCTTTTCCATTACTTTTGAGAAAGTAACGCTATTGGACGATAGTTTTGTGGCAGACATTTCCTCCCTTTCTTTGGAATAGGTTGAATGCGAGCGGTCTTCCAGCAGGAAGGAAACGTCTTCTGGGAGTACGACATGCTAAAAAGCTTAGGTACATAGTACAGATGCAAGTTCTGGTGCACAGCTCTTGAGTAGGTACTATAGCCGGATTCCGTCGGGTCTATCTTTAATGAAACAACGTTTTAAATACCCATACAATCACTACTCTTTCTTCTCTTGTCAGACACACTGTCCATACACTTGAACTCCACATATCCCATTATTATTCAGCGACAAAATCTATGGCAGCTACAACCAACTACATCAACTGAAGTGACGTTGAGTGATAATGAAGATGATGATGGCAGTTGTGATAATGACGATCATGATGATGATAATGATGACGACGACAACGATGGTGTCTCCAGTCAAAAGGATTTACATATCTGGGAGAAATAATCTCATGTTTGGTTGTTTGCTAAGCATAAATAAAAACATCAACTATCCGACTTCTACATGAGCGACACTTTGGCCCGTCGTCGTTATGATGATGGGAACAGAACAGACGCAAACGTTCACTCTAACTTATCCCGGAAAAAGATTGCAGCTCGCTCTTGGACACATTTTAAATAGGGACTGATGCACGACAAGAGAAATATTGCATAACACGCAGTAATTACCCTCAAAAGACAAACACTTGACCATGAAGCCTATTACCAATTGGCAAAAACAAATCACCACATCCATTCACATCCAACACCTGTACTGCATTTTCGTTCGACGATGCTGTGATGGTGTATGCCTTTGCCTTCACGCCCATGCCATGCACCATCTTGACTGCATTATCGCTATGTTGTTTTTGGTTTTGTTTTTGGTATGGTCATTGCCAGGTCTGGTCGTTCAGGATCAGTGATCACGGTAAGTTTGTTGCAGGGAATCCAAAGTCATAAACCACCACATAGCTTCGCGTACGGTTGGTGTGGTGTAAGTAGCGTCCAGAGATGACTTAACCATATTTCCCCATTAAATCCTTCGTTTCAAATCGTTCATCATTTTTGATGCCGCTTTGAGTAAGTTGCCATTATATGCCCACTAGTGTGAGGCGTTTTGTGTGTATGGGGTTTTCTGCACCTTTAGCAGTGTGTGGTAGGTTATGGTCGACAATATGGTGTTGCAAATGGTAGCTGAAGTTTTAACAATGATTTTTGAGTAATAAATTTCTCACACTGTGGCTCGTGGGCAAACGGGTATTTAAGGACTTCAAGCTCCTACCGGAGTTAAGAATCATTTTGTGTTTCGGTGCGTAAGTTCTTAGATAACGAAGGAAGCTATAACAGGAGTGTAAAACTATAATTTGCAAATGCAAAACGGCCTTGGGCTTGGAAGATTTTAATTAGTAGCACACGATAGGAACTTTGTCTATAATTTCACGATTTTAAGTACAGTATAATCTCGATAATTCGTACCCCGTTAATTCGTAAACCCCGCTTATTCGAAATAAACTGATGGTCCCTTGAAAAAATCCCGCTTATTCGTAAAAAACCAATGCATTTCGGTCCCCTCGGTAATTCGCAATAATTTCCGTATGACTTTGCCATTAAACGTCTTATAATTCGTAAGTCTGTGTTGACAACCCCGTTTATTCGAAAAAAAACCTCCTTCCTCTCTTCAATACTCTGAAATACGTTTGTTAGGTACATGTTTATGTTTAATCGGAAAGACATAATACGAATTTGGTTCTTGGAAAAGCAAGAGAGAGCGAGATGGAAAACTCTCTCACGTGAGAATGTGTGTAAAATGGGACCACTACTACAATTGGGTGCTGTTTCTGTTGAAATGTTAGTCATTTTCACACAATGTATTCACAAACTGTCTGTTAAAACTTATTATCCCGGTAAATCGAATTTTTATTTTTTAACTCTTCAATAATTCGTAATCTCGCTATTTCGAAAACCTCTATAATTCGTAATAAACTCTAGGTCCCTTGGTATTACGATTTATCGGGATTGTACTGTACAATCCTATTATGGAAAGGAAGAGTATGGAAAAGATGTGTGAATAGTGGTGGTATAACAAAGCCTCAAGGCGGTATGTTTCTACGTCTTTTTAGAGAAAGGGCTTAGTATATACGTACGCATAGCAAAGCATATGCGAATAGATAATGTAATTAAACTTACTATAAAAAGAATATATGGCCGAAGCTTAAAAATAAATACATGTCATAAATGGTCTCCGCCCAGGAGGCGTTAGCTACTTATCGGTGCCATTAATGAAAAGGTCTAACGGCCTGATGTTTTGAAGTTAAAATCTTGTGAAAATGATCAGACGCTAAGTAGTTACATAGCGATGGTCGAAGCAGCACCCTGGGGCTACAATTTTATTTTATTTTTTTGACTTGATGTGCAAAATGAAAAGTATACTTGAACTTGGGAAACATTTATCGAGCTAGTTGTCGAAACTCGGAAAGATTTTGTTGTATTCACAATGCTGATTTTATTTTAACAGCTTTTGTGGCTTTTTTAGAGTAATCGAAATTTTTATAAACAATTTTGATATAGAAAAAAAAAATAAATAGTTGGTTACTCTCGGCCAGAGTATATCATATCCACCCTCGGCCTCACTTCTCAGTTCTCACAACCATTCGTTTGTGTGAGTCCTTATTTTTGGGACGTATGGAAAGGACAACAATCTTATGTCGAGTCCGACCGTCTGAATTGAGAAGCTTTTTCATGACATATACACTCGGATGTTTGTCAGATGTTCGCGCAGTGGAAAAAACCTTAAGATGTAATTTGTGTTTTTCCGGGGATCGAACCTGTTACCCCTTGCACAGTAGTCCAGCACACTAACCACTGAGCCACTGCGCCCACAGGAAACGTTTACTGTAAGAAAAAGAATCAAGAAAGACTGAGTAAGTGCCAATTTTTAATCGCACTGGAGTCTTTCACTTGGTCGCTCACTTGGAAAATACTAACCACAAACGTACTTTTCGTACTTGTTATCAACTTAGGGCCAAACCTATTAACTTTGGGTGTCTTCAGAAATTGTATGTAAGTTTTCCTACCACCAGGTGGAAACTTGTAATAAGCCTTTTCCATATTACACCTTATTTTCACTCCCGCAGCATATCGCGATGCTGCATTATGTCCATTCCGCTGGCGGTGACATGCCCTGGACATAATACCAATTACCAATTTCAGACTCATATGGTAAATTACTCTTGCGGCTATTGCCCCACTTGAAAATCGTGCACAAATGCTCCAACAACCGTACCGAACCGCACCAGCCGTTGCGAAGCTAACGCGATCACCATAAAGGCATAAACGGTGCACAGAGCGGCTGGGCTACAACAACTCCATGGGGATGGAATTAAGTGCAAACACCAGGTAACATTATGGAAACACTTGTCTCTGGAATATTCGGTGGGATAAAGAATTTTCGAATTTTTTTGTTTCACGTTACCTGAGCGCGCCGCGATACGCATACGGACGTATCTGTATCTGGAACATAATGTTTGCTGCGCGCATGCGCATTACAAGCTGTTTTAGATTTTTTTTATCCATACCCACTCACTTTGCCTAGGTCCTCGTGAAATTCAAAGTAGAAATTTGCATGGCCCTGTCGGGACGACTGGTAAGAAATTACCTTTTTGGAGTTTGCGAAACGATGTCATTAGTTTAGTTTGAGATTTGCTGTGTGGCTAGAGTCAGAGTCGCTGTTCGTAGCAAAAGTCCTTACTTCCTGCTCTGCATGAGTGCAGTACTGGTCTGGACTGTGTTTGGAATTCCTTTGTTTTAGACACGGTGATTACATTGTTCGCCCAATCGAGGGAATTCATGAATGGGCAATCAGTGGAGCTTGGACTATTCCCAAAGGGGACGGACGATTTATTTTATAAATTGCTTTGTGAGAATGTGAGAAAAATAGGATTATTGCACGGTGTTAAGGTATCAACCAGATTGCATGGGTGTAGTGTTGGGAAAAGTAGGTATGATAATAATGTAGGTAGGTCTAGGTACCTGTAGTATTAGCGAAAACTAATTCAATTTCCACCGCCACGCAACTGTAAGAATCTGATTGTATATGTATATACAATACATATCTAATGGCATTCTCTTTACTATCTGTCTGAGCTATACAACCTTTAAGGGATTAACATTTACAACAAATCTAATACAGATATACAATTCTGAAAATAATGAATACACCAAAATATATGACAACGCGAAATGTCAAACACTATAATGTATAATGTATGCTAATCTCCATAATAGTCGTAAAACAAAAACTATCAATAAAATAGTATTATAAACATACAAAGCTATTATACTCGTATAACCAAGTAAATATCTGGACAATATCTTAAAGTGGGGTAAAGGAAACTTACTGCACAGAAGACAGCGCCTAGCACTTTCACAAAGAAAAATGATTCGAATATACCACAGATTAAAATAGACGACCAACCCATCCCTCAAGTAATTCAATTACCTATTGGAAGCACAATTCGGGAATAACATGACAGGCGCTCTTATCCAATATCACATAAGATCAGTGTTATCAAAGTTTTCAGAGCAAAGAGACAGCTTAGCCCTAATAAATAACTACTTCTTCTCTGTAAAGTACGCGCTAGGCCTCGAATATTACTCCCAGCTATGGAACTGGCTCCCAACCTTAACCTACTTGACAACATTCAGGGTCAAATAGTTCCTTTATTGGGGCATCCTGCATACTAACATCAAGTGTCAGTGTGACACACAAAAGACTTGTAGACGTAATTAAGGATAGGATGAGACTTATTACAAGTTTTCATTAGCAATAGGAGTAAAATCTGCGCTTCGCCACAGTTTCCTAAGGCATCCATAAATCCTTCTTACTACATAGTTTATATTGTCGTATCCTGATAAGTTTGAGTCGATAACAAATCCCAGGCTAATAGCGGTATGAACAATCTTTAATTTGAAAATAGAAAGCAGGAAATCAGGTAGAGTTTAGATGGGTAGTTTTTCTTTGGATATGGGTATGACTTGTCTGGATTTAAAGGTAATCCATTAGATACAGACCACAAATAAATACTGGAGAGGTCCTCATTTAGGTTGCTTACAAAAATTACCTCAATCTGACTACAAAACCTTGTTGTTGCTTACTATACATAATTTTTTGGAGCTTTTTTAATTTCTTTTTAGCAAATGGGACCGAAAATCACTTGAAGAATCGTCCGCTTCCATCGTTATTCTCCACAATCTGGCTTGCCAGGGATGCCAAAACTAGACATAGCTCTATAAATGCCGTCATAGTCATAGTCATATTGGGCCTAAAGACCGGGTATGCTACTCCCATATATAGAGAAGGCATTTGACACAGTTTGTCACAAAATGCTGGAATTTAATTTCCCAATACATATTTCATTGTAAAATTTACCAAAGTAGTAGTTTGTGGGCGCAGTAGCGCAGTGGTTAGTGTGCTGGATTACTGTGCGAGGGATCCCAGGTTCGATCCCCGGAAAAACACAAATTACATCTTAAGGTTTTTTCTACTGCGCCACCTCTCGCGAACGTCTGACAAACATCCGAAAGTATGACTGTCCTGAAAAAGCTTCACAATTCAGCCGTCCGGACTCGGCATAAAATTGTAGGTCCCTTCCATTCGTTCCAAAAATAGAAACTCACACAAAACGAATGGTAGCGAGGAGCTAGGCCTTGGGTGTCTACCGCCTGTTGCGCCGCCTATTTATTTTTTTTTTTTAGTAGTTTGTCCAACTTTTTGCATATTGCCGCAGGTGTTCCCCCAGAGCTCAACATTGAGACGAATCTTTATAATGCGGCTGAAATTTTAGGTAAATTTTATAATACATGGAAAATAAAAGTAAATACGGACACGTTTTAAGCTTTGTTTTTTACAAGAAAATGATGGCCTTGTTTCTTACCGTCCAATCGTCCAAATTTGGAACCATTTGTTAAATATTAGAAGTAGGTATATATGGATCAAAAATTAAACTTCAAGAAACATATTGCAAGGACACTACATTAAACCGGTATTGCTATTAAGATGCTATATGATGTCGTGTATCGGTCAACTTGAAAAAAAAGAACTAAACAAGCAATAAAAGAAACGCAGAGGCAAATACTTTTTACTTAAAATTAAATTGTATTTTCCTTTAATGGCGGCGGTCGTTCTTCGTTCAAATATCGTTCTTATAATGCCGGAAAGAGAAGAGAGCAAAAGTGCAATGATGGCGCATTTTATATAATTGCAATGAACAGTTTCCCGTTCGGGAAAAATTCGATGTGAACGTTTTTAACAATACAGTTTTAAATCCTACACATTACCCACACGGGGAACTGTTCACTTTGCGATTTTGACGATACCAAAATATTCTTTTCCATGAATAATTCCCCCCGGCGGATTCCACGATAAGGGTGTATACATATATCATTTTATAAACAGAAATTCTTTTGTTGTCCAATGAGAATAAAATACTTATGCACAAAGTCATCTTCCAGTCAATCAAGTGTGCGGTTAATGTGCAGACTGTCATATTAAAAAAAAATACAAATACAGCAAAACAACATTTTAAAAATGATGCCGAACCTCCCTTGGCACTATACTCTACCCTAGATTTGCAAAACAGAGCTAATATTGAATTGATCTCCGCGATAGAAAGGAAAGTTAACCAGGTTTTTAGACCAAATGTAACTTCTCTGATAACCCCCTAATAAATGAGTTCATTATTACTTTATTACACCGAAGATTATACTGATTTCTTGATACCTTGGTTGTTTGTTGTTTTTGACTTGTTTTTGAGTTATAAGTTTGTTTTCTATAATTTATCAACCTTATTTGTTTCCATATTTTTAAATTATTTGGTTGTTATTTATTTTTTATATATTTATAGCCCCTTCACACTTTGTAGTGCAAAATAGAAAAAAAAAAGTTTAAAATTCATTTAAATCAGTGATAAACAGTTTTTATTGTAATAATGTGTGATACACAACATTTTTGCTCGAAGAATAGCGTTTGTTTTTTGTGTGGGAGGTGCCACACTCCTTTGTCCAATTTGTCTCCTATTTTCACAGGAACACTGCCGGGCCAATATACCTAAGATTGTATGTAAATTTGAACTCAATCGATTCGGTGGTTTTCGAAATATTGTTGGAGTCAATACTTATGTAAATTACTGTTTTATACATATATAAAACTTCAATTGTCCTTGCTTTTATGTTTATTTAACTTTTATAATTTTTTTTTAAATAAATTCATTCATATTTCTGACTTCATTACAATAAATATAAGATTTTGAATGTTTTTTTATATGGGAGGAGCCTCGCCCCCTTTGTCCAATTTTGACCAAACCATCATAATAACCATCTCGAGCTAATATCAAAGATTCTCTGAAAATTTTAGCTCAATCGGTGCAAAACTTTTCGAGTTTTTGAAGCATCTAAAAACAAACATAACATTTTTATGTATATAAAGATATATTTATTTATTTATTAATTTATTAATTTATTAATTTATTAATTTATTAATTTATTAATTTATTAATTTATTAATTTATTAATTTATTAATTTATTAATTTATTAATTTATTAATTTATTAATTTATTAATTTATTAATTTATTAATTTATTAATTTATTAATTTATTAATTTATTTATATATTTTTTTTTTTTGTTATTTATTTATTGATTTTTTTTGTTTTTATGTATTATTTATTTATTTTATTTTACTTATTTATTTAAGTTGTTTTTTTTTTTTGTCAAATGGAGGTTTTTTCGTTGTTTTCCTAGAAGGTAAATAAAATTTAATTGAATAATATGTTCCTATTAAATCTATGTACAATGTTTCAGCTGATAGATATAATGTGAAAGAGATAGCCTTTGTAAATTGTTTAACTAAATAAATTCTATTATATTCTACATAAATATTGTTTTCAAAATTTGGCTATTTAATTTTTCACAGTTGACTTTGAGAGTGAAAAACTACAGTCGATGGAGACTTGTGAATTTCATATTTAGTAGGTGTAAGTGTAACAGCAGTCTCACTTCTAAGTTATTTTCTCGTTTTTGGTTGTCCTATAGATTAATTAAGTGAACATAATGTATTTTTCAATTGGCAATACAATTAACATTCTGAATTTCAAATGGGCATCTAGGCTCTTTCTTCCAAGTCCAAATTGTTAGAATTGAACAGATTAAGTGGTAGTAGCAGAAGATATACACATTATTAAAAATAAATTTCAACTCCTCGTTCTTCAGAAATTTCCACGATGATAATATGTAGTGCCCGCCATCTTTTACGAATATTGTTGACGTCCGAGGTCCGACTTGCATTAGAACAATGAATAAAACGAACCAGTTCGCCATAAAACTCTTTCGTTTCAAATGAGCTTGTAAGAAGAACTTTTAAAAGTTGTTGTTGCTTTATGGGAGACTTATTTTTGCGTCAAATTATTGATGTAGGTATATTGGTTTCTTTCTCCTTCCAATAGTTTATATAAGTAGGTATATACGAAACAAACCACACGCAGATTAGTTTCAGCTGCATTTATTCATAATTAAGAAGTTTGCTAACTTATTCAAGTTTACACATTAGTAGGTACTCTAACAACAAATGTTACTTCCTCGAACAAGTTCAACTACCCAACACAAACGTGATCGCATTTAATTCGCAGAAAGATCCACAAAAAACTGGAAGCCATATATAATTTCCACTGAGCTGAGATCACACCGACACACCAGCCGGCATGTTTATAGCGCGTTTGGCAATTACTTCAATCGTCGGAACAATGATACCTACATTTTTTGTTTGTTAATAGCGTCAGTGCTCATCAAGCGTGAAGTAAATTCAAGGTGAACGCTTTAATTTCCCCCAGCTAGAGTTGAATGATTCGCATTTTTGTTATCGTTTCGACTGGAAAACATTCGTAATTCTAATTGAGATGAGGGCTTATTTTTATACAGTGACGACGACCCACCGCATGGAGCTGTGACACGGATACCTGGTGTGAGCCCCCATTGTCTAAAATATTTTCAAATTTATGCAGCAAAACTCTTACATTTACTATTAACATATATTTTTAATTATTTACAATTTATTACACCGTCTGTTGTTAATGATATTAAAGCACGCAAAGCCAGCTTAATTCAGGAGGTGTATATTCAGTAGGATTCATATCTTTGCACGGAACTCCCAAGCTTCCACCCAGCCTAGAATAAAAAAAAAATTCCCCACAGATAACGAAATGATGTATCTATCCATTGTTGGGTTACACAAAACACACTTGTGAAATTCCGTTTTCCGGAAATCTGAAATATAGAATACATACTTGCCTATATACGCAACATAATTACACAATGTCTTCCTTGTTTCGCCTAAGCAAACACCTTGCAACGGCACTTAGCCCAGACTCACAATAATTTAACGGCAACTAAAAATCCATTTAGCAAGGTACCGAGATAAATGGACAAACATCTACGACGGCACATTACAAATTGATTCTACTGGCTAATTTCTCAAATAATTAACATTTTTCTTGAGTTATAGGCGCGCACTATAGTCACAGTCACACACACACAATGGGAACTATAGCATTTGCAGAATGTTGGTTCGGCTCGCACTAGTGATGCCACTAAGAGAACACGGGAGATTTTAAAAGCAATCCCGTGAATTCTTCCAGTGCCATTCCCTGTACAGAGCAACTGCCGCAATGCTAACTAAAGTTTAATGTGCGCTTCCCAGTATACTTACCGAGAAGAGTTGGATAATCTATGGGCTTGGTGTCATAATGCCGTATTATCTATAATGTCAAATGCTTAGTCATGTTTATATGGTTACGCCTTTGGAGGAGATGCGGGTAATGTGCCTTTCTTGGTATGATTGCATAGATTAGATTTTATGAGCGCTAGCTAGTCCATGAAAAGTGAATTCAGAATCTGTGGAATGAAAGATTATGACTTGAGAATTAAGCAAAAGGATACAAGAATCAAAGAGCTACCGGCTGTTAAGCATAGATACTTATATAGCTGCCTTAACATAGAGCTCCGATATAAAGAAATGTCATAGCATTCGTTATGATCTGGTCAGCCTTGAATAAAGTTCAATGTTCTCATTTTGTGAACTTCTCTTATTAGAATTATGTATTTAGTTTTGTACAATTTTCGTAGAAGACTTGGAAACAGCGTCCAATATGCCAGTAGATGAAGTGGTTGATGCCTGGAAAATAAAACATCAGAATTTTAGTAGCTTTTTCTAGCTATCAACCGGAGATGAAGCTAAACAAAAATGAATGATGTAAAGTAGATGAAGACAGCTGAAATAGTAATAATATTCGCCACCATTAGAATATTGATCCAGGTTCCAGATGTTTTTGAATACGAGGCAAGTCGGTGGTAATTGACGAAGTAATTCGTTCGTCCGTGTTACTTATTTAAAATGTAGTTATCAGGTACTTACCAAATGTATCGAATACAGTTTTTATGTTTTTTTTTTTATTCTATGAAGAGCTCGATTAGATTGACTAACGATACAAATATGATATGCTCGATAGCTGAACAAAATGTTTTTGTTTCATAACCAAAACCAGCAGATTTTCTTAGGCCTGAAATGCGTCGATTCAAGTGTTGAAAATTCCCGGGATCATTTAGCATGTTACTATCAACTTTCGAAATAGCAGGCTGGAAATCGTAAAGAAAAATGAACATATAATCCCATCATTGAAAATACCATTGAAAATACCTAGATACAACCAATTTTTTTTAACATATTTTAATCTTCTTAAACTAAGGACTTGGCGAACATTTACATCTCACTACTTTTCGTGGCTGACTAGTTACGCACCTAATTTTTACTGTTCTATATAACAGAGCTTGGCTCTTTTTTTACATTTATGTTTTTGGTGTGATTTCACTACTTTTTGCTACGTTTTTTTTTTATTAGATTTCAAAAACAACGTTGAGACGTATTCGCTTTTTAATATGTCAATAGACACTGACTACCATCATTTTGGCTTTCTTTCTTATAAACTTTTCATTAAAATTATATTCAGCAGGTAGATTAACTGCTATTCATATTTTAAGTGGGCAGATTCCACGCCCCCTAAATGGACAATTTTTAAATAAATAAATAATGGCCCAAATAAATAATAACCGATTTTCAAAAGTGGGCGGATACCACGCCTCCTGAAGGGAGATTAGAAAATGTTTGATTTTCTTCTTTCTGTACACTGCAAGTTCTACCGCTCTACCAAATTTCATCACTCTACGGCAATGAGAAGTGGTCCAAATAAATAATAACCAATTTTCAAAAGTGGCCGTATACCACGCCCCCTGAATGGAAAATCTCAAGTTTTGGAGTTTTCCCAGGATGTAGCATTTTGTTAAATTTCACGATTCTAGGATGGGCGGAAGTTCTTCATAATTTTGATGATCATCTAAGTGAGTGAGTCAGTTACGGTTTTTGCGATTTTAGAAGAACCACTAATGCTATAGATATGAAATTTGGTGAGGTGGACCTTTTTAGGGAGTTGATAATGTTTCAAGTTTGAAGTTTTTTACTCAATCGGTTCCGAAGTTAGAAGGGGGTCGAAAACAGCCTGAGTTTGTTCCTGTAAAAAGGGGAAGTGCCTTTACTAGAGAACTTGGCTGGTGCACTACCGGAAAAAATGTTAAAGTGTATTTTGGAATTTTCTGGGGCTTAAACGTATACCACTTGCTCAAAAGTCCAGCACTCTAACCACTGAGCCACTGGTAATATAATTGTGCATCTGTTATGGCGGCCCATTGTGACTGTGCTCATAAATAAATATGCCTATGCTACACTTATACTAATGATATGCGCGCTCATGCATCATGGCTGACAATTGTGACTATCTCTATGGAACATTTTTTAAAGCTGCGCAGAACGAAACGAAAATAACTGCTCGGAATATATTACTTGCTATACCCTGTGGACAAATAGGAATCGACGGTCTTCAAAAGATAAAAAACTGTATCGGTCAAACAGTCATCGTCATTATGCGACCTGTCGAAATGGCAACGTTCAAAAATATAGAAATCACTCGATACATCCATTACGAACATATAAAAGGGTTTCGTTATATAGATTATCCTTTCTTTAATCCAATTCCTGGTACTAAAGATAATCCAGCAGACCACAAAATATTTTTTTTATAAATTATTACTAAAAATTATTATTTAAATATTTAAAGATTAGTTAAATCGATATGAATCCATCCGCAAAAGTATCGAAAACCTATTTTTTCCATAATGTTAACTTTTTAGCTACAAAATCCCTAATTGCATAAGTTAACTTTAACTCCCAACAATAACGTGCAACGACACTAACCATGGTAATTACCACCTTGTTTATATTTTGCATCAGTTTTATAGATACTAAATGTTTTCTGGTCTGAAAATCGTTACAGACAACTTTAATATTCTACTGTTTATTGCTTTGCATCTATGGATGTTTGGCGGGGTAGATCCTGGTCGTATGCCACATCAATCATAAAATGTTTATGTCGTGCATGTATTTCGCTCAACGAAAAAAAAAAACATTCACTTCCACAAAATCTCCATCGCGCACTTGATTTGCATATTTTCCATAACTATGTATACCACAGCGAAACAATCGACATCTACGCGACAGTCAGTGCTAAGATTCACGATTAGAATGAAATGTTGTAATTACCCGTGTTGAACATTTATTACACCAGTATCGGTCCATGTGCATCATTTTGCAACGAGCTTCTTCCGTGTGTGGTATCAGATCATCGTATTTCTCTCTCGTATGCTTGGTGTGTTCGTCCTCTTCTAGGAGTTTGTGTGCTAAAAAAAAAAAAAACAAATCACAGCCTCTGCTGCAACATTATGTATGGTTATTGATTTCAATATGTAATAGAGGCCAACATATGTGTATCTGTGTGTAGGTTGCGCTGTCTTCACTCGCATGCAGATTTATCTCCATCATCGTATGGATGCGAACAAGGAAGCGTCTTCGATTCAGTTCGGTATTGGTACGGTGGGATGTTATGGATCTTTTTTGTACGATGGGAAGATGGATGGACTTTAGCTACTTTTTTCGTTCACGATTTGTTTTTCTCTCTACGACTGGGAGATTGTAAATCTGGACATTGGCAATGGGGTATCCTCTAGACTCGGCTCTAGAGTAAACATTCAGATCATGATTTGCCAATTATTCTCCTTTGCCCCGGACCGTACTCCTTTGGAAAATTACTCACAAACTTAAATTTTCCTCGTGTGGGTGGGAATTTTAAAATTGCACAAAGAGACAGCAGAGAACCCTTAGTAACACGATGATTGCCCCCAACGTTGTTCATGCAGATCGATGTTTTGCTCTTTATGTGCGAGCAAACCTCTATGCCCCGCTTCCTTGTGGAGGGAATCGGGTTTCATGAGGCGCCAATCTAATGCAATTATACCTAATTTATGTGTAATGACACAGATCTTAATGCAAAATGAAAATGAATACGTCTGCTTACGCATCAATTACCGTTGTTTTTTTTTTCTTTCGCAGTATGTTGACGAGAAAAACTAACTGATGCGAAGATCATTGCGAAAAGATGCAGAGCATATTATTGGTCCATACCGGTATGCGGTGCTCTTTTGTGCAGTCCCATCACGCACACTTGTGGCACGTTTTCATTGCTACATAGCGCGGCGCGGATTGATTAACCCAACAACCAGGCGAGTTTGTCAAGTTCACTGGAGCAACTCCTCAATATCTCACCGTCTGTAACCAGATGTGGAGATACTTTGCGTGGACCGTCAGCAGTCAGCATCGTCGTCGGTAGAATGAGGCGCTCGCTCGCGCTATTCTTTTGCCCGCCTTATGCGTTATTTATGAGAGCTCACGATGAGTGAACGTATAGGAGTTTCTGGTTCGGGTGCCAACTGGATCATTGGGTTGATCGTGTGTGCGGTATTGATTCGTTGTGGCAAAACTCGATTAAAATATTATCAGGTGCACACACTCCACTAGGTAGTTGATGTGTATCGGTGCGATATGTGAGTGTTTTATTTGGGTCATTAAAAGATCGATTTCATGTTCTACCTGTGCCGTTTTGTTAGGCAGGGGGAAAAATGAAAACAAATTCACGCTCTGTCTGCGTTCCCGGCAATCTGATACAAATCATTACATTCTTGCGCATAGATCCTTTTGAGTTAAGCATTAAGATTGTACATCTTAATTGGCGATCTCGTCTAAGGTGACACAGTAATTACATACAATGTGATTTCATTGATACTCTATTGGGTAATGGAATTAGTGGACTATCCGTCTTATAACGTGTATAGCTGCTATTAAGGAACCGACCGCTTAAAACAGAAAGTAGCAATACAGAGTTCTACATAGTCAAGACTTGCACCTTACAATACAATCCTAAAGGATGGTGGAAGGAACGAAATGAGTCGCTTTACGCTTGAACAACGTTGGGAAATATTGAAAACTTATTTCCAAAGTGACTGCTGTGCAGCCCAAACAGTGAGTTTTTTTGAACAGAAGTTTTGGCCGTAATGAAGCACCGCGCAATTTTGTGCAAAAAGTCCGTGAGACTGGTATGCTAGTGGACAACACTCATGGTCCCCGTCGTCGTACGTTGCGCACAGACGAGAATGTGGCTGCTGTAGCCGAGAGTGAGAGACTCAATTCACGAACATCAACTCGCCATCGATCTCAACAGCTCAACAATCCACGCACTAGCCTGAGGAGAATTCTGCACAAAGACCTCGGATTATTCGCTGACAAGGTCCAACTGACTCAGCAATTGAAGGCGCACGACCATCCGCTTCGTTATCACTTCGCAGTTTGGGTCATAGAGCAGCTTGAATTGGACAACGATTTTGGGCGAAAAATCTTCTTTTCTGACGAGGCGAATTTTCATCTGGGCGGCTATGTTAACAAACAAAATTGCCGCATCTTGAGCTCGGAAAACCCGCACGTTATTGTCGAGAAGCCAATATCCACAGACAGTGACAGTTACAGTTTTGTGCGGATTTCTTCGAAAATGAGGCTGGAAACAACGTTTCGGTCAATGGTGGGCGTTACAAAGCCATGTTAACCGACGTTTTTTTACTGAAATTGAAGACATGTATATGGACAACCTCTAGTTCATGCAGGATGGCACGCCATGCCACACAGCCCATGCCACAATATATCTTTTGCATACCAAATTCCCAAATCGTGTTATCAGTCGTCTTGGCGATGTCAATTGGTCGCCTCGGAGTTTGGACTTTTTTTTTGTGTAGAACCGTGAAGGAACGATGTTATGCCCACAATCCGGAAACGATAGAAGCACTTAAGGCCAATATCATCCAAACAATCCGTGAGCTACAACCCGAAACAAGATCTTGGAAAATGGAGTGACAGAATGCGCTACTGCGAAGCCAGCCGAGGCAGCCACTAGAACGACGTTGTATTCCATAATTAATGGGAATGTTTACTCTTACTCTTACTAATAAAGCCATAGTACATGAAAAAAATGTAATATTGTTCATTTTATTGCATTTTTAAAAAGAAACTTGTATTTGGCCCATCCTGTATAATCGTCATGATTTGTTGGGCGTATATCGGTGTTCTACCCAAGAACTAAATGTTGGAAAAGGTCCTAATTCACAAAATATCAGTACAATTTTGTACTGTTGTATATTGATCCTAAATTGTACTACATGACGGCCATCTAAAAATGAAGATTGCATTGAGTTTAAGTTAGTGGACCATCATGCGTGTTGATCCGTCGGCTAAGGCCGTTGTTATTGTCTAGCTAGCAAATGTATCTTTATAGTGAGATGAAATTTATTTGTTTGTCTCATGTCTAAAACGTGCACCGATGTAGTCATAATTAGTCGTTTCCACTGTGTCCCCTATCTTCTAGAGTTCCATAGAGTAAGAATGATTTTACCATTTAGATATAGAGAGGCTTTTCAATCAGTACGTACCTACTTAATGAGAGCCTGTCTAGAAAAATGCAATTTATGTTTTCCATCATGATGTCATAGTCAATACCGGCATAGCTGACATTTATAAGAATAAAAATATTATTCCAAAATGCGGGCGAAATTGTTGTTGCAGTGTTGTAATCTATAACAAAGTGTGTTAATCGAGAATTCAATTTCTAATTTTGCATATGGATTTATCTACTTTTTGTTTTTATCAATCCATCATGCACAAATCATTGTGTTTCCCAAGTAGCTATTTCTCCTTTTTCAAACTTCATATAAATTTAAACTATTCATCCCTCATCTGCCAATAAGTTTTCAAAAGGTCAAGAAACTATCTACTGCGGTGAACTAGTTTTTCAGGTTACCTGCAAACGTTTCCATGTTATTCCCCTTTAAGACCATTTGTCGATAATGATTAATGGAAATCCAAATTAAGAACGAACGAATGAAAAAAAAAAATAATAAACTAATAATATTCCTTGAAAAACAAAGCGAATTGAAAATCATATTTGACTATTAGCTGTCGATCACATGTCAAACGATGTTAATTCGATGATGCTCTAGAACTGATATCGCATCAACACCACGAGGTATTAAGTAATATGTAACCAAACTGTATAACAAAAGAAAATATTGCTTGGAAATTTTAAATCTTAAATATTGTAGTCAGAAAAAAAAAATATTCCTAAACGCACAACATTTATTATTGACGAAGTGATTAATTGATTCAGGTATGATTTTGGTGTTGAAAAAATGTTTTTCGTGTTAAAAACAGTTTGAGTCATAGTTTGATTCTTATGGGGGCATTCTCAGGCAAGGTATTTTTGGAATTCTTGGAACTATTTATTCATTTCAAATCTATCCATCATAACAATCACAGAACGTGTAAGCTGATCAGGGAAACGTGTGCTTATGTGCGTACACGAAATGATTTACTATGAGAGGTTCTACGAAAGTTGGAAGATCAGTTCTAATGAGAGGACTATTATACTGAAAGTGCCTACTGAAGTATCGAACTAATTAATATTCCACAATTAAACATATTTTGAGAAGTAATCAATTTTTAAAGTAGTTTTTTTTACCGAAGAGATTAAGTACCAGTTTACTTATGTGGCACTTGATGGTACGTTCGTAATCCGGGTGGAATTTTTTGGCAGTTAAATATAGCTGCATAATGATTATAGCGAACGTGATTTATTCACTGATTTCCTAATGTGTGTGGAATTAGGTAAACACTTTGAATCCGTACTTTGTTGGTCAATCTCTTCTCGATAGTATTGTCATCAGCTGGCGCTGCTTTAGTAAAGCGCAAGGTAAAACTTAGATACTCGTAACATGATTCCGCATCTGAAATCAAAAAAATTAATGAAAATATTATAAAACTGTTTAACAATGTAAGCACTAAAAAAGTAAAGTAAAACGTGTTGTATAACCACACATGAATATATCCGAAACTCAATTAAGCCTAATAATAAATTTAAAAGCACGAATAGCTACCGGCAACTAAATCTACAAGTGCTCTCTTCGGGCCCCTTCACGCAAAGAAATCAAATGAATCACAATCAATTTCAATCAAGGTGACTTTGATTTGTGGGTTCCAAGTCTTCAAACCAGCGCCAGCGAGCGGAATCAAAACCAGGTAAATGGGATTATTTTCTTTAGCTTTGATAATTGAAAGTTCGACATCTATGGTCCAATTGTTCATTTCTAACTGACGGAAGGAACAAGATTATGACACGCCGAATCACCTGCCCGTACTCATAACTCATGATCGTAACACATAATAATGCTTCAACAGCGCCTCAAGACGCTTGCAGTTAAAGCTTGGTTATGCACTTTCTGCAATATTGTAAGTAGGTACTCTTCAAGATTCTAGGTTTGCTTTTAATTTAGCTATTCTTGATATGTACATCGCTCTCTAATATAACCAATTTGTCCTCTTGAACAAATCCTCTTTCTTATGCCCATGAACCTAAAATTGTAAGCATGTGTGCCTTACGAGTCCTTGCAGTTTTCACCTAACAAAATGCGTCTTTAAGTATCCGATAGCCATTATAAGTATGAATCTACGGCGCGACGCATCGCTACGTAGGTATATTGATATAGCAGCAAATAATAAAGATCAGTACCATTAACAAGGCTTAAAGACAACCGTTTTAGGGGCGTAGGGATTTTGCTTTTTGCTCATGCAGCCCGACTTTTACAGGGCATGCATAATTGACCTTAACTACAATGCCGACTCGGACCGGCTGAATTGAGATGTTTTTTTAGGACAGTTATACTCTCGGATGTTTGTCAGACGTTCGCGAGAGGTGGCATGGCGCAGTTGAAAAAACCTTAAGATATAATTTTTATTTTTCCTGGAATCGAATCTGGGACCTCTCGCACGGTAGTCCAGCACACTAACCATGGAAAATTAAAAAATTATTTTTTTGGATGGACAGTAACAGGGATAATTCAAGAAATAACAAAGTTTTCAATAAAAATATTGTTCTCGAAGAAATATATAACTAAAAATATTTTTTATGTAAACATATAAACTGACATTAAAACAATCTAGAGAAAACTGTTGAAACAGTGCGAAAAATGTTAACATTATGTAACAAGGTTAGCTTTATGAGTCGCTTCTAAAATGTCCCAGCACCCAAAGATTAAACACGTTATTTCAACTGATTTTAGCCATATTTTTGTTCTAGCTTGGCGTTTATAGCTTTTAAATCTTGTAAATGGTGAAACCATCAATGTGGAACGTTATACAATAAAAATTTTGTATACACACTTGATAAAGGCTAATTTATGGAAATTTATGTTCACTATTTAGTTCTGGCATTACGGCCTAATAAAAAAAACTCACTACAACCTGTTATCATAAATTGATCATTCCGCGAACAATGCCGAGACAATCTTCATAAACCACTCGATTAATTTTTTTTTTTTTCATCTTGCTATAATCACATTACAATAATTGAATACAATAGTCTTTTGTTGATTTATTGATTCGGATAGAAATGACATAAATTAAACATCACCCAGAGATATGTCACTATCACGAGATATCAGAATTTAATTAAAAATTCCCGGTCGTCATCGGAGCATTCTACGACCCATTTTGTTGCTCTTGCCACTGAATAATATTATTTTGCCATCACTTTCTAATCGAACATCATCAGACTCATTTGAATATCCGTTGGTTCGTCAAAATCTCCACATGTGCTCATATCAAACGGAACGGTAAAAATGATAAACGTAGCAACCAAAGCTCCCAAAAGCCTAATTAAATTTATTCTAGTTCTAATACAGGTAGTAATCAGATTATACCAAAGCAAACCGCCAGATAAAAGCATCTCGATTTCGGTATCTTTCACTCACAGATACTTCTCGCTTTATGTAGGTATCATGCATATCAATGAAATCAATCAATTAGCGATTTCACTGTGATTTCGTATCTTTGTATATCTGTGTATCTTTGGATGACTGGAATTTACGGGACTATTATGACTATCCAACGGTGCTTCGTGATGACAGTTGTTATAGCTGGCGCAACATAGCAAAGCGTATATAGATTTCTACCAGTTGTCCATGCTTTTCGCCGCTGATGCCTGATGGCATCACAGGCGCGGGGCAACTTTGATGAAGTGCCGCAGGGCTGCACAGTTAGGTCAATACTTTTTCAGCTCTATGGACAAATGGCTCACGCGCGACGAGTGATTGTGGAATGCATACGTTTTGAAATTTCTCGTACTATACAGTCGCACACAAAATAAATCACTCTGGTGTGTTGCGATGTTGATTCATCACGACCGCCAATTACATCCGGTAATTTGCTGTAATTTCAACAGTCTATCTCTCATAGTTACGTGAAGTTGGGAATAATACTTTTTTTACCAGCTATATAGAAGTGTAGTTCTACTCTACACAGCACTTGGAACACAGTTTTCACACGAATGTGTACACGTATCCAGGGATAGATACCATATTCTAGTCGGTCTTGCAAATTTGTCCGATTTGAAATTGTTTAAACTATTATTATTGTTATTAGATTGTCGATAGCAGAGTCAGTAGGTAGGTACTATTTTTTCTACCTTGTCTTAGGCAAGTTTTACACTCGTATCAAACTGCAAGGCACATGTGTGTAGTTGGCGAGCTATTATCTTGTTATTGGGTAAGGAACGAGACGTTTAAATTGTAGTAAGATAGTTTTTTTTGCCTTGCTACGTTGGCACCATGCGCCAAAGATTAGACCAGCTGAACACTTAATATACAGAGAGATCCGCCATATGAAGTAGCAGTTGGTGTTAATGGAATTATGTTCGCTTTTTTTCTCTTTTCACAGATCACAGATCAGTTTTTTTGTTGGATAATGTGGTTTTTCTTATAGATACTTAATTAATTGACTTAAAATGCAATTTGTATGATTCCAATTGTTGGGTAATACGAAATTTATTAAATGGAAACTATAGAAATATACCTACACGTTTTTTCGCTGCGTTGGGAAAACACCTTTTGTATGGACATATTATGTTTACATTATTTTTTCAGCTGTTAGTGTACAGAATATGAAACGTTTTTGTGTGCTTATTGTTCCACATCATATCATACTGTTTGGATTGCTATGACTATGATATTAACTTACAGACAATATTCGACAGAGTTTATTTTTAGCTCACTATAGACTGTAGGTCAAAACAAAACAAGCCTACGAAACGAGCGCTGTGGTTTTTTATGTTTAAGCTTAGACCACAGATACTATAGTTCCTCTGTAACTCAATTATCTGTGCTTAGACTGATTTAAGTCTAAACTGTCATTAGAAAGAGCAAAATAGACAAGAAATGTTTGTCTTTGCACTCTGATTTTTTTTAAATACATAAAAGAAAAAAGGCTTTGCATTGTGCAGCTAGATTTTAGCTCTTCATATGGCAGTGTCCAGAAACAACATGCTTACTAAACAAGGTTGGCACTAAAATAGATATATAAAAAATATATAAAAGAACTAGATCAACGTAGATCCATTGTGAGACCTGCGGCTGCACCTTTAAAAACGAGTTGGTGATGAAATAGCCAAAATCCCCTGTGCTGAAATCCCTTATTCTAAAAGACCCTGAGAGGAAATCCCCCATTTTTAGATTTGTGTTATTAATTCTGTCGCTTCGAATCTAAAAATGGTGTTAAAATGTGAGATACGTATGGGAGGAGTATGCTACCCCCCTGTACCCCACTGCTTATGGTCACTGTAGGATTTGGAGTAGGTGCAAGGTTGTGTATACCTAGGTATGCAAAGTTAATATTCTGTTGTTTGCTTAATATTAACGCTAAAAGTACGGGTTTTTTAAATACCATTATAGAAAATGGAATCACCACGCGCATGCTGATTCTGGGTGAAGTTAAATTGAAGTTAGAAGAAAAAAAAATGGATCAATTATAAAATTAAATTAAAATTAAATTAAAATTTTGAATGTAGGTGGGAGATTTTGGAAAAAGAGGAATAAAAAGAGAGATTATGTCCAATAAGGGATTTTGGAAAAGGAGATAACGTAGGGATCCCTTTAAAAACCTATGGGTTTTCTGGTTAATTGCGTTAACGTAAGTCTACCTATGTATATAGAATTCTAAGAAAGCTATTCTATGTTTAGAAGAACCTTCAAATGATGTTATTTTTTGTGTGGCAGAGTGCTGAGCAGTGACAAGAAAAGTGTGAAATATTGTCAAACACATCTTCGTCATCACATCCCTGCACAGATGCTGATTAGCTACTAAATTTAGAATCCGACGATAAGTTTACTTGCTTTCTTCAACCAATAATCATTCTTTCTGTAAACAATTTACCTAAAAATTAAAAGTAACTGCCTTTTTATTCCTCATAATTCAGTAGGTAGGTATGTATATAAAAATTATTATTTCACCATCGATTTTTCATTCATATTTTGTAACGATTACTTTCTAAAGCTGGTTAATCCCATTTCAATTGGAACTCAATAGATTATTTTCTAATCCTACTGCATAATTTTTTTCAATTTGTTGGCCTTTGGCCACCAATCAAGCAACTATTGAAATCTTGCAGACTTGAACGCACATTAAGCCTGAAGTTAGTCTATAATTGGACACGCCTAATGACTGTAAAATTATTTACCGGCCTAATATTACAGTAAGCCTCACAGCCAGTCATTAAGCAAAATATATGATACCCACCATTTAACAAATCGTTAGCCTGTCCACTAAGTTTCTAATCAGATTAGCAAATATTTCATCCCAGAAAATGGAAAAAACTACCAAAATGAAGCAAAAATGTATTGAAAAAATCACCACCCCATTGTTCTTCTTTAACCTTATTCATTCTCCGATCGGAACCAACAAAAAATAATTGCGTAACGATGATGTAAGTTACCGGCATGAACAATCATCACGTGAGCAATAACAAGCTTTGGATAAAAGCAGAAAGATCAAACTTATATAGTCTGAACCTATGCGCCCCTAATGAAGTTGTTTACCTGTACAAAGTGTGGTGGTGGTATTTTTATCCATATGATCCACACACACGAATGCACATTTAGATATAGGTAATTATATAATTTTTTTTTTTTTCTTAATTACTACCTTCAGCCGTATGTGGCAATTATAATTCAATATGTGAGATACTTTTGAAGTTTAAAAATGTTTAATCGTAAAAAAGTTTAATTGTACAAAATCGAGTTCCTTCAGTTTAACTGAAACACTGCACACACCGTTTACATACGAGTATCTAAACGTATTTATCTGACGACGGGCAAGTGAAACCGGCTTGGTAATGACCGATGGAATTGAGATAATTTAAATAAATATTTTGTGCAATTATGGATATAAGAAAAAAAAAATGTTACGAGACTTTTTTTTTGTCGGTCGACATTTCCGTCTTGATTCAGTTGACTTTGGTCGTATTTGTATGCCACGTGTGGCGTAGTTAAATAACGTTGCCTGATTCCCAGGAACTTGTGCGGAGTTTACGAGTTTTTATGAGGATATTTCTTGACGGATTGGAGCAGAATGCTATTTAATGACTTAATGAAGAATGATTTTATTGGTATTAGGGCGGTATGTCTTTCATGCCGTCTGCAAGGGGTCTGATTTAAGAAAAATGCTGCTTATAGATATGAACGTCAGAAATATCTAGATGAACTAAAGATAATATCTGGAACACTGTTTAGAATAACATCACGAAAGGGGGAAAATAGGTACTTAATTGAAGGCAGTGCTGCCAGATTGTGGGAAATTTCCCTTTTTGAGGGAATATTTGTACTCGAAATGAGCTAAAAGGGAAAAAGGGATACTTTCTGTTTTCCAGAACAAACAAAAGGGAATTTTTGTTCTTTGAAACTTTACTAATTTTCGTGTTCAACTTCAGGAAGACAATTTATTTTATACACCTGACTGCGTCCATGAACAAGTGCTTGTATTGACACAAAAAGAAAAAAGTCCTGGGGCCAAATAACGTAAAATGAAAACGACCGAACGATATCGTCTCTGTCTATTACCACAGATATGATAGAGCCATCTTTACTGTTTAGTGAAAACGTAAGTGGCTTTCGTTTCGTATTTTACAGAATCCCACCCCTGTTTTTTTGCAATAACTACATATTATAATGAAGACTGACTACCATATCCTAGCCGATAAAAGCGGCACGTAGACCTAATTAAGATCTACATATTGTATCATACATTAGTAAGAGGGTTTAGGCTAGGAGGTTCTCCACTTTAAAGTTTATGATACTGCTGCAGATGATTTTTTCATCTCTTCCGGCTCCAGTTGGTCCCTGGAGAAGATCTTCCTTCCAATTCGTATTCTCTTGTACATAGCCTGCTCTCCGCTGAATTGGCTAGATTTATTTATCTTAGGTAGTATTGTAACCCATGATGTTCTATAAGGAATCCTATACAAGGTTTCTGATATAATTTGGGGGTATATCAGAAAGATTCCGGTCCCGAGAAAGGGGTTTTGGAGAATATTCGTGCCAATTCGTCTGCTTTTCGTTTCCTTCGAAGAATTCATGGCCAGGAACCCACCATAAATTTGGTTCTGTTCCCGAGGCTAAGCTCAGTTTCAAGACTAGCTGATAAAGTCTCAGGAACTTATCTGCCAGATCGGATAGTGATATTTAACAGATAAAGTCTAGGATAGCCTATCAGGCGGTTCAAGTGGCTGTTAAAGCTTTTGATTGGAAAAAAATATAGTTTCAGACCATTTTTTCGTTGACGAGCGTAGATTGCAGCCACAACATGGATTTATTTGAATTTTTAGAAAACAAATTTCTACATCAGTCTCTATGCGAAAAGAAGTTGGAACAATTTTATCATAAACCCTAATAATTATTCATAATACATACACACTATGACAATTTTTTGTTTTCCTTTGTAAAATATGTGTGGGAAAATCTGAGGTACTTTTTGAGCCAGGCGAGGGAATAAAAGGGATTTTTTTGGCACTTGCGTGGGAATTCTTATGACAAAACACTGGCAGCACTGCTTGAAGATGTCAATAGAAGTACATACCTATGACCACCACTGCCTACAGCATTGCATGGGGAATGTTTATTATATTATACATACAAACACTCTCTATCGGTTTCGAAAAATATGATGGATGCTGTGTTGCCGAAACAGTGTAAATATCGACCAGAAATTTCGATCGAAATAATGCACCAACTGCAGCTGGCGTAGGCAAGTTTGTGAAGAAATATCGTAAGACTTATTCGCTTATTGATTCGACCTCTGCGCCCAATAGAGAATATTGCATTTGTTGCTGAAATTGCGCGCCTTAACCGTAGAACCTCAACGCGCCTGATAGTTGATACTTATCAACCAATTTTCTGAAATGGTATTGCGACGATCAATTGTCAATGAACTGTTGATTGATTGTGAACGTGCATCAATTAGCGATAGTCGGTTGACAAAATGGTATTGTGGTTGTCAATCGTGAACAATTTTATTGGTAGCTGTCAATTTTTCAATCAATCGGAATTTCGGTGTTGATAAAGACGACTGTTAAAGAGAAATGAAAGTATTTTTAAAATTGTTGAAGATCAACGTTTTTAATTGTTATTTTTTAAGAGCTAAAATAGTTAGTAATAAAAGGCAACTTAATAGATTGGTTGATTTGATGGAGCAGAATCTTGATATCGCGAGAGGGTTTATTTCCAAAACTGGTGCGCAGGCGAAGAACAATTTGCGAGATTGGCAGAAATGGCAAAGGGTACCTTGTACAACATTTCCAATAACTTTATGATCAATTTAAATTTCTACATTTGTTTAGGTATGGATCGACTTGAAATGCAAAACAAAAAAGAAAAAGATTGAAAATATAATCGAAATATCTGCGACTGGTGGTGGCCCAAACGAATGTCACCAGACTTAATGATATGGAAGAGGCTGTGATTCGTATCTTTGAATTGAATACTTGCGTGGATCTTACTGGTAATGAATTCGGGTAGAACGTACCAGATGCAGCGCAAATACCGAGATCCAGTCAGCGAAGATCCCCAAATGATGTGATCCAAAGAGCAGAACAAACAACAGCTCAAACAAAAGCAAAAGCAACACCTCGAATCGCATAACACTCTTAGAAGATCAAGCTTCTATTCAAAAACACTGTTATGACAACATGACAGAATAAGCCAAATTTCATTCCTTGGAAAATTCCTACCTTCGGTTTTGCAGTTCCAAAGGATTAGATGCATCCCACAAACTCCTTCGTATAGAAGCCAATTCCGCGTAATTTGTCTCGCCTTCAACATTATCAAAAAGTAATTCCACTGATGACATGTTTTAAAATAAATTGTACAATCGCAGATTTGTGACACTGGTAATAATTATGTATATTGTTTAAATAATTTGTTTGAAAGTCGTAACAATCACTCTTCAAAATAAAAATATTTTAGAACTGTCAAAATTGAGTTCATCATGAAGTCATTCACAATAACTTTATTTTTGCGTTATGTTCACAATAGCTTATATTTTTATCAATCGTATTTCGCAATACCAATATCAATCTTAATTGATAAATTTTGTCAATCGTCAATCGATTGATAGTTGATCTTCGCAATAGGGGTGCTCATTAACTTAACATCTCAGATCTTAGATTATTCACTTGCAAGTTTCAATAGGCGCAGTGGCTCAGTGGTTAGTGTGCTGTACGAGGGGTCCCAGGTTCGATCCCCGGAAAAACACAAAAATACATCTTCTAAGGTTTTTTCTACTGAGCCGCCTTTCGCGAACGTCTGACATCCGAGAGTATAACTGTCTTGAAAAAGTTTCTCAATTAAGCCGTTTGGACTCGGCAAAAAATGTTTGGTCCCTTCCATTCGTCCCAAATATAAAACTCACACAAACGAATGGTTGTGAGAAGCTAGGCCTAGGGTGTCTACACGCCTGTTGCGCCAAATATTTATTTATTTATTTAAGTTTCAATTGTCGAATATAAGGAATTAAAACAAAATGGCCACCCTCTTCGTTACCGCTTCTCTGTTTGGGCTTTACACTAGTTCGAAATTTACCACAATTTTGTTGAAAAAGATCATTTCCATCTCAGCGGTTACATAAACAAACAAAATTGATGTATTTTGGAATCGGAAAATCCAATGCATTCTGAACGTGTGACTATTTGGTTTGGTTTTTGAAGTGGCGGCATTATTGGCCCATTTTTCTTTCAAGACTAGGTACATTGTAAGAAACGTTACAGACAATGAAGAGCACTACAAAGCCATGATAACCTATTTATACTTTAATCAGTTGTTTTACTGCTAAGCCGCCACGGACCCAGCAACGATTCAGGCACTCAAGAACAATATTGGTCAAGCCATTCCTGAAGTAGGGACCAAAGCCCTATTGAAAAATTGAGTGTTTTTTTGTATTACCTTTTTAAAAAGGAACCAACCGATGGGTCACCCTAGATATAAACTACTCTACAATATGGAAATAGGTAGAATATTCATTCATAGCTTGAACAAATGAGTTGTCAATTCATTAAATTGACATATATGTCGGAGCAATGCGATTTCGAACAAACTTGTCTCCTTCTGTCAGATAAATCTTGGGAAATAAAGATTCGCAGCGTCATACAAAAATATCTTTGAGTAAACACTTTAAATTCCTTGTGAAACTATTTCACCGATTCCATTGAGTTGGTACTTCATAAATATAATTCCAAAGTCGCATTGATATGTATGATAGCACCTTTCAGTTATAATAATTTCAAAGGCCAATCATAATTGCAAAGTCAACAAATGTAATTTTTTTTTCACCATTTATGACGTGAAACCTAAATTACTCCCGTCGAATTCCCCTTGATTTCATTCCACTTGCTTCACGCTGTTTAGACCATTAACCAACAATTATCGAAACCGGTTTCCATTAGCAATGCAATGAATGAGTTGTAACTCTTGTTTCTTGTGTCCCTACCCTATACCTACCAGAGTAAGCAAACAAAAAATCGATCTTGTCATAGATCAGAAATTTTATGATTTACTCGAGAATTTCCGATGCCAACTCAATGATAGGAAATTCAATACCAAATGAGGAAGAAACAAAAAAAAAATAAAATTATCTTAACCAAGTCAATGCAATCCCATTCAGCCGACACTCTTCATGAACGGTCCTAGAATAAGTTTCACTTGAGATATCCTGCTGTCGTCGATGCTTCTGTTGCTGCTGACTGGAGGCAGTTGATACCTTGAGGTATTTCATCAGTATCTCTTTTGAATCTTGTACTGTTTCCATTTAATTAGATAAATACCTAAGCCGAAGCAGAAAGACCCATGTAACAGGCCATCAGTGGAGGTGCAAAGGTATAAAATTGAGCTTTTATTAAGTCGTCACTAGGCAGGAGCACAGGTGGATTGGGTTTTTGTATCTTTTTGCCTTTTATGCGCATTTCATTCATCTTATGAATCTAATAATAATTTTCATTTTTTTTTTTATTTTTTTATTCTCTCTTTTCTTCTTCTGTCTGTCGTTCAGGAAAGCATTAATATCAAGAAGCAGCTGTCGCATGCCATCAACATGAACATTGATGTCAATCAGGGATCTGTGCAAAAAACAAAAAAACATAAGAATGACGTTGGACGATAGAAAGGATAAAAACACGAGTGCTAGCTAACTGGAGCTGAGAGAAACTGGAAGTGGCGATTCCCTGGAGGATTTATGACCAAAGATATGAGGTAACGTTTTCAAGAATGAAACTAGATGACATATACGAATATATTAAAGGGGTAGTAAGTAAGTATAGGGATGGTTCTTATGAACCATTTCAATAATAACTTATAACTGTGGATTAGTGTCTCACTTCTAAGTCAAACGATATTTTATAATATTTTTTTAACTCTGTCCATTTTCCGAACTTTTTAACAACTAAAAAAAAAAAAAATAGGTGGCGCAACAGGCGGTAGACACCTTAGCTTCTCGCAACCATTCGTTTTTTGTGAGTTTCTATTTTTGGGGCGAATGGAAGAGACCTACAATTTTATGCCAAGTCCGAACGGCTGATTTGGAAAGCTTTTTTCAGGACAGTCATACTCTCGGATGTTTGTCAGACGTTCGCGAGAGGTGGCGCAGTAGAAAAAACCTTAAGATGTAATTTATGTTATTCCGGGGATCGAATTTGGGATCCCTCACACAGTAGTCCAGCACACTAACCACTACTGCGCCCACCTTTTTAACAACTGTCATACTTTAAAAATAATTTCAGCATCCACTCCAGTAAGTGGAATGCAATTTTAAACAAATTTGAAAGCTGATGTTTGTAGTTTGTTTTTTGTTCGTTACCCATTTATGAAACTAAAATGTCATATATTTGTATTTTGTCTGTGATTTGATAATTTAAGTTTTTTTTTTTTTAAATAAAAATAATTATTTTTTTATATTTGTGTTTAATTTTTGATTAATTGTTCCACTTTACCTAGAAAAATTATTTTAGGCTTTATTTTATTGTAAAGGGCATCTTTTTTTTTGAAGTTATCCCTCAAGAGAGAAGAATCCCATTTACATTTTACCCTCTATTTCCCTCAGTCCCATTCAAGACACTCATCAGTGGCTCTGGTTGCCCACAGACAGAAAACATGCGCGAAAGTTTGTACAGTGATTTGAAACGGTGAATATGCGCGTCAACTCCGCTATAACGTCTTAAGCAAAGGACAATAATGATGGCTTTTGTGTAACGTCCCTTTTCCTATAAAATTTATTTAAAATTATACCTACAGTAGGCACACCTCCAATGGCAACCCCATTTAAGGCAAGTAGCACTCCAATATAGACACAGATACAACCCATTTGCAGAGGCACATGCCAAAACGGCGTTTCCTCATTTCGTGATAAAACCAACAAAAATCACTAACCTGCTCGGCCATATGCCTAATCTCTTGCCATTATCAACCTCACTTCGGTTAACATGCCCCATGTATGTAGCTCCAATCGATGGTAATATTTCTTACTTGCGCAGACCTTTTACAACCTCGACTGCCGGTCCATTTACTTTCAGATATTCCACTGCGAGTATCTATGGGCATATAATATATATTTTTTTTTTTATAATGCGAACAATTTTTATTGGACAAAACTCGGCAGCAGAAACAAGAAATATAAAACAAAGTCAAGCCAAACATGTGCGACCTCTAAAAATTGTAATAGAACTGTCCGCGTGTACGTTTGTATTATGCGATCTATTTCAAGGATAGATACAGCAATGTGCAACATTTTATATGGTTTTATTCAAAGAAAAGAAAAATATTATACACGTTAGCCGGAATTAGGTATAGTTACTTACTGCCAAGGTGACTTGTGTGATGATGATCAGGCGCGTTGGTAATCATGCGGGTTCTCTAGAAATGGCCACGGCAGTGGAGCGCAGATGCCAGTGGAAAAAGTTTAAAAATCATCTATACGGTGGCGCCTGTGGACAGGCTCCTTTTAGAGGAAATCCAAGTCGAGTTTCTTTCGCACTGTTGTATGATTGATGATTAGACAACATAACCGTGTGGCTGTGTCTCAGTTGCAAGTGTCACGTATCGCAGTCGCAGACTCGATGTGATCATTTGAGATGAATTTGTTATGAAATAGAGTGAAGACTGTGGGGGTATACGAAACCCACTTGCATGGGTAAAATTGGTCCCAAAAATAGAAATTCAATTGAAGCACTTGCTGGGTTAAGTCATTCTTTTAATGGTCAACGAACTATATACAAGACAATGTGAGGTATGATGAGTCAGTTTGTGTACAGTGCGCACACCTGCTGTTTACGTGCAGACAGAGCAATTTAGCGCTTGTTTTGTCAATTTGACGATACAACGTTATTCGAAACCCACACTCGCGCTGGAAACCTAAAATGACTGCGTGGAGGTTCAGGCGGTTCAACGACTTTTTAGGCCACAGACTGACAGCAATTAGCTTGTGGGTACGAGTATGTTGTATGCGCATTGCAATATGAATGGCATAATGTGACGCTGATGATTTCCCGCGATGTGGCATCGGATGTCGTGACGATGTGCTTCTTAGTGGCATCAATTTACTGCAAGCCGATAGGAGATGGTTTCGCAAAGTATGGTTGACAAGAAGGGAATCGAACACGTGATTGAATAAATGACACAGTTGCCATTTTGAAGTAATGTTAAGGTTGACCACCGAAAAGAAAATAGCGAACCACTGGTCGAGACGACTAAGGTATATTCTCTTGATGCAGCGATGCAGTATAAAGTCCACTATCGACCTTCACACAATAAAAGCAACTTAAAAACATTTCTTTATACCAGCGGCAGCAAAATGGATCATATACTAATTGACGGAATCAACACTTGACTAGTACGTCCAAGTAGATATAGCTAAAGCGAAGGTACAGATACACATATAGAGCGATGTGAGGTAGTTCAACGTTTTCCTATTTTATTAGCCGGATAAAATAAAATATCATTATCACGGCCAGGAATCCGTCAGGAGTTTTAGTATGTACTAGAATTTAAAAACAGGGTTAATCCAATAAAGCTAAGGTAAGCACTCGAAACGCAATATGTCAACAAATTGATTTGTAATTATAGATGTGGATTTACCTACCTACCTATACTTGACATATCATCAACCAAATTGTAATGTAGATTTTAAAACCTCGCGAACCCACCCAACAAGGATTACTTTGTACAGTTAAGTTAGCCAAAGTAAGGCTTCCTATTGAAACTTATTTACAGTATTTGACCTTGAAAATCTATCAAATTGCAACCTAAATTAAACAACTGTCAAAGCAGAATTTTTCAACAAATCGGCACTGATTTTCGAATAAAGTGCACCGGTCGGCATGGGGAAATATATGATACATACACAAGCATTGAATGAGAATTTTGGAGTTAGTTTTATCTATTCTGTAGTTCAGAGGCAAAGAGATAGATGCACCGAAAGTCAGTAGGTGGTTTCGACTTCCGATAGAGAAATAGCCATGCAATGCGTAGTGGCCAGTCGGACTAGATTTAGCCAAGAGTTGAAAAACTACTATGTACTCCATAAGCTTAAAAGGACATTTACTAGTTCAATCAATTACCAGCGCTTATCCCTCTCCGATTTCAACATGGAGTTTCAAAAGAAGCTATAGTACCTACTTTTCTTCTAAACTTTGAATTATAATAACTTCTGAACTGGAGAAGACTATTTCTTACGGATTTAATTAGTGAGGCAGAACCCATATTTACATTAGAGTTTTCTTTGTGTAACGTTGCTCTGTTGTATACAGTTAAATATACGTATGAGTAGTAGTAACCAATATTTTTATTTGCCAACCCCACTGTATTCAATCCTCAGCATCGTCTTTCAGTGGCGCTGTCAAAAGCCCTCCAGACAGCTATGTAGGTATATCTATACAATCGACAAAACGATCTCAAATTACATATCCACCAACCCTAACCTCATGCTCATAGTCTATTGGCGCTTTGGGAGCCACTGTGTGTGCAGGTTCTCCAATATACGCTATCTCAGACTATTTCACATCTATTTTTAGTTTCAAAGCCACAAGCCTGTGACAGAGGTAAGTCATTGCTCAAGTTCAGTTCACACGCTTTCACTAGCTTCTGAAGTCATCGCCTATCCGACTTCGTCTACATCTACATCGCGTCGTCGTCGGTCGTCGTCAGACACTGTGACAAAGATACAAAAGTATCTGCATGTAGGCTCCGAATGAAAATGACTTAATGAAAACATTACATTTTCAACAGAAGCTAAAATAAGAAATAATAACGAAGAGGAAAAAAAATACAAAAATTACTTAAGATCTGCCTCCAGGTTGGAGTTCTAGACAAAACCACCCATTGCTCCACCAAAGTCGACGGCGATGACGACGTTGGCTTATACTGCTTATACCAACTTGGTAGACGGGCGAGCAATTTGATAAAACATCAGGCACGCGGTTTCGTGTGCTGTAAAATTGCATTTAGCTATCGGGGTGATGGCAATGAGAACTCTATAATGTTTCAGTTGGGAAATATGACATGGGTAGCTAAAGTTAGTGCTAGTCTATGAGGACATGCGGCGGCGCACACACTACTCGAGGCACACACGATTATATTGTCATTTGAATTATTATGTTTCGGCTCTGAAATATAAACTATGAAGGTACTGAGCAAATTGACAGGCTGTAGTTATATGGGAGTCAAACTCAATATATCAAACAAAGTACGAGAAGGTTTAATGATATAATAGTTGGTTGACCAGAGGGTTAATATTTCAGTGAAAGATTTTATATACATTTTTAAATGGCAGTGTGCTACTTACCAGCAATTTATATTATAGCTTCATCATGTGGAGAGCCTGAAAATATAAGAAAATAGATCGTTAGTAAGGCATTTTTTAGGTCTTAGATATAAAACATTTATATAAAATCAAACTGAAAAAGATAAGAGGTCTATCCAGCGAAAGAATAATGTAAATTAAATCAATAGAAAGGTACAATATACCGATACCACTGCCATGGTAGAACGGGTTATAAAGATGACATACATACTTAAAGGTTGATGTGAGATGTAGCACAGTTTATCTTACGTAATGCCATCGCCCCATTAAGAACTTTCTTTTGTGTCGGGATTTCGTATAATTCCTTTTTAGAACCGGATGATTCCATGGAATAACTTGAGCATCATTAGTTAATAATTTTAAAATGGCTTATACTGTCAGATATAATAGTATAGGTATGTAATATAATGGAACCTTTGCGAATCCAAAATGCAACCTGCCAATGATAGAGCATAGGTAAGTGGCCAAAATTGAAAAAGTGAGCGTCACAGTAATAAAAATTCACACATACGTGGTTCCTGCGAGAAGCTGAAATTACATTTTTAACCCTAGAACACTAACCATAATTGTTAGTACGTTATTACTAACCATGAGTCAAATCGACTCACCCATGTCAAAAACGAGTGTAATTGCGTAAATAAAAGGCATTTATGTTCAATATTAAATTTTTTATTTAAACAAAGTAAAACAGTAAAAGAAACTTTAATCATTTTTGATCATTACAGTATAAATTCAGCAATTTTCGTTTTTTTAAAACATCAATACTTTGCTTGGGTATAGTTTTTGCTACTGTACTCCTTGGAAAAGTTATTATGCTGGAACTTGAATCAGACGAGTCGAATGCGACAGATGAAGTCTCAGTAGCTGTTGTTTCAGTGAAAGCAAAAGTGTGAGCGGCCAGGGCCATTGCTGGGCCCTCGCAATCTTCTTTTTTGCCTATGTTCACTTACTTATATTTCTATTCTGTTATTACTAACCATGAGTCGTTTTGACTCACTTACCTTTGTTGTTGATAATGTCACGGGATACACACTGACAGCAGCGACACAACGTACACGGCGTCTTGACAGGCACTAACAAGTAGAACCTTAGGTGGCGCAACAGTGCGCTAGTGCATCATGCGAACTGCGCATGCTCAGTTATGTGTACCTTGTGAGTCAATTTGACTCATGGTTAGTGTTCTAGGGTTAATGACCACGACGAGAGCAGAGTTATGGCGACTTTTCTACTGCCGGGACGCGTGGCGACCACAATTGGAAATAAGGGTTTTTTGGACCCCTTTCACAAATACAGGCGACATTGAGACGCATTCAATTTATTTCTCAAATAACACCCAAAAATTTGTAAAAAAGAAATACATATTTGCGTGTGTTTTCTGCTTTAATAATTCCTCGCATGTTTGTTGAATAGATGTAGTTCCAAACGAAATAAGAAAAACCTACAGCGCAACACTTTCCATTGACAACAGAATGCCAGCAAAACCTTCTATAATACCTACATAATGTGTATGCGCGTTTTATTAGGTACCTACTAGATGACCCGGTGAACTACGTACCACTTTCGGGCCAATAACAACGATTTTCTCAATATTTGAGTTCAATCTATTCGATGGTTTTTGAGATATACGTCGTCGAAAGATTTTCTTAAAATTTGAGCTCAATCTATTCTATGGTTTTCGAGATATACGATTTTTAAGAATTTTTTGTATGGGAGGTGCCAAGCCCCTTTGTTCAATGTTTACCAAACTTCATTGAAACTCTATTGAGCGAATAACAAAAATTCTTCCAAAATTTGAGTTGAGTTCAAACGGTTTGGTGGTTTTCGAGTTTTGCAATCATTGGTGGTGTATATTCTCAAAACAAAATTTTGATTTTTTCGATTTTCTGGCTTTTACATTTGGGATTTTCCGAATTTCCTAGACCACCCCTGATTCAAGACCAACAAAACAAAAGAAGAATCACTCAAATCGATCCAGCCGTTCTTGAGTTTTTACGAGACTAACGCACACCAAACCAATTGATTTGTATTATCTATACATATAATAAAACTGTAGGCTTTTTTTTGTCAGCTAAAAACTCGAAATCTACTGGACAGATTTCGATGAAACTTTTTTTAAATGTTCCTTAAGACTGTGAGACTGCTATAGGGTATGTCGTTTATAGCCACGTCCTTAGGAACAGTTTTTGGCCAAAATGTATTTTCTGAAGTGAAAATATATACATACACATCCTACCTTGCTACAAATGGATGTTTATACTTTTGCGATCGTCAAACAAAAACAATACGTATACTATACATTCGAAAAGGGTTGATTTGTTTTCGCAGTGAGTACTATGGTCAGTTGTATATGTAATTTTGTAATTTGTAATTTATAATTTGTAATTTATTGATATAGGAAACGCTGTACATCAAGATAAACTTATAGTTAGTACAGGATATAAAATAAGATAATATTTTTTATTATAAAGTGCAAAAATAGAGAAACACTAAAAGAAAATACAATAATTTAAAAATGAATACAAAATTTTAAGTTAAACATTAGATATTAGATAAAAACGCAACCAAGGACGAGTTAAAAGTTAAGAAAGAGAAAAAAAAAAGGTAAATCAGTTCAAGTTGGAAAGGTGTTCAAAGCAGGCAGTGAGAAATTTTCTGTGTTCGATTCTAGACCTCACATGATTGGGTAGATTGTTCCAGAGTTTGACAGCATAAATGAAAAATTGCCTGCGTGATGTCAAGCAGGTGTATGTGGCAGGTCGCAATACAATATAGCGATTAGATGAACATAAATAAATTTTATTAAATAGATAGTTTGGTTCTTTCTTGTGAACAATTTTGAAAAGTAAAGAACAGCACCGATACTTGAAAAAAACATCCAAGTTACATCCAAGAAGTTGACGAGCTTCGGATGAAATATGGTCAAACCGACGACGATTGAATACAAAACGTGCAATAGAATTGAAAGCAACTTTTAGTTTTTGAAATGAAACGGAATCAGGATCCGCAAATAGCTCACAGCCGTATGACATTATGGGGATTATTAATGATTTAACCAGTTTTAGTTTAACTTGTGTGGGTAAAATAGTTCTTGTAATCGATAATCCTCGAAGCGAAGCGTAGACTTTATTTGTAATAGAATTAATGTGCGCATCCCACGTTAATTTGTTGTTGAAGATTATTCCCAGATTTTTAGCATAGGCGACATATTCAACTTCGCAGGAGTTTAAAAAGATAGGAGGAAAATCGGAGAAATGTGGTTGATGTTTGTATATGGGAATGGCTTTAGTTTTATCAGGATTAAGTTTAAGCCCATTCCGTATGGACCAATCGAAAATAGAACATAGATCGTCGTTTATTTTTGCTATGGCGTCCTCAACCATACCAATAGGAAAACTAAGGTACAATTGAACATCATCAGCATATATATGAAATTGACAGTGAGATAAAACGGAAGGTAGATCATTGATGAACAGAGAGAACAATAATGGACCTAGAATAGATCCTTGAGGAACACCAATATTAACAGGAAGAAACGAAGACAATTTACTATTACACGAAACGGCTTGCAGCCGATTAGTCATATATGAATAAATTAATTTGTTAGAAGTGTCAGAAAAGTTAAAATATGTCAGAAGTTTATCACAGAGAATATTAGGATTAACACAGTCAAATGCTTTGGAAAAATCAAGTAAGGTTATCACAGAAGTATAATTAGCATCGATTGCCTGTCTTATATCGTCAGAAACTTTTAGTAGAGCAGATGTGCAGCTATGTCCGGATCGGAAACCTGACTGAAGAGGGTTAAGAAGCTCTTTGTCTTTTATGAATTGTTTTATTTGGTTGCTGATGATAGATTCAAAGGCTTTAGATAAGAAGGGAAGTATAGCTATGGGTCTATATTCTGAGTTAGTGCCTTTTTTGGGAATTGGGATGATCTTAGATTTTTTCCAGGCAGATGGGTACGTAGAAGTCATAATAATGGTGTTGAATATATGGGTGATGTATGGAAGTAAAAAAGGAAGAAGGATTTTTATAAAGTCAGGGTGAACATTATCTAGTCCGACAGACTTACATTTAATAGAGAAAATTGCGTTTCCTACGTTATATTCGTCAACTGTAGACAATGAAAATACGTTTTCTCTATCGTATAGCGCAGGCAATAAAGATACATTTTCGTTGTCATGCTGACCATTCATTTGGACTGTGGCAGTTGACGTACTGGGTGTAGAGAACCTAAGGTTCAACTCATCTATGTCAATATCGTCGTCTGAAACTGAGATATTGTCCTTTCTCAATCCAATATTACGAACTTCATTCCACAGAAACTTAGAAGTGCGATCTGAATTAAATCTATTACTGTAATAATTAAGCTTAGCGGATCTTATGAGTTTGCAGCGAAGCTAAAATCGAACGCAGGTTGATAGCATTTTCTTTTACATGCTAAGAAGAAAAACGACAAAGAACACTTAAAACCAATGTGAACTGAGATAACTTGAACATAAAATAATAAAGTAAGCAAAAACAAGAAAAAACAAAAAACTTGGTGCGATAAGGAAACAAGATTCAAGATATACGTTAAGAAAAAAATAAAAACAGAATTAGCTTTGATTTTCATTGATATGCAGATCATTGTTGACGTCAGGTCCGATTGCATTCCTTAAATCTCCAATGTTGTGGATGATGAATGGGGTCTGGCTATTTGCGGTGCGAATGTAAATTTGCCCATTGAATGTATGCACTGAAGACAAAAGAGATTTTCGTTTGAGTCTTAATGCGTGCCGCTGCAGTTGGTAATTTGTTTTCGTTAGACTGTCATTGATAAAAAAGCTTTTCTCAGAATCGATGCTGACATCACGAAGCTTTAGGGGAGCTTTTTTATTTTTGCAAAAGCTCGCAACCGCCCGCATTAGATTTTGTTTGCCACGCTTCTCAGCAAACTTTAGAATGATGCTGGCGTCGGCAGGGGAACGATCGTTGCGAGAATTCGTTTTGGCGCGAAAGATGTTGTGTAGGCGAGGTGGCTGAATATTTACTGTAGAGCAAACTTTGTCAAAGAAAGTCTCCAAATTTTCCCCAGGAGACTCAGGCACACCAATGACAACAGCATCACAGCTGATTTTCTCTCGCTCGGATTTATCGACGGCGAGCTCAAGCCGTTTTATGTCTTGAGACACTTTTAGCAGTTTTTGTTCGAAAAACAAATTATTTTCTCTAACCTTTGCATTTAGACGATCCTCTAAGGCAGAGAGTTTATCATCCAGCGATTCCATCCATTTATCCAGTTTTTCTTCTATGCGGATCCACAGTTTGTCAGCTATGCCAGCTAGATTGTGTGCACCATTATCTCTCGGAGAGCTTACACTGCCTTGTTGTTGTATACGGCAACCTCGAGTATTAGCAGGCATTTTAAAGAATAATAATGATAATTCACAAAATTAGACCGAAAAACCAATTACACAAGCTAAATAATAACGATGGCTTGATGGTAAAGATGCGAGCTGAGAGATGTGCTGGATTTTGTGCACTTAAACTGTGATTTAACTTAAGAAAAAGAATTTAATCAGGGCGACGAAATTAACACGTCTAGTAACTTTGCATACTTTTGCACTGTCTGTGTATGTAGGTATGTATATTATGATCGTATGTCCGATGCATGCAGGATGGGGATGGGGAGCGTCGTGCGTGCTGCAGTATTGCATAAAAGATAATAATCTTCATAAGAGAAGAGACGTATAATACAAAACAGGTTTCACATCAGCATTTCATTCGATATGGTGTATGGTATTATGGTAACAGTGACAGTGTACGGTTGCGGTAGCTAGTTGTTCGGATTCCATAGGAAGAGGGAAACAAATCAAAGGAAATACAGCATTACAAACAGAAACAAGTAGCTTGATCAAGGAGAGGAAGGGCGATGCAGAGGGTGCACATTATATATCCAATACATTACATCCATTATTGATATCGCCACGACAAAATTGGACAAACGGGGGTGACGCCTCCCATAAAAAAAACATCATGATTCTTTTTTTTTTTTTTTCGTATATTTCAGGTTTAGAAAGAAAATTCCAGAAAATAGATTTATTCTCATTTTTCGCATTTTACGAAAGAACATTATTATCTAAGACCTAAGCTATACAATTCCTGTGCACGGGCAAAACTGGGCGGGTACAGCTAGTATACAATCCTACATGATCTGTTATTTTTTCATTATTTATAAAATAAAATAAAATCAATGTTATTCTATTTTTTTTAATAAACTGTATAATTTAAACCTGAAACCAGTTTTTTTTTTTTCGTTAAATTGGGTGGGACGCTTTTTTTTGGCTCGGGCGACCTTTTTTGGAGACATTTTCAAATTGTCCATCATTAACGCTGGACGAGAGATCCTTAACATTTTAAGTTTGTTACGATAAACTAGATCTGTTGGAAATTACAAGTTAATGTTGACATAATATAATATTTACAATCAGAAGTTATAAGAAATAAGAGTATCATCTACATATTCGACCTAAACGGATTTTGGTTAAAATAATCTTGTATAGAACCTACATCTTACTACCCTTATATACATATGTAATTGAATTATGTAATTTTACATTCATATAGAACTCGGTCGTTAAGTATCACATTTATTTCCTTCTATTCTAATTTTTTAAATGTCTACCTTTTTGTCGCCTCACCAATAAATAATTTGTCGGCCGTTTGGAATTAAAGCAACTACCGAAATTTGGATGCGAACCGATTTGTTCAAATGTCAGGTAATTATGGGAATTTTTCAACTGACAATGATTTATTCTGGAGTAATCTTTGAGGCTATTGGTTAGCGTTAAAAAAAAGTTCTGTAAAAATACTGATTAGTCAGTTACAAAAATGCCTTTTAACCAGATGAATCCGTGCCATTTTGTTCACCCTTAAATTCGATTTAGGTCTATACATATCGCAAATTGCAACAATTAATTGTTTCGTCAATGGGGATCTAAGGGAGGACTTTCTAAATAACGTTTGTCATTCATTTTGAGCTCGACGGCAGCCATCGCATCGCAGAACATTATGACTCACCCAAGAAAGACTACAATGTATAAATTTCAAAGAAATTATGCTCTTCCTTGGGCAAACGTTCAAGTTCATTCACGATTATTAAGTGTCATACAAACTGTATTTACTTGTTACCTCATCATTATGCAATTTTACCGCAAAGCGAATTTCATTCAAATGTTGAATCTACATAGACAGTAACAAATGACACAGTTCCCAGTTCCCCACAACGAATGCACCCCAAATGTCGAAATACCACTATGTATTTGCCGATTCAATCTTAATTCGCATAAAAAAAGTCATTCAAGGCAGAACTATTATCTGATCCCCTAAGAAAAATGTATTCCCCTTCAATAAAACGCTATCATTGCATTAATATCTCCACCAGGAAGTCTAATGATATTCCTATTCCCTAGACTCTAGATAGAGGAATCGCAATACCAGTTACCCTGTCGTCATCTCTTTTTACTGGCAGAAACCTGCTTCCTAACTCGCGCCTCAACTGAACCCATCCCCATGATCTGAGCAATATTTCATTATTGACATCTTTATAATGTTCCAATCACACTAGCCCAACGAAGACACCACCATTTCGACCAGCAACATTAAATCAATTTATTTCAGTGTTAATGTTGAGCCATGTGGGCCGTATAATTTGCATACCACCACTATACAGAGTTGGGCAATGAATTATATTTCTTCAATTAATCAAAGCCCATCTCTGAGTTGGGCTTGTGTCTCTGATGAACAAGAAGAAAGACACAAATTATCTGTCATTATTATGACATCATTAAGTCATATTTCAATTTCGTACCTCAATTGAAAGCGGCACCATGCTAAGAACCGCGTGCCTGTCAATTCGCATATCCCTGGATGCAGAGACTCCGTATATACGAGTGTTATTGAAGTGATGATGAACATCGTCGCTGCCATTACCATTCAATGGTCGCATCCAACACGAGCATCGTCATTATCATCATCAGACTATCTATGGGATGGGGCAAGGTGTGTGCCAAAATGGTCAGTTAAAATGAAACAGAAACGAGCAAAAATAATATCACTGGCCTTTTAAGCGAACCCTGCGGCACTTGACTCCCAGAAACAATCACTGTTGCGGTGGGGTAAGAGATGGGAAAACTTGTTTCTTCACTTGGTTTCTGGTTCTTTTGGGTTGTTTGATTCTGTTCAACATTCAGTTGGCTTCTTTTTGAATCTGTTTTCTTACTTCCTACGTTCGTGTGTTCACGTTCAGTGTTCACATATGTTTTTGGTAGCATTGTGGATCGTGTTCTTTTGTTATTCGGAAAGCATTGTCTTAATTATTTCATACACACCTTTCCCTTTTTTTCGCCTTCATTGTAGCTGTATAGGCATTCATTTGTTTCGTTTTGTATTGCCAACCGGATGAAGCACAGAGGAGAACGATGTGAAATGTGTTTGATTATTGACCTCATTCTCGATCCCTTTTTGCTGTGGTTTTACAGGATACATGTACCTGATTCGCATCATGTGTGTTCAGTAGACTTATATGGAAAAAGGACCAGTCTCCTTGTTTGGACGTTTTGCTTTTTTCAGGTTGCGTAATTCCTTCCTTGTTACGGTTGGGCCATTATGACTGGTAAATTGGATTAACATTGTTGTGTTTGATATCATTACTGTCGTCAGTGCCATGCGGCCATCATTGTGCGCGATGAGATAATTCGATGCACGATCACGTTTTGTGGATTGTATTTACGTGACCCAGACTATGTTCGGTAATTGATGCTTTCGGAGATGATGATTATTTGAGAAAAATGTTAGATCAGTAGAATTCGAATTTCAACAAAGAACACTGTCATTTGTGACACGCTCGGATTGTTGGAATCATCGATCATTGGATGATGAATCGGCGGTGATGTTGTGATGGTTATAATTAACATGATGACGGTGCGGAGCAATTGTGAAGCACGACTATACTAAAGAAAGTGACAACTGCGTAGATAAATTGGTTTTATTCAAAAGGGGACTCGGAAATTTGATACCTAGAAGTAGGAAATCTTTTTTTTAAATACTTCTTACGGGAAAGGCGAACCTATATAACACATCAACAGCGCCCCGATATGCTTGCAGATGTATGTTAGTTCTGCAATTAAATTGCTGCAAATTGTAGTCTTCTGGAAATATATCCCCAGGAAGCGAATTCCAAAGTTTGCCTGTCCTGTAACAGAAGGAGTTTTGGAGAATTGATGTCCTCGCGGTTGTCAAGTTATATAGTTATTAGGTGGCTACACGTGCATATTCTCGAAGTAAACTCATTTCAACGAACATTCAAAAACAGTCTCTAACTATTCCTTTGTTAGAACTGGCTTTTTTGTTGACAATTTTTTTACGAATTTTGACAATTTTTGACGAATCCGATCGGCTAATTTAAGTTAAGTGTTCTCAGGACGACAGCTATATACTCTAAAATGTTTAGGAGACGTTCGCGGAGGTGGTGTATTGGAAAAAAAACCTGAAGCTGTAATTTGTGTCACTACTTGTGGCCGAGCTGCCCGCTCTAGGTCTAATCACCGCCCGGGGACAGCAATACTCTGCCACTGGCCATAAGCAGAGGCGAATAATATCAGAGTTTTTCCAATACTTTACCAAAACAGGAGTTTCTGCTTATTCACATATTAGCCGAAAATTGAGGCTCCAAGAATTCCATTTTTGGAATTCCATTTTTCGTAAAAAGAAAGCAAACTGAGCTGTCGGCTGTTGTAGTATCTTGAAATATCTACTGTATAAATTGTCGGAATTTTAGTGTATGCAGTAGATTTAATAAAATAAAACTTACTTTATACGAGACTACAGAACCAGACAGAATGTCATTTGTTCCGGATACTACAGCTGTCAAATAGCTTGTCACTGGAAAGTTTGCAAATTCGAAAATATAAATAGGTATTCCCAGCGAACTAAAGTCTTACTCATTTATTTTTCAATGGCCCACTTATCCATTAAGTGGGTCGCTGGTGCAGGTTACTCAAGTAGACACTCCATAGCTCTCGATTTTCTGCCATCGACAATAAATCATCAAGGGCAATTCTCATACGGGTAGAGGAGAGATTATAAACTTGATCTAACCATCTCATCCTGGGTCTACCTATAGAGGACTGCCTGATGGTACGGATTCCATAGCAAGTCGTGGGATCCTGGTTGGGGACATGCGCTTCCGTCCGGAGAAGTAGCTGCCAGACATTGTTTCTAATACGATCTCTACAAGTCACACCAGCAATACAATGGAGGAATCTCATTTCGGCAGCTTGTATCCGCGATCTTATTCTTTCGGTTATTATCCATACGCATACCTCATGACCATAGGTAAGAGTTGGATCAAACTTTGACACCAAGGCCTAATAATAGAATGACCGAGCTATCCCAAAATTGACCCAGGCTGACTAATCCTAACTCAGCATTGATCCTTCCATCATACTCGTGAATAAAACCCCGAGATACTTAAACTTCTCCACCTGTTTCAATGGGACTCCACTATGCATTGAACAGGCGTTCAGGAGACGAACATCACTTCAGATTTGTTCATGTTTAATAAGGTCTTATAAAGTTTATATTTAACGACTGATAAATATAGTTTGAATTATGTGTCCCGAGGGCTATGTATCTATTTCTTAAACATACGGGCTGAAGAGGAGTAGCCTCAGCGTCGACCTACCTACTACTACTGATACAAAACGCACTACTTTTTGATGCCACATAATCCATAAATAAGACACCTGACTTGTAAGCAACCAGTGCAACATTGTAGGTCTTTTAAATATTCGCTAATTTTGTTCAGCAGCAAGAGGTAATGCTCACATAGTTTTATTATGGCTTACGCTTAAATATTGCTAGAAGAAACTAACAGCTCACCTCAAAACGTGCCTGAATATTCCACTCCTAAAAATTTTAAAAAGATTGGCTTCAAAAACGTTTATAATAAAGGCACTGCAGTCCCCGATTTGGGTATGGGATCAACTAGAAAAAAACTTTATCTAGGACAGTCTTCGTCTAGCTTAGCTTTGACAATATGAAGTAGTAAAAGTAGGAGATATTTCAGCTAGACTGATATATAAAATTCAAGCTTCCTAGTCTTTCGTCAATTTGTGTATTTTAAACCTGCTTCTGTCAATTTTCGTCGATTTGTTTCTATCTTTCGGAAACTGTTTTAAATATATTTTTAATCCATGGCACGTAGATCTTTGAATTACGTCAAATTATTGGTGTTAGGACTATGTCCAAAATTAGCTCAGATATCACGAAAAAGCACTAAAGGGTTAAAGAAATGAACACCACTTTCGACGAAAATTAACAACGACAAGACAAGCTGAATGATACTTTATAGAGACGCGCAAGACAATCAATTTCGAGTGGGCCAAAGCACGTCAACTGCAAAGACTTAACTCAACCACTGCACACAGTAGAAAGTCAATACTACATCCTCAAAAGTATTCGCGCTAGAACCAAATTTTCCATCACCTGTCGAACATACCACTTGTACGAGTCACTCTCAACCTTCACATTGTATCTCATCTGTCTGCCAGCATCTTTAGATTCCAGTCACTAATCCAAACAAACATCACGTCCAAATCAATTACAAAAGCAAACAACCAACAATTAACAAACAGTCTCAAGTAATTTCAACTCCAACACCATCTTCGGGCCCCAGCCTCCCCCTATAAAGCCGAACCGGCCAAAATCATGTTACTACGAATTACAAGTCACCAACCTTCGGTAGTGAGTAAATGTCAATAGTTTCGAAAGATCGTGATTTCTCGTTCCACATGCATACATAAGTAGAGGAACCATGTTCGAGTGGAGGGTATATATACTACACCCAAAGCAATCACGTGTTCACACGAGCACTGTATGTATAGATACGGAAAAGGCTTCTCGCTCCAACTAAAACTTGGAAAGGAAAAACCAATTCCCTCTCGAACCACTATCCAATCTACAGATAGACAGCTAGAGTTCAAACAAGTGCTTAGTTTCGATTGTGGGTGCTCCCAAAAAAAAAATAGAGAGTGCATAGCACACAATCCCACTGATTGTGTTACCAGCCAGCTTTCCCAAGCCGCAATGTGTTTGCCTTTTGATTCCCTTTTAATTTTTCATGCAATCCACTTGTGTAACAAATGACGGTCCGCCACGCCGCCGCGGAGTAGAAATTCGTGTTCCAATCAATTGGAGGAGGGCTTGGCATTGTTTGGCCCACAAAGGTAGGCCCCAGAACATGATGTTCAATCATGTTTCGCGGCAGCGATACAAGGGTTCTCTTTGTCTTTGTCCCGAAAATTGTTTCGACTCTTTGTGGGTCACATTACTCCAGGAAGTCAGTCCGGTATAGAACGCATAAAACGGCGAACAAATATTTATTCCTCCAAATAACAGTTCAGAATACGGCATTGCGGATTAGAGTGTGACTGTAGATAGATGTATAATTATGAAGACAAATCCAGAGAAAAGCGTGTCGACTGGCCATTCAAAGGCACATGTGATGATGGTTGCTTTTCATACCTAGAACAGTCCCGGTGTGGGGCAATTAAAGTTCAACTACAAGCGGCACTGAAGCTCGGATACGACTTTCCGAAATGTAATTACCCACGTTGGGTTTGTATTTAGCTGTTGTTGTTGTGATTCTAATCGTTTTTGCGGTTTTTCACACCATTTTAGTTTGGTTTCTTTTTTACCAGGACCCGATGCTTGTTCTGCAGGTGATGGAAATTATTCTCAGGTGTTGTATTGTCCCGGAGGTTGGATGGTTTGTTTGGCTTCTGCTTCTGTTATGTGGAAGCTATGTATCTGTTAGAAGTTATTTTTTTTTTGCATGTGATTCTTATCTCTCATTGAGGTGGTCTCTAGTCGTGTGAAATTTGTTCTCTCATTTGCGTTTAATTTCTGTGATTCTTTTTTATTGGGTAATTCTTGTAGAAAAAAAAAGCAACAAATTGTTGCTAACTAATTGCCCAAGGGGCTTCGGGAAGTCGTAAGGAACGTAATTAACGGGCAAAACTGATTTCGCACATAGATGCATCTATACCTACTATACAAAGTGTGAATATATCATAGTGTATACATAGGTGTCGTTGTTGATTAGATGGAGATGCTAGTTGTTTGCGTGATTAAGAGGCTTCCAGTGGAGATTCAAAGAATCCGTTTCTTTCAATAGGACTTTCTGTATAATAATTATCCTTACAAACAGAGCATCGCACCGGCTTCGATGCTTTGCTTTACTTCACCCCTTAAGCACTAGTGAATTATGAAAAAGATCTAATGAGAATTTGAAAGTTTCAATTTCTACGATATTTAAAAAGTGTCATGCAGCATTTTTAGCATTCCTAAATTTTGCAATTAAGCGTGCGTAAATGTATCAAATTATCTACGATTGTAGTAAAGTAGGGACGCACTATTCGGTTGTTCGACTTGTAAACATCAACTTTTGACATTTATGCAGTAGAGCCAAAAATTGGCATACGACTTGACATCCTGCTTGAAATCTGTGTATGGATTCTCTCCCTGAATTTATAAAAAGCTGATAACCTCGAGCCTTACGTTACTACTTCAAATCTTTAAAGACAACAGCGAGTATAAGCCCTTTGCTTTTTGTATGAATTACTTTGTAAAATTATGTCTAATTTTTCAGGACCAACTCGTAGACTTTGTGAAACGACGTTTTGTGTTTGAGGATGAACTTATTTGAAACCAGATGTAGACTTTGCTAGACCGAATTTCATCTGATTCACTCCATTAAATGTCAAACTCCATTACCAATGGATATGGCGCCTCTAGACCTCAGAAATGTCCCAATTCATGTTGAAAAACACAATTAAAATACCTTGCCAATTTTCACATCCCCCAAAAACTCAAATATTTCCACTAAAGGACCTGCGAAAAATAAAACGAAAACATTTACCACCGACTGACCTGCCAAAGGCATTCCACATCCGTTTTAGCAAAGTCCGTTGACCTAATAAAACCTTTTTCCCATTCCAACTTTATACCGCCGAAGTTCATCAATTTCCGTCTTATTCTCTGTCCCCATTTAGAGTCCTTCTTCAGACGAGGTCACTTTAGCCCCGAGAGTGAGAAGGTATAGCAATGGCATTCCGTATATACCAGGAGGTATTAAATAACACAACTTTGCGGTTTTGTGTTCATTCCGTCTTCTTTTGAATTGCATTTCACTTCCTTTCCCATCTCTCGCATTCATACCTACAATATACCTTAACCCTCGGACTACCACCAGGATGGATGATGACGATGATGTCAGGCCAACGAAGAAGACGAGCTAGCTATGCATGTAGCAAAGCAATTGCTTCAGATGTTATTACTCTTGTTGTTTGTGCACCTGGGTTAGAGAGAACAACAGACAACAATCAGCAGAAGCCCAGGTTTGAGGCATAATTACGACAACTGTGGCCCTTTCGCTTGAGTTGAGATCCCTCTCATCCGCATGACAGGAATTTCATTCAAGGGATTCTCATCCGTCCACACGAAAATTCTGTGAGTGTGCGGTTTTATGTTACCTTCTTTAGTGTGTTTTATAACGAGTGGGCAAATCTTTAGCATCCGATCTGCGCCATAAGTTTGAGTGTCGCGCATTCCGGTTCTACCAACTCCATCTGGGTCTCGGTCTCGGACCATTTGACTGATTCCAATGGGATGAGATTTATTGGTGGACTTCTCCTTGCTTCTCTTTTTTTTTAGACAAATTCAGATGCCTGAATCGAACCCATCTGATCACCAGTGGATATTTGCTGTTTCTGCGGTTTGACAGACGAATGGCTGGGTGTACTGTACATGCCCAGGCTATTATGTCAATTGGAACCGGCGGTCGGTTTCTATCTCTATCGGAACGCGACTGGAATGGAATGTGCCTCCAAATTGACAACAATCTGCTGTTGTTGTCCAGTGCAACAGCGAGTGGTGTGTCGCTGTTGGACGGACCGTTTAAGTGGCGTGCTGACTATCGAAGGTATGTTATCGGCAGCATGTCATGTCGGGTGATATGATTCGAACACAATTTTAATCAAATGGAATTTTGTTCAAGTAATTAAGTTGCCAGATAGTTGGACATTTCGAGTTAATGATTGGTGCTATGACGTGTAGTTGTTAAGAGTAGGTACATAATATATGGGAGGAGTTTTTTGATTGCATGTATATAGTCGAGTAGATATCTTATCATACTACTTTTAAGAGCCAATTTGAAGGCTCGCCTGACAAAGAGCTTTGGTGATAATTCAAATTGGTATGTTGAACATGACTGAACAGAAGCCAACAGATTACACGAAGACCTGAAAGATTTATAGACACGTTTGTCAAACTGATAGCTGCTATTACTTGAAAGCCTCAATTTTTTGTTCTGCACACCAACAGAACCTGCAGTTGCATCAACCTATTAACCCGACTTAGATAAAACTATCTATTTTCTCTATTACTATTCTCAACATTGGTTAACGAGTTTGAGGATCAAGATTGTGAACTAGACTCGCGTTTTCAAAAATTGCTATAAATATGTTGAATGTTGAATTTCTTTCTAGTCACCAAACCCTTACAAATGCAAATACTGGTAGCTCCTTTATAAATTAAATATCAGCAATGAACCGTCATAAAAGTTGGGTAAATTTAGCCTTAGCCCGTATCCCCAACCTTATACCTGAAATACGCAGGTATTGGATTAATCGCGGCTTATTTACCTCATCGACAGAAAAGACTTAAGAAGATCGAAATGATTGGCTCTTAAAATTCGATTTAGTAATTCTTTCGACACCGTTTTCTATATATTTGTCTAGCCGATATTGTCATTTGTATGAGACATCATTTTTTCACCCATAAAGTTCTGTATAATACTATAAATATTGTTTGATAAAGACTCACGTTGCAACTTCAAACCGTAACAATTAATAAAATTGATTGGTTTGTCAATTCCGAAAACTCTTTCCACCAATTCGCTATATCTTATCATTTATTTACCCCACCGGCACTTTCACCATAAAGTCATGCAAATGAAAAACGATACAATTAGGTCCCCCCCTTCGACCTATGAATCATTGCCTCGCTAAAAGTCCCAATCTCCCTCGTTGCAAAACTAAAAAAGTCAAAAGCCAATGCAGTAAATTTCGTTGAAATATTGTCACCAAGCTCCCTAGGTGGCATAGTCGACACATTAATCTCGACTTGAAATCTTATAGAGCCTGTCGCCTCGAATTACCACTCCACATGTCCTGCCATAGGTTTATGCAAAAAAAAAAAAACAACCTACTCTCCACAAACAATTGATAATAAATATAAATTTTAAACATTTAGCCGTAAAAATGTGTTTTATTTCACCACATTCACTTCTGGTAGTGGAATAAATCAATTCTCCAACGTCGAGACAGTGTTATGACTAATTGACGTTTAAACTATAGAAGACTGTGACTCTAATAAACTGTACAAATAATGGCGCGTACATAATATATACGGTACACACACCTCAAAAATCAAGTCGGCAACTCGACACGCCACAGAAACAGAACAACGAAAATTAGTTTAAAATTTCCATTATCAGTGCTGCAGTAATTAGTGTTTGAAATTTATATAAATAAATACATAGGTCCATATAGCTATATATATAAATATGTTGATCTATCCCATTATTTGTCTTTATTTGTTAGTTTGTCTTTTTCTTCTATTTTTATTGTTATATACACATGTGAGTTAGATACAGTATCTATGATTGAATTGGACGCGATAGTGGGCCTCTATCTGTGCCTGCACTAGTGGTTGTTGCCTTTCACTTTGTGTGAAACTTATTTTATTGATAAATTTGTACAATGAAATTATTTGGTTGATTATTGTATATATAAATACATAATACACCGATAACAACAGTTTCAGTCGGAGGGTAACTTTTTGCTGCATTTTAGTCGACACTTTTGTGAAAATTGTGTTTATTCAAATCAGTTGTCTTTTTATCTAAATTATTTAGGTGGGCATTTAACAACAATTTTAATTTTCCAAAGTACCGGGAATGATGTAATTCCAATCTATATAAATACAACACTGGTTTATTGCACTATTACGGGTAATCAAGCTATGACGCCTTATAGTTATCATTATACCTCTTCAGCTGATATTTAGTCGATCAGGGTGAGACGCTTCCACTTGTATTGCTGGAGCTTGTATTGATAAAAATTTGTTAAGCTAGGTTTTTGTCACAACTAAATTCAAAGACACACTTCTGTGAATATCTGCACTAGTACCTAGTAGTAGTAGGTAATCGAAAATCTAACGAACGTTTATTCTCTCCCTGAGAATGCTTGGGATACCAAAAAGAGAATTTGGATAGTGCAGCGGTACCATGCTTTGCAGTCCTTCATTTCCGTCGAAAGGGAATTTAGGCGGGAGTTTGGCGGCACTCCCCCGAGTAGATGAGGCTGGTAAATATGTTTGCCGAATCTGGCAGCATCGCACGAAGACCGTACCATCAAGATCCCTATGTTCGGGTTCAAGACACAATCGCGGCTATAGCATCGTCAATTCAGGCAAATCCAAGCGTTTCAACTATAAACTTATCGGCGCAAAATATCGGTCCAAATTACAAGCAAGTTAAACACTCTGGATTTGCCTTCGCCTGGAATTTTGCCAAAATATGATTGCAAATTAATATCCAGAAACTCCACTGGCCCTTTTCTGCTGGCCCTCATGCGGTGTCCTGACCTGACTGCAGCAGACATTTTTTTATGGGGTTATGTCAAGCAAGAGGTGTACAAAACGAAACCAAGCAATCGGACTGAATTGAAGCAGTCCATTAAAACAATAATTGAGGCGATCCCAACTTCAACCCTTCAGGCCACAATGAATAATTTTCTGATCAGGAGGTGTCGCATATGCGTGGATGAGCATGGAGGACATTTACGGTCTATCATCTTCAAAAACAAGTAGTTATATAAAATTAAATTGAATTTTATATACAATAAAAAAGAATTACAACTGATTACTGATTAAAAAAAAGTTATTTGATTTTCTTATTGTAGCACAATTGGTGCGCCACCCTGTATAACAAATTAGACCTTTGACCAATAATCTACTTATGTTAAAGTCGTCGAAAAAGTCTCATATAATATTCAAAGGAGAGCAGATCTGGACTAGACACAACACACAAGAGGTTGTTCTGATTTCCTCATCTTTTCCGATTATTGGCAACGAACACACACGACACCCTGAAATCGGAGCTCTTGAGCGAGCTCGTGTATTTATTGAAATTTATGTGTTTTGTTCTCTGAATAAAGACGAACGACGAAAAGGCGGACTAGGCTATCCGTATCCATTTTCTTGTAGCTCCCAAGGCTCCCAAGTATTAACCTCATTTTAATGTATACGGAGTACTTAATCACTCTATCTTATGATGCCAAACCGATTGTACATTATATTGATCTTTCAAGGAAAAAACAATTTCGACGAACGATAGGTAGGTACACCAATCTAGGAAACAGTTTCAGTCAATCATGGTAAAGGAACCCTCGTTCGTGTCAACCAGGCAGGTGGTCGAATTTTGAAAACAGATTTGCATTCATTTTCGAATAAGATTTAACTTACTTTCTCACTATTTACTGAAGTCTAGAGATTATATAAAACCCACATTTTATTTCAATTTATTTAATTTACTAAAGGTTTCATAAATAAGCAAAATATCCAAAATCATGAACGACAAATGCGTCAACTTAGAGTTGCAACATAGCGCCTGCAAAGGATCATCCTTTAGGGTGAAAATTCAGATACAGAAAATATTACAAAAAAATCATATAGAAGAGAAGAAGAGAATAAGAACAAACACCACATTGATAACTGTTTGAAAAATAAACATAAAAAGATTGAAAAATCAACGCTCCAAAATGTCTAAAAGCAGTAATGGAGAATTTTTCGAAAGTTTGCAATTCGATACAAGTAAATGCAAGTATGTACATAGTTAAGTCAATTTCCTATAAAGACTACACAACTTAATGAAGAGTTACCTTTAACGTACCTACTTCTCTATTTTCTAAAATGCTCGTTATAAATACATGTAACAATATTTGAGTATCTAGGCGTTCTTATCTTTCATAGGCACATGCGAGTTCCTAAAATTTATCGAAATGTCCAAACATTTACACGAATAAATCCGCTGTGACTTTATATTTGAGAAAAGGTTAACGAAAAATAACCTTTCCATGAGAGGCGCGGTTCAATATTGTCAAGAAAATCAGATTAGTTTGTCTTATAAAGGTCATGATGACTTCAATGACTACCTACTATTTTTTACAGCTTTGAAAGGTCCTATGAGAAGTCATACTATATGATTGGCATAGTACCTTCATACATGTATAAGATAGGCAGAAGACAACTCGAACATCTGGCGATATTCAAACACAAACACAGATTTGAATAAAATTCTCCCATGATTGATTACTGGTGCTCCTTGAAGTCGATCAAATTTATGACATGCGTCATATAAAAAATATTTGCAAAAATGAATTTCTCCAAAATCATCGAAACCTTAAAAATGCAAGATTTCAAGAAAGCAAGGTTCGAGATGGGCGGAGTTTATCAGTGGGTATGGGTAGCACAGAGCGACGGGCAATCAATGCGCCAGCTCTGACACACATCCGATAACTATCATGGAAAAGCTTCTCAATTCGGTCATTCGGACTTGGCATAAAATTGTAGATCAATTTGTCTCAAGAAAAATTAAGAAAACTAACTAACACAAACGAATGGTTGTGAGAAACTAGGCCTAGAGAGTGTTTATATCTGTTGCGCCAACTATTTATGTATATATTTTACCTATATTGTCAAAGAGTGTATGCCTGTCATATATAACAGAACTTAGCCAAACAAAATAATAGAAAAGGGTAAAAATTCAAAGTTAAGAACAGAGTAACTATAGTGGCCACAAGTGTATATAGTTTATACGGCTAAGGTGTCATTTCGTGACATGAGGTTTAAAAATTTCATAAAAAAGTCAGCCCAATGTAATTCACTTTGGGATTAGTGATTGTAACTAGCTTTACTCCAAACTAATTCTAACTAACTTAATATTCTGCCACTCGCGATCTACGGTAGTGATATTTCAAAGCCAAGCAGATCTTAATTTTTTCCAAATCGTTCCCGAACTAAATATGAAAAAACTTACTTACTCCCACACAACTCTTAAACTAAAATTGATTGATAAAAATATATTGTCAATCTTAGTTGATACGATAACGCAAACAATCTCAAAGTAGCTTGATTAGCAAAAAGCAATAAACGTCATCTGTTGAGATATTTGATAAGGATTTGTAGGATTTGTCACCAGTACTGTGTGATATTTATTCCGTTACTCATGCGATAGAAGTGAACGATATCGTCATCAGCTTATTGATTTAAGTAACTCCCGTATCGTCTACCATGCGTTTTTTATACAAGGTTTGAAAACTTTCATTATATAACACAAGCTCACAAGTTGTAGGTAGCTATGTACTTAAACCCGGTATAGAACTCATTTATTTAGTTGCAAAATGGAAATACCTAATTAATCTTTATTTTCTTGTTGATAAATTACAAATATATAGAAACATTGTATATATAAATTTTGTAGCACCAAAACATTTTGCAAATAACTACATAGGTATATAGGTATATTACTTTTGTTAAAAGTTAAAAAAGTCTACGTAGTGCCAAGTTGCTTCGCTTTGAAATTCCTTAAAAAAATGCTTCATTTGTCTCCAAAATTATAAGTTATTAGATACATACAAATTTGATTTTTTTTTATTTCCACGATACAAAAGGCAAAAAAAGTCGCAACATGCTAGTTTAGGTCTAGGTTTTGGCAACCGTTCGAAAACACATAAACGCACTTTTGCAATTTAATGATAATATCAAATCAACAAAGACTAACGAAAGTCCAAAAAGGATTCAATTGGTTGAATCGTATAAATATTTATCATTTCTCGAATCGATAGATTTTGAGCCTATTTTTTGAATGAATAGATACAAATGGCAGTGTTCAGTTTTCGTACCACTGGTGAATGGGAATAATCTTCTCATAACCTAACCCAAGGAATCAGAATCACCTAAAATTCCAACTTAATCGCCTGCTTGAAATTACGAAAAAATACCAGTAAGAAAAAAAAGTAGCTGGCATTTGTATTCGCACTAATGGAATCACGTCCAACTAATTTCGGTTATTATATTGGACTACAAATTCTGCCTGGAATGCTTGAGAATATCTAACAAAAACCAGAGAATGCAATCTGTAAGCCAGTTATTCCTGACAATAAAACTCACATGAGGATATGTTGTGAGGGTCCTATATTGAACAATACACACAGGTCCATACCTACAACAAGGAGAATGCAGTACAAAATTTCAATATCCAAAGAATAACCAAAGAGTCCCACAAGGTTTGGTGTTTGGACCACAACTATTGAGCGTGAGCGCAGCAGACCTAACTTTACAGAAATCATTAGTTTGCACGTGCTCTACAAAACACATTAAATTCATTTTTCAAATAAAGACAAAACATTCATTTAAATTTGAAAAACATATAATACTTAAAACACAGACTTTTCATAAGTTCCCGAAAGACTCGACTTGATTCCTGTTTAAATTTCTTAAGGCATGCGTCTTATTGCCGGAAAATTTTGGACGCCCTTCAAAATATTTACGTCGCTAATTAGTACCTAACCTACTAGTTCCACATTCTGTTTTAATATTTTCTAATCACAAAAGTTTATGAAGTTCAAAAAAGTTCTTCACCACAAATTCTTAGCCACGTTTACAGCTGTTCTGGTGATATTATGAGTTCCCGCATGCTGGAAATGAACTTCTTGCACTAAACCCTCAAAGTGTAGCACTTAGTTAAAAGCTATATAATTTTTAGAACGCCTACTCTTTATTGGAAACGAGTTCATTTGTTCATTATATGGTGTCATAATCGTTAAAAGTCAATAAATTCCTGTAAATTACCTTTTTTCCAGCTCACAACCAGCAAATTCCAACTCTGATCAGCACTCGATCCTACATGATCACAGCGGCCGCAATTTTTTTTATTTTTTTGAATGTTTGTTAATTTTAAAATTGCAACACGATCACTTTTCTGCTCGTCAATATATCGAATTACTTTAAAGAAATATCCATTCGAACGTTGCGTTGTTACACTTTTTCTTTTTTTTCATTCAGTCTAAGGTTATTTTTAAAGAAACTGCTGACTTTAGCCTGCGGTGCTCCTCCAATTTCGTACGAAATTCAACTTTTTTTTCCTCCAAATTTTCAAGTTCAATAACCAATTTTATGCCGATCATCATGATCGGTTTTCATAAATTAATTCTTCAAGCTCTCAAAAGTAAGACAAACAAAACGAATCAACAAAAAAACAGCAACTGTCAGATATCTAAATGTTAGTAACACAAAGATAGCGATAGATAAACTTCAGAGTCAGTCTTTATCAATTAGCACTTCAATAAAAAAAAAAAAAAGCAGAAAAAAGAATCCCAAATTTTTCGTGAGTAAAGATCACTTTTAATCTTTCAAGTGAAATTTTTGGTGGTTGAACTCGCGAATGAGTTAAGTAAACCGCGACTGGCTTTGTAACCAAGTGTATGACCACAATAAACAACAAACAATTCAAAAAACAGAAAATAAAACAACAATTTAACTGAACCGATCGCTACGATCGTTTATACTGAACTGACTTGATCGTGGTGCAGACGGGAACAGGTAACCTGGATAAGGTGTACCATGTACGAGCTATAGAGAGAGGTCTCTTCGTCGGACGAGTACTGTATCTAAGCGCGCGATCGTTCGGTATACTCTGCTGGCAGATACCTTTTGCACCTTTCTTTATAAATTTCATTTGTACCTGTTGTAGGGACCATACATAGGGGGTTCTCTTTTTAACCCACATGGGAATGGAAATGAAATCCGTTCTGCTTGCCTTAGCACATCGAACACACACTTGTTTCGAGATTCTGTTCTATGACTTCAGGTTCAGGTGTATAAGTATCTACACGTTGGGTGGTGAGGACGGAGGGGTTGATAAATGTCAGTTAGATACTGCTCTAACAGGTGAGATGGGAGAACCTTATGAATGAGTAAAAGTATCTATCCATGGTACTGGTGGAATGGGACGAAGAGAGATACTACTCTCGATGTCAAATTAATGACGAATATGACCACGATGATGACGAGGACGGTGTGCCATGTTGTTTCCCAGGTAACAACTTGATGGATCGCGAAGTAAATTACCACCGTCCAAAAGAAGGCTTTAGTTGCCCGTGACATAATGTTACGACGAGTATACATTTCCTTCTTTGTTGCTTCTTCGTTGTTTGTAAGTATGTACAGTACATACTTCTTGCTCTTGGTATACCGACGTTGTCGAGTTTTTTTTTTTCTTTCTAGTCATTTTTTCTGAAATGAATTAGTTTCTACTGTTTCGGTTGACTTCCATAAGATACAACGAACTCTTAATTTGATTCTACCTGCTGTAGAAGCAAGTAAGATCATACATATCATTGACGATATAGGAAGAAAAAAATAAAGAGGCTTATAGAAGATCGCTCGGGTGTTTCGATTAAGCGTGTTGGTTAATTGCTCAAATTGTTATACAATATAGATAGTACAGTAGTAGGTACTGGTACCTGTTCAATCATTTTGTTATAGGAAGTACTTAATTTCGTTTTTAAGCATCGTAGATTAGGTACTTCTAGAAAATGAGACTTACAAAATATTGATGTCTATTTTGTAAGTCTGACTGGAATCTGCTAACAATTAGTGCTATTTTTCCTAGATTGATTATTAGGTAATAATACAGATGTCTCATGAGCCATATGCGCTTTCCTCTGAAAAACATAGTCGCTATTGATTACACTCACATGCACATCGTATCGTTCGAACAGAGAAAATGACACACAGTGTTTGTTCAAGTGAATATGCTTCGATGTTCGCCCACCACCCCAAAGTAGAACCACAAAAGTCGGAAAGAAAATAAGTTTTGGTCAAAAGCGCTCCCAAAAACTAGTTGCGGCAAAACGAGCCTAAAGTCTTGATCAATATCATCAAAATCCACTTAGGACATTCTCAAATTTTCATTAAATCCGTATGGCCACATTTTAGCTGGGAGGCTGCTTCTGGGAAGAATTTAGATCTCAAAGCTTTTCATGGTTCAGTAACTCGACGGGCGAATATTATTCGAAAAACCAAATGCAGCTTCCTCTCCGGACGGAGCATGGCATGTCCCCGACCAGGATTCCACGACGTACTATATGGAATCCGTACCATCGGGCAGGCGTCCTCTCGGTGGACCTAGGATGAGATGATTAGATCAAGTTCATAATCTCTCCTCTACCCATATGGGGATTGCCCTTGATGATCTGGAGTCGATGGCGGAGGATCGAGAGCTATGGAGGGTCCACTTGAGCAACCCACACCAGCGACCTACTTAAGCGGACAAGCGGACCATTTTAAAATGATGATGATGACGAAACCAGATGTTGTCGTTTGGTATTCTCAGTGTAGGATTAATACAGCATTTTTAGTAAGCGCCATACCCTTTTTAAAACAAGGCCAAACACGATAAAATCATTCAACCGATTGTCAGTAGAAGACTGGTCGTTGCTAGCCAGATTCGTCGGGAGCATTGCAGCGTTCCATTAGAGTGTACAGGAGAACAAGCGTGCAATATATTTTTCAACATATACAGCATACACACTTATCGCCCTGCCTACCGGTGAAGAGGATCTGTTTGAGAAATGTAGCTGTAGATTCGCCATGCTCTGCGATTTCTGTTAAATACATTATTCCCATACAAAGCGTTCTGACATGCACGAGGTACTGGTCTATGGTACGGAGTTTCACTGAGGGCCGGGCTTCAAAAATCCTCTTGGCTGAAGCATTTTCGTCCATGTGACCGATGTGCCAAAGCCACAAAGTCCGCGCGGTTGTCAAGTGTACTTTATGGTCATGCTCATGAGCATTAGCAGCCTGTCTTGTTGTCTTTGAGTTCCTCGGAACATCTACCATGGAAGTACCTGTAGAACAAGCAAAAGTCAGCGACTTGTCTTCTGTGCATAAACGAACTACTCGTCTCTGTATGCTGTCAAGTAGGTTAAGTGAATGTTTCGGGGCCATATATGGGAACAATATTCCAGGCCTGGTCTAACCTGTGCTTAGAAGAGAAGGGGAAGTTGCTTGGGGCTAAAGTACATCTTTTGTCTAATATCGTTGATGTGGAGAAGAAATATAGTTGGAGAAATAATAGATCCTTGAGGTACCTACTCCTGCATTTATAGCAAACGAATTAGATGATACCTACACTATCTACAACAACTTGGATTGATTTTCCCAGAAGAAAATGTTGCACCCTTCCGCAGAGTTGTTGTGGTAATCCATAAGACGCTAACTTGCCTAATAGGGCTCTATGCCAGACTCGGTCTTTGTCTAAGCCAACGGCTGTGGATTCGCCGTGTTGTTCAATTGCTTGCGTCCATAACAGCGTTACATAGCTTAACAAGTCTCCAGTGGAGACTTATTAATCGGTGCCCTTCTAGATATTTGATTATTTTGACATTTATTGCCTTTTCCATTACTTTACTGAGTATAAGGCAAATATGTATCTTAAAAAATATCTACCTATTTAACTTTTTTCCTAGAATGCGGTCAAATGTTGGGCGCTCGGTTTTCCTAGTATTCTTGAGTACTGGAAATGTTAGGTGTTTGATATCGCTTATGACGCCTGCCAATGACTCTGCCGCATACAAACAGCTGTCGTTATTGATAAATTCGCGGAATTTTGTTTTAACTGTATTGCATTTGCTTACTTAATAAATGCCATATGGAAATAAACAGAATTACCTATCAAAATTATCTCTACAAAATTTCTAGCTAAAAAAAAATAAAAAACCGATACGGTTCGGTGATTATCCCCATGAACCTGCGCCATCATTTCGAATGACTATTCAAATTGTGCCGCGCTCATTACGATATATACACGTAGGGGGCTTTGGATTGAATTTATTAAGCAGCTACGCTGTTAGCAACAGTGCAAACGATTACAATTTTGCTCACAAAACAAAATACAAAATAATACCCTAAAATCTATTTTTTTTTTTTTTTTATTCTACAATACTAAAATACCTAGTTTGTTTTCTGTACCAGGCATTCACATGACAACTGTTGTACAATTACTTATAGGAAATTGAAAAACAACAAAGACGCAAACATAATTATTGTCAAAAGGGACCATGTATATGGTCGGAATTCTCACCTATGCAGGTGATTTTTGACGCAAAATAGTCAAATTATATAGTTCAGCACCATCATACATAATAATTGCCACCAACAAGTGGATTCTTGTTTCTTTTATGCAGGTGAGGCCATGTGTCCCGCAGGTAATCCTCATGCGTACTTATTTCTTGGAGGGTGAAACAAAATATAGAACAAAATAATTGTATCTAGCGCTTCCTCGAAGAGGGTGCATATTTAACGCATTCCATTCGTACGATGTTATCATTAAAATGGATCATTTGGGGTAGGTTAACCGATCAAAGTTTCCTTGCAATAGCAAACGGTTTTCATAATTGAAGTAAGAAAACATTCCGTAGGAGTCGTTCACATGTGGTAAACTTGTTAATTATACATGTCACACAAGCAAATTTGTAACGCTACAGTGAAAGGACGGTGTTATTATCCTGTGGGAAGTTCATTGTTCGATATTCCCAGGAATGTTTACCTCTATATCGGCTACCGGAAGAGGGATATAGAGGAGACGAATTACATTTTTCCATTGACATAAATGAATACAAAAGGAAATGAGTCCTAAAAAATCGTATATGTCATTAATTTATTATGTGTGCATATTGGCATGAATATAACATTTTAGGGAATAGCTACTGTGCAATTAAATTTGAATAGAGTTTGATCGCTTTTGCTCTTAAGGCTGTTGATTATTACATTATTCTTGGTTTTCCAACCTGCCATGCACCTTGGAATTTCCTTTCACGGACCATTTAAATTAGCACACTTGATATTAACATATGATCCAGATAAAGATGATCCAGAATTACTACAAAGCATGCAAAATGACAGATATCTACCATCAGATAACAAAGCTGCAGTGAAAATCAAATGGTCTCTCAAAAACTGAATCTTTGAAAGTATGAGCTGAAGAACTCCAAACCTAACCTAAAAGTCAGTAATCATGTTTCTATTGTGGTCACCATTAACTGTAACGTTCTGGCCAGCATCGTTTTTAAAGAACTACGGACCAATTATTCCACCAACCCATAAAGCACACCAAACTTGTGGATGTGACGGTGTCTCAACATACACTTGAGGATTATCATCACTACAAATACGGCAGTTTTGATTATTGACATATGCATTCAACCAAAAGTGAGCTTCATCGCTAAACAAAATTGACCGTAAAATGGACGTAGTAGAACCATGATTTTCAAAATAAATTTGCACAATTTGGAAACGTTGTTCAGGCGTCAGTCTATTCGTGTTGAAATGCCAAACCAAACTAAAAATAAATCACTTGACAGCTGACAAAATGGCCGCCAGTTAAAATAGTGTTGCCATTTTAAAGTTCTATACCTCTAAAAAAAAACACCCTTTATCTTTTGTATTGTGGTGGCACGCAATAGCACAAAATGGCACCTTTTTGTGTCAGTGGTGGCACGGAAAAAAAATGTTATTCGGCAACGCTGTCCCCGTTATCGTACGATGCCTTTGACTTTGATCAATGGTGACGCCGGTCTCACAGACCGGGTTTTTCAACTGAAGATTTTTCGAAACGTGTTACTAATAGTTCATGTTTTTTTTTTATTTATGCTCTTTGACAATAAAACAAAGATATTTAATCAATTTAAGCTCTTTTATTTCAATATTACAATTCAAAAAACATTTTTAATTAGAGCATTAAAAATAACAATGTTTTTAGTAATACATTTTTTAAAATTAAGAAAACAATAAAAAATCACATATTAATAAAGGAAAATAACGTTTTTTAGTCTTTCGACATATGGAACTTTTATAAAATGAACAAAATACACAATAAAACAATAAAAAAAAAATAATCAAGGTAAAATAATACGAATAATAAAAAATTATTTTACTTACATAAACGGTGACGCACGGTCTCACGCACCGGGTTAGTAAAAAAAAATACACAACGTGTGCTCACTACGCAGTTTCCCCGTCAACTGATGGTGGGGGACGTGCAATACGGCAGCTACTCGAAATTGCAACAAAAAACAATGACGGAGAATAAAGTTATTCGCATTTTTTAACACACCCGGTCTCACAGACCAGTACGTCACCATTGGCGGGTTAACCAAGATCCTCATATTTTTTCTTTTTTTATAATTTTCACTCAAACCTTACATCTGCGATGACTGTGACGAAATATTAAAATTTGTAACGAATGAAGACAACTTTAAAGCTAGGAAAGATATTGATTTAGGGTAGGATTTTGAAGGAATCGCGATAGAAAACAGTGGTAGCACACAGCATGTGAATGAAGTTAAGAAGCAAGTTAACGATTTAATTCTTGTTTTACTAAGAGCAATTCGAAAAAGATTGTCTGACTGCAACATACCTTTTGTTTCTTTGGGATATTTTTCACCAGGCGTCTGTTTAAGCCAACTGCGACCCTGTTTTAAAAGTCTGCTTGTAAGCTTGTAAGACGTTTTGAAGTTTTGGAACAAGGTGTACAAAATGCCAAATGCCTTAGGACAGCTAGAGTTCTAGGAGCATTAAGCATTTGCATTAAGTTTTTTTTACGTAAAAATTACGAGTTCATTTGATTATTATGGTTTTTGGATTTGGAGACTGTAAAATCTTGAAATTTGGCGATTTTTTGGCGTTTTATATTTTTCTTTTGGCGATTCCGGTTTTTAAAACCTGACAACCCTGGTTAGTATTGAAAATGGGCTATATCGAAATAATGTGTTGAATTTGGCTAAAAGGCAAAAGTTAAAGCTTACCTCTCGCAAAGCTTTTCAAATCGTGAAATGGCTCATAAAATTGCTCGAAGTGAACACTTGATATGAAACTTTGTCAAACAAAGGATATCTTATGGAAACAACTACAAAAAAAGGATCGTAAAGGTTTTACCACCACAAAAAATTCAAAGACTAGGGTCTCATGCCACTCAATTTACAAACTAAATCATGGAATTTGTTGTTTTTTTTTTTTGTTACCAAATCGATTTGCGTTGTGTTATTGTCTATGCTTTACACCCAAAATATATAAAACTACAAAAAACAACCGCCTAATCAAGCACGCAAGCAACCCACGCCTTGAATTTGCAAGGTCTCACATGGCATGGGATATGAACATTTATAAGTGGTCTCCAGAAACTGGAGCAAAGTCGACTTATCGAACAAAAAGGACTTTAACGTGGATGATTACAGCTATTAGTTTCATGATCTCCGGAAAGAAAATATGTTTTGAACCGTTATTATTCGAAAATAGGGGCAGCTATGGTGTGGGGTGCAATTTCATCGAAATCGTTTTCAATAAAATTTCTACTACATATTTCTTGCAAAACTTTTTTGGAAGCAGCTTTTCCCACAATAAATAAGGGCCTTTGTGGACCTATTCCATGGATATTCCAGAATATCGTTTCCATACACAATTCACGCCTTGTTAAAGGAAGGATTACCTGTGAAACTATTAAAATATTGCACTGTCCGAGACATTCGCCTGATTTTAATATTATTGAAAATGTTGAACCGTGAAATTTATTGAGGCAACAATCAATATCAATACAATCAAGACCTGATTGCGGCGATTAAAGCTCCTTGAGGGAATATATCCTTGAATTACCTTAAAAGTTCATATGGCCATTTGTAGAATAGAATTTTTGAGATTATATCCAACGGTACTGCCTCACACATTATTAAAATAATAGAAAATTGATTAAAATAAATAAAAAAAACATAAAAATATCGCACACAAATTTGGTGTTTTGTTGTTTTTCGGCTTTTTTACAGGTCTATTCAAGTGAACCAAAAAAATTCATACGTTTTTGCATGGTATAGAAAAAAATTAACAAAACTAGCGTTATGGGTAATGTGACCATTTCACCCGCTTTTGGTGGGTTTTACCCTCTTTTTTGCCTAAAAACCCTCCACCCGCCACCACAACCATTTTCCCGCTTTTTGATAAAAAATCGGAATTTAATTCTCTTAAGAATTTTCTTTAGTCCTTTTTTTCACTACGTTTGAAGATTTTTTTAATTTAAAAAACATATAACAACCCTGATGGCAGATCTAAGCCGCCGTAGACAAGTTCAGTTGGCATAAGTGTGCGAAAATTGCAAATGTCATGAGTCAAAGAAACAACCAATGATTTTCTGATTTGAAAATAGTTTAATTAAATGGACAAGCCAGGCCCTGGGCAAAAAAAATCCTCTCGGCGATACCTAGTCTTTGAACCAAAGATTCGTCTTAAGGTATGATTCACCGCAGAGAAGAGTCGTTCGGGACTTGTAGAGTTCCCCGAACTATGTCCTCTGACGGAAACATTCCCTATCATTCCGTAAATTAGATTTTACGTGACAATACGTGAAATAAACTGTTTTCTACTATTTTGCACGAAATTTTTCAGGTCAGAATCTAGTTTTGGGAAACCCGCCAAAACACGCCCGCTTTTAGCTTTAAAAAACCCGCCGCTTTTTGCCAAAAAATAAATGGTCACGTTAGTTATGGGTCCATCATCAAGTTTGAAATTATGTTTGTAGTGTATGAATGTACCTTTCTGCCAAATAAGTTTTTTTATCTCTTTGTTCCACGTAATACGAAAAAAAAAACGAAATATAACTCAACTCTTGTGCGTCTAAGCAAGTGAACCGCACTGTATGTGTCAAAAAATTACCCCAGGATAATAATTATTTAACGCAATAGACACACGGACTAAAGTCGCATACAAATTGATATCGGTAAAGACTTGAGCGTTGCTAAAAACAAAATGGTGGCTACATGGAGGATATTATTTGTTATTTTTTAATATCACTAGCAAGGACTGACTTTTTAACATTCTGTCAAAATTCATAAGCAAATTTATGTAGAAAGTCATTGAACTTTAAAATCCACTTATACTTTTGGCACACCCTTTAGATACTTAAAAATATTAGGTACTATTAAATAAACTATGTTCAGTATTTATGGAAACATTTTCGCATGGAACGGTATTGATACTTCTATAATTCATAAGTAGCTAGTCTTAAATAACACAGTCTTAAAATGCAAGAATCTCGTATTTCGCTATTTTTTTAGTTTTTACTATCAGATACAGTTACTGTGGTGACCCTTAAAAGTCTGAATCTGAACGACTGTTCTTAATTGGTGTTCATAAGAACTGATACCTAACTTAAGTTACCTAGGAGCTTATCATCGCCTTATACGAGTTAAGAGTTTTAAAAACAAAGAACTGACTTTTCCTTTATCTGGACTTCGTTCTTCCATACATATTATAACCCTCACCTTACCACTGTCCGAATTAGCAATATGTCAACCTACCAACATTAGCACAGCGAACTATTCTCTTTCTTTGTTACCTGATGGTTCAATTAAGCCATACTCGTCATTGAAAAGAATACTAACCAACGCCATACAAGTATCGTTTGAACTCGCCAATCACTGTAAGCATTATTTGATACTTTGTAACCAATTTTCTCATCTCGCGTGCCGTTTAAAAAGCAACTACATACAGCGCACTGCAACAATGGCAGCGCAGTCTCCCCGTTAAATACAATTTGGTTGAGTGCACCGAGTCCAGCAAGTGGACAACATGAATGCTCCATATAAGCGATGTCTGTTGTTTGTCTGTCTGTCTGGCTGTCCATGCCCGCGACCATCTATTTGATGGACTACATGCCCAAATATAAATCTAATCCACTCCGTGATCCATGAATTCCAATGATTTCGGTTTTTGATGGTGGCCACCACCAAATGAAAAGCCAACGTCACGACTTTCCGAGTCGTGTGAGTCTGACGTGGACTGAGACTGACATTAGGCCACGTTCTTTCAAGTCAGGCTTTCCTTCACTTTTGTACATAAAGCAAGACAAAGAGACGAACAGAAAGCAGAAAAGACACATATTTTCCATGCGCTTTCGTTATCGCTTTTCCAGCGAATTGTAAATGTAGTTCACCAGCGAGTGACTCAGCAAACCCCGCCACAACCCACAGCACACCACCAAGATCCCGGCTAATTGATAATCTATCAAGCCCGCATTTGAATGGTGTAATCAAGCCAGCGCCACATGCTGACTACAAATTAGAGCACTTACCATTTTAACTGTGTTTCCAAACGCTGCACTGCAGGCTGTTTGCACCACTTATAGTGGAAGTGGTGGAAATGTGATGCCCAAAAGCAAATACCCTTAGCGAGTGCAAATCGATCGTTGCTCAACGGTCGACGACAACGATTTCCTGGGACCCATTAGAACCACCTAACCAGCAGGGTTCACCTGAAACCGCAATGTGAATGTTGCAAGAGTAAAGAGTTCTGTTTTGGTTTCGCTTTTGGACAAATATCAAATCAGCGCAATCCGATTCGAAGGAAATACAGAAGTTGGCCAATCAATGTTTCATTTTCGCCAATAGTTCGTCTATAGTCTATACCTACCACCACTTGAATGAAGTAAATTTTCGATTCTGCTCGCCCATCCGGTAACCGGACGTTGACTATCGATGGATGGGAACACCGTCGTGTTCCACACTGTTGAACTGCTGCGGTAGAACTGGATTTTATGTTTTCGCAACTCCTCCCGGGCAGGGAGTTCATGCGGCAGTCTAGGAGATGAGAACGCGTGGACCGGCATCCGCTATTAATTGGAGTCTCACGTTGTTGGTCGGTGATTGATTGAAAATGTCTGAATATGGCTTGGAACGCATTTTATTTACAACACTATCAACAGATAGCACCTTCAGCAGAACCGGTACGGCCACCGTAATTGGATTGCTTTGGTATTTCGTGTGTGCGATGGGTGGTGATAGTGCTGGTCATCTACGAGCATAAAGGCAGGAAGTTTGGTTGCGGTGTTTAATTTGAATTATGTGGCTTATAAAAGGCGTTATGCTGGAAAAGTTAAGGGTTAATTGCTCCTAGGCATGATACTATTGAAACTGGACTTAAATCGAAATTTTAATAAGTGCAGTGACCCTAATTAATTATCTAAAATCGAACCCGGGGTGCCGATCCAATGTAGGTGGGGCCTTAGTTTTTAAGACTTCATTCGTCTCATAAAGTTTGCGAAACATAAATTACTTCTGTATAGGACTTTCACAGATGTAGATGAGGATGAGAGAGACCATTATCCACTTTCACTGTAACTGTCCGCAGTCTTTGCTTTGCTCAAAGCAAAATGCTCCATTTCGGAACCTTTTAAGTTGACAAAATTATAACATGGCAACCAGAATCCCAAATTGCCTTCGATACTTTATTTTTTTATACCGTCAGGCTTAAGTATTGTTACCACCATTTGATAATAGACCCATATGTGGGATCACAAAGTACCACCCTATAGTTTAAGTGGCTATATGAAACATAAACTTTGCAAATGGCGTCGAATGTCAATTCGGTTTTGACATTTGTGAAGCAAAAAAGTATTAAAATTTGTGTGAGGAAGGAACAGAACGCTGTACATGGAATAATCTTTACAATGTCCTTGGTGAACAATTTGTCTGTGATTTTGGCGCAACGTGTATCATTTCCTTGGCCACCCGGATCATATACTGGTCATCATAGCCGCACGACTTGTAGAGACTGGAACGATAATGGACTGAGCAAGCCGTGGAAGGCTTCGTTCTGCCGAAGTGCCGAGGATATGCTGCACTGTCGTAGAGGCTCCGTTGACATCGACTAAAAAGCATCCACCGTTTGGGACGTATTTCTTCCAAGATGATGATGGCAACAATGTTACGGTCAATGGTGCTCGCTATCGTTCGATGATTTCGGACTTTATTTTGCCCAAAAATTAAGAGCTGAGTTTGGTCGACATTTGGTTTCAACAGGACGGCCCGACGTGCCACCCATAGTACGCGAATCCATGGACATATTGCGAAGCGAATTTGATGAGCAATTCATCTCACGTTTTGGACCTGGTGAATTCGGCCGCCTAAATCGTGCGATTTGACGCCGTTGTACTATTTTTGTGGGGATATGTGAAGTCTCTCGTCATACGGATAAGCCAGCAACTATTGTCGCCTTGGAAGACAACATAATACATAGTTCGTGTTATTGGTAAGATACCAGTCGATATGTTGGAAAAAGTATACCAAAATTAGACATTCCGGATGGACCACTTGAGGCAAGAATTGATTTATCGATACTAATAAAAATTTCACTAAATTTTGCAAATTTTCGTTGTTTTTATACCCTCCACAGGAAGGTGTATATTCACTTTGTTATTACATTTGTAACGCCAAGAAGGATTCACCGGAAAGGCGGAGACCCTATAAAGTACATAATATTATGAATCAGGATCACATTCTGAATCGATTTAGCCATGTCCGTCTGTCTGTCTGTCTGTCTGTTGAAAGCACGATAGCGTCCAAACCAATTGACCTAGGCGAATGAAATATAGTGAGATGACTTCTTTTTACCGTCGTCAAGTTATGATTGAAAATGGGCTATGTCGGTCAAGTAGTTCTGGTACCTCCCATACAAAACCACTATGAGACCCATGTGTCTATCTGTCTGTTGAAATCACGTTAGCGTCCAAACGAATCGACTTAGACGACTGAAATTTTGTGAGAGGTCTTATTTTTACAATCGTCAGGATGGCATTAAAAATGGTCCATGTTGGTCAAGTAGTTCTGTTACCTCCCATACAAAGCCAATACTCAACCCATGTATCTTTCTGTCTGTTCAAAACGGTGCCGTGAAATAAAGTCGAAGGAAATAAGGTCGAATCGTGTTTATTTCCATTTCAGTTTGGAAATAATGTCGAATTACAAAAATGTTTGCGTTCGACTTTATTTCCAAAAAAAATATAAAAAAATGGAAATAATGTCGATCACTTCAATAAGACCATTTCAGCGCGGTGGGGTGACATAATGTCCAAAGACATAATGTCCATGGACGTTATTTCTGTCCCAAACGGACATAATGTCAATGTCCCGCGGCGTGCGCGGGACGCAGGACGCGGTTTGCGGCGCGATCGCGACACGTCGCAGTTGCACGGTGCGTACCGCCTTGCGCGCGGCCGCGACCGTTTTCGGCGGTAAACGCCGCGCCGCAGACCGCGTCCCGCGCACGCCGACCCTCCCCCCCTCCCCCCGCCGCCGCCGCGGTCACCAAACTTCAAATATTAATATCAGATATCTTTATCCTATAGTAATATTGATATTCATATATGAATAGCTACTTCTTACATGCTCTTTCTCAGACCCGGAATGGAAACTTGACGCAAAAGCAAAGAATGCGGGTCCTTATTGTAGGCATATTGCTTTAAATTGATCGACAATTTTTATTAATTATAATTATTATATTAATAATTATCTAGTATATATTTTTGTTTAATGCAGTCCACAGACATAATGTCCAATTACGAAATTTTAAAATAGACATTATGTCCATTGACATTATGTCCGTTTGGGACAGAAATAACGTCCATGAACATTATGTCTTTGGACATTATGTCACCCCACCTTTCAGCGCACCTACTCCAAATCTGACAGTAATCGTAAGCAGGGGGGTTGCAGGGGGGCAGCATGCCCCCCATACACGTTTCACTGCATATGGGATTTATTTTTTTAATTTTCGACATAAATTCCCTTTTTCCGATCTTAATACCATTTTTCTATGGAAATAAAGCCGACCATGAAAAAAGGTGCAACTCGACATTATTTCTAATCTGAAATGGAAATAAAGTCGATTCGACCTTATTTCCTTCGACTTTATTTCACGGCACCGTTCAAAACTACTTAGCGTCCAAACGAATCAACTTAGGTGAATGACTTGAAAATAATTTAGATTGGATGTGAATTATCATCAATAGCTTAATTTCGTTGCGAAATCTTGGACCAAGATATATAACTCAAAAGCATATTTTAATTAAAACTCACACAAACGAATGGTTGTGAGAAGCTATAGGTCTAAGGTGCCTATACGGACGTGTTGCGCCATCTATTCATTTATTTTTTATTAATTAACAAATGTAAATATATGTCAATGAATTATAAAACTTCTGCACTTTGTATACAATATAATATAAGCATTTGGTTTATACAAAAAATTAAATAAGTGTTTACTTATAAGAGATTGAATTTTAAAAAATGGGGATTTTTTTAGAAAATGTGGGAGAAAGAAGTAATTAAAAAAGATTAAGGGATAATTATTACATTGAATATTTTGTCAATATTTAGGTACTTGTAAACACTTGTTGGAATATGTGCTGAATTCCGACCGAATTTAAATTCATGCGGATTTTAAATTTTCGGTGTGCTCTAAGACAGCATGTCTTTTATAGGGTTAGTAACTAAAGCCGAGGTCCATCCCGGACTGTAGCGCCACCTTAAGTAAGCTAAGGCCGTGGCATTTGGTCAATATATTTATTGCAGTTATGATTCAACATAAGACCACTGACATATTAATGTATGTATTTCTTTAATCGCTGACAGCTAATAAAATGGTCGATAGCTTTAAGGCTTTAAACCGAATGCCAAATATGTTCAGTTTATTTGGGGGCTTATACTGTTTATTATTTATGAGTGGGATGTTGATGATAAATATATGCTTAAAAGACCGACAAATAGTTCAGATATCTTACTGCTAAACTTGCTGCCTACCGAAAATTGGCCATAACCAAAAGAGCGCCTAGCCTATACCCATTTCCAATTTATTGGTTTTCAATAAGCACATATAGTCCACACGTTAGCAGTGGCAGTGCACCTGGATTTGGTGAGAATGTACATTATACCTCTACATGATATTGCTATGTGCGATTTATCTATTTGCTCACGTGCGAAATTCCACAATCCAGTTCGGTGCAGGCAATTACTCTACAGTGTAACACCGATCTGGCAGGTAGGTATACAGTATCGACACTGACTTACAACAACTACTACACTACAGCAGAGGCATCGAAATTCCTCCAATTTGCTGGCTGATCGATCAGCTAAGCGCACGTAAACACAAGTTTTCTCACCTTCCATCAATGCCAAGGAAATAGATGCGGCCGCGGCGATGGCGGTGGGTAACATTACAAGTATCTACAACGCAACCAATCACTTTCAGTTCACTCAGTCTGCGCGTCAGCAGACACCTGCATTTAGAGAACCGATCGGTTTTTCAATTTGATTCATTCACCGATTGAGTGCGTTATCCTGGCTGGGTCTTTACCACTCTAATCCTAGGATTAACGCATTCAACTGACAAGCAGCTAATGTAAATTAAACTACAAGTGCAACAAACCTATATGTGCGTTGATCGTTTCTGATGGATCACGATCAGTAGGATGGATTTCCTAGAACGAAAATTACCATGAAGCATCAGGTAACAGGTGTAATAATTGAAATCATCTCCGCATAGAGCACATGGCGGTGTGGTGGCTGACATGGCAACCAATCGACGAGATTATAATCACTTTCTGCTCAGTTCGGTCGAAAGATTGTGTTCCGTTCTGTTAAAGGGGAGCTCAAATGCGATTATTACAATGATCAGGCACTATGAAGAGATTACTGTCGCCGCGGTGCCGCACTATTCCTGATGATGGCGATGATTCACGGGAGCCAGCAAAATATTATTCGTAATGATGTGTTCTAAGCACTAAAGCTGCTGCTTCTGCTGCTGCTGCCATTGCTATAGCTATTGGATAGATAAAGTAAAGCACCGTCGTCGTCGCCAGAGGAAATAAGTTCTTTGACTTCTCTGCGCACCGTTGAATCGGATGGAATCTATTCATCGGAGCAGAAAATCAGGCAGCACCAGAACACAGGAAGATAGCAGAGCGCAGAAGAAATTCATAATCTCCAATCAAAACAAGTGGAATCGGACAAAATCGTATAGCGCTGCTTTGAAGATATTATATACGAGTATGTATGTAGTTATGAGAGAATTTTTAATACGTTACAAAAAAAAATAGTGGCCTCTTACTTCTATTCTGCGTTTGACTTATTTTCTAAGACTGCGCGCGCTAATAATGTTTTGTTCCCCTTTCTGCGATATTACTGGAAATTGGACTTCTTAATGAGATGGTGGAGGTTTGTTCTTTTTTGCTTTGAGGTACCTGTACAATGTACCTACTAAATGAAGATACATGTATACGTATAGTATGTAATTCTATTTGGAAGGGGCGCAATTCAAGCGTGTACAAGGGCAGTTACTTTATAGTTTTACTGATGTGAACCATTTTAAGATACACAATACCTACACTACTTTTAGAAAATAGTTAACGCAACAGGACCAATTAGGACTTTAAAACTAGTTTTTCACAACCAGTGATAGTCTGTGGGTTTTTGTTATTTTGGACGAATTTTATGCCGTATCCGAAGGACTGAATTGTCAGGTTTACTCAGGACAGTTTAATTCTCGGATATTTGTCAGACTATCACGAGGGGTGACGCAAGTTTTCCGAGGGGTTGAACCTGTTTTCCCCCGCTGAGTAGTGAGCACACTAACCACCTAACCACTTCAGCCACCGGGCTGTGGTTGCCTGCAGTTTATTGAATTTAAATAAAGAGCAAATAAACATCAAAGACTATTGACGCCGGAACGTTGATGTATGTTCGGTCTACATACAAAGCGTGTCCCATAATTTACGCAAAATGTAATACAGATTTTTAATTAGAGATCTTAATTTTTTTATTGATTCATAGAATATACTTATACATATTGGGATTATATATGGAATAGCACATCGGATAAATGCCTGGCAAGTTCGTACTTTTTTATTGAAATTTTCTATGGCCGTTTCGCATAAATGTAGCTGAATTTCATTAATACACCTCCCAATTTCCTCTTTCAAGGCGTTTGGTTGTCGTAAGCTTGTTTGCATAGACCTTTGACTTCAAAAAAAAAGTCCAATGGCATTAAATCGCAAGATCTGGATGGCCAATTCTGATCGCAAAAACGGCCGATTACACGATTAGGAAATGACTTATGGAGTAATTGAATTATTTCTCCGACTGTATGGCATGTGCCACCGTCTTGTTGAAACCACATGTTCGTCACATCCATATCTTGTAATTTAGGCACTAAAAACTGGGTCATGCCACGATAACGAACACCATTAATTGCCTGACCATCCGCATTTTCGAAGAATAGAATGGTCCGATAATGCCTCCAGCATTGTGTGGAGGATGCATTTGTTTTTCAGCAATTACTTGTAGGTTTTCTGAGCCCCAAATGCGACAATTTTGACGATTAACGAAGCCATCAAGATGGAAACGAGCTTCATCACTAAAAATGTTTTTGTTCGAAAGTTGCAGACTGTATAATGATAATGACAAACCTGCATTATTTTTAAAATATTGTTCTTTTGTATAACGCTCCATTTTTACTAACCGAACTGTCAGCTGTCAGTCACATCGTTATCTTTTTTTCCGTTGGCATCACTGTAGGTACTATTAAATGGCGCAAAATTCAAATTTTGAGTGAATTATGGAACACCCTTTACTAACAATCTCAGATGAGATCTATATCTGGAAGGGATATAGCCATCTACATCGACAGCCAGGCCGCACTCAAGGCACTGGAATCTACGAACATCAATTCTGAATTAGTCAGGACCTGGCGCACAATGCTAAAGGCATTATGCAGTCAGAACCGAGTGAGACTGACCTGGGTACCAGGATACTGCGGTATAGCTGGAAATGAACAAGCTGATGAGCTTGCGAGAAGAGGCGAGGAATGGTTAGATGGAGGAGATGTGGCTATTAAACCATCGCCTTGCAGCCTTGCATCATAAAAAGCGATATTAGGAATAAAATAACTAAGGAAGCCGACAGGAGGTGGGCGGGCCTCACCGGTCACGCAGTATCCAAAGCACTTTGGCCGCAATATGGCCGTAAAAGATCTAGGGAAATCCTCAGACTAGGCAGCTCACAGCTCAGGACACGGTTTATTATCAGGGCACTGTCTTCTTAGAAAACATGCCAGAAGGCTTAGGCTGGTAGACTCGGACATTTGCAGATTCTGCAATGACCTGCAAACCGAAGAGGACATAACACATATTCTGTGTGAATGTGAGGCAATATGTCGCAGTAGAAGGAAATTTCTGAGCAGGTACTTCTTCCAACATTTGGAGGAGTTAGACAATACCAACTATAAAGGGCTACTTGGTTTCTGCAGGGAAATAGGGGCTTTCTCAAGGGCAAGTGTTTAGGTGTTTTTCCATTGTAGGTCACTGCAATTGGTTCCCCCTAGGGATCGCGATGGGCCCTTATGGTGCCTAGTGCCGTATGAGACGTCCCCTTTTTAACCTAACTTAACCTAACCTAACAATCTCAGAGCGCAATTTTGTGGTCGATATCCCTTTACAGATCGTACATTCACCCTTATTCCCGTTGGCGTTTGTCGTATACGACTCATGTGTCGTGTCGTTGTAAAAAAGATATTCAGATCTTTTTTGAACTTTTGTTAACGATTTTGCTTCTTTTTCTATGTGTTCACTGTTATTTCAAATCGTTTGTCTCAAAAAAGTTACAAACTATGACTTAAACCCGAAATGAAATATTAGGCGTTTACGACAAACGCCAACGGGAATAGGGGTGATTGTCTCCGTCCACGCAAGCATATCCGAATAATTTACGAACAGTTATTGTACTTTGACTGCCAGAAGAGATTGATCTTGAAGCCATGACTAGTCCGGGCCAGTATCTCTCTGCAATCCTCGGCGATCTTGGAAAAATTCGTGGTTGAATCGAGGGCCTCAATCACGCCCTGGCTGTTGACGGAAGTACCACTAGCAGCATAAGGCTCTGGAAGATTCTTGATGAGCTGAGTGGGGAGGATGATGCATTTGGAAATAATTAGTTTTCTTGAAAACAAACCTGATGCTCCCGCACTATACTCCATTGAACTGAATTTTGCGTCTATAACATTGTAACTGTAAGTGCTTTTATTGTACGGGAGATGACACGCCATACCATTCCACATTATGCTTGGCATAGATATTATCAGTTTAAAAACATTTACAACAATTTTTGTTTTTTAGATAAATATGTTGAGTAGTGTGTGAGTTCATCACAATAGATATATATAGAACAAACAGATAGACAGATGCATTGACTTTTTAAGACGATTTATTGCTCAAATTAAACTTAAAACATATCGTGCAGCATTCTAATGCATGCAATAAGCTTCTTAACTTTAAAACCTATTATGGATATAATTCATCCCATAAATAAAGTCAAGCCAACCGTCGAAAATGTTCTCTTTAGCCAACCCGTGGTAGTGATTGACACTCTTGAGTAACCATGAAGTTTATGATTTTCCCCACCGTATATGGACGACGGAACTAAGTGTAGCACAGCTCAGCCCTCTTTATTTTCCATTACGTTAAACAGACCATCTGAGTTACATCAAAATGATTGTTATTACTCGAGGCAACCCCTCCAAAATCTAACCCAAGATGTATATCTCCGTAGCAGCGATACACCTGTGAAAGTGCAATTGCGGTCCCTTCCTTTTTCTTATGCTGGTATACAGGCGGTGGTGGTGTTGGTGGTTTACCTTTTGTTTCAAGAAGTCAAATTCGAGATACTCAAATCAAACGATCTTTCCGTTTTAATTCCATCGCTCCGAGCTGAAGCTGAATATGAGTGCGCGCGTTATCTGATGATGAAAGTCATCGATGTGAGACCGCGATGTTAACTATAAAATTATTTTTTGTGGGACATTAAAAAGTCGTCATAGGTCGGTTAGATTAATGCTTCAAAGCTGACAGTACGCACAGTTTGTTTGTACGCAGAATGTCATCATCATCATAGTGATAGCAATAATATAATTACTTCAATTTTGCTTTTCTATTTTCCAGTGACATTAGGTGGGTAATTATCCAAAATTCAAAGAACTGGAAAAAAAACTATTTTAAGGTCACCTTATAAAAAATGAACAAAAAAGAGCAAATTATGGGGCCATCGCTTCGAAGTTAAAAATTAGACAGATCATTGTTTTTGAACGACCCCTTGCTCGCTAAGTGATGATACATGGATATTTTGTTTGTTCCCAAAATTGGTTAATAGCTGAAAAAAAAAAACGAACACAGTCGTTATTCTTAATTTTATTGTCTATATTTTTCATAAGAAGAGACGGCTAAGAATAAGCTCCGGAGAAAGATAACTTGCAAAGAGATTCTGTGTTATACTCCTAAAAATAAAATAAGTCGACAAATCGTTCTTTCTTTCCAATCAATGGATCCTGATGATTTTATGAGCGATAAAAAACAGTGTTTGTCAGCGAAAATTACAGGTCCACCAACAGAAGTAAAACAGAAAACTGCTCATTCTGACAAATCTGCACATAAAATATTTCATCACGTCTAAAGTTTAAATAATTCTGATTAGCTCTACCACCTACTGAACTTGAAGACATAAAACCCACACCCTCCCCCACAGCCAAGTTAAGCAACAATCCATCTACACAGCACCTCTACGGCCGGCCGGCGTTTACCCATTGACGATGAACACCACAATATATGAATGAAAGGAATCCCGGTGTGTGCATCACAAGTGCCATTTGAACTTTCCAACATCCCGCAGTGATGGTGTCTCGAGAAGTAGTATCCAATGCCAACAAAATAATTCATAGCACATCGGTCTTCATCACACGGATGGCGACCGACGACACGTATATGCGAGGAGTCTTCCTTCTAGCCGCAGGCTATTTGAGCCGTTTCACCAGGAGTAATGCGAATTCAAGAGGCGCGGTTGATGAAAACGATTCTAGATGCAGCAGCTCCCATCAAAATATTCCTCTTCCTTTACAGAATGTTAAATGTTGGACATAAATCATCCACCAGTCGCTGCCAGTGTGTCATACGTACCCAGGGATGTGTAAACAGTAAAAAGAAAAACCTCAGTGGAAGGTGTTTAAAAATCCCGCCTAATGCCTTCGGGCACAGATGAGAGAACGTAAGAAAAAGGATAGTGGCTCTGGGAATCGTTGGACAACACAAAACACTTGGTCTACGTGTGGACTGTGGAGTGCGAATAGAGAAAAAATCGTCAGGTTGTTGGTTTCATGTTCTGCTAGTCGCCGTCGTCGTCGTTTTGATCGTTGGAGCTCTTTATAGCGAAACCGGGCAAATTGCCGTTGTCGCGCATTGTCCTCGTCCTCGACCTGTGACCAATCGACAAAAGACGTGGATAAAGATAAAAGAGCAGCTGCTGGTCATTGGGGGACTATATGAAGTGCATTGACACTAATGTGGCGCTCGCACCGTTGTATGCGAAAGCCTAAAGGTGTCTGATGTTAATTAGATGTAGCATCGTTAATGACCTCTAGACCTATGTGTGTATGGCTTAAGAGGAGTTAATTGTTGATACAGGTTAGAAGCCGAAGTTATTGTTTTTGTATTTGGTTCATTATTGTTCTTTACAAAATATTATTTGTAATATTATTCAGTAAAGCAAAAAAAAAAATTGTTTGATGGCTGATACTGTTACATGTAGGTATATCATATACATACTTATACATATCCCCACATATGGAACTAACTCCCACTAGCCAAAATGAACAAAGTCCTACCAAATATGCAGTGGGAAGTTCATAAATTTGGGAGATACATTATAGTTCATTTGGGACGTACATCAAAATCGCTTATCTTCATCGACATCACTGACAACGACCGATTTTTTCCTTTTTTTTTTTGAAATAAAATATTGGTTATATTATAACTTATAACTAAAATCGACAGCATATTTTTAGAAAACGGTTTATATAGGCATGTGTACTTAGAATTTCTAGCTTTTTGACTAGGTCAACGTCGCCCGTAAAGTTCGTCGTTGAATCTCCTCCTGATCTCCGACTAAGTGTAGAGTCGATACAAACTGGACCGAAAATCAATCGAAGAATCTTTATCTCGAAGCGTGCCAAGAGGTTTTCATCTGCTTTCAATAAGGTCCATGCTTCTGCACCATACAGCAGGACCGGGATGATTAAGCTCTTGTACAACATTTCCTTGGTTCTGCGAGAGAAGGCTTTACTTTTTAGATGCCTTCTTAGCCCGAAGAAACAGCGATTGGTGATTCTTCGTTGGATTACTACGCCGATGTCGTTTTGCGAGCTAATTGTACCTACAGTCTAGGTAGAAAAAGTCTTTAACTACTTCGAAGTTATATCTGACCACTGTGCAGTTTTGTCCGAGTCGCCGATGTTGAGAGTCCATCAAATACTTCATTTTGTCCTCACTAACAGCCAGACCCATCTTCGTCGCCTCTGTTTCAATGCTTGCAAACGCGCCGTTGACAGCTCGCTGAGTTCTCCCAATAATGTCAATATCATCTGCATAATATGCAAGTAGTTGAACTGACTTGAAAAATTGTACCTCTGATGTTGGCTTGCGAGTTCCGTACAATTGCTTCAAGAATGATGTTAAAGAAGTTATACATGATAGCGCGTCACCTTGTCTTAAACCTTTTTCGACATCAAAGGAATCCGTGGTGTTCTTTCCCACTTTGACGGAGCAGCGAGATTTCTCCATCCTCATCCTGCACATAAAAAAAAAAATACTTAGGTGGCGCAACCAGGCAGGTATAGACACCCTACGCCTATAGCTTCTCGCAGCCATTCGTTTGTGTGAGTTTCTATTTTTGGGACGAATGGAAGGGACGTACAATTTTATGCCGAGTCCGAACAGCTGAATTGAGAAGCTTTTTCAGGACAGTCATACTCTCGGATGTTTGTCAGACGCTCGCGAGAGGTGGCGCAGTAGACCTTAAGATGTAATTTGTTTTTTTTTTCCGGGGATCGAACCTGGGATCCCTCGCACAGTAGTCCAGCATACTAACCACTGCACCCACTTTAGCTTTGTATAATGAGTCCCTACATACGCTATCATAGGCGACCTTGAAGTCGATAAAGAGGTGGTGGGAAATTGGTGCACATTTTTCTGTGTGATGAATGGTCTCAGAAGGTTAATTTTATTCGGTTCTCGTATTATATACTTGTATGTTGTATGCATCCTATGGCCTATGTATGCCTCAAGAACAAATAAGAAGTATGAAAAAAACAACGAAAGTTATGTCGTGTCCTTGCCAACACTTTGTCGCTTCTAAAAAGTATCTGACCTTCGAAGATAAAAAAAAATAGTCCCAACTTTACTGCGGTATTTGCCTTTAAACAGCTCACAAGTTCGCTGGTAGTATACCGCGTCCTGAAGCGTGTGTGCACAATTATATAAAACTTATTGGTCCACTAGTGAACGCCAATATACATATAGAAATTGGAATTGGAAATCGTAATAACATTATCTCTTGCCCACTTCTGCTGGCCTAGCTGTATAATAACAACTCTCCAACTTACATATACAGACGTGTTAGGTGGATACACAACTCTTGATCATAACTCCAAAGATCAGGAAGTTCTTACAACTGAATTCTTATCTAAGTAAAACTGAGAGCTACATAGGTATAAAATTGTCCATTCAGGTGCAACCTGTCAGTTTTACTATAAATACCTAACTTATGTAAAACGTGAATTCGTGAGTCACCAGTCCCTTTTTAATGGGGATACTTATACATATGTATATATTATTCAGCTCAGTGAATTCGCGACTATTCGAACTTTGATTGCATTAAGTATATATGCGAGGTTATTGCGATTCCGGTTCCACAAGTTATCGACCACCAATCTCCATTCTCCACTCCTATTACTCCATGAAACAAAGGGTATCAGCTGAATGGGTTCGCAAATAGCCACCATCCACCGTCGCCGCCAAGCATAGTATAAATTAAATCGCTCAGAATACATGACATTTGCAGTGCTTAATTACCCATTGATCGCATGTAACCTATACCTATCTGTCACGCAACGAATTCGCATGTGATCACAGCACAGTAGCGGCGTCGGCGGTGTGCTCATCACACGTAGGCCCGGCGGCGGCACAGCATGAACCGCGACTGACATTTATCGATGGCCGTTGGTGAAGCCCATCAGCGTCAAGCTGAGGCTACATCATCATAATCGTCGCAGTCATTGAAGACACTTCACACCGAATTGATTATCATCAACGCCATTCCTTTGCTACACTGAGATTCCGATCGGACATCATAATTTCGTGGAGTCTATCTAGGGGCAGGCATCTAATGACTATCAATATCCGGATGACGACTACGGCGAAATTTGCACTCACTCACCTGATGGCTGTGCCGCCACCGGCCATACTCTCCACCACCGGCCAATTAAAGTGACATTTTAATTTAATGGGCGGTTACACTGAACAGAAGCTCGACGAGCATGAGCATCGTCGATTAAAACTGTGCTTCCTGTCTACGCTGTGGAATCTGAATGGAAGTCTGACGGAGATAGGCGCGAGGAATAAATTCAGAACGACTTGAGTATTAGATATTGCTGCTATCCTCAAGCGCTGTGCGTTGCGTTGCATAATCTTGTCAATCTATTTTAAGGTCGCCATGTCGAGGTTCTGAAGAATGCTCATCGGCGGAAGGTGGACGCATGCAGATCTTTAAGGAATGAAGCTATGAAAGTAGGATACCATGTCATGGAGAGTTTAAGCTTTTGGCTGTTCCTTATAGGTATACCGAAGGACAGTCGCATAAACTGTCATTGAATGAATTGAATATCCTCTATTTAGCTTCTAGCCTCCGAATCTCATTAGATAAATAGATAGATAGATAGTTTTATTTCGTATACAAATTTACAATAGGTTTTGTTACCACATATTTTACAATACACAGATTAGGTACACACTTACTTAAGCAGTTCTCGGGGTCAACGGAGGCCTCAAGTAACAAGCCTCTCTAGTTAGCCCGGTTCTTAGCTAACTACCTACAGTTGCGCTCCCCAAGTTGATTCAAAGTTTCCTTTTACTACGTGGTGAGTGTGAGCTACGCTTATACTTTTACTCAACTGTTCTATACCAATGTTTAGGTAAATTTGAGTGATTTGACCATTTAACAATGATGAACGACTTCTTTATAATTCCATACAAAATATTCATTCGTTTGGACTTGTTTTAATTTCTTGTGAGAAAAATCGACCATCGCATCGGGAGACGGGAGGGCCCAAAACCCATTAGTCATCATTTTTGTTTTAAGCTTCCGTTTATAAACCCTAAAGACCACCAAATAAGCCAGCGTTGTATAAAAACTGCTGCAAAGCTGAAGGAAATTTGTAAAAACGCTGACTGATGATTCTAAGTACTTGTACCAACTCTTACCGAATTCGGACTTTTCAGGGTATTTTAATTGTAATGCTTGTGGGTTAATTACCAAAGAAGCCGCCGGCCGGCCGACAGACAACGACAACGACGATGTCTCTCGACACCACCACATGTTGTTCAAGCGGTAGTGCCAGAAGCCGGTCATAAAACTCTGAGCAAACAACACTGCTGCAAACGGGGTCTCGTCATAAACCCGATAGCGATTCTTGTGAACTCAAAGAAGGCAACAACGATCACAGAGCCGACAATTAACTTGCCAGCAGTTAAACCAAAGCATACCTATATAGTGACCAGAAGCAACCAAACAACCAACAACAACAAAAGTGTATGTACTTGGCTACTGTTGTGACACTTTTTTTGGGCTTCGGTACAGTGTGCGACTTTTTGAACCCATTAACGATATATTTTTTTTTTTTTTTCGTTCTGTTGATGCAGAGGAATTCTGTTGAATAGGGTCATGTTTTTGGAGAAGTGGTTTCAGTGTGTGCACATGCACATGCCATGGAAATTGTGGCTAAGCGGTTAGGGCGCTCCAAGCCTGTGGGAATATTTTCATTTGTTGCCCGATGAACCCTACTAGGAAGGAGGATTTCGGTTGTTAATTATATTTTTGTCGTGATTATTAAGCTTGAAATACATTTGTAATTTCCACCTATGTCAAGAAAAAATATGAATGGAATATGCCTGCAAGTAATTTGTTTGAATAATTTGGACGAATTGAGTGTACCATTTTGAATTTTACTTCTCTGAATTCTCCCCTGTATAATTAATTATTTCGAAGCAAAACGTGCCATGACAGATCTGGGATCTCACAAACAAGGTGTTCTGGCAGACTATCCGCCGGCCGCCTAAAAAGAGGAAGTAAGTTGAATTTCATTTAAGGAGTCAAATCGAAAAATGGTTGGCTTCTTCAGATGGGGCATGCAGTTGCTGTATCCTACAAAGTACTGAGGATAACTAAATCGGCATGCAGAAAATAGTCCCACAATCGATGAAGTCACTTTTGCGATCTAATCGCTAAGATGTGAAAAATTAATCCTTAAGAACATAGGTGAAGAAACGAGGGACCAGTTTAATGTCTTTGTCTTGTCATTAAAAGTCAAAAAAGCACAACCGCGGTGGATGCTACACCCCTGTCTACACACATGTTTTGTAGAGAAGTAAACTTTGGATTGGATTGCAGGAGTATGGAATATATATAAGATTATAAGATCCTATGAAGGTAGGTACTCCGATTTGAGTTATTTTCGGTCCCGTTCGCGTTGTTGGCGAGACTTGGAGTAAGAGACAGTGAATTCTAAGAGCTGTACAACGAAATCAACCTGGTCAAAAAAATGTGTATCAGTCTTCTATAAAATAGCTAACATGTAAAGCAAATGGATACTGCTTAAGAGACTTCGACTCCAACTCCAAGCCAAATGTATAATCCAGGAGAGAAACCTTATGTATAGCGAGCACCAGTGAACAAGAAATTCAACCAACCTGGAGTGCGCAATTAGATGTAGCCAAGACCGCGCTAAGAGGAGAACCGTATTGGTTGACACGAAGGTCCACCCAGAACTGCAGAGCCACTTAAATAAGTATAGTTAATTAAGTAAGTTGGCACTCAAATATATTATTTTATTAACATGTGCAAATTTGTATTTTTACAAAAAAGAAACCGGGCTGTCCTGCAAGGTTTTTTTATAGAAATTTCGATATCATGCCTGATTCCTTGGCTTTGTTTCTGAAGGATCAATTGGTTCGCTGGGTCTGCTTTATGCCTTTGGTGTTCTCTCCGAATTTATTGAACATTTATTGATATTGAGATTGAGTATGTGTTAGTTACGGAATGTAATTTCTTTCGCCTCGCTTGGAGAATATAGCCCATAGGATTTATTTTCAGGTTCATAACTTTTAGTCAAGACAGCATTCATTTTCGAAAAAAAGTGTGCAATATTTCGAAATACATAGGTAGCTTATCCGAAACGTTTTCGTCGACTAAGTGTGTACAGATTGTTAATAAATTGAATTAAACTTAACTCTATCTCATTGCCTTTATCTAAACTCACATAGGTAGATATATTTATTTTGGTTAATGGTTCCTACATAAACCTTCAATTGCACTTGCTACACCCTTTACTCGTTCCTTCAAGATTGTGGATCTAAAAGCAAAAATTTCCTTCCCTGCCAACATCTGCTGCAATTCTTTCAGAACAATGGCTCATAAAGTGAATCCCTATCCCAAATGAAGATTTCATCACTTTCGAGAAACTAAAGTGTGCAATAGCAAATCTAACTTATGGTAGCTAGCTTTGAAATCTGCGAAGCGAAGCGCTTACAACATCTTCTCAAAATCTCGCTATTATGCTTCTTCGTCAAAAGAAATAGCAACACGATTTAATGACACGCTATTTCAGTCACTTTGGCCAAATGAGGGGGCAATGGAGTACTCACCCTTCCGAATCCTCTCCCTGCCACCTAGCTGATTTTTTTTTTTTTTTTTTTGCAGTAGGTAGTTGTCTGGAAATGGCAATAATAATTTTTCACTCCATCGTAGTCATTCAACCTGTTGAATTGTTTATGTTACAAACAACACAACCATAGGTACACCAAACACAACTTACTAGGGGAAGCGCACGAGGAGCCAAGAATATCCAAATTAAAAATATGCTAGGTAATTCACCTCTCTCGGCCGGCCGGCTGGCGTGTCGGTGTTGGTCGGGTTCTATGCATACAGTGTATAGTATAGGGGAGAAATCCATTTCGGTATAAAGTCTGCCTTTACATGTTAAAAACGGGGAGAACCAGCGAATTCAATTGAAAAGCCGAAGCGAGAATTATCTCGATGGCTAGGCTATGCGATGCGTGACGAATGCGGACACTGAGATGGTGGCGGCATGAAGAAGAAGCAACGACGCGGCACCAATGAGTTTCCGCTCAGTCAGCAAAACCAGGCAAAACATTAAAAAAAATATATATATGTAAAAAAAAACATTCACAATAATTCAAAACAAGGGCTCATCGGAGGTAAAAATATGCCCCCACATTGGTAACGTGTTATCAGACATGACATATGAAATATACATTGTATACTTTCTGCACCCAAAACGGGGGAGGGGGCTAAGGTGCCTACACCGAAATGACTTACGTTTATACAGAATAATCGTTTCAGTAATGACCGGGATTTTCGAATAAGGGAATTGTTGCTAAATTCACTACATAATGTATAGTTCCATATTAATTTCTTATTATTATAAAAACCAGCAAAATTCTTTTGCAACCATAGTCACTTATATTCCAGTTTAAATGGTCAATCAAAAGTTACCAGTTACCCAACTGCTTCTTTTCCTGGAAAAGCTTTTCAATTCGGCCGTTCGAATTGTATGTCTAATGGCGAGTTCATCTGCCCAACAGTTCCCTGGAATATCCTTATACCTATGCGCTACCCATCATAGATTAGGTGAATATTGAACCGCTCTGTCATCGAGACGAATGGCAATCAAGGGTTACTTTCGATTTATTCGAGAAGGATTTCAAGAAGTTGAAGGAATGAAAGCTGCTTGACTATCTCAAAAGATGTGATTTTATAACACGATTTTCTTGAGCCAAGAAAGTACTTCTTTTAACGCCATTTTTCCCGCTAGAACACACTCCAATGATTAGGAAGACGGAAGGAGAGACTGAGGTTGAGTCTATCAGAGAAAACACCTCTATTTACCCCTTCGCCAGTTTCTGATTCGTAGGTATAAAAGTGAACCAATGTATCAATGAAAAGCCTCTCTCTCCTCGACCCGTTCTCTTCTTCGTATATGGTGTTAGTGATGAGTTTGGGCACGCATGCAGACGTTTTCAAAACATTTTACAAGAAGGAACCATTATTCAGAATTCTTATAATACGAGGGGAGTTCAACATATTCTCGGTATGGGGGGATACTCCATCAGGAATATGAGTACATAATTTTTGGATTTCAGTAATTCCATTATTCAAGTGTTTTACTGTAAAATTTCATGTGGCTGTTATTATTATTTCGCTTTTTGTCTTGTGTTGAACCTAATCGCAATGGCTGGCGTGGCCAAGATAACAAAAATTGAGCACCGAGCTGTATTGTAAGGAATTTTTGGGGCTGTGTAGGGAAGATCCGGTAAGAATTTTTAATAGAATTGTTACTGGGGGCGAAACGTGGGTTCATCATTATGACCCTGAAAGCAAACAGGAGTCTATGCAGTGGCACAAAATGGGAACAGGTCCCCCGAAGAAGTTCAAGGTCCCTCCGTCTGCTGGGAAGATGATGGCTATGGCTACAGTGTTTTGGGACTCAAAGGGAATTTTGCTAATAGAGTACAAAAAAAAAGGTGAAACCATAAACGCCACATCCTACGCATCAACTTTGCATCAATTACGGGAAGAAATAAAGAAAAAAAGAAGGGGTAAACTGGCTGCTGGCGTCTTGCTTCTTCACGACAACACTCCGGTGCATACGGCTCATGTTTCTAAGGCTGCATTGCGAGATTGTGGTTTCGAAGAGATTGAACACCCACCCTATAGTCCGGACCTTGCCCCTAGTGATTAGTTTTTGTTCCCAGAATTAAAAAAAAAATCTTCGTGGGGAAGCGATACCGATGATGAGGAGCTCAAGGCCGCAATAATTGAACATTTTGAAGAGAAGGATGAAAACTATTTCTTTGAGGGTATAGAAAAGTTTATCTCAAGATTACAAATTACATCTTAAGGTTTTTTCTACCGCCCCAGCTCTCGCGAACGTCTGACAAACATCCGAGAGTATGACTGTCCAACTGTTCTGAAAACTACTGTCTACCGCCTGTTGCGCCACCTATTTATTTATTTATCGGTTTTAGATAATAATGTTCTTTCGTAAAATGCGAAAAATGAGAACAAATCGATTTACTGAAATTTTCTTTCTGCCTAAACCTAAAATACAGCAATACGAAAAAAAAAAAAAAAAAAACAAAAAGAGAATCAAAGAAATTGGGAATTGAGTTATAACATTATCGAGTTTCACCCCATAGAAGATGTTTTTGTATAGGCAGTGCTACGCCCCTTTGTCCAACTTTGACTAATCTTTATAGGTGCACTTCTGGGCCAATACCTAAGATTATTTGTAAATTTGAGCTCAATCGAGTCGGTGGTTTTAAAACTTTATCACCATCAATTTTTATAAAGATGTTTGCTCGTATACCAGCTGAGCTAATCAATGAATTAAGGCAATAAGCCTAAAAGTATACCAACGTGATAGTGGAACAAACATTTTTAATACAATTTTATTATATTTACAGATAAGCTATAAATATAATCTCTATCCAACATTTGGTTTGCTTTATTAGCCGTTTTTTATTATCAGCTATGATCCATATAGATCATCGATTTACATGCACTTACAACAACAACATGTGATCCTGCTTTTCATCGAGATCACGAAATATGATCTGAAAATTAATTCAACTATTTCTCGTTGTTGTTTCGTGGCGTTGTTTATTTCATTCACAAAATGTTGGTGTCCCTGTAAATTATAGCCACACAGTAATGTTGCCAGACCAAAATGTGAACCATAATTAACAACACAAAAAATCAATTAGCATTTTTTTCAAATTCGAATAAGTTACTACTCCGACTTTCGAGATGTTTTGTTTCGCTATATAGCATAGAAATATAAATGGAAATATTAGCAGTACAATACGGTTAATTATAATGCATATTTGAACTTAACATTTGAACATAGTTTCCCCAAAAAAATATTCAATGCTAAATGTATGCAGATTTGTATCCATATGGTAACACCCCGACACAACAAGCGAAATGTCAAACTCAAATATGAGCAAGTGCAATGGAGAAATCATCGCATTGTGACGTCACATTGTACCGTGTGGCTGCAAGATGGCTGGTGGCAATACGAAATTTGTCATAATTGGTATTGGATTTTATATGTTTGTTGCCACAACTCAATCAATGATCCAGTTTGTATTATTTTCATGATCTGATCCGGATCAGATCACGCTGATAATTAAAAAACGGCTATTAAAGACATACACACTTCCGTTGTTTAGTTCTGCACCTCTACAATAAACCCAATAAAATTGGTTCAAATAAAGAGAGGTACCGACGAAAGTCAGTCAAATCCAGCCGGAATTGATCACAGGTATAGGTATGTACACTTTGAATTTCTCTAAAAGTCTAACCGACCAATCAACTTTTAACGTTTCCTAATGAAGATAACACACTATCTCTTTTCAGGGCATCTGCCCCTTAATAAACAGCACATAAAATAAATATTACAATTATTATGAAATCTAAAGTAAAAAAAAACTGAATTACCAACCTTACCACCCAGTAGATTACTAACTATCCCATAATATTATCCCCTCTCTCTTCCCAGGTCATAAGCCATAAAAATTCAGAACAAAAAGTGTTGTAGTATGTTCTTTGAATGATCTTTGAGATAATTTCTTGGAATTAGCCCTTTTTTGTCCAAGGAAATCTCAAGTACAATCAGATTGCCATTGCGCTACTGCTGCTCCAATGGGCTACCAGTAGGTACTTAAAGGGTAATTACATTGGGATGATTATAAAACTCATTGTATCGGTGTGCACCAAAGAATATAATTTCTCTTTTCTGTGTTTTTTTTTTTTTTTTTTTGTCTTTACGATTTCTTTAAATGTCTCATAACCGCTGCTGGGAAGATATATAGATTCTGGAGTCGAAGAGAAAACTTTATGACCATCATTGCTCGATGCGGTAACCATTCTGTTTTATTAGATCGCAAAGTCATAAGTACCTGATGGATTGTAAAACTGAGAGAATATAATCTATTTTTCCATCGCGACGGTGTGTGGGAAAAAGTCACAAATGCAAATCTAGATAGCTACCATTCACAGAACTATACGCGTAGAAGTTAACTGTTTAAAATCTTAATCGAAGTAAAGCCGGAAATGATGAACTGTTATAAATTCAGATCTTTACCTCCGGAAGATAATATATTTGCTGAGGTTCAATGGACTGAACGCTGGCGGAATCTTACAGAATCTTACGACATCGGCCTATAAATCAATCAAAGGTTTTCTGAACCGGAATGAGTTTCAAGTGGAACTTTACGCACCAACTGGATAACGAGAGTTTACTTATCTTGACATGATGTTCTTACTCTTACTTATGTATTAAAGCACTTTACTTATGTACCTTAGTTTTGAGACATTCTTTGTAGCGTTTTGGGAGCGACGATTTTTGCGACAAGGGCTTTTTATATACTCTCCACAGGAAGTGGCCCATGTATTACGTACTAACGCACATTAATAACATTTTTCATGACTTGTATGTTGTATCAAAGCATCGACTGGGGCCTACCTATAACACAGAACAACAAGTCAACAGGCACTTGTAGAATTATGTTTGTTTGGCAAGTGTAGATTAAAGGCGTAACACAAACAAAAACCATAACAATTGTTGAAACCCGAAAATTTCCCTCTTTTTTTTCAATTAGGTCAGTCAGTAATGCTGTCCCCTGTCGGCACTCGAAGCACGCCGAACTTGGTTAGTTGAAGTCAAAAAAAGTATCACTTCGCAATGTTTATGACAAACTTTTGGAAGCGAATGCGCTGTAATTATAAAGTTTTTTTACAAATGGACTTTAATATATAAATTTCTTAGCACGTCATTGTATAGAGAGTAAAATAAAATCAATGTTGACTGTATGAATGTTAGCTTTAAGGAAATAAATAAAAAAATTTAAAATACTGAATACATTTATATAGACTTTTATATCTATCTATCTATATGTATATACCTACACTCAGCGGCATGGAATCTTGGCCACTCTTGATTTTTGCTGTAACTCGTCCTAAAATATTTTTTTTTATTCAAATGATTTGATTGTAGTTAGGTAAAAAATGCATAGGGTAAAACTATACAAAACGCCCCAGTTTACAAAACGCCCCAGTGGTCTGGCACGCACACTGTTGTTGTTATGCAATCACGACCAGACCTGTTCAAACTACTTTCAGTCGTTCCTCAACTGTGTTATTGAGTAGTAGTGTTATGTGTGCTCTGTCGAAAAAAAAAACGACAAAAAAGAATTTTGGCGCCAAAACATATTGCAGTGAGTACCAGCGTTGCCAACCACTTTTGACGAAAAAATGCCTAACTTGAAAGAAAAAGATGCCTTTTTCAATAAAATAATGCCTTAAAATTTTTTTTAGGTAAATTGGAATAATAAATTAAAAATTAAACACAAATATAAAAAAATAAACAAAAAAATCTTAAATTAAAAAATCACAGACAAATTTTTTAATAGGAACAAAATTCACGACATTTTGGTTTCATAAGTAGGTACAAAGTAGATATTGAATACAAAACAAACATAGTTTCGGTCCTCAGATCGCCTTGGTCCTTGAAATCATACATTGATTTTTGAAACAAGGATATGTCTGTTTGTTTGAATTGCAGATCAAGCAGTTTTTATCTTTAAAAAGCGACTTTGTGTGCAGAATTCCACTTAAAGTACTTTTATACCCAGTTTTACACTGGAAGTCCGGTTTCACAATCTGATCTGAACTTCAGTTCAATTGAACTCAATTAACTAAATTTAATGAATAGAATTTGGCAGTATTGTACAGGGCCCAGATCACGTAAAATGAAAACGATCGAACGACGTCGTTTCGATTCTAGTAGTCTCTGTCTATTGTCACAGTTATGATAGAGACAGCTTCAGTGAAAACGATGTCGTTCGATCGTTTTTATTTTACGTGATCTGACCCCAGTACTTAGCTTTAATACGACTTTTCCTAAATCGTTCCTTGTCTTTTCTTTCAAAGATCACGCAAAACAAAGTAAAATGTTTGTGTTTTTGACAATCGGCTGATCTGAGGTTTAAACGGCAGAATACTGTAGATTAACTTAAACTACAGAATGAACTCTGTTCAAGGTTTAAACGAAACTGAGAAACCGAATTATTTGTTGAACTAAAGCTTAAACCAAAAGTGTAGTTCAAACTCCCACTGTGAAATTGGGGCTAAGAATGTTTAAAAAAATAAAAAGTCAGTAGATATGTTGAATCAAAAAAAATTAAAAAAATATTTGAAATGAAAAAAAGATGCCTTTTTGACAAAAAACAAGCCTTAAAGCCTTAGCTAATGAAATAATGCCTAAAAGGCATGAAAAAACCTTAGTTGGCATCGCTGGTGAGTACAGTAAAAATTTCATTTTTTCAGAAACTATGCACATTATATTAAAATGATATATATATTTAGAAAGTACATAAAATTGGCTTTTTAGTTCGTTTTTGTTTATTTTTTTTAAAGCAGGTGGGTTGCTTTATTTTTTCTGGGGCGTTTTGCACGCCGAAATTTACAAAACGCCCCAACAAAGAAACTGTAATACGCCCCAGTAATTGTATTGAAATATAACACTCATCAGAGCAATTTTATTACTTAATAGGCGTGTTTTTTTTTTTTGCAATCCTATATAGGCTTAGATAAAACGTGACTTGGCAGCACTATGCTAGTTGACAAAAAAAAAACAAAATGCTAGTTGACATTTGACTTTTCAGTTTTTTTTTTTTTTTTTTTCAGTCTTCACCAAACAAATTTTTAAATTGATAAAAGACGAGAAAAAGTTAGCTATATGCATAATAAAATAGTTTACAAGTGATAAGAAATACATTTTAGTTTCAGATGCTTTGTTTATTGTTGGCAAGCTCTGCAGCAACAGCAAGTTCCAGCCGTAAGAGCGGTTTGCAGGACGTAGTGGATGTGCTTGCCCTTTTAGTGGACTCCTTACGTGCACTGTAGCATGTAGCACTGTAGCATTTCAGAAGTCCCACTCTGGTCCCAGTGTCTCTTCCTAAATCCAAATTTTGAGTTGCAATCTTTCTTGTCCATATTTTGATTGTTGATGTTTTTTTTCTCTCTTTTTTAGGAGAGACTGGGGCACCGTGGTTAACATGCTGAGCAGTTTTGAACTAGGCTGGTTCACTTATGAACGGCAGTATTTGTAATTGCTTTTGGCAGCTAATACGTTACTACGAGCTTTGTAATTTTTTAATAAAATAAATTAACTTTATTTTTTTTAAATAAAAAAATCAAAAACGACTTAACAGAAGAAAACTGAAATTCACAAATTACGAAATATTTTACAAATGACTGAAGAACCTTTATAAAAACAAAAATGAGTTACATGTTCCGGAATTTAGGTGTTCTCGATGTTCCTGGAGCGTTGATTGGTGGTGGTAGCCTAGCTTTTATTTCAATGCCACTTGTTCAAACGTTCCCCGATAGGCCAAGCGACAGAAAAATGTGTCAAAAAACATACCTTTATACGGTTCCAAATGAAGCTGTGCCTTAAAGATATATTTTAAACAAAAAGAAAAACTCACCATAAAATCGTTTTATGTAATTATGACCATTCACATGAGAGCGATTCGCTTTGTCGTTTTGACGTTTTTGACAGTCCGTTCACATGAACACTTTTCTAGGTCGAGGCAGTTCGCGAATTTCAGCCATCAGTTTCTACCCGTAATGTCTAATTTGAGGTTAAGTTCAAACGAATATTTTATTCGCTTGTTTGTGGATGGCGAATTAAGTGATGTGGATTGCGAATAAACTTTAACAATTCGCGTCAAGGGTCTTTTTGTACGCAGCAAAAAGTTTTGAATTCGAAATTTCGTTATTTAAACTGTTTATAAACTTGTTTTCTTAATACATTTTGATTTTCTGTCTATAAATGCATAAAAAGTGGTTTGTTCGCATTTCAACAATTCGTTCCTTCGCTCCCATGTGAATGATCCTTTACAAATAGAAAATTAATAAATGCAATTTAAGCATAAAAACCGCCTTATGCGGCTGCTTCCAGGCGAAAGGATATCCGAAGGTCATTGACGACTAAAGAAGACGGTATTACCAAGTTTAAATTTTGGTTAATAGATATGTACTTTTAAATATTTTTTTAAATGTTGCCTTATTAGCAATGTTCAAATGGCCATCGTTCAAAGGTGCCCCAGTCTCCCCTATTTATTTTGGTTGACAAATTAACGTCATTTATGACACAATCGATAGCACTTTCGATAACATTTAAAACAATCGTAGATTGGTAGCACAGTTTTTATCTGGGCTAAGTCATAAGCCCCGATGATTATCCGGGCTAACGATTTGTATGGAAAATTTGCTAAGTCCATATAGGATTGCAAAAAAAAACGCGCCTAATATTGTTTATAGAAATACCACGAAATTATACAATGACAATGCGGGCATTATGGTCCGAAAAAAATGAAAGAAGCAATGGAGAAGGTAACAAATAAAACTTTGGGACTGAATGAAGCATGTAGGGAGTTCAACATACCATCGAGAGCCCTGAGGAGACACATTTTAAAATACAATGCAAATAAGGCCCACAGACCATATTACAAATCCAAATAATTTATTTTTCTTTACTTTATAATATTTGTTCCTACTTTTTGCTTAGGGGCGTTTTGTAACTAATGCGGGGCTTTTTACCCAACGATTGAGTTACAAAACGCCCCACTTAAACTTTTTTTTAAAAAATATATATATAATATATGCTGACATATTTTCGTACAAATGAAATTGCCAAACCTATGAAAAAATACAGTTAATTATTTATTTAATAAAAGAACTACTATTTTTGTTTATTTTTTTGTTTTATTGAAGATTCTAAAAAAGTGGGGCGTATTGTATAGTTTTACCCTATTTTAATTGATTGAAACGCTTTTTATGGAATTCAAAGGTTTACTGTGGTTTTAATAACATTAACTTAAAATGTTACATTTTCTTAGAAAAAAAGCTTAAATTAAAAACAGCATAAAATAAAAAATCACGTATATTCTTTAGTTTTTGGAACGTGTCAGTATCGCGTGTTCCCTCCTTTCGTCCTGATTACAGCTTCTGCAGAGTGCAGTCGATCTGGCATACTCTGAATGATGTTTTTGATATCAACTTGCGATAAGCTCTCCCAAGCGGTCAGTTCAGCGTTCCCGACCTCGTCTATTGTTTGTGGGGGATGAAATGAGCACTTTCTCCTTCTTTTGAGCATATCCCAGATATGCTCTATGGGATTTAAGTCCGGATTACGAGCAGGCTGTTGCAGTTTTTGAATACCGGTGACTTGAAGGAATTCATCTACGATACTTGCTACTATCTTAACAGGAACTGGTCGTATCCTATGAACCCCATATAGGGCAATACGTGTTCCTGAAGGATCTCCTCAACGTATCGCGTTGCATTTAATCGTTTATCAACGATAATCAATTCTGTACGTCCTTCGAAACTTATTCCTCCCCATATACCTTAATAAAGGCTCCATGAAAAGCCACAGTTTCTGTGGTGGTGATGGGTAGAAACCGCTCTCCTCTTCTTCTCCATACACGTAATTAAAGAAAAGAGATAAACACTTTCCTGAGCATTTTACAAAACCTGGCGGGACTGGACAAAAGGGCGTGACACCTCTCATAACAAAAAAATACAGTTCAAACGTTATTCTTCGACAGTCATGGGAAAAAATTTGTCTAGACAATACAATTCGTGAGCAAACGTCCGAGAAAATATCGGTCGAAGCATCCGGAGTACAGAATCAGTCTGGACACATCGGTTAAATAAAAATGAAATGAAAATGTACGAGCAGGCTAAACAACTTTTGCTGGGTCCGCTAGTTATATATAGACTTTTACATTATTTGCATTTATTTAATTCTAACTTTCCACAGTTTATATTGATTGTAAATACACAAAGCTTCGGTTTACAAGCCTTTTAGAGAATATTTGAGCTGATTGCAAAATTCAAATACCAAGGTTTATGGAAGCTTTAATTTTTCCGACTTCGATTAAATAACTGCGGATGGCCTTATATTTTGTTAAATAAGAATATCTCACCCCTCTGTGCAGCTCACCAAATTGTTTTTTTAATGCCTTAAATAAGCTATTGCTGAAAAACATATCTTGAAAAAAAACATCCATAAATAAGCCTTATACCTAGGGTTGCTAGAACACATTTGAAGAAATTAGTTATTGAGCATAAAAATCCCGGACTTTTGCGGAAAAAATAGGATCTAAAAAAGAGTATACAAAACTCGGACCAAAATGCGCGTACTATTTGTTACAAAAAGATTTTGTCCTTGCGTACCACGTTTATTTTCTGATTTTCTGACTCATGAAAGTATTGAAAAAAGAAGTTCACTAAACTGAAATATTTCCTTAGTCAGATACTCCATATTTTTCCAATTTCCAATTGGGGGAGATAAAGAAAATAAATTTAGAGGATTCTGAAAAAATTATGGTTTTATAAATTCCGTAAATTTTGGCATTCATGGATTTTCAAAATATGTTATTGGAAAAATAATTTCTCATTGAAAGAAACCCTGCCGCATTAAACAACCCAAAACAACAACAAAAATTGATAATTTTCGGTGGATTTTTGACGTCTTCGAAATATTATTTTAGGGTTTCAAAAATAAGCAAAAGTCGTTCCAATGCCGGCTGAAGAGAAAGCCATCTCCCTTTTAAATGGTACAAAAGTGCCTGGTATTCTATATTCATTGTCGAGCAATTCATCAAAATATTTTATAACTTTAAAGTGGTTACATCGAGTTCAATAGGTAAGATCGCATTATATTTAGTGGGTACTGTGGTGGACATACAACACTAGCCATTTTTTTTAGCAGCTTTATGAAGTAGTAGGTGATTTGAAAAAAAAAAATGTGCACGACTGGGTCGCATGAAACTTTCTCGTTTATTGCGAATCTCGCAATAGGTTTTTCGATCAAAATCGTTATGCAGACAAATGTTACAACTGTGGATTTGCTTTGCTAAAAATGAGTACAACGTATTGGTCAGCCGGTCAGGATTTAAGCATTACCTACCAGTTACATATTTATCATAATCGAAAATGGTGTTTTTGAGATAGACGCAGTGTTTTTAAGTACGTATACCTACTATTATTAGTGATTTGGGTGGATATCAAATCACCAATCATTTGAGAGAAAAACTGAAAGCCCGCAAACTCTAAATACGAAGGACAGACAGACATACGGACGGACAGAATTGCGAGACCCGCTGTTTTGTGTTCCCCTATCATCGTAATATCAGAATTGTTCAAAATGTTAGGTAGGTACCTAACCTACCGATAGATAGATACCTATCTATTATTCTTAAGTGCGTTTTTTGGGGCATTTTTATAGGTACATATTTTATTTTGTTTTTTTTATTTTTTTTTTTTTTCAGTGATTTTTCGAGCATTTTTTTGGGCTTTTCAACAGGCAGCTAAGAGAGAACATTTTAGAACTCTCTCAGATTGAGCCGTGGAGCATTTTATCTCAATGCATGTATGTATGTCTCTTACACAAGAACGTAGGTTTTCGGTATATGTGTTCGTATTTCCGGTTAAAATTCAGACAGTTCTAAAAAAGAAACGATGATAATGCACAACTAATAAATGACTGTAGTGGATATACATATTTACAATATACCATTGAATATAGTCCCTTTAGAAGTAGCTAGCATGATAGCTCTATAGGCAACTGCTTTTATTTTTTTGCTAAAAAGTTTACTGGATTTGACATGCCGCTAATTTTTGAACAGGCTCGTAAAGTTCGCAATAAAAATTCGGTGCACCGTGCACAAAAACATTTGTAGTGCAAAATGCTACGGAAACGACTCTTGATTCTGAGGATTTTAAGAATCGTTGGCGTTGGTCTACCCTGTAGTTTGTTCTGTTCCGAGTACATTGACTGACACCATCAAGTATTACTTATAATCTTTCGGCGAAACATCTTGGCAGCAAATTCGTAAACAAATAAACAGAATATAAATTAAACAATTACAGATAAGAATAGTCTGACCGAAAATATGAATCAATAATGATTTGTTTCGATTCAGATACGGTGAAACATCTGTCGGAACGAGATGTGGGCACTTAGGCTAATTATTTTCTCCTCGATTTTCATCAGTGTATTTTCTTCTAATGTTGAAAACGAATTGGACTCACCATATATCCTTGAGTCAGAAAGGTATAAAACCATAAACTCACATGAAAATGTGTTATTGTTCGTAATACCTCTTCTCTCTACAGTCTTCCTGAGGACTTAAATTTCATGCCAACTCTAGGAAATGGACAGCTCGGTTTCACCATCTTCAGCGACTCAATATTCATGAATGGGATCTACAATGGGAAAGGTGGCCTCAGTCACCGTGCTAGGATCCCAAATGTTGCAAACATCTCAGTAATTCCCATAGGAAGCACAGGCTATACAAAAGAATCCTTCAAATTGGACCTCTACAATGGCATATTTGAACGGAAACAATTTAATACAGAAATCGAAACGACTATACGCACCTACCCTCATCGTTTCTTCAATAGAGCCATAATTAATGAAATATTCGTGCAACGGAGGAGCAATGCATCAGGTACCGACTATAATACTCCATTAGAATGAACAGGAAGTGGTTACTATCGAATTTCAGCTCCAAAAAGTGTTCCCTTTAAGTGCATTCATCTCAATCCCGCAGTCATTATCATCATAATCAAGACTTCCGTCTTACAGAAGCGCATATTTATGGTTCACCGTTTGTTTACATTGGATTAGTATAGTCGCGTTCGTCATCGCAGAGAAAGAGATTAGATCTTTAAGATCACGTCACAGATTCGATCTGCTTCCGTGTGTATAAAAACTGCCCATCGCCCATCCGATCCGTTCTAATGATCTCTCGCACATCATTAGAACTTCCAATTCCACTATATAGGTTTTGGACGTAGCCTTTCTTTTCACCTCACACCAAATGATGTGCCCGATGACGACATGACAGCAATATGTGATAATGACTTCTGAGTTGGGCATCGACTTTGTCTTCCTCTGGCTTCCCGCACACTAGTGTCCTCACGACTATACAAGTAAGTCAATTAACTCTGATAGATCTTGGCTTTTGTTCTCGACTCTCAAGCCAAAAGAAGGAATGTGCGTGTGCACCTTTGACGACAGCAGGGTATCAAAAGATCTTTCAATTGCACGTGGGTACGAGTGTGTCTAATGCCATTTCACAAAATGAAACTGCGCAATGGGATATTATGTATTAGGATGATCCCGTGGGGAGCTATAGCTTTGTCAACTCTGTGTGAATTCTTGCGTTGATTAGTCGATGTAATGACTTCTCTAGATATGTCAGTGACTGAGAGGCTTTTTGACAGAACTTTTATCTTATGTGGTTTTCCATTGGGACATAAAATCAATCTTTTTTTTGATCCGGATCACTTTTCATGTTCCATTGGGACAAAAAATCAATCTTTTTTTTGATTCGGATCACTTTTTGCAGATCTCGATAATTTTCGAGATTTACACATACTCTCACTAATACCAATATACCTTGCACAGCTGTTTTACGTCATTCAGAATTTGTTTTCAAAACAATGTTACGAAAAGCCTCGTAAAAAGCTATTACTCAGAACAAAAACGTAAATAATGGACATGGACTTAATTTTGGAGCAATTACTATCATCTTCGTCATCTGTGGATTTCGATTCTTCGTCGATATGATTATTCATATGAAGTTCGTATGTTTCCATCGACAAACGAAAACAATTTGCACAGCTGATGTACTGTGAAATAACGCACTAATACATTTACAAAAGCAGATCAATCTGCTTTCATGTTCCATTCGCCACGAAAAATCTGAGATCTGAAATAAAAATCTGATGGTCCCAATGGAAAACGACATTAACTTTTCTCTGGGCAGTCAAATTTTATATGAATTATTATACACTGAAAAAAATATTGGTTGTCATATTGACAATCAGTGGTTGTTAACTGGAAATTGTCAAATTGACAAACAAAATTGTCGATATGATGAACATTTATTGAAAATATCAAATGCATTTAGAGTAAGTGCGGCAAATGTGGCCCAGGTGGGTAATATGGCCCACCATTATATATCCTGAATCAAAAAGCGCAGGTAGATAAAAAGTAATACATTTCAAACAAGTTCAGACCGGTTTTGTCTCTGTCGATTATGGTAGGCGTAGCTCGACGGATCTGTAAAATATAGACCATAGTAGCTTTTTTTCGTTTTCGATGTAATTTTTTGGGAAGTTTTGTTAATTTTTTTCGCATTGAATTTTACTTAAATTCGATAATCTTTTTCTAAGAGTGAATAATGTTAAATCTTTTCTTATTTTGTGTGGCATCAGAAGTTAAAAAAAGTTTATCAGTTGTTATTAAAAATAAAAATGAGTTAAAAAATCACGGTGTGTTTAATATGGCCTACCCATGTGGCCCAGTAGGCCATATTTGACACCTGATATTAATTGAACTTTTGACAGATAAATTGGCTTCTAGCTCCAACAAGAGTACAAAACAACAATATACCAGGGTCAAAGAAGAAATAATTCTAGCAAACCAAACTCAATTTTCTTGAAAACGAAAAAGTGTTAAATAAGGCCCACCATGGGCTAATAGTAATAGCCACCCTGGGCCATATTTAACACAGGTTAGGCCATATTACCCGCACTTCTTTTAAAATTGAAAAATGGAGTTCCTTTACGTTTTTGTTTATATCTTTTTGTTACGTTTTTTTTTTATAATTTTAGATAGTAAAGACTGAAGTACAAATGTTTTGTAAAACTGTTTAAAAAAAAACAGAAATGAATTCGACTTAAATTCATGGTTTTATTCTAAAAAATGTTAAGGGTGGGCCACATTTGCCGCACTTACTCTAACAACCGGATAGTCAATATGAAGAACGGGCGGTTGTCAATTCTTAGTACCAAAAATTATGAAAAAAGTTGTAAGATTAACAATCGCAGTTGTCAATATGACGTACGCACTTTCATAGTAATCACATTGAAGAATGCGTTTGTTGAATTGAAAATCGGGGCTGTCAATAAGACTACCACATAAGTGCAGTATTTAAAAATTTTTATATTGATGAACTTTGTTGTAATATGGACAATCGCAGTTGTCAATATGAATACTCAAGAAAACACGTTTAGGTTTATAGTTCACAGTCACTTTTGACTGTGAAACACATGATAGTCTCGGTAAACGTGTGGTGGTGGGGTATGGTTTGTTTCGTCATTTTTATCTCGTTTTTTAGTTGTTTCGTTTTAGTCGTTTCGCATTTTGTTGCCTCAGCATTTTTATTAATATGTTTTTCAATTATCTGGTTTATATTTGTTTTGAAAAAAAAAAATAATTCAGTTTTTTACTTAGTTCGTTTTAAGCTCATTTCGCCTTTTATTGTTTAGTTTTTCGATTATTTCGGTTTTTGTTTATTTCGATTTCAATTATTTCGCCATCATTTGTTTCGTTTTTTTTGGATTCAAATTCGCGCGTAAACAGTAAGATGCGTATGCAACCCCCCTGCTTGTGGTCACTGTAGGATTTGGAGTAGGTGCAAGGTTGGGTATATGCAAAGTTTATAATATGTTGTTTGCTAATTTTACCGCCAAAAACTACGAAAACGAATTTCGAAAAGAAATCCACACGCCAAAACAATAGATTCTAATAAAAATAAAATGCGAAATAAACCATTAGTGAGATAACATTGACCTAAATAACTCATTGCACTTTTAACGAAAATGCAAAACGAGTAAAAAGCGAAAGAAAGAAATGCGAAATTATTGTAGGGCGAAGTGATTGAAAAACAAAGTAAAACAAAAACAAACTACGATATTACGAAGTAAACAGAAATAATTGTAAGAAAAGCGAAACAACAAAATGCGAAGTAAAAAAAACAAAACTATAGGCACCCGTGGTGGTGGTTTGTCTACTGATGAGCAGAGGTAAGGTAGACTGAGATACCCATCTCGGAATCCTCTTGCCGCTGGTCCCCTCAATTTTTGCCAAGAATCCGCCATTTTGTTTTCCTATCCGTGTACGTCTATTCCTATCCGTGTAAAATTGAATAAAAAAAATGAACAAAAAAAATGTGGTGAATTTGGTTTGACAGAAGTCGTTTGTCATAAATGTCAAAATTTGTAAAACAAATTGTGATTTGCTCATTTGCTGTGGAAAAGTGAAAAAAGTAAGTTTTATCATATTTTAATTGGTAAAATTAATAAATAAATACATTCTCTTGGTAATAGATAATCTATTACAGGGTTGGCTATCGCATTTCAAAGAAATGGCATATTCTAATGGATTCAGTGAGTTTGTGTATAAAATGTGAAAAATGAGGGCGCTTCAAATTTGATTATTCTTTCTTTTAGAAACTGTAAAAGCTCTTTCTACTCGATAATCTGGAATTGGCGCATGTATTCTTAACATTTCTCCTGCCACCGGAAGCAGCTTCAGCAAGCAACCAGCGCAGATCCGGAAGATCTTCAATTGCATCAAAATGAAATCCAATATCTTTCCTCTGCTGAAGGGGAATACTTTTTTTATCGACTGGTTCACGCAGTTGTTTTCGACCGAGTCTGCGTTGATCAACGACTGCAGTAGCGATGGCAACGACAAGAAAAGAAAATCAAAGGTAAATTCTGATACTTGCCAAACTGCAACAGATACATATTTATATCCTCCAAATGCAGTTGACATAGAGCCGACACCGGAAGATGAACACTTTGAGACATGCGATGATGCAACTCTTCGCGCCCATGCGATTCGCCTCAACCCATCCTACTACTCGACCAGTTGCTGTAGCTCCTCGGAATTTTATTGACGAGGAGTCTAACTCTGAATCAGACGCAAGCAGAAAAAAATTACCAAAGAAGAGGAAGGAAAGTGATGGCAAACCGATTGAAGAATCAACAGGTCCAAAGAGTGAGACACAACTCTCGCCCAAGAAAGAAATAATTGGAACCCGTCCAACCGTAGACCAGGGATGAAGATAAAATCATCCTCGAAGAGATTAAGTCTGGCTTCAGAGATGAGCATTTGTACGAGAGGATAAATTCGAAAGTTATGAATCGCACACTGCCAGAGATCGCGGAACGTCACAACTCACTAAAAAAATTGCAGAACAAGCAGTAAATAGGGTAAATAGTATTAGTAAGTCTGTCGTTGCATGCGTTGCTGAAAATTTATTACATTTCTTTTGTTTCAGAAAATATGAAGTCGCAGCCATTGGCGATTTACTCCAAAACGGAGTACAGCCACCACAATGTATACGGAAACGTGTTATAGTAGACTTCTCATAACCTAACATCGCCAAGCAGATGCACGTAGGACATTTGCGCTCGACAATCATTGGCGAATCGGTTTGCCGTCATTTAGAGTTCCTCGGCCAGAATGTTCTGCGGCACGTATGTGATTGGGTAACGCAGTTTGGAATTCCCATCTCTCATTCAAAAGACAGTTTTCCCAATTTTCTCACAGAAAGTCCACCGATCCACGATTTGCAGGCATTTCACAAGGAATCAAAGCAGAGGTTAGATATGTGAACATTTTTCCCACTGCCTCACTATAACATATTATTTCTTCTAGGTTCGATGAAGATGAGGAGTTCAAGAAGCGTGCATATAGCTCTGGTGAAACTGCAAAACGGTGATCCGGACTCTCAAGCCATGGACGCAAATTTGCGACGCATCACGCAAAGAATTTCAAACAATTTACGACCGCCTGGATGTGACCTTTGAAGAAAAAGGAGAGTCCTTCTACCAATCACGAATGATTGATGTTGTAAAGCTCTTGGAAGAAAATGGTTTCTTAGAGGAGGATGAAGGTCGTATGAAGGTATTATGTGGACGGATGAAACGAAAACGGCCATTCCTTTGACCGTGGTGAAGTCGGACGGTGAATCTACGTACGACACCTAAGATATATGACCGCTATTCGCTATCGTTTTGAAGAGGAAAAGCCTGATTGGGCTATATATGTTGTTGACTCTGGTCAAGGTGTCCATCTTACCAATATTTTCGAATGTGCTGAGAGTGCTAACATAATCGATCGCAAAAAACATCGTGTTGACCACGTTACCTTCGCTTTCGGGGTGGTTCTTGGCGAAGATGGAAATAAATTCAAATAGTATGTGTTAATATTATGTATATACATTATTATGACATAAATACAACATCAAAATAATAGACAGACTTTTTATAATTTATCGATTCATCTTTTGTATTTGGATAATCATTAACAAATACGGCGTATCATATAACTTATTTTGTGACAAATATAGATGGAGAATTATATATACCAGCCTCGCATAGATATCTCTTTAATGGGAAGTCCATTCGATTTGCTTTTCAGTTAAGTTACTGCAAGTACTCTTGGCGTCAGGTAAACTTCATTGTGCATGGGAGGCCACGCACGCAGCACCACTGTATTGATACAGTGGGAGTTCTGGATGAGTTGCTAAGTAGAAATCCATAGACCCAATAAATCGTTTCGTTCGTGGTTATTTCCATATCCTACAAAAACCCTGAAGTTGAAATGACTTTGGTACTACCAAATTTTGAAATAAGAAGACAAATCCAAAACTGAGTATACCATCTTTTAGAGCACAATGAGAGGAATAAGAAAATATAAAATAATTTGTGACAGCTCATTTAGTTTTCGAGAGGCAGGCGCGAATGTGTAGCTTTTTTCAATAACTTAGCAAAATTAATGAAAAAAAGATACACTTTCGCGCCTGCCTCTCGAAAACTAAATGAGCTATCACAAATTATTTTGTATTTTCTTATTCGCCTCATTGTGCTCTAAAAGATGGTATACTCAGTTTTGCATTTGCCTTCTTATTTAAAAATTTGGTAGTACCAAAGTCGTTTCAACTTCAGCGATTTTGAAGGAAGTGAAAATAACAACGCCCGAAACGATTTTGTACTACCAAATTTTAAATTAAAAATATAAATACAAAACAATGTATACCATCTTGTAGAGGGCAATAAGACGAATTCAGGGTTAGCAATTACTTATTGATAGCTTATCCCGTTATCAAGAAGCAGCGCAGAACAGATAGCTTTTTTCATTAACTTATCACAATATATGGAAAATGCTATACTTTTGCGCCTGGTACTAAGAATCGAGTTAAGTTATCATTACTTATTTGGTATCCCTCGATTCGTCCAAATGCGATCTACTAACAAGATAGTATATATTATTTTGTATTTATGTTTAATTTAAAATTTTGTAGTAGCAAACTACTATTGACTCATTGATTGACAAACGATTCGTATGATTCCGGCAAAAAAATCTTCATAGTTTCATTGAGTATCATTGGATATCAGCACATTACTATTGTCAGACAATGGTAAGGGGACAGTAAAGTGGAAACCGATGGTTAAAGAGTATAATAGAAATAAAACACTTTTATTGAATTATGTGCGCGTTTTATTTATGTATGTTGGCTGATTCCCCGCTTCTTGGCATAATTGCCGCGACAGAGAAGAAGATTGTCCTGCTGGATCCTAGTGCGGATTTTGCGAAGGAGCCCTTAAATTGCTTGTCACTTCGGCACTGATTTAACCGATGCGTGTCCGTTGGAAACAAAAAATACTCGGGCACTTTAGATGAATCTCGTTGCGCCCTAACCACCGTGGTCTGTCGTGGCAAAGAACTTGCTGTCGGCTTTTGTCTCCACAGAAACGTTTCAAGATTTCTGTCACTCAGTCGCAGACGCGCTTAGTGAACTGCGATGCGATGCGGTTCTGTACCTTTGTAAGCAGCTCTGAGTTCAAAACACATGATTAGATGGTGAACTGTTCTAGAAACAGCGAAAGAGAAGGGAAATGTTTATAGAACTGAGGGTACTCTGTACCAAAAAGAACTTGTAACTTACTTGTGACTCAGCTGTCAACAGATTTGAGGAGATAATATTTTTCCACACACACGCGCAGCTTCAATAGAGCGCACAGAATTGTTGTTTTTTTCAGCAAGTATCATTTGATATGAGAGTCGGCTTTCTAGCAACAATTCGGGTCCCTCCAGCTTTATAATCGTTGGGTTCTGCAGAATTATTTTCCTGTCCAAAACATCGACGAAAAGAAAACATAATCGCGTCAACTCTCACATGGTAAGTGAACTTTCTTGATAGATTTGATCGGTCATGTTGGGAGATGTACCAATCGCAGGATGCAGCTGATAATGTTCTACGTGCGATTGTCGAGAAATTCTGAAATTCGTTTGCTGGATGTTGTCGAAAGTTTTTTTGCTCCGGTTGAAGGCGAAAAACTTGTATGGACAAAATTAAACAAATGCAATTAGGCAATTGCAATGAAACAAATGCAATTGTAAATTTGCAAATGACATTTCACATTTTGACAATTGTCTCGCTGCCAACCGTGGTGTGGTGGGCTATGGCAGAGTTCAAAAATGCAGCTTTCTGTTGTCTGAGTCCAGCACGGAAAGTGGTGAATAAGTATAATTTATTTGAGTAAATTTTTCCAATTAATACTTTTTCTATCGAAATAAAGCACTTGGGTACGATAACTATTAGATTGCAATACCAAAATTTAAGATTTTTAATATATATATTGAAATAAATTTGTTTTGGAAAAACAAACAATAGAGAAGGTTAAGTTCTTCGATAAAATTGAAAACGACATAAATTTAAGGCTTACATTTTATTTTTTCATAGGAAATAAATTAATTTTTGGAGTGAAAAAAAAACGTAGAGACAAACAAATTTCATTGTTGTTCCGCTCTGGCGCTAGAGTTCTAGCGTTCGTTCCTCCATCTGGGATATTATGTGTATTTATTTATATATTATCGTTATTGCAATTTGTAAATAGGTATGCAAAGAAAATTATAAACATAAAACAATCAAATTACAAATGATTTCCTGATCTTGAATTTCATGTAGCAAATATTATTTGCTTTATGTACCTAAGTTGTTTACCATAATAAATAATATTTAAACTATCTATAATAGGTCGATAACATATTAAAATCATATTACGACATATATAATTATAAATTAATGTTGTTATATTTTCGATTAGTTATTTTTAAGTACATATTTGTAATAAAAGTTTACTCAAAATGCTTTTGTTTCTCCATAACCCTTTAGCATTGCTTATTTTTGTTGATTATTTCAAATAAATATACAATTGTTTTTAAAATAAATTACTATTCACCTAAAATGTAAGCATAATGAACTATTTTCAAATTTAACGGACAAAATCTATGAACGCTCCCAACGTCTTTGCCCACAATAATATTAGGTGCGAATGTGTTAGTGCGAGAGGAGCTTTGACGTTACGTGACATTTGTCAATACGAATTTCTATGGAACAATACTAGCGCACCTTAAATTATTAAGAGCGTAAAATTTAGCTTGTAGGCAAATTACTGTAAATCGGTCGAAGATGGGTATCTCAGTCTCTCTTACCTCTGCTGATGAGCCCGATGTGTTGGGTCATCGGGGCGAAACGCATTCTGGAGTGTGTATATAGTATATGTGTATTATCAATATAATATGTTGACACTCCACTGTAAGTATAAATTCCTCACGACGTTTTTATTTTGAAAATCGAATTCTTTAATTCAATTAGGTACTTCGTTCATTAGATTGAAAATTGCGATTTTCATTATGAAAATCGAGTTCTTCAGTTTAACAACTATGATTTTCATTATGAAAATCAATTTTTAAAATTTAACGACTGCGTTCATCAAATCAACAACGGCGATTGTCAATATGAACATTTAATTGATTCAATTTTAATTGACAACCCAAGTTCATCATATTGACAACTACGGTTGTTGGCTCAAAAATAACAACTTTTTCTTCAATATGACGAACTTAGTTGTTAATATGACGTACCTTTTTGGTTCAGTGCAGCCTGTTTGTGACTTAAGCTGGCCTATTTAAAATTGGAGTCCTTTCACGTTACAATACCATCATTATACACCGTAAAGTAGAACCCCATTCTAATCTTTCTGGTTCGCATTGTTCCCGTACGGAAGATGCTTTAAGTATTGTACTTGTGCATACCTATTAGAAGAAAGATCTATCACTTTAATACAGAATACTTTGGGATTGACCAACAGGCACCCCGAAAGCTTTAAAATTCCGCATTCAAATGTTTCCTGGAGAGCAAAGTGATGATTTCACACCTGTGTCAGTCACGACTAAAACAGATGACAAATCAGTGGTTTCCTGCTTTCAAACCAAGGACATGGAAAACTCCGACTTTCAGAGTTTTAAGCCCCACGTATGCCTCGCAGGGAATACTTGGCCGGAAAATGTTGAATTGGAGCCGAACAAAACAACCATATCCATGCTTATTGTTGTCGCGATTGGAGAAACATCTGCAATTGCTGCCAAGGAACTTTATGATGGTAAGTTATGCAACCGGCCATACGAGCATACTCAATCCTATTTCAGTTATGGCCGCACAGGCGAACTCTCTTCTCAAATCGCACTCTGAACAATGGAACGTTTTTTGGAATCAATTCCACATTGACTTAGAGGGCAACTTGGACCTATCGCGCACCATCAACGCTGGGATTTTCTATCTCGCCAGTTCGCTACCTTCGCTAGAGACGAACCAACATCAATCGGCCTTTTACGGTCTAAGTCCAACAGGTCTCGGCAGAGGTTACCTTGAAAACGACTATCAGGGTCACAATTTTTGGGATACTGAAATTTGGATGCTACCTGTGGTAACGCAGCTATCGCCGGTTTGGACAAGGCAACTTCTAAGTTACCGTTTTCGTAAATTAGACGCCGCTGTCGATAATGCCCTAAAACATGGCAATGCTGGGGCACGGTGTGTTTTTAAATTATAGTACAATGACTAACGTATACAAATTTACATTGCTTGTCAGTTTTCCCTGGGAAAGTGCACTGACTGGAACCGAGGTTACGAATCCTTGTTGCCCCGAAGTTGCTGAGCAGCAATTTCACATTACAGCGGACATTGCATTTGCTGTGAAGCACTATTTTGCAGTTACCAACAATACACTATGGATGCACCGTGAGGGTTGTGAACTTTCGAAACGCATCGCTGAATTCTGGGCCAGTCGTGTGAGTCTGGATAAAAAAACGGGACAATACGATATTAAATGTGAGTTGCTTTGAGGGTAATAAGGTCAATTATTATTGGAACAATTCTTACGACAGATGTCATGGGCCCCGATGAGGATCATGAGAATGTGACAAATAATGGCTACACGAATCTAGCAGTCCACCATAGTCTGGAGTTTATCCAGTTAATTATAGTTTAATTGAACATTATACATATTTCTAGTTTCTAAAGGAATTCTTTTCAGCCTTACACAAACAGTTTGTGGAACAGACCCTGTGTTTGCTGCTAAATGCCTGGATATCGCAGAGAAACTAAAGGTTCCATATGATTCACAATTGGACTACCATCCTGAGTATGAGGGATACACTCCGGATGTGAGAATCAAGCAAGCTGATGCAGTACTCCTGGCGTACCCAATGCTATATCCAATGAATGTGTAAGTTATTCTTTGGGGAGCAGTTATGTTTTTCTTCTCACCATCGCAATCCGCACAGATCAACCCTATCCAACAACCTAAGAATATATGAAAAAATTACCAGACCAAGTGGACCGGCAATGACGTGGTCTATGCACGCAATAGGACATCTAGATGAAGGTAATCAGCAGAAAGCAATGGAACTCTTTGAGAAAGGATACAAGGACTATGTTAGAGAACCGTTTAAGGTATAGAGTAAAATATTGTTGGACTTATTTTAAAGAAACTCTTAAAAGGTCTGGAGTGAGCTTATTAGGGGAAAGAATAACGGTGCTGTGAACTTTATCACCGGTGTTGGTGGATTCTTGCAGGCTGTCTTTAATGGATACGGGGGTATTCGATTTCATTCAGATCGAATGGAAGTGAAGAAGCCTTTTACTATACCGGGAACGAAAAGTGCTGTGATTTCGGGTAAGTTAAAGAATGGCTAATTCTGAAGACAATTCAATGGAGCCTCCGCCTTTGTGGGCTTGGACTCATTATGTACCTACCCGCATACTTCTTGGTAGGTTCTATACATTTTCGAGAACTCAAAATATTTGCAGATGTAAAACTTTAAATTAGTCCATCAACTGAGTTGCAAATGGTTTAGTTGACACCTATAGGCTCTATATTGAACTTCATTTCGCAAAATTATACGCTAATTTTTACTTTAATATCTTACCCTAATCATCATCATCATGATGATTTGGAGTCGATGGCGGAGGATCGAGAGCTATGGAGGGTCCACTTGAGCAACCTACACCCGCGACCCACTTAATGGACAAGCGGACCATTTGAAAATTAATGAATGAATATCTTGCCCTATAACAGTACAAATTAAAGCTCCATGCGGTGCAAGTTCCAATTACTAGAGTTTTGACTTTTATAATACTTTAAGTACATATATTCCATACGTCCCAAACATATAAACTCACACAAACGAATGGTTGTGTGAAGCCAGGCCTAAGGTGAGGGTGTTTAGTTTACACGCCAACTATTTATTTATTTATTTATTTATTTTTAATTTAAGTACAAATTTTAAGTCTCCACGATTTTTCGGATTCAATTTAATTTTCTAAAAAAAAATTAATTGCTCACAAACTGTCGGGCCCATCGCCTATTACCAACAGTAGGTAAATGATCCCTTTCGGGTTCACAATGCATTTACTTGATTATCATCACCATTTTCATCATTTTCAATGGTCCGCAAGTCAATAAAGTGGGTCGCGGGTCAAGTGGACCCTCCATAGCTCTCGATCCTCCGCCATCGACTCCAAATCATCAAGGGTAGAGGACAGATTAGGGCATGATCTAACCATCTCATCCTGAGTCTACCTAGAGGACGCCTGCCCAATGGTACAGATTCCATGGCACGCCGTGGAATCCTGGTCGGGCACATGCGTTTAACATGACCCAACCACCGGTCATTACCCAAACCTCATGACCATAGGTAAGAGTTGGAACAAACACCGATAAAGACCGACAACTTAGCTTTCACACCAAGTTCTGTCCTCCTAATAACAGAATGGGACATGAAGAGTGCATTGAACAGGCGTTCTGGAGACGACCATCACTTCAGATTTGTTCACGTTAACCTTAATCGCAGCTACAACACAAACGGCTACAAACCGATTGAGTGCGCGTTGAAGTTCAGTCTGAGAGGACCCAAGGATGACCATGTCATCAGCGAAGAGCAGATGACTTATCCTCAGATCTCCCAATTCGAAACGTTCTTCGCCAAGACTGCGCTGTAACATCCAGTAATGAAAAGGAGAGGAGACAAGACGCACCCCTTGCGAAGTCCAACGCCTACGGTGAAATGTATTGATTTAACGCCGTTTATTCGAACACAGCTTTTACAATTTGTATAAAGAGATTGAATGGCTCTCAAGAGAGAACCGTCAATTCCATACTCCTGTACAGTGTTGTTATAAAGATTTTTTCTAGATCTTACAAATTTCGGTTTCATATCTTAACTCATCTTAAATGTGAGTGAACAGTACCTAAATCGCAAAAACGCATCAAATTTTTAAATTATGGCATAAATTCATGAAACAATACCAACCAAGTAAACAGGTTCAATGTAGTCAAACCATTTTATATCGCGGCATGTCAAGGTTTTATTTTCTTCTAAAATAGGTTAATAAGTAGAGTGTTTCATAAGGTTATAAATGTAGTGCGAGTGCACATATTATATAATCTCCAGGTTAGTAAACTATAAGTTTGAACGAAATAATAAAAAATAAACAAATTTTGGAAAGACCAAAATTGGGTAGGTATGTACCTACCCTATTCTCTAGTCAAATTATTCTAATTTTAAAATTTACCTAATTATAAATACAACCCGTAAAGTGAAGTGATAGCACCATTTTTAAATTTTCGTTCTTAAGAACTGAGTTTGAACTCCATATTCAGCCCTATCGAGGTATCCGATCGGAACGGAATTTTTTCCGCTACGCATACTCCGTCGGAGACTGAAATTACATTCGATTTATCAATACTTCACTGCAAATCGTAGTAAACAAATTCCGCAACCAATTCCTGTCGGAGCATATCGGAAGAAAATTCGTACGAAACTGTCAAAAATATCGGTAAAAACGCACTTGATCGCACTGAAATGCCAGTGTGCCTTGCATATTTGTCGAAAAGAAGTTCCGAAAAGCTGTTCGGAAGAATACCTCAAACAAACAAAAATCCTCCGATTCGTATTCGTATGAAATCGGAGAATTTTCCGATCGGATACCTCGATAGGGCTGATTATTTCAATGCAGAATTTCATTAAAATCGTTAATTTGTATTAACATCGTTTTTCCGACATTGAATCAGTTTGTGTTCATCTGCTAGGAGTGTTATAAAAAAATAAATAAATAGGTGGCGCAACAGGCGTGTAGACACCCTAGGCCTAGCTTCTCACAACCATTCGTTTTGTCGTACCGTGTAATGTACATAATATATTTCTACGCGGCATTTGGCAGGCATTTTTTGACACCAAATTGAGACTTAGAAATTGTACAGAGAGAATTATTTACCATAATTCAGTAACTCGTTGCTGTGCAAGTCTGCGACTGCGAGATTTGTATTTTAGTTTTATAGTATCATGAAACAGCTTTGTATTTATTTTAAACATTTGTAGGCAAATAACGTTTTTAGAAATCATTTAGAAAGACTTCTGTTTTTTTCAGTACCTACCTTAATCTTTTTGAAAAGTAACATTTCCCGCTTTGAACTTATTTTTGGATCGATATATTTGACAATTTCCCCAAACTTTTAGCATAGTAAGCTCTATCGTACCTACTAGGTCAAAAGCCCAAGCCTGCCATTTTTAATGTATTCAGCAAACTGACAAACTGTTTGGGAATTGCATTTAACAATGCAACTAATTCAACTACATAATTGTAACAAAATGTTGAATTGTACTCTACGAATCTTCAACTTTTCACAGCTAATTTAAATCGGACTCTGCAGGCGTTAAAATTTAGAAAAATTCTGTTCAGAATCGCCGATTCCAGAGGGTCCTCGATATTAGTTACATATATACCTAACTTAATGACAAGAGCTAATTCAGAAAAGATTTTTCGAATTTAATTTTAAATTTAAAGTTAAAATCTTAACATATCTTATTGTAATTCTACAAATCTTAAAAAATGATCTAAAAACGAGTGAATATCTTCTCATCTGGAAACCTCCTCAATATCTTAAAAAATAAGATAATTAAGATCATATAACAACAGTGCTCCTGTAATACACTCCAGAGTTTACCTCGAGGCACTCGGTCGTACCTATGCTTTCTCCAAATCTACGAAGCATGGGTAAACAGATGTAGCCTTCTCAAGTACCATTCTGAGAATGAATAACTGGTCGGTTGTGCTTCTGCCGGGACGATTTGACGGCATTTACTTGATTTCCATTATTATAGGTATTATCGAAAAATTAGAGGAAATGCATAGAAGGAAATTCATACTTTAATCTGTAAGTTTCAAAGCCATGTAAGGACTGGTGGCCAACTGGGTGTTAATTAGAAAGCATGTTTTAAAACACTTCTGATTTGAATCTCCCTCCGTCAAACTTTCGTAAAGCTAATTGGATCACTTTGCCATTAAATAGTGACAGCGCCATCTATTTCCTACTAGCTTTTAACTGCTTTTAAATGAATAGCCAATCTAACAACCAGCATTCACAATAACTCAATTTAATTATTAAACCTTTTTTTATTTCAGGAATAAAATATCAGGGCTCCCTTTTCAGCATAAAATTATCAAACGAACCATCCATAATAGCTGACTACATAAGGCCATATCAAACATTACATTTGGTGGATGATCAGGACAAGATTCGATTAATGATTGAAGGAATTGAGTGTGAGTTGAAAAATTAACAGTATATTGTGTACTCATGGCTACCAATTCATATCTTCTTCACCTACATAGATTTGATTGAGAAGACAATTTTCGTAAAAGTCACAACGAATAAGTAATTATGTATAAGGGCTACCCGCGTATTCCATCTAGCAAACAGTCGAGTACGAAACATTTTGAGAGCAATTCTATGATTGTACCTCCTGTCAAAAATATGGAAAAAAAGCCACTTAATATCTGTAAAAACTGGAAACTGTGTCTATGACGTTATTTCGTTTTAATATCTAATCAAATTTACAGGAAGTAGTTTAGGGTGGCCACTTTGCAATACACAAAATAAAACACATATTTTTGTTTACATTTTCTTTCTTTTAAGTTTAATAGTTAGTTAAAGTGGCTCTCGATGGGAGGCATTTATGTGATGTAAGGCTGCATGTGGCGCCCAACGTGGGTCCAATAATTATTGTATGTATGTATCTGCAACGTGATTATTTTTAAATATTTTGTAAAGTGGTTGAATGTAGCCAGAATATGATGTTAAAGAATTCGCATGACCGCGTGTCGCCTTGTCGAAATCCTCTTTTGACATCAAAGGTTTCGGTAAGGTCGTTACCGATCTTGATGCACCAACGAGCTTTCTCCATCGACATCATACAAAGACGAACGAGTTTTGCGGGGATGACAACACTAGACAGGGCTCTATATAGCTCTTTGAAATCAAAGATGGTGAGTATTATTCTTGGGTTTTTTAAGGATCTGTCTAGGTGTGGCCAATCAGGAATTCACACAATATAGCAGGTAAGATCTTGTATCGGATGTCAAGGGAACTGTTACATCTGTAACTGACACACTTCGAAGAAGGGGTATCTTTTCTTTTGTACCGGACAAACAATGTAGATTCCACTCATCTAAACAAATTTGGGATATGAGTCTTGTCTCCAGCTGCTCTAAAAAAAACTCGGAAGGTACACCAACCGGCAGAGCAGCACTTCAGCTTTTATTTCGTTCGCAACTAGTATTACATTTCTATAGAAAATTCGTGTACCTCATTGAACGTATCATTAGAATGCCACAACGTAAGACCCAGATACTGTTAATTGTATATATCATTTATTATTATTTGTAGTTTGTAAGTAATATTAAAACTAAACGCACATCTTGTAAAGTGTTCTTGTACCGCATCTACTTATATTTGGATATTGTTGTATTGCTAACGGCAGTGGCCGCTTTACCACCACTTAACACTACATACGGAGTTTTCGTCTCTTTCTGTTTTTGCTGCAACATAGTAAGTGTTCCCAGTGGGGTGTCGGTTGAACTCATAGTCTTCATCAGCTAAAGCAAGAGCAAACAAAAAATTCATTTGAACAATCCTTATGCAAACTGATAATTGTAACTTACTCCATCCTGCTCCATCTTCTTTAGTCGCTTCTCGATCTTGTTTTTACCCGGACCTTTGCCGTGGAACTTGTGCGACAAATACCTGAATGCCTCTTTCAAGTTTAGAATCCGTCCATTATCGTCAATGTACTCCAACTTGACGTTTGGCTTAAAGTTGTCCTTATCGCGAAATTCCATAATTGGCCCGGAATGGAAGCGATCTCGGCGACCAAATTTGTCATCATCTCTAGAAAATTGAACAGTATAAAAACTGAAAACATTGAAAGTCTAATATTTAGCTTACCCAGCAGATGATTTATCTTCAATGGAGTAGTTCTTCGCCTGCAGATATGCCAGCTTGGAGTTACTCGGTCGATTCTTATCGTCTTTCTCAAGGTAACCCTTCGAAAGTGCCAGCTTTAATGCGTTGCCAACGCCCGCTCCAACGTCTGGCTCTTCGTCCAAAATGGCAACATCCCCCACATCATTCGAAATATCGTCCTCCATCGGTCTAATAATATCTTCGGGATTAACAGAGTTCCAAGTACCCGTGCTTGCCTCTGGCTCTTCTTGCTTTCGCTCATCCACTCGCTCTTCTACCTCAAAGTCCATCATATCATTAGAGTCCTCGTCGCGGTTACCAGCCATGCCATACGTCGGAATGTCGCCCAAAGTTCTACAGAACTCCGCTGTAGCGTTGAGAATAATGTGACCTTCCTTCAGACCGTTCGCCAGCTCCTCGTCTTCCTCATGTTCCTCCTTCACTTCAGCTTTGACTTCTGTCGCAGTCACTTCGATTGGAAGGTTTTTCTTGATTAGCGACTCCTTTTGTTTGAGTTTTCGCGCTTTCGAAAGAACTCTCTGCAGATCATCTTCCTCATCGATGTCGTGTTTCATATCGGATTGTTGCGACTCAACGGAATCATCTAAGTCTTCATGCAAGCGTCCACGTCTTCCAAAGTGCTTTTCAGCTGGTTCAGCTACTAGTGGAAGCAAATCATCGGCTTTTAGCTTTTGTCGAAGCTTCTTTACTTTTTTCTTCGGCTTCTTGAACTTGGCGATTTCGACTTCTGTATATATATCGGAAGCGAGTTGTATCCTGGTGTCTTCAAGCGACTCTAGCCTTTTTCCAGCTAACTTGGTCTTGATCTAAATGATAAAAGGTATATCTTATGTTGCGGAGAACTCTGCTTTAGTTTCAAAAACTTACCTCTAACAGTTTTCTCTGATGCTCTTGCTGTTCCTCCAAGTTTTCTCCGATGACGAAGTTTTTCCTTTTTTTTGCTCCCTCGATTTCTTCGTCGTACTTTCCAAGGATTCCTCGCTCGATGGGATTGCCTAGCATGTCGTACTGCTCCTCATACACATCGTAACCGTAGCTAAGTGGGTTCTTCTTTTTGTTCGCTACGTTCTTACGATAGTGCTCATCATCCACCATGTTTACGTTGACAAGAGCATCATCGTCTTCGTCAAGAACTCCCTTGTCTTTCAAAGTCAGAATGACTGTCTTGCCTTCGGAGAATTCCTCCATATCGTGGTCTACGCGGAGCCCACGAAGATGCTTATCGCTGTAAGCCTTGCGTCTGGCTTCGATGCGTTCCTTCTCAACCAACTCATCGACTCCGAACTCTGCATCCATTTCCTCTAGCGCCTTCGCCTAAAAAGAGACTTTGGTTAAGTCTTCTACCATCCATTCTCCTGTAAACTACTTACTCTTTTATCGGCCTCCTTCCGGAGGTCCTCCTTCTTTTTGTTGCGGTTAACCCACTTTTCCACATCGTCGGCTTCATCGTCAGACTCGCCCAAGGTCTTGATCCGTTTTAATTTCTCCTCGAGCATGCGCTTCTCCTTTCGTTGCTTAAACTTGTCGCGCAACTTCTCTGCCTCGGCTTTGTCCTTCAAGTTGTCGGCTGGCTTGTGCAGGAACTCGCCCCATTCGTCCTTGTAGCTAGCCAAGTGCTCACCGCACCTCTTTTCCTCTAATGAACTTTTCTCAGCAGATGCAGAGGACGGCTTTATTGGGCCAGAGTCGACTTCTAGTGGTTTCAGGCCCAACTTCAAACGAAGCTTGTTAGTCTCTTCAATGGAAAGACAATCGCCTGCACCACTCTCTGGAATAGGGGATGGTGAGCGCTCCCTTCGTCTATCAGGCTCTCTTCTAGACGACTGTTGTTGGTCCCTTTGATGCCATTCATGTTCACGTTCCCGTTCCCGCTCGCGGTCCCTTTCACGTTCTCGATCGCGATCCCGTTCCCGCTCTCGTTCGCGGTCTCTTGCCGCTTCCCTTTCCCGGTGCTCTCTCTCGCGTAGCTCACGTTCTCTCTCCCTTTCCCGGTCCCGGTCCCGATCACGTTTCTCCCTTTCACGTAGGTCCCTCTCGCGATCTCGGTGTTCCCTTTCCCGTGCACGTTGCTCCTTCTCCAACTGCTCCAAATTATCTCTTGCAGCGGCTAAAGTGTCCGTAGTAACTACCACTTCATCACCATCAACTGGCACCTCGATGCAATCCGAACCTAGAAGAGCAGAAAAAAACGAATAGGTCAGCTTCGATTGGTTACAGATTCCATGCAGTCGTGTGCTTATAAATTTATTTGTCCTGTGGCAAGTCTTTATTAGGCCACACCCACCTTAGGAATCCACAAAACAACATCCATCCTGAAATAGAAGGTAGAGAGAAAATTCGATAATTCAACCTGAACCATTAGGAGAGTGCAGCCTTTGAAGAATTGCTGGGTTTCAGCAATTTTTTTCAAAGAAGTCACATTCAAATCGCTTTCTTTCATGTGACCTCTTATCGTCGACGAGCAATTCAACAATTTACTACTGCACTAATGTATATTCGAACAATAACTAAATTCAATTTAAAAATGCGTCTACTTACTGTCACTGTCCGAGTTATCCAAAGAGACGACTACGTCCTTTTTCGAACGTTCCTTCTGACGATTTCGTTCCTTGTGACGCTTATGTTTGTGCTTGTGGCGGCGCTCTTCGGTAGACTTTGATTTGGATGTAGGCGATCTCGAAAGCGATTTAGATTCATCTTCTGCTTTGCGATGACGATGATGACGGCGACGGTGAGCAGAAACATCACGATCTTTTTCAGCTACATCCGAAGATTCTGACTCTGAGCGGGTCCGTTTGTGTTTTTTCGATTCTTTACGATGTTTTTTTGATGAAGAGCCCATTTAGAGTTACTATTTCTTGCAAATTTTTACGAATTTCAATAAAAAAGAAACACAAAACGTATCAGTTGACAGAATAATTCTCACAATTCTACGAATGACAAGTTTGTTATGAAAATTTCTTCTCCATAACCTCGGAGTAAACGTTTACCATTAACATATAGCGGTGCTGCCAAACTAATCTTAATATATAGCGCTACAAACAGTGGAAAGAACTAGCACTATCACCAAATTAGTTTTTGAGAATTCGATATTAATTAGTTCCAGAATCCAGAAGAATCACTAGTTTACTAGTTTTAACTATCTACTGGAGTAATATAATTCATAAGCGGAAGATTCTATGCTGAAGAACCACAAATTCTTTCTGATTTTTGTCTGATCGTATTAAGCGGGCCTTCACACCATTGACATTACTATACATTGATATACATGGACTGTTAGTGAAATGTCAGATTCATACAAAGCTGCGAGGAAAAATGAAGCAAACATAAGCACTAGCCCTTTTTGTTCAGTGCGACGAAAGTGTGAAACCTCTGCGCGCCATTATTCAAAATATTTCGAACTTTCTATAACAGATGGCACACTCACCACTCAAACAAAATCGCACGAATTGCTCCATGATATTTGAGTGTTTTCGCTTCTCTCCTCCTTGAACCAAAAGAGCTAGTGCTTATGTTTGCTTCAATGAAAAATTGGTTGCTAGCAGTCCATGTATAGTCTATGTCAATGCTGCACACATTCTGCAGAATGAGTGTGTTAATTAATCATTAATGCAACAAAGAAGAAAGACGATTCTACTAGCGCAGACTTTCGACGTTTATGAAATCACCCTACTTTTTTCACTCTGTAGGTAATACCTTTATGTGGCAGTACCGGTGAGTTCAATTCTTCAGCAGGTGAATTCCAAAACACGGATATATTTTCTTCGTTTCCTTTGTGGAACTGTCATGCTATAATATGCCACGATGTGTAACCAATTTCTCGAACTCCCGGTTCAAAATAACAAATTTGATTAAAAGGTTGTTTTAAAATAGGTTAAGTTAATTTCGATTATGTATTTTAAAATAAATGTCAACAGATTATTAATTAAATAACTTAAAAATACAATTCATACATTATAATTTGGTAATAATACATTCTTCTGAGATTCCATCAGACTGGTGTCCAAATTGAATAGTTAAATAGTTCTATCCCACCGCCAGATAGTGCCGTCATCGCAGACACATATCAGCACTTTGCCATCCTTCGAAAAGGATGTCTGTCTGATTGCAGTTGTACACTTTGAGTGTACCAACGTGCTGCATTTCGTAGCATGCGGATCGGTGTTATCTAATTCCCATACATATGTTTTTCCCTGTTGATTCCCAAGGGCTAGAACTTTTTGCCAATAGTTAAATGCAAATCGTATAAACCAAATCTCGCACTCATTGTAATCAAAGTAGTGAATAATAGTTGCAGAAGAATCCTGCGCAGACTTGTTCGGTTGGTCTAATCTCCCAGGTTTCCAGCAAACAATAGAGTTCTCACAGGATTTCGATAGAACAAAGTCTCCAAACCACTGCACACAGTCTACGTAATTACGATGGATATCACGAGTACTGAAATCGGGAAAGTGTTCCTTGATAGTAGCGAATGGCCCAACAGACTTGGCAGCATTGAACGTGGCACTCTTCTCAATCGCCTCTTTAATAGCTGGCTTATCCAGCCTCCACAGCTTAAGAGAATGGTCCATGCCGCTCGACATTATGCGATCCCCAGACAGATCAAAGTCAACACTCAGAACTTCGTCACGATGACCCTCGACACCGCCAAATATCGCAACGCAGGCATCTGTTTGAATGTTCCACAACCGTAAGGAGTGGTCCTTACTGCCAGACAATAAAATAGTTGGTTTCTTTGGGTGGAACTTAAGTTCATTTATCGCATGCCCATGTCCGATGTAATGCTTAGTACATAAATGCTTTGTAGGGTCGAAAATACGAATTACTCCACGGTAGCCAGCTGCAGCTAAAACAGGATCTCCAGTTTCTGGATCATAAGACCAAGCACATGTATAAAAGTTTTCATCAGCCTAAAATGTAAACTTTTTAGTGTGGAAGCGTTTAATGGATGCATATTCTATTCACATCTGGATCAGCGTAACACTGGAGGATTTTTATTCCACCATCAGATGGGCACTCATAAACAGAAACTCGATCCTTACCCACTGAAGCGAAAATTGCTTGTCCCTTGCTTAGATGATGGTTGAACTGTGAACCAAAAATAGGTTGCCCATGGTCCTCACGCAAGTGACAGCTGGAATTTTTATAAATTTAGTATTCGCGTCAAAACGGCGGGCTTTTCAACATACGTGTAGGCATAAAGTGGTTTCACCGTTTTAGAAATACTTTTTTTCTTTCTGGATCTAAGTTTCCGTCCCGACGGAGACTTGCTTCGCGATGTGTTTGCAGTGGAGCTGCTGGCAGCGCTCCCCGATTCGTCCTGTTAACAGAGTAATCAGAATCACATCGTCTGCACCTCGGAACAGAGAACCGCTTACCTTATCATCGTCTGACTCGTCGGTTTCCTCGGGTGTGGGTGTTGAATTTTCATCTTTGGCTGTAGCTTTCATTTTATGACTAATGAAAGGAAACTAAGGAATCGGAAAACCAGCGGCAAAAATATTACTTATTTTCTAGCCGACTCACTTCGTGATTGCGAACGATAAAAATGTTTAGTTTACCGACTATCAGTTTGAATGCCAAAATGACAAATGCGTAGAGTTTACTACCTTATCGATGCAGTAGGATATGTTTCCCTTGAAAGCTTTTATTGTTCCACAAATACATTTTTACAGAATTTGTATTTATATCAATCTTGATTCGGAGGAAATATTGTTCTCGATAGGGATGAATACACGATGAATATTACTAGTTGAATAAAAACGAAAAAACAATTCATCAAGGGTTCGATGTCAAGTTTGAGAGCAATAGTGTGATTACCCGGCACAACAATAGGCACACTAGTACGCCATAGGGTCCACGTCAAACAAACCTATTAGTATCTTTGCATCAAATATCCCGTAATTCTTGAATTTGTAAATTATTTAACAAAACAAATGTCTCGATTTATTCGTTCGAATTCTTCAAATTCACAAAGTAAAATAAAATACTGTAATCAACTTAGTTAACTTTATTTAATTCAATAATCCAGCCGCTGTCGCTATATCCTTGACGATCCAATTCGCAATGCTTCGCTATACCTCCTCCCATCTCATCAGACATAAGCATAACTCCTATTCCCCCTCCATCGATGTGTTCAGATGACTATCTCCTTCTCATTTATTATTACTGTCAAGAGACGGCGCTGCCAGGTTATATTTTGTTATAGATTCGGCCGTCCTGATAACTTCGACGCCCTCGTCGAATTCTATCAAACGCTAATCAACGCTTCATTCTACCAGTTGCCTTTTCCTGGATTTCGGACAGTGTCTAGCGTAATGTCCTGCTTGACTGCAATTATAGCAGGTTATGAAGCCTTTTGAAGTCAAAGGTTGTTGAGGTTGCCGTGTTGCATGTTCGCTGGTGGATGGCTGATTTGTGGTAACTTGTTTCGACGTTTCTGTATTATTAATTGCTTGAGAATAAGCGCGAATACCGTCATACCATTTTATTTTTTCTATTAATTCTGCAATATCCTTAAAATTTCCTGCAGCTAAATTTGAACTCATTTGTGCATCGTTCAGACCAGTAAGGATATATTGAATAATAGTTTTGTCTGACAATTCGATCCTTTTACCCAGCATATTCATCTGAAAGCAATAGGTTTCAATTGTTTCCGTTGGTTTTCTTATTTTTCTCATCAACTGCCGGTGTATCTCAACTTCGCTGTAACTATGCGGAAAGTTTATTTTGAGTCCTGAAGCTAACTGAGTCCAGGTAATAGAGGCCTCCTGTTTTGTGTCCCACCAGTATCTTGCAGGACCTTCCATTTTCGTTGTCGCTGCCATTAATAATGCCCTCTCGTCCCAGCCATAAATCGTTGCCAATCCTTCAACTCTGCTGACCCAGCTTTCCGCCGACATTGAAGTTATGTCACCGGGTGAGAAAACTGGAAGTGAATCCGCAATTTCCCTTATCGTGCAGTTTACCTTCGGTTTATCTGGAACGGTGGCTCTCGGCTGGTGTTGGGTTGGATATAAATGCCTTAGTTTCGCAGCTATTTCACGTTCTTTTATAAACAGAGTTCGTTCCTTTTTAAGAAGTTCCTTTTCCCTCTTAATTAATTCCCACTCTCTCACCCTCAGGTCTTCATCTGTAGGTGTACAAACATCGGAGATTGTGGTAACATTCTGAACTGCGCAACTTGTGCCAGTTTGCTCAATCGTTGCGCTCACAATCTCGCTGGAATTAAGTTCCACTTGAGAAGATCCGCTTTCCCCGTGCTCCCTATCATGCTGAAGAATTCTTTTTATCAGAATCCTTTTAGGTCCGCTAATCGTCAGTCCTCTATTTTTCAACTCTACTTGAAGCTGTTTGACGCTCATGTGCTCCATGTCTAATAATCTAGAAACAAAAAAAATCATCGTGTTTAAATTTATAAACAATAGGGGTGTATATTATATACTATTCCCCGATCTTCCTATATTACAAAATATTGATAGGCAGATCGACAGAGTTATCAGCATAATATGAATTTCATTCAAAATCACTGTTGCACCCCATTCACAAGATGATCTCAATTTCCAAAACGCTCAGAGCATAACCTACTATTCGCACCGATCATACCAATATGTTACCACTCATACACAAAAGTCATTTTCCAATCGCACCTTTCGCACTCACCCAAAGCTGGATAAAAGAAAACGTTTGCTCCTTCGTATACCGAAAAAAGCAAATAACATTCCCTTAATATTCAAAAAGATGCTTCTCTTAATAATCCTGCATCGCTTTGTACCCTTCATGCAACCACGTATCTCGCCTAAGTAAAAGAGATGAACATTCGATGTTTCGTATACCGAAAACGCATCGATCTTTGCTCTTCTCTTTGTCTCAATGTAGCCACAACTACCTATACATTATGCTACATACGCGCTGTTTTGTTTACAATTTACATGCAGATAGAACAATGACGTCAATACTTTTCCATATACTGAAAACGTATCTGTCTCCATTCTGCTCTAACACAGCGGACGTTGTTGCACTTCGACAACACATTTTCTTTTGTCTCAATGTAGCCACAACTACATATATATGCTATCATCACAGATACGCACTATGTCGTTTACCACTTGTACGCAACTAAAACAATGGCGTCAATACTTTTTCATATACTGAAAACGCATCTGACTTTGCTCTTCTCAACACATTTTCTTATTTAACTTATTTTCTTTAGTTTATACATATTCCTGTATGAACCATACACACCAGAACAAAACCACACTACATTCCGACTACTTCAATGCAATCAATACGAGTATATTACTGGATCTGCACTCACTCTCGAAATTACCAATTTTAAAGTTAACTCAACTTAGTCTGGTTCCACTATCCCATTTCTGAACTTTAACAAAACAAATGTCTCGATTTATTCGTTCGAATTCTTCAAATTCACAAAGTAAAATAAAATACTGTAATCAACTTAGTTAACTTTATTTAATTCAATAATCCAGCCGCTGTCGCTATATCCTTGACGATCCAATTCGCAATGCTTCGCTATACCTCCTCCCATCTCATCAGACATAAGCATAACTCCTATTCCCCCTCCATCGATGTGTTCAGATGACTATCTCCTTCTCATTTATTATTACTGTCAAGAGACGGCGCTGCCAGGTTATATTTTGTTATAATTATGTATAAATATGAGTGAAATCTAGTTACTAAAATAAAAGTCTAGTCGACACACACCTTATAGCTACTTCAAGAGCTAATTGAAACGTAAAAAAAAGTTTTCGTGAACTTGTCGAAAACTCTGTTAACAGAGTGCGCGGTGTAGATAGGGTTAAGGATCATTCGCATAAGAGCGACCAACTACGAATATTCGCAAGTTTTGACAGTACGTTCACATAAACACTTTACTAGGTCGTGGCAGTTCGAGAATTTCAGCCATCAGTTTCTACCCGTAATGTCTAGTTTGAGGTTAAGTTCGAACGAATGTTTCATTCGGTAGTTTGTGAAACGCTAATTAAATTACATAATGTGGATTGCGAATAAACTTTGACAAAATTTGGAATACGAAATTTCGTTATTTAAACTGTGTATAAACTTGTTTTTTTTAACACATTTTGTTGGGATAAATAATTATCCTCCTCTTAGAATAATAAAATGTGCAATTTTCTGTTTATAAATGCATAAAAAGTGGTTTGTTTCCATTTCATCAATTCGACAATAATATTCATACTCTAATTCTTTCAATCAAACATACCCAAATTGAAAAACAAACAGGCAAGTACTTCATTATCGACAACAATTGTCAAACTTTGGATTTGATTATTTGAATTTGTTCTTGAATTTGCTTGCATTTTTCGTGAAAATGTCGGATTTTACTGAAAATAATCTTATTATCAGCGCTGAAAACCAAGAACATTTAATAGAAGCACGAAATGCAGAAATTGAAAAAGTGGAAAAGTTGAATTTTCTATTGAATTTGCTGAAAGACGCAAATTTGCGCAAAGTCGATGTCCCGGATAAAGAAGGCATTCTTAAAGCGATCAAGATGCTGACATTCCAGAACTATTTGCGACTGGATGATGCCGCTTGCACTCTACGTAAAACATTTTCACTTATAATTTGATTAAGAATTACCAATTATTTTAATTTAGAACTTCAAGATTCTAAGACTGTGTCTCTCACCTATACCGAGCGAAAAGCAATGAGAACCTATCTGATTGGCAAAGTTTCAGAAGCATGCGATCCAATTGTAAAGTTTGCACACAAAATCAAAGAGGAAATTCCTGAAGTTTACGTCTCTAGTAACACGAATAATGAAGTTATTGAACTTGAACTAAAAAGACGAAACCTACAGCTGAAACTAGCCGAAGTCAAGAATAAGAAGTGTGTTTTGTTAAAGGCTGCTGCGGATTTGAAAATGGGACCTTATTTAAAAAACGAGTTAGACCTGATGCTAGCAGAACATAGATATAATCAGATGAAGACATCAGTATTTCAAGGATATATATTGAGCACTTTGTTTTCACCGAAGTACTCACGCACTGATCAGCCTGTTACACTAAAAGCGATTAAGGAAGCTGAGGGCTATGTGGATGCAGCATTAGAGGCCGATGAATGAAAGTACCAGATCAAATGTAGCTATAAACAGGAAATTAGTTTTACTAAAGAAATGCATTTCTTTAAACAAAATAAAATAACAATCAATAGTTTTTTTAAAAAAAAAGTTTTTTCATGTTAAATCCAAACATATAGATCTTTTAAGCTTGTTCATAGGCAAGTAGTATACATTGCGTATGAGCTGGTCGTTTTCCTCGAATTTAAAACTGCATAAGTTGATTTGAGGTCTATAGTAGCTGTATGGGCTTACACAGGACTGGTGGAACCAATTGCCGACACAAATCGTAGTATGTATTCCTATTCTGCAAAAGCTTTTAACCATAGCTGCTACTCACCATTACAACGAATTTTATATTAAAAGAACGTAAAACCAGTAAAAGGCCTGTAAGTACCGACTACAATTTTAGTTTTATTTAACAAGGAGAACTAGTATATATCCGTTCGCTGAAAGTAAATACTAAATAAGCAGTTAACTAGCAGTGTGTTGTGCACATCTACCAAAAAGGTGTGCTCACAATGTAGCCACTCCTAAAGTAACTTCCATTTGAGTCTCAGATAAGAAGTATCAATCGGTGTTTAGTTGTGGTAATTGCTTTACTAAGCTTTACTTCGAAAACTGTTCATTAAAATGGGACTACTATTTTGTTATTAATTTTATGCCTCTAAAAAAGCGCCGTTTACTAACGTACTTTGTGACGCTTTCTACAATTAGGTAGGTACCTACCTACTGAATAAACCAAAAACAGACCGAAGACTTGAATCAATAATTAAGATAGGTAAACATTTCATTTAGTTGGATTGAGTAACCCAATTTCATAATTTTTTCATAATTGTGTAGGTAGCTATTTATTTATAATTAATAATAATGTTCCCGTACTTTTTGGGTTCCGATTCTACTTTGCTCTAATAACAATTTCCTGATTCCACCTCATTTTGCTTATTGCTTAAAAATAACGTTATATGCGAATTCTTAAATGAAATTCGAGGGATTTTAACCCTAGAAGGGTAATCTTCGTCGATTCGACGAACATCAAATTAATTATTTCGATTTTCCCTTCGATCTTTATTCCGATCGCATCTTCTCTCCGTGTCACACCAGCCATCTCTAAGGTCTTCTAGTTTGTGGAGTTTCGTCGAAAAAACTGTTTGGGTAAGTCTTGTTTTGATTGAAAAATGGCGCCAATGTTCGTCGAAACGACGAAGATTACCTTCTACGTAACTTTTAGTGTTCGATTCGATCTAATATTTAACAAAAAAATACCACTAAAATTAACAAAGAAATAAGAGAGGGCAACGTAGATGCAATAAATGTAAAGAAAATGGAACTTTTTTACATATTGTCCTTAAAAAAAATGGTGCTAGATCAATACCACAAACCAGAGAGAATAGACTACCAGCTTCGGGCAAAAAAGAGAATTCCATAGAGCCAGTTTTGAAATGACTAGCGCCGCCTCTTTTTCTATCTGTGAATACGTGTTGTACCACAGAAATAACTGTAAATGTTATTAGGTGCCAGTGTATGCGTGACCAATTCGCCCGCCATTTACTTTAGCATGGCACACATACTTAACCACCTAATAACTTTTTGAAACTGGCTCTATGGATCTCTCATTTTTGGGCGGAGCTGGTGGTCTATTCTCTCTGGTTTGTGATCAATACGATACGTACAAGGAAATCATAATGCTGGGAGCATAAAATTGAGCTTTATAACAAATGCTCAAAATGAATTATTTTTTTTTTGCGATATATTTTATTTTTGTTCTTTAATGAGTTAATTTTTAAGTTCTTATGATTTTATGTTATGTTTTCTTATTTTTCTATTTTCTATAAAAAAAGTATGAACTGATCTCAAAAAACAAAGGTACCAACACATTTTTCAATATAAAAGCAAAAGTTTTTAAAAAAAATAGTTTTTTGATTTTTTTTTTAAAGAAATGGTCTAACATTCACTATTAAAATTAACAAGCATTTTGTGCACACTTTTCGTAAAAATTGGAGTCCAATATTACTTCGTCGATTCGACGAATGATTACCTTTAATGTACTAAAAAATCGAAGTGTCTATTCGCACGTTCATTTTGACAGATTTTGTACTGAACTGACGTTTCCTATGTTCGGGACACGGGCACGTAACGTAATTCTATTTTCATTAAAAACTCTTTATAAATATAACTGTTGGATCCTAAACGTACGGCCTTATGCCCGAAAATGATTATACTGGAGTTTAGAGTCCTTGCCGCGAGCGTAGCGAGCCACATACGCCAACTTGACGCAGTCGTGTCCCGAAGCCGTGCCCCGAAGCACAACGTGCGAATAGCAACAGCCCTAAAAAATATGATTACCTTTCTAGGGTTAAAAGAATGCGAATTTGGAATTAAACAATTGAATTAAAATTGAATTAAAAAATTGCTCATCTGCAAATTGAGCAACACAAATTTGCTCAATAATATAGAAATAAACATTTATTTTATCTGGCAATAATGCCAAATCGACGGAAAAACCCAATTTTCCAAACGTCAAACTATGCTTTATCTCGCCTCCGCCTATAGCATATCATATGAACCAATGCTATAGTTGTCCTTCTTCATCTCCATCTTAGAATTGAATTGGCATTTTTTTTATTGATTTGTAATACTTGTATCAGATTGTTGGAAGCTTTTCCTCCTCCTGCCAAGTGATAAACAACAAATTGTGTGAATTTCAACGTTTTTCAGTGCGAATTAATTACAATTAACAGTGCGATTCGGTTTAAAAACATCCAGTACATCTAAAGTGAGTAAAATTTCATCTTCTCATGTAATTCGGAGCAAAATATTAACCAAATTCGTTGCACAGACATTTGGTCGCCTATGAAAAAATGTTAGCACAATGCAGAGTAGAGGAGATTGTAGATTCTTTTTATTTTCGCTGTTTCTTTTCTTTCCCTGCTCTTCTCGATTTTGTTCTATTCGAAAAGGGTTTATGCAATTGTTTGGTGTGATTTTCTGAATTTCATTTGTGCGGATGACCAATAAAAGTGTTTTAGGGAATATTAAAAAAAAAAAAAAAAAATTCCGGGCGCAACGTGCAATGTGAAAGAAATAAATTTATTTGGTGTTTTCTTTTAGAGGTTGAGTCGTTCGGCTGCCTAGTAAGGCCCTATCCTATTGTGTATTTAAGAAGTCACGCATCGATCACGAATAAACAAATAATGCATCGTGTCCGTGTGCAGTACAAAAGAGCGCCGCCGCCATAGACAAAGTTGGGGTTCAGCGATTTGTTATCAATGCATTTGATTTGGATTTGACTGCGATGGTTTGGTGGAATACTGTGGTTGTGGAATTGCGTTGCACTGGTTTCTGATAGTATAGTAGGCCTGGAAAGAAAACCTACAGCGGCTCTTGATGGAGCGGGACTAAGGATCGTTGGTTTAAGTTGCATTTATTCCAATCTTTAAATGAAGTTTAAGCAAATTTCAGTGCAGTGATGATCTTTTCGTGGGCGCAGTAGCGCAGTGGTTAGTGTGCTGGACTACTGTGCGAGGGATCCCAGGTTTGATCCCCGGAAAAACACAAATTATGTACATCTTAAGGTTTTTTTCTTTGGTATAACTGTCCTGAAAAAGCTTCTCAATTCATCCGTTCGGACTATGCATAAAATTGTAGGTCCCTTCTATTCGTCCCAAAAATAAAACTCACACAAACGAATGGTTGTGAGAAGCTTAGGCCTAGTGTCTACACGCCTGTTGCGCCTATTTAAATAAAAAATAAAAAATTATCTTTTCACTAATCATGAATCCTTTGCTAATTGTTTGTGCCTTGCTGATTTTTTTTTAACGTTTTAGTTATTTTCGAAGAGACAATTGCATTTGTACTAATCGGTGCATTCAACTGCCGTTCGGAACATGGCTATGTAATCTAAATAACTTGCATAATACATATTTTCATTAAACATAGTTTAAAGAAAGCATTTCTTTTTTATTTTGTCTGTCTTTTTCTATATGACAAATTTCACTACAGTCAGAATGGTACCTACATGAGAGTATTCTGCACCTGTCTACACATGCTTAACAGACTTGGGAAGCGGAAGGTAGACTCTGGGATGTAGGTACTGCAGGAGTATTGGTTTATCGTTCTCTCCTGAGAGCCGTACGATGATCTCTTTACATAAACTGTATTCTGGTAAACGGCGTTAAAGCAATACCTTTCACCGTTGGCATTGAACCTTGCCAAAAGTGCGTATTATCTCCTCACCTTTTAATTATGTACATATATGAATATATATTGGATGTTATAGCACAGCTTTGACGAATAACGTTTAAAATTTGAAGGCTTAAGGATAAGCAATTTGATCTTCACTGCTGACTTGGACATCTTTGAGCCCTTGCTGACTGAACTTAATAGCGCACTCGATGGTATCTATCATAGCCGTATATCTTAAAGCTGTGATGAATTATAGATAGATGGTATGATATCAACTTGAAAAAAAAAAAAAAAAAAAAAAAATAAAGGGATGGGCAGGGCATCTCCTGGACGTCTATTCACTTTGCATGTTAGATGAGTCCCATTGAAATAGGTGAAGATGAAAAGATGAAGAACGATGAAATTATCGAAGCTGCGTTTTTCTATACGAATGATCAGATTGTATTTGAGACAGCTAAGTTATTACGTTCATTAGATAGTAGTGACCAAAAGAATAAGATGGCAGATACAAGCTGTTGAAATCAGATTTCTTCGTAGTATTGCTTACAGAGATCGTAAAATGTACACCAGAATATATGAGATACTCATTCAGATTCAGTCGGAGTGATCCGTGCTCCCTTAAACACATGTCCGAAGCTCGGAGCCTTTTATTTTTAAAACACGCCCAACTTTGAACAAAACAAATTCGATTTGAATCCTTCTTCTTACTTTTACGATTCTTTGTCTATTCTCTTACATATATTCTTTGTGTATTATAATTATCTACTCTCCCCGTTTCAAAAAGTGTTTCAAAATTACTCATTTGCAAATGAAAATTTGTCTTAGCATATTATTGACAAAATTTGCACAACTGCAATCAGTTGATTAGTGAAACAAAATAAAAGAATTTATTGCAAGCTTACAAAATTTTGCCACTGAACTTTTTGCAACCCCGCTTACAAGAAGGTTTTCCAATACTTAATCCTAGGTTACAGAATTTTCCTACTAAAGTCAATATACATACCACATAATCTTTATTTTTGAAAATCACGTTAAGTGATTTCGTAGGTGCCTTAAATCAGTGCAACGCATCTGCCCTTAATCAACCCTCTTAAAGTTAGAAGCTTCCACTTCCGTATTGAATAACATTACATTCAAACCGACATCTCACCTTTATGACTCATTTATATCTTGCATGAATCACAAAAGTTGTTTATTATTCTGTACTCCTACCTTCGTGACCCACTGTACAAAGCTGCTATTCTTCTTCAATAATAATACATTTATATGAATCATAATTGTGGACTTTTTTTTTGTAATCAGTAGGTGATAGTAGGTACCAATTTGGCGGTAGGAGAATGAATAGTGGAAAGAATATTGTGTATAAAAATGAATGAAATGAGTTGTGCGCCTGCTAGATAGGTGCACTTTGGTGCAACCGGAAATAACTGATGGTAGTACTAGTACTTTTGTGGTCTCATTTCGTGGTGTGAATTTATAAAAACAATATCAATGTTGGTAGTTGGTCACTTATTTGGCAAAATAAATTTGATGCACTGTATATGCTGCATGATGGTTGTTTTTGTATTGAGCTTAGTGAGCGATTGATTCTTGTAAGTAGCTAAACGAGTTCATCTTGGTGGAATTGTGAACATTCAGTTGATTGTCTTTAGATGGGATATGAGTCAGTTTTGATTTTATTGCAGAGAGGTGACTCATATCTTTAGGAAATGTGGCTAATTTGGAAACAATATACAAAATTGTGACTGCCTAATTTGTAGAAATTCTGCAAATTATTTGGAAATGGAAATTTAATTTTGTAGTGTAAACACAACAAATGAGCTCAACACATTGATAGATCTTTAGGCTTTTGACTCATACCTTGAGGCTGCTTTGGCGTTTGTTATTGTTTATTTTATTTATTTATAATATTTATATTATTTATTACTTTTTTTCATGTTAAAATTATAAGAAATACCATTTTATTGAAGGTTACTTGACTTTTTCTACTACTACGACTATTGCTTCTTAGGTGTGCCCTCAGACAGGTGACCACTGAGTTAAATCAAGTCTGACATCTTTCCGACTTAGGGTCGGTGATGGAGTATCATCATTTATGGAAGGTCCACTTGAGCATTCTAAATCCGTGATTCTTGTAATATATGGCGGTACATTGAAAACGTTGATGATACATACATAATAATGATGCAGTCTTGTTTTTGCTCGGATCGTTTGAAATAGAATGTACCTACTTGTTTTAATTGCGGTCTAAATATTATACATAATTACTTTTCTTTAGGCGGGAGCATTTATGCCCATCCGGTCTACGTGTCCTAGCCATCTTAGACGACTAATTCGCAATGTTTTGGTCACGTCGATGTCGGTTCACAGTCCGTCAACGCACACGGGACCGAACATTTGAGAAAGAATTTGTCTCTCGGAGCGACCGAGGATTTCATCATCTGCTTTAGATAGATAGCTGCTTTTGCTCCATTAAGCAGGACTGGGATTATCAAGGACTTATACAGAATCTCCTTAGTTGTTCGGACGGACTACTACTCAATTAGTAAATCAGGCAGAAGAAACAGAAGTTGGCAATAGTTATTCTTTGTTTAATCTCTTCTGAGATTAATTATCAGAGTTTATAGCAGAGCCGAAGTAGCCCTTACTACCTTAAAGTTATAGCTGCCGATTGTATACTTTTGTTGTTAGCCATTGGATTTCTTTAGCCATTAAAAAACAGAAGCGAAAAAATAGTAGACATAGTAACTATGTCTATAAACCCTGTACTTTGTATGATTTAGTCTTGTTTTCCAATACGCACTATTACCTCGCAGTCAAAACGATTTCAGTACTGATAGTGATCAAAAGACATCAGGGGCCTGTACCACAAAACAACAATTTAATTTTTTAAGAAGTAATTTAATTAAAAAAAAAAAAATAATAATAATAAATAAATAGGTGGCGCAACAGGCGGTAGACACCCTGAGTTTCTATTTTTGGGACGAATGGAAGGGACCTACAATTTTATGCCGAGTCCGAACGGCTGAATTGAGAAGCTTTTTCATGACAGTTATACTCTATGTTATACAGTTATACTCTATGTTTGTCAGACGTTCGCGAGAGGTGGCGCAGTAGAAAAAACCTTAAGATGTAATTTGTGTTTTTCCGGAGATCGAACCTGGGATCCCTGGCACAGTAGTCCAGCACACTAACCACTGCCCTACTGCGCAATTTAATTATATATAAATTTAACAGGTGAAGTTAGTTCCTGTACCACCAAATTATTCGCTATGAAAGTTAACAAGGAAAATGTTAACACTTGTTGTAGAATTTTGCAAAACTAAATGGTGATTCAATGCGTGTGCACGTTGGGAGAGTAGTTTAGTTTAGGCTAATATACATATAGTTCAAAACAGAATGCAGATTATAAGCACGATTAGAATGAGGAATTCTCTAGAATAGTGAAATATTCATAAATAGTAGTCTGAAAATTAAAGCAAACGACAACCTAAAGACAACAAATCTAAAAAAAAAAACTGTTGTCAAACACGCCTGCCGGACGAAAAGCACATAGATATCTACTTGATCAACCTTGGAGTTTTTGCTGTTTTAAGTTGCAGTTTGGAAACTTGGGCTTTGGGATTTTTGTCTTATAAAAGCAAAACAAACATTAAAGAGTTTATAATTATGATTCGAATTCAGTAGAAAATAAAAAAAACTCTTGAAAATCTCGAATACCAAATCAAGAAATATAACTTGTTACGAGCTAACAATTTTCTATTCATCAGTTAGAATTTTGCAACAATTTAACAGACAATTTTAACAATTGTCGTTTTGTGGTACAGAAACAGAGAATTCATCAAATTTCCCACTTGTTAGAAATTGTGTTTACAAGTGTTAAGATGATTGTTAACTTATGTTTTGGTGGTACAGAAAATATTGTTAATTGTTAAAATTTTCCTGTTTAACTAGACTTGTTGTTTTGTGGTACAGGCCCAGATGTCACAATGTATCCAAGTTCGACCGATATTACTGCAAGGCAAGTCCCGTCAAAATATGCATTTAGGATATCACACCATGTCCAAAACGTTACATGATTATTCAGCAGATAAATCAGTCAGATCAAATTCGATACAATATAAAACCAAATGAAGCAATCAATTCGGAAAAGCAAAACTAGCACTGTAAGCACATGTTGGCGAATTCTAAGCTCGTTCAGTAACTCGAGGACAGGCCTTGCGCACACGATGCAAGACAAATGGCACATGTTTAAAGAATTTTCTCGTTACACTTTAAAATGTATCCTTAATGATTTTAAATGGGGCTCCTAACACGACTTGAACGTACGCGACATGTATACAAAATACAACATGTGTACGACATATGCAGGCAACATTTTGTTTCATGTGTGTTCCTTATGAATCTTTCGAATCCCCGCAAATTTTATAAGTATGGATGTGTAGTGTATACCTACCTACATTTTTTATAAGATTGTTTATGTGGCCTCATCCAAGTGGATCTTATGAAATTCCAATGACCTTAAATTTGATGGCTTCCTCCTGCGAAAATATGCATTAAATGTTTCCGGGTAAACAATTTCCAAAAAATGCCTAATCCCAGTTGTTGGCAGTGCATTCAAGAGTGTTATGGCTGAATGATTGGTAATTCGATTAACTGGATTCGGATCTAGGGCTCTGTAACCGAGAGTCCAGGTTTTATAGAAAAAATGAGAAGTAGAAGATGTTATCGCCTGATAACTTCAAGATGTTTGTACTATTTTCCATCTACCTTGAAAATACTTAAAATAAACAAAGAAAAATAAAATGTATCTCTTATCTCACCATTAGGTTTCACATGAAATTTCATTGATTGGATTATTTTTCGATTAATATTTGGTTTGAAAAGACTGCACTATGTCTTTTGTGGTAAGTTCGGCCTGTTTCTGTTGGTCTTGTCATGGAGTTGCGCCCCGCCCACTTGTCACTCTCCCACACATCAATAATTTTACCCATTGCATGCGTTTGAAAATGAATACAATTTAACTACCCCCTTTGTAATTAACATTGCAATTCAATGACGAAGGTAACTATTCAGTGTAATAATCCCAATTAAAATTGTCGTCATACACATGCAGTCCGTGTTCACCTTTTGCCACCAAGTTATGTATACCTACACACATTTCCTTTAATTAAATATCAAACTACGAGTGCCATTAAAACGCACCCCGGGGGGCTGACCGATTAATGTGTGTTTCACTACTCACTATTGGCAGGTTTAAGCGTTTTAAGGTCGATCGCATATAGGTTTTTAAAATACGATTGAAATGTTACTCCGAAATATATACGCGCTATACGCGGATAGAGAGTTTGATAGAAATTACACATACGTCACACGTCAGAAGGCATTTAATTATGCTCACGGCATCCCCAAGTGCAACAACAGCCGATGCATACTTAGCGCAAAAAATAATTATAATACTCTCCGCCTCTTTTGCCCCTGCGGATGAGGTGATGGCGCGGTTGCACTGTCCATCTGGGGGGACTCCTACTTTGCCTTTTGATTTACAACACGTTTTAATGGCATTCAATTTGCAATGTTTATTATCGTTAGATTGATTGCAACGATTATGGCTTTGTTTAAGTTTTTTTTTCTTGTGCTAAACAAAGGGTGCACACTAAGGGGCAGGAAAAAAAAATTACAATTCATCGAATGTGGTTGTCTTGTCAGTGCGAGCGAGAAAGCGAACGCTTTAGATAAATAGTGTGCCTACTATAATACATATAGTTTGCCTATGCGCATCGGGCGGGGGTGGTCATATAAATTTTAATTCAAGCAAATCAATCAATAAAACACGATTATTATTAAATTTCGCATTGTGTTGTGTTTTGTTCGGGTTGAACACCGAACAATAATAGCGCGAGATAAAGCGGACCAATGATCAGGTTGAAGGTCTGTTGTCTTGGAAGCTTCTAAAAAAATTAAGAAAACAAGAAACTGAAATGATAAATTGAGTTTGATCTGATCGGCGAGTGGGTGTTCATGTTGTATTCGTTATGTGATTTAAAATTAATAGCCAGAGATATTAAAGTCTAATGAGGTTCTCTTTAATGTCGTTATTCTATCGTGGATATGGTCATCAATATCGAGCAATTAATTCAAAGAGAGCATTTATTGTAGGGAATCTATCGGTGAATGATGTAAGGATTAGTCTCCGTGGTACCTATTGCATTCATATTGGGTCGTACTAATAATGTTAGTTTTGGTGTTCAAGAATCTCACAATAATTATATTTTTCTTACAAATTTCGCAAATGCTAGCTTCCATAAAGTCTAAACTAGAATTTGTTATTAGTAATGCAGAACTAGTGTAGCAGCTTAATGGTCGAATTGAACTTGGAAGTTCATAGCCTCATTGACAAGTTCGTACCGGAATCGCCGTCTTCCTTGCTGTCTTTCTGCCATCCATTTTGCCAACAAGTATTGTTGTTTTTTTTATTTGGCGGAACGGGACTTAAATCCCCAGAAGCTGCCCATTGCCCAAGGCTGCGGTCTTGCAAATACACACATTCATGAAAAACTGCCCGCGTGCAATATAATATCGCATTAGCAGTCTTTAATTCTGTCTGTCAGCTGCAGGTGATGGTCTAAACTATGCCGCCGGCTGCAATTCTCTTTAAAGCTCTTTATCGATCCGCGCATGGATACCATGGAGGATAGCCTTACTCTTGTTACCAAAGCGCAATGTTCCTCTTACTTTACAAGAATTTGTCTAACAATCATTTCCCATAGTATAGCCTATACTTTGAAAAATTATTCGTTTTTAATGGAACTTCTTCTACGTATAGCCAAAGGAGTGTAGGCTACCAACATGTCCCAATTGGAGAAATAATTTCTTTCAGTTCCTCGGAACATCCACCGTAGTAGTAACTATATTACGTACGTATAGGCAGGGTCCTCTTTCCCCAGCGCAGAGGTTGAAGATTTGATGTTAGTACAGTAAACATATGCTCTTTATGAGGAGGAGAAGTTGCTTCGGAAGGAACATACAGCTTGAAGTAAGTAACTTAACTTTGAAGATGCTGATATCGCAAAAATTGGATAAGGGGTTCTGCTGTACCATTTCCGAATTGATTGTGGGTTGGGAGTCTATTTAAATTTGTGGCACCGTCGCTGCAATTTTTTTTTAGATAGGGTGTTGCGCTTTATCTTTTCTGCATTAAATACAACAAAGCTTTCTTTTCCCACTCGTCAATTGTGCTAGAGTTCAAAATATTACCCCTTAATATTGGGCCAAAGTTTCAGTGTTCAGTTTCTTTTCGAAAAAATGTCATGTATGAGCCTGATTCTAATATAGTAAGACTGCAAGTCATACGCACGAAATTACTTATAACATATCTAACACTAAGATGTTGCTTCCCTGCCGCGCAAAATATGCCCGCTATGTACGTACCTAAGCTAAGCCGGGTGCAAACTTCAATCTAACCAGAAGGTCGTGGTCTACTTGGGTTGTTGTCACAATCGTTAGCCATTTTTGTATCTAAGCGACATCTATATAATAATAGTAGGTAAGGTTAGTCCAATACATACGCGATGGCGATGGGATTTCTGGCAAATCTCAATACTCCCTCCATTAGGATGGATAGCATTTAAGACATTGGTGAGGGTAGTGACCCCACACTTCAAAATATCAAGAAAAAGGGTCTTACTCTTAGTTCTCATTGATATTTTCTTAGACTCTGCTGTTACCACAGACTCTGCAACTTCCTCTACATTCCTCATGTCACCCAGTCCGACGACAGCCTGGAAACAAAAATCTCCCCGTGATCGTAAAAATGTTAAACGATCGTCTGAAAATTGGGCCCCTATAATGATGCCGCCACCGTGCACAATTCTCCGACACAAAATATTCACACATCAGTCCCGCTGCTGACACCACAAATCAAAGTTCAGCAGGCAGTGCACGCTGCATGGAAAGATCCAACCGACTTATGATAGGCGTCCGGTCAGGTACAACGTCACACACCCCGTCTACCCTGATTGTCGTCATCATTAAATCCATACACAGCAGCAGATGCACAAAGTCACACGTTTCATAAACGGACGACAACAAGCACAACAACGCGATAAGAGTCTACTCAATAGGAATACCAACAACCAGGCGGTGGCACTGCAAAAAAAAAGAAGAATCCGTATAGAAAAATGAAGATAAAACTAACAAAATAAAAACAAAAGCGCTTGCAATAGCAATAGCATGCGAAATAATATATATAGAAAAAAACAAGTAATGTCCATATAAACGCTGGAGAACAGAGAACTGAACAGTATAGTAGAGAAATGCATGTGGAACAGGGGCGCCTTCCTTGAGACTATTGTGAAACACGTTTCTGGGAATCAAACACCGCGCGCAGCATAAAGCATGGCCATAGATATGTGAGAAAGCCTGGATGAGGACGACACGCCGTAAATGAAACGCTGTTAGCGTCATATAATTACAGAACAAAAAAGTGCAGCAGCGCAGGGCACTGGCGCAAGTAAAACAAGCGCAACAAAAAACGATGGATAAGCAGAAGAACTTCGGCTCCAGGTAAGGAGCACGAGGCATAATCAGGTTTGGATTGGAACGACTATTATTGAATTACTGGGAATGATGAGTCCTATCGCGTAATATACGCTTTATGATTACGATGATGTTTTTTACGATGTCAGTGTGTGGTTTACTAGGTAATTTCACTTGTAATCCACGCTTGGGTGGGTGGAATAATAAAATTGCGCACAGGTGGCTACTTCATATATTGATTCGATAAAGGAAACACTCGTAAACAAAGACTGACCACTAAGCTTCTGGTTTTACACGTGGGAATCCCCAAAGGAGGTCACTTCAGTGCGCGCGCAAGCCTTCCTGAAATCTCTATTTCTTGATTGTATAAAGGAAAACCTTTAATGGTCCACACACCATTTAACTAACAACAAGGAACTGTCACCCGACGGTGAGGTCTTTAAATTCGCAGATTGGACCCTTGTACATAGGTATCCGTGGCTTTTGTAACCCACTCTTGCTCGCTCTCTCTCTGTTTATAAGTGGGTTTTCCAAAAGGCGAGCGATTTATGAGCGCAATGCAAAATTTTTAGTTGCAATTTATGCGTCCCAGATTTATAGTGTTAAAGTTCATTGCAAACGTTTGTCTAGTATTTACTCCATTAAAGGAGCGGAACAACTTCATTTGGGGGGCGTCGACGACCACTTAAGTTGACACTAGGTTTTTGCTTCAGCTTGTGTGTTTATTTTCCGTATAGAAGATCGTAAAATAGATTTTGTGCGTTATGTGTCGTGGATACCTGAGACATTTATATTTTGCAACCTTCATTGTTTGAGTCGTGTTTTGTTGATCTAATATTTTTTTTAATTTCGTCTCAACATCAAATACGAGGAAAGAAGCAGGCGTTCGGGGTTACGGATTTACATCTAAGAGATCATGTATCGAGCTGAAGTTAAGCACTTCCACCTACGTGAAGTGGGCGGTTAGATGCATGAGTTTGCAAAATGTATTGTCTGGCGACCAGATTTTGCTTTATCTTTCTGGATTAGTTTATTGCGCATGTGACCAACCAAATGTTTTTTTTTTTTAATAATGGATGCTCGAAATTTGTTGGTAATAAAGTATGTAGTTATATAAGTTCTAAGGATATGTAGCAGTGTCGCGTCGCGTAGGTCTATTAAGTGTATTATATGTATCCAAGTGAAGACTAATTGGTCCGCCGCATAATACGTGTGTACGTAATGAAATTACAATCAGGCGAGCAATTGTTAATAATAAATTATAAAATAGTATTACATAAGTTATTGCTTATTCTCCAATATTTAATGAAAAGTTGCATTTTAACAACACATTAAGATCTTAAAGATTTACATGCACGCAGGTATTAAGCGCACGTGACCTTTAAAGGGAACTCTCATAATATGTATGTATACAAAAACCTAAAATCAACTTTGAAATACGTAATTACACTGTCGATTATTTTAGCGGAAACTATATGGGGGAATAACATTTTGCTTTAGCTAACGATAATAGTATGGTGATAAAAAAAGGAAAATATACCACAACGAAAATATTTAAATTTTTTAAACCGGAGTTCTGTAAGACAAGTTCCAGCCGCCAACTTGAAACTGTCAAATGTAGATGATGGGAAAAAATATATACAGACATTACTGTACAGTAATTTCTCGCTAATACGAAACAATTATTGCAAGGTTATAGATATTCGGATCATCAAATTATTCGGATTAATGAGTATAGGACGAGAAAAAAGAACGAGTAAGTTATTTAACAAAAATAATGCATAATTATAGCTTCTGATACCAATGTTGGTGTTACGGTTAAAGCTAAAATTATTGTGAAAATTTAAATTTTCAGTATAATATTTAGTTTTTAGTTGTAGTTTGGATTACAGCGTAGGTAGAGTAGGTACACAATGAGACAAAATAAAAATAATAAATGTGATTCGGATAAGCGAGATATTACTGTAATTGCAATGTAACGTATGTATATATACAAATACAAGTTTCATTTTAAAAATGCAATAAAATGAACAAAATTAAATTTTGTCAATGCTTTATGGCTTTAATAGTACGAGCAAACATTCCCATTAATTATGGAACACAACGTCGTTCCAGTGGCTGGCTTCGCAGTAGCGCATTCTGTCACTCCAATTTTCCAAGACCTTGTTAATGGTTTCGGACTGTAGCTCACGGATTGCTTGGATGCTATTGGCCTTAAGTACTTGAATCGTTTCCGGATTGTTGGCATAACATCGGTCCTTGTTCCCCACAAAAAATAAGTCCATAGATCTCAAATCACAGCTCCGAAGCGGCCAATTGACATCGCCAAGACGGCTGATAACACGATTTGGGAATTTGGTGCGCAAAACATCGATTGTGGCATGGGCTGCATCCTGCATAAACCAGAAGACGTCCAAATCCATGTCTTCAATTTCAGTAAAAAAAAGTTGGTTAACATGGCTCTGTAACGCTCACCGTTGACCGAAACGTTGCTCCCAGCCTCGGCGCGGTGGGTGCTTCATTGCGGCCAAAACTTATTTTCAAAAGAAACACTTTTTGGGATACACAGCACTCACTTTGGAAATAAGTTTTCAATATTTCCCAACGTTGTTCAATCGTAAAGCGACTCATTTTGTTTCGCGGAGGTATGATACTGACTCTCTGTCAAGATTTCGAACGGGAAACAGCTGTCGGTGTCAAAATAACCTATGATTTAAAAAGAAACCACTAGATGGCCCACCCTTTATAACTTTGACTTACTTTCAATGTGTAAGGGTACCAGCTTCTCGTTTTATCGCTTTCCAGCCCCTGGTTCACGTTACTTAAAAAAAAAGCTGCCGAAGAATTTGCGCGTTCATAGTGAAGCAGCTTCCGGCTTTAACCAGCGTCAATCAGCTTTTACCTCAATGCATTTTTAATTCTTGTTGACGTCGGTAACCAGGGCCCTATTTCATAAACATTGACATTGACAGGTGACAATTCTACAAATTTGTCGCACTTATCTGACAAATTTACATTTCATAAAATATTGACAGGTGACATAATTGTCAGTTTAAATACAACGACAAATTTGTCATGACTATTTTGTCATTGTCATATTTTGACAAATTTGTCCTGACAATTTCTTATCAAGAGAGTGATTGCTTTTTGCGGTATGCTCTAGATGTTCACCAATTTTTTTAACAAAATATACTTCGGTGCTGTTTTCCGAACATGCAATTTTTTCATAAATCTTAAATCACTTAATGCAACAAAATATTAGGGATCATGACGTAATCTTGAATGATAAAAATCTCGAAAAGTTTTTTTTTAATGCAAACATTTTGAATGTACAAAAATCTCGAAATACTATCAGCCCTATCGAGGTATCCGATCGGAACGGAATTTTTTCCTCTACGCATACTCTGTCGGAGACTGAAATTAAATTCGATTTATCAATACTTCACTGCAAATCGTAGTAAACAAATTCCGCAACCAATTCCTGTCGGAGCATATCGGAAGAAAATTCGTACGAAGCTGTCAAAAATATCGGTAAAAACGCAATTGATCGCACTGAAATGCCAGTGTGCCTTGCATATTTGCCGAAAGAAGTTCCGAAAAGCTGTTCGGAAGAATACCTTATATCTCGAAAAAATCACGAAAATAAAAACTAAATTCGAGATTTTTTTTGGGATCCCATAATACATATAAACTTTGCATATACCCAACCTTACACCTACTCCAAATCCTACAGTGACCACAAGCAGGGGGGTTTCAAGGGGGCAGCATTTTTTTTTTCAAGATTTTTACATTCGAAATTTTTTTTCGAGATATCGTGGTAAACCCAAAATATTATTATTGAATGTTGAGTGCGTACTCCACGAAATTCGATTTGAGATTCTTCATCACTTCCGCCTGAATAAATAATAATAATATTCATATCATAGGTCACTATCAATACTTGAAAATTGTCAGTACAAATTTGTCAGAGAATTCATTCTGTCAGAGAAGTCGGCTATTTTCTGACAATTCTACAAAAGTGTCTAATTATTTATGAAACAGAAATGTGACAATTGTCCGATTGTCAGTTTACAAATTGTCACCTGTCGCAATTGTCAATTTTTATGAAACAGGGCCCAGCTTTCAAGGGTGTTCTTTAGGCTTTTTTATACTATTTTGATTTTTCGATATACTCGCACTCAAGATTCTTTTGTTATACGGTAATATCAATAGGTATATCTTTTTTGGATAATCTTATAATTTTGAAATATACAGAATATAGTCAAAAAGTTTGCGTTGTCATGAGAAACAAATTATCTCTGGATGCTTTTTAAGATTTTGACCGTTGTGGTTTAATTTTGGAAGCTGGGTTGAACCTGAGACCTTATTAGTCCAGCTCATTAACCACTGCACCCACTAATCTGTATAGGAGGAATAAAACTAGAAAAATGAATCAGCGTACAAAGGACATGACAATCAAAATACAGACACTGTCAACTCGGTATGGCTTCTAAATATCTAAACTGATGATGAATCCACAAGTATTTACATGGTTCAAGTACAAACGAAATACCAATCTAGCTATTTCCCCACACGCAGTCCAGTCCCGAGGGGTCTTCTTTTGTTCCTTTTGAACGAGTTGATGGGAATTTTCAAAACTATCCCTTTTTACTATGAAAAATGTCGCATTTTTTATTCCACACTGTACCGAGAAGTTCCCCCCATTCTAATCACATATCGGACTACACCATTGCAAGTGACACCCAGTAGTCAGTTGAAGTCCCTTAACGACGACGACAACACAACCTCCAATTTGTTGGCCATACATCAGTTTATGTTTTCGCAACGACTTCTGTTTACACACTCACATAATACGCGCATGTTTTCATTCGTTTTTGTTTCCGTTTTTTGTTTTGCTAAGTGCATTTGGCGAATGACCCTCATTTCATCAGAGCACGGCCAAAGGAAACAATATCAATAGCACACCTGAACTAAAACATAATCGTATTCGAATACAGTCGACTGTGCCTGAAGTGTGCACAATTAATGGCAGCAGCTAATAAAATCGCGATCCTTAATCGATTACAGCACTTGTACGTGATGTTGACATGAAAATTACGCTGAAAACGTTAATCCGTTAAGCTCACCACCTCACCGGCTGAAAGAGGGTGCCACCTCCACCCACTTGCTCTCCTTCTCTGAGAAGAACCGCCACCATCCGTAGCCATCAGCAGCATAGTCGCCTTCATCGTCGTCGCCCTGATCCATGCACAATGAGTATGGCGGATGGTGGAACAGGGCGGTGCAGCTTGCAGCCCCTTGGCTGGTGCTATATAGTGCTCAATGCTCGTGCTTTGGTCTAAGTAGCAGTAGCAGCTAGCAGCGTGCTGTTGTCGTTCATGTGTGTGAAACAGAGAGGGACTGCAACGAGATTTTTGTTATTGGCGTGGTGTTTTGCTACACCCATTCTATACACAAGTCGTCGTCGTCGTCGTTGTCATCGTCCAGCGCAGGGCTTTTTGATTTCACCGCACGCACATCGTTCGCATTTGAACTCCTGTTAGCGCACGGAGTGCACGTCATATTGTCCGCGCGGTTCAAATCGTGAGTCTTGTACACCGGTCTTCGCGCGATTCTTCTATAGCAGTTGGGTATCAAATCTACTCAATCCTAGCAAACGTGAGCGATTATTGTTGTGATTTTTATGATTCGAATAGCATAGTAGCATAGCACAAGTGGGTGGTCAGTCTCATCAACGAAGAGTGTCAGCTTACTACTGATTGTGATTACGGAGGATTTACACCTGCACAACGATATACAGCTCAAGTCATGTGTATGTTTTTTTAAATAAGCTCCTTTAAAATTTTATTTTGTTTTTATTTTAACGGAAACGGTGATGCATGGTTTATGTGTTATATATTAATTTATTTTACCGGTGAATTTAAAATGTAATTTATGCTATGCCCACGGTGTGAATGGGAATGACTCAGGACAGGAGTGACATTTTTCACGGAAATAGTATGTATTTTTGTTGCCTCACTATACGAGTGTAGGTACATATAAGGCAACATTGTTGCAAAATGCGGCAGTGCAAGTAGTATAGTATAGGATAAGTTATACGCGGCATTCCAAATAATATCAATAATTGTCAACTGGTGGCGCGTATTGTGAGAAGTTCATTTGTGAACACAATGCCCACGTTTGCTTGTTATGCTAATCACATGGAAGTGTGGTACATACAATTCTTAGAAAATTGGCTCAAGTGGTGGTGGATGGTGGTCAGAAATTGAATCAATTGGAACACTGTCTTCTTATGACTTTTGGTGGGAAGTTCAATATACATTTATACATAAATGCCTATTTATTATATTGGACTCCGATTTTGAACATTTATGAAGAAATCTGACCAAGATTAATTAGTATTTAGTTAGTTACAAGCGTTACATTGTGCCATAAACTTGTCTTATGCAATTGTACAGAGATAATTTGTATAGTCTCCGCAGATGTATTTTGAAACCCCAAATTTTCAATGCTTTTTCTGACTTAGACGAGTCTATAACGTTACGGAAATTATCCTTTAGCACGCCAAGAGCTTTCGGATTGTTGGCATATGGCAAGCCCTTTTCTCAAACTCCAAATAAAGATTTTACACAGTGGGCCTTACCAATAATCATTTTTAGTCTTCAACTTAAATATTTTGACGGTCACAATGGATAATTTTGTATGGAAATTTTCGCTATTGTAACTTCCGTAAAAGTTAGCCTCGACACTAAAAATGATTATTAGTACCGCGGAGTGTCGCAAATCTTTGTAAAGTTAACGGCTGGAACTATACCAGAACCATTATTTGACGCGAACTGTTTGTAAGATAAAAAAATAAAATATTGTTGCGAACAGTGCGAAGTTCTTAACACGAGTTGGATAACTGTTTATAGTTATATAGATAGATAATTTATTTTTCGTATTGAAATTTACATTTGGTGGACCATCGCGCGTTAACATACAGAAATTTGATATTTAAATTATATCTTTCTACTGAAGAATTATTTTAAATTATTAGTATTATGATTATAGAAATATTTGGTAGGTACATTGTAGTGGATGAATAATAAACAATAAGTAACAATTTGATATCAGTTTTCAGTTTGCTAACCACGAAGTTTCACAAGAGGAATTTGTCTTGTTTCCTTTCTCACTACTACAAAATCACGCTCCCTTTTTTAATTTTGATAATTTTAATATATTAATATTTGTAAGCACACAGTCTTTTATGGATTGGATGGATGGGATATGTGGCCATATGCTATTTTGTTGAATTGAATAAGTTGTTTGAGTCGTCGTCGGGATAGATTGGTTGGTCGGCCATTTATGGTACAATTGATGTATTTTCCCTAGAAGTAGTAAAAAGTTTTGCCTTCTTCGGGTTATCGTTTACCGAATTGTAGCATATTTTGAACATGAGCCAGATCACCTGCCTAATTGAAACTTACACTAGCAGTAAAACAAACAAAGATAAGAATAAAGTATTAATTTTTTTTTTATTAAAAATCAGTTCTTTAGAACTGCATAAATTGCAATAGCTGTCACTAGTTATGTTTTATTATTCTTGCGACCGCAAGCTATGACGTTGTTCTGTGTGTTCTCACCTCAGCAATCACCATTCAGCCTTTAAAATCGCCACACAAGCCCTTGTGTGTAAGTCGCTGTCTGGGCATATCCCGGCCCGTACTCTTCCAGTAGTCGATTGGAGGAACCTCGATGGCTTGAGCTTAGCCAACCCTTCATTTTTTAAGCCAGCCAAAGTTGATCTGTTGTTAGGAAGTGACGTGTTAGCCGATGTTCTTTTGCCGGATTTGATAAAGGCCAGATGATGCTACAACGTTTTAAGCAATTGGAGGGACGTCTATTAAAAAACAAAGAGCTTAAAATGGATTATACTGCATGTATACAGGATTACTTACGTTTGGGTCACATGAGTAAAGTTAAAAACGAATACATTTTGGAGAGTATTCCTCATTACTTCCTGCCACATGCCATGCGGTTATAATTGCGGTTAACTTGGTATGTCCACCAAGTTAACGGTAGTTTTTGATGCTTCCTTCAAAACATCTGACGGAACTTCTCTTAATGATCATCTGATAGTAGGTCCGACTCTCCAAAATAATATAATCGATGTCATTCTCATTTGGAGGCTGTACAAATACACATTTACAGCCGATGTAGAAAAGATGTACCGCCAAATCTGGATAAATGACGAGATTCAATATATCAGATAATTCTTTGGCGAAGTGATCCAAGTGACATGCTTAAACATATCTACTCAAAACAGTCACTTTTGGTACGGCATCCGCTCCATATATACCTAGCTATCCGTAGGTACTGTGAATTGGCTGGCGGAAAACGATCGATCTTAATATCCCCGAGCTACCCAGATGTTTCAGGAGGAAATGTACGTAGACCATTTGTTATCCGGAGCTGAAAAAAAAAAAAATAAAAAAAAAAAAAAATAATAATCACTGAATATTACGTAGGTACCTATTAAAAGAGATCGCTTAGCGGTATTTGCCGAACCTCGGGTCCAGCTTTTTACACTGCACCCTTCTATACAAATTTTTGCTTTATTTTTAAAATTAGAAAAATTAAATAATGATTTTTGAGAGGACCCATACCATCTGCTCACGTCACAATCACAATATTAAATATATTTATTTTAATTATATACCTATATTTAATTACAAAATATCAGAGTATTAGCGACTCATTACTAACTTGGTTGGACACTTTCCAAAATGCAAATTTCAACCATATACCTACATATATCATTTCTTCATCAAGTATGATCGGTTATTGATTTATTAACATATTTACCTTGCAGTCAATCAATTTTGATAGCCAATGTCAGTTAGTCTACATATTTTCCATTGGACAGTAATTGTTTATGCAAAATAAAAATAATGTCATCGACAAGTGTGATTATGAGACAATTAGCTTAAAGTAACTATCGCGCTATAATAATACACGTCATGCCATTGTAAAAAAAAAGTCATAAGCGTATAAATATATTTATGGTAATATGGAGATGTATCATAAGAATAAAATGGATCCCTTGTCTTCTTCCGCGATGATACGAACTATGACTTGCTTTCAGACGTTTTGCACCAACAATTTCCCTATAATGCAACGTCAATAGGATACATTGTTTCAAATGCTATAATTGTGACACTGTTCGGCAGATTTTAGGACATTTTCAATTGTCGTCAAACAGATGAGAGCCAAACTGTTTCGTTGAACAGTGTATGTAATCGTATCTGTTCTTAACAAATTTATTTTAAAGCGTTGAATGGTCATAATAGTAAAAAGTTTATACAAATAGCAGGTCTATAAGAGAGATCTTGCTTCTCAACTATGTATATGTAGGAGCTGAATTGATACAGCCATTGACATATAATATATGGACTGTTAGTAGACGTCTTCTCGTTGGTTCTAACGTAACCACTAGCTCTCTTGGTTCGGAGCGGAATAAATTGAAAACTCACTTTGACATCTATTGTTAACAATGACGCACCAATTTGAATTTCAACCGTTTTACTTACCAAATTCACTAGTACCCAATAGCTGTCTCTAGCATTCTATGGGAAAATCAAAGATGGTTGTCGCATTGGATCCGTTTTGCAATGCCATCTACTGTAACCAGTGACCCAACAATTTGAATTTCAACAGTTTTTCCTGCGGTGGAATCGGCTAAGGTGATAGAGTTGATTGTCGCTTTTTTGATGTCGTTTTTGATTATCAACTCTTCTTTGCTCTGCTTAAAGCGATCACTAAAAAATTATTGATTATTGGCAGCACTTATACCCAATTTCACAGTGGCAGCTTAAGGCTGGGCGTAGCTAAGTGTAGGATTGAACATAAACTTCGCTTAAGTATTTTTCGTTTTCACAGTCCATATTTAAACTTGGTTTAGTTAAACCACTAATTGAGTGACATTGTGAACCATTTATCATGAATATACAAACCATTGCGAATGTGTGTGCCATCTAAAACTACGAGTGTGCGTGCCGATGTTGTTGCATTTGACATTTCTCTTGAGCAGCATTGCCAAACATAATTATATTGCTGCTTCTTTGGGTTTTCTCAGAGTATTTTGGGATAAATGATATCTTAATGCACTTGGCAATTATGTATTCTCTGGATTGATACTTAAGCCACGGAAGTCGGTGGCTTAGCTTAAGACACTATTTAAGTGAAGTTTATCATTCAACCTCCACTATGTTAACCAAATTTGTGCTAATCCTGAGTTTATCCTTGGATACTTAAGCTCGGGTATTAGAGTTTTAAACGTCACTTCCTTGCGGACGCTATTCCGAGCAGCTGATACAATTATATTCGAAGCGTAAAATACACAATTAATATTTATAAATATGCATTCTAACATCGGCTTTGGAAGTTCCAAGATATTTGCTTTATTTCTCAGGTTTCTACTTAATAGTTGGACATTTTTCTAATTATTTTCTTCATATTTTCCTTCCTGTTTCAGGTGTAGAAAAGTTTCACTGAAGTAAACATTGCACTTCAGGAATTTTCAAATTTCACTTGAAGTTTTTTTATACCCGGTACCACACTGTGGTGAGGGTATATTCACTTTGTCATTCCATTTGTAACGCCCATAAGGAGGCGTTGTAGGTATGACAAACTATATATATTATTGATCAGCATCACTTTCTTAGTCGATCTAGCGATGTCCGTCTGTCTGTCCGTCTGTCCGTCTGTCTGTCCGTCTGTCTGTCCGTCTGTCTGTCCGCACGATTACGGCCGTAATTTAAGAGCTATCGACTTGAAATTTGGTACGTAAGCTTTTATCCACCAGACTGAGGCTAAGTTCGAAGATGAGCAAGATCGGATGAAAACTACTACTACCTCCCATACAAAAGTATCAGATTTATATAGCTTTTTATGTTAAAAATTAAATTTAAATAGCTACAGTAAAGATAGCAAGTTTAAACTTTGCACGTATTGTTTTAATAATATTTAAAATTTTTTGACAAAAAAGGAGCTTGATCGAATGAAAACTACCCATACCTCCCATACAAATATATAATATAAAATACTAAAATATTTTTTTATTTTACAATAATAGGCGTATTTTTTGGAAATCTATAGCTAGTTCACTTTTACTTTTACATGCAAAACTGGTATACTCACTTTTGGTTTTGTTATACCCACTTTTGGTTTTACATGCAAAACGGTTATACTCACTTTTGATTTTGTTATACTCACTTCCCAAAAAATACGCCTAATATAGTACCGGGTATTTGAGCTTCGGCATAGTCGAAGATAATTGTCTTACTGGTTTTTAATTTATTTAATACATATATGTATGTATGTATATATATTTTTTTTTCACTAAGGTATTTAATTTATTTGGAGTTGACGCCGAGGTGCATACCCTTAAAAATGACACAGATGTATGAAAGCGACACCTAAATAGCTGTCACATGAAATTGATAGCAAAAAAGCGATTGTGAATTTGATAATCACCTTCCCTGGGCGTAAAGCGATGATTTTGATTGTCAACTATCAACTATCGCCTTAGCCAATTCTACCCCTGGTAAATCCACTAACGCTTAATAGTTGTCTCTAGCATTCTATGGTGAAATTCAAGATGGTGTGCAATTTTGTTTCACTTATTTTTCGATCCGAACCAAGAGCGCTGGTTTATGTTGGGGTCCGCAATTTGTATGAACTGACATTTCACTTGAAGTCCATTATGTGATATGTCAATGGATACAGCATTATCAGTTACACTCTCGTATGTTTATCTGACGTTTGCGCAGGTGGTGTAGTGAAAGAAACCTAAGGGTGCAATTTGTGTTTCTCGGAGGGCTGAACCAGAGACGCGCTCAGTAGTCCAGCAACGAACCACTTAACACATACACCATACCCATATGAGGGTAACAAAATATATGAGGCAGTAGAATGCATATTCTGTATATAGTAAAAAAGGCAATAAGTTCAATGAAAGCAAAAATAATATTTTTTTCCTTTTCCGAAACTAGATTAGTATAAATCTTGAGTGCTTTAAAAAAATGCATAAATTTGTTTACTTGCAATCAATTGTCAACCATTTAACGTACAATGCATGCCCAAATGTCAAAAGCTGTCATGTGTCAACAACTTAATGTCTGCGTTCCATTGACCACCAGGGGCCTGTACCACAAAACTACAAGTCTTGTACAACAGGCTAATTTTAACAATTATTAACAATAGTTTCTGTACCACAAAACTATACATGTCCATTTAACAATTAACAATTGTACAGGCATACCTTAACAATTGGGAAATACAAAATTTCCCCACTTTCTGTACCACAAAGCTACAAGTGTAGAAAAAGTTTTGCAAACGATTGTTATAAACTTACGAAAACTTAACATGTGAGTTGAAATTTGTTAAGTCGTTACAAGTCAGATTTTATGTTGTTTTAAGTAGAAATGTAAAGCATTTGTCTAGATAAAATATTAACTATATTAAACCAGTCATATTATAGCACAAATTTTGAAAGGAAATCTTTATTTCCACGAGTTAATCGAGAAAGGGGAAACATTTTTTGTTTCGATTCGGATGAAATTGATAAAAATGATAGAGTTTATAGATACATAGCTACATATCATATTCATATACTTCGAATACAAAATATCAAACTATTTTTGAAACTGGCGAAAATTTTTTGTTAAGACCTCCCCATTTCAAAACGTGTGGTTGAAAATTTTGTAAATTTATGTCATCAACAAACATTAACAACATATTTTATTTAATACGATTTCAGCTAAGACAATTTCCCTACGCATAGTCTATCCGTCACGGAAGCACTTGTACAAAGATATTGGATATTTGGAAATTTGGATATTTAACAAGTGAAGCGTTTTTCTTTTGTGGCACAGTAATTATAGTTACTTGTTAAATCGACATTACTAACAAGTGCCTGTAAAATTGTTAAATTGTAGTTTTGTGGTACAGGCCCCAGACATCAGCCAGATCAAGGAACGCCCTCTAGCGCTAGTGGCGATTTGTCGAATTCATTTATTATGCAGATAATCATATTAAACTTACCTGTATCTCATCTTCAGGATGACTTAGACAGACGGCTTAAATCACTTCATCCCATTGTGGATTTATATTGCAACATCATATAAGCTGCTGACTACAACATAGCCTTTGTGTCAAACCAGGAATGGTAATTGATTTTGATTACAAGAACATGCATGTTCACTTCACATTAGTTTAAGACCAATATCACGGCTAGATAGGATTAAGGGTGTCATATAATTAATTTAAACACATATATATATGTAACAGCAAAATAATAATGACAATAACATGGCGACGGATAATAATGGTAGATCCGCCTACGTGCTGGCACTAATCCAGCAAAGCTCCACCTTTTGTGGTCGTGGTTGATTTTGGAATTTATTAAAATGAAGGTCAGCTCTCTGATTGCCATGATATATTTATTTATGATTTTTCCTAATAAATCAATGGTTTTTCTATGCAATTTCGTCAATTGGATTGAGAAATATCTAAATTGTCAGAGCCTATCGATTGGGCAGTCTATCTCAGTGCAGGGCAGCAATTTTCATGTTCAAATGCATGTTGGACATGGCATTTAAATGGCATAACTCACTCAATAAATCACCTCCTCGGTCAGGAGTATGTGCTGTGCACTCTCCCCGTCTGTTACTACCCCACTCACCATAGCAAAGCGCACAAGATAATTTGCACGCAATAAATCATCAAATTAACAACTCACCGCGCGCACCAACTCAGCATAACTTTCAAATTGCTGCTGGGGTAGCAGGAGCTGCTGCTGCTGCTGCTGGCACAAGGTGGACGTTATTCCAAAGTAGGAGGCGAAGTTTGCATTTTCAAATAAAAAACGCGTTGAGAGTGGTCATGTACTTGAAGTTGTTCTATGATAGAATAATTATGAAAAGCTGTCCGGAGAGTGTGCGCTGTATGGTAGTGGATTATACTGAAGGAGGGGCGATGTAGTGATGAAGTCCTCTATTGACGACCGTTGTCCATTGCTAATGTGTGATAACCGATCGGTTATGAGTTTTTGAAAGCGGGACTCAGGTTTATTATTAATTACGGAATATTGTTATTATGGGTTTTAATTGACGTTATTAGTTTTAAAAATAGACTTCGCTACACGACGTTGTTGGATCGAAGGCAAAGTGGTGCTGGTGTGTGTTTAATCAATACATCATGGTATAATTAATTGAAAGGAGAGCAGTCCGGCGAACTTAATTAAATGCGACTAAACTGGAGATCAGAATTTAATTTCAAAACAAATTGTAATTGATTTGGAAGCGTATAAACTGATTGCACTAGATAAAGACGAAAGGAATTCCTTTAGATTTAGAGTAAGAGCACACCTCCAGTTTTTACTTTAATTGATACTCCTAATATGTCTTAGAACATTATTGTTGTAATCACCTGTAATGGTGATACTGGTGCTTTGATTATTTTTTCACAGGATTATACCTGTGAGTTCCAAAATAGTCTTGTCTTTCTTTCAACCTGATGTTACCACATTTTGTCGGCATTGTTTTTCGGGTAGGTCGTGAACATAATCGTCGACCCTGCTCACAGTAGCGCAGCACTGATTTTCGCAAATTTCAAACTTTATTTTGTCAATCTTGTTTCTACCAACCAGCGCAGCAAGTTCCATGAACTGTTTGTAATCCACTAGGAACATTTTTCTTACTTAAAAAAAATCACCTGTATTTGTATTTGTATAGCTACGTATTTATTTGAACAATGCCTAATTTGCATATAACTTAATTCTATTAACAAAAATATATGAAAAGGGATGTTTCATTTCGCAAAACAAAACTAAAAACAAAGACAAAAGTGGCTTCTTTTTAAGAGGGAGTAAATGCTGATGGTAGACTGGTTAAGTGCGAAGAATAGATACTTTATCAGCATTGAAGTTGAACTTCGTGACTAATATCTGATAAAGGAATCGGTCCATTTATGTACTAATCTTTTCTGTTTGACATCGACGTTTGTTTCAATGTTATGGTAATCGCTACTCCCACCTTGGCTATAAATTACATATTTCAATTAGTAAACAAAATCTGTATACCTTATAAAAATCATTCTCTTGTTCCTCTTCTAGATTACCCAAGCTTTCCCGGTTATCGGGTGAGTACCACACACAGAATGGACACCGATGATGTTGAATCAACTACAAGCAGTGCAATGTCAACTCTTGGAACATTGTTCTCATTCACAAGTCCGGCCGTGAAGAAACTTCTCGGCTGGAAGCAAGGTGATGAGGAGGAGAAGTGGGCGGAAAAAGCAGTAGACAGCCTTGTTAAAAAGCTGAAAAAGCGCAAAGGTGCAATAGAAGAACTGGAGCGGGCTCTTTCATGCCCCGGGCAGCCATCAAAATGTGTAACCATACCTAGATCGTTGGACGGACGTTTACAAGTAAAATGCGAGCATTGAATTCCCACTGAACTATAAATTTAATGTAAAGCCCGCTTTCTTTTTTAGGTGTCTCACAGAAAAGGTCTACCACATGTGATCTACTGCCGAGTCTGGCGCTGGCCAGATCTTCAAAGCCACCACGAGCTGAAACCTCTCGAAATATGCCAGTATCCATTTAGTGCTAAACAGAAAGAGGTCTGCATTAATCCCTATCACTACAAACGGGTCGAAAGTCCTGTTCTACCGCCGGTGTTAGTGCCGCGGCATTCTGAATTCGCTCCCGGCCACTCAATGCTGCAATTTAATCAGATGAGTGAGCCGACAATGCCTCACAATGTAAGTTACTCAACAGCGGGATTCAATTCCCACCTTAGTCCGAATAGCCCGCCAATGACATCGGTCGGCAGTCCCGGCTCGGTGAGCTCTAACCCGCAAAGCCCGTACGGCAGTCTAGCTGAAACACCACCACCGGCCTACAGTCCTTCGGAGGATGGCAACTCAAATAATCCAAATGACGGCGGACAAATGCTGGACGCCCAAATGAGTGATGTTGCTCAAGTTAGTTACTCAGAACCCGCATTTTGGGCTAGTATCGCGTATTACGAGCTCAATTGTCGTGTCGGCGAAGTATTCCATTGCAACAACAACTCGGTGGTTGTGGACGGCTTCACGAATCCCTCCAACAACTCTGATCGCTTCTGCCTGGGTCAGCTGAGCAACGTCAATCGCAATAGCACCATCGAAAACACCCGCCGCCACATAGGCAAAGGTGTCCATCTATACTATGTAACCGGAGAGGTTTACGCCGAATGTCTTTCCGACTCGGCCATATTCGTCCAATCGCGCAACTGCAACCACCACCATGGTTTCCATCCGAGTACGGTTTGTAAAATCCCTCCCGGTTGCTCCCTCAAGATCTTCAACAATCAGGAATTCGCTCAGCTTCTGTCGCAATCGGTGAATCATGGCTTCGAGGCCGTCTACGAGCTGACAAAGATGTGCACAATTCGAATGAGCTTTGTCAAAGGCTGGGGTGCCGAATACCATCGACAGGATGTCACCTCTACGCCATGCTGGATCGAAATCCATTTGCATGGACCGCTTCAGTGGCTGGACAAGGTTCTGACGCAAATGGGTTCACCGCATAACGCCATCAGTTCGGTGTCCTAAAGTGCACAGCCACCGAAAATGTCGAGACCCATTTGCATGGACCGCTTCAGTAGATGGACAAGGTTCGGACGCAATTGGGGTCACCGTATAACGCCATCAGTTCGGTGTCCCAAAGTGGACAGCCACCGATAATGTTAGATCAAAAACGAGGGTATAACTTTAATTTTCAGATAAAGATATCAATGTATCGTACTTTTTACTTTAATTCTACAGTTATTATAAATATTTTATTGTTTTCGTTTTCTTGTATTGGTTTTTCAAAATTATTTTTTTTTAAAGAATTTCGACGAATTGTTACGAAAGAGAAACCTAAAACTGCAAAACAAATTGAACTGATGTTAACATTTGATCTTATTTTTCGTTTTTTTTTTTATTAAATAATTTACTATAAATGTTATTTTTTTAGTTATAGCATCGCGGTGTGTTCTTATAGAGAAAAAAAAAAAAGATTTATGATTAAAAAAGAATTTGAATATGTTGCCATGTATCCTTTTATTATTTGAAATAATTTGATTTGTTTTTGTTTTTTTAATTTGGCAACGTTTTATCCACACACACACACACACACTCAAACAACACACAGCTAGTGATCTAGAATGTAAACATTCATCGATTATAAATAATCTGATCTTATATTTTTGTCTTATTTTGCTTAAGAAAAGGAAGAAAATATGACTATATTTCTTTACTACAATTTTTAACGTTAGTATCTTCTATATTCATTTCTTATATATTTTGCATATAAATGTCGTATGGATTAGGAATTCAATTCAACAAAACAATAGATTGTCTAGCTTAAGCGTATAGAATATAATATAGTGCCCAAAAAAAGAACATGTTTGCATAAAAAAAAAAAAACTTGAACGTAGAAAAAAAAAAACAACAACAAAATACTATTTTCTTTGTTTAATAAACTTTTTTTTTAAGTACTTTACAAGTTTTTATTTTCTTTTAGCTAAGTAAGTTGTTATTTATTTTGTGTTTTTAACACGCTAAAGCTAGGACTTTTTAAGAAGATTGTTACAGAATGGATGTTTATTGGCTATACCTTTTAGAGCAGCATCTAGCCGTACCTATGTCGTTCCCTCAGATCCTTCCATCTGATGGTCTACTACATCAAAATCGAAGTTCTTCGAACAAGAATTGATTTGATGGATCAGATGCCACGCAGATCATCAGCCTACCTGAAGTACAGAAAATGCTGAATGACGCAACAAGAGAAATAAAAAACTTTTAGATAAAAATTGGATTGAATTGGGTTTTACGAGCATCTTCAGAGCCACTACTGACCACTTTATTCAGGAGTACTTCCACCTTCTATCTTCCGTCGATGATGCGTTGAAGTTTATGTTTAGTTCACAGTCATTTGTACCACTGGCACTGGTGAAAAGCGAATATCATACGTTCCCACTTCATGTTCTCTGCTCTGGCTGCAATGATTTGTCGGGTTTATTTTATATCATTATTATTATTTTTGCATCGAATTTAAATAGTTTTTCCCTACAAATTAGGCTGGAATTCCGTACTACAAAAAACGCAGAATAATCCATTCGCACTTACATCAGCGGTGAACTCATTTAAAAACAAAAAACAATTTTTTGGGGGTCCGTTTAAGAAATTCAGATATTTTTAGATCAGGTGGTGACTTTAAAGCTATCCCAAGCATCACGAAGTGATTTCCTTCACCCTGGTTGCATGATTCTGTTTTAGGTATGACCATTGAGAAATGCACATGTATGTCTTTCTTATGTGTAACTTGAAGATCTGTTTTGAAAGCCGACTTTATCTTTTAGCCCACCGATATGGATATTAATATCGGTTAGATGGCATTGTTTTAAGCACAGTCACCAAATCATCACTAAACACTTCAAATAAGTTAGTCCATGGTTGCCACTCGACTGGAAAGTCAGGGAATGTCAGGGAAAGTCAGGGAACGCAATTTGGTCAGGGAATGTCAGGGAAAGTCAGGGAAATTTAGGAAGCAATCAGGGAAAATTTGTTTCATTTATTTTTAATTTTAACAAAATGTTGTTTAAAAAAATACCAGTTAAAAAAAGTAATTTAAAATGTTGGTAAATTTTGTGTCTGTGTACAAATAAAAGTGTTTTTCGGAACATTCGATGGCTAGTATTAGAACGAAAGGCCGAAAGTGAGAAATTAGATTTTGTCTTTTATTTATTTCGAAAGTGATACATGTTAATTCAAGTTCTATCCGAAAAGTGATTTCAAAATATTTGAATTTTAGAACGTAACTCTGATGAAGGCCCCTAAACTCTGGAAACACTTTTTTGCGTTCAGGTGGTTCGTTAAACTCGTCGATTCGATCGGAAAAAATTAAAAAAAAAAATACTGCGCACAGATTTGTTTCTTTTTTTAACTTTCAAAAATTGAATTCTCTTCATAATTATTATGATATGTCACAAAAGAAAAACTTTCTTATAAATTTAATATCACAAGGCGTTATTCAAACTGGAATTCTACAAATTAGTTTAGACATATTTGAAGTTGCAATCATGTGGCTTGAAACATTTCAACTAAATGTCAGCGGTGTACTTAGTGGATTATTCCTTGACTAGAATTTATTGTCGGTGACCCCTTTGTCTGCGTCAAAGCCAATAAAAAACCAGATCAACAACTTCGACCTAATGTGGGCCGCAGTGTTTCATTAGTTAGTGAGCTGAACTATTGAGCAAGGGTCTTAGGTTCAACCCTCCGCAAAACACAATTTAAATAAACAAATACACAGATAGTTGGTGCAACACGTCCATCGTCCATAGGCAACCTAGGCCTAGCTTCTCACAAACGTTCGTTTGTGTGAGTTTTTATTTTTCGGGACGAATGGACACAAGGTCTAAACTTAAGGTATTTTCTGCTGCACTAAATTTTTCAAACGCCTTAAAAACACCTGAAAGAACAGCTATCCTGAGTCAGCTTCTCAATTCAGCTATCGAATTTGGCATAAAATTTGTACTTTCCTTCTATTCTTCCCAAATGTGGCACATTCTCTATTTGAGTAGCTAATTCTCCTATCTCTCAAAATAGGTACTGCTCTTGCCATACAAAGTCACTATATTGTTATCCTACAAGTTTTTTTGAAGACTGAACAAAAAAAATTGCCCATCTGTGAAAGAGATGGGCTTCAATATAAGCGCTATGAAATTGGTCCACCTTTTAATGAACGGTGGACTGGTCGATTTGGCCCCAACACTTGGCCAACCAGATCTTCTGACCTAACACGGAATGGATTTTCTCTTCTGCGGTGCTATGAAAGAAAAAGTTTAGATTAGAGAAATATCGACTCTATTTTTGACCAGTTTTGTCTGACAAAAAATTGCTTCTACTACTTCTGTTGATCGTACGTAAAAAAGTTGCTTCACATAGTTTTTAGGAAATTTCTGAAGGATACAAATTTCATAAAAAAATAAAAATTTATAAAGTACACATTTTGAGAAAAAAACATTTAAAATAAAAAAATTAAACAAATTTTCATAACTTTGAGTTTAAGAAGCCATAACTTTTTTGTAGCTACACAGATACCCGAAGTGCTTCTTGTATTGCCTTTTCAAAATGTACAACATGTTTGTGCCTATAATAGTTTAGAAGTTATAGCGTTTTAAGTGGTAACACCTCCAAATTAGAGGTCACCTGCTTTGATGGACTATAACGGGAAATGGGGTGAGATACAATTTTTTGTTCGGCGAAACTTCAGGAAACTCCCCTTAAAGGATTATACCGCATAACTGAAACACTCTGTATAGATTCTAATATCCTTTATCTTATAAAAAAGATATTACATAACTGACAAATTTTTTTTTTTATAAATGTATAAATTTTGGTCAGGGAAAACTTAAAAATTGGTCAGGGAAAATCAGGGAAAGTCAGGGAAATTTATTTTGAAAAATAGTGGCAACCCTGTAGTCGCATCAAAACAATAAAAATATGTCCTAACATCCTTAGCACAATAGGATTTGCAGCTTCTGCTACAGTGCTAATAAAGCTGAAGTTCTATTCATAATTGGTTCATTCTTCGTTTAACTTTATCTTTTTTTCATGAAAGCGTAGTGGGCGGCATTGGTTGAGCTAAGGCCAGAAACCTAAACACGATTGCACGCACCGTTAGTGTAGTAGAGGCCCTACGAGCACCAATAAGGGGAAACACGACAGAAATAACATTTTACGATTACATATTTATAAGTTTCTCAATATTTTAGTTTAAAAATGTGCTTTGTTTATAACTGAATATAATTATCATTTTATAGTTTTGTTGACTTTTCATGCAGCTTGGGAGATCACAGACAAGTAACAGACTATATTGTTTCATAATACGATCCAATAGCTTCAACAGTGTTTTATTTGATAAACATGTATTTATAAAATATATTTTCTTAATTAAAACTTTAAAATTAAAAATCGTCTTTTAAAATAAAAGAAATTATTAAAATATAAATGTATTTATAACAGTCTTTATTTGCCTTATAGCAACAATGCCTACAATTTAAATGCATGCCTTAAAGTTTACTATAAGAGTAACTAGTTTGTTACTAAAACTTTTAAGATTGCCTTATAATATAGGAAACACTCTCAATTTTTGTGAGCGACATTTACTACTTTATATATTGTTTGCGCTTTTTACATAAATGTACAACAAATCGAAGTCTATTTAAAAGTTTTTTCTGGTAAAGAATCAATTCTAGAATATATTTACTACAATTTTAATAAAATGATAAATAATATGTACAAAGATAAATTTCAATAATATAAATCAAAATTGTTTGGAACTGTAAAATGTGTGTAAGTTTACAAACAATGTTTATGGGATAAGAATAAAAAAAAACGTTTCTTTTGTGATTGGTTCTGCATTTTATTTGTCAGAATTTAAAAAAAAATTAAAGCGCGATGTTTTTATAACACAGATTACATCTTAAGGACTTTTCCACTGCGCATTTCTCGCGAGCATCTGACTAACATCTTAAAGTACAACTGTGCTGAATTTCAATTCTCAATTCAGCCGTTCGGACTCGGAATAAAATTATAGTCCTATTAATAACGGCTGTGTTAAAGTTATCAAACGATCCCGTATTAATAAATATTAAACAGCGACGAGTTATCACTAACACATCAGTTAACTCGTAGTTCTATGGGTCAAGGCCCAAAGAAGCAATTAAAACACGTTATTTAATTGTACAAACTTTATTAATAATTATTCAAGTTACTGGTATTTATTTTAAATTATGCTCAATACTATTTACGCAGCCACAGCTCCAATTGTTGCCACCACCAAAGTACGACGTGCCGAGACCGAGTAAAAAAGATGAATGCTATTGCGTTTTTCTAGGAATGCCACAGATTACTTTTTACGAGGGCATTTTCCAATGATGCCACAGATTACTTTTAATGCAGGCATTTTCCAATGATGCCACAGATTACTTTTTGTCAACCTGGGTTCTGGTCGCGTTCAGTTTGTCGTTGTTATGTCGTCGCCACATCACTCCCCCGCCAGTTGAATTCTAAGGGTTGTATTCAACGATATCTACTTGGGCAATTAATCGCCCGACCCGTTCGCGTGACCCTTTCCTGTACCGTGTGGTTCGCTGTAATAGGTGTTTGGTCGTTTGCATTTGTATTTCTGGTTGCGGTACGTACCGGCTGTAAGAGCTCTGTCCTTTTGTCGTCTTCGAATTCGCCGAAACACGGTTTGAGGCGATCGATCCCGATTATCGTGTTTTTGCCATTTATTACTACTTGGAAAGTTTTTGCGTCGCGCTTTAGAACTTTAAAAGGGCCTTCGTAAGGACGCTGTAACGGTTTCCGGACCGAGTCAACTCTTACGAAAACGTGCGAACATTGTTTTAGCTCCCTAAAAATGAAAGGTTTGAAACTATTGTGTCGTGACGGTGCTGCTGGCCGAACGCTATTGAAATGACTAACCAATTCTTTGATAAATTCAGACTGAGGTGGGGCGGTATCGCTAGCTACGAGGAAATCCGAGGGTAAACGTATGTTTTGTCCGAGAACTAATTCCGCCGCGCTTGCGTTGAACTCTTCTCTATGAACCGATCTGAGTCCCATCAGAACATTAGGGAGCTTTCTCGTCCACTGTACATCGTTATGGCACTTCAGTGCTGCCTTGAGTGTGCGATGCCAACGTTCAAGGAAACCATTTGCCTTTGGGTTATACGCGGTGGTACGATGATGTTCTATCCCAAGTTTTTTGCATAGCTCGTGGTAGAGGCCCGATTCGAATTGGGACCCTTGATCGGACACTACGATAGAAGGAATACCGTAGCGTGAAAACCATTCTCTATATAAGGCATTGGCTACCGTTTCCGCGGATATGTCGTGAATTGGGATGGCTTCTGGCCAACGTGTATACCTGTCGATTACGGTTAACAGGTATCGATACCCTTCTGATGGTGCAAGAGGGCCTACCAAATCAATGTGGATCTCGTCGAAACGCCTAGCTACCGGCGGAAAATTTCCGAGCGGGCTCCTGACGTGCCTGGATATTTTTGATTTTTGGCAGTCTAAACAGGAACGGGCCCAAGTTCGACAGTCAGTGTTGATATTAGGCCACACTACCTTTTTGGTTACCATTTTGACCGAAGCTCGTACTCCTTGATGAGATAGACCGTGAATCTTTTCGAAAATTATTTTTCGAAATTCTTTTGGGACGTAAGGTCTTGTTGTCGTAGTTGAAACGTCACACACCAACGATTCCTTAGTACCTGGGATTTCAACCTTCTTAAGCTTCAGGGAAGTTTCTGACTCCAGGAGCTGTTTCAATTCCGAGTCTGTCGATTGTGCTCTGGCAACTGCTTGAAAGTCTATTTCCGATGGCAAGAATATTTCGTCCAAACGAGAGAGTGTGTCTGCCACCACATTTTCTTTACCCGGAATGTATTGGATGTCCGTAGAGAACTGTCCGATAAAGTCGAGGTGGCGAAGCTGACGAGGGGAGGCCTTTTCGGGTTTCTGCCGGAAGGCGAACGTTAAAGGCTTATGGTCGGTGAGAATTGTAAAAACCTGTCCTTCCAGAAGGTAGCGGAAGTGTTTAATGGCTAAGTAAATGGCTAACAGTTCCCTATCATAGGTACTGTATTTACATTGAGCGGCATTTAGCTTGGTTGAAAAAAATGAAAGAGGTTGCCAGGCTTTGTTCCTCCATTGTTGTAAAACTCCGCCGACCGCAAACTCGGATGCGTCCACGCAGAGAGAAAGCTTGGCACCAGGTGACTGAAATGCGAGCATAGTTGCCTCGCATAGTTCTTTTTTGCAACGCTGGAAAGCCGAAATTGACGTGTTTGTCCATTTGATAGATGAACTATCGTTCTTTCTCTTTTTGCCTTTCAGGTATATGGTCAAAGGGTGCTGAGCCTCTGCCGCTTTCGGTATAAAACGGCGATAGAAGTTAAGCATGCCGAGGAATCGCCTTAGCTCACAAACGTCTTTCGGCAGGTTGCAATTCGAAATGGCCTGCACTCTCTCAGGAGAAGGTTTAATTCCCTCTTTAGAAATTAAATGCCCTAAGAATATCACGCTGTCTTGGGCGAATCTGCACTTATCGACATTTATAACAAGACCGAACTTCTCTAGGCGTTCAAAAAGTATATGTAGGTGATGTAGGTGCTCTTTTCGGTCGTTCGAGGCCACCAGAATGTCGTCTATATACACGAAGCAAAATGATAGATCTCTAAGGATTGTGTGCATAAAGCGTTGGAATGTTTGTGCGGCATTTCTAAGTCCGAACGTCATTCTGGTGAACTCGAATAGACCGAATGGCGTGGCGATTGCTGTCTTGGGGATGTCGTTAGGATCTATTGGGATTTGGTGATATGCCCTAACCAGATCTATAGTTGAAAAAACTGTTGTTGCGTGCAACTGGTGTGCAAAATCTTGGATATGTGGAATGGGATAACTATCCGGTTGGGTTGCAGCATTAAGCTGGCGATAGTCCCCACAAGGTCTCCATTCACCGTTTTTTTTCTTAACAAGGTGTAAGGGTGTAGCCCATGGGCTGCTACTTGAACGACAGATGCCTTGACGTAATAGGAAGTCAAATTCATTTTTAGCGATTTGTAATTTTTCGGGCGAGAGACGGCGAGGCCTGTTGGAAATAGGTCGGGCATTACCTGTTATAATAGGGTGTGTTACGCCGTGTTGTACCGGACGTACGAAAACATTGGGACTAGACGCGATATTGAACTGTTTAATTAGATTACGGATTTCACCGTCGGTTGAACCGTGAGCGATCACGGAGAGTTTTGGTGTTGTACCGCGTTCTAGAAAACCCTGTGTGCGTAATGTGGTATGTGGATCAACAAGTCGACCATTCTTTATGTCGACCAATAAACCAAACGCCCGTAAGAAATCTGCACCCAAAATAGGTTTGCTTACATTGGCATAGATGAAAACCCAGGAAAACTTTCGCTGGAGGCCTAGATCCACTGGAATTCTTATACATCCATATGTGCGCACCGGTGAGCCGTTAGCTGCCACGAGTTGGCTGTTGCTGCAAAGCAATTTCTTTTTAGCTGCGCTAACCGGCAGGACCGAAACATCAGCGCCGGAATCTATTAGGTATTGAAATTTATTTATGCGGTCATGAACGAATAAGCGACAGTTGGGAGAAAGTGAGCCCGTGTCGTAAGTCGCCACCGACTGGGCTTTTAGTTTTCCGAAATGTGCCTGTTACTTGTCCTAAAACTGCAAGGGGGAGCGCAATTTCTGGCTGCGGATCCGAAACGCCGATGAAAGTAACAAAAACGGGAATTGTTACGTTCCCGGAAACCTGCCGTTCTAGAGCTATGAGACGACGAGGCTTGCCTGTTGTTTTGCTGTGAGCGATAGTTTATTTGGCGACGCAGTGCCGTTATTTCTCGTTCTAGATCCTGGCGAGTCCGGTTATTCGAAACCGTTGGGTCGTTGCTAGGTTCTAGTGCTGACTCGCAGTTCGAACTGTTGGTCGCGGCTATTTCGGGGAACGTTGGAAGAGCTCCTACAACCTTATCGGCAGTTTGCGCGAGCGTATCTAAATTTTCAGGTGAACACGATAATATGGCTTGAGCCGTAGCCGGGAGTCGCTTAACCCATAAGGTTCTCAATACTGTATCGGGAAGTAAACTACCTGACAATGCACGCATTTCCCGTAATAATTCGCTCGGCTTTCGATCGCCTAATACCGCTTCGTGAAGGAGTTTCTGCAACCGTGAATCTTCGGATTCCGTTAATCGCGACAAGACTATCCTCTTCAAGTTTTCGTATAACCCACTTGCGGGTGGGTTTAATATTATGTCCCGACATATGTTAATTGTGCGCGAGTCTGGCAAACCGAGGGTAGTAAAATATTTAGTGTTATCGGACCTAATCTGGGACACCGCGAATTGTCCCTCTAATACAGCAAACCACACGTCCGGATTTTCGGGCCAAAAAACTAAGTTTTTAAATGCTAATGCACTTACCTGCTGACTTGCGGACTCGGTGGCGCTTGCTGATTCGCTGGCGGGAGTTGAACAGGTGGGTGGTACGTTAGTTGTGTCCCGTTCTTGGTTTGTGGCAATATCTCGTTCGTTTTGCATGGTGGTGGTGGCGTTTTTGAAGACCGTCGCTTTACAATCTATCAATCCAAAAAAATTACGTTAGAAAAATGTATTATTTGCACAAAAGAATGTTTAAAATTTAACTGGCTTGAAGAGCCACATAAAACACAAAGAAAAACGACACAGAACAAACGAAACAGAAAAACGACACAGAAACACAAACGGGGCAGCTTATGTGAAATTCCCTCGATGTCTTCAACTTTCTTGTTTCAGCGTGTGTAATGTTGATCCGCTTGAATTTGTTCCGTTTAGCAACGGGATATGTCAACGGCGTGCTATTTGTAACGGGGCTGTTGAGCACGCTGTGTAAAGTTGATCCGCTTGAATTTTGTTCCGTTTGGCAACGGGATATGTCAGCGGCGTACTATTTGTAACGGGACGGATATTACCGTTTGCGACTTTCCTCTTAACTTTGTGGTAGCCTTGTGGATGGATGTTCAGCTACTTGCATTTGTGCGCAAATTTTAATGACAGGCGCTTAAAAATTTTGTTTGGTGGTGTGATGGCGTTGTTTGCTGTGGCGGAGCTGCGCTTGGCGTATCACGTCGGGGTCACCAGTTATGGGTCAAGGCCCAAAGAAGCAATTAAAACACGTTATTTAATTGTACAAACTTTATTAATAATTATTCAAGTTACTGGTATTTATTTTAAATTATGCTCAATACTATTTACGCAGCCACAGCTCCAATTGTTGCCACCACCAAAGTACGACGTGCCGAGACCGAGTAAAAAAGATGAATGCTATTGCGTTTTTCTAGGAATGCCACAGATTACTTTTTACGAGGGCATTTTCCAATGATGCCACAGATTACTTTTAATGCAGGCATTTTCCAATGATGCCACAGATTACTTTTTGTCAACCTGGGTTCTGGTCGCGTTCAGTTTGTCGTTGTTATGTCGTCGCCACAGTTCTTATTCACCCCTATTCACGTTGGCGTTTGTCGTATACGACTCATGTTTCGTGTCGGTGTAAAACGATGTTCAGATTTTTTATAACTTTTGTTAAAAATGTTATTTCCTTTTCCTTCTGTTCCTTTAGGTACTTTTAAATCTTACGAATTTTTCCTTAATGTTCCTTAACTTGAAAAATTCGTAGATAAAGGAGAGCGGCTTCGAGAGAGTCATCCTTATGCCCGTGGGCGTGTGTCGTATAAGACTCTTGTGTCGTGTTGTTGTATAAATGGTATTCCGATTTTTTTCCAACTTTTGTTAACGATTTTATTTCTTTTTCTATGGGTTCACTGTTATTTTAAATCGTTTGTCTCAACAAAGTTGCAAACACAGGCCCCTATTGTGAGTGTCGATAGTTGATCGTTGATCGAAAACTGTCTCTCGATAGACAACTTTGATTGTCGATTGGTCGTACGGTTCTGGACGACCAACCGAAAACGACATTAAAATGTACCTGTTTCGCCTGAGAAGACTTTTATGTGGAGGCCTGTGTCCATGCGTAGAAGAGCGCTCTTAAATCGGCACCATCATTTGAGTTGCCTAGAAATATGCAATACAAAATATATAAATAAAAGTCACGGGAAGGTGTGTATAGCCATGGTCTTTGTATAAATACCCTTCTTCACACCTACCCGCCTACCCCAAGTCATGCAGTGACCGAATGGTCCCCATTCATATTTTATTGTTTAAGGGATTGGAAAAATATAAATAAATTTGGAAAAATAGTTAGTTGCAAAATTACAAGTACAAATTACTACATGCCTTTTGAATTTTGGACTTAATTCTCTGCCACCAAAGGTATCACCATTACAGTCGAGAACGGCTAAGTGGAAAACGGATAAGTGGAAAAATCGCCTAAGTGGAACGCGTTTCAATACCCCAAGACATTTCACTCGATTTCTATACAAATTTGTTCGTATAAGTGCAAAACGGGTAAGTGAAAATTTCTTATAAGTGAACAATTTTCCGAACCACGGAATCAAGTTTTACACTGCTTTTAAAACGGATAAGTGCAAATGTAAAATATGTTTTTAACATTTTTACATACCTACAAATTGCATCTGACAACACTTATCGTTATCACACATCTATGTACCAACATAATATAATATGCATCAATGGCATATCGCTCTTCCGGTCCGACTGACATTAATTTCATTTTGGGAAAATTTCAGCTATAACTGCGGTGCATAAATTGAATTTGTGTAAGTGCTTCTTGAGTGAATTCTGACTTGAAATCGAGAAGATCATCCGAAGAGCATTCTTTGTGACAAGGGAATGGGTTCAGAAAAGATATTTTGATTCTGGAGGATCCATGACGCTTATTTTTGCCCAAATAAATCTTCCTCGTCGTCTGTGAATTTCGATTTTTCGTCGATATGATTATCCATATGAAGTTCTTATGCTTCCATCAGATCTCAGATTTTTCGACGAAGAATCGAAATCCACAGACGACGAGGAAGAAGAATAAGATGACGAAGATGATAGCAATCGCTCCCAAATTAAGTCCATGTTCATTATTTACGTTTTTGTTCTGAATAATTGCTTTTCAAGAGGCTTTTATAGTAATTGTGTTTTGAAAACAAATTCTGAATGACGCAAAACATAGCTGTTAAAGGTATGTGTAAATCTCGAAAATCGAGATCGGAAAAAAGTGATCCGGATCAAAAAAAAGATTGATTTTTTTCCCAATGGAACATAAAAAGTGATCTAGATAAAAAAAATTGATTTGTTTGTTCAAATGGAAAACCACATTAAATATTTAGAGTAGGTAACAGTTGAGCTTGAAATTATGCACCTTATTAAGTAAGCACGTACAAGTGCAAAAATTGTGCATTTACGGGTAAGTGCAAAAATGTGCACTTACGGATAAGTGCAAAGACCATATAAGTGCACACAAAGTTGAGGTCCGGACGTTGTGCACTTATCCGTTCTCGACTGTATTTGGTATTGCACATAGGTAAATACGATAATATTTGTCTTATTTCTTTATTTCTATTAACTTTTTACAGTGTTTAAACAAAAAAAAAAATATGACGTTCAAAAATGGAAATTGGATAATTCTCTATTTATCTGTGAATAATGGTGGATTTACATCACCACACCACGCAATTTTGCATGACTTCAGAGAGAGAGAGAGATCCATTTTTCCACTGTCAAGTTAATGATGTGTAAGAGTGAGACCGCAAGCCTAACTGTTGAATTTATGCCGCTTTTTTTATGGAGATTTGTGGTCTCACTTTTACAGATCATTAGCCTTAACTGCAGGAAACGGATTTCTCTCTCTCTCTGAAGTCATGCAAAATTGCGAGGCGTGGTAATGTAAATCCAGCATAATCCCTCGAAATTGCCTTCCGTTTATCTTTCCATCGGGGACTTTCATTATTTTTAGCTTTGCTAATTAGTTTTTTTTTCACAAAATGACTGTTGTGTTTACTGTCGTTTACAAAAAAGGCGTATTTTACTAATTTCATTTTATGTATGTCAAAGTGGTAGAAAGTTATAGTCAACGAAAAAAAAAAAAAAATAACATGATTAGGTATTTCACAAAAATGTAGCCACTACATAGGACTCATTGTGAATAGGTAGCTCAAAAACGTAATTTATAGTTCAGTGTACTGTCAAATTTTTGACTTCTCTCTTTGACATTTGTGTGACAGTTAAAAAAGTATTTTTTGCAGTCTGCCTACAAGTTAACGACATACAAAAATGACTTCGGCACTAGAAGTCCTGGAAAATCGCTTCGATAGGGAAGAACGCTACCTAAGTAATATATTTAATCCAGCTGCTGCTGGTTTAGCCGGTCTAGGCTTGGCCTGTTTTCTCAATTTCGCCTACAAGAAGCCAATTTGGTCAGGTAAGACCGATCAATCGATATGACGTAACAGTGCTCCTCTGCAGCTAACCTTTTGTTTTCAATATAATAATATTATTTTTGTAGAAATATTTAATTTGTTTTTTCTTGACAGGAATTCAGAAACATGTAATTTTGTCTCTAGTTGGTGTTAGCATTGGCGTTGTCGTCGACAAGAAACGAATTCAACACATGGCTGACCGCGATGCGGTACTTCGTCACTATATTCAACTGCATCCTGAAGATTTTCCTACCCCAGGTTAGTAGAACTAAGTTTGACCAAAAGCTTTCATTTCTTAATAATAATTCTCTCCATAGAACGCAAAAAGTATGCCGACGTTTTGGAACTGTGGTCACCAATCCGTTAACTTTAATTTAAATTAGTGTTTTTAGACCAAACTTGGTGCGGCCGTTCAGGTTGGCATAGATGCTATTGAATGTGTTAGCAATTATTCGATAAAGTTAATAAATAGGAGCGAAAATAAATCCTTGAATATTTTTAGGAGATTATGTTGAACGAACCAATTCGATAAATGGGTGCGTGAAGTGTGTTATTGTTCTTCATAAGGTACTGGTATACTCTCTGAGCCACAGTTCATCTCAATACAGTTGCTAAAGGTATACAAAAGCAAATAACAGGTAGACGCCTTCAAAAGTAAATACACATTGGTGAGATCAGGGCCTTAATCACGTAACTTTTCAGTCTCCACAAATTTAATAAAATCTGTCGATACCAGGTAAAAATCATCCGAAAAATAGGTTAATACTTTTTACTTTTGAAAACTATCGTCTATAGTGACCTGATGATGCTTGAATATTGTTGCCATATAATGGGACTAATAGCAGCTACAAGTAAATGCGGTGTTAACATCTATTTACAAGCATTTCGGAATACTGAAGTGTGATGTGTTGACTTTTCCGGAAGTAAACAGATATATAATTGGAGAATTTTCCTTTGGGAAAGGATACCATGATAGGGCTGATTGATTTATTTCTGTAAATCCATTGTAGCGCAGTCAAATTCTTTATCGGTTACAGGCAATTTTGTTCCATGTCCTTCATTACAGTATGCATATGAATATTAGTATGATACAAGGTCCAAGGCGAAAGCTGGAACGGGGTACAGAAACGCGTTGAACTAGAAATGCCGAGAAGAGTTTTGTTTTCTTCTGAGCTATTTTTAACTATAAGAACGGAGTTTAACCAATTTTGAATGCTTGAATTCATCGTACCTGCTGACAGGTTTTGGCATGTATTTATGGGAAATGTTCTACAGACAGCTAGGTACACTACACAGCACAAACCAGTAAGAACTCTCTGGTTTGTGCTACACAGTATACTATTGTACAATGTAGGCTAAATATCGGGCAATTAATTTAATTATTATTTTGAAGTTTCATCCCATTGACTTCAAAATCGGTTTGTGTACTCTCTATGAGAAATAAAGAAACCCATTTTCTCCGATTTTAGAAATTCAACCCTTAAAGTGGTAAAAAGGAGGGGGGGGGGGGGGGGTTAAAATTTGTATGGGAACATTTTTATTTTTCATCCGATCGACTTCAAATTCCTGTTGTGTACTCTATTATAATAAATAAAGATAATATTTGTTTTTCGATTTTGGAAATTTTGCTTGGGGCTTGAGTTATTGGCAAGACCCCTTTTAAGGGGGGCCTTTTCTTAACTCACGAACCGTTCGTCGTATCGATTTGAAACTTTTTAATGCGTCCAAACTTTATCGCTGTTGAATATTCTGATCGCTTCATCTAACTCCAGCGTACGTACTCCAAAGATATTCAAGCGGAATTCTGTAAGAATGGGGTTATACTGCTAGAAAGTGGTAAAAACCCTCACGATCTTTCCGGTTGCATATGTTGCACAGTATAGGAAGAACTGGGCAGTGTGGCATATAATTAAGGATTTCCTAACTAAGGAATATGTAGTGTCCCGCAGATAGTGGCTCCGTCTGCTGTAGTATGATCTGTGTTGAAATGCCAGCGCTTCACCAGAAAATATTGATCATATAATTTTTGAACTGTTTTCTCCAATAGGGCGTTAGACATATTTTTCAGAGATACTAATTGCTTCTTAAGTACTGTCTTAGGTAGGTTTCCTGCACGATATATAAATATAAAAAAGGCAACTAACTGACTGTGAAGGAATCTCTGTGTACAAATCCTGAGGACTGCGCGAGCGAAGCCGCGGGCAAAAGCTAGTCTAATAATCAACCCTATCGTGGAATCCGCCGGGGGGAATTATTCACGGAAAATAATATTTTGGTATCGTCAAAATCGCAAACTGAGCAGTTCCCCGTGTGGGTAATGTGAATGAGTTGCAATGTATCGTTAAAAACGTTCAAATCGAGTTTTTCCCGGACGGGAAACTGCTCAGTTTGCGATTTTGACGATACCAAAATATTATTTTCCGTGAATAATTCCCCCCGGCGGATTCCACGATAGGTGTGAATATAAACACATGCCCATCCAAATCCAAATAAATAAAATTATACGTACACCAATTAATTACCTATCCGCCTAAGTTTTTTTTTATTGATTCAGAAGGAACAAAATGGAATTAAGTAAAAGTGCAACATGTTTCTCCACCCAGCCTGTACATCGATGCAAAGCATAATGCATGGTGGGTTCACATTTTAACATCATTCTGTACATTTTAACTACATAGCCATATGAGGTACTACCTACCACAAGTGGATTTTGGAATCTATAAAGTTTGAAAAGAGAGCGTTACGGAATGCGCATATTCAAAAAATGTAAACACAAAAATAGCCGCCTAGGAGATAAGGCGCAATGCTTTATGATAGGAATAAGTGATAGACCGTTACTGTAGTTGTAGATTCCAACGCACAGATGAGAGGAACAAGACAAACCAAACCACAGAGTCAAGTTCCACATTTGAGAGAAACAATCACTCTATATCTATAACTTTGCTCCGCTCCGAATACTGTTTTTCAGTTCCATAACAGAGTATGTTAAAACCACTGAACTGGATAACAGCTGTGCTACCACAAAACTTGCATTTTATTCAAACTGCGCAAGCTACAAAATAACGTCGATACAATGCTAATGTAATGAACATTTTGTGATTGATGCAAACAGCGTTATGAATACATACTGAAACTGGAATATCTACTATACTATGCCCTCCATTAGGAATGGAGATTGTTTGTTATATGCTAAGCCGTTAAGTAAGGTACCAAACAAATTACTTTCTGAGAGCTTTCATTCCAAGGGTATGTCGTCAGTTCTTTCATTAGAAATTTATAAAATTTTCAGTTTTCTACCTTTTTATTCAGTAACCATAACGATGGTTGGGTCGACTTCAGAAGACAGAACTCCGACTATTGCGGAAACATTATCTTTATGGCTGTACCTATCTAGTACAAGACTAAAATGAATATGCGCCGAGCATTTTTAAGGAATAGGAACATTTTAATTTGATTTGATTGATTTGAATTATAAATTATATAGTAAGCAACAACAACATTTTATAGTAGGTGGGGTGATTTTTAATTTTTTTGAGGCCTTTTTTCATTAATAATTTGGGGCAAAATTTCATTTATTTTTGTGTAATTATGCCCCAAATTAAGATCGATTCTAAACTAGGGGTATCGTGAATAAATTCCGATGGAAATGTTTCCCTTGTCAGCAATGTAAATCAAATTGCTGAATGGGAAACATTCCCGGGGAAATATTATTGGCGAATGGGGGTGAATATTAAGGCCTTTTTAAGAAATATCACCCCAAAAAAATTAAAAATTGCCCCAAAAGAATGAAAAATGCCCCCAAACTCAATAAAACACGCGAAAAATATATTAAACTCGATTCTAAATATTGGGATCTTCTTAAAAAAGATCACCCCAAAAGAATGATATATCACCCCAAACATAATGAACCACGAATTACAACAAATATTCAAGAAAAAGTAAAAAACTGTTTGTATTTGTGCTTAAATTTTAGCTTTAGAAATTTTGAGAAAATAAAAGTTGAAAATTCGCGCGAATATTAAATTATTAAAAGTTATTTCAAAAACTGAGGTGTGCAGTAGAGGAAGACCTCGCCTTAGGTGGCGGGCACAAGTGGAAGAGAACTCAACCAACTTGGAGTGCGCAACTGGAGGCGGTTAGCCAAAGATCCGGTTAACTGGAGACGCGTGTTGGTTGAGGCCCAGGTCCACCCCGGACTGTAGCGCCATCTAAGTAAGTAAGTAATGAAAAGCTGACTTTAAGCTTTAGAAAATTTGAGAAAATAAATGTTAAAAATTCGCGCGAATTCAAAGTTATTTCAAAAACCGATCTGGATTTAAGCTTTAGGAAATTTGAGAAAATAAAAGTTCAAAATTCGCGCGAAACAAGATAAGAATTTGCGCGCACTTTCGTCAATAAGAGCCGGTGCACACTTGCGTTTTTTTCCCGCGCGGGTCCACATCGGGGCGAAACGCATTATTTTGGAGTTGAGGCCACTTAAATGTATTTTATAATATTTAATGCTTACTCCACAAACTTTATTCATTTCTTGAATTATTAATTCTTGACTTGAAACATTTTTGGTATTTACAGAAGACTACAATTTGCAGCAATTTAAGTGCAGAACTAACATACCTACATCTGCAAGCATCTCGGAGCGCTGATGAAGCGTTATAGGTTGGCATTGAAAAACAAAAAACAAGCCTTTCGGTAACCCTTTTACCAGTTTCATAGTAGGTAAGGTACTCCAAGCTCCAACTCCACTCCCACTGTATGTAAGCTTTTCTTTCCCCAACTCTTGCTCAACTGTAGTTAAACATCGCGGTTACTTTTGCTTTTAAAGGCACACGCGGACGCGAGTAGCATAGTACGTACGTAGGTAGTTTGTCGCTAAACCACTGTTCTCTTCTGCAATTTTACACCATGGTAGTATTGGTACCATGGATGCAATGCAACGATACAACAACATTTTCTCTTATTAGAACGGCGCATATTCCTCCAATGTATGTATTTTTTTTTTGTGGAACTCAAGTTTACAACTAAACTAACTCTATTTGCTCCCACAGAAATTCCTTGCTCAGTTGAGTTTCCGAAGTTGGATTAGAAAGGAGCAAGGAGTAGTGTATCGCGTTACCAGATACCCTGTGAAATGAAATAAATTAACAGTTACTTTATTGGAAATCTGTACATAATTAATCAACAAAATACAAATTATTCAAATTTCAAATATGTACTATTTATCTGTGCTAAGTGTATGTGTGTATGTTTAATTCTAAAAAAAATTTAATGAAAGCAAAATGTCTAGCGTGCGGTAAAATGTTATGAAATAAGAAAAATAAACCCAGTTTCTGTAATTATCTGCTATAATTAAATTTCCAAAAAAACATACACGTACGTAACAGTGTTGAGAGTGAGTGTGCGTGTTGTCGCGTAAAAACGAATTTCGTCCTTTTTGAATTAGAAAAGGATGTTTCACAAGTGTATTTGATTAGACATCAAAAAGTGTATGTTGTAACATCTGTTTGTGTTGAAATTAAATTTGCAAACTTAAAAAGGATACACTATGTGCCCTTTCTTTTTGTGAAAAGGCGAAAAGCATAACAAATACGAAATCACCTCCTAAAAAGAAACCAATAGGCAACAACAAAACAAATCAAGGATAACATTTTTCTTTGTCGTCAGTTCCCGCACACATTCCGTACCTACATTAGATTCGGAGACATTTCCAAAGAAATTCCTCGTCCTACTATATTCACGCAGCCACAGGGACAATTGGATTGATTTTCTTCAAGAGGAAGAAAGTGGGTTCTGCTGTGCTATAGGAGAGGGCGGATAGGCTGCTGCTACTGCTGTTGCCAGGATTCGATTATGGCAAAGGTAATTGATTTTTTTCTTTTGATTTTCTCGTTTATAGACTCTGGGAAGTGTACGTCCTTTTTTTTCTGTTTGTTGTGTCCTTTTGAGTGTGAACTGGACCGGAAGCTCGCTTATGTGATGATAGGACATCTGTTTTTCTTTTCCGCCTTGATGATAATTAGTTTGATGTTAAAGACCTATAAAGTGGGTGGGTCTGGGTAAGGAATTGATGAAGAGCGTTTTGAGGAAGGGATTCAAGGGACAGAACAGCATTCTTAATTAACATTAAAGATCCTGCCAACTACTTGCGACCAGAAAAAAGAGGGTGAATAATGGGGACAGTAAAGGAAAATCGTCCAAACTGGTCTATGAGTCATCTCGTAACTGAAAAAGTCCTTTTAGAAAATATTCAACTTTGCGCGGCTGCAAGGATGGGTGGGGTTATATTCTTTTCTTTTCTTTTTTTCATCCGTTTTTAAATACTGCGCTTCGGTGGAATTAAGACACAAGTGTCAAGAGTGAAGACAGTTGAAAATGCTGATACCATTCTACTGGGGTTCTTTTTAAATGAGCGTGGGTTTTATTCAATAAAATGTCCCTTGGGGCGGGAGCTTAATTTAATTTTCTTGGGAACTGGATTTTTTTTTTTCACATGTATGTGGACATTTTTCACAATTTGTGTTTAGACGTTTCGCTTTATGGCTTTATACCTATAACTGTTTAGGAGTTTTTTTTCGCATTTTGTATAGATTATGAAAACGAGTTCCTCGAAAATGGAGTGACCTCTAACCTTATTGTAGACTGTTATAAGTGTTCTCTCAATTTCAATTATTTAAGAAGGTTTAAAAATAGGTATCTACATAGTATCAAAAAAACAACAACAAAATCTGCCAAATTAATACATAAGTACCTAAGTAAAAATTTTGAGAAAAAAGCATTTTAAGTAAAAAAATGTAACAACTAATTTTCAAAATTTCGAGTTCAAGGAGCCATTAAGTACCTGTATTAGTTAAGAAGTTATAGCGTTGTAAGTGGTAACTTCTCCAAATTAGAGGTCATCTACTATGATGGGCTATAAAGCTAAGTACACACGATTGCCAGATCTTACAATATTGTCAGATCTGTCAATGCTCTGCCAATGACTGACAATAAGCTTACAATAGCCTACTACCTACTACTACTATACCTTACAATACAAAATTGTCCGTTCAGACGGTTGTAAGATTTTGTCCCAAAGTCTTATACAATGGTCTGACAATGACGTTTCTGACAACGTTGTCAGGTTGAAAATTGCGTGTTCACACTGTCGTAAGATATTAGAATATGAAAAATTGGTCGATCTGTTGTCGGACATTGTCAGATAAATTCAAAGTTTTGTGGGTTGTTTTTTGTAGTACGGATAATAGAACAAAATATTGTACTTGCGATATTTAAACTGCCTACGTGTTGGAAAGAAAAAAAATGGAGAGAAAAAAAAAATGACGATGGTCAGCAAACAGCAAAGCAACCTGGCAATTTAATTCTCAGATAGATGATTAACGGGAAATACGATGAAAATATACCCCCCTGCCATACAATTTTTTGTTCGGCAGATCTTCAGGAATCTTCCCTTAAAGGATTATATGTAGGTACTTCTTAACTGGGACACCCTGTTCCTGTATACCTAAACAAGAATAAGAAGGTAGGCAGTTGATGGGCTCTAAATTGATTTTAAAGTTTAAAATCATGCAATAAATAACATTAGGCCAAGGCCACGCACTGAGCGGCAAAAATCTGAGCGGCAAGTGGCCATTTATTAAGTGGCAATTCCAATAGAAGATATTTTTTGTATAGGAGGTATAAGATATAGAATGTTTTTTTTGTATGGGTGGAGCCACGCCCCTTTGTCGGGTTTTGACCAAACATAATAAAATAGCCTTCGTGCCAAAAACAAAGATTTTCTTAAAATTTGAGCTCAATCGGTTTTGTTTTTGAGATATATGTACCATGTTTTTTGTATGGGAGGTGCCACGCCCCTTTGTCCAATTTTGTGTACATACAAACCTGCTACAAAAAAAGAATCATAAAATTTGGTGTTGCCAAACTCGAGATATAAACGTTCAAACATAAATGATGATTTCTTGTCGCTCAGGCTCAGAAACGTCGCTTGCCGCTCAGCGACCGCGTGGCCACACCCACGACCAGCGATGCCACTTCTGAAAAATTTTCTGGAGTAGAATTGCCTAAAAAAGTGGAGTAGATGGGAAAAAACGGGAGTAGATTTTCAGAAAGCATCAATGTGCATACCTTTTTCAAGGTAGAACGCCGAAATGTTTGCATTTTGCGAGTGTAATGATAGGACATGACCAAGTCCCCAAACTATTCTAAACTATAACTAAAACTAATTTCATACATGGTCAGGTTAGGTCCCGTCTTCTGATACCATATGTGATGAAAAATCTAGAAAAATCGTTTGAGAATACGTCAAGCATTGTTGTATGCTTGCCCATAAGACAGTGCCCCGTAATGACACCTATTGTGGCGCTGATATGCCTTCTGTTAAGACCGAGCAATATTATATCTTATACATACCTGCTTTTAGCAGTCGTAGTTCGGAAATTTATTGTAGGGTGAAAACTGCAAGTCCTCGTAAGACGTAAGGTACTCTTGGTTTAACATTAAGAGCCCAAAATATATGTCTATTCTATATTGGATCTACCAATGTTTTAAATTTTGTCGAAGCTCCGAGTTCTTATTTATCTGATCATTATGCTTTCTACCTACAAAGTCGCCATACATAGTTTTACCTGGGGCTACCAGTTCCATATACCATAAAGTGGCTACATAAAGTGGCTTCATACCAGTTACTTGTCATTAATGGCCTAAAAACCATTTTAGAAAATTGTGAAATATTTTTTATGAAACAAAATAAAGAAATGAATTACAAATTTGAAATTGGAGTAGAAAATGGAAAATTAGAAATAAGTGGAGTAGGGAGTAGATTTCTGAAATTTGTGAAAAAGTGAAGTAGATCTACTCCAATTGGAGTAAAGTGTCATCGCTGCCCACGGCCATACAATTTCATATGTTTGAACTATTTTTTGCCACTTTGCCGCTCAGTGCGTGGCCTTGGCCTTATAGTACAGCATGTACACCTATAAACTCATAAAATTGATTATTTTTGTGTAGGAAAAAGAATATTGATGGCATCTTGTTGTTTCGACGTTATTGTAACAGAAAAATATGCTATTGACTTGCCTAGACGTAAAATCCAAAGCAAATCATTTTTAAAGTAATCACGTCACGTACCTACATCATATTTCTTAATAAGACTATTGTGGTGAACATGCAAAATATACATTCTTAAATTATAAAAATAATCCACAAAAAATAAATGCAGTTTTAACTTTTCGCCAACAAAGACACAACTTTTTGTAAAAGTTTTGACATCTCTGACCACAAACCCCTTGTCATTTCAACAAATTATTAAAATGTTTTCTGCAGCACAAAGTCCTTAAAGAATAATGAAACTTTTTAAAAAGCTATGCGCCCGATAAAGAGATGAAAACGCATTTCATGCATTGTATATTGTATGATTCCATGTGGTGTACGTCTCCCCTTCGAAATGTCGAAAGTACCAGAAAATCCTTTATTATTCCTCTGCTGGTGGAGATAGTTTGTTGTACTCTAAATTGCAATTCCTTTATCCATAAATCATTTATTTATTTCTGCTTTTCCCTCGAGGAGGGACGAAAAAAGATAACTGCATATTGCACACTACGCCACAGTCCACACATCCCAGTGCCTTGTTCCAATATAGTGGACATCAGGCGCAACCAAACCCATTTCGTGTCTTATGCAATCGTGTATCGGTCATTAGTGGTGATATACTATTACAGTGGGACCAGACCAGCCTTAATGGAGTGTGATAGTATTTCCGAACAAAATAAACCAATACCAATGGCACAGTGTGTGACATTGTATATTATGTATGTAATAACTGGAAATTCCACACATTTGGTTTCATTTGGTAGTTGCCAAGGTAAATTGTTATAAAAAACAAATAAATTAATCGACACACATGACGCACTATACCGTATACGCATGTTAATATGTCACATTTTTAATTTACTATGATTAAAAAAAAACAGACGAGTATAAACACTGCCGCAAAAGTGAAACGGCTGAATTGAGAAGATTCTTCAGGACAGTTATATACCCTCGGATGACAGACGTTCGCGAGAGGTGGCGCAGTGGAAAAATCCTTAATGCATTTTTTGTTTCAAATCGTGCAATCGATTTTTGAACAACTTCGGCTTAATCGATCTCGATTTGGGGAGCTATTTCTTTGCTGGCTACTAAAGTTTTGCTGCCGGTTATGAAGCTAAGAATGTTAGCGGCGCTGGTATCACCTAGATCACTGAGATCATTGAGAAAATAGTTTCCATAGTGGGCCTTTCTTAGATTGGCCAGGGCAGGACAACTGCAAAGAAAGTGAGTGACGGATTCGTCCTCCTCCTCATCTCTGCAGCTTCTGCAGAAGTCATTGTATAGCTTATACTATCCACGCCAGAGGAGCCTCGCCTTGCTAGTTCGTCTGCTGCACAGTTCCCTGGGATGTCACAGTGACCGGGAACCCACTGTACTGTCCAGCTGTCTCGTTAAGAAATATGCGGCAATCTTCCACCGCCTTAGATCTTATTTCGCTGGATATTAGGCATTTGATTGCAGCTTGGCTATCAATGAATATGACGATATCCCTTTGAGATACCGAATTAATCGACAGCCACGCTGTAGCTTGACGAATAGCAATAATTTCGACAGAAGGAGAGGCCCAGATTCAATTCTTCTGAAAAGACTCCGGCACCCACTCCCTCCCTCATCTGTGAATATAGACAGTGATTTGTGTAGGACCTTTTGTGAATTCCATTGGTTTCTGTCCAGTATTTCATGGGTGCGGCGTTTTTCGAAGTTGATATTCGTAGGCAGATAATAATTGGTAGTCGTGGGCAGGGGGATCGTCTGTAGAAGGATGCTGGCGTGCCCCAGACGGTTGTCCTCTCCAGTGTTTCCCTTCTGTTGTATCGCTGAAGTTGGAAGGGAAAATTGATGGTGGAGTATAAATATCAATTCCGAATATGTTTGATTTTATTTGCTAAAGGAAAAATCATATTAATTATACACGTACATACATATATACATACCTACTTCATTACTTCAAACTTACAATCCTAACCACTTTCCCTTTCTTAAAGCCAACCCTCGTGCGGCGATTACAATCCTGGCCTTCTAATTAAGAAATATAATTGCATATTGAACGCGAATAAGAATAATGTAATATAAAAGAGCAAACCTTTTCCTTGTATCGAATAAATCCAAAAAGTTAAATGCGATCCACCCGGCCGGCAACGTGCACAAAATGACGTTTTACAAACTACGTGAATTAACAAAAAAGCATCGCGGAAAAGAGATAACACTGCACTGAGCAACTTATAATGACGAGTTCAGGCACATAATCACCGCACGAGTTCAGGTGGGATTACACCCCCTTAAATACTATAAATTAAATTGAATTCAATTCAATTAGATTAAATTGGAAAATTATAATAAATAGAGAAATAAAATAGATGACCCGAAACGGCTCGACAACACCTTCCCTTAATCTGATAGCCACGTTTGTGGCGTATTCTTTACTGACGATATCTAGTGGCGGTAAGTTAATAATGGTTAGCAGAGCGGCGGTTGGAGATGTCCTTAGTGCGCCCGTGATACACAGGCATGCCAAGCTCTGAGTCTTCTCTAAGACTTTTAGATTAAAACTTTTGACCAAGGCCGCCCACCACACAACGAATTATAGAATTATCGGTCTTACGACCACAGTATAAAGCCAATGCACTATATTGGGTTGAAGGCCCTATCTACAGCCGACAGCCTTTTTGCAGGAGTATAGGAGTATAGAGCCACTAGGGATTTCCTAGCGCGTTCGGCAATATTTTATATTCGTACTTAGCCTTCATGACAATGCAATACGTGTTATGATAATTTCAACCTTCGATTTTTAAATCATGATTTTGCATGGGTGCTGTCTACCTTAACCTCGTGGGACTTCCGAAACTGCTGAGGAGTTTCCGTAATGATACCAACGAAAAAAAGGTATCAACTATTATTATTGTTTTATTTAAAATTATAATCTTTTCACTCTTAATTAAATATGCTATACGTAATATGATACATTTTTTAACATTGGGTTGCAATGGAGTAGTAGATTGGATAGGATAGAGTGTTTGCTTGTGACCTGAGCCCCATTTTGAGCCCCATGGGGAAGAACAATATACTTTTAGACACTCACCATAAACATAGGCAAATAATCCGGGTTTCGGGGAGAGTACGATAACTACGGCGCCAAAAATTGATAACGGTATTTTGTAAAGGAGTTAAATACAAGCACTTTTTACTATGGGAGGGGGGTCTATCTTACTCCGTTTAGGCGGGAGGGGTAATTTAAAGAAAATGATACTTTAAATAGAAGAAAAAAAAAAATTAAAAAAAATGGCAACACTTATAATAAAAGACTATAACATTTTAGAAAGCCCAGAATCTGTTCTTTCATATTATTTTTAAATCAAAATATTCCCTTAAATAGTTTTTGAAAAAAACAATTTCAAACTTGAAATTTTAGGACAAAAATTGGAGTGAGTAAAATAATTTTGGCGATGAAAACTAATGACGGATTTATGTAGATGAGTTAAATACAAACATTTTTTACTATGGGAGGGGGGTCTATCTCGCTCTGGTTAGGCGGGAGGGTTAATTAAAAAAAAATTATAAATAAAATTAAAATAAAATACCTATTAAAAAACAATGGCAACACTTACCACAAAGAACTATAGTATTTTTCAAAGCTAGGAATCCCCGTTCTAAATTGTCTAAAATGCAAATCAGCAAAATTTTGTCTACCAATGTGAAATTTCTGGCCAGAGACTGTATCTGAAGAATGTTGTTGATATTGGGTAAACTAATATGTATAATTAAAAGAAAGTTTGCATATACTCAGTCTTGCACCCATCCCAAAATACAACAGTGACCTTAAGCAGGGGGGTTGCAGGGGGGCAGCATGCCCTCCCATACGCATTTCAAGGCTCAAGGGTAGCAATTTGTACTCTAAGCGGAGCGACATATAAAAGTAATTTTCAATTTTCTCAAAAATTAGAAGACATTAATCAATCTAGTTTTGAGGGTTCGATTAAGAATTGATTTAGGCTATTTATAACTACAAACAAATTAAGTATCTATTTGCTCAATATTGAAAAAATCAGCATAAAACTATTATTTTTTTTAATTTTTTTCCTTAAATTTCAAGTTTGAAAGTATTTTTTTTTCAAAAACTATTAACAGCTATAACTTGATTTAAAAATAATATCAAAGAACAGATTCCTGGCTTACATAAATTAAATTCATAAAGTCCTTTATTGTAAGTGTTGCCATTGTTTCTAATTTTTTTTTTTCATTTTAAGTATTATTTTTTTAAATTTTGAATACTGTTCTTCAGTTTTATATCTGTGTAGCGATTTTAAATTACTTAGATTACAACGCTTGCAAAATAAGGCGATGAGATCAATATTGAAATGTAGGTAATAGATTCACCTCAATCGATTTAATGTTAGGTATGTTAAGATGGCTGAGTGTAAAACAGAAAATTCTTGTTAATGTCTTGTGTTTTGTGTTTAAAATTAAAAATGATCTCCTACCTAATTATTTAAAAAAGCACTTGATTTATGTTTGTGATGCACAGCCATATGAATTAAGAAATCGCGATGATTTTCGTTTGCCTAACTATCTTGCAAATTCTACTCAAAACAGTATTGTATATAAAGGTTGTCAATTGTTTAATTCCCTTCCCCGTGAAATAAAAGCGGAAACAAATTTTGTAATATTTAAAAGAAAATCTGTTAAATTTATTCAATGTAATTTTCCCTATAGTAATTAACGTCATTATATTAAGTACAAGAATTAGTTACATTACACATTTATAAATTGAAATTCTAAATAGCAGAAGAACTGCTAAATTAATAAACTAAACTAAACTAAATTTTTTTAAATTGCCCCTCCCGCCTAAAAGAAGCCCGATAGACCCCCCCCCCCCTTCCATAGTTATCGTACTCGTGCCCGGGTTTCCTCTCTAGCCTACATCATGGATTTACAAAACAGACCTATGTATGTATGTTTATCTGCTTTATAACGAGAAAAGATCAACTAAATGCGCGTAGCCATACCTAATCCCTTTTTCGTTTCGAAGTGGTTTACCGATTTACTCCTGGTAATGACAAATTTAAAGTTACTATAGTATTTTTTTTTTGCAAGAATATTTCTTTAAATTAAGGAAATCACCATCCCAATTCATTAAGAAGGGAACAATAATTCCATCGCATTTCCCCTTCCCCAGTGCCTATATCCGAGCGAATCCCAGGCAACTTCACTTTTATGATATGTACCTATACTACCATTTCTCGACAGCTCATGAAATGCTCATCAAATGCTTTGCCGGCAGGAATCCACTTTTTCAGTCGAAATAATTTGCATTTTAATCCTTCGGCACGTCAATCACATACTCATACACTATGATATGGTTTACCAGCATTGAAATTCAATCCATTGCCCGTTCCACGGATGGGTAGAAAAAATATCGAGAAACAATACTGAATAAGGGTCAAATGGCATGCAAATGAGCTTTCCGAACAGGGAATTGCTCTATCTGGCCCGTTTCCTTCATATCAATCGATTCGTGCTTGTGCAAATTGATACTCCTTGTAGGAGGTATGGTCTATTGTAAATAAGGAGGACACCGACGAATAGATTCATTGCCCATATATGCGATTGAGGTTGTATAATGGAATTGATGGACGGGGAGGAGGTCAGCCTCAGCCATTAGACATGGACATCCTTCGAGTTGTCAATCGATTGTTGCCGCACTCTTAAGTATTATTCTGAGAAGTCAGTATGCTTGCCTGTTCTATGCATGGGTCTTGCAATTAACAAAATTGCAGATTTCAAATTCTGGTAATGTCGACAATTCTTAGGACTCTACGTCGCTTTGTACATACATATTTACGTTCCATATGATAACATCCACAACGTCGCCGGCTGTCCGTCGTTAGAAATTAATGGACTTGAAGGACTAACTCCTCCAGATATAGGTACAACATTTGGATATTTGCCACGCACGCAGTACAATTTTATTTAATAGCTTTGTTAAAGGCACGCCATGAATATTTCATTGCCAATGTCTAATAGCATGACATTAAGTTAGAGTTGGATTTATTTTTGCTTCCCGTGGTGTAGAGTACGTTAGGTACTGTTGTTTTGGTAGGCAAAAGTCCTCAATCGCGTGGCAAACAGAGGTACCTACAGGGATCTCTGGGAAATAGGCTCATAATTGTTGAAATAATTTTAGGAAATTCCGTTTTTAATCGTTTGCGATAAAGTGTTCGTCGGCAATAAATGTTTCAACGTGTGATGTGAATGACCTACGAGGTCGAAATTGGAATTTGCAAGGGATATGCTTTTTTTTTTTAATTTCTACAGGCCGAATGTCGGGTACGAAATTTCGTGTTATGAATTAAATTCCCTTAGATGCCGCGCATTTGTATTAGGGAAATTGTACGAGGTCTCTGAGAGAGCATGGCGTTTGAGTGAGTAGTTTGAGAATTCGTGACACTTGAATGTATTCAGCCATTGAATACATAGTTTAATATAGTGTCACTGTGAAGGTGTAAGTAAAACTGAGGCGTCATTTCTACGAGCAACACGCACATTCGCCGGCAATCTCTTAACACAGGAATGGGTAGGTTAGGTACCTATTGAAATAGTAATTTTAGCCAGCATAATTTATTTAGAGTTTTTGACAGGAGTATATTTATTATATACACTCGAGAAGAACGAACATTGGTCAAACACAAACATTCCACACGAGAGTTCAACTGACGTGACAAATGACAACCTGCCAATAGCCTTGAGCAATTATTGTATTTTCTGTATATTGCTGCCGTTCCTATAATATTTTTACCTACTACTTTTAGATGGCGCTATAGTCCTGGGACACACATGCCACATGGCGCGGTTTAGATGGTCTCCTTTCTTGTGGATCGGGGCATCGGGCAAACGATACTGAGGTTCCATGCATCAGGCATCTTCTGACCAAATTTTGAAGACGAGTTGATTTATGCTCTCCATCAGGTCATCCCTTGCTGCTCTAAAAAGCTCGGCCGTTAAACCGTCCTCACTTCATTTAGGTCAATTGGACGGAAGTCTTGGCTTTCTTTCGTCCAGGTTAATTGGTTCATTCTGCCTAACAGAGGAATTTGGGTCGTTTTCGTCGTTTAGCAGACTGCAGAAATGTTTTTTCCAAGTCCTCAGCACCGACTGTGACTCTACTACAAGAATTCCTTGTTCATAATATTTTGCTGTTATTTAAAAAAAAAATTAAAATAATAACAAAAACAAGTAAAAGTAAAAGGCCGATGCTTTCATACCCTCCACTGTATGTACTGTACACTAGGTCTGTTTTTTTCCACATCTATCTCAGTGAAGTAAAGTAAAGTAGGATTTTTAACACGCAATTACAACAACTATATAGAGTCTCGAATGTGTCAAACAGTTCGTAGTTGTTGTAATTGCGTGTTAAAAATCCTACTTTACTTTACTTCACTGAGATAGGTGTGAATAAAAAACAGACCTACTGTACAGGTACACGAATGTGTCTATTATTGGTTTTGAATGGGAGGTACCAGAACTACTTGACCGACATAGACAATTTTTAATACCTGGCGACGATAAAAAGAAGTCCTCTCACAAATTTTCATTCGCTTAGACCAATTCGTTTGGACGCTATCGTGCTTTCAACAGACAGACAGACAGACGGACATACCTAAATCGATTCAGAATGTGGTCCTGATTCAGAATATACATACATACTTTATAGCATGGGTGGGCAAACTTTTTCAGGTGACGGACTACTTTTACCTTTTCCAAAACTTCGCGGTCCACTTGGCAATTTTGGTGACAATACTTTATTCAAATCGTTTTTTTTTTTATTTTTTTTTTTAGTAAAGAAATTTGTTTTTATCATCACCTTAAATCAAAAAAAAAGAGCCAACTATTGTACAAGTAGACTCCGCATGGACCAGAAATTGGCTGCATAATGAATTCTCTACTTAACTTATGGTCATAGCTAAAATTTATTGGTCATCTTGACCTATTCTTTACCAACCATAAAATTTAAAATAATATTTAATATTGGAACGCTTTATATCTACTTAAAGTTCACCTCAATAAGTGTATTTTTTTTTTTGTGAACCTCTACTGCCGAGTTCTTGTGGTGCTTTGTGTCCTTGTAAATGATTTGGGACTAGAGCCAATGTCATTCTCTCGTCGGATAAAGTTGTGAGTGTATATTGTGTGTATACTTTTCGCAGCACTCGGTCTTAGGTTGGGTACCCCTTTATTTTTTTTTTTGCCGTCCTAAAGGCGGTGTGACGTGTGAGAGCATTTTCGCCAGTGGCATGTATCTATTTCGAAATATTTTTCAGTCACGTATTTGCGAATATATGAACTCTGCCGTTCGAATTTCAAATAGTTTAAAAATCTCTCCTTAACCTTGTGCGCAGTGCATACACATTTAAGTGGATCGCATGAAAATATTGTCGTTAAGGGATAATTCGGTGTGACTAAATTACTTCGCTTCCATTTTGGTTACGAAATGGAAGGCAACATTAAGTGGGCATTAGTATGAACTAACAAGTGCTAAGTGCTGCACTCCATTACCTATCTACCAACCATGTCGCTAATATAATGCATAACCTTGGTCCTGTTTACTTTAAGACCCCATTACAAGGCCGTACATTAATTTCGAGCGCCTCCCATCATTGCTGGCTCTTACACGTTGGAAATCTTTGACAGCAGAATAAAAACATGTATCTTGTGGCATAATTAAATCCTTTTCTGTTCTTTTAATTAATCCTTAACAACACGATGTTTTTTTTTACCATAAAAACGAGCGAACGACGTATTTTTGTCATCAACGTTGCCACCGTGCGTCTGTATGTCGGATTTCCTTCCATCATCAATTCCTGATCCTTGCACAAGAATTTTTGTATTTTCCTCTCCGCCATAAAGTCCAGTACTTTTATTTACTATGTTTATTACTCAGCGTATCCCTGTTTCTAATACACACCTTATCATGTTGGCCTTTCTGTCAGGAGAAAACTTGTCGAATCTAATTAAAATGCTATCCCAACCTCGGCGCAATATTCTGTTTTTATTATCGTGCTGCAATAAAAGATTCACGACTCCAGTGTCACACGCACAGGATATTGGCAGTGTTGAGGTGGTAATTTGCGTCGGGATTTTAAAGTGATATCTATACGATGATGAGCGTCTAGGGAGAGTCCCTCTAATTGAGTCTAAGCTTTGAGATGAGGGCGTAATTTGTATAATACCTACCGGCCAAAGGGAAGGGGACTTAAGAGCTCACCTTTAAAAGATGAGCTTCAAGAGATTAACTACTCGTCTACACAATGGAACCTAGTCAAGCCTAAAATATTTGTGAGAAAGCCTCCATCAAAGGATATATAGTAGACAAAAAACCGTCCATATACCCACTCGCAGTCTATTGTTTTCTATTGTATGATAGTGCTAGAACAAAAGGCATGAGGCAGTAGCCCACTCTACTCACTCCCTTGTGAAAGTTTAATGAGTTATGCGTTCCTTCCTGTCATTCTTGCCACTGCTCGTTGTTACGGTCGCTGCGCAACTTCATCGTCGTCGACGTAACATGCAAATGTTTGTCTTCCGCACAAGTTGTTGCAGTATAGGAGTAGATTGGTAACCTCGTGTGGCATTTACGTGAGCTTCTTAATTGAACGCGAAGTCATAGAGCACCCATTCTCTTGTGCAGGATATTATGCACTTGGTTGTTGTTTTATTCTATTGGGATTCGAGAGAGCAAGTGAAAAGTGGATACTTTGCCAAATTCACTGCCGCGTTTACATATTAATGAGGTCCTGGTGACGGTGAGTTCCCGGATATTAGGTACATTTCGTGATATTGGCAGTTTTATGGAGAATGGAGGCGAGCTACCTTTCAGGGATTTAATTGAATTTAGACTTGCAGATCATGTAGGAGTGACTGCTCATGTTTGTTTTGTGAAAGATTTGCATATACATACATAGTAAGAGCGATTTTAATTTGTATGGGTGTATCCATAGCGAATGTCATTGTGTTGACTGTGTGGAAGGACAATTATCCCATTTTCAAGGTTATGTTCGATATTTGATGAAGTGTTAGTGAGAAAACTAATTACCTACCGGTGTTTTATATAGTGATGGGGCTTTGATACTTGTCAGCTACTTCCGCGACATTTTTTGTGAAGACTGCTCATAATTAGACAAACGGGGCGTGGCACTTGTCATACAAAAATAGATTCGAAATTGTATATATCTCGAAAACAACCGAATCGATTGAGCTCATATTTTTAGACAGCTTTTGTTATTGGCCAAAGAGTACTTTTGTATACATACATTTGCTCTATGACACCCTTCCTGGGTTACTCTGAGTCCTTAGAGTATGACGTCACCGAGGATTTCATCGAACTTTCTCCTGACGTTAGTTTTTCCAGTAGTTCGTCTACAACAATGTATGCTCCCATAAAGATAATCACACCAAAAACCTAAATGTAAAAAAACAGTCAAGTTCTTTTATGTATATAAAAATAAGTGTGTACCTAACTAGTCAGCCACGAAAACTAATGAGAATCTAAGTTAAGTTCTTAGTTAAGGTTCAATGAAAAAAATGGCCAAATTTCAACATTCTACGGCAATCGGAAGTCTCCCAAATAAATAATAACCTTCAAAAGTGGGCGTATACCACGTCTCCTGAAGGGCCCAAATAAATAACAACCGATTTTCAAAACTGGGCGGATACCACGCCTCCTGAAGGGAGATTTTAAAATTTTTGTTATTTTCTTTCTGTTCACTGCAAGTCCTACCGCTCTACCAAATTTCAACATTCTACGGCAACGAGAAGTGGCCCAAATAAATAATAACCAATTTTCAAAAGTGGGCGTATACCACGCCCCCTGAATGGAAAAAATCTCAAGTTTTTGAATTTTCCCACTGTATGCACCACAGGATCTATAGCATTCCGCCAAATTTGACGATTCTAGGATGGCCGGAAGTGCTTCATAATTTTGATGATCATCATCTAAGTATGAGTGAGTGATTCAGTCAGTCAGTTACGGTTTTTGAAGTCTTGTAAGTTCAGAACCACTAATGCTACAGAAATAAAATTTGGTGATGTGGGCCTGGTAAATGTTTCAAGTTTCTGGCTCAATTGGTTCCGAAGTTAGAGGATGTCGCAAACGGAGCAGGGAACTAAGTCCTTCAGTGGACTTATTTCCCTGCACCGTCGAAAACAGCCTGAGTTTGTTCCTGTAAAAAGGTTAAGTGCCTTTACTAGAGAACTTGGTTTGATAGTACAACTCCTTGTAGACATCCTCTAGTTGAGTTTACTTTAATTTTAATAGCCCCGGTCGATAATTGAGTCTCTACTGATTAAGTTCTCTGCAGTTCACACATCCACCTGGATATTGTACTTTTAACTCATTTCCTTCGTTTGGTGACCTCATAGACAGAAATGCTATTAGAGCTCATTTCAAATCATTTGAGATTGAAATGTGAATGGGAAGAAAGGGGGTCACACTTACTCCATGCTTTCTCACATTAAACATTTCTTTTTTTTTTAATATTCTTCTTCGCTTAGAACTATAAAGTTTAAAGTTTTTGAAACTCAGTGATGGAGAGAAATAGGAAAGGGATAATGGAAAGGTACAGCTTTGAATTGAAAAGAAAGTGAGCTGTGGTTAAAAAAAAAAAACTACAGGGCTTGTAATAGCATTGAAAATAAAACAAAAAATTGTTATCCAAAATCAGAGCTCAATTCGACAGCCTTCGTCCATTTCATTTTGTAAACAATTGGTCAATCAGTTTTCCGTCAAACGGTTTGTTTCACATTTAATGCATATTAAGCGGCTCAAAAATACAGAAATTCACCAAAAGTTATTTTCCTTTTATTTTATTTTAAAGAGCTTTAAGAGTACCTATATTCCATTAGCTTTTATTTATTTTAATAGGACTTGAGCGATTTATATTTTTTGTTAATGAAGGCATCACCTCCAAATGCTTAACAGAAAAACAAAGACACCCATTCAACTCAACGCTTCAAAGCTATTCTCCAGCTTGAATGTTATTCTTTATCAAAAGGACTTAAAAAACATGCACTAAAAAAGAATTTGTTTAGCAAAATAGGTGCCTAAAGCCAGGTATACCTTTTCTTTTGAAATTCCGTTCCGCTAAGGCTTCAATAACATCAAGCTCTTTTAAAGTTTGTTTCGCTCTACTTTTCAATTTTTGCGAGTTCTTTCATCTTACAGTAAAGAAAGGAGTCTCCGTATAATCCTCTATTTCGCTCACAAACAACAAAACAATTTGGATTCAATTTATTCGTAGCTACCCTGGCCCCACGCTGCTGCATGCACACAGTAAAGGATTCCAAATGGTAGTTCGCTTTAGTTTGTAGAAAATAATCTTTTCAGTAAAAGACCGAGATACTCTGATGCTTAGCTGATGGATCAACAATGAAGACGTAGCAAGAAATTCTTGTATTCCATTTTCGTTGGAAATCCGTTTATGCACTTCCTTCCTGTGCAAGGAATTTGCATGATGGAATTTTATTTAATTTAAAAAGGAGGAAGAATCTGAATAAAAAATACAGCGAAAGGAAGAAGTGCACAAGGAATTCTTGGTTTCCTATATAGACACCGCGAGAGAGGAAGAAGTATCCATGGATATGCGCGCATACACCCACTTGTGTGTGGTAATATTCTTGCAGAAGACGGTTGCCTTGTTTACATTTATGATTCCGTTCTCAGTGGAAACCACAATAAAAACCAACTAAATGTATCGATTGAATGTTCTATATATGCGCACTTAAAACTCTCGAATTTCCGGGTTCTCTAACACCTAACCTCAACCTCTGGGGGTCTTTTTTCTTTTTTACATTCAATGATATATCATTCAGGAGTTCTATGGAATAATTTGCCTTTTGTGCCCAGTAAGCAAGCTGATTACAGGGTTGCATGACAACGATGCCGGCTACAATCGACGAATTCCAGGTCAACTATTGACTTTTTTGTTCCGCTCAACTTTCATAAAAAAAGGAAAGAAAGAAGAGCTAGATATAACCACCTCGTCGACGACACGGCATTAGTATTGCATGTACGTACACTTCGAGAGATGTAAACCCTGAGCTACCCTAAAGCAAACCTACCCTCGAGCAATGTCTATGGCGGGGGACAATCGATCGATGCATTCGTTTCATTCTTTGGGTGGGGTAAACCCAAGCTCCAAAGGGTAGAATGGGGTACAGCACAATATTGTACTGTGTACCGACTTTTTATGTACTTTCAGTTAGTAAGTGTTTTTGGCCCTAATCCTTGTGCACCGGAGGAGTCTATGTCCACCTTTCGTTTGTATTGTGCTTTTTTTTTACTGGGTCATAGCAATTTCATTGTACACACAAGGGGTTTGGGGTTCTGTTTCCAACAATGGAAGCAGTGATAAACCGGCTGACTAACCCACTTTCTGCTATTGTTACCCGCCTGAAACACGCACGCGAACTGTGTTCAACAGGAATGGAAAACAGGGACGTATTCATTTTAGTCGTGGAACGTTCACAACTTCGTCCGTCCGACTCGTATATTTGACTATTTGGTGAAATAATGGTCTTAAAGGTGCACAAGAGATTGTTCTGGGAGTAATTTGTCTTTGGGGGATGGAGTGGAGAGATGGATTTTTTTTTGTTTCTCCAAAGGTATTCATTCTGTTCATTTCCAAGTTTTAATTAGAACATTAACCTTTGTGAAATGTGGTTGTGGTTGCGGTCTTAATGAATACGTTAACTGCTTTTACCTTTATTTTTGGTAAGCATTTCTTATATAGAAGAGTTTAGTGTCTGTAAACTGGGATGTTAAATTTATCAGAATATTTGACGCTATGATGGATGAGGTTTTTCGGTCTGGAAATCCGTTTTAATCTCCTATTTGTAAGGGAGCGGCGTCTTTCTATAGCATCTAATAAATTAATAAGGGATAGAAAAAGGACGCAGAAAAGAAGGATCGACAGCTTCCAATGAGGATTAAGTATTTGATGTACTTAATCTTCATACAAATTTCAACTTTTACAAAGTAACAATTTTCAAGTAGAAAATTCTTTCATTTTGATTGACAGGGCTTATGAATTTTTTAATTTAAGTTAACTCCAAGGGAAATTATGTTTATAAGAGACGGCAACATTACATTAGGGAATTTCCCCGAGTTTGTGTACATAATTCATAAGAAGCTACTTATTCTTGTATGGACAAGAAAAATGTATATAAAAGAAATAAGCTGTTTGACGTTTGTACACTCAGCGCTAAAGATGAATTACTTTGAGACGTACCTACCGTAACCACTGTTGTGGAAATGGCAAATATCCTTAACTATATTGTTTTATGTATCGACATATATAATCTATCTTGTCAACCTGCAGTCTGGGGGAATGAAAATAAATGACTCATGCCAGATTGCTATAACTTTACCAGTTTTAATGACATATGCGCGCATTTGTCCTTAATCCCATACAAATAGGAACTTAATATAAACGTTCCATTAGACACTACGGATTATTAATTATTATAGGCTTGCTCACGCCAAGTTATTTATGGCATTAACAAAGGCTATTCCAGGCTGATGGCAGTTCTCATTGCACGTGTGTTCGGCGTTTAAAAGTGTATACACCGTGATACCGCTCTTTTAATATCATCAGGGTTAACGATTTTTAACTTTCTCGTATACTGTTCCGCTAGAATAAGTTTTTTTTTCATTCTAGCCCTAATATTAACGGTACGTAACAGCAACAGCAGTTTTGAAAATTGGCTTTTTCTCGAAAACGGTAAAAACGATTAAAAAAAAAACGTATTTTTAAGGTGGTACTATTGTCATTCTTAACTTGATAGCAAACTCAGTTTTTCTCTAAAAAGACCGCGTCCTTTGATAACCACCCAAATCCCTATAATACTAGCATTTTAAAAAAAACTGCTCATATCTCAAAAACCCCATTTTCGATTATGATAAAAATGTAACTGAGAAGTAATGCTTAAATCCATAGTAATTTGCTCAGCATTGAGTTGAACAGTTGCAAAACAGTGTTTTTTGAACCATGAAATGAATGCGTCCTTCGATTTCCTTCCATCCCAATCGCTAAAAATAGTACTTTAAAAACTGCTCATATCTCGAAAACGCCATTTTCGATTTGGATGAAAATGTAACTGCTAGGTAATGTTTATATCCTGAAGAATGCGTCGTACTCGGTTTTCACAAAAACAATTTAATAACAGTGGTTTTTGAATCCAAAGTTGTAACATTTTTCAGCATAATTTTACAAAAAAACGCTCTAACGATTTGGATCAAAATACATATTTAAGACAGCATATCCTTATGCTATAAACATGATCACGTACTTAGTTTTTCTTAGAAAACTCGAATATAGCCATTTTATGAATATTTCTCAAAAATGAATAGCTACCCAAATCCCGATCACAACCGGTATATTTTTGTAAAGCCCAAATCTTCAGTGGCAACATATGTAATTCGAAATTCATCGCCTACTTGCCTTGAAGGAAATGTCAGTTCGTTAACACAAATTAATTGACACAAATTTTAATCTCGATTCATTTTTTCTTATTTTGAAATTAGTTCTTCTCATTTTTGTACTGGGTATGCTTGATGCTTGGGGGCGCAGTAGCGCAGTGGTTAGTGTGCTGGACTGCTGTGCGAGGGATCCCAGGTTCGATCCTCGAAAAAACACAAATTACATCTTAGTGTTTTTTTTCTACTGCGCCACCTCTCGCGAACGTCTGACAAACATCCCAGAGTATAACTATCCTGAAAAAGATTCTCAATGATTCAGCCGTTCGGAATCGGTATAAAATTGTAGGTCCCTTCCATTCGTCCCAAAAATAGAAACTCACACAAATGGTTGCGAGAAGCTAGGCCTAGGGTGTCTACCGCCTGTTGCGCCACCTATTTATTTTTTTTATGCTTGATGCTTGACCAAATAAAAAAAATGTGCACGACTGGGTCGCACGAAACTTTCTCGTTTATTACGAATCTCGCACAATCTCAGATTCATTTCAGCAAATTTTACGTTTAAAATCATATCTACTCAATATGTACTCAGGTTTAGTAACTGAACCCTTGTTAATTAAAAACGTAATACATACTACATAAACATACTCGTACATATTAACTACAACACTTTATTAGGTAGGTACTTACAAATTTCACCCCGAACAACTGACATTTAAAGGAGGCAAGCAGGCGAAGTATTTCGAATTCCCATTTTATTTAAAAAAAAAGTGGTCTCAATGGTCGGAATTTGGGTAGTCATTTTTGAGAAATATTCATAAAACGGCTATATTTGAGTTTTCTGAGAAAAACTAAGTACGTGATCATGTTTAGAATGCTTATGTTGTCTTAAATATGTATTTTGATCAAAATCGTTGGAGCGGTTTTTTTTAAAATTATGCTGACAAATGTTACAACTATAGATTCGAAAAGCACTGTTATTAGACTGTTTAGTTGAAAACTGAGTTCGACGTATTCTTCAGGATATAAACATTACCTAGCAGTTACATTTTCATCAAAATCGAAAATGGCGATTTTGAGATATGAGCAGTTTTTTAAAGTCCTATTATTAGTAATTTGTGTGGATATCAAAGGACGCAGTATTTTTAGAGAAAAACTGAGTTAGTATCAAGTTAAGAATGACAATAGTACTTTAAAAATAAGATTTTTTTTAAAATCGATTTACCGTTTTCGAGAAAAAGTCAGTTTTCAAAACTGCCGTTGCTGGACTTTTTAGCGAAAAACTGGGTATGCAGTCATGTTAAGCATGTCTACATTAATTTAACTATCAATTTTTCAAATCGTTGGAGCTGCTTTCGAAAAAATCTAAATTGTTTAATATTTCGTAAAATTTTTATATGGGAAGTACCGTTAATATTAGGGCTAGCATAAAACAAAAAAAAAATACGCCTCCTAGCGGGAAGCCCACAAACTCTAAATACGAACTTTGAAACAAATCCATCCAAGCGTTTAGGTTTCCCAGGGGTGGGCGTGGGACAGACAGACATAAGGACGAACAGAATTGCGCGACCCACTTTTTTGAGTTCCCCTATCATCGTAGATAATATCAGAATTGATCAAAATCTCGAGTTCGAAATTTTGTATGAAATCAATAGATACCTATCTTTCTCTTGCTACGTATACGAGAAAGTTAAAAATACGTGTTGGTGGTTTTGAAAGCGTATTGAAGTGAATTCGTTAAGGCAATGAATAAGTATTTAGTAGACTTTGATATTCTCATAGAAGAAGCACTGCCTGAGCAACGAAGGTCGACGAACAAGAGTTGTGTCAAAATTGTACTAACAAAATTGAAATTATCAATTTTAATGTTATTTTCGAAAAAATAATTATGGCAATTGAAAATCGCTTTACACTACCCATGACACAGGTAAAGTGTGAAAGGAGTTTTTCCAAATTGAAAATTATAAAAAATAGATAAAAAAGATAAACCATGGGCAATGACAGTTTGGACTTTTGGAGACGTATAAATGTTAATGACTTGTGAAAATGTCATCCTTCAACAAATCTAAGAAAGTACTATTATAGAAAAACTATGTGAAAGTAGTTCCGAATTCCGTAGGCTTTTACAGTAATGTAATACGGATTCATGTGAAAAAATGTATGTATTTATGTATAATTTGCAATAAAATTAGAGTTTATAAAATTTTTTGGTTTAATTGTTTTTAATATTGAAATTTGTTTCAAAGAAGGGAGAGGGGGCGTTTTCAATTTAAAATCCCGGTAGCAAATCTACGCGCCTGCCCGTATGGGCAAAATGAACTTCTTGCTTTACCATATTTATGGAGTAGCAGTTCACTTTACCTTGTTCTAGTCAATTTCACTCAGCTACGACTTTAAACAGTTTCGCAATCTATCAACCCCTAATGGTCTCTGAGTTCTATCACAATTGGAGTAGGCGAGTATTCAGAGAGCAGGAGTAGGGAGGAGAAGATTGTCCTAATAGAAGAACAGGCATAACAGAGAATTCCAGTTCATATAGATCTCGTGGACGAAACAATATCCGTAGGTTTATTTAAACCCACAGATATCTGCTGTGGGTTTAAGTTCCACTTTTTTAATATTGGTGGTCGCACTAATTCTAACTCATAATATTCAACTTTAGTTGGTCAAGACTCCCTCCAAATGAACGTATATCTCAAATGAATCCTGAAAAAGTTTCCACCCCAAAAGGATGCTTCATCCGTAAAATCAATCAAAACACAATACAAGAAAAGTCCTTGTTCCGCCAATAAATCAAATTCAGTTTTCTGCTACAACAATGCAGTTTTCAATTTTCTTACCTCATTAAAATTACCTGGGTTTACACAGTTCGTCGCAAAAGTCCATTTAAAACTTCTTGCAATAATAATAATTTGTACGTAATGACCTGACAAAATTAAACTCCATCTTGCAACTCATTACCGCAGAAGGAAACACTTTTTCAGGAAGTTTTTGTCTTCAGTCTTTAATCAGATAAAAAGAAGTCCTATTGCCGGCTAATTTGGTCGAGACGAATTTTTCCAAAAATATAATACGAGTATGAGAGGCGTATCCTTTTTTTGTAATCTCAGAAAATCTCTTCACTACTTTGGTGATAATTACGCGCCCACATTCTTAGTTTTGTTATTATTTTTAATAAAGTTGAAGCGAAACATAGTTTAGAGTAACTAACATTGTCAAGAAAATCAACATTCGCTACAGTTATTTATTAAACTGTTTACTTGCAGAAGGTAATAGAAAAAAAAAACAGGACAAACTAAAGCAAAGTGAGTTTTTTTCTGGGTTAATTACTTTAACACTTAGGAGTCCAGTAAAAGTTTTTGAAAATTGTTTACTAAGTAAGAGGATACAGCTGAAGGTTCGTGACTGGCCAAGAAGAGTGTAATTAATATGCAATTTTGTTTTAAATTTCTTACTTCGTTTTGCCGTTGAATGTAATTTATAAAAAGTGTATCGTTGTTGGCCAGCAAATGGTATAGCTTGCTCTCCTTGATGAAACTCATTAAGGACACTGTTAGTAGATTAGGTAAGTCAGTTTTCTAGAAATTGGTTGTTTAATAAAACGATTTTATAGTTTGACAATGAGGATATTATATAAATGTGAACAAATGATCAGGGACAAATTTTGAGGGGGTTGCCCCACCCTACAGTTTAAGACAGCAGTCAGAGGCGTAGCGAGGGTTCGAGCCTTGGGGGGTGACTTTCATTGAAATGCCGACTTAATTCATGAACTTGGCGACTGCATACAAATCATGAAGATCGGCCCAGCGATTATCGAGTTATATCTAACGTCATCGAATTTCACCCCATAGAAAATGTTTTTTGTATGGGAGGTCCCACGCCCCTTTGTCCAATTTTGACCAATTTTCACAGGAAATATCCCGGGCCAAACATTCGCAAGTTTTGACAGACCGTTCACATGAAAACTTTTCTAGGTCGCGGCAGTTCGCGAATTTCAGCCATCAGAAAACAAGTTTATAAACAGTTTAAATAACGAAATTTCGTTTTCCAAAAATTTTGCCGCGAACGAAAACGGTTGTAGGTCTTATCGAATATCGCCCAAAACCATAACGAAAAACCACCACATTCCCCAAAATTTAAAGGAATAAAGCATCGCAAAGCCCAAATAGCATGACATATCGCCCAAATCTGACAGTAAACCCAAGCAGGGGGTTGCATACGTATTTTGTTTGTTTGTTTTTGGGCGTTATGCATTTACGCCCAAAATCAATGTCACATCACCCAAATTTACGTAAATTTTACAACAACAAATTGTTTAGCAATGTTTTGGGCGTTACGGTTTTTTCAATTTAGGCGTTATGGTTTTGGGCGATAACACCTAACGCCAACGAAAACACCCTTTGCCGCGAAATGTCAAAGTTCGCAATCCACATCAATAAGCCGAGTTCCACAAACTAGCGAATAACATATTCCTTCGAATTTAACCTCAAATTAGAAATGGGCTGCATTTCTAATTTTTCTTTTTAAAATCAAATCGAAACTTGCTTAATTTTTAGGATTTCAGTCGGCAAATTCACCGATGCTTTTTAAAATCGAATCTAAACATGCTAAATTTTAAGGATTTCAGCCGGCAAATTCACCGATGCCGACCGTCCTTTTTAAAATTGAATCTAACTCGCTAAATGTTAAGGATTTCAGTCGGCATATTCACCGATGCCGACCGCCCTTAATTGAGTCGAAACTAGCTAAATGTTAAGGAGTTCATGTAGAACCTTTGAAAATGCCGACTTGTAGGAGTACATTTACAGGTTTAAAACTTATACCTAATGAAAATCCAAACCTAAGACCTAATTTTTGAAAATTACTGGTTGATTTGCCGACTCTTGAACAGCCTAATGAAAATCCAAACTCACTTCTTCTATTTTAACATTTTGTTCAGACCTAATTTTTGAAAATTCTTCGTTGATTTGCCGACTCTTGAAAAGCGTGGGGAGGGGGTGCGATATGCGGTCAAGATGGGTCAATATGGATGTTCGAATTTCGATCCAATACACCATTTGCAATGTGGGCGCAGTAGCGCAGTGGTTAGTGTGCTGGACTACTGTGCGAGGGATCCCAGGTTCGATCCCCGGAAAAACACAAATTACATCTTAAGGTTTTTTCTACTGCGCCACCTCTCGCGAACGTCTGACAAACATCCGAGAGTATGACTGTCCTGAAATAGCTTCTCAATTCAGCCGTTCGGACTCGGCATAAAATTGTAGGTCCCTTCCATTCGTTCCAAAAATAGAAACTCACACAAAACGAATGGTTGCGAGAAGCTAGGCCTTGGGTGTCTACCGCCTGTTGCGCCGCCTATTTATTTTTTTTACACATTTTACACATTTTACACATTTTACATTTGCAATAATTGGTTCTTTCCCATATTAAGAATATTAGACGGCCTTACCAGCGAGTGGTTTTAATGGTGTCGACTTTCTAGGATTCTAGCACCGGCTATATATATGTCTTTTGTAGGCCCGTGTTTCAGTGACAAAAATTTGGGTTCTGCCGGACGCATAACCTCTATATGACCTTCTGTAAAGTTTATGAATCCCTTTTCTGACTTTTTTCACTTCGATGTTGCGACTTTGCAACATAATTACTTAACTTCTTAACTTAACTTCTGGATCTATGTGATATTTTTTTAAGGATGCTCCTTTTTTAGACTTGTTCCATTAGTTGCCAAAAAGGGTCCTATATATCGTCGAAATAAAAATTAACCCATCAACTTCTAACGAAAATGTCCTTACATTTGGTAACTTGGATACCATTTTTTTTTCAGTTCGGCCAACCCACTCCTCCGATTTCAATAAAATAAAATTTCATAAAATTCCCGTGAGTGGTATACCTACACTGGCGATCACATTTTGCAATGGATTTTCACTCTTTATACCTGTTGGAAATTTTGTACCCGGAAACTTTTACTATACCTATGAACAGTCATAAAATTAAGGGGTAAATAAGAAACGACGACTGGAATTTCACAAGATCAAACAATGAAATACATGAAAAGCGTATAAAAAGATGCGCCACTGATTCAGTCCTTGGAAAAGTACAGTTATTTTTATTACCGGAAAAAAATAAACTGACCCAATTATGTCTACTAAACAGAAAACAGACGAAAACTTTTTCCAAACACAAAATTTTAATTTCAGCATAATTACTTGGAACTTTTGCTGGCATCCTACAATGCGACCGACCAAGTTTTTTTTGTTGGCGGCCGGCATCACTTGTGGTGACCAAACTTTTTCCCGTATACCAACATTTCTACTCTCTAGTAGGTATGCAAATATCGCAACAACTCTATAGAAATAGGACAATCAATTTAAGTAGGATTCAAGTCCTTACTGCATGGCTAGTAACATTTTTTTCCCATACCATTTTTACTCAGCAAAAAGTTTATCTGACCGATTTTTTGTTCCCGCTGTTGCTATTACTCGTGGCAACTGGTGCAGCTCGTGAAAATATGAAAAATCAACATCCATATATTTTAAGGGAATTTACCAGAAAAATGCCATCCTTGCGCAGAGAATGAATTCAACTTTTATGAAAACATGGTGCTGCTATTTGTCAGGATTTCATTTAAGAGCTTCGCATTAGTATTGTACCTCTTGGTCGTTTTTCTTTCGTATACATTTTGTTTTTGTTTTATGAGTGTCCACAGTTGGCAGTGGACACTTGGACAAAATATACTCGCATATAGGGGAAGGGCCAGCAGGTGGATTGAGTGTATTTGGAGACGCATTTTGAGCGGTGAAATATTTTAGATGATTGTGGCGATAACTTGTGATATTTTTATGGGAACAGATCGGTGGAATATGAGACTTACAAAACTGTACAGTTCTCGCAAATCGTTAGAAGTAATCCACATTCGACAAGGGGACACATGGGGACAAGCTCAGTGCGCTATTTAAATTTACAATTCGCGCCACTTGAATAGCACACCCACACCTTCTAAGATCCGTTTTCTATCGCCCACTGGTCCCAAACCAAGCATGCTAGAGACTTAATTTTATTTTTTTAATTAAAGTTCATTTAATTGTTGTGATTTGACGGGAAGGAAGATTTAAAACTAAAGCTTTAAGTACATATGTATTAACAACAAATTGTTAACTAAAAACTGGCAAAATGTGGGGTATTCATTTTGCGTAGTGGGCGATAAAAACCCGACCTTAGGGGGTGTGCTATATTCAAGTGGCACGGAGTGTATGTTGTCTCAAAATATTTTTACCCTTCGGGCAAAACACACGTGCCATTTTACATTGCCGATAATATATTTTCGTTTTTCATGACACTATTTAAATAAACCTGACAGAGCAGTTGTCCTCTCGGCTCTATAATTCCCTTTATGTTTACAAAAAATGCGGAAATAAAACGAAAAACTGTATTTACCCCATTTAACATCATGACAAGTCGCGAAAACAAAAACCACTTCCTTTGATGTAGCCTCATTTCGTGTAGAGCTCTCATGGTTATAGTCAGAGTCACTGTTCTCAACCCAAACTGTCGACCTTGTATATATGAATGTGAATCCTTTTCCATGTTGATTTCTTTCTCTTTCCCTCTCTCAGTCTACATGCATCCATTATTATTCCTCATCTCTGCAACTCACATCCTTTTTCATCTGAGGAACCGGAAAGCTTTCCATTATTAAGTTGCTTACGAAGCATTACTATACAACGCCACTACGGGTCTGGCGACTTTGCTTCACGATACGAATGTCATTTGTGCAAAGTGATAGAAGGGTTCGAATATACATACATAGTCTCCCTCATAATGATGCCGTATCGGGTTTCGCACTTTCGAGACTTCGAATGCTTCTCGTAGAGTGCATGCTTTGATGGGGAGGGACGATGGTGACGATGATAATGATAAAAACACAAATGAAGGGGGGAGTACCTATTAATATCATGGAACCATACCCCAGGAAGGACATTTATCGACAAGTAGCACATGGAAGAATGGGCATTTAATCAGTACGACTTGTAAAAACACCAGATAGCTGACTTGGCAAAGGATATCCTGAGTAATTGAGGTAGGGATATAGAGATTCTCCAATTCGATTATGTTTTCTTAATAGTATATTTATTTGCTGCAAAATGACGGATTGAAACTTGATGAAATTCAATGTAGATTTATGTGATTTTGTGATGTAGAGAAATTATTAAAAATTGTATTTGCAAGCCTATAAATGCTTTGCAAGCCTATAGGCTTTCTCCCCCCCCCCAAAAAAAACTCTTCAAGCTAAATGTTGATAATGGTAAATTTTCCTTATTAGCTTGAGAGGCTAGTATTAAATTCGCAAGTGTCTTTCATATGCAACTGCAAAAGCTAAAAACTGGCAAAAGTAACTAAGAATTGGATAAGTAGTTTAATTTCGATTTACGGGAAATCTGTAGATAAATCAAAGATGTAATATTTAAGCAACTAATGATATATAGGCGAAAAATCAAATCAACAAGTGTGTCGAAGCTCCTTTAAAGATTAACAGCAATAATATGGAGGAAAACAAGTTCTTCATGTTTTTCTTCTTGTTTGGTAACTGTTTCGAACGATTCGCACTCTTGGAATCTTCAACGCTACCAGTTGACAGACATACGAATTGAGAAACTAAAATGTGTGCGCGGTCGAAATTGAATTTGTAGTAGGTTTGTATCGCGATGTTAAGACAATAATGGCTGTTTAAGAGATATAAAATCATCCCAATTTTACACACAGTTTTTTAATAGACCACAAACGAAAATCATCGGAGCTTCCTTTGTACCCAAACCTACTAAACTACGAAAACTGGGCCATATGGTATTCAACGTAGTATTGTGAATGCTCGCAAACGTTGGACAAATATATCAGATTACATAGTATGTAAATCTACATATATTTCGAGCCCAAAAGTGGTCAAGAGCGAATCTGTACGGGAATGGATTGTTTTTTTTTTCTGGGTTGCCAAAAATCATTTGAAGAAAGTAGGTATCGAGCATGAAAATCTTGGACTTTTCCGGCCAAAATATGATCTAAAACAAGTAAAAGTGTTATCATCGGTCTGGCCGATGCTTAATACCCTCCACTGCATACCTTAAAGTCATGCAAAATATTTACCATGCGAGCTATTAGGTACCTATGTACTACGCATGGGTATAATATTGGTTTTGTATGGGAGGTACCAGAACTACTTTACCGAAATAGCCCATTTTCAAAACCAACCTGTCGACGGTAAATAGAAGTCCTCTCACAAAATTTCATTCAGTTAAGTCGATTCGTTTGGACGCTATCGTGTTTTCAACAGACAGAGATACACATGGGTCAAATATTGGCTTTGTATGAGAGGTACCAGAACTACTTCACCGACATAGCCCATTTTCAATACAAACCTGACGGTGGTAAAAGGAAGTCCTCTTACAAAATTTCATTCTCCTAGGTCAATTCGTTTGGACGCTATCGTGTTTTCAGACCGATAGACAGACGGACATGGCTAGAACGATTCAGAATGTGATCCTGATTCAGAATATTATATACTTTATAGGGTCTCTGGTGAATCCTTATTGGCGTTACCTACAAATGTAATGACAAAGTGAATATACCTTCCTGTGTAGGGTATAAAAAGAGTACAAAATTAAGAACAAAATGCGCGTACTATTTCTTACAAAAAGATTTTTTCATTGCGGTAGGTACTTCATGTTTAAAGGCCGTGTATTAATTGCGATGAATAATTATCCTCGGCTGATTTTCTGACAATATGAAAGAGTTTAAAAGAGAAATTCACTAAACTAAAATCTTAAAATAGATATTTCCTTAGTGAAATGCTCTATATTTTTCCAACTTAAAATTGGTGTTAAAGGGTGAAGAGATAAAGAAAATCAGTTTCAGGGATTTTGGAAATTTTGCTTGGGACCCAAGTTATTGGCGACAAAATATATTTCGTATTTTACAAACAAAAAGATTGTATTATAAATTACGTGTATTTTGGCATTCACGGATTTCCAGAATATTAGAATAGCTATTGGAAAAAGTTGTTCTCATTGAAAGAAACACTGCCACATTAAACAACCCAAAAAATATTTTATGTTTTCGCTGGATTTTTGACGTCTTCGAAATATTATTTTAGGGTTTCAGACATAAGCAAAAGTCGTTCCACTGCCGGGCGAAGAGAAAGCTATATCCTTTTTGAATAGTATAAGAGTGTTTGGTATTCTATATTCATTGTTGAGCATTTCAGCAAAATATTTTATATTTTTAAAGTGGTTACATCGACTTCAATAGGTAAGATACCATTAAATATTAAGTAGGTACTGTGGTGGACCTGGACATACAACACTAGTCATTTTTTCATTCAGTGTTTTCGAACCTTTCAAAGTTGGTATTACAATACATAATATGTTGCAGAACTCAGAAGCAACAAGCTACGATCCAAAATCATCGCTACCAAAAACCCCGGAATAATTTCTTTTAATTTCTAATTTTCTTTCCTCTTGACGATGAAAAAATGAAAAATAGGCGAAGAAGAGTACATGTTCTGGAAATCTCGGACGGATGGCAACGCTATCCTAGATCCAATTTGGTGGGTTAAAGTTAAGAGTTTTTGGAGTTCAGTTCACTCTTGTGGGGACATTCTTTATTATTTTGTCGTCATAAACAGATGAATTGGAAACGCAAGTCATCAAATATACTAATTCTTTGCTCAACCTTTATTTCGAACAAACACTTCCCATCTCCTTCTGTATTGACTGGATTTAAACTCAGGATTACACATTACCTTAACTCCAAGCAAGTATCATCTAAACCCACTCTACTTGCATACCAATTACATCGACTTTCTCTAGGAGACGTATGTATTTACCATGTCAACTTCTGGCTAATAATACAACATTTGCAACTAATTATCAAATTTTTTTATTGAACCGAAACGAATTGAAAACCAAACCACAATTGCTATTGACAAGTGACAAAACAGAATACATATTATATGATCTCCCTGTGCGAATCGATGCGTATACGAGTATGGGGCCTGGCCTCCGGGTACCATGACCTCAAACATTGTACGTAGATACTCAATTCTTAATTGCATATCGGTTCGGTGCACAGATGCACAGTGCGGCATATCTGCATATGCAATTCGCAATTCAATCCGATTCTCATTACCTGTCTCACTGCCTGGAATTGAGTTGTTTCTATGACAATTGTTGTTGCTGACACCATTCAATCGGCGCGTATACATAGCGGACGGATGGAGCGTTGTGTTTTCGTTTTTATAATGGTTTACAATTTGATTGCGTTTTGTTTTCTTCTATGCCTCTATATCTCCTTGCCCATTCATGGGAATTTGCGGATTTTTATTACACAATCGTAAATGCCAGTAGATACTCGTAGTTGAACTGGAAATTGATGAATTCTGTTGGCATACAGTAGGGATTGTAGTGATAGCGGTCTAGTTGGTAACCTGAAAGTCCGTCTATCAGTGGAATAACATCTAAGAATCAAATGACTACACGACAGAGGGGTACTCGAAAGCGGATTGATGCGTAAGGATTTGATTGCTTTTGGTAGGATCCGCAATTATTTTTCTACGTGCATGCTTTTTTGAGTAGGTGGGAGTTTACATTAAGCATGATTCTGGACGAATAAAATAATTGTAAAACTGAATTTTCAATGGTATGTATTTTACATCATTATTTGTATAGAATGGAGAACTTAAACGCTGACGTTGGACACACCCCCTTAATTTTCTGCAAGGGCTTTCTTTCATCATAACCAGTCAAACTTTTGGTGGATATCTGTACTTTGATATTATTTTTAAATCAAGTTATAGCTGTTAATAGTTTTTGAAAAAAATACTTTCAAACTTGAAATTTAAGGAAACAAAATAAAAAAAAAGTTTTATGCTGATTTTTTCAATATTGAGTTGTTTTTAATTTGTTTGTTGTTTTTACTGCCTAAATCAATTCTTGATCGAACACTGAAAACCAGATTGATTTATGTCTTTCTAATTTTTGTGAAAATTGAAAATTACTTTTATATGTCGCTCCGCTTAGAGTACAAATTGCTACCCTTGCGCCTTGCTGACCCCCTGCAACCCCCCTGCTTGGGGTCACTGTTGGATTTTGGGATGGGTACAAGGCTGAGTATATGCAAACTTTCTTTTAATTATATTAGTTTACCCAATATCAACAACATTCTTCAGATACAGTCTCTGGCCAGAAATTTCACATTGGTAGACAAAAGTTTGCTGATTTGCAATTTAGACAATTTAGAACGGATACGGATTCCTGGCTTTGAAAAATACTATAGTTCGTTGTTGAACAATATAATCAATTGTCTATTCCATTTTTTATTAATATTATGTTTGTGTTTTACCCTTAAACCTTAATGAATTAAATAATCTTTGAATGCATCCATCTATTATTATTGTTATATAAAAATGTCAAATTAATGTCAAGTATTTTTTTGCGCCCTTTTTTTTGGGTAGAAAGAAAGTTAAAATAAATTACTTTTACTTTTATAACGTTTACGAAAAGCAAGTTGTGGTTTTATTTAGAGCGTTAACATTTTTTCTAAAATCAATAGTGAAGTGGAATATTATCCTAAAGACATTCTAAAAAACATTGGTCCTTCTAAGCCGAATTGAATTGGCAAATATAATCTCAAACTAAAAAAGACAATAAATTGTGAGTTTTGTGCTAATCGGTGATCTCGCGTCGCGAAATACATTTCTTACACAGCCATTTTGGATCTCGTTTTATGGATTTGGTAAGTGAGTAATAGCTTGAACTTATAATGAGTGACAAAAAAGAACTAAAATTACTTAAAAACGCATTTACAATTATAAGTACTGATTTCAACAAATTTAAAACTCTGCCTGATAACAAACGAACGAAAAATTACGTAAATGGCCGCATTTCCATTCTTGAAGAAAATTACCAGCAGAGTGTAGAGTTCAGCGGAAATCTGGTAAGTTCGTCTACAACTACTGCAGAGGAAAATGAGGAGCATCAAGCGCTGTTTGAAAAGATTCGCGATACTTACGTCGAATACAAAGCTGAGTTGTTGGATTGCCGTGACAAGATTCAAACAGCTTCGCCAACCGATATTCCTGGCACGGTAACAAATGAATTCCGTTTGCCACCTATCAGCTTACCTGAATTTTCGGGAAATTATGAAGATTGGCGGGACTTCTATGATATGTTTGACTCACTCGTTAACAGCAATACCTCTCTGAGTGATGTTCAAAAGCTACACTATCTAAAGTCCAGTCTATCAGGCGAAGCTGAGCGTCTACTTCAACATCTGAACATTCAAAAAGGCAATTACGAGAAGGCGTGGACTATTCTCACCACGCGTTACGATCACAAACGAATTCTCGTAAATGCCCAATTAAAAAGATTTTTTGGTCAACCAGTCTTGCAAAATGAAAGTGCATCAGACTTAATTGCGTTGATTGATACTTCCACTAAATGTTTGCACTGCTTAACAAACCTAGGTATACCTATTAAAGAGTGGGATATTATTATAATATATATTCTCTTACAAAAACTTCCATTCACAACACAACAAATATGGGAAGAGAGGTTAGGGTCAAGTAATGAACTTCCGGCATTTAAAGATTTTTCCGAGTTCCTAGTAACTAGGTTTAGAACCTTGGAGGTAGTCGAGCAACAAAGACCCAAGCCAAGTCAGTTTGTTACTAAAGGTTCCTACTCCAAAGGTTCAGGATCAATCGCAAAAAATAACTTTCACATAACCCAAGGTAAAAAGGAGCAATACAAATGCAGTGTCTGCAATAAAGGACAACATTCTCTTCGAACCTGCAAACGTTTTTTGGAGATGAGCATCGCAGATCGTTCTGACACTGTAGACAAGATAGGTGTCTGTCGAAATTGCTTGGCCTACAGCCATGTTATCCAACAATGTTTTAGCCAAGTTCGTTGCTACTATTGTCAACAACAACATCATTCACTTCTTCACCCTAAAAATACAAATACAAACGATTCACATAGCCAATCTCATTCAACTTCACACTCACACATTACACCACAAGAAGCAGAAAATACAAACCATATAACTTATCCAACATCCAATACACATACAAATTCTTATTCAACCACAACTCAACCCAGCACACACCTTCAATCATCAGTTAACCCCAATTCAATAGAATTCAACCCTAACCAGCCCTCCACCAGTTCAGCGGTGCAAAACTACCACACACAACACCACAATAACACACAGGTTCTATTAGCAACTGCAATAGTCAAGGTCAGAGCGGCATCAGGAAAATATATCAATCTTAGAGCGTTGATCGATCCAGGTTCAGAGGCCAGCTTTATCACAGGGTCAGCAGTCCAAAGCTTAGGTCTCAAAAACAAGCGAACATTTATTGAAGTATCCGGGTTGGGGAAGGTCAACAGTGGAGCATGCCATCATTATGTTGACGTAACCTTTGGGTCACTTAATTCGACCTATGAAGGGCACACCAGTGCTTTCGTTTTTAAATCCCTGACCGGGCTTCTTCCGACCCAAAGTATAGACTTTAATAAATGGACGCATATAAATGGTCTCATGTTGGCCGACCCTGAATATCACACGCCTGCCAATGTAGACCTATTATTAGGAAGCGATGTTTACGCTGATATTCTGCTCCCAGCGGTCGTACGTGAGGAAAACTTTATTGCTCCAATCGCACAAAAAACGGAGTTAGGATGGATTTTGTTGGGCAAGGTCCCAACTGAAGTTCCTAAAGCCATACGCAGTTTCATCCAAACGTTCGAGCTCGACCGTCAATTACGAAAGTTTTGGGAAATCGAAGAGGAGCCCTTCGAAAAATACGAAGCAGAAGAAGACAAGGCATGCGAGAAACATTTTGTAAAAAACACAAAGCGTTTACCCGATGGACGTTTTCAGGTATGCCTTCCATTCAAAGGAGAACATTATCCAGCTCTGGGAACAACTTATCAAGGAGCACTTAAACGGTTCTATCAACTCGAAAAGAGATTCTCAGTAAACGCTACACTGTATGAAGGATACAGGAAATGTATGTCAGAGTACATAAATCTCGGCCATATGAGTCAACTTGAGAAAACAACCGATGTCATTTCTACACCTTACCATTATTTTATCCCCCATCATGCGGTTTTCAAAGAATCCAGTACCACAACCAAGTTGAGAGTCGTTTATGACGCAGCTTACAAAACATCTTTTGGCTCTTCTTTGAATGATCACTTGATGGTGGGACCTAAAATACAAAATAATATAATTGATGTTATATTAAGATGGAGAAGGTATCGATTCACATTTACTGCTGACATGGAGAAAATGTACCGGCAAATTCGAATGAACGATAAAGATTCCAACTATCAGCTCATTTTCTGGAGGGACGATTTGGAGAAGCCGATAAAAATATATCGTCTCGAAACAGTAACCTTTGGGACAGCTTCAGCGCCTTACCTCGCGATCCGAGTGCTTCATAAGCTTGCTGACGATGAACAAACAAAATTTCCCCTGGCCGCTTCTATACTAAGAGAGGATACATATGTCGACGACGTCATAAGCGGGGCGGACACAATCGAACTAGCACTGGAAAAAAGAGAGGAAATTCGAAATCTTCTGGCGTCCGCAGGTTTCTACTTGCGTAAGTGGACCAGCAACAACAAAAACGTCTTACACCAAATACCAGCTGAAGAACAAGAAGTTGACTTTTCCCTACCCCTTGACCAGTCCAATCAAGTGAAAACATTAGGAATGAAATGGTTGCCCACTCTCGATGTGTTCACATTCCAAGTCGCTCCTTTCGATGATGTAGAAATTACAAAAAGATCTATGCTGTCATCGATTGCCAAATTGTTTGACCCACTTGGTTGGATCTCGCCATCCATAATAAAGGCTAAGATGATGATGCAACAGCTTTGGGAGCGAGGACTTGAGTGGGACAACCCTGTCCCACCAGAACTTTGTCGAGAGTGGAACCTGTTTCGGGTAGATCTTCCTAGCCTCGAAAAATTGCGCATTCCGAGATGGATCAACACTGGCATCAACAACAATTTGGAGTTGCACGGATTCTGTGATGCTTCGGAAAAGGCTTACGCAGCAGCCCTTTATCTTCGTGTCTATGACCAAAATAAAAAGATACATATGAATTTGCTAATATCCAAGACGAAGGTAGCTCCACTAAAGTCAGTCACACTTCCTCGCTTGGAGCTATGTGGAGCTGTTTTATTAGCCAAATTACTAAAAGAGACAACTCGTGCCTTGAAGATGACGGACATTAAAGTTTTCGCATGGACAGATTCGTTTATAAATTTGTGTTGGATTAGATCAACTCCATCCAGATGGGAGACTTTTATATGCAATCGAGTCGCGGAGATACAAAAACTAACAAGCATTGACAGTTGGGGACATGTTCCATCGGACTACAACCCAGCCGATATGGCTTCTAGAGGAATCTTTCCATCCCAATTACTCGAGTGTGATCTTTGGTGGAATGGGCCAAGCTTCTTGCATAATACCTGGGAAATCACACCCCCAAAACAACCAACTTCCTTTGAAACAGACGAAGGGAGACGTACAACCAAGGTACACCACATCGTCCGTGAAGAAAATACCCTCACGTCGTCGTTTCAGCATTATTCAAGCTTAACAAAACTCACACGTGTAATTGCAAGTTGCACACGATTTATATCGAATGCACGTACTCCTTCGGAAAACAGGTGTATTGGACCACTTACACCAATAGATCTACAAGTGGCTCAAAGAACAATAATCCGAATTGTCCAGGGTGAAATGTTTCCTATAGAAATCAGATCAAATTTAGATAAAGTAAAAGGTTTCAAAAGTCTTAACCCAGTTTTAGACGAATATGGGATACTGAGAGTTGGAGGACGACTTCAGAACTCGACACTCACTTACGATCAGCAACACCCAATTTTACTACATCCAACACATTTCTTTACAAAATTGGTAATACGAGACGCTCATGAGAAAACTCTACACGGAGGAGTTCAAAAAATGGTCCAGTACATACGCCAAAAATTCTGGATTTTCAATATCAAAAATGCAACCAAAAAATACGTTCATAGCTGTAATGTATGCTACAGGTTTAGAGTTAAACCCATGAGACAACTGATGGGTCAATTGCCTGCCGCTAGAGTAATCATTTCAAGGCCATTCAAACAGTCTGGAGTAGACTACGCTGGGCCCATCGACATTAAAACATGGAAAGGACGTAACGCCAAAATTCTAAAAGGATATCTTTCAATATTTGTTTGCATGGTAACCAAAGCTGTGCACATTGAAGTTGTAAGTGACTTAACCACACAAGCGTTTCTTGCAGCATTTCGGAGGTTCACCGCTAGAAGAGGTTTGTGTTCCGCAATGTATAGTGACTGCGGCACTAATTTTGTCGGTGCTAATTCTGAGCTGAAGAAACTTATGTCCGCAGCCCAGTTCGACTGGAAGGCATGTGCAGAGTCATTAGCAAATGACGGGACAAAGTGGAATTTTAATCCACCTGCTTCTCCCCATTTCGGTGGATTATGGGAAGCAGGTGTGAAATCCATCAAATTTCACTTAAAAAGGGTCGCTGGTAACCAGGTACTCACATATGAGGAACTCACCACGCTTCTAACTCAAGTCGAAGCATGTTTAAATTCGAGACCTCTGTGCCCAGTTACAGAAGACATAAATGACTTGCAAGCATTAACACCGAGCCACTTTTTGATTGGAGAACCACTGCTAACGCCACCTCAACCGGAATATGACCTTCAGAAAATTACGTACCTTGATCGATGGAAACGAGTGCAAGTGCTTCTGCAATCCTTTTGGAATAAATGGAGGTCCGAATATCTCTCCCGATTGCAACAACGCCCTAAATGGACGCAAACGGAAACACGAAAACTAATGGTAGGAGACATGGTATTTGTCACTGACGAGAGACTTCCACCCGCCAAATGGTCTCTTGCGCGAATTAAAGAACTACACCCAGGAAGAGATAGCCTTGTTCGAGTTGCTACAATAAAAACACAAAATGGAGAATTTAAAAGACCTATTATAAAATTATGCCCCTTACCTAGTAATGAAGTAATTTCAGATGAACCTTCAATATAAAAATTTCATCAAATAAATAAAAATATAGCCAATCAGGCATAAAAAAAAAAAAAAAACAAATATCAGAAGCTCAATTATGGTTATGAATTCCTATACCCACACTTTGCTTTCGTACCATATCTACACATGCACTTTCTCACAATTCAAATAAAACAAAAAATATATAATAATTAACAATACAATTCAATAAACACAATAGCACACAATATCACATCAAACATTTCGAATAAATTTGCATTAGCCAATCAACACTACTCAATTCTTGTATACCAATCCATTATAACAAAACATTAATACAGTCCAATTTCCAATTATTCAAAAACAAAATTTACGCAAACCTAAAACAAAAAAAATTCAACTATACCACACTAAACAATTGAAACGAAATTAATCAAATTTAAAACAAACATAAAAAACAACACGAATTTGATCACTCAAGACAGAACCACATTGGAAAGTAAGAGAGATAACACCAACAACATCACGCAAGCTATTACTCACTCGTCTCTGTCACTCTATGGATTATTTGTTTTCATTACCTATACATTTACTCCAATACAATAACCCTTTATCATTTTGCTAATGAGTTTTTTCACAGCCATGCAACACGACAGAATGAGACGAAGAGCAACTGGTTGAGTGATATTGATAATTCCCATTCCAATGCCATATTCCATTCAATTGATAAGCAAGCAGTCAGATGAGCAATGCACTGAGGCTACAATTAACGAGTACGAGAGATGGGACCTGGGTAAACTGCGTTTACGGCCGGGGAGAATGTTGAACAATATAATCAATTGTCTATTCCATTTTTTATTAATATTATGTTTGTGTTTTACCCTTAAACCTTAATGAATTAAATAATCTTTGAATGCATCCATCTATTATTATTGTTATATAAAAATGTCAAATTAATGTCAAGTATTTTTTTGCGCCCTTTTTTTTGGGTAGAAAGAAAGTTAAAATAAATTACTTTTACTTTTATAACGTTTACGAAAAGCAAGTTGTGGTTTTATTTAGAGCGTTAACATTTTTTCTAAAATCAATAGTGAAGTGGAATATTATCCTAAAGACATTCTAAAAAACATTCGTTGTTGTAAGTGTTGCCATTGTTTTTTAATGTTTTATTTTAATTTTATCTATTTATAATTTTTGTTTAATTACCCCTCACGCCTAACCGGGGCGAGATAGACCCCCCTCCTATAGTAAAAAATGCTTGTATTTAACTACTCTACATAAATCCGTCATTAGTTTTCATCAAAATTATTTTACTCACCCCAATTTTTGTCCTTAAATTTCAAATTTGAAATTGTTTTTTTTTCAAAAACTATTTAAGGGAATAACTTCATTCAAAAATAATATGAAAGAACAGATTCCGGGCTTTTTAAAATGATATAGTCTTTTATTATAAGTGTTGCCATTGCTTTTTAATGTATTTTTTTCCATTTAAAGTATCATTTTCTTTAAATTACCCTTCCCGCCTAAACGGAGTAAGATAGACCCCCCTCCCATAGTAAAAAGTGCTTGTATTTAACCCCTCTACAAAATACCTTTATCAATGTTTGGCGCCGTAGTTATCGTACTCTCCCCCAGGGAACACATACTTGTCATTAGTGCATTAAGATAATATTTATCCCAAAATATTCTGAGAAATCCTATACATAAAATATATTATGTTTGGCAATGCTGTTAAAGCGAAACACTCGTAGATGGCACACACATTCGCATACAGTTCCTAGGTTTGTATATTCGTGATAAATAGTTCACAATGACACTCAATTAGTATCTTAACAAAACCAAGCTTAAATATCAACCGTGAAAACTACCTAAGTGAAGTTTATGTTTAATCCTAAAATTAGCTAATCCGATACTACTTAGGCCCAGACTTTGAAATTGGGTATTATCGTATCCTTTATACGTAAACACATCTGATGCTCTTATTTATTCCAATAATATTCACCTTACATGTCCCGGTAACGATCTCCATTTAATTGTGACTCTGTTGCCTAGCATTTAATTGAACAAGAAGTGTTGCCCAAGGGACCGTGACATACCTAATCTTGAATGACAAAAATCTCGATGGCTAAAAATCTCGAAAAGTTTTTTTTTTTAAATCTGGAATGCAAAAATTTCGTAGGTATGTAGGTACACAAATCTTGAATGTACAAAAATCTCGAAAGACTATATCTCGAAAAAATTACGAAAATAAAAATTAAATTCGTATCTCACTTTTTAACACCATTTTTAGATTTGGTGTTATTAATTCTGTCGCCAGCAAATTGTTACCATTGTCTTAAAAATTAATATTAATTCGAGATTTTTTTTTTTAGAGATTTCTGTTATTCGAGATTATGCTTTATACATTTTTTCAATTCGAGATTTTTGCTTTCGAATTTTTTTCGTGGTAAACCCGTTCGTTGCCCAATCACTCCCCGAAAGGGATCAAACTGCTTTTTTTTTGTTGAAAATTTTCGGATATGCTTTCCAATTTGCTTATAAACCAAGCAGTTGAGATAGAAATGGGATTCATAGCCGAAACGATTTCGAATGATGAAGTCTTACCCTATAATCCTATAGAACCTAATTTAGTAACTATACTTTGTAGCAATTTTCCTTTCCCAAGTACAAAACAATTACATATTTTCATCATAAAGCCCAAATCAGAGCCATTGTCAACGACTACGCAGAAGAAAACCCTGCAAATTCGATTACTGATTTCTAACTTTCAAACTTTATCGCGCCTTCCATTTTGCACCAATAAATCAACTTTTATCAAAATTGACACTTATAGTCTAAAAAATTGCACAACCAAATCAGTAAACACTTTTATTTTACGACAGCATATTCTATGGCAAGTTGAAAGTAAGCATTAAGCTGCCTTGACGTCCTTGAACTCAGGGACAAAATTAAGATCTCACTGAAACAAATAAACCAAATCAATAAAATCCCTTTTGACAAGGAACAATAAAGCTCCTTGTTGTCTTGCGAACACCGAAAGAAAATTCGTTGCCATATCCTGCCACGCATTTTGTCGAGTGCCGTCAAGTGATTGCTGCTTTATCTGTATATTCAACGATTTGGCAAATCAGAAAACAATGTCCCGAAATAGCACAGACAAGAAAAAAGAAACACAGAAAAAAACAAATGTCGAAGGATAAACTACCACATTTGTCACGCACGCATGAATATATTGATGGGATATTTACAACCCACCCACCTTCATAGCCAAACACAAACAAATCAATATTGCTCCATGCCACCCCACCCGTCGATTGCGTAAAGGGCAATGTGGCGTGTGTTTGTATTATGTATTTCCCAGGATACGGTTTTAGCATACCATGCCAGTATGGGTGTGGGTTTGACGCTGCTTCGAGCCTCATATGGAAAATATTGAAAGCGGAATAATATCAAATAGAAATGAGTTTTTGTTTTATCGATTCATAAGCACCGATGGGTAGGATACTTCATATAGTCACAAAACGCCGCAGGATGTAGTGCCACCACTACCATACCATTGTATCGATGTGAATTACTGCGCGCGACGGCAAAACAGCACGCCGGGGGAATCAGCGTGTGCGGTTTAAAGGAATTATTTATGCCTCTCCCAGGAGCTAAAAATTGAAATTAATCACACAGGACTGGCACTTTATAAAAATAGTGAATCACAAAAATAAAGGAGCAAACGACTGACCTAATTCGACTGCACGGGTACGGTGCCGTCTCGATGCGGAAATAGTATACTTATTGATCGCATTAAATTGTGCAGGGGCGAGCAAAAGCAGCACTGCGAGAGGATACCATTTCACCACATCGCTGTCGTCAAGTAAAGGTATTTCGATATCCTCTTTTTGTACACAAATATCCTGTGTATATATGGCTTCCCGAAGTTCATTCAATAATAGCTCGCATGAACACTCTCCCTTGCAGCGCGCCAATCGATGTTATTTGAAAAAAGTTTTAAGAAACACTCATCATTGGGAATTCAACAAACTACCTCTTCCCACTTTTCATCACGATTATTGCAAAACTTTACAAGGACGATTTGTTAAAATAGCACCCGCCTCGCACAGTCCCCGTTCCCCACGATAACAAGTTTTTAGACACACGTACCATGGCAAGGATGTGATGTATCTTCCTACGTTTTTAGGTTTATCCTGCCATGGTGCGCACTAAAATTGACGCGCTTCTCCGGCGTGGTTGTCGTTGTCTTTACTATACATGCAAGGTAAAATTAATGACCACTTTGCACGGATAAATTTATTATCTTTGCTGACTGAAGGGAAAATCTATGACGAAGGAGGTAATTTTGTATTCCTTAAAAATGTTTTTGAATTTTATTAATGGCAGGGATATTTGTACAACAGCAGCAGATACCTTGCGGAAGATAACCGTAAGTGTGCATATTTAAGAGAATGTCCTTGGGTTATAATTTGAGTGGTGCTTTCTGATTATGCTTTTTGCGTGTCAAATTTGTGTTTCATAAATAATGGGCACATTCAAAACTCTATAGCCGTCTTAAGTCAACTAGATTTGTCTCGATTAGATTTACCCTTAACTTACTCATTGGTCGGTAACGTTGCTTTTATAACGTCAGCCACACAATCGAAATGTGAACTTAATACTCAGTCAAAAAATTCTTGACTAGATTTTTCGGCTACGCCTAAATAAACGTCTACTGATGATAATTACTGTTCAAGTATCCATCAGATTCTATGGTAATACACTACACACTATACGGTGAATAACTGCTGTTAGTAAACTAGACTTTTGAATGTTGAATATTTGAATATATATTTTTAATTTGGTGGAAAGTTAAAGTTTCATAAACATTTTGTCATGACAATAAATTGACAGGAATTTCCGAGAAAATGTCAAAAATGTACAAATACCTAATGTCGGTATGTAATTTAATTCTGAGAGGTGATTGAGTTTCAGTCAAAATTTGACAGTGAAGTGACAACTAAATATTTTTTCTTCAAGTTGAAGTGATTAAAAATCTTTGGGGCTGACGTGGTGAGTGCCGTACATCTAAGCTTTTCATCACTGAAGCTAATTCTCATCTTTCTTCGAAAGACGGGAAAACTAAGTACAGTAAAGTAAGGTGTCTGTTTGGCAGTACAATGGACCAGTAGTTGTGTCTGAGTGCTCCATCGGATAGCAGCAATCTCCAACAAAAGAAAAAAAAAAAAGATTAAGAATGTTAATCAGGTCGATACTTTAAAGCAGAGGCAAGATATACTGAGTCCGAGACTCCCAATTCGCACTCCATTTTCCCAACTTTTTATGTTTATTAAATAGGACCCTGATTATGCCAAATATCAAAATCGCGGGCTAAGCTCTATAAGATGATTGGTGACAAATCGAACCCATCAAGAATTAATACTCCCCTGTATGAGAGTATCAATTTAGAGGAGCTGTAGAAGTGGAGTAGGCTGGACCGCTCGCCTTATGCATCAAAGCTTTAACGTTTGCCTTCTTGAATACCGTGTATTTGGTACTACCAGCCAACAGTGGCAGCAGGTCCACTGGTGATTTGATGACTTATCTCACCGAGAAGTGGAACCAATCCCTCCATCATTTCGGTGAATCGAAGATTGTTGCGCTTGATATTTCAAAGGCATTTGACAGAGTTTGGCACCAAGCTCTTTTGTCGAAAATGTGTGCTTATGGGATCGATGCGTCTCTTATTCAATGGATTAGAAACTACCTTTCTGGCCGTTCAATTCAAGTTGTTTCGGATGGTTTCAAGTCTGAAACTCACCATATAAATGCTGGTGTTCCCAAGGCTCCGTTCTGTCTCCGACTCTCTTTCTCATTTTTATAAATGATCTCTTGGGTGTAACTTCTAATCCAATCCATTCCTTCGCTGACAGCGAAGCTTCTCATATTCATATTCTTTCCAGGACTCATGTCTCTGCTCTTCGGCCGTAGAACTGGAACGACAACGTATGTTAAGCACATTAAATTCCGACCTTAACAGCATTTTAAAATGGGGTTCAGCCAATAGAGTGGAATTTAATGCTTCAAAAACACAATGCTGTCTGCTGTCTCTAAATCGAAACCCGAACCTACAGCCATTATCCATGATTGGCACTTGCATCACCGAAACCGAAAGACTTTCCATTCTCGGTATGTGCGTTCATGACAACCTTCGTTGGAATGACCACATACATGTAGTCGCCAAGAATGCTGCGAAATGTCTAGGTTTTCTCAAACGGTGCAAGAAATATTTTACCCCTTCTGATCTGGCTACAATATACGAGGCTTTCATTCGGCCAAAACTTGAGTACAATTCTCATATCTGGTCTGGTTTAAGAAACCATATTGCACTGGATAAGATCCAAAATCGTGCTTTAAAGCTTATCGGAGACATAAATATCGCGAATTCTATTAATTCGCTTGAAAATCGCAGAAATGTTACTCTCGCTATTTTATCGCTTTTTTAACAAACAGTGCTCAAACGAAATTGCCAGCTGCATTCCACCCCTTCAGCAATTCAACCGCAATATTCGCCATGCTAGGAATGCTCAACAGTTTACCATTCAGCCTATCTTCGGTCTCGGTCGTACTATGAAATATAGAGATTCATTCATAAGCCGTACAGCAAGAATGTGGAATGCTTTACCAAACTCTGTTTTTCCTCCTTATTACAATTTACAGACATTTAAAACCAATGTGCATCGGTATCTCCTACCTTATCTATCCTCATTTCCTTAACGCCCGCGCCGTGTAGTTCACCCTACATTAAAAGAGTAGTCATAATCTTTTTAGTGCGTGTCTATTATAAAAAAAAAATCCTTCCCGAATTTATATTGGCGTTGTCTGTCCGCAAGTTTATGAGACTATGTTTCCGTATAGTCCTTTCAGTAAAGTTAATTTTCCTCAATCCGTTATATTTTTAATTCACTGCAGTAAAATAGATTCTCCTGACTCCCAATAAAATGAAAAGAACATTTTTTTCTCTTATTTCAGGGCTCAACTTTAAAAGACCAGCAATAAAATTTAAGAGCGCATGCTTCTTTCGCCAGTCTAAAAGACGACTGACTGTAGCTCATTTTTATCACATTTAAGACAAAATCAATTATGCAGATCCTTGTCCCCGAACTGCAGCGCCATTCAAAGTAAGCATCTTGTACTGGAAAATAATTATGTGGACTTTAGAAAGCTTGCCAATTTGCTTGATTAAATAACTAACGCATTTCTCGTTCCCCCCAAAGAGGACATTTATTCTACAATTTATTAGACAGTCTCATGGTAATTTCCGCCAACAGGCGGCATTAAATGTCCATCGACCCACCAAATCACAGCAAACACCCTTACCCATCTCATACAAAATTGGGCCATAACTGGCGCCACAGTGCCAGCATTTTCCTTTCCATCGTCAGAGGAAATCAATTCCCTCAAAATAACTTATTGCAATTATCCTTTCGAATGTGTTCTTGTGGTCGCCATTAGAGTAATGAGAAAATTTAAGACATCGTTTCCCAATTCCCAAAATGATTTACTCTAAACAGTTTGTCATGACTGATTCCGATTCAAAATGACCGACCGCACAAGGATTACCCACATAAATCTGAATCAAATTCCAAAAGGGGTGAAATACCCCCAAAATAAAAAGAAGATAGATAGACGTACTCTTCCAGACGTGACTAATGTCGGAAGTTTATACCGGAATGGGGTAGATTTTTCGTATTTTAAGTGAGGCACCTTTTTGCGATACCGTATTTCATATAGTACATATTTTTTTATTTTCAGGATACAACACAGTCGAAAATCCCACGACTAGATGGCGTCACAAAAATCCCCCTTCCCGGCACAATTCGAGGTCCAACGATCCAAGTGCGACGTCCAACGTCGTTTACAGGCCTACGACAGCCATCGCTGACCATGACATCATTGAAGAAGTCTCTATCTGGAGATCGAATAAGTGAGGCAGCCAGCATTATGGGTAAACGCACAGCCACTGCAGTGCGAAAGTTTCTAACAAAACCCGAGAAATCAGCTTCGCACATTGAGACTCTGACGAGAAAGTTCACACCGCCAACTCCAATAGAAGGGACAAAGGGAGTCAGTAGAATCAAGGCAGCTTCGGATTCCAGTCCTAGTACTCCGAGACCACTGACACGGTCGGAGACCTTTGTGCGAGAAGACGGCGAGAGTGAGATTATCAAAATGGCTCAGAGTGTGTTGCAGTCGACGCCGATATCGAAGGATCTTCATATGACCCGTTCGCTAGACATAACAATAGAGAAGGTGGCACTAGACGATACGCTAATTCTAGATAGTGGTCAGAACTTGTGCAGTACTCAAACTTTGGAAGGAACTCCTAAACAAATGGAATGCCCCGTGAGCTTACACAGGACGAGAATCCTCAATGGAACTCAAACGCTTGAGAAGGCAGTTGATTTGACATACCGACATGGGACGCACAACGTGAAAACGATGCAGAGTATTGAGATATCACCTCTGGATGAGACTCGTTTTAGAACTCACAACCTGGATGAAACTCACATTAAAGACGGCACATGCACGATTTATTCCCACACGTTTGATTTGAAAAACTGCCCCCGAAGCGATGCCACCGTCACCATTAAAAACCGGAGTGACGCGCATACGATCAGTTCCCCACACGAGTACCCCACATTCGACTTGCGAAAAGATGGCACCATAACGCTAAATAAGAGTAAAGACCTGATAGACCTGCAGAGCTGTGAGAATCTACTCGATATAAGCCTTCCACCGCTGGACCCCGATATCACGCTGAAGCCCAAGAACACAGACGACAGTATGAGAAGTCTCATCAACTTAACCATGGAAAATACACTGCCGCTGGCGCCGGATAAAGCCAATATGAAGCTCGTCCTGAACTCAACCATGAACACGGATCATTTGCTGGACCTTACAACGAACATGGTGTCGCCGGCTCGACACCTTATGAACATAACTCGGGATTTGATGGGTTCCCCCCTAGAGGAGAATTGCAAGAACAATACAAATCTCTTGTATATGACACGACGTGAGGACCTAGTTTCGACGGCGTCATCTCGAGGCATATCACCGAATGACGAGCCAATGGAAGTGGACCTGCGTGGCTGCGAGGAATTTATTGAAAACCCACCTACACAAGCGATGCAGGAATTGAAACACCACAAGCCGAGATTTTCCTTTGGATTGGATTTGACGGAGTCCACGTTGGACTGTTCGATTGAGCTGTGCGATGTGTCCCTGTCGTCAACGATACAGTCAGGTCTGTGCACCGCGTCAGGTACCCCACCCCTGAAGAAACAGAACTCCTTCGAAATGGACGAGAGCTTGGGCATTTTGACACCCGATCAGATGAAAGAGTTCCTAGACTCGACGACGACAACAACTAACTTGGACTTGCCACTGGGAATGAACCCGAAAATGGCCTTCCATCAGATGAGGATCGATCAGACCCCGTCGCCGGAGGACCTACCTCTGGACCCCGTGGAAGTAAAGACCGACGTGGAGGATGTGGTCATTGAGCTGACAAAAACCCATCAGCAAAGCAACTCAAATACCTACAATGAGATATCGCAGACCGACACGGAGTCGAAGACGGACCAGATGACCAAATCGAGTGTCTCGAAAATCTCCACCAGCTTTATAACCAGTGTGACAAGTGTGACCAGCTTGGATACGGGCTACCAGGGGGATGGAGAAATGTCGCGGCCAGCATCGCGGGGCGCTGGAGACCACTCCCCTTCAAACGGACCCACACGAAAGCCAGCTCAAGTCAGTCGCCAGCCATCGTTCAATCAGAATCACAATCATCCCAATATTCCCATACGGCGGCAGGATCCCATGACAGATTCGGACTTCTTTACCGAAAGCGATGCCGATGACATCTTCCATCGGGGAGATCGTCGGGCGCAGGTAATCGACGGCCAGTTGTATGGCCCGATGTTGCAACCTGCCGCCAGTGTCTTCATATCGGAGCAGCCAGAGCAAATGGAGGACTCGTGCATGGAATCGAGTGGAATCTTCACCGACGTCGAGAACAGAGGCGACGAGGACATCGCCCAAATGCGCGGCGACATCGATATGTCCCCCGATGACGGCTCCACTGACACCGTCAAGAGCAACAAAAATCAACAGCAGAATCAAAACGAGAAGCCGCAAGAACAGCAACAACAATCCCCGCCACAACCGTCAATTGAAAGTGAATTCCGTTCCGCTTCGCCACTAAGTCAAGGTCAGTGGAACAACATGCTCACCGACAGTCAGACATCGTCCACAATCCAAAGTAGCTTCAGCAGCAGTGATCGCATCAGCATGACCACAGACTACAATCCCACAACGGGCAATTCGAAGCGAAACTCCACTGCAGTCAGCGAAAATTACAAAAGCTCTGTCGCCTCATCGAACGAAGCTCTATCCAGCGATACAACCACAAAAGCTGCAACGAAAAATAGCGTCGCAAAACATACGATCCACACAAGTACGTCAGTGAAGAAGGTGAGTCCGCCGCGTAAGCACGCATCACTCTCATCACTGTGCAGCGTAAGCGCCAAAAATGAAAACAACATCAGCCCAAAGTATTATCGTTCCACGGCGAATTCATCGATTCTAGGTGACAGACAGCAGCAACTACCCTCGAAATTGATCGCGTCGGCTTATGCAAAAGGTGGCGGCAATGGTTGTGTGATGCCGGTGAGGGCAAATACCATCGCCACGAAACAACGAACATCGCCGGGCGAGAATAAGAATCCCGGTCAACTCGGTTTGTCGGTCGCGTCGTCGCGTACGGGTAGTACGGCGGGTATCGCGGCAATTGCGGGTTCCTGTTCCGGTTCGGGTTCGCCAACATTGCGCAAAGTATCGCCCAATAAGTGGGACGCGGTTATGAATAAGATCGCGGTAAACAAAATGCAAACGAAAAAGAACTACAGTGAAGTGAAATCGAAAGTGTCCACCGGTGTGCTGAGGCGATCGCCTCCAAGTGGGGTGGGTGGTGGAAATAGTGCAAGTGCTAGCAAAGTGTCAACACCGTTACAGGATAACTCCCCAGCAGTGGGCAGTAATTGCTCAAGTGGATTAGCATCGCCGCACACAAAACGGATTATTCAAGGCGCTGCAAAACGGTAAGTTTTTGTTTACTATATTTCAGATTTCGTGACAGTTGACAGTTGACAGCTGCCATTTGAGTTACTTTATTATTATAATATGCGCCATTGTCGCGCGTTTTTGTTTAGTTAAAGTATGGCTATTAGTGGAGTTAATATCATGGAAATTATGGCGTTCACCTAATCAGCGATGGGTGACCTTAGCGATTAATGCCCCAGCCGTTTAGTGATGGGGGAAATGTGAAGACACTCTAGGCTTAGTTGTGAAATGCTCCTGAGATTTTCTTTGTTTTCTGAAGGTACGAACGAAGAGTTTCATTACTTTAATTGGGTGGTTTTTATACCACGTTCATGACATAGATTGTGAAGTATATTTGTACTAAAATGCTTGTAAAATACATTTATGAATATAGGGTATTGGTTTTTTTTAAATACAGGTATTAGCGCATTCGATTACAGTTTGGAACGCTGATACTTATTTTATCAGTACAGGGTGCTGAAAAAAAGTTGTTTGTTTTATAAAAGTTGATAAATGTGTTGTGCTTTCTTCTTAAAAAAGGACGAAAGAGGACGATAACTTAGACTGCGATTATTAATAACGGATTCTTATGGAGGGGTAAGATACAAGCATTTTTTACCATGGGGGGTGAATATATCTCTTTATTTTTCTTTTCAAAAATATTACGTATCTATAATGAAAAAATATTTAAATACAAGGGCAATATTTACAGTAAGCACTAGCTTTGAAAACCAAAATCCTGTTTTTTCGAATATTTTTAAATCATGTTAACCTTATTAATACTTTCTTAAAAAAAAAAAGATTTAAAGCATCAACATTTTAAAAAAAGAAGCAACAGTGATCCAAAGCAGTGGGGTTGCAGGGGACAGCGCGCCCCTATATTATTCCATTAATCGTTCGCTGATTTTTGACTTTCAAAACCGGTATAGTACTTTACTGTAAGTGTTGCCGTTGCGTTTTTATTTTTTTTTTTCATTTCAACTACTTTTTAATTAAAATTAAAAGCAATTGAAATTTTACAAGATTGCAAAAAATATAGTCCCAAAAAAATATAATAATTTTTTCTCGTAGTTTTTCATTTAAAATAAATTTGAAGACACCATTGATTAAGAATTGATAGAGGCAGTGAATACCTACTTAATGCCAATTTAGTAAATAGTGTGATCTTATCCGTGAAATCAATGACAACAACGACAACGTTAATATTTTAACCCTTTATTTAAATTAACGACCGCTTGCGTCTGCGGATTCGAGTCGAGTGACTCAATCAATAGTACAATAAATACACGAGAACAGGGGATGATTATAGCCTTACAGTTAATACAAGCGATAAGTTGGTATGAGTGCATACGAATAGAGTGGATGTGTAGGGTTGCCTTACAATAGTAGGTATGTACTACCTTATTTATTTCAGAATTAAAAAAAAAAAAAAATCGTAAACAAGTCTTTAAGAAATATCTTTTTCTGTCGCCTAAGTTGTAGGTACTTAGGCACCGATATGAATGTTAACAATGGCAGTCTTTTAATTTTAAACCTCTTAAATAAACACACCATTAAAAAACGAAGCATATACTTATCAATGCTATTTTTAAATTATTTCTTTGGATCTGCCTGCGACCTAGGTTTGTATAAATGTTAAATATAATCACTCACTCCTGAGCTCAAGACTGAACCACTTATAAAGGTGGATATCAATGATTGGCCCCTTATCTGCGTCGATAAACGCGTTTTTTGTGTAGTGCGAATGCTTGGAGAAGAGATCATCTCCATATGATAGCCCTTCTGCCCTATTGCCCTCATGGCTTGTTTGCGAGTTCACTGATTATTCACACATCAAGGTCCCCATAGCTCCATATCGTCGTCTATCCATCTACAGCTATTCAGTGATTTGTGTCAACAAGCTCTTCGATACCAAATAGTTGTTAAGGTTTATCTGGACGACTTTCATAAGAACTTGCTGGCGGTAAGGGTCTTTTTGAATATTTAGAACTTGATGTCCTGGCACCTATTTTACCCAATCTTCAGTGACATAATGGGGTCTTTGATAACTTGGCTATGTGGCCTTCTTGCACATACCGTCTACACAGCTTGGATGAGTAATGCTTTTACGTGGATATTTCAGAAGCTTCTTTCAGCTAACCATCACAGCTGGGCTATAGTCAAGTTTCTCCTGATTATAACTTTATTTCTACCATCCAGAGCAGTGCAAACACAATATATAATTGCATTCATTTTCCCAAACCTTGAAAATTCGAAAATTTATTTGGCTTACCCATTTCTATATTTAATTTCGTGTAAACACTTCATAAATGAACTATTGGCTCTTGTTTGTCCGTGCCATATACGAAGTGTGCACAATGGGTGGAACTAAAAGTACCTACCTTAGACAAACAACATTTAGGTACAAAAGAGTAACTTTGACAGCAAGGCCTAGGAAAAATGTTGTTTAACTTTTCAAATAACAACACATTTCCCAAAAATAAAAAAAAAAAAAAAAAATCCGCCAGAAAAAATTCAACATACCACAAACAACAGACCACACAAACACAATATTGTTGAGTTTTCTAAGATCCACCAAAGACCTGCGAGTTTACAGCCACCGGATATATACTATTTTTTTTTTTTCGTTTCGTTGATAGACAATTAGACATATTTGTTTAAGATTGATAACAAAATACCTATCTAAAGATAAAGTAAGACCCCTTTCGCCTTACCAATCAACAAATCAACAAACCTGACCTGGCAACAACAAAACACATACACAAACGAAACACTTTACGAAAAAAGTGTTGCAACCTTGTGCTGACAGATTGCTCCACACTATACCATTAGATATTTGATAATAAACAGTAACAAGTGTAATGCAACCACGGCACCGCATTGTGTTTCATGTTGCCGGTGTGCGCTGAATAGTTCAATGCACTGACTAAACGACAGCAAAACAACTCAACGCAACACTCGAATTGGATGACGATGACAGAGATACACACTTCGCCGGCTAGATATATTAGTGTGGGGGCCTAAAGGTGAATGCGTCTAGCTTTTTGGATGGCTTTCGTTTGGTGTATTTAGAGATGAAGCGTTTAGCGTCAACGCTGTTGTAAACATGACAGATGAAGTGCCATTGAAGACAAAGCTCCCTATAGCAAGGAATCGCTTGAGGGAATTACAATTAATTTTGATGATCTTTGTTGATGAGTTCAGTCAAAAGACTTTGTCTTTGGAAATTAAGACATTCTCATTTGTTACACTTATCGGCAATTGGCTCCTAAAATAGGCTTTATTCATTTTTGCCATCATTTCGATCATTTGTGACTCAATTATGATGAGTTACTGTAGCCATTGTATTTGCATTATGTTATGTACTTAATGCACCCCTAAATCGATTTCATTTTACTTTACGCAACCATAGTTTAATATTTTTATTGAATTTTTAAGTCAAGTTGAAGGGTAAGAAGATCAATCAATCCTTTGGAACCTGTTTCCAGATGAAGTTCTTATGTCTTTTAACCAAACAAGCGATTGGCAATTGCTCGAGATAGTGGTATACTTGTCCATTTTTTCTTAGGCTTTGGAGTAGTTTTAGCTTTTGTCCTTCGGGTAGTTTTGGTAGTGGCACTGGTCGAATTTTTGGTAGTGGTAACGACAGTACTGTTTCCTTGACTTCCCTGACTTCCACCAGTTTGAGTATTTGTCGAATTACCAGCATCGGTTTGGGTGTTATTCTGCGTTCCACTAACTGACGTCTGCGCGTCTGTTTTATTTCCCGTATTATCTTTATCACTACATGCACATGGACACTGACACTGTTGTTGGGTTTCAGCCTACAAAATTAAACGAAATCTCAAAACAATCGATTATGTTAACAGAAATGTTCACTACCTGGAATGTTGATAACAAATTGAGCACAAAAATAAAAAGAATTGCTAGCATTACCCTCATTGCCAATTTGTTTTAATATAATATTCTATTTGTGAGCAAGACCCTTATAGACTGGTAAACTAGCTTTCCAAGCCGACTCTTAAATAGCCGATATGGTTAAAAAGACATACGTTAGTTCAATTGATTAGAAATATGCCTTTAATGAACTACAGCTGTTACAACAAACGCAGTAAGTAATTGCATTACAGCGTAGGGCACAATTGTATGTATTAGTGTTTATATACACTGCCTAAGGGTCGAAATTTGAAAAATGCTGAGATACATGTTTCATCATTAGTATTATAGAGAACCAACTATTACTAAAGGCCAAAATAAAATACGTTTTGTTATTGTTATTTCGTTATCAAACTTTTTACAGATTGTAGATTTTTAAGAACTTTTTCAAGACCCTAAGGAAAATTTATAAGAGCCGTGGTGCTTACTCACTTTTGACGCTCACTGTACGTATGTAATGTAGCTCTCGAGATAGTATACACAACACATATTAGTATACACATTTCGTATGTAGCGCAGTGGTCACATACGGGAAAATTATACTAGTACACGGCATGTAGTTTTCATATTTTTATTCATATGATGTGGTTACATATGGAATGGTTACATATAATATGGCTAGTACACGGTATGTAGCACAGTGCGCATATATCGTATTTGGACATATGATTTTATTGCTACGCTACTTGTACAAAATGAAAACTGAAATTACATTGAAAAATTATGGCTACATATAGGAGAAGTATGGTGCGTCAAGAATTCGTGCATGCACATATATTGTGACTGCAGGACTGATACATACGTATGTAACCACTCGACAATATGTATAGCGTATTGTCACAAATCGTATGTGCAAGGGTAGGTAGTACACGGAATGTCGAGAAGCCCCATATGCATATGTGTCACGAGTGCCACATATAGTACACGAACGTATGTGTACCATATGTGAGTATCACAAAGAGAGCTAGTACACGGCATGTAGTCATAGCCATTGGGACCATACGTGGACGTAAAAATTACGTCAGACCTACTATATTGGGATATTGGCCTAAAATCAAAATCCCATACATTTTTCCAAAATAATATTTGGCGCAACAGGTCCAAGGCACCGAAGGCCTACCTTCCCATAATCATTCGTCCCATTTATTTTTGGGACGAATGGAAGGGACCTACATAATTGGAAATCTTTTTCAGGGCTCAGATGTTTGTTAGAAGTTCGCGAGAGGTGGCGTAGTAGAAAATACCTTAAGATGAAATTTGTGTTTTTCGGGATTCGAACCTGGGACCAGCTTAAAAAATAGCTTAGAAGGAAGTAGGTACGTTAATAAATTCGTTTTAACATTTTTAGAAACAAAATGCCACATTGAATTTGTTTTGCAAAATATTAAGAAAAAACCTTAAATTATAACTGAGATTTCCTTACTGGCTGTTTGAATTGCCTCAATAAGCTCTTTTACGGTCTCACATTGGTGTCCTTTTTCGTATACCTACTTTCCTCGAGCATATTCTATAGGTACTGTCAAAGTCGGCAGAGCACTTCAATATTTTCTTATTCTTTCTAGGGCTTTATGAGGCAAGCAATAGCAGCAAGCAATACCATTTTATTTCAGATATGCATCTGATGACCATCAAAAATGACTCTCCTATTCCTCAAAACATGTAGGTAAACAATATATCGGGTCTTTATTTTAGAGGTTTGTTTTTTGAAGTGCCAACACTTTATCCAGTAGCGCCAACCAATTTGACAGCTGAAATAATTGAATCATCTTAAAAAATTACATTTCGAGCAAGGCGTCGAAACAAACTCGCTTAACTAAACTGTTTCCATTGACACAAAAGTATCTAATAGTTTGCTTGCGCCTAAAGCTATACTACTGTTTCTAGTTTTGAATTACAGATGCTCGGAGGAACTTAACGAAATTATTCCTCAAAATAGCCGTTTTTTATTATCAGCTATGATCCATATAGATCATCGATTTACATGCACTTACAACAACAACATGTGATCCTGCTTTTCATCGAGATCACGAAATATGATCTGAAAATTAATTCAACTATTTCTCGTTGTTGTTTCGTGGCGTTGTTTATTTCATTCACTAAAGGTTGGTGTCCCTGTAAATTATAGCCACACAGTAATGTTGCCAGACCAAAATGTGAACCACAATTAACAACACAAAAAATCAATTAGCATTTTTTTCCAATTCGAATAAGTTACTACTCTGACTTTCGAGATGTTTTGTTTCGCTATATAGCATAGAAATATAAATGGAAATATTAGCAGTACAATACGGTTAATTATAATGCATATTTGAACTTAACATTTGAACATAGTTTCCCCAAAAAAATATTCAATGCTAAATGTATGCAGATTTGTATCCATATGGTAACACCCCGACACAACAAGCGAAATGTCAAACTCAAATATGAGCAAGTGCAATGGAGAAATCATCGCATTGTGACGTCACATTGTACCGTGTGGCTGCAAGATGGCTGGTGGCAATACGAAATTTGTCATAATTGTTATTGGATTTTATATGTTTGTTGCCACAACTCAATCAATGATCCAGTTTGTTTTATTTTCATGATCTGATCCGGATAGTGAGACATATGAGCGAGAGACAACCAATGCACACCACGTACATAAACTTGATAGATAACCGCGAGGAGAGGACATCACTTCTTCAAAACTCCTTTGGGTTTGGATACAGGACAAGTTAGGTGCGCCTTTCTCGAGAGAGGAATTTACATTTTTTGCCGCAAGGTCATTGTAAATTTGGTTCATAAAGACGTCACTCAGAGTAATGGATGCACAAGTTTCACAGGACTAACGTGATTTTCACACGTAAATGATGTTACGAACGAAAAGGTAGCATAGTTTTAGGCGTAATATTGTAGGCAAATCTACTTTTCAAGGGAACATGACGTTAACTAGAACGACTAGAATCTAGAATGGTCAAAATCTCGAAAATGAATTTGATAAATCTCAAATGCAAAAATCTCGAATGGGTCAAAATCTAGAAAGTACAAAAATCTCGAAAGACTCTATCTCGAAAACAAAAAGTAAATTCGAAATTTTTCCTTTGCACCCATCCCATAGCCAGACAGTAAACCCAAGCAGGGGGGTTGCAGGGGGGCATCATGCCCCCCCCATACGCATCGATATTTTTTTTTTTTCGAAATTTTTGTCATGTGAGATTATGCTTTCTAGATTTTTTTTTTCGAGATATCGTGGTAGACCCACTTTTCAAAATGTAACTGTACAACAAGTTTGGTGTTTTCTTTGATGGGTTGTTTAAGCTGTTGTTGTTTGGTTCGAATTATAACTACATACCTTGAACATTGAACTACACGACAAATTCACCTTCAGCCTCCTTTGAGTGATCGCTTAGACAGTTAAATTCTGTAAATTCTCTGGATTTGTTCCTCTTAGAAAGAGGATATACTTTTGTCAGGAAAAAAAAAATCGCTTAGCTGGCAATTAACCAAGAGCTGGCTTTTCATGCTAATTGCCAGCTCCAGCTATATTAGTGTTGAATACAAAAGTAGGATGGCACCCGTAAAGCTTTTTATTTTACGAAGTTTAGTCGGTCCTTTCTTTGTTGATTTTTAATGCAGCACCATTTGCAACTCCCTGATGAGTGATACGAGTACACCCAGTTTACAACAATTATTGAATATTGCATTGCACCATTGTAGTTTGTGCATGCCTTTAACTTAAGTACCTATGGTGTTTTAGAAATATGTATATAGAGTCAATCGTTAATTATTATGCACATGCATTTTATTTGCGAACATATTATGTAGCCGCGAATGTCAGATATATGATCATTTTGCTAAACCTTAGCCCCACAAAAAACTACCACGGTTTCTACGAGCTTGACTTAACGGTACAGAGCTAAATTTCTTTCCAGCTTTGGTTGTTGTTGTTTTTTTTGTCGTTGATCCTGATGAAGAAGCAGTTGTTGACGAGGAGCTTGAATCCGATGACGCCGCCGTCGTTGAACTTGATGACGAAGAGCTTGAATCCGATGACGACGAGGATGAATCCGATGACGACGAGGATGAATCCGATGACGACGAGGATGACTCCGATGACGACGAGGATGACTGCGTGCTTGATTCCTAGAAATTAAAGAAACATCTTTTGCAAGGAGTTAATTTTAAGCTTAAACATTATGTACCTCTCCTTCTACGTGAGCAAATGCCACTAAGCCAACGAGTAGTAATAAAAGCCACACAAATTTCATTTTAAAATTTCACTAAAATTGTTCTTCAATATTAAACACTGATGAAAATCGTACTAAATGCAGTTGTGTTTAATGCTATTCCTTATATACTTGAAAGTTGGCAATCACAAAAAAAAAATTGCATTGAAACAGATCAGTTAGTCTCATTAGAAAAGTCTCATTCTCCGTAGCTTCTTACGTAAACTTTGTAACACCTGTTAAAATAGAGTAGTAAGTATAAAGGAATTATTGCCTAGGCAAGGGCAGTTATAAGAGCGCAACTGTTTTTTATTTTTGCAACTGCGTGTATTCAGAAGTTTTTAAAATAAAACGAGTGGGTATTATGCAATCATACATATAATATGTACATATTATGACTCCTATGACGTTTATAAGAGTTATTCTATTCGAAGGGCTTTGTGAAATCCATTTAAGGCTTTATAGTTAACACGTGTTTTGTTGGTCTTTTGAAATAAGTGTTTTTTTTATAGCAATCGCTCGACATTACCTACTAATTTGTTTTTCTAATTAAAAGCATATAGCATTTTCCGCTTATAGAACGTTCGCGTTAATTGATGTAAATTTGATTTTATTAGATAATTCAAATCGCATCATGCTCAACATGGGAAGAATTTTGACCACGTTCTATTTTAAGCCGTGCTTGTCTTATATTGAAAACCAACTCACCCTGACTAATATTTGTAACTTAAATTGAAAGTGAGGCAAACATTCAATCACATCGTATAGAGGCTGAAATATTTATTAAGTCACTCATTGGATGGTTTCATATTAGCATATATTAACCTTAAAAATGAATCATATATTCGTCACCTCTTTATCTAATTATTTTTTTAAATTTGCATATAATGAATTATTTTAATGAAGAGTTTTTCAGATTTAATTTGAAATTATTGCGTCACATTTATGTTAGATTAACAAAGGAGTTAAACATTATATCCACATATATGTATTTATATTTTCAAATTATTTTAGCATTTCATTTTGGGGCTGTGTCTTTGTTCATATCATTCATAATTTCTGAATTTCCCTCCTAAAAATTGAAATAGATTTTTATCAACTGAAGAATCACAATTTTCGTCGAAGACTTTAATAGTTTTTCGAAATAAAATTCTAAATTAAAATTGGCTCTCACATTGAGGAAACAATCAATAAGCAACTGGCAATAGTAAACCCGCAATATTATCGCTCACAGTTATTTTACTTTGAATTTTGGAAAATATGTCGGACGATGCTGTTTTCAACACAAAATTTGTTGAAGTTGTGGAAAAATATCTCTGATAGCTAAAAATTTCAGGCAATTTGTTGCTTCGATGTGAGAATATGTTAAAATAAAATTGCGTATTGCTTATTGACAGTTGCTAGTTGCATAGTTGCTTGTTGCCTCAATCTGAGATCCACCAACAGCTTACATATTATTAAATCTTATTAGAATTCTAAAAATCTTTAAAAAAAAAATACATTAAAATGTGATCATAACTTTTTATCTTGAAGCCAGCTCGATATCTAAAAAATAAGTCAATTAAGTTTCCTGTTGTTTTTTCGTTTCATCTGAGTTTGGAATTAGAAACGAGCCATAAAAAAATCCACAACCAAATCAATGTCTTTAGTTATTTCAGATGAACAAATAATTAAAGTGTTTAATTAAAATGATTACAATTAGGGCGCATTAGAGATGAGCTGCACCGATCCATGTTTACATTTGACATCCTCGCCAAGCTCAACCGTATATGCCGGACTACGTTGGAAAACTCTAGCTGTTCCTTTTCGAATAAAGTTTGTAAGACCACTATCGACACGTTTGATGTCAGAAACAGATGCAAATTTATCTGGAGTCCAAGCAAAATCAAAACGAATCACATGTAACTCCATACGAAGACGGCTATAAGTCTATATTTTCCCTATACTTCAACGTCTCGTTACATCGTAATTTGGAATTACTGCCCAAAGAGCCATAAGAAGTTTCACTTCAAAAAGTTCTATACCTCTTATTACAAGCACTAACCCCTTCGAAAGATGATTTAGGAACGCATCTCCTTTTTATAGGCGAATCAATTATTATAAATATTATCAGAAAACTTACCTCTTCTAATATTCAAAGGTCGACAGAGGTTCTTAATCTTTCCGGACCTAGTTTAGTAAGTTTGATCTACTTAATGTCGAAATGCCTCTCATCAATTATTCAACCCAAGGATAAGAGAATTTTACAAATACAAATATTTGCAAGCTCCAATATTGTTTGTCTTCTCCAGCCTATCTTTCATCAGTAACAAACAGTTACTGCTTCTGAGATAAATAAAGTGGTCATTGTCCAAACAAATGAGCATATATCTTTCATCCTCAATCATATTTTCGGGCAAACACACACTGCCAGTCAATGAGGAGGTAAACGAAAAAAAAACCTTTTATAGTCGTCTTGTCCAGTTGGAAACTGAAGCCAATATGATCAAATATTTGCCCCACTTTCTGTTATTTTTCTTAATTTATTTACTCTCCTTCTTAAATCGAGTTTTCTTCACCGGATGACATACCGAGTCCACATACCTACATCCGGTGGACATTTAACCAATGTGCACCAGCCTCCGTCCGGTTAAATATCTACAACCGCAGCATGAGAGTACGACACATAAACTTGGTACGAAGTGTAAGGGTTGCATAATACACCGCACAATAAGTGGGGTGATTAATGGGTAAAAAAAAATTAATTAAGAACGTAATTGCAAATATTAAATTAAAATTCAACCAGTCAAAGGGAGAGAGGCGGTAGGAGAAGGAGACAGCTGTCTGACCAATTAACTGTGTGAAACCATGGGAACATGTTTGGTTTCAGAGTCGATTTCTGTTTGCATTGTCATTCCAGATGAAACTACAAAATGTAAGCGTGCACTATTATTACTATATATCAACTAGAAGAAAATTTCAATTAATTTGTGAACCCTTCGGCATTACCACCATAAAATTCTATGATGAGACTCCTTACAAGAAACAAGTGAATTTCGAAAGTTTACCATCGTCAACTAAACAGTATAGCTCTATGGTGGGTCTCATACTCCCTTATGGAAACAATGGTGGGTGGTGCTGATGGGCCATGGATGTCGAAGGAATAGAAATGATGATTCTCCAAGTGGATGGTAGTTCCTCTCGTCTCCGTCTGCCGCTATGGAATTATTACCATTTGCAAAAGAATGGAACTTTAAGGCAGTGGGTGGTTTTTCAAACAGATTTACGTTCTTGGAAATTCATTAAATGAGCTCTAGGTGGATTCGGATTGTATTTTGTTCGTTTTTCCGTTTTGTTCAGCAGTTCTACTTCTATTTTATTCTCTTGTTTGTGGTTTTTCCTTTCATGCGAGCAACCAAATTGCAGCATGTTAAAAAACGGAGATGAATGGTCTGGTTGTGCTGCGGTTGTTGAGAATTTGTATTGTGTTTTCAGTCGAGGTAGTTTTTTGTGTGCAAAAATTGACCTTAGTCCTTTAAAAAGTGGCCACAGATCGTGGCGTCCAGTTGAATAGTGACAAAATGTCGTGGAATGAGCTAAGAAAAAAAAATTACATAATGTATTCATATTCCAAAACAATCTTCAAAAATGTTCCACGATTTTGAAACAACAATTTTGTTCTTTAGACGTTGTGAAATACTCGAGCAAAGTATAAGGGGCTCAGGGTTTTTAGACTTGTTTGCACATAAGCCACCGTCACCGTTCACTAGCACTAGAACTTCGCAATAGGTCAATAGTAAGGCTTTAGGCAATAACGCCCAAGGAAATAGCACCAAAATCGATGCATAGCGCCCAAAAATAAAAAACAAGATGGAAATAAAGCCTAAAAATAATTTGCAGTTTAATATATGTATGCAACCCCCCTGCTTGGAGTTACTGTCAGATTGGAGTATGTGCGTAATTGGTTGTTTTTGCAGTACAAACTCCCACCTACTCCCAAATCCAACAGAAAGCCCAAGCAGGGGGGTTGCAATAGTAATGCACAATACTGACCTACCTAACATATAGAGTAAGAAATAGCTACACAAATTGGAATGGTTATGCATTCCATACACGTAATCCCACATGCTCCAATACTCGAACTATTAGGACCACATCCACAAGGTTGATTCTACATCTTTGTAAAAGTCATAGAGTTCGCGGTTGTACTGTTCGACATGAAGCAGAATTGACAAATTAAGGGCGTACATTTCGTCCTTGAGACCGGAGTTTTGAATCCATTTGCTTTGCCAACTAGTAGTAGCTACGGTTTCCTAGGATAAGTCTTCGCGAGTTGCTGCTTTCATATAGTCACGTTTCAACTAATTCTCCTCGTTTACTTCAAAACCAGATGAATCACCAACCAATTGGCACATATCACCCTCCACACATTTCGAATTTTAGAAATATCAACACAACATTAAAACTTTTGCTTCAAGCGATAAATTTAGAATGTTTTTCATTTTATGGTTTATCTATGTAACTGTGTATATACGATTAGGGCCCTATGAAAGTATATTTGTATATTTGCCAACTTATATTGTTTTGTTACACGAGTACAAAATTCCATCAACCAGAAATAAAAAAGAAAGAAAGGAGCTGCAAACATGTTTACCTTTTAAACTTAAATAAAGGACTTTCTGCTTATGATAGTAAAAATCCTTTGAACCCATATTACCCACATATTATTGGAAGGTATGCGACAAGTTATATACTTATTAAAACTATACAAAACATTATTATCCCTTCCCTTTTAAAATATTTATTTATAACAAAATGAGATAAGTAGGTGTCTTTTGCATTTTCTAGGTGTATAGTTATATAACGATGGGGCTCGTTAAAAGTATATACATACACATATATCCATGGGTTAGATATAGACGCGTGTTTATCACCGACGATAAAAATGAACGCCTTAAGCAATTCTGCTCTTTTGGGTCATAAATCCTTGCTCAATTCATAGCACGACCGCGACCTACAGTCACGGGGAATAGATTGCCAACATTTATGCGTATAAATTCTTTTTGCTCATAAATGTTTTATCTGAGTATGTGTGTGGGTATACGATAAGATGGAAAATTGTATTTTGGTCGAATAAAAACAATTCCAATTTACTTACTGTATAAAAAAATGGGTATTCTCGCTAAGACCGATGATTTTGACAGGTCAAATCAGAAGTAAAATTGCGTAGATATCTGTACATATAGGGATTTTTTTTTTTTTTTAAATACTTCTCTCGGGAAAGGCGAACCTATAACGCTTCAACAGCGCCCCAAGATGCTTGCAGATGTATGTAAAAATCCGTTCTGCACTTAAATTGCTGCAAATTGTTTGCTTGTCCTGTAACAGAAGGAGTTTTGGAAAATTGATGTCCTCGCGGTTGTCAAGCATTAGCAGCCTGTCCACCCAAAAGTTGCATTTCGAGGGATAATGTCTTTGAGTTCCTCGGAACATCTACCATGGAAATAGCTATAGAACAAACATAGGTCAGCGACTTGTCTTCTGTGCACCAACGGTTGTAGATTCGATGTGAGTGTAGGGTCTCCAATAAGTCGAACTGCTCGTCTCTGTATGCTGTTAAGTAGGTTAAGTGAATGTTTTTGGGCCGAGCATAGTCTATTTACTGACCATACATCTTTGTTAGATGCATCCGATAAGTGGAATAGCTCGATACGATATGTATGTCCAACGAAGAGTAGGTAAGTAGCACTCTGTTAAGCGCTGTTCCTATTTTAATGACAATAATTAAAATAACCTGCCGCTGGGCGCCATTATTTTATTGTGCTCAATGAAAATCTATTAATTCATTCATTTTCTTTGGCCCGCTTATCCATTAAGTGGGTCGCGAGTGTAGGTTGGTCAAGTGGACCATCCATATCGCTCGATTCTCCGTGAAAATCTAAATTATGAATATATGTACCAATTCTCCATTAGACAAAAATTCCTTTATTCGTCGACCCTATCAAACACTTACAAATTATTGATCATCAATTTCGCTCCACCACAGTGATGACGTTCAACGCCATCTCACTTAATTAATGAGAAAAGAAAAATTTCCTACCCATCCAATCAGCCGCACAATTTGCCTCATGTTTGACCTTTTCTCCTCCTCAACTCACCCTATCGCATCTATTTTGTCCGATTATGTCCCATTGACCCACCAGCACACGTTCTCACTTTTCATAATACATTTTCGCATGAACATCTCATTTACGAATGTCGTACAGAAATTTCACTTTCATTTATCCATCCCACTTGGTATATACGAGTTGGAAATGTTCCATGTTACAATATTCATCGTTATGGTGATATCATATTCACGAGAACGTACATTTACCTAATTGAACGACGCACTGATGAGGAACAACAACGACGATGACATTCATTTGGAATAAAAAATGAAAATGACAGCGCCCGCCCGTCCAAAGGAAGGCCCCGTTCAACTTCTTGCTGATGTCATTTTGTACGGGAGGAGATACTATGTAGCTAATATCTGACGGAAGCTTGAAATCCAGAAATCACGGTTCTCACGCTCGCCTGGGTTTGTTACTTTTTTTTTTATCTGACATCCAAAGAGTTGCCTAGCCACCACCGGCTGTCATAATGTTCGTTCTTTGCGATTACTTCAGATATTAATCTACAGAATAAAAAGCTTTATTTCCATCATGCATCATTCCAAGGAAACAGACAAGTTTTGTATCTATCCGTCTGTACCGGCATTGCAATCGTGCTGCTTAATTGTTGCATAAACTTTGTGTAATGTTTTTTCTTAGTTTTTGCAGTTTTTTCTTGTTTCTTTTTCATTTTTAATTTATTTGTTGCTATTTTTGTATCATGTGGTGTTGTGCTAACTTCTCCGCGGACAACCCCTCCGGTCTACGGTCTGCACTGTTCATGTATACATTTTAATTAATCAACCTTAATGACTTCAATTCAGAGGGCATTAACTATGAAGCAAAAAGGCTAACACAACAAACAGTACCCAGCAGTATTACTGTGGCACGATTTTTACTCCGCTCCACTTGGGTCAGAGAGTCAATAGAATTTCCATAAAGATACATTTATACATGAGGGTTAGAGGCGCTTTTGCCATCGTCGGATGTCATACAAGTTGTGCGTCGCGTTATTTTTTGCTGTGCGTATATTCTCTTATTCACTTTCGATTGTATAATATTATTATGACTGAATCGATGAGGAATGAAAAGAAAACAGAAACGCAGGTGAAATGGGTATGCCTCAGGAGTGGGATTTCAGAGCTTATCTGTTTGTTTGTATGGAGGAAAACCCGAAGAAATTTGTATTATTGAAAAATGCTTCCGTGCAATTAATGTTGTAATAATATTTGCAGAAGTTGATAGTACCTACAGAAATGCGGAAGGCATCATTAGAGTGAGAGTAGGTTCATTGAAGCTATCCTGTTGTTACTATTTTTGGTAAAGCGATGTATTATAAAGTATTTTCTACAAGAGTGGCTGTATAAGTTAATTTATTTATTATTTAAATACACATATGCCTCCAACGGACTTGATAAACATTTTCAGTGAAAATAAACTTAACATTCAAGTTTGTGAATAGAGAATTCAGATTGATTTAAATCATATACTAACATTATAAATGAAAGTAACTACGAGATTACATCTTGAGATTAACTTTTCTAAACGCTCAAACAAATAGTTTTCAACCTTCTCTTCAAAATGTTCATTTAATGCGGCCTTGAGCTCCTCATCATCGGTAAATCGCTTCCCACGAAGATTTTTTTTTAAATCTGGGAACAAAAAATAATCACTAGGGACAAGGTCCGGACTATAGGGTGGGTATTGAATCTGTTCGAAACCACAATCTCGCACTGCAGCCTTAGTAACACGAGCCGTATGCACCGGAGCGTGCAAGATGCCAGCAGCCAGTTGAGCCCGTCATTTTATCTTTATTTCTTCCCGTAAATGATGCAAAGTGGATGCGTAGGATATGGCATTTATCCTTTTTTTTTGTACTCTATTAGCAAAATTCCCTTTGATTCTCAAAACACTGTAGCCATCTTCTTCCCGGCAGACGGAGTGACCTTGAACTTCTTCGGGGGACCTGTGCCCTTTTTGTGCCACTGCATAGACTCTTGTTTGCTTTCAGGGTCATAATGATGAACCCACGTTTCGTCCCCAGTAACAATTCTATTAAAAATTCTTACCGGATCTTCACTACATAGTTCCAAAAATTCCTTACAACACTCGATTCCCACTTGTTTCTGAGTCGCGGTGAGCATTCGTGGCACCCATCTTGCACTGACCATTGACAGGTTAAGACAGTCATGGAGTATGGTGTGTATGGTACCAATGGAAATGTTAGTGTTCGCAGCTATTATTTTAACCAGGGCAGCCTGAGCGAGGGTCGTTTTCAATGCTCTCCTGCCCCTTTGAAATTCACTTAACCACTTTTGAACGGTTGACAACGAAGGTAAATAAACACCATAAACAGCCACCATCTCTTCGTGAATATTTTTTTGACTTTTTCCTTGTTTTGTAAGAAATTTGGTACAATGGATCAGTATAGTTGAGTCTGAGTGTTCCGACAAAAAAAAAATTTGATCACATCTCGGTGTCAATTTTCGTTATCTTGGCCACGCCAGCCATTGCGATTAGGTTCAACACAAGACAGAAAGCAAACTAATACTAAACTAACAGCCAAATGAAATTTTACAGTTAAACACTTGAATAACGGAATTACTAAAATCAAAAAATTATTTACTCATACTCTTGGAGTAACCCCTCCATACCGAGAATATTTTAAACTCCCTTCGTATATGTCTATCTGATGTACCTATCATCACGTATGCAGTCGCCGTTTGGTGATATAAAGCAACGCAGAGGTCAGCACAGGCTAAACTCAACAAAATAGAGAGACTAGCATGTGTCGCTGCAACTGGTGCAATGAAAACTGCACCAACAGCTGCACTTGAGGTTATCCTAAACATCCCACCACTTCAACGACAGTGTCATTGATCGAAATTTGGTTTAGATTCAAATTTCTTCTTTTCGTGAAAGGAACTATGACAGCCTTGCTGGGGTTAATATAAAGATTTTCTTTCCTACACCAGTCTAGGGCGTTTTGCATGCGCGTAGTAACGTCGTTTGGTTCCTTGCCCCTAATGATGATGACTAGGTCATCGGCGTATCCAACTATGTCGAAGCCTGCGTTATTAATGTCTTGAAGTATGTTATCGATAACCAGGGACCATAGTAAGGGTGAGAGTACTCCTCCCTAAGGGCAGCCTTTTACGGCTGTTACTGATACTGAAGTGAGTGCTGACGAAGCAGTTATTCTCCGACTTTCAAGCATCGCTTTGATCCATTTAATAGTAGGGTAATCTATGTTTCTGTGTGTCAAAGCATTTGATATGGAATTATATCCAGTATTGTCAAAAGCACCCTCTATGTCTAGGAAGGCGCATAGCGCGACTTCTTTGCTCTGATATGCGCGTTTTATTTGAGTTGTTATGTTCAATATGAGCTATAAATGGAGGTCATCCCAATAGGCCCACTTGTGGCCGCAGTGATCTGGGATTTAAAATTAAAATACCACCTCCCCCCTACAATCTACCTATGTCTCTCTGATGTTTGTTACCTTTTCACGTCAAAATCTCAGAACCAATCGTAATGCAATTTCGGCTGGGATCCTGAGGTATGACGTATGAGGGCATTTAAGGGGAAGTAAATATTCTCTTAGGCCCATAACCAGGCTGCTGTAACCCTAACTTCTACTGTATAACTTAAAAACAAACAAAAATTAGAAAGGTACTAACTAAGAAGTAAAACCTTATCTCACTCCCATTGAACGAAGGGGATATTATAGCAGACCCTTAATTATCTCGGGCATGGACTTTGTCAAAATCGGATGAAAGCTCTTTTAGGGTTATATCCGGTTTCAGTCGATAGTGTGAGGAAAAGAAAATTAGGCGACGACCTTTACGGATTATACATCTATACAGGAAGTTTTACCTGGTCGAAGAACTTAAAACGGCAGAGATGCCTAGGACACATAGGACATGGCAGAGAAAATCCCCACAATGGAAGAAGAGCCTCATCCAATTTGGTGTCCCTAACTGGCGACAGCTAGCTATAATTAGCGAACTGCCTGAAAGGGGTTGCTGATTAGGGGTGACTGTAAATGCCATCTAAAGAAGTTTGTTTGAATATGTATATAGTATAGCAGAGCAAACTAACTATTAATTAATTTAAATTTGTGATATGTTACTAAATTCAAACACTCGCGTAAATTGCCATCATATATCATTCAAGTTCACTGAGACTAATTTGTACACTATACAACAGCACACTTGTAATGCGTAAATCAAGATGAGCATATCTCGGACTAATTCGCTCAGTATATCCGCCCCTGAAACACATGCGCCGTTTCACCTTCCACATTGCACTGAATAATGCATGAGCTTCAATACCAACATTGATTAAGTATTCCATGAACAATCCGCAATTGACAACCCAACTCTACACAATAGTGTTATCAATGCAAACCATTCCCTGATACCTAATTTCAATTCGCCAAAACGTAATTGATTCTCCACTATGTGTGTACACATATGGAATGACATGGATTTCTAATTGCAGCACAAACAGCATCTTGAATCAACACTATAGCTCCACTTTATATACGCACAACCATCGAATATGTATGTCGTCACCCAGATAAACGCTTGACAATTATTTGAATTTATTTACCCCAAACAAATGTTTGAGAATACACGACGAGACCGAGACTCTCCATTCGACTTTAATCGGCCGGCATGTCAATCGAAATTGTTTAACCATCCCACTAATGAGATCACGATTGATTCTCGATGTAGCCAATATGTATATCTAGATACAATATATAATTGCGAATTGTTTTTTGTTTTTCGATTTTATTGCTAAATTCCTATTTTATATTTACAGACTCATTTGGATTCAGCATTTCTAGGCAAAGTTCAATGGCGTATTTTACGTTTCGGAACACTGCTGACACACTAATGGTGGTCATTCTGGTATATCTCTTCTGGCTCCTGGATACAAATATGTATTTTCACTAAAAAACAAAAACAAAAAAAACAGCGAAAACACTAATAAATATGCTAGTACTCGACACCGGCACATAACGTGGAGAAAATTTTAATTTGAAGCTTTCTTCGCCGATGCGGTGGGCGGTAAACAAAGGGCGGGCGATCATCTTCGTTGCCACATCCGTCAATTTGTTTATGTGAACGCTGTTTGTGCTTGGCCCAAATTTCTATTTTTTATCTGTTTTGCTGTAACTTAATTTCGAACTAAGTCGGAGGAATTTGTGAAGGGGAATCTCTATATACATTTCCCTTGGAATAGCTAATGCGATTATTTATTGCTGCATGCCACCCGATCACGGTGCGGATATCTATAGAGCTGCATGAGCTATTGACAATGTGTGGTGGTGTCGCTGATGCGGTGAATTAGTTAGATTGGATTTCAATTTTAAGAATATTCCTAGGAAATTAGGGCCAAGCAGAAAAAAGGCCTCCAGAAAGTATCTAAAGATACTATCCATATCGATGTCTGATGTGCCCATCAGATGCCAATGGTGAAGGAGATTAATTTGTTAAAATTATTTATGGATTGTATTTGCACAATTAATGTTTGTGTTGAGCGAGACAACTAGTGTTTGAATGCGACCTTTGAATTCTAACTGTATATACATATGGCATAACGTGAAAGCGATAAAACTGACAAAACTAAGCTTTTTGGGCAAATGGCTGTGTTGGATTAATTGAATTAGGCCACCATAAAAGGGGTAATAACTTTCCGAGTATCAATTTTGTTTGTGGTTCCACGCACTTTGATATGACACTGACAAGGTCGTTAAGGATGTGTTTTTCATATTAAGGGCATTTCAAAATTTATGATATGGCCCATTGGTTCTTTGATATTATTTTGACACGATAACCGGGTTATAAATCATCTTTAACAGAGTTCATGAAGTTCATCGCTTAATGGAGTTACTCAGAGTTCCATCTTGTTTTACGAACAACTTTGACAGATTGTGGCAAATGGAATTGAATGGGGGAGCGAACGATTTCGGTATAATTTATCAAATCATTTTTGTTTTCATTCCCGACTATATATGTTTCCATTTTACTACACCAGAAGCATTGAGATTGTGTCGTTTTCATTGTAGCGAATTTAACAGACAAGTTCACCTAATTGTGGCTCATGTGTGTTTACTTGGCAATTTAGACGAGTGATTTAATGTTTGAATTGATTAATTGTTGTTTTTTTTTGTTATCTCGGACACAATCTAACGTGTTTTCGTATTAAATGAAATAAAAATAGATCCAAAGTGCACATGGACAACAGCGCAAACTCTGCGCATGAATGATTCTAATCAATTTGCATGCATAATATTCCGGTTACTTTTTCCATTGTGTTACATTACAACCATGAAATTACGATTTTGCATGTACTTGAAGCACTTTCAATGTCACTACAATAATGTAGATACACTCTACTTTAGCATCTCTCTTCGATTTTAGTATAGAAAATAAATAACGATTTCATACAAGTATCTACAACAAACGATCTGTAGAAAGTTTGCTTTTCACTTAAAAATAGTTTGACAAAACATCAATTGGCTCTATCAGAATTGAATCCATTCTTCATTGAGTGTCTTCGAGATACATAAAAAGTTATAAATTTTAATAAATTTCTTGATTGCTTTAAAAATTTGACATGGAGTTGCTGTATTGTAGTGGTTGACCGACGTGATGAATTTACTTTTCCCATTATATATTTTTTTGAAATCATTTAGGTAGGCCTTTAACTAAAAACATAATTTTCTTTTGGAAACAAATTACAGAGTTTGTATGTTTTTATAACTCATATATACAATACACATGCGCTTTTTGAAAAACGACGAATGAGGTATGTAATAATTTTGACTTATCTATCAACATACAAACTTTCAAGTTCATACTGCTAACGGTTCGTGAGACCCCCCTTATTCTCCGCGACCCCTTTACTCCTGAGCAATACTCACCCTACGGCCTACGTTTGGCCTCACATCTATAAATTAGAAAAAAATCATGAAAATGGTTCTCGAGTTATGGAGACACGAACAGACGGACGTTGCATTTTATAAGTAGTATGGATGGACACATGCGCTTATTTGAGCAACAAATTTAATTTAATAAGCAGCTTTATTTGGTAGATACTTGCTCTTACGATTTAAATTGAATAACATGTGCTTATATTAGGCTATCCAATTTCAGAAAGTAAAATAAAATTCGTTGGACAATAGATATGAAACACAACATCATTTAAATGTCCACCCGACTCATAACTTTCGATGGCTTCGATTATGATTTGACGAATGATACTTTCGGCTTCTCAAAAGGTTGAAGACCATCGGCGTAAACATGATATTTTTCGCAAACTCCAACTGCGTCAATGTATGATCTCTGCGTCAAGGTATGATCTCTGCGTCAAGGTATGATCTCTGCGTCCAATTGACTTCACCAAATCCCGAAATTACGCGACCTGAGAACTTTCCGGCTATTAACGATTATTAATTGTCAAGTTGCGTGGCTTGTATCGACGCCCTTTTGTTGGAACCACATATCGCTTAGGTCAAGATCTTTAACCGATCTTCTTCTGGTTCAACAAATTCGATAAGCATTATGATCATTTAGTGCTGAGAATTGATGAATCTTCAGGCAAACTTGCGCCAGGCATATTTTCTAACCGATGATGCACATATCTTAAGACATCTTCAATAGACCCAGTCTCTTCGAATTTCTTCACTGTGTTGAAAATTGTTCGCTCGAAAGGACGATTATATTGACCATAATGGTAAGTTCAATGATTGGGAACTTCTTTAGCATTAATAAGGTCGTGCTGACTGAATCTAGGCTTCGTAACTTTTCATTGAGCTGCTGAGTTTTTAATAGACTGTGTCACTTTGGGTTTTAACAATTAACGTGCCGACACAACAGACGCTTCTGATACCATAGACTATATTACACAGTTTTTTTCCCAAAACTCCTTCTGTTTCCTGGGGAAATAATTCCAGAAGACTACAATTTGCAGAAATTTAAGTGCAGAACTAACATACACCTGCAAGCATCTCGGGGCACTGATGAAGCATTATAGGTTCGCCTTTTCCGGGAGAAGTATTAAAAAAAAACAAAAAAAAAAATATTGTTAGAAGTTCATCAAGGTTCAAGGTGGATGATTCAGCACATAGTTAAAAATAATAGTTCACCAAATTCGTTGGTATAATAATCGTCCTATTTTTATTCGCATTTTCGAAATTTAAAGGGTTTATTGCCATTTCGTTAAATCGTATTCAAAAGTCTACACAATACAGAAAAACATTCACACATTGTGCCATACAGAACGAACCACCAAAAAGTGTGGCATTATAGATCAACATTCCATCGTATTCGGATTAATGTTGTACGAGAATAAGCGATAAAACATTTTTAACGACATATCTATACGTTTTTATGTAAGTCTCTGCTGCCCATGATATGCCACCCCATTTGTAAATATTTCCTATATGGTTTCCTCGTCATCTGTGGGTTGAAGATATTTCAAACATCTGAACGCAAAATTTCAGTAAAACATTCTTCAGGATAAATTCCAACATGCCAAATATAATTGACATTTCTACTCGACATGTATTTAACTGTGGAATTTGAAACATGTCAAATTCAATAAATACTCCACTATAAACCCCGAAATATTCAAACACCTTTAGACACCTGCCTTCCCGTTGACAACGTCAACCAGCGGGTGCCGCTTTCAAACGGAAGTCGTCACTAATCCATGGACTATCAAGTAAATCCATTGATTTATTTTTCCATTCCATTTCGATTATTTTCCCAGAGAGCAAAATAAAACAAAAAAAAAAAAAGCTTCAGTCCTAATTCGAAGCAGAACGTACACAAACAAAAAACGACAATCCATCAACACTTTTCGGAAAATATGTCATTCGATATTTTTTTGGTTCGCATCCACATTCAAATATAGAATTCTAATTTAGAAGCTCTCCCAAGGGCACTCTCTACAGAGCAATGTTCGACAAACTGTCCTCATCCTCTTCCAGAGCGTACATGACTTCACTTGAATATCATCTAAAACTAAACGACCCAGGCATGATAATGTGGGCCAATGTAGGCCATTCGGAGGCATAAAAAACGAATTCTCTTCGGAAAGATTTTCCGCGGGCGCAAACACACGCCCTTCAGGAAGACAATAAACAGAACATTCCCTTGCCATTATGGAGGCAAAACGGAACTCCCCGCAGCGATTTTGATGGATCCCACTCCGCCTTAATGACGATGGAAGACGAACAACTTTACAACGTGTGAAAATCGTGAGCTTCCTGCTGATGGAAGATTTCTGGTAGGTACGAGTATACTTGCTACGGATAGTACCGAATACTAGAATTGCTAATGAATCGTGTCACGATTATGCAGAGGGAATTAGGCGCTCTAGAATAAAATTAAACAATCAGGACGGCAGCTATGAGATAGTAATATACTCAACTATACATTGCAATTAAAGTTTGTAAAGTATATTCTAGGAAGACTATCTGTATCCGTATCCATGACAGAGAATAGAATTGCTTTAGATGTGAGAAGCAGATAAATAATCGGAAACTCTACAAATATGTACATTATACGGAACGTCGACGTTGCTGAAATTGTATTCACTATGGATATTTCAGATCTGCCCGCTATATCACTTTTTGTTGTGTGGGTAGATCCACTAATTGCATGCAATTACCGCCATTGTGTAATGTATTTGCATGGCGGAGTGGAAATATTGAATTATATGATGGGGATGCTGAGGTTGTTCTGCGATTTGAATGAGGAGATTTGTTAAAGTGGATGTTTTACAAGATGGATTGGATTGGATTTATTCAATCGTGATGTTAATACAAAGCAAGCCGGAACCATACCGAATGTACTCCAAGGCAAAATATGCAAATCAAACAAGCGATGCAAAGTTCCTGAATGGTACCACCTTCTTAGATCGTAGTTTAGAGATAAGGTCTATTCTGTGGTGCTGGAGCATGGCTCATAAAGTTCCGGTTCATGACCGTGGTCCATGAACGTGGAAGAAGACCACCAAGGTTATCCCATATTATGGAATAATAAAAAAAACCAGGAGCTCTAACCTCAACTTAACTTGTATTTTTATACGTACTATAGGTACGAGAAGGGTATAGGTTAGGTAGGTATAAATGTGCGGATTGTAAAATGTTCGCTTGTTGAGTGGAAGTCTTCAAATCTGAGCAAATACCACGCGAAGACTCCTAAGAAGAAATTAATTAAAAAAATTCATCGGAAGCTTAGGGATAAGTTAGGTTGGGAATTATAAGCGTCAATACTAATAATCAATAACAATTCCCCCCTATAGTCATTAGAAAGCTACCCTTAGAGATACAAATATATGCACAGCATGGAATCATATATCTCTTTTTCTTGTTCTTTATAACGTACCATAAGTAACTGCAATATACCGAATTACAAAAAACAACACCAAAAATCATAGATAGACAGTTAATTTTAAGCTTTGAATAGAACAAAGTTCAATCTTAGATGATCCTACGTAAGAAATCAGCAACTATACAAGATTATATTTGCTACTAGGGTATACAAAATGTAGGCGCAGTAGCGCAGTAGTTAGTGTGCTGGACTACTGTGCGAGGGATCCCAGTCCCGATCCCCGGAAAAACACAAATTACATCTTAAGGTTTTTTTCTACTACGCCACCTCTCGCGAACGTCTGACAAACATCCGAGAGTATGACTGTCCTGAAAAAGCTTCTCAATTCAGCCGTTCGGACTCGGCATCAAATTGTAGGTCCCTTCCATTCGTCCCTAAAATAGAAACTCACACAAATGAATGGTTGCGAGAAGCTAGGCCTAGGGTGTCTACCCGCCTGTTGCGCCACCCAGAAATGCGACCAAAACGCACATAATACGACCCCAAAACGCTCCAAAAACGCGCGCAAAAAAAAAAAAGCGTAGACCAAGAAGTCTCGGATGCCAAACCCATTGTCTGGACAACTGGAAGCAACAACACTGACATTTTAAGATTGTATTACATCTGAATAATGCGACTGATTGAGATAAAACGAAAACTAAATGTTGTCCCATTAAGCCGTATGGTATGTCTGAGAAATCCATACGGATTAGATTAGAGAGTCGGGAGAGCCTTCATCGGCCCTGGCACTGCGGCCTCTTTAAAGGGGCCTATTGTGCCTTCCCTGGTATGGTCCTAGAGCCATTTTTTTTTACTCCGAACGCAGTCTTCTCTGGGGGTAATACAGCAAGATTTGCTGAGGTAACGATTTCTTCGCCAAGGACATTCTTTTATAAGAGCCCGACATTCCGTGAGAATGTTAAAATAAGTTTCTTGCGTCGCTCTCCAGACATAGTCTACATATGGGGTCCGGTGAGACTCCAATTCGGTGAAGATGTTTTTTTATAAGGCCATGGCCAGTAATTAAACCTGTTAGGATTCTTATAGGTTATTTTTTTCCAGGTTGGTAAGAAAGTAGGATTTCTTGAGGGAACATTTTGGTAAGAATTATTTGGTGCAGTTCTGCCCCGGTGTTTTAAACCAGACTTCATTAGATTCGATTAGAGCTAAATTCTAAATGCTTCCTGAATTATCTCTTACTGACGCCGCAGAAGGGTTCAGGCCCAAAAAGTGGCATTGTCGCGCCGACTTTGGCCAGTGAGTCAGCTGTATCGTTTCCAGCAAATGCACTGTGAGCTGGAATCCAGTGTAGTATGACTACGAATTTGAAGAATATTTCGATTACTCGGTCCCGTAGGAGCAAAGTATTTCGGCCAAGGCCAATCTAATTCGAATTGTTCGTTAAGCCCACCACCATTGCTCCTCCGACAAATGACAAATGTCGCGAAACGTACCTACCTAAGAAATTCTCCATCCATTTACCCAAATTCACCTAATTATTTCTAAATTCAAAATGGCTAACTGTGTTTTACAAATTTAAAGCGACGGAAACATTTAGGGGACCAGTAGCAAGACCGCAAGTCTTATTGGTAGTTTCTTTGCTAAATTGTGATTTCAACTTAAATAATATTCTCCATCCAATCTGACTCGAGGCTAAGTGCCAGCCAGTGTTGTTCCTCTACATGTCGACTTTAATTGTCGACTTTTCAACGTAGACAATATCGTCAACAATGTCAACAATGTCGAAAATGTCAACAATATGTCGACAATGTCAAAAATATGTCGACAATGTCATCAATACCTTTCAGATCTGCCAATCTATCATTCATCTGTAAACGTCAATCGAGAAAGTACACTTTTAAGAATTAATTAAGAATTTATTTTCTTAAAAATTAAAATCCTGTGTATCATAAACATAAAACTTTACATATGTCTGGTCGACCAAAAAACAATGCTTTTGAGGAGCTAGGTTTTGTTTTGGTGAAAACAAACAACAAATACTCAGCACATTGCACAGTTTGCAGGAAAAATCTTCAAAATACTGTAGAAACCCGTCTTCGCAGACACAGGTAAATAATAGTGTATTTTAATTTCCATTGATTTACCAAAAAATTAATGACCAACTATTCTTTTAGATGTCTGTTTCTGTTACAAATATTGGTGAAGGTGACAATCAGAATGCAATAGTTATCAATAATCTTGTGAGTATTTTCTGGTATATTACATTTTAGTTTGAATTAATTCTAAATTTCTACCTAAAGGAAGAAGACCCATTGAGAAGTAATTCAATTCAAGCATTATCCAAGAACGCTTTCGGTTGGGTTCTTATATCTTATTGGCAATTCTTCTAAAATAATGAAGTTTGATATTAAGCTTATTAAAACTTAATATAAAGTTGTTCTGTTTTGTTTTTTTTTAAATCATAATATAGATGAAGGTGAACATGTTTAGAGCTAAACAATTTTTTTTTGTTAAACATCATAAACTTACTTTGTTTTGTTTTTAAATAAATATACGACATTGAATTAAAAGTTTAATACAAAACTTGCTTCTGTTTTAATGATTTGTTAGGAAACTTTACAGGAAAAATTAATAAAAAACTTGTTCTAATAATTATCTACATTGTCTACGTTGTTAACTTGGACATGTCGACAATTGAGAATTGTTTACGCAGAGTTGTCTACACGTAGACAATCGTGTAGTCTACATTTTTAGTCTACATGGCACAACACTGAGTGCCACACTTTCATCGTTTCTTCAAAGTAACTCTCCTGTGTTAAGCGTATTGTCAACGTCACCACAAACTAAGTGCACTCAATGTTTTTTTTTTCACACAATCTAAACGTGTTGTGAGAATAGTTTTCTTAATAGGGTGCAAAGTTATAAATAAATAAAAAACAATGACCCTTCTTGGCCTTTAAAGTCACAAAATTATAACCATAACGACAAACCTACTTTGTACGCTCTTTGAAAAACTATTCTCAATTAACCTTGCAAAACCAACCGACCAACAAATTTTACAATAAATGTTAAGTGGTATTTTCATTTCGCATAACAACATTATTTATTGTTGTGGTATTTTTCACTATACAAACAATGTAAACAAAGAACAGCGCCATCGGTGCTTTACTTGATTCCATCTGAAACCCCCATTTAAAACTAACGCCGCCATAAAGTACATAAATATTTATATAATTTTATATGAATTTTTATTTTGACATTTTCTCATTATTGTCTGGACGTTTGTAGCTACTCTGTTTTTGTTTTTGCTGCGGGACATTAAATAAATCATAAAAGTGCACATTACTATAATTCCAAAAAAAAAAAAAATAAAAAAAATGTGTACCTCTTTGCTAGAACAGTTTTTAAGTACATATAGGGGAAAATTAGTTTGACCTGACATGCACATGTGACATGACGTTAGTACACTTTGTATGACCCAAAATTAACTAAAGTGTCACACCGGCAAGAGAGAGGAAACAGAATAATTAAAAAGTTGGTACGTGTGCACATGCACATATAGCACAGAACACAAGGAGAATAAACGATTTAAGAATTCTACGATTATAATTTGTCACATGTATGTCAATGGTGTTGAATTATTTTTGTATTCTACTAAAGAAATTGACATAAAGAAAGGTACAAAGACGAAAACTAGTACCACTTTCTTACCTTAATCTTCATTGTATTTAAAATCGACATTTCGATTACTCTCAAGCACATACATAATAATTTGTTTGTGCTTGGCAGTCGATTTAAGTCAGCTTAGTCTAAGCTTTATGAGAGCTATCTACTGATCTTATCGTTTATGGAATTCGCAAAAAAATTCGCAACTGGAGTGTGTTTTGTTTACAAAGGAGAGTAGTGTCCGTTCAAGAATAAAATAAAAATGCATTTAATTTTATACACTACGTATATTGCAAATATTAATTTAAAAAAAATCTTCAGTTTCGCTAAAACTCTTTATGCTCATAAAAAAAAACATCAGGCCTTTTCCTCCATGGGCCATGGGCCTATCGAACAAGCAGTAGCCAGCGTTCAGCCTGTAGTTTTAAAAAGCCTTCATACTTGAAATTACGTTTTTTTTTGTAATGTATATCTACTATACAGTAGACAATTTTGAGATTTTTTTCGAGATATCGGGGTAGACCTTTTCAGGTGAGGTCCTAGAAAGATGATATGAGAACTCGGTTGCAAAATCAAACATACAAATTTATAAATAAACTACAAATTAAAGACTATCACAAAACGAATGCTGTACAAGCGATTGTTCAACCCCCGGAAAAGCGCACAAACTACAATCCAAGATTTTTTCCCAATACGTTACCTCTCGCGAACGTCTCAAAAATAAAAACTTACAAAAACGAATGGTTGTAGCTTCTGAGAGCTAGGCCTAGGGTCCAATAGGGACTTGTTCCGCAAACTGAGTCTTACCAATAATCATTTTTAACCTTAAACTTAAATAGAAATTGTATATGGAAAATGTCGCCATTGTGAGTTCTTTAAATATACCTAGGTCCTAGGACACTAAAAATGGTTATTAGTACCGCTCTTTGTGTTTTATTCTATTTTTGGTGATGCAAATTAAATCGCATCTGAACCACAAACCACAGAGTACTAGACCGTCGACTTCCGTGCACCTACCCGATTCTCCCCGGAAAAAAATTACCCTGTCTGTGAATACGTTTAAATGTCAAAATTAATGGCGGCAATGATTTTCCATGCTATACCATGGGCTTAGGATTTTTCAAGTATGCGTGCGTTAATGGCGCTCCTTTGATTTTGTACAGCACCAATACATTAAAAATCCTGGGCCCGCAGGCTTGTAGGCAAAGTCCGTGTGGGAGGAGTCGACGGTCTATTCTATGTGGTTTGTGATCTGAATGTCTTGGATCTTGGCTTATGTTAAATAAAAGTTTGTCCTGATTGATTGGCGATTAGTAACCAAACGATCAGAGCTAGAAAGTTGCCATTTTGAAACAAATTTCCTTTTATGACCAAAGTGAGCACTTATCCTTCTAAGGGATTTGGAGAAAGTTTGTATGGGAGATACTTAACTTTCATCCGATCGATTTCAAACTCGGTGTGTGTACTCTATATAAGAAATAAAGAAAACATATTTTGCCGATTTTGAAAATTTATTTTGGGGCCCGATTTATTAGCGACGAAAAAAGGGGATTCAGTTTGTATGGTTTAAATTTTGTTCCATCCTATCGAGCGCGTAGCAAAGCATATACTAGTTACTTCTGTAAAGGGGGCGAAGCCGCGGATAAAGGTTAGTACATATAATACATATTTTAAAATGATCAACTGTGCATCTGAAATCTATCGTCAGTTTCCAAATTTAATGTTTACCCACTTTTTCTTTGTGATTTAAATGGAATCCTTAAATGTTGGATATTGCATTATATATTTACCTAACAAAGTTGTAAAATTAAACACTAAACGATGAAACGCAATTACAAAGTAGGTAACAAAAGCGTACTGCACGCATCAGAGGAATGCAACCTGTATATATATGTGTAGGTGCATACTCACACTAACCTTGCTGCTCAAGTAAAAACAACTCTCCGTTGGAATCGATTATGCAATACCTCACAAATTACCCTATTGATACCAGCGGGCATCATTCACCTAGATATTGCACCTGTCGCAGTTTATCAAACTGGTTATATCAATCTGCTGATGTGTAGCAATTCTCTCTGTACTAACAGGTTACACATAATGTACTTGTATGTATGTTGTGCCGGACGATAAATCCAAATTTATGACCACTTTGTCATCCCCATTAATGTGGGCTTAGGGAATTTTGAGATCCCCTTGGTAATTGAAGGCATTGTGAAATCACACCCTCCTTCAATAAATCCATCCTCCAACTACACATGTTTTCCCCGCACAGGTTAACCCGTGTGGCCATAAATAAATATGTAACCGCGTACTCGTATATAGGTCGAAAATTAATTCTAAAACTAAACTCAGTTCCGCTTGGTGCTGCTCGAGTTCCGTTCGTTCTTCATTGCTGCTGCTGCTTCACCACCAATTTGCAGTATGCTGAGCTAATTATAAATTATCCATGAAAATACTCCCGTACTCGCGTATCTAGATCTCCGTCTCAGTTCTCATGGTAAGTCCATCAACATGGTCGTACTTAAAATCAGTGTCCGGGCATTATACTGCTGCGAGGATGAAAGAGGGCGGCACGGATTATTTTTTTATCAAATTTAGTGCAGTCTATAATTAGATACGATATGTTGTACACCAAATACAGAACGCACAGGTAAGACGCAATCTTGCCGCCATGTAATTTTGGTTGAAGGTGAGGAGGGTGAACTCTAATGGTATGTTGGGGTAATAGAATTTTTATCGGTATTCCATGTCCATTCGCTTACAAACACATTAAGCCTTGGGTTGCACTTTTGTGTGCATGGAATAGAACCTTGACAGTGAATAAGACCGAAAATAGAGACATGAAGTTTTGTTCCATTGCGTTGTGTTGGTGGTGGAAGTTATGTGTATCTGAGATATAAATTCGAGGTCTTCTTGATGTGGCTTTATAGAGGTATATAGAATGCGTTTTTGAATGCACTAATTAATTGCTTCTGGTAGTTTATGGACGCAATTAGTGATGCGTCATGAAGCTGCGGAGGAGATAGCGGCTTTGAGCAGGAGGATGATGAATGGAATTGTAGGTAATAGAGAGATTTGTTCCAGATTTTAAGTGGGAATTTCCAAGGAGGGGCCACAAAGTGTTGTTTTCATTAATATTTCTACACGTGGAGATGTTAAAATTATATGAAAACAAATATTTGGATTTGCTTTTATGCTAGTCGTATAATGGCAAGACAGCGTTTTCAAAAAGCAATTAACAAATTTTATCGTCTAAGCAATATCAGGTGAGGATTGGCAGCGCTTAAGTGGCCCTTAAAAAACGTAATTACCATTTTTGGGTGTCGAACATGTTTAAGTGTTAATTGGTGAGGTGAGATGTTTTACAACTGTTCCAGGTGGTGCCTTTATATATGAGATGTAGTACATACCTAATTTAAACATTTTACGCTGGATGTATCAATGCTCCATCGGTCGTTGGTAGTGCTAATTTGATTGTGCCATAAACGTTCATTCATCTTAATGCGTAGGGAGCTTTAGTGTATACGCTGTACTGTCCGTTGGCATTGTTTAAGAAAGTAGCAAGTTATACGTAGATAATACAATAAATGTTCAAAATTATTTAGTACAATACCTACCTATTGACAAATTGATTTTATTTTACAGCTGTCTCTATTTATTGTGTTCGTTTAAATTGTATTTCGTTTTCAAAGAACTAATGCCATAAGATTAATTTGCCAGCAAATATTGTGCCTTCAATTTTGTATTTATTTTAAGTACGAACTTATATTTTTTCCAACAACAACTATAACAAAAGTAGGCCTTGTTCATAGAAGTATACCAAAACCATATGCACGCAATGGTAGGTATAGGTAGCAACATAATGCATTACCATTGCGTGTCAAACCATCATTGCGTCAATTCCTTACGGTACATGATTATGAATAATTGTTCCGGTAACAATAAATAATTTATTGAAATGGAAATTTAGCAATAGAATGTGTTGTTTAATTTCCTTCTCTGTCCGACGATCTTTAACTAATTTAACACAATTAAAGAAGAATTTATGTGAAAACAAAAACAGAACTATTTTTTTTTTTGAGAAAATAGTATATGGTACTAGGGTGTTAAGAATTTCTATGAAAACGATATTTAAAATGTTAAAAATGCCTAATAAAGCATGATAAAGCAATTTCTCTAAGTAGACATATTTGAAGGTACTGTCGTGTGGAGATTGCCCGATATGCTTGCTGATACTCGACTAGATTTTCAGACTTACAAATTTCAATAAGTAATTACTGAGTGGGGAAGCGAGGAGTAACAACGAACGATTCTCGCTAATTGGGATTTGCCCTGACAATTTCTGTTGGGAAATTTTGGCTCAGGTTTCGATTATGAACTCTAAGCAAATTTTTTTTTTGTTTAAATTGACTTATTTTAAGATGTACCTACTGTAAAATAATTTTCCTGCGAAAACTTTATTTTCTATTTTTTTTTTACTTTAAAAGTTTTCAATTTTGCTTGAGGTTTATAAGCAATTTTTTTTTATTTTTTTTTTTTTTTGCTTAAATTGACTTATTCTACATAAGATGTAGGTAGATACTGTAAAATAATTTTTCTGCGGAAACTTTTTTTTTTCAAATTTTTTTTTTTTACTTTTAAAGTTTTAAATTTTCACAGAAAAGTAAATGTATTTTTATTGACTGAAAATATTACACCTACTGCTAAATACCCCAGAGCAAATATAATTAAAATTTAGCTCCAGGCGCCTGCCAGACAGTTGTTGACATACCCTTAGCGGAGCGACGAAGTCGCGTGAGCTGCTAAACCCTGCGAAAAAAAGGGTTAAAATCCTGTTAGCGAGCGAAGTGAGCCACCCACCCCATACTTTAAATACTTACACCAGACTTTCTTACAGGCGCCTATATCTGTCAGTTTTTGTATAGACTTATTCAGCTATGTAACTAAAATGAGTCACATAAACATGATTTCAAAAAATAAAAAAAAAAATTATTAAAATTTAGACAAAAAAAAAATTAAAAAAAAAATTTCATTTCCTCAAGAAAATAATATTATATTTATGATTTTTAGGCCATTTTAAGCTAGAAAAATAAAAAAAAATGTTGCTCAGTGTTCATAATGGAAACCCGCCCAGAAATTTTTGTGGAATTTCAATCTATGAATTATTGTTTGAGAGAATTACATTAACAACAACTCGTAGACACAGTCACTTTAGGAATGATAGCTATATTTCGAACTACACCACTAATTCATCAGCAGACTCCTTTTAAGTGATTGTTTGAATATTTTGAATTCTGACAGTCAATTCTCCGTATATAATCCACTTGGGAAGACATTTCTGCTTTCCCCTGTCAGCAAGTGAACCTGCACTTTGATTTTGTCAATTGACCAAGTGACTACCACTTGCGCCAACTACTGAGCGATGAATACAAGCCCACCAACTGGTGATTAGAACGGAGGAGAAGACCAACCTCTGTGCGTTTAGCCATAGTTTTCTAAGACAACCGTTACAATGTTAATGTGGTTATAACATGATAGATTGCGATTGATAGCGAAACCAAGACAGATTACAGATTCAGCTACTTTTAGTTTGCAATTTGAAAGACAAATGTCTGGAACAACATCGAGTTCAAACAATTAGTTTGCAATGGGAATTGTCAAGCATTTATTTGGGTTAAAAAGCAGTCCGTTTTTTGCAGTCCATTCATTAATTGCACAAAAATCCTCATTTAGCAGCATCACAAGTTCTGATATTTTTTTTCCAAAGGTTGGGATAGACGGATCTGAGCATCATCAGCGTAAAAATAGATGGAGCAATATTTGCATACTGAGGGTAAATCATTTATAAAGATGCTGAAAAAAATACATAGGTCTCAAGATAGATCCCTGAGGCACTCCTTTAAGCGGCTGGGATACCGAGCAGTTTTCACCAATAATGACTCTTTGAAATCTATTAGAAAGGAAATTTCGCAGCAAACAGCCCTGACGCTAAACCCAAAATATTTTTTTTATTTCCAGCAGAGGATGCCATGATCCTTGTCAAAGGCCTTTGAGAAGTCGAGTAGGCAAAGCAAAGTTACAAAGCCTTTATCAAAGTCCGTACACTCAGAGAAAAATCGCAAGCTAAAATCAAGTATGCTCAAGCTTGATTTTAGATTTTTTCATTCTTACGTGCTAAATCTTAATATGACACCAATTGTTGTTGAAATAAGCCGAAACAATCTTATTTCAAGCTTGTTCGTGCCACTCAGAGAAAAATCGCAAGCTCAAATCAAGTATGCTCAAGCTTGATTTTAGATTTTTTCATTCTTAATCTAAATCTTAATATGACACCAATTGTTTAAAAGAGGGATTTGAAACACAAATGAGCTCTTGAGTTAGTTTTTTTATTCTTGAAATAAGCCGAAACAATCTTATTTCAAGCTTGTTCATGATTGAAACAAGCGCAACAATACTTAAACTGCATGCGCATGTACTTTATTTTGATTTCTATTCGTTCCTAAAATTCACACTCACTTACTGAGTGAATTCTCATAAGGCAACATTGAAAATTTAATATTATTACCTATGATATCTACTGATGTGAAATGTGAATGAATGATGTGATGATATATTATAAGATGGTAGGTAATTAAGATCTTAGGTTTAGATCTTGAATACCCAAAATAAATTTTTTTCAGGCATCGCATAATGTAAGAACCACATTCTTAAATCAATCCCGAAACATCTTGAATACCCAAAATACATTTTTTTCAGACATGGCATAATGTAAGAACCACATTCTTAAATCAATCCCGAAACAGGATTGAAGTAAGATTTTTTGGTCTTGTTTTAAGAATTTTCGAGCTTAAATCAATCCCTAAACAGGATTGAAGTAAGATTTTTTGGTCTTGAAAAAACGAGCTCAAAATAAGATTTTCGTACTTGAAATAAGATTTTCCGAGATTACCATACTTTCGTCAACGAACGAGCTTGATCTGACACTGATATTCTTGATTTTAGCTCGTTTTTCCTCTGAGTGTACGAATGTCATCAATCATGTTGACCAGTGCAGTCGAGCCGCTGTGACCAGTTCAAAAACCTGATTGGAGAGGGTACAAAAGAGAATTGTCGGAGAGGTGATCATGATTAATGACCTGTTTAGCAAGGACCTTCTCAATGACCTTTGACAATCATGGCAGAATGCTTATGGTTAATACATATTTTTGGTTACGATTTTTTAAAGAACTAGCATTTAACCGCAGCTTCGCTCCTTTTGCAGAAGTACCTAGTATGTTGCTGTGAACTCGAATGAATGAATGACAAAAAAAAGTTTCAAACTGAATCCACCCTTTTCCCGTCGCTAATAAATTCGTCCCCAAGCAAAATTTTCCCAAATCGGAGAAATCTATGTTCGTTATGTCCTGTATAGAGTAGGTACACAAACCATGTTCGACTTTGACCCATCTTTCCCCCCCTTGAAGTTCGAATTTCCCCAAATCGCTTCATAGTGCTCATTTGGCAATCAAATAAATTCATCTCAAAATGTCAGCTTCCTGGCTGTTATTGTTTGAGCTGGGCGATATTAAAAATCACCAATGAGTCAGGACAAACTGTTTTATATACTTATAAGATATACACAATTTTTTTTTTTCGTGTAAGATTATTTTGTCTTTCTAATCGAAATCAGTCCAAGACGTGGCGCAAAACAAGTTTAACAAGTAGCCGATCTAATTAATAGTTCGTCTTTCCATGCTATAAATAAATGTCCCGCCAATAAAATTCTTAAATGTCGAATATCATCTAATCAAGCACTAGACAACTGAAAACATCATTAAACTACTTCCATTCACTGTTGCCAGTTAACGATTCCGGTTGTCCCTGAAAATAAAGGTTTACATCATATAAACTCAATCAGATATACGCGCGATACCACCTCTCATTCTTTTACAACGTGTTTACGTTTACAGGAAGAGACTCATATTAGTCGTGCGTCTTATCACCCGCACCTCTATACGAGTACGATCATCGCCATCATTTCGTGACATAGAATGGTTGGCTTGGCGCTTACCACTTTTGCCTGTTAGGTCTGATCGCCCAAGCTGTCTTCATGTTGTCTCTACTTCAAGCTTAGAAGTTAAATGTGTCTTACCGTACCGACTGGTTGGCCTTGGGGATCACCAAAATACACCAAATGTGTTATTACCATAATTTACAATCGTATAGTCGCAACCACACCGAAAGGAAGAATTGACTTAACGCGCGACAGTCATTTGGGTATAAATTGTATTTTTTTTTTTTGGTGCGAAGACTGCGTCGTATTGGAAACTTAAATGAAAGCCGGTCATATTGACCCTGAACTTGGTGAACGTTCTTTGGTTTTGCTGGGAGCAAGAAAACTTGTCGACCTAAAATTGTCTGTTTTGGACGCTGTGGAATGGAATTGTGGTAGTGTTTTTGAGGCATGTACTAAACGCGATAGGAAACAAAAGCGACATACCTAAAGGGAGTGGAAATATTTTTGCTTCTATCATTATCTGACAGAACAGAGAATTTTATTGACACAAGTTTCCCATTAGACAAGCATTCGTGTATGAGATAAAATTGTTTGAATTTGAACATGATACGAGTATGTACATATGCTGGATTTTGGGTCATGTGGATGTGGAATCATTTTCTGTTTGTTTTTGCCGACGCTACTGTTGGCAGTTGTGTAAGGTTCTCGCATTTAGCATAATTAATGTGGTTGTGTTAAAATTGCATGTGATATAGAAGTAGAATATGCTCTGTGATGTTAGCCAACCTAAAAAGCAAAACAATGTGTTGACGTTCTAAATCAAGAGAGATGTAGACTATGGAGTGGAGTAGGAATCGGCATATAACAATTCGTTTTTATAGTCTCCCACTAGACACACAAAGTGGGCGGACATTTATTTTATAGGCGATTAGTTTGATTCTCTTGTTTTATGAGATGCATTCGGGATTAGATCAGATTTGTTTACAATAATCGGAAGCCAATTTGCCCATTTGTTGATTTGTAAATATGCTGAAGTTTGCATAATAAAGTTGTTTGTGTAATAATAATTTCGTTATGCAATATATATAGCGCAATACATTTTATTTTGCAGTAGACTGATATGGGTATCAGTCTACCATCACGGCCGTGCCGGTGGTTTCCATGAAAAATTCAATACTTGCATGTGTATACTTTTAATTATCTTATCTACTTGTACTTGTTTTTGTTATCGATAACTTTCAAAAGTCAAATCTACGCCGTCGCAGTCTTAAATTGTAACTGGATTTTTCTTAAGCGCTTGTGCGTACCAAGTGAGGCCTTCATATACTGCGTTAAAGCTCTGGAGGGGGTAAACATCCATTTCCTCTATAGGTCTTAGCCATCTCAATGTCGCTATTGAGCTCATATAGATGTCAGAAATCGTGTCATTCTGTGACATTCTGACGTAACTATGACTTCCGAATTTTCCCTAAAGCGGTAAGCGGTGTGTGGTGGCGTGTGACAGGATTTGACACGACTTGAATATCATTTGCAAACGATTGATTTAAATGACTGTGTTACTTTTGGGGCTAAATGGAAATCTTGAATGACACCTCCCATATTATTTACGACTAATGATGACCATAATAAAAAGGGTTATAAAATTATATTATTTTTATTTTTTCAACGGAAGTCTAGATTTGTAAACCTAGCCAGCGAAAGGGGTAAGGGTGCATGCGACCGACTCTCGTGCAAATTCGCTGCAAGTCACCAGTACCTATATTAACTACAAACGTGCCAATCGTATCTCACTCGTTTCTGTCATTCAAATCACAGCATGACAAAGAGCTCATGTCAACGATTTTGGGATATAATGACACCCGCATATGACCGCACGATTGACACTGTGTGATCGGAATCGGATATCAATCGGTGTTAATACTCTCACAAATGATACGTACATTGACGATTTGATGAGTAAATTTAGTGCCATCAGCATATCAAGAATTGTGATACGTTTCGTGACATGTGTAATCGTAGCGTTAGACCCTAAACAGTGTCCACTCATATTTGTTTGGTTATTTATATGTAAAGCAAGTTCATCTTTTAAGTAACATGCTTAAAGTACCTTCCTATACCCACTTTCCTGTGTCTTTTAGTATGAGTACTACACTTCTGTGGATCACTTGCCGTTTTTGTTTTTAAAGACATTATGCCGCGTTCTTCCGCCGCGTTACTGCGCTGAACGTGGGTCGAATTTCACTTGTCAAAATCCTCTTTTAATGTCATATAAAATAATGAACAATTTTGCGGTAAACCAATTGCAGCTGTAATTTGATCAACTTAAATTAATTAAAAATAAAATTAAATCATTTTAAAATCCTTTATTTTTCTATAAATAAAAATAAAATAAATAGGTGGCGCAACAGGCGGGTAGACACTCTACCTAGCTTCTTGCAACCATTTGTTTGTGTGAGTTTCTTTTTTGGGACGAATGGAAGGGACCTACAATTTTATGCCGGGCCTGAATTGAAAAGACTTTTCAGGACAGTCATACTCCTCGGATGTTTGTCAGACGTTCGCGAGAGGTGGCGCAGTAGAAAAAACCTTAAGATATAATTTCTGTTTTTCCGGGGAACACTACTCACTGCGCTACTGCGCCCACATGCATTTGTTAAATGTCATAAATGAATCTAAATATAATCTGATAGAACAGTCTTTTTTTTACTATAACGATTTTAGAACACACTTTTTTGATGGAGTCATTACTGGAGAGATAATTTGTTGGTATACTAATTTACCTCACTTATTGTTAAGCTGTTCAACTTCAACTTCATAGGTACTCTTCTTGGTGATTTGAAACAGCCTTTTGCATCTTCTATTAATTCGATCCTATACTACGTTTCTGGAAAACACCCAATTTCCTTAAAAATGTTACTGTGTATTCCATCAAAATGTTTTCTTTATTAAATTAAATATTAAAGGCATTCAATCAGTCCCAATATTGAAGTATAATTTTTTTATACTATGGCCAAATTGCAACATTGCTATACGTTTTCTCCTCCATATGCTTGCAATACCACATTCGTTGATTGTATGTATTTCTTTTTGCTCTTTAATTTTCTCGTATAGATACTTGGCTTGTAGTTAAATTTGAGTCCGAGTTGTATAGGTACAACTGAATGACTCAATACAAAGTGAATTTTATGAGACCGTTGAATGATTCAGACGCCATTATCGATGGGGTCAAAAAAGTTTGTATTTTTTTTACCGAAATAATCAGTATCCGTATCATATCGGCCATCGCCCATTAACCGATATCTTAGGAAATAAAAGTAGATATTTTAGACAACAAATGCAACTAACAGCTAAAATTCTTATTGCAAAATAATTTTTTTTATGCGAGGTTGAGTCCAACTCCAACTTAACAACGTATAGATACAAATAAATCAATAAGTGTCGGCCAATGCCTGGGCATATTCAGTGAAACATGAATAAGCAATAACAACACACACACAGGACACACAATGACAGAACAATGCAGGGGGGAGACGGCCAAACTGAAGGATCGATTGCGATGGAATAGGAAAAATAATGTATTCACAGAAATAAATTAATGGCTCAAGGTTTGAAAGGAGGAAATACAAATAACAAAAGCGAAAAACGAAAAGTCACTCAAGTGATTTTCATCCATTTTTCATCCATTCTCTGGATCTGGACACGAGAATTGTTCTTCAGTCTCAAATTAAATGCTAGAGACAGCCGGACGATATTAATACAAAGTGCCGACAATGCAGATGAGGCAATCAACTTGGGCGACGACCGAAGACGTCGCCAATCGATTTTGAGTATATAATTTACAACTACAAGTAACACAATATCTACCGCAACATGAGATGTTGGCTAAAAGCAAATAGGCCCAGTCCATGCAGCACTCATCTAAATTTGAGAGTATATTCAACTTTGAACAGCTTATAGTAGCGCTAGCGGCGAGTCTCAATTAAATTTAATGGAATCTTATTAAGCGATAGCCCGTCGCAATATCCAGAAGGAGTCGGGTCGAGTCATAAAGACAAAGTTATTGCGTACAAGCATAGCTCGCGGTCTCAGCGGGGGGTAGAAGCAATAAATGTCCAGAAATATGTATCATTTCCTCATTATGGAGTTGTCTGCTGGAGAATATGATTCCTCAGTGGATGGCGATATGATTATCTGGCTCAGCGCACTCTTGGCATAGAATACCTCTCGAGTGGCTTCGAGGGATGATGTGGAAACAGTTGTATATCGCATGTAAATGGTCATAGCGACATCCATCCGGAGGGAATTGGAATTACGTCAGTTTTGTGCTGCTGCCAAGTGGTGGTCATGGCAGCCGCTGCTGGTATCCGATGGGAAAAAGAAGCCATGCAGAGGCATTGTGTTGGTTGCAGAAAACTTGAGAATGAGATTCTTGTTGGAAATGAAGGAGGAATGCTTTTATGAAATGTTTGCTCGCTGAGGCCGAGGATAAAACTATAATGAAGTATTGTTCTGATGGATACGACGTGCGAGAGATAGGTGCTGCATAAATTGGTAGCTCGCTGGTTGTTGTGTTGTAATTTGGTTGGTGCTTGTTAAGAGTTGTAATTAAGATTTATTCATAATAAAGGGTGATTTTTAAAATTGAAAAAAAAAAAAAAAAACAAGGAAAATTTGCAAAATTGAGTGAACTTTTTATTAGGGTCGATAAATCAATTCTTGCCATTTACTTTTTGAATATTATTTCGTGTAAATGTTGACCGCAACAACGCTTCAAGTGGTTCATCCGGATTGTCCATTTTTGGCATACTTTTTCCAACATATCGACTGGTATCTCACCAATAACATGAGTTATGTTGTCTTCCTAGGCGGCAATAGTTGCTGGCTTATCCGTATAGACGAGAGACTTCACATATCCCCACAAAAATAATACAGCGGCGTCAAATCGCACAATTTAGGCGCCAATTGACATGTCGAAAATGTGAGATTAATTGCTCACCAAATTCGCCTCGCAATATGCCCATGGATTTGCGTGCTGTGTGTCGCGCCGTCCTGTTGAACGCACATGTCAACCAAACCCAGCTCTTCCATTTTGGAAGAAAAAAAGTAAAAAATCATCGAACGATAGCGGGCAACATTGACATTAACGTTGTTGCCATCATCGCATGTTTGAAGAAATACGGGCCAATGAGGCCACCGACCGGCCCATAAACCTCACCAATCGGTACATTTTTGTGGATGCATTGGATTGGAAGTTCTTGCAATGCTTCTGGTTGCTCCAGCAGACCATATATGGCAATTTTGATTATTAACGTAGCTCAGGCTCAGTAGGACGATTACGATGACCATAAAATGGATGAAGTTTTTACTGAGCACGATTTTTGGTAATAAAATTCAATAATAATTTGGAAACGTTGTTCGGGCGTAAGTCTATCGAAGGTAAAAAGGCAATGCTAACTGAGCATTTTTTACTTTGACACGTGTCAAAGAAGATGCTTACAAATAATGTACTCATAACTGGCGCCCAACATGTGACGATAAATCAGAGCCCGAATTGCGTTACGTTCATATATTTATACTAGCGGGCCCGTACATTTTCATTGTCCGTCAATTGTTCTGCGGCCGTTTTATTATTTGAAATTTTATTTATGATTTTTTTGAGTGTTTATTATTATTTGAAATTTTATTTATGAGCTTATTCTTGCTTTTTAATTTTTTTTTTATTGTTGAATGTTTATTATTTGAAATTTTGTGGAATCGGATCGCAGCGCCACCTAAAGGGGCCCAATTGTGAATATAAACCATTCTTAGACCTATTCAAACACAGACACAAAATTTAATTAAAATCGGTCCAACCGTTTAGGAGGAGTTCGGTTACAAACGCGAACAGAAGAATTATATAATAATATTTATGTATATTTGTTCATATGTGAAATCGAGTTAAGTAAATTATTCTTTGAATAATAGTAACCTAAACTAACCTTATCTCGTACATTGTACTCCCAAAATGATTATGATTTCATCTTCTGTACATATAATAAAATTGTGTGAAGGGGTTTTGACTGAAATTTTTTTTTTTTCTGACTTCACTGCCGTTAACATGCCATTATTCAAATAATTCTTTAAAAAATAAAAGAAAAGTTAAGAAAGGCGAACCTTCCTGTAATATTTTCAGCTATCAATCAGCTTTTCGCTTCATGGGGAAGCTACCTACAGTCCAAAATGTGACATGATCAAATTTAAGTTTAATTTATTCTATTTTTCTATTGTATTCAATAGTTGCTGGCTTAAAGCCTAATGCTCTGCTGGCGCAAGTGGCTCTCAAATTACCATAAGTAAGACATGTGCTCGCTTGCTTTTTTTTTTCTTATAAGTATTTGGCTCAGTTTACGGTAAGAACAGTCATATCATATTAATTGTGGAATTTACAACAACCGAACAATTAGCTTAAATATGGCCTTGAAGTCTTCAAAACAATCGGCTCATTATCTCTGACCTTGCTGTGATAAATGATAAGACTTAAATATTTAAGTGAGATAATCCAAAGTAATTGGCTACATGAGTGAATACTCTGTTTGAAGTGATGAATGATCGAATATTGTATTCAGCAAATAGCTACTACTAAATCAATCTATTAAGTTTTGATATTACCTGCTAATATGTACAATTATTTGTTTAAGTATCTATCCATTCGGTAGAAATAGAGTGATCAGAAAATGCTCTTCATTTTGAAGAGTTTTTTCTTATATTTTTTTTTATATTAGAGCGTACAGAAAAATTGCAAGTAGACTACCCCAATTTGATGTGCCTTTCGATAGAAGCTGAATTTTGCGACTGTAATAATATAAGCAGCCCATTTGAAGGGTTCGACCGAACTTAAAAGTAGTTGATTTTCGTTGGCATTTGACACAAGATTTTGAGAAAGAGCCGGGCAAGTAAATACAAAGTGAAGAATGATTTTCTTCTCATTAACGTCTATATAACTTCTATTTAATAAAAATCGTTAAAATTTGTGTCAAAAATTATTGCGTCCTTGACTACGACTATAATGATAAGACCTACTATAGCATCGAAATGTACTCTATCAAGAGAGAGAACAAATTCTTAGAGTATTTTCAGATCCTGTCTTGGTGAAATCTATTTTGTCGCTGGACGTGTCGTACCACTTGGCCACCTAAGGTTTTTTATTGCGATGACATCCACCTTAGATACCTTTATCTAGTAAAATGGGTATACCTGTCCTATACTACCTATAATCTTCAACTTGAATGATGGATGAGTCGAGTATTTTTTTTTTTTATAATTTACTAGTGCTCAAGGGGTTTTTATTCCCTTAAAATGCTAATGCACACCGCGACTTCATATATGTGGTCAAGTCGTTCGGTTTCGTCGATGCAAGTCCAATTCATGGATAATGGGTGAGGGTTCAGGTTTCGCTTTAATGATAGAATGCAGCATTGTGTTTTGGAAGCATTAAATTCCACTCTATTGGTTGTACCCCATTTCATTTAATGTGTTTAGCAGGGACGTGAGTCAAGGAACGAATATGAAAAATTGAGGGTTTTATCATCAACGAAAGAGTGTATTGGATTAGAAGTAACAGGCAAGAGATCGTTGACGTGTTGTGTGAGCGCCTGAAGCCTTTCGTCAACAACCTGATAGGTCCCTATCAGTGTGGCTTCAGGCCAGGAAAGTCTACCATCGACCAAATATTCACACAGCGGCAGATCTTTGAAAAAACCCAGGAAGTCCAAATCGATACCCACCATCTTTTCATCGATTTTAAAGCCATTTATAGAGACGAGCTATACAGAGCAATGTCTAGTTTTGACATCCCAGCCAAACTCGTCCGTTTATGCAGGATGACAATGGAGAACGCACGCTGCTCCATCAAGGTCGGCAAAGAACTCACCGAGACCTTCGATGTCAAAAAAGGATTTAGACAAGGCGATGCGCTGTCATGTGACTTCTTCAACATAGTTCTAGAAAGAATAGTGCAAAACTCAAACGCTAACACCAGAGGCACTATCTTTCAAAAGTCCGTCCACCTACTCGCCTACGCCGACGACATCGACATAATCGGCAGAACGCAGCGTGATGTCACTGGCGCGTTCATGGGCATTGCGACGGAGGCGACGAAGATGGGTTTGGCGGTCAATGAGGGCAAGACAAAGTATATGCTGTCATCAAGAAAGGACACCCACCACCGACGTCTTGGACAGAACGTCACTATAGACAGATATAACTTTGAGGTGGTAAAGGACTTTGTCTACCTAGGCTCCGCTATGAACTCAGACAATGACACCAGCGCTGAGATTAAACGAAGAATAACTCTTGCCAATCGCTGTTTATTTGGGCTAAGAAAGCAATTGAGTAGCAAAGCCCTCTCTCAAACAACTAAAGTGACCCTTTATAACACACTAATCATCCCAGTTCTACTTTATGGTGCAGAGGCATGGACTCTATCAAAAGTAGATGAGGCTACTCTTGGCTGCTTCGAGAGGAAAATTCTTCGAGTAATTTTCGGTCCCGTCTGCATAGACGGTGAATGGAGGAGGAGATACAACGGCGAACTGTACGGGCTGTACAGCGACATCGACCTAGCCAGAAGAGTGAAGGTCCAACGACTGCAGTGGCTGGGTCATGTAGTGCGAATGGACGCGAATGCTTCGGCTCGGAAGATCTTCGAATCCACACCCGAGGGACGGCGCAGTAGAGAAAGACCGCGACTCAGGTGGCGCACGCAAGTGGAAGGGGACCTTAACCAACTTAGCGTGCGAAACTGGAGACAGCTGGCCAAAGATCGTGCTGGCTGGATACGGTTGTTGGTTGAGGCCCAGGTCGGTCCACACCGGACTGTAGCGCAACCTTAAGTAAGTAAGTAAGAATGTTAAGATCTTTTAATACTCTTGCTACTGTGCGAGTGCGAAAATGTAGTTGACCCATTAAATGTTTGACGTTCTCGAGCACAGGTGGAGGCATGATGCAATCTGGAATGTTGGAGCTTGCCACTTTGGTTTTGTATAAAAAAAATCTATTAAAAACTATATATATTAGAAATAAATTAAATATGCGCATTGTACATCCATTAAGTAGAGTGCACTTTAAATCTTCCATTGTCAAGCATTTTTGTTATATGCGTGTACCTATTGTGAATTTTCTAGCTGGTCATGATCTTGCATCCATGGCTACTCACGCCGTAAAGTGTGCTAATTTACTACATGAAAGCGCAACAGCTTTAACTAATGCACTCCTTTGATCTGCCTGTCCTTAAAGTGGGGTGCGATTATTATCACTCGTTTACTCAGTCTCTTTTTGTTTACACTTCAGTGCCCAGAGGAGTGTATCTACCAGTGTGACTTTATATCTGGTTCTCTTTTCCAACTTTTATCTCGAAATCATTTCTTCCAAGCCATTGAACCGCCAATGGGTAGCACACCTACCAGAGCAACCGTATCTGTATCTATACAACCATAGTAATGCAACAACTGGTAGTCTCGTCCTGTATGACATAATGATAAACACCGACCGTTTGCGGCTAAATTCGTTTTCCACTACCCCAAGCATTGTGCAGTATGTGATGGACATGGACCTGACCAACCACATCCTCCCTCGCACATAGGGTTGCTTTGCTATCGATAATGAATTTGAAGATGTCAGTGCAGAGTCTGGAGCTATCGAAACGATGCATCAGTGTACGGCAATGAAGTAACATCAGTCCCCGATAAATTGAGTGAACTTCTATTGCTCGCGCTATGTGTAGTGTAGTGCTGTAGCATGTTATTCACTTGCATAAATGGATGAATGTGGAATGATAGTGCGCCTCGAATCCGTATATATATATTTGTGTTTATGGTGTTGTTAATCGACGTAATCGTTATTGCTTGTAGTTTCGTTTTATCTACACCTGTGCTTCTATTGGCATTTTGTTTCTCTCCATTGTCGCCTTTCTGTGCTTTCTTTTTCAATTGAATTCCCGCGCATGGCTACGTGTTTATGGAGCTAGTTACGACTTTGGCATCAGGTGCGACTTTTCAAATGTCTATCGGTGTCGACTTCGAGAAACTCGTTCAAAGGTGAGGTACACAGCGATGTTTGTGGTATTAGAGAAATTGCGACTTAGGTTCGTGAGAATTTGTTAAGTAGGTATACCAATTGGGGCTACCATCAGAGAGGGAAATAGCAAGGCTTACCATCCATATTGGATCGCCCATCTCCAAATATTTCCAAGATAAACCGATTTTTTTGAAAGACAGATCCACACACGTACTCCCATTTATGCACTTTCAAGTTTTGAGAATTTCGCAATATCACAATTCTTTCCATTATAGACAAGTCATGATCTCCCTTAGATTACACACTGCATATTGGAATTCACACCACGCAACGGCATCTAACTGAAAACCTCTTTGCACCAACTTCCATTACTTTGTCCGCCCTTTCAATTAACACCCACAAGCATATTCCTCCTTAATCCACTTATCTTCGCATCATTCAATTTGGTCATCTTTACAAACCCCATGTGTATAAACAGTGTTTAAAATTCCCACAAGGATCTCTCTTGAATTAGTCTTCATAAATGTATTCTTCGACTTATTTTCTTTGCAATTATCCTTACCGAGAACGAGAAAGCATTCTGCAAATACGAAGTATCCGCATAATGTCCTCACAAATAGGGATTGAAATGGATTTCTTCGCTCATTGTGTTTGCTCAGAATGCATGTAGCACGATTTCATGATGAATGCGCCAACCGTTCTGCAGCCACCCTCCCCCACGCTCACAGTGTGAAATGCTTTTCATATTTTTACTCTCCCCCACCCCCTTTCCTAAGTGGGTTAAGAGAGCACTGGTGCACCATATATGCAATTTTCTTTTTCCTCACACGCATACATCGAGTACTTCCTTCCAGGCTAAGGATAAAGGGTTGTTGTGCATTTACCGAACGAAGATATGAAATAATCATATGGCATCATCTATTTTATTTTTCATCTAGCAAATGTAGGTCACGATGAGCAGCATGTAGAGGTCCTTGTATACAGCTAATCTTATGAAGTTGCGGGTTATTTTCAATTGTTTTTCACATGCAGCATATACATATTCGATTTTTTGCTTGTCAATGTCAATGCAGGAGTGGAGAGTTCTTGGAAGGGAGGTAATTCGTTCCAGTCGCCTCCTGAGTGACATTGACACTTAAAGTGAACTTATGGGTGTGCTTACGGCACTAATGGCATAGTTCCAATTGTTTGAGCTATGGGGAACAATCTTTGGCGTCTACAAGGCGTACTCAACTTTGCTTTAGTCCCTGCTTTTATGGGTCAAATGAATCCAGCTAATTCGCAATAAGAGGCGAATGAATTGCCTGTACGTGACCCTTGAATCAAGAGTGATGGCCAAAGACGAGTTCTGATGGTGGAATGATGTAATTTTTGCTTAAGAGATTACATCAGCGACGGATTTTAATTAAAATTAATTAATGGGGGTGTTAGAGGGCACGTCGTCTAACAAGAGATCGAAAAAGGATTGCAACATTTTCATGATGGAGGAAGCCATATCATTTTACAAAATGCAATTAATTACAAGGGTTGTCTGTAAAACCAACTAATGAAACCTATGGTTCATATATGTTGAATATAGAAAGAAATGCGTAAGGACTCTACTTATTTACATCGACCGACGTTGAATGGAACCTTTGAAATGATGGTGCACATCCGCAGTAATAAGCCATAAAAGAGGAAAACCTACAATAAATTTAATTACCTTTCCCTTTTCTAAATGCGACCTTTATAGGTTCCCATTTGGGACAATTTTTAATTTCTATGAAGGTTAGGTTAGGTTAGGTTTGAGGCTGAAGTGCACAGCTTTAAAAGTGCTGTGCTATACCACGGGGGCCTTTTGGTTCATTAGTTTTAGTCGTGGTTAACGTTTTTAAGTTTATTGGACAATACAAAAAACATGCATAAACACTTTACCTGATTTCTTGGAGTTGTTCCTTGGCGGAGTTGGTCTACTAAGTAAACCACCCCGTGCTTTTAACAAACCTGTGTCCATCCATGGTACCTGAGTCGACTAGTTTGGAGGTTTGGGCATTCGTAGACCAGTTCTTGATTGTCTCCGTTTCTTCTATGTCTTGACAGCTCCTGCAGTAGTCTGGTGAGTTCATGCCCAGTCTTCTGGCCATGGTACCAATGGTACAGTGGCCTCACTCTAAAAAATGCGTGTAAAATTACTATGAAATTGTATGTAATTTTTAATATAAAAATAGGTAAGTTGCGTATTTATACACACGACAATAGGTAAAAAAAAAATTTAAACACATAATGTTAGATATTACAAACATTTGTTGCAAATATAAACATTTTGTGTACCTTTCAACAACTATTGTTCAATAGTAATCTATTATTGTTTAAACATTACTTTCAAAATGTTTATAAATAAACAAATTTTGTTTAAATATAAACACCTTATGAAATTTACACACACAGTGTTTGAAGACCAACAACCAATGCTTATATTTACACCCATCTGATAAAAGTCACACATTTTATGTGTGAAAATTTGCAATTCGATTGTGATGATTCATTTGCGAGTTCATACGTGTGATCAGACCTTTGACTGAAGCAGTTGAACCTCTTGCGCTCCAAAGTTCCTTCGCATCGTTTTGTGCGTGTACGGATTCTGAAGTCTTTTTGGCGATTTTAATATAAATAATAAATATTATAAATATTTTTAATAAATATCTTAAACATTTTTGGATTGTTTTATTTCGTTTAGACAGGTTCACTGCAGTGGAGGGTATCAAAGAATCGGCGAGGCCGATGATAACACTTGTTATCTTGTTTTGAATAGTCTTTCTGATCCATGTACAATTTTGTGTAATTGTACACATTAAATATTGAATCTCTATACCATTTTTAAGCTTTTTAAAGCAAAATTACACAAAAAAAGTCTAATTTAAAGCGTCTTCATACACAATTTTGTTGGAGTTTACACATTATAATTATGTCGAATTTTGCTACAAATTTGAACATAAAAGTTTTGAATTTACACATTTTATGTTGATTTATAAACATTTCTTTCTGAAATTCTGTTGAATTTTAAACATTAATTATGTAAATGTACATTTAATTTGAACATCTTAAGTGTAGAAATACGCATTTATATTTAAAATCTATGTTTGAATTTACACACCAAAGATTTAAGATTTACGCATTAAATGTTTAAAATTGATACGTGTGTAAAAATACTGCAATTATGGTAGGCAAGTAGATTCCTCGCTTAATGATAGTAAAATTACACGATGTTTTCTTAGAGTGCTGTCAGTACACCCGTTAAGATCCAAATGTCTCGTTTATTCATTTTCAGTATACATCTTCTTCTTTTTTCATCGATTCTTGCCAAAGGCTACGGGATATAACACAGTCGTGTCTATTAGACCAGGTGGTGTTAATTTTGTCCCTTGATTTTTGGTCAATATTTCTTTTTGCTACACTAATTGGGATGTCTATTGATACAATGATATGTACTGCATTAAGCTCCGACCCAATTCTTATTAGCTCGTCTGCTTTTTCATTACCATATATTTCACTATGTCCGGGAACCCAGCAGAGAGTGACCTTGTGTTTCTCGCCTATTTTCTTTAGGGCTCTTTGACAGTCCCTGACTGTCTTTGCTTTAATAGTTGCGCTGTCTAGTGCTTTAATGGTCGCCTGACTCTCTACAAGGATTGTAATCTTGGAAGGGTCGAGAAGTTCTATGAAAAAGGTTCCATATTTTTAAACTCAGACAAACGAAAGGTTGTGAGAAGCTAGGCCTAGGGTGCCTATACTTGCTGTTACGCCAACTATTTTTTGTTTGTATGTACAGTTACGCTACAATAGAAGTATACCTACATACTTACTTTATTTGCATGTCGGGCAAGGTGATCCTCCTACAGATTTGTACGGATAGCTTATTGAAATGCCAGCTGCGCACAAGTAGGTATACACACCTTCTTAGATTAAGTTCTCCCTTACTATCCCTGCACAATGAACTCAGCTAAGTCACTCGCTTAGTGCTTTTTTTTGTTGCACCAGTCGAGGGTAGTCAAAGTTGGAAATGCTGATCGGAATTGTAAGACGCAGTCAGAATATGCTCTCAGATGAAATCACTGTAGTGGGTACCTGTGGATTCTGATCACACGAGATGTTACAAAATTAGCTGTCAGTCAGTGACAATTGAAATAACATTCGATGAAATACCTACATAACATTTATCCCTCTAGGTAGGGCATACACATTGTAATTTTTTAAACTGAAAATATGTACACAACTAACTATGTACTAATCATGTACATACTACAGACGCTACCTTAGAACAAATATTCTTCTTGATCTTCTGGGGAAATACACGTAAATGTTGATTATACACGCAATGTCAATAATTCTGCTATCATCACCGACATATAAAAATATTACGTATACGCCATAGTATCTTTGCGTGACTGATGAATACTTTATGAATCCCTGCGTAAATGCCATAATACATCGTATTATATTTTGATATAATTTATAGCCTATAGAAGAGCCGTTATTTTCTCTATACATCGCTTTGTCATATTCCATTTAAGATGAGAAATGGAAACCATTGTTACATTATTTATGGTTCTTTTATAGGCAGGTATTTAATTGTACTCATAATATTGATTTGCAGACTAGAAGAATCTCTTGAAGAATATCTCTCAGACAAATTGTTTAAACATTTTGTTTTGCTTGTTTTTCAAATCGCTGTAAAAATTGTTTTAAATTGCATACCTAGCAGCGTTATTATTAAAATAATAATTACCTGTAATTCTAACAAAAGTATTTAAAAAACACGATTGTAGTTCTTAAATAATTTAATAAACTAATGCATTTTTTTAAAATACATTTTTAGGAAAAAGACAATAAACACATTTTTAAAAGAAGCAATATTCAAGGACAGTCAGGTTTTCTGTATTTTCCCATTACATAACTTAATTTCGTAGAAAAATTTGTAGGGACATTATTAATCGGCTTTACTTTTCATTCACGATTAGATCGAATCGAAAATACCATGATTTCAAAACTCTCTCTTGGAAAAACTGCCCTGATTCTCAGATTTAAAGCAACTCATTATCAACTGGGGTAGGCATTGGGGGAATTAAGGTTTCGAAAAATCATCTATATAAAGCTTTAGCTGTTAATAATTCAGTTTTTCTTTTCCTTTGCTTCGATTGAATTGTGGGTTCGTATTCATATTTTTTTCTAAGAAACTATTCGAATTTTTACTGTAATAAAAATTGACGCTAAACTAAATTCAATCAAATACAAGAATAACTACTGGGAAAAATGATCATCTTGATTGAAAAATATTCGTGAATGTCTGGTTCCAATCCAATGATAGACCTTTCTATATCTATATATATAAAATATTGTTGCAATTGTGTTGTGACTTTATAACTTACCAACGCCAACGGTCAAACCGAGTTCGATTAAATTTTTAGGGTTTGTTCGTATGGTCGTGTAGATGGTTTATCTAAAGTTTTTGTCAAAATTTGACAAAGGGGCGTGGCACCGCGCATAACAAAAAAACATTCAAAATCTTATATCCCGAAAACCGTATGTCCGATAATGGCCACTGAACCACTGAAGCTATCCGCCTTCATTCCTATTAAAAAAAAATAATTGAACAAAAATATCAAAATAAATCTTGAAATATTTAAAATAACTATTTTAGGCAGAACAACGTTTGCAGGGTCAGCTAGTACTTAATAATATCACGCAATTCCTTTCATAATAATTGCTTGTGGTATTTTCCTTGCAAACTATTATACAGTGACGGCAAAAACATTCCGGATTTTTTTCTATAATATTTTCCTTATATTAGGTATATTGTAAAGGTATTATATTTTAAAGGTAACTATAAAGGTTTCTAATGGAATTCTTCAAATTATTAATTGTATTAAGTTAAAGGATTTCTCCTTGATGTTAAGAAAAATATTACATATGTATATCAAGAAAAAATCCGGAATGTTTTTGCCGTCACTGTATGTATATAATAGGTATATAGTAGGTAATAGTTTATTGTATGGATCTGATTTTCTAATATTACCTATGCGACTTTCATAGCTCCGCACATTGTGTAGATTACTATGGCCAACATACCTCTTTCTTTATTTTCGAAAAGCATTACAAGGTCTTTAGTATGTATCTATCTATGTAAATAGGATAATATACACATATCCTAAATATGACAAGAATAATTTTAATGTTGAGTAAAGAAAAGCCATTAAACAGTGTTTTTTATTTTATTTACAGTGGACGATCTTACAGCAAAGACAGTCAACAAAGTTCACAAAGTGATTTGAGCCTTTCAAGTGGATCACCCAAGATACTAGCCAAAACTCCATCCAGTAAGTACTAAAATTTGCTAAAATATTTTATGGTTATGAATTGTGATGACTACGAAAATTGAAGAAACAAGACGCATTGATGTATGTATGACTAGCTGTTCAGTTTAGGATATCACTGAAATACTGGGTGGCGTGAAAGTCATTCACTCATGATCTGGCGGTGGCCATGGTGTAGTGGTTAGAGGAATTGCTTGTGACCCGAGCGGCGTGAGCCTTGGAGGGGGACAGCAATATTCTGCCACTGACCATAAAGAGAAACGAATAATATCAGATTTTCTCCACCACTAAACCAAAAAAGGGGTTTCTGCTTGGTTTCTGATTTGTCTGAGTGCTCCAGGATTTAGAATCACCTTTTTAATACAAAAAAAAATATATGAAATGATAAAAACTTTTGTAGATTAGGTACATTATTTACCCCCAGTTTCACACTTAAAGTTAAGTTTAAACTAATGTTCAACTGAACCTGAACGTGAGTTTAAATTTGAAGTTCAACTCGTCCGGTTTCACAATATAATCTAAACTTTAGTTCAATTGAACTTAGTTCAACTAAATTTAATGAATGTGAAACTGGGGGTTAGATTACATACAGTGACGGCAAAAACATTCTTGATATATGTAATATTTTTCTTAACATCAAGGAGAAATCCTTTAACTTAATACAATTAATAATTTGAAGAATACCATTAGAAACCTTTATAGTTACCTTTAAAATATAATACCTTTAAAATATACCTTATATAAGGAAAATATTATAGAAAAAATCCGGAATGTTTTTGCCGTCACTGTATATTAATGACATTTAAACGGTAAATTAAAAAAAAAAGAAATAGGTGGCGCAACAGGCAAGTAGACACCCTAGGCCTAGCTTCTCGTAACCATTCGCTTGTGAGAGTTTTTTTTTTTTTATTTTTGGGACGAATGGAAGGGACATACAATTTTATGCCGAGTCCGAACGGCTTAATTGAGAAGCTTTTTCAGGACAGTCATACTCTCGGATGTTTGTCAGACGTTCGCGAGAGGTGGCGCAGTAGAAAAAACCTTATGATGTAATTTGTGTTTTTCCGGAGATCGAACCTGGGATCCCTCGCACAAAAAAAAATGGGAGTTTAATAATCTTCCTGTAAGAGTTCGCATAAGTTTCTCCCAAATGTTCGCATTTCGTTCTTTAGTGTGGTTTTTGTCGAAAAGTGGGTGACTGTTATTATTATGTATTAATATTCTTAATGTGAAATTATACTTTATCCAATATTTCAAATTCGGATGTTTGTCAGACGTTAGCGAGATGTCGCACAGTGGATTAAATCATTAATATGTAATTCTTGTGTTTTTCTGGGGATCGAACCATGAGACCCCTCACCCAAAATTTGGCTTGTAAAGTGTATATTCATCAAGGTTGACCAGTCGCGACTCGTAATAAAACCCTTCGTTTTCCAGGACTGTCACTGACACAAACGAAGGTGGCTTGTCGAGTCATGACAAGCAAGGTACACCTGTCCATGTCGTTTTCGATTACTATTCATTTAATTGTTTGGACTTGTTCTTGTAGACATCCTACGATTAACCAGCGCACAAATTCTCAAGGAAATCCCAAGATAGCCTTCGTTTTTCACAACTCTTCTGTCGAAGGATAACGTGTTGTTTTGGAGGACTCCCTCGAGGCGAGCGACTGCAAGAAGTCTGAGTTAGGGAGTTTTGGTGAATCAGCATTAACACTGGCCTTATCATATAATGTTTATTGTAAGAAAAATAAAATGGGACCTAAAATAGACTAAAGTATTTCCTGTAAACTTGATTTTCAGGCAGAATTGCTCAACACATAATTTCTTGCCGTTCTCTGTAATCGAGGGACTTACAGTGTAAATAAATGTGTCTACATAATTACACCACAAATCAATCTAAATCAATTAACTTTGATTCTTCGTCTCCAATAATGCACATGAAAGGTGTTTCCATTAGCAAATTAACATCTCAATCTTAATATAGAAATATAACCTACATGTGTAGGTGCAAATAAATAATTTATACACTCAGAGGCTAATTATCTTATTTCACAGAACATCTACCGATTAATGGGAAACCAAAAACGGTTTGGGCAGTCTTTCCAATTACATTTGGTATCTCCAATGACATCGCTTTCATTGTGATTCATTGAGTTAATACATTTTCTTCAAGTGGCATTCTTATTGTATCCAGTAAGCATGCGACCTTGACTTCACACAGTTTTATTGCAAACTTATTGTTCATTTCATCCTTCTAATCTCGATCCTGTTGCATCCTTTTATACATAATCAAACTTTTGTTTCCGAAAGGAGTCGCAAATGCCATATATTTTGCATTAAATCGATTACTAGCAAGAGTATCTACATTCATATAGATACACCTATTCTAAACGGCAACCATTTTCAACAATTCCATGCTATTCATTCCGCTATAACAGTCAATTTTTATTTGGATTTTCGTTTTTATTGAAATTTTATCCTCAAATAGAATCCCACAGAAGGTTGTAAATATTTAATCAATGCTATACCTCGTGATACACATCCACTTGTGTATGGAGTGACATTGCTTGGGTAGGTTTCGTTCGTATGTGGTGGGAGGGTAAAACTCTTTCCCCAATAAGTTTGCCTTTTAGTTTAAGGCACTATATCATCGGATTGAGTTTCTGTTCCATATTCCAGCAATTTTTAAAATTGAATGCAATTACCTTCCTCCTGGAAATACCATACCTAGGAGCTAGAACAGTCTTGTGAAACGAGAAAAGGCTTTTTGATTGATTATTTACTTGAAATGGTATTCGATTGCAATAGAGAGGGAAACTGTTTCAACTAGGCAGACCTTTTTTGATAAATTGAATGCTCGTGGAGAATATTTTTCATAGCATTGCTTCTCTGATTTTCTGAATATTAATGTTTGCTTTCAAGTGAATGTACAGTGAAATCCGGATATAACGACGGTGAAGGGACCGGGCTCAAATGGTCGCTGTAGCCGAATGTCGCTATAGCCGAATGTCGCTTAAACCAATGGTCAGACAAATTAAAAAAAAATGATTTAGTACATGAATGTCACCTATATACCTAATAAGTTTAATATGCAGCTTAATCAAACGAATTTAATTTGTTCTGCAAGATTCAAAGTATGTAACATTCGATTCAACTGCAATTGAAAATAGTTTTAACTTGGATTCTGAGTTTGCAACAACTAGCTATGTATGAAGAAAAAACAAAGAAAAAGGACAAGCAAAAGAAATCAACTGTATTTTTTGCTCAGACAACTAGAATTTTTTTTTGTTTTTCGTCGCTATATCTGGAGGAAAAAATTCGAATTCTAGCAAAAAACAAACGCTATTCAAACAAACGAAACCAACGGAAATTTTTTTTGCATAGTCAACTAGCTATTTTTTTATATTTCGTCGCTATATCCGGAAAATATTCAGGAAAATATTCAAATTGTTGCAAAAAACGGACGCTATATACGGAATCGTCGCTATATCCGAGGTCGCTATATCAGGATGAATTTGTATGGAAAATATGGTGTAAAATCAAGGGACTCAGAATTTGCGTCGTTATATCCGCATGGTCGTTATAACCGAGGTCGCTATAGGCGAATTTCACTGTAGTTAATTTATTATTGGTTGAAATACCGCCACAGTGTACTCCATCATTTGTCTATGTCTTAACGTTTCAACAGTAAACCGAGATGCTGGTAGATAAGTGTTAGTTCCGCATAAAGAACGAATATCCCAAAAATATTGAGCATAGTCATTCACAAAACGGATCAAATGGCAGGCGTGCCCCAGCCAAGTTCTCTAGTAAAGGCACTTCCCCTTTTTACAGGAACAAACTCAGGCTGTTTTCGACCCCCCTCTAACTTCGGAACCGATTGAGCCAAAAACTTTAAACTTAAAACATTTATCAAATGTCCACCTCACCAAATTTAATCTCTATAGCATTAGTGGTTCTCAAAATACAGGACTTCAAAAATCGCAAAAACCGTAACTGACTCACTCACTTACTCACTCACTCACTTAGATGATCATCAAAATTATGAAGCACTGCCGGCCATCCTAGAATCGTGAAATTTGGCAGAATGCTAGATCCTGTGGTGCATACACTGGGAAAAGTCCAAAACTTGAAATTTTCCACTCAGGGGGCGTGGTATACTTTTGAAAATTGGTTATTTATTATATATTTAGACCACTTTTCATTTCCGTAGAATGATGAAATTTGGTAGAGAGGTAGAACTAGCAGTGTACAGAAAGAAAAAAATCTAGGCACTTATATTCTCCCTTCAGGAGGCGTGGTATCCGCCTACTTTTAAAAATCAGTTATTATTTATTTGGGCCACTTCCAGTTGCCGTAGAATGTTAAAATTCGGTACAGCTGTAGGACCTGCATTGTGCGAAAGGAGAAATTTCAAAAATTAAAAATTTTCCATTTAAGGGGCGTGGAATCAGCCCACTTAAAATATGAATAGAAGTCAATCTACCTGCTGAATAGAATTTGAATGAATAGTTTATAAGAAAGAAAGCCAAAGTGGTGGTAGTCAGTGTCTATTGACATAGGTATTAAAAAGCGAAGTCGTTTCAACGTTATTTGTGAAATCACACCAAAAACATAAATGTAAAAAAAAGAGCCAAGTTCTCTTATATAGAACAGCAAAAATTAGGTGCGTAACTAGTCAGCCACGAAAAGTAATGAGACCTAAATGTACGCCAAGTTCTTAGTTTAAGAAGGTTAAATGTTAAAAAAAAAATTGTTATAGGTTTACTTGGCAAGTTTTTCGTTTATAACTTCATTATATTATACAATATATTAGAATTTGAAAACTTGACAAGTGAACCTACCAATGGTACGGATTCCATAGCATGTCGTGCAATCCTGGTCGGGGACATGCGTTTAACATGACCAAAACCACCGAAGCATGGACCGCTTCGTCCGGAGAAGTAGCTGCTCGACATTGAGTTCCTCACGTATTCTGGTATTTCTAATGCGATCTCTACGGGTCACACCAGCAATACAATGGCGAAATCGGCAGCTTGTATCCGCGATCTTATTCTTTCGGTCATTACCCAAACCTCGTGACAATTGGTAAGAGTTGGAACAAACACCGAATTAAAGACTGACATTTTAGCTCTGACACCAAGTTCAGTCCTCCTAATAACAGAATGACCAAGCTGACTCAAAATTGACCCAGCCTGACCAATCCTACAGGAAAACTCAGCATTGCTCTTTCCATCACTCGTGAATAAACCCCGAGATACTTAAACTTCTCCACCTGTTTCAATGGAACTCCACTTACATACAGAGTGCATTGAACAGGCGTTCTGGAGACGACCATCACTTCAGATTTGTTCACGTTAACCTTCATCTCAGCTTCAACACAAACGGCTGCAAACCGATCGAGTGCGCACTGAAGTTCAGTCTGAGAGGACCCAAGAATGACCAAGTCATCAGCGAAGAGCAAATTACTTATCTTCAGATCTCCCAATTTGAAACGTTCTTCCCCAAGACTGCACTGTAACATCCAGTCCGTATAATGAAAAGGAGAGGTGACAAGACGCACCCCTGACGAAGTCCAACGCCCACGGTGAAAGGTATTGATTTAACGCTGTTTACCCGAACACAGCTTTTACAGTTTGTGTAAAGATATTGAATGGCTCTCAAAAGAGAACCGTCCACTCCGTACTGCTGTAATACACTCCAGAGTTTACCTCGAGGGACTGGGTCGTATGCTTTCTCCAAATCTACGAAACATGCGTAAACAGGTGTAGCATACTCCCAAGCCTTCTCGAGCATCATTCTGAGAGTGAATAACTGGTCGGTTGTGCTTCTGCCGGGACAAAAACCGCACTGCTCATCTCCTAATCGTGAAACAGTGTTGACAATTTAAAATATGTACTTGGATTGTTTTATTCCAGTTATAAGGAAAAAGGATCGATTTAGAACCAGAAGACTTTCTATCTTTTTGCCTAATTTCGGGCATGGTGGGCACATAAAAAAATCGCTACCATGACACATTTTTCGCGAGTTTGAAAAGATGATACTTTTTTTTTGTTTTTCAATACATTTCGGACTAATTTTTACTACAATTCAATACAGTTCCAATACAATTAATTGGAATAAAAATACAATCGCAGCTCTAATTTTAGCACCACAGACCACAAGCACAAAGCGACTCATAGCGACGTTGCATACTCATAGGCTGATATTTATTCAGTCGTGGTAGATATATAGTTTGAGGGCCACTGAGTGACGTTGTCTGACATTGGGGATTACCATTATCAAATTAACTTCAATAAATTAGTAGATGCAATAAAAGGAATCCAATTAAAAACAAAAATGCAATAAATGCTCATTGAAAATATCCCATACAAATCAATGCTCCAAATAAAATAGACTTTGAATTATTGATTTGATATTTGAATATCATTGCACATATTTCATTCCCTTTGACTCTGGGAGACATTGAGGCACCTCCCCTTAACAGTGCTCCAACGACACCATTTCCAGCAACATCCATGCTGCCATGCAACAATCACGAACCAGATGAATTCGCCTTTCACGTTCAGAACAGGAACAGGTGCGGCGATGTCAACGACGAAAAAAAAAACCCATCACTTCACTCAATCCATTTTACACTCAAACTCCAACATGGTCGCCTGCTCCCATTGTATTTTGTTGACCGGCAACGACAAGTAAGCATGTTGCTGCAGTTTCGAGTGGATCGCGATCGTGTCTGGCAGTACAATTGCGTATCTCCTAGTTCTTCATATCCGATAACGAATAGAAATTTGTATTTTATATTTAAAATTCAACGACCGGTTGCAGTGTTCATTTTAGAGCTATTCTCGGGGCGACACTCTGTTTAGATATTTTGTCCATAATGAGATGTCATAGGCGCGTATATAAGATCACACAAAAAATCGGATGAAACAAAGTGTAAATTTATTAATATTATTGCCCTCGGTCATCACGATGGGCTGTTGTATCGTGCGCATTTGCATTATGAGTGGTGATGATAAAAAATGTTGAAGTGTTTATGTTCTCTAAAGTTGCGCTTCTTTTGTTGAGTTTTTATTTATTTAATTTTGTTTTTTTTTTGCGCAACACAACTTTGTGTGTAAGTGGATAGGATATCTACAGGATTAACGAAACGTGATTTATCGTACGCGAGCGAGTATACCAGTTTCCCTATTATTTTGTTTTGTTCGTGTCTTATTATGAGTACCTACTGAAATCAAGGAGTACCGGATTTTTTGTTTGTATTTCTGAGGTTGCCGTTGCGATTGCGACCACCTGACGATGGAGTAAGCAGGTAAAAATACATGAATTTGATTTTGCTGAAGAGAAAATAATGGCAGTGACAACGATGCGGAATGTGCTAAATTGCTGTTTTTTTTTGTTTGGAATACATAGCGACGATGAATATTTAATGCGGATTTGACGATAGAAGAAGTCCAATAATGTAGCAATCAAATTTGGGCGACAAACCATTACAAGCGTTTTTATTCCGTTTAGAATTGAAATTCGAACACCAATTAGGAGGGAATATCTGAAGTACATTTTTCGGGCGTCAATCAGTAAAATAAATAGGTACATTGGGAGCAGTGTTGCCAACTAAATTAAGACATAAATATGTGTATTACCTATTTGTAGCTAAAATTATGGAAAACAAAAACTAACTTCACCTGAGACAGTGTTTATTCGACGGATCTGCACCAAACTCATCGCGATCAGTTAAACATGAACTTTAATGAAAACTTGAAGTCGGCCTCGTATTGGAGACGTTTTCGTACGAATTTGACTCGTGCTCCCGATTTTCTAAGTAGGTACCTACTATGGGAGCCCGAGTTAATCGTACGTATACGTACGTGTAGTTCCGACGTCCGAAAATAATCCGAACTTGTTGGAATTCTAACACTTTCATGCGTTGAAATGAAACATTGAAAATATATTAACTTTGTTTACGGACACAAAAGAGGGTATGGAACACAAGGCACGGACATTATGGGGTCATTATATAATAAGTCTTCCATAATGTGATGAAATTCACTGAATTCAACTCTTTTTAAATATTCTGTTCTACGATAGTGACGAAGCCGCCGCAGTCTCCGAGTTAGAAGAAAATTATCTTCAAGATACAGATTATTCATCACTGATCAGGCACAAAATCGAAGCTACCGGGACACTGCCTATTTAAAGAGAAAATCGTATTCGGTGTTCGCACTCAATTCGTACTAGGTACGATACAAATTCGTATCCTATGTGCGGCCGCCCTACCTAATGCATTTGCATATCATATCACATTTCTTGTTTGAGTTTAGTGAGTAAGTCTAGTAGAGAATTGGAAAAAAGCATGACAGACAGTGGAAAAGAAAAAGGAAAATTAGTGAAGCGACTTTGATCAAAGTACCAGATTTACTAAATTCAAAATTTATTTTTACAAATTGATTATAAAGAAAACTTCACAAAAAATTATGCATTTTTTCTCAAAATTATTCCTCAATGCCTCAAGCATCGGAATTATGCCTAAAAGGCATAATTATGCGCCAGATGGCATCACTGATTGGGAGTATTAGATAGGTATACAGTGCAACCACCTTTTTTATGCTTAAAAATTCAATTAACATGGATTTTAAACACTCCTATACCTATAAGAATACCACATCCAAAAAGATCGGGCTTGTAGGTAGGTAGCTAATAAATTTGTTCATGAGCAACATTCGATTTAAATGGAACGGATGTACATACATAGGAGTAAACAATTTAATCTACTCCTAATTTAATTTTTATAGCCTTAACTGACGTTAACATTTTTGCCTTCTGGGAAAATTTAGTCCAGACAATCTAGTGGACTTAATTAAGACTAGTCTAGTCGCCTTAAACTAAGCAGTATTAAATCCACTAGATTTGAATGTATCCATAGTGTTTCTGTAACCGTATTTGTCTTCAATATTTTATCCCCACCTAAATATATCGCAATTCCCGACTCGAAAAAAAAGAGTGGCAACACTTATTCAACAAATTTCTTCCAATTTCCATCCAGTTAAGCGGTATATTATTTTAAGTGCTTTTTCCCTCATATATACATGCTCATGCTAATGACGATTTATATTCGCCAAATGCATGGCATAGTTTCGCATTACAGTTTTGTGCCAAAAACACCAGAAGAACGCATATCCGTTTGGAATATCTAGAACAAAACTCCCCATTATGTGTGCATTCAAATTAGAGGAACCATAATATTTGCTCATTTGGAACGCGGAGACGTTTTTATTTTGCAAATGCAAATTTTAGATAATTGGAATTTCTGTTCACGATTATATAAAAGTATCTCACAGATACGTTAGTTCCATATTTCAATTCAGTTGCTTTGCTATGCAATCAACGATGAATACCTACTGTCTGACGTTTTCAGTAAAAGTAAGGAAAAGAAACAAATTCTTGGAATTTAAAAATGCGTGACAATAGAGCACCCCTACAGCACTTCGTTGCAGCTGGTATCTATCGCTGAGTAAGCAAAGGGAAAGACCAAAGATGGAACCGAAAGGCGCACAGGTGGTTGATTACAACTACCACCGAAGAAGGCAATTATTATTAGTAACCTGTTTCAAGCGAGGCACTCATCCATGAATCTGCTTTGTTGTTTAAGCAAACAGCACATGAAGGAAACTATGTATATAGTTACCTCTTTATATACCTTCTGTGGGAATTTACACCACGTGACCTATTTGGGGAAGACATTATGTTGCACCACATGAGTGGCGGCACCCAACACAAACCCCTATGTGTAACATGGAGATGGTGCAATCCGCCTGCGGTTTGATTAAGTCGAAGTAATTATTCAACTAAATGTAGAAGATGCGGTTTTGCGCGTCACCACCGATACAATTACATACAGCTATGGATTTGAGCCGAATTGTGAATATCGTTGCGCCGAACATGTCTCCGTAAGTTCGGTGTGATTTTCTCCTCCTCACCTACTATACGGATTCGGTCAAAGCAATTCCACGAAGAATATAAAATCAACTGCAGAGATTGCATATACACCCCATAGCACCATAGGAGGAGTGGTGTGTGGTGCGAAGCGAACGCTGTGTTTTGATTGCCAACCAGCTGGTTTCTCATCCCACAGGCCACAGATGATCGTGAGGGAGGAATACACGGAATACCTAGGCAGTAGTGGGAATAAGGAGACCACATTGTTTGCCGTCACAGGTGGTTTGCTGGTTAACCGTCAGCCCTCAGCATCCACTTCTGGATTTGCTTATAATTTGCAGAAACCCAGGTGGAGAAGTTGACTTTGTGGTTCTGTTCTAGATGTGCGATTGTTTCCTGTATTGAATTTCCTTTTGGAATAAATTTGCACAATTGTCAGAGGTTAAGAAACCGCATAGAATTTTACTAATATCTACCTACATGAATATACATATTTCTGGAACAGTCTCTTACAAATCTTCTGGAACTGATACCACTTTTAAGCACTCAATGCATAAATAAACGCAACACATGTCAAATTAATACATTTTATACATTGTCTTAAATCTGGATGTGCACTACTGGGTCGCACGTAACTTGTTCCTTTATTCATAATCGTTGGATGTAGATACTGTAAAGGCCAGTAGGGCAGTATTAATAATGATATATCTTGTCTGGTATCCCACACAAAAACCATATTTAAGAACAAATAAAGTAAAATTTATATTTGTTAATTAAATGTTTAGATATATAGGTAGGTACTGCAAGCGATGAAGTTGTATTGACAAATAATCATGTATGTGAAGGAGTATCGCGAAACCGCAGAAAATTTCTTGGTATATACACTCCCGGTCAACAGAATAGGTTCAACATTTAAAAAAAAAAAGTAAAACGACACTATCTCTTTAACAAACTTTCCGATTTTAATGAAATCAATTTTTTTATATAGAATAATCGGTGAGCCAATATAAATGGTAATTTTTAGATATGTTTTTGAAAAATATTCATAAAAATATAAATACGTGTCAAACTTTCGTGTTTCGTTATTATTTGATTATTCTATATAAAAAAATTGATTTCATTAAAATCGTCAAGTTGGTTAAAGAGATATTGTTGTTTTACTTTTTAAAATATGTTGAACCTATTCAGTTGAGCGGAAGTGTATGTGCTTAGATTCTGCAGGAAAATTGAGTGGTTTTCGAAGAAAGTGTTTAGTATCTTGCTTTTGGGTTTTTTCAATTGGTGAATATGGTGCCTATGATTTTACAAGAGTCGTCATACTCTATTTAATTACTGTAGATAAATTTACTCGAACAAGCCCATTGATTCCCATAAGCACTAGAATTACATTCAGATAAAAAAATGTCTTGAACTAGTCGCACTTCACTTTATTCTTTTCACCAAGGTAAATGGCTGGGAGAACTCTAGCCCGACAACTAGCATATCTTCGGTTTAATAGGCTATGTAAGAGAAGGGCTTGTGGTGCGCTAGTACCTACCATTTTCATTCGGAGGTCCATTGCGTTTCCTTTCGTATATGTAAAAACAAAAGCCAAAAACAATTGAGTGGACTTTTCATATTTTTGATTGCTTAAACCAGGGTTTCTCTAACTGTGCGTCGCGACGCCCTGGGACGACACACGACGTTCCATTAGCTTTGAAAAAAATGTCGATGTTGGCCATTGTGTTTTGCCGTGCACAAGAAGTCGGCATTTTGCAGACTTCAACTTGGTGAATTTTGCGTCGGGACTTGGGCCTATATCTGTTCAAGATCCAACCGACACAGGAGCTCAAAATTGATGATAATGACCATAGAAAAATAATCTTTAGTAACGAGGCGCATTTTTGGATGAATTGCTATGTTAACAAGCCAAATTGCCGTATATGGGATGACGTCAACCCACAGGAGGTGGCAATGCATCCATAATAAGCTGTTTGGTGCCGATTTTAGACCGGCGGCGTCATTGCTCCGTACTTTTTCTTTTAATTGACGTTGCTAAGGCTATTATCATCAACGCTGAACGATGCCAACCGATTTATGTTGGCTCAAATTGAAGGGTATGGAGGAGGATCTCCATAAATTCAAATTCGTGCTCTTGACGAATTTGAACAGATTCGATATTTCTGTTATGGCCAGTTCCGCAAGGTTTGCGAAAAGCCTAGACCCCAGAAATCGGTGTCGTCGTTCCTGAAGGGCGAGACAATGGCATACAAAATGTTGGATTGTCTCTGTTTCTGCATCGTCTTCGCAGCTTATGCATAGATCGTTGGCCTAAAATCACCCGAAAAATTTGTCACTCAAAACAATTTTGGGTTTTAATTCGCCTTTGAAAGGGTCCATCTTTACTTGTGAAGGGAATCTCCTACTCTATCTTCGTATAAACTGAGTTTTATTTCGGAGCTGATATCATTAATAAAATGTTGTAACAGAAGTTCAACAACTTATATTTGTTGCTCACGCAAGAATATTTCAGTAAAGGATCGTATAACGTCTCTAAATTAGCCCCACCAGTCTTCTTTGACTGACTATGGTATCGTATCCAAGTCTCTACCTTTGGACACATAAATGCCGAACTCCATTTATCATTTCCTCTGCAGCCGGTCGAAATGATTATTTCTCTATAAAGACTGACATTTATGGAAATTAAATAAACCGTAAATCATTTCCTTTCACTAATTTCAATATGAAACTCCGCACCAGATAGAAGTTCATTTAATTTCGCTAATGATGTCGACATATAATTACACTTCGCATTAATAGTCAGCCACGCCGAGCCTTACAACGACAACTAGTTCTTCTTTTATCCCCACCGAGTCAGCTTTGAGTATATGTATACTAAATGACCACCAGGTGAATAGTCGCCACCAGCCACTAAAAAAGGAACAGTCACACGACTATTAGTTTACATCCAAAACAGGTATTTACCACTACCACCCCCACAACCAGTATAATCACGTTTATTTTTTGCGGCCAATCTCCCCCCAAGAGTGCGTATTACCATTATCTCGACTGTCCACAAATTATTTACGCCCAACTCAAGTACAAACATTATATTCGTGATGTTATATCACATACAGGTGTGTGTATCCGAACGTCCTCCTTAATGCCGAAAAAGATTTAATGTCTATAACGACCTTTCGCCGGATAGACAGCTTTTCTGTGTGTTTAGTTTATGTTGCTGGTTCGATGTGAATTTAATGGACGGTATAATTTTGTCATAATAATTTTATTTACCATTTACCGGCACTACCATAAGTAAGATAGAGCGAATGAAATACAAAATCTAAATGAATTCTACTGCTACCAACTGACCTGGCCTGCCACAATCACAGAGGCTAACGAACCTATTGTCAACCACTAATTGAGTGCCGTTTAGATACAATGTCCCAGCAGATAGACCAACAAATTGGCATAAACTAAATTGAAATCCAATAATCGCCTTTACGTGGTGAACAGTGTCAATAACCTTCGCCGCAGCAGCTTCCTCTGGGAAAACCACGTACGATAAATCCTTTTCTCTCGGTGTCTTCGGATTTTCTCCTTCATTAATTGAGCCAACCATACACAAGTGTTGACATGATGCAAATTGACCGAGAAAAAGTTAACCATTTACGGATGCTAATTGTGACCAATTTTGCATGGTCACTATCCGCTTTCTTTCAGGCAGAAAATTGCAGTGCAAAACGTTGCCGCCGCAGCAAGTATAGTGGGTCCCTATGGACCGACAGATCCATATGCAGATATACAAAGTGAAAGTTCTGCTGATGTGGCATCGACGCAACGATGGATTCCAATTGATATCCGATCCAGTGATCGGAATCGATTGCGACCACAGAAGCGGCGGACTGATGTGAGTGTCGGCTCAAGATCAACCGCTTCTCAAGTGCACTCGTGTTTACACGATCAGAAGCGATGATGTCAGTTTCAGGAAACTATGTGTGCAGTTATGATGATCAGTAGCTGAGTCTTGGAGTCGTATGTCGCTTGTTGACAGTTGATTGGCGAATTCTCGGGATTTGTGCGGGAGGGTGGACCACGCAAAACTATGGCCATGTGGTGCAGTGATTGTGCAGTAAAATTTACGATGCGTTTGGCGTTATTCAGAGAATTTATGATGGTGTATCTGAAGTGGAAAGTATTGGATGCATATAGGGAATCCGTTGATAAATGAATGGGGTACTGTTTATGGGGGTGGGTGAGATATTTATCGCGGCAAACCATTAAATTTGTACTCAAATACTCGTAAATAGCGTTTTTACTGCACCATAGAGGGGTTTTAAAACATGCATGGTGCGGGACTCGATTAATTGATGGTGATGGGGATTGTTGTCCTTATGTTCGCGGCGGTCTAGCTCTAGGCTGAGGAAGTTTGTTGATAATGAAACAAGCGGAAATCTGTGGGAACGTAAGATAGCTACAATGTGTATAGATATTTAAACAGATACCGTAAATTACTCTTTCAATATATTATTTTCAATGTTTCAATTTCAACTGTCATGCAGAATGGTGAGTCGCCAAATTAATTTCTGTAATATGTAGAGTTGAAAGTATGTCTAGTTCGATTTCACCTTTTCTATCGGTTGATCGTTCTTAAGAAGGTGCACTTACAACAATAAGCAATAGTTGTAAGTGAGTTCCTTATACCGTCCAAGTAACATTAATAAAATGTATGAATGTGATGCAAACCAATTACACTTCTTTAGGATATATATGCCATAGATGTAGTTTATACATTGTCCATATCGTGCTTAGTTAATCGTATAAGTCTATTTGGGATAAAATGTTGATATGGTAAACACAATTCTTGAAAATAGGTTTGATAAGATGTGAAGTCCATCCATTGAGGCAAATGGTTGTCCCTTTCTCACTGCAAACCCTATTTACAAATATATAATGTAATCAATTAGTAATGTGCTGATGCATACAAATCAGCTTAAGGATTTGATAAAGTTTATTGACTTGACTGTTGGTGTTCTGAAATACCTTCATGTTAAGAGTCCTTCCTGATGTAACCTTACTCTATTTTCTCTATTTCTGGCATTAATATCTTCCGATAGTCTCAAGACCATTGGTTGGAGTTGTCCTTATTGCACTGGTGCTGCCGATGCACATTAGTCTTTGAACTTTTCTGATGGACATGAGGTAAGGGGGCTTGGTGACTGTCGTCCACTCTAAGAAACTGTCATGCGAAGTTCAATTTTAGCTGTGCGGTCCCCAGGTTTTTAAAAATTTCGACTGCAAGTGTAATTCTTTTTTTAATGTCAATTCAGGCGATAATTGTCGATCAAAAGTCGATAACGATGCTCTCCTTTTTATAAGGACACCATCAGTGGTGACAAATTACACACTGCACAAATAAGAAGCAAGATATACTGAAGAGACATCCAAATTACAAAATGCAATATGGACGCTAGTCCCCAAGAATTTTCTTTTACATTTCCTATCTGTATAATTTGCAAAGATTAAGTTACTTACTTAATTACTTAAGGTGACGCTACTGACGACCTAAGTCGCGGCCTTCTTCTACTGCGCCGTCCCCCGAGTATGCTTTCGAAGATCTTCCGGGCCGGAGCGTTCGCGTCCATTCGCTCTACATGACCCAGCCACCTGAGTCGGTGGACCTCACTCTTCTGGCTAGGTCAATGTCGCTGTACAGCCCGTACAGTTCGTCGTTGTATCCCCTCCTCCATTCACCGTCTATGCAGACGGGACCGAAAATTACTCGAAGAATTTTCCTTTCAAAATAACTAAGAGTCCTCATCCGCTTTTGATACGAGTTCATGCCTCTGCACCATAGAGAAGGACTGGGATGATTGGGGTCTAATAAAGGGCGACTTTAGTTATTCGAGAGAGAGCTTTGCTACTCAGTAGTTTTCTTAGCCCAAAGAAACAGCGATTGACAAGGGTTATTCTTCGTTTAATTTCAGCGCTGGCGCTGGTGTCATTGTCTGAGTTTAGGTGGACTTTTGAAAGATAGTGCCTCTGGTGTTAGTGTTTGAGTTTTGCACTATTATTTCAAGAACGATGTTGAAGAACTCACATGATAGCGCATAGCCTTGGCTAAATCCTTTTTTTGACATCGGAGTTCTCGGTGAGTTCTTTACCGACCTTGATGGAGCAGCGTGCATTCTCCATTGCCATTCTGCACAAACGGATGGATTGCTGTGTTTATCCGGCATACTTTCTTCCGACCATATTTTACAAATGAGTTGTTGCATGTTCCTAACCAAGTTATCACCTGCCACTTTGAATAGCTCGTCGGTCATAGGCCATGTACTCCAGCGGTTTTGTTGGACTTAAGCTTAGATATAGCTATCTTCACTTCGTCCAGGTCCGGTTGACGAAGTGAAGATCATCGTCCATGTTGAATGGTTCATTCTGCCTGACAGCGGGATTTAATTCTTCATCGCCGTTAAACAGTATGCAGAAGTAGTTCTTCCATATCCTCAGCATCGACTGCGATTATACTATGATGTTCCCTTGTGCGAAGTTGTTCGTTGTCGGTCCCACTATATCTTGTCTCTGGTAGAAACTTCTCTATGTTATCTTTCTTAATTTTTTTTTAGCTTAGATTTAAACGTAAATTTCGGTAAATTTGAATGCCAGGAACAACTATTTCCTTAAGCGTTCATCAAAACTACATTTGAACCCTTAGCTCCAAACTCAATAAGCGATTCGCTATCAAGAATCTCTGGGCATCTGTAACTGGACCAATTTAACCCTGTTGACCAATTTAACCTAGTCTGAGTGGCATGCCTTCAGGTTGATTTTTTGTCAATGTCAATTTCACAATATGTACTATGTAAAAAAAAAAAAAAAAAAAAAAAATGGTTGGATAAGATGACCTACTCTTTTCAACTAGTTTTACCTACTATGATACTAACGGTTGTCCTCATTCTCTCCCATAATAAACTATCTTCGGTGATCTAAGCACAAAATCTCATTCGTTTTACTATGCATACGTATAAAATCGAATGTATACATGTATAAACCTAGCTACAAGCTGATTTCGTTTATCTCCTACTTATGTCAATATCTAAATAATTCAAATATTTTTTTAATGGCCAACCTTTATTTAAAAAGCCATTTAAATTCATAGACCCTCACAGCCAACTGAACCCGGCTCTAAAAATAATTTTTTTGTGCAGATTTTATGCAAAACCATAAGCATCGTTACCGTGGGCTGAATAATTTTAAGGTTCACTGACTCTCACAACCAACCTGTCAACAAAATCAATATCGTAGAGCCTCAAAAACAAAACCATGCCTAGTACCACTCAAATTTAATGCTCTTCTAGATACACATACTTTATAACCACAAAGAAGTATTAGCAACAAAAACCGAAACAAGTGAACACAAAATCGTTCAACAAAATTAAGCTAGACAGCTCCAGACTGCAGACAACTTGTGAATTTCACCAACTCGCTCTATACATACTCGTCCTGCCTTTACCATCACATTCTATCGAATAACAACCAAATGAAGCGGAAAATGCTGCAATGAAAATTGTTCAAGCCGTTAAAAGAGAAATTTCCATCAATTTGCGTTGGGAAATAATCTAAAGTCGGGGAAGTAAAAAATAAACCTCCCCAGGACAAATGTAAAAATCTGCAAAATCTCGTCCTAATGAAATTCAATTCGGGAATTTTTTTTTGTATACTTTGTTGGGGCGGAAAAATCTCTCAATTCCAGGATAACACAATTTCAATTACGGCACGGAATACACGATGGGCAATTTTATTTTATATGCACACTTATTCAGTTGTGAGTGCACGGTAAAAAAAAAAAGGAAAAACCGAAACAAGACTACCTACTGCCAGCTTTGGTGGGCGCACTCTTTCATCCGATTCGAGCTGTGGAAAGCCACCATTACCCAATGAGCCGATTGAGTTTCCTTCGCACATTTTCTTCGCGAATAGGCACTTGCAGATGGGCTATTTGCATGCCCATTGCACCATTTTCACAACATCAATGGTTAAACGAGAAAATATTTCTTTTTTTTTTTCAAAAAAGAAACAGCTACGCTAATGAAATGAAAATTAAAAAAAAAAAAAAAAATAAATAAATTGCATGTTCATTTGGTGTGAATTGCTTGTGAAATGATTTTATGATTGAAGGCAAAACAAAAGGAAATTACACGACTTCTTGGAGCATGTTAGTTCGTAGGCGTGTGTAACAATAGGAGGCCATTAAAGTTAGTAGAGGCATGCATAAAACAAAAATTAAATTTCAATCGAAATTCTATAATATAGCGTGATGAAGCTAAAAATTTTGTTAACTAGAGAGTTGTTAGGCGGACTTATAGTAATGCAAAAATGCACGGTCCTAATCATACCTATATATGGGTACTTAACGGAATTCATGCTGTGATTAAAAATATACATCATGAACCAGCTATATTTTATACTAGCTGACCCGTGCTCGCCTTTTTAGCATGAAACAAACAAACTAATATTTGGTCCATTTATGATAACAACATGAACTTTAAAAAAGTTTACAAGAAATGAATGCGGCATCGGGCATACGATCGTAAACATAATACATATGTATATATGTACATACAACTGACCAAACCAGACCATAGCACTCACTGAGAAAACAAATCAACCCTTTTTGAATGAGGTACACGATGGTGTGGTTTTATATTTTTTTTGTCATGTCGCACGATCGCAAAAAGTATAAGCATCCATTTGTCGCAAGGTACCTATATGTATAGTATATGTATATAATTTCACTTCAAAAAATACATTTTGGCTAAAAACTGTTCCAAAGGACGTGGCTATAAACGACATAGCCTAAAGCAGTCTCACAGTTTTAAGAAACATTTTAAAAAAAGTTTCATCGAAATCTGTCCATTAGTTTTCGCGTTTTTAAAGGCCAAAGAAAATTCCTACAATTTTATTATATAGATATGCAAAAAATGACTGAAAATATAATGTTCCTCAAAGTGAGACAAAAATTCAAAACAGTTTACAAAATCAGAGTCAGAGCCAACATTTTGTTTCATTAGTTGAGTTTCTGACAAAGCGCCACATTTGTTATAGAAATTAGCACTAATACCTACCCACAAAAAGTACACTCGAGAGTAGGTCATTTTTATAAGCGCGCCAACAAATAAAATTTAATTTTAATCGCAAATAAATGCTCCCTTCGGTTTTTGATTTATTTAAATTTTTCAGAGTTATCAGTCTTTGGAGAGAACGTTTTAATGAACGGAGAAAAATAACGAAATTACACCGATGAAAACAATTACACAAGTAAAATGACTGCGTTCACTAGATTGTCGATATGAAAGCTAAGAGATGTGCTTGGTTTTACACATAAACTGCGATTTAATTTAGTAAAACAAGAGAATTTAATCGGACGACGAAATTAATGCGTCTAGCAACTTTGCATGGTATACACACGAATGACGAGCATTAAGTTTACAAATTTGGTCTCCATTGATTAATTTAAAAGAAGAGTTAAGCTGTGTTTCAGGCCAATGTCACACTAGGTACATTGTATACAAAACAGCAATAGAAGGGGAGAGTACGATAACTACGGCGCTAAAAATTGATAACGGTATTTTGTAGAGGGGTTAAATACAAGCACTTTTTACTATGGGAGGGGGGGTCTATCTTACTATCTTAATTTAAAGAAAATGATACTTTAAATGGAAAAAAATACATTAAAAAACAATGGCAACACCTACAATAATAGACTATATCAGGGGTTCGCAAACTTTTTCATACTGCGACTCCCTATACAGGTTGTACGATTTTTGCGACGCCCTTCTAAAAGATATGTGAATAGAAGCTGATCTTACGAAGATTCATTAAAGGGTTTTTCAATAAGGACGGGTCGATGTTGAAATGGCGTCGTCCCATATATCGCAATTTTGCTTGTTGACATAGCCAAAATGCTATTCATCCAAAAATGCGCATCGTCGCTAAAGATGATTTTTCGGCCAAAATTGGGGTCATCTTCCAAACGCTCCGAAGCGCCTGTCAGAGAGCAAACGGCGTTGTCTATGGTCATTAACTTTGATCTCCTGGATCAGTTGGATCTTGTACGGGTGTCGGCCCAAGTCCCGATGCAAAATTCGTCAAGATGAAATCTGCGAAAAGTCGACTTCTTGTGCACGGCGAGGAATTGACTGCCTCGGGTTCTCTTCCACGAACCGCGGCATGCTGATTTGGAATCAGTAACTGAATAATAAACTCCAGGTGAGACAGACGCCACCAAAATAATGTGGCCCCCACAGTCTACCGGGTGCCAACATAGACTCGTCCCAATCCCAATCCTTATTTAATTATGCGGCTACTCGTTTTTGTTAATTATTACTTTAATTTATTTTGTCATGTTTTTTTTTGTTTGGTTGCTTTATTTTTCATTCAATAAAAATTATTGAGAAAATTGGAGCCGTTTTAGCAACTTTTTTTGTTTTTAAAGAGATTTTGTGGCTGGTAAATGTTCTGTGCACGAAGCAAGTCTGCCTGGATAATGCGGGAAACACAAACGCGCTTTAGCTTCGAATTGTATGTGGCTATAATGGGGATTTAGATTTCGCTTCGACCTCGCTCTTGCCATTCGTAAGAGAAACGTAATGCTACGTATGTTGAACTCTTCCTTTGTTCAAAAAATGAAAGAAATTTAATTTCAAAGCGAGCTCAAAGTTTATGGAACGTCGCGGGCAAGCGGCCTGTACGTACCGTCTTGCGACGCCCTTAGGATAGCGCCACGACGCCCCAGGGCGTCGCGACGCACAGTTAGGGAACTCCTGGACTATATCATTTTAGAAAGCCTGGAATCTGTTTTTTCATATTATTATTAAATCAAGCTATTCCTTTGAATAGTTTTTGAAAAAATGAATTTCAAACTTGAAATTTAAGGACAAAAATTGGGGTGAGTAAAATAATTTTAGCGATGAAAACTAATGACGGATTTATGTAGGGGACTTAAATACAACCATTTTTTACTATGGGAGGGGGGCCTATCTCACTCCGGTTAGGCGGAATTAAAAAAAATTAAAAATAAAATTAAAATAAAATATTAAAAAACAATGGCAACACTTACAACAACGAACTATAGTATTTTTTAAAGCCAGGAATCCCGTCTAAATTGTCTAAAATGCAAATCAGCAAAATTTTGTCTCCCAATGTTAAATTTCAGGCCAGAATGTTGTATCTGAAGAATGTTGTTGACATGGGTAAACTAATATAATTAAAAGAAAGTTTGCATATACTCAGCCTTGCACCCATCCCAAAATCCAACAGTGACCTTAAGCAGGGGGGTTGCAGGGGGTCAGCATGCCCCCCATACGCATTTAAAGGCGCAAGGGTAGCAATTTATACTCTAAGCGGAGCGACATATAAAAGTAATTTTCAATTTTCTCAAAAATTAGAGGACATAAATCAATCTGGTTTTCAGTGTTCGATTAAGAATTGATTTAGGCAGCAAAAACTATAATCAAATTAAGTATCTATTTTCTCAATATTGAGAAAATCAGCATACAACTTTTTTTTTTAGTTTTTTTCCTTAAATTTCAAGTTTGAAAGTATTTTTTTCAAAAACTATTAACAGATATAACTTGATTTAAAAATAATATCAAAGAACAGATTCCTGGCTTCTAAAAATCCTGAAGTCCTTTATTGTAAGTATTGTCATTGTTTCTCAATTTGTTTTTTCATTTTAAGTATTATTTTTTTTTTTAAATTGCCCCTCCCGCCTAAACGAAGCCAGATAGACCCCCCCCTTCCATAGTAAAAAATGCTTGCATTTAACCCCTCTACAAAATACCGTTATCAATTTTTGGCGCCGTAGTTATCGTACTCGTGCCCAATAGAAACGTATAACCGCCCCAACCAAAAAGGCGTCGATGGGTTGAGAAACATCAGATCATGAGCCACAGTTTCAAAAATTACTGAGAGAAAAAGACAGATTTTATTTTCGTGATAATATATATGTACAGCTGTGTTCATGAAAATAGTAGTGCATCTCTCTAAAATAGTCAAAAGTAAATACATTTTAACCGAAAGTAACGGAAATTTGGAATTTTTATTCTCTTCTTTGCATCCTTATATTTTTCAACGGAAAAAGTACCGTTACATTTGGCTCAAGTTTTGTGTAGAGCAGCACTACTATTTTCTACTACAATAAGTTGTATTGTGTTTGTAATTAATGTTCTCTGTAATGCGTGAACCGAATTTGATTCTGGAAATTTCCCATGAAAGGTGACGTCAATACCATGGTTTATATGTATAAAAAAAAAATAAAAATTTATATGAATCGGTTCATGATTTATTGGGGCGTGGTACCTCCCATACAAAAAAAAAAAAAAAAAAAAACATTAAAAATCTTATATCTCGAAAACCAACAAATCGATTGAGCTTACATTTACAGACAATATTAGGTATTGGCCTAGGAGTGTTCCTCTAAATAACGGAAAAATTGGACAAAGGGGCATGGCGCCTTCCATATCTACAAAAGAAAAAAAAAAACAAAACGCTATTCTTCGACAGTTATGGGAGCCAAAGCCTACACTGATTGTCCTGATAGACAAGAATATTATTTAGGCAATTATTCCTGGAAAAACCCATAAAATCCCAGTCTAAAAGAGTGAAAAATTATTTTTCTCATTGCTATTCATAAGCATAAGACTCTATAGAAACAGCTAAATAATACTGTGTCTAACTTTAGGAACAAGCTCAAAATACCCCTTGAGGGCTTGCAAACGTATATTAAAAAAAAATTGCCTACCTACCTATGGACATGGAAGTCTATTTATTCCATTCATGTCCAAAGCACTCCGCACTTTGTACTCGTTTGTTAACATGAACATAATGGCCATATCTACATGTCTACTTAAACGGAATTTCCAAATCCATTCTTCAACGACTGATGCAGCTGGCCTATTGAAATTCAACATTTTATAGCGTTCATTCAGATAATTTCCATTTTCAGTCATAATTTTTTAAAACGCGCTCTTTTTCAATCATGCAACAGATGTTAACATTGCATTAACGACTGTGAATAATCCAATTCACCATAATGCTCTTGTTGATGGGCAGTCATTGAGAATTGAGACTGACTCCTCTGGTTGGTCTGCGACTGAAATCCCTCTGCACTCACTCAATGCGGGACTACGAAATTAATTTACATTTTCATTATACTATTTGAATAAAAAAAAATTATAATTCATTATGATTGGAGCTACGAATATATCCGAAATTGAAATTCTCGTCCAGCATATACCTTATGGAGCTGAGTACTCGCCATGCGTGAGAAATATATTTTTATTATTCAATCGTGGTAGCACATATGGTCGCGACAGTTTTATTATATTGATCCCCATGAGTGATTGAATTGTGGAAAAGGTATCTTTCTTTTTTTTCGCAGTCGTTTCAATTCGATTAATCGGTTGCAATCGGTTTTGCAAGTGGTCAGGCATGGACATTTTTTTTTTTTTTACCCAGAAGCTGTTTCTTTATTTTGCAATTTACAATTTACCCTATTTAAGGAATATTCAGGGGGAAATGTATCGCTTAAGTAAAGAGCTTGGATATGATAAAATTGTAAAAAGATATTAACATTCAAAAATAGGTACAAACTGTGGGAGACTATGACAACTTGGATACAGAAATTAGGCAGTAGGTACCACAAAAATGAAAAAAGTCATACGAGTTATGTCCACCAGATTAAATAATATTCATTAAAAATATGTAGGTATACTAAAACATGTTGGTAATCAAAAAGATAGAAGTTTTTGGCTCGAATATAGTGGAGATACACATTTTTATACTGTACTAGCGAACCCCCTGCACACTTCGTAGTGCAAAATATAAAAATATAAAAATCAATTTCAAATTCATTTAAATCAGTGATAAATAGTTTCTATTGTAATGCTCCCATGACTGTCGAAGAATAGCACTTCCTCACCCCTTTATCTATTATTGACCAATATTAACAGGAACACAATCGATTCAGTGGTTTTCGAAATATAACATTTTAAATGTTTTTTTTTGTATGTCAAATTTTGACCAATCTTCACAGGAATACTCCTTGGCGAATACCTAAGATTGTATGTAAATTTAAACTCAATTGATTTTGTGGTTTTCGAGATATAAGATTCTGAATGTACTTTTTGTATGGGGGTGCCACGCCCCTATAACACATGAACCAACACACCTACAAAGGCCGTATACACTTATAAACCATGGTATTAACGTCACCTTTCATGGAAAATTTCCAGAATCAAAATCGATTCACGCATTACAGAGAACATTATCGACAGACACAAAACAACTTATTTTTATATAAATATAAATTAGCGGGCCCAGCAGACGTTGTTTTGCCTGCTCGTACATTTTCATTGTCCATTGTTTGAACTCATTTGAAATTTTATTTATGATTTTTTTTTTTTAGTTTTTATTATACCTACGAAATTCTATTCATGATTTTCGTTTGTTGAGTGTATATTATTTTAAATTTTATTCATGAGCTTATTCTTGCTTTTAAAATTTTTTTGTTCTTGAGTGTTTATTATTTGAAATTTTGTGGAATCGGATTGCAGTGCCACCTACCGGGTCCAATTGTGAATCTAAACCATCTTTAGAACCATTCAAACACACACACAAATTTTCATTAAAATCAGTCCAGCCGTTTCGGTTCGGTTCGGTTACAAACACGTACAGAAAAATAAAATATATAAAGATGTTCTCCGTTTACATGTGCTTTGACCGATATTTCCTTAGATATATTTTTTCCCATGACTGTTGAAGAATAGCGTTTGAAAATTATTTGCTTTTTATGAGAGGTGTCACGGTCACGCCCTTTTATCCAATCCCGCCAGGTTTTAGAAATGCTTCAATCAGCCATTGTTCAGATACATATATGTAAATCTAAACCATCCAAGACCAAGACTTACATGTCGCAGAGGATATAACTCATCTCCTCTGTGAATGTCAAGCTATTGCTCGGTAAGGGGGAAATACCTTGGAAGGTATTTGGAGGAGGTTGGTTGGCCTCGCAAACAAAATTGAAACTATTTTCAGGTTTTGTAGGGAAATTAATTATTTGGGCGAAGTGGGTTAGGTTTGTTAAGGTTCCCCAGGGATGGCGATGGGCTAAATATGGTGCCTAGCTCAATGTGATGAACTCACACCCTACTCAACCTAACCTAACCTAACCTAAACCATCCGTGGACCCACTCAAACACACATAAAAAAAATTTCATCAAAACGGGTCCACCCGTTTAGGAGGAGTTCGATTACAAACACGTAAAGGAGAATTATATATATACATATAAAGATAGGCGAATTGAAAAACATTTTAAAGGCCATTATTCTCAATTATTCTCTTCAAACAAGCAACAAGAAAAAAGACAAAAGATATTATTTTGACTTATTTTAGGTTAACTCTTACAGGCTTGGGGCTATTCAAGTTGAACTTTCTTTCAACAAATTTGACCCCATAATAAAAAATGCATATAAATAATTGGGGAAACACACATTCATATGTCAATCTTCTCGCAAAAATTGGTTTGTTTTTGGAAGTTATTATTTTAAAGTTGCATAACCTTAGGGCTTGGCCACGCAGTTAGCGACAAGCGGCAAGACTATGAGCCAGAAAAAATAACATGTTTAGTTGGGTGCAGGGAAATAAGTCCCCGGGAACTAAGTCCACTGAGGGACTCAGTTCCCACCAAGTGGGATATAAAACCACTTTCGTGAAGTGGACTTAGTTCCCATGTGAGGTGGGAACTAAACCCACTTTCTTATGGGAACTAGTACACATTCAACAGTTAAATACGTATGGGGGAGCCTGCTGCCCCCCTGCAACCCCCCTGCTTGTCTGTCACACTGTCACACTTGCAGTATATGTGCGAAATTGGGTATATTGAAAGGGAAATAAAACCACACAGAGTTTTCGGTATTTATTTCCCACCTTACATGGGAACTAAGTCCACTTCACGAAAGTGGTTTTATTTCCCACTAGGTAGGAACTTGGTCCCTCAGTGGACTTATTTCCCTGCACCGTTTAGTTGCGGGCGGTATATAGTCGATTAGCGAAAATCGTCGAGTGTATTTAGACTGAGCCCGCTCATGAGTTATCGCTCAGTGGTTTAAAATTTCATCTGTATGTCTTTTTTTAGAAATTGTGAATAAATCTTATCAAACGCTTTATTGTTAAAGCTCCTACAAGCTATGTGCCAGGGCTGTACAAATAACTATGAATTATTGTTTGAGAGAATAATAATAACAACTTTTGGTAGGAATGATATCTATTTCGAACTACGCCGCATAATTCATCATAAGACTCCTTTTAAGTGATTGTTTGTTGAATAGTTTGAATACTGACAGTCAATTCTACGTATGTATACATAATTCACTTGGGAAGACATTTCTGCTTTTCCCTGTCCTGTACAAATAACTTTACATAATTAATTCTCAGCATTTGAAAATGTGTACTATTTGCTAACACACAGCATGTAGCACAAAGCGTTTAACCATTGGTAAATCACTTGTATAGAAAACAAGAGAATTGTTTTACCAGTGCTTCAGGAATTTTCTCATTAGCCTCAAAATCCTTTCCCCACTTAATATACGTTCGGATATCTTGCATTTAAACCTGACCCAACATTGTGTACTTTACATCGCCCACTTTGTACATTTCGAAAGATATTCAAGTTTCGATTGCCCCATAATGTACCGCTCAACTGCTCATCATAGCATGCCATCAGCATAACATAAACAAAAAACCACATCTAGAGATACCGATCTATTTGCGGTGCGGACCACTATCGTCAAAAGCACTTAGAGTCACATCTGCCAAAACATTGTTGCTAATGCTGACGTATCCAGCTGTGGTTTGGTTGCAACACACCGTCACAAAACCGCGAACGACAAGTGGTCTGGCCAGGCGGCTTCCCTCCCATAATCCGTTCCGTCACCATTGGAAATAGTTCAATGCTTTTGATGCTCCAACACTGCTGTTGGGCAAATCAATGTTCCGCCATCTGCCTTACTTGAGTGGCAGCTATATATATTAAATCGATGCAAATCGATGAGTTCCGCGGGCTATACATATTCTAAAGAACATCCCCGACTGATTTAACAAAAAGTAAACGACATTATCACTTTGACTATCGTTACGTCCATGTGGCAGTTGTGCAACAGAAAAAAGAAGCTCTTAGCCTTTTGGCCTTATCCACTCCACTCCCTCTTATCATAATTCTGGTTCTCTGACAGTGGATTCTTTTTTTAACCCAATTACGTGAATTTTTTCGTGTTTGCCTCCTTTTGAGGGGAAGCAGACCTTGCATAAGTGTGGTAATTGAATACGAGCACGCCTGCCATGCCACTGCCATCGCCTATCGTCGCTTCCGAAGGTAGATGAACTGGCATAGGCCAAAACAAAGGACAGGAAAAACATGGAACAGCACACAAAAGCGGCTTAGAAATAAAATATTTTTCTGCGCCGGTTCTCACCCACCCTTCCATTTTCATTCAATTTTCCAGCACACTGCCAGCAGGGAACCTCAATTTCTATATGAATTTTCATTGCGTCGCTATTCAGTGTGCTAGACAAAAGCCTAAGCATCAGCGCTTCTTCAAGTTGGTGCGACTGTAATTCTAGCCAAAGTAATCGTTACAGAGGATCTCGTTCCCGCAGGTAACTGAAGACGTTCGCGAAATGTATCTTTAACAATATGTGTGTAGTGTATGTGGAAAGCGTTCAGATGAATATTTGTGAGTGGAACGCCAGGTAATTGTCCAGTAACTTCCTGGCTTTTGTAAAGAGGATTAAAGATCCCCCAGACATGTATGTGTTCAATCCAATTAAATGTGCGAACCAAAGTAACGATTAAAGTGTCAAAAAGTGGTGGAGATATTTTTCTTTAATCCCACCCGGGGGTGGTCTACTCGTATCCCGATATAAACAGACCCGTGGCGATACTTAAGTGGATTCGGTGCGGTTCGAAAAGCAAAGAATTGTTCGTATGACAAAATAAGCCTCGGGTAGGTGGAATATTGTATTTCATATTGAGCTCAATTGGATTTGCTCCAATCGATTTCGTTGCGAGACGCCGACGTCGGGGTGTGCTGTATACTTTTCGTCACTATATCGCCGTCGAAATGAAGGGGGACTGTATTTTTGAGAACTCACTTCGGAATCCCCTGCCGCTGCTGCAACCTCTGCAACCACAAGTGCAGCCAAGGAAACACTCGTATATTTCAATGAGAAAATTGAAACTTCAGGTCCGCAATATTGAAGCCAACAATTTTAGAGTGGGTTGCAGCAAAAGCAATGTTGAAGTGGGCCATGGACGATTCTGGAGGATCGATTTAGGTAACTGCTCTGGTAGGTTTGCTGAACAAAATAATGCTATTCTAAGAAATTGGGGATGATGATTTTTTTGTTTTTTTATAGTTTTGGTGTGATTCTATTCAACATGAGAATGTGTAAATAAAGAAAGTGTTGCAGTGCCGTATTTGAATTTTAATTTTTGTACAAGTGAACCAAATTGGCGCATTTAAAATCTAAAGTTGTTGGACTTGGTTGCGGCGCAGGTCTCAATACTCAATTGCATTATACAGCTTCGAAAGCGACCTCTTTTGGTCCATTGTAATCTATTTTGTGGTCGTAAAAATACTTCAAAATAAGACGATAACTTATTTATAATTTAGAAATAAGTGTTCATATTTGATAAACAGGAAAATAGTAGGCCCAATCTCTCTGATAAAATGTCGATGGCGTTTTCGTAGCGGCACAATTGATCAGTGAAATTGTCAGACACACCAAAAATAAATCTATTGTAACCATTGACAAAAGAATTGACAAAAAGTTCGGTGAGGCTTTAATGGCTTCTGAAATATCTGTACAGAGTAGAAAGCTATAGTTAAACTACCACTGTTTGCATTCTGAAACATGCAATCGGTTACCCTGCTTAGGGAAAACATTGCTACTTAAAAACGTGAAAACTACTACGTTTTCACTAATCCTGTCTCTATCACATCTGTGGCAATAGACAGAGACTGCTATTGTCGAAACGATATCGTTCGATCGTTTTCATTTTACGGAATCTGGCCCCTGGACATATTTCAATGAAACTTTTCTTGAACTGCTTCTTAAAACTGCAAGATTGTTTTAAGCTAAGGACGTGACAATGAACTGTGTCACGTCCTTATGGACAGTTTTTGACCAAACATTTTATTTTTTGTGACTACTTTTAACTTGCTTCTTCTCAAATAATTCTTAATAATTCTAAAATAATTCGTACGTTAAGAATTTCCTAAATTCACCCGAAATGTTGACTTTTTGACCGACAAAAAAACTAAATGGTTTCTTTATTCGCTTTCGGTTTCGGTCTATTCTCCTAGGCACTCGATCCTTCCGCAATAGTTAAATTTCTCTGTTTAATTTGAATATCTCTCTCTTTGTCATCATACTTTACTGGATTCATGCCAAATTTGGTATTATCTAGAGACTCCCCTGAAGAAAATGGAGAAGAAAAAATTCACTGTCTGTCCATAGAATGATTTTGTATGGTAGGTAGGTAGGTAGTTGGGTGCTCTAGTGGCGGCTGCCACAGCTTCACGTAGACCATCAGTTGGGTCCATTGTGTCCAGTCACGGGAACCTTCCATTACATACCTGTTGGAGACAAAGAATATACCGCTTTTATTGAGTCACCTAGATTTGGTATCAATCTCAGGTATTCACAAGCTCTTGTATCCAGATTTCCAGCTTGTCCTAGGAGCAACCGAAGTTATGTAGAGTTTGTCGAACTACTGGAACCACCCCGATTTGAGTATGAATCTCAGGAGTTCCTTTAGATCGACATCCACCAGGTCCTCTATAGTTCATCGAAGAACAAGCTGTTGAGAATCCTCTGTCTACTGTTTTTAAGGGCTGGGCATTCGCAAAGCAGATGACGAACAGATTCTATTTCTTCAACGTCTCTGCAGCTTCTGCAAAAGTCATTATGCAGTATGCCCAGCCTTTCCGCGTGTACCCCTATCGCACAGTGTCCAGTAACCGTGAGTATGCGGATATCTTTGCGGCTAAGTCCGATCATGAATTTGGATCTCTTTTTGCTAACTTCTGGCCATAATTCTTTTGCATGCCTGCAGGTATTGAGATTGGTCCAGCGTAGATTTGTTCTACTCAAGGATTCAATGTCAATCTTCCTAGCAAGCGTGCTTAGCGGAGTTTTTACAGATTTTAGGGCCATTGATGCATGCATCCTCGACCCCTTGCAGTTTCGTCCGCCTCTTCATTTCCCGGAATGTCCATATGCCCCGGTACCCAGCATAGGGTCACCGTGTTGGCTTGCGACAGTTCGTCCAGGTATTTCTTGCAATGACTTACTGCCCTCGACTTCACCACGACTGACTCCATGGCTTTTATGGCCGCTTGGCTGTCAGAGTATATAGTGACTTGTTTGTCGGCGATGTGTCTTCCCATTAGGTCCTTTGCCGCTAGGGTTATAGCAGCAATTTCCGCTTGAAACACACTACAGTCATCGCTGATGATTTTTTGTATATTTTTCAGAATTGTAGGTATCTGTTCTCTTGTTATCTACTATTTGTCGAAGATTCTATTGAAAATCACAAATCAATTGCATAACTGAGTGAAAATTAATTTTGTTTCTCATCGCCTTGTATTTCCATACCTATACCTAGCGATGGTTTTTTTTTTTAATTTAAAACTTAATTAATGACTACATACATATATTGTAGCGCACCTTGTTTAATGGGGTAATAATCCGATGCGTTCCAGGACACACCACGTATCTGATGGCCTTTATGAACGTATAGATTTCACAAATTAAACATCCTTCTTTCAAGTGCCTTAATCAACCTTAACTCGAACTCTGTGTATCTTTGTGGTTATCAATTCAATCTCATTACCACATTACCCTAAATATACACGTGTGGAGTCTTCATCAAAAGTAGCTAATTAGATCGTATGAGGATTTACATATTCCACATTACAACGATCCTTTTTTTATTGAATTAGTACACCCTCCTCATTTTAATTAACATTTTTTGTTCTTCAGATCAATTATTCTTACAAAACCTACATGAATTCATTTACTCACTTTACTCTTGTATAACTTTTAAGGGATAAAAAAGCCTACGGAATGAAATCATCGCATCCTTATTTTTGTATATCACTGAAATTGCTTTTAAAAGAATTACACGCTAAAGGCAAAACGTTAATTAAATTCTCGAGGAAAGTGCGGGTGGTATGTATAGGATCATATTTATACAAAATCGAATCGTTTTTTACCTAATTCGTTTAGGATACAAAATTTCGAAGTTAGTTAGAAGAGAGTTTCTTTTAAATCGACTATGGAAATATTGTGAAATTGATATGCTTTCGGACCAAGAAGTCCAATAGCAGTAGAAAGACTTGCAAAATTAAATGCAATTGTACAAAATTTTATTGTTACCTTGTCTGGATTTTTGAAAGTGAAAAAGTCTATTTGTGTGCTTGAAACAACTTGGTTACAAAAAGGAATTCGCTATAGAAAACCCTAAATATATATATAAAAAAAAAACTGGAAAAATCGTAGTATCTTCAAATAAAGACTTCGTTACAAAAGAGTCTTCGCTATAGGTGATTTCTTTATAGAGAAGTCGAACTGTAGTTATACACAAGAGCGATCCACTGTTTTATATTCAGTACTAGCGAACTCCCTGCACACTTCGTAGTGCAAAATAGAAAAATAAAAAAATCAATTTCAAATTCATTTAAATCAGTGACAAAAAGTTTTTATTGTAATGCTCTGTGGTACACAACATTTTTTGTTTTTCCAGAAATTGATTTGCCCAGATAATATTCTTGTCAGGACAATACATAATATCAATGTTACAAATTTTTAAAAACTTTGGCTACCATGACTGTTGAAGAAAAGTGAACACTCCCAGGCCAATACCTAAAATTGTCCAACAATTGTAAATGAATTGATTCGGTGGTTTTCGAAATAAAGGATTTTTAATGTTTTTGTTGTATGGGCGGTGCCACGCCCCTTTGTCCAATTTTGGACAATCTTCAAAGGAATACTCCTGGGCGGCAAACGTTGTTTGAACAGATAGTACATTTTCATTGTCCGTGGGCGGGTTTTTGTTCTGCGGCCGGTTTATTATTTGAAATTTTTTATTTATGATTTTTTTTTGAGTGTTTATTATTTGAAATTTTATTCATAATATTTTTTTTTTGAGTGTATAATATTTGAAATTTTATATATATGAGCTTATTCTTGCTTTTATACATTTTTTTTTATTGTTGAGTGTTTATTGTATGAAATCTTGCGGAATCGGATCGCAGCGCCACCTACCGGTTCCAATTGTGAATCTAAACCATCTTTAGACCCATTCAAACACACACACAAAATTTCATTAAAATCAGTCAAGCCGTTTAGGAGGAGTTCGGTTACAAACACGTACAGAAGAATTATCTATTTATATAAAAATGAATTGCTGTTCGTTAGTCTCGCTAAAACTCGAAAAAGGCTGGACAGATTTGGCTAATTTTGGTCTTGAATTATTTGTAGAAGTATAGAGAAGGTTTAAAAGGTGAAAAATTGGACAAAGGGGCGTGGCACCTCCTAAGCAATACAATTCCTGTGCACTGGCAAAGCCGGGCGGCTACAGCTAGTATATATATAAAGATAGGCTTAAATGTCTTTCGGTTGATATACGAATAATTGAATGTCAACCTTCAAAATGTTCTCAAGAAAGTTTATCTTTTTTGCAACCTCGGATACCTTTAAACATAGATTTAAACTTTTATATAAAATATAATTTATTTCAAAGCACATAGAATAGCAAACAAAAATCACTTTTGATACAGTTCGTTTGATAATTCGAAAGAAATTCGAAGAAAGCATTCCTATGCGTTGCAAACTACATTATACTATAACGCAATAAATATATAAAAAAACGATTGTGTCATCTGTTGATAGCTTTACTACCTGCTCCAACACCCTTCTACAAAATTAAAAAAAAAACATCCCATTCGCCTACATATCGGTTGCCAAATGTATATTCACTTAACCAGAAAACATCCACGCTCCCCTGATGTGATTCTGCCAGCTGTATCAACCTTTTTAATTCACATGCACGTAATCTTTTCCACGTGATGACTCACAAGTCACAAATTGGAGAAGAACTCCGTTCCACGAAAGTTCGTGTAAATTATTCTGTTGTCCTCCACACGATACGTGTCCCTAAAATAGATGCAGTGTATTAATGTGCGCCGCGTTAATCCCCCCAGAGATTATTAAGATCTATTTAGATTGCACTCAACGGATATATTGTTTTCTTGTAACTGCAAATTGAGGAAGTCCCGAAGTGCGCCACTAATTGTTTGTTTAGTTCGAAATGAGTTCATTGAGATCACCGTAGATTTATTTCTTCCTGCTGAGCACCTTGTACCGGAAATCTCCTTCATCCCTCAACACACAGATCAATTGCTTGCCAGAAACTTGATCTATAACGTGATCAACTCCCGATCGGGATCCCAAAGGTCATCTATTTCTGTGAGCTTTATTTATAGTCACGTTCTATTCCAATTGACATTCTCTAGGGACTGTGCAAAAATATAGCCTATGACCAACTTTGGATCGAGACTTTCTCATGGCCCTCAGTCTTCCTATTCTCATACGGGAACGCGTATCTCCGGTGCTGAATGCTAATTTTGGTATTGAGCGCCAATTAAGTGCGATACGGTATACATAATCTATTTTTGTCCCGAAATATGCTCCATCCTCTGTTCTATGCCCATGCGAATGGGATCTTTATGTGATTCGAAATTAGAATCTAAATATAGAAAACTGCCTGCTGCAATATGCAGTTGTTCCCATTGCGTAATGTGTCATTTTGCAACGATAACCGCACGCGTATGACTTCTAATTGGAGCAATGGTACAATTTCTGGAAATATTCATTTGGATTTTGTAATCTTTAGCACCTGTAGATTGGAAAAGTAGGTCATTATGCTGTGACTGACATCGCAGTGATGCGATATTGCCGAGGGCACGCGAGTTCCATTAATTTGAACTTTCATCAGAAGAGTTTTTTGTTTTTTAATTTCTGCTTTCACCGTATACCCGTTTCTTGAGGCCTCGAAGAGGTGAAGGGAAATAGTAAATCTGGAGAAGGGAATCGATTTGATGAAGAGTGTTGTTGGCTTGGTGACATGAAGGAATTTTTTTTATTTCTTTCGAAAGATCCGTCATAATAAATTGGCGGACAGGGAATTTTTTTATGAGGTTCTATGAAATGGAAGAAATGTTGAATATTTAGATGCCGACGAATTAAGAGATTTATTTGTAATAAAAAGATGCTATTTTGTAGTGGAAAATACCTATAAATTTTCCGGAAGATGCTTAAAAGTCGGAGGGTTCATTCACAGACAAGGTGGGGTCTCAAAATAGAGAAGTTCCAAATATCCGTTTTGATAAAAATAGAGAAGGGCGCTTGCATGTCAGCAGGCACCTATTGCATTTCATTTTAATATTTTTTAAATACGACATTTAAAATGTAATAGTCGTGGCTTTGTTTTTTTTTTAAATCTATTTTTTCTCTTTGACTGAATTGAAGTCAGTCGTTTGTCATTAGAGGCGATTGACTTCCATTCTGAACTGTATGCATAAAGGTAACTAACTTCATAATTTTTCATTCATTTTCAAATGGTTCGCTTGTCCATTAAGTGAGTCGCGGGTGTAGGTTGCTCAAGTGGACCCTCCATAGCTCTCGAACCTCCATCGACTCCAATTCATCACGGGCAATCCCCATACGGGTAGAGGAGAGATTATGGACTTGATCTAACCATCTGATCCTAGGTCTACCTAGAAGACGCCTGCCCGATGGTACGGGTTCCATAGCACGTCGTGGGATCCTGGCCGGGGACATGCGTTTAACATGACCAAACCACCGAAGCATGGACCGCTCCGTCCGGAGAAGTAGCTGCTCGACATTGAGACCTAACTTTTTAAGAGATTTTGGTTTGGTTGGTGTATATCACTTTCGAAAGCACATCTTACATGCGACCTGTTGAAATTATATTGGCTACTTTTAAGCGAAACCTACTGATTTCACTGCCTTTTCTCTGTTTTTTTTTATTCGAGTGTAGAACTGCAGATATAGAAAAAAACCATACCCCTACTTAATCAGGTGAAATAAGCTCTCTTTTGTGAAGTTCTCGGATCTTTGTCAGACGTTCGCGAGAGGTAGCGCAGTGAAAAAAAAGATATATAATTTGTGTTCTTCCGGGGATCGAACCTGGGTCCCCTCGCACAGTAGTCCAACACACTAACCACTGAGCCACTGCGCTATATATTTCATATATTTCATATATTTCATACATGCTTTAAAACTCAATTAAAATTCTCTACTTACAAAATCACTGAGAACTACATTACCAGAAAAAGTTGTGAGCTCAATATACAGCCTTCTCGTACATCAATTTAGGTTTCAGGCCTGAATAACTACGTAAGAAGTCGCTGATTGTGAAAATTTGTCAAATAATAGCATTGATCATTTTATCCCTGTCCTACTTTTCAGCCTGTCTCCGTTCTGCCCTTTTTTTTACTGCCCTATCGCCTCTTTGTAAATGGTGTCTCATAATTCACTCAACATTTGAATTTTGCGCCATTTAATAGTATAGTGATGCCAACGGAAAAAGGGATAACAATGTGACAGCTGACAGTTCGGGGTTAGTAAAAATGGAACGCTATATGAAAAAACAACGCATTTTCATTGTTGAGCAATATTTTCAAAATATTGAAGGTTTGTCAGCTACAGTTCACAATTTTCAAACAAAATATGGCCGACATAGTGATTTAAAACCATCAGCTGTGAAAAGAATAATTGAAAAATTCAGGGAGACTGGATCAATTAGTGTCCTGTCACAAGTCGTTCAACAGAAAACATCGGAGCAGTTCACTAGAGTATTGATGACAGTCCATCAGCAAAACCTATTCGGCACTGTATTTAAAAATTGGGCATTTCGTGAAGCTCTCTACAGCGAATTCTCACGAAATCGTCCAAATTGTCGCATTTGGGGTTCAGAAAACCCATTTGTAGGTAACTCTTGAGAAACAAATGCATCAACAACGGGTGACTGTTTGGTGCGGATTTGGGGCTGGAGGCATTATCGGACCAATCTTTTTCGAAAATGAGGCTGGTCAGGCAGTAACAATTAATGGTGTTCGTTATCGTGAAATGATAACCCAGTTTTTTGTGCCTAAATTACAAGATATTGATGTAGGTTTCAACAAGACGGTGCTACATGCCATACAGCCAGAGAAACAATTCAATTACAGCATGAGTCATTTCCTAATCGTGTAATCGGCCGTTTTTGCGATCAGAATTGGCCATCCAGATCTTCCGATTTAACGCCATTGGGCTTTTTTTCTTTATAGTTTGAAGTCAAAGGTTGGTCAAACAAGCCCATTACCACCAACAACGCCTTGAAAGAGGAAATTGGAAGGTGTATGTAAGAAAAGTAAGCCACCTTTATTCGAAACGGTAATAGAAAATTTGAGTAAAAGAGTACCTACGTACTTGCCAGGACAGCCGTGGCGGCCGTTCATCCGATATGCTATTCCATACATAACTGCAATCTGTATACTCTATGAATCAATAAAAAATATAAGTTTTCTAATTAAAAATCTGTATTTTCTATTAAAATTACATTTTGCTTGAATTATGGGACACACTTTGTATCCAAATTAAGCACGACTTTAGATAGGTTTGGTCGTTAATTTAAGTGTTTTATTATTGGACATTTGCGGCTTCAAAACCTTCAGACTTTCAGAGGTGTACATATACATAATGATTCGTATCAGTATTCGGCTTACTTCCTATATTCTCTGCATTATACCCAATAGTATTACAAATTGTGGGCGCTGAATTTAATGGGCACCTAGCAGTTATTATCTTCTGTTGTAAACATAATATAGTAATAGCCAAGACTACGGTGTTGTATCAATTGGTAAAGTCAAACGAATTGATTTGAAATGGAACTCCGATGATGTTTGATCTCCTCCAATCTTGGAGCTTTTCAGCTGTGCTTTGGAAAACGTTTCTACATTATATTGGCACCATTAGGCAAGTACTTGCCCTATGTATACCGACGTTTTGTAAAATTTTAATTGTATATATTAACAAACGCCTAACCCACCACCATAAATTGAGTTAACTCGACTACAAACCCACTGCGCCACATCTATTTCCGCAACAATTTGTTGTCATCAAATAAAACATCTACTACAAATATTTACACAGTTTCAACACTGAAAACACCTTTCTGATGCAGAGGTTGATTTTATTCAAACCCTGGACTGCTACTATTTGCAACAACCATATAAAACGCTCCTACGCTCCTCCGACCAACAAAACGAATTTAATACTCCTTCAAACACTTTTTCCCAAAACTCAGCCCCTCAAAATAAAGCTAAGACCTCCCCGTCTAACAATTCACTTGCACATAATAAAATTCGCCTCGTTAATTGCTTCAACAAGAAATGATTTACGGATCAAGTATTACACTAACACTTACGCACAAATCCTTAGGCAAAAAAAGGATACATTTCCATCAGTACCACTTGCAGCCGAAATGAAAATAATTTTACATGAATGTTATATTTTATAGAATGAAAGCGTCAAGTCCTGGCATTGAACAAAATATGGAGTAAACTTCTGTTTGGCTTTTACTACTTGGACAATAAAATGTTATTAATGCCTAACGCTTTATGGATTAAAATGGTACGGACGATGTAGTGATTATTACTAGTCGTTAATATTTTAATATTTATCTTTATTATCGATTTTGTGTGCATCTTTTTGGTAGTGTGTATAATTGTAGAGCTTGTTCTTTTTAATTAAAGAGAAGGAAATCATTATTAGAACACGTTTGCGCTGTTGGGCACATTGGTGTGTGTTTGATGCATTGGTCGGTATACTGCCTAGACTTAAAGACAGCGTCGAGTCTATAATTTATTTTTACTTTAGCGAAATGTTTTTGAAAGCGTTAAGTAAAATCGCAGATGAGCCCTCGAGCCACAGAATATAACGTAAACCTACCATTATTCGTGATAATTGGATTCTCTTGTATTCTCTTTTCATAATTGGTATACAGATTTATAATTGCAGGCAAAAACGTTAACAAATTTCAAAGTGGCCTATACTCATTAATGTCTTCTGTAGTCTATATTCTTAGCAAATTTACATTCAGGACATATTCGTTTTAATTCATGATATTTTGATATACAGAAAACAGGAGTAAAATACGCAGCGTGTTGAAGCAAAGAAAAATATTTGAACTATAAAGTAAGGGTCCATGGCATTTATTGACCATCAACTTAAGCAAAATAATCACCCCTCTATTACCCGTTGTCGTTTGTCGTAAATGATTAATCCTTGGTCGGTGTTTGGAACTTTTTTGAGACAAACGGTTTGAAATGACACTGAACACATAGAAAAAGTAATAAAATCGTTAACAAAAGTTATAAAACATGTAAAAGTGTTATCATCATGCAATGAGTACGTACACATGGCCCATGTGCCTAATATTGGTTTTGTATGGGAGGTACCAGAACTACTGGACCGATATAGCCCATTTTCAATACCAACTTCCCACGATCGCAAAAGTATAAACATCCATTTGTAGCTAGATATATGTGTATGTATGTATATATTTTCACTTCAAAAAATACATTTTGGCTAAAAACTGTTCCTAAGGACGTGGCTATAAACGACATAGCCTATAGCAGTCTCCAGTCTTAAGAAACATTTTAAAAAAAGTTTCATCCAAATCTGTCCAGTAGTTTTTGAGCTTTTAGCTGACAAAGAAAATTCCTCCAGTTTTATTATATGTATAGATAGATGGGTCTTCTTAGCGTTATAGAAATGTAATGACAAAGTGAATAATACCTTCCTGTGGAGTGTAAACAAATCTGAATATCGTTTCTATAACGACGACATACGAGTAGCGCATGATGTGTCGTATACGACAAACGGCAATATGGGTGAATAGAATATATAAAATATAATAAAATGATTCGATTGGACAGAATAATTAAAATCATAAAACAATTCCGTCATAAGTAAATTTTAATTTAAAAACTCCTATTAATTAAATTATCACTACAACGAGCTCCTCAACTGTTGTCTATTGGTGTTCCTAACTTAAGGCTTAACGCTCAAAAGCAGTGTTGTGAAACCAAACATTTTCACGAAAGCCCAATATTTTTCCATAATGCCAAACATTTTCTTTTCGTTAAACTTTCGTTAAAAACACTTCCATCTTCAACAAGAATATTTACAGTCTTCACTATCGGCTACTACTTGTGCCTGAAATTTTAAGTATGTTTTCAAACGAATGTGGGGTACCACCAAATAGGGACTATCGGGAGCCCTGTCATTACATAAAGCACAAAGTGCTGTTAGCATGTTGTGTAATGAAGGAAGTTGATTTTTTTTATAGTACTAAACTAACCACATATCTGCCAAACCAATTGTCCGATTGCAAACTATCAGCGCCATTCAGTAGTCATTGCAATATTATCGTGATGACATACACCCTTCAACAACGTTACAATCTTTTAGAAATTTGGTTCCAAAATAATGGTTTCCGTGAGCCTAATTCATTAGAGTATTTCCACCATATTATTCCCAACAGAATTGATTACCTGAAACCGCTATTAGTTTCTACATAATATAAAAAATCAACAACAGCACATTATATCGATCTTTTCCAACAAAGTAATATTTTTTAAGTTCTTAGCAAGAAGGTAAATACAAATTTCAAAATTGTTACAATCTAGTTCATTGTCAAATTTAACGAGGAAAAATGTTATTTAATTACTGAATTTATCCAAGCACTGAGCTACTTCCATTTATTTATTATTCAAAAAAACTTGGAACATAATTTTGAACATCATTCACCTTAGCTTGTTTATTATGCCACTTAAGCCTTATTGATTGATCGACCGTAGACATGTCAAACAATAATTTTCCATATCCATTACAATGAATGGTATCATTTTCATCGAAAACCAATTTGACCTAAAAATAACTCAAAATAAATGTGTTTATAAGGAGAGTGCTGGCCCATCTCATGCCTCCGCGTTCTCTATGTATTCCAAAAATAAGTAAACCTACATAAAGTGCTCGTTATCACTGCCAAAACACGCATATCACCGAACGGCTTTCGCTAAAATATGTATATTTTTTTGTCATTTAGAATCCTTCACTAAGGATACCGCCGAAAACGAACACAAGCTACACATCAGCAGTGCTGCCATCACTACTGTCATCATCATCATCAACATCATCAACATCGACAGCAGAATAACACCCGCTGAAACACAAATTTTTAGACATCTATTCACCGGGACAGGGAAAGAGAACCAGAGTTCTTCGTTTCTGCTCACTTTTGACGAGCAGACATTTTCCAATGGAGAAAGCAAAGCTGACACCGCGTCCGGTTGTCAATTAGCGGCAAAAAAGAAGTCGAATTGTTTTTCTATCGACCAACGCACAATGGAATTGTGATTCGTGTTTGTGTACGCAAAGCTAATTGCCATGCAAATTGGTGCAGTGTAGTGAAATTATTGCAAAAGGACTTGTGCCCACTGACAGACGGACGGGACAAGTCTATTGACAGTGTTTACGTTTAGTAGTTTTTTTTTTGTTTTTTTTTTTTACCGCGAAAATTCGAAATTGAATGATACTGTGTGGGTGCCACTGCATTAGAGGCAATGGGCGCACACGGTTCAAAGGAAAAACTCTCACGATCGTATTCGGATCGTTTTATTCACACGCAAGTCATCGAACGTGAACGATTCGGGAGTTTTGGGAAACGAGCAAAGGGTGAGTTTTTTCGTAATTTTCATTGCAAACATTTAACATGCTATTTTTATTAAATTAAATATAAATAAACACACGTGCGATTATTTGATTCTCTTTCCGTTGATACCCCATTTGATATGATTGGTTGGGTGGAAGGTCAGCAAAAGTATTTAACTTATAGTACCTAGAGGTATATAATATTACAATAATTTACTGGTTAACAAAATTAACTCTTTGTCGAGCCACATGAACTTTTTTTGTGTTTTTTTTAATAATATAGGATGTTATCAGTAAAAATAATTTATACTTATCGCCCATTAATTTTATTTGTTGCTTGAAGGGGAGGGCTGTGAGTCGTCAATGTCAAAGGAAGCTGATGGAACTGGGTTCGGTAAATTTTGTCACTATGAAGGACTGGTCTTATAGCTGAAAGTAAATAAGGGCATTAACTGTGTGTTTCGCCTTTTGTAATTATGTCTTTTATTGGAGTTAGATAAAAAATAGCAGTCCGAAACAGGATCTCTAGGTTCAGTCCAAATCATGGGAATACCAAAACAGCATTATGACGAGATCCTTTCTTCCAATCGGTTAAATTTTTCACACATGTTACGCAACAAATTTATTAGGCCCAATCTTTTTCATGGTAAGCCGCCGAAAAACCAAAATACTCGCGATAACACTTTAAAATATTCTTCAAATTTGGCCATTACTTTTTGAAAGTCAATTCATCACAAGAAAACTGGGGGTGATCAAAAGAAAATAAGTACAGTTACGTAATGAGGAGATGTTGTGAAAACACGATTCCCTACTAAAATTTGTGTGGCAAAACTAGTGTTGACCAGTGTTATATATTGGCTTAAAAAAAGTACGCATACGCCACAGTGAATATGACAATAAGAGTAGGTTAAGTCTCTGCTATTCCTAAGGCTATATTCCCAGCCTTATTACAGAGGGTTATAGACGTTATACTTCCTGCGGTTATTGCCTTATTTAGAGCAAGTTACAACTGGGGATACATTCCATTCTCCTGGAGACAGGTGAATGTGATCTTCATTCCAAAAAATGGCAACAGGCCAAGCGAACTGCCTAAATCATACAGACCTATCAGTCTAACATCCTTTGTTCTTAAAACCATGGAAAGACTTATCGATGTTCATATTAGAGGCCAGTTAGAAACTTCTAACTCTCTCCACTCAAGTCAATTTGCGTACAGAAAGGGTAAATCCACTGAAGGCGCTCTTCATTGCCTTGTCAGAAAGGTAGAAGAAACTTTCAGATCCAAGGAAATTGCCCTATGTGCCTTCTTGGACGTTGAGGGCGCCTTCGATAATACCGGCTATGACTCGATCGCTAAGGCAATCAGAAGCAAAGGTATCGAAGACCCGACCAACCAGTGGATCAGAGCCATGTTGGAAAGTCGGATAATTACATCCTCCTCCGGAGGTGTGTCGGTGTCTGTGACAGCAGCAAAAGGCTGCCCTCAAGGGGGAGTACTCTCTCCTCTCTTGTGGTCACTTGTTGTCGACAGTCTGTTAGTCAGTCTGCACAGCCTAGGCTTTTGTGCCATCGGCTACGCTGACGACCTAGCGATCATCATCAGTGGCAAGCTCAGCGCTACCATTACCTGTAGAATGCAGAACGCACTTCTACATGTCTCAGAATGGTGCAATTTCGAAGGTCTTTCTATAAATCCTAGTAAAACCATTCTAGTGCCTTTTACAAGGAAGAGATTGATTAATCTTAACACTATAACCGTAAACGGCACTACCTTGAGTTACTCCAATGAAGTCAAATATCTCGGAATTGTCCTTGATAAGAAGCTCAACTGGAACTCACAAATCAAGTCTGCCACAGAACGTGCCACTAGAGCCATGTGGGCCAGTAGGCAACTGTATGGCAGAACTTGGGGTCTAACCCCCAAAATGATACACTGGCTGTATATCATGATGGTAAGGCCCATTATCACATACGCGGCAATTGTCTGGTGGCCGAAAGTTCTTGAACGAACAACGGCAAATAGGCTACAAAAGCTACAGCGTATTGCCTGTCTAGGCATCACGGGTGCTATGCGCACCTGCCCTACTTCAGCATTAGAAGCTATTATAGGGCTCTCACCCTTACACATATTTATTAGGAAAGTGGCAGCTAGATGTGCTATTAAGCTGCAGCTAGAATACAAGTTTAAACCAGCTGACCATGTGGGACACCTGGAAATACTTAACTCAATCCCAAACATGGATATGTTCTGCTCCATCCCCGACATTATGGTTAGGGAATATTGTTTTGGGAAACTATTTGAGGTAGAAATACTGGACCGCACGAAATGGGCCAATGGTGCTCCAACATTGGACCCTAAAAGTTTGGTCTGGTACACTGACGGATCGAAAATGGAATCTGGTGTTGGTGCTGGTGTCTTTGGACCCAATACCAAAGTCTCAATACCCATGGGAATGTGTCCCACTGTTTTTCAGGCTGAAGTCCATGCCATTGAGATCTGCGCCGTCCTAAACTCAAATAAGGGAATTAAAGGCGCCAAAATACAAATCTTTTCAGATAGTCAAGCGGCCTTACAAGCCCTATCATCCAATACGTTGGACTCAAAATCAGTAAAGTGCTGCTACGATGCCTTGCAACTCCTATCCAAACACAACAAGGTCAAACTTGGTTGGGTACCTGGACATCAGGGTATTGCAGGCAACGAATCGGCGGACCAACTAGCTAGGGCCGGATCTGAATCCGCGTTCTGTGGACCAGAACCTTGTTGCAGAGTCAATTGGACTACTGCCTTAGGTATAATTAACGATTGGGAACATCAACTTCGTCTGTACCACTGGGAAAATGTTCCGGGATTAAGACAATCCAAAAGTTTAATTAAACCTTACTCCTACAAGGAAATCCTCAACCTAAACAAGGATACTATCAGAAGGCTGGTGGGCTTTCTCACAGGCCATTGGGGCTTGCGATATCATCTTAACAAAATGAATCTGTGCCCGGAGACAGAATGTAGATTCTGTCTTGAGGATGAGGAATCCTCCGAACACATTCTCTGTGATTGCCCGGCACTTCATTGGTTAAGAAAACGTATCTTCAACAAGGAAATACTTTTACCAGCAGAGCTTAGGAACTCCGCTACTAAGGATATTGTGGCCTTCACTAGGGAGGTCACACGTCTCTTAGAATAACCTTATCCCTTACGATACAATAGATCTTGTCAGGTCGCAGTGTCAGCCATATGGGCAGGGAAACTTAAAAAAAAAAAAAAAAAAAAAAAAAAAAGTCTCTGCTAAAAATAAAAATTAAATAAATTAAAGCTTGCCTTGTTTGATATTTAAAACTTGCTTTTACTTGATTTATTGACCCTTTATAATTATAAGAAACTAGCTGACCCGGCGAACTTCGTCTCGCTCCAATTTAACGCCTTCAAATAAACTCCAGTGTGATAATAAAACACAGATAGTTCAAATTTCAATGTGATTTATTTGAATGGAATCGAAATCAGTAGAGAGCGATGTGATAAACTATGTTTTTCGATTTGTTTTCCGGCGCAAAAACAAACAACGAAGACGGTTTGCCAACACGCGAACAGGCAACGTACAGCTGACCGTGCGAAAAACAGGGAAATTCGAGATTAATCCCACAGACTTCCAACGATTGGCCTTGCGATTTATTGATTGTCATCGCAAAAGCCAATCGAACGGGGAACTGAATCCGCTTGAATTGGAATGGAAGATCAGTTGGAATAATCGGAATTCGTGGGATAAGGACTTCCTCTCCTTTGAATTTGCTCTTGATAATCGTCGCTTGAATCACATTGTTCATCAGTTTCTTGACGGACAACCGCGTACCGTTGCACAATTTCGGATGATTCATCAGATTCCGCAACATGATTATGATCGATCCCACCTTCAGCTGTAAATTATGCGGTGGAGTTCCTGGCACATCAGGCGAGTTCAAAAATTCCGTCGGATAGTTAGGTAGTCGTTTCATTCTCGTCGGTCACGCTGTCAACGGATTTGTACGAACCGATTTGGATAACCTCACTTTTACACGCAAACTTATTTTCTGAACAAATTAACGAATTGATAATTATCGCATTGAATTTCGATTGATCGTAATTCTTGTACCGTTTGCGGATGTGATGCGCGATATACGACTAACCGGAATCAGTGTAATAATATCTACTACGCAAAACTCGAATCAATTGCAGCAAGAAAAATAGCAAATTTTCTCAATAGAAAATGACAATGCGAAAAGGACACCTGGCGCCATCTATTATTTATATCGTCAACTTCTCCCCCCAAAATAAACGCAAAACGTGTTTTATCACAATGAATTTCACAATTATCCGAAATTTTCCAAGCTTCACAACGAATTTTTCACCTTTAGTCCAAAATCATCAAATCATGCGATAAATTGCAAAATTTCGTCAAAAAAAAATTCTAATTTTCCCAGTTTTCCATTAAGAATTTCCGAGCCAAATCGGGCCAGCCTTTCTCAATTTTCGATTTTAATATGCGTTCATCAATATCTATGCACGAAAACAAAATTTTTTTGAATAAAATATGGGGTACAAAAATATTTTTTACAAAAGAAGTTTATAACCTGTATATAAGTAGTAATTCATTTGGGCTTGTTTTTTCAATACGATTTTTTTGACAGACCACGGGTAACTGCGGCCGTGTTATTCTTATTCAATATTGTTTGACAAATTATCATGGAAAGACTCAACTCTCAACAATGTCTCCAATTTATTCAGCTGTATTACGAAAATCAGCGAGACAATAGCTTTATTGAGAAATAACTTTGGTGGATAGCTAATTTCGCGTTTCTGACCTGTCAGCAGTCAACCTAGATATATTTTTTATTGCGTCATGTGAAGTTGGGTCATTTTCATTGGGGTAATGTGAAGTCAAAAGTCTTCGCCGATAAGCCAGCAACGATCCAGGACTTGGAAGCCAAACTTTACTCGAGTAGTTAGATAAATACCAGTCGCAACGTTGGAAGCAGTGTCTCAAAATTGGACCTCAGAATGAACCATTTACCATAAAATTTTTAATAAGTATAAATGCCAGAGGCTGTTCTTTCATGCCATAATAAAGTTTCCACCATCCAAATTCATTTTATGTGTATTCTTTAAAATTATATAAATTACTAGCTGAACCCCCGCCGGCTTCGCCAGGCCTTTTATTGCTTTTTACAATTTTTAATTTTTAATTTTTTTTGACAGCAATACGAACAAAACAAAAAAAGACTCATAAAAATCATCGTCATCGAGTTTCACCCCATAGAAGATTTTTTTTGTTTTGGAGGTGTACGATTTTGAATGTTTTTTTTTTTTATGGGAGGTGCCACGCCCTTTTGTTCAACTTTGACCAATCTTCACAGGAGCACTCTGCGGCCAATACCTACGATTATCTGTAAGTTTGAGCTTAATCCATTCTGTGGTTTTCGAGATATACGATTTTGAATGCTTTTTTTGTATGGGAGGTGCCACGCCCCTTTGTGCAATTTTGACCAATCTTCAGAGGAGCACTCCACGGCCAATACGTAATATTACCTGTAAGTTTGAGCTCAATTGATTTGGTGGTTTTCGGGATATACGATTTTGAATGTTTTTTTGTATGGGAGGTGCCACGCCCCCTTGTCCGATTTTAAATTTGTTTAGCCTATTGCCCGACCACCGTAATTACAGACATATTAACAAAAAATCAACTAAATTGGTTGAATTGGGCGACAGAGGGAAACATACAGTTTTTTCCACTTTGTTTTATATATATAGAGATTTTATTATTATAATAATTAATTATTATAGCACAACTGAAATAGAGAAAACAATTTTTTTCGCACTTCTATTTTCAATTTATTACATATCACCCTCTAGATGCACTACAAATATGAATGTTAGCTCAAAATATTCGGTGAAGTATTGCCTAACAATTAAAAGCATTTATTGAATTGACCTACATAGATTTATGAGTATAATGGCAAGTTGAGCGTAGTGAGGTCGAAATAGAAAAGTTAGCACCTCCTTTTTTCTACTCTTATAGGACGAATTTTGGTAAACGATGAATGAGGCATGTAATAATTTTGACTTATCTATCAACATACAAACTTTCAAGTTAATACGGCTAACGGCTCGTGAGACCCCCCTTACTCCCCGCGACTCCTGAAATTCTCACCTACCCTACGACCTAATTTGGCCACACATCTATAAATCAGAAAAAAAATCATGAAAATCTGAAGAATGGTTCTCGAGTTATGGAGAGACGAAAAGGCGGACGGACAAAACGAATAATCCTGTAATATAAGTACTGCGTATTTAGTTTTTTTTTATAAATGACACAGTGCCACGAGATATTTCTGAAATATCTCTCAGAATTACTTCATTGATATCCAGTGTCAGAACTAATATTCTTTCCAGTCTAACAACATCTGAATAGACGACTCCTAGAAGATATTAACCTTCTAATAAAACAATTAAATTAAAACCACTCAGTTAGAGGACAAATACCCAGAACAGTATTTAAGGAAAGTATGTTTTCATCATCATACGAGTATAAATGCCAGCAACGTCCCGCTGAAATGCCTTTTCAGTTAATGTAACTGAAGGAATGCGAATCATCTAGGGTGGAATTTGTGTTCGTAGAAATTGTTTTATTTAGAAACTACCACTGCTGAGCGACAAAAACATAGCCAACCTCACATGTTTTCATATAAATACATGCAGTGCGAATGTGTGTACAAGCTCGACTGCAAGTAGTATCCTACACAAATACTCATTACTCTTGTGAACCGCTGATATTAGACTGGCTCGCTATTTGTATTCACTTGGCCATATACGAGAAGCAGTTTCCATAACAATCACGAATCAGAACAATCACTTCCGTTGTTTGGCATTTTACTAATAAAATCTTTTGTGTGTGTGTGTACACGATGCAGACCCGCAGAAAGAAATAAATAAATTTCAATTTCCTTGAACGTGCTGTAACAAGAATACAGCCAGCCACCCACTGTAGCTGGTGCGCTCCTTCCTAATGCATCGTATATCGAATCCAATGACTTGAACATTATGGCCAAACAACTCCACCGCCTCTACCTCGAGTAATAATCTCGAGTGGAAAATCTCACGATTCTGGATTATTTGCAAAGTTAAATGAAATTAACCACCGACGACGTGGCGACGATGCGGAGTTGCCTCCACCCCCTGACGGATCTAATTCAAGAAGCAATTTCCAAACTTTTGTTGATTTTTCTTTTTCCAGCGTTTCCATTTGAATGTTTGCAGATGAAAACAACAACAGAGAAAAACAAAACACAGTCAGGGGTCCACTTTTGACAGGGTGTGTACTGCTATAGCAAAAAGGACACACTTTAAGTAGGTCATTTATCTTGCAACCATAACCAACTTACGTAACCCCATGAGGGACGATGATGGTTCTACTGCATAAGTGGGCTTTAAATCAAAGCAACAATAAGAACAAACATTTAAAAGAATGTAGAGTTCCATTTGGAGCTGACGTAGTTCCCCACTGTGTTTTTAATTTTTTTTTTCCTTTTTTAGTGTGCACTCTATGCAAGGACACATGAATTGTATCTGTGTACGCATTATTTAATCCTTTATGATGAAAATCGAGGCAACCTGCAGTGGCAGCAGAGCGCTGGGAGATCAAACTCAAGCTCAAGCATTGTTAAGTATAGATAAGACTGTGTAGTGCTGCATTCCACCCCGCCCTCTTCGAAACGATGTGGGCCAATATGGATGTATGTGTGATTCTGAATTCTACTTTGTATGCACAGACAGGAAAATGTTAAATTTATGCTGCTGGGGGATATGGAACTCGCTAAGATAGAGCAGGAAAGCTTGAAGGAAATGGGCGACTTAGATTTAGATGCAAATCACATCCGTATAGCTGGGAATAATATACAGGAGCACCTGCTGCTGCCACTTTATGCGATTTATGGATAAAAGGAACGTTAACACGGAAATGCAACAGGGAGAGCTTATGGTACATAAAAAAAGTGTTCAAGATGCAAATAGCTTTTAGATTCTGCCGCAAAGGTGTGGCAGTGTTTGGAGGGCTTTCGCACGAAAGTGTTAGGAAGCTTGCGCTTGATAATGAGTTTTAAATTTGAGTGTGTATAGTAAGTGTAAAAATACCTTTTTTGAAGTCAATCAAAGGCAATATAGTTGATTCAGCTCGGTTAAAAACTTTCAAAGGTTTGACTACCAATTGTGATTACAATTTTACAAGAATACCTATGCAAGTGTCTACCTATGCTATGAAGTTCATAAAAGTCTGCAATTAAATACAAAAATTTGAAATCCCTTCAGCGTTCAGATATATGTGTTAAGAGTCGCAGCAGGAGTGATACCATCAATGCGGTTGATGCCAATACATTAATGAGAAATAAGAAATTTACGTGTGGATTCGAAGATCTTCCGGGCCGGACCATTCACGTCCATTCGCTCTACATCACCCAGCCACCTCAGTCGTTGGACCTTCACTCTTCTGGCTAGGTCGATGTCGCTGTACAGCCCTTAAAAATGTATCTGCAATAGTTGATTTTGACGGATGGTGGAATGATCTATGAGTATGACGGATTTAATGTACCAACCACGAGCAATTCAACGCATCCTTAAAAATCTGGATTGTAAAAAGACAACAGGAACCATAGGAATTCCAGCCACTGACTTGTAAAATTGCACCTAGTCTACGTATTTTTTTTTTTAATACTTCTCTCGGGAAAGGCGAACCTATAACGCTTCAAAAGCGTCCCGAGATGCTTGCAGATGTATGTTAGTTCTGCACTTAAATTGCTGCAAATTGTAGTTTTCTGGAAATATATCCCCAGGAAGCGAGTTTCAAAGTTAGCTTGTCCTGTAACAGAAGGAGTTTTGGAAAGTTGATGTCCTCGCGGTTGTCAAGTGTACTGTACGGTCATGAGCATTAGCAGCCTGTCTTGTGGGGCGCCCAAAAGTTGCATTTCGAGGGATAATATCGTTCCTCGGAACATCTACCATGGAAGTATGCTTTAAACATGCCTTATCTACTCCTAGAAGACTTTTCGCATTCAACCGATTTCCAAAAAATAATGAAAATGCTAACCAAAAACATCTTCTTGCTGAGGTCAGAGTCAATTGCGGGACCACTTAACCAATTTTGCAAAATCAGCAATCAGTAAAAGTGCAAAGAGGGACTACAGCTTGGAACAACATCTCCTTCTCTATAAAGCACAGGTTGGACCATGGCTCAAATATTACTCCCATACATGGAGCTCGATCCCAAAACAATTACTTAACTTTTAACTACTTGACAACATACAGAGATAAGAAGTTTGATTAATAACAGATCCCACCAGGACATCAAATGTACAACCCCCGGCGCACAGAAGACTAGTCCTATTTTATAAGTTAAGTACATACTACCATGGTCCATGGCAGATGTGCGGAGACACTTAACAAAATTATTCCTCGATATGGGGCATATGACCGCTCTACAAGACAGATGACCTTAATAACCGCGATGGCATCACACTCTTTTGGTTACAGAACAACATAAGAACACTTTGAAAGTAACTTCCTGGCAACTTACTTCCACAGGACTACATCTTACGATAATTTAATTTGCAGAACAAACACTTATCGGTAAACATCGGTTGAAGCGTTATAGGTTCGCCTTATATCCCGATGCAATTCGGAATTAGCTCTTTCGAACATTCCATCCATGTACCGGAAAAAAAAGTTCTTCAGTCTTGTTTTAGAGAGTGTTTCTATATAGTGTGCTGCCCAGGGCAACAGATTCGTGTACCTCCTCTCGTATACGCTCGATTTGATACCATCGGCTGCTTTACGCATAATACAGGCTATCACATAACCATTGAATAACCAAGCAAAAATGGTTCGTCTTAAAGTAAACGAGGAGAAGGCTAAGTATGTGCCGTCAGAAAACAAACAAAACTTCAGTATGCATCTAGGGCAAAAAGTTAGTGTTGATGACAGCTGCAGCAACTTCGAGGTACAAGTTAAGGAGTTCACATGTCTCGGAGTATCCATCAGCAAATGACACCCTAGTGGATATAATGCGAAGAACAACACTTGCAAACTACTGCCACTGCGGTTTGGCAGAACAGGTTGGTTCAAAACTCCTGACTCGAAGAAGACTAAATGATTGTTCTGTATTCGATGATAAGCAGGAAGCGCAAAATCCAAAATATGTGGTCTGTCTCGACTATTGAACGAATTATTGAACTAAGTCCCAACTGGAACTAACTCCCACCAGCCAAAACGAACTAAGTCCCAGAAAATTTGGGATTTAGTTCATATACTAACTCTAACTCCTATGATTTTTAGGAACTAGGACCCAACTAACGCAATAGTGGGACTTTGTTCTTTATGAACTAAGTCCCAAATGAACCCCAAAATCTAACAGTGTACCCAAGTAGGGGGGTTCATCATGTCCCCCCATATATATACTACTGTGCCTACGGAAATTGATCTCCCATTTGATCTCCCATTTCGCACAGTGGAATATGGATTACGTGCGAGGTTGGGTATATGTAACAATTATTTTTTCGTCGAAACAAGTTAAATGAACTAACTCCCACTTTTCTCAAATTGGGACTTAATTCATTAGGAATTTGTTCATAATGAACTACGAACTATCTCCCAAACATATGAACTAAATCCCACTGCATATTTGGTGGGACTTAGTTCATTTGGCCAAAACGATCATCGAATCCCAGCCGTCAAGTATGTACGAGATGACAAGGCCTTAGGGCCTTACCAGTAATCATTTTTAATCTTCAACTTAAATATTTTGGCGGTCACAATGGATAATTTTATATAGGAATTTTCGCCATTGTGACTTGGTAAAAGTTAGCCTGGACACTAAAAATGATTATTAGTACCGCGGTTAGAAGAAAGTACGTTCCCCCGAATGCATGTTCATAATTCTTTCTTTCTGTTTGTACATTTACCAATGTTTTAAAAGACCCTAAAGATCTCTATATCTACTAATGCGCGATGTAGGTCAAAACAATATAAGTCTCTATACCGGCAGATCATATGCGCGCAAATCACATATGATAGTCGTTCTATAATTTTTGGATGTCAAAAACTACATAGAATATTAATCAATTTATTTAGAAAATAGTTTTACCATAAAGTCTGAACTCATATCAGAAAATTATTAAAAATGTAAATTTTTCTCATTTCAGGAGCGGCTAAGAAACGTGATGTACGAAACCTGAGCATATCACCAACTGACTTAGGACCGCCGCCGAAAGCTCAACAAACTACGAACGGTTCAACCCGAACGAAAACGACATTAGGAACTTTATCACGTAAGTACTATATCCCAGAGCATTAAATTCCTTTCCCCCGATGGCATATCCTTTAATCCGGTATCCAGTCCTTGCCACACCATCAGGTTTCCACTTAGTCTGCGTATATCTGCTATGGGAGTAAACACGAGAAAACTGGTTCAATTCCATTCCAAACAGGATTGAGTCCTTGCCTCTGGTGCTTTCGACTCACAGCGGATTATTTGACACACAAGAATCAGCTGCGATTTTCATTGAAGACATATACAAACGCATGAAAACGACAGGCTACATCTCGATTTGCATAACCATTCAGCCTCCGGAAATGCAAGATATAACAAGGAAAAAATGCAACTAAATCCAATGCCAGTGCTGTTGTTGGCCAGAACCGGTGTATGGGTATAGAGAATTGCGCACACCTGCACTGGCCCAACTGGTTGGTCGGCATTCCCTGGGCGGAGTATGTCAGGTTGCTGGGTGAAAAAAAGAAACAAATCCGCTTATGCTTCGCCGAATAGTTGGCCATTTTATGAGATTTAAAAGCTAACAAAATCCATGTTCAATGCCACGCCACAGCATTCGGCAGTTGTGTTCCTCCATATATAGAGTTGTGACTGCGCTTCGTCTATATTCCTGTGTGCTTGTTCCGACCAAAGTCGCTCTGCCACAGCACTAGCACGTGGAAAGCCATCGATATGATATTGTCATCATTCGCCCACTCCCTCCACAGACATGCGCATCTCCACCGGCAACGCGGTTCTTTTGTACCATAGTTCCGCTGAAATATGTCAATTCTATTTCGTAAAATTGTATCCAATCGGCCCTGTCATCGCTGCCGTACAAATTGAAACCATCATTCATAATGGTTGGTTAGTGATGCCATTGCGGATTTGTAGTCGTACCAAACTTGTGCAATGGTACCCCTTGGGAGGTGTACTCCGGAGTGTTCCAAAATGGCCTGGGTACATAAGCCAAAAATATTGCCTCTTGCCATACAATTGGGGTTAGATCCAACTTGGTGATTTTTGCTGCAAATTCTTCCAAGAACGTGTATGGTAAAGGTCCGTTGCCTTGTCCGTGCTGCGGAAGATATTGCTGAATACCAGGGTTGTTTTCACTGCAGTCTGAACCTGCCTCCTATATGAACATAATTGTCGGGGAACAGCGTCTTGGTTTCACTAAATTAAGATGGAAACTAAGCGAGGTTTGAATAGTTCACTTGTGTCAACTATGACCATCGAAGAAGACAGATGTAAAGAACATTTTTATTGAAGCGCTTTAAGCTAATGAATTAGTTGGGTATGTAGTAGACTCCCTCGCATACGATAGCAATAACCTTTAATACTCAACATTTTTGAATTGACTTATTTTTCTAATGTTGTAGTCTCTGATCCCAGCGACCTTAAATATAAACACTCCCTCTTACCTGAACAAGCTGTGCAAGAGACTGTAGGTGCAGCGTTTCGTTGGATCGAGAGGTCTTGGTTTGGCGAAATGTGAGCCAAAGCACTGTGCCATTATCTCTGGATGATAGGCACCCCATGAAGCCATATGTGCCGGAGTATCTAATTCCGGTATTACTCTAATTCCACGTAGTCTTGCGTACTCTATGATATCTGCAACTTCCCCAGGCGCGAAAGTCCCGCCCTAGAATCGCAGTCTTCTTGCGCGGATAATTTTGTAAAAGTTGTATTTTTGTTAGGTAAATCTGAATATTCAGCCATGTGCCAGTGAAATACATTCAATTTATTATAAGCCATGCATCAATCAGTTCAAATATTTTTTGCATCGGTTTGTAATGCTTTGTGTCCAACATGAAGCCACAATACATAAACCTCGGTTCATAATAGATCTCTGTCTCTGGAATGCGCAACTGCAAACAACGCAACAACAAACGAGTAATTAAATTCACAATGACATCATCGTCTTAACACCATACCATTCCATTTGACATTGGCACCAGCAATTGTGACAACGTCTCTAGGCCGCGTAATGTTCCCCAAATAGAATTCGCAACCACTTGTCCATGACCATGCACATAATCTGTGAAATATTGAGATTCCCTTTGAATTACGTTTCAGAGGATCTTGGTACAAAGCACTTACATGACTCATTCCATGGTATGGTAATGCTTCACAGGGTGTTGTCAACTCCACTTCAAGTTGCTTAATTGTTTTGACGACAGGAGTGACATCAGTGCGAATGTTACCCTTGGCAGATTCCTTGATGATGTTCGTGTATCGAGAAATCGCTTGTTGTATCAAGTCGCAGCCATTACTCATAGTCATAGTTGTAGTGGGAGTTTTTCCACTCTTGGTCTACATGCAGTCCTTACCACAATGGCAAAATCATTTGGGTCAACTTGAAAGTATAGACCCGTGTCGTCCTGCCAAACTGGTTTTGGCTACACTTTGCCTTTTGCTGTATTATTCTCTGGTCTAGGATGCAAGTAGGCAAAAGTTGTTGAAGCAATACAAGCCAGGAAAAGCTGTGCTAACATTTTGAATTTTTTAGAAAGACTGATTGGAAAAAAACACCTTACAATATTTACCCAGCTATTATCGATACTCATCAAATAAAGATATCTAACTATCTAATCGTGAAGTACCTACACATTTCGCATTTTATTATCATCATAATACGGATTAGATCAGAACATGAAAAACAAACTTCTGACCATTGAAAATATTGAGTTGTGACAACAGCCGTTTTTAAACAGAAAATGGTCGGTATGATGATTTTGAATATTGCTACCTGAAATTTCTGATCATAGTCTAAAGTGTGATGCCACAGCCCACAATACGCTATGATGCGACATTGCGATTCGAATAAAAACGTACTTGAAACTCGATTCTATAGATTTTTTTTCTATATGTGAATTCGTCTAGGTCTAGGTGTATCCAATATGTGTAGTCCAATGGGTGCGACTTCATTCAGCGCTTTTCGATTATATAGTTTGGGAAATTTGATATTTTTTTTTTTACTACGCCCAACATGTTTTTTTTTGCTGAAACATTTGTTAGATCAAAAATTCGCTTTCGCTCAACAGAACTCGAATTTCACTTGTCTCACTTGCCGACGCAAATCGAGATTGCGCTGTTGTCTCAGTTGATCAACAACTGGCTGTGCTTCTCGTTCCTCCTGAGTTCGTCCTGCAAGAATTCGAGACGCATGTGCGTTAAGCTGTTCATTCGCTTCGGCGCGTTCCTCAGGGGTTTGATTTGCACGGCGAATTGCCAATCTCCGTGCATTGCGACTACGTAGTACGTGGGCCAATGGTTGATAGATAGATAGATAGATATATAGATAGATAGATAGATAGATAGATAGATATTTATTTTATTTAGCTTAGAAAAGGCATTTTGGTTTTATAATTTTTGCAATAGTTGGCAATAGTTTCTTTTGGATTTGTTTAAATAAGAATGTTGGATAATAATAATCTTTTAAATTTTATTTAATTAATTGATTATGCAAATTCTGTAATTTTTCTTTTAAGTAGATAAAAATTTGTTTCGTTTTTTATTTCTATTGTTAGACTGTTGAATCTTTGGAATCCAGTATAGTTAATTGTTCGCTGACCTCTCTTCGTTCTCGCCCTTTGGATTCTGAGATCGCCGACACTCCTTAGGTTGTATGCTCCATCGTCCCTTGTTATGACATTTTCAGGGAGATAAATTGGACACGTACCATTTTTTATTTTGTAGATTAGAGTCATAGCTTTCACGAAGAGTGTATGAACAAATAGGCAATGTTTCACAAATTACCGAAAAATCAAATTTTGAATTAGAACAAATTGGTTGCCAGAAAGACAATCTCCGAAATCATACAAATTAGGCAGAACTTCTGACAAATACGATCAAAATTTAAAAAATAAAATTAATTGTGCAAAATGTTTTTTTTTTCAATCAGTTTTTATGGATTTTCAATTTCCCTTTAAAATTTTCCAATTTTCTCGCCGTATGTAGTTTTCTTGGGTGGAGGCACAATGAAAAAAAAAAAGATAGCTCAAATCAAAAGATTTCTCGAGTTATTGACGGTCGTACGTATGCATAATTTTGTTTTATATTTTGTTTTCTTAGTTGTATTGAATTTGTCAGTTTTTGTGCACTGAGTTTGTATGAAATATTTTACAACTTATCTATTGCGAAAGCCTTCGTAGCGAAACTAATAAGCTTCCATTTTTAAGGTTTTAGTCTTTAAATGACACTGCTGAGAAAATTGAACATGGAATGAGTATACCTTATTTAGATATGTGTATTGTGTAATGTGTCGTATCTATTCAATCCTATGCCGGTGAAATTGTTCTCACTGTAAAAATGCATATATTCGATAGGTACCTATTTATGGTATAGAATATAAATGCGAGAAATCATTCCTAAAGTCGCAACTGAATTTTAATCTTCCTTACAGATCATACGTATATTCGAACTTAACCTTTGGATCTGTTTTTCTTCATATCTTTTGTTAAATGGTGACTAATTTTGTTTAAAGATTCTCTTCTTCTAATTTGCATTAAAATATAGGAATATTTTTCTATTCCATTTGACGGTGTGTGCATCTGATTAATATACCCAACCCATATATAGTTAGAGAAAGAATTGATATAAACAAAAACAACATCATATTACGGTAGCCGGCAAACGCATAAACAAAGGTACACAGGTTATTGTGCGAAAATTATATAGATCTCCTACTTATACCGAATCAAGTGGCAATCTCTGTTTTACGATCAGCAAGCTAGAACACAAATTGTATCTACTCTAAAAAAATGTTAAATGTTGCATTCCAGATAGGCAATTATTGTTAGCACTTATCTCGGCTTAAGCTTACAGCAAAAAATATAAATGATTACTAATCAATAATCATAGAACCTGGACAATATTTTTTCGACTTCTCTCTATGTCAGACTTTAATTATATTTATATTTATTACTAGCTGACCGGGAAAACGTTGTTCTGCCTAAAATAGTTATTTTAAATATTTAAAGATTTATTTTAATATTTTTGTTAAATAATTTGTTTTGATAGGAATGAAGTGATTCAGCGTCCATTATCGGGCTTACATACGCACCAACATTTTATATAATATAGCTATATATAGTACCCGCCCGGCTTTGCCCGTGCACAGAAATTGTAAAATGGGAAAAATGACAATAAATTGATTTGCTGGAATTTTCTCTCTGGTGTAAACCTGAAATACAGCAATACGAACAAAACAAAAAATAATCATGAGAATCGGCCCAGCGGTTATCGAGTTATAACGTCATCGAGTTTCACCCCATAGATGATGTTTTTTGTATGGGAGGTGCCACGCCCCTTTGTCCAATGTTGACCAATCTTCTTAGGTTCTATCCTGAGCCAATACCTAAGATTATCTATAAATTTGAGCGTTTTTAAGATATAAGATTTAGTTTTTTTTTTATGGGTTATGTCACGCCCCTTTGTCCAATTTTGACCAATCTTCACTGGTGCACTTCCGAAACAATACCTAAGATTAACTGTAAATTTGAGCTCAATTGACTCGGTGGTTTTCAAGTTATACGTATCCGAACACAAATCAGGATCGATTTTTATATATATACTAGCTGTGACCGCCCGGCTTTGCCCGTGCACAGAAATTGTATTGCTTATAGTTTATAGATCTTAGATAATAATGTTCTTTCGTAAAATGCGAAAAAATGAGAATAAATCGATTTTCTGGAATTTTCTTTCTGCGTAAACCAGCGAAATACAGCAATAAGAACGAAACAAAAAAAGAATCATGAAAATCGGCCCAGCGGTTATCGAGTTATAACGTCATCGAGTTTCACCCTATAGAAGATGTTTTTTGTATGGGCGGTGACACGCCCTTTTATCCAATTTTTACCAATCTTACAGCAACACTCCTAAGCCAATACCTAAGATTATCTGTAAGTTTCAACTCAATCGATTCGGCGGTTTTCGAGATATTTTTTGTATGGGTGGTGCCACTCCTCTTTGTCCAATTTTTACCAATCTTCATAGCAACACTCCTAAGCCAATACCTAAGATTATCTGTAATTTTCAGCTCAATCGATTTGGTGGTTTTCGATATATACGATTTTGAATGTTTTTTTTGTATGGGGGGTGCCACGCCCCTTTGTCCATTTTTGACCAAACTTCACAGGATTCATGTATGGACCAATACCAAAGATGTGCGAAAGTTTGGTTAAGAACGGTAAATGCGTTAAAGCGTGAATCGGCGACAAACATTTTAAGGCTCAATTTTTATATATATAGATGTACATAGATTATATTTGAGAGACTTAAGAGAACTTAATAAATTAAATTGAACGAATCCTGGTTCTGATTAAATTGTTCCTTGTATTTGTACGAATATTTAATTACCTAAGCAAATTGTTGTTTATTACAAAATGCATCTATATGTTATTATGATTCACTTTTTGACTTCCTATCTTTTCTCATTTCCCTTCTGAAGGGAGAAGGTTTTTTATATCTTTAACAAAAAGATTACATCGCATTTTTTCAAAAAATATGAAATTCTCGCAATCATTTCGCTATGAGACTATGTCGCACAATTTTTGTATATTTCGAAAAAAATATTACATTGCATTTTTTCGAAAAATATGAAATTCTCGTAGTCATTTCGCAGAGTTAATTATTCTAAAATTGTCTATAAGTATTTGTACGTCTATCTGTCGCTATTCCCCTGAGCCAATAAATTTCACTTTCTTTGTCCACGTGTAACTCATGAACCACTTTACTTGGTGGCTTTATTGCTCTCCCTCAATTGGAGCAATTGTATGCACTGGGATAACGGACAATTGATTGTGAAGTCAGAAATATAAGTATTTGCAATAAAAATATACATATACGAACTGACTGCCAGAATGCAAACGTTCAAAGAATCACTTAAAGAGGAACAATAGTGTTTTGTCCGAAATAGTTATAGTTCAAACATAGAGTGTGCTTAATCATTTTTTCAGTCTTTTTTGACAAGCATTTCCGTTTTTGCGACAAACTCCTGAAAACAAAACAAATTATGTAAGTAGGTACTTTAAAAAAGTAATTTTATCTATGGAAATTAATTTTGCGTTTTTTACAACACTTTTGGACAGGCGCTCTTTTTAAAAAGATTTTTATGAATCCATCTGGGATACAATTTGAAGGCTGGTTCACAGTCCGAAAAATTCTGGAAATTTGCCAATGAAAAATAAAGAATTTTCTGTATAAAACAGTAGCCGCGGGATTTTTCTCCGATATTAGTCCTGATTACATTTTTAAATCCTGATAAAGATTTTTTGTTCACGTTTTGTGATATTTTTCTGTATTTCTATAAGTGTTCTAACGATTTTTCTTAAGATTTTTTCGCTAATCTCAAAATCATTCTATAAAATTTTTTTTGATAATTAATCTTGTTCTTTAAATTCTAAAAGAATAGATACAAATACATTTATTGAGTTAACTATCCCATAATTAAACTCTTTTGTATGTATCTCTTCTTTGTAACTCGTATCGTCAAAACAGAATTACAAGCACAAATCCAATGCTATTTGTTAAGAACTAAGTGGAACCTCTCAAACAAGCTTCGCGCTGAGACATGCGAATTTGAAATTAGCTTATTATCGTAATTTATCCAAACTCAAGTGACTGGAGTGATTTGCCCTCCTGTGGTTTTTTACGAAGCTACACATGTGCTGATTGCTGATTACTCAGTGAAAATGAAATTTTTTCCTCGTATCTCACACTTTAGCCACAGTTGCTGAGGCTAAGACATAACAATCTATTGTTTGGCTGGACACAATGGTGACTTGCTAAGGCGGCTGCGTTGAAGCGCAGCCACAGAAAACTGAAGGCGCGCACTGCAAATAAATTAAATACGACGACAGCCAGTGACCACTTAAATGCGTCTCTCTGAATTATTTCTCCACATTTAGCTAATAGGGAAATTGCATTTGTTGTGATTTTTTTCTCTGTTTTATAATGTCGTATACAGTTGTATATACCATGCCACGATCTTTTATGGCGAATTCTTCAAAAGTGACATCTTCCTTGTTTTTGCTCTGTGACAGAGGAAGATATAGAGGAGTTTGTGGTTCTCGTGTGAATGGAATGCTAATTCGGTTGAAGCGGTGTATTACGTGAATAGTTAGCTAAAACAAAGATTATTCCTGTATGATAGTAAGAATGAGTAGATGATAAAAGAGAAACAATAAAATTCCAAAGCAAACCATCTGCCAGGATCTTAACCCGAGTACACCTCATTGGTCAACGTAAGCTCTTCTTTTATTGGGAAGGTTAGTTCCAGGAGAAAAAGTAATAGAATGACAGGTCGCAAAGAAGCTTTACTAAGCAATATAACGCAGTTATTTCAGTTTTAAGATATAAAGGTACTAGCTTACAGTGGCGTGGCGTCCATATAACCCGATTCCTACCGGGTTACCTTTTAAAAGTTTCAGTTCAGCTACACAACAATGTTTACTTAAAAACGAGCAACATAAAACCCACGGGATAAACTTAATAATATGTATCTATTCATCTGCGCAAGCTACATACCCCGACCCCACCAACTTAATTGAGCATTATCAATGAACAATTTCGTCCAAAATATGTAGTAGAAAACAGTTTATTTCACGTATTGTCACGTAAAATCTAATATAATTCTTTAAAAATAAACTTCATCATTTTTTTTAATATACGGAGAAACGGCTTCCAAATCTTGCGTAATCGTTACATATTTTTTAATTTTTGGATTTTTCGGCATCTCGGAGTCGGTGTGTCTCTCTTTATCTTTATACATTTTACCGTCGTTTTTAGAGTGTCAACGAATAACATTTGTTGCTTCTTTGACTCATGATACTTGCAATTTTCGCGCACTTATGCCAACTGAAGTTGTCTACGCAGCTTAGACCTGCCATCAGGGTTGTTATTGTTATATGTTTTTTAATTAAAAAAATCTTCAAATGTAGTGAAAAAAGGACAAAAGAAAATTCTTAAGAGAATTAAATTTCGATTTTTTATCAAAAAGCGGGAAAATGGTTGTGGTGGCGGGTGGAGGGTTTTTAGGTAAAAAAGAGGGTAAAACCCGCCAAAAGCGGGTGAAATGGTCACATTAAGCATAGCCCAAAGCTAAAATAACCCGAAATATGTCGGGTTATAAAATCTCTCAGTGGTGAGTGGATAGAACAAATTTGTCTCCTTTCTCTTTTGTACACTTGCGATTATCTGAGTTTGATCCTCTCTGTTCAACGCCCGCTTTCTTATGCAAAAAAATAACCCGATGATCCTATCGCTGCGCTGTCGCTGTGATGTAGTCATAGTCAGTTCCTTTTTTACCTAACGATTTTCTGAGGGGAGTATCCTCTGTTCAAAGGCCGCTTTCTTATGCAATAAAATAACACGCTTTTCTCCGAGTTATTTGGTGAATTTTGTAAGTATCTTTTAAAAAATAAACAAACTGATGTGTTTATAAAGTTTATAAACAAGTCGCTAAGTGAGAAATCAAGTGTTTTGAGTCTTGGCTGGCTATGATCTACGTAGGCACCTAAATACGTTTGAAGAAATGTTTCAAAGATTAAGTAGATGATTTTGCTGGACCTCCACAAAACTCCACAAAAATTATTTTTTGGATTTATTGAACAAATCGAAATATGAAAGTTGTGCACTATTGAAGATGAAAAAATATCTTCATTAATTTAGTTTCTTCCTGGAGTTTTCGATTTTATGGCTTTGAACAATTAACTAAGGTTTTGTAGGTTTTGTATGCCTACCACATCTTCCCTTTGATATTTTGATATTTTTCGACTTCGACTTACCATTTAAAATTATTCTCGCCACGCCACTGCTAGCTTACCAATTTGAAAGAAAAGCCACGGTTGGGTCTACCCCGATATTTCGAAAAAAAAATCTCAGAAGCGAAAATCTCGAATGTAAAAATTTCGAATAACAAATATCTCAAAAAGAAATCTCGATACCCCCGCTTGGGTTTACTGTTTGGATATGGGGTGGGTGCAAAAAAAAAATCTCGAACTTACTTTTTATTTTCGAGATTTTTTCGAGATAGATTCTTTCGAGATTGTTGTACTTTCGTGATAACATTAAACCAGTAAGCGCAATGAGCCACATCGTTTATGTCACATTTATTTTTGGGACAAATGGAGGAGACCAACAATTTTATATAGAATTTGAATGAAAACTACATTTCAATGTGTAATTTTGTGGTTGAACTGTTGAATATTCAGGCTGTCAGGACGATTTTTTGGTCAAATCGTATACAGTGGATTCCGCTTTATTGGGATACCGGATAATCAGGACAGCCGCTTAACTGGGACAAATGCTAAAGAACGGAAACGAATGCATATTTTAGATTGAATTTGTTTAGCTTATTGTGGACATCAGCCGCTTATTCGGGACATATTCATCACACATCTTAACACATTTTGACATAAAAAATATCGCCACATTGCTTGTCTGTCTATCACCGAAGATGAGAAAGCATATTGACCCAATGCTATTTAAGTAACTCCATTTTCTCCGTTTCATATTGGGGAATAGCATAAAAAAAAAAAAAAAAAAAAAAACGCTTTCTAGTGGTGAGCGTACAAACTCTAAATACGATATTTGAAATAAATCCGTCGAAGCGTTTAAGGCTGCAGGCCTATGGGACAAATAGTCATGCGGACGGATAGAATCGTGGTATCCGAATTGATTAAAATCTCGAGTTAGAAATTTTTCTCTTACTACGTACTATATACGAGAAAGTTAAAAATGCGCATGACTGTGCCGCATGACACCAAGGTAGTATAAAGGAGAAATCGTTATATGGGAAGTCTACCCTTAATCTTAGAGCTAAATTTAAAATTCCGATATCGCCTAGTGGTGTTAACATACTTTAGTCATAAACGAAGTTTAACGCAAAATCCGCCCCACCGTTTAAACCCCAGTTGAGTATACACATGGGCTTAGAGGCAATAACATTTGGTGAATCTCATATCTGAATCTTGTATCTCTTCTAATGTCTTTAATTTTCTTAAGTGGTCAGCGTACCTACATAACGAGTAGACTTATGAATACTAATCTTGCCGAATCGAATTTCTGTTCATATGACTGACCGCAATGTGGTTGTGCTCAAATAGTTAATTATACCTTCAGTATTGGATACAAACCGTGACACAGTACTGCTCTAGCTTAATGATGACTAACTACCTTTTAACGAGTAATTTTGACTTCTCTCTTGAAAACATTTTTGGATAACTCTGTAAATAAATGTTGCTTGTCAGCTTTTATTTCCTAGATTTTTCGTTTGATCATTTGCTATATGAAATTTTATATTTAAGCTCTGCCGGTAAAACAAGTCCTGACGCTTCTTCAAAAATATTATTCTGTGTTTGTTGTTGTTGTCTCAATCCGTACTAGTGACCCTTAGTACAAACTGCGAAAAATCATGCATTCAATCTGTCAATATGAGCAAAGAAGAAAAAACTACTAAATATAGCACGCTATTCGATGGAATGTCAAAACGAATCTGTGTTGCTGCCAGGTCTCTCAGGTTAGCAAGCCTGTCCTGTCAGTCCAAAGTCAATTAATCTAATTGACCACATTCAGTTAGAATTCATCTCACAACGAACCCACGTCACTTCCCCCTGAATTGGTATGTATTGTTTTTTTTTATGCAAAAATCAATTCAAATTCGATAAACGCTTCCACAATAGGGTTGCCAATCTACACCTATATACAACACTGTTTAACCTATAACTCTGCATAAATTCCTAGTGCCACAACCGCACGAAGGTATTGTAAAATTGGTCTCTGGGTCCATAAGATCAATTGTTTTATTTTTGATACCGAATTCTTGAAATAAGACAACAAAACAACAGATTGAGGAGAAAAAAAAAAATCCAAATCGGGTAACATAACGTTAACGTTGCTCATTAATTCAAGCAAAACACTGCAGGCAAGTTTTACATACAACGACTTTGGAGTGTCGGCCACTGACTCCACCATCACCGTCGTCGTTGTCATCATCATGTGAACTCTGCTTGGCTGTGGCTGGCTTAGATACTTTGCGTCACTAAGTTAACAACATTGCCAAGCACAGCAGCAGGAAACAGTCGAACGGTAGATGCCGGCCAGTCTTACTTACTTGGTCCATTTGACGAGATTCATCTACACAGCACACCGCTTGCTTGCTGTGCATATGCGGTATAATTAATCACGACTTTGGAGGAGAGCACGCAAAATTATCGGGAAGCCAAAACGAAAAAAAAGACCGTCGAAAACCGGGATCCGATACACATAATTGAATGTAAATGGAACAGCAACCGGTATACAGATTTCTGTCCATAGTTTACCACACATTTCCATTTAATGATAGGGGTTAGTAGAATTAAATAATCGGCATTCCCATTCACCAAATGACTTTGACATTGACCACTTGGAGTGGGTTCAATCTAAATATTTCCACCCGCAAGATACAACCACTGATTCTCTGGGAAATAGCTCGCGTCGGTCAATTAACGCCATCTGTACTCTACACTCTGTTCGGCCAACCAGAAAGTCAATTTGTTGTGCCGGGGAATTATGGCAATTTTTTTTTTATTTTTTTTTTGACCTGCTCGTACAGAGGAGCAACATTATGATGAATAAGAGAAGAAGATGGAGAGGTTGGCTCAGGGCTAAGCCGAAACCAGTTTATTAGTTATCATATCACTTGAATGTGGCTGCGAACTTGAGTGTGAGTCCATAGCATATCCATATCAGAGATGATAATTTACTTCATATGTAGTAGATCTACTTCATTTTCTAAATATTGTTCATCTGCTACGTAGCAACTTATTTCTACTTCGTTTATTTATGGTTCAAAATATCATTTAAAATAGACAATATTGACCAATTTGACTCTAAATACATGAACAACGACGAAAAAATCAACGAAATATAAATATCACGAAAAAAATGCGTCATGTAATGCACTATAGAATATCATTTATGTGGTTCTGTCACACTACACATCCATCTATAGATCCCATTATCCCATTGAAGACCTAACTTTATCATTTTGAGCATTTCGCCAAATGTCTGCTTCGTTTTTTTGTAAATCTACTTCGTTTTTTCGGCCAATTTACTACCTTTCTTGGGTTCAGCATTATCATCCCTGATCCATATCCATAAAACCATGTGCGTGAATTTCACTCAAATGGCTTGTCAGAGTCAGACTCAGACGCCATCAACTTGTATCTGCTCCACTCCAGCAACAACTCCATACGGATGTTTCCACTGAATGAGAAGGAGATAGAAAATTACGGCGATTTCGCTGGCAACATTGAGAGATTTCTCATGTTGAAAAATTTCTTTGCAACATGATGGTTTCAAGAGAGGCAAGAAACAACATTGCATACAGGCAGTTATAAACATTATATAGGGTACAGTGATATTGGTTATTATTTACCGCAAATCAACCTTTTTATTTATTTTTATTAACGATAAAGCGCCTTTCGTTACTTTCTTTCGAGTGAAAGTATTTTTTTTTTTGTGTAATATAATAAAATATTAAATTTTCCCATTAATAATACAGCAACATTACTTTACTGCCCATTAAAAAAAAATACAGTTTTTTGTTCATTCCGATTGACTATAATGCGTTGAGCTCAAATCTGCAAAAAATATTTGGCGCTCTTTTACCGTTTGGGCGTGGCACGCCCCCCAAAGTTAAAAAAATACCATATACCTAAAATAGCACCAAAATTACCTCATATCTTCGGTCTTTCTTTATGATCCGATTTTGATGAATTTTTTTTTCTAAGTTAACTGCACTTTTAGGGATTATAAAAAAAAATCAATTTTAGAAAAATTGGACACTCCGTTCATGAAATTTTTGAAACTTTGGGGGGCGTGCCACGCCCAAACGGCAAGAGAGCGCCAAATATTTTTTTCAGATTTGTGTTAGGGCACTGCAATCAATCGGACTGTTAAAAAAAAACGTTTTTTTTCGAATGGGCAGTAAAGTAAAATCTTGCCTAATAAAAATGCATTATAGCTATTTGATTTATTGTGCCGAATTTTGACGTTGTCTTTTTGGTGCTCGTTTATATTTTGCTTCTGGAATGTCTCTAGTAATAGACCAGCAATAAACCGCCAGCATTGAAACGTTCCATTTACCTTGATAGCGTTTTTCCATGTTAGCGATACTTTGATGGAATCCTTCTCCATGCTCGTCACTTATATATAACGGATCGCGAAAACCTGAACTAAGAAATAACTTTTATAAATGAATCTGCATTCTGCATGGTCTGGTCAGAATAGTAAAAATTGGCTGAAAATATTTTAAATACCATTTCACTGTTGTCTAGTGTTATTAGTCATAATTAGTTGACGCTGTTAGTTTCTCACAGCCATTTGTAAAAGATTACTTTTTGAGATGATTCAATTTACAATTTACAATTTTTAGCAGACATTTTTCTTTAGGCAAGGTCGACCCATAAGGTTGCTATGCAGTTATAGCTTTTTTCCCGTCTGTCTGATATCTTCATTTTTCAAGCTGGATGAGGAGACAGTTCTTTACCTCCTATATGCACGGCACAAAACTACATCTATCAGAATACTTCTTCGACAATCTCGGTGTTGGGGAACTGCAGATGGGGCAAGAGTTATTCTTCGATGATACCTACGTGAAAGTTACGTACATTTTGCTTGCAGTCTTCCCCGCGTTGCTAGTACATCTAGTGCTTGGTATCTTCTTTTCAAGAAGTCATACAATGTCCAGGTGACGGCATCTTGTTTGGCTGCTGAAGACCTTGCTCAAAGAAGTTTTGACTCTTTTCATTCAGCATCTCAGACCTCAGTGGTTAGGTAGGTGTACGATTATTGGACTCCAAAAAGTTGTATCGACTTTGTGGCATCGAGTACTGCTTTTATTGTAGTTGCGGATTGTTGATTTGCTTGATACCTAGATTTCAGCATCTTTTCAATGTGCATTGAATCTTCCTTCCGTTCTCATATCTGGCATCTCCCATGCAGTCTGAATTGGAAATTGTTAAGTGTTGAATGAGTTGCGGTGGTGTGCCTTCCAAATGTGTTTTGAGGTACTCCATCTTCTCAGCTTTACTTACGGATTTTGTCTTATGAATTATTGTTGAAAATATGTCATAGAATGAGCGCCACTCAAGATATTTTCCCCTTTAAGTACGACTCTTTAGAACCGGTAATTTTGTATCCGACGGTTGTGCCGACTGGTTTTCGACATTTAGTGCTGAAGTTCTGGATGCCATTTTATAGAGACACTTGTTTACCAGTTTTTGTATATCTTTCTCTTCGTTATGCCGTTTCTTTAGAGTAGTTGGTCATTGTCTGCTCGAAGTCATCACTGCTACATTTACTTGCTTCCATTTTCATTTTCAACTTTTGGTTTTGCTGAGAATCATTTGCACTTGCTCCAGATAAAGTTGCGATAGGCTTAGGTGGAACGAATTTTATTCGGGCTTCTGCTCCCTTTGATAGTGTTATAGTTTTATTGAAAGACCGGAGCAATAAATATAAGCTATATGTTTATTGTAAGAAGGATAAATTCAGAATGAACAAATAATAATTTTCTAAACAAAAACATAAAGGATTGATTTGTTTAAGTCCGGATCACTGCACCCCTTCTCAATCCTTGAGTCCTAGTTCAGACGATAAATTATTGAAACGGTTAAACTGCAAAGATTTTGTGAATAAATCCGCTAACTGGAGTTCAGTCTTGATAGCTTTAACTTTGATGGTTCCTTTTTCTATGTCATCTCGTATAAAGTGAAACTTTATATCAATATGCTTGGCCCGTTTGCTTTCCAAATTGTTGGCCATGCCAATGCATCCTCTGCTATCTTCATAGATTGTTGTAGGTTCATCACCAATTTGATTCAAATCTTTACCTCGTACCCAAATGATCTCTCATACAACTGCGCTCAGTGATATGTATTCAGCTTCACTTGATGATGTTGCAACTGTAGGTTGTTTCTTACTACCCCATGCAACAGTGCAACCAAAAACCTTGATAACATATCCGCTAACTGATTTTCTATCAACTGTATCGCTTCCCCAATCTTGCATCAGCAAAGCCGACGATAGGGTCACTTTCGGTATTTCGTTGAAAATAAAGACCTTTTTCGGAAGTCCCCTTCAAAAATCAAACAACTCTCTTTAGAGATTGCCAGTGACTTTCTGATGGATTTTGTTGGAATCGGCCTAGATATCCCAATGGATAACACAGATCAGGTCTGACAGTTAACATTACATATCTACATCAAGCTCCCCAACAGTTCTCTTTATGGTTTGCCCAGGGGCTTGTCATCTTTTTTAGGTATAAGTTAGGAGTTCTTATAGAATTACAATCATTCATTCCAAATTTCCGAAGAAGTTTGTTGATGCTAACCTCTTGAGAAATCTTGATTCCAGACCTATTTTAGTTTTCCACAGTCTGACATTTCAAAAATTCTGGATAAATTCCTCTTCAATTCTTCTATGGATGATTCTTTAGTTCCAGCAATGAGTAGGTAAATCGTCGACTTACAGAATCAGGAACATAGTTCAGTCTGGCTAGCTTCAAGACTATTGAAATTAAGTTTGAGAGTCTCGTACTCTCTATTTTGCACTATCTGGTACGTATTGTTCTGCATGTATGGCGTAACAGCCTTAACGAAGTCTTTGATTTGTTGATGCTTTTCATCAAACTCTGTCCAGATTTCTTCTATTAACTTCAAGCATTCCGCTATATATAAACCCGTGTCTTTCTGACTGAAGAATCATTGCCAATGTTAAGGTGCCTGGTCCATTTGAGAGTACTTTCGTTAGTAAACTCTCGATAGTTACTCTCGGCTGACTGTCCACTTGAGAGTAATATTTTCGAAATTTTAATATCGAGAGTTCTTTGATAGAACTTTGAGAGTTTTAAACCTGAGAGTACTCTCATAACCGTGTCCACTTGATACTTCTTCTGTTAGTTAAAAACACAAACTGATAAAAAACTATTTTCATGAAAATAAACGATGAGTTTGTGATATAATTAAAATGTGTTCTTATTTTTATTGCCATATTGTCAGATGTGTTCCCAAAGGAGAAGCAAGTAAAAGAGCGAAATTTGGCACGGAAAAGACAAGTTCTTCATCTTGGAACTTTGGAAAGAAAAGTTTCAGGAATTAACAGAAATGTCAAAATAAAACACGTGGAAACGGCTTTAGTAATTTATAAATCACTTCGGCCTAATTAAATTGGTCGTCGTCGTAAACTCGGTGAAGGGTCTTCTCTAAAACAAAGAGCTTCAAATTGTAGATGCTCATCAGGAGGAATTCAGGGATTTTTAACATTCGGCAACAAGTGAAATAGAATATATAATTCAATCTGTTCGGCCTATTATTTATAAAAAAAGATACCAAATTAAGGGAAGCCATACCACTACGTGAGCGTGTATTGGTAACACAATGAGTTGATTTATTTCCTCCGATATCCAATGTTCTGCCATGTCGACTCTCGACAGCTACTCGCAAAATACGAACCGTGTTGGAATTTTGAGAGCTAATCTCCGATAGTGAACAGAACATGTGTCCACTTGCGAGTGACTTTCAAAAGGCTCAAATCTCGAGAGTAAAAAGTTAACTCTCCGCGAGCTACTCTCAAGACTATGTCCACTTGTGATTGTGATTTGTGAGTTTGCTCTCGAGAGCTGCTCGCAGTATTTTTACTCTCAAATGGACAGGCACCTTTAGTCTTGAGACTCTTAAGCTCTTGATACAATGTTCTTTGTCTCGCGACAATAACGTTGGTATATGGTTGTGTCTTCCATTTCCTTTCGTTATAATTATTTAAATTGATTTAACTTTCACTTTCTTCACCCTGGTCGCCCTGGCAACGAGTTGTTATCCTAACTCGGATAAGAATATAATATAATACGAATCAGCCGCTTCTAACTTTTTATTCTTTTAGTTCAAAAGGTAGTATTTCATCCGATTCTGTAGTCTCACAATGGACCTAAGTCTGGCCTGTACTCGTTCTGGCATGTGACCCTAACCTAACCTAACTTTAACAATAATTTTCGATCATAGGTATGGGTAATAAAAAAAGTCTGAATAACCATTTAGGAACAAAAAATAAAATTTTGCTCAAAAAAAAAGTGGCAACTGTTCATACAATCACAACTAAAATCAATTAAAACTACTCAAACCGAGTCTGAATTCGAGTCCAACTCCCAGTCTGATACACAACACTCCATCTCCACTCCACACAACTAAACCAAAAACAGAAACCACTTGCCTTCCGTCCCAACCCAACAGGTACAGGTGGTGTTTAGGTTACACATCACTTACTGTATTTACATTCTCCTCGTGGAAGGTTATCAGCTTGGGTAAAAAAGGAAATTTAATTTCCAATCATGGTATCCAGTGTTAATTGTAAATGTTACATACATCATTCGCTTTATAAAGTAAATACGTTAATTGAACGAGGTACGCAGTCCGGTTTTAGCGCTCTGACCTGAATCCACACTTAACTCTCAAAATACTCGGCACTCTACCTTCTTCAGATACTAATCTCTATTTACTTGCCAGCCAATTATTCACAAACACTATAGCCGGTACGTATATTTATCGGTTTTATAGTAACAGGTGCACTATCGCCTCTGTATCTTTGCCACAGAGGTGCACCGTGCACCTCTATGGGCGCATAAATTATTTCATTCCTTTAATGGAAAATCGCGATTTTGCCGGTCTTGTTCGTTTCAATAGCTTAACTTGTGTAGTAGATATAGATACAGTAGTATACGATGTGCGGCAGTAAGCCAAAGGCGAGAAATGGATTTATCGGAAGCACAAGATCATTGATTCGCTGTGGATTATGAAAAGTGAGTGTGGGATTTACTAATAGGTGTAGGTAGTACACAATGCACATGCCTGGACTGGACAACAATTAATTGAGATAGCAAAGAATAGTAGCTAGGATATTACAACTTTGTCAACTTTGAAAAGTATCGATGAGCTTTGAAATTTACGTTTTCCTTTGATATAAGTCTAGTTTAGTTTTTTGCTTTTTTCTGTTATTGTTAAAATTTTTATTTTAAACCATAAATCTGTGTTTTTGTTTCGAAATTAATTTGTCAAAACACTAGTTACTGCTCATAAGCAATGCTTCGCTGTAGGCAGAAGAGGAAAAAAAGTGAGTTGGTTTTTTGTATTGAAAGTAGGTAATTCTAAGTTCTTTCAAAATGGTCAGTACTAATGCGCACTGAGAAGTCTCACTGCATTTTCGTGACTGGCAAACACAAAAACCCAAGGAAACCCGAACAATTTACCTTCAAGTCAAACACGAAAATGTAACCCTGAGTCCTACTCCTGTCACTTTAAAAATATACCAATATAGAGATTTAATACTTGAATTAATTTAAGTGTGTATCAAAAAACATTATCATTCATCTCGAAATATATGGCGCAACAGGTCCGTATAGGCACCCTAGGCCTAGCCTCACACAACCATTCCTTTTGTACGTATTTGTGTTGTAGGGACCTACAAATTTATGCCGAGCTGGAACGGCTGAATTGAGAAGGTTTTCCATGACATTTATGCTCTCGCATGTTTGTCAGACATTCGCGAGAGGTGGCGCATTGGAAAACACTTTAAGATGCGATTTGTGTGCGATTTAGGATCGAACCTTTTACATTAGTCCAGCACACTAACCATTGAGCTACGATTGACATCAAAATCCAACACGAAACTCTTGCCCTGACTAAATACCTAACCTATACGTTCAGCTGTTTAGGGTGGGCTAACCCACGTTAAACAAACTACGTAGGTATCTACATAATGTAATAACTGGGATCTGTGACGTAGCTGAATTAGAAAATCCGAAAGAAGACAAATCCATTTCACAATTTTTCTAGAGGTATGCAATGCCAAAGTATTCTTATGTGAACGCTTTTTTCGTTGCATACTCGTTGGCGCTTGAGAATATTTTTAATTTACTGGTACTCAAACAGTAGCTGATGAGGCAGGGCGGGTTGAAGTGGCTGGCTGCCAGCTGGGAAACACTACTTAGGCATAGGTTCATTGTGATACCACGAAAAACAGATCATATAAGATCTACCTACTAGTTGAACCATTTTGAGCTCTTTATAAAGCGTGACTGTGTTTATCAGATCATCACTGAACCAAATTTGGTAGTGATATTGACAAAAAAGTAGGTAGATTTGAAGAAATGGCGATCAATATAAGGTCAACACCTCCTGTCCGTTGTTTTGACAAATATTTTGTTATATTTAATAAATATTGTCATTTTGAAAAAAATTCATAAAATTTTTCGTTGTGGTGTTAAATCCACAAAAATTTGTTATAGTGATAAAATTTCATCATTCTATCATGTTCTTCATTTTAATAAAATATTCTTTAAATTGAAAATACATTCTTCAATTCGACGCATCGTACCTACTCTTTAAATTGAAGAAATTTTCTTCATTTTTACGTATTATTTCTTTAAATTGAAATTTAATTCTTCATTTCAACTCTTCGCTTTATTGATATTGAATAAATATTCTTCATTTTTACGCATCGTTTTTCTTCAAATTAACTTATTTATTTATTCAAATTAATGATTTTTTTCGTCAGTTATCGCTTATTTTCCAAACTGACATCAAAATAAAAAAGAAACACTTTTTAAAGTCAACAACCTTTATTTTCTTAACATTAAGTAAATTATAAAGTTGGAATTTTTTTGTAACTTATACATCTATACATATATTTTTAAGAGAATATACTTGAAGATGTTTTTTGTCATGCTTGGATTTAATGAAAGCCGGCTTGGATAAAGGTCCTACAAGGTCCTAGCTAAACTTGGAAAAATTAAACAAATTGAAAATATTAAAGTTTGATTATAGCTTATGTCATTGAGAAATACAACGACGTTCTTACCGTTCATTTATGATGATCATTGGCTGAATTTTCTTTTTCTTGTTGCATCTCCTCCGCATATACCCAACGGTTGATCCAACTAGGAGAAAGCTAGCCTAGAAAAGCATGTTGCTTTTTGGGAAAAATATTATAAAGTCTACTTTTTATAAACTAATTTTTTAGCGCGAATATAGGTAGAAGGGTCATAAACGTAATTATGAAAAGTATTTTTATATTACTTACGTTTTTCTTATACAAGTGTGTTTGAGAAACACTTAAAAGCATTTGCAAATAATTGATTTACTTTAATTTTTAAATTCTTTATCCCGACTTCACTTTGGCAATTCACTTTATAGAATAAAACTTATCACTTCGAGCGCAACAGCGAATAACATTTTAAAGAAATTTCTTCAAATTGATGAAAACCCCATAAGATTATAAAAATATGTTATGAAAAATTGTTGATTTGATTAACTGATTTTTCTAAAAATGAATAAAATATTTTCTTCAATTTCATCTACGGGATTTAGTTCCGTCAACGATTTCAGTTTGTCAATATGACGAAATTTCATTCGTTTGAATAAAATACTAAATCGGACAGGAGTTGAAGAAATTTATTGGTTTTGAATATTAAATTTTCAATAAAACGAAAAGTTTTATGAATAATGGTCGATTCGAATAATAAATTCTTCAAAGATTGACAAAATATTTTCGTCAATATCACCTACGCGATTTGGTTCAGAATAGTTTTCTCCTCTTCCTCATCCATACAGCTTCTGCAGAAGTGGTTTGCGAAAAGGCCCAGCCTTACGGCATGCTTTCCCATCAGACAGTGTCCAGGGACAGGCTGCTAATGCTCATGACCATACAGTACCTACACTTGACAACCGCGAGGACATCAACTTTCCAAAACTCATTCTGTTACAGGACAAGCAAACTTTGGAACTCGCTTCCTGGGGATATATTTCCAGAAGTATGCAATTTGCAGCAATTTAAGTGCAGAACTAACATACATCTGCAAGCATCTCGGGGCGCTGTAGGTTCGCCTTTCCCGAGAGAAGTATTTTAAAAAAAAAAAAAAAAAAAATGACACCTATTGTGGGGCCGATATGCAATCAATTTCTTACAGCGTTTCAAATCCAGCTTAGGCCAAATTTGTTTTTAGTCACACTTGTCCACATAAGATTTGCACTCTCGATAGCATGCAGCTTCAATTTTTGTTTGCAAATAGCGACTGGTATGCCTAAGGTGCCTTTATCCGGAAGGATGGGTTGAGTTGTTCCTATTCTGGTGAGTTCATCGGCCTTACAATTCCCTGGAATGTATCTATGCCCTGGCACCCAAATTATGTGAGTGTTGAACTGTTCGGCCATCTCCGTAAGAGACGATCGGCAGTTGAGGGCTATGAGGCAGGCTTGAAGCCGAGTAATTTTTTGGAAAACTCTTTGTATCTGGTATGTTGCCAAGAACCTTTTGACCACACTTAAAAGAGACTGGTGCTTTTTCGTTTGAGATAGCATTTTTCATTTCTTAAATGGATTCATGATAAACGCCTATTCTAGTATGTACTTATAAAATTCAACGTCTGTTGGTCTTCCATAAGTCGTATCGAATTACATAGTATGTAGTGTACCTATATATTTTTAGACATCAGAGTTATCAGGATTCTACATTCTACAAGCTACAAAAAACTTGTTAGAACCTCGAAGGGTAATCTTAAGCTTTTAGGTTCCATCCTAATTTTTCTTTCACGCTAGTTGAACCTTATGAGGTAGTCGCATTCGGACATTCTTTATCCATCTTAATTAAATCATGACTTTCATTCCATTGCCCTTAGCTCATCCTTATTGCATTAGCACATCTGTTAATATTACTTAAAGAAATGTGGATATTTTTGTTTAAAAGTTTGCACGATACAGAAATACTGAATCGGGGTACATTGCAAATAGCTATGTATAATAAATTTTATTGTACATGAATCTGTATCTACTGTTGTAATATTCCTTATGTCATGAGCCTGGTATTCCGAAGCATAGGTACCCATACTTAAATCTAACATTCTTGACAGCTATGTAATTGCTATTGTTTGAAAAATCAGTACAAATGACCACAACAATTTCACTTAAACACAACAGAAAACAAATTGAACAATACGAGCACGTCGTCGGCAAAATACCAATTATATAATTGCCCAGACAGACAATATCTAATTAAAATGTAAATGCGTGACATATTTAATGTGGAAAATATTTACGTTCGAAAAGAATTTTTTTTTACTTGATATTCTGGCAATTTATTAGAACGCTCGATTATCATAAATTGTCTACATGCCTTGAACAGATTTTTTTTAAGTGTTTATCTATTTACGACCAGATATACAACTTATTTTTACGGCGCTGTAAGAAAGTAAAATCATCACATGGGGTCATCAGGCAACGGATAACTTTTCAAATTTATTGTATACCTACTACGGCTTGTTAAATTTGAGGGCAGATGATGGTGTGTGAATGATAAATCAGACATTTAACTATCTGGAAAGGTCTTTGTAGTTATGCTTATGACTTATCATCACCAAGGAAGACCTAAAGTAAACTCTCTCTAGACAATGGACAATATACACATTGTCTAGTCACAAGTCTCGCCGTCGGTCGGCGTAGCTGTTATCTTTAAAAAGTTGCTACACATTTCAACATACCCCGTATTATTACAGCATCTTACCCAAATTAGGTTCAAAGTGATGAATAAATCTTCGACTGCACCTACGATGCATCTACATATTTAAAACATAATTTTCCACTGTGACTGTCATCATTTTTTCTTGTTTCAGAAAAACGATCATCAACAAATGCTGCCCAACAACAACAGCAGTCAAATATTTCGTCACCTATTGGTGCAACAACACCAACAGCAACCGCTCCAGCACCGCCAACAACAGCACTCAACAGCACTATCAACACCCTGAAGGGTTCACCACCACCTAAGAAGGTCATAACACGGCGTACAGAGCAAAAAGTGCACACCAAAACCCCATTGAAAGGTAAGTGCATGTGCTCTCTTCGTCATATTTGCATAAGATACAGGTTAGGCATCCGACACCTAAATTCGATGTAAATTTGTTTACTTTTGCCCCGGGAAGACCCTTGCCGACATGCTAATGCCCATAATCATAATGGTGTTATCGACAGATGAATGTAAATTAGAGAGGCGCCCACGACATGACCTGAAGATATTACATATATACTTGTACCTGCATTAATGTTAATTTCGAGCTATGCCAGATTGTATTGAGTTGTTTATTCGGATTAGTGTCGTCACGTCAGTTTCGTTGTCGTTGGTCTTGTTGAGCAGCCAAGTGTACCGTAGATTTACACGCTTGTGGATCGAATTGGAGACCCAATTCGAGATAAATTTGAGATAAAAAGTGTTGATGGCTTTTGATAGGAAAACTTTTTTCTTACCTCTTAAACAATTAACAAGTTGTACATTTAGATACTTTGCATCTATGACAATTCAATATGCTTTTAAATTCATTTAAGTGAGATTTCCTATGTTCTAGTATGAAGGTTAAGAGCTTGCAGAAACCTCTTGAATAGGTTGGCAGTTTAACTAGAATAAAATCTGGCCAAAGGGCCTATTCAAGTGCGTTAAAAGATATAATAGGGAAAAGCTCCATATATGGGAGGTAAGAGTCCGTAGAGATATCAGACAGCTTACTCAAGTTTAACATTTTTATAGTTTAGAAGCTCTTAACATCCCATTTTTGCTTACTCTCAATTTTTTGTCCTTTACTTAAATTTTAAAGAGAATTTTCAAATGGTCACAGTTACAAAGTTGCCAAGATAACTCTTTCAAGTGCATACAAGAAAAATCGCCCGACTGCAAACCATTACCACTAATCTCGTCTGCTCTTTTAATTCAATTACAACCCGTCTATATGTGTGGTCTTGAGTAAAAGGTAAACAATTTAACGATCGCGTGAATTTTAAGACCCATAACGAAGGAAAATAATAAATTTTATTTTCTACGCTTGCAGTTAACTAATTACTTGCGAATATTATGATTTATTCATGTGAAATGGAAAGTTTATATATACCTGAATGAATTTTGCCTGCTTCTTTTTTAACCGCAAAATGCACAGTGGGGTTAAATTGTCATCAGCGCTCAGGCGCACCTGATTAAATGGCACTCACGCTTCCCATTTAAATTGAATTCCGAAAATAATGTTACAATTAAGTGTTTTCCATGTGGGCTATGGATGTGCGCACTTGTTATGCAGTTAGACGCCTCCTTTCTGAAGCAAACGCATAAGTGCGTTCAATTGTCAAATGCACTTGGGTACCTAACAATTTTTTTTTTGTTTTTTTCTGAACGCACTTCAAACTTTCGAAGGAACAGCGAACGTGAGGTTATAGTTTGTTTTTGTCGGTGGGTTTATGGGTTTCTTTTACAGTTTAATTTAGCGGATATGAGGAGAGCAATTTGGTTTTGTTCCTTATATGGAATGGAAGTGTGGAATTGTGGAAGTGATGTGACGGCAAGTTATGCAATTGTTATGAATGAGTTGTTATCAAACAAAAAAAAGTTTATGTTTCAGGAGGGGCTCAGTGTTCAAAGGGAAAAGTTGCAAGTGGTATAGCAGGTATACCATCGAGGTGGGTGGCAGAGATACTGTTTTGTGTGGAACTATGCATTTTTACAGGAGCTCTTCGAAAAAAAAATTATTTATGTTTGTCGTTGGATAAATAATTAAATGTTCAAAACAGCGTTTGAAAATTGAGTGTTTGATAAATTATCTGCACTTTTTTTTTAAACATTTTGTTCAATATACAATCGAACCAACAGTCTCCGCTTTATGCGATTCCTATATGGAATGGTAGGTCAAGTATTGGCATCCATTCTCGATCCGCGCCTAATAATCTAATAAGTTCAATTTGAAGAATTTTTAACATGCAATTTTTAAAAAGTAGTTCAGTAGTTTTCTATAGCCTGTCCAATACCGGACGCTTTAACGAAACGAAATGCCTACACCAGTTAGAACGAACCGATGAAAGTGTTCATGCAGTACAGTACAGTAGTCCCCGGATTGCTGCGTTAGGAAAAATGAACAATTTTCAACGCATTTACCCGAGGAACGCACTTACGAGAATTCCACTTAAGCGCTTTGTTGACGCAATAAGGAAACCCCCGCTTTATTGGCTCGAAATCGCAAAAAAGCGATTTTATTAGCATGTTCAAATTAAAAACTGAAGAAAACGAACAATGTTCGTTTCGTATTCGCTTCAAAAACTCGATTATTTTTCCTCCGATTCAGCTCAAACCTTTGATATTGGGCCCACATGGTTATTGTGAAGTTTGGTCAAAATTAGACAAAGGGGCGTGGTACCGTCTATACAAAAAAAAAAAAACATTCAAACTCTTATATCTCGAAAACCACCTATTCGACAAGTTCAAAATTACAGACAATCATAGGTATTGGCCCGGGAGTATTCCTGTGAATATCGGAAAAATTATACATACATAAAAAAAAAACATTGCAAACTCTATATTCCGATATTAATGGAAGCCAAGGTTTTAAAAATTTGTAACATTGATATTCGTTATCCTGATAGACAAGAATGTTATTTAGGCAATACGATGTTTTTATTTTTCTATTTTGCACTACGAAGTGTGCAGAGTGTTCGCTAGTTGTAAATAACTTATTTGATGCCCTTTTCGATTAAGAGATGATGTCGGCAGGGCTTTGTAATAGATGCATAGTTTTTAATTAAATTCGAGAGAACATCTGTATGAAAATCTTCGGTACCTACCTCCTACTTCTACATCAGCAGAGGAGCCTTCTCCATGGCATGTCAATATGGCAATTTATTTGACAAGTCTCTTTGACTTTATTAAAGCTGTAAGTACAAATAGTTGTCCATGCTTTTTTTTTTGTGTTACGAGAAGCTTTACTCTTAATAGCGGAATTAACCGGGTAACGCATTTAAGCGGTACGCATTTAAACGAGAAACGTTAGGCACATTTGTTATGGAATCCTTTATTTCCTCAGTTTTCGGCCGAATTAAACGAGGAACGAAATTAAGCGTTCCGGGGATCACTGTACTACCCTTGGAACGCTCTTTAAAAGCTCAGAAATTTAACTACAGTAAAACTGTCATAGCCAGTCATGATGTCAGTCATGGTGTACTACATGTCTGAATTGGCATATTATACACTCTTGTTTGACAATTATGATTTTCGCGAGTCCAAAATGTGCTCTCAATCACAGATTCCACTTAAGCAATAAAATCGCCCTTAACTGTCACACTTGTAATTCGAGAAGAGCATTCAAATTTATATAAAAAGAAAAACTTCAGTTAATTATCATCAGATATTTATATACCTGGATTGGTCCACATTTTTTCGGAATCTCAATAATTCCAATATCACTCAACCTAGAAAATACTTCAACCCATTCAACTTATACCTAAATAAAATCCCCGCATGTTGAAAATTTTCGATCGTTTCCAAATTTTCATTAGTCAAGCGGTACATGCGTCTATGTGAAGACTAACACAGCTTCAGTGAAACATTTTACTTGCAATTAATGTTCGTAGGCGTGCCGAAACGGCTATCAGCAAAAGCGATTAAAATCCGTTTAATGGTATAAGTTTGGTTACCGTAGATTCGATCAGACTAATTTAATTTCGAATCAAATTACTATCGGATTTATTTGCATTTATTTTTCACACTCCGAGTGGTAATTGATGATGATTACTTGGGAAAACTGGGTAATGCCTTGGGGTATTATGTGGGTACTCTAGTTGTGTGAATAGAGCATAAAATTGACTAATTGGATAATTTGATTGATGTGCTGTCCAGGTGATGATACCTATTGGCAAGTGATATAGGTTAGGTATAGGTAGGCACAATAATTATAAGCCGACAAATATAAACCAGTTGCCATTGAAATCTATAAAGTGTTCTTAGAATGAAAGCACATACAGGGTGCCCCAGTTAAGAAATATAATCCTTTAAGGGAAGATTCCTGAAGTTCTGCCGCACAAAAAATTGTATTTCTCGTTATAGCTTATCAAAGTAGGTGACCTCTAATTTGGAGGTGTTAAACACTTAAAACGCTATAACTTCTAAACTATTAAAGCTACAAAAATAGTTTTGAACATGTTGAAAAGACAATTTAATAGCGTATACAAGTCTTAAGCACTTCGGCTACATCTGGGTAGCTACGAAAGAGTTATGGCTCCTTACACTCAAAATTTTGAAAATTTGTTGTTACAATTTTTTACTTAAAATGCCTTTTTCTCAAAATTTTTACTTCATACCTACATTTTTATTTTTTTTATGAAATTTGTATCCTTGAGAAATTTCCTAAAATTAAGCAACTTTTTTACGTACGATCACCAGAAGTTGTAGTAAAAGCCGATTTTTGTCAGACAAAAATGGTCAAAAAAGACTCGATATTTTTCAAAAATATGGTTTTTCTTTCATAGCAGCCCAGAAGAAAGAAATACATGGGTAATAGGTAAGGAGATCTGGGGTGGACAAGGGTTGGGGCCAAATTGACTAATCCACCGGTCGATAAAAATATGGTTCAGGTATTGAGATACCCCGCTGGTACTGTGACAAAGTGTCCCATCTTGTTGAAAGAACATCGCCCTCCTCTGAACAAGAAGAACATCTTCAAGGAGCTCCGGCAATCGTTCTCTAAGAAATTCCAGGTAGTAATGGGAATTTACTGTTTGTGGAAGAACGTGCGGGTCTACTAAAGTGTTTTCAAACATTTACGGTAACCCTCCTTTGAAATAAGCAAACATTTTGAAGAAGTTGTTCTCAATACTTAAATTTTTGCCTTTGAAAGGATGTTGTGCGTATTAAATGGGGATTGGGGTCTGACAAATAATGGTGCAAATTTTGGGGATTTGTAACTTTGTTTGTGAATTGCGCTTCGTCAGTCAACAGAATGTTCTTGAGGAAGTGCCCGTCTTCTTCATGTTTGCGCAATAGCCACTGGAAAAATTCCACCCATTCCACAGACATTTTATGCCATATGGCAACGCCCCCAAAAACCACTTTAGAACACAATATTTACCAGAAATAATGTTACAATTTTTTTAATAGGAGTCTCCGTACCAACAAAAAGAAAACAAATATTTTTTTAACCTTAGAACAAAAAAGATATACCGAAAGGGTTTTAAGTACCGGATTAAGAAATCACGGGGTCGTAGCAAATTTAATCAAGAGGCCCTTGATTAGTTTTAGGCTCTTTAGCGTTAGATGTTAAATAAAACAGAATTATTTCTGGAATTAATGTTCGTAAGTTTAGAGATAACACAATTCATATTGATTTCATTCATCATTGTAGTTGCTAATAATAAAATGCAAATAAATATGGGTAAACTAATTTCTATGTTTGGAAAGCAAGATTTTAATAAATTATATTCAGTTCATAAAATTGCTGTTCCAGAGCCTCTTGCTTCTTGCTGTCAATATCAGTAGCCACGTAATTTCTGAGCATCCCAGCGGACTGCACTAATTCGTCGCCTAAGGCTGTATTCCAAATCTACTGCGTAAGCACTGTTGATAAATTAGATTTTTTTTCAGAATCTATTCTTTCGTAAGAGATTTCATTTTAACGGTTGCAGTACCCCAAAAACAATACATAGTTACTTTTTGGAATGTTTTAAAACGTTTAACCAAAGCAGACAACAAGTTATCAATAATGACATAGAACAGCAGAATCCTTAAACGTTGTCCAGTTCTTTGATTTTCAAATTGATTTGTATTTCCCTTGACATGTCTTGAAATCTTTTGGTGATATTCTTCAGAGTCGATCAGGAGCCGAATCGTTTCTTTCGTGAACGAGCTATACGTACACGGAATCAATCGATTTTACACGCAAAGCAAAAACAAATTCCGTCACGTATTGCTCGTTTACGGAAGAAACGATGCGGCCCCTCAGGTCTTTGATGAATTTGCCACAATATCTGATAATATGGACGCCTTGTCTGGGACGTACCATTGTAACGATTCGTAAAGGACGTATCCCATGTTAAAGTCTTAATCAGACGATTACAGTGAAGCACTATAGTCGCATGCGTTCTAGGATTACGTTCCACGTATAATTGTCATTATTCTCGTTTCCAACTTATTGATCTTTGAAACGTCCGTAAGCTTAATTATGGCAATCTGTCGAAAATCGGTTATAACAATAACTGATATAGCGATGAACCGGATATAATGATATATTTTCAAAGTCCCGGCAAAACTCCGTTTAATTCAAAGTAATTTGCAATCGGTTACAACGATGCCGGATATAACGATGAAATTGGTTATAGCAATGAAAATGTAAATGTAGATTTAAGTCTAAAAACTGTTTATAACGATAGTAAAAACTGTTTTTAACGTCTACGGATTGTTATTTTCATCCTTTTTCTAAAGCCGTGTATCAATTGCGCTAAATAATTATCCTCGGATAATTTTCTGACACTATCGTGGTGAAAAACTAATTTTCAGATGTCAAAAAATGATCCTGCTCGGGGAGCAAGATAATAAATTATCTTATAGGCTAATTTTTTAAAGTTTACTTGAGTTTTGCTAGAACGTTGAAGAGAAAATAAAATGCCGAGGATAAATTTAGTGCAATTGATGGTATATGAATTTCCCGAGATCGCATCAGTCACCGGTCCTAGGATGTTTTCACAGGTCTACAGCGTTAAAGTTAATTGAATTTTCGATTTCCATATTTATGGTAACTAAAAAGTTTGGTAAATGTTGTTTTCTGCTTGCAACAAGTATATAGTGCATGGAGGGGAGGTCGTTCTCAAGATGGCATATGGCCGCTTCAAATTAAAATCCAAATATTGGACAACTCTCTTAGAAGAATATTTTACACAACCAAATGTCCAAAAGATTAAAAAATTTGTGATTTTGTACCCCGACACTTTTCTTAAACTTAGAGCACTTTTTTTCAATAAAGTACATAATTTTGTTTGTATTTTTTTATTGTACCGGATATAACGATGAACCGGATATAACGATGAAATTCTAAGGTCCCTTCGACATCGTTATAAACGATTTGATAGATAGATAGATAGATATTTATTTCTTATAATTATAAAATACAAAGGCTTTCTTTTCTTAATTTATACAAGTATGTACTTAGAAAAAACTATAAGAAAAATTATTTTTAATTTATTAAAAAAATAAAATAAAAATTTATTTTTATTTTTATATACAGGTGTAATAAAAATAGAGTTAAATGCCACTTCGATTGGCGTATACAATACAAATTAAATTTATTTGGGTGGGGTTACCCATTAAGAAAAACTTTCGTAAAAAACTTAAATGGATTAAGAGCTAAAAAATAAATAAATAATTATAAACCAAAGATACTGAAACAAAAAGCAATATACACAAATATAAGAAGCAAATAAAAATTAAATTCAACTAAGGTTAAACCAGAATATCGGAAATGATAGATTCTAAACCGGTATAGTCAAATCGGGAGAGCCAAATTTTAACTTCCTTTATAAATGTTCCAGGCGTTGATAATGCCCTGATGGATTGCGGGAGTTTATTAAACAATCGATAAGACAAAATAGAAAAAAAATTACGATATGCAGTGGTGCGGAAATAGGGAACAGATAACACATTTGAGAAGTTTACACGTAAATCATAATTAGAGATTAAACGAAAATTACGATGACGAATTATGATTTCTACTGTATATGGAAGCGTCTAATTTTAAACATTTTATTCCCTTTTTAAAAACGTATAAATATTAATTATATTCAATAGAAAATAATGCACTTCATGCACAGATATTTAAAAACAATTGTTGTCGGTTGCTCTATGTCGTTAACTCATTTTGATGAAAATGATGCGATATCGAAGTCGCTCTTCGGATCATGGTCACCATCAAATTAATTAATTTATGATGTGCCATACCCGTGCAATCTGTACTACTTCATAAAACCTCGCACAGATCCAAGTGCAGAAAACTAATCATCAATGCGTGGCTTATTATACCGCCTCATGGTTTAATTGAAATTTTCACTTTTCTCTCATTTAGTTCAGTGGAAATAGGGGAAACTCCGCCCTCTAAAACAACTAAATAAATTTACAACAAAAACATGTCTACCTCGTGTATACTTCCAATAAACGTCTTCATCAATGACGGTATGCGGCGCTGACAGCGAAATTAGTTCGAGCCAACAGTCTCGAATTGGACTACCAACATATTTGTTCCCCCCATTTGTCATGGATGACATGAAGAGTAGTGTTTCCGCCATTCGACAAAAAGTAATGATTGTTAGTAGATACTTTTACTTTTTGTTTATATAGCAACATTATGTGTATATTGTTTTCATCGCACGAAGAAAGTGTTGCAAAGTTTATTTCGTTTCTTTTGTGCCAACAACTTTTGTTTATGGGCCTTACGACTTCTGGTACTAATAATTGTGAATTATCAAGAAAATAAATAAATTTTCTTAATTATAATCAAGACTGTTCCGATCCCCCAAAGCAATTAACTTATACGTCGTGATCACAATGATCAGTAATGCGAACGAAATTGTGATATCAAAGGTGCGATCTGTCTTGAAACCGTAAAACCCCTTCACTGGGCATCGATGACGAGCTTATTTTTTATTTTATAAATTAATGAGATTTTAAAAACTTAGTTGGACCGGTTGGTGTGATGTAAGATACTCTTTGTGCAGATTTTATGTTGATGGAAGTGAGTCTAGGGTCACTAGACCGCCAATTGTTGTCAACGCAGTATAATCGTGTTACGCAATGTGAGATAAAGTGAAATTGCATTAGTTATGCAAATTTGTAAAGATTGTCTGTCATAAATTGCAAAATTCTTTATTGAAAGGATGACCAGACTGTGAATGGAGTTGTAAATTATTCAGTGCTAATTTTTTGTTGGCGCTAGATTGAGTTTTTTGAATGGAAATGGAGACAACCTTTACGTTGGAATGAAATATGTGTTTCACTGTCACTGAATTATGTCAATTTTATATGCAAAACAAAAACAAATTTAGTCGCATAGTATGTATAGGTACTCGTTCAGCGATGAGATAATTCGGTACCAGCTTTGTCGTGGTGTCATCACCAAAGTTCCGCCAACTGGAAATACGGAAGCATGTCAATAACAGAGGAAATGTTCCGCTAAATCGTCGCTTTCGTCTCAGAATTTGCAGATTTCTATTTAACATCTATGATCCGGGCATAATTATTTGGTGGTGTGTTGCAGGTAGAGTTGTACCATGGTCAGTTATGCTCATCAGAAACCCACTTCATCTTGCGAGTTAATTGGCGACTTCTTTCCATTATGGATGCCAGTGAGATTTACCCATTAGTCTCTCGTCATTTCTCCTCAAGATATTTGGAAAGCTTCTCAACATGTAAGAAGCAAGTTTTCCAACGGAAATTTAGGCAAAGTTCAGCACGCATATTTCAAGGTAAAATCGGTGAAAATGGTTCCAAATAGACAAAATACGTCTGCACTAAAGGCAGATGTATATTTTCATGTATCTATTCTATTAAGGACCAACATTCCTGATAAAGCGTATGAAGGTCTTGGTAGACTTTGACAAACCATACGAAGTTATGCATAGGAAGGACTGCACTGGTTTCAAAACTAGTGATGGTATATCAACATATATTCGAGAGATGTAGACCTACACAGTACACAGTTCCAGGCAGAGGTTTTGCCGCACTCAAAGATGCAGAACTATACTTAAGATGGGATCCATATCCAACAAGAATATCGCTGTCTACATTTATAGTCAGGCTGGGTTGCTGACTATATCGTGACGAAAGTGCCGATACGTACCACTAGCTAAAAACAAGGAACAGAACTGCCAGTAAATGAGACAATAAATAAGACCACCACTGGCCTTGGCTAAGAGAAGTATTCTCAATTAAACACCTATATGTGGTCGACCTATGGTCAGACTTTTGTGGCCTGATTTAGGTCGCATCTGAAGAACTATTGCAACTCAGGAGATCTAAATTAAGAATAAGAATGCTATCTGGTCACTGCTTTCTAAGGAAATATGCCATGAGATTATAGGTTTACGGATCTGGTCTGTATACATGCAGATGAAGGTATTACCTACGATGACCCACATTTCGCAGAGGATATTCCTCGGAGCAGAATAATGTACCCGATACTTCTGCAGCAATTAAGAAGAAGTTATTTTTCTGAACAAAATTGAGGCTATAAATATCTTCATCTTCTGTATAAATAACTATCTTCTGTATATGTATATAATCGGTTTATGACATTGGCAAACAAGAAATTGGATAAAGGGGAATGGCACCTTCGTGGTTTTCGTGTATCTCGAAAACCACGCAACCGATTGAGCTCAAATTTTAAGAAAATCTTTGCTATTGACACAAAGGCTTTTCTGTGAAGTGTGGTCAAAATTAGGCAAAGGGGCGTGGCACTTTCCATTAAAAAAAAAAAACATTTTATATCGGGGTAAAACTCGATGACGTTATAACTCGATAACCGCTAGACCGATTTTCGTGATTCTTTTGTTTTTTTTTTGTATTGCTGTATTTCAGGTTCAGGCAAAAAGAAAATTACGGAAAATCGATGTATGTATTCGCATTTATTCGCACGTTTTGCATTTGTCACATTTTACGAAGAAAGAGAACTCCTGAAATTCGATTTATTCGCATTTAGAAAGAAAATTCCGGAAAATCGATTTATTCGCAAATTTTGTATTTGGAATTTTTTTTGCATTTATTCGCATTTTACGATATTTGGAGTTGGGGTGTCAGTTGATTTGTATGCGCAGTATCTTGTCGACAAACCGTCTAGCTACTGTATTTGTGGGTGCAGGGAAATAAGTCCCCGGGAACTAAGTCCACTGAGGGATCTAGTTCCCACCTCGTGGGAAATAAAACCACTTTCGTGAAGTGGACTTACTTCCCATGTAAGGTGGGAAATAAATTCCGAAAACTCTGAGTGGTTTTAATTCCCTTTCAATATACCCAATTTCGCACATATACTGCAAGTCTGACAGTAAACCCAAGCAGGGGGGTTGCAGGGGGGCAGCATGCCCCCCCCATACGTATTTAACTGTTGAATGTGTACTAAGTTCCCATAAGAAAGTGTGCTTAGTTCCCACCTCACATGGGTACTAAGTCCACTTTATGAAAGTGGTTTTATTTCCCACTAGGTGGGAACTAGGTCCCTCAGTGGACTTAGTTCCCGGGGACTTATTTCCCTGCACCGTATTTGTGTGCTCCAGACTAAAAAACCAAAAATGTCGTGTCTCATAAAAGGTCTATTCGCGTACTTTTCCAAGCAAGGCAGTACAAATCTGTCAATTTCGAAAATTTGAGCGCAATTCTCTCAGAGAAAATGTACCGAAAAGTACGTGTATACACTTCGAGCTACTTCGAGCCATTTCGAGCTAATCACCAATTTGAACAAAACAAAACTATTTCAAACTGCAGCGAAAATTCACAATTTTAATTAAATTGATATAATTTTGTATTCTATCAATATCTGTATAACTCATAACCGAGCAATCGTTGGAAAATATATTTTGTTTATTTCGTCTATCTGTCAACTTTTTGCTTTTGACAATTTTATCAGTACATGCCGGTAGAAATTTCCTGAGCTGTTTCGAGCCAGGAGGGGAAATGTTGGTTACTCATTTATTTTGCTAATTTTCTCTTTACCTGACATTTTTGATGAGAACGTGTATAGACTTTGTGCGGTTGCGATCGATTGGTATCTATTGCGTTCGGTTTAAATCGCGTACGCGAACGAACCTAAAGCCGACACGTGAAGCTCTACAATTACGATTTGAATGAAACACAAAGAATGTTTATTAAATTTCAAAATTTAAATGTTCAGTCAAGCTTAAATTACATTAAATTCAACTACATTTGCAAACGAAATAAAACATAATGAATCCGTTGAATAACATTTGAATTTATTGAATTTATTTTCAAACCAAACAAAATTTGACCATAGATCGTGTGAAATGTCACATAAATTGCAAACAACTAAACGTCATCGCGCAGGACCTAATTATTGCCGTTTGGTGGCCAACTGTTGTGGGCAAAACGGAGTTATTCCGGGTTCAGCTATAGTAATTAAAAATATAAATAGGGTCTGGGGGAAAGTTCGTTTAGGTTTCTGACTGTGCATTTTCCCTAGGGGTCGCTGATGGTACCTATAATAAACTAATACCTCTGATGGTATAACATTATATATCTTAATCGGGGTTCGTAATAAACGATGATGTATAAGATACATGTCTATGACTAAAAGATGCATAGTATATTGAGTCTGATCCAAGCCGCGAAATCTTCCCCTCTTCTCAATTGAATAATTGCATAACTAATAGTCCATTATAGTATTTGGTAAAATGTGAATCGCCATAAATTCTACAGCTGATCTTTCTTAAATGGCGATAATGTTGGCAAACCACAGAGTTTCCATCAACAGTTCATTAATTTATCAGTTTATCACGGTCTTAGGTTTTTCCACTACTCGTCTCACGTCCAAAAGGAGATTCGATTTTTTTACTATATATACCAGGGTTTGTTGCTCTTCTATTTTATTGTTAATTTTATTGGAAATGTATTTAAGCCGCATTGGTATTTCTAATCAAATCAACAACAACGGCATTAAATAAACCAAGCCTATGGAAATTCAACAAACTAAAATGACATTTATCCGAAATGACTATGAAATCATAATGTATGTCGTACCAAAAGAGTGTACTTTCTGTATATCTTTAACTAAGAAAAATTCATTTAACTTTTTATCACTTAGCCACTCCCAGAAAAAACATTAAAATTCAATCATTTCGGTCGCATTAATCTCGAAGCAAAATTGACAACATTTTCCGAAAATGATTGTCCAATTTTCAGCAATAAAAAAAATCTATTACCTACCCAATTTTACCTTGATTTGGTTATCTTCTTCTTTTGTATTTAGTACATCTAAAGTAGGTACTCGTACATTTGGTCATTTCCTTTTCGAAAGCTCACGAGCGGAAACTATTTTCTGCAAACCTCATATCTACATTACCCCAGCTCATTCGAGCGAAAAATTATGTTTCTATTTATGTGTTTATTTTTTTTTTTTCTGTAATGAAGCCTATACCTTGAATAAAAAAGTTCATTATTTTACTTATATGAAAAAAAAAAAATGGAATTACAAAAAAGTCTCCCAGAGAAAACGTAAATATTTACCACCTACCTACTCATTTCAGCGTTGAATTTATTTCTACCTTATGTGGTCATTTTTACAATGCAAACAGTTGAAGTTGAAACTATGACGTAGACTAAATTGTAAATGCAAATAATAATGGATAACCATATTTTATTCATAAATATTTATAATTGACTTGATTAATTTCGTTTGCAATGATTTACGCATGGTAATCGTATATGCAGTGGTATAATATTGATGAGCGACCTTACCGCTTTGGTTAATGGATTTAATAGTTTGCAAATTTCTCTTCACTTGAGGTAAGGTTTTGTGAAATCGCATCCGTCTTTTTGGCAGACCTATTATGATCGAAGATGTAAAAGTCAAAAAATTCACTAGTGAAAATTATTTTAAGTAGGGTAATGGAATTGCAAACAACAGAGGCAAGAAATTTGAGAAATTGGTTGTTATAAAAGTACCACTCAAAGTACCACAAATAAAACAAAGAGCTATACTCTTTATTTTTTATTTATTTGAAATATTCACAATTTTTACAAAATCATTGCGTTTGATTTACATGTAGTTTTTATGCATATCCTGCAAGAATGTCGAAAACAGCTGAATGATTTTCCCAAATTATTGTTGTCGACATAATCTGCTAGGTTCCACATTTCACTTTCACTCGAAATGAAATCGGAAATGAATTTTTGTCTTCTACATTTCACTGTATTCGATTTCGATTTCAAATTTTCTGAATAGAGACAAAGTGAAATTGTGATTTCGAAAAAATTTCGGAGTTTCCGAATCGCTCGAAATGTAGAACACTGAAAACGAATTCACTCGATTTGCAATTTCGATTTCACTCGATTTCTGGAACCTAGTAGAATGAATCGAATAAGATGTGGGAACTTTTGAGATAATTGTTAAAAATATGACGTTGATCATTTGCAAAAATCAGTGCCGATATGTCTGAAAATTAAAAGCTTATTTTTCTGATGCAATTAAAATGTAAATCGCACTGTGGTGCTTTAGCTAGCTATAATTCAGACTGAAGTCGAACAAAATCTAAAAAAAAAACAAGTAAAAGTGTTATTTGATACCCTCCGCTACATAAAAGTCATGCCAAAATGTTTGCCATGCGAGTTAGTATCGACGTACTCTACAGGTACACGCATGTGTCCAATATTGGTTTTGTATGGGAGCACTACGTTTACCAACATAACCCATTTTCAATACCAACCTAACGACATTGAAAAGAAGTCCTCTCACCAAATTTCATTCGCCTAGGTCCATTCGTTTGGACTCTATCGTGTTTTCAACAGACAGACAGACAGACGGACAGACGGACAGATAGACAGTCGGGCATGGCTAAATTGATTCAGAATGTGATCCTGATTCAGAATATATATACTTTATAGGGTCCTCGGTGAATCCTTCTTCTCGTTACAAATGTAATGAGGACAAAGTGAATATACCTTCCTGTGGAGGGTATAAAAATTAAAAGCATACTACGTAGCTAGTTATTAAAGAAAACTTTTCAGAAGTATTGCACATGCTCCTTATCCTAGCGCAACAAACTTTTCGTGTATTTCTGCATTTCATAAATACATAGATACAAGTACTATAAACTGTTTTGGATAGACCTTTTGTTAATATTTAGACGATGAAGCAGAACAGTTATTAAATGCCAAAGAGTATGCCCTTGGGCTACTACTTCTTGTATCTATTATACATCGTGGTTAATTGGACTGCGTCTTTTTAGAAAGCCATAATCAGCATTTAGCTTGTTTTTGTATGACTTTTTCATCATAATTGAAATCCTATCTGACACTCACTAGTCGAAAACATTTTTTAAATGACTGTATATGTGAAAATGTGTGAACAAAAAATTGTATATGGTCTAATGACGAGTCTAATGAGTAATGACCATGGTATTGTATTAGTTACATACTTAGTGCTGGGCCATACATGTCTTCCCATAAAAGTCATGTCGGGCGAAACATTTAGACTTTTAGGTTAGTTGAGAAAAGAAGGGTAGATTGCACCGAAAATCCCTTCTCTTTTCTACTCACTTAAAATCGACCTCCTTTGCCTGACACGACTGTCATAGGAAGGCATGTGTGGCCCAGGTCTTAGTTATTATGATTGAAGGTAAATTAGTTAACTTGCTTGGCATTGCAGTTTGTCATGTCAATCGAATCAATATTCTAATCCATTTGAAGTGAACTATACATCAATTTCATCTATATTATACAACAATGTGTATCAAAAGAGTCAGTCTTCAGACAGAATTATTTGTCTACGGTGGCGGTTTTGGGTACGATAAGTGCACTGGAGTTACGATACTATTTAAACTATTTTGTTAGGTAGTTAAAACGACTATTATTTTATTTCAAAAAAAGTTTACAATATTTAATTTTTTTTTCTCTTAGACAAAGATTGACATTAAAAAGAACAAAAATAATTTGGTTCTAACTATGTTTGATACATACGTACACGTACATATACATTTATACATACATTGAAAAAAAGATAGCGTTTGGAATTGGAATATAGGGTACTAAATACTTAAAAATTTCCTTCCATTATGCAATTCCTGTAGCGCAATGCGTTAACTGCATATTTGTAGAGTAGGTCCAACCCTCTGCCACCATTCAAGATATGGATTGCTTCCTCTATCCCAAGTGTTTACTGCGGAGTTACTGCGGAATTCCTTAAGTGTGGGACATTTTGCAATGAAGTGCAACACATCCTCTCGTTTCCTGAGATTGCACAGGTCGCATAAAAGTGGAAGCTTAGGGCGGTGCGGTATAAAATTAAGTTTTAAAAGTTCGCCTCTTATTTTGAAGATGGTACTTATTTTTCCACCGGGTAGTTATTCAATAAATACGTCCTTTCATCTTAGTAAGCTCTGTATTGAGATAATTGCGCTTCATTTACCAATTTGTCATAAATTCTGTGACTAGTTTTTTGAAATATCATGTCTACATTTTGTTTTAGTGATTCCTGTTGCTCTCTTGGAGTCAAACCAAAGTTATAACCACATTCGGCTCCTAGTATTTCCCACTCTTGAAAACACATTTCAACTTATATATGACATCATCGTATTAACTTTAAGAACATAATTCAAGTGCATTTTAAGAGTATTCAGGTACAGAGGCGCCACTCCAGTCTCCAAGTGCAGCATATAATTGGGAGAACAACTCGGGTGTTTAAAAATTCGCCTGAGAAAATAGCGGAGAAACTTTTCCACAGGAAAAGGCAGGATTCTCGATAATTATCCTTCCTGTCAACTTATAAGAAGTCACAGATAAGAATTCTTATCTGTGTTATATTTTCAACGGTTTGGGCACCGAAAACATTAAATGTAACTTCTAAAGGCATAGGGTCGGAGTAGGTTTCCATTGCAACTCGAAATTTTTAAGATGTGATATTATGCAGTTTCCTGATAAAAAGCAGTAATCGATTACTGAATTAGCTATTCTTATAAAAGTGTATTCCCCTTGTACATCTTCGTCACAATAACCATTTTAAACTTTGCAGTCCCAATCGTCTGCTAATTCAAGAATTTTGTCTCCTTTTGAGTCATTGAATTCGTCCTGGGGGTTCAGCCTAGTTCGCCTCTGACAGTAGTGTAATTAAAAGGAAAGACTGAATCACAACTTTCATATTTACTGTAAGTTCATCTAAATGTTTCATTTGAAGCATCGAACAATTGACTATTCCCAAATTTTATTTAAATTCACATATTCTATGAAACGCCATCAAAACCCATGCAACTCATATTAATGTAAATATCATCTAACAAAAATAATAAATAAATAGATGGCTCAAACAGGTCCGTATAGGCACCTAGCTTATTACAACCATTCGTTTCTGTGTCTTAATTTTTTATATAAAATATCATCTAGTCCTCCGATAAAGTAAATTATCTATAAAACCATCATCCACTCACTCTACGCTCAATTTCTATCCTTACATCTTCGAAATGATCACCCACCCACCCCTCCACTGAAACTCGCTCTACTCCTGTTTGGTACTATGTAGAAACCGGCTATATGTATCTTACCATATCTCCTGCAAATTCCAACACTCATTCCAATTTCACTTCACTTGGAATGAAGTTTTCGTGGTCCAAGATGAAATAATTAGACCCTCACCCTTTTCCATCAGATTTCTAATAAGAATAAGAATATGAGCAGCTCAATGTAGATTGCAGTTTGCAGATTTCATATACCTACTGCAAAATTGTTGAATTTTTTTATATGGGAAATGATTGCCACCTAATGGGAATGACAGTATGGAAGTAAGATGACAGAACTTACTAAGGTAAGACATGTTTTTCTATACCGACTATGGCAACAAAGTGAAATTTAGAACAGGAATCTTACTACATCTAGAATTTCCAATCCAATCCACTTGGACTTACAATTGGTTTGTTTTCATATAATCATCAATATCATATTTCTCCTGCTCTTGTTCTTCTCCCATTATCATCCACTATAGATACCTACATCGCACAAAATACTTAAGGCTCCACCACTTATGCCAATTCCAAATACCTATTGACTCTTTGACATGTTGCGTCTTGGAGCGTTTTAAACTTTTACTTCAACCGAAGCCCTTTACCACGCACTGACAACCTACCTACTCTGCCATCCATAAGTACCCAAAGGTGAAGAACCTAAATGTCCATAGTGTATCTTCACTGTCTTATACAGGCATCTACTACAACATATCGCTACGCAACATATGGCTAACAGCTTTTTTTACTCTACCGTCCATATTTTTCAAGAAAATAGAAAAACAGTAGAAATCTAAAAAAAAAAAAAAAAAAAACGACCACACTTAACAGCACACACACAAACAAATTCACCTGTAAAAGTATCTTAGATGGCATTGCTGCCACTACCTGTCTGTCTGTCGGTACAATACACCGCTGGCTGGCATAACGGGGGGAAAAACTATCCAACACTCCAAACACCACACAGCGCAACATAATCCCAACAACGTTGACTTCATCGATTCAGTCTGTCGGCGGCGGTTACACTTTACGTCGGCTAACACACTCTTCGGTCGGATTTCGTCCCGTATCTTTTATCAATGACTTTTCTCATCTGTGTATTCTCTGTATAACAGTTTCGAACTTGAACATTTGGAAAGCTCTGTGTGCGATATGCGCGAGTAACAAATTCCACAAGGATACCCCGAGTGTAGATACTTCAAAAACGACCGCGTGTATGTGTGGGAGGAAAAAAAAACAAGTGCGAATGCGTTGTACAACAGATTCTATTAATAGATCCGAAAACATGGGACTAAACGACTTCGTAGCGTTGTTCTACAGTAATCAACATCAACAGCATCAGCAAAACAAAAAATCGTCCTTCCAGCCGGTCAGTGGTGGTGGTAATTCTTTAATTATATCAAACGCTGCACCACAAATGAATAACTCAAGTGAAAAATTCAAAACAACTCGCAAAATCAATTACAATCTACGGGATGTGAATCTAAAAAATGCAAGTAGTGGGAGTAGCAACAATATTTTGGCCTACAGCACCGCTCCGACTTGTTACAGCGAATTGGATCTGTATAGGGCTCCAGCGTTGAGAGGTAAAAAGTCCTTCCTATGGAACTCCTTTCGTATGCCAAAAAAATCCAAAGGTAAGTCCCGTGTATCCCCGCTGCAGTGATTGTTTGTGAAAAATCGAAGATTATCCTACTCGCTGGTGTATATAGATTGCGTCCTTGAGACATTTCTGTGTTGGTGTGTCGCACATGTGGTTCCCCGGGACGAAGGGTGTGGGTGAACGTGGAACGATTTTTAGAATTTTTCTTGGTCTAATTTTTCTGTTACGTTCTTCGATTAATCATCCTCCTCGTATCTCAACTTTCCTGTCATCAAAGATTAATGGCGGTCTTGTGTGATTCTGCAAGAAAAGATGTCACCAAGTTGCCGCAGATGTTGGCATTTTTTGACATTTTTTTTTGCTCGTAAAAGTGCGGAGCTTTTTTTTCGTCGGTTGTGATGCTGTGACCTATATAGGGAGCGACTATGATTATTTGTGTAATTTTAGCTAAGAGAAGGGAACAATAAAAGCTGCGACAACTACAGTAATTTCAGAATCATAGTCTTGGCCTCATTATGTGAATTGTTTTGCCTGTGCGATTATACGCCGTGAGCTACGGTTTATTAGGCACTCTTGTTTCTTCTGCGAAACGCAAAATGTAGCTACATATAAATAAAGTTTATGCTATTCAGTGCGCGAAAGTCGCTCACAACTTCTTCTTCAAGAAGTCTTACAAATGTTCATTGTATTGAGTTCTATAGCTAATAAACGTTTTGTTGTAGCTAACAAATAGTTTTGTGAGGTAAAGTTGTTGCGAAGCCCTACGGTGTATTATTACTTTAATCTTGAGAAGGGAATTAGATTCCCATTGCAGTTAAGTAGGTACCTTGGAGGCGGTTATTCTGAGAACAATTTGTGCTTATTTTTGAGTTTGTGGGGTACTACCTATTAGCTATTCATATCCGCATGGGACTACCCCGAATATTAAAATGAGATAACTCAGAACTGATACTTGTGGTATCGAGTGTTGCCAATTCTTAGCGATTTCAAATTTTTGTGATTTAAGGCCGCGGATAAAAGTTGTTCCTTACAAGATGTCCCTAATGTTTGTACATTGTAGCTATAAATTCTCATTCTAGTATTTTTCTCTGACGTATTACAATATCTACGAATTGCGTTTTTGAATTCGGGCTGAAACGATTGGAGTCGCTAATTTTGAAAACTATTTATGGTTGTCTCCGATTTTGCGAGATATTAGAGCCATTATATCTGTATTACTGATTATCCGAGATGTTGGCAACACAAAGTATTTTTTTCCAGCCGGATTTTCACGACTTGTCTACTTACTTAGGCGGCTCTACAGTTCGGGGTGAACGGAGGCCTGAGGTAAAAAGCCTCTCCTGTTAGCCCGGTACTTAGCTAACTGCCTCCAGTTGCGCACTTCTAGTCGGTTGAGGCCGCCTTCGACTTGCGCGCGCCACTTAAGGCGAGGTCTTCCTCTACTGCGTTGTCCATCCGGGTTAGACTCGAAGACTCTACGGGCCGGAGCATTTGTTTCCATCCACTCTACATGTCGTCGCCATCTGAAACGATTTACTCGCAGTTTTTTGACCAGGTCGATGTCGCTGTACAGCTCGTCTAGTTCGTCGTTAAAACTCCTTGTCCAAAGGCCGAACATTTTACGAAGAATCTTTCTCTTGAAGTGGCCGAGGGTATCTTCATACTCTTTAGATATAGTCCAAGCTTCAGCGCCAAAAAGCAGGTGTCGAATGATCAAGGTCAAGTTGTTCGGGATAGGGCTCTACTACTCAATTGCCTTCTTAGCCCAAAAAAACAGCGGTTGCCAAGAGTTATTTTTCGTTTAATTTCTTCTGAGATGTTGTTGTCAGAATTTATAGCAGAGCAGAGGTATACAAAGTCCCTCACTACCTCAAAGTTATAGCTGTCGATTGTGACATTTTGTCCGATTCTACGATGTTGGCTGTCCCTTCTTGTTGAAGGCATATACATGGTTTTGCCCTCGTTGACCGCTAGACCCATTTTAGCCACTTCTATTTTTATACTAACAAACGTAATATCGATATCATTGGCGTATGCAAGTAATTGGACGGACTTTTGAAAGAACGTGCCTTGTGTGTTGGCCTGTGAGTTTCGGACAATTCTTTCAAGTATGATATTAAAAAAGTCGCACGACAGGGCGTCACGCCGTCACCTTGTCTAAATTCTCTTAGACAGCGAGTTTTCTCCATCGTCATCCTACACAATCGAACGAGTTTTGCAGGGATCCCAAAGATAGACATGGCTCTTTATAGCTCGTCTCTATAGATGATGTCGTACGCGGCTTTGAAATCGATGAAAAAAAGGTGGGTATCGATTTGGACTTCTTGGGCTTTCCCAGGATCTGCCTAAGTGTGAAAATTTGATCGACGGTGGTCTTTCCTGGCCTAAAATCGCACTGATAGGGGCCGATCAGGTTATTTACAAAATGGCAGACAAGATATGTGTGCGATGTTAAGGAGACTGATACCTCTGTAGTTGGCGTAGATTCTGAGATGCTGAGATTCCATTCATCAGGCATGCATTCATCTGACCAAATTTTGGAGATCAGTTGGTGCATGCTCTCTACCAGGTCATCTCCAGCTGTTATAAAAAGCTTGGCAGATAGACCATCAGGCCTGTAGCTTTGTTGTTCTTTAGCTTGGATATTGCTACCCGTACTTCGCTTTGGTCAGGTGGGCGGACGTTTTGACTATCATCGTTTATATTGAATGGTACGTTCTGCGGGATTCTGGTCTTCGTCGCCATTATAGAGTCTGCAGAAGTAATTTTTTTATATATGGAAGCATATAAGCTTTGAAATGTGGTAAATGGACGTACTAAGTTGACTGTTGGGAGCACTTTAACGAGTGTGGATATGGGTAGGGTTGGACAAATGAGTGTGGCCTCCCAAAAAGAACTCCAAACTTTACTTTACCTCATTCATGGGAGCTAAAGTTGTAAACTTTGGAACATTGATGGGCACGGAAAAAACTGGGAGAGTACAATAGTTGCCACAAGTTGGTCCATGTAATACCCTAGAATTTTTACTTAAAGGTGTTGAAATTTTAGTTTGTACATTTACACTGGTGTTACAATGGATATTATGTACTTGAACTGCATAAGTCCTTATATTTCTTTCCTTCCAAAACGCTCCTTCCTCTAAACTTAATTGTTCAAATTGTACTGATACATTTTGAGCCTGGTTTTTAGCAGCAACAACACTGAGATCTACCAGTTTGGTTTTATGGTTTAACTTTTGTTCAAGTGACTAATATTGAAAGTGCAAACAATGTGATGAAAATCGTGTCATATTTCAATGGTATTACTATATACAATATACATTATGAGCCCGTACCTACTTTTGCTCAATACCCTGCTTAAACAAAGTAAAACACCCTTATGTATAGTCTGACATCATACAGCGCTATGTGCGGTCAAGTTGCACGTGACAGTTCATACCTACCTGGTAATGACAACAAAATAACCACCTATCTATCTACTGACCAGTGGTTAACAACCATCATGATGTAGATATGCATTGCGTGTTCGCGTGAATGTACGTACTTATCAAATTCGCATGAAATTTACATATTCGCAAGGTTTTGAAGGCTGAGTCGACCACATGCTTTCTAATCTATGGGATTTTGGAAATGACGTTTCATAATTGTAGTCTGTTCTGTAGAGGTTCTATTTTTCCTATAGGCATTATGGTCTAACATTATGAAATTACATTTATTTACATATTTACATGTTCAAGGGTAATTGAAAAATTCTGTTGTGGAATGTATGTCGTCCTGTATATACTACAGTTGTTATTAGTTTGAGTGAAGGAATTTTGATTGGTGGCCAATTCTCTGGTCCATTTCGTTATAATAAGCTGTCATTAAATGACCTAGGTATACTTGTTTATAACATTTTTCCACTTACGACATGTACGCTTCACCTGAACAAACGAACTACAGGTTATCCTTCTTGAAATGCTACTTAGAGGTAGGTTTATAAAAAACCATTATGGCAATGCTGGATGTGGATGATCTCTGAAATTGGTATACTAAATATTAAAGACTTTGTATAGATGAGATCGCATTAGATAAGATCAGTTACTTCGTAGATGAATTGTATAGGTAGGTATGAGATGGCCCATGAACACTTTCATTACGGTGTCCTGTATTTCCCGGGACAGTCCTGTATTTCAATCGACTGTCTCGATTTTTTTTAAAGTCATACGGGACGTACAAATGTTCCGTATTTAATTTTTAGTCGCGTATTAGTCTCTTATATCTATTATAAACTTTTTAAATAATTATTCAAACATTTTATTAATTCAAAAAACATGCATTTCCATATAACTAATGCCCATCGCTCACTCTCCAACATGAAATGCAGTTTGCACACGACACAATAAACGTATGAATCATGTCTACGACATGTTCACGCAGTTGTCCAAATAACGTTTTCTACGAAAAAAATATTGGAAAAATTTCCCGGATATGTTTTTTTATTTTTGTTCATTTTTATATAAAAACGATCATAAAAAAATTGAAATTTAGACACGGCAACTATCGAGTCAGCTAGTAAACATTAATAATTATGAAGCATGTGATTGTATCCTGTTTTGATTTAAAGCTAATACGGGAATACTGATGCTTTCTAGAGATGTAAAAATTAAGCTAAGGAAAATGAAGGTACATTTGGATGGGGGCTTAATTTTAGTGCGGGCAGAGTACCTACCAGACTTAAAAGAAAATCAATTTTAGGGCCTTATACTGGGGGTTTATTCAAAAATGTGCAGCGGATAAGTATATATTGGGGTCGCGGATCGCATAGTTTCTGTATTCATATTATCTGAAAAGTATAGATACTAAAAGGGTAGTTGGTGTCTTCCTTTTTTTTTTGTACATATTTACAATTTAACATGGAATCATCATAGCAAGATTCAGGAGAAATGCTTTTGAAGGATACGTCTCATTTAAAAATCGAGAAGTTACTGAAAGACAGTTTTCAAGTTGGATTTCAGCGGGTGCGGAGCATTTGTCTTAGACATGTGTACGACAAATGCGTGCAACATGTTTTGTCCCTATTGTGTAGTTTTTACGTGATGACTCATGAAGGAATTAAGTTTGTAGATTATGTCTTCCGTTTAATAAGTAATAATTTATGGGATAATCCAATACAAGAGTTTTGTGTTTTTATACTGTTTGCTGGTATAATTTTCATATTTCTTTTTGCCCCGGGTTTGGTTTCTTAAAATATGGTCACCGTAACTATCATTCTCTATACAAAATAAAAATTTGGCTCGACAAGTTTATATAGGCACCAATGCGTGTGTGTTTTTTCTTGTGGAACGCATTAGTCGAAAAAAAAACTTTTATATGTAATTTGTGTTTTATGAAGGTCGAACCTGAGACCCCTGATTCAATCCAGCATAGAGCATGCATACTACATAAACATTGAACGAAGCAAAATGGTACTGGTACCTATAGCTATTCTGGCACACACGCTTTCTGGGCCAACAGTTTTCTTGAACTTCCCTCTATTTGCAACCGTCTCTGAGTTTATAATACTATTTTTATTTCTAACCCTGTCTTCAGCACTACATTATTCCCCGCTTACGTAGGTATATTTCAAAGACCAACCTTCCTCAGATATCACAGATGGCCATTTATTATTTTCCATAGATTTACCTGTAAAAGATATTAAATAGGTTCCCTTTAACCTCATCACATAGATGATTCATTTGTATATGCTGATCAATTTACCGATGACATATTTGACCCCTTTCCACTTGAAAGTTTACCCGATGACCCATCACGTTCGCATAATCCCTTTCACACAACGAAAGGCCTTTAAAATTCGCAAAATGACCGCAAAAAATCACAAATCTCCCCACAATAGCAATATGATTGATTGCGTCCGCATCATATTCGCAAAGATTAATCTAAGATTTTCTCATGGAATATGCCATTATAGTAAATTAAGTAGCCAAGTGTATGTCGCTTATTCCTCCTCCGCGTCGCCTCTTCATCTACATCTGCGGATGAAGAAAACAAAAATAATCAAAAATCCATGCTATTGTCGAAATCTCACGTTTGAATCTACGAGTATCTTTTATCCAGGCAACGGTAATATAGATTCACCTACCAAAGTGCCTGTGTGACTCAAATGTTTTTTTTTCAGTCAGAAACCTTAGCAAAAATCTCACAGTAATTTATTTCGCGAGATACAATTAGCTTGTGTGGGTTACATCACATTAGCCAGAAAAAAAAACATAATCGCAACGCCATGCAAAAAAAAAAAAAAAACAGTTAACTTTAGGTTGCCTTCACCATTTCCTGGGAAAAATAAAAAAATTATCATGCTACCAAGAAGACGAAGCAACAGTCTCATTTTCGGTTTAGTTATCTAAGCAAAAGTTATCTGTTGGTTTAGTTTCGCTACGAAATTTGTCCAAATTATACATTGTGAAGCATCTTTAAGGAAACTTCAATAATAGCACACATGCGCAGTTTAACACGTTATCGCATTCGGTATTCATATTCAGGACATGTAATGAGGTGGAAATGGGGTTTGAGAAGGGGATGGTTTATCCGTTTTCGCTTTGGGAGATGACTCACTGGGGATGCTGTCACTATGTGGGTTTGTTTTGGATGCTGTTGCTAACGATGACTCATCGTAGCCTGTGTGCATCATCACAAGTGAATCGAGGAGAGTCCAACAAAAACTGTTATACAAGTCCAGTGATTCTTAAACTTTTTATTTTTTGGATATAAAATTACTCAACAGGGTTCATGTTTTATTTAAGAAAATCAAAATAATGCAAAATAAGTGCGAACAATAAATTAGCATTTAATTGTTACGAATTATGCGCATATGCAATTTATATTTCTATTCATGTCGACTTGGGGAAGAGAAAGTCGGTATACGCAATTACGTGGGATTATTATGTTTCCTCTTTTCTTTTGGATGCAAAAAAGCGCTCTAAATATGGCTAATTATACAATTCAGAGGAATTTTCATTTTTGCGATAAATGCAATGCAGGCTTATGTGAGGGCTTATGGCAATTAAATGTGAACGTCGCTTTGGACAATATTACCTTAGCCACTTGGGTTGAAAAGGCAAATCAGCTTGTCTAATGGACTTTGATGACGGAAGTACCTTGGATATTGTATAGTCGACTGAGTAATAGCTTTTTTGGTTTTTTGCGAACTATTGGAGTTAATCCACCAACAATGGGAATCACTTGTCTGTAATATGATCGATTTAGGTCAACTTGCATGTAACTGACAATCCGCTTTAGGGTAATTTATTTTGAGCAATATATAAGCTCATATCCGATGTATTACCTTGCAAGATGTTTATCTTTTGTTGAAAGGAAGATAAGATATGTATTTGTTTATTGTTGTATAATCCTATCGCCCATATCAGGAAGTGAATGAAAAATTAAGGGTCCCTATTCACTTTTCCAAATTGTCAATAAACTGCAAACTGATAAAAAGGATGGATATCACAGGATTCATATAAGATTTTTAAGCTTACTAAAAATCTCAAAAGAAGATTTTCTGGTCTTGTTTTAAGAATGTACGAGCTTAATTTAAGTTGACAATGGTCCGAAACGTAGCCTTTGGATTCTTAAAATAAGAACGAACATTCTTAAAATAATCCCGAAACAGGATTGAAGTAAGACTTGTAAGCTTACTAAACATCGCAAAAGAAGATTTTTTGGTCGTGTGAAAATGGGCTCAAAATACAATTTTTGTACTTGGAATAAGATTTTCCGAGTTTACCATACTTCCGTCAACGAATATGCTTGAAATGACACTGCGACATTCTTGATTTTAGCTCGTTTTTTTCTGAGTGTAGAGGTTTTGTGTTTGGAAATGTGGTTATCTCACATAGGCAAGAACTAGAAAGCCGATATTTTGAAACAAATTTCCTTTTAAGGCCAAAGTGAGCACTTAAAAGCGTTTTGGGAAAATTCGAAATCCAAAGAGGGCCCCCTTTCCCCCTTTTGTAAGGACAAATTCTTATTGTTCATCAGATCGACTTCAAACTTGGTTTGTGTACTCTATATAATAAGTAAAAGAAATCAATTTCTCTGATTTTGTAAATTTTGCTTGGTTCCCAAGTTATTAGCTGCGGGAAAATGGGGATTCCGTTTGTATGGGAGACATTTTTTTCATCCTATCGAGCGCGTAGCAAAGCACACTAGGGGAGCGAAGCGCCCGATAAATGTTGCCTATAATAGTTTTAGCGATTCCCAGTTCATCTTTACCTAGACTATTTGTTTATTTTACTGTTATTTATAGAATTTTTTTATAGTATTTTCAGTTAACCTTATCAGTTTCTGATGTAGTGATCGGTTATTGGTCGTGACCCTTTAGTCGACGAAGGCTTACTTATACTTATATGAAACTATACGAAATGAAGTATTCTTTGACTCTTTTTGAACGGTTTGATTCTTAATGCTTAATTTGCAGTATGATTGCTGCTATCACTCACAACATCGGCCGGAGTGATAGCGATTGGATTATGTCACCAGACATAAGGGTGGGCTGGCCATTCCTTGCCAACAACATCTGGCAGGTCTCCGGTTCATGACGAACCTTTACCCTGGAGGGACAATGTGAGGAAAGTTACGTTTAGGGTAAGGCCCATTTCACACATACCCGGCAGCCGGCTACCCGGTCGTTGGGAATACATTCTCATGTGCGCGTTCACACCTGCAAACCGAAACCGTCCATTAAAATGTATCGCAACGACCGTGTAGCCGGTACCGGTTAGCCGGCTGCCGGGTATGTGTGAAATGGGCCTAAGAGTGGGCTAGTTATAAGTTATTGTGGCTTTAGTATAGATCCTAGATTAAGTGTTAGTTTAGGTATAGTTTAGGATAGTAAGGATTAGTTTCGCGATTCTTTGCCGTCCTCCCTCAGGGGTAATGGCACAGGTCCTTAAACACATTCCTTCTCTTCACTCTTCTTTTCTATCCTATCTTTTTAAGTCCGTCCGAAATCTGATTAGAGTATTTCTTTCTTGTTTCATTTTTTTGTCTTTTGATTTATTGGCATGGAAAAGAGTTGTTGAGCTCATCCGTCCGACGAGCTTTAACCGAGTAACCAAAAGCATCTCGCGCCCTCCTCGCCTATACCAGAGTTGCCGCTGTGGCTCGACCCTGGCTTACAACAATTTCGTCCATTTTTACCACTAATAGTTATACTTACTGGGCGCAGCGCAGTGGTTAGTGTGCTGGACTGCTGTGCAAGGGATCCCAGGTTCGATCCCCGGAAAAACACAAATTACATCTTAGTGTTTTTTCTACTGCGCCACCTCTCGCGAACGTCTGACAAACATCCGAGAGTATAACTGTCCTGAAAAAGCTTCTCAATTCAGCCGTTCGGAATCGGCATAAAATTGTAGGTCCCTTCCATTCGTTCCAAAAATAGAAACTCACACAAAAACGAATGGTTGCGAGAAGCTAGGCCTTGGGTGTCTACCGCCTGTTGCGCCGCCTATTTATTTTTTTTTTATTTTTAGTTATACTTACAGTCCGGTAATGGTTTACCCCTAAGCGTTAAAGAATTTTTCAAAGGGATAAACTCAGCGTGAGCGCACCAGTGGCTCAATGGTTATAGTCTGCTGGACTACTAATCGAGGGGTCTCATTCGATACCAGGAAAACAAATTATATCTTTTGGTTGTTTGTACTGCGCTAAATGGGTCTTTTCATTTTGGGCACCTTATACTTATGCTAAATATACATTGTTTACCTATCCCACGCATAAATTTGCCAACAAATGGCTCAAACAAATTGTGTATTCAAATTAACTACCTTCGCCGAACAAAGTACCCACACAACTATTATGTACACAAGTGTTTCCGAGTTTCCAGCGGAGAGGAGCCCAAAGAAAGTGTCCCATCAAATCAGTCAACGATGAGAAAATGAGCGCCAACATAGTCCGCATGGCAAATGGAAAGTTTAAAAGTTTGGCGCGCTTGCGCATAAATATTCTCTAATGAATAAACTTCACTTATTCTAGATACTCTGCTGTGGATTTCACTTTCAAGCAGCGGTGCAGTGAACCTTAAACCCTAATTGACGTCGAACAAGTACCGAGTATTTTTTTGAGTGTAAAAATTTCGGTCAAATTTAATGATCAATTGAGCCCATAATAATAGGCTTCTGCAAACACTATCCACAAAAAAAAACTGTTAGAAGATATGTAGTTTTCTCTCCTCTTTTCTTCCAAGAACTTGTTGTAGGTAATACCACATTATTTCGATACAATTGCCATAATCAACTTAAGAAGAGAGAAAAACAGAATCAATTCGCTTCGCTGTTAGGTAGGGGTATGTACCTGCCAATACAAACAGCACAGTGTTATTGACCGTACTGACCGAACGCATACAGCAAAAAGTATCTGTACGCCCCAACGATTATACTGCACCGTAGTTTTCTTATACATTTTACCTAGCCGAGAGATGTGGTATATGTGCAACTTTAGAGAAAAGAAAAAGATTAAAAACTATACATGAAACAATTATTAGTTCCGTTTCGTGGGATACGGTTTGATGTACGCTACGTACCACAGGTCTTCATTGACTGTTGGTTATGGTATTTGAAACATCACACGGACATGAGATCCGTATGAATGAGACGCTAGAAAAAGCAAAGATGAAGAACGGCTTCAAACTGAGAGATTGAAATTGCGGTCATAGATGATGGACTTGAAAAGTAAGGTGATGACAGTAGCCGTAGTGCCCCATTGATTGATTGATTCGAGTGATTTACGAGGAAGAAAAGTCGGAGTTTTGTGGGCATGTGTATCTCAATTCTCTAAGTTTAATGATTAAGTATAGTATCTGCGGAAGGCATAGACATAAATACATTTTTAAAGTTCAGTATGAGTTCTTGCCGGTATGAAAATGGAAAACACTTTCTCGGGAAATGATTTCTCTTTTCTATATCTACACAGATACGTACGTAGAAATTTATTTACTAAAATGATTTCAACAAAAGAATGACAAGAAATTGAAAAGCCGGACAGAGGTGTCGACATTTAATAAAGCCAATGAGTATAGATGTGCCAGCAAAGGCGGTATTCCATTGTTACGCTGGAGCAAATTGTTGGCTTTCTGACAAATGAAAGTGGAACCGTACATGAATTTGATGTATATACTATACATACAAATAGCCTTGAGAGTCCATTTTGTAAAACACTTACGTCTAGAATGGTAACAAAAAACACTAATTTTTTGGGAAATTAGATATTTATACGATACTAGCTGTATAGCTGCCCGGCTTTGCCCGTACTCACGAATTGTCTATGAGGACAATGTGCATCAATGTTCTAAATTTAAAATCTTACGTATATAGATAAAAACTAAATAAATAGTTGGCGCAACAGGTCGATGATATAGGCACCCTAGGCCTAGCTTCTCACAACTATTCGTTTGTTTTTATTTTTGAGACGAACGATTTGTGTTTTTCCGGGGATCGAACCTTGTAACACTCGCACAGTAGTACAGCACACTAACCTCGATACCCACGAGCCCACTTTTATTACGATATAGATCAATTAATTTGCTTGCAACAAAAGCCGCTCTTTCAAGTTGGATTGTATCTGGATGAAATCCGGCCAGAAATGCTCAAGGACTTAGGTGAAGAGGGAGTTAAATGGCTCTCATTAAAGTGGCCTGGGAATGCGGCGAAACTCCTAGTGATTGGCAGATGGGGGTGATTGTGCCCCTTTTCAAGAAAGGGGATAAAAAGGATTGCTCCAATTATAGGGGTATATCACTTTTAAGTCTACCCAGAAAATTCTTTGCCGAGGTGCTGGAAACGCGTTGCAGAGCTGTGGTCGAGTCACGATATTAGGAGATGAGCAGTGCGGTTTTCGTCCCGGCAGAAGCACAACCGACCAGTTATTCACTCTCAGAATGGTACTTGAGAAGGCTTGGGACTATCCTACACCTGTTTACGCATGCTTCGTAGATTTAAAGAAAGCATACGAAAGCATCGCCAGGGGCGCGTCTTGGTCCTCTCCTTTTCATTACTTATATGGACTGGATGTTACAGCTCAGTCTTGGCGAAGAACGTTTCGAATTGGGAAATCTGAGGATAAGTCATTTGCTCTTCGCTGATGACTTGGTCAGCCTGGGGTCCTCTTAGACTGAACTTCAGCGCGCACTCAATCGGTTTGTAGCCGTTTGTGTTGAAGCTGAGATGAAGGTTAACGTGAACAAATCTGAAGTGATGGTCGTCTCCAGAACGCCTGTTCAATGCACTCTGCATGTTAGTAGAGTCCCATTGAAACAGGTGGAGAAGCTTAAGTATCTCGGTCTCTTATTCACGAGTGATGGAAAGAGCAATGCTGAGTTTTCCTGTAGGATTGGTCAAGCTGGGTTAATTTTGAGACAGCTTGGTCATTCTTTTATTAGGAGGACTGAATTTGGTGTCAGAGCTAAATTGTCAGTCTTTAATTCGGTGTTTGTTCCAACTCTTACCTATGGTCATGATGATCATGAGGTTTGGATAATGATCGACAGAATAAGATCGCGAATACAAACTGCCGAAATGAGATTCCTCCGTTGTATTGCTGCTGTGACCCGTAGAGATCGCATTAGAAATACCAGAAAAATTTTCAAGTCTGGTGCCCTATAATATTTTGCTCATAAGTATGGTGTATCTATATCTAATCAAGTGTAGATATTCAATACTTAAGTGTGTTCATTTCCATTTGTCCCAAAAAAATAGAAACTCACACAAACGAATGGTTACGAGAAGCTATTTATTTATTATTTATTTTATTATTTACTTACCTAAGTGGGTTCAGCTAGTTTGGTTAAAAATTGGTTTTAGATGTTACCATTTATATTTTATGTAAGCACGTTAGTAATACATGTGTATTATATCGAATTAGAGTCTTCAGAACGGTTGATCTCCTATTTTCAGTTTTTGAACTTCGAAAATATGCCTTCTGTGCGCTCAGTTGTAAAAAGCTTCCCCATTGCAGGCCATCATATTTTGCGTAGATTATTGGCAACACATCTGGATGAACATACAGCGCAAAACTCCAATAATTTATGTGAACATAAATATTTGATATGTTAATCTTCGTATCCGAATTTTATATAAAAAAAGGCAAACCTAACAAAAACGCAAACGATTACTTCATGCATTCTTTTTCCTACTTAAGCCATCGAAAAACATTTGTTGCTGTTTTAATAAAATTAGCTTATCTTTGAGCAAAAAAAAAAACAGACCATTAGAGGAACTTCCATTAGCCATGGGCCGCTGCTACAAAATGATCTCAGGGATGAGAACATTTCCCTCTGCTCAATTGACTGTTCATATTCCCACAAAACATGACAGCTGAAGTTGTTCGAAAGGGAATTTTTTTTTGTTTTTTTTCATTATTATTTAAAAATTTGCATATTACTCAAGTGGTTTGTTTTGTTGATTTAAATTATGAGTGGATGAATAAATTTGTTGCTTTAATTTTGAATTAGACGGTTGGTTAAGCGGTTTTGCGTTCATATTATGCAACTCTCAGTGGAGTATTCAAATCAGATTAACATTCTGGGTCATTTCAATAAAATACAGAGTTGTATACAAATTGAGATGTTATAGGTCAGTTGGTTGACAATTTATTTTGAGAAATATTGTGTCAGGTGCGGTAGAAATGAATTCATGTGGTTGTAAAATTCTGGTGTTATTTCAAGGTTACATTTGTTAACATAAAAATGACTGAACATTAAGTGTTCTCACCCAGAGAAACATTAATTTATATAGGTATGTGTAAATTTGTGTTTCTCATCCATACCAAGAGGTACCCTATACAATTTCGACGAATATACGACAATTATTTATAGGTCAGGTTTCGGTAGCATTAACATACCATCCTTTCACTTGTTATTAATCACTCGCAAGGAAAGCTCAATATATAATATGCATTTATCACTGTGTCTACTTTTTCTCCAATTAACCCAAACATCTTTACATGGCTCTTTAAGTAGTAGGTATAGGTCAAGTTATAAGCTTAAAATTAACTCTATTATTCGCTTAAACGAATATAGAACGCCAGAAGCACTGAACTTAATTGCATTTAATCATACACTCGTACTCATGAGTGCTGTTATTAAACCTACCACCAAGTTCAATGACTGCTGGCCAAGTTGAAATGGGTATTGCATAAACATGGTGAAAAAAAAGCCGGATACGTTAATATCTTTATTCATCAGCGCCAATGATTTGACAAATTGTCAGTAGTAATAAATTATCTTTAAACAGAAAATAAACGACTGGCTAGATAAACATTTTCTAACGGCGCGGCGCACCATCATTAATAAAATGATGACCTAGGTTATCTCTTTCGTTGTGGCTTTTTATTTAATTGACTGATTTCTTTCTATAGTAGTCACTATTTTATTGCTGGCTTAGTTGGCTGTGCATTTTATTATATCAAGAAATGTATTAAAATATGTACATTTAGCTAACTTGCTTTGGACTTGAATTGATTTTTTTTAACTGCTGTGAAATGAAATGAAGAAGTGATTCGATCTATATTACATTTATATCGCTTTTGAAAATAAAATCTATCGTGCTAAAATCCGCTATTCATTCTTATGGCACAGAGAAAATAAAAGTATAGTTTTCAAGAAAGTACATGATGGCTTTCTGGATCCCATAGAAAATTATGCTTGATTCCCAAAATATATTTAACTGTTGAAAACTACTTATTTATATTATTACTAGCGGGCCCGGCAAACGTTGTTTGCCTGCTCGTACATTTCCATTGTCCGTCAATTGTTCTGCGGCCGTTTTATTATTTTAAATTGAGTGTTTATTATTTGTAATTGAATCGGATCACAGCGCCACCTACCGAGTCCAATTGTGAATCTAAACCATCCTTAGACCCATTCAAACACACACACACAATTTTATTAAAATTAGTCCAGCCGTTTAGGAGGAGTTCGGTTACAAACACGTACAGAAGAATTATATTTATAAATAATATATATATAAATTAATAGTGTTCACACAGGCTTTTGAATACTATTCAAGCTACATTATTATTTTTATTATTATTATTCTTTTTTTTTTGTGCATATCTATATGTATAATAATTTAAAAAATATACGAAAAAAAGTCAAATGGCTTCCAATTTTATACTTCAAAATAGGGAAACAAATTGTTGCTAATTTATGAATTTTTGATCACGTTTTATCAATTTAAAAAAAAAAAAAGATAAGTCAGATCAGCACAATTAAATTAGGTAAATATTTGCAGTACAAAATGAAGTGAAAATAGAAACCTAATTTTATTTGTAATATTTAGTACCTACTAAATGTCTTCACCATTTTTTTAACTAATAATTCTGCTTAAAATTGAGTCATACAATGTTGTTTAAATAATAATTGGTCTTCCTTGCACGTCCCTGTTTTTAAATTGTTCTGTTCGAACACTGTTACGAATTGAATAAATTGTAATTGCAGTTTAATGAAATCATTTATTTTTCTTAATTCTTGGTTTTAAAATTAATAATATTTGGCATTTAAAAAATAACATAATTTTCATTTAATTATTTTTAATATTCTATATTTTGTCGGCTCTACCAAAAAATATTTATTATAAAAGAAGAATTGGTCCTAACGTTAAAAATTCAGACAATATTACGCATAGCATAGTTCTCTTTCGTCTGGCCACAAAAATACGCACCTATAAATTTGCATATAAATATTTTAGAAAATTGAATGCATAATGTTAACATTTTGTTCGTATTCGTAACTATAATCAGACAGGACGGTGTATATTTTGTCATTTGTTCGAAAAACAGCGCACTTTCTATTTAAAATGTACTTTACATGGGAGGTATGCTTTTCAAAATGCAGCAAAAAACATGATCTTGCCGGGATGCTTCAACTTCCTAATTAATTGGATTCCCGTTTCTGAAATACGAAACTTGTATGTATAATACGAGTATGTAAAATTCGCATACGATAATTGTCATAAACGCGCCAATACGTCCGACAGGAAGAAACCGTGCAAGCACACCACTACTTTTGCTGTCAATCAAATAGCCGAAAAGAAAACACTAGGCGCCCCCTCAAGTGATAGATCTTTTCACTGAAAACAACAAATGTGTCCGAGACCGAGGGTCAAACCAAATACTCTCACTCTCGCTGTATCTCTTGGTTCGCCCTGTTTATGCGTGCGCAACCAACAGCTTAGATACATTTCTTTTTTAGTGTTTTACTAATTCTGCGTGAGATATAAGCGCGCACTCGACTGCGTACACTCCTTCAGTGTGCCAATTGTATCAGTTTTTTCGCGTTGTAATTAATTACGTATTCGCAGTGTGTGCCCGCACCGCACACAAACACAACATGGAAAGCAAAAAGAGCCCATCGGGCCATCGCACATGAATAGCGCACTCTCCGGCTCTCTAAGTTATACCAAACAAACGGAATACTTAAACACCCGAAAAAAAAACTGATGTCTATGCGGGTAGCGAAAAAGTTTTTCGTCTGCTCGCTCAGTCGGGGGATGGGTTTTCCGCGGAAAATACAATCGATTTTGATCGCGCTACACTCTGTGTATCGGGGGACCTGCGGGATCTCTCAGTGATGTCATACTAAGTGAAAACAAAGTGTCTTACATAAGTTGTTCGCATACATAAATTCAAATTAAAGTCTGTGGTCAGTTTGGTAGACGGACAGTGGCCCGGATGTCACATTTTATACGCCGCAAATAAAATGTCCAACTTGAATCGACAAAATGCACCGTGGACGTGGTTACCGCACCGGACGACGGACCAGTCATCATAATAATCATTATCGCCAGCATCCTCATCCTATACGTAAAGTGCGGTTTCGAACGAAAATTGCCTCGAATCGGGATGATGGCGACAGCGGTGACGACCTTCAGACTTTCGAGGTAACGTGTCGCGTTAATTACGGTGACTTTCGGAAAATTCAAGTGCAATTCACAAGCAACCACGAGAGAAAATGCGCCTTCGCTTTGAAACGAACGAAGAGAGTGACTGGCGGTTTGGATACGACGCAAGGTCTTTGGTTCAGTCGGAGTTGGTCCTCGAGCGAGGATCTTGAAGATTTTCAAGATTCTAATTGTGGTTGCTTGGCTGGTGACTCAGAACAGGAGTTTCGGGTGAGCTCTCCGCTGTCAAATTGGCTTGACGAGGACCAGAAAAGTGGTATGTTTGAATGATGGCTATACACATGTGCATTGAGAAGGTCAACGTTGACTAGCATTTAATTTATCGGGCTAATTATCGCGACAACTGTTCTGAAGGTACAAATAACTTAGGCAAATGATTTAGCTTTGAAACGAATGTGTGACGTAAACGACGCTACACTATCAATCACAGTTGACAATCAAAGTTAGGAAATCACCAGGCGAATGATAAAGTGGATAAGTTCGTGTGGTTTTGCGATGTAAAAATAAACGTCTCGACGGGGTATTTTGTACGTGCCTATTCCAAAGCAATTTGTTTTTGTTTTGAAGAAGGGTGGGAGATAGTGTCGATGGAAATTTATTTTCTTTTCACATGTGTTTTTTTTTTGTTACATTGCCAAAAGAATGTTTGCAAATTTGTTGTTCTTCTCGATTTATTGGCGAAAGCCATGACGGGGGTAATATAATGATTTTTTTTTATGCTGTGAGCTATAAATTTAATCAACGACACTTTAAGGGACCCTCGAAATACATACTATCTCCTTGAATGGTTTTGTAACGACGTGGCTACTTATACGGGTGGTTGACTACTACCCGGCTAAAAGTTTCATTTCGAGGGATAATGTCTTTGAGTCTACCATTGAAGTACCTATAGAACAAGCATAGGTCAATGTTGTGAGCTGTGTCTTGTTTGCATTAAATACAACCAAGTTGTCTTTTCCTCACTTCAAGATTTTGTCCAGATCATCATTTAGAGAACTAATTTGTTCACATCTCTGACTGTGTGATGTTCACAGATCCACTCTTCGAAATGGAGGATTTAAGAGTGCTGTCATCTGCAAAGCGTTGTAGATATTATTATTTGTCGATCCAAGCAAATCGTTGATGTGGAGAAGAAATAGAGTTGGAAAAAGATGATAGATCCTTGGGGCACACCTGCGTTTATAGCAAACGAATTAGATGATACACCATCTACAAAAGCTTGGATCGTTCTTCCCAGAAGAATATTTTGCATCCATCTGCAGAGTTGTTGTGGTAATCCATAATCCAACTTGCCTAATAGGGCTATAATGCTAAACTCGGTCAAATGCCTTTGGTATGACCAATGCTACGGCTCTGGATTTGCCGTGTTGTTCAATTGCTTGCGTAAATAAGTGCATTACGTAGCTAAACAGGTCTCCAGTGGAACGACGGCTCCGAAATCCGTATTGCCTGTCGCTTATTAATCGGTGGCCTTCTAGATATTTGATTATTTCGATTACTGCCATTTCCATTACTTTTGAGAGCATTGAAAGTAACGCTATTGGACGATAGTTTTGTGGCAGACATTTCCTTCCTTTCTTTCGAACAGGTTGAATGCGAGCGGTCTTCCAACAAGAAGGAAACGTCTTCTGGGAGTACGACATGCTAAAAAAACAAATGTGTACGCTTACATAGCTTGCATAGTACAGGTGCAAGTTCTGGTGCCCAGCTCTTGAGTATTATAGCCGGGATTCCGTCTTCGTGCTTCTACATCTGTTCCTTCGACGTCGGAAATATTTGTATGTATTTTAAAATATTTTTTTTACCTCAATCGGTTGAAAAGGCGAACAAATAGATAACGCTTGTCAAGCGCCCCGAGGTGCTTGCAGAAAGATGTAAGTTTTGCAATTAAATCGTTGTCACTTGTAGTCCTAGAAACAATAGACATCTCTCCAGAAGTGATATATGTCTTAAGGGAGATTAGAGCTTATATGAGAGCAGCATCATGCCTTAAATGCATTAAATTACTGATTCGATCTGCAGGACTCCAAGCTTTAGTAATGACAATACTGTTCATGTTCACAAATTTAAATTAGACCGCTTGATAGATAGACCTCAGGTCTATTAATAACATCGACAGTATTTGGGTCAAAAATAGTCATTTAGAAAACAAAGGAAAGTTCGGACCTATCCGTGAGAGTTTTAGGGCTTGAGGGTTCGAACCGATAGCCTTTACGAGCTTATTTTATATCAATGAATAGACAAAATAATTATATTTCACCGACACTGTGCAAATTTTGATTCCAAAGCATTATGTTTTGGAAGTAAAACCCTTTAAATTTTGGCTATGTGGTGACCGGGATCCCTACGATATCTCCTTTTCCAAAATCCCTTATTGAACACAATCTCTCTTTTTTTATCTCTTTTTACAAAATCTTCCGGGGCGAAATCCCCTATGCCAGAATCTCCCATTTACAACTTATTAAATCCCTCGTTAAAATCCCCTGTTCGTTTAGAATCTATCCGTTTTTAAACGCGTAGTTTTGGCAGTAAAATTAAGCAAACAACAATAATATAAACTTTGCATATACCCAATTTCGCACATATACAGCAAATCTGACAGTAAACCCAAGCAGGGGGTTGCAGGGGGGCATCATGCCCCCCATACGTATCTTACTCTGTCGCACGAAAGAATTAATAACACCAAATTTAAAAATAGGAGATTTTGTCCCTTGGGGATTTTCTTCAGGGTCTTTTGGAGTAAGGGATTCCACCACAGGAAAGGAGATATCATCACCAATCAGTGATGACCATTTAACAGTTATAAGAATGATCTCTGACGTCAACAGCAGAGAGTGCCGCATATCGTACACATACGTATATGCACCATATTTTAGTGTCACAAAGAGAGCTAGTACACGGCATTGTAACCATTGGTACCATATGCTGACGTAACAATGTCGTCAGTGCTACATACGTATGTAGCTTTCTACATGCCGTCTACTACGGCCTTTAGCGTTCCTCGTAATTACACCCATCTTGGATCGCTTAAATATGTAGATGGATATAAATAGGAGATCAAAGATGATCTTAATATGTATGGAGGCCCATTATTCTTTCTCAAAGTATTTCTTGTTATATAGAGAACTAAGGCCTGTATTAAGGTCTATTAATGGCCATTATCACGTCCCCTTATAGGCAGTCCAAACATAAATTTAATTATCATGAATGCTAATGCATTAACTCTGATGCTCTTCATTGTGCCCATATCAACCTAAATGTGATGAAAATACAAATAAGCTTAACTGGCAACTCAATTAGAAATGTACACTATGTTAAGGCGGGCCGCCACTTTTCTCCCCCATATTAAGTCCGAAAAACCGGCTTATCTTTTAATCCAATCTGCATAAACATACGCACAGTAAGACCACCAATATGAAATGGTGCCACACACACGCACATTACATGAACAAATATTTATTTGTTTTTAAATATTAATACCATTTAACATCGCCTATTAAAGACCCTCGTCCCTGACGTGACATCCGCTCAACGTTTTCCTATTCTGGCTCTTAAATTACAACAATGACGCAAAAGTCTACAAAACAAAACCAGCAAAGAATGTCGCGGCATTTCCACTACATCCACCACGAGTCGGCTGTAACTTATAGTATCCCCCCAATATGGTGGCCCAGCTTTTATTGTCGTCTGACCTAACGTTCAGCCTCATAGACCTCTGCCATTGTTTTCGAATTGGCAAACAATTCAATTACCCGCAGCTCGCCAAAGGGCACTGCATGTTCTGGCGAACTGCGTCCGAATAATTAATGCAATTATGTTCACAGATAGTTTCGAACAACTGTCAGACGCATTTCCTAACGCCATTTCCCCTGTCTGTACCTTGTCGTCGATTCGTGTTAACCTCTCCTATATGCTTGGCATGTCTCCCAAATGTCTCTGCGTGCATTTTGCAGGCATGTGACACTTTCGAAGGCACATCACGTCTTCGCAATAAAGTGTTCAAGTTCATGTTGACGCAGACTACCAGCACTACTCCCATCATATAGTTGTGTGCGTGCGTGGGTGCAAGACGTGTCTTGACCCAAAGTCCTAATAATTGATTCCAATATTGCGCAGCACATATCATCCGCTCATCTCGGACATATGCCAGGATAAAGTAGTAGTTGAGCGACACTCAGAGCATTCCCCACTGGATAATGGAAACTTTTGCAATAAACTTAAGCTACCGGCAGGAGGTTGCTGCATCCACAGAGAGATGGCAGTTATGTGAAAGTTGTGACCACAAATGGTGGAAAACTTTATGGAAGGTTAATTGAATGCAATAGGCCAACATTGGAAGTGATTATGTCAGCAGTTTTACTTGTGAATGGAAGATGTGGTTAACCGCATGAAGAAGTGGGCGTCCAGGTGTAAACTGAATGATAAACACCTCACAGAGCATCTGGTGGGTGGGTATTCAAATTTACTTAATGGACGAAATCACAGAGGTTATAGGTTTTTGGTTGAGTTAAATTGACATGCTCCAAGGTACGAATACAAATTGGGGTGAGATAAATCGTGTGCTTTATGAGGCTTTAGAAGGAAATTTAATTCCGTAATAATCATAATAATATGGAGTGCTGAGATTGACTAATGGAAAATGCGTTATGGAATAATGACAGGAAAATATATAGATGGATAAATGCATTAAGTTAGATCTTAGATGCAACCATTTGGTTTGATTAAAAACAAAGTTGCGTGACTGGTTCGTTTCGAATTTTATTAAAAACCAAACTCTCTCTCTTAACTATCTATAAAAGCTTTTCGGACAACGATTAGTTATAGTGTCTAGGGGAACTTTCGCATGATAAATGAATCATCTTCCTTTTTTTACAGACCTTATGAAGCCATTTCCAGAGCGTAAGCTAGCAAATAGACAACTCTATGCATAGCCGCATAGGTCTACTTCGGACTTTAGCGCCATCAAAACTACAGGATGTATAGAATTATTATAAACCATGTATAGGGTAAGGTAAGACGTGGGGCTTATCTCCCAAAACGGTCCTTTGGATCAATACGATAAGGCCTTTTGTAGCCTATGCGTGCGTCGGTTGTTTGGTGGAGAGGCCTTTCGCGAAAATATGACAAAAATCCAAAGAACGGTTCGTCTTGATGGCTGCACGGGTGCTTTCCCGAGTACGCCGGGCTCTGCTCTAGATGCTCTGCTTGATTTACCTCCCCTTGATACCTGTATCAGTAGAAATGACTGCAGAAAACATATTGGTGGCAGATTTTTGGCGCTGATGTGGTGAGTGCTGATACTTTTAGCTCCTCATCACTGCAGTGCATTTTCTCCGAAAATCGAAGAAATTCCAATAAAATGGGTAATACTGGGATAAACTTAAGCGTGTGTCATAAGTGCGATTTTATTTTTAGAAACTTTTCAATAAAACAGTGTCTGAGTGATTATGATTGAACAGCTGTACGAAAGTTTCAGCTTCATTTCCTGTATTGTTTCCACTACCCCTTCCGAACTTCTGACATTGATCGGAGAGTATAATTTCGCTGAGAAACCTTTTGAGTTCAGCCCTTAAGCATACATTTATTGGTCATGTCAATACGTACCAGAAATAAAGCTAACTTACGAATTGTGGGAATCTGTGTCCAGAATCCTACTAAGCGCCCTATACTTCTTTCTTTTTAAAACTACCTTGACTCTAAGGGATAAATCAATTTTTTTACAAAAATACTCTTAAATAAAACAAAGAGACTAGAATATTTTTTTATAGGCATTGGTTTTTATCCTTAAATTTCTTTAGGCATAAAAACAACATCATTAGGGGAATAATTTTCGAAGGTGATATTAAAAACAGAGCTGTAATCAAATCCTTGGTATGATATAACTTCGTACCAGCGGGAAAAATAAAGTTTTTAACGCAAATATTGTGAGTCAGAATATACGAACAAATTAGCGCAGTTCGTTATAACTTGCTTTTTTGAATACGCTATTCATTTTTATATAATCTGGAAAATACAATAAAAGTTCTTTGAAATGAAAATTCGGTAGCATGCACTGAAAGCTAGAAGGTTAATTGGACTTAGCCTTGTATCAGAAATCCATTCTTTAAATTTCTGACTACTGCTATTCACTAGTAAAACGTTTTGAAATTCCCTGTTCTCTCAGAGTATAAGTATTATACTACAACTGAGGCTGAAATAAAGGAACAAAAGCATTGCCCTATTTTCTTAAAACCCACAGACAGGCTTTAATTGCATCCAAGGGCAAATTAGTCTACTGCATTTGCATTTATTTATCCTAACCAACTATTTTGCTCTTACTGTCACATTCTCGCCAACCGACACATGACTTGTTGTCAATACTAATCAATGATTTTCTTAACACTTTATTTCGATTTAAAATCTGAACTTCAGACCCAACATTTAAATTTCCCATGAAAACACCACCACTTGTGCAAATGTTCGCCATAAGAACAATTTCGTAAATACATCGATTACGCCATTCCCGCCATAGAAGTGACTGCTGTATAGACACTTTAGGAGTCCAAGCATGACACATTGCATATAAGAATATTTTTAGAAAATCTATTCACAAAATCCATTCAGCTTATAAAAAAATACTATAAAAATATGCAAAGTTAATTTCTGACGATTGATGACCTAGAGTGCGTGTACTCGCAACACATGTTGATGGATTCGTATTTTAAGATTCATTTTCAGTATTGTTTTGTTGTCGGCCTTATCCATCAATTATTTATTTCGCCTTTGATACACCACCTGAACTGACTCATTCATAATTTTAATTTTCCTGTGAGAAGATGTATTTCAAAAGGAAACAAATATTATATCCAACCCTAGGCGCAAATAGGAAAATAAATAATGAAAACAAAAAAAAATCGTTTTTTTAGGAAAAGGTATATAAAAACTCCCACTAAAAAGTTTACCAGCGCTTAGATTCTAAATTAAACATCCGGATGAGGGAAAAGTTATTGTGTATACAATTTACATTGATGACAGACTGAACTTGGAGGGCCGCACATCGAGAAGTCGAATAATTTTTGTTAAATCAAAGACTTAATAATTTAGCTAAATTAAAATAACTTTTTTAATAATTAAAAAAAAAAACAGAAATGCTGGATAAATATAAATTCGCACATACCTCCAAATGTGCGTCATGGAAAAAGCTTTAGAAATAATTTACCAAACAGATGCGGTGCCATTAGATGTAAAATGAAAACAAAGCATTAAAAACAAAGCAAAAAGTTTTCAGTATTGTTTTTGATGTTTCTTGTTTAAAATTTGGTATTTTTAATTATGTTTTTTTTTTTTGTTTTGTATTTTGTTAAGGCGTCGGATAAAAGTGCTTTTACAAGATATTACCCCTCATCTGACTTAAGTACTTCGGTCCATAAATTTTATGCACATTTTTTTCGGTTCCCATCGACGTTGGGATTTTTTATTTCGAGTTAAAAAATAGAGTAACTTTCTGCAGATGTATATAATACCGATAATATTAAACAATAAAGTAAATAAAATGCAGTTAGCTACTCTTTTTAATTTAGGAAACATTATGGGTGTTTTTTTTTAATAAAGCTATTGGATTTCAATTTGAAATGAAAAACATAAAAATTGATCAATTTAGCCAAAGTTGTTTTATTAATAATTTGTATGGTTAATGGTTATTATACGAAAGCGTTTTAGGAGTTGCATTGCAGAACTCCAATGCTCGACCCCAACATCGAGTATTTGTGAACTTATCTCACGCGTAGTTAGCTGGATGTTGGATTTTCAATACTGGCTTGGCTTTTCCGTATGAAAAATGCCCCACAGCAAAAGGTCCAGCGGCGCCAAATCTCAAATGTTTTAGGCCAGGCCACACCACACGTCCATATCTGGATGTAATTTTGACATACTTTTATCAATAACTCACTGACCACACCGGCAGTAAACATTTGGTTTGTATATTAACCTGTTAATAGACCTATGAGCAAGCACAATTTTGGAAACAAAAAATCTGTGTACCGCCTTTTAAGGTGACATTTCGATTATCACCGAAGGAGATGTGACCGTCACTACTGCACAAATTTGATTAAACTATTTTTAAACTAAGGACTAACAATTTTTAATGCTGAAAGGAATGGATTATGCTTAAAATTTTTTTAAACTACTATTTCTACACTTTATTATACCGCGCTAAATAATTATCTTCGGCTAATTTTCTGATACTTATGATACTCTGACACTTCTTCTTTAAAAGAGAAGTTCAACAAACGAAAATCTTAAAACAGAGATTTATCGAATGATACGGTATTAATTTATTAAAATTCAGTGTTTTATTTTTTCTTGAATATTCTAGCAAAACTCAAGCAAAATAAAATGTCAAAAATTAGCCTACCTATAGGATATTTTTTATCTTGCTCCCGGACCAGGGTAAATTCCTGACAGCTGAAAATTAGTTTTCAACCACGATAGAAAATTACTTGAAGATAATATATCCCAGTTAACACACGGCCTTAAGATCAAATAATTTATAGTTTATTTATTTATTTATAATGAGTACTAGCGGACTGGGCAAACGTTGTTTTGCCTGCTCGTACATTTTCATTTCATTTTTATTTAACCGATGTGTCCAGACTGATTCTGTACTCCGTGTGCTCGACCGATATTTCCTCAGACGTGTGCCCACGAATTGTATTGTCTAGACACCTATAATTTTTCCCATGACTATCGAAGAATATTATTTGAAATGTATTTTTTGTTATGAAAGGTGTCACGCCCTTTTGTCAATGTTCAGATATATATGATTTAAATAACTTTGTTGTAAGGGTGGTGCCATGACCTGTTTTCCAATCCCACCGACACCCAGCGGGGTTGTTTGTTTGGACAATGCATATCATTGTCTACATATAAGATAAGAGCATGTAATCAACATTTAACGCTACTGCAATGTCATATTTCAGTATTGTCAGACCGCGCAAATGTTTCGGGATTTTTTCTCGTATAGACCTTAAATATTAAATAATATTGCTGGTACAATTTTTGCTGTTTTCCACAGTCATGTATCTACTGAGAGCTCTGAACCAATTTCGGAAATACACCAAGCTTATGTAAAACCTTATTTATTCCATTTACCGTTTGTGAAGAATATTGTTGCGTAGGCGTTGTAGTTTGGTGGTCTTCTGTTTGGTAGTTGTTTTCAGTTCCGGGTGACTCTTTTAGAGTGTGTGAAGTGAAATGGTTTGTCACCCAATATTGACTATTTCGACAAAGCTGTAAGCGCAGTAGCTCTGCAGTTAGTGTGTTTTACTCACTGATACTGAGTGAGGGCTATTAGTTTCTGACCCCGGGAAATATACTAGATTTAACTTGGTATAAGATTAGGTAAATCTCAGGGTGGCTCATAATAATGTTTTGAACAATATACTTGTTTGGAAAATTAATTTCTTTAAATAAAGAAATTGTTTGAAGGCCCAGTTGAAACCAGCAGTTTATGGAATATTCCACCTGCCGGACTTGATTGGAAAAAACAATCAAATTTCCTAAAACAATAGTACAAAATCGATCTTTTCTATAAAAAGAAGAAGGGACAATATAATGCCGGTCGTACACTACATGCGCAACGCATCAATTTTAAATTCAACTTCGTAATATACTTTAAACTCCGTTGGTGGTTGAAAGTAGAGCTCGATAAACTTACTCATCGCGTTGCGTAACGATTTCGAAATAATATAGGTACAACACGTTTTTTTTTTTTCACAACGTTTAATAGATTGGATTTAACATATTCTCTGCAGATCTTTTAAGTAGCACAGTGAGTGACATTGCTTCATAATGGTTTCAAATACTTCCACTCACATTCATTCATGCTACCGTACCCAAGCGTTAAGAAAAACATTTCTATTATCGACCTCGTTAAACTGAATCAACTATCGTCGTTATATAAAGTATAAAACAGTAAACATAATTTATAGAAAAATCCAATACTTATCTGCTCGTAATTGATGTCCAATTGAAAAGTACACCCCTCCTCAATAACAATTTCCGTGTGAAATGTTCCCATTATCTCAATAATACTCCAGAGCCAGAGTGCAAAACATCTCACTCTGATTGAGTGTGAACTTATCAATTAGGCGCGTGTGCATGTGCACCTCCGCCCATGCCAATCGATCCGAATATCATTGAAAATCATTCAAACAATCAATTGACTGACGCATTGCTTCGACTGACCCAAATGCAATCCGCTTTAACACACACGCCCCCGCATACACGCACATAATTATCGAGGCAATTAGCACGCAAATTTGCATTTCGTGTAAAATTAGACAATCGACTTGGTTGCCAGAATATGTAAAGTTTATCATTTACACTCTTGGTTACCGGCGGCGACCGCGCTCATTCATCAATTGAAGAGGCCAGCGGCAACCGCAGTCAGAGAGCCGAAGGCATACATTCAGATTCCAGATCCAATGGGCCGCATAGAACGTGCCACTGCCACTAGGCATGCCATGTGTTGCTGGTGTGTTGTCTGGCAGTCTTCCTCTGGAGAATTGTTGTGCAATTAATCAGATGCACATCTCACTTGAAGACGAGGAATTTAAAATATTTTCTTCCTGAGTGGGCGGTTGATATGAGAACAACACTTGATGATGATATCATCATAGCTTATTCATGTACTAACACTGGCCGAAGAAAGGGTTAACTCAAGGAATATGACTGCTTCGAGGAAATGCAAGTACCTAGCATTTGGATTTTCCCATACTGTGTTGCTTTCTCAGAAAAGATAGACAAAGAAGGTGTCTTCAAACGGTGAATACAATAATAAACCAGTGGTTTATGACTGTAACGATCCATTACTGTGCACTCGTATCTATAGATACAATTTCAGTTGGTGAATTTCAAAAACAATTTTCCAGTGCACTTGCCGGTACCTTAATCCTAATTTGTTCACAAAATGTTCACCCCGCAAACAATGGTGAATTGTTCTATTTCAACAAAGGATTCTCCTTAGCTTTTTCGGGGAACTTTTAATTGTGTAATATTCCTTCTTTGCTTTCAAGCAGGAGTACTACTACTACCACGTTGTACTACATGTAGTTGAAGGTGCAAATGTTTTTTTTTTTTTAATTAATTGAGGGAGCATGTATTGTTTTGATGTAACTGCACAAATGAAATGCAATTTGTTTATGAAACGAGGTGGATGCGCCACAGAGCAGCTCATACAGTTGTGCACAACTATTTGTTTGACGACATTGAGAAGCTCTTTTTAATTGATGGCCTTGGTTGTTAATTTTCTTGGCTAAAGTTTGCAAATTTTTTTTTTTTATAAAAATAGAATCATTTCTCATAGATATAGAAACATTGATTTATTTTCAAATTAATTGTTTGGATTGTGGCAGAATTTATTTTTAAAAGAACAAAATAATATTTAACTAGATATGTCAGTATGTGCGATATATACAACGAATTTTAAGATGGTTTTATAATTTTTCAACTATATCGCATCCTGGTTCCCATGAGAGAAAAATGCAAACAGTTAATGAAACGATTAATTTCAAGTTAAAATTCTTGGTAGTTCTATAAGTCGATGTGTGTACTCATGAGGGAGTAGGACTATTATAGACAATTCAATTCAATTCATTAATTTACGTAATGATTTGAGATTGGAACCTTTCCACTAAGGCTTTAAAATTTACAATTTATGAAATTCATCGATATTTTTGGGTATGTATAATGTATATATCTAAATCAAAACTAGCAAAGTGAGAATAATATTATGAGACTATTAGAAGTTTTTATGCGTTTCCACCTAAAAATTCTTACTGCTACAAGTCCTTTTGATAGTAAATTTCCAATGGAAACAAATTTAGTTTCGCATAAAAGCATCCAAGTCATATACCTCTTCGAACCGATAGTTTAAAATAAACCGAGTAATTTGATTAAGTAAATTGTTTAAGAATCGAAAAAAGGCTACGGCCATCGAGCTTCTAAGGCTCAATAGACATAAACTCTTTCCGTCTGTGGAATGGAATATAATACTTCTACGCTTGCTGCACAACTTTTGACAAGGTGGAGCTCTAATCCAAAATGTTGCTATAAATGTACACAACCGTATAGATTATTCCATATTCCACGGTGGCCCCCCTAAATAAAGCTAATGAAATTGCACTTAACTTAACTGAATTTAAAGAACGGATATTGGATTGGAACCGACAACATTACGCATATTTAGAAGACGGTTCTTTGAGGAAATCTGGCAAGCTCAGCGCTTCCATTAGGTACTTGTAGGATGCAGTTCTACATGTCTCATAATGGTGTATTTTGGAAGGACTTTACATAAATCCCAATGAAACCATTCTAGTGCCGTTTACGGTTGTAAAAGGCGGTTACTCCAATGAAGTCAAAGATCTCGGAATTGTCCTTGATAAGAAGCTCAACTGGAACTCACAAATCAAGTCCGCCACAGAACGTGCCACTAGAGCCATGTGCGGGCCAGTAGGCGACTGTGCCTGTATGGCAGAACTTGGGGTCTAAGTCCCAGAATGATAGACAGATTGTATATCATGATGATAAGACGCATTATCACATATGCCGCAATTGTCTGGTTGCCGAACGTGGTTCTTGAATGGACAACGGCAAATAGGCTACAAAAACTACAGCGTATTGCCTGTCTGGGCATCATGGGTGCGATGCGCACCTACCCTACTACAGCATTAGAAGCTTAGGGCTTTCACACTTTATTTATTAGAAGAGTGGCAGCTAGATGCGCTATTAAGCTAGTGGAATATAAGTTCAAACCAGCGGACCATGTGGGACACCTGGAAATACTAGGGAATAGGGACTGGTGTTCCGACACTGGACCCTAAAAGTATGGTCTGGTACACTGACGGATCGAAAATGGAATCTGGAGTTGGTGCTGGTGTCTCTGGACCCAATACCAAAGTCTCGTTACCCATGGGAATATGGCTCCCAGAAATTACGCCGAATTTTTTTTTTTTTTTTTTTTGAAAAAATGCCTGAAAATTTTCCATACAAAGTCTGGCCTTTTTCCTATGAAGAAAAGCCAGAATTTTCTGGCTATCTTTCCGAAATTTCAGGTATTTTTTCCAAAAAGTATATTTGGAAAAAATGCCAGAAACAATATTTTTTGAAAGAAAGAAAAAGGGCCCAGTTCCGAACTTTTACATAAAACACCTCGCAGTCACTCAAAATCCTGTCCCAAGCAGGCGGGTTTCAGGGGGTTTAGTTTAGTTTGGAAATTAGGCCAGAATACGAGTTGCCTATGTTTATTATCTGGCTTAATTTCCATTTTACTTCCTGGTGCTTTTTCCTCTTCTGTCTGGCATAATTTCCTAATTTCTGGCATATTTTCCAAACAAAATTCTGATATTTTGTAATTTCAGAGAGCCTGGGTGGGAATGTGTCCCACTGTTTTTCGGGCTGAAGTCTATGCCATTGAGATCTGCGTCGTTTTAAACTCCAATAAGGGAATTAAAGGCGGCAAAATACAAATCTTCTCAGATAGTCAAGCGGCCTTACAATACAAGCTCTATTGTCCAATACAATGACCTCAAAAACAGTAAAGTGCTGCTCCAATGCCTTACAAGTCCTATCCAAACACAAGAAGGTCAAACTTGGTTGGGTATCTGGCCATCAAGGTATTGCGGGCAACGAATCGGCGGAGCAACTAGCTAGGGATGGATCTGAATCCGCGTTCTGTGGACCAGAACCTTATTGCAAAGTCAATTGGACTACTGCTTTAGGTCTAATTAACAATTGGGAACATCAACTTCGTCGCTGTACCACTGGGAAAATGTTCCGGGTTTAAGACAATCCAAAAGGTTAATTAAACCTTAATCCTACAAGAAAATCCTCAACCTAAATAAGGATAGCGGGTGTTATCGCACTCAATCTGAAAGAAAGTGATTCCCATTGTGACTTCGAACAATGAAATTGACCTGACAATCAGGATGATCATTAATTTACCATTAAATGCAAATTGCCTGAGCGATTTATAAAATACTATTTAAAGCCAGCCAACACAAATGCACAACACCAGTTAAGACCAACAGAAAAGTGAAACTCATCTGTTAAGTCCGACAATTAACAGCTCATTTCCAAGTACATGAAGATCCTCCCATTCGTGTTTTTGTTGCAATAAATTTATCGTAATCATTGCGGCAATGACGACAAATTGGCTCAAAATGCAAATTTCCCCATTGACGCGACGATACGACGTCAAAGTGAAAGCCAAACAAGCGGGCGTGCGCAATGACTTCTTTGGTTTAATGCGAGCCAAATATGATGAGAGAGTTCACACAAATAAAAGTAAAACTGCCTGTAAACAAAAGTTTTTCCACATTTTATATACTCCATTAACGACAGCTAATCACAAAGTGGCATATGTCGTAAAAAAAAAAGTTGACAGTTGTTTCCTTCCTCAATAACCAAATTAAGTTGTCACTGCACGTCTGCAGACGAATACATAGCAACCGATACAACCAGCCAAATGATCAGCGAAACATGTTGCTCTTTAAGAAATTGAAGTATTTTTATTTCATTTTTTTTTTTCAATTAGCCATGATATCGAGTTAATTTAGCCAAAAGAAAATTTATAAACCAGTTGAGCTGATAGCAAACCATAAATGGGCTGTCCAAATTAATTAAAATTATCATTTTGGGTGCAACATGTTGAAGAAGTAGTTTTGCGCAAATATGTCGTCAAGTGAAATATATCTATAGTCGTTTATGGTGAAGGAATTTTATTAATCTTTGGGGTTATTAACCATCCACTACGATCGCTTAACAGTGAACGACATAAGATACATCATGACCAACAGTTTTTGTTAGTACCAGTTTAACACATTTTTTCTTCTCTTTCAGATCATAACCGGCTTGTTAGTCAGCAACAGCAATGCAATAACACATCAAAGGCAAATGGAGGAGTCAGTGGTAAAGGTGGAGGTGCTATTGTCACCGCAAATAGTCCACTGCTAACGGCCAGCGAAAAGTCTCTACTGAGGGCAAACTCTCACACGCCACCTTCGCCACTATTGAACAACCATCACATTAACAACAAGCCCAATGGCAAGTGCATTGTCGGACGGATTGGAAGTCCGCCAACGGGAGGACATACGCCAGCAACTAATAAGGTAAGTGAAGCGTTTATCTATGCCGGTGTCATAATCGTGTCCGCTTCCGAATAATTCCATAGAAAACACAAAAGGAAAAGCAACAACAGCCCAAGATACTTGTACAACAGGAGTTGCAGGAAGAGGAAATCGAGGCTCTGGCCAAGGTGGAAGACCAAGTGCATCTGCTGCAACAGAAAAACAACAACAAGCTACAGCAAAGGCACTCTACATGCAACGGCAGATTGGACTATCTTCATCTGCCAGAATTTGAGTTTCAGGGAAAAGGAATTGCAGCGCTAGGAGTGCTCCTTCAGTACTTGGTCTATGATGTAAGTTATATTATAATGTACGAGTATTTTTGTTTTTTTGTTTTTTTTATTTTTATCACTCTGTACAATGTCAACCATGCTACGGGGATATCTACTTTTAATTACCACGCCGGGTGGTGCACTTAATCCAACCGAACGCCATGGTATAGTGAAACAAATTTCGGGGATTTATTGCCCGGAGAATGGTGGCTGCAGGATTCTTATCGTAATTAATGAGCAGAAACGGGAAGAAGATTACAGCGCCAGAATAACCATCATCGCAGTGATCATCCCCGGATGAAACTTTCTCGTTGTTGTTGTTGTTGGTAGTGGTAGTTGAGGCGCTTATGTTGGTATCGCGGTAGAGGTATATGATGGTTGGCTTGCAAGGATTAAAAGTTAAACGAGAAAGTTCAGTTTGTCTTGGCGTTCACGCGAAATGGCTTTTTCTGTGGCATGGCAGAGAGGTATTTGGGTTAAAGTTTAATTGAGGTATAGTTACATGTGGGTTATACAAAGTTACGGATAAGTTGGATATACTTCCGGGAACTTTGTTATTGCTTCTGTTGATTATTTGAGTTTTTTTTTCAAATGCCGAAGTCGACAGGGTCTCGAAGTTAATCTTAGTTTAGGAAATACAATTATTAAACAGTGTCACCTAATTAGAAGACTACAGGTGGATGTTTTTGGCAAACGCCTATAAAAGCAGGTAATTGGGCAAACAAATTTTATGAAGAGGTTTTCATTTCGGATGACCTAACCACCTGTGTGGGTAATTTTCGGTCATTGAAATGATTGCTTAAGAGTTTTGAGCGCTTCTAGACCGTGCAATAAACACAATACATCAGTCGCATTAACAGTTTTCGAGATATGGTGACTATCTAAAAAAAAAAATGTTGATTTCAGCAAGTAAGGCACTTCCGGGTACTTTACTTTTATGGAAAGACGGAAATCTGATGTTCTCAGGCGAGATCCCTACATAATATATTGGTGGGAACTGGGTAATCATGACTAGACTGTCGTGTCGCTGTACTTACTCTTCGATGTCAGCCTGAAATACTGCACGCTACAGTGTTTATTGGACCGCCTGAGCGAATAGTATATGAAAAGATGCTGGACTATCACTGAATTCATAGGCTGTTTTGAAGCATATGTTCTTTCCATTAATAAGTGTCCGTCGATGCTTGCCAGCCAGTTCCTGTAGTTTGCTGCTTATTTGAGTGGTTGTCTTGGTCTTGGTTGTATAGCACGACAGAGGAGTTCCTAATATCTGAGGCTGTTCAGTTTTACGTTTTGTGAGAAATACATTACAAGACAATACCATAAGCAACTTTATTGACTTTTTTTAAAAGCCTAATCAATTATGCAGAATATGAAGTTTTTTTTAGATGTTCGGCACTCACCACGTCAGCCACAAAAATCCGCCACCTGATGCGAGCAAAGGCAGGACAACTACAGAGGAAGTGTTCCGTTGTATTGTCGTCCTCTCCACAAGCAGGACAGATGGTGGTGTCGCTCAAGCCCAATACATTTAAGTGTTTGGCAAAAGCTTGGTGACCCGAAAAAACGCCCACAAGCAGTCTGCAGTCGATTCTCCTGAGAGACAGAAGGAAAGACGCGGACACCTTGCAGTTTGGTCTGTCTACACCCAGCACAATCACGCCACCGACACTCGTGTTCACGAGAAACCCAAGTATCAATGGATGTACGATGTACCTAACCACAGATGCAGGCAGACCCAACGCAGGTTCAGGTCTTGAGAAAGCTTCTTCTGAACCCAGCCTGGCAAGCTTATCAGCGATCTCATTTCGCGCTGGATACCATCAGTGTGACCTGGGACCCAAACAAGTTTCACTGTGTTTAGCCTTCCGACCAAGTTCAGAGAAAGCTTGAGTTCGAGCACTAATTTGGACGAGCAAAGAGGGTTAAGCAGCGCATTTAGTGCAGCTTGGATACCACTGCAAACACATATGCTTCTAGCCCTCAATAAGCCATAAGGATAGCGAAAATCTCGGCTTGGAAGACAGTCGCATGGTTACCTAAGTGGTAGTGTAGTCTAATGATCTCTTTTTCCACGAAGGCTCCAGAACTAGACCCCTGTCCGGTTTTTCCTACTCCTACTCTTTGTAGATACACATAATGAAGATCAAAAGATCAAACGCCATCCGGGTATAAAGCAATTTTGCTGCCATTACATTTTAAATTCTATTGTTTCATCTACTCAAGCGAATCTCAGTCTGCAAATTTTCTTACGTAGATACATCTTTATCAATTCACAGTCTTTGTCCCTAATTAGTTTTAAATAATTCTCGCAATCTCTTGCGACAGATTTCCTGCAATATAAGCGTTTAGAAAATAGCTCCACAAATTAACTTCCAACTACCAGATCAGATTTTCAATTTTCCCACCCAACCTCATTAATATTCCAAAATGATTATTTTATTCAACCCAACGAATATCAACTCTTCAGCTACCTTACAAAAATGGTTTTAATAATAAATCCAACCGTTCCTAGTGCCTCAATATGTTCGTGCGAACTCTGGTCTTAACCTACATCAAGCTCAAACAACCCATAACTTTTGTTGTCACTGTGAATGTGGAATGAGGCTTCAATCCATTAACCAACATATGCTATAAAGCAGGTACGTTTACCTGCCCTCCATGGGAGTACATTATCCATGGAAGATGGCCTATCGCTACCGCATTATAGAATCCTCCACCTCTTCGACAATTGCTAGGCAAACCATGCAAGTACCAACTCCGCCGTACCATTATCCAAGCGAACTCAAGCTGAACGAAAGTTTGTAGAATTTTAATTTTATTTATGAGCCAACGGCAAAAAGTTCTTCCCTGGTATCCAAGCATCTGTGGAAGAGCACAAAGTTGCAGCTACTGCACCACTGCTAGCTCACCCGACCATGCAATGAGCCAAGCGATAATTTTAGCCTCCTCCAGGCGTACATTTTCAACTTTTAAATTTTCTTTAGTTTTTCCTCGAAGGTGGAAAAGAAAATATGTTTTACACTTTTGCGGGAAGTTTCACTTGCAATAATTATCTCTTCTCAACAAAACGCATCTGCCGTACATATACAAATGGATGTATGTGTGGTGTATGGACTAATTAATACCAAAGTGCATTTGTTGGTAATTCATACAGTTAAAAGGACAGAAAGTCGTACAGGATCACCAGTGTTGTAGCTGCTATTCATTCAAAATCGTAGAGCGGATTAGAATTAGTCTGGGATAAGATTATCAATTGTGTACAATTAACGGAAAATTAGTACAAAATGGAAAGGCTTATCGTCAGCATTTTCACAGGTGAACTGCTCTAATTTTTTGACCTACATATGCATAGATTCGTGTTATACACTTATTTTCATTGGGTGGGCGTTTTCGGCATCCTTTATGGGCATAAACAAAGGAATCATTTGTCACCGAAAAAACAATAGACAGCTTTGACAAATTTTGAATCTAACTTGTGGTCTATGTTCTGGCGCCATCAAGAGGCAATAAATGAAGAACCTTCTGGGAAAAAATACCTCGGGCATTATGACTGGTCATTGTGTGTCAGGTATATGATAATATGCATCTGCCTACGATGATGGCATTGACAGTTTGGTGAGTGTCAACTTTATGAGAACTGCCAGGATAGAATTTGTCACGAGCCATGAAATTGCTGTACCGCAGACAAAGGAAGGGTTCATAAAACCTTACATACAAAGATATGGCATTTTCGAATATATGACTGCTTTTGTAAAATGCATTTAATTGTTTTTTGGAGAATCCTTATTTTTGTCGGAATTTAGAAAAAAGCCGCCATTTTTATACACATACATATTCTAGACCAAGACAGATGATCGTAGATGACTGATGCGGAATATTTTGACTAGGTTAACATCGTCATAATGTACAGCTAGTATCGTTCGTCGTTGAATCTGCTCCTTCACTGCCCGCCGAAGCAATCGGGACCAAACAGTTTACAAAGAATCTTTCTCTTAAAGGGACAGATACCGTACAGTACCATAAAGCAGTGCTGATGGGATGATTAAAGTGTTATAGAGAATCTCCTTAGTTGTTCTGTATAGGGTAATGCCACTCAATTGATTTCTCAGCAAAAAAACAAACAGAGTCCAATTTCTTCTGATATCTATAAATATAATAAAACTGTAGGAATTTTCTGTGTCTCTTAAAAACTCGAAAACTACTGGACAGATTTCGATGAAACTTTTTTAAAATGTTTCTTAAGACTGTCAGACTGCTATAGGCTATGTCATTTATAGCCACGTCCTTTGGAACAGTTTTTATAGCCAAAATGCATTTTTTCAAGTGAAATTATATACATATCACATATACCTTGCTACAAATGGATGTTTATACTTTTTGCGATCGTGCGACATTATGATTGTATGCCCGATGCCGGAAAATTGATCGATTTGACTCTAAATTCATCTGTCCCGCTGAACAACGACGCATTATAGAATATCATTTACGTTTCTGTCACTACACTACACATCCATCTATAGTTCACATTGTCCCATTGAAGACCTAACTTTATTTCGCCAAATGTTTGTTTGTCCGCTTCGTTTTTATACCCGGTACCACACTGTGGTGAGGGTATATTCACTTTGTCATTCCATTTGTAACGCCCATAAGGAGGCGTTGTAGGTATGACAAAATATATATATTATTGATCAGCATCACTTTCTTAGTCGATCTAGCGATGTCCGTCTGTCTGTCCGTCTGTCCGTCTGTCTGTCCGCACGATTACGGCCGTAATTTAAGAGCTATCGACTTGAAATTTGGTACGTAAGCTTTTATCCACCAAACTGAGGCTAAGTTAGAAGATGAGCAAGATCGGATGAAAACTACTACTAGCTCCCATACAAAAATATCAGATTTATATAGCTTTTTATGTTAAAAATTAAATTTAAATAGCTACAGTAAAGATAGCAAGTTTAAACTTTGCACATATTGTTTTAATAATATTTAAAAAATTTTGACAAAAAATGAGCTTGGTCGAATAAAAAGTACCCATACCTCCCATACAAATATATAATTTTTGAATACTAAAATATTTTTTTTATTTTACAATAATATAGTACCGGGTATTTGAGCTTCGGCATAGTCGAAGATAATTGTCTTACTGGTTATAAATCCACTTTGTTTTTTCGGGCAATTTGCTACTTTTTTTATGTTCAGCATTCTCATCCCAACTTGGGGTACATTAATAATTTTCATAAGAGAAGAGGCGTACAAAACAGGTTTCGTCTTGGATACGTTTTGTTGTTGTTGCAAAAACAGTTGAGGGAGTAATTAAATTACTTTGGTCTTAGATGAAATCGGTTGACTCATTTCAAAAGGGTTGATTTGATTTTCTTTCTTATAGATTAGGAAGACGAAAAAAAAATTATGTGATGTGGCATATGTGCGAGTAGGCCGTACGATGCATAGCGCTTGGTAGAAATAATAATTTAGAGGTACATATTTTTTCGAACAGTTAATTATTGTGTTGAAACTTTCAAAGCAATATATTTATTGTTCATTTAGCAAATAATCTATAAAGTGAAGTGAAAACAAAAATTATCCAAACGCGTGATTTATTTTTCCTGTAGTGTCGTTACATTATGTCAATCATCAAAATTCTCTCTTCGCATTTCATTTCTTGCAGACTTTTTTAAAGTTCGTGTTGCCATTTAAATGGACCAAATATTAGTTTTTTTTTTTGCTAAAGGCGAGCGACGCAAGGCGAGCACAGGTCAGCTAGTGTTATTATAAGAGCTTATAGCAGAGCTGATGTATGTAAAGTCCCTTACTATCTCAAAGGATATACATGTGGATTTTAATGTTTGTGTCGATTATATAATTTTCTGAGAACACTCTTCTTTCTTGCAGAATTTCAGGTACCTGCATGATTCATGAATAGTGTTTGCAGGGCTTATTTTTTATTATACCACTATAGGTATTGATTTACGCTTGCATGTAGGTAGGTAGTTACCATGGGAGAAAATATAAATTCAATCGAACTAAAATCGACAGCCAAATGCACATTATGAGTAGTGAGATACCTGGATAATAAAATTCTCAGAAATTACTTATGGCGCTAAATTGTAAAGTTTATTACCGCAAGAGTTTATTAAGAATTTGCTTGCAAATTCTTCCTTAATTTCATTTAAGAGGAAAACCTGCAAAATAAAATTGAAGAACACAACAAATGTGTGTATATCTATCTTAAACATGTCATTAAAAAGAATTGACAATATGAAGAACATCAAAAAATCCAATTAATAAGAAAAATGAGAAACAACAATGACCTCTTAGCTTCTCTGCACCCTGACCTCAAACTTCCACCAAATAACTCTTCAATACAGTTCTCTCATAAGTCATAATAATTCCTACATATTTTCTGCAAAATGTCTCGCCAAGAGAACACACAGTACCTACAACAATTCAATTTATGTCCTTCTAATTGAAATTGACAAACAAGCATTCGTTGTACTTGTCGGTAGTAAAGTTACTCTTTTCGGCGCAGCACAGTCCTTGCCCGCAGTCGTCTGGGTCGACAAATTTCACTTATCATCAACCAACATTATTTACCACCAACCGTGGAACAACCAACTCCACTTAAAAAAAAATCGAAAACCCCAAAAACAAACCATAAAAGTCATAATCTGAAATTGATGTCCTTTTGTGACCAAACATCCACCGTTGACCACAAAAATGGAAAAAACGAACAAATATACACTCCTATATGAGTACCGAGTCCACCCCATTCGAGCGCTTTCTTGTTTTAATTAAAACTTTCCGTCACAGTGGCCATGGTAAAAAAAAAGGATATTTCGTAATGAAGCGTAAATCAAACCATTGAGAGGCGACAATATGCAACTTGTGTTCTTAATTCGCATCGCATACACGTATAGATACGTGAGTTTGTAATTTGTTAAAGAGCTCAAAGGATTTACCCGTACATAGCGGAACGGAATCGAACAAATATGAGTTTTACAATCCGCACCATCATATACAGGGAGCTCTTTAGTCCCCCGATTCATTGTTATATGGAAGCAGAGAATGTAAATGTGAATGTGGAAACACCGACAGAGGTAGGTGAATACTGGCTATGATTCGGATATGCAAATGGAAGGGATTTTGTTTAATCCTTTGGGGTTTTGCATCGGTTTTCACTGATTGGACAGAGAAAGGAACTAATGGTTATGGGAATGGGAAGTGCGATTTGAGCAATAGGGAATGCATCGTATTCTTACTACTATGTCCTTTCTGAAAATAATTGGGAAAAGGAGTTTTGTATATTAAAATGTCATTTATGTGTTTGAGTCTAATGTTGCGCTTCTGCTGAAACATTGGTTTTGATTTCTGGCAGAAATTTATCGGTATACCGTATACTAGTATACACATCTTCTGTGGTCTTATGAAAGGTCTTCGAAGTCGCAAATACTCTCATTTCTATTCTATTCTATTTCTGACAACTTTCCATCAATTATTTGTTATAATCAGCCGACATTATGCGAATACAGCAGTTTTTCATGGCTGCTGTAAATATAGAATCACATCTCCTGGCAAGAACTTATTTGACTTTAAAGCCGCTGTTGTCAATTCGGATCTGTATTCTCTATTCGCTACATAAGAATCTGGAGACTGTTATATCTCAGAAACACTTATCGGAGTGTGGTAGATATAAACAACCAATACACATCCGGTTCAGAATGGATCATTTGAACAATTCAATCTTCAAATTCGAAGAACTGTCTTGTCAGAAGTTCAGTGGACTTTGTTTCGTTTCTCTTGACCTTTTTCCGCTCTGGCAAACTTGCACGTGTTCCTGTTCACAAGCATCTGACCTCTCTCTCGCTTAGGTTTCATTATATAACTCTGAAGCTTTCGATCTTAATATACAGGGTGGGCCATCTAGTGGTTTATTTTTAAATCAATTTATTTTGACACCGACAGCTATTTACGCTCGAAATCTTGACAGAAAGTCTGTATCATACCTCCGCGGAACGAAATGAGTTGCTTTACGCTTGAACAACGTTCGGAAATATTAAAAACTCATTTCCAAAGTGGGTGCTGTGTAGCCCAAACAGTGCGTTTTTTGAAAATAAGTTTTGGCCGAAATGAAACATCGATCTTTTGCGCACTAAATTCCCAAATCGTGTTATCATCTTTCTTGGCGATGTGAATTGGCCACCTCGGAGCTGCGATTTGACCCCTTAGGACTTTTTTTGTGGGGAACCATGAAGGACCGATGTTATGCCAGCAATCCGGAAACGATTCAAGCACTTAAGGCCAATATCATTCAAGCGATCCATGAGCTACAGCCCGAAACCATCAACAAGGTCTTGGAAAATTGGAGTGACAGAATGCGCTACTGCGAAGCCACTTGAACGACGTTGTATTCCATTTATTGCATTTTTAAAGAAACTTGTATTTGGCCCACCCTTAATGTCTCAAATGGCATACCTACTCAAAAAAACGACTACCTATTGCTTCTATTTTATGCAAATCTGGATTCATTCTTACTTAGGGCATTTGTCTTTTCTGAACAGTGTTCATATTTGCTTTGTGCTTTATAATACCCTCAAGGACCGAACCAATTATTTCAATTGCACCGGTACGGGTTCAAACAATTCCATTCGCTCTTACGAAGGTCATTGTGAACATTTTACCAAAAGTAAGATCATTCACATTCGCGACTACTACGGAGTCCTTTCAACAAAGTGTCGACTTTCATACATTTCTTATTTAATACATTGAAGCTATTGTCTCTCGCAAATGCATTATTCGACCAAAAGGTCCTGGGTTTTCCCAATACCAACACTACTTGATGATTCTATTTAAGGACTACTTCTTCAGGAAACATTTTTCTTGCTCATTTCTTCTGATTATGACCACAGGTGAACATCCCTTATAACTTGCCGTTGCCATACCCATTCACAGATTGAATCATTGCTCAGCTGTAATAAAAAATTCTAAAAATTGTTGAGCGTTTGCATATAGGATAACCTTCAATTGTGATATCTATATACCGTTTATTGCACCTAAATAATAAACTATGTATTTGACTATCTTTTCAGTTGCAGTTGTTGTCGGTCAAATAGAAAAACACATTTCTGCCATATGCATTCGAGCAAATATTTCCCAAATTGTCGATGAAAATTACCCAAATAAATTGAAATTTCAACAAGTTTTAGGTTTTTTCCTGTCATATGTTTTTGAAAACCCGTCAGTTTAAGGTTTTCGTAAAAAACTTTTAGTGCATAACTGGTCTCCAATGCTTGTGCACGTACATTTTGTAAAGAATCAAGCAACTAACTAATACATAAAAAAACCAAATCCTCTTACTTTATGCCAGACTATCTGTTTATCGAGTACAAGAACCACCAACTTTGGCTGGAACGTCGACATACATTTTAAAACTTGTACATGTACAGTGCTTGTGAGTTATTAGTGCAGACAGTCCTTCAGTCAAAATCGTTCATAAATATGTCGTCATGTGGCTGATCAGTAAGACATCCGATATGGATTAACAAAGATACACGTTCGACGTTAGTATCCTATATCTAACCCGAAAACCGTGCAACTTCCTGGTGATTAACAATTATACAAGATCAGACAAATTGAACAGGCGACAAAGTCTCATTAACTTTTAACTCATTCATTTTCGAAAAGTCTATACTTACGTGCTGAACTCATTTAATTTAAATTACTGTCGTATCTTAAAACGGAACTGTTGCTAATGACGCAAATCGATCTTCTTCGCCACATAGATTTCCTAGCACAAAGGGGTTAACTCTGCTTTCAGAATGCTTACCTGTGAGGCATCTGCTACCTGTCTATTGAGCATTACATGGCTGTTCATACACTGAATTCGCACGTAAACCAGGCTTCTATAATTGAGTATACTCGTAATCTCCATAAAATGCTGTTTATTTTAGAACTCGCAAGGTTTCAAAAATCATTGAGAATAGCTGTTCGTCGATTTTCTGTATTTCGTTCTTGTATTGCTTTATGAGTTGCTCGTATAGAATTTTAAAATAGGGTGATGAAGTTCGCATTGTGTGATTTTTCAGGATATGTTTTCGAATATTGGTTATTCTCGGTTTTATGGCACAGATGCCTAAAAAAATATTTTTCCAACGGATACGAATTTAAACTGGTGTTGTAATCTGTATACGTTTTTCTTTCGAGATTTGGTGATGGTATGTCTGACATTAGAAGAGAGGTAGATGCATATTTCCGTAGCGCGTACAAAACCAGAACTAATTGAACCATGAATGCTATACCTAATACAGGTGGATCAAAAGGCTATGGATAAGCAAATCAGTTGCGGATACATCATAACCCATTTAAAATGGTTGCACATAGCTGGACAAGTTATTTCGGATTTGTTGCAAGTGCAGTGCAAGGAGGATATTGGAATAGATCTCAAGACTAAGTTTAATGCAATAACCTTGGCATATGATGGACTTGTAGAACCTATTTCAATGTAATTTTTATTTTAGTTAGTATTAATACTATACCATACTGCATTATAATGTACTAGCTGGCCTGTGCTCTTGCCTTGCGCCGCTCGCCTTTAGCAAACAAACAAACTTATATTTGCTTATATTTGGTCATATCAAAATGAAATTCTGAAATGAAACTTGTTTTGTATTATACGTCTCTTCTCTTATGAAGATTATAAATATACCCAATGCCATACTGCAGCACGCACCCCATCCCCATCCCGCATTGGGCAGGGCATACGATCACAATTATACATACATATACAACTGACCATAGCACTCACTGCGAAAACAAATCAACCCTTTTCGAATGCGAGGTATACGTATCCTAGTGTGGTTTTGTTTTTGTTTGTCGTGTCGCACGATCGCAAAAGTATAAACATCCATTTGTAGCAAGGTATATGTGTATGTATATATTCAAAAAATACATTTTGGTTAAAAACTGTTCCTAAGCACATGGCTATAAACGACATAGGCTATGGCAGTCTCACAGTCTTAAGGAACATTTAAAAAAAAGTTTCATCGAAATCTGTCCAGTAGTTTTCGAGTTTTTAGCTGACAAAGAAAATTCCTACAGTTTTATTATATGTATAGATGTTATCAATTTCATGCGAATTGATAATTTTGAGCAGTTCCTGGGAAGCTATGCTATGCTTCTTCCAATGTTTTTAGCCCGTAGCAGGATACTCCCCAACTTACAAACAGTTCAAGGGTATCAGAATCAATATGATTTGTCAGTAGTTGTTCAGATTGACCTATCGCAATTTCCATTTTAAATTCACTTTTTTGCACTCTTTACCTAATATAAAATGTTCTTAACGCAATTCATGAGACAATGATGATTTGCATTGCTTTTTGTAGTAAGGGAAAGATTTACAGTTACTTTTTTTTATGAATTTAAGAATAAATTGTTGTGCCAAGAACTAGTTGTTGACAATGCAACAATTTTTATTTAAATCTCAAGAATACATTTTTAAAGAAACAGTTGCATTGCCACTTGTATCAAACAATGATACAAGTATAATATGTTTGTACCACCAATTTTTATTGTTGAAGCACCATCGCAGCGCCACGAAAATTATACAAATATTGAAGTATAGGTATTGACTTTGTTTTCGTTGCATGATCCTTTTTTACTTCTATTTATCGTCGCGTCGTGTAATAATGAAGGGTAGATTGAACTCAAAGGATTTTGTCTTTATCGTCTACACAATGAGTCAAACTTCAGACTGTTCAGCCTTTTTCTTATGAAATCTTGAATCAAATAAGAACAGATTGTTGTCATAAAAACAATTTTATTCTCAATATCTTAACATTTAGTATACCAACAGTTTTATGTCGTTGGTAAGAAATAACTATTTTTTTTTTGCTTAAATATCGCACCTCCAAAAAACAACGATATAGGTGCAAAAATGTTTATTCTAAAAAAAACGAACTTGAAATTGTTTAAATTGTTTTTATAAAAAAAAATAAGGAACACAATTCTTAAAATAATTAAAGTTAGTTGTAAAATAAAGAAAATTTGACACACTTTCTGGTGTAGTAATTAACTTTTAAGAAAAAAAAAATTTAAGAACCAAATAAAAATAGTTCCATGTACCTATTAAAAAAAAGCACTTATGTCGTTGTTCCACTGAAAACGAAATGAAAAAAACCTAAAAATATATTTTAACGCTGACATAATGAACACTTACGTCTCTGTTACACCAAAAATCGAAATTCACCTACGATACGAGATTCAAAACACAACTGACTGATATGTCATTGTTGTTACAATTTTTTTTTTTCAATGTCGGTGTATTAACGGAACGGAACAAAGACGCATCTGCCCTCTAGTGGCAGAATTGGAGTTTATCAAGAAGGTCTTGTTCTTGAAATCAGATTATCATACAAATAGCTAACATTTTTCATTGTTATGGTTCTTTTATTCTTAATAATAATTTCTAACTGAAGAACGAATTGTTGAGTCAACCATTTGATTTTTGAAAGGATATTTTGTCTACAGAAATATTGAACACAACAATTTTCTTCTTGGGGTGATCATTTTTCATTGTTAAGAATTCTTAAATTGTTTTTATAGGAAATTTATTCTTAAACTAATAATTTGATTCTTAAAAAATTAATAATGTTGATGGAAGAATTTTTTTTTGAGCCAAAAATTGTTCACTAACAATTTTACAAGAACTGAAAATTCTTCGGATAATAATGTTTTTTTTTTTCTGACTGTATGTGAATTTGATATATCTAATCATTATATCCTCACTAACTTTCAAGTCGGAATATCTTGGACTCCTACTCTTGTATTCTTTAAAAAAAAAATTATCTCGATTTATGGATTTCAATGAACTTAAACTTTATGACAATAATCGCTGCCATTTGAATTTTCCGGGTTTCAGCCACAGATTTCAGGATTTCCCCCTCCGGGTTGAAATACTTCAGATAAAATCCTTCCATATGGACTTACAGCGAGAAATACCTACCATTTCATTTGTATGTATCGGAGTACACAATAATTGCATTCCAAGTATATTTGATGAAATTCTAAATAGCCCTTTGCGAGCCTTTCTCGGTTGCAGTTTATATAATTATATCAGCAACTGAAAACTCTATATAAATGTCATTTAGAGATTTTCAGTCAGTCATCTGGCTCATATTGAATTTCCTTCTGAATTAATTAATAGCATTGTCCTGTATCTTAATGTAACGTCTATCTTCATGAAGTATTCAAGAGTCTATTACTTTAATAAAATATTGAAAGAAAGGCAACATATTACTATATGTCTTCAAGATGCAATCGAAAATCGAAACTATGTGATGGTATACACCGCAGGGGTTCCAGATACTTTATAGGTACTTAAGGTTGTATCGGCGACTCGAATAAGGCATAAAAATGTTTCAATTCGTTGCAAAAATGAAAGTCTCTCACACGCAAATGGTTTGCAAGAGGATATGATCTGTTTAGTAGGTTTTGCCACAGCACATCCCTCTTTGCCTTTTGTAATTTGTAATGCTTCAGTTTCAATATGATATTGGGTACATCCTATCAACCTAATCCTTGAGGCGACATCCAATGTTTCATCCCACCTTAACCCGTTTAAAAGAAAATCAATTTGAAGCGTATACTCCCAAGTGTACTCCCATTACAAAATCCAAAAAATGACAGCCCAATGTAATACAATAGCCAGAGAAGTCTTTGAACGCCCCCTAGAAGTGTAATTGTGGCAAAGATGAAAAAAAAAAGAATTCCAATTTACGATCACTAAACCGCACTACTACTACGCAAAAGCCCCTTGAGTTAATAGAGGTCAGTCTGCTGATAGTTTTCTTTGACTTGATTCCCGTAGACAGCATTTTCTATATTTGATACCATGAAATTCCAATTTTGAGATGGAAAACTTTTACAGCCAACGGTAGGCGTATTCGAGCAGCAACTACAAACATACCATACTTTCGTGTCTAGTATATAGATATGCAATTTAAACGAATGTTTATTTAACTATGTACACAAACATGAAGATTTCGAAATTTCTATTCTGTTACGAATTGGAATTATAAGTACCTGCAACGGTTCGAAAAGAACCTAATCCCTTGTCGGCAGACACTTACGATATCTTACCTATTTTAAAGCGGGTTTAAGGGATAAGACATCAGGTACCTAGAATCTGGAATGACACTTGTACAAATAGAGACGGCTTAGGTAGTTTCGTCGTCAGTGTGCTGAGAGAATTCGACCGCGAAAGATCGATACGGCTTCAATTTTACGCTTAGTCCGGGGAATTTTGTTAACGAAAAGTTAAGAGAAATTTTTAGTTCAATATGAATAATATCTTTGCGTGGACACCATTGTACGTTGAATCGGAATTAAAGGCTCGTTATAAGGTACTGAGTTTAAAATTAAAACAATAATTAAAAAATCGTTAGCCCATTTTTAAGTGTGATTGATTCCAAGTGCAGTTATTTTTTTTAACTAATATCCTTATACATAATGCAATTACTAAAAAATGAAGTAGCCCAGAATGTGATATGGGTCATATTAATATTGAGTGAAATAACTGCCACGACTAGGTGCGACTCCCAAAATCAGTTTCAAAACAACGCATCAGGTTTTAAGAAAAATGTTCAGAGTTTAAAACCTTCCAGCAAATGCACTCAATAAAAGAGTTATTTTTTCTCCCTCTTACCTCTTCATCAGATAGCATTTGACAATGACAACAATAAGGAGCAAAAATAGATTCGTGTAGATATTTGAATATTTTTTAATGTTGGGTAAACGATTTAAGGGATCGGCACTGAAGATCCTTTGCCTAATTAAAAGGATACTGTCGTAATAAAATAATTTGGCTCTTAAAACTTCTAGTTTGGTCTCTGCTCACTTGTTTTCTCAGTTTATACTTATCACTTTAACAGCTTATTTATCCTCAAACTTCTAACCTATCAATGATTCGTATCTACTGTCTATTTTTTTTTTTTTTTTCTAAATGTCCCTTCCTTCCCTCTATTCATTCAGCGATAAATGTAAATACAAACAAATCTCGTAATCCATACATATTTACATTCAAAATTTGAATGTTCGATGTCTTATCACCTATAAGACAGTCATTTCTCTGATGATGTAATTTTGTTGTGTTCTGCACTCAATAACATTTTGTCTCGTCACTATTTACACAAGATTACAATAAATCAGCAATTTCTTACTTATTACACTCCCAGTGAAGTCAGTGACAAACTTTCTATACTCAAATGTCTATTGCTTGTAAAATTTTACAATTAACCACTACCTATTTGGATGGATTTAATGCAGATAATCTATTTCAATATTCCTGAGAGTTGAATGAAGGACATTTGGTTGCTCGAATAATGATTTTATTGAATGGTTCTGTCCCGTTCATTTATTTGCAGCAAGAGTTTAAAGAACCCTTCAAGTTAAATTTTGTAGATGTATAGAACAGATGGGTGTTTCGCTCAAATTTGTCATCTGACACTTAACAGATGTCCTTCTCTCTCACTATTACTTTTGACTTCAATTGGGTCATAGAAAATGTAAATATACCTTTGGAACTCTCTAATGCGACATGTGCTCGTAACAATGACGCAAGTTGAACATCTGTATCTATTTGAGAGCAATATCCATCTGCATCCTGTAGGTACCATGAACAGGTGGTAGAACAATACTCGTATTTCCTTTCAAAAACATTTTGTCATTCATTCAGTAACTAACCTTTTTGTTTCTTTCATCTCATTTCAGTTGGATGCCTTTTCTTGTCCGTCAGTCAAGGTTGAATGTGAAAATGCCAAACAGAAGCTAAGCAAAACTCTTTTATTGCTGGACGAATCAAAGAGTTCTTGTCATGAATTACAGGATCAGATTTTCGACAAAGAAGCATACTACACAAAGAGGGAACAGGAATTACAGGACTTGCACCGATGCGAGTTGGATAAAGGTAAGATAATAAGGATTGAAGGCATATCCGGCTTTTTTAGTTTATTTAAATCAATTACAGAACTTTTTTAGTTCAAACAGTTGCCTAATCCCTTGCCTACAGTAGCACCAATATTTGGCAAAACAATGTTTACAAATTATATTTAAGAACAATTTGCTGGAATCAATTTCCTTACATTCCATAAAAAGTCCCTAGTGGGAAATCTTTACTTTGAAGATATCTCTATTTTTTTAAGGCAATTCTTCTTCCTATTATCAAGAGCCGACGAAACATAATACAGAACATAGAGCAGTTTGTATATATCTTCTAATGAAGCAACCTCTATTTATGGCGAAGAAACTCTCGAAAACTATGCAGTTTGGACGAAACAGCCCTTAATCCTATTAAAGAAACTTGAAATACCTATTAAGTACATTTATTAATTCTGTTATTCGAATGAGGCTACATGAAGTAGCCAGTTCTACTTCTGAAGAAACCTATTTTGGTTCTGAAGCAACATCTACTTTGCATAATGGAAATATTGATGCACCATCTGACAGTAATGTAGCAATCTTGGCTTCTTGCTTCTTATGTACGATATTTCTAATGAAGCTGCTTATATTTGTTCTTAAGCCTTTAAAGATATATTTCAATTTACGATGGCTCTTTCATCTGCTTCATTTCCCTTTGTCGCTTTGGGCATCGCTAGTACCTGAATTTTCCTTAAAAGACCGCTATAACTCCTATCAATCCTCGACTATACATTTCATTGCTACACAAGCCTTCCCTGATTTGCCAATCAAATTCTCCAAACCTGTCATGAACAATAGGCACACCTGTCAACAAAGTAAACAGATGAAATGAACACAATTTTATATGTCATCTCTCTTCTTTCAGTTGAGGAAAACCTGAAAAACTCACAGACCAAAGCCAAAGAACATATCGCTTCGTTGGAGTCACAATTGGCCGCCAAAGATGCTTCACACAAGCGGGCTCTAGATGAGCTGCGCTGCGGTGCTGCTGGTAAATATGAAAAACTGTACGCAGAACTTGTCGCCACGCAACAGAAGGATGAAGCTCTCAGGCAACGCCTCAGTGAGTCAGCGCAGGTGGAGCACACATTGAGAGAACAAATCCGAGAAATCGAGGATAACTTCTCCGAGCGCATTCATTTGGCCACGCAACGTGAACGAGATCTCGTAGACAAAATTAACGGACTGAGCAAGAAGTTGGAGTCACTCAAGTACAGTACCGAGAATCGTGAGAGAGAACTAGAAGACAAACTTAATCTCTCTCAGGATGAAATATCTGTTTTGCGTCTATCCAGAAGCTACACAGATCATAGTTCGAGCTCAACACATGCCTCACCACGAAATAGTGGCGGTGCTGCTTTGGAGATTCAGCGTTTGCAAAGCGAAGCAGAGAGTCTACGTTGTGTTCTTGAAATAAAACAGAAGGAGATTTCCAAACTGACCAAGCAGAACCAGGAACTCATTAGGGATGCCGATGAATCTGCTGCACTGATGTGCAAAGTTTCTACGCTAGAGTCTCGGTGCGAGATGCTTCAATCGGAGACGGAGCTCAAAGCTGAAAAGGAAAAGTAAGTTGTGAATAATTATTCTAATCGCCAGGGTTTTTCTAACCAAGTCTTTATTGTTTTCTTCAGGGAACTTCGTGAGAAACTGGACGAGCTCACCAAGGCATTCAATCATGAAGCTGTTGTCCGCAAACGCCTTTCATTCGACAAGGAAGCTCTTCAGTGGCAGCTGAAGCAACGCTCCGAGCAACTGCAAATAGTCGAATGCAAACTTCACGAGCATTTGAGCACCTCTAAGATAAGTGTCTGCAGTCAAGACGCCACCATCAATCTGGAGCTAAGTCACAACTCTAGTCTATCAAGCTTGAATCGTACGAACGGCTCGGATCGCATTCAATTCCAAATGGATGATGTCTCACCGCCAGCGTCGCCAATCATCAAGGGAGTCATCGAAAAGCATGACTCCGTGTCTTGGGTGCTCGAGATGGATGACGAAACGCCCGAAGTTGCTGCCTCGAAAATGGTGAAGCGAGCCGGTTCATTCCGTTCAGCGGAGAAATCGCCATCGTCGTCCATCTGCGCCACCACCCGGCGACAGCTCTCGATGAGTGCCAGTTGCGGTGGCATGGGTCCAAATCCGCTGACCCAATCGATGTCGGCCACATCAGTGATTCGACAACATTCCAATGATGCGGCTGAGTTTTTAGGACGAGTACACTCACGGATTCGTTCCAAGTCCGTGAGTGTTAAAAGCGAGCCAAAGAAGGTGATCCGACAGAACTCTGGTGGCAATAGCCGTAACAGAAGTAATGCGGACCCCGCAACGTGGAAGGATCCAATTTGTGCTAGCTCGCCGTATACACGGAACAGCATTCGTTCGAGGCCCACGTCGTCCGCCCAGCAACAGAGGACAACTCATCTCATAACATGTGACACGTCAACTCTGAACACAGGAGAGAAGCTCGAGATGCGCTCGCTACCCTCTCACCCGTCGGTGCATGATTTCAAGGCGAAGAAGAAATGCCAAGAGATTCAAGAGTCAGCCGGAGAGGCTATGGTCTCCGGAACAAATTCCGAGGACGAGGGTTGCTCAGCATCTTCTGACGAAGCGGTATCCACTTCATCATCTACGGGTTCATCGTCCTCATCGCTACACCACAAACAACACATGTCCATCGAAGAGGTGCTTATGTTGGACAAGATCCACAGCCTTAATGGTACCCCAATGGAAGTGAGCTGGTCAGATGACCCAGACGCATTTGCTTCCGAATCAACAGTATGACACAACGATGATGATAGCTTCTAAGTGGAAGAGAAAACAAAAATCAGTTTTAAAAGCAACAAACAAAAAAACAGAACCAAAATGTGATTGTGATTGAAAAAAGCGTCTGCTCCCCGGGGGAAGGACATTTTTCCAACCAAAAATATTAAAATAAAAACAAAAATTGTTTCAAAACCTCGAAAAAGAGCATTTCCGCGGAAAAGCATGAAGAGAATTCAAAAAGTTTGACTTTTGTATGTACATAAGAGAAATATAAGAGAGTTAGAATGCAGCAAGCAAAACAGTACCAGAAAGAGATAGGCGTCTCTGTAAAAGCTCAAAAGCTCTGGCTTATAGTAGTTCTAAATAATATATAATATTGAACAAAAAATTAAAATATCCCTCTAACTTATACGAATTTCACACAACAAACACAATATGAAATATATATATAATGTATTTAAAAAATATCTAACTGTTTCTATTTAAATATTAACCTTACTGGAAGAGATTTTCTCTTTTACTCTAATCAAAAACCGAGATCCATCTCATCATACCATAGATCACGAAATCGATTAGAATAACACTCCATAAGTCCGCACAGAACATTCAAATACAACACAAGCCATCATCGGCAGCAACAGCATGTTGAGATTGAGATAAATAGAAAATCTGTTTTGTGAGAGATCAAAAGAGATTGAAAGAGAGCGCATGCATGTAAATTAAACGCTTTGATGAGCGCCACTGAGAATGCCAGAGAATGAATCTAAAATGCTAGTGAGATTGTAACAAAATGGAATGTATGCGATGCTGATTGTCGTTGTTGTTGCCATCGATCACATTTTACAAAATTTTCTTCATAAAAATTAAATACAAATCAACAAAATACCGTTAATGTTTACGATTTAGTTAGCCGTTAATTTATTCTACTGTAGTCGTTGTAATCGATTTATATTTTTAAGCAGAGAAAAATTAAACCATAAAAAGAATGAGTTTGTTTTTCTTAAAATTTTATTTAACCTTAAGGACACCTTATAATTTTATATGATAGCGTGAATTAATATATTAATTAAATCAGAGAAATTGTTATTGCTTATTTAATAGAAAAGAAAACAACCAGAATTATAAAACTAATTTAAATGAAAAACAACAATGGCTTCTATTTATTGTTTAAGGTTTCTTTATATCCTTTGTTTCCGCAGTTACATCGTAACTGTACATTTTTTATATTAATTTCTTTATCAGGATGAATTAGAGGATTCCTTAATTAAACCAAGATGTAAAGGTATGCAGCTAGTTTTAATGAAACAAAAATCATTTGAAACTATTTTAACAAACAAATAAAACAGGAACGATTATGATAAGTATAAGAGTAAAGCATTCTGCGGGAATGCGGAGAGAAAGCAAATAATTTTCTGTGTAACAAAATAAAATTCGTTTTTAAATTTTAAGTGAAAATGTACAAGATGGATATATGCAACATGAAAATTAAGTAAATAATAAACCCAATTAATGATAAAAAACAAAAAGCAACAGAAGTAAATATATACAAATATGAACATTAATTAAGCTGGCTTTAGCTGAATTAAAGAGATGAAAATAAATACAATTATAGAAAATGATACAATGATGTTTTAATACGAACAGTCTTATTAATAGATACCAGTTTGGCAGTGAGTGGAAAAGTTATCTTAGAAACCTGAATCTATGGCGTCGTTATGTATAGAGATTGTATTGTCATCATAACTTCAATCAAAGTTAAAAAATAGTCGAAGTGTATGTTTGCAAATAAGTTCCAACCCATAAATAGTAGCTACACCAATACATTCAAAAGAAAACATCAACTTAGTCTATGATTTTGAGATTCCAGAAATATTAGACACAATGCTTAAAAAAATCTGCTTTTCGTAACAAAAAGTACAACAAATTTACGACGCTACTAAGCTCCAGTCTAATAATTCACTTAACTTCACTAAGGAAGAGGAAAAATCTGGAATTTCAGCCCTTAACTCTTTTCGGATCGGAACTAACAACGACCAAGAAGGTTAAGTATCTGGAAGTATACCTAGATACTGGGCTTACTTGGAAATACCATGTTGAGGATAAGGTCTGGAAGGCAAAAAGGGTACTACATCAGTTCAAACCTGTATGTGGACAGAGGTGGGTCTCTCTCCTAGGTCATCATACTGGATGTATATGATGATTACTAGACCCATTATCACCTACGCTTCGGTTGTATGGTGGGCGAAAGCTTCTCTTGAAGATTGCTAAGAAGCACCTGGATAGGGTCCAACGTTTAGCATGTATAGGGTGTCCAGATCCATGCCCACCAGGACACCTTCAAAAATCTCAAATGAAAAATATCGGGTGTTTTTAGAATATAGGTAGGTAGTCGTAAAATTTTGAGCAGGACATATTACTTAAATTACATTCGCAAAAAAAAAAATGCTTTTACAATTTCGACTTGAAGTCTATTCCGTTCTTCAGTCCATTAGCTCGTTATCAAAGAAAATATTCGCTAAAAAACAAACTGTGCAATATAGGTATGAAAAATTCAATGTGAAATTAAAAATTTAAATTTTTTTTTAAGTATTCTACCCATTTTTCGTGCATAGGTGCATTTAAAAAGTTATTATTGTCTTGCTCTTGCTCTACAAATATTTTTAGGTTACAAAATTGGTCAAACAATTTATTTTCGTTTAATTTGTTGGGAATTTTGTTTAAATCCATCTCTGTAAAACAATCAAACTCATTCAGAGATTCGCCCCATCTCTGAAGATATTTTAAACACCTTGAATAAACCTCTAATACATTTTTTCCACGTTTAAGGCATAATTTTCATTTCCACCTTTAACTACCTAATTTTAGATCGTGAGCAGAAAATTTCTGAATTAGTGTTGAAAAAGATACCGGACATTTTTTTTTTAGATAAAAAGAGGACGCCTGGTCAGCCTAAGCATGTATATGCTAATTCGAAAATGTGAATTATCCAAAAATGTTAAACGGAAAACCGGAAAGAATTAGCATTACAAACTCTAAAATGTGAACTCAAAACCAATTCCTGATACTCAAATACGTGAACTTTTATTTTATAATTTACCCCTATTTTGGTTTAACTATACATCCCGTCTGAAAACTCATTCATTTGTTCAGTTTTTTTTAAGTTAAATTACTATATTTTTCTGCCTTTTCTTTTATTTTTCAAAAATTAAGTCACATATCATTCCAAAAAAAATGTGCACGACTGGGTCGCACGAAACTTTCTCGTTTATTGCGAATCTCGCAGAATCTCAGAGTTATTTCAGCAAATTTTACGTTCAAAATCATACCCACTTAAGATGTACTCAGGTTTAGTAACTCAACCCTTGTTAATTAAAATATAAAAAGTAATACATACTACATAAACATACGTATTAACTACAACACTTTATTACTTACTTTTAAATTTCACCCCGAACAACTGACACTTAAAGGAGGCAAGTAGGCGATGAATTTCGTATTCCCATTTTTGATTATTTAAAAAAGTGGTCTCAATTGTCGGAATTTGGGTAGTAATTTTTGAGAAAAAACGGCTATATTCGAGTTTTCTGAGAAAAACTAAGTACGTGATCATGTTTAGAATGCTTATGTTGTCCTAAATATGTATTTTGATCAAAATCGTTAGAGCGTTTTTTTGTAAAATTATGCTGACAAATGTTACAAATTTGGATTGATATTATAATGATATTATATTATGAAATGATATTACTATGGATTTAAGCATTACATGAAAGTAACATTTTTATCATAATCGAAAATGGCGTTTTGATATGAGCAGTTTTTTAAAGTACCTACTATTATTAGGGATTTGGGTGGATATCAAAGGACGCAGTCTTTTTAGGGAAAAACTGAGTTTGCTATCAAGTTAAGAATGACAATAGTACCTTAAAAATAAGTTTTTTTTAAATCGTTTTTTTTACCGTTTTCGAGAAAAAGCCAATTTTCAAAACTGCCGTTGCTGGACTTTTTAGCGAAAAACTGGGTATGCAGTCATGTTAAGCATGCTTACATTAACTCAACTATCAATTTTGGTTCAAATCGTTAGAGCCGTTTTCGAAAAAATCTAAATTTAGACATATTTCGTAATATTTCGTAAAATTTTTATATGGGAGGTACCGTTAATATTAGGGCTAGCATAAAAAAAAAAACGTCCCTAGCGGGAAATCCACAAACTCTAAATACGAAGTTTGAAGCAAATCCGTCCAAGCGTTTAGATTCCCCAGGGGTGGGACAGACAGACATACGGACGGACAGAATTGCGAGACCCACTTTTTTGAGTTCCCCTATCATCGTAATATCAGAATTGATCAAAATCTCGAGTTCGAAATTTTGTACGAAAACAATATCTTTCTCTTACTACGTATACGAGAAAGTTAATAAAAACATGAAATGCAACGAATTAGTTCGTATCCAGAAATGTGAAAAGAAAAATGTGAACTGCCAATGTTTTAAACGACTTAGTTCACATTATCGAGCTAGTACATCAGTAGTAGTATTTTGTTGAAGGTATTAATTGTGATATGGTCACAAAAAAAATAAAAGCCAGATATTCTTACAGTGATCTAAGGTTTAGATCTTGAATACTCAAAATAGATTTGTTACAAGCAATTTATGTAAGAACCACATTCTAAAAACACAATCAAAACAGTATTGAGACAAGCAGCTTAAGTTTACTAAAAACAGTCTCAGTAGTAGATTTGTTGGTCTTGTTTAAGGAATTTCCTTCTCCTTTTAAGGTGGCTTCATCTTATGCACGGCGTTTTGGATTTTAATTTAAGTTGACAATGGTCAAAAACGTAGCCTTTGTATTCTTAAAATAATAACGAATATTCTTAAAAGCATTACGAAATAATATTGAAGTACGATTTTTAAACTAATGAAAAATGAGCTCAAAATTAGATTTTTGCACTTGGAATAAAATTTTCCGAGTTCACCATACTTTCGTCTACGAATAGGCTTGAAATGTTGAAATAGCACTGATATTCTTGATTTTAGCTTTTTTGAATTCTTGCTTTGTTTTGCCTTATTTAGTGTGCGTTTTTATATGTGTGTATTTAAAAAACACAGAGAAAATCAGTTTTGTTTGTTTAAGGCGTTTTGTTCCATTCGGTGTGGAAGCACCCTAAGATGCTGTTCGACATCAACGATCAACCAAGCGCGATGCAGGCTACCTATATAAATATCCTTTGGAAAGTGCTTACGAGAACGTTAACGTAGCCCTGATCTATGTACAAATCCTACATCCCTTAGGTAGTTGCTAGTCTTGGAGGTACCTATAATTGTTTCGACGCTCCTGTCAAATGGTTGTCAGAAACTAGGCCTAAGGTTAAGGTGTCTCCTATACACTTGTTGCTTCAACTATTCAACGCCCTGTCGTTACGTACCAAGCAGTCAATAATAATTTTGCATTTCAAATGAATCAATCCATAACGATTTGTGCAAACTAATTATTCAATATTATGCACTTTAAACTTGAATGTATGTATGTATGTATGTATAGTAATATAGTAATTTTTGAGAAAAAACGGCTATATTCGAGTTTTCTGAGAAAAACTAAGTACGTGATCATGTTTAGAATGCTTATGTTGTCCTAAATATGTATTTTGATCAAAATCGTTAGAGCGTTTTTTTGTAAAATTATGCTGACAAATGTTACAAATTTGGATTGATATTATAATGATATTATATTATGAAATGATATTACTATGGATTTAAGCATTACATGAAAGTAACATTTTTATCATAATCGAAAATGGCGTTTTGATATGAGCAGTTTTTTAAAGTACCTACTATTATTAGGGATTTGGGTGGATATCAAAGGACGCAGTCTTTTTAGGGAAAAACTGAGTTTGCTATCAAGTTAAGAATGACAATAGTACCTTAAAAATAAGTTTTTTTTAAATCGTTTTTTTTACCGTTTTCGAGAAAAAGCCAATTTTCAAAACTGCCGTTGCTGGACTTTTTAGCGAAAAACTGGGTATGCAGTCATGTTAAGCATGCTTACATTAACTCAACTATCAATTTTGGTTCAAATCGTTAGAGCCGTTTTCGAAAAAATCTAAATTTAGACATATTTCGTAATATTTCGTAAAATTTTTATATGGGAGGTACCGTTAATATTAGGGCTAGCATAAAAAAAAAAACGTCCCTAGCGGGAAATCCACAAACTCTAAATACGAAGTTTGAAGCAAATCCGTCCAAGCGTTTAGATTCCCCAGGGGTGGGACAGACAGACATACGGACGGACAGAATTGCGAGACCCACTTTTTTGAGTTCCCCTATCATCGTAATATCAGAATTGATCAAAATCTCGAGTTCGAAATTTTGTACGAAAACAATATCTTTCTCTTACTACGTATACGAGAAAGTTAATAAAAACATGAAATGCAACGAATTAGTTCGTATCCAGAAATGTGAAAAGAAAAATGTGAACTGCCAATGTTTTAAACGACTTAGTTCACATTATCGAGCTAGTACATCAGTAGTAGTATTTTGTTGAAGGTATTAATTGTGATATGGTCACAAAAAAAATAAAAGCCAGATATTCTTACAGTGATCTAAGGTTTAGATCTTGAATACTCAAAATAGATTTGTTACAAGCAATTTATGTAAGAACCACATTCTAAAAACACAATCAAAACAGTATTGAGACAAGCAGCTTAAGTTTACTAAAAACAGTCTCAGTAGTAGATTTGTTGGTCTTGTTTAAGGAATTTCCTTCTCCTTTTAAGGTGGCTTCATCTTATGCACGGCGTTTTGGATTTTAATTTAAGTTGACAATGGTCAAAAACGTAGCCTTTGTATTCTTAAAATAATAACGAATATTCTTAAAAGCATTACGAAATAATATTGAAGTACGATTTTTAAACTAATGAAAAATGAGCTCAAAATTAGATTTTTGCACTTGGAATAAAATTTTCCGAGTTCACCATACTTTCGTCTACGAATAGGCTTGAAATGTTGAAATAGCACTGATATTCTTGATTTTAGCTTTTTTGAATTCTTGCTTTGTTTTGCCTTATTTAGTGTGCGTTTTTATATGTGTGTATTTAAAAAACACAGAGAAAATCAGTTTTGTTTGTTTAAGGCGTTTTGTTCCATTCGGTGTGGAAGCACCCTAAGATGCTGTTCGACATCAACGATCAACCAAGCGCGATGCAGGCTACCTATATAAATATCCTTTGGAAAGTGCTTACGAGAACGTTAACGTAGCCCTGATCTATGTACAAATCCTACATCCCTTAGGTAGTTGCTAGTCTTGGAGGTACCTATAATTGTTTCGACGCTCCTGTCAAATGGTTGTCAGAAACTAGGCCTAAGGTTAAGGTGTCTCCTATACACTTGTTGCTTCAACTATTCAACGCCCTGTCGTTACGTACCAAGCAGTCAATAATAATTTTGCATTTCAAATGAATCAATCCATAACGATTTGTGCAAACTAATTATTCAATATTATGCACTTTAAACTTGAATGTATGTATGTATGTATGTATAAGTTATTAGTCATATTAGCAGACAAAAGCCACATTTGTGTTATAATTTCGTGGAATGTATGTGGAATGTAAGAGTTCAGAGAGTCGTGTCGTTTCAGTTACGCAATACAATATTCCAAACGCCTCCACACGACAAATGTCGAAAGTCGTTTTCGACAGACGACAACGAAAATAAGGGTGACTCTCTTGATAAGACCCACAACAAATTTTTGTCAAAATATCTATAACTATGAAAAAATTGGCAGGACAAATTTGTCAAAATATGACAATGAAAAAAATAGTCATGACAAATTTTTCGTTGTGTTTAACTGACAATATTTTGCCACATGTCAATATTTTATGAAATGAATATTTGTCAGAAAAATGTGATTTTCACATGTCAATGTTTTTGAAATAGGGCTCAGGTAAGAGACACAAATTAAAATAAGAGATATGTATCTACAAATTTTCATGGTCATTCTGCTAGATGGTCACCAAACATACTTTTAGTGTTCGAGAATCGAAACAAGTTGATGTTTCTATCGTATCGTAGCAAGGCGTTGCCGCATACAATTTGTTTTCCGTGCCACTAATGACACAAAAATCTGTCAGTTTGAGCAATTGCATGCCACGACATCACAAATAGATAAAAGCGACGGTGTGTTCTGCGAAACCTTTGTAAATTCAATGACAGCAAACCTTCAAAAATATTGTAACACCAAATTTCAACACCAGAAAATTATAAAAGATACCGAGCACAAATGATAAAAATTTTGGAAACAAAAATTCGTAATTCAATTTTGTAATGTGACCAGCGTTACCACTTGTACTACATATGTAGTACTGTGCTACATATTTGCTTGAATTTTCAACGCTGTACTACATACTACATCGTTACCCTAAAGTACTACATTTCTTAAGCTCCGCCTAACCATTTTACTTTTTTACGAAAAACTTTTCTTTTGTAAATATTCCCACTTTTGCTTTTATAACTAAATAAATAGATAGAAATACTTAGAAACTTTGCATCATTCTAAAGTAAATGTAATTCTTCAGCTGACTGCTTTCATTTACGTACGACATGAAGTGTTTGTCTCTGTCTATCAGCAGAATTCAGACAGCTGATCGTCAATTAAAATATGTTTGTTATTGTTTTTCGTGGGCTGCACCTGCAAGCAATTGCAAATATCTATGGATCGGTTTTTGAACGGATTCGGATTCCGAATTTTTAGAAAAATAACAAATAAAAACAGGATTATACTCTTCTGTGTTCTGAAATAATTGTTTGCGTATAATGTAGTACTGTATCAACTCTGCCATATTAAGGCAAATTAATTCAATCCGGCATTAATAAAGAATGTGTGCAATGACAGTGAGTTCGGTCGAAGTCTGAAAGGTTGTCGGACAAAACCAATTTCCCTTGTCAAAACTTGAATTGGTGCGTTTGCCAAATTACATAAGGCCAAACAACTAGTAAAATGAGTTTATGAGATTACTGATGTGTCAGCCGAAATCTGCCTAGTGATACTAACTAGATACTTTGATGAGTGTGCTGTAAAAGATAGATGTACAGTAGACGCTCGATATAGTGAACTAATAAAAACCAGGCCTGTTCACTATATCGAAATTGTTCACTATTTCGAGCGGGAGTTTTTAAATGTTCAAATAAGCTAATTTGATATAAATAAACACTTACCAATGTTTTGATTACAAAACACTAAAATAACAAAAAAAATTTTATTATTCTTTAAAAAACGCTGAGATGAAGTTATTTTTTTTTAGGAACACAAAAATAAATATCATTTTTTTTCCATGATTAAATTTTCAAAAAATAATTTGTCACCTTAATTAAGTATCTTCTTCGCCATCGTCGAAGATTAACCGCCACCTGTAGGAGCTGACTACATCAGTCAACTTCATTTCGACACTCTAAACATCTCGACAGAGATAGACTGTTTCGGTCACCATTCGCGTTTGCTTTAACTGAAGGAGAAACTCCAACCCTTTTTTTTGGTACCAAGCAGTATGGTGGTTTGCTTCAATCAAGCTCTTCTGGTCAATACCAGTCTTTGTCTCGTGGGCGGGATTTCAAAGTAAATAAACGGGGGGGGGGGGGGGGCAGAGTTCTACGGTTACCCTCCATCCTTTTCTTGATTGATTGACAGATTGATTCAACCACCCATGTCTGCCATGTATCAGTCTCTCTCTCCTCAGTGGTAGACTGCCAGAGGCAATAGACAGGGGGTAGACTGCTACGGTTACCCTCCGTCTATACCCGAAGACAAACCGCCACCAGGAGATGCTAAATTCTAACATGTTTAACCAACTGAATTGACTGTTTCAGCCATCACGGTAAGATGTACGGAGATACCTTTCTTCAAAAGAAATTCTTAGGTAGCAATAGAATTCCCACCTGTAATGTCCGGCCCATAATTTTTCTGGCCACTTCCTGTGTCCTGATTTTGGGACAGTCTAGGTGGCTAACCTAACCTTCAAAACTAAAATATCAAAAAAACACACAAATGAACGGTAAATTGTTCTTAAAAATTGTTGACATGCAGGCGCATTGCTAAACTGGAACATTTTTCTTTGACTTTTGCAAACAAAATCTGAGTTCACTATATCGAGATTTTCATAGTTCACTATTTAGAGTAGTCTGTGTAAAATTTTGGTGGTTCACTATATTGGATAGTTCACTATACAGAGGGTTCACTATACCGAGCGTCTACTGTATTAGATTTGAGCAGTTCAAGGAAAGCAATTCCGAAGAAATTTTTCAATCAATCCTGCGTGATTGCAAAGACATAAATATCGATATTTTAAATGCAATTGGTTTTTGCTCTGATAATGCCATAGTAATGCGGGGATCCCTTTGCGGAGTGACTGAGAAACTGTCCAATATCTGCCCAAATCTATTTTCAAAAGGATGCAGTAGCCACAACCTACATTTATGTTCATCGGCTGCATGCAAACTCTTGCCAATAAGTATAGGTACAAAGCTCTATTAAAGCTTCACAATCAAACAATAAAAAAAGTTTAAAAAAAATACATGGTACTACATTTTGTTTAAAAATGCTACATTTTGTTGGCTAACGTACTACATTTGCTTTAAATTTTAGTGGCAACGCTGAATGTGACCCTTACGTCCTCAGGATCGTTGAGTCGTACGTCCTCTCAGCAACACCCAATCCAATGATTCAAACAAAAACAACGCAGCTTTGTTGCACTCTCTGCCGCTTTCTGTGCTGTTCGAAAACTGCAGCAGACGGCGAACAGGCAGTAAAACAAATGAAAGAAAATATAAAAAAAAATTGTCTCCTCGAAAAGAAATAAAAAAAATTGACGCTCTTGAATTTTAAGTTAAAGTTCTTATCTTTATTATAATAAAAAAATTAATCCTAGCCTTAAAGTTAACAAATGTGAAACAAAATAAAAGTATGAAAATTAAGAAAAAAGAAAATCAAAATGTAATTTAAAAATAAGCAAGTAAAGTAATAAGTAATAAAGTATTAAAGAAAAATAATTAAAAAATGGAAATCAAAAGCAAGAGCAAAAGAAAAATTAGGAGCAAAAATGTATATAAAAAGAGAGCAAAATAAATCGTGTCGATCGAGTGTGAGCGCTTAAAGACAGTGGAAAAAACCCGACCGTCGTACTAAGCGGCAATCCTCTTGCCGATAGTCTCCTTCATTTCTTTTAGCATTTTTGTCTTAAAATTTCTATAATGAATTGTTCATAGGTTAGCTAGCTGCTTATGTCTAAGAAAATTTCGATAAGAATTTCTATGCAACAATACAGACGGACCTAATCTATACGATTTATATAAACTGATGAAAAGTCATTTATGAGCATGCATAAGAGTATCGGCCCTAATACTGTGCCTTGAGGCAATCCACTAATTATTTAATTAGGCTGCAAGAAGCAGGCGAGACACTTGCATAAGAATACATGTGAATAGTTTTGCCGCACCCAAAACGCTTTTCGCATCGCTTACTTGAGTCAATGACAGGAATTATATATTTTTACACAAAATTGTCAATATCCCCCTCAATATCCGTCGGTCTTCAAAACCATCAACCTTATTCTAGTGTTGCGCGATAATCCAAAACCGCATCGATACATCGATATTTTATTATCAAGATGAAAATATCGATGCAAACAAAAAATCGACCCAAAAAAATCGATAGTATCGATAATATCGGTTTATATGCAAACTTAAAATTTTCTAATATTTTTGAAAAAAAAATATTTTGATTGTTTAGTTTAGAGGACTCAATCAATTTCTATTTGACAAAGGAAATAATTCAAGGCAAGAATTTAACTTTTTTTTAATGATTCTTGAAAAAAAAAAAAAAAAAAATAAAAAATACAAGAATATGTAGGTACAGATTTTGCCTAGTAACTATGTATAGGAACTCTGATTATATGTATTGAAATATGTATTCTGTTTATTTAAAAGTTCAGGGACAAGCAAATCAAAAAAGCAATAAGATACAAATTTACAGAAAAAAACATCCAATTCTTGTGAATTAAAATAGTTCCCAATTAAACTATTTTTTCTTCAGAAATATGTACATAATAAATAAATAGCTTACTTGAAATAGTATATTGTACAAATATTATGTACATTAATCCGATATTGTAATTATAATAAAATGTAAGGTTCTTGAATAGTAACGAGACGTGTTATTATAGCTGAGACAGAGGAGTTTGAGTGCGCAAAAAAATCGGGATGAAAACATCGATGCATCGATAATATCGAAAATAAATTATCGAGTGAAATAATCGATATTTTTTTACGAAAATATCGATGAATCGAGTGATTCGATATATATCGCGCATCACTACCTTATTCACTTCAGTTGCAATTGCCCTTTAGCTACAATTTGTTCGTCTACAAATAAATATTAGATATTTTTCAGAAAACGAATTGGAAACGTCGGCAAAAATCGAAAAAAAAAAACGTCTGAAATTTAATAGAAATCGTCTGAAAATAAATATAATTCATCAGAAAATCAGATATTGGAAACGACTGAAACAATTTTTAGTAGGTCTGAAAACAAATGGTAGATAATCGTCTGAAAAATATAAAAATTGTCTGAAAAATTAAAAAAGTTTGAGTGAAAGGGTATATTCATACCTAGATGAATTTTGAGAATGCTAACAATTTATTTTCAGACGAAAATTCAAGTTTTTCAGACGAATATTTAAAAAAAGCTGACAAAAATTAGCAGATGAATATGAACAAATTAAAAGATGAAAATAATTTCTTTTCAGGCGAAAATGTTTTAACCATTACCCTTTGAGTATAGGTTAGGTAGGTGGCGATTCCCCCATCGTACGTCTCTTGGACTAAGATAATTAATATAAATTTATTAAATTGTATGAATTAAAATTACTAAGTACCTGCACTTGCATACTTTAAAAGGTAATATCTTAATGTATCTTGAACCTATTAAATGCAAATAATGATATAAAAAAAATAAATCTATTGTGACACGAACTTGATGGTCCCTTCAACAATTATTTTATTTTGATTAAATTTAAAATAATGTTAATATTGCACTGTCATTCAATATAACAAGATGATAATACAAGGGTATGTTGACAAATAAAAGCAATAAAAATTATGAGTGTTATGTATTTTTTTTCTGCCGAAAATAAGTAGGTACCTTGTTAACATCGCGGCCACAAGAAAATATAAAAAAATATATATATCTCAACTGATAAGGCGGCCAACATTTATCCCAATAATATTTTATCAAAGCTCCAAACTTATCGTTTATATCAACAAGTTTATAGGATTTGGTCTATCAGACAAAAATTTACATTTTCATATGGAATAAGCGAAAAGTTTCTTAATTATTATTAATCAATTTATATGCGCATATATCGAAGTTCTCCAATATAGGTACTTAATAGCTGTGTATATTTCAGAAACAAAAAATCATGCGAACTATTTAAATAAACCATGGCACAGCTGACACGAAAGGTAGAATTGAAGTAGCATAACAAAATAACTCACATACAAATTATAAATTCCAAAATCCAAACCACGCGCGTGGAAATATACCTACCTAATAGATAAACATTACCAAAAATAGTTCGGCTTGATAAGAGAGATGCTTTTTATAACATGTTGTCTTAGAAGTTTCTTTGTTTTTATTTGAACTGAAATAAATAAACAAATAAAAGGAAAACCGTTCTGTATTCCAGCCGGTACCGACACCATAAATATAATACCTAATTTATAAACAACAGTTGAAAATCGAATAACCAAACTTGTTATCTCGATGTTCAAGTAGGTAGGTACCAAAAGTCAGCTACGAAATACGAATGGCTTAAAACCACTTTCAATATATTCATTTTATTTGAAGTATACCTACTCGCAGCTTGAACAGTAAAATTAATTAATTACTTAATATGTATTTACAGTCGAATAAGGTACACTTTAAAATTTAATACGTGACAGTCAGTAGGTATTAGGGTTTTGTTAATTATTATTGTCGTGATAAAAGATAAAACCCACTTTATCGTTGTCAACCTTACCTCTGGTTGTCACCTCTTACTAAACTTAAAACCACAAAAAGTAATTTTTTTCTCTTAAAATAAATACTTGGCGCAACAGCGTGTGAACACCCCAGGCTAGCTTCTCACAACCATTCGTTTGTGTGCGTTTTTATTTTTGGGACGAATGGAAGGGACCTACAATTTTATGCCGAGTCCGAACTGCTGGCTTTATTGAGAGAAGCTTTTTCAGGACAGTTATACTCTCGGATGTTTTTCAGACGTTCGCGAGAGCTGGCGCAGTGGAAAAAACTTTAAGATGTAATTTGCGTTTTTCCGGGATCGGAAACTGGGACCCTTCGCACATTAGTCCAGCACACTAATCACTGAGCCACCGCGCCTACTTTATTGAGTACGGACTTTAGTATTCTTTTAGTATTCAATAATCTTTTATTTTGAACGCCAAATTTAAATTTTAATTATTAACAATTTTACCGTAAAGAGTTTTAATGTAAAAATTTACGATCATCTTTCAAGATCTTAATATATTTGAGAACTTTGAGTTGTTGAAAAAACATTAAATTATATAAAACCCGGATAAATTCTTTTGAATAATTTGATGATGAAGAGATCTTTATATAGATTTTGATAAAATCTTTGTAAAATTTATGATCGAAAATCTCAATACAGCCTGATGTATCTAACAGATTACGGGCTTCCCATTCTTACATTATTACAAGTTCTAGTTAGTCTTAATTTTTTTATTTATTTTTATTTTTTTGAGGCAAAGGTGTCTACCAAGCTGATATTGGTAAGGCAGCAGACAATTTGGTACATATAAAAGCACATTAAGTACAAACTATTCTTTCAGAATCACAATATCAGGAACCTCCTTTCATAACATTTTTTTGCAATAGAAATCCTCCAATTGTTTTTAGTTTTAGATTTTTGGGTCTTTTTAAAGAAAATTCCTCCGTGTCTACTCTAAGGCTAGTACTAGTTGTATGAACTTGGAACCAGTTTCGAAGCTAGAGTGCTGCTACTTAGTGTCTACTAACCTCCCGTAATACATACAAGGTGACTCTAATTTTGCGCCAAAATTCGAATTTTGTACCAAAAGTACCAAAATTATTAAACGACTAGCTGTACCCGCCCAGTTTTGCCCGTACACAGGAATTGTATTGCTTATGTCTTAGATAATAATGTTCTTTAGTAAAATGCGAAAAATGAGAATAAATCTATTTTCTGGAATTTTCTTTCTGCCTAAACCTGAAATATACAGCAATACGAAAAAAACAAAAAAAGAATCATGAAAATCATATAAGATGTTTTTTGTATGGGAGGCGTCACCCCCGTTTGCCCCATTTTGGCGTGGCGATATCGATAATGGATGTAATGTATAGGATATAGGACCCTCTTCATCGCCCTCCCTCTCCTTGATCATGCTACTTGTTTGTAATACTGTATTTCCTTTCCTTCGTTTCCTTCTTCCTATGGAATCCGAACAACTACCTATGCCAACCCTACACTGTTACCATACACCATATCGAATAAAATTCTAAAATGAAATTATTTGTATTATATGTCTCTTCTCTTATGAAGATTATTAATATACCCCATGCCATACAGCCGCACGCACCCCATCCCATGCATCCCATCCCATACATACCAACATATACAACTGACCACTGCGAAAACAAATAGTGTTGTTTTGTTTGTCCTGTCGCATCTCACGATCGTAAAAGTACAAACATCCATTTGTAGCAAGGTATATGTGTATGTATTATATTTTCACTTCAAAAAATAGATACGTCATATCAGAACGAAATTCCTACTGCGTTGCGTGGCGATATGCGATAATGGATGTAATGTATTGGATACATAATGTGCACCCTCTGCATCGCCCTCCCTCTCCATGATCTTGCTTTCCTTTCCTTTGTTTCCCTCTTCCTATGGAATCCAAACAACTACCTACCCCAACCTTACACTGTTACCATACCACATATCGCATGAAATTTTGAAATGAAACCTGTTTTGTATACGTCTCTTCTCTCTTCTAATATACCCCATGCCATACTGCAGCACGCACGACGAACCCCATCCCCATCCTGCATGCATCGGACATACATACCTATACATATATAACTGACCATAGCACTCACTGCGAAAACAAATCAACCCTTTTCGAATGTGTAGTATATGTATTGTTTTTGTTTGACGATCACAAAAGTATAAACATCCATTTGTAGCAAGGTATATGTGTATGTATATATTTTCACTTCAGAAAATACATTTTGGCTAAAAACTGTTCCTAAGGACGTGGCTATAATCGACATAGCCTATAGCAGTCTTACAGTCTTAAGGAACATTTAAAAAAAAGTTTCATCGAAATCTGTCCTGTCCAGTAGTTTTTGAGTTTTTAGCTGACAAAGAAAAGTCCTACAGTTTTATTATATGTATAGATGTATAGATAAGTGTATCGTGCAGTGTACTTAAATGATTTAGAGAACTGTATTCATTAAAATAGTGTAGTACAGTGGCCGGCATAAGTATTTTGACAAAACTAAAGTTAATTCTGCTCATAATTTGAACTTATTTCATGTAAATTTTGGCATTAATGGAAAGGACATTAAAATTCCGTTGGAATGATACACAACTTTCCTTAACCCTTTAGGTTAGGTTAGGTAAGGTGGCTGTCCCAAAGGGGACACACTTAGACCATATTTTTGGTCCATTGTGATACCACAGAAGGGGGGGGGGGGGGGGGGAGAAGGAAGCGGCCAGCACGGGCGATGAAATTGGTTGGTGTGATCAGCTCCTCCATTTGGCGGTTAGTCTTCAGAGAGCAGGCAGAGGGTGACCGAAACAGTCTAACCCCCCGCTGGTCTCCTCTGACAGTCCGTTACTAAGGAGAGTGGCTGGTATAGATCAGATAAGAAAGACTGCGGCAGGAGGAAACGACAAAAGGTGACCGAAACAGTCTAACCCTTTGCCTATCCCCTCTGACGGAGTCTAACCCTTTAAGTACCCATTTAAAAATTTTAGAATTTTTGTGAAGGTCTACTTTTTTGACTTTTTTTCTTCGGTATAAAAAATTTTTTTTTTTTTGATGCAAAAATTTTCTGCAAACAATTCTATCTAATAGTGACTGCAAAAAAAAATTTTCAAAAATCTCTTCGCTAATATTTTTTTGATTTTTTGAATGGGATGATCTCAGAAAAATTTTGTATATGAAAAGGAGGAAAAAAGTGGCTAAAATAGTAATTTTTAGCAATTTTCAAAAAATCATAAAAAAAATTAGCGAAGAGATTTTTGAAAATTTTTTTTTGCAGTCACTTTGGAGAAACTATTTGGATCAAAACATTTTTTTTTTATACCGAGGAAAAAAGTCAAAAAAGTAGTCATTCACAAAAATTCTAAATTCTAAAATTTTTAAATGGGTAGATACTTAATGGGATAAGAAAAGTTTTGTATCATTCAAACGGAATTTAAATTACCTTTCTTTCCATGGTGCCAAAATTTACATGAAACATGAAGTAAGTTTCAAATTATGAGCAGAATTAACTTTAGTTTTGTCAAAATACTTGTGCCCGCCACTGTAGGTACCGTGCACTGAGTAAACTGAGTACACTGTTGCAAGCCAAAGGTGAGCCTTTTAAATGATAGAATAATGAACAATGTTGATCAGGAAATGGTACAATTGAAAAGCGCAGTTTGATATTATTGGGTATTCGTATTAGGGAAAAAAGAAAATCGTGTACTCATTTCCTATCAGGTGATAGAGTATTAGTATTTTGCTGCCCACTGGCCACTTATTCGCATTATTCCAATGTATATATATAGTATCTACCTCCACACAGAACTGCTGTACAAGTTTTCAGCGAGCAAATCAATGCATTCATGCATTTCTACAGTCGGTTTGGCAATTTTGATATACAGATTTTACCAGATTTAAATTTAAATTTCGGTCCAAATCTGGAACTCCAAAATTCTGTTTGGCATTTATTTAGATTTTGAGGAAAATTTATTACATTCTTATGTTCATTGTCTTTTCAAATCGTTTGTATCCAAAAACTGCAACTCTTCTTCTTTCTCTGTGACAATTATTTTCAAGTTCTGGAAAGAGCCGCTATATGTTTTTTTTTTAACTTTCTCGTGTAAGTATATGTACCTAGTAAGAGAAAGATATTGTTTTCGTACAAAATTTCGAACTCGAGATTTTGATCAATATTACGATGATAGGGGAATTCAAAAAAGTGGGTCTCGCAATTCTGTCCGTCCGTATGTCTGTCTGTCCCACCCCTGGAGAGAGAGTTTGTGGGCTTCCCGCTAGGATGGGTTTTTTTATATTTCATTCTAGTCCTAATATTATAACGGTACTTCCCATATAAAAATTTTACGAAATTTAAATTATTTAGATTTTTTCGAAAACGGCTCTAACGATTTGATCCAAAACTGATAGTTGAGTTAATGAAGGCATGCTTAACATGACTGCATATCCAGTTTTTCGCTAAAAAGTCCAGCAACGGCAGTTTTGAAAATTAGAATTTTTTCGAAAACGGTACAAACGATTTTAACAAAAACTTATTCTTGTGGTACTATTGATATCCACCCGAATCCCTAATAATAGTACCTACTTTTAAAAACTGCTCATATCTCAAAAACGCCATTTTCGATTATGATAAAAATGTAACTGGCAGGTAATGCCTAAATCCATAGTAAAACCTTTTGAGCTAAACAGTGTTTTTTAAACCATGAATGCGTCCTTCGATTTCCACCCCAATCGCTAACTAGGTACAAAATTGGCTAAGTTTATTCGGACAGACATCGTAGCGAAAGCAATAAGGTTCCTCCATATGGAAACGGAACCTAAAAAATGGTACTTTAAAAACTGCGTATATCTCGAAAACGCCATTTTCGATTTGGATGAAAATGTAACTGCTAGGTAATATCTATATCCTGAAGAATACGTCGTACTCAGTTTTCAGCTAAACAGTTTAATAACACTGCTTTTCGAATCCAAAGTTGTAACATTTGTCAGCATAATTTTACAAAAAACCGCTCTAACGATTTTGATCAAAATACATATTTAAGACAACATAAGCATTCTAAACATGATCACGTACTTAGTTTTTCTCAGGAAACTCGAATATAGCCGTTTTATGAATATTTATCAAAAATTACTACCCAAATCCTGATCACAACCGGTATATTTTTGCATAGCCCAAAACTTCCGTGACAAAGACAATATAATTCGAAATTCATCGCTTACTTGCCGCCCGTTCTGAAATTTGAAAGTAATAAAGTGTTGTACCTAGTTAATACGTACGTTTATGTAGTATGTATTACGTTTCTAATTAACAAGGGTTCAGTTACTAAACCTGAAGTACATTTTGAGTAGGCATGATTTTAAACGTACAATTTGCTGAAATTAATCTAAGATTCTGCGTGATTCACAATAAACGAGTTACATTTTTTTTTAATTTTCGTTTAAATTTTGACAACATTTTTGGACTCATATTTTTCGTTGATCAAACTTTTTTAATTTCGATTATTTAATCTAAAAAAAGTATCTACGTAATATGTTTTGTGGAAAAGTCAACCGAGGCGGAAAAGGACAATTCAAAGCTCACAAGGGCGCTGGCCTAACTATTGCTAAAATAATAATAAAATAATAAACTGTATTTATATCCATATTATTAAGTAGGTAATGACTAATGTCTCACACACAGTAGGTAAGGACAAGTCTCACAATTCACAAACATGAAAGGGCGCCCACACACAGTGTGCTTACTCATGCGAAAGTCGACTTTTATTAGGGTAATTGCGGGAGAGATGCCGCGCTTTTATAAAACTCAGTTTTACGTTTTGTTAAAAACAATAGTGACTTTTTTTTTTTTATAAAACTTAACAATCTATTCATATTCTACCATAAAAATTAACTAAACTAAATAAAATCTTATTATTTAAAAAAAATTTACCAAAAACAAATTGTACTGAGTGCGGCGTCTCTCCCAGCCAGTGAGGGAGAGATGCCGCAGTTGCAATACATTGCGTTTTGAGCATAATTTTGTTTGTGCAGCATGATTTTTGCGTTCCTTGAATATATTAATATATTACTCGGGTTGTTTTCACTCAAGTCTTTTTCAAGGATGTCAAAAAATGCATTCACTTATACCCGATTCAAACCCTGCGCACGTGAGAGGGAAAGTCCTTCGGCTTGTCAGACCGTTATATGTATACATATTTATTACGTTCTAAAAACGAAGCCAACCAAGCATAGCTCGCCTCGTCATATTAAATTTATGTTTGGGATCCATTTTTTCTGCCAATTCAAAAGCCCAACTTCGAAGGATAAGGATGGTATCCAAGCAAAACCTACGAATGCTAGCTTTTTAATGTGCTCCGATAGTTTTCTTTCGCTTTCTATTCCCACTACCCCTCAACAGTTATAAAAAAAAAGAGCAAAATGTCGCCTAAATAGTCTAGGTAATTATTCCCCATTGGTCCAAGAGATTTTTTTTTGTAAATGTCCTTTCTTTAGGCGTTTTTAAGGGTTCTAGCTAAAACACCATACATTTTCTCTGCTTTTCTCAAGGACATACCGCAACAAGCAGGCTTTGACTAGTTTTCGCATCGATTTTTAGCATAGTATTGAAAAACTTCCACACTAAAAAAGAGAGCGTAAAACAAAACAAATTGCAATATCTCCCCCCCACCTTTTAGAATAACAAATTTTTTTTTCTCGCTTTTATGTTTCAATACGTAATGAACAAAATAAAGAACAAACGGACTCCTGCGATTTACTATTAATATGATTTTGAATTGGTGCGGCATCTCTCCCCACGCGGCATCTCTCCCGCAATTACCCTAAGAAAAATTCGTATCCTTGTGGTTTCAAAGCTAATCTCACAACTATGACTATTGACTATGAGTCGTGTTATTTCGAATATGCTTATTGCAGAGTTGTGGGTGTGATGGTGTGAGTTGCACTTTCGTATTATAACTTTATAAAAACTTTTAGGTACTATTTTAAATCCTATTTCAATACTACTCGTATTAGTTAATATTAGTATATTATGCTTCAGGGAAAGATTGACATAATACATACAACATACATATATCGAAAGATGATTTTCCAATCTTGTTCAATATGTCAATGCATTGTTATTAACATTTAATTATAGCTACCAGGGAAAGCCCAAATAAAATACAAAAATCACTAAATAATTGTCCTCGGGTAATATTGTATTAAGTAGCAATAATTTACAAACAGCTGTATCTTTACAATATTGTATTATCATCTTTGAAGAAGTATACAAACCACTTTTATTGAAACAGAAAAAAATAATAATAAATAATCAAACAACAGAGTGTCACTTGAATTGTGGCACACACTGTCCATATTATTGGGGTAGTTATGGCTTCATTGTTGAAATTCATTACATTATACATATGTAGATATAGATACGAATTCTGAAATCTGAATAACGAGTTCTATAGCTTCTCTTAACTTTATTTGAGCTAATCAAGTCAGTCATTAATTGGCAGGCCGCTCGTGAAAACGGAACCTTTTCCGAGATTAAACAGCTCGCTTCGGTTGCATACATTAAGAGCGTGATAGTGGTGCCTATCAATATTTTACCCGATGCCAATCATCAGCATTGATGAGTAGTGAAATTAATCAGTGATCAACATCAACTCGTTCCTTATCTTTTATAATTTACTTGTTGATCAAATCCGCACTCGTGCACATTTATTGTATCTTAACATTGGAGATCCAACAAATTTTCTCAATTACGTGTACAAACAGAAGTGACACAATATGGTTGTCCGTAAATTACGTGTAGTGCGAAGGACATTGTTTAACCATACAATTCTTAACGACAGCGCTCACATTGTGAGGTGGTGAGTATCAACAGAAGCTTGGGTGGATATCAAACTTTTTAGTAGCGCGAACGAATTGTATCTATTATTATTTTCTATCAACCATCTGTTAAATAGCGTACCATTAGCGGCAAGATTTCGTGATTTATTGCGTTTTGTAGATCTCGATAAACGGGTAAATTTGTTTACGAAAACGATGTTTTGTTAAAGTTGAAAACATGGGTTTTTAAATCAGTCTCACCTTGTAACTACTTCTCTCTGTGTATAATTTAAGTTAATACAGTAGCTATTCAGTAATGTCTCGCTGATCCGAATCAATTATTTTTATTGCAAGAGGTATTCGGATAAAATTATTTGGATTAATAAGTAGGTACAAGACGAGAAAAGAAAGAGTTGGACCCATGTTGGTGATTTATGGTTGATCCATTAACTAGTTATGGTTAAAGTCAAAATTATTGTGAAAATCAATGCAATGTTGGATATTGTTTAGTTGAAGTTCGGATTACAACGTACAAAAATCGGTGTAGGGTTTGGATTGTAGAGTACCTACATAATGACAAAAAATAAAAATAATGAATATTCCGATTAGCGCGATATTTTTATTAAAGGTGTTTCGGAGTAGTTAAACATTACTGTACTTTGATTTGGTCACTAAATATCTATATCTACATATATACCTATATCTAAATGAATTGCTGTTCGTTAGTCTCGCTAAAACTCGAGAACGGCTGGACCGATTTGGCTAATTTTGGTCTTGAATTGTTTGTGGAAGTCCAGAGAAGGTTTAAAAGGTGAAAAATTGGACAAAGGGGCGTGGCACCACCCATAAAATATCCCATTTTCCGGATTGTGGATTTTCGGGATTGTGGCTTTTCGGGATTTTGGTTTTTCGGGATTGTGGGTTTTCGGGATTTTGGATTTTCGGGATTTTGGGCTTTCGGGATTCTGTCCGACTCCCATTCGTCGCACTTTGTTTTCATAAATCTATGTTGACATTCAGAGAGAAAGGACAAATTAAAAAAAATTGTGATAGTATACAGAATTTTTAAATACAGAGTTTTGTTCATACAGAATTCTGTTCATAGAGAATTTTGAAATACAATATGTATTTTGAAATACAGTATTTTGAAAACATAATAGAGTATTTCAACTCCAACCTATTCGGGCATTATCTATCGGAAAACTTGGACACTTTTGATGAGTTACGTTCACATTCCATTTTATTCCAATTATATTGGCCGCGTTCCATTGATGTTCCATAGATGACTAGCGGCATGCCGAACTCCATAAAAAAAATGACTTTAGATCTGAGAAATTTTTCAATCTACCGCAAAATTAACTGCTAGATCGAAAAAAAACACAAAAAGTCTAAATTTAATGCAATAAAGAACAAGCAAAAGTGAAGGTGTAGAAGTTAAATTGGAAATAAGGTATCTATAAGTAAAATGGGAATTCAAAGTTATATGTAATTTTGTTTATTTAAATTATAGTGTATGTAGGTATTAATAATTATGCGCCATTGATGGCACAAAATACATTCTTGACGCTGATGAAGATGAAAAAGGACGATTTGCCATAACGCATACAACTTTTAGACTCTAAAAACCATGCAGAAACAACAACCAATAAAAAATCGGCTTATACCCTATTCACACCAAGCCGAAAACCGAGTTTTCGTCAAAAAAGTTTAGAAAACACTGAACACCAACTCGTTTTCGTTTGACGTTTCAATTAGCTGTGAAACTAGCTATGAAATTTTTGTGGTGACTAAACTTTTATTTTAGTTACTTAACTTCGCTCGTATTGACATAATAATATTATAATAAACAAAATTATTTAAGCTACTTGATAATCGTTAACTTATGGTTAAATGCATAAAATAATTAACATAAGCAACAATCAAAATCAAAACGTCTGAAAATACCATTTAGTTGTGGCAGGTAGTGCTGCCGTTCTCAAATTATAGAAAAAACTGAATTATTTGCTCTTTATGGTGCAAAGATAACAAGAGATTCCACATTTGTAAACAAAAAAACTAGAAGAAACGACAGCACTGAGAGAGAGAGCTATCCTGTCAGCAGTTTTGCTGAGCTCGCTGAATGTTGCAAAAGGTGTGTCCTGTGTCTGCTTCAACAACCTAACGATTGTACTCGTTTTCGTGGCGTTTTCATGGAAAATGACCTCAAACAACTCGTTTTGAAAACTGCAATATGTATGGGAAAACTTCTGTTTTCGATGAAGTTTTCGACTGTTTTTGACTGGAAATAGGGTATTAGATCTTTTTTTTTCTAAAAATGTAACCAAAAATGGTTTTATGTATGAAAACAACTCCTGGTTTCAATTTTATTCATATCAAACCGGAGCTGGTGCTCAAACTCTGCTCCATACTCTGAACACGTTTTGTTTATATCGCCCAATATTAATAACTTCAACGACCTTTACAAATTCGATTACATGTTCCATCGGTTTTTTTATACATTTTTTTAAATGCCTTATCTGCGCAATTTATATCCTGCTTCTTAGCACTATTTTCACTATTTAGAAATAATTGGACTAGATTTTTAATAGATTTTATGCTTTCTTCGCTAACCGGTGGTTTCATTTAAAATAGCAAGGTACATCCGGAACTATTTTCATGATAATAGCACTAACGGCTCTTGAATATTTAAAAAAATTGTTTGTTTAAAACCTTTAAAAACCATTTCCCTTTTTATATACGACTTTTGACAAAATGTCAAACTTTTGGATGCTTTTTAGTTTATACAAAAAATTTGGATTTTGTATAAATTAAAAAAAAAAAAGGTTTCCTTTCTCATTTCTTTCCATTTTAGTTTAAAGAAGGGAATACTAAAAGAAATTTTAAATATGGTTTTTGGTTTGGTGCAAGGAAAATGTATCGCTTGAGACTGAAGCAACGACCTACCCTCTGAGGGTTAAATTTTAAAAGACGCTGCAACAATTGTAAAGCGTTATAAAACTCTTGTTTGAAAATAAATTCACTGAAACCAAGTACAATTTGTTCGTATAAGTATAGACACTTGTATAAAAATATTTATCGTAAGTGAATTTGAATCTTATCAAATCAGTTAAAAGATTAGATAGAAGTTTCTTTCCACGCGTTATAAGACTTCTTCTAAGATTTTAATAACAAAGTTGTGCCTTAAACAAATTGTTATCACCGTTATCACATTATAAATGATTTAAACGCTTTACCGCTTGCTAAAAATTATTTGACTGCAGATATGGTCTTCAGTTAAATACTTATCAGTATTTGCAGTAACAAAACAAAAAATAAATGTCAGTGTCATTGCACCTTAGTGTACTTTCACATGGTCACACAAACCTATTGCGTGACATATACTGTGGGATAGGTTAGGTTCTGAAATATAAATAATGATGCTTGTAAGGGACAGCATGTATGATATTAATTATGGGAAAGATCAGCATGCTGATTTATATCATAACATAATATGATGGTCGAAACTAAAAACCAAACATCTTCTACTTCTTTCTTTACAGTTTCTCTACACAGCCAAAAGCATCGTACCTTCACCATATCGGAAAGGATAAGCTTGTCTACAGAACCTTAGGCCAACAACTGGATGTCACAGCCGAGAAGTTTCCAAATGTCGAAGCTATTGTCTCTTATCATGAGGGTAAACGGCATACGTTTGCGTCTCTAAAGGATGTTGTAGATCGTTTGGCAGCAGGATTCAGAAAACTTGGTTTACAGAAAGGAGACGCTGTAGGTATTTGGGCGCCAAATACCATGCAGTGGTACATTACATTGATGGGCTTGGCAAGAGCCGGTTTGGTATCCGTAGGAATCAATCCGGCTTTTCAAGCGCCCGAATTGGAGTACTGCCTTCAGAAAGTCGGAGTCAAAGCGATAATAGCCGCCGAATCTTTCAAAACTCAGAGATACTACGAGATGTTACGAACTATCTGTCCAGAGATCGCTGACTCCCCAAATGGTCACATCAAAAGCGAACGTTTGCCTCACCTCAAAACTGTGATAATAGATTCGAATGACCGCCTGACAGGTGCTTTTAAATTCAATGACGTACTCGACTTGGCTGGTAAAGATGAAATCCAGCAGGTCGTTGACATGCAATTTGGCATCAAAGCCGATCTACCGTGCAATGTTCAATTCACCTCAGGCACAACGGGTCAACCAAAAGCGACCGTTCTTACGCATTTCAATGTGGTGAACAATGGCTACAATATCGGCAAACGCAATGAACTGCCCAATCAGAGAGTCTGCGTTCAAGTACCACTTTTCCATGCCTACGGAGTAGCGATATCGATAGCAGCTGCCTTGTGTCATGGTGCTACAACAGTACTGCCATCAGCAGGCTTCAGTCCCGAGGGTTCATTGAAGGCAATCGTTGATGAGAAGTGCACTGTAATTCATGGCACTCCGACTATGTATGTAGATCTCATCAAAAAACAGCGAGAACTTCAACTGCCTGTGAAGACAGCAGAGATTGCAGTAACTGGAGGAGCAGCATGTTCTCCACAACTTTTCCGAGACATAAAGAACGTTTTGGGCTTGAAGAAGGTGAAGACAGTGTTTGGCATGACCGAGATCACTGCAGTGGCATTTCAATCGATGGTGGATGATGACGAAGATAAGGTCTTGCATACTGTCGGCCACATACAAGATCACCTTGAGGCAAAAGTGATCGATGAAAATGGCGATACTGTGCCCTTTGGCCAGCCCGGAGAGCTATGCATTCGGGGATATTCGGTTATGATGAACTACTTTTGCGACGACGAGAAAACCAAGGAAACACTTAGTCCATGTAGGTGGCTTCAAACTGGGTAAGTCTATATAACCGGTTACAAATTTCCGAGAGAATAACACATTTAAGATTGTAGTGATCAATTTATCATCCACGAAAATGGCTACGGACAAATCGTTGGCAGACTGAAAGAGATGATCATTCGTGGTGGAGAAAATATATTTCCTAAGGAAATCGAAGACTTTCTCGGCACACATCCCGATATTCTCGAGACGCATGTAAGTTATAGAAAAGCTTAACCGATTGCGCGATATAATAACTAATATTTCCAGGTTATTGGCGTCGATGATCAACGCTTGGGCGAAGAAATATGTGCATACATTCGGCTTCACGACGGCAACAAAACTCTCACGCGGGAGGATATAAAACAGTATTCCAATGGCAAAATTGCTCATTTCAAAATTCCCAGATACGTACGAATAGTTACGGACTTTCCGAAGACGACATCTGGTAAAATTCAGAAGTTCAAACTGAAAAAAATGTTTGAAGAAGAACAAGAAAGAGAAAGATCTGCGACCTGAAATTGTATCTTTTTCTCGGCATTTCTCAAATGTTGTTGTTAGGTTTATGGTATTAGATAGTTTGTACATAGACATAAATAAAATAATTGCAAAGAAAATCTGCTACAAGGTGGCGAATATTGGACCATGTACAAGTTGAAGGATAAATGTCTGGAAATTTTTAAATGCTTCACTCTAATGCCCAAAACACACGTGCAGAATTCACTGCGCAGCAGGATTAGAATACACATGTTCTTATGTGGTGAAACAAATGTAAATTCTGCAGTCACCGCAGCACTGCAACATGTCTCTATTTCTAAATTCACTGCATAGCAACGCAGTGAATTAAATTAAGTAAACTTGGCAGCATCCAATTTTTAAATTCAGCTACTGATGCATTCGAGGAAAAGAGAGACGGGAATTATTTGTCGTCTTTGTTTCACTCACATATTTTTACCCTCAATGATGGCAACCGCTGCAAATTGAATTCTGCACATGTGTTTCATCTGCAGTACTGCATGCAGTGAAGCATTCAGAATTTCTGCACATGTATTTTGGGCATAAAGGTTCATTTCGCTTAAAAATGTTAACAACATTTTATTTATTGATCTCTGTGGTACAGAAGATGAGGAGATAAATAATGCCAATATGCACAGAATTGCTGTGCAATAGCTTACCGCATGCCGTCACTATAGGCAAAAACGATTCCAAACTAATAAATTAAGCTAAAACCCACCACAGGCTTTAAGGTGAAAGGAATTCCTAATGCTTCACTTATAACAGCAATGAAGACATAAATATACACTCTTGCGCGAGTGGCATTCCAAATTTCGGTATCCCTGATGCTAATTTCCGCCCACTGAACATGATGACCATGGAGGACTCTTGGCTACTGCGTCAGTAAGAACAACACCTAGCCATTTGATGCCAACAAATGAACAAAATGTTTCAGACAAGTCAATTGCACGAAATTCACAAGCCAACCCCGTCAGAGGTAAAATTTTTCGAAAGTCCTTTCAACTAGTTGCATAAATGTTGATGATACCTACTGACATTACCGATAGATTGCAGCAAACAGTCATGTAGCGGTAGCGCTTTGCAAGTACACTCCCATGCACATGAATAGGGACAAGATTTTTTAATTATTTCATGTTGTGTTTCTCCTTCTCATTCCTAAATATCGGTATTCCCTTAATGCTATTATTTAGTACATAGTGATAGGCAACTTTTAGGAGCGAAACTAAATTCTCACAATTTTACAGTTAGATGTTATGTTGGTTTTTCTTTGACCATGTGCTGCAAAGAAAGTGAACTTGATAAGCGACAGAGGCGATTGCTTGGTGTCATGAAATAAAGTCTTATGTAAAAAGGTCCAAAACCTAATTTTGGACTTTATTGCACTTTCAAAAGCCGCGTTTTGGACTTTATTGCAGCTTAAAGAGTGAAATAAAGATTTTGGACATTATTGCACTCAGCTATTTAAAAGAAAAAGAAAGCAGGCAGGCATGCCCCCCCCCCCCCCATATATATATTATTTCCACTTCGATTTGGACTTTATTGCTATTTCAAAAGTGCAATAAAGTCCAAAATTACGTTTGGACTTTTTTGCATACGACTATATTTCATGGCACTGATTGCTTTGCTGTGGATCAATTTATTGAAGCTGAAGGTATTTTTATTTTGCGTATATTTTAATCGTTTTTCAATCAAATGGGGTGAGGAAAAGTTGTAACTGCAGAAGAGAAAGGCAAAATAATTGGAAAAGAATTGTCTGTCTGACCTATAGCGTTATTGCCAAAAAAAAATTGGAATAAGCAAGTCAGTGGTTTGGAATTTTCTTAAAAATAAGTGCAACTATGGAAACAACATGAAGGGTGGACCAAAATAGCTACCGCATCTACTGGAAATAGACGGATTGTTGGAGAAGCATCAAATTCGCACTGTTCGTGTTCCCCCTCGGAGATCGGATCAAATTTGGGAATTACTGCTAGAGTTGACAAGGTAAGACGAGTAATTCGGAGAGCTGGATATCTAAAAAGATTGCAATTAAAAAAAAAACGCCTCTTAAGTCGTAAGGAGACTCGTATGGTTTTTGCTCGAAATTGCATGACATATGGAATAACTAGTGGCCCCAAATAGTTTTATTAGACGAAACCAGATTTAATTTAGATGGCCTTGATGGTTAAATTACTAAATTTATGACATACGCAAAGAAAACCAGTAAGACAATTATCTTCGACTATGCCGGAGCTCAAATACCCGGTACTATATTATTGTAAAATAAAAAAAATATTTTAGTATTAAAAAATTATATATTTGTATGGGAGGTATGGGTACTTTTTATTCGACCAAGCTCATTTTTTGTCAAAATTTTTTAAATATTATTAAAACAATATGTGCAAAGTTTAAACTTGCTATCTTTACTGTAGCTATTTAAATTTATTTTTTAACATAAAAAGCTATATAAATCTGATATTTTTGTATGGGAGCTAGTAGTAGTTTTCATCCGATCTTGCTCATCTTCGAACTTAGCCTCAGTTTGGTGGATAAAAGCTTACGTACCAAATTTCAAGTCGATAGCTCTTAAATTACGGCCGTAATCGTGCGGACAGACGGACAGACGGACAGACGGACAGACGGACAGACGGACAGACGGACAGACGGACAGACAGACGGACAGACAGACGGACAGACAGACGGACATCGCTAGATCGACTAAGAAAGTGATGCTGATCAATAATATATATAGTTTGTCATACCTACAACGCCTCCTTATGGGCGTTACAAATGGAATGACAAAGTGAATATACCCTCACCACAGTGTGGTACCGGGTATAATCACCACAGTGTGGTACCGGGTATAATCACCACAGTGTGGTACCGGGTATAAACACTATCTGTCTCGATCTGGAGACCATAGCCGTCAAAGGGGTGTAATGGTATGTTTTGTTTATGTTGTGCGATCTCTTATTATGAGCAATGTTAATTGCAATTTCTGTCATCAAGAATGAAAGCAAATAACTACAAAGGTGTACTGCAAAAGGCTTTTCCTACGATAATGTATTTGGACCCGTACAATGGACTTTCCAGCAGGATAACACCCCCTGAATTTTGAAACGTTTTATTGTTGATCATTGTTTTCAGTTACTGTCCCTATATTCAAATGCGGCAAGAGAAAAATGCATTTTTTTAAGACTAGATTCAAAAATCATTTGCTTAAATATGACGGAAATATGTTGGTGCTTAATTTTGTTTTCCCTTTATACAAAATTGAAATCAAAACATTAAATAAATGTATGTCTATACAAATATTAGGTTGTTTTATTGGAAAACCACAAAAGAGAAACAAGAAATCTTGAGCCTATTCAAGTGCATGGGAGTGTATGTACGTATTGCAACGGACGCGGCGAAAATGGGTTTGGCTATGAGGACATGTAATTACAACCACTTCATCGAGTCTCGAAGGTCTCAAGCAGAGTGTAGTTTTTTTAATTGCATATTGAAGATTTTACCTTACGTTACCTACTATGTATGTTAAAAAAAATAATATCTTGAACAATTTTGAGAGAAAAATCATTCAGAGGCTATATTTTGTCCGGTTGCATTAATGTAGTGTGTATAAAAAGTTTTAGCGACGAACTTTAAGGACTGAACAGCGACGTCAAACTAATTGAAATAAAAGTTAAATAAAACATGGGCGACAATGGAGCAGAGAAAGAATCCAGCTTGAGTTGCAGCTTTAGGTTAGGCACCTAAATATTTAGGTGACAGTTTATCATTGAACGGAAAATTGTCTAGTTCCTAAGTTAAATGTCAAATGCTTCACATGTGTTAAGAATTGAACATTCACTTGCTGGTTTTACATCAACTGATCAACACATTGGCTACCTACTAAAGAAAAATATAAAATTATTGAAGTGTAAAATGAATGATTCTATGGATGGTTTTATGCAAGGATTAATTCCTGGGACAGAACTATCGGAGAACAGGAATGAAGTATAATACTTTAGCTGCGAAGCAGAAACTAGTAGGTAGTTTGAACTAATTATTGGTCCATTTTTGGGCCGTTCGCCAGCCCTAAGTGAGAACCGCATATTATATATTGTGTTGTGCTTGCTGCCTTCCATTGAAGATGTGCAAAAAAAAAAACGTTCGCCCACTACTTTGTGAGAGCTTTGTCAAAAGTTCTTATATTTGACTACACATATTTCTATATGCCTATATTCAAGACAAAAGCTTATACAGAAGCTTTGCTTGCAATTCAACCGGAAATGACGTTTATTTCCATTTCAAACACAAAGGTTTATTAATGGCAGTTACACGAAAAGAAAATGCCGGTGTTGCCATAATCCCCTTCCGTAGCAATGACCGAAATATTTACCCTCACTCCACCTGACATGCCACCCAGTTGCCGGCGCGCTTTTTCTTATTTCTTACTTCCCACATAGGCTCTCACATGCTGTTTAACCGTTATGCAAATTAGCGAAAATCGGAAAATCCCGCTCTCGCGAGTGAACCATGGAAATCAAAACCTACCCCTCTAAAGGGGTTGCGAGATTTTGACGAACCAAACGAAACCCCAAAGGATCAAAGTAAACAAATGAGCGGAAAACACAAGACCAGCAATATAAACAATTCACTCGATTTTGAGGTTATGTGCGAGGTCTTTTGTTTATCCCACGAAAACAAACTTCAGCGTCTCTGAGCTAGAATTCCCATGGACACAAACTACGTTGGTAGGGTCCAGCGCCATAACATTGTTTACGAATGCCAAGAAGTAGGCCAACAGGATGCAAGGAACAACAGTTGCTGCTTGGTATAGCATGTGCGTGCCAACATGGTTCGATTTAACAACACGACGATGGCAACCGGAAACATTGCGGACGGCATGGGATGCCGCACTAAGTAAGAGACCATGTGGCTAAAGGAGTAGTAGAAGTCTTAAGAAAAACGGAATAAGAAAAACACAATATTTGCGCAACTCAAAATGTTGCCCCAAGTTGTCAGGGCCCTTGGGTAGGGTAGACTCTTTCGTTGGGTTTGGCAATAGAGAGTTTGGAAAACCAATCTAGGTTCAGAAACTGTTAGACTTTACTTGGCTTCGGTACGGTTCGAAATTTGGTCGGATTGTACAAAAAGATTTTTTCTTATTATTATTTTCCTAGTGCAAATTTGAGCATGAAATAAGGAGAGCGAGGATATAATTGTGAATTAATGCTCTCCGAATCAAAATTATGGTTTTGTGGTCTAAATAGCAAGGATTACCAAAAGAATTACCCCCGCGGACGGTTCTTTTCCAGGAATTTCTCCATACGTGTGTGAAAAATTTGTTGATTGCATTAATTGCTTGAGAATAAAAAGTGGTGCACAAGCACAAAATATATATTTTTGAGAGTGAAATTAAAAAAAAATCTTTTATGACCCCCAAGTGTATTCGAATTGAAATAGAAAGTTTTTCCATCGAGCAAAGTTATCCTTTAAGGGTGTTGTGTAATCCGTTTTTTTTCCGTGAGCTTAAATATGTGATTGTGGTAGTGTTTTGGTTGGAAAGAAATTTTTGTTAATTTTAATTGGAAACATATTTCATTAAAAAATTATGAATTGGTTCGTGAGGTGAAATTTAAAAAAAAATATAGAATTTTTTTTTTATAAAATATGTCGCAACCGAGTAAACGCGGCGGCAGTCGTGGTGGGGGAGCCGCTGGTGCTAGAAAAGGTTCGACAAATCCTAATAAAGATTCAACATCAACGCCCGAGGATTCGGGTCCCAGTGAGAGGGCTACCCCAGCCAGCAAAGCAGAAAGCGATTTAAAGGATGACACGTCAAGTAATGGAGACAAGAAAGAAGATGCAGTTCAACCGAAGCCTCCTAGTGCGGGCGCTTCGATACGTGAGTCGGCGAATAAACTCTTAGCACTTGCGATTAAAAGCGAGTGGACTCCGGTCGAACAAGAGCTAAAAAAATTAGAAAAATACGTAGCCAATGCTGGAGAGGATGGAAATCATACGCCTCTGGCAGGAGTGCATGATCCGGTAGGTTGTTGACATGGCTTTCATTTATGCGTCTTTTTTAATTGAATATAAATTCAAGTTTTCGAAAAGTTTTAGTAGGTGCGGGTATTCTCTTGAGCAGTGAACCAAAGAAAAAAAAAATTGTGTTGTTTACATATTTTATGGGTACAATTTTTTCGTCTACAAATATATTGTATTTGTCAGAAAAAGAAATTGGAAACGTCGAAATCATCCGAAAATTAGATATTGGAAACGTTTGAAATAATTTTTAAAACGTCTGAAAACAAATAGTAAAAGTAGAAAAAGTAGAAGGAAAGAATAAGTCCATAAAACAAAAAAAAACATAGATGAATTTTGAGATTCGGCGTTGCGGTCTTTAATTCTTTAAAATAAATGTTTTCAGACGATTTTTTAAAATTTGCAGGCGATTGTCTTAACGAATAAAAAAAAATACAAAAAGAAAAAAAAAAATAATTGGCCTGCAATTGTATACAACTGCATTAAGAAACTTTCCTCTGACAGCTATATTCTAGAATGATTACCATCAATCGTAGGACAGCTAGGGCTTTAAGCGTTTTTGTTTTTCTTTTTCAGGGTTAAAACAGTTAAAACACTTTTTCCAAAATAGAAAGACTATATTTGAAGACTACAAAACATTCAATGAATAAATATATAGATATAGGTGCATTGCGATGATACCTAAAATTTTTTAATTATTTTTCAAAGTGACAGTTTGATGAAACGTTGAGTTTTCTTCATGACCAGGTTGAATATCGTAAAGTCATTGTTTCATTTATTCTTTTTCCATTTAATTCGAAAACTAGACTTTGACTAGTTTGAGTTCTTTAAAGTTCTTTAACGGTGAAAACCTTTTTCGAACCGTTAGCCTCGAGTATCTGCTTTTGTGCTTGTACATAGGTAGTTCTATACGGGTTGGTTTTTAGGTATACTTACGCGGCAGAGTGTACTGTACAATCTAGAAAGGAGTTTGTTTCCACCTGTTGTACAAAAATGCTTATTAATTTAATTGCTGGAGTTCTTATAGTGTTTTTGATATAAGGTTTTTAAGCTATATTTAAAACATCAATATGTATATTGGTATATAATTGATGGCGCCAAATTTTCGAACTCTATTCCGAGCTCAGCTCTGAAATAAAAAAGAAAAAGGCCTATAGAAGAAGGAAGGTTCTAAATACCTACCTAGTGTAACTTTATGTCACGATAAAACATAATTCTTCTGCAAAATAATTCCTTTTCATTGAAATTTCATTTCGAACATCACTACTCATTCATCATCAGACTTCTTTAAGTGATTTGTTTGAATAGATATTCTGTCAATTTTCCGTATATTATATACCTACCTCTTTGGAAAGACATTTTTTTGTTTTTCCCTGTCAGAAAAGGAAATCTGAATTTCGATTCGTCGTCAATTGAGCAAGCGATTACCACTTTTTGAATATGTATAACATAAATGTTGACAGTTGACACAGTAATGCATTTTAGCTTTTTGTTGGAAAGAAAGTTTTGGCGTTTTATTCTGTCAAATAATATCTCTTCTATGATAAACTCGAAAAGCGTTTCAACAGACAATTGCTAGGGTCTGCTCTCCAATTTAATGGAGAAATGTTGTTATTCCGCGCTTGTTAAAGTAGAACTTGTCGTTGTTTTCCTCAAAATAAACCTTACCTATGTATTTAAACTAACTTGTATTCCTTTTCTAGTAGAAAGGCATAAATTGATCATATCTCTGTAAGAATATTTTTTAAATTGTGCTTTAACAAATTGTTAGTTGTGAACGAAATAAATTATTTTATCTTATCTTTATATTCTAGAATCCTAGATGTTAAAATTGATTACATAAAAAGGAGTTTTTAATAAACATAAAGGTAGAGAAAATGTCGTAAATATTTTTTTGCAAATATAGTACTCAATTAGGACAGTTTTCAAATTTGTAAATATCAATTTTAAAAAATCATACTTCCGCCCATAGTATTATTCACTTACTTTAGTCGGGGTTGAAGTTTACACCCGGAATGTTACGTAAATGAAAAAATCAGCGATATATCTTTAATCAAGCTGACTTAATAATTCACGTCTTTAGTGAATTTTATAGATATAGGTTTAAACTGTCGCAGTTTATAAAATGCGGATTATATGTAAATTTCACTTAAACCTGTTTTAAACCCGGAGTTAGAAGGTAATATTGTCATTTTAAAATTCATAAACATAATAATTTAGTTTAAATAATAAATTACCCGTATTGTTTTAAAAGGAATTTTCAATCTCCTATCGCAGATATCATAAAATGACGGATTATTCTTCATGTGCATAGACTTTAATAATAATGCGTTAAGATTCGATCTAGTATAGTTTTGATGTTTTGGAACGGAAATAATCAGATTCTATAGTTGGGGAATTATCTTATATGTAGTACCTACTTTCACTTAAAAAAGCTTCCCTTCAGTAATTCGTTTGACGGATTCGAACCCATTCGTAGTTGAAGCTACGATCACTTTCAATTCTTACAGTTGAGGCCTAAAATAGTTCATCACGCTCGGTTAATTGTTACGACGTTTTTCCAGTTGAATTTAAAGTTCGAGAAGCAGTTTCGTGCTATTCTTCTTGGCCTCGAAAACTTTCTACTTAATACCAATACTTACCTAATAATCACAACTATGAATGGAGAAAACTGAGATACATGTTACATACATTTACAATTTGTCTTCAAAGTTCCGTTAACTAAATCTCTCCTATATCTACACAAATTTTATATTTTGTTGTTAACAAAATAGTCTCTCATTTACCATAGTCGTTTTTTTCTAATCCATCATGTAACGGGAGAAATATCGATTTTACTTTTCGAAAATGCCTGCTTCTAATCTTATGACTTGTAGTGTATTTACATTGTCCATGCCCGGCTGTCGCTGACAAAAAAATAAGGATCTAGGGTGGTGCGCATCCCAGAGGTCGAATTTTCAAAGATTCTGGGGTTTGGGCATAAATCAGGCTGAATTTGAGCGATGGCACGAGTTATTGTGATTTTTAGGGTCGTTCTTTGCGGCCTATTGGCTTTAGACATGCGGCTTAGGGAAATCAAAAAATATATCAATCGATGCACGGTGCAGCGACTGAGTGGTTATTCGTTACTGTAACTGTACTGGACTACTAAGTGAATTTTCAAAACCGATTTTTACGTATTTGTGCGTATGTATATCTTGAAAAGTCAATGAATCAATATATTATATTCATTTTTGGAGAGTAACAAAATTTCTTGAATATGGGTAGGTATACTGTACCTACAGTAATTTCGGATAAATTGTTTAAATTCAGAAACTTTTTAATAAAATATATAGGGATGAAATTGTGTGTGTGAGCTACTCAGCTTTATAAAAATGTGTCAATGCAGATCGGGACTCTTGGGCAGTCATTTTTGATAAATATGTATAAACAGCTTTGTTTGCATTTTCTGAAAAAAACTAAGTACGGGATCTTATTTAGCATACCTACTAAAATTGTTAGAGCGGTTTTTGTAAAATTATGCAATCGAAATGGTAACAAATATTGACATTTTGTTTCGAAAAGCAGTGTTTTCCAACAACTGATTTGTAACTTGTTAATCATTAGCAAACATTTAAACTTGTATCCAATTCAAAACTGTCGTTTTTGAGATACTAGCACTTTTTTAAGTAACGTTATCCGAAATTCTAGTGGTAAACGGAGGATACAGGCAGTTGTTTTCAGAATGTACATTTTTTGTCAAGTATGCATTTTGGTCCAAATCGTTATCGTTATACTTTAAAATGTGTAGGTACTAAATTTTTCAAAAAAATCACTAAATTCCCTTATAAGATTTTTTAGACAAAAATGACGGGTTCATACTCATGTAAACTTTGTTCAAATAGTTTAAACCGTTTAAACCCTAGCAGATTGCAGTATTCTCAAATTAAGTTTACTGCATTTTCTGTCTTGCACTTGTGTTTATACTCAAGACATTTTTTGTTGACACTTTGCCTGGGAGTGATGGTGATGAATCGATAAATAAAGTTATAGTTTTCATTAGTCGTATAGCAGCTATTCGAGTAATATATTCGTAATACCCAACTGTCGAATAAAGTTGTATACCCGTTTCTGAGAATTTTGGGCTCGTGCTATACATATTAGAAAATTTCGTACATATTTGGAATAGATTCTCAATTTTTCAAATGGTCACTCGGTGATGCAAGTTCCGGAAACAGCAAACAACATTGCGTTTTGGAAGCATTAAATTCCACCGACTAAACCCTATTTTATAATGCTGCCAAGGTCGAAATTTAACATACGTTGACTTTGCAATTCTAAGGTCGTGATGACAAGGGTCGTGAGTCGTGAAATGAATATGAGAAGCTAAAGGTGCTGTCATCAGCGAAGGAATAAATTGGATTAGAAAGATATAATTTATGAAAATGAGAAAGAGAGTCGGTGTCGGTGACATTGTGGTCCCTATAGCCTATAAGCCATCAAAAACAATTTTAATTGAATGGTCAGAAACATAGTTCTTAATTAATCAAATAAGAGACGCATCGATCCCAAGAGCACATATTTTCGAAAATCTAGTTCAATGCCTTTGAAATATCAAGCGCAATAATCTTCATTTCACTGGAGTGATATAAAAAAAAATAAATAGTTGGTGCAACAGGCCACCCTAGGCCTAGATTCCCACAAACATTCGTTTGTGTGAGTTTTTATTTTTGGAACAAATGGAAGCGACCTACAATTTTATGACGAGTCCGAACGGCTGAATTGAGAAGCTTTTTCAGGACAGTTATACTCTCGGATGTTTGTCAGACGTTTGCGGTAGGTGGCGCACGCTCAGTGGAAAAACCTTAAGATGTAATTTGTGTATCGTTTTCAACAGACAGACAGACAGATAAGATTCAAAATTTGATCTGGATTCAAAATGGCAAAGTGAATATACCTATACCTTCCTGTGGAGGGTATATAAATTTATTGATTATAAAAGTTCTTCTCGTGCAGCTGACCTCACTGTGGTGTAGGGCGGGCAATATTTGGAGGCTCGCACAGACATCGCTTATGAAGCTCCCAATAATGGATGCATGCGGAACTATAGTTGGATTTTGCAATTCTATCCAATCGGTCAAGTTTCAGCCCTGCCAGCTTTGAGTGATAGCTCAAAATTTACCAGCAACATAATCAACCCACCATTGATAATATAAGCTTATAACTACTTATTTGGATATCATACAAAACGATTTTAAACTCCAACGTTTCTCACAACGTACTGCAATTGCAGGAGCATTCGTTACATTCTGTTCTTAATCAAGAACTATACTAATCACTCTATTTAAGCTAATCCTCTAATGTATCATCAGTAGGCATCTTGTTATTAGTAATTTTTAATTGTGCGTGCGGTGCAGTCGTAATTATAACAATTTCCGGGTCCTCTAGACTCCACGGTAGGAATAGTGTAATATCGGAAGACAGACATTCTCATATAAAAAATACCTTCTGAACATATGAATTATGACGAATATGAGGATTTATCGACTTTCAACAGTCTGCGCCCTTCTTTTGCTAAGGACACGAATATTAGAGAAATAAAGGTGTCAAACCAGTGCCAAAAAAGGCGCCATTTGTGTGATCTTAATAAAAAATAATTTATATTAAAACGTGTTTTTGATTTTGAAATAATAACAAAACTATATTGGGGTTTTCTGGACCCCAGGATAGCAATAGTGTTTCTCCAGGGATGGGTAGGGTTTACGGGTTAAAGCTGAGAGCTAGCCGTAGAACATATATCACAGCTACCCAAAATTTGTGTCGCTAAAATTCCTTGCAAATTGTTCTGATGGCTAGGTATCAGATATCAGTGCATGCAATAGAGCTCAATACTATAATGCTAAAACATTGCATAGTAGGTATCGATTTCTTTCTCTGAATAGGTATATCCCAGGTAAATAAAATCCTTTATCGAACACAACTTATGTACCCTTATTCAACGAACCAAAATGGAAAATTGGAATATGATATTTTCAACGACAAACAAAAAATTTTCGGCGGCATTCGTCTACACAAGAAATTCAATAAAATCGAAAACTTTTCGATTCGTTGTATATGTATCTCCGAAATGTTTGGGTTGGTTGAACTATGCGAGGAGACAGAGGGTCATGTAACTCAGCCAATACACCTCCCACTATAGAATGCACAGATATATTTTTTTATTTGTTCTTACAATTTTTCGTTATTATTTTATTAATTCCGTTGCCATGAACCCAATTCGGTTTGTTTGATATTTTCTACTAGCGACTGCGAGTGGGTGTACAAAATTGTTGAATGAATACTCTCGTTGTAAGGATTATGGTATCCACTGTTATGCTAATGCGTTTTCTCTGTCTTTTTTATCGTTACAGACTACTGGAATGACACCTCTGATGTACGCGGTAAAGGATAATAAGACTCAAATAATCGATCGGATGGTAGAACTGGGAGCTGATGTTGGAGCTCGAAATAATGTAAGTCATCAATGAAACCTAAACATAGAATCGAAACTACCCAACTAGGTACTATAAATAGCAGGTCTCATACAATAAGTGGGGTTTTATGAAGCACAGAGGGAGGAGAAACATCCTGCTTCCTGTTCTTCGACGGTATACTTACAGCAAGCAAAGTTGCCTATCAAATTTATTGCTGCTTTTTTTCCTTTTTCGTTGTGACTTTGTGCCTGAGGAATGTTATGTGTAATCGAGATGACCCAGAAACGGTGAAGCGGTGTCGGAAATCCTTCGATTGTTGGAGCGCGCCAAAACAAAAGCTAATTAATGCGAATTTCATATGCGACATTAATACATATTGAGAGCGCAAATACATATACAGATGAAGAAAGCAACAGAATTCCCATATATTTTTGCAAATACATAATAATAATAATAATTTAACGGGTTTTGCGTTCATTTGATTTATTGGTGTGTTTATTAAAATTCGTTCTTTGTAAGGAGTTACAAGAGAAAAAATCTTATGGCAGACCTTAACTTGTTTAAATTTTGCTGTTTTTGCTGTACCTTTTGCATTATTATTTTTTGCAGTTTGAAATCCGAAAAAACACTTTCAGCTATCCATGAAATATAAATGGTATAGTGCAGGGACACGGGTTTCCAATTTTTTCATGCTGAGACTCCCTCCCTATAAGAGAGGTTGAAATATTTTTGCGACGCTCTTCTGAAAGCACAGATAGGTATTTGAATAGAAGCTGATCTTATACTAAATTCACTAAATTGTTCTTCAATAATTTTGCTTGTTAACATACTCGAATTCATCTAAAAATGCGCCTCGTCGAACGTCGTTAAAGATGATTTTTCGGCTAAAATTGGGGCATTTTAAAAAAACACTCTGAAGCCAAGTCAGCGAACAAACGGCTTTGTCTATGTTCATTAACTTTAAGCTCCTGAAGTAGTTGGATCTTGTACGGGCGTAAGCCCGATGAGAAATTCAGTTGGAATCTGCGAAAGGCCGATTTCTTGTTTCACTGCCTCAGGTTTTCCTGTACACTCTATTGGACCGCGGCAATACTCCCGACGAATCTGGCTGGCAATGACCCATACCTAACGCTCGTATCTTTTTGCGGATAGAAAAGGGGATAAATGCACGAAAATTGGAGATTTCAAGGGATATCGCAATTTAAAAAAGAGGATATATAGGGGATAAGTTTTTAACTTGTTTTCGCACTGAAATTGATGAAATTCAATGATAATCAATGCAGAAATTAATGTAAATTATGTTTAATAAATTATTATTATCTTTAAATTACATATGTGTTTAATAAACAACCAATGTGCCATAATCGCCATAATCTGAATCGTTTTCGATAGCAATAATTTCTCCACTTTTGGTTTTCTTCTTATATGTGTCTTCTGCAGCGAATGAACGAAGCAATTCAGGCTTCGTTTTCAGAAATTTGTAGAATTCAATGCATGATTTCAGTTTTGATTTGCAATCGAGTTTTTTCATTGGTCCAAGACTTGGTCATCGCAGAAAAGACTCATTCCACCAATACTGCTGTTCCCGGCAAGCACAAAATGTATTCATTCCACCAACATAGCGATTTCGTTGTGCTCACTATTTTCGGCTTGCAGATGTTTGAATATTTCCACCAGGGCTACATGAAATTTGGCCCCAATGAAAAATTGCCCCACACTAAGAATGAAAAATCACCCCAAAATTGGGGCTGTTTTTCATAATGAAATAATACACCAATTTCAAGTATGAAATTGAAATAAGGCCCCACTGCGATGAAATAAGGCCCCAAATCTGACAGTAAACCCAAGCATCAGGTGGGTTGATACGTTTTCGTTCTTTTGGGGCCTTATTTCATAATGAAATTTTACCCCAAAATGAAAAATGAAAAAAGGCCCCAAAATATGAATTGTCACCCCAATTCGCAGAATTTTACGCAAATTTTTTTTTTGTTGTTGCCTTTCATGTACATTTTTGGGGTGATTTTTCATTTTCAGTTTGGGCCCATTTTTCATTGGGGCCAAATTTCATGTAGCCGGTGAAAAGAGGAGTTTATAGGATAAAAAAGGGATTTTGGAAATTTTCAGGGGATAGTTTCTTTGACTTCGAAAAAAGGGATAATCCCCTAAAAAAGAGGGATTCAAATTCAAACTTCAAATTTACGAAAGCGTAGTGTCGAGATGAAGAAAACGTAGTGTTTCGAGCTAAATCGTAGTGAAATATGAAAAATAATTGCAATCTCCATAATGTTTTAGTTTTAAGCTTAGTACGACTATTCGACACGCAATACACTGAACGGGGGTCGATTCTCGTTCTTTGATACTGTGAAGTGAAAAGAGTTTTCACAAGTTCGCGTTCAATTCGATTCTCCGTCTATGAAAAAATGAAAACAAATGACATCTTTTTCGTATGATCATTTTTTTTATCACAGACGTTTCATTTGTGAAGAATTGTGAAAAACATAGACAAGGCTCTATTACGCACAAAAACGAAACAAAGAGATTCAGAAACCCTAAATATGTATTTGATCGAATATCTGGAGAATAGCCCCGATTTGGCCAATGAAAAGTATTCTACCTTGAAAAGAAATAAACCTCGAAAATTGCAAATTAAATTTAATTATTTATCATTTCACATTATCACAGAACGGAAATCGACTCCTTGCAACCACCATTATTGCGCTGAAAAGGGAATGTGTTCAATTAATCGTCCTGTAGTGAACTCGTTCAGATAACTTTTCCAAAGGAAAACATTTTAGAAATTAATATTATTACTTACTGAAGGAAATTTATACAAGAAATAGACGGATACGAAGCCGAACGGAAAATCGTAGTGTTTCTAAATTTTTCGTAGTGTCGTAATGATTTTGCCGAACTAAGGCAAAATCGTAGTGAAACATTACGATCGTAGTGAAAGTGGGAACGCTGGGATAGATACGAGCGTTACCCATACCCATTGAAAAATCTTAATTTAAATTTTAAATTTAATTTTGAGTGCCAGGCAAATATACGAGTGCCAGCCACGAAGAAAGTCTGACTGGAAATGTGCGAAACACAAACGCGCTTAATCGTAAAGAGAAACGTTTTTCGTTTCAAAGGTTCCACCTTTGGGAAATGCAAATTTATATTTGATATTTTATGTACCTTCTCCGAGTTTCGATTTTAAAAAGGTCGGCATTTGGCGACTGAACTCCTTCAAATATACCGAGTTTCGATTCGATTTTAAAAAGGACGGTTGGCATCTGTATATTTGCCGACTGAACACCTTACAATTCAGCGGGTTTCGATTCGATATTAACTTGAGATTAAATTTGAACGAAATTTAACGAACGAAATTTAAATTTAGGGAACGCGCCTTAATGATGTGGATTGCGAATAAACTTTCGTTTCGTTCGCGGAAAAATGTTTGGAAAAGGAAATTTCGTTATTGAAACTGTTTATAAACTTGTTTTCTTAATACATTTTGAATTTTAATGGGATAATTAATTAAAAGGACTTTAAAGGACCATTCAAATGAGAGCGAGCGAACGAATTGATGAAATGCAAACTTTTTAAGAATTTATAAACAGAAAATTGCACATTTTATTATTCCATGAGTAGGATAACAAAAGTTTTCCTCTTAAGTTTGGTCAAAATTGGGCAAAGGGGCGTGGCATCCCCAGTCTCTTAATTGTTAACTTACAGTTTTTTGCGTGCCTTGAGCTGGTGGATTTGCAGGAGAAGGATGAGCTAGCGATCGAGCGAGTTTCGCTAGAATCCAGAAGGAGTTTTTCCAAATTTGCGTCAATTGCTTCAACGCTTTCTCCGTCCGAGAAGGGTAGAAGCGCATCTTACACTCTTTCTTCATTTTGCGATCAGTTTTTATTGAGCTGGGAGTGCCTGGTCAGTCGGCACTCTTCGCTTTTTAGATTTAATTGTTAGAAAAAATTGACATTTGGGTCCCACGAGTAAGGGGATGTCCGCCTGCACTCACCCCCTGTATGCAGGTAAGGGGAATTGAAATTAAAACTAAAGGTCCCCAGGTATCTAGAGTCCACCGCTAGAAAACACATAACATTGTCCCATACATCCCATGGGTTTTATCGAGTTATTCACCTCTAGATCCGTTATATTCAGTCTAAAGCATCAGTGGCACCTTTAGGGATAGCCTCTGGTCTCTAGACTGGGACCTCGCCAACCTTGTGATTGTGACCATGTGACTTACTAAAAGTCAAACTCAAGAGAATTGTGCTAAATTTACACCCAATTCTGTAAGTTCAATTTTTCAAAAGCTTCATTGCCCTAAAAAACGGGGATATAGAGCAAATTAACACCAAAGGTGTTGTCGCCAGCCTATAGGATATATAAAACATGATTTTAAACTACCTGAACAATTCCAGAATTCAATGATCAAATCAGAGCTTTGAGCTACGGGGTAGAGTGTGTATCAAACCACTATGCGGAATGTGACGCATGGGATTGAAATAGATAGGATGAGAACTGTAAATGGGACAGAGAGAGGGACGATGATTAGTTGTGGGTCTTGCAATCAAACTCAAACCCTATTATTGAGAATATGTAATTAAAGAAATGAATTCACTTTCAGTCCCAGTCAAAGTGATGGATTATTCACCAGGGTTTTCCATCTGCCTGTAGTTAGTCTTTTTTTTTATTTTTCTCGAAGAGAAAAACCTACAGCGCCCCGCTCCGTCCTTAGAATTTTCTCCAAAACAAAGTAACTCCAATTAAAAGCTACATAAAGTTGCATGCCTCAGCAATGTTTCATTGGCACTTTCACTTTTCAACGGACCACATTCTCTGTAAAGAAAATTGTGACCCACGCTGGCATGTGTTACCCTTACACAACCCCATTTGAATATATCCTTGACCCAAATTCACCTTCGGCACATGGGTACACTCTTATCGCAGATCGTAAATCGCATTTAGGTACTGGTCTTGATTTTCACCGAAGTGTATATTGTAGAGGGGAATAGTTGAGTATAGGCAAAATGTCCTAAAAGAAAAGCCCTTGTAAAACCAGTGCTGTAAGAGTGGATTAGCTCAACTTTACATACGATTCTGGAAGAGAGTAAGAGCAGCACTAGAACTGCTCAACTCAGTCAAGGGGCAATAAAATTTCACATCGTGAGAGCTCCATATAAGCATATGCCAAGTTCCATGTCAACCGAGACGTGTTAATTATTAGTTACAGGGTTATTGTGCTTTTGACCAGCACACTGGATTTAATAGCATTGCCTGGTTGAACTTTCTCCAGTGAGTGGTGGGAATAAAGAAAGTCGAAATATAATGGCAGAAAATTTTTGGAAATTCATTTCCTTGCTTGACCTTATTTAATTAGACTGCTCAAGGACGAAAAGTGAGTGTAGTGACGCGGTCAGCATATAACTTTGGGGGTTGCCATTTCACCATGCTTACCAATTTTGGGAAATACAATGAGAGAGTGTGTCAAAGTAAATGTATTGAGCTTAAACATGAAGTTTTCTAAAAATACAATATTATAGCGAAAAATTAACACCAAGGTCGGCGTGTTGCGCTGGACAGGGGAGGGGAGGATAAAAAAAACAACTACACAATATAGCATATAGCTATTAAATTGCATTTCCCCGATCTTAACATTATATTAATTTGCATAAATTATATTCCATCAAGATAAAGGCTCGCTGTGTCTATTTAAAAGTGCTGAGCTAGAGCTATTATTCCTACGGTGTAGTAGTATTACGAGTACGAGTAGGAAAGAAATTCCCTAATGTACCTTGTTTTAGATATGCGCCTGTTATAATGGCCTACCTACCTATACCTACTAAGATGTCTTTTCTTTTTTAATAATGTTGTTGCAATGAGTACCGCATGATATAGAGCTACGTAAAGTTTATGGCTTTCCATACACTCAGAGGAAAAACGAGCTAAAATCAAGAATATCAGTGTTAGATCAAGCTCGTTCGTTGACGAAAGTATGGTAATCTCGGAAAATCTTATTTCAAGTACGAACATTTTATTTTGAGCTCGTTTTTTCAAGACCAAAAAATCTTACTTCAATCCTGTTTCGGGATTGATTTAAGCTCGAAAATTCTTAAATCAAGACCAAAAAATCTTACTTCAATCCTGTTTCGGGATTGATTTAAGAATGTGGTTCTTACATTATGCGATGTCCGAAAAAAATGTATTTTGGGTATTCAAGATGTTTCGGGATTGATTTAGGAATGCGGTTCTTACATTATGCGATGCCTGAAAAAAATGTATTTTGGGTAATCAAGATCTAAACCTAAGATCTTAATTACCTACCATCTTATAATATATCATCACATCATTCATTCACATTTCACATCAGTAGATATCATAGGTAATAATATTAAATTTTCAATGTTGCCTTATGAGAATTCACTCATTAAGTGAGTGTGAATTTTAGGAACGAATAGAAATCAAAATAAAGTACATGCGCATGCAGTTTAAGTATTGTTGCGCTTGTTTCAATCATGAACAAGCTTGAAATAAGATTGTTTCGGCTTATTTCAAGAACAAAAAAACTAACTCAAGAGCTCATTTGTGTTTCAATGTCCTCTTTTAAGATTGTTTCGGCTTATTTCAAGAACAATTGGTGTCATATTAAGATTTAGCACGTAAGAATGAAAAAATCTAAAATCAAGCTTGAGCATACTTGATTTTAGCTTGCGATTTTTCTCTAAGTGTACCGACTAAGATATTTTTGTTGTGATTTGAATGCATTTGTATAGGTCGTCCTTGTAAGCCACATACCTATTTTAATAAAATTATTTTGTTTGTGACTTTAAGTCACAGATACATACTCTGTATGATTTTACTTAAAAGGCTTTAATTCGACTTGGAATAGTTGATTAAAACTAGTAGGTCACTCAATAGTAAGAGAAATATTGTTTTGGTACAATATTTCGAACTCCAATTCTGACATGCTACAAAAAGTTACGCTGTCTGTCTATCTATCCGTTAACGGTTAACCTAAATAGCTGAAAGAATTTATTTTAAAACAGTTTAATACATATTTGTAGTCTTATTTATATATTAGAATTCGCTAAAACGCATCTAAACGTCTCTATACTTCAGCAGTGTATAAGTATTTATGAAACCTCTATACAGCGTCGCAGTTATTCTTATTTATAAAACATTTTTCCATCTATATTAGTTATACAAGGCTTGTGTCAGATAAAGTACTAAAAAGGGAAATCTAGAACTTTTGTCTGTCTAAAATTTAGACTGTAAATGGAAAAAAAAAATTCGGATCACTGGATGGATACAACTATTTAAAATGTAATTGAAAGAAAACCTTCTGAGAATTGGGTTATATAATTTACATAGTTAGAAAATCTAAACACAGTAGCAACCTATATGAATTTGGAAATTTTTTTCATTGGTGCAGATAGGAGATATTTCTGATGCAACTTATTGAGGATAGAATCTGGGCAGGCGCGTGGTGGGAACAAATTTGCTACCGGGATTTTAAATTGAAAACGCCCCCTTTCCTTTCTTTGAACAAAATTTTAATTTTAAAAACAATTATACCAAAATACTTTATAAACTCTAATTTTATTGCAAAATAAACATATAAGTAACTACATAAATTTGTTCAAATGAATCCGTATTACATTACTGTAATACTGTAATAATAATTGAATGATGTCATTTTCGCAAGCCATTAAAATATACGCCTCCAAATTGTCATTGCCCATGGTTGATCTTAATCTATTTTTTATTATTTTCAATTTGGAAAAACTCCTTTCACACTTTACCTGTGTCATCGGTAGGGTAAGCAAAAATATATAAATTGTGAATAAGATTTTATATTCCAAAGAATACATTCTATAATCAACTATTAATTTAAAAACATAGCCAACACAAAAATTGCAAGCTTCAATATGTTTATTCTAAATATGAGCTGATTCATCAACTTTCCTAAGTAGATAAATCTTCTTCGTCGGACAATTGACCCCAACTTTTAACAACTGTATCGTCCATTTCCTTTCTAGATCAATGAAAGGAAATAAACGGGCAAAAGACACAAGTTTATCACGTACCTCTTCATTTGTATTGGTGCATTCACATATTTTGTCCAAGGCGTTATTTGGCAAACCAATCTTGGCAATTTTTGTGAGTGGGTCGACACATTCAACGTTTCCATAAATACTTTATTTTGTCGAAAATAACGTCGAATAACGTCGACCTTCCTTGCTCAGGCAGTGCTTCTTCTATGAGAACATCGTAGTCTACTAAATACTTATTCATTGCCTTAACGAATTTGTGAGCACACTTCAATACGCTTTTAAACCGTTTTTTTTATTTGCTCAAGCATCACATTAACATGAAACCAAGCTTGGACATAATCCAAATTAGTGGTTTGTAAATATTTTCAAACTGGAGTAGTTATATCAAAAAAAACAGATTCGAATTTTAAAAGCTGACTAATAACCATAACCACATTCGTATAGTTATACAAACTTCGACCCCCTTTTTACCCCTTTAAGAGTTGAATTTCCAAAATCGGAGAAATTAGTTTTCTTTATTTCTCATAGAGAGTACATAAACCGAGTTTGAAGTCAATCGGATGAAAAATAAAAATGGTCCCATACAAACTTGACCCCCCTCTTTTACCCCTTTAGGGCGCAATCTGAAGTGCCCCAATATCTTAAAATCATTTTCATATAATGTGTCCTCCATGGTAAAATTTGCATGCTTTCATCACAAAGTGTGCAATTTTTGTACTATGCCGCCTTACTACTTCAAACGCGTTTAGTTCATGCAACCTCTGTACAACGTGAATAGGTAGGTAGGTAATTGGGTGCTCTTGCCATCAGTTTTAATATCAGAGCTACCCCAAATAGTACGTTAGTATCACAGCCTAAGACTAAGTTTTTCTTACTTGTTCAGACGCCGTTACTAGCGCCCTTACCGTCTTCGCCATCGTCTGGCATGTACGCTGACACCACTCTACAGCTCTCGCCCTTGCCCTCTATCTCCACCACTGTCAGTTCACATGTGCTGAAATGAAGAAGTATTAGTGCGTGAAGTTCTTTCTTTGCCATGATACACGATCTTGCCTTGCCTTTGTTTCTTACATATAGCGTATCGTATTTATTCGACCCTAATCCCATCACCTGATTTTTATTAATCCATGGTTCTTGGATTAGGGCCAGATCCAGCTGCTCCTTCTCGAGGAGAAGCTTCAGTTTGCCTGAGGTGACCTTGCTATGATGTAGGTTTATTTGAACTACTCTCATAGCTGGTCGTAGCCGACACGTCCACCGTCTCAGGCGGCTTTGGGCTCTCTGCAGTCCGCTTTAGGAGCTTGAGGGTCACCTCGCTCGCTGCAAATGATAGCGGCATCTACATCTCTTTCTTCAATACTGCAGGTGGCTCATCGAATAGTATGATGTACACTCCTGCATCATTCTTGGGTTGCTCCTCGTACACAATTATTTCCCAATCCCTCATCGGAATCTGGGGGTACTGTACCTCCAGAACGCTAAGGATCTCCTCTTTGTTTACCCCTATCTCGGGGATGGAAATTCTGCCCTTTACATTTTTGGGCACTTCCTCTGTGGGTACAGCTTTAAGCAGTGCTCCCTCCCACAGTTGTACGCAATTTAGCACAGTCTTGGCAAAATCGTTCGACACCTGGTCCTTGCAATCAATGTAGGTGATGCCTTTGGACCATCTCATTTTTCTGTAGGTGGGGATCTTTGTATCTGTCTTCGCTCTTCTACACCTAGCGTGTTCTCGATAATCTTCCCACATTCCACAGAGTACTGTCCGCTTGGTTTCCTAGAGTACACCACAGCTAGCTGAAGCGGGTTGTTTGTCACCTCGCTGTACTTCCCGCTTGGGCCGGTTCCACGCGCGGGTGTCCTTTTGGGGCTTCCCGAGCTCGCTTCGTTCCGCTTGGCCTTCTTCGGAGCGTTGGGGCGTCCTCTGGCGACCTCAACCTCTTCGCGGTAAGCTCGTTCTTGCGCCCCTCAGTGGCGGGTTTGATTCGGAGTCCACTCGGGCCCGGCTTATCGTCACTCACCCTCTGCTTCGTCCTCGTGATCCCCTTCACTGGGGAGAATATAAGTGAATAAGTTTTATAAATCATCACCTGAGCCCAGAAACTTGATAAGGCTAGACAGATATAGATAATATCGGCAAAAACAAAGTCGAAAAAGAAGAAGACGAAAGCTAGATTGTTAACTAAAAAACAAAAAGTAGTCCAACTTTTGTTTTTTTTTTTTAACTGAGTGCAGTAGCAAATTACTTTGTTTTCACAGACCATATCTATGCAATTTCAATATACGCAGAGTGGCTGAAGTGCGAAGAGGGTAGCTGGAGAACAGACCCGGCTTATGAGAGGATCTACTAGCCTAGCTGCAATACAGGTTCTTTCATGAGACCTACTCAATTCTATACTTGAATTCTACGGACCCGAACTGTTGTAATTATTCAAAAGCTTTCTTAGTAGTGGCACAGCGGTTAGTGAGCTGGACAACGAGATCCCCGGAAAAAACAAATTACATCTTAAGGTTTTTTTCCACTGCGCCACCTCCCGCTAATGTCTAACATAGTAGAGATGGGCAATTTAGTTCATTTGAGTGATCGATCAATTTAGTTCAAATCACGCTACTGAACTAGTTCGCTCATTTTAGTTCAATTTAGTTCATGGGGTTGTTGGATGAGCAGAGTATAAACTACCCAAAGAAGCCCTGACGCGATTCACATTCAAAAGACACCTCGACAAATACAGAAAAAAAGTTGGGTCAAGCTGCTAATGAAACCGATTTCTTGGGCACTCCGTAAGTCAATAATCTCATGACGATACCGTTTCGACGATAGCCTTGCATCACGTAACATTGAAAATTGCTATCGTATCGACGACATCGTTTCGACGATCCAACATTTGCTTCTTGTAGCTCAATAATCGACAAAGCACTATCGTCCAGACGATAACGTTTGCACGATAGCTAATTAAATTAGGTATCGTCTTGCCTTGATTTGTTTATTTTGCAGACAATTTTAAGCTTTTTACAGGCATTTTAAAGCGCGCAATTGAACTCAGATTTTTTTTACGATTTAAATAACATAATATCATCAATTAGAAACAAAATAAATGAGCAAGATTTTGTGGGTGACTGTAATTTAAATATTCCGTAAGCACAAAATAGGCCACTGTAATTTGTCAAATGTCATTTATGACAATTACGATGACGTCTAGTCCTTATTTCAACTACAGTTTGTGAGCTCCTGAAAGGTACCGAAAGTTCTCAAACTTTGTGCAAAATAAACGATGGACGACACGATGGTGGTAGAGTTACGTGAAGCAAATAAAAGACGATCTGCTGCACTATACTATCGCCTGGACGACTGTCGTCTTAAATTTTACGGAATGAGTACTCTGGATGCTCGCGCATACTGGCATCTTGATGTGTGGAGTCACCAAAGCTAGAAATCCATCGAATTGTGTGGAGTCTATTCGCAAAAAACTGCGAATGGAATTTGGAGTAGAATCCTTCCTGCTGACAACGAGCCACCCGCACTCCTTCGTCCAAACACTACGTCGTTTTTGTGTCAATTCATCATCCTCGCAGTCTTCTAACAGGTAGAGTTAAAATAGTCGCAAGTGCAATGTTTTGTTCCATTATCCATACTCCAAAAACCAGGGAACATACATTTTAATTTGTCTGACAATGTCTGACAACGGATAGACCAATTTTCCATATTTAAATATCTGTCAACCGTGTGAACACACAATTTTCAACCGGACAACGTTGTCAGAAAAGTCATTGTCAGATCATTGTCACACTTTTATCTGGGACAAAATTTTACAACCGTGTAAACGGGCAATTTTGTATTGTAAGATACTTGACTATTGTAAGCTTATTGTCAGAGGATTGACAGATCTGAAAATATTGTGACAATCTGAGAATCGTGTGTGCTTAGCTTTAGTTTATTCCGTTTGTATGAAAAGCATTGCGCGGTACTAATAATCATTTTTAGTTTCCGAGCTAAATTTTACGAAGTCAAGAAAATTTCCATATAAAATTACCTATTGTGACCGTCAAAATATAATTTAATATAATAATTTGAAGGTTAAAAATGATTATTGATAAGGCCATTGAAAATAATAACCGTGAACTAAATGAACTAGTGAACTAAGTGTGTGAACTTAGTTCAATAGTTCACTATAGTGAACTAGTTCGTTCGTGAACTACACAAGCCTATAACATAGTATATCCGAGAGTATAATAAATGTCTTGAAAAATCTTCTCAATTCAGCCTTCGGACTCAGCATAAAATTGTAGGTCTCTTCCATTCGTCCTAAAAATAAAGACTCGCACAAACGAATGGTTAATGAGGCTTAGGGTGCCTATACGGACTTGTTGCGTCAAATATTTTTTTTTTTTAAAGCTGTAGATATGTTATATGTACCAAACGAAAATGTTTGGTGTATCCATATCTTATTTAATTGCCAAACAAAAAAAAAAAACGTTTATCAGCACTAGTACTTTCTCAGTCATTTTAGAACAGTAAGTTGACTAAAACTAATCACAGTATGAAACTAAAATTAAAGTCCAAAACAAAATCATTGATTTTTCCTTCACACTCATTTAATCCATAGGGTACGACGATAACGATAAATAACACCCTACTTAAGGGCCCTCTTCGCCCTTTACACCATATCCAAAGAGCTACTATAACTTGTAAATGTTTTTCACTAGGGGTGTCTGTAGGCCATTAACCCGCCTGCCTACATTACGGGCGGTTTATGTTCCACCCAAACTAGGTCAAAGGAATGCGGAAGTTTTGTCAACGAGTCGTTCTGCCTAATGTATGCAGTGGAGCTTTTTTGGACTTGTATAACTTATTCAATTAGAATAGAGATAAATACCCGTACCTCGCCAAATCAACTTATTACGTAAACGAGCGAATTTAACTTTCACCACACCCGTGGGAGTGTAAATTCCTATTCTAAAATATCTAACCGGAAGTAAAGCTGAAATTCTTCGTATTACAGTCGCGGTGTATGCAAATTGCGGTCGATCCGTTTTTTTCCTGGATCAGAATCGACTTCCGGTGCCTATAATGGTCGGTTGCAAAGAAGACCCGAGTGCACTGTACCGTGCACCTTTTCGCAATGCAAACCAGTTCCGGTATGCAGAAAGAGAGAGAGAGAGAGAGAGACTTTAAAATAAACTATTCGCGTTAGACTGGACACATTTAACTGAGTTTTTTTTGTGGAATTTGAACGCGGAAAAGAATTAAATTAAAAATTATTTCAGGAAAGCAATACACATACTCACACACTAATCTGTACACGTGAAACAAATTCCTATAAAGTCATGGTCATCCTGCATGTTGCATATACCCATAGCTCGAAATGATTTATGTCAATGGTGGCAAAAGCGTGCTAATCACGCGCGGCATTTGTTAATTTGTGAAAATGGGGCGCCACACAGGACTTCCTACTGAAAAGTTGAAAGTTGGTAAATATAAAAAAAAAAAAAACGCAACTTTTAAAACTTTTGTGGGTTTGAATTTCCTTAGCCCTTCCCTTGGTGGCAATTTTCAGAATTGACCCCGATTTAGGGGCATCATTTGTGTTGGAATGGTCGTGCAAGTGAAAGGTCAGTTGGCTCGTTTTGAGTAATTCGCCATTAGATTAATGACTTTTCATGACGATCCTATTACGTTACGTTGTTGTACACTTGCATGTCCAATTGGAGGGGTTTTGATTTTAAGGTGTGCGCCTTGCAGTGGGTGCATAACGGTTATTGCATTTTTTTTTTATTTTTTTTTTAGTTCGTGTTAGAAGGTTTGTATACTCATAACTAAAATGATTGTATAAAGAATTGCGAATAAGTATCGTGCAATGAATTACTAAGGATAATTGGAGTGAACTAAAATTCGTTCTTTTTTTTTAATCAATTTCTCATTAGTCATGGCACTTATGGAATTACCTGGGTGATTAAGATTACCAATATGTAAAAGGTAATTCTTATTACTCGGGTTTTTTTAGTGGGACTGGGAAGTGCCGTAAATTTAATCTCGCTTTCACCATCGAAATACAGAAAAAACATGCAAAAATATTGAACTGCACGAAAACCGGTGATTTGTAAAAATATATTAAGTTGCACCATCAAATAAATGGATATCTTTACCACTTTTTGGTAATGTATCACTCGGCCGAAACCTTGTTTAAGACTCCTAATGTCCTGACCCTAATAGTGAAACATGCCATGGAGAGCCTTGATGATATTTCTGATTTATTCTAACAACAGATCAATAAGCGGACAAAATCGGTTATAACGAACTTCAAAATACTGGAACAGGGTTCGTTCGCTATATCCGTTTCTATTTTTTTTTTTTTTTTGTAATAGATGTGATGATAATAATAAATTTTAGCTAAACTTTAATCGAAGTGTTCTATCCAAATGTATGTACTATATCAGTTTTGTTTCCTTGTTGCACTTACATTTGTTGTTATAGTCATACAGTTCACAAAAATCTTTGCTCCTTAACTATTTTTAAACCCGTGAAGAAGGCAGCAACCCCTGTCGAAACTTGGGGAGATCTAATGAAATAATCTAGATTTATTCAACTTCAATGACCAAAAAAGCCGACGAAAAAATCTTCCAAACATAATAAATTGATGAAGCACTAGAACTACGTTATAGTATATACTTCAGTCAGGACTTTGAGGTTTGTTCGATACCGATTTCATTTTAACCGATTTTGAATGTACCTATATTAGATCGTATTCTTATCTTTTTACCATTATTAATTTGAGTAGCTTCGCTTTACTTTTTTGGTAGGAATGGAAGGACCAACCGACTGAATTGACAGTCTTGGCTCCGCGAAATAAGACCTCAGGAAATAAAACCCCAAAAGTAAAAATGAAATTGGGACCTAATTTCAATTTTGGGGCTTCATTTCATTTTTACTTTTGCGGTCGTATTGCCTGGGGCCTTATTTCGCGGAGCCTAGTTATACTCGGCAATGTTTGTGAGATTTCACTTCATGTTTTTTTTTTTGTTTTTTATTCAAATGAAGAAGGGGATTCCAAATCCTGGAGCACTTAGACCAAGAATAAGCCACTTTTTTGTGTTGTGTTGAAGAAATTTTGGTTATAATTCGTTTATCTTTTGTAACGATTGACTTGTTTATGGCCTTTCCGTCCGTCCGTTTTGTTATAACAATAATATTAATAAGCACTTTGGAATTTATACTGTTCCTAAAATTTGTTCAGTTAGTTTTTGTTTTGAGAGAAAAAAAAATAAAATTATTTGTCATTAAAAATAAAAACATTCACGAAAACGTTTATAGTTAATAAATAATAATTCTCTCTGAAGAAAATAAAAGACTATATTAGAAACTTCCTCCAAGCTATATATTTATCTTTTGACTTAAGGGATATCTAAAGAAAGGAAAAGACTTTTAAAAATTGTTGGTTGGTTTATTGTAATAGTATTTTTTTTTAATCTCATATATAGTAATTCCTTGACTCTTCGATACTGAAGCGTCTTTGAAGATCTTTATTTCGGCTTAAAAATAAAACAAAATAAAAGAGCAAACAAAAGTAAAAAGGAAAAGGAAGAAAAGGCTCAAAACTCACCTATGGGCACCAAAAATAAAGCTCAGATAGAGAAAAGAATTAATAACATAAACAGTGCAGAATACTAATTGCTGCAAAGCAAACAAAAAAAAAAAACAATAATTAATAGTAATCTAAATTAAATAGTGTTAGAGTTTAAGTTTTTCTTTTCTTAATTATTGTTATCTATTCAAGTTTTGTGTTTCTTAAGATTAATTTTGTGTTCTGTATATATTATTTTAATTCCTAACTTACTTTTAAAACATCAAGATTTCGTGCGCACGGACATTAACAAATTTAAGGTACATTTTTGGTATATCTTTTTTTTTCGTAACACAAATTTAAGTTAACACACACACAGTAAAATTCTCAATTCCCAGTTTTAGTTTTTATTCTTGTTTATTAAATCAATACTTAGTTTATTTTTCTGTTTAATGTTCTGAATTTAAGCCATGTTTATGTTTACAATTAAAATTTGAAATTTAAGTGTTTAAAAGAAATGATGGCTTAAATTTTCTTGAATAACTCATAGATGGCGTAGGTCGCGGGTGAGATACACGCGCTAAATTTAGGGTAGATACCAATATAATTTGGCCAACGTATCTACATGGATGAGGTGGGTGGCCAAGGAGATGGTTTCCCTTTGGCCTTAGACCGGAACTATATTTACATTTTAGAGTTGAAATTATTTTGTTTTTGTTTTTTAAATTTGTACTGTGCTGTCGCCAGAACCAGCGCTTAGCCGGGATTGCTTCACCTGCAAGAATTGCGACCCTTCTTTCAAAAGCACAGTTACAGTATGGAACAGTGCAAATAAACCTCATGGTGTATTTTATATTTTTCCTTGATCTGAACCTAACACAGTAGTAGATAGCCGGCATTACGAACTTGTGCGCAAAATGCAGTCGGTTTTTTACATGAAGTCAACAAAATTAATTCTTTCCCAATATTCTTTTGTATCGACTCATGAAGATTCATAATGTTTCGTAAAAGCAAAGAAATAAAAGCAGAAGCAATTACCCTTGTTTATGCATATTGCATAGGTATATTGGTTTGAACTAAAAATTGTATTTTGGATAAAGTATATTAGTTCGGAGTGAAGTTTTGTGCGGACAATGTTTGAAATTGGGTTAACCGCTGTAACGCGAAAGTTATTCGAAACTATAGTTTCCATTCATAAAAATCTAGAAAGTCCAGCTCACTAACCAATGCGCTACTGCGCCCAATGTATGCGAAAAACTATTCAGTTTAACGCTGCCCGTATAAGTTTTCCTACAGAACAAATCCTTAGATTTCGTTTCTGCAATCGATCGCACAAAAGAAGTTCTGAATTCTCTTAATAACATCAGAGAAAATGCCGAAGATTTTTCCAGAGAGAGATTTCAAACCGCATCCCAACTTGCCAATGACTTATTTGAAGTTGAATTAAGAGTTCCAAGTAGCGTTGCCGCAAAAAAATTGTCTTAGGTTGGGTGCCATTGACGGTAACCAGAGGTGCCAACTGGGTGCCACCAGCCCTTCAACGGCAGAGAGATATTTAAAAACACAAGAAACATATAATTTCGCATTAGTATCATTACGATTATTTGTGTATGAATTCGTACACACACACACGATATGTATGTTTCACTACTTGAAAAAAAAACATTATTTTAAGTCTTTAAATGACTTTATTAAGTTTTTTTCATTAACCAAGAGAACAACGTAATGAATTGCACTCTCAACCAATTTTATTATGTATTAAAATGTATCAAGCTCATAAGGTGCCAAATGAGAACTGAAGGTGCCAATCAGATTGTAGGGTGCCAAATTGGCACAATTGTGCCACTTCGGCAACGCTGGTTCCAAGAACTTCATTGAAACAAACAACGCGTTCCAGTCCAGAAACCTCTCTACTGAAGCCTATTTTAGAGTGTCTATACTGATTCCTTGCATAGATTCGTTAATATAAAATATTACGGACAGATTCATGGTCAACGAGGACGTTCTAACATCGTTTCAAGCTCTTGTCCCAGGTTTTGCCGCAGTTGAGCGAGTGAACGAAATGGAAAAGCTAACATTTTACTTTGATAATGCAATTTCGTTGTCAGCTGTAAAAGCTGATTCTTTGGTACGAAAAAATATCGTCGAGTGATCCTTCTAACGAAGTTTTGAAATTGCTTGATGTATAGCTACATAATAGATCTCGAAAACCGCCCAATCGATTGAGTTGAAAATGCATTAAAATAAATAAAAAAAATCAAAACACCGTTGTTTTTCGAGTTTTTTACAGGTGCGTCTAATCATGTGAACCAAAAAAATGCATACGTTTTTGCATGGTATAGGAAAAAATTAATAAAACTACCGTTATGGGTCTATCATCAAGTTTCAAATTATGTTTGTTTTATAGTGTATGAATGTACCTTTCTGCCAAATAATTTTTTTTTCTTTGTTCCACGTAATACGAAAAAAAAACAAGAAATAAAACCTATCTCTTGTGCGTCTAAACAAGTGAACCGCACTGTACATACTTCAAATCCAGATAATATTCTAATATGTAGTTATGTTACTGCTATGTCAATTTATTGTTTTATTTTTGTTACATGCCAAAAAATTGTCCTACATTCCCTACTGTAAATGAAGGGTCATCTACCTTGGGCCTGATTAAATGCCTTTTAATACTTAAGCAAACGTTTTGGATGCGTTTTATTTACTTGGGAATGTACTATAACTCCCAATCGAATTAACTTAATTTTACTAATTTTTGATTCATAATACGCTCATTTTTACCGACTTTCACTTTCACTAAAAATAAATAAATAGGTGGCGCAACAGGCGGTAGACACCCTAGGCCTAGCTTCTCGCAACCATTCGTTTGTGTGAGTTTCTATTTTTGGGACGAATGGAAGGGACCTACAATTTTATGCCGATTCCGAACGGCTGAATTGAGAAGCTTTTTTAGGACAGTTATACTCTCGGATGTTTGTCAGACGTTCGCGAGAGGTGGCGCAGTAGAAAAAACCTTAAGATGTAAATTTGTGTTTTTCCGGGGATCGAACCTGGGATCCCTCGCACAGCAGTCCAGCACACTAACCACTGCGCTACTGCGCCCACTTTCACTAATGGGAAAAATATTTCGACTTGACTTATTGATTTTAGAGCATAATTCCATCAAAAACTTTAAAAATCATTAAAATTGAAAGGCAAAATTAATTCGGGTCTAAATGGGTTAATTGAAAAGTATACAAAAAAGGACACAAATTTTCATTTATATAAAAAAACAAAAACGAATTTCAGCCCGCTTTGTACAAATTGATTAAAATAATTCCTGCCACATAATATTGAAATTTGTTCGCGTAACTAAAAATAACAGTGATTTTAAACTTAACCATAATATACTAAACTTCCATTTAATTAAAATTTTTCTAATTTGAATTTTTTTCTATTGCTATATTGCAGGACAACTATAACGTACTTCACATCGCATCGATGTACTCGCGTGAGGATGTCGTTAAACTGCTGCTGACTAAACGCGGTGTTGACCCATTCTCAACTGGTGGGGTAAGTTATGACTAGTTGAATGAGAACATGCAAATTTCAGCCCCACAAAGAGTTTCAGGAAGTGCGCGCGTTAATGTTTTCGCCGAGTTGCAGTTTCCCAGCAAGCAGGTTGTTTCCAAAACTTCATAGTAGGTACAAGGAAGGGACCTATGTGCAGTGTATGATTCCAGAAAAATCAATGAGCAGCTGTAGCAAATGAGCGAACTCGTTAGAATGCCCTCAAACATTTGTTTGTTTAATTGTATGAACGATTGTAGAAGGTGATTTCAGGGTTATGCACAATATTGTTACACGAGTTTTCGTGTTAATTGAAACATGCTGCGTGGTGAAAGGTCAAGACAAAGAAAAGCAAAAGTAAGCTTTTCGTAATATTTAATGGCTCACTGGGTCACATATCGATTGTGTTTTGATGAAATCGCATAGTGCCTAGTTATTCATTTTGTTAAGCAAATTATTATATGTAATTTAAGAGTGGTAATCATAATAAATGGAATTAGTTCAATGGTTAGGTAATTAAGGAAGGACCCGCATTTGGCGGTGGTTATTAATGGACGAAATGATATCTGAGAAGTATAGTAGGTACAACTGTTGCAAATGGGAAATGGATTTGAGTAAAACCAGTTTAAGATTCAGAAAATGGAGATTTATGCTTTGAGGTCTACAGTGTCATCAATTGTCTCAAGTGGCAGCAAAATAAAGGACAAAATTAATATTTTAGTTTTAATTTCTTATTTTTTCAAATTTATTTTTAAACAAAATTAGGAAGAAAAATGTATAATTATTTTTTTTAATTTAAATCTATTGCAAAAAAATATGGATTTTCGAAAATATTAAAAAAAAGTATATTTTCACATACATAAATGTAGATATAAAAAAAAAATAATAAATTGTTGCATTTATACTCGGTTTTCTTTGTTTACTTCTAACATTGGTTATACTACAAATTAAAAAAACAAGCATATCCCATATATAAAAAAAATAATTAAATTAATTAAAAATAATTAAATTAAAGTCATTTTTTTTAATTCAAACTAAATTAAAAAGTAATGATAGTCAAGAATATTTATGCATAAAAATACATTTATTTTTGTACATATGTAGGTATAGCGTAACGACTACAATTATTGGCACCCCTAAGGAAATTTCAACTTTGATCATCTATAACATTTTCGTTTATAGAGTTATTTGAATCTGTTTTATACAGAAGTATAAATTATAAAATTCCTCGTTGATTAAGTTTTATAAATAACGGTGTAGTTATAGAAAATATATTTAAAATGCCAATTTAGTAAAAGCTTACAAAAAACCACAATTATTGGCACCCTGACAAAATTATTGGCACCCCCAAAAACAACAATTATTGGCACTCTTTAAACAGAAAAACATCATGTTTTATATATTATTTTATTTACATAGCTATGCTTTCAAAATGTTTTATTTAAAATTATAAAATAAAAGATAAATATAAATTAAAATATATATAAATGTTTTTCAAAGGCAAATAAACAAAAAGTATTACAAACGACTTATTTAATGCATTCTTTTAGTAAATAAAGCAAGTTTTCATTAAAAAATATAAAAGGAAGTAGTGAAAAAAAAAAAACCCACAAAATTATACGTCCTTAACCAAAACATTGAAAATTTTGAAGTTTTGATTTTTTTGTCGCACGTGATTTTACTTTCACTTATAAAACAGAAATGGAAAGGAATGTCTCCAAACTAAAGACACAGAAATATGAGAAAAATGTGCAACTTAAAAATAAAAAAAAAATTGACTTATTCTAACAAAGGGTTATTGAGAAAATCACTGTTGAATGAAGGGGTGCCAATAGTTGGGTCAAAAATTGGAGGTGCCAATAATTGTAGTCATTACGCTATATATATATATATATATTTTTTTATTCATAGAAATTATGCCTTAAAATGCACCTCTAAACAATATTGATACCATATGGCCACACAGAAAAGGAAAATTGTGCCAAATTGAACAGACGGAACTTATATGTTTATTTTATTTTTTTAATTGTGCGCCTAATATTAATCATTCAAAAAAAATAGAAATCGATAATGTATTTGACAATTATCAATCATTTTTAGTGTCCAGGCTAACTTTTTCGAAGTCACAATGGTGAAAATGTCCATACAAAATTATCCATTGTGATCATCAAAATATTTAAGTTGAATGTTAAAAATGATTATTGGTAAGGCCCAATGTAAAAAAGAAATAATAAAAATAGTCTTCGGACTACAGTCCGACCTCTCACGAGAGCTAAAAGTACAATGCAATGACGACAACTATCACCCAGTATTTTGCTTCTAATGATTAAGCAGATACTTTAAGAAGTTAATAAGAAAAAAAAATATAAAAAATATTCTCAGAGAGAGAAAATCGGTGTTATGAATATTCGTGATGCCATAATGGCATCAAAATACCGAAAGGGTTAATCATATAAATCTTGAGCTTCTGTCTGTTCAAATATTAGCCGCTATTTTGGAGAACTTCCACGAACTATTTACGAATCTGTCAATACACATCCAAAATTTAATGCAAATACTTGTGTTCCTTTTGCTAAATGGCACAGAGTATTGCAAAGCTCTTTAATTTCATTATTTTTGTGTCACAGATGAACATTCCTACATCCATAAGCACTCAACGCAGTTATTTCAAGGTATAAACCTTATTTAAGAATCGAGTAACGTTTACTTAAAAGGCTGTTCGATAAGCGATTTTTGCCAATTTCTGCAGTTCAAATAACTTCCTCCACCAAAGCATAAGGCCAAAACTGTCAAAAGCTTTCCAAGTGTAACGCCGCATAAGCCTCTCATTCTCATTCAACAATTTGCATTACACAGCATGGCATTTTCATTCAGTCCAAATCATTCAGAAATCCAAACTTCAATCGCTATTCAAGTACTGGCAGTCGGATATGCAGTTCAAATTGTAAATAGTGTTACTATGCAACAGCTATTACTATTACTGCTGTCTTTAAACCGTCGTTCACAGTTCTGACACTTTAATAAGTTGCTCCTTAATCAGCTTGTCGGTTGTTATGCAGTAACTGAATTTTGAGTATAAAGGATATATGCCCAATTTCAGAGAGTTCAGTTAGTGTTGGAATTTCATTGTGAAAATAAGTGCATTCTTTAAAGTAATTCAGTCTTGTGCAAGTTTGGACCACTAGGCCATACAAAAAAAAAGTGAGACAAAATCAAATAATGATATTAACTAGAGTCTTGTCCAAAGACGAAAAATTTATAAAAGTCAGAAATCCCCTGATAAATGTATAGTTTTTTTTATTTTTTGCGAATCAGTTTATATCGCTCTTAAATTTACTACCAAACATTTTTTGTAATTGCTTACCTACTTTTTTAGGAAATAAACTATAATTAACTAAATATCATTAAAAACAAAGTGGACAAAACATTTTTAAATTCATAATTAGAAAATATTATATCATCCTATTTTTAAAAAAATATTTGATTACTAATATTTGGTGGAAAAACCCTTAATCTGAATTTATGTAGCACAACGTCGGGGGATGGAGTCCATGAAATTACGGCAATTTTCTATAGATTGTCTATGGAGTTATAAGATTAGAAGATTGTGCTTCATGACAGTAGGTACATCACTTACAAGTTCTCTTCAGTAGGAAGAATGACACTTTGTAGGATCTCCTGGTACATGCGACAGATCTATATATCGCTAATGTTGAAATTTGGTCCGACTTCTTGATTGGAAAACATCTTCAGAAAATATTACCGCCTCCCTTAGGCTAAAGCCACATGAGTTCCTTTTGTCGCGCTCCCGTTTGGTCGCCATTAGTATACAAAGAAGCAATGGAACAGTGCACACGAATGCACGCGTTGGTATGGTCGCGGGAACTGTGGCTTTAGCCTTTATGTAACGGGGTTTAAGTTGTTCCACTGTTGGCCTCCATGTACTATCGGAAGCCTAAATTTAAACCTAATTTAAGAAGATACTCCTCCATTTTGGCGCAAATCTGTAAAAAATGACACAATTTATCAAACACGTTTTAGTTGTTCCCAGTTTTGTCCAACTACTTTTTTTAATTAAAGTTTAGTTAATTATTTTTTTCTTAAATAAAGTACTAGTTATAATAAATTTGTTAGTAGATAGAGATTTAAAAAAAAATAACCTAAAAAATACCAGACGATTTTTGAATTAACTAGTTAGTTAGTTAACATTTAGTGCCATAGTTTTGGCCAACAATTTATATGTACCATCCTTTAGAAAAATAATGGTATACCTACATAACTAGTCGACTTGTTAATTGCACATTGCACAAATTAGTATAACAATTTAAATCAGTTTTATATGCAGTGCAGTTCTTACTAATACATTTTTTTTTATCATTACCTCAAGGTTTAAAAGAAAGGCTAGTTTCATAAATTTGAACCTTGTCCCAGGAAGGCTCATTGCCTATACTGTATATACCTACACACAGAGGTGTTGGAAACCCCCTAATCACCGCAGGGATTTTCGTCCTTTTCATGCTTTATCTTTATCTTCAATAGCCTTCCAAATTGGGTAGCGGGATAATGTCTAATTTAAATTGAATTTTACTGTAGAATTTATTATCGATATAAAACTAAAATTGCATCTTTAAAATATTTTCAGTCAAGAGCCCAAACCCCCGTCCATTTGGTAGCAAGTCGACAGACAGGTACGGCAACAAGTATTCTACGTGCCTTATTGGCGGCAGCTGGAAAGGATATCCGATTAAAAGCAGACGGAGTAAGTAAATAGCATGTAACACCAAACATTTTTCAGCTAACATTTTTTTGTAATTAACTCCACGTACTTTCGGCTTAATAGCTCCGCGAAAAACTCCCTTCATAATTACCATATGCCTGTCTCCTATTTTGCCCCAAAATCATCCCCATTTGTTTATCCATTCTAAAGGATATAGGCATACAGCACCGTATACCGTGCGCATATGTAATGTAACACCATGTTTGGCAGCCGTGTTTGCGCCACGTTCGCTGTCTACAACTCTTGAAATTCGAACAAAAGGAAGTGCAACCTGGATGACGATGATAACTGTCTAAGAGGTAGTTGTTGTGCTGTAGTGGGCCCCGTGATATGATATCTTGCGTGATAACGTGAAATTCCACTTCTCCGCAGCTTAAGGCTCTTTCCAATTGCTGTGGGTTATATGCGGCCGAAAGGGGCTCGAACAATAATACAACTCTTTTACGTGTTGTCTACGTTGGAACTGATTGGTACCACAATTTATAGTGGAAATATTATTCTTTTTGGGGGATGTATCGACGAACGTGAGGGGTTGAATCCGAGTTATTTTGACGATAGTGGCTGTCCTTGCATGTATAGATATGTAAACGCTTGCGTTGGCGGCGGCACATATTCCATTGCACGGAGTAGCATAGCCTCTATCATTATGAATGTTAATTTATTGTACAGAGGAGTCCAGGTCTTTTGATTACAAAAAATATTGTGTGCCCCTATTTCGCATTTTATTCGGCTCTGCATAGGGTATTGTAGGATGTGTAATTGAAGCCATTTGGTGTTGTTATAAGCCAAACTTATAACACGTGTATTTTAATTTCTTAGCTTTGTAGGTCCATAATTTGCATTCCCTTGTACGATGTACATATAGGAGTTCACTCTACGTCTAAATCGAGAGAGGCTTGTTGGTTGGTTGAAGGTGGCTGCCAGATGGGAGACGCAAACACACTTAGGCCAGCATGGGTCCATTGTGATACCACGAAAAATGGATCATATAAGATCTCCCTACTAGTTGAATCATTTTGAGATATTTATAAAGCGTAAGAGGCTTCTGATGTCTGTGTTTGTCAGATCACCCAAGTGATTCCTGTGGGCAGGAATCTTCTTCATCTGCAAAAGTCGTTTGCAAAAAGGCCTAGCCTTACGGCATGCTTTCCTATCAGGCAGTATCCAGTAATGACACCTATTGTGGCGCCAATATCCAATCTGTTGAGAGAAATGAATTTCTTAGAGCGTTTCAAATCAAGTCGTCCCACTTGTCCACCTAAGATTTGCACTCTCGATAGCATCCAGCTTAAATTTTGGTTTGCAAGCAGCGTTTGGTATGCCTAGGGTGCCTTTGTCCGGCAGGATGAGTGTATAGTTGTTCCAATTCTGATGAGTTCATCGGCCTTACAATTCCCTGGAATGTCTCTATGTCCCACCCAAAAAAGGTGAATGTTGAACTGTTCGGCCATCTCCGTAAGAGATGGTCGAGGGCTACTAGAGAAGTTATAGAGATCGAATCCAATGATTTGATAGCTGCTTAACTGGCCGAAAATATGCAGATATCTTTAACGGATACTTGGAACACGCTACAATACCTTGGTAGTCGGAAGGAGAGCTTAAGATTTATACTTTCGGAGAAAACGCCCCACCAACTCCGTCTTTGGTTTTCGAGGCGTCAGTATAGAAGTGAATTGATTCATCTTCTAAAAATGTATTCTCATACCAGATCGTTCTGGTGACGGAAAATTTATTATCAAAATTTAGGGATGGAGTGATGTATGGGTATAGTCTGTGTCTTCGGTTGAGATTTTGAAGTTCTTCAGAATGGAAGAGATATTGCTGATCAAAACTCACAAAGCTACAAAATTGGATCATTACATATTTTAAAAATCTTGAAATCCTTTGTAGGAAAATTAAGTTACGAATATTGTAGGGTAGTGCATGGTACTTTGCTTTCCCAAGTAATTTACTATACTACATTGTAATTTGCCACTGAATTTTTTGCAATCCCTTCAGTAGAACATATGTTTTTTGAGTTGGTGCTTAGAATTGAATTAATTATTTTGATGTCAGAACAATGAAGTGTTTTCACTGCTTAAAATCGCCATGTCTTGGCACTTCTCAATGTCATTTTTTGAATCTATGTAGGCTAGGTATACAGGTTTCATTAAATGGCTTATTTAAATTTCCTGGATCCTTGAATGTTTGAGTGTGAAATATAACTATACGTAATACATTTTGAGTCATAGTAGGAGAAAGTTATACATATAGGGCTATTGAATGAATCCGAATATTTGTTTTCCAACTGCTTAGCCAATGGACAAATAAAGCATATTGTGCTAAGCGATTTAAATGGAATCAGATTTAGCTGGTTGCACTCATGTCGATTCCCTTCGGTATCCTAGAAATTATGCCGACAGAGCCCACTTTAATTGTGCAGCGGTAGACCGGACACAACCAATGAACTCAAAAATTGAATTGGATAGGTTGTCATCGACGTACATATTCTTCGGAGCTAATATCGTGCGTTCACTCAGCCAATCTGGGTTCAAATAATTGCGACCGATGCGATGTTTGGGAACACTTTTCTGATGAATTCGATGATGTGATGTGGCACCAGTACGATAACTACGGCGCCAAAAATTGATAACGGTAATTTGTAGAGGATTTAAATACAAGCATTTTTGACTATGGGCGGGGGGGTCTATCTGGCTTCGTTTAGGCGGGAGGGGCAATTTAAAGAAAATAATACTTAAAATGAAAGAAAATAAATTGAGAAACAATGGCAACACTTACAATAAAGGACTTTATGAATTTTGTAAGCCAGGAATCTGTTCTTTGATATTATTTTTAAATCAAGTTATAGCTGTTAATAGTTTTTGAAAAAAATTCTTTCAAACTTGAAATTTAAGGAAAAAAATTTAATAAAAAAAGTTTTATGCTGATTTTTTCAATATTGAGTAAATAGATACTTAATTTGTTTGTAGTTTTTACTGCCCAAATCAATTCTTAATCGAACACTGAAAACCAGATTGATTTGTGTCTTCTAATTTTTGAGAGAATTGAAAATTACTTTTATATGTCGCTCCGCTTAGAGTACAAATTGCTACTCTTGCGCCTTGAAATGCGTATGGGGGGGCATGCTGTCCCCCTGCAACCCCCCTGCTTGGGGTCACTGTTGGATTTTGGGATGGGTGCAAGGCTGAGTATATGCAAACTTTCTTTTAATTATATTAGTTTACCCAATATCAACAACATTCTTCAGATACAATCTCTGGCCAGAAATTTCACATTGGTAGACAAAATTCTGCTGATTTGCATTTTAGACAATTTAGAACGGGGATTCCTAGCTTTGAAAAATACTATAGTTCTTTGTGCTAAGTGTTGCCATTGTTTTTTAATATTTTATTTTAATTTTATTTATAATTTTTTTTAATTACCCCTCCCGCCTAACCGGAGCGAGATAGACCCCCCCTCCCATAGTAAAAAATGTTTGTATTTAACTCCTCTACATAAATCCGTCATTAGTTTTCATCGCCAAAATTATTTTACTCACCCCAATTTTTGTCCTAAAATTTCAAGTTTGAAATTGTTTTTTTCAAAAACTATTTAAGGGAATAACTTGATTTAAAAATAATATGAAAGAACAGATTCTGGGCTTTCTAAAATGATATAGTCTTTTATTATAAGTGTTGCCATTGTTTTTTAATGTATTTTTTCCATTTAAAGTATCATTTTCTTTAAATTACCCCTCCAGCCTAAACGCAGTAAGATAGACCCCCCCCTTCCATAGTAAAAAGTGCTTGTATTTAACCCCTCTACAAAATACCGTTATCAATTTTTGGCGCCGTAGTTATCGTACTCTCCCCTGTGATGTGAATTCATAAATATTTGACGATAACGAATCAGATCATCTGAAAATTAGAGTTGTTTTCGAGATATAAGACTTCAAACCTAATGTACCTAATGTTCGATTCATTTGGGTACTGGAGGCGCTGAAAAACTTGGTCAATGTTAGGGACCCGGTCAAAATTAGGTCAGTTGACGGTAGTTGCTAAAATGTGAGTCTATTCATTATGCCTTGTCAGGTTATCATAAATGTTAAATTGCGATCCAGCCCGTCGTCAGACAGCTCGCCATTTTGTAAGTTATATTAAAGCAAGAAAAAACCGCGGTTTATCCATAAATGTATACTGAACCCAAATATTTTGAAGATTCTTAGCTCTAGTACATGATAGTAACTACAAATGCTGACAATTAATTTATGAAAATTAAAATTAAAATAATTCTAAATCCATTTGCAGAGAGGGAAAATTCCATTGCTACTCGCCGTGGAAGCTGGCAATCAGTCGATGTGCAGGGAATTGCTATCAGCACAAACGGCGGAACAACTCAAGGTAAGTGTGGCAATTTACCTGTCCTGTCCTAGTCTGCATTGTATTGGCTTTGTAACCAGGTCATAATATAGCTGGTGTAATTAATTATCTCGACTTTCCGAGCGAACGCAACGTCTACGTAAAGTCAGACTAGTTTAGATAATTGAATTCGACTAGCAATAGAATAGAATCAGAACCAGACCTAAACGCACATCTTGTTAAATGCGACAGACATAGCCAGACAAAACGAATTTCACACACGATATTGAGAACAAAATTAAAACGATTATGACATTTAATGTGTTTTAAAGAAATTGCGAACGACTAGAACGACAACAAGTCAAGTGGTGTCGTGGCTTATTGCGTGCACTGGGACTCTGCCACCAAACACGCAAAGCAAATGCAAATCAGCCTACGAGACAGCGACGATGGTGGCAGCTCTATCCCTCGAAGTTAACTTTAATTTCACTTTCATCTCGAACCAAAGTTTGCAGTTAAAACTTTTTCCTTTCACAAAATGAACTTTCTCCTATCCTCCTTTACTGTAGGCAACGACGGCGAATGGAGATTCGGCCTTGCATTTGGCCGCCAGACGGCGAGACGTCGATATGGTGCGAATTTTAGTTGATTACGGTACGAATGTCGACACCCAAAATGGCGAGGGTCAGACGCCGTTGCACATAGCAGCGGCGGAAGGCGATGAGTCGTTACTGAAGTATTTCTACGGAGTTAGGGCTTCCGCTTCTATTGCTGATAATCAGGGTAAGATCCAGAAGTTGCACATCACATTTAAAAGATACATAGATACTATCCAATTTCAGATCGAACGCCAATGCACTTGGCCGCGGAAAATGGTCATGCGCACATCATCGAAATTCTTGCGGATAAATTCAAGGCTAGCATCTTTGAACGAACGAAAGATGGCAGTACATTGATGCATATCGCATCACTCAATGGTCATGCTGAATGTGCCACAATGCTCTTTAAAAAGGGCGTGTATCTGCATATGCCAAACAAGAACGGCGCTCGAAGTATACACACAGCCGCCAGATATGGTCACACAGGTATCATCAACACGCTCCTGCAGAAGGGCGAGAAGGTCGACGTTACAACGAATGTGAGTTTGAATATCCAAATGTTGACAGATTTAACCGATAAACAATTTCCCTTTAGGAGAACTACACTGCCCTTCACATAGCAGTCGAGTCTGCAAAGCCAGCCGTTGTGGAGACACTGCTGGGCTTTGGAGCAGATGTCCATGTCCGTGGAGGAAAGCTACACGAGACACCGCTCCATATAGCAGCACGCGTTAAGGACGGCGATCGTTGTGCCTTAATGCTCCTCAAGTCCGGGGCTAGTCCCAATTTAACTACCGACGATTGTCTGACGCCTGTCCATGTGGCAGCGCGACACGGGAATCTGGCAACGCTGATGCAACTCCTCGAAGATGGCGATCCATTGTACAAGTCCAACGTAAGTATCATCAGCATTTGACGACGATTGTCTTTTTAATAAACGTATCTATACTTAGACCGGCGAAACGCCTTTGCATATGGCCTGTCGAAGCTGCCACCCGGACATAGTCCGGCATCTCATCGAGACGGTGAAAGAGAAACATGGCCCAGATAAAGCCACCACCTACATTAACTCACAGAACGAGGACGGGGCCACCGCCCTGCACTTTACATGCCAAATAACCAAAGATGAAGTCAAGCTGCCCGAGTCTGACAAAGAGATCGTACGGATGCTCCTAGAAAATGGTGCAGATGTCAATATGCAGACCAAGGTGAACCTAGAGACCGCCTTCCACTACTGTGCGATGGCGGGTAACAATGACGTACTCATGGAAATGGTCTCGCACATGACCCAAACCGACATCCAGAAGGCGATGAATCGGCAGTCTTCCGTTGGATGGACCCCACTCCTGATAGCTTGCAACCGGGGGCACATGGAACTAGTCAATAACCTTTTAGCGAATCATGCCAGAGTCGATGTTTTCGATACGGAGGGCCGATCCGCACTGCATTTGGCAGCTGAGCGAGGATTTTTGCATGTGTGCGATGCCCTACTGACGAACAAAGCCTTCATCAACTCGAAGTCGCGTGTAGGCCGAACGGCATTGCATTTGGCCGCCATGAATGGCTACTCGCACTTGGTGAAATTCCTGATCAAGGATCACAACGCGGTCATCGATATTCTCACACTGCGCAAACAGACGCCGCTTCATTTGGCTGCGGCCAGCGGTCAAATGGAGGTATGTCAGCTTCTCCTAGAACTTGGAGCTAACATAGACGCGACCGACGACCTGGGCCAGAAGCCCATCCATGTGGCGGCACAAAACAACTACTCTGAAGTGGCCAAACTATTCCTGCAACAGCATCCGAGCCTTGTGAACGCGACCAGCAAGGATGGCAATACGTGCGCGCATATAGCTGCGATGCAGGGCTCTGTGAAGGTGATCGAGGAACTCATGAAATTCGATAGATCTGGCGTGATTTCTGCTAGAAACAAATTGACTGATGCCACTCCCCTGCAGTTGGCAGCTGAGGGCGGACATGCGGACGTCGTGAAGGCATTAGTGCGGGCCGGGGCCTCGTGCACCGATGAGAACAAGGCAGGGTTCACAGCTGTGCATTTGGCAGCCCAGAACGGGCACGGCCAGGTGTTGGACGCTCTGAAGAGCACAAATTCTTTGAGGATTACCAGCAAGAAATTGGGACTGACGCCGTTGCATGTGGCTGCGTATTACGGACAAGCGGACACTGTTCGCGAGCTGTTGACCAGTGTTCCGGCGACAGTGAAATCAGAGCCGCCGACGGGCCAAAGTTTGTTCGGCGATTTGGGTGCAGAGTCCGGAATGACGCCATTACACTTGGCGTCGTTCTCTGGGAATGAGAATGTTGTGCGCTTGCTATTGAACTCGGCCGGAGTGCAAGTGGATGCGGCGACCACAGAGAATGTAAGTCAAGTCTCATTCGCCCCTTTTCGGTGCTAATTTTTTTACTTCTCTAGGGCTATAATCCACTCCATTTAGCCTGCTTCGGTGGTCACATGTCAGTGGTTGGTTTGCTTCTGAGTCGTTCGGCTGAACTCCTCCAATCGGTGGACCGGCACGGGAAAACTGGCCTCCATATTGCCGCAATGCACGGTCATTACCAGATGGTGGAGATTCTGCTGGGTCAAGGCGCAGAAATAAACGCAACCGACAAGAATGGTTGGACGCCACTGCATTGTGCTGCCAAAGCCGGATATTTGGAAGTCGTGAAGCTATTATGCGAAGCTGGGGCATCGCCCAAATCGGAGACAAACTACGGATGCGCGGCGATTTGGTTCGCTGCCTCAGAGGGTCACAACGATGTGTTGCGCTATCTGATGAATAAGGAGCACGATACGTACGGCCTGATGGAGGACAAGCGATTTGTGTACAATCTAATGGTTGTGTCGAAAAATCACAACAACAAGCCAATTCAGGAATTTGTACTGGTATCCCCTGCGCCAGTGGATACAGCTGCCAAACTGTCAAATATTTACATAATTCTGTCGACTAAGGTGAGTACTTGAGTAGGTATATGAAAAGTTTTCTTGAAAATCTCTTGCCTCGTAACGACTACTGGGGGTGGGGGTGCCGGAAAAGCACTCTTTTGTCTTCTTCTCATCGGTTCACATCTCTCATCGTGATCGTAGACCATAACCGGTTCAAGTAGTCTTCCCAGGATTTTCGCCAGAATATTCATTCTTCTGCTAAGTTTAAAAGTTGATCATACATTTATTGTATTGCCATAATTGAACAAAAAAAATCTGCAGACTCCATCGTCCGGACAGGAGTCTACGCAGAGCATAAAAGAACATTTCATTCCAAAACATGAGCTCCTCAATGGGCTTGATATCTAGCTGGAGTTTGACTTTTGGGGCAATGGGGATAGATTTATCGACTACCTCAATTGCGCCCTTCTTAGGAAGTTCAAACGAATGACTATCAACACAATATAATTTCGAATTCATTCACATTGTAACACTCAAATCTTTTATATGTAGGAAAAAGAACGAGCGAAGGATCTCGTCGCCGCCGGCAAACAGTGTGAAGCAATGGCGACGGAACTCCTTGCCCTTGCGGCCGGATCCGATTCCGCGGGGAAGATTCTTCAAGCAACCGACAAACGAAACGTTGAATTTCTCGACGTTCTCATAGAAAACGAGCAGAAGGAAGTGATAGCACACACCGTCGTTCAAAGGTATCTTCAGGTAAGCCTGCAACAACTTTCATCATCAAACTCTACCAATTTTCTACCCCGCACAGGAACTTTGGAGAGGAAGTCTCACCTGGGCGTCGTGGAAGATTCTGTTGCTGCTAGTCGCCTTCATCGTATGCCCCCCCGTATGGATAGGTTTCACCTTTCCCATGGGTCATAAATTCAACAAAGTTCCAATTATCAAATTCATGTCATACCTCACGTCGCATATCTACCTTATGCTGCACCTGTCGATCGTGGGCATCACACCACTCTATCCAGTGCTGCGGCTAAGTTTGGTCCCCTACTGGTACGAAATTGGACTGCTCATTTGGTTGAGTGGTCTACTTTTGTTCGAGCTGACCAATCCATCGGACAAATCTGGATTGGGATCGATAAAGCTGCTCGTGCTACTGCTCGGCATGGCTGGAGTCGGTGTACACGTCACCGCGTTCATTTTCATCTCGAAGGAATACTGGCCCACGCTGGTCTATTGTCGAAATCAATGCTTTGCATTGGCCTTCCTCCTGGCGTGTGTTCAAATCCTGGACTTCCTGTCTTTTCATCATCTCTTCGGGCCATGGGCCATCATCATTGGGGATCTGTTGAAAGACTTGGCCAGATTCTTGGCTGTGTTGGCGATTTTCGTATTCGGTTTCTCGATGCACATCGTGGCTCTGAATCAGTCCTTTGCGAACTGGACGCAAGACGAAATAAGAACCTTCGAAAAGAAGAACCGCAATAAGCCGCCATACTTCAATGACGGTAAGTAAAAAAGTTTCTGTTTGACCGTCTATCTGTATTCTCCTTCAAGTGTATTGATAAGTATCTGCCAAGCGTAATGCATGCATAAATCCTAACAAAACAAATCAAACAATGAGAAAAAAATCCTTATCCCCGATTCCTTCCTTTCAAACAGCTACCGCGAAGCCAGTTTCGCAAACGACCCGTCCACCCGATAACCGATACGATAGTCGAAGCCTTTACAGTGAATTTCGTCGCAAGCACAAGGATGACAGTAAGTTCGATGCTTCCAGCATCTGAATACATTTTCACACTAAGTGTTTTGCTCTCGATGTACAGGCTCTGACAAAATACACATGTTTTAAGTGAAATTACATAAATGGAAGATGCTTGCGTGTCCTTTAGCCTTTTTTGAATGCAAAACAAATTTTGCTGGAATGATCCACGGATTGATTGTTGTTGTTGTTAATATTTACTACCAGAGTTTGGAAAAACTCCAAACTAAAAAATAAAAAAAATATATATAAATATTTGCTTTGTGTAAAAAATCATCGGTGTTGTCGATGTCCTTGGAATCACGATCGGTGTTGTTGTCAAAAGTTTGTGTTTTGTTTTTGTTTATGGTTTTTAATGTTTCTTAATCGCATGTGAATGTTTTTGGCATTTTATTGTTTTGGGAATGCGATTAATATATAGCTGATTGTTTTAAGGTATTTTTTTATGAACTCAGTTTTTTATATGTTTTTCTGCACTACCATGTTTTTGTTTTATTTTAAGTGTACCAAGAGTGCTAATCATGTTTGTAATGAGTTTATAGGTGTTTTAGGGCGATAACCTTTTTTTAAAACGTTGATGACCAAACATTTGCTGAGTTATTCTATGACCAACTAATAGGTTTAGAGCTTTGTTGAAAAATAAAGGATTTTTTCTATTACAACAGTTTTACGGTGACGATTTTATTGAAAGAATAAACAAAAATTCCATTCTTCGGAAAATATTAATAAAACTACATAAATTGTTTGTTCGAATGTAAAATAAAATATATTTTTTTTTCTTCTGATTTTAAAGATTTTAAATCCTGAACCACTCAGACTCGAATTCCGGGCTATTTTACTATTCAGCAGAAACCTGGAGAAAGTCTAAAGCTACGATAACACGGCCATTTTTTCGAGTCATTTAAATGACGCTCTGACGTAAAAATCGCGCCACAAAACAGTCATATATGTCGTTTACGGTTGGTCGTCCAGAACCGCCCGGAAGAACTCTCCCCTTGTGGACACCCTCTTGTTGTTAACGCCGAAAGTTCCACATCATCAATGCGGGTCTGAATTACTCTTTCATTGAACATTGCCATAGTCCATCTTCCTATTATTGGAGACCCAAAGGACGTGTAGTTGAAAGCTCCTTCAATATCCACGAAAGCAACGAGACAGATTTCTTTTCATTCATTCTTACTAAATCTATGAGTGCTGACTCAGTGGATTTATACCCGGTTGATAAGCATGTTGAGATTTGCTAAGCGGAAATGTCTGCAGTGATTTGTCTCTTATGTGCAGTGGCGTAACTAGGCTTTTATGCGCCCGGTGCGAGCTTCTATATTTGCGCCCTCGAAAAATATACTGATTTTGCGAGGTTCGGATACCAAATTTGTTTGCTTAGTTACTTGTTAGAATTAAAAATATATTAACTTTAGACAAACAAAATAAATATATATGTGTACAAAACATGTATACATACAGGTAGGTATAATAAATATAAAACACCAGTAAACGTAAACAAAATAAGACAACTATTTACTTAAAGATTTAGTCTACGTCTACGGGCTTTCCTTATATCGAAGTCGTGCTATGTCAGCTTCAATCGACAAAATTGCAAGGCCAGATAACCTTTTCTCTTAAGAAGACTTAGGCTTGATTGACATTCACATTTTTCAAATAATGAAGCCGCTTCAATTTGATTATTTCGGCCCAAAATTCTGTGGCATTATGTCACATCAACTTCTACTGTACTACACTTAACAATCTCTGATTTCAGTTTAAGGCCCCCTATTGTGAGTATCGAAAAATTGATCGTTGAGCGACAATTGTCGATCGTCGAATATACATTTTAGTATTGTGATTGTCGATTACGATTGATATTTGTCGATTTCACAGTCGATTACAAATGTCTGGTCGCCGCTTTCTCCTGAAAATTACAAAAATTTTGTGCGTATACCAATAGCTAAAATCAATCGACGCATTCGACAATTGTCGTGACGATCGCTGATCGACAAAACCAAATAAGGGCCTAAGTTCCAAAGATTTTTTTATGGGATAGATAGAATAAACTTGTGACAATTCGCAACAAGGGTGTTTTCCTTCGCGGCTACCATTTTTAGTTCTAATTTCGAAATTTCGTTGTGTAAACTCTTTTTAGACTTGATTTTTTTCCCATAGCTAATTATTTTGATGGATTATTTTTGATTCTAGGTACTCTTGCAATAGTAAAAAGAACAACTTTCGTTTATATAAATGCATCAAAAGTGGTTTGTTCGGATATTATCCATTCGTTCGTTCATTCTTATGTGAATATTCCTTTACATCGCCAATTTTAATTGATATGGACAGTTTGAATAATTTAACATTCCCAAAAACTAAACTGTGATGTGAACGAAGTGTAATTGAAAGAGAAAAAGCCTAAACACAGTCCCATACTTGACATCAGTGGGCGATGGGCGGCTTTTCTTCTGTCGGAACGCGTGGCGATCACAATTCGAAATAAGCGTTTTTTGGACCCATTTCACAAATTCAGGCGACATTGGGACGCATTTTCAAAACTTCAATTTATTTCTCAAATAACACCCAAAAATTTTGAAAAAAGAAACACATATTTGCCTGTGTTTTCTTCTTTAATAACTCTTCGCATGTTTGCATATCTACTAGGTGACCCGGTGAACTTCGTAACACCTAAAACTTATCTCTGCGATTATGAACCCCAATCAACCTTCCAACTCCAGTTCATTGAGATCGGCAATATTGGCCGCACTGTCTACAGTTTAAGTTTCATTTGGTGATTAAATGAAACTCGTTCGTATTCAAATGCATTCAATGTCTTTTATTTACATATAAAAATTGAGGTCAATTTACCAAATTTCAAAGCTAAAGCTATAGTGTTTTAAATAACTTGTATAAGTCGTGCCATTCCCGATTTCCAATCGCACCCTAATCCAATTTGTATTGACAATGCGCATCAATGTTAACAGTCTTATAACTTTTGAAATCCAGTTTTTTTGTATGGGATCCATACAATTTTTACCAAATCTCACAGAAACACCTTCAGGCAACAACAAGGAATTTCTCAATATTTGAGCTCAATCTATTCGGTGGTTTTGAGATATATGACGTCGAAAGATTTTCTTAAAAATTTACCTCAATCTATTCTGTGCTTTTCGAGATATAAGATTTTTAATATTTTTTTGTATGAGAAGTGCCACGCCCCTTTGTTCAATATTGAGCAAACTTCACAAAAACTCCTTTGGGCCAGTAACAAAGATTCTTCTAAAATTGAGATCAATCGGTTTGGTGGTTTTCGAGTTTTGCAAACATTGGTGGTGTATATTCCTATACAAAATGGAAATTTAAATTTTTTCGATTTTCCGGCTTTTAATTTGGGGTTTTCCGCATTTTCTAAGCTACTCCTGACTAAAGACCAACAAAGCAAAAGAAGAATCATCCAAATCGATTTAGCCATTCTTGAGTTTTTGCGAGATTAACGCACACGCTATATAGAAGAACTCTCTACATGAACTGTTATTTTTTCTTTATTTGGCTTTTTTTACTTAATATTTATTTCATTTAGAAAATAAATTCTCTTTTTTTAATAAACTGTATAATTTAAACCTGAAAGACATTTTTTTTTCGTTAAATTGGGTGGGACCCTTTTATTGGCTCGGCCGACATTTTTTGGAGACATTTTCAAATTGTCCATCGGTAACGCTGCTTGACATGCCACAATGGGCCTACGATCATTCAAGTATTCGTGCGTTAATGGCGCTCCTTTGATTTTGTACAGCTCCAATACATGGAAAATCTTGGACCCGCAGGCAGCTTGTAGGCAAAGTTTGAGGAGTGGACGCGACGGTCTATTTTCTATGTGGTTTGTGATGATGACTATGAATGAATAATGTACAGATTTTTTTGTCTAATGCGGCTTTCCATTGATTTACAGATTTTATCACTAATACCAATCTACTTTGCACATTTCATTCAGAATTTGTTTCCAAAACAAATTTACGAAAAGCCTTCTGAAAAGCAATTATTCAGAGCAAAAACGTAAATAATAGACATGGACTTAATTTTGAAGTATGTAATTGCATACCCAAAATAAATTTGTCTCAAGCATAATGTAAGAACCGAATTCTTAAAATAATCGCGAAACAGGATTGAAGTAAGATGTTTAAGCTAAAAAGAAAAAACGAGCTCAAAATAAGATTTTTGTGCTTGGAATACAATTTTCCGAGTTTACCATGCTTTCGTCAATCAATCAATTGTGATTGTGCGTACGTCCATAGATTCATGAGAGGTAGGAAAATGTTTTTTCTATGTGATTTCGGTTTCGCGACTGACGCTAAATGGATTGCATTTTAAATCAAAATCCATATTAATGAAACCTGCAACCTTTTTATAGGTAATATTTTTATTAGTAAACTTATCTTTTTTGGGTTTGTAATGTTGCGAGACTTACGAGTGTCACAGTTTAAAGATCTTTCAACCCGAATTACCTAAACGTTGGTCCTGGTCATTTTTGCGCCCTCCTAGGCCTACGCCCTGTGCCTGGGCACCGCTGGCACCACCCTATTTACGGCACTGCTTATGTGTATCAACTGCTCATCATGCTTTTGAGAATAAAGACATGAGACAAAGGACGTGTTAAACTGATTTCTATTTTTTTTTTTTTTTGCTGTGGTTGTGTTGTTCGGTACCTATTGAGAGAAGACAAGAACCTTGTAAATAGCGTCGAGAGCTTCCGGAATACGCGGATACGCGGAAAAGCAATCGCAGCGATCGAAAACTCTCACCAGTGGCCAGATAGCGCAGGGTGATTACCAGTCGTGCTTCGCTGAACCGTTCTCTCGCATATTTGTGTTCTGTTTGTTCTTTTTGACATTTTTTATTTATTATAATAATTTTTTTTTCTATAAATATACAAATGACCAATGACGAATCGTCATTTTTTCCTGACGTCACAGCGTCATTTAAATGACTCGAAAAAATGGCCGTGTAATCGTAGCTTAATACAACTAACAATAAAATGCAATGTCCCGTCTCACAGGTACATAGTGATAACCGATATTAGTAGGAATATAAAAAAAAAGTTGGCAAAAACCTGCTGATGCTTGTTGATTTTGAATTGCATAATCTTACGGTGCTTCAAATAATGTTAAATGTAGGCAAACTTCTTTGGAATATGAGGCGAATTAACCAAAGTGGACACTATATTCTGAGAATTTAATTTTTTTCTTTCGATTTTATTTATTTATAATTTTTTATGTTGTTTTCTCGGCACATTTTTTTTGTGAAGTTTTACTTTTCCCATTGATAAGTGTTTTGCATGGGAATGCTGGCTATTTATTTATTTATGTGACAGCATAACACCTAATATTGATGTTTAAATATCGTTCTTCATAGAATGGCCTGATGCACCAAAGTGCTGTAAAGATAAACAAGAAAGCTTCTCAACATACAAGTACAAAACAAATCACCAATAGCACCCGATATTCACTTAATCAATATTGTTGGGAATGTTTGCAACAACATCTGCTTCAAAATGTGTGCATCCATCTTAAACTTTACTCAAGAATAAAATTCTTCTTTTCTCCCACGATGCCAATCGAAATGATTGGCCCAAAAATACATAACCAATCTTGCCATTTCAAATGACACTTAAAAAAAACAAAAAAAAAAAACATACAAACACGCGTGACTCTAGGACCGATGACGCCATTTTTGGCCTTCGAGCGTCTCTTCTTTGCCGTCTTTGGACAAACGACAATCGTGGACATCAACCCAATGCGCCACTTGCGTCCCGAATGGACCGATGTCCTATTCAAGCTGGTCTTCGGTATCTACTTGCTAGTGTCTGTAGTTGTCCTCATTAACCTGCTTATCGCCATGATGTCGGATACTTATCAACGCATACAGGTTGGTATTGAACATGTTGACTAACTTTTTTCTTTTATTTTTCGACCTCCTCCCCCCCACACACACACAAAAACACATACACTTATACAAATTAAACTTTTGCGATACAAAATTGTGCTACCTTTGGGGGAGGATGTCGAAATTTTTATTTTTCTAGTTCGAATGCATCCGATAAATGCATTTGAGTTGCTGTTCTTCGCTGTGTTTGGTCAAACAACGACCGAACAGACGCAGGTTGATAAAATAAAAAACGTCGCTACCCAGCCATATTGGGTGGAATACTTGTTCAAAATTGTATTCGGAATATACATGTTGGTATCAGTGGTTGTGCTAATCAACCTTCTGATTGCTATGATGTCAGACACCTATCAAAGGATTCAGGTAGTATTGTTCCAGAGATACGGTTTTTGATTTTTGAACAAACCATGAGAAAATATTTTTTGAGAGATTTTCGAGACGGATTTTTTTTTTCCTCGACAAACACAGACAACAATTTGAATTTTTCTTACAGGAATTTTATGAATTAAAAATAATTTTAAATATTCATTAGTTTTATATACAATCATTTTTTATTAGAAATCATTTAGGAATTTGTATGAAATTTAGGAATTTTTATTATGCTTTTATTTATAAGCAACCATTTTTTAAGCGAGAATGATGAGTGTTATAATTTTTTTGGGTAAAGAAATCTTGAATTAAGTTTAGGGTTTTGAGCTGATGGTCTATTGTTAATAAATGACCAAGTTATAACTTGGTCTAAAAAAAGGATATAATCTTATTAAAAATATTTAAAATAGGTAACGAAAAAGAATATTATTATAAATAATACTGTTTGAGGAGCATAGTTGTTAAACCAATAACAGAGTAAGAGGTCTTTACTTTAAAAATACGTTCCGCCAATGTTCAGTTCAGTTCAGTTGTATAGTTCTTAGCAACCTCGTATATCAAGTGGCTGATTTTAGGTTTATTTGTCGTAGTCGTAGGCATATATATGTTTTTTTTTTAAATAAGCCTATTTTATTGTAAGTAGTGGACATTGATTTCATGAGTTGAGGACATTTTTGTTTCCATAACTTCCCGTAGATACAATGAAGGCAATAAAAATAATGCGGGTACAATGAATAAACACTCTTTGCGTTGCTTTAATTCTTGGAATGTAGGTTTGTTGATAAGGTGACCACCAACTTGGACCCCATTCAAGGGGAGGCCCAACAAATGGACCCTTTGGTTCGACAATCTTTTGGGCTAACATTTTACATTATTGGGGGTAGAGTCGTAGGTCTTTTAACATGCAAATACAAGGTTTGAACAGAAACATGTACCTCTTAAACACCAAAAGCAACGATTTGAATATTCATTACCAATTCGCCTAAAATTCCTCTAAGGGCCATTTTATTCACTTCAAGTTGAACACAACTTGGGGATTTTTATTCTCAACTTGAGAAATTGCTTTTATTCACTCGAAGTTGACTCATTCAACTTTGGATATTCCGAAGTTGAGAAAACCAAGAGTTGATTAACTTTGGATTCGCTACTTCCCGAAAAAGTAGAAGTTATGAAGCAAACTTGGGGTTTTATGTCAAACTTCAGATTTTGTTTTTTTATTTCTGTGTTTGGCAGTTCAGTTCTGAAGTGATGAAAATAATTAATAATTCATTTTTAAAATTGAAATAATGTAGCGTGCAAACTATTTTTGGGAGAATTGGCCATCGTCTTCGAGCAGATGATGAGGTGGTAGACTAGATAATAATTTGGTACGTGAGAGGCGTCAATACAAGATGCTACCACGTTTTGGACTGGAAAAATGGGATGACCGTGATTTCATCTATCGTTTTCGTCTCTCAAAGCGGACGACAATGATGATGCTCCAACTAAATAAAGGAGCAATTACTATCATCTTCGTCATCTTCTTCTTCTTCATCTTTATCTATGGATTTCGATTCTTCGTCGATATATGTAATTATCCATATTAAGTTCATATGTTTTCATCGACAAACGAAAACAATTTGCCCAGCTGATGTACTGTCTAATAACGCACTAATAATAACTTCTTATACATATACAAAAGCACGAAAAATCTGAGATCTGAAATTCAAATCTGATCTGCCCAATGGAAAATAAAGTTAAAACACAATTGAAACTACGCGCGAAATGTAAATCTAAGGTTGAACTGACATATTGTGTGTCATCTGTCACAAATATCCCAGGGATATTTTACAAACTGCAGGTAGGCCAACTTTAGGATTTCAACTTCGGAGTTGCAAATTAAAGTAGTGAATAAAAGTAATTTTCAACTTGCCGTTCAACTCTCGATATAAGATCAACTTCGGAGTTGGCTAACTTTGGAGTTTTCGGCAAGTTGAACACTAGTGAATAAAACGGCCCTAAATGTTCGCAATTTGTTCTTTTTCGTGTGTTTTAGAGAATCGCTAGCGATTCTTCGTGATACATGTATATCGCCTCGCCTGGGATTCTCAGATGAACTTGCCGGCGAACAAATTTTCCATCTCGAAGTGAACAAAACCAAAATCCCCTGGTTTGCTTTTATCACACAAAAATATTATCGTAATTTGATATCACTGAACATAAGTAAATGACATCGTTGCTGTTATGTTGCCTTATTTCTATGGCAAAGCTTAAAAAATTAAAATGGTTATAGGTACATATTAGGGTGGGCCATCGATGTATGAAGAATTTTTTTTTTTTTTTGGCTAACTATTTTCAGTTGCGTACTCGAAGTTGGTTGAGGTCCCCTTCACTTGTGCGCGCCACCTAAGGCGAAGTCTTCCTCTACTGCGCTGTCTCTTTGCTACATGTCTCAGCCATCTTAAAAAACTGATGTGCAATTTTTGACTAGGTCGATGAGTCTTCTCCTCCAAAGAGCATCAACGTAGACGGGACCGAAAATTTAACGAATAAACTTTCTCTCGAAGCGACCGAGGATAGCTTCATCCGCTTTAGATAGAGTACAAGCTTCAGCGTCATAAAGTAGGACTGGGATAATAAAGGTCTTATATACGAGTGGAGTATAATCTCCATCGTTTAACTTCTTTTGAGACGTTGTTATCAGAGATGATAGAACAGCGGAGCTACTCAACTCATTCCTATACAAAGTCTCTTACTACCTCAAAGTTATAGCTGTGAATTTTAAGGTTTTGTCCGATCCGTCGATGTTATTAGGGTGTCCTTTCTTGATAACTTGGTTTTGCTCTCGTTGACAGCTAGACCCATTTTAGCCGCCTCGGTTTCTGTACTAGCTAACGTAGTAGTGACAGCTCAATTATATCAATATCATCATACGCCTGTTGTTTTGATGCGTTTGCTATACTGTTGTGTTGTCACTGAATGCCTTATGCATTTTGAGATATGGAGTAGGAAATGGATGCCTATGTTATGTTCTCCTTGCCTATTCTACCGTTGAAACTTCCTAGCAATAGCATAACCTCGATTTTCTGGTATTGCTGGAAATTTGTTCGAGGAGCTCTTATAGACACTTTCTTTGGTAGCGTGGCCCTTTCTTCTACGAGCGCATATGGGGCTGATATTCGGGAGTTTAGCCTTGATGCGGATAATCATAAGTCGTTTCATAAAAAGTCTGTAGACTTTTTGCGAAAATCTGCCGCGTGTGACAAACCCACATCCAAATACACGTTAGTATGCCAGTTGTTCGGCTGCACGTGGCCCGTTTAGTGTACGAATTTATGTCCAGTACGAAGGTCACTGTCCTTATTTCGATTTGCAGGTTCGTCGACAGTAAATAAATACATACTATGAATGCTTATATTTTTAACGTAAGGTACGTTTTAATTTATTTCAATAAAATCAACCTATTTGTATCAGATTTCACAAAATATCTTCATATTCAAATGAAATGCGCTGGTAGACCGACAATTTATAGCTTGGCGTCACATTTTGGTTGCTATTCCAAATCGATCGGACGAAATTTAATTTTTCGACCCACTCTATATGTACCTGTAATAATTTACTTTTTTCAATTTGACGAGAAAATGGAAATACAAGATGACCCAACAAAATTTGTGAATTTGTTTATACAAGAACCGAAGCTTTTGTAAGATGACAATTACATAAGTGATAAGTCTCAACGGAAAACAGCAGCAGTGGGAACTTTAATATGTACCTAATTTAGTTGGGAAAATTGTGAAAAAATCTATTCTTGCTATAATAACAATTAGATCGCTAGAGTCCTTCAGTAGTCTAACGAACCAACAACTTTCCCAATACAGTCTCTTTAACGTTCGACTTCCATAAAGTTAACGAAATAATAATAAAATACACGGTGTGTTTTCGCGGAGTAAGAAATAAGTTTTTAAATGTTTTCGATGTACACATCAGACAGCCACCACCACAAAACATAACCACGATCAAGAACAAATAAATATTTTAAATTTATTTTTTATTTATTGAATAAGTAGGTATATTTCAGGATAGGCAGTGAAGTAAAGAAGAAAAATATATTTTGGCTAAAAACTGTTCTAAAGGACATGGCTAGGCTATGAACGACAATGCCTAAAACCATCTGACAGTCTTAAGAAACATTTAAAAAAAAGTTTCATTAAAATCGGTCTGGTAGTTTTCGCGCTTTGAGGTAACATCTGCAAGCATTTCGGGGAGCTGTTGAAGCGTTATAGGTTCGCCTTTCCCGGAAGAAGTATTTAAAAAAATAAAAATAAAAAATAAGCGAAAATTCCTACAGTTTTATATCTATAAAGAAGAAGATAAAGAAGATAAACAATTACCATTAATAAAATTAAGTGTAGTTATTAGCCGAGACAATAGCTTTATTTTGTATGTAATACATTTTTGTGGACCGTTTTATAATGTTTGGAAAATATTTTTTTTTTTTAGAAATAAACAGACAGACACCCGACAATTTAAATTAGATGGGTTTGCAAATTTATTTATTTAAGCTTTTGTAGGTAGCTTTTGTTAGTGCAAAAAACCCATTGGGACTAACAAAATATTGCGCTGAATTTTAAAAATTGATTTCTTAACTTTTTCTCTAATCAACTTTAGCCGTTTTTATTCATCGCGGTATGCAAATGTAAAAAATGTACATCCATCAACTGCCCAGACTTGTTGCTTCTGCGATAAGAACTCAAATGGAAATTGATCTTGAAGATACACTAATCTCCGCATAAATGTATCTTTAAGATGCATCCTAAAAGCAATATATTTATATGTGTAGTTTTTAGTCTGTGTTTAGAATTTTATGCGCGTAGATAAAAATCAAAAAAAAAATACACCCGCTATAGATACGTTAGATAAGTTTAGAAATATATCCATAATTTGTTTATAGAGGAAATGTTAAAAACATTACATGTTTGGATGAAAATTTGCTTACATTCTGCTTTTTTCCCGTTCCCCCCATAAATGCACACCACAATTGATCAAACCAAATGCCGCATATATGCCAGGCTCAATCCGATATCGAATGGAAATTCGGTCTGTCGAAGCTTATCCGCAACATGCATCGCACCACTACAGCTCCATCCCCGCTTAATCTAGTCACCACGTGGTTCATGTGGATCGTCGAGAAGGTCAAGGTAAAATATCAAGTGTGTATTACAGCTGCCCGATTGAAACTAAACAAGGTTAAACGCTTTTCTTCCCGCCCAACACCAACACCACCACCAACTACTTACTACCTATTCTATACTTCTTCACCTTCTGACCTTTCCGAAATCCATCTTCACGATCATGCTCATCGACATCTATATCATCAACATCCTCTCTTCTCGATCATTTGTCGTGCTATCGTCCTTTTGTTTAAACTAATGCCTTTAATTTTGTTTCTCACTACGTGAACAACTATATGCTTTGTGTCCTGTCTTTCATTATTCTTTTCGGTTGTGTTGTCTGTTTTGTCGTCTGTGTCTCTGTTTTTGTGTTGAACTCCCATAGGCACGCATGAAGAAGAAGAAGCGTCCAAGTCTGGTACAGATGATGGGAATACGACAAGCTAGCCCGCGGACAAAAGCCGGCGCCAAATGGCTTTCGAAGATCAAGAAAGGTAGGAAATGTATGTGTCTGCCCACTGTAAGCTGTGAGCGGACGGGCCTCGCAAGTATCGGCCTTCGCTTCAGCTTATACAACTTTTTCACGTCAACTCCCGCTGGTTGGAATCTATGACTTGGTCTTGTGTTTGTTTTGTGTTTCAGATTCGGTGGCGCTCTCGGTTGTGCATCTATCGCCGTTGGGCTCACAGGCGAGTTTCTCAGCGGCTAACCAGAATCGCATTGAAAATGTCGCAGATTGGGATGCGATTGCGAAAAAATACCGCTCACTGGTGGGCGATGAGGAAGGTGGATCCATGAAGGAATCAGATGCGGAGAGTTCATCGATGAACGAGACCGGTGCTGGGCAACCATCAGGCGCTCCGGCACAGGTGGGCAATAATATTCAAGCAAACGCAATCGGGGGACAGCAACATGTTTAAATTTTCTCACGCTATATGTATTCTTTGCAGGTCTAAGTGAGTTATGTGTAAAGTATAAGAAAGTCGTACATAGAGCTAGTTTTAAGTGCTACTTCCATAACTAAATAAATAAATGTCGAATTGAATGTATGGTTAGGATTTTAGATTAAGTTGCAAATATTGTAGTTTTTGTAAGATTTTCTGTTTTAGGTTCAAAATATATCTGTTTATACTTAAGTGTAATGTGTAAATATAAAGCTGACGTTGTTTTATTATAAAATCATCGCAATTAATTTAAAAAATAAAAAGTGTAAATTTTTTTGTACGCAAAACTCATCAGTTCTTGTTGTATTGATTGAAATTTCAAAATACCCCGATTGGTATTAGATTTTTGGAGAAAAGAACTGATTCATCGCTACCCGCTTTTACATAAGCTGGTGGGTTATTCTAATTACAGTACATTACCACAAGGTGGCTCTTACAAAATAAGTGGTGCACCGTTTTATAATATTTCACATATACCATATAACACAGAGTTATACATAAAGGGATTCACAAATTACATCATTCTGAAGTTAAAGTTTATTGGCTTAGTATGAATTTAAAAACCAAAGAAATACTGCGTTCACTATAAGCCTTCAATAAGGGTGTAGCCGTTGGTTGCTGGGTTCAGCGTGAAACAATTGCCTAAGGCTAAGCTATCGACCACAAGAGTGTAGTCACTATAGTATATCTACTTCTGAGTCTGATCAGAACCAGTATTGGATCTGCAAAAGTTCTAGACACTGCACCAGAAGTAGGTAGATAGAAAAACAGAGATCGTACGAAATGCGAGAACCGAGTCATTAAGAACTTTCTACTCGGAAGCGTATAAGTGGAGAAGTAACTTAAACAGATGATGATGACTACTATATTGACTAGTGAGGTTCATCATAGCATTCAGAGATCAAATTATTGAGTAGTACTAGAGGTAATTTAGCCCCAAGCGACTTCTCCTTCTCTACAAAGCACAGGTTAGACCAGTCCTGGAAAACATTCACTAAACCTAAGTACTTGAGAGCATACAGAGACGAGCAGTTCGACTTATTGGAGACTCTACACTCACATCAAATCTACAACCGTTGGTGCACAGAAGACAAGTAGTCGCTGACCTATGCTTGTTCTATAGGTATTAGGTATCTACTTCCATGGTAGATGTTCTGAGGAACTCAAACACATTATCCCTCGAAATGCAATTTTTGGGCGCCCCACAAGACAGGCAGCTAAATGCTCATGGCCATACAGTACACTTGACAACCGCGAGAACATCAATTTTCCAAAACTCTTTCCGTTACAGGACAAGCAAACTTTGGAACTCGCTTGCTGGGGATATATTTCCAGAAGACTACAATTTGCAGCAATTTAAGTGCAAAACTAACATACACCTGCACGCATCTCGGGGCGCTGATGAAGCGTTATAGGTTCGCCTTTCCCGGGAGTATAAAAACCTACAATGTAACTATAATTTCCTGTTTTTCAAAGGCTAACAGCAGTTACTTACATATTTCCGGTACATATGAGGGTAATGGTCTTTACATACTGATGCGCGTGTATGCACTATGCATACTTACATAACTTATGATTATAATTATTTATCGTCACTAGGTAGGTACATGTGGGTTATTAATTTAAACAATTCAGTTGACAGTTGATGAATGTGCGCTCAGTGCCTCATGAACGATGCCTATTTTAAGGACTTCTTGATGGAATGTTTTCTTCGTCTTTCTTGAGCTTAAATTGACGGGAACATTTTTCTAACCAACCAATATTGTTACCTACGACTGTAATAGTCTGCGGCCTTCATAACATAATCATAATAGAGTAGGTTTCGATAGACTGAAATTGTTTTTTTTTTTCTATAAAATAAAACAATAAAAATTTAAATGGTCAATATCCTGGATTATCATGTACAACCAACCACAACTCAGAGTTGCTCAATAAATTTGTTACCGTAGCAAATAGTACAATCTTTCGCACATTGAATCGAATTAGCAAACTTAACAACCACACTTCCATTAATGTAGCTCATACATAAACCCACAGTTTGTTTAGAACGATTTATCTAATGCACAAACCGTGTAACAATTATTGTCGACGACATCTCTGCTTTCAATCGGGTAACATGATGGTTCTAGTATAAGAATTGAATGTACTTATTTACTTATAGATGCCGCCTGTATTGGAAAAATGTAAGTATTACCATCGCGCAAATTGTGTACTTTTAGCAAGAAAGCAGGAGTAGGTATAATAAAAAAATTAATACGTTTATGCGACTCAATCCGAGTGAACTATGTTTCTAGGATTCTACTCGAATAGATGTATCAAGTAGTTTGCCAAAATTTTGTTCTGAATAATTTACAGTAGGTAAAGAATGTAAGTATTAATGAGCGAGAAATGCATTATGAAGGTACATTTTAGTGGATGATTTGTCATGCAAGGTACTCGGCAGCAGTACCTACTCTTTGAGGGATCAAGCTTACTTAAGCGGTTAATCCAAGTTAAGTTATATTATACGATACCTATAGATAGCTGGTCCTTGTTTATCTTTATTTAAAGTTCGGACTGAACATTTCTGTTAATATGTATTACCAAAAAAAGTCTACAAAATAGGTAGGGGAACCCGGGGCGGATTGGGATTTTGTCAATAACTTCTCTTGCTGTCATTCAAACCTGGCAAAAAGTTGACTTATATCTTCTGAAAGCAAAAGGTGTCGGACGCGTCGCTTTGTGAGTTTTTTAGCTGTATAATAAAAGGGTGTCTTATCAGTCACTATGCAAATTTTGCAATTTTTTATTTCAAGGCAAGTGGAGTGTTTTTTCTATATTTTGCTGTAGACTAATTTTATTAATAATTACTTACTACTCTTTTTTTTATTTCCACTTGGAAAAAAATAGTATTCTTTGTTTTTGTTACTAGTAAAAAAAATGCTTAAACACATGGCTCGGGGCAGAACGGGGTGGGGCGGATTGGTATGTTAAACCCAATCCACTCAAGAAAAATAAAAAAAATATTTAAACAGTCAAAAACTCCAAATGCTCTAAAAGAAAAGAAGCCAAGGAAAAAATTTTAAGAGAAAAAGGCGCCACCAGTTCCGAGGACGAGGATGGAGATGCAGAGTGTCTTTATTGCAAGGACCTATACTCAATATCGACGGAAGTATGGTGTTTCTGCATTGTGTGCAAAAAAATGGGTCCAGAATTCTTGTGCATTGAGAGTGACGATGAAGCGAAGCAAAGTTGGTTTGCGAGTTCTGCAAAAAGTAAAGCATATCCATTTTTACTTCATATACCGGGTCAGAATGGGAAAAAAAAGTTGCATTTTCTTTTTATTATAAAAAAACATATAAAACAGACAATATGTATAGATACAATTAAAGGTGAAGTCATTCATTAAAAGAAATTATGTTTTAATTCCTAAATTTGCAGTAAATGTACCTACGGTATTAAGGCAAAACTGACCCGTTCCACCCCGGGTTCCCCTACATACTTATCTACTTTTTTCTGACTTTATTTTAAAAATTTATTTATTACAATTTATTAAAATCAGTGCGGCGTGTAATTTTAAATATTCTACAATGTTACTTACTTACCTATATTAAGACCCATTTCCTTGTATAATGATTCCCGAATACCAATAGATACTACACGAATTCGTTCTCAAGTCGATGGTGCAACTATGCAAACGCCTTCATCTCCCTTAAGACAAAAGGGTCCTTTGATCTTTCCTCCCCCATTAACTACCTCAGGTGTAAAAATTTTGCAGCTCAAGACCATGGGTGGCAAAACGTTTGCATGAATTAAACTGGCACCTTTTGTATTCGCAAACAATAGCCAAAAGGAATACACCTCTCCGCGAAGGCTGGCCAATCCCATCAATTGGGCCTTCTAAAAGGTCCACACCAGCCGCATCAAATTAAATAATTACACCATCGGCTCACCTAATATTGCATAATCCCCTGAATGGACCACAATTTGCAAGAAGCCTATAGTCAGAAGCTCAAAGAAGAACCCGACCAATTTCGAAGGCGTTCCAGGCACATGTCAACCGCACCGATATCCGAATTCAACAATCGGGACCGACACCAAACAATGGCCATGAACAATCGGCACAACACCGACAAACAAGTGCATCAGCACACCAATTGCCAGGTAATTTCTCGTAATTCCTCGTGCCAATCACACCGACCGACCGACATTTCATTCACGACGACTATACGAATCCGCGCTCCAATGTAATCCATGACCATTGCAAATCTTTACACAGCACCCATTGTACTCCATTCTGTGGTTTCCTTTGATCAGAAGCGCCGATCAAATCGATCAAAAACAAAAATAAAAACAGCCTCCTCCTCCATCCAATCCATCCTCGACTCAGTGGCCATCATCATGGGAAGTGCTGGAAGTCCTTCCCGGGTGAGAAGTGCTAAAGAAAAACAAAACACATCCATGGTGGCAGTGTAATCGGCACACATCAATATCGGTGCGCGCTCTCGCATCAGAGGATAATTAAGGACCTTCTTCGTGTATGTACCTATTTAGGACTGGCGATGATTACAGGCCGGCACTTTATTGCTTGACACCTAGAGGGTTCTATGCTATCGGTCCACGCAGATCCATTGACCATGCCCAATCGGTCTGAAGGTCCATTCGATGTGCAAGGTGAAAGGGTTCCAGCGCCGTCGCAGCGCACCTGTTTGGGCGAAGATCCGGCAGCGGAAGGATGCAGCGTTTCGAGGGTGTGATTTTAATTACACCCAAGGGTTGATGTTTTGAATTTTAATATCAAATAAATATTCAAATCGATGTGGGAAATTCCATCACACAAACCGGACGAAGACAAAATTGCCAGGAGTCATTAATCACTGCAGCTGGCTCAGTGGCTTTGCGTCTATGGCCACACATGGCGTTTTGGGATAATTTAAACAAACCACCTACAGAAGCTCTGTCACCCGTCAAAGCTGGTCATTGAAACCTGTCAACTTCAAAGAGAAGATCGATAACTCTTCGCGAACGATTAATTGAATTCCCATGCAGAGTCCTCTAACGAGAAGATCGCTCATGCAGCGATTTGCCTCCGGCCGGCGTTAGTTTCCCTCAAACTGGCTAATGATGGTCAAAGTCTGGGTCATCCGTTGTCTCTGATGGAAACGCGCTTCGGCCCCGTAAGGTTTTCACACCTCGAGTCGAGACCGAGAGTTGAAAAATCGCCACGCTAATGTGCTGATCATTTGTACGTTGGTAAGATCCTCGAAGCGAATGGGGATAGGTCCTTCTCTGGCAGTGTCAGTGCACAGCGAACCGTGTCTAGTTCATTGGAGACCTTTCCCCACATTTGTGGTCATTTCGCTGGAGCGCGCTGTACAACGGCGATGATACAGGGTATCAGGTGCACACCGCACGGACGCAGGCGCATTGAGGCAAATTGATTTCAGCGATTTTTCATCTCTTCGTCGTTCCTGTAGTCGTTGCAATGGTTTGCTAGCACATATTGCATCAACCGATCATAGAAGAGAGGTTAAGCTTCCAGGTGAAGTTGATTGATTGTGAGGTTTAAATGAATTTCAGTACAGAGTAGGTACACGTTCAGATGAAGAACCACGTGCGGTATGCATAGTAAAGCTGTAGGGTACCTTTCTCACCCATTTTCTACGGTCGAAATGTGCCAATTTCTTTTCTTTTCAATGCTCGAGAATTTTGAACAATGCAGTGAAAGCCGCAAGTGGTTGATGCTATACAAAAGCATTTAACTTGTACTAGCGGTGTTTGTTTGTGTGTTTGAAGTGCCGCTTGGAATGTGTATCGAATTAGGGTTGTGAAGTGCGATTTATTTCCATATGTTTGTCACACTGTTCGTTCAGTTGTTTTGCATTTGTTGTGGACGATGGACATGGCCTTTGTTGCGGGAATCCCTTAAGGAGGTCCTATAGATTTTGTTCCGTCATGCTAAATTAAGAAAACTAAAGAATAATGCGCAACGAGTGATATACGGAAATATATATTGCTCCCTGCATTTCGAAGCTTCCAGAACTAATTGCAAATTAGTTTGTTAATGTATTTGGAGTCTATTCTCCAAGGAGCTGAACGTTCAAACAGTCAACGCGTCTTGAACTTTATTCAATTTCAATTCAATTTTTAATTTTCCGATACCTGCTGAGTAAATTGTACGCGACTGAGGCCGTTCTACCCCTATATAGTGATGCATGGTTTGCGGCTTCTGGACATTACGCAAAATCAAGCGGATCATCAATAGAGTTCACAGGAACCGAGTGGTATTCATTTTTGCTACGGAAGAGAAACCGAGGAACTCAAATCCCTCGAAATGCAACTTTTGGGCGACCCACAAGACAGGCTGCTAATGCTCATGAGTCATGACCATAGAGTACACTTGACAACCGCGAGGACATCAACTTTCCAAAACTCCTTCTGTTACAGCACAAGCAAACTCTGGAACTCGCTTCCTGGGGATAGATTTGCAGCAATTTAAGTGCAGAACTAACATACATCTGCAAGCATCGCGGGACGCTGTTGAAGCGTTATAAGTTCCACTTCCCCGAGAGAAGTATTTAAAAAAAATGAACAGCCTCTCACAATTGAGAGATACAGAAGATCATTAGGTCCGACTGTTTTGTTTGGATGTGAGGAGCCCGATATGGAGCCGTCATGGGAGACATTTATATATGATTTAACCTCGGTCAAACGGTACGGGCCAATATGACGCTGCACTCTAAGAGCACTATCTATATATAACAGAAAGCGGGATCATAATATATGCTTAACTTTGTTCCTTATATGCTTTATATGCTGGCCATAATCATATTTAGAGCAAGTGTACTTCAGCTCCAAACAGCTCCTCATACACTACAAAACAATAGACCAGAACCAGAAGTAATTGTATTCCAAAGGGGTATGGTTGAATTTATTTAAGGAGCTATTGAAGCTGGACCTTGTATACACACAATAACAAGCCTCCAACGATCGACGGTTCGGATGCTTCTGGTCGTTGAACAAATTGTTAGTACGTGGATCGGATAATATGGATAGGTGGTTCTCCTGTAGACAATCTACACGGAGAAGTGACTGCAGAAGATCAATAACAAAACTGTTTAAAAGTGCAGTGGAAAAAATCTTAAGATGTAATTTTTGTTTTTCTGGAGATCGAACCTGAGACCCCTTGCAGCACCAATACCCACTGAGCCACTATGTGATTGATGTAAAACCTTATTAATTGATGAAGACGTTTCTCATTTAAGTAATCTCTACCAAGTCTAACCCATATACCAATCTATATAAATAAAAATGAATGTTTGTCTGTCTGTTTGGTTTGTCCTTTATAGAATCGTAAACTATGCATTTGATCATGTGATGATCTTTAGCAAAGTTGTTGTGGATGAGCCAACGAGGATTATTGAGTTGGTTTGGTCAAAATTGAACAAAGGGGCGTGGCACCGCCCATACAAAAAAAACATTCAAAATCGTATATCTAGAAAACCACTGAATGAATTACAAATCTTATATCTCGAAAACAGCCCAATCGATTGAGTTGAAACTTACAGACAATCTTAGGTATTGGCCCAGGAGTGTTGCTATGAAGATTGGTAAAAATTGGACAAAGGGGCGTGGCACCGCCTAAACAAAAAATATCTTGAATACCGCCGAATCGATTGAGTTGAAACTTATGTACCTACAGACAATTTTAGGTATTGGCTTAGGAGTGTTGCTGTAAGATTGGTCAAAATTGGACAAAAGGGGGTGGCACCGCCCATACAAAAAACATCTTCTATGGGGTGAAACTCGATGACGTTATACTCGATAACCGCTGAGCCGATTTTCACGATTCTTTTTTTGTTTTGTTCGTATTGCTGTATTTCAGGTTTACGCAAAAAAAATTCCAGAAAATCGATTTTTCTCATTTTTCGCATTTTACAAAAGAACATTATTATCTAAGAACTATAAGTGTTTCTGTGAAAGTTTGATCAAAATTGGACAAAGGATCGTAGTACCTAACGTATAAAAAAATATACATTTTAAATCCTATTTCTCGACACCCATGGGAGCTAAAGTGGTTGGCATTGGTTATTTAAATCACGATATCTGAACATTGCCTGATTGAAGCATTTTATAAAACCTGGCGGGACTGGACAAAAGGGCGTGACACCTCTAATAACAAAAAAATACATTTCAAACGTTATTCTTCGACAGTCATGGTTAAATAAAAATGAAATGAAAATATTCAAGCAGGCAAAACAACGTTTGCCGGGTCCGCTAGTACCTTATAAAATATAGCTACATGCAAAAACATATTCAACTCTTCCCTAGACTCGTCAAATTTTGGGCGCTCGGTTTTCCAAGTTAAAATACCTAAATTTAAGATTCAAATTTAAAATCATTATTAGTCAAGCCCAATTATGTATAATTTTTGTTTTAGAAGTAGTCTAAGGTTATACCTTAGGTACAACAAAAATAATTAGGGCTCAGAATGTGTGTTTCTTTTTTCATTTAGAGAATGATCAGGATAAACAAAATATGTAGTTGAAATGGCGGACGAGCCTTATATATTGTTCTGGTACAGTAAGTAAGCCAAAGTAAATCATATAAACAGCTATGTGGTCAAGTGTGTTTCACAAACAAATCAGAAAAATCTGAGCACGCTGGGTACATGTCATAACGCCCAGTGTCATAACGCCCTGGGGCGCTATGACACACATTTTTGTGTCATAAGGCCCTCGGGCGCTTTTAAAAGTGTCATAGTGCCCGAGGGCCTTATGACACAAAAATGTGTGTCATAGCGCCCCAGGGCGTTATGACACTGGGCGTTATGAAATGCACCCGAGCACGCTCGGTTCAGAGGCAGAGCATCTATTCAGAGCTCAGCACCGAACTAAAAAAATGTTCACGAATGGGTCGCACGAAACTTCCTCGTTTATTGCGAATCTCGCAAAATTTCAGAGTCACTTCAGCAAATTTTACGTTTAAAATCATACCCACTCAAGATGTATTCAGGTTTAGTAACAGAACCCTTGTTAATTAAAAACGTAATACATACTATATAAACAAAACATAGGTACGTATTAACTACAAAACTTTATTACATTCAAATTTCACCCCGAACTGACACTACTTGAAGGTGTGAAGTGAATACAGATCGGGATTTGGCTCATCTTTGGGAAATATTTATAAAACGGCTATATTCGAGTTTTCTGAGAAAAACTAAGTACGTGATCATGTTTAGAATGCTTATGTTGTCTTAAATATGTATTTTGATCAAAATCGTTAGAGCGTTTTTTTTGTAAAATAATGCTGACAAATGTTACAACTTTGGATTCGAAAATCACTGTTATTAAACTGTTTTGCTAAAAACTGAGTTCGACGTATACTTCAGGATATAAACATTACCTAGCACTTACATTTTTATCCAAATCGAAAATGTCGGTTTCGAGATATGAGCAGTTCTTAAAGTACCATTTTTAGCGATTGGGGTGGAAATCGAAGGACGCATTCATGGTTAAAAAAAAAAAACACAGTTCTGCAACTGTTTAGCTTAAAACTGAGCAGAAGGTATTACTATAGATTTAAGATTTACTTGCCAGTTACATTTTTATCATAACCTAATCGAAAATGGCGTTTTTGAGACGCAGTCTTTTTAGAGAAAAACGGAGTTTGCTGTCAAGTTAAGAATGACAATAGTACCTTAAAAGTAACCAGGGTTGTCAGATGTGGCGATTTATCGTCAAACAGGGGATTTGAAATTTAATTTGGCGACACGAAAATCGGTTTGGCAACGCACCCCAAAAAAGGCGATATTTTTAGATTTTGGCGATTTAAATTTTTTTACCTAAAATCCTCATATTTTTTTCTTTTTTATAATTTTCACTCAAACCTTACATCTGTTATGACTGTAACGAAATATTAAAATTAGTAACGAATGCAGACAACTTTATCTAAAGCTTGGAAGATATTGATTAAGGGTCGGATTTTGAAAGAAGCGCGATAGAAAACAGTGGTAGCACAGATCATGTGAATGAAGTTAAAAAGCATAAGTTAACGATTTAATTCTTGTCTGACTGCAACACACTTTTTGTTTCTTTGGGATATTTTTCACCAGGCGTTTGTTTAAGCCAACTGCGACACCGTTTTGAAAGTCTGCTTGTAAACTTGATTCCACCCAAAAGCGCATAAAACTTACTGAGGCTCAGTGGGAAAAATTAATTTCTGTCGGTCAAATGAATTTTATCTACGAGTACCTATAGAATTTTACTCGAAGAAGACGTTTTGAAGTTTTGGAACAAGGTGTACAAAATGACAAATGCCTTGGGACAGAGTTCCAGGAGCTTGGGGAATTTGCATTAAGTTTTTTTTTACGTAAAAATTATGAGTTGTGTGAATTCACTTGATTTTTATGGTTTTTGAATTTGGAGTGGAAAATTTTGAAATTTGGCGATTCCGGTTTTTAAAACCTGACAATCCTACACAGAACTACAAAATCCGATTATTTTGAACTAAATATTATAGAGTAGGTATAGGCTACCATCGAGAGTTGTTCTTCGTCATTCTGTACAATTTGACGAGTTTTGCATGGATGCCAAGACTTATTGCTCTATATAACCTGTCTCTGAGGTATAATAGCTGTGAGATGCGAACTTAAAATTTACAATCTTACAAATGTAGGGGCCAATCGGTTTTTTTACAAATGGTCTCAGCCGGTCACACCGTAAGCCAGATAGGATATTGTATGCGAAGTTTAGAAGAATAATGCCCAATGGTTCCATTCATATGATTTCTTGCTTTCATCAGACCAAATCATGAAGATGGGTTAGTGTATACTGTCCAACAAGTCGTCTCCCGCTGCCTGAAGCATTTCAGCCGTTAGACCGTATGGTTCAGTAACCTTGATGGATTTGAGTTTATATAGATTTTACTATCGTCACTTGATTTTGGGCAAGCGGATGGAGATCTTTGTTTTCAAGATTGACTGGATAATTTTGCATAGCATCGTAATTTCCGTCGTCGTAGTCGTCGGCGATTAGTAGTCATGTACCGCGAGGCACTAAAAAGTAAGCCACTGAGCCCACAATTTTTGTTAGGTGTAATGTTAGTAGATAAATGTTAATGGGTGAGTATATAGAACAAAAGTTAAGGCACTGTCTACTACTAAAAAGACTATATAGAATGCTATAATAATTTTTAATCAGATTCTTGAAATGCATCTTTTAAGATCCAAATTTCTGATGGGGACCGCTGACCCCTCATTAAGTTTTCCATTAAATATCTACCACTGGGTATACAAAGCATCTTAATTCCACAGTCAACTACAATCGTAAAAATCAATTAAAGCCCATACATCTCGCTGGTTGATAATTGCGGTTGTCCCAATATTTAGGGCCCTCCAATTGTATGGCAACATCCCGCCCAAGGGCATTCTATAAAAAAATCATCGTCACCTAAACGAGGAGAAATAAAAGTCGTCCCTATATCTCTGAGAGATGAGTCCAATTAACACGGCAGGTGACATCGCGTTTCTTGTGTATTGACTGACACCATAAACATGCTTGGATAGTGCGGGGCTTGCATCTTCATCTCGTTGAATTAAAAACACACACCACCGCAACAAATACCATAATTCCTGATTGATTTATGCTGCTGCCACCTGTGGAGTAGATATTTCATCGAAGTGAGCGCATCTTGTCTTGTGTCACTTTCTCGGCTGATCGTTTACGAGGGTCGATAAATTGTATCCCGAGGAAACTTGCACTGAATCTTTGTATTTCTGCATTCGAGGCGAGCGTCTTATGCGTTGTCTTATCCCCATACACATACGATTGAATGTGTATGCTGATCGCATTCGCTGTGTTTCATACTATCACACTAGGAAACGATTTAAAAATATGTAGAGTGTGGAGCCGGAGTTTGAGACCAAGGGAATGTGTTATGAAGATCGTAAAAAAATAATTACAAATCATTAACGTTTTGAAAGATGTTTTTGACTTTGAATGTAAATTTGAATTTGGGAAATAGTCCATTTGCTGCGAATGTCAATTGGATATCTTAGAGAAAACCGAAGCAAGAGATTTACGTTTTTTGATTGATTAAAATATACAAATTTGCATGGACGAACAGTAGGTGGTGTTTTAGCATTTTAAAATACATATGTATGTTGACTGTTGCTGGAACAGCGATAACTCAACAAAAGGCTATGCAAATGTTATATCGTTTATTGAATTCAATCGAGAAGTTGACGACCAGACCATTCCCTTGGTGAAGATGACATCATTGCGGACTTTGATTTTATTTAAATAAGTGTGTCTTAACAACACCTTAGAGCTAAAGCCATAAGGACTATTGAAACTCTGTCCCGAGAGGGCGTGGTATGTCACTTACAATTGTCTTGGACTACTGAGCGAGGATGCTTTAACGGCTCCGCAAAATAAGGCCCAAAATAAGGCCCAATCGCGGAGCCGCTTTAACAATGAAGTGAAGCTTTAGGTCCGAAGTGAATTAGTCAATCGGCCAGTATAATGGTGTTGTACCTGGAAGAGCTAATACTTGCAAGCTACAAAACATTCAGGCCCCAAACCCCGGGCAACACATTTCTATTTTCAAAAAAAAAAAAAAAAAAAAAACCAGTAAAACAATTATCTTCGACTATGCCGAAGCTCAAATACCCGGTACTATATTATTGTAAAATAAAAAAAATATTTTAGTATTAAAAAATTATATATTTGTATGGGAGGTGTGGGTACTTTTTATTCGACCAAGCTCATTTTTTGTCAAAAATTTTTAAATATTATTAAAACAATATGTGCAAAGTTTAAACTTGCTATCTTTACTGTAGCTATTTAAATTTAATTTTTAACATAAAAAGCTATATAAATCTGATATTTTTGTATGGGAGGTAGTAGTAGTTTTCATCCGATCTTGCTCATCTTCGATCTTAGCCTCAGTTTGGTGGATAAAAGCTTACGTACCAAATTTCAAGTCGATAGCTCTTAAATTACGGCCGTAATCGTGCGGACAGACGGACAGACGGACAGACAGACGGACATCGCTAGATCGACTAAGAAAGTGATGCTGATCAATAATATATATAGTTTGTCATGCCTACAACGCCTCCTTATGGGCGTTACAAATGGAATGACAAAGTGAATATACCCTCACCACAGTGTGGTACCGGGTATAAAAAAACACAAGTAAAAGTGTTATCATCGGCCTGGCCGATGCTTTGATACCCTCCACTGCATAAAAGTCATGCAAAATGTTTGCCCATATTGGTTTGGTATAGTAGGTAGTAGGTACCAGAACTACTTGACCGACATATCCCAATTTTAATACCAACCTGACGACGATAAAAATAAGTCCTCTCACAATTTCACTTGCCTAGGTCGATTCTTTCCACGCTATCCTGTTTTCAAGAGACAGGGAGAAACATGGTTCTAATATTGATTTTGTATGGGAGGTACCAGAAATACTTGACTGACATAGCCCATTTTTAATACCAACTTGACGACAATAAAAAAAAGTCCTCTTACAAAATTTGACTTGCCTAGGTCGATTCATTTCGACGCTATCGTGTTTTCAACATGTATTTTCTAATATCGGTTTTGTATGGGAGGTACCAGAACTACTTGACCGATATAACCTATTTTTCATACCAACCTGTCGACAATAAAAAGAAGTCCTTTCACCAAACTTCATTTGCCTAAGTTGATTTCTTTGGACGCTATCCTGTTTTCAACAGACAGAGAGACACATGGGTCGCTAATATTAATTTTGTATGAGAGGTACCAGAACTACTTGACCGACATAGCCCATTTTCAATACCAACCTGACGACGGTAAATAAGTCCTCTCACAAGATTTCATTCGCCTAGGTCAATTCGTTTGTACGCTATCGTGCTTTCAACAGACATACAGACAGACAGACAGACAGACTGACAGACGGACATGGCTAAATCGATTCAGAATGTGATCCTGATTCAGAATATATATACTTTATAGGGTCTCCGGTGAATCCTTCTTGGCGTTACAAATGTAATGACAAAGTGAATATACCTTCCTGTGGAGGGTATAAAAAAAAAAAAAAAATTTCTTCAAATGGATCAAAGACGTAATCGTCAACGCTGATACCTTGCTCAAACTAATAATTCCATAAACCTATGCTTATGTTGTTAAAACGAATACCTTAACTTCCTTGGCACATTAGATCGTTTTTATTATTTTTTTTCCAAGTCCGCACACCGTCTATTTGATGCTACTATACAGGCAATGCCATTAAAATGATTTGGGATATACGTTGGAGCGCAAGAGCTCATTCATGAGATTTGACATGGAACCATTTGAAAGTATACGTATACAGCTGTACTGCTCGTAGAGTTCGCTGTTAGATCTCCTCCTCCTAAGCCCCTCAACCCGAACAGTACCAAAAATTACTCGAAGAATTTTGCGTTCGAAAAAGCAAGAAGATCTTCATCCGCAAGTTCAGTATTTTTTTTTTTTTTTAGACTCAAGAAAATACACCCCTCCTACAATTACCACTTGTTAAAAGTAAAATCACAGAACCACCAACACCGTAGATATTGTCGTCTCGCAAATCGCACCAAAATCGTTCATCGCGCTTTTAAATTTCAAAATAATCACTATGACCGGCCGTGGGCCATCGTCCATCGTCCATTTGCATGTCCAATCTGCAATTATTTAATTTAACCAAACTAATTTCGTCCACGCTCGTAACCCATCATCATCACCATTTGCGCCACAACAACACTCCACCGTCTACTCTAAATGGGTATGCAAAATTGACGACGCGATCCCATCAGTGAGCGCCTCTATGCTGTTGATGCAAGTGATTTTGAAACTGCAGCAACCCCTACTATGGATACGGACTCGACATGGTCATTACAGCCGTCGTCAACCCACCCGAACCTGACAACACACATTCATCTGGGACATTCGGGCGGTTGTTATGGCGCTCATAAACGCATATTCCACAACATCACGTCCACGATGACGATGACGACGACCCACTGGATGGATGCGTAAACGAGGTCCCCAGCTCTATACCCGAGGACCGCACCAGCACTGTTGACTGTTCTGCAAATGCAGACTGGACAAATGATTACTCGCTGTTGATTATTTCCCACACAGCACTCATAGTGGCAACAACATGGCCAGATTGCCATTTAATGCCGCACTCGCAGTCTCGCCATAGTGCGAGTGTAATTTTGTGCGATAATCGAAATGGCCATTTCGGGATTAATTCTGAACGTGGCAGGAGCGGCGCGGCGGTGGTCAACGGTCATTCCGTTCGCCCGTTTCGTTGGTGGAAATTAAAATCGAATGGCGATGGTGGGCCAGGATAGCCAGCGAAATCGCCCAAAGCTGCCAGCTCCCATGTGCCCAGTCAGTGCGAGTGCCAGTGCCAGTACATGCGTGCCGAGGTGTCGTTTGAACGTTTTAATCAATTTCAAATGTAAATTTCAATTACGCTCCTCAGTGGTGGTGCGATGCTGCCGCCACTACCACTTGTATCCATTCACCGCTGAGAAAATCTTTTCGAGATTTATTTCGCCGACCCTGCGCGTTGGTGGCCGTGTCCAATCGCTGATAATTTTTCGTACATTCCCAACCTAAGCGGCCAAATCGCGCTCTGTCCAGTGTCCAGGTAGCTGACGGAATCATTACACCCGGTTCTGCTTCACAGCTTCTGCAGGAGGCTTGGGTGCAATTTTCAAATACTCCACGGTCACCAGGTACACAGCGCCACTAACAACGTCAAATTGTCCAAATCAAATTGCGGTGTGCGGCGTACGTGTGCGCCTCGGATTTGACACAAAGTTGGAGTCGGACTATGAGTTTCCCACAGCTGGTGGTCACGTAGCAGCGCTGCTACCTGTTTAAGCCTTTCTCAAAGCTGCCTTGCGTTGACCCGCACCGGCGCATACCGTAACCTTTGCGATTCTATCGATTTCGGTGGCATCGAGATGAGGATAATAAATCAAAGTGGATGTGTCATTAGTCATTCCTTCGATGGATGAGGGCAGGACATGTGCCATGTTGTTGTGTCTCAAGTTACACATCACACAAGTGGCATAGTCGTCATCGTCGTCGTCAACTTTGGTGGTCCCAAAGAGGAAGCACCCACTCGAACCAGGGAACGATTAACAAAATGCTCTCCAAGGAGTTCATCCTCGCTAATTCGTGTGTCTTATGTCGGTCCATTCGCATTCGTCTGCATGGGTTTTGAGGTGCGAAGAAGATGTATCTAATAGAATCATTAGGAGGATATGTGGAGAGCGCATAGATATCTAAATTGGTGGCACTTATCCTTTCGGCGGCAGCTGTGATGTGCTGGATTTAATTACAGAGGCTTACTGGGAAGTGCCAAAAAAATCAACAGAGCTATAGAGATTGATTGAGATTTTGTTGTTCCGCTTCGCAGATGGAAATCAATTTTTCGGATTTGCCTTTGTTTGTGATGAGTTTTGAGGTATCAGAAGTTGAGTTTATGTTGGGTCATAAAGTGTTAGCCGATAAGTCGGTTAAGGCATGTCAAAACGACCTGGATTCGTGATGTCAATGAAGAGTTGCGCATCAATGGTGTGAAGAGGAGTTTTTATAGGTCTGAGTCAACATCATGTAAGGTCTGTTTTGTTAAACTGCTCGATATCAGATACCTCTTGCAGTACAATAAGTTCTTTTATGAATTCTAACATTCAAGGATATCTTGTTCTTCATGGATTTGTGGATTGAGAATTCATTCTCAAAAATATACACACATTAGAGACCCCAAGCTGAAGCGAACATAATATAAGATTTAGCCAATCGAAAAACAAACTTACAGCAGACATTGGCGCTTTATCATTATGCACACATCAGCATGAGGGTAACAACTTCTCTCTGATCGATTGCTATCATTTCTCGGCACATGTTCAAATTCACAATCCGTCCTTCATCGTACATCGTGATATAAAGCTACACACCTCATCACGTACGAATAACATAAAAATCTTGTCATCGATAAAAGTGATACCTATGCATGCCCCAGAACAAACGAAGCAATCAACTACATATTGCCAACTGCGCGTTGAGTAATGGGTGACAAAAACAAACACCTGCACAGCGGTTTCTTCCACATAAATGAGAATTAATCCCAACGAAAATTAACATTTCAATTCAGCACCTTTTCAGTTATAAAAATATCCAACCTTAATGAAGTTAATCCGTTCCTTGTGCAGTGTCGTCACCACCACAACCCAACAGGGAGATCTGTGCCAAGGATAAGCACGTTGTCTACAATAACATCCCCCAACCAGGGGGTAATTTAAATTGGATTAATGAGTTCGCCAAAAGATACTTTAGTTTGTGTTGAGTTTGCGTTTGTCTGCCCGTTTCTCTTCGGTCCGGCCAGCAGCTGATACGCGACAACTTGTCATAATCAATGGCTCTGGTAGGAGTCACGAAGTTATGGCCGGTTCTTGAAGGTATATCTACTCTTACTATCATATTCGTTGCGACGCGACGAGCCGCGCCGTTGTGGAGTGTGTTGAACTGCAAAACCGAGAAACAACTATTTATGCATTCACACTCCATTTAATCAAAATTATCACCAATTTCAGTTGTAGATGACAATGACGGAGTTTTATTGCCTCTCGTGCACAGGACTTCATTAATTAAAAACTTGTTTTGCAATGTTCAAGCACAGTACACGGACGAACGCAATGAGTGACAAAGGTGTGTGTAGGGAGTACTTAACCAAGTGATGTTTCGAAAGTGAGACCTTTGGCGGTGAATCAGGATATGCTTCTGGAAAATATGCAGTCAATATAAGCCTAAGAAGTTCAAAGCCATTTTCCGTAGAATTTCGGAGGCATCATTACATTTCCGCACAATCATCACCTATAAACTTATTCGCAACCAACTTCATAGTCTCTGAATTCCTACTTTATACGCGACTCGTGATGATTATTTTACGCACATCATTCGACGCATGATCTTCGTCGGGCGGTGAACGCTTTTAATTCAGTTGAAAGATCCCCATCAATCTTAGCCGCACATATCTTTCTGTTCCACACAGGTATACGCGACGATATTCCTGACACACACTTCACTCCCCCAGTCTTACAGCACATCAACGAGAGAAGGCTAATAAGAAATATTTCATCTTGGTAGCTTCAGATTGCAGCGCGTTACGAGTCCACATCGCGAGGGGTGTCTTAGGGGGATTCCCTTAAATGATCTCTTAGCGGGCTACCCACCGAATCGTCCTCCACATCACGCACGCATCACTTCGCATCGGCGAAAAATTTAATTACAAGCCGGCGTCTCTGCCAGGTTAATGGTGAAGGATGATGGGCGCGAGAGCGATGATGATGCGCCGAAATGGGTCGTTCCACTGCACCGGTGAATATATACCCAGTAGATGACGCACAAGGCTCCATCGCGTACATATTCCTGTTTATGGCCCAAATATTAATGCCGCACAATTTTCTCAGCGATCCGAAGTGTGAATATGATGGAGTTAGGTAAAAAAAAAAAAAAACTTCGGACGCTATTACTCCTGTCGCCCGGTATACTCTGGCTGCCTTTGGGGTCCACTTTTGCATGTTGTTAATAATTTTTCCCGTGTATCTGAGGGTAATTACGACGAGGTGTTGTGCGCCTTTGGTATTCTCTCTTGATGCACACCATCTCTGATGACACGCTGAATGTGTATAATGCACGAATCTATCCAAAAGAGCCGTTATAAGCTATCGTATATGAGTGAATGCCGCGTCGTTTATCGACAGTCATCCCAAGATGCCAATAAAGCCCACGCGATATCAGTGCGATGCGATTAAAACGCCTCTTTCATGTTACGATGATTTGAAGTCACACGCGCTGGCGCGGCGACGCGTCTTTTTCGTGATCGAGGCAAGTCTGTAATTGCTGCTGGTGATATAAAGTATGATATATTGACAGATTTAAGACTCACTCACATGTGAGTGGTTGAGAAATTAAGTCAGCAGTTGGAGATGATATACGAGCGTGTATCGATGGTTAAGTGTACATGACATTTTTACTTGCCTTGAGGGTGGAGAATGGACTTCTGGTGTCGGTGTAGTAATAAATGCCTGTCCGAAGGTTTTGGCTTACCAATGACTTTATCAGGCTTGTGGATTTTCTTTTATGGATTTTGATGGGATGTTTAAAAATTGACTATTGTGGACGAAAGGTGACGGTTTTATGATGGATCATAGCAACCTCATATCGCCACATGGTATCGCTGTATATGGAGCCATGATCGGGCTGGTGTGACGTGCACATAGTTTTCTTCTTTCACAAATTCAAAAATGCCTATTAAAAGTATTCGTGCGCTGGAGCTCTTAAAATTGTCAAACCAAGTCAATCGATTAAAGATTATATAATTCACTTGATGAGTTGATTATTCTAACAATAATTGGTCACATAAGGCCCCTGGAAACATTTCATCAGTCCCAACTCATATCTGAAGACATCTTGGTCTCTATATACTATACCAGGGGTTTCCAATCTTTTTCATACTGCGACTCCCTAGAGAGTTTCAAATATTTTTGTTAATATATAAAGTCACAACACACTTGCAACAATTTTTTATATATTATATAGAAGATTCCGCTTCAGGGCCGTACTTTTTTCTCCAATCGCCATCCTCGTAAATAGGATCTTACTTACTTTACTTTTGGTGGCGCTTACAGTTCGGGGTGAACCACGGCCTCAACCAACAAGCCCCTCCAGCCAGCTCGGTTCCTCGCTAGCTGCCTCCAGTTACGCACACCAAGTTGGTTGAGGTCGTTCTCCAATTGTGCGCGCCACCTAAGGTGGGGTCTTCTTCTGCCAGTGGTGGATTCGAAGACTCGTCGGGCTGGTGCGTTCGTGTCCATACGCTCCACGTATCCCAGCCATCTCTGCTGTTGTATTTTTAGCTTTTTGACCAGGTCAGCGTCGCTGTATAGCCCGTATTGTTCGTCATTGAATCTTCTTCTCCACAGTACATCGTCATAAATTGGAGCGAATATCACTCGAAGAATCTTTCTCTCGAAGCATCTCAGAAGGTTTTCATCCGCTTTTGACAGGGTCCATGATTATGCACCATACAGCAGGACCGGGATTATTAAGGTCTTATATAATATCTCCTTGGTTCTATAAGAGAGGGCTTTACTTTTTAGTGGCCTTTTTAGCCTGAAAAAACAGCGATTGGCAAGAGTGATTAAGCGAAGAATCACTCTTGCCAATCGCTGCGATCAAGCGAAGGATCTCTGCGCCGATGTCATTTTGCGAAGTGATAGTGGATCCCAGGTAGACACCGTGACGTTTTGTCCGAGTCGCCGATGTTGAGAGTCCTTTCTCGTTGCCAGCATATACTTCGTTTTGTCCTCATTAACAGCCAGACCCCATCTTCGCCACCTCCGTTTCGATGCTTGCAAATGCGCCACTGATAGCTCGCCGCGTTCTTCCAATAATGACAATATCAGCAGCATATTAGGCAAGTAGTTGAACAGACTTTTGAAAAATTGTACCCCTGGTGTTAGCTTTTGAGTTTCGTACAATTGCTTCAAGAACGATGTTAAGCGCGTCGCCTTGTCTCAAACCTTTTTCGACATCAAATGGCTCGGTGGTGTTCTTGCCAACTTTGACGGAGCAGCGAGATTTCTCCATCGTTATCCTGCACAGACGGACGAGTTTGGCGGGGATGCCAAAACTTGACATTGCTTTGTAAATTCGTCCCTATATACGTTATCATAGGCGACTTTAAAGTCGATAAATAGGATCAACAATTTGCACTCATCAGCACTCGAAAGCCATAAAGCAGAAGTGGTAATCTAAAATTTATAGATAAAGTTCCTAACCAGATCGAAATAGTGAAGTTTTGTTTTAGAAGGTGGATATAAGTTGTATATGTTTGTCTGTCACTTCATCTTGGCCGCATTTACATCACTAGCACTAGCTGCTCTACAACGATATTGAAGAAATCTCCTTTTCCCGTTTGGTGTTCGGAAGACCTACTTCTACTTCCAAATACCACGTGTTTTCCGGCATTGCGCGACAGAGCTGGATCAGATTTTTAAGGTCCTTTGATGAGATGGAACAGATTGATATGGATTGTAGGGAACATTTATCAAAACGTAACCACCTTCGAGAATTAGCACACATTTTGACAAGTTGCATATAACTATTTACTGTCCGCCTGATAGTAAAAACACTGTCTAGAAAATATTTATCATCCTGTAAGCCGTCAAAAAATCCATCGGTGGATGAACTAATGGACAGGCTCAAGAGACATAGCAGTTTTCGCCAGTACATGGCACTGAAGCCTATTCAGCGCGGACATAAATGGTGGGTCAGTGCCAATGAGTTTGGATACGTTTCAAAGTTTCAAATATTACCGAATCCCTGATGCTGTTATGAAAATTTTAGTAGCGCGAGTAATAAAAATCCTTACTTGAAATAGAACAAGTAAGTTGTATCAATGCTTTAATACCCTCCACTTGTATGGAAGGTACCACAGCTACTTGACCGATTATGCCATTTTCAATAGTAATAACAAAAAGTAGTCCTTTTTGTCATTTGTCTGTAGGTCGATTCATTTGGCCGCTATCGTGTTTTCAACAGACAGCCAGACGGACAGACGGGCAGATAGACGGTCATGGCTAAATCGATTCAAAATTTGATCTTGATTAGGAATATTATAATTATACTATATGAATGTAACGAGAAAGTGAATATACCTTCCTGAAGGGTATAAAACTGACACGAAGTATGGACTGTCATTTTTTTAAGTGGAAGGAAAGCAAGCAAAAATATGAAACTTCAGCAACTATAACTTGCCCAGAAATGATGGTGGAATTATAAAGTCGATATGCTGAAGTGCCTCTTTGAAATTAATCGGAAGGCCAAAAAGAGGTGTCAACGAATACCTAATTTAGCGACTTCTTCATGTCTTTAATTGTTTTGAAAAGATTATAATTACATTTGGTCGCCCCACAGTGCTGCCCGTGTTTTGACATCATAAGAATTCCCAAGCAAGTGTCAAAAAAATCCCTTTTTTCCCTCGCCAGGCTCGAAAAAGTACCTCGGATTTTCCCACACATATTTTACGAAAAGAAAACAAAAAATTACGAAACAAAAAAACAGTCTCAATAACTATGCCCAAAAATCTTAGTGTATTACAGGCAAAGCTCCACGCTATACTCAAGAATGAGCCAGCCACATCAAAAAAATTAGCATCAAAGCCGTTCACATCTATTTATTCCCGTCTAGTCTAGCAGCTATAAAGGCCCTTAGCTCACCTATCATTGGATCCAAATCAGTATTACACTATTTCTACACCATTCAAAGGGCCAACTTCAAAGGTTCCGGAAAAAAGTTTCGGATAATATTATCCGACACATAACGCTATACGACAGATAAAGGAGTGTGGCAATAAAATCCCTGTGATACTAGTTTCTAAGATTCTTGTCAGTCAATTATTTATATACATTTTGTTTGTCATAGTGTTTGTGTATTATGAATATTTTATAAGTGTTCATGATCAAATTATTCCAACTACTTTTCACATAGAGAGTGATGTAGAATATTGTTTTCTAAAAATTCAAATAAATCCATGTCGTGGCTGCAATCTATACTCGTCAACGAAAAAATGCTCTGAAACTATGATAGGCTATCCTATAGATACAGACTTTATCTGTTAGATATCAGTATATCAGTATCCAAGACCTTTGAAACCAAAAGCTGATGTTCATTTGGCAGATAAGTTCCTGATAGGCTATTCGAGACTTTATCAGCTAGTCGTGACAGCCTCGGGAACAGAACCAAATTTAGTGGGTTTCTGTCCATGAATGCTTCGAAAGAAACGAAAAGCAGACGATTTGGCCAGAATAGGTTCCGAAACCCATTTCACGGGACCGGAACCTATCTGATATACCCTCAAATTGGCAAAAAACTTAGGCATAAAACCCTGGGAACATACAAAGTGTATCTTACATTGGGAGAATATCCCAGGTTTAACTATGCCCATAGCAGACATGATATCAGAAACCTTGTATATAAGATTCCTTATAGGGCATCATGTGTTACAATACTATACCTAAGCTAAATAAATCCAGCCAATTCAGCGGAGAGCAGGCTATATATGGAAGAAGACGAAACAACATTATATGCGAATTTGGAAGGAAGATCTTCTCCAGGGACCAACTGGACCCAACGATTTGAAAAAATCCTCTGCAGCAGTATCTATCATAAACTTTACAAAAAAAGTGGAGAACATAGCCTAAACCCTCTTTCTAATATGTAGATCTTAATCAGGTCGATGTGCCACTTTTATAGGCTAGGATAAAAGGCGAGGATAGTCAGTCTTCATTAGTTATTGCAAAAAACAGGGGAAAATACGAAACGAAAACCGCTTTCGTTTTCACTAAACAGTAAACAACTAAACATGGCTCTACCATATCTGCGGCAATATACAGAGACGATATAGTTTGGTCGTTTTCATTTTACGTCCCTGGTCTTCTGTCTTTTTGTGTCAATACAAGCGCTTGTTCATGAAAGCAGTCAGGTGTATAAAATAAATTGTCTTCCTGAAGTTGAACAACGAAACTATAAAGTAAAGTAAATTCAAAGAACAAAAATTCCCTTTTGTTTGCTCTAGAAAACAGAAAGTTTCCCATTTGCCCTTTTAACTCATTTCGAGTACCTACGAAAATTCCCTCAAAAAGGTACCTACAGACTTAGAGCGGTTCTATGCTGACAGCACAGATACAAAACGTGTTCATATTGTAGTTCTAAAAGTGAGCCTCATCGATACAAATAAGGTGCTGCTTATCTATACGTTTGGTGGCGGGTTTGCTACTGAGTCCTTTAGTCTACACCTGAAGGACAAAGCATCAGAAGAAGACCCCAGCTGAATTAAGGCGTACAAAGGGCGAGCTCAGCTAGATAGAAACCAAGGTGTCTTGGGGATCTTGGTTAAGGTGCTTCAACACGGAATGCAAGCTAAATCTACACTATAAGTAAGTAATGATGCAGTGTTGCACCAGTTGATGTTATTTTCCTCTCCTTAAGTTACGAAAATATCTATGAATTACAGGAACATCGACTGATGTCATAGATTTTACTCAGGCTAAAAAGTTGCCGCCTCTATATTTAAGAACCCATTCGACGGACCAACTGAAAATACACTCAAGCCCATCACAAACCCAGAATGCCTACAGACCAGCATACAAATATTTAAGCTCTCCTCCCGAAGCATACCTACCCTCATCTGTCAAAGGCATAAATCAAAAATCATCTTCTGGGGAAAAACATACACCCACCGCCCAAAACGTATCAACATCGGGAATTAAGTTATTATAAACTAATTATCTATTCTCCGGTCCGCTTTATACCTACCGCCAAAAAACATAAAAAAAAAAAACAATTATGAAGTTCTGATGTTTTGTTTTCGAAATTTTGAAAACCGATAACGCGATCTCATTACCCCCAGTAATTTGTTTATAATTGGAAGTCAAACAGACACTTTGCATGTGTGCCTGTCGACTTCCGGAGATTGGCGGCATTCGCCACCGGACAACCGTTTCACTCTGCACCCCATCAAAGCCAGTCCCGCGATAGCCATCGGATAATTTCAATTTAGAATTTAGCGATTAGGCTATATATGTAGTACAATGTCAGGTGTCAGGCAGTTTGTCGAATGGAAAACCATTAGATCGTTCTTATCTCGCCGAAATGAGTGTTCCCCGCAATTACACACTAATTATCCAAACAGAGCGATGTATCTGTGGGCTGTGTGCAGTGTGCACTGTGCACTCCCTTTATTTAGCAACAAATCTGCTCCACATAGGAGTAGAGCATCGAGTATAGGTGCCTACTTCATAATGAAATCGAGGATTTCTCTAATTAGTAACCAATCATCGGGAGTCATCGTCGCATTCGTATGTGATACGAGGTGATGGAGCACCTCATCATCATTAGATCTGCAGTTGGCCGGGGTGCCCTCTGTTTATATGTGGAGCTGAAGACTGCGAGGCGGATTAACTGGCTGACTAACTCACTCACTGAGTGGCGGCTTTTGCCACTCGGATCAAAGATAAATAGGTTGCCCTGTAATTTTGTGCGCGAATCCCGCCACGGATATACTTGCGGTCGCCTGGAAATTATATCAATTCGGATGAGCAGCACTTGGAGGGAGAGATGCAGTCAAGACATCGCCATTCATCTGCAATGCGTGACGAGGTGAGATGTGGAGTTAATTTTCGCCCCAAGCCTTGTGTGCATACCACCGCTGCTCCGTCCAATAGAACCAATCACAGACAATCATCGAGGTAACAAAACACTTTACACCGTGCCGCAGATAGAGCGGTCCGATTGAGGGGTGAGAAGTGGCTTTTCGGCGTCGGCTTGGCATTTAATTGTGTTTTGATAGCTCTAATTCGACGCCAAGCATATACGACGGCGATTGTGCGCTAATCGGCCAAGCAATATCCCCAGCGGCTGTATCACGCACACTGTGCGTATAGGTACTCAAGATCGATTGATCTTTATATAGCCGCACATACAAAGTGATCCTCTCTATTGTTATGATTCGTCACAATTATGAAGGAGAGCTGAGCCGAGTTGTGTGTACGTTTGCTGGTAATCGATCATCGCGTGGTTATTGTTTGCGTCTTTTCGGAAGGACCATATAGGTATATGAGGGAATGCTTGGCCAATATGGTCGTTTATCAGTGATCGATAGAGGAAAAGGGCAACAAAAGGACACTTTCACTTGTGTAAATCGAGGTTGAATGCGATTTTGATTGACTGGAATTGTTGTCGCACGCCGGCCGTTGTGGTAGAGGAGAGGAGAAGTTATGACTGTCTGCCTAAACAATTGGCATGGTAAATTGAATATTTGATGGATCTAATGCGTGTAATTGTGGTTTTGGGTGGTCCCATGCTAGATAAAAGTCATTAATAGGGGATAGAAAACAGAGGTCTACATAGCCTGATGTTGTCGTTTCACTTATTTACCACCGAACAGAATAAAGAAGGGACTTGATTCTAATGTAATCACAAGTTGACAAGACACCTAATATATAATGGCCTTTAGTAGAGGTATAAATTGAAATATAAACAAACACATTCTTCTAGCAATTATTCTAAGTTTCACTGAAATCCGATAATACAATACTGTCATAAGAGAGTTCAGAAACGACACCAAATTGTTCGGCGTGTTTATCTATCTATACCTACTATACCTATACCGCTGTCGTAGAACCATGAAACTTTGAGGATGTACCCGCACTAAGATTGTTGGATATGATCTTCTCTGATGTCCTTTAAGAGAAGTTTTAAAATTTAAAACGTACATTTTTGCACGTTGGTAAAGAAGTACAAATTATTAGGTACTAGGTAGCAATTTTCCTTAACTTCTTAACCGCTTACTATAAGAATTTCTAATTTTATTTTAATTAATTAAGCACGAAATTTAAAAATTTTAGGGCCGTAGTCCAGAGGGTGTAACACCCACGGAGGTTGGGGACATTGTTTGGGGATAAATATTTTACGGTATGATTCACTTGAAATTTGGTAATAGATATTCCTTTTGAAAATCCGGATCCTGGCTCTAACATCGGCTATAGGTATAGGTAGGTATACATCTTAGGGAGATTGATGTAAATGCGTGCACGCAAGCTGTAACTATTTTAGATGGCATTATATATAGTTCAGTTCACTTGATTATTCGCACCAGAGTTACGTTTCAGATCTTAGATTTTTTCGTATTATGTGGAGAAAACAAATTATTGAGCAGAAAGTTGCATCAATAGAGAATAAGACAAACATTTTTTTCAAACTAGTTAAGAGCCTCATAACGGTAGTTTTTCTAATTTTTTTCCTTTGTCCAATTTTGACCAAATTGACGTTGGTCAATACCAACGATTTTCTCAAAATTGTTGCTTAATCTATTCGGTGGTTTTTGAGATATAAGTGGTTAGAGTCATTGCTTGTGACCCGAGCGGGTTGGTTCGGCAGGGGACAGCAATACTCTGTCACCGACCATAAAGAGAAACGAATAATACCAGAGTTTCTCCATCACTACACCAAAAAGGGTTTCTGTTGGTAGTACAATGGACCGAAATTGGTCTGAGTGCTCCAGAATTTTTAGATGTCCTTTTCACAAAAAAAGATATACGATTCTTAAAATTTTTTGTATAGGAGGTTCCACGTCCCTTTTTCCAATTTTGTCCAAACTCCACAGAAACTCTAATGGGCAATTGCAAACATTTCTCAAAATTTGAGCTCAATCGGTTTGGTGGTATTCGAGTTTTGCGATCATTGGTGTAAATTCCCATAGAAAATGGAAATCTGGATTTTCTTAAATTTTCTTAAATTTTCCAGCGTTTTCCTTTTTGGGGTATATTGATTTTTCTTTTTTTCAAGTCTACCCCGACCAAGAAACCAAAAGAAGAATCATCCAATTCGGTCAGCCATTCTCGAGTTTTTGCGAGACTAAAGCACAATAATACCTTTAGATATATAAAGACATTTTCTAAGTAAAAAAATAAAACTTTTCGGAGTGATTTTTGTAGCCCACAAAATAAAAGTAGAATTATATTGACTACAATAATTCTTCAATTTATATCTACACGATCAAACAAAATTAAAGAAGGAGTTCGTAAATGAGTTGAGTGTTGTGATTTGTGTGCTACTGTAAGTTAAATGCATTTATATAAAATCCGCGGTACTAATAATCATTTTTAGTGTCCAGGCTAACTTTTACGAAGTCACAATGGCGAAAATGTCCATATAAAATTATCCATTGTGACAGGCAAAATATTCACGTTGAAGACTAAAAATGATCCCAGGTTCGATCCCCGGAAAACACAAACTACATCTTAAGGTTTTTTCTAATGCCGCCACCTCTCGCGGATGTCTGACAAACATCCGAGAGTATAACTGTCCCGAAAAAGCTTCTCAATTCAGCCGTTCGGACTCGGCATAAAATTGTAGGTCCCTTCCATTCGTCCCAAAAATAAAACCTCACACAAACGAATGGTTGCGAGAAGCTAGGCCTAGGGTGTCTACCTGCCTGTTGCGCCACCTATTTTTTTTTTTTACAAGGGTAATCTAGATGATCCAATAAATTGTGTAGGAATGTAATTTCTAGAATACACACTCAAAGAATTAACACCAGTACACCAATACTTTCAGAAAGGCTCAATAGCTGGTTTCAAGAACAAAATAAGTTAAGCGAATTTAAAAACAGATTTCGTAAGGGATATCCAACAATTCTTTGTCCGTTCTCTTGATGCGCAATGGAAGTTCAACAAAAATCAAAAATTGGCTTCTTTGTGGCTTTTAGGGCTGTCTTCACTCTTCAGCACATATTTCAATATATTTTCAATGTCTGAAAAGTAGAAGTAAGGCAAGGCTCCAATGGATGATTAAGTTGAGTGCCTGCCTGCCTGCCATGTGGTATTGAATTTAGTAATATTCCCCAATGTCCCTATAGATAATGATGAAGGGGACTGAGAGATTGACTGTCAGAATTCAAAACAAACAATCACTGTAAAGGAGTCTGATGATGGATTTAATGAAAAGGACTGGTCTATTTGAATGTTCAAGAAAGAATGAAAATTTATTTTCAAAAAGTAAATAGAATAAAATGATATATAGTCAAAGCTATATAAAAATATTTTAGAACAGTATTTCTACTCCAATACTCCTCCTGAAATGCGGTCGTCTATGATTCCCATAGCTCTTGAATGATGTTCAATGCTTTGCTTAGCTAAAGCTTTTGTAAGAATGTCAGCTGTCATATTTTGAGTACAAACATACTTCAGCTCCAACTTATCAGCTTCAAGTACCTACCTCTCGTACGAAATGATGCTTGACATCTATGTGTTTGGTTCTAATATGGAAAGTTGCATTCTTCGCCAATTGCAAGGCGCTTTGATTATCCATATAAAGAATAATCTTTCCAGCTTCTGGTAAAAGCTCTTTCTTCAATGTTTCCAACCAAAGAACTTCTTGTACAGCTAAACTCATAGCCATATATTCCGCTTCGGTTGTGGAGAGAGCTATAGTAGGCTGCTTGCGCGAATTCCAGGTGATAGCTCCTCTTGCCATGATAAAGACAAATCCTGTTGTTGATTTTCTATCCATTGAGTCACTAGCAAAATCTGCATCGCTGTATCCATAGACTTCAGAATCAGCTTTTGCATTCCGTGAATAGACAATCTTTTTGTTGATGCTGCCTTTCAGGTATCTTAAGATTCTCTTTGCAGCTGCCCATTGTTCTTTTCCGGGACAAGTATTAAATCTACTCAAATAGTTGACTGAGTAGATTATGTCAGGTCTAGAGATTCTTGCTAGGAACAACAGGCTTCCAATTAATTCTTGATATGGTACGTCGATTACGTCTTTTTTGTCAGGTTTTTCAAACTTGCATTGCGAATCCATAGGTGTTGATATTGGATTGCAATCTGCCATTTGGAACTTATTCAGCAAATCTTCTATGTACTTTTCTTGATCTATATAAATGGTGCCTGCTTCTCTGTCTCTTGTGAGACGTATACCTAGGAAACTAGTTGCTGCGCCAAGATCTTTCATGTCGAAAAATGACATAAGGCTTTTCTTGAAAGACTTCATATAATTTACGTCATTAGTGAAGATTAAAAGGTCATCCACATAAACAGTCAAGATGAATATCTTTTCTCCGTCCATTCGATGATATAAACATGAATCAGCTTTTGATTGAACTAATCCCATTTGTTCGAACGACTCTCCTCAGATAACTCCCCTTGTAGGAATGCAGTCACAGCATCCATTTGGAATATTTCCAAGTCGAATTTAGCTGCCATAGCTATGAGGAATCGAATAGTCTCATACCTGACTACTGGTGAAAATGTCTCTGTGAAATCTATACCTTTTTTTCTGGTTATATCCTTTTGCTACTAATCTAGTCTTCGACAAATACTTTTTCTTGAATACCCACTTGAGATTCAGAGCTTTTCTTCCTGGTGGTAACACTGACTGCTCCCAGGTCCCATTTTTAGAGTTTTCAAAAGACTGACCCTTCTGTACAATCCTTGGTCTTCAAATGCTTTTTGGAGATTCGTCCATGCTTCTTTAGCTGATACTGCCGTCTCGATGTGGCAATAGTTGATCGACTCCACTAACATTCCCAATTTGGCCAGGGCTTTCTCGTTTTTTCCAACATCAGCTTCCGTTCCTAGGATCGACTTCCACAATCCTTCACAAACTAGAAGATTCTTCGCAGCAAACTTCCAATCACTATAGTTGGATCGTCCCTGCAACTTCTCGAACGTTGTTTGCGATGAGGCCATTTTTTCCTCTAAACGTTGATCTATATCGTAGATATTATCGTTAATCTTTCTCTATTTCTACCAATTCCTTAAGTTAAGGCCCATAACCTAATGAAAAGGACTGTTCTATTTGAATGTTCAAAAAAGAATGAAAATTTATTTTCAAAAATTAAATAGAATAAAATGATATATAGTCAAAGCTATATAAAAATATTTAAGAACAGTATTTCTACTCCAATAGGATTAGGGGTCTAGTTCGAAATAGCTATATCATTCCTACTAAAAATGACTGTCTCTGTTATTGTTATTCTCAACTCATAGACTAAAATTCGACAAAATTTCCCGACAGTAATTATCAGGGTCTAACCCGCCAACTAGCGGGAATAGTTGTAGCGGGAATGGAGTAGAAAGCTCAAAATACTCGGGCAAGAATTGCCTATAAACAGTTAAAACCTTTTTTGTATTGATTGAGATTTATGAATAGGATGGCAAGTTGAATGAAGCTGTCAAAATAAAAAATAATATTATGGAATATGTATAGCGTACAAAAGAAAATGTGTTTTTCTGCATAGTTAAAGAAATAAAGGAATTAAACTGCACTGCAAAGTGCACGCAGAGGTGCTTAAAGAATATTTTAGTGAAGGGTTCGTCAAAATCCATTCAATAATTTCTATGAGAACACTGTGAACATAATTTTAGCAGTTATGCCTTTATATAATAGTATAGATATAGATTTTGAAAAACATCTTTAAAGATCTCCCTGAATAAATGTGTTAAACTATATGCGTTTTCCCAAAAGTATACCCGAGTAACCATACGACAATATTTTACTCCACGCCAAGGTAAGCCTATTTATCAATGCATGCGATTAAGAACATTATATAGGTAGATATAGATAGAGCTCACTGATCTCCCTCTCCATATCACAAAAAAAAAGAAATAATCAAATTATGCGTCTGTTAAAAGGGATAATTATGCAATAGCAATACTCCTGCGCAATTTGCAAGCCAAGAATAATGTTAACTTTCCAGACACTAACCACTGACAGTAGCTAGTCAGCTACACAACAGTCAGTACTTCCATAACGATGCACTCATCGTCAACTGCACTTTGCAGTGTAATTTTATGACGACTCCTGCGATATTAATGATCTGCGAATCGTAACCATTTTGCCGCGCTCTATACGGTTTTCCCCAGTCTTCGAATTTCCTTTGTTTTTGGGTTCATTATTTTTATATGCACAATGAGCAGATAATTAGCACCAGCGAATGCATAGCGTATCTATCTCTTGCAGGTGTAATGCGATCCGGAAGGTTTTGCAAATTATTTTTTTTTATATTTAACTCGTTTTCACATTAAAGTGCAGTAGCTTGTGGGTATATCATTGTGACGGAAATAAGCTCCATTATCGTTGTGAAAAATACTTTCAACTCGGCTTTGACTGATGATGCACTAGTTGGCTGCAATCGAGTGATCGCTCATCATTTGTCACTTTAGTCGTTGGTATGAGGTTTTTCCTCGCATATTGCAAACCGGCAATAAAAAGTTGGTAATTAGCAAGTTTGGTTGAGAGGTTATTGTAAGTGATATGCATATGGGAATGGGGAAAAGGAAAAGACAGATAAGGCAGTTAAATAGCATACCTATGCAACTGAGGGACGACTAAAAATTGTTAGTCCTAATTTGACAAATGAGATTGTCTTATTCACTTAAGAGCGTTATTATGTGCCGTTCAAATTAATGAAATGCCGGTGGGCAGATAACTGTGTTGCTGCTGGTGAGATTTCCGAAAGGCAACAGCCCGTAATATAGTCTTACTAATTTCGTACGGGATATAGACACTAGGCGCAACGAGCAATTGCTGCAAAACAGAAAGACACAGGATCCACAGTCACAGATGGTGACCTTGGCTACATGAAATTTGGCCCCAATGAAAAATGGCCCCAAACTGAAAATTAAAAATCACACCAAAAATTTACATTAAAGGCAACAACAACAAAAAATTGCGTAAAATTCTGAAAATTGGGGTGACAATTCATATTTTGGGGCCTTTTTTCATTTTACAGTTTGGGGTAAAATTTCATTATGAAATAAGGCCCCAAAAGAACGAAAACGCATGCTGCCCCCCTGCAACCACCCTGCTTGGGTTTACTGTCAGATTTGGGGCCTTATTTTATCGCAGTGGGGCCTTATTTCATATTTGAAATTGGGGTATTATTTCATTATGAAAAGCAGCCCCAATTTTGGTGTGATTTTTCATTCTTAGTTTGGGGGCATTTTTAATTGGGGCCAAATTTCATGTAGCCTCCACCAATGGGTGGAGGACTAAAGCAGGAGGACCTGTCTGTCTAAAGGCAAATTTTATTGAAATGGAAATTGCAGAGACTAGTTCAAATACTAAAACACTGATAATGTGGAACATACACTCAGAGAAAAATCGCAAGCTAAAATCTTAGTACCTATGATCAGGCTTGATTTTAGATTTTTTTTATTCTTACGTGTTAAATCTTAATATGACACCCATTGTTATTGAAATAAGCCGAAACAATCTTAAAAGATTGCATTGAAACATAAATAAAGGACAAAACAATCTTATTTCAACCTTGTTCATGATTGAAACAAGCGCAACAATACTTAAAGTCCATGCACATGCATGCATTTTGATTTCTATTCGTTCCTAAAATTAACACTCACTAAGATTTTTAAGCTTACTAAAAATCTAAAAAGAAGATTTTTTGGTCTTGAAAAAACGAGCTCAAAATAAGATTTTTGTACTTGGAATAAGATTTTCCGAGTTTACTATACATACTTTCGTCAACGAATAGGCTTGAGATGACACTGATATTATACCTACTTGATTTTAGCTAATTTTTTCTAAGTGTAGTTGGATACACATAGGTATAGAAAATGTAACGCTACAGTCTAACAAACCCGAGCAGACAGCAGTAGATACCAAAGGGCATTATGACAAAATTAAACTGGGCTCCTTCCTAACCAATATGAACATGATAAAAATACATTTATTTTCAAAGACCTGCCTCTGGATTATAAGGGTCGCGGGTATATTATGCAACATCAGTAAATCTGGATCTTTCGCCATGGACTACAAATCATGAAGTGTAACCTCGAGTGCAACCGTTTACGCATAGGTTAGTGATTTCAGACTTGATCTAGTCATCTCAACCTTGACCTTCCTACCCAAATATCATCAAGTCATCACCATAGGTAACGAACGCTATTCATTCCTGATACTTCTACAAGCGACAATTGGTCTTGAAGTAACACGTTGGTGTGGTCTGAGACAACCACCAAGTCAAGGAGACTTGAAGTCATCAAGTCATCACCATAGGTAACGAACGCTATTCATTCCTGATACTTCTACAAGCGACAATTGGTCTTGAAGTAACACGTTGGTGTGGTCTGAGACAACCACCAAGTCAAGGAGACTTGAAGGGGAGTCAGGACCAAAGCGAGTCGCAAGTGAATTAAAAACTACAAGACCACACGATGCAATGGCATCAAGGAGCACACCAGATCTACTGTAATTTTTTAATAAATCCGCGTTTAAATCGCCACAAAGTATCATAAATGCTCATAAGATGTCGAGAATTGTTGTATTGTCGAAAACAATGAATCAATTACGATTGGGGCTATCGACTAAGCCAAGAATGCATTTTACATTTCCATTGTAGATTTAGTGTCGTTGCCCAATGATTTTTCAAAAATTTCGCAAGTTAAACCGGCTTTATGATGGTAAATTGGTATTCCACCACCAGTAGTGTCAGTAACTCTGTTATGCGGGAAATACCTACCCAGGAATACAATACATTTTCTAGCTGGGCGAGAGTAAGACCATTGTTTGCACGAAAAGCAGCGAAAAGGAGAGATCTTTGGCCAACTGTCTGCAGTTTCGCACGATAAGTTGGTTACGGTCCCCTTCCGTCCGTCCTCGGATGTGGATTGGAAGATCTTTCGGGCCGAAGCATTCCCGTCCATTCACTCTACATGACCCAGCCACCTAAGTCATTGGACCTTCACTCTTCTGGGTAGGTCGATGCAACTGTAGGTACAGTTCGTCGTTGCATTTCCTCCTCCATTCACCGTCTATGCAGACGGGATCGAAAATTACTCGAAGAATTTTCCTCTCAAAACAAACAAGAATAACCTCCGCTTTTGATAGAGTCCATGCATCTACACCATAGAAAAGGACTGGGATGATTAGGGTCTTATAAAGGGTCACTTTAGTTGTTCAAGAGAGGGCTTATTGCTACTCACGAGGTTGCCCTTATTAAAATAAATAAATATAGTTAGCTCAACCAGATCCTTTTAGGAATAATGCACTTAACTTCTCTTTTTTAATCTTTGTTAATCTTTAGAGAGCACCTAACTCAGACAAACATAAAGGCCAATTGGGCTGTTATCGCAAATTCCAAACTTAGAAATACCAATTATTGGAGCAGCCGGTAATAGATCTCCTTGCGTCAGTAAGTAAGTCCTCAGAACTCAGTGTGAACTAATAGGTAACGTTCCGAGGTGCTGGCAAATAGTGGTTACTAATGCACCTGGAAATATGTACATGTCTTCAGGAAGCAAGATTTTTGTCATCCATGTTTTGGTAGTTATTTATGCATTGATTGCTTTTCTTCTACCTAAAAATAACAACCGGTAGAGCCTCAACTCTCCTTTTGCAAAATGTTGAAGTTTATCACCAACAATCCACTATTACCATCAAATGTGGCTAAACCTGAAGAAGACTTCTATACTAAGTTTTCATAAAGCGCTTTCCAATTCATAAACATTCGACTGAGTCAATGCGATGGATAAAGCCCCCACTGTCAATGCAACAAAAGGCGTTGTATAGTAGACACAGATGCATTCACCAACTACAAAAGCGAGACCTGCCAGCATCAACACTTCAGTATCAACATTCTGTGTTAACAATCAACTCATTAAGTTTTGTCGTATACAACTCTAATTTCCTTGACTCAAATTATGTAGGTAAATTTTTTGAGAAAATTCTAGCGTGTATTGTGAATGAATACTTCCTGCGCCGAGGGCGCCTTTCACTCATTGTATAGCACCGCATAAATTCCCACTCTAATAACTAACGCCCCTCGTAATGGCATCATAATTAACCACACACCATTGTTGCCGGCAACGCACGCCACACCTGATGAGGTGTACTCGCTAACAAAACGCGTCCGTATGCAAATCGGATCCGTGTACACACAGTCCAAAACCAAAACCAAAAATAAATCCATAGTAGTCGAGCGTCGATGACATTATGTTGAAATCAATTACCCCCCAAGTGCGGCGCAGTTCCAACAAAAGCCCCGCACTACATGAGCCCTCGGTTGTGGGCCGAACATTAAATCATCTCGTAGAGAGGAGGAGATGCCTTCATTGTGTGCCCAGCTCATTAATTCCTCAACTCGCTCATTAGACCGCACCTCTGAATGGAAACTCTAGCCCACTCAGCGCGCACTAGTACCGGTCCATTGTGACAGTTAAAGGTGCGCATGTCATGAGCCTTACCGCACCGCGCGTAGGTTTGAGGACGCGAAAATAGCTCACATATAATTGATAATTTACGATCATCAGGGCTCGGAGGCGGTCCTATTAACCAAATAATCAGAACAATGCGCCAATTGTCACTAAATTGGCCAGGCCAACTATTGATCAGAGCCCCGTCGCTCTCATGTGCGTCACTTTGGCATTGTTTGTTGGTTCAGCGTACATTCGATCGACGGGCATTTAGCCTGAATTGGGAGAAACAGAAATGCCAACCAACAACTGAAGCGCAGTGGCTTCGATAAATTACCTAAATATATGGCCATTCCGGTGCCCGGAAAAGCAACGCCTGCAGACTCAAGTATCTGTCAAGCGCAACACCTCGAAACACGCCGCTTGTCCGCCAATAACTTGTTCAAGGTGACACGTTTGTTTGTGTTTCTTCAGGCCGTGTATACTCCCCACATTCCATGTTCCATTTAAGCACTTTATGACACAGCTCGTTGCGAGAAGGACTCCCCGAGGTGTGAAATGGTCTTGCTGCACTCATAAACGAGCGTTCGTAAGGACCCTCACCTCTTCTCTTTTGGTTTTGATTTACAATTTCCGAGTTGGACTGTGAGTCCGACCCGGTTTTTCATTCATCGATATGGGGATGCCACCACCATCTGTAGAAATGTTAAGTCCATGCTCGAGAGGTCAGCGTGGTGATTGTGATGGTATTTTCGGATTTTAGTGGTTCGGTTAACTCAATTAAGCGGTCGACCATTATGGATGCGCCTTGGGAGCACCATTGACGGTTCTTTGTTATGCAAAACTGGTCAAAGGGGGGAAATTATTGTCGTTGCGTATATAGAAAGTTGACAATTGTATATTGGAGCTGGACAACGAAAAGCCCAGACACAATGGCTACATGCTGCGTGAGATTGTTCCGAATACGCCTCGGACTTGGTGTGTGGTTATGGTTGAAGCACGTAATTTTCTGAACGGGGAATTATGGGTACACGATGGGATGTCGAAGGAACTGCGGGAGTTTTTATGGTGAGAAATATTCAGCGCATCGACGCAATACGACGAACGGGATACTGGAGACCAAATGTCTATTTGACATGCGACAAAAGAGTTTATGTGACATGGGGGTTCCGGTTAAACGTACAAAGTGTTTATGCTTCGAAAAAATATGGAATAAACTCGCATGAAGTGTACCTACTATTTGTTGGTGGTTTTAGGCATTATGTCTCAATTTCGACAGTTGGGCAGACTTTTTGAGCAGACAAACTTCAATTCCAGGAAACAATAACTTTGGGCTGAGTGAAGCAATTGTGCCAATCCAATAAGGTCATGTAAGTAGCACTATTTTTTTTTTTTTTTTTGTTGTCTGTCAATTCAATTGGGTAGAAAATATTGCTAAGTGGTTTGAACTTTGCCGTCGCTAAAAATCAAAAAAACTTCTAAAGGTTTAAATTTTAAAATAATAAATTGCAAGTGGCAGGAATCGTTATCGTTCCTTTGACTTTGCATAGTGTTTAGGTGTCTAAAGTTTGTTTTGAATACTACGTTAGCATGAATTAACAACAGTAGAGCACCGATCCTTGTCCAGATAATTTTTGTCAGCAACACAATTCCCTCAATTGGCCAGTGACCACTGATTTAGCAAAGGGTGTATCTACTTGTAGATAATTGTAAAGTAATCTAGTAAATAAAAACAGATAACTTACGAACAGTTTGTCGCATTAATTTGAATCAAAAGTCTAAAATGATATAAAAGTGCTGCGATTCGGGTTCACAAAATATCACTCAATCAACAGCCAACAACAATTTTTAAAATGGAAAAAAAGAAACAATAAGTTCATGAATAATACTAATAGCTGACGTTGTTTTGCTAAATCAAAATCTGTTCGATACTCTATGTGTATGTGTATCACAATTGCATGCATAAGACTTAGGTTAAGTACCTACATTGTGCAAATCTGTAAAGCCTATAGTACACGGCATGTAGCAAGCCACATACGTATGTATGTATAGCTCTGACGTAATTTTTACGATTGCGTATGGTCCCAAACCCAATGGCTACATGCTACTAGCTCTCTTTGTGACACTCAGATTCAGATATGGTAGATCTAGATACTAGATACACATTCTCGTACTTATGTGTACGATATGTGGCTTGCTACATGCCGTATGCTATGGTCTATGGTCTTAGTGTAAAAAGATTTCGGATCATCGAACAAAAACATGTAGGTAAATTTGTTAAACAAATTATAACATCCATAAAATTCAAATCTAACAATGCGAATGCCACGTCTTCGAGAAGGAAATATCGGTCGACGTATAGGTACACGGAATGCAGAAATACTGACACGCTAAAAGCGTCAGGCAGAACAACGTCGTTTTAAATGCGACATAGCTCCGCGCGGAGATATGACGTTTTCAAAACACAAAAAAGTGCATGTATTTTTATTGACTGAAAATATTACACCTACTGCTAAATACCCCAGGTTCCCAGAGTAAAAATAATTTAACTTTAGCTCCAGGCGCCTGCCAGACAGTTGTTGACATACCCTTAGCGGAGTGACGAAGTCGCGTTAGCGGCTAAACCCTGCGAAAAAAAGGGTTAAAATCCTGTTAGCAACCCACCCCATACTTTAAATACACCAAACTTTCTTTCTTACAGACGCCTATCTGACAGTTTTTGGTATAGACTTATTCAGAAATTAAACAAATGCAAAAATAATTACCTACCTACCTTTTGCATATGTTTAATATAAATGATTAACAGTTGGAGATATGACGTTTCTTAGTTCGGCGGCGATATGCCGTTTTAAATGCGACATAGCTCCGCGCGGAGATATGACGTTTTCAAAACGACATAACTCCGCCAGAAAAAAGCGACATAATTTCGCTCGAAAAGTGTACCGGGCGGAGATATGTCGCTATGCCCCACACGACGCAATGTTATCAATCGCCAAAATGTACTTACCAGACCAATTCCAAGCTCTTTCCGTAATATGTATTCTTATTTGAATACTCTTGAGTGTTATTTTTGTATTGACGTTCGCAGTTTTCGATCAATTATTTATGTAAGAATTTTTTTTAATAAAATTCGTATAATCACATTGAAAAATGTAAACAAACACCAAGCGTTTAGCTAGTCGTCACGACGATATCGACCGACACTGCTTGATGATAGTCGTCATGTATAGGGTAGCATGCATACTGCAACGATTACGCATACGCGTAGCGTACCAGTGCTGCCATATTTTTGTAAATGAGTTATCATACAATTCGCTCATTTTTATCATGTTGAAGAGAAAATTATCATACACTTAGGCCCCTATTGTGAGTGTCGATAGTTGATCGTTGATCGACAACTGTCGATCGATAGACAACTTTGATTGTCGATTGCGATCAGTGTTGTTATAAACTTTTTTTGAGAATCGTATTTTTGGGATTGTGAAAATCGTAATTATCGTATTTTGTAAAAATTTGTGTAGGGGTAGGGACGTATTAGGGTGTTTAGAAAGATGTGTCATTCTAACGAATGTCATAAGCGGACACTGTGCGATTGATAGGTATACCTACCCTTCAACGACTTCTGCAGAAGGCGCAGAAGTCCAGGAGCAGACATTGTAATCACCTATACTTTTCAGTGGCAACACAATGGACCTTACTTATTTACTTAAGGTAGTGCTACAGTCCGGGGTGGACCTGGACCTCAACCAACAAGCGTCTCCAGCCAGCACGATCTTTGGCTAGTTGTCTCCAGTTTCGCACGCTAAGTTGTTTAAGGTCCCCTTCCACATGCGCGTGCGCCACCTGAGTCGCGGTCTTTCTCTACTGCGCCGTCCCTCGGGTGTTAATTCGAAAATTCGAAACACAATGGACCTAATCTTTACCTCATCACCTCATCGAGGACCACTTAAACCATAGCTTTTAGTACACAAAAACACTTAGTTTCTATTAGTTGGGTGCGAACCTCTTAAAGTATAGATACTTATAAATTTTAACAGTATAGTGGCACTGTGGTAACCACATTTGCCCTAAATGCTCAAACTAGGTCCCGAAATTGAGAAATTGGGATTATTTTGATATCGAACTCGAAAAAGTAATCAGCATTTTTGGACGCAAATGACCACCAATTTAAAAACTGGGTTAATCCCACTTCCCCCATGCTAGCGGTTATGTTCAGCTAGCATTTTGTTTGGGATTTTTGACAACAACGGTAGGCGATTGAAAAGCTTCAGGACTGTGGGCCTTATCTAATATTAATCATTTTAAACGCTTACCTTAACTATTCAGTAATTCTCAAGATATTCAAATTCAATTTCGAAATTTCGCAATTTTGCGTTCGTAAACAGTAATATGGTATATGGATATCTACTAAAAAATTATTAGTACTATAAAAAATACAGTCCGACTTATTGGACGTAAATGATAACTAGCTACTCTGTGAATAGAGTCCTCTTCAGTGATCCAAACGACAGATAGAATTAAGGCGCATATCTTCAAAGTAAGTGGCGGAATTTTCGAATGAAATTGTTGAATGTAGCAAAAAAAGCCAAAAGAAGTATAACTTCACTTACAGCAACTTGCAACATAACGATCAATAACCTGAAGCAGTTCTTATTATGAGTAGACAAGTTCGCCACACTGACGTTTGGAGTCGGAGGGCTTAAAATGGAATGCAACGTATGTTGTGTACATTTTCATGCTGGTCTAATCTTGTATAGCATACCCAAACCGCATACAGACACAGACAACTAAAATTATAAGGCATTTTCAAGGCTTATGACGTTTTTTTTGTAAAATGGTCAATCGGTGACATAATTGCAGTCGTCAAATTTATGCTGATCGGGTCACAATCACAAGCAATGGCCTTAACTAATGCAACCCTTCTACCTTTCTATAGGTATTGTTGAGAAACGCATTTTACCTTTATTATATTTTGTTAAACCAAAACGGACATAGTTTGTTTTTATTACTATTATTTTGTTAAAATTTGATTATGTTTAAATTTGTTTGAATCTAAAATCTAAAATTTGCTCTAAATAATTTCCTAAAATTAGTTTACCAAACATTACATACAGTTCCTTATTGTTCGATCAAATGTACAAAAACTAACGTGATTGCTCTCGCTAATTAGCTGGTGGTAATTCCGTTGTGCTCGCAATCATATTCGAATGCAGGTTGTGCTTATCATCTCTTTGATGACGAACTCAACTGTATTCGCCTATGAGAGCAAATACTGGGTTTTTTTGGAGATTTGCAAGCTGCACATTAGCAGCATTTTCCTCACTTTTGTAGCAACCACCGAGCAGAGCAGTCGTGTCGTGATCGAAAAATAAGAACTTTGCATTACAGTCCGCTAATTTATAAAATTGTTGATAAATTGCAATAAACTCATTTATAACGTTTTGAATGTTGAGTTTAATTTGAAAATTTGGCAATTCCATATCAGGTATGGTATGTCGTATGTTCTATACAATGTCACGTATTCTGAGGCCCTTAGTTATTCCTCGACATGCGACACATTATGAGACATGTGACATATGAGATAACTAATGCACTTCACCTGAAATCCTGACAATCGCGAGGAAAGTATAAAACAAGAAAACTTTGTAACTAGCTTCCTGAAAATATATTTCCAGAGGACAACAACTTACAACAAATTAAGTGCAAAACTAATAAAGATTCTGTTCGCCTTTCCTGTGTGAAGTATGTATTTAAAAATAATGCGAAAATAAATTCTAACTTTTCTTGATTTGCACATTTGGTCATAAATTTGTTCGTTCGTATAGTTTTAAAATCCGGGAGGAAGTAGTTACGGCAGGGTTTTGAAATTTTTAATTTTATATATATTTTATACGCCGCATTTGACTGCTTCCAAAATCGTAAATATCGGAACAAAAAATCAGCAAATCGTAGAAATAAGGCCAAATCAAGCAAAAATCGGAGCGTCGTATTTGCTATCCAAAATCGTCACAATTACGATATTTACGACCATATAGCAACGCTGATTGCGATTGATATTTGTCGATTTGACAGTCGCTTGTAGTCGATTACAAATGTCTGGTCGATGCTTTCTCTTGGAAGTGAAAAAATGTTGTGCGTACGAATAGCTAAAATCAATCGACGCAATCGACAATTGTCGTGACGATCGCTGATCGACAATCACAATAAGGGCCTTAAACACTGCATTGAAGAAAGATAGAGATTTTTTCTGACTGAAAAAATGCATTTAAGGCGTTACATTTTGGAAGAACCCAATCTAAAAACAAAAAAAATAGTTTAACTTGCGGATCCTTCAAATTTTGCAAAACCCTGTCCGCACTTGAAAGTTTTTCCTCAATATTATTTATATTATTTTTAAAGAAGCTAAATATATCGCGAGAGAGGTCCTCACATCTACGTGGTAGCATTTTTGCTGCTTCGCTAGCACAAATGGCACAAGAATGACATATACACTTAGCTATATAGATACCCTTACAACTTTGCTCGAATTTTGACTTAACCGAATTGTTATCACCCATCATGGTATTGCAACCATCTGAGCCAAAACCAACTACATTATCAATAGGAATGCTGCATTTGCTTATTGCATTTTCAACAGCTTCGTAGATGACCTTTGCCGTTGCTTTATCGATGTCTCCCTGGAACAAGTCGACTAAGTCAAAAAACGAGCTAACAATTTTTTTGCGTTGTGAATCGTAGTATCTTACAACAATGCAAGTCGCTTTGTTAGAAGTAATATCAGTCGACTCATCTATCATAACACTGAATTTGTTCATTCTATCACATTTTTTGTGATTGCAGCAGCTTTTGTTCTTTTACAGGCAACTTTTTCTAAGATCTAAAAAAAAGCAAAGCGTAAACGTTTCCTATCGCTTAATAAATTCAAAGTTATATAATATTTTCGGTGACCATCCGTTCATTATAGTAATGAACAGTTCTGTATTTGAGAATGATGTTCATTAGGAATTATTTTGTATACAAAAACATAAATGTTCTATGTTTTAGAAGTACGTTATTCGGCCCTAGTGAGGTATTCGTCGGAACGGAGAATTCTCCGCAACGCATACTCCGTCGGAGACTCAAAAATATCAGTGCAGTATACTAAGTACTAGATTGATCAGTGATGACAAGTTACACTTTTATTGAAGAGTGTCTGTTTTATATTTTCGATGAAACGTAATAGATTTTTTGTGTAATTAAAAGCAAATTGCTGTATATTTACATGAATTTCTTACGAGAATTGCAAATTATGCTACTTTTTTCAAATAAGAAAATTATCATACATTTTGCGTATGATAATGAATTCCTATCATACATCATACAAGAACTGAAATTATCATACATGTAACATGTAGCATAATTATCACACGGTTGGCAGCGCTGTAGCGTACGAACGAGTGTGCGACAACAAACTGTATGCCTCTCGTACACAGGGCGTATTATCCCAGGCCCATTTCACACATACCCGGCAGCCGGCTAACCGGTACCGGCTACCCGGTCGTTGGGAATACATTCGGGCGCGTTCACACCTGCAAACCGAAACCGTCCATAAAAATGTATTACAACGACCGGGTAGCCGGTACCGGTTAGCCGGCTGCCGGGTATGTGTGAAATGGGCCTTAGGCAGTGTAGTCAACTGCCTAGGTGCCCCGCATCGGCTAGCCGCTAGAGCGCTATATTGGCAATGATAATAGTATTGCCGCTGGATCTTACGTGTAGCGTTCAATTGTGGTTTCCTCTTAATTTTTTCATGGCCAATATGGCTGGCCTTCTGTATCACGCGATGAACAGTCGATCTGCTAGCTGTAACTCCAGTTTCTGCCTTAATTTTAGCCTTGAGAGCCTTGAACTTGAAGCAGCTCTCAGTATCGCCCGCCTTTCCTGACATGTTATTGCTTTGCCCACTCTTCCTTTGCGGTTTTTTCCATACTTCTCAGGGTCCTTAATAAAGCTGTTCACAACAGTGGCGCCTCTTCCAATCTTGCTGGCTATGAAACGGATGGATTGTCCTTGTGCCCGGTAAGCTCGAATGTGGCCTATTTTCTCCTTGGTTAATGTCGTTCCTTCACCCATTGTTGTGTATTGTATGCAGTTATTACTTAAACTAAGCTCCCTAATACTCAAAGTTTATTTTGACTTTAAACATGGTAACAGGTAGATTTAGCTACTGTTCGTAATCAAGTGGAACGAAAAAAACAGGTCAATTTAATGACCTTTTTGGGAAAAATGTCATAAGAATTTCATTTATCAACTTAATCCAATTTCTTTTTACAATATAAACATAATTACAGTAGACGCTCGGTATAGTGAACCCTCTGTATAGTGAACTATCCAATATAGTGAACCACCAAAATTTTACACAGACTACTCTAAATAGTGAACTATGAAAATCTCGATATAGTGAGCTCAGATTATTTTTCGCAAAAGTCAAAGAAAAATGTTCCAGTTTAGCAATGCGCCTGCAGGTCAACAATTTTTTAGAACAATTTACCGTTCATTTGTGTGTTTTTCTGATATTTTAGTTATGAAGGTAAGGTTAGCCACCTACATTGTCCCAAAAACAGGACACAGGAAGTGGCCAGAAAAATTATGGGCCGGACATTACAGGTGGAAACCCTATTGCTACGTACGAATTTCTTATAAAGAAAGGTATCTCCGTACATCTTACCGTGATGGCTGAAACAGTCAACTCAGTTGGTTAATCATGTTTGAATTTAGCGTCTCCTGGTAGCGGTTTGTCTTCGGGTATAGTCGGAGGGTAACCGGTAGCAGTCTACCCCCTGTTTATTGCCTCTGACAGTCCACCACTGAGGAGAGAGAGAGACTGATACATGGCAGAAATGAGTGGTTGAATCAATCTGTTCTTCTGCTTGACCAAAAGTCAGTGGATGGATTGTCTACTGGAAAAAAAGGATGGAGGGTAACCGTAGCACTCTGCACCCCGTTTATTTCCTTTGAAATCCCGTCCACGAGAAAAAGACTGGTGTTGACCAGAAGAGCTTGATTGAAGCAAACCACCATACTGCTTGGTACCAAAAAAAGGGTTAGAGTTTCTCCTTCAGGGAAAGCAAAGGCGAATGGTGACCGAAACAGTTTAACAGTCTATTGCCTCTGACGAGATGTTTAGAGTGTCGAAATGGAGTTGACTGATGTAGTCAGCTCCTACAGGTGGCGGTTAGTCTTCGACGATGGCGAAGAAGACACTTAATGAAGGTGACAAATTATTTTTTTAAAATTTAATTATGGAAAAAAATTATATTTATTTCTGTGTTCATCAAAAAAAAAATCTTCATCTCAGTGTTTTTTAAAGATTAATACATTTTTTTTTTGTTATTTTAGTGTTTCGTAATAAAAAATAAAACGTTGGTATGTGTTTATTTATATCAAATTAGCTAATTTGAACATTTAAAAACTCCCGCTCGAAATAGTGAACAATTTCGATATAGTGAACAGGCCTGGTTTTTATTAGTTCACTATATCGAGCGTCTACTGTATATCCCTTATTCCTTGTGCAACTGGTTTTTCCCAGATCAGCGAACGGTTTGAAAAATATCGTAAAATTAAAACAAAAAACTGCCTGTTCGTAATCAAGTGGCACGGAGTGTAGGTACGTATGTAGTTCTAACTAAACTAAAAATGTCTGGCAATACGCATCGTGTACGATACGATGACGATACCAACCGTTTGCGAAAGCCTTAAGACTTGCACTGAATCCAATTTCCACTAGGTACCTATGTACCTATAAATAAAATAAACGCAACAGGTCCGTATAGACACCGTAGCCCTGTCGACTTTTGGCTGAGCGAATGCTAATCCTTCACAGTGCAAAATAAGGTTTACGTATACATATATAGGTATCTGGTATCTACATATATGTACAATACTATCTGTTTAATGGCAGAGCCGGATCATAATCAGTTCCCATATTACGTACAGTATATGTTATTGGAGAAATTCTCACAGTAACATTTCAGCAGTTAACATTATTAACTTTTTTTTTAATTAGAAGTCGCACGTGCATGACGACCTTTGGGATCACTTAGAACAATTACCATTAAAAAATAAATAAAACTAAAATAATATAGGTACGAATGTATGAATGAAATAGTAAACGAACTGCACCTCCATAAAAAAAATTAACTCGTTCTTAAATGTAGGTAGGTGTAGGTCTGGGTAGAGGTACCTACTTATAACTATGTAGGTACTTAAGTTTTGCAAGACACTCTGTGGGTACTTCCACCTTTCTGTAGACACCAATTCGTTAAAATCAACCCGTAACTCTAGTTAGTTTAATTTGCATGTAACATAACTATCTAAGACATCTATCAAACAACCCATAGAGTACCTCAAGTACCTGTACCAATTCCAATTCCTACCTATCGTTAGCACACGAGAACGAGACAGTGTCCCACCAATCGCCTACTGTACAGTTTTTCCCCTCCAAACTCTCAAGTAGGTGTGCGAGAAAAATTCATCTCACCACTTGGTGAAATTTTTCATCGCCATATGCTTCAACTATGCAGTCCAGTCCGGTTATTCACTTGAGCTTGGCTCTATGGCTTTGGTTGGTCATGGCTGATGCCAGTAAAACTTCATCTTAATCGTGAAATGGGCTCGGTTTTGGACCGGTTTCCAGATACCTTCCACTGCCGTGGTACCGCCCAATCGCGAAAATGGCTGCGAGGCATTCGCGCATCCAAACGCGACTTGGTTGGCGCTTCCTCCCTCCTCGCGTCGGTGGCAGTCAACGCGTTGTTTAAGGTTTTGATTGGCATTCTGTCTTACTGACGCGGTGCTCGCGTGAGACCACATAATTAGAGGCGTGCAAAATAGGTGGAGGCAACTTAAAGGCGCCCATAAAACCGAAGAAGATGTTAAGCAGACTTGAATCGGACAGTGGGTGGAATTAAAACGCTTCATCGGACTCGGCTCTGATGTGAGTTCGAAGACAATTATCCAAGATGCCCAAAAGGAATACGTTGTTCCTCCAATTAACCAGTAAAGACACACACTCGGCATCGAGTTGAATCCTTAAATATGATATCCATGAAAAAGGTTGCCTTGTCGCTTTTATCCTCGTTCGGTTACGGATCGTTAGTCGAAGGACTCTCAGTTTCTCACTCCCATAACGAATGGTCATACATCTTGCACTTGTTTCAACCGTTTGTGCATCCTTTGCTGGACTCTGAATGTGGATCCTGTCAGTGCTGGATTTCACAGTCGCTTGGATTTTCCTCTTCTATATCCTTGCTGATAATCCGAGTTTCCTTCTGCGCTGTGTAGGGTATATACGACTGTGTATGACTATACCTACTTTCTTCGTCGTGGACAGATAAAAAGATGTGCTGCAGACACATGTGTGAGGAACAACAATCCCCGTGAAATGATGCATGCACTGAGATGTTCGAGGTTTCAGTCTTTTTTTAATTAAAAACAAAGCACAGTTCGAGAATCCGATTACACAGTGCGTCTCCATGGTTATCCATCTTCGGTGTAGCATGCTGCTAGAGATGGCGTGTCGATGCGTTGTTTCGTCTTTCACGCATTTCACGTGTAAAATGTTGGTACCAAATACGTATGTTTACAGTAGGTACTCGTACCTACCAGCGTGTTGGAATTTGGGTGTTTTCTGTTTCTTTTTGAAATTAGTTTGAACTCACATGGTTGTCATATTTTGATGTGGAAATGATGTTTACAAATTACAGCTTTTTTGTGCGGGCTCTTTGGTATACCTCCATTGTGGGTAAACACTTTTGTGTAGACATGGTGTGAGGTTATATTCGATTTTATACGCATATATAGGTACATCAAAGTTGGTTAGGTACAAACGTTGGTCTATACTATTTGGATTTAATCGGCAACAAATTTTGTTAAATTGAATACAGCGCGCAAGCATGCAGTACATAAACGAAATTGGTGCATTGAGTCAGACAAAGAAAACAATTAAAATGGATTATGTGGATTACCCTAGTTTGACATCAGAATACCTAGGTATCTACACTTAAAGATACATTGAACGATGTGGTTTAAAAAAAAAGTATCTGGAAACTGGTAATCCTGAGGCATAAAAGGCAGTTGAAATTCAGCACAGTTGTAGAAATTGCCGAGGAAATTAAAAACCCACCCAAGGAACATACAACACTGGGGCAGTAAGGGGCTGTGTCTGCCTCGGGTCCGGATGTGTCTTTGGACTATGGAGACAATTGGGAGGAGTACAAACTAAAGGAGACTTTATATGACACCCTTACCGCATTACAGTCCTTCTCTATTTCGCAGAAGCATGGACGTTAGCGAAGGTGAATGAATACATCTTTGATCGAGAGATAGGTATACTTGGTCCTGCTTGCTTTGTCGTAGACAACCATTTACATCGACAGCAATGCTTTAGATAGAAAAGTATTCGCTTCCCACCCGAGGGCAAAGGGGCATTTGCATTTCCAATACAACGACAAGTTCGTAGCCCGATCTTACATTTAAGAGCTACGCGACAGTTCTCCGATCTTCAGGATCTGTCACTATATCATCAATAGTTCAGGTTATGTTTAGGTTTCACAAGCGTACGAATTCCACGATGAGTTCGAGGTGTCAAAAAGGAGATACATTACATATTAAACTTAGGTTCAGAGCCATTCCGACATTAGACATAATAACAATCTGACCTCTTCTTATAGGCTTATGATTTTATAGCTGATATATTTAGCTTTTTTCCTCTTCTTCTTCTTGAGTAGCGCTACAGTTTGCTGTGAACAATCAGTGCCTTAACCAAAAAGCCTTTCGAGTTAGCTTTTTCCCTTTTCCCAACAGCTAAGATGGATGCTGATTTTACGGTGTTAGCCCATGCGTAGACATAGAATTCATATCCATTTGATCCATGTTATATTTTCTAGTTTTCTTGAATGAACATTGAAAAATCTTTGAACTTTGGTATCGCTGTCTTAAGCCTACAAAGTCACTTGGAACAGTTTAGCGATATATGTGAACCTATCTGTTGATATTCCTATAGTGAGTGTTTACCTAGCTGAAGGGTTGTTTTTTTAATGGGGGTCGAAAAGATACCTTATTTGGAGGAAAGCTAACAGGTTTATGGAAAGCTCTAACCTCAACATAAATGCATTGCAATCTGGCGTCATCATAAGACCGCACTGTTGGACAATGGGATCATCGTTACAAAACGATGAGCAGCGATTATTCGTTTCAAATATGCTTGATATCGAAGTGGAAAACATGTGGTTTCCACAAGACAACAACTTTCCACAAGGCGCAACTTCATATATACAGATCAGATTAAGGCTTAACTACATTCGGCATAAAGTAAAGTACATACTTCCACGCAAATGTTGTTTCCCTTTTCACAGCATTTCAAATCTGTATTTTTCTCTCAACTTTTTACAAAATGTCTTACCTACTTGAAAGTTAACAATGAATTTATGAAAAGATCTGTTTCCACAATAAATTATTATTATATCAAGAGATTTCAATGAATTTGTTTAAGTGTATGAATTTGTATGCGGGATTATCGGGATAATAAGCAACCGTGTTAACTCGAAGATCCGCACTTACGCCGAGTGACATCATCCTTAATTTTCTCGCAGGTATTAGGTAATGACCTTTTTAGCGCTTGACTTATAAACTATTAGAAATTAATCCTCAAAACTGCTTAAAATATTAATGAATTCTGTTTGCAAAAGATCGATTGTTGTGTTTTGGTAGAAACGGAGCTCGTAAAATTTAAATTTCTGGTCATCATACCTTTTTTTATTGGCGACAATTTTGTTGCCATATTCATGTTCGAAGAAGAAAAATGAGCCAATGTGATCTAAGGATCACACTCTGAGAATACTAAACTTCATCTGTTGAGCTCGTATGACGTACAACAGGATATCTTATCTTATCAGTTTGATAAGTGGCCAACCCCACAAACTTGCTTCACAAACTTGAGTACAGCAAGTGCGGTTGGTGCACTATTTTGACCGAATTTTCCTCCGAAATTCTCTATAATAGAGGACTGACTTTAGAAATTAGTTTGCCGTATTTTGAAACGTTGTTCAAATGAAAATCGGCACATTTGATACCTCATGTAATACAGTTTTTTGTGCGCAGTGGCTGTGATTAGTGTGCTGGACTACGAAGCAAGGGGTCTCACTTTCAAAACCCCGGAAATCAAATAGTATCCCTCAAGGTTTTTGCAAATATGCAACCCCCCGCGAACACCCGACAGTATAGCAGTCTTGAGAAGGGTTATAAATCCATCCGCCATTCGAATTCGGCATAAAATTGTAAGTCCCTTCCAAGCGATGGCAGAGAGCCACAAATAAGTTATATAATATGGGATATGTTGACCAGGGTACAAAGAACAGACTGCATTACCATCACTGGTGCTTCACGCACTTCGGACCCACAGCTGCACTTGAGGCGTTTATGTATCTTTTACCACTGGACATACAAATAAATCTTCAAGCAGGTAAAAGTGCGGTTCAGTTAACTAACGCAGTGTTCTTCAAAACCAGACAGGTAGGACATAGCTCCATACCAAGGGAATCCTTCTCCAACATCCCTGATAAAACGGATGAAAGTTTGGGTGAAATTGACTTCGAAACACCTTACGAAGTACTATAGATAGGGAGGACTGGCAAAATAATGAGGTTTCGAATAATAATGAAATTTCGATTTATACGGATTGGTTCCAAAACTAAAGAGTGTACAGGATCACCTATATACTCTAGGGATATAGACCTACACGTGTCATTAAGACTTCCGGATACATGCAGTGCGTGTTCCAGGCAGAGGTTCTGGCCGTGCTCAAAGCTGTAGATCTATTTGATACGGGATCAATATAAAACAAGAATATAGCTATCTACACTGGTAGTTAGGCTGCGCTAAAGTCCTTCACCATAAAATCTGAACTAGACAGGAGAGCTTCCACAAATTTAAACTATTATGGGCATAAGACCGCCAATAGCCGTGGCCAAGAGAATTATTCTCGAGAAAATTTAAAATAGTGTAGACCAAAGATGGTCGGATATAGTAGGGCACATGGTCTCAAAAGGCTCTGCTACCTAAGCTAGATCAGAATAAATTTGTAGAATTATTAAAGTTCAGCAGATCAAAGCTACGAATGGCAATAGGCACGCTATGAGATTAGTTTTAACAGATACGGAGTACGGACAAATGCAGGTATTACGAAGACTTACATGTCGCAGAGGATATAACTCATCTCCTCTGTGGATGTCAAGCTATTGCTTGGTACAGGAGGATGGCCTCGCAAACAAAATTTAAAAAAATTTTAGGTTTTATATAGGGAAATTTATTGTTTGGGCGAAGTAGTTTAGGTTTTTGACCATTAGGGTTCCCAAGGGATGGCGATGGGCTCAATATGGTGCCTAGTCCAATGTGATGAACTCACACCCTATTCAACCTAACCTAACCTAACCTAACCTACTCCGTTTTCGCATCGAGCAGTCGTCGTTAGACAAGTTGCTGTTCACATCTTATTCACTGAAATGAGATCAGCCCTGTTTTTCTGCAGTGAAGTATATGTATCCTTAAGCAGTTCTCATGTACCTACATCTTTCGTTATACACTCATCTTTGTCATCTGATTCATAAAAGCTCCTCAAAAGTACCAAATTTCAATCCCATTATCGTAAAAAATGCCTGTAAATTAGATATGCCGATTACCTATGGGTCACATACTCGCAGGTGCATGAACATATTGTGCGTCAGAATATTAAGTTTGTTTTTGTTTCATTTATTTTATCAATATTACCTACACAAAAAAAAAATCAGAAATTTTGATCGGTTCTGACACATTTCCTTAACTTCACTTTTTCATTAACATTTGAAAGATGATGTGTTCAATTAATTAAATTCCCAAAGTATACCTCAATACATATGTATACTGAAGCACCTAAATATATGTATATGACCTTAATCAAGTAGCACTCCGTGGCATTAAGTATTAACAAGCAGTTCACTCGTAATACTGTCACTTTTTCTGTAATCAAATTTATCTCCAACCCATCGCCCTGTGAGCCCATTAATTCTCTCCTCGTCCTCATCTCCATTGTATCGGTATTATGGTGTATGGAGCCGGTGTCGGTGTGTATAGTGCCGAGTCCCCTGCTGCACATCCATCAAATTATTCAAAAATTGTAATAATACACACATATACGGAATCTCTTTTTTTTTTTTTTAATCAGACAGAAACAAAGAGGCTCACGCCATTCTGATTGATCCCGAGTGTCGTTATGCCTGTGTGAAAAAGGGATTTGCCTACCATATGAGCCGGTGGAATATACACACATCCACTGTTTGCATCATGTACCTCATAAATAATTTCAATTTTTAAAAACTCGGGAAAAAACGAGAAAAAGCTGTGAAATGAAGAAACAACAAAAAAAAAAAAAAAATATTTCCCTCGGTAGCCAGAAGGAGCCACCTTCGCATGTGTAGATATATGAACATCGAAAGCCGGGTTCTACTCGCTGTACAAAAAAAAAAAAAACGCAGAGGAACAAAATTCCGATCAAACTCTGACACGACAGTGACGCCAGATAAAATATTGCTCCTGCCGGTGTTGTGCGCGGATGGTACTTTGAATGCTGCAGAGTTGTCTCTGATGTTGGGTGGTAGCAACTAGCAACCATGTTGTGTAAAGGATTTTTGTTCACGTTTTCGTTTTGGAAGAGGTCCCAGTGCGGAAGGTTGCAGCAGGTTACCATGAAGCGGTGTTATCTTTCGTGACAGGGAATTTTTTACACATCTCACAAATGTAAATAAGTTTCATTTTATTTTTGTAGGTGAGATAGATTTTTTCAAAAGCAGATATAGATACATTTTGCATTATTCTGTTGTGAATTTGTATACGCTTACATTTTTCGACAAAACTGATAGGACTTGAGTAAAAGTTGAAAAAGACAAAAAAGAAATATTTCCTTGGTAGCGAAAGGAGGTCCAAAACTGCATAGACATTCAGATCCTTTTTATAAAATCGACCTGTAGGCGATACCAAGACGCTATTCATTTGCCAATGTAGAATATCAAAAAATAAATATACATATATACCTAGTTAGTAGTTTCCGTATAGGATCCTAGGCCTACCAAACAAATTTTCAGACAGTCAATTAGTTTGTAAAATGATAAGTGACGCGAGAACAAGTTAGCTATATGCATATTAAAATAGTTCACAAAAATGAGAAGATGCTTTATTTATTGTTGGCAAGCTCTGCAGCAACAGCGAGTTCGAGCCGTGTAGGAGCGATTTGCAGGACGTAATGGATGTGCTTACACTTTTATCGGATGATTCAAGTTCCAGCGGCGAATCAGTGGCAGTGCACAACTCCTTACGCGCAGTGTAGCATTTCAGCAGTCCCAGTCTGGTCCCAATGTCTCTTCCTAAGTCCAAATTTTGAGTTGCAATCTTTCTCGTCCCTATTTTGATTGTTGATGTTTGTTTTTTTTTTAGGGGGAGACTGGGGCACCTTGGCAACTGGAATGCTGAGCAGTTTTGAACTAGGCTGGGGCACTTTTGTATTTCTAATTGCTTTTGGCAGCTAATAAGCTACTACAAGCTTTGTAATTTTTTAATAAAATGAAATAACTTTATTTTTTCAATAAAAAAAATAAAAAATAAAAAAATGACTTAAAAGAAGCAGACTGAAATTCACAAATTACAAAACATTTTACGAATGAACGAAGAAACTTTATAAAAACAAAAATGAGCTACAGTACTCCCCGGATAATAGCACATGCGGATGGGTATGAAATAATAGTGCTTATAGCCGGGTTTTCATTTAAATTCCTATTAAGCGGGGACCCTTGTTATAGCTCATAAATGTGTTTATATTTAATTAAACATTTTAAATTTTTCTTTGAATCATTAATTTGTCAGTAGTTGTTTTAAAATGATCCTTTAATTCATCCAGAGATTTTATACTTAGGCCCTGTGTCAATTGGCCTAAATAATTATCCTGGGGTAATTTTCTGGCGCTATCGTGCGTGGTGGGAAACGTTTCAGCTGCCAAAAAATAATTAATAGTGTGAAATTCGATAAATTCCTATCTGTTCTAAGATTAAGGTTCGCTGAACTGTTCTTTTCAACACTTTCGTAAGTGTCAGAAAATTTGCCGAGATTTATTAATTAGCGCATGGGCGCAGTAGCGCAGTGGTTAGTGTGCTGGACTACTGTGCGAGGGATCCCAGGTTCGATCCCCGAAAAAACACAAACCGAGAGTATGACTGTCTTGAAAAAGCTTCTCAACTCAGCCGTTCGGGCTCCGCATACAATATTGTAGGTCCCTTCCATTTCGTCCCAAAAATAGAAACTCACACAAAACGAATGGTTGCAAGAAGCTAGGCCTAGGGTGTCTACCTGCCTGTTGCCCTATTTATTTATTTATTTTTAATTATTTAGCGCAAATGACATCAGCGTGGCATAAGCTTTGTGTGCATCTTTTCTTGAAGGAATTTCAACCACATTCTCGGGTATCTTCACCACCGGCTACTAAAAATTCTTCTAACTTCACGCCAGCAAACAATTTGTGGCAATATGCATTGTCAACAAACAAAATTATTTGCCTATTCAGTCCACTTTCGTCCGCATTAAAAATATCCTTTTCAGAAAATATGTTTAATAATAAGTATCGAAAAAATATTTTCGGTCCATTGCTGAAACATCAGCATCATTTCTTTCACCGTGAATTTTCTTGAAACTAATGTTTGCCAACTCGAAAGCCAGCCATTACTTGGTTCAAAATCAGTGCATCCCGAGATTATCTTCCTTCGTGAAATTTTATTTTATTTAAAAAAAAAAATCGAATGTGCTTATAAAAGGATAAAATACCAGGTAAAATAAAATGTTTGTTCAGATTTTTATTTGATAATAAGAGGGGTTTGCTTAAAACCGGGTTGCTATAAAGCGGGTACAATTGCATAGAATGGCGCTTGTGAGTCCCAACACTGAATAATTTGTTGCTATAAAAAGGGTTTTGCTATTAAGAGGGTTGCTTTTATCCGGGGAGTACAGCTATTCAGGAATTTCGGTGTTTTTGATATTCTCGGAGCGTTGATTGGTGGTGGTAGCTTACCCTTTGTTTCAGTGCCACTTATAGACCACTTGTTCAAACCTGCCCCAATAGATCAAGCGACAGAAAATGTTCATAAAATAATTATTTGTCAAAAAACATATCTTTTTACGGTTTCAAATGAAGTTGTGTCTTAAAGATATATTTTAAACAAAAAGAAAAACTCACCATAAAATGTTTACAGTCTTAAGGATCATTCACATGAGAGGGTCAAACTACCTACGAACGAACGAATATTCGCAAGTTTTGACAGTCCGTTCATATGAACACTTTTCTAAGTCGCAACAGTTCGCGAATTTCAGCCATCAGTTTCTACCCGCAATGTCTAGTTTAAGGTTAAGCTCGAACGAATGTTTTATTCGCTAGTTTGTGGAACGCCAATTAAATGCTGTGGACAATCTTGGACAATTCGCTCCAAAGGTCTTTTCGTTCGCCGCAAAAAGTTTCGAATTCGAAATTTCGTTATTTAAACGGTTTATAAACTTGTTTTCTTAATATCTACATTTTGTTGGGATAATTATTTATCCTCCTCTTGGAATAATAAAATGTGCAATTTTTTGTTTATAAATGCTTAAAAAGTGGTTTGTTTGCATTTCATCAATTCGTTCGTTCGCTCCCATGCGAATGATCCTTTACAAACAGAAAAATTAAAATTTAAGCATAAAAACCGCATGCGGCTGCTTCCAGGCGACGCGACGACTGAAAGGATATCCGAAATACGTTGACGGTATTACTAAGTTTAAATTTTGGTTAAGATGTAGGTAGGGCAGACCGGGGCTAGTTGACCAAAAATTTACATTTTTTTATTTTTCTCCTGAACTAAGACTGATACTAAGCCAGTGAAAATATCATTAAAAAAGGCATCATTTTGTCTTTCTAAACAAAGTTATTCATTTAAAAAAAAAAAAACAACATGAGGAACATTTTTTTTTAATTTTACTAAAGCACCGTTGACCCACGCCGTGCGAAACAGAATTCTTACAAAACATTTAAAGATTAAGATTAATTTATTTGTTTTAGTTAATTTTTTTATTTTTTTGTAATAATATAAATGAATTCTGTACCTACTTAACAAAAAAGTATCACCAGAAAGGAACAATATTTTCAATTTTAGGCACTTATGTATGTAGGTTATGTAAATAAAAACACAAAACCACTTCTTGTGGTGGAAACAAAAGGGCACTTAAGGGCCATTAACTAAAAGAAGGGAAAATATTTAAATTAAAGAGGTACATACCTACCTACTTCTAGTGCTTAGGAAAAATCTATGATTTTAAATCAAGCAAAATAAATAAATTAAAAGCCACTTCATGTGGTAAAACAAAAAACAAAAATATAACTTATAACTCACTAATTAAGAAAAAAAATTATAGACACTTTCAGTGCATTTGAAAAGGACAAAAATGCACTATACGACTTAAAATTAAACAAAATAAATAAATTAGAACCCACTTCTTGTGATAAAACAAATATTACTTAGTCACTATCTAAATCGTCATCAGATTTACAATGTTGACAGCTATAAAAAACCGTGTTTCCTCGTGAAGACTCATTTAAAGTTGGCTTCCTCCTCGGTTTCGGTGTTTATAAGTCCTCATTTCCTATTAATCTCTAACAATTTATTGAGTCAACTAGCCCCGAAAAAAAATGAGTCAACTAACCCCGCCCGACCATCTGACAAATAACAATATTTTTCAGAAGCAAAAACAGAAAACAACAAAAAATAAAAGACATACATCGACAAAATACACTATATCAGCCGAAAAGAGGAAAATAAAAAAAAAAAAAGTTACTTACGGTAGCAAAAAATCGTTTTCCTCAATATTTCTTGAATGACATGCACAGCGACGAGATACAAAAGGAGACTAAACAGGTATCGGTATTGAATGTAAAAACAGGAATGGACATGCAATTCATCTCTTCTTAGCCCCGGTCTCCCCTACTTTTAAATATTTTTTAAATGTTTTCTTTTTAGCAATGTTCAAATGGGCCTCAAGTTCAAATTTGCCCCAGTCTCCCCTATTAATTTTGGTTGTCAAATTAGCGTCATTTATGATACAATCGATATCACTGTCGATAACATTTAAAGCAATCGTAGATTGGTAGCACAGTTTTTATCTGGGCTTAAGGCATATAACGAATCCTATAGATATAGGATTGCGTATTTGTATGGAAAATTTGCTAAGCCGATATAGGATTGCAAAAAAAAAACCGCCTAGTGTATTATATGCGCGTCAGTTTTTTTCACAATAAATAGCTTCTTCCGACGGGTTTCCTAGCTAATGGGAAAGGCGTAGAAAGTTGGCATCAAGCGATTGCAGCATCATCGAGCATACACCACGCAGCCACCATTTCTTCCACTTCTAAACCTTATAAGTTATAAAAGTATAGGTAATAGGTATATGTTATGTACCTATATCTCCCTTCGATGGGAACATAATGGATTCCGTTCCAACCATTTAAACCTTTGCACTAAATTAGTACTGCTACTGAATAAAATTTCTAAAAAAATTAATTGTTGCATCAAACTGCAGATCTGTCGTTTGATGAGGTCGATTACTCACCCACTCGGAGAGTCCCCTGTAACCCAGTGTCAAAATGCCATTTGAATAATTTGTCAGAAAATTTCAAAATAATTAAAGTGTAGCAATTAGTGCGACAAAACTAGGGTCGTACACTCAAAAGTTAATTAGATGAGCATAATTGTGCACAATTATTATAAACAAAAACATTGACGCAACCACTGGGTATATCTAGGCATTGCGTTTATACAGATTGGCGATAAGGTGAAACCTCAAAATTTGTTTGCTCTTGCTTAACCGAAAATTATTTTAATCGCGCAACTACGAGATTGTATCTCTATAGCCCAAAACTTATGGGTGGGTTCTTCTGCAATGGATATACCTAACAAAAACTGAATGATGATCTTCAGTGCCACCACACCACACCACCGGTGGCGCGGCTCACTCACAGCACGACGACTACCTGGGTTATAATGATCACGTATATATTGCAGCAGGTGAACACTGCCTTGAACTGCGAGCGAGAGGGTGGCTTTATCTTTGGCTATTTCATTCTTTGTTTAGAGTGTGATCTGAAATACTCCCTCGAATAAGCACTGTAATTTTCGGCAAGACAATTACACGGAATGTGGGTGTGTATATAGAGAATATAAATTAACCATTCATGATGCATGATATCACAAAGTTTTAGCTTAATTTGTTCGGCGGACGATTTATTTCACTTATATGTATATAGAGCACCTAGAGAGCACACGTCAAAATCCCTCAAAGTAATTCAGCCATGAAAAACGAGCATCAAGAAGATTCCGGGTTTCAAAAGAAAACCAACCGCTTGTTGACCTCATATCATGATTTGTCAGACTATCAACCGAGCTTAGCCCCATGATTACCGCTTCATGACACGAGATTGACACGCAAATCTCCCCATGATAGCTCATTAACGATATCAATCATCACTTCATCTCAAATCGGTCCATGAGATGGTTGCTTTCGAAACATCTACCTAATCCGCTTACAAATTTTCTTCGAAAAAAAAAAAAAAAATAAATAAATAAAACAATGTTTTCTGTTCTCCTCTTCTCTCTCTGACAAATTACGATAATCACGGAAGAGAACGATCAACTTTGATCTTTCAACTTCGATTTCTCGCTAAAGTTAGATAATCCTAACAACACAACACGCTACAAGATACAAATGCGTTCTGTGTTGTTTTTTTCGTCATCTCGTCGTCGTCGTTTGGTCTCTGAAAGGATTTTTCACCTTTTGTAGCCCAGCTTAGAGCAGCGAGTGAAACTCTTCCATGAATTAGGTCAGCAATTGTTAAGCCTCTCCAGAGATACCTACGACAAGATGGAACAAAAAATCGAAAAAATTTTAAAACTTTATCGCCGATTAGAGATCTACACGAATCCGAATCGGGACGACCGAGAGTGAAAAAGGTTCTGTTCGATGGCAAAGGCGGCTGTCAAAAAGCCGCTTGTGTAAACATCAAATGCGTTGACATCGGACGGAAGGGGAAAGCGATCGCAGCACCACCGACACCACCCGTCCTTACCATCATAGATACGAGTACACTCAGTCACGACTTTTCCTACTCGAAAGGTCCGCTTATAGATACAAAGATACAATAGCTTTGTACAATGTACACTCTCGTTGCGATGGAACATTTTCACGCCATTAAATATGAAGCGGAGACCGCGTCTCTTGATGTCTCTGTGGGGTGACAAGCCACTACAGTCGGCTGCGGGGCTATGTAAATGTCGTTTTGCATAACCCCAGCGTCTTCTTGGATTATCCAGTAGGCAATGTCCGTGGTTGCTAAATGCTTTGCAGCACCTATAAAACCTATAATACACGATGGAGTGATTGATTGCGGCGGCGGTGTCGAGATTTCCATCTTCTCGCTATACCGCGTAGATCTCGTAACGTTGATCGAAGGTTATCTGTGGAAGACAACATTCCATTATCGCAGAGCCGACTGCACATACAGAGTGGAATGTGCTGCATCCACTTAAGAGGAAATTTTAAATTAATTTAGTTGTTTAAGCGATACGAATATAATGTAGCTATACTTTGGGAGAATGGCCGACGTTTGTGTGTTGGCCGAAAAGCCATCAAATGCTACTGCTGCTGTGTGAGGACAGCCTGGAGCTATGTTAAGGTCTATTGAGCGCACCTAACGCGTAGCTTGTTTGTTTGTACAGCAGTGTCACTTTCATAAGCACTTTTTGCCACTTTGTTTCAATATAATAGACTTTCACTTGGAGCTATGGCAGCAGCTGTGGTAGCTTATGGACAAATTGTCGACCAGATAAACCATTCGATTGTCAATTTCCTGCATGTGCTTTATAAAGTGAATGTCCGCTACGAATGAGTGGGCTAATGGCGGCGCTTTAATGGAAGTGGGTCACTTGCGTTTTTTATATCCCCCGAGTGTGCGGACTTTAAAGTAAAATTAACTGAACAATTTCTGTCAAATTAGGAAGGAAAATTAGCTCTTCATCAAAATTAGGTAAATGCCCTCAAGTGTTGGTGGTTATACTAAAATAAAAATGAATTTACATGCCACACGAAGAAGTAAATCCACCACCTGATACCTACAGTCCGGGAACTAGTGGACTACACTGACTACGTTCCGTTGCGAATGCACATCACATGCTGTGGGGTTGTATGAATAGAATAAAAGAGGTGAGTCTTTGTTTGAATATATTATTTCTACAAATCTAGTTTTGTCTAACAGGGTAAACCATCCCACTTTCCAAAATAGAACCAGGGAAGACATTTTAGACATGACTCTTAAAAGTAATAACGAGCTGGTCAGGGATAAAACTGGATAGTCTGTCCGGAGAACTCATTCCCGGATCACAATAGAATACTCTTTACACCGAATCTTTAGGAACCCTAGGAAAACGAATTGGGCAAACTATGCGAAAATGATTAGGAAAAAGATACAACATCCAAAAGATAAAAATCTCACTGACTCACTCAATCGACAACGCAGTTCAACTAACATGCACAAAGCATTTGTTAAACATTGACCCATCTCTCGCAATCGCAAACCCAAAAGGGCAACTTGGTGGACCAGCGAGCTTAAAAAGCGGCGAACTACCCTGAGACAATTGTTTCACGAAGCAAGACAGAGTAGAGCAGAAGAAGACTGGACTACGTATACATAGATCTGAACTTAATCTGTATACTCAGCGCCGGATTTATATATTTTGGGCCCTAGGCCTTTACAACAAATGGTGCCCTATTTTACATTTCATATTATCTGGTAAACATTGTCTATTGACAATGAACCTTACCAGTAATAATTTTTAATCTTCAACTTAAATATTTTGACGTTCACAATAGATAATTTTATATGGAAATAGTCCCCATCTGACTTCGTAAAAGTTAGCCTGGACACTAAAAATGATTTTATTAGTATATTGCTCAAAGACTTCGATACGTTCCACTAAATCTTGCCGACTTTAAACCAAAAGCCCGTGGTTGGGAGACGTCAAGTGTAAAGGTCCTAGTACACGGCATGTAGCAGGCCACATACGTATATAGCACAATAGCGTATGGTCCCAATGGCTACATGCCGTCTGCAAGCTCTCTTTGTGGACTCTCTGTTGACGTCAGAGCTACATACGTTTGTGGCTTGCTACATGCCGTGTACTAGCACCTTAACGTGTGACGGGTTTGTTGTGGAAGAAATGTTTTTACTAGGATTGAAAAAATGTGTAGATTTGTAGAAAGGAAGTTCAGTGGTCGATTTAAAAATTGTTGGTCGATTATAAGTTTGCCTGCATTGCCCATTCTGATTGTACAGAAGTGACAACACAGACGCATAGTTGCATAGTTTATATCTATTTATAAAAAACCAAACCAAGCGAAAACTACTAACAAGGATATTAGAATATTTAGTAGAATTTGGTGAAGTTTTGTTTTAAGTGATGAAGAATAGGGAAGAATTGGAAGGATCGCCATGTAAATTCAATTGCAATTGCTGCGTTTGTTTTGCAATTTTTGTGTTGCCCCATCGCTCGTGATGCCCTAGGCCTGGGCCTGGTTGGCCTAAGGGTAAATCCAAGGCTGTGTATACTATATACCTGGAACACGTTCTGCGAATCCATGGAGAGTACCTACAAGTGAGACTGCCAGACTACGTAAAGTATTATTTAAAGACTATACGGTCTCAGGATATATTAAACGAGCTAATAACTCTTGGACAGAGTCTAGTCAAGAAATACTACAACTCTTAATGGACACGCACTTTCCGGAGTCCAGCGAAATTACTAGGTATCAGATCAATCAAATTCCTATTCCGTCAGGTACTGAACCGGATATAGGTAGCTACGGAAAATATTATAATAGAGCACAAAATTGCTTGGGCAGTCCACGGGTTCAACCCCTACAAATCAGCGGGACCAGTTAATGTCATCCCAGCAATGATGCAACATGCTATCAGTGTAATATTGCCACGGCTGAAAGTAATTTTCAAAATCTGCATAAGGCTTTGCTATACATACGGCAAAGCTGGAAAGAAGTAAAGGTGATATTTATTCCTAAACCCGGAAAGCATATACACTGTACCGCAAAGGATTTTAGGCCGACAAGCCTCTCCTCGTTTCTCTTAACCCGCCAATGGTGACGTACTGGTCTGTGAGACCGGGTGTGTTAAAAAATGCGAATAACTTTATTCTCCGTCATTGTTTTTTGTTGCAATTTCGAGTAGCTGCCGTATTGCACGTCCCCCACCATCAGTTGACGTCGAAACTGCGTAATGAGCACACGTTGTGCCGGTGCGTGAGACCGTGCGTCACCGTTTATGTAAGTAAAATAAATTTTTATTATTCGTATTATTTTACCTTGATTATTATTTTTTTATTGTTTTATTGTGTATTTTGTTCATTTTGTAAAAGTTCCATATGTCGAAAGACTAAAAACGTTATTTTCCTTTATGAATATGTGATTTTTTATTGTTTTCTTAATTTTAAAAAATGTATTACTAAAAACATTGTTATTTTTAATGCTCTAATTAAAAATATTTTTTGAATTGTAATATTGAAATAAAAGAGCTTAAATTGATTAAATATCTTTGTTTTATTGTCAAAGAGCATAAATAAAAAAAAAAAAAACATGAACTATTAGTAACACGTTTCGAAAAATCTTCAGTTGAAAAACCCGGTCTGTGAGACCGGCGTCACCATTGATCAAAGTCAAATTTGCGTCACCATTGGCGGGTTAAAAACACTGGAGAGAATAATCGACTTATACAATAGGGATCTACTCAATGAACATAACCTATGCAACACTCAACACGCCTACCTTAAAGACACGTCCCTGGAAACAGCTTTGCACGAAGTTGTGACAATCATTGAAAAGGGCTTACACCATAAAGAATTAACTCTGGCGGTTTTTGTTGGATATTGAAGGAGCATTTAACAATGTTAAACAGTGGCCATAAAAACAGCACTCGAAGACCTGGGAGCAGCGTTACCACTTGTACTACTTATGTAGTACTGTGCTACATATTTGCTTAATTTTTCAACTCTGTACTACATACTACATCGTTACCCTAAAGTACTACATTTCTTAAGCTCCACCTAACCATTTTACTTTTTTACGAAAAACGTTTCTTTTGTAAATTTTCTCACTTTTGCTTTTATAACTAAATAAATAGATATAGAAACTTTGCATCATTCTAAAGTAAATGGAATTATTCATCTGAAAGCTTCCATTTACGTACGGCACCAAGTGTTTGTCTCTCTCTATCAGCAGAATTCACCTGCACCTGCACCTGCAAGAAACTTCAAATATGGATCGGTTTTTGAACGTGGTTTCGGACTCCGACTTCAGCATCATACTGTTCTGATATTGTTTGCATAATGTAGTACTGCATTCAACTCTGCCGTATTAGGGCAAATGAATTCAATGCGGCATTACTAAAGAATGTGTGCAATGACACTTGACAGTGAGATCGGTCGAACTCTGAAATGTTGTCGGACAAAACCAACTTCCCTTGTCAAAACTTGAATTGGCGCTTTTGCCAAATTACTATTGCCAAACAACTAGTAAACCAAAAATGTTATTTAATAGTTTATGAGACTACTGATGGGTTAACCGAAAACTACCAAGTGATAATAGCTAGATACTTTGATGAGTGTGCTGTAAAAGGTGGATGTATTGGATTTCAGCTGCTCAAGGAAGGCAATTCCGATGAAATTTTTCAATCAATCCTGCGTGAATGCAAAGACAATAACATCGACATATTAAATGCAATTGATTAATTCTGATTATGCAAGAATCTGATAATGTCTTTAATGCGGGGACCTCTTAGCGGGGGGAGTGAAAAACTGTACCATATCAGCCCAAATCTATTTTCAAAAGGATGCTATAGCCACAACCTATTTATGTTCATCGGCTGCATGCAAACTCTTGCCATTATGTATAGGTACTAAGCTCTATTAAAGCTTCAAATGCCCACTTTTTGTATAGCCCTGCGCGACAAAATCAATAAAAAAAGTTAAAAAACATATGGTACTACATTTTGTTTAAAAATGCTACATTTTGTTGGCTAAGGTGCTACATTTGCTTTAGATTTTAGTGGCAACGCTGCCTGGGAGTGAAACTAAAAATTACAAAAAATTAAACTATCCTATTTACCAGAAAAAGAAAAATCGAGAAATTCGATCTGCCGAAGTTGAACGGAATTCGACTAAGTATCTGGGCATCATCCTGGACTCTATCAATAGATATCCCAATTAGTGTATAGCAAAAAGAAATATTGACCAAAAATCAAGGGAACAAATTTACACCACCTGGTCTAACAGAGACGACTGTGTTATATCCCGTAGCCTTTGGCCAAGAATCGATGTAAAAAGAACAAGAAAATGAATAAAGGAGATATTCGAATCTTAACGGGTGTACTGACAGGCCACTGTACCATTGGTACCATGGCCACAAGACTGGGCATCAACTCACCAGACTACTGCAGGAGCTGTCAAGACATAGAAGAATCAGCGACCATCAAGCACCTGCAAATGCCCAAACCTCCAAACTAGTCGACTCCGATATCTGGAAGACAGATTTTTCGGAGACTTAGAGGACATAGTGCAGGTACCATTGACGGACACAATCAGGTTTGCTAAAAGTACGGGTTGGTTTTAGTAGACCAACTTCGCTAAGGAACAACTTCAAGAAAACAGGTAAAGTGTTTATGCATGTTTTCTGTTGTCCAATAAAAATTAAATTTTTATCCACGACCAAAACTAAGGGATCACAATGGACCAAAAGGCCTTCCGTCTAACCTATACCTACTATACTAAAATATGTTATGAGTGGTGTTGAGTGAAAGCACGTTTTGGGCAAAGTGACGTTTAATTCAATTTCATTTCAAGCTTAACCTAATACATAATTCTATATACTTAAATCTAATTACTCTCAGGAGAGAGTGTTCACCAGCCAGTCTTTGTCTGTTATTGTAATATAATATAAACATATTATATGTACTTCTACAACATCTCCCTCAACAACCGGATACAGATGAGACATATGCAAATTTATTTTATTTCGACGCTTGATAAAAGTTAGGTTTTACACTTTGACGTCCGGACCTGGTTATGTAATGATCTTGCTTGTGGTTGGCTGTTGGAGAGGTATTTAACTTTTCAGTTGGTTTTGGTGGCGTAGGCTCTATTGGGATTGCATTCTGAGTTTCAGAAACTGGATCTTCAGGAGGTTTAAAATGTGGCTCATTCAACGATTTGCGCAGGTGTAAACTATTTCTGCGTAGTATTTGATTGTTTTCGTTGCGGATAAAATAAGACCTAGGTGTTTCCGCTGTTCCTTCAATCTTTGCTGGCTCCCATCTACCCTCCCTTCGATAAACAACATTATTTCCTCTCTCAAGCTTTAATTCATATTGCCTACAGTTTTTGTTATACCAGTTTTGTTGCTTTTCTTTTATCTTGCTCATCTTGTCCCTAACGTCCAAAGGTACAGCCCTAGATATTAGCAGGGTTTTCTCAACAGGATGCTTTGTTCTAAGTAACCTGCTGTTTAATAACTGAGATGGAGTATAACCTAGACTTGGGATAGCTGTTGTTCGATATTCAAGTAAAAATATGTTAATATATACTTTACTCTCTTTAGATTTCCTCATCATAGTCTTAGCTATATGAACAGCCTTTTCTGCGAGGCCATTGGAACGGGGATAGTATGGACTCGAATAAACAAATTTTAGACCCCAATCTTTTTCAAAACAATGACACTCGAACGAATTAAATGGCTGATTATCACATACCACTATTTCTGGGATGCCATTAGTAGCAAAAATTCCTTTTAATATTGAAATAACACTTTTAGCTGATTTGTTAGGTAGTTTTTTCAAATCAAACCAACGCGAAAAATAGTCTACTACGACTAAAAAGGATTTTCCTTCAAATTCTAAAATATCGCACCCAACTTTTTGGTAAGGATATTCTGGAATTTCATGTGGATGTAAACTTTGCTTAATATTTGAACTTCGAAATTTTTCACAAATTGGACACTTGTAAATCATATTTTCAATGTCTTGAGTCATCGTTGGCCAATAAAATAATGTCTTGGCTCGTGAAATGGTTTTGGTGATACCAAAATGATTTTCATGCAAAGCTTTTAAAGTTTCACTTTTCAAAGTTTTAGGAACAAATATTCGATTTTCATAAAAAACTAATCCATCCTCAAAAAATAGTTTGTCTTTTATATTAAAATAAAATTTCATATGATCTGGTAATTTGGATTTAGAATTAGGCCATCCCTCTTTAAACAAAACTAATAAATTCATTAAAATTTCATCCTGGGTTGTATGTTCTTGATACTTTGTTTTCTTAAGGTCACTTATGCTAACGCTATGAACAACATCTGTTATAATATTTTCTAAATTAATTTCCGAATCAGGGCATGCATTTCGAGAAAGCAAATCAGCAATGTGAAGATCTTTACCCGGTACGTATTTTATTTCAAGATCATATTTAAAAAGTTTAACTTTCATGCGTTGTATTCTGACCGAATATGTTTTTTCTAAAGGTCTCGTTATTATGGACACAAGCGGCTTGTGATCCGTGTGAATTGTAACGTGTCGTCCATAAATGTAGTCATGAAACTTATGGCACGCATACACAATCGCCAAAAGTTCTTTTTCGATTTGTGAATAGTTTGTTTCAGTTGCAGTCAAGCTTTTAGAACCAAAACAGACTGGTCTTTTTTCTTGCAGTAAGCAACAGCCTAAGCCATTCTTAGATGCGTCCGTTTGAATAGTTATGGGTAAATTGGGCTCAAAACAACGTAAAGTACTAGCGTTAACAATTGAATTTTTAATTTCCGAGAGTGCTTTTTCGTGTACTGATGACCAGCAAAAAATACTTTCCTTCTTCAGTAATTCTCTCATAGGAGCTGATAACTCAGCTAAATTCGAGATAAAAGAGCGTAAATAGTTTATGGTTCCTAATATTTTTTGAAGCTCATTTTTATTTGTAGGTGTTTGGATATGCTTTATAGTTTCAACTCGTTTCGGATCTAGAGACAGCCCTTCTGAAGAAAAAATATGCCCTAAGTACTTCACTTTCTCAACTCTATATTGAACTTTCTTCTCATTAAATTTAATATTGATTTCTCTTGCCCTTTGCAACACTCTTTCAATATTCTCATCATGCTCTATTAAAGTTTTTCCACCAATTATCAAGTCATCAATGTATCCAAACACACCTGGTAAGTTTCCAAAATACTTATCATTCATTTTTTGAAATTTTTCGGGGGCGGTTTTTATACCGAAGGGTAGAACTTCATAACGGTAAGTTCCGAAGGGCGTGCTAAAAACAGTAAGATTCTTGGATTCTTCATTAAGCCCTAGTTGCCAAAATCCCTCTTTAAAATCTAATATAGTAAAGAACTTCATGCCATGCATTTTAAATATAAAATCCTCTAATTTAGGGATCAAATGATGTTCTTGCTTTAGTCCCACGTTTAAATCTCTGGGATCTAAGCAGATACGAATCGATTTATCGCCCTTTTCCACTATAACCATATTATGCGACCAATCTGAAGGGGTCTCTACCTTCGTAATAATATTTTTTTCTTCCATTTTTATAAGAGTATCATAAACCTTTCTTCTAATGCTAAGAGGAATTCTACGAGGTGGTTTACTTACTGGACAAGTTGAACTATCTAGTTCCAAAGAACACTTATCGGGAAACCGACCCTGACCAACGAAAACATCCTTATTTTTCTCAATAAAATCTCGCAACTCCAAACCTTTAGCTTCAACTGCATTAACGCGATCTATTAACCCTAACTTTATGCAAGATTCAAGACCCAAAAGCGGTTTTGAATTGCAATCAACAATGACAAATTCAAGATCAAAATGTTTTTTTCTAAATATCGTTTTACAAGATGCCAGTCCTAGAGCGCACAATTTAAATCCACCATATGCCTCCAATTTCTGATTAAATGCTTTCAAGTTAACTAAATTTTGAAATTTTTTAAAAATATTCTTTGGAAGAATGTTAACTTGTGAGCCACTATCTAATTTAAATTCAATTGGCTCATTTTCTATTCTCAACACTTCTGTCCAACTCTCTAATTTATTTGTATCGATTGACTTTACCACGTGATCAATATATAAAGAGTCATCACTCTCTTCAACATATTCACAAGCAATATCATTTACCTGGCGATTCTTATTTTTACATGCCGATGCAAAGTGGTTTTGTTTTCCACAACAATTACATTTTTTCCCATAGGCCGGACATTTACCTCTCACGTGACTGAAGTTACAAAACTTGCATATGCCTCCAACTGGTCCAACGCTATATCGACTATTTCCTGGCTGCTGCGCACGTCTCTGTACAGATTGATTGGAATGTGAATTCTGTAATTGCTTAAAACTATTCTCATTAACATGTTTAAATTTATTTTGTTTTTTGTCAAGACTTCCGTTTGAGTTGTTGACCGCGTACACCTCCGACTTCGATTCCCCCACCGCTCTTTGCATAACCTTGCTCTGCTCCATAGTTGTCTCTGCGATTCGGCATGTTTCAATCGACTTTTCCAATGTCAGATTATCGATTCTAAGTAACTGAGTCTGAGTGTTCTGGCTGTTGATCCCAATAACGATTCTATCGCGCAGCATGTTATCTTTTTGTTGTCCAAAGTCACAATTTTCCACCAATGTTGCGATGTCTTTTAGAAAATGATCAAATGGTTCACCTTCCTTTTGTGACCTTTTATAGAACAAGTAACGTTCATATACTACATTGGTACGTGGATTACAGTACTTTTCAAATTGCTCTACCACCTTTGTTAGCACTTTTTTGTCATCGTCGCTTAGGTTGAAGGTTTGAAATAATTCGATAGCTTCTCGTCCAGCGCAGCTAAGTAATCTAGCCACTTGAATCTCTTCTGCTTCTTTATTTGTTTTCGTTGCTGTTGAATATATGTCGAATTGTGTTTTAAACCTTTTCCAGTTTTCTTTTAAGTTTCCGTCCAAATTTAATGGTTCTGGTCGTGTAAAATCCATGTTAACTCTTTATTTTTATTTTTATTTTAATTAAAATTACTCAATTGATTTTGTTTTAATTATAAACTTTCTTTATTTCTGTATCTTATTGAATTTTCTTTCAATTGTTCACTTTATTCCGATTATGCGACTGCGCCATGTGGTGTTGAGTGAAAGCACGTTTTGGGCAAAGTGACGTTTAATTCAATTTCATTTCAAGCTTAACCTAATACATAATTCTATATACTTAAATCTAATTACTCTCAGGAGAGAGTGTTCACCAGCCAGTCTTTGTCTGTTATTGTAATATAATATAAACATATTATATGTACTTCTACAACAGAAAAACCCGGTCTGTGAGACCGGCGTCACCATTGATCAAAGTCAAATTTGCGTCACCATTGGCGGGTTAAAAACACTGGAGAGAATAATCGACTTATACAATAGGGATCTACTCAATGAACATAACCTATGCAACACTCAACACGCCTACCTTAAAGACACGTCCCTGGAAACAGCTTTGCACGAAGTTGTGACAATCATTGAAAAGGGCTTACACCATAAAGAATTAACTCTGGCGGTTTTTGTTGGATATTGAAGGAGCATTTAACAATGTTAAACAGTGGCCATAAAAACAGCACTCGAAGACCTGGGAGCAGCGTTACCACTTGTACTACTTATGTAGTACTGTGCTACATATTTGCTTAATTTTTCAACTCTGTACTACATACTACATCGTTACCCTAAAGTACTACATTTCTTAAGCTCCACCTAACCATTTTACTTTTTTACGAAAAACGTTTCTTTTGTAAATTTTCTCACTTTTGCTTTTATAACTAAATAAATAGATATAGAAACTTTGCATCATTCTAAAGTAAATGGAATTATTCATCTGAAAGCTTCCATTTACGTACGGCACCAAGTGTTTGTCTCTCTCTATCAGCAGAATTCACCTGCACCTGCACCTGCAAGAAACTTCAAATATGGATCGGTTTTTGAACGTGGTTTCGGACTCCGACTTCAGCATCATACTGTTCTGATATTGTTTGCATAATGTAGTACTGCATTCAACTCTGCCGTATTAGGGCAAATGAATTCAATGCGGCATTACTAAAGAATGTGTGCAATGACACTTGACAGTGAGATCGGTCGAACTCTGAAATGTTGTCGGACAAAACCAACTTCCCTTGTCAAAACTTGAATTGGCGCTTTTGCCAAATTACTATTGCCAAACAACTAGTAAACCAAAAATGTTATTTAATAGTTTATGAGACTACTGATGGGTTAACCGAAAACTACCAAGTGATAATAGCTAGATACTTTGATGAGTGTGCTGTAAAAGGTGGATGTATTGGATTTCAGCTGCTCAAGGAAGGCAATTCCGATGAAATTTTTCAATCAATCCTGCGTGAATGCAAAGACAATAACATCGACATATTAAATGCAATTGATTAATTCTGATTATGCAAGAATCTGATAATGTCTTTAATGCGGGGACCTCTTAGCGGGGGGAGTGAAAAACTGTACCATATCAGCCCAAATCTATTTTCAAAAGGATGCTATAGCCACAACCTATTTATGTTCATCGGCTGCATGCAAACTCTTGCCATTATGTATAGGTACTAAGCTCTATTAAAGCTTCAAATGCCCACTTTTTGTATAGCCCTGCGCGACAAAATCAATAAAAAAAGTTAAAAAACATATGGTACTACATTTTGTTTAAAAATGCTACATTTTGTTGGCTAAGGTGCTACATTTGCTTTAGATTTTAGTGGCAACGCTGCCTGGGAGTGAAACTAAAAATTACAAAAAATTAAACTATCCTATTTACCAGAAAAAGAAAAATCGAGAAATTCGATCTGCCGAAGTTGAACGGAATTCGACTAAGTATCTGGGCATCATCCTGGACTCTATCAATAGATATCCCAATTAGTGTATAGCAAAAAGAAATATTGACCAAAAATCAAGGGAACAAATTTACACCACCTGGTCTAACAGAGACGACTGTGTTATATCCCGTAGCCTTTGGCCAAGAATCGATGTAAAAAGAACAAGAAAATGAATAAAGGAGATATTCGAATCTTAACGGGTGTACTGACAGGCCACTGTACCATTGGTACCATGGCCACAAGACTGGGCATCAACTCACCAGACTACTGCAGGAGCTGTCAAGACATAGAAGAATCAGCGACCATCAAGCACCTGCAAATGCCCAAACCTCCAAACTAGTCGACTCCGATATCTGGAAGACAGATTTTTCGGAGACTTAGAGGACATAGTGCAGGTACCATTGACGGATACAATCAGGTTTGCTAAAAGTACGGGTTGGTTTTAGTAGACCAACTTCGCTAAGGAACAACTTCAAGAAAACAGGTAAAGTGTTTATGCATGTTTTCTGTTGTCCAATAAAAATTAAATTTTTATCCACGACCAAAACTAAGGGATCACAATGGACCAAAAGGCCTTCCGTCTAACCTATACCTACTATACTAAAATATGTTATGTTCTTTCTGACAGCGAATAGTTTTCAATATTCAAATGTTTTTTCCGTTGAATCTTTCAGTTGGCGATTACGTCGAAGTGATGAACTCTATTAAAAACAACCCAAAAAATGTCAACCTCAACTTTTTCGAGATGTGAACTCAGAAAGAGTGTTGTAATTTTGAGTCATCAGGAAAGTCTTTCTTCCTTGAAAAGTATATTTTATAAGAATCTTAAAAGAACTTATTTTCAGAATTACCAAACTACAACTACAAGCCTAAGTTGGAAAGCGAATATCACACGAATCAAATATACATCAAGCCTGCATTACAAACTAAATGGTTTTAAGGATGGCTTAGAAAGAACCCTCTGAAAGACTCAAATATTATCTCCTTCCAATCCCCGAATGCAATTTAAATTTCTTTATAGCTTCAGAATACAAACATATATATAGCCTAGCTATCACTGTAGCAGCTGCGCAGATCTCTTCATAAAATAATTCCAATTCCCAGTTCGTAATCAATTCAACACCGACCTGTAATCATCGGCGTTATTGGATTAGCGCTCGGCTCAAACCTCTAATTGTCCTAAATGCAGCACCGCAGCAGGTCGATCAAATTGTACGTTTCAGCCGCAAGTGCAGAAAATGGGATGTGGGATCGGCGAAATCATTTGTTTTGCTAGTTTGTAGGTCCATGCGCCTAGGAGGCTACTCCCTGCACAGCAATGAAATCGAAAATGCTCATTCAAGGTGCCGGCACCATTACGTGACTCAAAACAAATTAGTGCAACACCTTTCTAATTCGCAAACAATAGATTTGTATCTGTGTCCTTTGAACCGTCCATACTGCGGCGATAAGTATACGTATACCTGCACAGGGGGTAATCCAGAGAAAAATTTGTTAATTATAGTGTCCATTTAGTGTTTGCATCCCTCAGGTGTTCCCATTCCCGCATACATGGGGACCAAGTCATCCCCTAATCTACTCCGTAATCAGGATCTGCTTCTAATAACTTATAATCGTAAAGTTCACGAAACTGGAAAAGTTCCCCCATATAAACTGGTAAATAGGTTTTTGTTTAATAACCATTCGACCGACAACCGACAAGCTTCACCCAACGCACGGCACCGGTGCGGTGGCTGCTGGACATGATGCATGGTCAGCACGAACCAACAATTCGGTTTAATATCCTGCAAAGCGTTTGTTTGTACATCCCCCGCACAATCGAAATGGATCCCAAAAATATGATTTCGCAAATGGCATATCCTTTTGTTGTTCTCATCCTCCCTTGGACAGGGATTGGCCGAAGTTTCGAGTCATCCTCACCCGCATTACGAACCCAAATGGGGGATCCAATAAACTTTTGGTCTTATCTTGGAGTGTTTCTTATTTATTTATTTTTTTTTTTGTTGCGGATTTTCAAAAGGATGTCTTCATCTCCACCCACCACACTCTTGCCACGGTTCACAATCGAATTTATGTAAATCCTTGGCCGGTGTCTTGATATTAAAAACGGAGAAACATGTCCTTCGGTTATTGGATTGGACACTCGGAATAGAAATGGTCAAATTATGACGATGACCAGTGGAAGTTGCTGCTGCCATACTTTGACTTTGTGGGAAGACAGTTTGCTGTCATTTCTTCGGAGTCAGAGGACATGGAGATCCATTTTGCAAATGTAGCACAAATTGCTTCTAAGATGCTATTCCACCCCATTTCTCGGGCCGTATAGCAGTGATACGTTCCGATTGTGTTTGCTTATTTATGCGTTTCATATGTCCGCAAGAAAATTACTTTTACTTCTCCTTTTTTTTTTTGAATCCGATTCATGTTGCCTCGTGGTGGGTGTATACTGTATAGTCCCTTTTTATGACAGATACCTGGTTTGACCAACCAGCGATTGGGATATAAATCTGGATTGAGTTTTTTTTTTATTAATTCCTTTGTGCAATGTGGGTGAATTGGTAAAACAATTTCGGTCCGTACAGATAAGTCGAGAAGGGACAAAGGTTTATGGTAACCACTTTGGGCAAATATTGTCTTAGAAAAGCAACCCGACCATGATGAGGCAGATGTAAGAGTCACAATCTTACAAATTGGATCTTACCGCATAAATATGTCGTCAGTTAAATGAAAGTTGTGCTTCGGGACTTGGATAGTAAGATTGAGATTATTCAAACTATTGGGCCAAGTGGAATCGCAAAATTACTGAAAGTTTTTTTACATATGACGCTTAAGAAACAATTCAATATATGTGTTTTTGATATAATTGATATTAGCGATCAATTAAGCAAAGCGACGAAAATCGTCGATCGGCGACAACGAGTCAAAAAGAAATCCAACGACCAGAGAAGAAAGATTGTCAACGGGCGAGTATATAAAAAAACGAGAAAAACTCCAAGTATACCAACTGTTTATTTTGCGATGTTTCCTCGATGACGATCCAGTAACGAAAGAGACTGAATCAAGGCAAAAACTCATTATCATTACATTATTTTAGAGAGAAAAGTATGGACTGTAAATTTTAACAGTTGTTTTGCTTTTAACATTCAGTATATAGTATAGGGTATTTCATGATACAATTTGTTAATGGCAATATAAGAAAAAACATATTGGCAATATACATACAAAAAAGAAAGTTACAAAATTCATTTTAATCAAGAACATACAGCCCCCCCTGAACATACTAGCAGATCTTTCAGCTAAAGGCAATGGGGCAATCTTTACGATGGGTCGCACGTATTCTCCGACTTGTGTTTTAACAGTGACAACTCGATGTTTTCTGTCTTTTCCCGGGTGAATGTTGATAATGCGACCAAGAACCCACTTAGAGGGTGGCATATTGGGTTCCTTTATAAGAACGATGTCGTCTATCTTAATGTTCGGCTGGGAGTTTTGCCACTTGGGACGATGCTGAAGAGACGTCAAGTATTCTTGGTGCCATCTTTTCCAAAACCCTTGCATGAGTGTCTGTAAAAAGTACCAGTTAGTTTTAAGAGAATAATTGGATTTTAAAAATTCTGGATTAGGAATTGCTGTGTATGGTTCCCCAATCATGAAATGAGAGGGGATGAGTGCAGAGGGCTCTCCATCCGGATTGGACCACATAGGACGCGAATTGAGCAAAGCCTCAATTTGCGATAACAGAGTGTACATCTCTTCGTACGTCAATTTATTTTCACCGATAACTCGGCTTAAATGTTTTTTGACGGACTTAACGACTGCTTCCCACAGGCCACCAAAGTGCGGTGAAGAGGGAGGGATGAATCGCCAAGCGATATTGTCTTTCGACAGATGATCAGCGACTATTTGGTTATGCTTTTGACTATGAAAACTGTCGTAAAGTTCATTAAGCAATCTCCTTGCTCCATGAAAATTTGTAGCATTATCACTCCAAATCTCTATAGGTTTACCGCGACGCGAGACGAAACGATCTAATGCCATCAGAAACGCGGTTGATGTAAGATCACCGACGAGTTCTAGGTGAATGCCTTTAGTGACAAAACAGACAAACACTGCGATATAGGATTTTACAAAACGGGGATTTCTTCCACGAGATACACGAAATGTAATTGGGCCGGCGTAGTCGCATCCAACCTTACTAGCAAAACGAGTCTATTGATTGCATGAATCGATCTCTAAAATGGAATTCGCAAAAGAATGATTGCAGACAAAATTTTATTATGGCATAAGTTAATTAAGCAAAATTAATAAATGTGATTTATGAACTATCTAATAGAATCTAATATTTTTTTTTTTTTTTAAAGATTTGTTTAGCTTATTACATATTTAAATTGTTTAGTATGGTTTGGTCGCTGGGCGCCCTTGTCTGTTGCCAACGTTTTCCAGCTTTCCCCTTTTTTGCAATAATTTCACAGACTTTGCGAGGATAAGGTTTTTGTTTAATCTTAGTTGTTGTTTTGTGAGTTGTTGCAGCCCATGCAGCTTTTTGTATTTGTGTGTCAATATTTGCACTGGTTCTTCTAGTTGCTCTTCTGTTTGAAGAATAGCTGACGATAATTGACGACTGATCCAATCAGTCAGTCTGTTTTCTAGTTTTGGGCTTTATTCTATTATTTATATTTTATCGCCAAGTGTAAGAACTAAGAAGTATTGAGGATTCCCGTTGAGTGATATTTGGCGCGCCATCTTCTTTAATAGTTTCATATAGTTCTCTGCCTCTAGTATTTGTTAAGATTCCCAATATTAATTCTTGGCATTAAAATCCCCTCATGCGATTAATCTTAATATGCGGAAAAGACTTTTAAAATAATTTTTCTTTCATCTAGGAGAGCAGTTCTGCATTGGTAGAAATCGGATTTGCTTAGAAATACTTTACTAAATACTATACGAAATACTATACTATACTTTTTCTGTTGCTCAAATTGTGCTTATGACAACGTAAATACCACTGTTTCAAGTGAACCGCATTGTCCTACAGATTTGCAATAATATTGAAAACAGAAATCGAATTATGATGAAATTCCTGCCCACATTTTGTTAAATGATCCTATTAGGCAATATAAAAAATAAATAAATAGGCGGCGCGACAGGCGGTAGACACCCAAGGCCTAGCTTCTCGCAACCATTCGTTTTGTGTGAGTTTCTATTTTTTTTTTTTTTTTTTTGGAACGAATGGAAGGGACCTACAATTTTATGCCGAGTCCGAACGGCTGAATTGAGAAGCTTTTTCAGGACAGTCATACTCTCGGATGTTTGTCAGATGTTCGCGAGAGGTGGCGCAGTAGAAAAAACCTTAAGATGTAATTTGTGTTTTTCCGGGGATCGAACCTGGGATCCCTCGCACAGTAGTCCAGCACACTAACCACTGCGCTACTGCGCCCACTTAGGCAATATAGCACCATTACCTAATTTTCAAGGCTAAATATTAATGTGAGGATATAGTGACTTGACTTGTAAACATTGATTTTATTTGGGAAGCCCCACGTCCTGTTTGGAATGTTTTTCCTATGGGAGGTGCTACGCCCCTTTGTCCAATTGCGAGTTACGCTGGTACGCAAGACTCCTTCCATTTTGAAACTTGCGATACTTGAATGGATAGCAAACCCGGTTATTGAATAAAGTTTCTTGAGGTTCCACAAGGCTTTAATTGTTTATTTCTTAATTCTCTCTATCAGGCGTGTCTTTCCATCAGCAGTATTAATATATTTAACAGGTAAATAAACTCATTGACAGATTTTGAAAACTCTTGACATTCCACAAGAGACAACACTTGGATCTAAAATAGTTCAATTAGAAATGTTGTGCAATAGGTTGATTGATTTAAAAGTTCTATACGTATTACCAACAATTTTTAGGGTGTTCACCTCAAATTGAATAAAGTTATTCCACATGGAAAAGACAGCTAGCTAATATGTGAATATTATTAACTAGCTGTACCCGCCCAGCTTTGCCCGTGCACAGGAATTGTATTGCTTAGGTTTTACATAATAATGTTCTTTCGTAAAATGCGAAAAATGAGAATAAATCTATTTTCTGGAATTTTCTTTCTAAACCTGAAATAAGTATACAGCAATACGAAAAAAGCAAAAAAAAAATCATGAAAATCATAGATGTTTTTTGTATGGGAGGCGTCACCCCCGTTTGTCCAATTTTGGCGTGGCGATATCGATAATGGATGTAATGTATTGGATATATAATGTGTACCCTCTGCATCGCCCTTCCTCTCCTGGTCTTGCTACTTGTTTGTAATGCTGTATTTCCTTTCCTTTGTTTCCCTCTTCCTATGGAATCCAAACAACTACCTTCCCTAACCCTACACTGCTACCATACCACTTATCGAATGAAATTCTGAAATGAAACCTGTTTTGCATTATATGTACGTCTCTTCTCTTATGAAGATTATTAATACTATACCCCCTGCCATACTGCCGTACGCACCCCATCCCATACATCCCATCCCATACATACCTTCATATACAACTGACCACTGCGAAAACAAATATAGTGTTGTTTTGTTTGTCCTGTCGCATCGAACGATCGTAAAGTACAAACTACTACAAACCATTTGTAGCAAGGTATATGTGTATTTATATATTTTCACTTCAAAAAATACATACGTCATATCAGAATGAAATTCCTACTGCGTTGCGTGGCGATGGCGATATGCGATAATGTGCACCTCTGCATCGCCCTCCCTCTCCATGATCTTGCCACTTGTATATTGCATTTCCTTTCCTTTGTTTCCCTCTTCCCATGGAATCCAAACAACTACCTACCCCAACCCAACCCTACACTGTTACCATACCACATTCACATATCAAATTAAATTTTGAAATGAAACCTGTTTTGTATTATACGTCTCTTCTCTTATGAAGATTATTAATATACCCCATGCCCATGCCATAGGTACTGCAGCACGCATGACGCACCCCATCCCCATCCTGCATGCATAGGACATACGATCATAATATACATACCTACATATTATACAACTGACCATTGCACTCACTGCGAATACAAATCAACCCTTTTCGAATGTGTAGTAGTTATACCTATACGTATTGTTTTTGTTTGACGATCGCAAAAGTATAAACATCCATTTGTAGCAAGGTATATGTGAATTAATATAACTACTTCTTTGTATTTAAAAACTTTATTTTTCGATTCACAATTGACCCCTTACCTCTGGTGGGGGGAAGCCAATGTTCATCTTCTCAGTTATAAATTTGAAGTGAGCTCACAAATTATTTGCTCTGATATTTATAAACAAATTTTGTTAACGTCCGCAAAACGTTCGGTGCCTCAGAAGGAAGCAAAAGATAATTTTTAAATATCAATGATATTCGATACTTACCAATTATGCTGATTTTGCATTGCCTCAGAAGGAAGCTGTATCGATTGTTTATTATCATTAGGGTATCTCGACTGACATAGTCTCAGAAGGAGGCTGTATCATTCGTTTGATTATATTATATTATTGGGGTATCTTAACTTGTGTATGTATATATATTTTCACTTCCGAAAATACATTTTGGTTAAAAACTGTTCCTAAGGACATGGCTATAAACGACATAGCCTATAGCAGTCTTAAGGGCCCTACACACGATCAATGTTACTTGACAAGTATCATTGACGATTTTTTTCATCAAGTAACATTGATGATAAATCGCCTACACACGTATCAATGAATATTGACAATGTTTTTGTCTGAATTATGTTCAGTCGTTTCAAATATATGAATAAGGATGGATTATACTATTATACATAATTTTTATCTGCTTGAACTGCTTGCAGCCAGCGTATGTATTAATATTAAATGAAAATAAATCGAAAAGGTATAAAAAAGAGGTTATCTACTAAAACGACAGTTTTATGGAGATTCTTAATTTTGAAGGACTGGAAGTGTATTAAGCCATATGAGCGCCTCATTAACACACGTTTTGTAGCTAAGTACTGGCAGAAGCTTAGAGCACTTAACACTTCTATCATTTCAGAGACTTGACGTGCAATTGTCGACCATTTTCGTAAATTGGACATATTTTCATCAAGATTACCATTTAAAAAATGACAACATTGACAAGTAACATTGATGCACCCTACACACGATCAATTAAAATTGTCAATTAAAATTGACGAAAACCAAAACAATTTTGGTTTTCATCAATGTATCAATGTTACTTGACGAGAACATTGAAGAGCATACAAACGATCAATGTTACTTGAATGATGAGTATAGATTTAAATGATATGTATAGATTTGTTTGAAATTAAATTCACCCTTAAACAAAAATGACAATGTGATCCCTAAATACAAAGAAAAATCATTTGTGTTCCACAAGGAACCAAGCTTGGGCCTGCACTAGTTTCAAATTAACAATTAATTTGTTTTCTATTAAAAAATGTATTTTTCTTTACATAGATACATCCAATATTATATGAAATATAGGTAACATTATTTAATTTTTCAGTTTCATCCACAAATTTAGTAGCCTCTTACTTAAGTCTAAGATTCCAGTCAGTTGTGATTAATAATTCCATCCATACTAGATCTTCTTCCACTTAGTGCAGGTGATCCCTAAGGCTCAATTTTGGGTACGCCAATTGCACTCCAATAACCTTCCTAAATGTAATGTAAACTCCTCGATTGATATGTATACATGCTGATGATGTCCAGGTGCGAAAGAGTTTTCAAAATACTTGGTTGTTACTAGGAAGCCGGTTGATACTCTATGTTTCCCAAGAATACTATCTCAAAGGTAGCGCTATTCATTCTTGAATCAGCCAAAAATCTTGGTATAACATTATTTAATCGAACGCTTACTTGGATTTGAACAACCATATTAGACCTTCACTATAGGCAGGGTTTATGTTATGCAGATCTTCGCATACTATGGGATACACAAAAAGTTTCATCTCTGAAGACAAGATAAATCCTTACCAAAAACGCTTCTTATTCCAATTCTGATGTTTCGTTGTGAGCTTTTTGGCAACTGGGTAAAACTATAAAACGCACAATACTATGCCACAAGCGCAATTTTACGCACTCACTCCTTCTAATTCATTACTGGCATATTGGCTGCCCATTGTCCACTTCACTTGAAGTGTCAATTCATCCATTCAAGTCCTCACCCATTGACTCAGCGCATTCTCCAAAAAAATATGAGAACGACCTCCCTCCTCCTTGCGCACTAAATAGCTCAATCATTCCTTCTCCAAAAAACACTCATGTACAATGTGCATCTTCCACCATATGTGAGTTCCTCGAAAACCTCACCTTTCAGGCTAATCTGGTTAATCAAGAGACGAGGTGCCAGATGATTATGACGACGGCAACCAAAACGCTTAGCATAACAAAAGACTCGCCACTCCACTCGAATACGAGGCCCGAAGTGTACGAGTATCTCTGCGGCGCAACTACTTCACGGCAACGAGGATGCTAATGATGACTCGGCATTCCACATTTCTACATCGCGCGTTTCTATCGAAGTCGAAGATTTTGAAATCTCAAAGATTTAAAAAATTTTTTTTTTGTTTCTTCTTTTTTGTGCGGGCCACAGTAAGACAGATGACATGGCATCTCATCGTCGTCGTCGCCAGAGACTCGATCTCTCTGGAGGAATTCAATCCAAGTAACTTTGAAATGTCGTCATTTTGTACTTCACCCATTTAAATGGGTGTCACTTGGCTGATCCTCCTCGTGGCTGATACCTACTCCTATGTACAAAACAGCGCGAGCGAACTCCTGTCCTGGGTTTTCTCCGAAACGCGATGCGATGTTGAATGATGCTCAATTCGAGGTCCGCCACGGGTGTCATAATTTCACGATTAATTCCCTCTCTTCATTCGGTTGCCTCATGTGTCTGTCTTCTGTCTGCGCGCGGCTGTACGTTTGGAGCTCTGCGCTGTTGGTTGGCTGGTGGCACTGGCAATCGTGGAAGAGCGTGTAGTCTTGCGCACTGGGATCTTTGATTGGGTTTTTGTGCGCTCGTCATTTGTCATCGGTGGGGATTTGAGTCTCGAGATCTTTTTATTCCCATTTCCTCTTCTCTTTTTGTTAATGGCAACTGATCCATCATGTTACAGTGGGCATAGGTACCCGTATACACAACCTGAAGGCTTACCAGCAGCTTTTCGTGTTGTTGTTGCGGTAGCAACAGGTTCGTTGACTCAAGAGGCCAAAACGTTCGAAGGATTATAATGGGCTGGCTTATAAGTCGACTTGTTTAGTTTTTTTTTTTCTGTGGAGTTCTTTTTGTGAGTCTTGTTCACTCTTTGTGGTGCGTCAAGTTGAAGTTAACAAATTCACGCCAGGGCCACCCAAATGACATGTCAGACTGCCGATCAATTCCGTTGCTTAATGAGGCGCGGATATTTGCATATACGTATAGCATGAGCTCTCGTCTCTGCTAGCGCGCGCACGGAAGCGGGCATATCTGCCGGTGGCTTCGACGTGTTTCTGTCCGCGTCGTCTGAGGGTTAAGTGGGTTGAGGTGTTAAACCGTTGTAAAGCCTACGAGCTGAGGTTTATGACAGAAGTATCTTTTATCGGTATTTTTTTTTTTTTTTTTTTTTTGTTTTTGAAAAATGACACTGGATGTGTGGCTTATCTTGATTTGAATGCAACCGAAATGGATGCTTTCAATTGTTTGCTGCTTTGGATAAATAAATATCTGTGTTTGTGGGAGGGTGTCGGAGCGAGAGGGTGGATGATCATTCGGGGAGATATGGATTCCGAAAAAATTTGTTTTATAATTGAGATTCAACGCGATAAGCTGCGAGAGGTTGTGCGCGCATTCATGTGTCGATGGTAAGTGATGGACATTTTTATGACGAATGGCTGAAATGTGTCTAGCGAGAGGAAATAAATTGAATATGGATGTGGGGATTATTTCAAATTGATGGAGAAACAGTCGAGTGTGTTTGAATCGTGTTTTTGTGTAGACTAGCCCAGTCTAAATATGCCAACATTCCGAATAAATTAGAGGGTTGTGTGCTACATACGGAAGCCTTGGGCATACAAACATACGTATGCAATGGTAGTAAGCGAAAGCATATCTAGTAGCGAAATACATTTTGTCATTAACTCGCCGAAAGAATTCCCATTTGAAAAATGCTAAATATATATTTTATAGGCCACTTAAAAACTAACTAAAGTAACTATTGGCTCTTCGAACAAGTTCGCTAATAGCCTTTGTCAGGTAGGTACATTGTACATACCTATTTAAAAGTTATCCTTATTAAAGTTGTTCTAGTTAAAGTGTTCCTATATCAGACAACCTCCATGCACTATACTGACTTATGACGTATGACTTGTACTAGTGATGAATAGAAAACGTTTTAAAAAAAAAGTGGGAAACTTTTCTCCTAACCAAGTTTTCTTAGGAAGTAAACCTTACTTAAGCCTCTAATGTATGTAGGTACCTACGTAATCAACTAGTTTCGCATTGCTAGCTACATATCCGTAGTGTGGGGCAATTTTAAGTTAATTACTTATTAGCTTAAGAGATTCTATAAAACCGCACAAACAATTGCAATAAAAGACTTGAAAATTGTTTCAGAAATGGCTTTAAATTACCATTCGAGAACGATTTCCGAAAATGGAAAAACAATGGTTTCGTTTCAAGTTAAAATATACAAAATTACACAATAGTTGTAATGTGCTTTTTCTGAGGCGGAGGTTTTGCTCGCCGGATCCAGGATTTTCCCAAAGAAACACCAAACTTTGGTTAAGAGCTATACTCTTTATTTCAGTAACCAAATTATCAACTAATGTCTAACTCCTAAGTTGAGGCTAACGTTGAGTATGCCCACAGTATGCGACCTAACGAAAAGAGTGGCTCCGATATGCGGCCCAGCGGCTAACATGGCTCCGATATGCGGTGCAGCGGCTAACGTGGCTTCGGTATAAAGCAGGATAGCCAAAGGTGCTGACATTGCTGATCAAGGCCAGCTTCACAAAGGAAACTTAGCCACCAAAAATTTAGAACACTAACCGAAGTTAATTTCTATGCGGGAGCCTTATCTGGGACACCAGATTGGTACTATCAACACGTATACAAGTATCGCCCCGAATGTTGATTTCATTCGGGTACTCATGCAATTTCGTCCACTTAGTCAGTGTGACTTATAAGTGACGAATGAAAATATCTTATGTCACATAAAAGTGTGACGAACGGGGACGTTTGGTTACAAAGTAACAAAAAAAAGAGACATAGATTCGTCAAAATACAGACTTACAGAAGCTTGCTTGCCCCATAGTTGTTAATTACATCCTAGCCTTGATCCCCATTCATAATGCGAATTAAGAATGAACCGTCAAAGATGCTGCGGAATTCATTGGGAATTTGAAAAATAGTTATAAACTGTACGGAGTCCTCCATCTCCTTGAAGTTACATAGATTGCATAAAATTGGATAATCTGGTTAATGTGGTAGGTATAAAATGCAGGCTAGCTAATTAATTCGTCTCGTATTTTAAATATGGTAACTCTACAATAATTGTTTGGCTTATTTAAAATGTATGTTTCCCTCCCATCAGATCGTGCTTCAATTACCTGTCTGTCCGTCTCGGTTTTGGCCACAAGATCGCGTCCAAATCGCATCAAAATTTGTCAAAAATCGACTCAGAAACTTTTTCGAAATAAATATCAAAATCATCCCAAAAGTTAGTGGTTCAAAATGAATTGAAAAATAGTTGAAAATGAGCATTAAATTCAATAAAACTCTTCCGAACTTCTATACGCAGTACGCACTTCCATTCTCATTTCGAGCTGTTTTCGATGTCAATTTAAATGACTTCTCTGAGAGCTCAATAATTGGTTCATATATGCTTTGCCTATCTATACAAAAAATGAATTTACATGGGCAATTAAAAATTGCCCACAATTTAGTCAAAAATGGTTTTTAAAGAGGTTTTTTTTTTAAACTCGGTGAATATTTCTGCGAAATAAGTGGTACCTAGTTAAAAGTGTTTGGTTGCCTGAGATCTGTGATTCTTACCGTAATTAATAGATAGATAGATAGATAGATAGATTTTTATTTAGCTATTTCTTATCGCTATTTCTAACATTGTTAATTTTTCTAGTTATAGTTAGATCTTACAAAATTAATAACTAGTGACTTAAATCTAAACAAATTGTTCACTGACTTAATGTCATTAGGTAGTTCATTAAACATTTTTAAACCTTTATAAAAAAGCATATTCTGTGTTCTATGGTTTCTAAAAAATTGTAAATTAAAATTATTATTGTTTCTTATTATTGTTCTTTAAGCTATTTGGTAATATATTATTTTTAATCTTATAAATATAAACAATTACTAGCATTACAATTCTTTGGTTCACACTTAGCCATTTCAAGGTTTCTAACATATAATTAATGTGTGTATAACTATTACATTTGAGAATACATCTCATAGCCTTATTTTGTAATTTTTGCAATTTATCTTTAATTCCATCAGGACATAACAAAAGAATGGTGGGACAATATTCAAAATATGGACGAATAATTACATTATATATTTTTATAGCAGTTAATATAGATACATTTTTTCTAATTCTTCTTAGGAATCCTATTTTGTTAGCAATTTTATTTATTACGTAGTCAAAGTGAGACTTAAAGGTTAGGTTATTATCAATTTGTATACCCAAGTATTTTGTTTCTTTTACTATTTCAAAGTTCTCAAATTTATCCATATTAAATTTACCATTTAAAATCATAACTTTAGTTTTATTTTCATTTAATTTTAATTTGTTTATTTGAAGATATTTTTTAATATTTTTAATGTCCTCAGCTAATTTAATTTTACATAAATCAATGTTTTTATCTATAACAAATAATAGTCCATCGTCAGCAAATAGTATTAGGTTTCCGTTTTCGAGTGATTTATTCATGTCATTAATATACAGTAAGAACAGTAAGGGTCCTAGTATAGTACCTTGCGGCACTCCTAAATTAACATCAATTGGCTCCGATAAAGTGTTGTTGACTTTTACCTGTTGTTTTCGTCCAGTAAGATATGATTTAAACCATTTAAGTTCAACGTTCCTTACGCCATACGCCTCCAATTTTTGTATCAATATACTTTTATCGACTGTTTCAAAGGCTCTTTGAAGATCGAGGAACACAGCAGCACTTATATACTTGTCGTGAATTGACTCCTTCCACTTCGATATCACAAGGTTCAGGGCAGATTCACATGAATGTTTTTTTCTGAATCCGGATTGGTTTTCAATTACAATATTATTTATTTCCAGGAAATTTTCGAACTGAATATGCACTACTTTTTCTATTATTTTTTCGAATATTGGTAACATATTTATCGGTCTGAAGTCTTCACATTTTATAGAGTTGTTAACTTACTGCACTGGTACTATTAATGACGTTTTCCAAGTATTCGGAAATTCACCACTTCTAAGTGAATTGTTAATTATTTCTAACAGTACGGGTCCAAATAACATAAAACAGTCTTTTATCAGGCTTTTATTCGCATAATTAAAATCACTTTTATTAGGTAACATGTCTATCACTTTCCACAGATCTTCTAAATTGTTTAGCAGTTTGAATTTAAAACTGACTTCTACACGATTACATTCATTTACAAAAGGAACATTGGGTATTGCACTGTTTATTTCATTGACACTGTTTATGAAATAGTTATTAAAACAATTAGCTATATCTTTATCGTTAATATTCATCTTCTTGTTAAATTCAATCATTTTAATTTTAGGCCTATCCTCTTTTAGTACAAGAGATTTTAATGTTTTCCATATAGATTTCTGATTTATTGCACTTGATATTTTATTTTTAATATAGTCAGTCTTTGATTTCTTTATTGCACTTTTGTATTGATTTCTCACTGTAGTATAGATATGCCAATCTTCATCGCGCCCAGAGTATACAGCTTTGAAGTAACTATTTATTTTACTCTGTTTCAATCTTTTTAGCGATAAACTGAACCATTTATTATTATAGTTTGGATTTACTTTTTTATTTATTAAAAATTTGTTTACAGTTTTTTTAACTTGTTCCTCGAATATAATATGTATTTGATCCTTGTTAAGTAAATAATTTAATCCTACTATTGCACTGTTTTGTAAAGCCTCTATAAATCTGTATTTATTGTATTTAAATAATTTTATATCACAGGTATTGTTATCACAGATAGTTTTTAACTTTGTTTTTATCACCAATGTTTCATGATCACTTATTTTTAAATCATTATCGACATGAGCCTCACACCCTTTAATATTCGTTATAACATAATCAATAATAGTTTTTGTATCCTTTGTTACTCTAGTGTATTCATTAACAATTTGTTTGCACATATTTTCATACAACGTTTGTTGAATTTCTTTTTTATAAATATTATTATTTAACCAGTTTAAGTTAAAGTCCCCCACTATTATAACATTTTGTTTACCCTTTAACTCCTCCATAATTTCATTAAATATATCACAGAATTTTCTCAGAGACGAACTAGGCGATCGGTATACAGCTAATACTAATAATTTTAGACCGTCAATATCAATTTCACCAGCTAAGAACCACATCTCTAAGTTAATTCTTATGTCTTTTAAAGGTGTCCATCGAATATTATTTTTTATGTATATGACAATACCTCCTGTTCTAGTAGATAGACTATCACATCTTATCGGTTTGCCATATTTTTTTAACTTAATTTCATTATCTTTTATTCCGCTCACTATATGGGTTTCACTTAATATTATAATTTCGTAATCTTTATCATTTATACAATTTTCCAGCTCAGTTAAGTTATTTATTAGACCCTGAATATTTAAATACAAACAGTTTAGATCAGTTAGTTGCTAATATGCAATTTTCTCACGTTCCTGATCTAGTCTCCTCTGATACACAGGGCAGTCATTACTTCGGGCATCATGGTCAAGATTTAGATCCAAATTTAGACGCTCTTTAGCCTTTAAACAGTTTGTGCACTTAGGATTCTCACTTTTACAGACCTCAACCTTGTGATCCCCGCTACACTTTGGGCACTGAAGGCTATTAGAGCAGACATTAGCATTGTGGTTAAAACCCCAGCAATTAAAGCATCTTTTAACATTTAGTTTATTAAACACTGAACACTTATTCCACCCGATGTTGAAGTAACATTCACTTTTTTCCATTAGCGATTTAAACAGATCTTTATGAACTTCAATTATCGCATTATATTTATATCTATTTTTAGAATTTTTGTAGCATTTAACCACTTTCATTTCCCCACTAACATTATTTTGATTTTTAATAATATCAATTAGATTTCCTTCTTCAACTTTCACATCAATACCATTTACAACAATTTTTGGATTTGCTAATGTTGGAATTTTAATTTTATATTTTTCTCCACACTTCTCTCTAATTTCATTTTCGATTTTTTCAACTGATTCCTCGTTGCCGCATTTAATAACAATTGCACCGTTTTTTCTATTTGATACGCTATCAATTTTAACCGATAAGCTCGTTGGGTCAATGTTCCCCTTTATTTCTTTATTGGTAACGCCACTGTCTTGTTTGCGAATGGGTTCCACAATTAGAGGGGGAATATTTTTGAGTGCAATTTCCGCATATGTTTTACGTTTATTTACTTTTGGCACTTCACTCACATTCTTTTTGTCTTTCTCCCTTTCGCTCATTAGCTTAATACAACTCATTAAATTTTTAATCTCTTCTTCCTGCTTGTTTAACGCCACTTTATTTTCACTCACAACCTTAAGTATGTTTTCCATTTTGGATGTTAAACCATTTATAAATTGTATACAATTCTCACACATTAACAGAATATTTGATTTTTCTTTAACTAAATTGAAATCATATTCATTTAAATCCAAACATTTTTTATGGAACATTTTCGCACATACTCCATTACATCGAAAACCATTTTCATTGCGAATTGGTTTTTTGCATTTAATGCAATCATCACTCATTTTAGCACTCTCACTGTGTGTATGTGTATATATGTATAAATTATGGTCTCTGTCCATTAATTATCACTTATGTTCAATTTTATTTCACTTTGTTTTAAATTAAACTTGATTATTTACTCCAAATCCAACATCACAATTAATACCGCGCATAATAGCGAACCGATTAAAGAGCTTTTTATTGGATTTGTTGCAGTAATAAATCGTAAAAAATCTATTTTAACTAGAACTCGTAAAATGATAAACCGCTCTCTACAAGAACTCACTCACTCTCCATACCTACTTCAAGTAGATACTAAATCGACTTCCCTAAACTGTTATATCTGCGTTGCCGAGTACCTCCACCATATAAGTTAGGGAATGTTGTAATATGAACCCTGCATTCATGAATAGATTACATATTAATTTTGCCATGAAATTCGTTGGTCTTCTTCACGACCGGACGTACTCAAGGTTTGGCAAACATCAATTCGATTTGGATAAATTCACAGTTAGTTCATTTTGACCTAAAGGCCTTGCAAGCATTAAGAGATAAGACGCATATAATCTATGTTCTATATGATATAACGCAATTTTTAAGTAGGTATATGCGAGTCCTTCACGGCACACCATTCACTTCCCTTTTAGATTTATGATTGCACATTTCACTTCAGAAGCGGAAACACACTCGTACTTAACATATTTCCACTCACCACTCTCTTCCATCAGGAGATTCACTGAAATGGCCAGTATCGTCTTAAGTGGCCCATTTCTTCGCCTCACACAGACTGCACCAACAATCTGCGGCTTATATCTACTCGTAACATTAAAAATCTATTTAGTCAGCCCGTAACAGATTGGCGGTAATTTCTCCTCAAATGATCGCATTTGCACGATCGCGCACATGAGTTATGCTAACGAAACCCGAACTGCTAATTCCAGCGATAGAAAGTCTTAAACGTCTAAGATAATTGCGGCTAATAGCTGCAGCGTTTAATCAATCACTTGGCCTTTTGCAGCGGTGTGAAAATAGCGCAACCGCTTTCGCATGTGATCGCGATGGTGTTCCCGCAGTGAGTGTTGGCTCGACTTATTGTGGGTTCGCTGACCCCTAAAGCAATTACCCCGTATTCCTTAATGGATTTTCACAGATTACATTCTAAAGCCGAAGGAATTCCAAGAATCCTGTGGACAACGCCTAAGGCATAGGGCTTCAAATTGAGTCATTACCCCACAGAGCAATCATTAATCGCTCGGCAACACCGAAAAAAATGTGTCTTAAGCCGATTTACCCTGTCTACGCCCTCACCATGCATACGAAGGACCTCACAAGTCGCGCTCATATATACTGAAACACATAAGAGAAATCGATGATTACGTCAGCGACCTGATCATTAGCTTCTTTCACAGGAAAAACGTCCACAAACGAAAAAGGATACGCAAAAGGAATCCTTATAGCAAGCCAAAACTACATATATACAACTCCTTGGCGAACGCCCTTAATCCGCAATTCATTACACTTTCACACATCGTTCTTTGTGTGCAGGATTAGAGAGGAAACCCCGATACTGAAACAGGACACCCGAATGCATCCGACACTTTTGCCAACACCTTCCTGTCCCGGCGGACCTCCTGCATCGTTTCGGTCTCATATGGTGGTCGCATTACATCCGCGGTGGGTGGGTACGGTGTCGGAGAAAAATTTAAATAAAATTAAAGGACATTACTGGTGCAATGGTGCAGCGCAGCCATCCATCTTTCGTAAATCCGACGTGCGATATTGGCTGTGCAAGGATGCCATTCATCCGCAACAACAGAACATAATAAAGGAGCATTTCAATATATTTTGACTTTGGAAATGATTGATATCCGATGCGCTCTCTCACTGGGAGACCCAATTAAGTGTCTTTTTCTGTGTGTGAAGGATTCCACACGATACAGAGTCTTCGGATAAACATTGTTGGCACAACAACAACAGGAGCAACAGCAGCAGATGTTAAGGAATACAATTTCAATTTAGAGCATCTTGCAATTTTATTTGATTCACTCTGTTGTCTGAAAGGATAATGGAAGGACATTTACCTGAGATTATGGGTTATGTGATCTGGATGATGAGCTCGCTTCGTCTCGGAGTGTGATTTTATGAGTGCCATTCGAACATGTTGCCGCAATGAGAAGGATGTCTTAAGGCGCACAATAGAGAAGTCATAGAGGGATGAGAGATGAGCTCAGACAATGCAAAGTTGATGATAAGAGGACACATTAAACACATTTGCCAATGCAAACAGTGCGGGAATAATACAATGGAATTAGTTTTCATTATTCGAGGGCCAGGAATCAAGTTTGGCAGATCTCTGTCTCTGGGTGTTGGATAGTGATAGAGCTGACGCTAAATGCGTCAGAGGAATTTAAAAACATGCCTCAAAATGAGAGTTCGCATTAAAAGCGGTTTTGCTCTTCTGAGTTGAGCTTGGCGATCGCCTTAAGGATGTTAGGCAGAAGTAGGTCGCCGGTAGACACCATGTGCAATTTACCTGTAAACTGTTGAAGAAATTTAGTTGTACCATCAGTTGCAGTATAAGCTGTGGGCCTCCGGTAAAATTTGCCCCAAAACTGGACATGCCTTTGAAGAAACTAAGAAACTCCAAAGGCATACGATTTGCAGGGCTCCCTGAAATTACGGCAAAAAACTAAAATCGGTTAAATATTTTGACACCAATTCCGCGAAGTTTCGCATTTTTTCTTGACGAAAAATCATCTTTCTGAGTGATAGTAAAACTGTAATCTTCTTCGTCTTCACATAGTGTGTTCGGAAGATTCATGTCCATCCAGATAGAGCCCACATTCCGTTTCCGGGTATATAGATTTGTTAAGATGACGTCTCAGCCCCCTGTTGCCTGTGAGAAACTCAAATATTTAATTTGAGTCTATAGCAGAAACTGAATTGATTTTGCAATTATAGGTTCACTAGTCATAAGAACGCGAACTATACATATACATATAAGCCAGCTCTAGAATGGTTCATATACGTGGATTAGACGCCTGCAATATACCTTGATTCAATTCCAGCGCTGATATGTATGGCTATAGATTGCAATGCATCGTAGCTAGCACTTGACTGCCATAGGGATGTGAAACAGTGTTTGTAGCGCAGCTTAGCTGATGGGCTAAGAAGATAGGTATTATGTGCATTCTAAACTTGCGCTTCAGGTCTGTGTAACTATCCTTGGCCTAGCTTCTCAGTATAGCATTCGTTTGTGTGAGCATTTTTCAACGAATAGACGTCCTACCTACAATATTACCTCGAGCCAAAATGGCTGAATTGAAAATCTCTGCCAGGACAATGAAAAGTGCACGACTGGGTCGCACGAAACTTTCTCGCTTATTGCGTACATACAGCTAGTTAAATATTTAGAACACGATGGATGACAAATTTGTATTTTTAGTCAGAATTTGGTAGTTCTATATTGTGAATAATTGATTGTTTTGATTGATTGAATTGATTGTTGATTTGTATTGCCACCGACGTTTTGAGCTTTACAAAAAAAGTGTGTGAATACAGAATTCAGGATTTTGGTAGTAATTTTTGAGAAATATTATATAAAACGGCTTTATTTGCATATTTTGATAAAAACGAAGTATATGATCTTATTTAGAATGCTTATGTTGTCTCGTTTTCTAGATATGAGCAGTCTTTTAAAGTACACTCAGAGAAAAATCGCAAGCTAAAATCCAGTATGATCAGCTTTTAATTTTTTTTTTATTTCTTTGTTTTGTATTCTTCAAATAAGAACGAACATTCTAAAAAAATTACGAAACAGTAGGTATTGAAAAGATTTTTAGGCTAATTAAAAATGAACTGAAAATAAGATTTTTGTACTTGGGATACGATTTTCCGAGTTTACCATGCTTTCGTCAATGAATAGGATTAAAGTAGAACTGATATTATTCTTGATTTTAGCTGGTTTTTTTCTGAGCGTAGGTACCTACCTACTATTTTTAGCGATTTGGGTGGGTATCGAAGGACGCAGTCATCTTAGAGAAAAACTGAGTTTGCTATCAAGTTAATTGTTGTGTTCCGAGAAATAATACAACTCGGTATTTCAGTAATTCACATTTGACTTTAATTCATAAATTTAATCCAAATAATAAGGAAAAATAATAATAGTTTAAAAAACTAATGAAACGCTTTTATAAGTATACTGCACTAAAAAGCAAAATAATAAAAATTAACCAATCTATTTCTAAGGTTTATCCTGCAATGGGCTTATACCCTATTCACACCTATTCAAAATCTTATATCTCAAAAGCCACTGAATCGATTGATTTCAAATTTACATACAATCTTAGGTATCGGCCCAGGAGTATATTCCTGTGAAGATTGGTCAGAATTGGACAAAGGGGCGTGGCACCTCCCATACAAAAATAAACATTCAAAATCTTATATCTCGAAAACTGCCAAATCGATTGAGCTCAAATTTACAAATAATCTTACGTATTGTTTCAGAAGGCACCTGTGAAGATTGGTCAAAATTGGACAAAGGGGAGTGGCACAGCCCATACAAAAAAAAAAACATTCAAAATCTTATATCTACAAAGCCGTCGAACCGATTGAGCTCAAATTTACAGACAATCTTGGGTATTGGCCCAGGAGTGTCTCTGAAGATTGGTCAACATTAGACAAAGGGGCGTGGCACCTCCCATAGAAAAATGATCTTCGAAAATCGATTTATTCTCATTTTTCGCATTTTACGATAGAACATTATTATCTAAGACCTAAGCAAGCACCTAACCAACACGGGCACGGGCAAAGCCGGGCGGGTACAGTTATATTACATTACCTATATAAAAACGTTGGTGCGTATATGTAATTCCGATAATGGCCGCTGAACCACTGAAGCTATCCGCCTTCATTCCTATTAAAAGAAATAATTGAACAAAAATATCAAAATAAATCTTTAAATATTTAAAATAACTATTTTAGGCAGAACAACGTTTGCCGGGTCAGCTAGTTTCGTATAAAATTATGCATTTCGTTGAAATATTTGATAAATTCTAACATTTTTCGCTGGAATGTTGTGTGCATGAGATAAGAACGCCATATGATTTAAGCAAATTGTACGGGAATCCTAAGCCACTTGTTACTTTCGGCGCCAGCTGCCAGTCAGCCGCTCTCCAACTGGGGAGGAAATCAAGAGTTGTTGCCAGCAGTTGTTTTAATTAGCATGTGAAATGTGCCTCAACTGGCAACTACTGCCAACTACTGGCAACCACTGGCTGTGGAGGTTTCATAAAAACGCAACTTATGATGTGGATGAGTGCTGTATAGCTTTCCACGAATCGACCATTAAGTTAGCGTTCATTTTTATGAGCCGAAGTTCATACATCTATTAATATGCTTCCTTTGTTCACCGGCTATGGTTTTATTTTTCATTTGAAGTTCATACATCTAAAAAGCCTGCACTCCTGCAATATGTCCATTAATTATAACCAAAGCATACATACATTTGCATATAAGAAAAGAACACCTGAAAATTTATGGTATACTTTGCGTGACACCATTCGTAAAAATGTATTACCAAACATTCCTAAGACAATGTATTTTGTTTTAAATGCCTTCTCTCGGAGTGTAGTCACACAGTACCTACTAATGCGTCTCTACAACAGGCGTGACATGCGTCAAGGTGTGCCCGGCAACAACAACTGCGCGTAATTGCCGCGTGCTTTATACACAAAAGCGTTCATATTCACGAATTACGAAATAAGTTAAATTACAAACTCCGCGCTAATGACTTGCAGATCACCAACACTCTGTGCCCCATTCTGTGCCAAAATCAGCCCGTAGCGATGAAATCCCGCGCGCATCGCAAATCCACAAAAACAATGCAATTCACTCCACTCACTCACCTAATAAACGCTCTCGACGTTCCAAAATTGTGGCAATTACTCGGTCTGCCCCCCTGCCTTCCAATCGCAAAGACCACATCGAAGCCTACTTTTATGGCATAATTAAGCTGAAGTCGATCGGTATATGTGGCGACGACGGTGAACATGCGCAGCTCAACGCACTATCATCAGCAATCACGATTAAGCGACGCTTTGGGCCCCGCCGGACCCGATCTGATCTCCGCAATTAGGCAACTTGTTCGCCCCGATTGGTATTCATGTAATTTCCGCGGCGAAAAAAGGATCCCAAATTAATTTGTAGCCAAAGCCTGACTGCTGCTGCTGCTGCTGTTTGCAACGCAGGTGGAAACTCTCTCATTCAGCATCGAATCGCGGCAATTAACAGCCTGCGGCAGACTTAATTTGCTACCATTAACCACCACCATCGCTCCGCTGGCCGTCGCTCCATATGCACAACCGATTGTCCCTTGGCGGACGGGCGGCTATAAAAGGAAAAGCGCGTCATGGTCATGGTGGTGCGTGCAAATGAAGTTGTAAATGGGTTTATGAGTTGTGCATTAATTCTCTGCCGCCATCGCCGACAACAGGGTGGTCCAAAGAGCTTTGTCACCCTTCCGTCTATTGACTCGCCCACGGTCCATAAATCACCGCTTAATCAGAAGCGGGCACCTCCAATGTAGAAAACGCTTTGAAAAATCACCCATACGGTTAATTGAAATCGATTTCCGTGTTGCTGGGGCACCCCATCCACTGGCCAACTGTGAAAATTAGGAGAGTCCCACTGAAGTAGAGAAATGATTGCAATCAATTAAAATCAAAATACCGAACCACACAGACCAAAGACAATGGAAACGGTCGATATAGGCGTATACCTGCCCGGTGCATGAGTGGCACATCCACGGACCGAAAATACGACATAAATCTCCATCTCCGCGACTTCTGCCGGATGGATGGACAAACAAATGTTTTGTGAGTAAGCGCACAGCTAAAACGAATATTTTGACAGCCACCGTGTAAGCCAAATTCAATCCTCGAGAACGATTCGGTGCTCAATCATGAAACGCGCTGCTAGATGATGTGTAACATGCCTCCGTTTCGTTTCGCTTCGGTTTTCGGGTTTTGGGAGATTTCTCTGGATTTCTCTGGAGCTCACCTGGGTAAGCCATGCCCATAAGCTCTCAGCGGGACTCCTCAAACATATGCTGTTTTGCTTTGTCCGTTGCCCAATGCATCGTCGACTTATTAATGTTGCAGGTCCGTCTGGTGTTGGTTTTGGGTTATTTTTGGGTGAGGAAATTAATTTCATCGTTGTTGATCCCTTTTGCGTTTGTCTGTGCTATGTTTTCTGGACTTTAATCCATGCTTAGTATGGAAATTGACAAATTGAGATCATTTGTTTGGAGTCAAAACATCTCACAGATAAGAATCGTTGAGATCCTTGATGTATTGTCAGGTTAAGGTGAAATAAATGCATGCGAGATCGATCAGTGCGGATAGGGTATTGTTCGGTGCAGTTGTCAATTCGGGTGTACATATTTGAATTTGTACACAGGTAGGCACAGGTAGTAAGACACAAAAATGTGTCTTGTAGGTGGTATCCACATTTATAGTGAATCTATTTAACTGGACACAATGTTCAAAGAGAAGCGCTTTGTAGAGAATGCCATGGAAGCTTTGGACCAAACAGAACTGCTTTATATATAAAGCATAGTTCGAGTAGAGTTTAGATTCTTAAGGCAGTACAAGAGGAAATTAACTATTGAAAAAAGTATACATTGTTTCCAGAAGTCATAGACAGGTACCACTTGATCCTGGCCAATTGCCATCGTCCGTTGCTTTTAAATCTGTCTTAAATATGCAATATTCACAAGTTTGTAACCTTCGAAGCACATTTGTGCCTCAACCATTTAAATTAAGGAGGTCTTGCTTGGGAAATTACATTAGCCGTTTTTTATTATCAGCGTGATCTGATCCGGATCAGATCATGAAAATAAAACAAACTGGATCATTGATTGAGTTGTGGCAACACACATATAAAATCCAATACCAATTATGACAAATTTCGTATTGCCACCAGCCATCTTGCAGCCACACGGTACAATGTGACGTCACAATGCGATGATTTTTCCATTGCACTTGCTCATATTTGAGTTTGACATTTCGTGTTGTGTCGGGGTGTTACCATATGGATACAAATCTGCATACATTTAGCATTGAATATTTTTTTTTGGGAAACTATGTTCAAATGTTATGTTCAAATATGCATCATAATTAACCGTATTATACTGCTAATATTTCCATTTATATTTCTGTGCTATATAGCGAAATAAAACATCTCGAAAGTCGGAGTAGTAACTTATTCGGATTTGAAAAAATGCTAATTGATTTTTTGTGTTGTTAATTGTGGTTCACATTTTGGTCTGGCAACATTACTGTGTGGCTATAATTTACAGGGACACCAACCTTTAGTGAATGAAATAAACAACGCCACGAAACAACAACGAGAAATAGTTGAATTAATTTTCAGATCATATTTCGTGATCTCGATGAAAAGCAGAATCACATGTTGTTGTTGTAAGTGCATGTAAATCGATGATCTATATGGATCATAGCTAACGCTCGTATCTTTTTTCGGACAGAAAAGGGGATAAATGCCCGAAATTTGGAGATTTCAAGGGATATCGCAATTTAAAAAAGAGGATTGTACCTATACGGGATAAGTTTTTGACTTGTTTTCGCACTGAAATTGATGAAATTCAAGAATAGTTAGTATCAATACAAAAATTAATGTAAATTGTGTTTAATAAATTATTATTATTTTTAAATTACATTATGTGTTTAATAAACAACCAACGTGCCATCATCGCCGTCGTCGTCATTCGCATCTGAATCGTTTTCGATAGCAATAATTTCTCCACTTTTGGTTTTCTTCTTTGTCTTCTGCAGCGATTGAACGAAGCAATTCAGGCTTCGTTTTCAGAAATTTGTAGAATTCAATGCAACGTTTTGATTTGCAATCGTGTTTTTTCATTGGTCCAAGACTTGGTCATCGCAGAAAAGACTTGTTCCACCGATACTGTTGTTCCCGGCAAGCACATAATGTATTCATTCCACCAACATAGCGATTTCGTTGTGGTCACCATTTTCGGCTTGCAGATCTTTGAATATTTCCACCAGAAATCTGCTATGGTGAAAAGAGGAGTTTATAAGATAAAAAAGGGATTTTGGAAATTTTCAGGGGATACAGTAGACTCTTGATAACGTGAACAATTAAAAACCAAGCCAGTTCACGTTTGCGAGAGAGTTCACGTTTGCGAAGGTGGAATTTTACCAAAAGTATAGGACAATCGAACAGTAGGAATTTAAAAATGTATGTTTTTTTATTTATTTTAGACTAGTAGACTAGTAAAGCTTTGTTATTCTGATGGCGTTCTGAGAGCCTTCACTGGTAGATTATGATTTTCTCTAAATGACGAAACCTAAAAAACAGATAATACTTATCTAGTAATCTATAAGTGGATTTTTTTAGTCACACGTACTTACTTGTGGTGCAAATGATTCATGAAATCAATCTTTGAATATGGCCGTCATCCAGAATGATTTTGAACTCTTGTAGTCCTCTGGACAGTTATATATTTAAATGAACGTGAGTTTTTAGCTTTTCCAATAATAAATGACATCAACTTGTGCAAATTATTTGCATTCGTACAATCGAAAACCGAGCAGACAAAACAATCAATAACAATTAATACAAGGAACAACTAGGAGCAGACCAAATAGAATACGAAATGTCTTGTAGCTACCTAAAAACTGTACAATACGATGATTTACCAAGAAAAAAAAATTTTAAATTGCATCTTGCTTGAATTTTACAATTATTTGGAGCAGAAATTGTTGTTCATGTTTTAGAGTGTTCATGATTTGTTCACGTTTTAGAGATGTAAATGTTAAAAAAAATCTGTTCACGTTATCGAGTGTTCACGTTAACCGGTGTTCACGATAATGAGAGTCTACTGTAGTTTCTTTGACTTCGAAAAAAGGGATAATCCCCTAAAAAAGAGGATAGATACGAGCGTTAATCATAGCTGATAATAAAAACGGCTATTGTCTTTCACTTTCTTATCTACTAACCTTCAATGTAATGCTATATATTTTCAAAGATCTTAAAAGTTTAGTTTCACGGCTATAAGTGAGAAGAATAATAAAGAAGTTGATGTTTAATGGGTATAGCTTTTACAACATCTGCTCTGTCTAATCTTTGAAAATAAAATTCAATGGAACTGTGCTGGATTATTGACCGAGGGGTACCTACCATTTATCCAAAAAAAATTTAAGAATATCGCGAAAGCATTTAAAACGTTTATAACCTATCTATATATATAAAAATGAGTTCTAAAATGTGTTCGGATACGTATAACTTGAAAACCACCGACTCTATTGAGCCCATATTTACAGATAATCTTAGGTATTAGCCCAGGAGTGCACTGAAGGAGATTGGTCAAAATTGGACAAAGGGCGTGGCACCGCCCATACAAAAAAAACATTCAAAATCTTATATCTCGAAAACCGCCGAATCGATTGAGTTGAAACTTACAGACAGTCCTAGGTATTGGCCCAGGAGTGTGAAGATTGGTTAAAATTGGACAAAGGGCGTGGCACCGCCCACACGAAAAAAACAAAATCGTATATATCGAAAACCGCCGAATCGATTGAGTTGAAACTTACAGACAATCCTAGGTATTGGCCCGGGAGTGCTCCTCTGAAGATTGGTCAAAATTGGACAAAGGGCGTGGCACCTCCCATACTAAAAAAACTGTGAAAGTTTGATCAAAATTGGACAAAGGAGCGTGGTACCTACCGTATAAAAAATATACATTTTAAATCCTATTTCTCGACACCCATGGGAGCTAAAGTGGGTGGGATTGGAAAACGGGCCATGGCACCACCTTTACAACAAAGTTATTTAAATCACGATATCTGAACATTGCTTGATTGAAGCATTTTACAAAACCTGGCGGGACTGGACAAAAGGGCGTGACACCTCTCATAACAAAAAAAAAAAAAAAATCTAACGTTATTCTTCGACAGTCATGGGAAAAAAATTGTCTAGACAATACAAACGTCCGAGGAAATATCGGTCAAAGCACACGGAGTACAGAATCAGTCTGGACACATCGGTTAAATAAAAATGAAATGAAAATGTACGAGCAGGCAAAACAACGTTTGCCGGGTCCGCTAGTATATATATAGGTTTCAATGCGTCCTACTATAGATAGACTTTCAAAAGTTAGGTAGTTTTCGACAACTGCGAAAAGTAACATGTGACTGGTAACTAGACAAATTTGTCAAATTTCTGTTTCATAAATAATTAGACAATTTTTTACAATTGTCGGAAAATAACCGACACAACTGTCAAGTTTTGGTTTCATCAATTTATATAATAATGTTCCTTTCCTTTCTTTGTCGGAGGTTACTACTATCCGATGGAGCACTCAGACAGAGCTACTGGTCCATTGTACTACCAAACAGACACGTGTCTACCAAACAAGTAAGGTACCTTACTTTACTGCACTTAGTTTTCCCGTCTTTCGAATGAGAAGGAGCTTCAGTGATTATGAGCTTAGATGTTCGGCACTCACCACGTCAGCCCCAAAGATCCGACACCTGATGCGAGCAAAGGCTGGAAACTACAGAGCAAGTATTCCGCTGTATCGTCGTCCTCTCCACAAGCAGGACAGATGGTGGTGTCGCTCAAGACCAATACATTTAAGTGTTTGGCAAAAGCTTGGTGGCCCGAAAGGACGCCCCCAAGCAGTCTGCAGTCGATTCGCCTGATAGACAGAAGGAAAGACGCGGACCTTTTACAGAACGCCGGACGCAGTCGTTTGGTCTGTCTACATCCACCACAGTCACGCCATACAACCGATGCATCGAAGATTACTCCCAGATATTTGACTCCATCAGAGATCGGGATAGTGACACCTTTTAGCACATGTTAAGTCAGACCAGTGACCTTCCTCCTTTTCGTGAAGAGAACAATCGTAGTTTTAAGAGGATTCACTGAAGTTTCACTTCTCAAACTAAACTTAAAGATTCAATTCTTAAATACATTGTAAGACTAATTTCTTTTCGCCACAGGCCATTGATGACGTCCTCGCCATTATAGCGGTCTACCTACTCTGGAGGAATATAGCTTCCATCCAAACACCGAGTACAGCTACTAATACGATAAAAAAAAATCACGCACGATCGCCATTCATGGAAAAATAACACACGGAACTGGACTTGAAGTGGAGTCGTGATGCGACATATTTTTAAAGTGCCTATTCTGTGTCTTCGCTGTTTTTTCAAAGGCTGACAGAATAGTTTGCTGGAGACGACTCTCTATAAATGCCAGATCCAGTCCCCGACTCCTAGAACCGCATGTGTACCAGAATAAGTCACATTAGGTTAGAGTTATGATCAGAATCGTCACAAGGCACTAGGCACCTTAGTGGGCCTATCTTGATCCCTCTGACAACTATCATTTATTAGGTGGAAAAACCTATACGCACTTTCCCAAAAGCATTTTCTTTCCCAGTACTTAAATATCATCGCTTGGTCGAAAAGCATTCTCTTCTATGTTGTTAAAGAAGTAGTTTTCGAAAAGATTGCACCGCATACGTGCTATGCCATAACATTCGCACAGTATGTGGTGTGATGTCTTCCTCGACACCTATGTCATTATCTGTGTCAGAAAGCCCTTTGGTATGCATTCTAAGAAGACAGTGACCAGACAGGATTCCCATTGCTATTATCAGATTTGCCGTGCTTTGTTTAAGAATTTCGTTAGTTCGTGTGTTGCCCGTTATTGGCCACAGATCATTGTATACACGGTGACCGGTTATGTTGACAAATTCAAGTCGTGATTTTTGGTTCTTTTAAGTCCTCTCTGGGAGGGTCAATGATAGAAAAGTTTTTATGGTAGCCATATTCCTGTAGAATGTCGTCAAGAAGCATATGCTGAATAAGCTTTCTTCAGCTAGCTAGCGTCAGGAAACGACAGATGACCTCCATGGTAAAAAGTGGCTCTTATTTGTAGCAAAGCAATTTAAGACTCCCTCTCTCTCTGCGAAGTCACTTTCAATGAGTCCTTGTTTATTTTCATTATACCGCGCTCCATGCGGTACGAGTCAGTTTCCTGCTATTCATTTAAAAGAACAATTTAACATTTTAGACATACAGAAACCCTTAACACATTTGCACTTAATCACGCAGCTGCTCTAAATTTACGAAAACGTAATTTTTCTATATCACTTCCTAGTGCTCATGGCTCAACTTATACTGAACCATCATTAAATGACAAAGTTACATTTTAAATAGATATATAATCTTGTACAATAAAAATTAATCACATGTGCAATTACCACCAGCATTATCGTCTCGTAAAGAGGTAGTTGATTGACGAGTTCAAGTAACCAGCAATTTTCTTGTTACAGCGATTATTGCGCTGACACTTTGTGTCACAATTTCCGACACCGCATGCAAATTGCAGATCTGCTTCCACATAGAAACAGGAACTTGTGGTACTGATAAAGTGGGGCATCCTGTTACATCAATCGAGTATAACTTCCAGACCGTCCGACGAGCATCTTAATTTTGGAATCATATTAAGGAAATTAGTTCCCCATCATCTGGGCACATCATTGGCATAGAATCGATTTGGATAACCATTCTTTGAAGTGCATGCCACATCAATCATTCCGCATGCAACTCGCCTCAGTCCATTTACTTGGACTGACACATAAACCGTCGTCGACGACGATTTATTTCCCTTCAATCAAAGCGCTTTGGTATAGTTGTTGTCGATGTCGCTAAAAGCAACAACCACTGACCAGACCACGTCCAGGTCCACTAACTGTGAGCCACCCTCTAATTCATGGAGCCCCCTCCGGGCTAGAAGCAGTAGACAGGCTGCTGGTAGACGCAGCGGCGACGTTGACGAGATCTCTCAATTGTCAAAATGCTTGGAATTCCCTGGCTATATAGGCGGGTATGATTTGGTGCAACTTTTACGAGTGCTCACCTTTTATTGAGCTGTTTCTGTTGCAGATGATTGCATGGTGCTCCCCTCGCGCCCTGCATTGCTGACATTGATGAGAAGAATTCCTGCATCCTGGCGCGCACACCAGCCGCTCCGCATATGTGGAGCTGAAGCGAGTAATCATTCGTTTTATTTGGGCGGCACTAATTTGAACGCGGCTACCGAATGCCACTTCCTCTGCTGCAGTCGGTAATTTGTACCCGCGACGGAGTTGTCGTAAAAATAGCGAACGCGCCGCGCACTAAAAAAAAACGTCTTCTCCTTGGCTCGGCTTTAGTCTTAGGATTTAGTGAGTTAATCAGTTAGACTGACTGTCTGTCTGATGTTGTTTTGGAGGAGGTTTATGGCGAGATTCCCAGAGCTACTCCGTGCTGCATTAATGTTCCCTCATTTTATTACTGCAATCGTTTCGCTTTTATGTGGTTCGGCGTTTGATGTGGGTTCCGATGGTTTTATAATGCTGAGCACTGTATACGGTGCCATGGGTTCTGGCTGTTGTTGTGAATACAGTTTTCCGCGGCATTTCTGTATCTGAGATACATTTGTTGTTCGTTTCATCTCGCATAATGAATGCAATGGAATTGGAAATGGAAAATTTTGCACGTTGGCGCTTGGGGCGTGAAACTGTTTTGTTGATTTGCTTTGAATCGTTACGACACGGGAATTATGGACTACAGAAGTTGGTATGAACTGTTTTGAAAGGCACAATTTTTGTAGCCTAATAGGGGGCTACAAAATGCATGATGTCTTAATTAGTGTGCATTGCACTTTTAGACTGGTAAGTTGTAAATTGGTTGTAGGAGTAGGAGTGGTTCTTCATGGTGTATTATGGTGGTTATAGAGCGCATGTATATGAGGGTTAGTCGAATAAAGCTTACGGGATAGTTACGAGCAGTAAACATACCTAGCTGTATATAATAATCGTTAAATTTTCATATACCCTAAGGGTTAATGTAAAACCAGCAATTGAATGGTGATAGTATATCGCCTGCAAATTAAGACAGTAGGTAGCTAACAATTAGGCCAATACATGGAAATAATTTGTAATATATTTTTGATTTCATATAGTGAGCTGCAAGAGCTGTTGCAACATCACCGCCGTCTTTTAGTGGCTTTTGGCACACCATCAAAAAGAGAAGAAAGTAGGACTTCATAAGGTTGATGGCTGCATTGAATTGCAACAGTCACAACTTCCCAAGTTTTGATTGAAAAGTAAGACAAATGCTTTCAATTTGTTAAGAAATAATTTTAAAAATTATTATCATCTTGATTCTAAAGTGAACGATCTGATATAAGTATAAGAAAAAAAAGTACGTAAGTAAACGCCCCAAAACCGTCTCAAAAAAAACCTAAAAAAATGCCCCAAAAAAAAAACACGCCTAAAAATTCCTCAAAAAAGATCTGAAACGCCAAAAACCGACATAAAAAACGTCCCAAGAAACGCGCTAAAAATGTCTCAAAAAACTCCCCCAAAACCTCGTTAAAAAAAAGGAAACGAGTCGAAATGCAGCTTTCAAAATTCTGTATTCTTCCACAAAAATTCAGCTTTTCAACATTTAGTTTTTTTTTTTAGTTCTGGCTTTACAAAATTCTGCCTTTTAAAAACGATCCAAAGAACGTCTCAAAAAACGACACCGAAAAACGACTTAAAAAACGCTCCAAAAGAACACCATTAATGCTTTCAATTTGTTAAGAAATAATTTTAAATTTAATATTTCTATCTATGTATATGTACCTAACCTACCTATTTAATATAAAAAGTTATAATTTTTAAACGCTTTGAATTGAAAAATTATCATCTTGATTCTAAAGTGAACTAGGTATCTGATATAAGTATAAGAAAAAAAAGTACGTAAGTAAACGCCCCAAAAACGTCTCAAAAAAAAAACCTAAAAAAATGCCCCCAAAAAAAAACACGCCTAAAAATTCCTCAAAAAAGATCTGAAACGCCAAAAACCGACATAAAAAACGTCCCAAGAAACGCGCTAAAAATGTCTCAAAAAACTCCCCCAAAACCTCGTTAAAAAAAAGGAAACGAGTCGAAATGCAGCTTTCAAAATTCTGTATTCTTCCACAAAAATTCAGCTTTTCAACATTTAGTTTTTTTTTTTAGTTCTGGCTTTACAAAATTCTGCCTTTTAAAAACGATCCAAAGAACGTCTCAAAAAACGACACCGAAAAACGACTTAAAAAACGCTCCAAAAGAACACCATTAATGCTTTCAATTTGTTAAGAAATAATTTTAAATTTAATATTTCTATCTATGTATATGTACCTAACCTACCTATTTAATATAAAAAGTTATAATTTTTAAACGCTTTGAATTGAAAAATTATCATCTTGATTCTAAAGTGAACTAGGTATCTGATATAAGTATAAGAAAAAAAAGTACGTAAGTAAACGCCCCAAAAACGTCTCAAAAAAAAAACCTAAAAAAATGCCCCCAAAAAAAAACACGCCTAAAAATTCCTCAAAAAAGATCTGAAACGCCAAAAACCGACATATATTTATATTTTTATAAATATGGCCGAGACTTGACCACACTGGTTTCGAAAATTCAACTTTTCTGCAAATCAATTTCAAGATCCAAAATGTCGTCCAAAATGCCAAAAGATCGTCCTGAAATCTGGAAGTGTATCGGATTTTGGTTCTAAGTGTTTTCATTTCGTTTGTCGTAAGAGGTTTTACTCTGTTAAATTCAATCGCCACATAAGGTATGTATGTTTTGCTGTTGCTATTCTATATAATAGGCTTAACAAAATAATTTCATAAAACCTTAATTCTATACAGATTTCTGTAGCCAGTATTATTATCGGGACTTATTTCTTAGCCCGGATAAAAACTGTGCGACCAAACTATCATTATGTTTTAAATGTTATCGAAAAGTGCTATCGATTTTGTCATAAATGACAGCTATTATCACAAAATTCATTACAAAAACAAAAAGAAATCAAAGCATTTTGACACAAATATGCTTATTAATTGCCAAACTTTTATTTTCCCCTCCATTTTCCATGTTTTATAAATTATTTTGATTCGCGTACATTGTGTTTGTGAATTTGTTTTTCCTTTGTGACTTTTCAGAATGTTTTCTTTTGGTGGTGTGAAAAATATACAGATGTATCTACTTCACATTTATAACACTTGAAGGAACTGACACTCAAACTAAGAAAATGACTGTCAGGATTGTCAGACTGTCAGGCCCGTCGCACAATATAGTATACCAATCGCACTGGCGTATACATTTAGGAACTGTATATTGAATCACTGTAAAACATTAATAGCCAGCAAACACAAAACCCAAAGCCTCATTGATTTTTAACTCCCCATGAGACATGCATTCTTGCATTCTCCAATTGTAGGTACATGCGGCCTGCAGCCATCAGCTATCAGCCTCCGACCATTATGTATCTCAGCATCACACCACACAATGAATGTGTATTTTGTCAATTTAACACCTTTCCCTGTGGCATTATTACTCAACTCGACCAATGGCACTCCATTGTCCTGCATTGCCAGGCAACAATTCACAAACTGATGCTGCGATAACAATACAATCAAATAATTACCCAGCTATTTACATCAAATTCTGGAATATATCACCTTTCAGTCCGGGGCTTAGTGTCTCCTATTTGTGAGAATCAACACTCTCAGCCTACATATGCACACCCTTAGCAGCATATACTCGCCGACCACAAACACGAGTATCATATCCATCTGAAACCAAAGGGATCTGGGCCTCATTTATGGGAGTGACAATATGAGTTTTCTATTGGGAATGATTTGTGAAGATGGTCATAAATTATCCCATCCGAGCTCGACTACAATTCATTCTGATTCGGCACTATTATTTTTTTGTCGGGTTTGGTATCTGTTTTTATAAACAAACATTGAACGCAGCCGCAACATGCAACAGCAGTCGTGTTTTCATCCCTGGTTATTATGTGGACACGGATCGTTTAAGAGGGTTGTTGGATATGTTTGGTGTTTGGTGATATGAACAAGAGCCTGCGAAAAGGTAAACTGAGAGGTGTCATAAATTATGGACCTTGTTATGTTATGTATATGATCTATATAGGTCGCCATACTAAGGATCGTGTGGTTTAAGCCTCGCGTTCTCACAGCAAGGGATTTGAAAGGTGTGACATTTGTTAAGTTGCGGATAATTTGAGAGTCATTGACGTTGGCGCGGTTTCGTATTAGAAGGATGACAGCGTTTCGAATTTCTGTGGGGATCAGGACACCAATTGATTTTCAAGAGGACACTTGCCGCGTTCAAATTTAATGTACTTTAAAGGAGAATAATTCTTCGTGGAGCACTTCAATATCCGTAAGTAGGTATGGCTTTTTTTTCAGTTACCTATATAGTAAACACAATTATGTATTATTTGACGCCTTTATTTTATCAAATTAAAGAAATAAATAACATGTAAATTTGTTTCGATACACTCATGTCATTTGTTTTGTCTTTGAAAGGAAAAACGACATTTGATAAATTAATTGAAGCAAAATTGAAGCAGCAAAAATCCAAAAAAGAATTCTAACAGATGACCTGGATCAAAAATTAATAGATTCCTACAAAGAACAATTTTAGAAATGGAGATGAACAGAAGGACGCTGTTCATTTATTAGAAAAACAACATCTCCTTCATGATTCAAATTTTCCTTTCACTGTCGTGTTTTCGGTCGGTTTGGTAAGCCGGAATCGAATTCTGAAATCTTCATCGTCGATAATTGGCATTGGGCGAAATATACTGTCCATACGGGGCCGTGGAATATGGAAAATCACACAAATCCATTTTAGGACACTTGGGACTACTGTCTACGCTCGTCAACGAAAGAATGCTCTGAAACTATATTTTTTGCCAGTCACTTCAAATAAATATTTTGTTTATCTACCAGACAAAGTATTTAACAGCCACTTGAACCGTCTGATAATCCAAGACTATATCTGTCACGGGTGCCGGTCTTTTCGACAAAATTCATTTCGCAAATTTTATTTCGCATATTTATTGAAATAAATTTAGTTTATCTCGCAATATTTGTTTCGCAAATTCCCATCCCGTCTTTGAATTATGTTGCAAAGTGTTTATTTCGCAATGTTTTTCCCGCGCTTTTCCATTTCGCTTATGAAGCACTTTGAAAATTATATTGTTGCTAAAATTAGGAGTAAGGAGTATTTTAGAAAAAAAAAAGATGACTATTCCGATCTTGGCTTATTAAAAGCACTTGCCTCTAATATAAAACTATATTAATTTGTATTTACATATTATATATGTATTCAATGTTCATATGGATATTGGATATTGTTTATTTTTGTTAAGTGAGGTTACGCTCTTTAGGAAAATGGATAGTCCGGAAAACGTCTGTTTTCAACAACTTATTTAAATCAATAAGAAACAAAGATAGGCTTAGTGTTGATGGTTTTTCCTACGACTTTGAGTATATAAAAAAAGAAAAGAGTTGTGATTTGTTCACATTTTACTATTTCGCATTGTATTATTTCGCGAAATGTTTTGTTTTACAATCTATTACATCTATTATTGTAAAATGATAAATTGCCAAAAATATTCCGCGAGTTGACCCCTACCCATCTGTCAGATATCTCTATCCGAAACTTTTGAAACCAAAAGTTGAATTTTAGCTGACAGATTCGTTCCGGATAGTCTATTCGAGACTCTATCTTTTTAGAAATTACATTTTTTAAACTACTTTCCACGTCGGTCCAAAAGTTTTCAATTGGGGGCACGAGTACGATAACTACGGCGCCAAAAATTGATAACGGTATTTTGTAGAGGGGTTAAATACAAGCATTTTTTACTATGGGAGGGGGGGGGTCTATCTGGCTTCGTTTAGGCGGGAGGGGCAATTTAAAAAAAATAATACTTAAAATGAAAAAAAATAAATTGAGAAACAATGGCAACACTTACAATAAAGGACTTTATGAATTTTGTAAGCCAGGAATCTGTTCTTTGATATTATTTTTAAATCAAGTTATAGCTGTTAATAGTTTTTGAAAAAAAAAATACTTTCAAACTTGAAATTTAAGGAAAAAAAATAAAAAAAAAGTTTTATGCTGATTTTTTTCAATATTGAGCAAATAGATACTTAATTTGTTTGTAGTTTTTACTGCCTAAATCAATTCTTAATCGAACACTCAAAACCAGATTGATTTATGTCTTCTAATTTTTGAGAAAATTGAAAATTACTTTTATATGTTGCTCCGCTTAGAGTACAAATTGCTACCCTTGCGCCTTGAAATGCGTATGGGGGGGGCATGCTGCCCCCTGCAACCCCCCTGCTTGGGGTCACTGTTGGATTTTGGGATGGGTGCAAGGCTGAGTATATGCAAACTTTCTTTTAATTATATTAGTTTACCCAATATCAACAACATTCTTCAGATACAATCTCTGGCCAGAAATTTCACATTGGTAGACAAAATTTTGCTGATTTGCATTTTAGACAATTTAGAACGAATTCTTGGCTTTGAAAAATACTATAGTTCTTTGTGCTAAGTGTTGCCATTGTTTTTTAATATTTTATTTTAATTTTATTTATAATTTTTTTTAATTACCCCTCCCGCCTAACCGGAGCGAGATAGACCCCCCCTCCCATAGTAAAAAATGTTTGTATTTAACTCCTCTACATAAATCCGTCATTAGTTTTCATCGCCAAAATTATTTTACTCACCCCAATTTTTGTCCTAAAATTTCAAGTTTGAAATTGTTTTTTTCAAAAACTATTTAAGAGAATAACTTGATTTAAAAATAATATGAAAGAACAGATTCTGGGCTTTCTAAAATGTTATAGTCTTTTATTATAAGTGTTGCCATTGTTTTTTAATGTATTTTTTTTTTTCATTTAAAGTATCATTTTCTTTAAATTACCCCTCCCGCCTAAACGGAGTAAGATAGACCCCCCCTCCCATAGTAAAAAAGTGCTTGTATTTAACCCCTCTACAAAATACCGTTATCAATTTTTGGCGCCGTAGTTATCGTACTCTCCCCCAATTGGGTTTAGTTTACGACTTTGCGAGGGCTAATCAAAAACATTTATTTTTTTGATTTATTTATTATGGTTTTAAGCGTGTACTTTGCGTGGTGGACGCCTTACGGATCTAGGATTTGTATGCGTCATTTTAAATAATTTTTTATTTTTATTTTTTTTTTCAAAATTCCAATTGGTTTATGCAGTTTTTTGAAATCCGGTTTCTTCCTTAGGTTCGTTCTTGCCACATGTGTTTTTTGCGGGCTATGTATCCACGAAGATTTTGTTCTACGAGACTGCCGTCGCTTAATAGCTCCAAGTGTTCTTGATGTATTTGAGGTGCAGCAATCTCCCTAATTTTCGTGGACGTCAAAAATGGATTGGATCTACTTGTCCAACAAATCCACCTGTCCTCCTTTAGAGTAGTTTCGAATCTAATCTCCTTTCTTGGAGAAATTGAAATATATATAAATACGATTCGACTTCATTTCACGGCAGCCAAAAATTATATGTTCAATTTGTAAGTGAAGTTGTTTTTTTGTATTGGTTTAGATTTAATACTATTATGGTAAGTTCAATGAAGTAATGTCATGAAAAAGGACACCTTAAAAGGGGCAATCGCCATTATAACTCGGGCCCCAAACAAAATTTCCAAAATCGGAGAAATTGATTTTCTTCTTATAGAGAACATAAAAATGTTGACACCCCCATTTTACGCATTTAGAGGTTTAATTTCGAAATATCTTTTTTATAGTACTTGTGTACATAGAGGGAACCTTTGTGCAAAATTTCAACTTTCTACGACAAAGGGTTTGTTCTGGGCATTGATGAATCATAATTGGCGCACGCAAGTGGAATGGAATCTTAACCAACTTAGCGTGCGAAACTGGGGACAGCTGGCCAACGATCGTGCTGACTAGAGACGCCCCAAAGATCCGCCACCTGATGTATAATATTGATCTCTTAAGCAGGCCTATTATATTAAAAGCTTCACAGCTGATCTGTATATATAATATTTTAGGCTAAAGTCACGCAGCGACGGAGAAATTCAACGACGAGCGATTGGCTTCCAAAAATTGCTTAATGTTACCGCCCGTCGATTAAAGCGCGGCTTTACCCTTATAAAAAAAATAAATAAATTCCCGCAACCATTCGCTTGTGTGAGTTTCTATTTTTGGGACGAATGGAAGGGACCTACAATTTTTGTGTTTAAATTTTTGTGTTTTGGATGTTTGTCAGACGTTCGCGAGAGGTGGCGCAGTAGAAAAAACCTTAAGATGTAATTTTTGTTTTCCGGGGATCGAACCTGGGATCCCTCGCACAGTAGTCCAGCATATTAACCACGGCGATACTGCGCCCACAAGGGCTTTACCCTTATAGGTTTACTAATTTGACATACCCTACCCATCCTGGCGGTCGGTCCCTGAGTTATAGATATATATTTTTTTAAAGCAAAATGTTCTTCCTTGTGCTTCTCTGTGTTTAGCTGGACAAATGTCACTCGCCTCACACAATCTACCTGCACAACCTAAAACGCAATTCTGTGGTTCCCAAGAGTGGGGCTTTTCTTCATTGCTTCCGTCAACATGTTGCCCTGCCACTAATGGCATTCGATTACTGACGATTCACTCAACCAACAAACCTTAAATGCGGAGGATCATGCAATTCCACCAGCACATAGCACCCATTGTTTGCATAAAGAAAAAAAAAAAATACAACTCCCAACAAACCATTTAAAACGATGCATGGGTGGCTTTATTAGTCCCATCGTATAGTTGCAAGCGTTTGAAAGATGTTGAATAAATTATGTCTTCAATCACTTTCGTAGAAAAGAGGCATTATAGCTTATAGGCACCGCATCCCTTTCCCGGCGCCCACTTTTCATGATTTGCTTTCTAATGAATTGCAAATCTTTTCTTTGCACAACACAATTTGCGGGCTGGAATTAAACCTGCTAATTACTGACAATTATAGCCTTCGTGACTGCCATTAAGTAGCGAATCGCCGCCACTGCCATATAGCGAATCCTCCTGTGTCCCCTTTTCAGATCGGTACGCTGCCGATTGAAAACCCACTATTACTAACCTCAATCGTCAGTTATTAGCTACTACCGAATGGACAGCGAGTCCATAATACGACTTCCCTACCAAACAACTCTTCGGATCGTGTTTCTAATCGAACAGGTCGGACACATCACATTACAACTGAACCGAGAGCTCTGTAATCGGCAAAGAGAAAGGAGTGTGAAGTGCAATTTTCTGTCATAGACTCGTGGAATCTCCATATAGAAAGGTTAGGGCAATCGACTACGGCTATGTGGATTTTCTTGCAGCACCACTGCATAGTGCAGGGAAAATATACACTCGTAACGTAAGGGTACACTATTGCCATTGCCACTGATTTCGGGTTCCGAGTGTATAATTGATGGCAGATTTGTTCGGTGTAGCGTGGCCAATTGTTGTACTTTACTGCGCTGAGTGAAATTAATAGTTTCGTTGCGGTTTTTAAGTCTGCACTGTGCCACTATTGCTGTTGAGAATATCAGTTTTTACCACTTAATTTATGAATTTTTTATTGCGGAGGACTGGCGAAAGGGGACCGCTTGGCGAAACGCCCCTTTTGCTATACAGGCTTTGTGACAGGAACCAGAAGTTACCACATGACAGAGGTATAATTGCAGGGGTTTGACGTAGGGTGAGGGTTTTCAATTATGCTGTTAGTATTCAAGGAGTAGAAGGGGATTGAAATGCAGTACCAATACAAAATGTTGGTTAAAGTTGCACATTTCTCGGGATGACTAAAGTTTGATAAAATGTTACTTTAATATTTGCATTTGATTAAAATTGTCGGTACATCTACATAGATGTTGACTTATACCTTAACTGCAACAGTGATACTGTCAAATACTTAATTTTTGGGTTGAAAAATAATTTTAGCAGAGAGAATTTAGTTAATACATGTGTCTTATGGGCTTTTAAGTAGATGAATATACATAGTGTTTAAGAAAAGGGTTTAAATTTGTTAAATCACTTAATTTGTGTACCAGGACACAGTATAGTTATATGATAGTAGGTATAACTACGCTACGCATATTACAATCTGCTCTATCAAAGGCCATAGATATATCGGCGAAAAGCTAGAATATTCCATTGCTAGGCGGAAACTGATGTGAAGATTGCAGTCCTGGATTTGCCAATATGCCGTATAGGCCGTGGCCTAGGGGCGGCAGATTTCAGAGGATGCTCACTCGACTTCAGAGGATAAAAGTCAAACAAGTTTATTGGTTTTCTCATGGTTTTTTATACTAATACATTAAATCCGTACAGAAACTCATTCCTATCTAAAATTATTATCAATCCTAGGTATACCTACTGTTATTTAACATATTTTATATATATTACAGCGTGAGTGATGGATGAGAGTATGGTGATGTGCCAAAGCGATAATTGCTGAAATCAATTTAAACCGGTTTAGGATTGAAGCAAACCTATACCGAGTTGCAAATGATTCAATGATTGGAAGAATACAGAAATTCGAGTAGCTCAACACGAAAACTCTCTCGACTAGATCATAAATCCTGCATTCTTGCTTTAAGAGCTAGAGGTACGGTTATATCCAATCTTCCTTAACTGCCCAACTTAACAAATAAATTTCTTACTGGAAGAACATTTTAAAGCGGGTTGTTGCTGTAATAAAAGGATTAGCTTCTAGAGGTCTCGCTTTTAGAGGAAGTAATGAAAAAATTGGTGACCAGCACATTGGAAATTACATTATTCTTCTGGAATTAATAGCAGCGTTTGACCCATTGCTATTATGACCCAACACATTATGAAAGATATGCAAACCAGGGATCAGGAACAACTAGCTAACTATCGAAAACTGTGTGCGACGAATTCATTTATTTAATGGCTGAAAAAGTACTGATATACCTACATCAGTGGTGAGATAAAGCATCACTATACAGCAAAGTACTTTTCTTTGATTGTGGATTCTACACCGGATGCAGCACATATAGATCAGCTAACAAGAGAGATTTCTCAAATGCTTACCTTCTGTAGGACAAAAGGTTCAAGAAATGTTTGATGCCAGTACTATGGAGCTGAAAAAGTTAAACAATAATCTCAAAGATGGCCGTGGTCAGTCTTATAACGTAAACGTAAATTTTGGACTTTTTTGGACTTTATTGCACTCGTAATAGTGGGATATGTAAAGAGTTTTGGACTTTATTTCATTTTTGAAAGTGCAATAAAGTTCTTGGATTTGCACTCAGCTATTTAAAAGAAAAAGACGAATAGAATAAAACAGAAAATATTTTCCATAGATAGTGGCCTTATTTACTTGTATATTTTTCACATACATACCTAATTTTTGTTATAATAAATACTCAGTCTATATTTTTAAAAGAAAATCAGAAAAAAAGGTGCAATTCCGAATTTTACATACAAAAAACCACGCACCCACTACAAATCCTACAGTGACCCCAAGCAGGGGGGTGGCAGGAGGCAGTAAGCCCCCCCCATACATATTCTACTGTTTATGCATTTTTGATATAATATTATACAATACAATATTTGATATATAACAGTGGGATATGTAAGCAACCCCCTGCTTGGGATCATTGTAGCATTTGCAGTTTTTTGTATGTAAACTCCGGCTACAAATTGTTCTGGGGAAAGGACATTTTTCTGTTTAAAAGGCGTGAAAAATTATCAAAGGTAATCATTGTCTCAAAATTAATTCTTTAGCTCTTCTCTACATACACTGAGGGAAAAAATGCAACGTAAAATTTAATATGATCGCATTTGATTTTAAGTTGAACAAAATTCCCTGAATCATATTTAATTTAACGTTGATTAATATTTGATTTGAATAGGCAATGCCATTTTAAATAAATGCAACCTAGTTTCAAATTTAAACGTGTTCACTTTTACATTGAAACCATATTTTCTGATATTTAAAGTACTCTTAACGTAGTTTTAAAGTGGAACATTCTAATATTTGTCCAAAATTAAGTTCAAAGTGTCATTTACGTACTTTCAAAGTATTGCAGAGTTAATTGAACGTTATTTTAAAAAGTTATTTTAAAATACTAACATACAATTTTTTCCCACAATCTAAAATTAAGTTTGGATCAACGTTAATTTAAGGAGTTGCATTTTCAGTTTAAAGTGACAGCGATATAGAATAAAGTAGACTACCTATGCTTGTTCTTAACTTTTATATGTCGCGATGGCAAGGCAAGCTCATTCGTGTTTCTCGCTTAAAAGTGTCAAGAGGGCGTGGTAATTGAATTTAATTCTTTGGTAAGTATTTGAAATAAAATTTTTTGTTTTACATGACTTAATTAAACAGATTTTTATTTCAGAAATTAATTTTATTTGGCCAAAAAATATACTTTTTGAAGAGATACCTACATTAGTAAATAAGATATTGTAGTAAATAAATTTAAGAATTTTGTGTAATTGTGTATGTTGGAAATAAAATTTATGAATTCTGTAGATATTGGTGTATTTTTTTTTTTGGTTGGAAAGTTTCGGGAGATTGTAAAAGTTGCTTAAAGCTTAAAGAGTTTGGTTTTACAGCGAACTATGATTTTATCAAATATTAAATGTAATATTTCAAAGTCGAAAGCGGTAAGATCTACGATGCATCATGGTAAGATTAAAGTTAAAAAAATACTTATTCTAAATGCGTTCACTTTGAATCAATACTTTAAAGTTGAAACATCCCTTTTCCAAAATTGGATAAATTTGATACTACAATGCAGGATGATTATATCAAAATGTATTTGTACTATTTTCAAAGTCAGGTGCATTTGATTGTACAAATCATTGTCAAGTGAAAGTCAAGGCATAATATTTTCAAAGTTGAATGCATTTGAATCTACGATGCCTTATGGTTGGATTTAAATTGATTAATATTGTTTTAAAGATGGATAAATTTGACGGAAACGATTTGAATTCATGTTATGACACTTTGATTTTAAAATTGTCGTCTTCGAAGCTAAATCATTCCGAAAAATCTTTATATCAAAGTGGTTTTCTTTGATTTTACGTTGTTTTTTCTCTGGGTGTAGAAGCAGAGATAATGAACACCATAAACTATGATGATATTATAGATGATTTTGCTATTAAAAAGTCCCGTAAAAAATTTTAATTCGTTTTTCACAAATTACATCTTAAGGTTTTTTCTACTGCGCCACCTCTCGCGAACGTCTGACAAACATCCGAGAGTATGACTGTCCTGAAAAAAGCTTTTAAATTCAGCCGATCGGACTCGGCATAAAATTGTAGGTCCCTTCCATTCGTCCCAAAAATAGAAACTCACGCAAAACGAATGGTTGCGAGAAGCTAGGCCTAGGGTGTCAACCGCCTGTTGCGCCACATATTTATTTATTTATTATTACATGGGGCGGTGGAAATAAAGTGGCCTACACTCATAAAAAATATAAATCCGGCACTGGAAGATTGGTTTGGAATAGCTTCTCTGTACATATTGGCTAGGTTGCATTTTATAAGGTATACATACCTATTCAATTCATATTACATATTTTGTGCCTATCCCAATTTCTGGTGACAACAACACCATATCCAAAAGTTATTAATTTCCAAAAAACATTTAATCCAAGTTGCACCAGTAACAATGGTAAAATAACGTCTCACTCGCCTGCACAGGGTCTCCGTGGACAAAAGTTATGACAACCGCAACAAACAATTTTGTCCACGCGTCAAAACCTCAAAACAGCCCACAAAAAAGGTATGTACAAACACAAGCTATTGGCAAACCAAACACTGACCATTGACCGATCATTAATTAAAAACCCCAGGACATCGCAACGATACTCTTCGACTTCTCGACTCGCCATTGCCGATGCGCACCAATAAACCACCTTTACACTGTTCAGAACGATGTCCGAAAAATTCCAATAAATAATCCTGTTGTTTGCTTAGCATTAATCGACTTCGAGGTCCTCATTCAGAAAGGATGCCCGTTATGAAAATTAATGGAAGCGTTTCCTCGAAGGCGTATAACTTCGCATTGACAACGCCCACACCGAAGCCGAAACAAAATTGTCACCGGTTTTCACACCTGACCGCGCGCCATGACCATGTTCAGAGAAGAGGTCCACAATCTCTTTTTGTGGTGTGCCTCATTGTCTGGTGTGTATATTTTGGCATATCCCTGTCAAAGCAGGACCCCCTGGAGAGGTGTCACTAATGCTTTGGCAAACATCCCGTTTCTCAAGATGAGAAAAATGCTCACGATACGGATACCCATTGTGAGCGTCTGTTGTTGTACCATTTTTCCTGTGAACGCCTCTTCGTCCTGTTTTGCCACTCACAATAAAGTATGTAAAAGGATTGTTTACCAAACAACAGCGCAGATATCCTTCCAAAAGGGTGCTTGGGTGCCTGTCGGTTTACTTAAGGTTATTAATTGAATTCCATGTGTGTTGCACCCTCAGGGGTGTGATTGCCGGCCAAAACAAACAGCCGAACGGTAGCCGACTCCTATTTCGTTTGATTTTATTGCAATTGCTTCGCCATATCGATGCGGTCTCCCAGGAGATTGGTGCGGTTCTCCTTATTATTTGATTCTCCATCGGCCATCGGCGTCTTTGAGCAGCTTGTTGCTAATATTTCTCTCGGGGGATCGATTGCTCCGGACAATGAACGGTGTAAGACTAAAAGACGAACTCTAGTGTAGGAGGGCACGGGTACCAGACCGCTACCGCAGAAGCCTTAATTTGTGCCGCACCGATTCAACAGCAGTCGTCCTGAACTCCATTTTACCGTTTCTTTCGTTGGTAATTTGCATAGAGTGCGGTTGGCAATAGTATATAGTATTCCATGGCATTCCTCAGAGGACTTGTTTCCTATTTTCTTCTGATTTCGGTTTCCCTCAGTATACATGCTCGGCTTGTGCTCCCTGTCGACATCTGTCGGTGGAAGCTCGCATTTGGTATATATATGACTTTCGTATTTGCATAGGCAAATTAGTTTACGGTCTGGTGATGGTGATGTGTCGCAATCGTTTTCATCATAGCAGCAGACGAGAACTACGACGACGGGTGTTGCCTGGCGGAGGTGCCGCCGCTTGTTGGACGCAGAGCTGTTGAAGTGAAGTCCTCTCCTCCCTCCAATCGTCGCAGGGATTTAATGTGCATTTATCAAAGTGACGCAGCAGTTCGTTATTTTTTGCAGACAATTTTTGAAAAGTTATTTAAATTGGCTTTCCTATTGTTGTCTGTGTTGCCTAAGTAAATAGTGAGGACAGGGTTGCGGTCTGTTCGCCTAATTTGCATATACGAATTCGGAAAACAATGGCAGAAGGTTTTTAATTTATCGGTGATGAGGGTAAGTTCCTCTGTCATGGTTACCTATGTGTGGTGGAATTTGTAATGATTTGTGTGGACGCAAATGCGAGGTGGGAAATCGACGATTAAGGAGCAATTGTGAATTGTTAACTCCTAAATAATTATGACAGATGAGTCATAGGAACACCTATAGGTATTACAGGGCAGATGACTCATAGGAACACCTATATGTACCTATTATAGTGTCAATTTTATTTGGATTGATTTTGTTTCCAGCAGATAAATCATCTCCTTCAATGACCTAACAATGTTTCAACTCTTGGAAATATATGCCCCTTGGAATTCTTAAATTGCATCCTCCGAAGCTGATAGCATTAAATGTTTTCATTCGGCATTCGAAAATATTCCCAAACGCGGCATCTTCGTATACTCCTCTTGAACAATGTCTGAAAAGTCAATAGGAGATTTGAATTAGCGTCCGCCGCTAGTGCCCATCCAATGATCCAACTGCGTAGATGCCCACAACACCTTCTGCACAGCATATTAAACGCAGATACATGAGGGGGCGTGCCAGATCATCATCATCATCATTCAGTTCGATCACCTTCCGATGCCGACAAAGAGATTTCAGCGCTGTGCGCTGCTGCGAAAAGGCGGGTTAGCTGCATCAGCTCCTTTTGGCATCCTCCTCCATTGCCCAACAAAGGAATGCGATTTTCTCACACAACCGTGTTGGTCCAATCTGGATTCGATGTATTTTCGATGTGTGCGCCAGATCGCCAAGTGGCTTCGCGATTTTTGGTTTTTATTTTGAATCTTCTTCTGCATCAAAGTGTGCAAATGATCAACACAACTCCGCCTATCGGAACGGCACCAAACAGGACAGCAGGTCCTTAGTGCTCTGTATCATCGTATATGGCGAGTATAAATATAGGAGGCGCGGTAATGAAATCAAATTAAGCAAGTGTTTTGCTTGCTCCTCTTGAAAATGAATGACCTGGATGCGCGAAGCTCTCCCACCACACCATATGCCAACCGCACTGATGATGATGACGACGACGACGACGAGGACTACAATGACTGTGATCATAGTGATCTACCACGATGATTATGGATGATGAAAATTCATTGATGGGGTCTGTGCCATGGCGCATGAATGAGGTGTTTTTCGGGCGGCCCGCTTTGATGTTTCACGCTTTTCGTGTTTAAAGGATGTTTTATTGTGGAGCATTTTAATCGGGCGCGTTCGCTCGTTTGAAGTGGTCGCAAACGTCGTTGTCGTAAAGTCAAAGCTTGGCGCGTGATGTTGCTAATAATTGGTTGATGCGGGACGACGATGATGACGCGCACACAATTGTAGAAACTTCAGGCGTGCCGCAATCCAGTAAACACTGTTTCACGCCGAACGGTGCCGCCACTGTTGATGTGGATGTGGATTGTGCTACAGGCTGTGATGTGGTTAGAAATGGTTCTATGAAGTCGAAAAGAATATTTTCGATAAACAAAATAAAATTCTAACCGCCGGAAGTTGAAAACGATAAGAAATGCAGATGGTTGCCGATGATTCGGGTTCATTTGAATTGAAATCACTGCGGATTCGTTGAAACTATAGGTGCGAGCATTTCTTTCACCACATACTACCTATATTCTAGGAAAAAGTTAAATAATATTATTTAAATTACAGAAATGTTCCTTCAATCACACAATCAATACACAATAAATTGTAACTACATCCAAATACTATTCAGTCAAGTTAGCCTATAAATATGCAACGTTATATTTCTTTCTATGCAAGTTTAGTGTAACCCAGGGGTTCCCTGGCGCAATCCTAAGCGCGTCGCAAGTTTTATTTGTTCACTGCTGTTGTAGTTGAAGATTAAGCGCGTTTGTGTTTCCCGCATATCCAGTCAGACTTGGCACTCATATATTTGCCTGGCACTCAAAATTAAATAAAAGGTTTTCAATTGCCACGGGTCGTTGCGAGTGTACAGGAGAACCCGAGGCAGTCAATTCCTCGCCGTACACAAGAAATCGGCCTTTCGCAGATTCCAACTTGGAGAATTTTGTATCGGGACTTGGGCTTACGCCCGTACAAGATGCAACTAATCCAGGAGCTCAACGTAATGACCATACCTAGACAAAGCCGTTTGTTTGCTGACTTGGCTTCGGAGCGTTTGGTAGAGGACCTCAAATTTGGCCGAAAAATCATCTTTAGCGACGATTCGCATTTTTAGATGAATGCGGGTATGTTAACAAGCAAAATTGCCATAAATATGGAACGACAATATTTCAACGTCAGGCCATCCTTATTAAAAAACTCTTTAGTGAATTTTCATTATAGATCTGCTTCTATTCACATATCTGTTCTTTTAGAAGCGCGTCAACCTCTCTAGAGGGAGTCGCAGTATGAAAAATATTGGGAACCCCTGGTGTATCGTATTAATATACCTGGAATGCATTGAAGAAAAATGTATTTCAATCTATTGCGTATAGGAAAATCAACAATAATGTTGAGTTTTGTTAATTTTTATTGCTTGTGACAAGAACAAAAAATGCATGATTGTATAAAATCAGTTCTCAGTTTCCATGCCTATTGCAAAATTCATATAAAAGCCATTTGGAAGTTCCAGCTAAAAAAAAATAAATAGGCGGCGCAACAGGCGGTTCCAGCTGCAGTAGTTAAATTCTGGTAGGTTTCTAAGAAGCAAAAAAAAAGAAGCTTTACCGAAGCTTAAAAAAATCACTTTTATTCAATAATTTTTTTCGATATTGGTATCCCTCACACCAAAAGCATAAATGTAAAAAAAAAGAGACAATTTCTCTTATAAAAAACAAAAATTAGGTTTTAACTACTAGTCAGCCACGAAAAGTAATTCTAGGATGGCAGGAATAGGCTGACCAGATCTATGAAAGAGGACACGTTCAAAAATCTCAAATGAAAAATTGAAAATCTGTCGTAAAATTCTGAGCAGGACATATTTCTAAAATTACATTTACAAACAAAAAATTGCTTTTACAATTTCGACTTTAAGTCTATTCCGTTCTTCAGTCCATTGGCTCGTTATCAAAGAAAATATTCTCTAAAAAACAGTGCAATATAGGTATGAAAAGTTCAATGTGTAATTTAATATTTTAATTTAATTTTTAAGTATTCTACCAATTTTTCGTGCATAGGTGCATTTAATAAATTATTATTGTCTTGTTCTTGCTCTAGAAATAATTTTAGGTTACAAAATTGGTCAAACAATTTATTTTCGTTTAATTTGTTGGGAATTGTGTTTAAATCCATTCATGTAAAACAATCAAACTCATTTAGAGATTCGCCCCATCTCTGAAGATATTTTAAACACCTTGAACAAATCTCTAATACATCATTTTCATTTCCACCTTTAACTACAAATATTAGGTTATGTTCATACCAGAAAGATGCAGAATACTTCTGAATTTGTTCTAGTTTTGTGGTGTCGAAAAATTCCGTAAACTGGGAAATGCCAAAAAGAGGACAAATTGCATATTTTTTTTAAAAAGATACCGGACATTTTTGTTTAGATAAAAAAGAGGACGTCTGGTCAGCCTAGGCAGGAAGTCCTTTATAATTTTTATGATCAGCATCTAAGTGAGTGAGTAAGTTACGGTTTTTCTGATTTTTGAAGTCCTGTATGTTGAGAACCACTAATGCTATAGAGATAAAATTTAGTGAGGTGGACCTATTTAATGAGCTTGGTACACAGGGTGGTCGAAAACAGCCTAAGTTTGTTCCTGTAAAAAGGGTAAGTACCTTTACTAGAGAACTTGGCTGGGTCACTAGCGTGAACTTTCATAATCATCAAGACCTATTTAGCGCTTTGCTTAGTGCTCTACGTCTCTACCCACGTCTCTGTCATCTGCAATATGTTGACATGTTAAAACGTAATCACTTTTTACTTATATAAGCTTGAAATAAGCTTCGTTAACAACTATCTATAAGCTTCTGCAGAGCTTCTGTTATGCCATTTTCATTCAAATGCGCAATGTATAGCTTCCATTACATGCAAAATATAAATGCCAAACTACAAAAACACTGTCGGGTTTTATAATCATTAGAGTACCCCTATTGAAGTTGTACCTACCATACAATTTTTATGTCTGAACGAAATAAAAGTCAAAATTGTCATATGACAAAAATGTGCTCAAGTGTACTGAAATTCCGAAATTAAATTTCGTTTAATTAAAAGAAAAACCAGTAAGACAATTATCTTCGACTATGCCGAAGCTCAAATACCCGGTACTATATTATTGTAAAATAAAAAAAATATTTTAGTATTAAAAAATTATATATTTGTATGGGAGGTATGGGTACTTTTTATTCGACCAAGCTCATTTTTTGTCAAAAATTTTTAAATATTATTAAAACAATATGTATGTGCAAAGTTTAAACTTGCTATCTTTACTGTAGCTATTTAAATTTAATTTTTAACATAAAAAGCTATATAAATCTGATATTTTTGTATGGGAGGTAGTAGTAGTTTTCATCCGATCTTGCTCATCTTCGAACTTAGCCTCAGTTTGGTGGATAAAAGCTTACATACCAAATTTCAAGTCGATAGCTCTTAAATTACGGCCGTAATCGTGCGGACAGACGGACAGACAGACGGACATCGCTAGATCGACTAAGAAAGTGATGCTGATCAACAATATATATAGTTTGACATACCTACAACGCCTCCTTATGGGCGTTACAAATGGAATGACAAAGTGAATATACCCTCACCACAGTGTGGTACCGGGTATAAAAACTCCAAATGTTAACATTTAATATGCGCAGCTTGTAGTAGATTCTTTTATGAAAAGTTAAAAGGAGCGCAAATTGAGTATATGTTCCAGTTCTACTCCTGCTGTAGGTTTACTTTTCATACTTTTCCAGTATTAACAATAAAGACAATTTTTTGAATCCTAATCATGTCATAGAATTTATGGCTCTGTGCATCGCTTGCCAAGGGACAAAATTATTATATGGCAGTTTTAGTCTTATATACATCGCCGCATATAGAACCATAATATATTATTATGATAATTCTATGAGTCCCAGGTTTGCCAAATAACCTGCTGAAAGGCATAGAAAGAAACTGCCTCCTTTCTGTTTTCCTTTGTTGTTGTTTAGTTTAAATTTTTAGCCTAAGACGCATCTACCCGTTAATCTATCTACTAAATAATGCCATTACCCGGAACTGGTCTTACGATCTATCTATATATAGAAACGTATATTTAAACGATAGAATAGAATCGTACTCTGTATCCCGGTCACAAAAATGACAATGGAACTTTAGCTATCTCTCGACACTATACATAAGATGGCTAAAGCTCAAACAAGCTCAATGTTTTCTTAGGACGTTCGCCAATCGATTCTAAAAGTCGTATAATATGTGGATTTTTCAAGATAGTAGGCAGTACAAAAAACTAAATTAAATTTTCTAATAAGTAAGCGCCATGCAGTCTACCTAATTTAAGGCCAAACACACTTGCATAGCTTGAATATTTTATTTATTTTCATATACACCGATTATTGTCACTATGCTACAGGTCACTACCCGCGTCGCATCAAAGAGGAAGAGGAAGCAATCTAGTTCAATCGAAAAGAGGTGCGAAAGAGAAATGTCCGAAAAGTAATTTTTATGCTAGACCGAGTACCTACCTACCGCATATTCTAAAAGAGCCGTCCTCTAGGTTGAAGGAGGTCATGATGAATGAACGTTTCCTGAAAACAACATTTTAAACGCACTAAGGTTTATTTAAACGCATCGATCAGTTTGGTTTACTAATCGCCGTGAGATTTCAGACGAAGGTCCAGTATTTTTACCCAAATCTACTTTTTAAAATGTGGGCATTGTCTTTTCTTCGCGGGATAATTCTCAAAAAGCTACAATTTTTTCGTCTACAAATAAATAGTTTTTTTTTTTTCAGAAAAAAAAATTGGAAACGTCGGCAAAAATAAAAAAAAAAAAACGTCTGAAATTTAATAGAAATCGTCTGAAAATAAATAGAAATCATCAGAAAATCAGATATTGGAAACGTCTGAAACAACTTTTAAAACGTCTGAAAACAAATAGTAATCGTCTGAAAAATATAAAAATCGTAGGGGATGTGATCTTCGACTCTATATATTGAAAACATTACTATAAGTTTGAGTAAAAGGGAATATTCATAGAGGAATTTAGACTATCCGCGGTGTGATCGTAAATATATAGAAACCTATTGAAAACATTATCATAAGTTTGAGTAAAAGGGAATATGCATAGATGAACTTTGAGAATTGGCGTTGCGATCTTTAATTCTTTAAAATATAATTCAGTTTAGTTGAAGGGGTATCGCGGGGTATTGACATGTGGCGAATATCGAACATCTTAGGTTAGGTTAGGTTGAAGTGGCTGCCGGCAAAAGGCCGACACACTTAGACCAATTAGGTCCCTTGTGATACCACATGAATCTATTAAAAATTTCGTCCTACTCGTTGAACCAGTTTGAGCTTCTGATGAAGCAAAGGAGACTACGAATGTCTAGGTTTGTTAGATCGTTTAGATCATTGTAGTAGGAGGCTCCCAAATGGAGTTTCCGTTTTCGGGAGAGTGCCGGACAAGTGCAGGGGAAGTGCTGAATGGTTTCCTCCTCCTCTTCGTCCAAGCAGCTCTGTGCCCCGGCACCCAGAGGGGAATGTTGAACTGCTCCGCCATCTCTCTAAGAGACGTGCGACAGTCTAGGGCTGTAATAGAGTTAATAGAGGCTGATTCCAGGCACTTAATTGCAGCCTGACTATCCGAGAAAATGCGGATATCTTTAGCGGATATCACGTTTTCTTTTAGCCAGGATAAGACTTCCTTTATTGCCATTATTTCCGCCTGAAGAACGCTACAGTGATCTGGGAGACGTAAGGAGAGACTGAGGTTTAGTCTATCAGAAAAAACACCACCTCCTACACCATCGGACGTTTTCGATCCATCTGTGAAGAATTGAAGAATTGAACCGCCTTGTCGAACATCTTAGTTGTACATAATTGTCTTTGACGAAATTAAAAAAAAATATAGCTGCCAATTTAAATTTATTTTCTGCCAAGATTATATTTTTTTCAGACAAGAATAATACGATTTATTCAGATTTTCAGACGAATATTTAAAAAAAGCTGACAAAAACTAGCAGATGAATATGAACAAATTTGAAGATGAAAATAATTTCTTTTCAGACGAAAATGCTTTAACCATTCTCAAAAAAGTGTTGAATCGTTTTAACTCGGCCCAATTCAAATTATATGAAAACGGGGGAAACAGAGTTCTATGCAACACACCTCACCTTGCCTGATCATTCAGAAAAGTGGTCCGGTTTCCCTTCACACAGGACGATCTATCATCTATGTAGGTACGTTACCTTTAATAACGGTGTCATTGGAGACTTAAGGCAAGCAGCACGTACAGCCAAGTATACAGAGTGGTTATATAAAATTTCAAAACCTAAACAATAACTCAAAATTATACAGAATTATATCATTTTACTGTCAACAGCAAGTGCCCGCCATTTGCAAAATAGTAAACATGTCAGTTTGTTAAGTTTTTAGTCATTTTTTAGAACTAAATTTGAATACACTTTTGTGGTGCACTTGTAGGGTTTTAGTACAAGTTAGTCAAAATCGGGATTATACAATTATACATCAATACATACATAAACTGTCTCACTAACCAATTAAGGGCCACTCCACGAAAAAACCCTTCCGCTTCCATCATATATCCCGCAAGACAGAAGGGTTCAAATAGTCGCAATCTCCGTAACTGATTACAAGCCAATTAATTTGCTCTCCTTCAGCTGAGACGTATTAAACTGAAAGCCTAATCTATTTCCTAGAAGAGCTATAAAAGAAAAATACCCCGCAATCAACCGGAAGCCTATTTATGTGCAGTACATTCATTCACTCATCTCCCATCCAGGGGAATTAGTTTCAGTCTTAGATTAAGCAATAACATCTTCAAAGGACAATCGACCGACGGAGGACCTCAACAAAGCAAAAAAAAAATCCAGAAACGTGCGCTCGTTTTCATAGATTGACCGACTACCCTTCCATCCATCTTCGTAGCCATAAAAGGATCAACCGCACCATGCACACCTGAGTCCAAAGTTTCATTCATTCTTCTTACATAGGTACCTATATTTTTTTTTTCATCTCTCCCCATTTTTATTATCCTTCAAGACTGTCTTGTCGTCTTCTAGAAAAATATTTAATTAAACTCTAATAAAGAAAATCCTTTTTTGTTTACCTTGGCTCAATTTTTATCGCACTTCACTTCACTCCACTCCACGTTCGTTCGGGTCTCATATCGTCCTGGACATGTCTAACGCAAACACAAAAACTGCCACCCACAAAATTAGTGCGGGAATTTGATGGCGTTTCTCCCTTCATAGCGTAGGTACATAGCAAAGCAACCCTCAATTATCCTTAAATAGATGGGGATTACAAAATAATGCAAAATGAATACAGTATATGTACATGTATAAGAGGGCACACCGTATTGGTATTGCTATCCACTCCCACCAAAGAGGATTTGTTTAGTGTCGTAAAAAATTTATCTACCAGAAAAGAAAAACCAACACAACACCGCAAAAGATAATTGAAAGAAACGTGAGGATTTCGACCGCAAAATGGCTGCAAATCTGACGAAGACGAGGACACAACAATGAAAATGTCTTACAGCCCGCGCAAGAGAGATAGATTCGCCATCGCCATAAGCCAACATCACCTGTGGTTGTAAATAAATAAAAAAGAAAAGTATCTCAAACGATAGACAATCTGGTTGATCCATAAAAAAAATTGACAAACTGCTACCTTAGCGATGGGGTCCGCAAATCCTTTAATAACAAGGATTTTCTTTGTTTAATACTTTTTTTTTGCAGCTTCCCCGCACTGCAGATGATGAACCTATGGGTAGGGTGGGTGTCATGTTTTATGACTTTTTTATAACTTCCTTGTTCGTTACATAGGCGTGCGTATATGCGGAATTTAAGTTCAACGACAGATTATTGTCATTTTATAAACAAAATTCAAAAGTAGAAGATAAGTCTATTTATACTGCTGGCAAACTGGCGGCATTGACGATAACGCGAGGGTGGAATAATATTATATGACAGATTCTATGGCCAATGAAAGATGGTTATACCCAATACATTTGCCGAAGTTTGTACCATGAAATTGTTAATGTTACACGGGCTGTAGGGTAATCCAGAGTGTCATAGTGTTTCCGGTCTAAGGTGGATTTGGCTCATTTATTTATTTATTTCAATCAATCAAATGACTGTTCTCGCTAGATTACTTAATACAAAAATTATACTTAAAAATGACCACCAAAGCCTAGGTTAGGTTAGGTTAGAGTTGCAGGCCGCATTAAGTGCAGCCTCACTTAGGCCAGAGGAGGCCCATTGTGATACCACAGGATCTAATGATCTCACAACTACCCATTGAACCAAGAGGAGCTGAGAATGAAGCGCTGGAGGCAACGTATGCTTGTATTAGCGAGTTCGCCAAGATTGTCGAAGAAATGTTCTCCGAGGTGTAGTTTTCTGCGTGCTGAGAGGGCTGGGCACGTGCATAGGAGGTGAAGAATTGTCTCCTCCTCCTCCTCGTCCATGCAGCTTCTACAGAAGTCATTGGAAGGGAGGCCCAGTCTGAGAGCATGTCTCCCAATAATGCAGTGTCCCGTGATGACACCTACTATAGTGTGCTTATGTTGGATCTTTTTTGTTTTACAAGATTGTTGGAGCGTTTAGGATCCAGCATGGGCCAGATCTGTTTCGTAATGGAGCACGTGGTACAGTGTGACCACCTTCGATTGGTGGCGCTTATTGCATTTCGTTTAATTAAAAGTTTACACGTAGCGAGAGGCATATATAGATTCTCCTTTTCCGGTAGAATCGACAAAGTTGTGCCATGCCTAGCGAGTTCGTCGGCCCTGCAATTCCCCGGAATGTCCCTGTGGCCCGGCACCCATATAAGGTGAATGTTGAATTATTCCGCCATCTCGTTAAGAGATAAGCGGCAATTGAGGGCGGTTTTGGACTTGAAGATGACCGAATCCAGGGATTTAATCGCGGCTTGACTATCGGTAAAAATTACGATATCCTTAGCAGATATTACATTATACCGTAGCCACGACAAGGCCTCCTTGATCGCCATGATTTCCGCCTGGAACACGCTACAGTGATTAGGAAGACGGAATGAGATCGTACAATCTAAATCTTGGGAGAAAACACCCCCCCCCCCCTACTCCTGTTTCCGTTTTGGACCCATCTGTGTAAAAGCAGACGGATCTTTTTTGAGACACTACATCACTCTCCCAGTCAGTCCTGGAGGGTATGCAGGTTTCAAAATTCTTACTGAATTGGAACTTGGGGAGGGTGTAATCAGTGTCTTTTGGGATGCATTCTGTTTTATCTAGAATAGACGAGTGACCAGTTTGTCGACTAGTCCGCAGACGGATTGCTTTCATGCGGATGGCTGCATTCGCTGCCACTTGTTTGCAATAGAGGTCTAGCGGTATTAGGTGGAATAGTATGTCCATCGCCGCTGTTGGAGTGGTCCTAAGCGCGCCACTGATGCACACACAAGCCGTTCGTTGAACACGACTAAGTTGTTTACAGTGAATAGCCTTTTCAAGCGCAGTCCACCAGACTACGACGCCATATGTGAGTATAGGTCTAATGACGGATACGTAAAGCCAATATGTGATTCGAGGCTGGAGTCCCCATTTACTACCAATAGCTTTTTTGCAGCAGTATAATTGGGTTTCCAGCTCAGTTTGCTGTCTAGAGTGAGGCCTAAGTACTTAGCCGTATTGGAGAGCACCAGTTGGGTGCCATTTAGTTTTGGGGGAATGAAGACGGGAATTTTGTACTTCCTTGTAAAGAGAACCAATTCAGTTTTCTGATGATTGACACCAAGTCCACATGTTTTGGTCCATTTAGAGAGCCTAGAGAGGGCGTTCTGCATGAGATCCCTAAGCGTATTGAGGTGTTTCCCTGAGACAGCGATAGCAACGTCATCAGCATAGGCAATTACCTTGCACCCTTCCCCTTCCAGTATTAGTAGTAGTTCATTCACTACTAGGTTCCATAGAAGAGGTGAGATCACACCACCCTGTGGCGTACCCCTACTGACGAACCTCCGAGCCGATGCTTCGCCCAGTTTTGAATTGATGAACCTGTTGGTGAGCAACTGATTTACGCATTCCCCAGTCGAATTATCAACTCCAAGGCTCGTCAGTGCGTCAATAATTGCCTTTGGTTCGACGTTGTTAAATGCTCCCTCAATGTCTAGGAAAGCTGCCAATGTGTATTCTTTGCAGTCTAGAGATTTCTCAATAGCTAATACAAGAGAGTGAAGGGCCGTTTCAACCGATTTCCCTTTACTATACGCATGTTGGGAGGCTGGCAGAAGATTTGCGTTAACACTGCAGCGTATGTGGGAATCTATCAATTTCTCTAAGGTTTTCAGTAGAAATGATGACAAAGTTATGGGTCTAAGATCTTTGGGACTAACATGCGAGCTTTTACCAGCCTTGGGTATAAAAACCACATTAACTTCCGCCCATGACTTGGGAATATGTGACAAATCTAGGCAACTCTTGAATATTACGGTTACCCATGGAAGGATTAGCTCCACATTCCGTTGAAGTTCGGCCGGTATTATGCCATCAGGTCCAGGAGACTTGAATGGCTTAAAGCCGCTAATAGCCCAGAGAATTTTGTTCTTGGTAACAAGATGTGAGGAGCTGCTTATTATAGATCTAGCCGAATTCGCAGTCGGACTAGTGACGGCGTTGCAGCTATTTGGAAAGTGGGTATCTAATAAAAGATCTAGAGATTCTGAACTGGAGGTAGTCCATGAGCAATCATTTAAGATTGTAGAAGAATACAATCTTCAACTGAACGTATTGGTCGGAAGATCTACAAATCGTCGGCAAACATAAGACACTGGGAACTCATAAACAAGTCAGGAAAATCATTAATAAACAAAATGGTAGAGGGCCTAGGTGACTACCTTGAGGTACTCCAGAGGTAACAAAAATTGCTCATAGCGTTCCGTTAAGTAGGAATAAATCCACTATATTGGAGTGAAATCTTAAGATAGTCAGTTTGGAAAATATTGTACTGTGGTTAACGCGATCAAATGCCTTAGCAAAGTTTGTATAAATTACATCACATTGAAAGCCATTCTCAAGGCAATTCAAGGTAGTATTAAAAAAAATTGGAGCTAGGTCTTTTCACGAATTCTTTTACCAGAATATCTATAGGTCAAAAGCTCGGGTTGACCAGCAATTTTCCAGTTGATTGAGGGTATAGAAGTTTGAATGAACATGTTAGGCGAACTGTAAGGTTATCCGGTGTCAGCCTATGGCATTTTATGTTGCTAGTATTAATGCCATTCGTAGCAATGTAGTTCACAATATAACTGCTTTTGGTACCATATTCTAGCCGTGACAAAAACACTGCAAAACGGGATGGCAATATTTTAAGAGTACAGTACAGTACAGAAACACTGTCCGTGTCCAATCTCTGGTGAATATTTACACTTCACTTCACTAGTAAGTGGTTTGTCAATCTGAGTTGAGGCAGTACTACACGTGGCCACTACATTATCGGAGACTCTGTTGCACGACACTTAATGATGGCGATCTTGCGAATTGGATCGAAAAGCTCTTTTCGCTATGGGAAGTTGGAGCTGATGGATTTTTGTAGAATATCCTGAAACGTGCGTTTAGATCCTTCCGGTAGATGTAAAATGGTACCACTGCGAGGAATCTGACTATGCGGTTGAAGTTGCAGGACTGGTTCGATCAAAGTTGGTGTTATGACTATATTTGGTGGCTTTTGCGGTGGATGAGGTTTATTATATAAGTTAGGTTATCTAAGAACATTTATTTTAAAAGTTCATTTGTCCGCCTTTAACTCGAGAATCAGTGCGGATCATCGTAAATACGTAATTACGATATTCTTGGAGTGGAATAGAATTTAATAACTGGCCGGTTCAAAGCCTTTATTTATATTTTCATTAAAGCCCCTTAAAAATAACTTATTAAATACTTAGAGAATTTAGTAGGAGCTGAAAAAGATGCGTCAAATACCCACGCGGAAGAACAAAATGCGAACATTTAGATTATGCTTATGCGAAGGATATAATGGTAAGTATAAGAAGATTATGCAAACTTCCTATACGAAACAATAGATATGCAGTTTTAAGGCGGTGGTATTAATCGAGCTCCCAAGAAGAAGAATGTCCGAAATATGTCAAAGGTTTTTAATTTGGTATATACAGTGGATTCCGCTTATTAGTGACACTTCGGGCTACACTGATTTCTCCCAATTAAACGGCTGTCCCAATAATACGAAATCATGATGAAGTATTATGAAAAAAACACAACAAAAAATTATTTGACTTATAATGTCGATTATTTCACATTTACTTGTCGATGTACTTCTCTCAGTAACTTACTGAAAAGAAACTAATAGCAAGCCGCGTTGACAAAACAACAACAAACCCCTTTGCACACACTTTGACACTTCTAGAACTGCACAAAGGCAAAAAGGTGAGCAGCACCACGAGAAAATGGCGTTACTTAAATAGCATTGGGTCAATATGCTTTCTCATCTTCGGTGATAGACAGACAAGCAATGTGGCGATATTTTTATGTCAAAATGTGTTAAGATGTGTGATGAATATGTCCCGAATAAGCGGCTGCTGTCCACAATAAGCGAAACAAATTCAATCTAAAATATGCATTTCCATTCTTTAGCATTTGTCCCAGTTAAGCGGCTGTCCCGATTATCCGGTGTCCCAATAAAGCGGAATCCATGTATATTTGTTAGCTTATTTCCAACGTTTACAACTTTTTGGGAACTCCGGCTTATACTTTCGTTTGGTAGCTGTTTTTACTTGCTCTTAGAAGGGCAAGACAAGCGTTGTTTTCATCGTTTTCAATGTCTCTATTTACTACAAAAGCCTTTGGTGAAGAATACTCAAGTTGACCAACCATAACTTTCGATCTCTAAACCATTCAATGCAATTGTTATATGGAATGAGAAGAGATATGTATGTCGGACTGGATCTAACCAGCCTACGAGCTGATGGCACGGATTCCATATCAGAATCATGTATACCGGTCTGTTCGGAGAACATTCTGCTCGGCACTAAGAAGGTACCTCACGCGCCTGTTCCCCTTAACATGTCTCCGAGACAACTCAGTACTAGCAAGCAAATCTCATTTCAGGCGCCGATTCTTTGAAAACTCGACGCCATTTGTTGTTGGCAATTTTTTAAATAGGTATCATCGCATTCGCAATCGTTTCGAAGAATATACTCACATCCTGGTTTCGCATCAATCGATTTCGATGAAAGACGCAAAAATGCAATCAAAACAACCCAAATACCGTACGTCAATCTATATGGGCCGAGAACAACAAACTTGCATCAACCCCATCGGGAAAATTTAATTACCAAGCTTATCGACAAATTAAAAACTCAATTCCACACGAGGCTGCTTATGGCATCGCCAACCGAATCCTCCTTCACCCCACGCACATCCTCGGCATGAGATCAAAGAGATTTCTGCTCCAACCCATTATCCCCGTGCCACCGCACCAGTGGCATATGGTTTATGCCAAGGAATTTCATTCGATCAGTCGACCGCTTATCGGTGGAAAATTATTAATTTCATTAAAAACTCATAAATATATCCGCGTACAGAGAGGATCCGGCAAATAGCCCGAGCCGCCTTTCGTCATTCGAATGGCGCGACGTTGACTGGATGCGGAGATGGAGGATATACACGCGGCAAACAAAAACCAGATCACCCCGAGAAGAGGGTGCGCAACAAACGCACTTGACTCGCGAGCCATTAGCTTTCGAAAGAAATTAATTGTTCTTCCCAAATCGAGAGTAGACCTCTTCAGGCCCCGATATTATGGATTTTTAACGAGTTTTATGGAAAAAATTCTAGCACAGGAATACGGGAGATTCAAGAACACCCGACCGACAAGTGGATGAATATGGTGGCGTCTGTTAGGTGCTTTGGCTTCGCAGATAAACAGTGAAACATGTTTCAATAAGCTGAACCTGCGATAAGAGGTCATATCGAGCATCCCGGATGAGAGTGCTCCTTCGTGATACAAGAGCTGAACTACATATTTCGAAAAACGTGTAATGGTTTTCGAAACATAAACAAAAAACACTCCAAGTGTGCCCCGGAAATACCACGTGCTGTATAGATGCAGATATACACAGGATACTTCTATAAATCCATCCGACAGCGCATCCCCCTTTAATTTTTTCTTTTTGTTTATTTTATCACCTCGAGGACCCTGCTAATATGAATTATTAATAAAAAAGGGGAACAAACTACTCCACTCCAAAATAGATCCAATGGCAGACCACTCAGACCTCGAAGTGTGTGTTTGCTGCAGCGTAATCACAATCGCTAATCGCTCGCGTCCGAGTGAGAGGAAATTCACTCTTTTTGTGGCGGCGCGACGCGGATTTTCACGCTGGCCGATGCTGCTCTGGCGAAACTTTTCGCAGGCTATCGCCGCCGTCGATTGACCGCCTGCGATAAGGAACGCATTAAAAATCCATAAATCAATGCGATAAGCATGATTTCCCGAGTGTTTTATTGACTATTGTTCCATCGCGCGGATGCCGATGCTGGTTGCGGTGGATTATGGCTGCCGGCAATTATGGTCTGCAGGACTTTGAAGTTGCTGATGCGACCGACCGAACTCTGTGTGTCGGTAGATGTAGAGAGTCGAAGTGCGAAGAAATATACACGCCGCTCTGTGCGCCAAAGGAAGAGGTTGATCCTCTCCCAATTTGAATGAAACTCCAATTTGGACCATAGTGAGCGCCTCCAGGTTGGTGTGCCTATTCCTGTTGCTGGATACATCCTCTTGTGGAAGTTGTCCATTTGAAGTGGCAGAGCCAATGAGAGAAAGATCCCAGATAACCAGAGTTCAACTTGAAAGATTAGTGCGATGTTACTAAACGATGGCGGTATACCTATATATATTGTGTGGTTCTGGGTAATTGGAAAGGGGTGGCGTGAGAGAGAATCGCACTGGGCGAATGGGCACTGAGGATTTAATAGGTTTGTTTGATGTACGTAAAGGTATAGGCGTATAGGTTTTGAATTGAACCTTTTCGTTTAAAATTTAATATTTGACTCTAAGTAGATCAATCATCGGATGCAAGAATGACAGTTAGGAAGCGGCATAACTTCTGGCAGATTGTCTATCAAAATCTTCTCATATCGTGCAATTTTTTGAAGTTGTAGTCCTATGAAAATAAGACTCTAAAGTTAGTTTTTGGAATTGCAAACTCAAAAAGAGTTCTGAGATTAAATCTTAGAGTACATTTTGATTGTAATAAGACTCCCTATTTGTTTTTTTTAGTCAAAACTTTCAGGGATTTCATAGCTGGACATGAAGATAAATATATAACCAAGCAGTTTGTAGCCGATTCCTAGACAAAACATTTAGGCAATATAAAAAAAAAAAAAAAATTCAGAAACAATGTAGGCACTTACCACATGTAACTAAAGGGTCCGCCATCTAAGGTTTTTTTTTTTTTTCAACTAGTGCTTATTTCGCGAATGGTAACACTTAGCTCATGTTGATTTGACAGATAATTAGTTTTATCCTTCCGCTGAACGAATATGGTTGTGTATACGCTTGAACAACGCTGGGAAATATTGCGACATTACTTTGAAAATCATGGTAATGTTGCAGAATGTGTGCGAAAATTGCGTACGGATTTTGGAAGAAGAGAAGCACCGTCAGCTCCGTATGTTCGTTATCTTGTGAATAAAATGAAAGAAACTGGCATCCTCATCGATAAACCAAAGCGTGAAAAGCCAAAAACAGTGCGTACACCCGAGAAAATTGCTGCTGTGGCAGAAAGTGTGCGTGAAGCGCCATCAACATCAATTCACCGTCGTTCTCAACAATTGAACATTTCGGAGACATCATTGAGACGAATTTTGCATAAAGACCTTGGTATGACGCCATACAAAGTCCAATTGGTTCAGGAGTTGAAGCCAACTGACCATCCAATGCGTTTTCGCTTCGCTAAGTGGGCCTGCGATCGACTTAGAGAAGATGCCGATTTTGCCAAAAAAATCATCTTTTCAGATAAAGCTCATTTTGATCTTGGCGGGTATGTAAACAAGCAAAATTGTCGCGAAAACCCGCACGCTGTATACGTGAAAAGCCGATTTACCCAAAACGAGTCACTGTTTGGTGCGGATTTTGGTCCAGAGGCATAATTGGGCCATTTTTCTTCGAAAATGAGCAAGGAGTGGCCGTTACAGTCAATGGCGATCGTTAACGGGCCATGTTGAACGAATTTTTGTTCACAAAAATTGAAGAGGAGGATATTGGCAATACATTTGGTTTCAACAGGACGGCGCTACGTGCCTGTCGTCGACTCAGGTGTAAATGAACCCTAAGACATCAGCGCAGCCAACTTACGCAGCTGAAAAGTAGTGAAGGAAGAAGAGAGAAGATTTTTTTTGATGAGTTTGTTTTTTGAGAGTTGAGACGGAATTGATTTTGAACGTAACATTAGCTACGAATTTTTTTGAGTTTGTCAATAATCGAATCTTAACATTACATTTTTCTTGTCTTCAAATGAATTTTAACATATAATATTATCTCGTCTACAATAAAATCAACAAAACCGAGGAATTGAGTTCATTCTTTTTTGTCCATAGCTGGTTTAAGGTAACTAACAATAAATTCAATAATACTGACGAAACATTTGGTCTTCGAGCACAAATCGCACGAGTCCTATTGTCATACAGTCCACTAAATAATTTCTTAATTACTAATCGGAAATCGTTGCGTTATTTGACATGTCTCAACAAGCACAAAAACCAACAAGGAGGTCGCATCGAAAGGGCGCCGGTGTTCATCAAGGGCGTGACGAAAATTTTGTGTGGAATTCTTCTGCACTGGGTAATCCACAATGTTCCTCTACAATTGTGAACGAGTCAACGCAGATGGATACTTTAATTGATTTTGAAGATGTCGGTGACTGCGACATCACAATCACTGCAGCAGTTGCCAAAGGCCCAGAAAAAGCTAAATCAATGCACTCAACATCAAAATGTTCAACAACAACTTCTAACAGGAGCAAACGTAACTTAGAGAAGAAGCGTTTGGAAATTACATTGGGAGCTGCTAAAAAGAATCAGGAAATTAATCAAGAATTGCGTGTATGTGAAATTGAGCTAAAGAGACTTGAAGAAGAGAAAGCAATTGTGCAACTGCAGCAAGATCTGGAACTCATAGACTGTGAAGAAAGTGACGATGAGCGAGACGACAGCGTTATGGACAAAGCTTCTTTGGTGAAAAGTTGGATGGTAAAATTGGATGGATTTAATGAGTGTGATGAAAGACGAAAAACAAACTACAACAATGTGGCCTGCAGTCCTGAAAATGCGAAGCACACAAATTATGTTAAGGAAGGTAACGTGACTCATCAAACCGTGGAGAAAAATTTGTCAACCAATAATAAACCAGAAAGTGAACCAGCTATTTTGAGTGTACCCAACGATAATACTGGAATCGAGAAATATTTGAGAAGACAGGTAATGGGTAATGATATGCCGACATTTGACGGAAAACCCGAGAATTGGCCGCTCTTCATTGCGCGATATCGCTCTATTGTTACTCAGTGCAATTACAGCAACGATGAGATTTTATCAAAATTACATCAGTGTCTCCGTGGAGATGCATTGGTATCCGTCAAAGGAATGTTGTTACATCCATCGAATGTGCCTACCATCATTAAAACACTAGAAAAGCGATTTGGAAGATCTGAGTATATCATCGATACGATGCTCAACGAAATTGAATATTTTCCAAATGTGAAGGAAAGCGACTTCGAAGCGCTTATTACCCTATCATGCAAGATGCAGAATATGATAGCTGTCCTGGAGCAACTAGAAGATGGAGCTAGTTACTTGCAGAATCCGCAACTCATAAAGAAACTATATTCGAAACTACCCACTGACCTGAAGCTTAGGTGGGGCGAGAATGTACGACTTAACAACGGTAAAACGAATCTGAAACATTTCGCGGGATGGTTGGACCAAATGTCAGATGCAGCTTGTTATGTGTTTACCCCAAAGAGCGTGACAAATGTTCGTAAGTTCGAAGTGAACTCCCGGCAACGAAAAGAAAATGTTCTCGTAGTAACTGGTGAGAATGATTCCTGTAGATACTGTGGAGAAGTTGGCCACAAAGCAGCGATCTGTCCAAAGTTCCAACATGATAGTATTGATGAACGTTGGGGGAATGTGGTAAGTTTCGGACTTTGTTTTCTCTGTCTATGTCCAGGACATCACTCCAGAAATTGCAATTCTAGAAACCGGTGTAATATTCAAGGATGTAAGATAAAACATCATCCACTGCTTCACAAGAATATTTCGACAACCCCATCAATGGAAACAGTTCCCCAACAGCAAAATGAAACGATTGGGGTATTAAATAATGATGAAGGAAATGTATTAATGCGTATTTTACCCGTAAAATTATATGGACATAACGGATCCGTCGTAGAAACCTTTGCATATCTAGATGATGGATCAACAATTTCCCTTATCCAAGCCGATGTAGTTGAGAAACTGGGTATCATTGGTGAAAACTACCCACTATGTATGCGGTGGACTGATGAAAACTTTGTTCTACGTGAGGATGACTCCAAGTGTGTGGATATTGAAATTTCAGGTATTTGGAATTACTCGCAAAAATTCAAGATGACACATTTGCGTACGACACGGAACTTATTACTTCCCCGGCAGACATTGGAGAAAAAGGCGATCGACATTTTCCCGCATTTGAGTGGATTACCTGTTAATGAAATGTTTGATGCCAGGCCAACGATTTTAATTGGCCAAGACAATATTGATTTGACAGTTGCGAGAAGAGTAGTTCAATGTCGGGATATGCGGGCTCCAATAGCAACCAAAACTAAGCTTGGGTGGGTTATTCATGGACCTACATCAGGCGCAGAATTTCGAAACAAAATGCAACACACTTTAACTATATGCCACTTCAAAGGTGAAGAGTTTGACAGCAGCGTAGAACAAATGATAAAAGCATCCTATTCAACTGAAGCATTTGGCGTGAAGCCTTTGGTGGAAAAAGTTAGCAAAGACAACTTACGAGCAAAAGATATATTGGAGAAAACCACTCGCAGACTGCATGATCGATTTGAAACAGGTTTGTTGTGGAGAAACGACGACTTAACTTTACCTGAAAGCAGAGGAATGGCATACAGCCGCTTGTTAAATATGGAACGGAAGATGGAGCGTGACGAGAGCTTTGCAGAACAATATCGACAAAAGATGATAAGCTACGAGGAAAAGGGATACATTAGAAAGCTCACGTTAGCAGAAAGCTGTGAACGAGGTCCCCGGACTTGGTATCTTCCCCATTTCGGCGTCGTCCATCCACATAAAAAGAAGCTGCGATTGGTGTTTGACGCGGCTAGCAAATCACATGGTGTAAGTCTCAATGATAATCTTATTCAAGGCCCTGATCTTTTGCAGCCATTGCCAGCAGTTTTAATGAGGTTCCGCGAAAAGAGGTTTGGTTACTGTGGTGACATTACTGAAATGTTTCACCAAGTAAAAGTTCGCAAGAATGATCAGTCCTCGCAAAGATTGTTGTGGCGAACTAATAGGAAAGCCCCTCCGGATGAATATGAGATGCAGGTTCTCACCTTTGGCGCGACATGCTCGCCGTGTTCTGCGCAGTATGTTAAGAACTTAAACGCTAAGATGTTCTCAGAGTCTCCTAATTTGATTGAGGAAGTAGAACGTAATTTCTATATGGACGATTACCTAGGTTGCTCTGATTCTGAAAGAGACGCATTAGATCGGATCGAAAAGATGACGACACTACAACGAACTGGTGGTTTTGCTTTAGTGAACTGGATTTCAAATTCTCCTGCGGTAATGAAAAAATATGCATCAGATAAGGCTGAGAAGAATTTTGATAAAGATAACGATAGCGAACCGGAACGTATTTTAGGTCTGTGGTGGGATGCAAAAAACGATTACTTCACATTCAAAGTCTCGTTCCATCGCGTTCCGAGTGAAATTGTTTCTGGAAAAATTGCACCAACAAAGCGACAAGTACTTCGCCTGATGATGTCTGTATTTGACCCTTTGGGATTTTTGGCCCATTTTATAGTAAGAGCTCGTATACTGTTCCAGATGATTTGGCGAAGCGGCGTGGACTGGGATGATGAGATTCCCAAAGATCTTCAACATACTTGGGTTGAGTGGCTGAATGATCTTCAAAAAATTCCTGACGTTCGGATTCCAAGACCGTATTTATACGATGAATTACCAAACCACAGACTCGAGGTGCATGTCTTTTGTGACGCCAGCGCGGATGCCTTTGCAGCAGTGGCGTACTTAAGAGAGGTAAGTGCTGATAATGTCATTACCGTTTCCTTTATTATAGCGAAAACACGAGTTGCACCGCTCAAACCACTGTCAATACCGAGGCTTGAGTTGCAAGCCGCTCTTATGGGTAGCCGAATAATGGACACAATAAAGCGAGAATTGCGATTAAATATTAGTAACCAACGTTTATATTCCGATTGTAAATCAGTTGTGCAGTGGATTAAAGGGGACGGACGAATCCATAAACCCTTCGAATCACATCGAATAGGGGAAATTCAAGAGTTGACTAACTCTGAAGATTGGGCGTGGATACCAGGAAAGCTGAATGTGGCAGACGAAGCTACTCGGATGACAACGAGAGTAAATTTGGATCCGAAGGCAAAGTGGTTTACTGGACCGGATTTTTTATATTTGGATGAATCCGAATGGCCCAAATTGGTCCAAAGTACTACTGATGAAAATAATTTAGAAGAGGATGCAGAAGAGTGTAGAACATTTGCTGTAGTTGGTGTAATTGAAACCGATTGTGCCGACCACTGCTTACCAGATGTCGATAGATTTTCCAAGTGGTTAAGGCTTATAAGAACAACTGCTTGGTGTCTTCGGTTTTTAAATAACTTGAAAAGTAAATGTAGCAAGGAAAATAAGGATGATTTAAAAGCTAATTGGGGTGAACTAACTGCAGCTGAGCTGTCAAAAGCAGAAAAGCGGTGGATACATTATAGTCAAATTCAAAGTTTTAGTGGCGACATGTTAGAGCTAAACAAATATGGAAAAGTCAGCAGTCGAAGTAGATTGTTGAAATTATCACCAAATTTAGACGATGAGGGGTTAATGAGGTTATGTGGTCGCACAGAGCACGCTGATTGCATGAGTGATGTCGCGAAACGGCCGTATATTCTTGATCCAAAGCACCCATACACGAAACTGCTGATACAGCATCAACATGAGCAGCTACATCATCAAGGACGTGAGATGGTTCTTAACGAACTACGACAGCGATTTTGGATTCTAAAAGCCAGATCTTCTATACGAAAGACATTTGCAAATTGTCAGAGGTGCAAGGTTAATAAGTCGAACCCTCAAGTACCACTTATGGGACAGATACCGAAAATGCGACTAACTCCTGGAGTGAAGCCTTTCAGTGATACAGGCATAGATTATTTTGGTCCATTGTTGGTTATGGTAGGACGTCGAACCGAAAAGAGGTGGGGTGTAATTTTCACCTGTATGGTAACCCGAGCCATTCATCTGGAAATAGCGAACTCATTAACGACCGATTCGGCAATCATGGCAATCAGACGAATGATCGCAAGGCGAGGACCTATCCGAAATATTTACTCCGATAACGGAACTAATTTCCGAGGGGCATCTGAGGAGCTGAGGAAATCTATAATGGAAATAGACAACAAGAAAATCCAGTTGGAGTTCTCATCGAAATTCCTTCAGTGGCATTTTATTCCACCGGGAGCACCCCATATGGGTGGGTGTTGGGAGCGGTTGGTCGGCTCGGTGAAAAGGATTTTGAATGCAGTACTCAAAGAACGTGTACCCAGAGAAGAGGTTCTTCATACTGTCTTTTGTGAGGCTGAAAACATTGTGAATAGTCGACCGTTGACCCATGTGTCGGTCGATCCGAAGGATCCCGAATGTTTGACTCCGAATCATTTTCTCCGAGGATCCACTGACAATACGGATCAGCCGATTGGTGAGTTTGTTGATAAAGATTTGTTACTAAGAAAATATTGGCGCAGATCTCAGAAGTTAGCTGATATCTTTTGGTCAAGATGGGTAAGAGAATATCTTCCGACTCTTACGAAGAGATCTAAATGGTTCGGAGAAGGTGTCCCGATCAGCATTGATGACGTTGTGGTTATAGTGGATGAAAGCGCTCCACGTAACTCCTGGCCTTTCGGCATCGTGACCAGACTTTACCCTGGCAAGGATGGTCGAGTGAGGGTTGTAGACGTAAGAACCAGAGGTGGTGTGTTTCGGCGTCCAGTCAGCAAACTCTGTCGACTTCCAACAGAACCATATGATGCTAAAAGGCCGCAGACCTTTAACGATGGGGAGAATGTCGTCGACTCAGGTGTAAATGAACCCTAAGACATCAGCGCAGCCAACTTACGCAGCTGAAAAGTAGTGAAGGAAGAAGAGAGAAGATTTTTTTTGATGAGTTTGTTTTTTGAGAGTTGAGACGGAATTGATTTTGAACGTAACATTAGCTACGAATTTTTTTGAGTTTGTCAATAATCGAATCTTAACATTACATTTTTCTTGTCTTCAAATGAATTTTAACATATAATATTATCTCGTCTACAATAAAATCAACAAAACCGAGGAATTGAGTTCATTCTTTTTTGTCCATAGCTGGTTTAAGGTAACTAACAATAAATTCAATAATACTGACGAAACAGTGCCACACAGCCGAAGCTACACTCGATGTTTTGCGCCCTGTTTTTGAAGATCGCATTATCAGCCGCAGAGCTGATGTCGTTTGGCCACCGCGGAGCTGCGATTTGACACCGTTGTTGGACTAATTTGTGGGGTGCCGTAAAAGATAAGTGTTACGCCGACATGCCAGAGACAATTGACGCTTTAAAGGACAATATTCGTGAAGCCATTGGTGAAATACAGCTGCACACAATCGATAATGTGCTTAAAAAATGGACCGATCGTGTAGGCTTCATGGCCAGCCGATGCAGCCATTTGAATGAAATTATTTTCCATTATTAACCGGAAGGATTGTACTTTCAAAAAAAGGAATTTGAGAAAATATTCAGTAGTTTTTTTATAACATTTTCAAAAAAAAAAAGTTATTTGGCGGTCCCTTTACATATTTTATTTTTCCGAAAATGGTAAAATTGCTGAAAATCTCTGACGAAAAATAGTGTGGGAGAATGTAAGCTATATCCTCTAGAAAACCCCAAAAGTGTTATTCAACGCAACATCTCGAAAGGTACCTAATGCCAATTTGCGTATAAATGCAATTGCGTAATTGCCAAACGCGAATTAAAACACTTGTTTCTTACTTTTAAAATTAAACAATATTTATTTGGAACTATGTCCTTTATTATTGAAATACTTTTTACTAATTCTAAAAGGAGCTTAAGGCTACTATGTAGTTACAATAAGACTATCGATAAATTCATCATACAGTCGTATTTATATATTTTTCTTATCTATCTACAAGGAGACCCAAGCGTACAATCGTCTTGCTTGATAATGAAGAAGAGATAATATTCCAACATTGTATACAAACGATATTATCTCTTGTACATATGTTATCATTGTAGCGTTGTGTGCAAGACTGTACTAGAGGCTAAAGATATCATTGAATACAAATAATGTTATCTTTTTTCTCAATATGTTTTGCTATGGATACTTAACTCCCCCCCTTGTTAAACGAAATCGTCCCGATTTTTCGACGCTATTTTTAACATTTCTCTTTCATAAGTTTTGTTATATGCGTCAATCTTTTTTTGTTTTTGACGATCTGTTATACATTGTATAGTTTTTATCATTACGTACGTAAATGCTAGAATAACAATCAGTGTTACAATTGTGTATATAGTTGATAATATCGGTTTTTCTTCAAAAGGAATAATTAGTTTTTTTAAAGTATCTATGTTATCGAATTTGTACATTGTATCTTCTTTAATTATTTGGTCGATGTAAGACTCTGAATTATGATTTCTTAATATAACTTCTTTAATTTGCTTATGCATGTTTTTGTATATTTTATCGTCTAGATTTATAGTATTTTCATAAGTAACTAAGTTTATACCATTAATTGTTTGATTATTTAACTTATGCTTACCGCTTAATAACATAACACCGGATTCAATTTCTAAGTCGTAATCGTATTCTTGTTTAATGTTGCATTTTGAAGTTATATTCTTTAAAAGTGGAATAAGACAATTTTCTTCTTCAAAGTTAATTTCACAAATGTTTTTACTTAGATGATTTTGACAATTTCTTGTTCTTAAATAAGTTTGGTTACATAAGGCAATTGTTTTATCTGTAATGATTTTTCCATGTTTTGAATTTAAAGGTGTTACTTTATACAATTTACATGATTTAATTAGAACTGGATATTTATATATTGTGATGAAGAATTCATCAGTTCTAGCTAAAAATATTTTAGAGTACTCAAGTATATTTATTATGGGTACTTGAATTATTTCATGTTGAATAATATTTTTAATGTCATCTAAGTCTAGGCTTTCTGATAAATATTCATTATTTTTTGCTGCATTAATTGTTCTGGTCAATAATAATAATTGTTCGTACACTTGTTCTATTACTAAATGTTCTTTAAGGCTCTGACCTTCGAATTGTTGCAAAATTTGTTCAAATCTAGAATTTATAGTTTTTTGTTTATTATTGTTTTCTATGAGATTATTTATACTCGTTTCTATGTTAACTAAGTCATAATGGTCAGGATTACCAAACACATATTTGAAAGCTGTTCCTAAAAAGTTAATTGATCTAGTATGCCTAGTATGTTCTTGTAATTGGTCTGCTAAATTCTTAATTTTACTTAACCAAATTTTTTCTTCCTGTGTAGGTTGATATTTACTAGTTACGATATTTACGTAAGGTTGAAATATCGAAGTCAGGTTGGTGGCATGTAACAAATAAGTTTGTTCTTTGAATAAATACACGTCATCTGTTTGCGTAAGTATAAACTTCTTGTTTAGTATCTCAGTTATTTGAACGTTTCCTTGCCCTTCTTGACTCTGTACAATTCCTAGTAATGTTAGGAATATTAATATTTTCGTCATCTGAAAAATGATAATTCTTTATGTTATCCTTGTGAATTTTTATTCCTTCTTTAGAGATTACCGTGTCTCCTTTATCTTCTTCTACTATTCTTGTTATGTATCTAGCGTTAGATTTCTTTCTAAGACCTGTGATTCTTACCATTATCTTATCTCCTTTTTTATACTCTCTGTGTCGAGTTCCTTTATTTAGACGTTCGATCACTTTTTTGGATGCTGAGTTTAGTTTATTTATTATAATTTCACTATTTCTATATTTATTTTGATTAAAGAAAATGTCTCTAGGTTTCAAACCGGTAACTGAGTGTATAGAATTATTTAATTCACGCACTGTTCTAAATATTTCTTCGATAAGTCTTGTTTTATTCTGAATTGTGAATATTCTAGACAGTTCAGTTATTGTACCGTTTACACGTTCTACCTGACCGTTAGCTGTCGATCTGTATACTGGAGTTTCTACTTTAGTTATGTTGTATTTCAAACACATTTGGTTCACCATTTCTGTTTTGAATCCCTTCTCGTTATCTGTCATGAGTCGTTCACATTTTGGGAAATAATTAGATAAGACCTCTTCCATAACGTCGTACAGTCTGTTTCGAGTTTCGATTTCCCGAAGGATTGTATATTTAGAATACTTATCTACTGTTACAAGGAAAGTATACTTGTCGTTGAAGTATATGTCCATATGAATGTGTGTTCCCACATGTGTTGGTATTTCTGAATTATTCAGAGGTTCTCTGATAGGTTTTCTTTCATATTTTCCAAATAGACATGCTATGCATTTTTTGTTGAAACTCTTTGCTTGTTTATTTAGATCGGGCCAGTAATATTTCTCTGAGATTTCTTGTATATTGTTACGTAACCCTCGGTGTGCTCTTTCATGAGTTACCCTTACAAGTTTTAGTTGTTCCTCCAAATTTGTCACGTCTTGAAGTTTTCTTGGTGTGAATATAAATCTTACTAGTGGGAATTCTTTTTTTATGTTTTCACCATATTTGTATATGTTTTCAAATTTCGTATGCAAAGCTACAATCTTTTGGGGTTGTATAACTTCTTTCATCTGCCTTAGTAAAGAGTCTTTGTCCTTAAACTTTATTATGAGTCTTATTTTGTTACCAAAATAGATTTGTGTTTCGATATTATTTGTTATATCTTCAATAAGTTCGAACTGTGCAGTGTATGCATTAAAAGGCTGATTCACAGTTTTTATTATATCATTAGAAGAACTTTCAGCTGAATGTGCTGTTTCTATGGTAGAAGTATTTATGCGTTGACGTGATAATGCGTCAGCTACAAGATTTAGGTTTCCTGGTTTATAAACTAATTTTGCTCCAAAGTCTTCAATGATTCCCTTCCAACGTTTCAGCTTTGTGTTGGGATTTTTTTCTGATACAGAATATATAAGGCTCTGGTGATCGGTATATATGGTTAAGTCTGCTATACCATATATGTAGTTTCTGAGTTTTTGTAAGGACCATATGATCGCTAATAGCTCTTTCTCGTTTGTGCTATAGTTCTCTTCTGTCTTACTCAGTGTTCTTGACAAGAAGTGTATAGGTTGCTTATTCTGACTTAGTACGGCTCCAATAGCTATGTTGGATGCATCAGTAGTAAGCTCGAATGGTTTACTATAATCCGGTTGAAAAAGTTCGACTTGTTCTTTCAAATAATTTTTTAAAATTCTAATCGCTTCTAATGCTGAATCATTCAGATTTAACTTAATATTTTTACTTTGTTTTTTGTTTACTTTACCGTTATCTCCTCGTAAATATAATGTCAGGGGCTTGGCTATGCTTGCGTATCCCTTTATAAACTTACGATAGTAACCTGTAAGACCTAAAAATCCTCTCAAATCCTTTACCGTTTGTGGGACTGGAAAATTTTCTATAGCTGCTATTTTCTCAGGGTTCGTAGTGATTCTACCATGTCTGATTATGTGACCTAAGTATTCTACTTCTTCTTGAAAAAACTTACTTTTCTCATCAGATATTTTTAATGTGGCTTTATTGAGTACGTCGAATACTTGACTTATGTGCTGTATATGTTCTTCCTCAGATGAAGAATATATCAATACGTCATCAATGTAAACGTGTACGAATTTACCTACAAAGTCTCTCAAAATGTCGTCCACGCATCTCTGAAATATGCTTGGTGCATTTTTGAGCCCGAAAGGCATTCGTTTAAATTGATATTTTGCGCCATTTATAGCAAAAGCTGTTTTTTCTTTATCATCTGTTTTGATTTTAATTTGGTGGAAACCTGACTCCAAATCTAACGTTGTAAAGTACTTGGCTTTACCTAAATTTTGAATTGTCATGTTGACATCCGGAATGGGGTATCTGTCTGTTACAGTGTGAGCGTTAAGTTTTTGGAAATCAACAACCATGCGCCGTTTTGGTTTTCCTTTTTCGTCCAAACCTTTTTTAGGTACTGTCCATATGGGACTGTTATAAGGACTATGGCTTTTTTCTATTATATCGTCATGTAAGAGTTTCTGTATTTCTTTGTTTACGAATTCGTTATCTGCTATGGGATATGGATATTGTTTAACATAAACCGGATTATCATTGGTCGTCCTAATGCTTGCTTCTATAGTATCTGTAAAGGGTAACGGTCCTATGCTGTTATTAATCTTCATCAGTCTATCTATGTCTGCTTTATAAATATTATTTTCCCCAATTATGTAATTAATTTTCTGAATAGATTCGACACTGCTTATGGTAGTTAGAGTCATATTACTGAAATTTATTTCCGCGTTTAGAACTTTAAGTCCTTCATATCCTAATATCATATCAAAAGACTGAATATCCTCTAATTCAAAAAATGTTATATTTTTCTTTAATATCCTAACTACTTTCTTTGTATCTACCATAGAATAACCATGCATTGTTTTTATTTTTATAGGTTTAATTTTAATTTTTTCGCTAGAATCGCATTTTCTATTAATGTAATTATGGGTTGCACCAGTATCAATAAGAATTTTGTAAATTTTCTTATGAATAGTACTAGTTAAATTTAAGCAGGGCAACCCGTCTACTAGTTTAAATGATCTATTCTTATGTTATTATTTACCATACATTCCGTTTCATCTGCTTCTGCATATGTACTGCTGACATCGTCTCTGCGTTGTTGTCGGGAGTTATTTACTCTCTGCTGCTTGAAGTTCTGCTGATAAGATCGTTGCGGTCTGTTGTGTGTGTTGAAACTCCCGCTGTGTTCACGTTTCGCTGGTGGATTATATACATCGGGTTTGCATTGATTCCAATTTTGTCGCTGTGCATGTACAATTTGTCTCGAGTTTATCTCCATCGGCTGTGGTCCTTGATTGTGTTGCTGCATATTATCGTATTGCTTCTGGGGTTGATAATTCGTTGTTTGGCTCGAATAATTTGGTCTTCTTTCGTTTCTGCGTTCATGTGGCATATTTTTGTGGTGCTTATCTTGAGTGAGATGTAAATGCCTGTGCACATTATCATGTTCTATTCTGCGAGCAATTGCGAATGCGTGTTCTAGATCATTTATTGTAGCTGAATATAATGATCCTCTTGTAAAGTTGTCACTCATACCATCAATGAATATACGAACTGCGTCGTCGTTAGCATTTTTAATTAGTCTGTCGATTATATTCGGCGGATCACCTGACATAGTGATTTTTGATATTATTAAATTGAGATTTTTATTTATCTCGTCGTGGTATTCAGACAGTGTGCTTCTTTTTTGCGTGATGGCTTTCATCATGTCTTGTAGCACGTATAGAGGTTCTTGATTAGAGTACGTATAATCTAATCTGTTACGTATCGCCTCAAAATTAAAAATTGTGTTATAATTAGTTAACACATTCGCGGCTGCACCCTGTATTTTACTTTTCACTATAGTCAATGCTGCTGCGTACTTACTGTGTGTTTTGAAGTTTTTAATGCTGTCCATTAATCTGGATGCTTCTTCGCGCCACGACCGATAATTTGATTGATCGCCGTTGAAAATAGGTAGGCTTTTAAATGCGTCTAACTGTATTTCACTACCATCTGTATATGTGGTTCTTATTTCCTCTAGCACAGGTATGTTTGGTACTATGCCTAATCCAGATTTTACTTCATTTAGTTTTGTTTCTAAATTAGTGTTTATTTGATTTTGGTTAGTTATTATTGCTGCTAACCTTGCATTCTCTGTGCGTGTGTGCTCTAGGGTTTGTGTTACTGTGTTGCACCTGGTTTCTAAAGCTTCTAATCTTGCCATTAATACTGCGAGTTGTTCCATTTTGAACTCGTGTCTGTTGTCGTCGAATTTGTGTGTTTTTTTCCTCCACATATACACTTTCACTGAATTGCTTTGCTGCTTCGTATGAAGAAGCTATATTTGTACCTGCTATGCTAGGTAATTCTTGTAACCGGTAACGCGAGTGTTCTGTTTATACTAGATTTCACTACTTGTTCCCGAGGTCCGCTCGATTGAAGTTAAAAAGTATATTTAACCTCCTGGCAGGATCGCCAATTAAAACACTTGTTTCTTACTTTTAAAATTAAACAATATTTATTTGGAACTATGTCCTTTATTATTGAAATACTTTTTACTAATTCTAAAAGGAGCTTAAGGCTACTATGTAGTTACAATAAGACTATCGATAAATTCATCATACAGTCGTATTTATATATTTTTCTTATCTATCTACAAGGAGACCCAAGCGTACAATCGTCTTGCTTGATAATGAAGAAGAGATAATATTCCAACATTGTATACAAACGATATTATCTCTTGTACATATGTTATCATTGTAGCGTTGTGTGCAAGACTGTACTAGAGGCTAAAGATATCATTGAATACAAATAATGTTATCTTTTTTCTCAATATGTTTTGCTATGGATACTTAACTCGCGCTAGGAAATCCCTAGTGGCTCTATACTCCTGTAAAAGGGCTGTCGGCTCTAGAGGGGCATTCTGCTTTATATGGCTTTATTTTGTGTGGTGGCCGGCCTTGAATGAAAGTTCCAATCTAAAGGTCTTAGAGAAGACAGCGCCTGGCATGCCTGTGCACCACGGGCGCACTGAGGACATCTCCAACCGCCGCTCTACAAATCATGCTTAACTTACTTCCACTAGACATCTTCAGTAAAGAATACGCCCCAAACGTAGCTATCAGATTGAGGGCAGGGAAACACTGGAGAGGACGACCGTAGGAACACGACAGCATCCTTCTACAGACTTCCCCTGTCCATTATTATCGATTATCTGCCTACGAAAATCAACTTCGAAAAAGGCTTCACCCATGACATACCGGACAGAAACCAATGGGATTAGCAAAATGTCCTACACAAATCACTGTCAATATTCATAGACGGTTCTAAGACACTGGAGGGAGTGAGCGTCGGAGTCTTTTCAGAAGAATTGAATCTGGGACTCTCCTTCTGTCTTCCGAAACACTGCAGTGTTTTTTTGTTTCTTCCAAGCCGAAATTACAGCTATTTGTCAAGCTACAGCGTGGCTGTCGATTGATTCGGTATCACAAAGGGATATCGTCATATACATTGATAGCCAACAGCTGCAATCAAGTCCCTAATATCCACCGAAATAAGATTTAGGCGGTGGAAGATTGCCGCGTCTCTCTTAACGAGATAGCTGGACAGTACAATCACACCCTCTGCTGGATTCCTGGTCAATGTGACATCCCAGGCAACTGTGCAGCAGACGAACTAGTAAGGCGAGGCTCCTCTCGCGTGGATAGCATAAGTCTGCACAACGTGTATGCACCACTTTCCTATGCTAAACAAATTATTCACACGGACACAGCAAGCACAGCGCAGGGTTCAGATGGAAACATCTAGGATACTGCGATACTGCTAGGCTCACCTGACCAGCTCTGGACACAAAGAGATCCAAGGAGCTTCTTCGACTTAAAAGATCCAGCATCTCGAAAGCCTTAATGTCATCTCCGGGCACTGCATATTAGGCAGACAAGTGCAAAGGCTCGGTCTGCCATACAATGACTTTTGCAGAAGCTGCAGAGATAAAGAGGGGGACGAGTCCGTCACTCACTTTCTTTGCAGTTGCCCTGGCCAATCTAAGAAAGGCCAATTTAGCAAACTATTTTCTCAATGATCTCAGGATCTAGGTAATACCAGCGCCGCTAACATTCATAGCTTTATAAATGGTTTAAATAAGTAGCCAGCAAATAAATAGCTCCCCAAAGCCTAGTGGTATGCACAATGGGCCGAATAACGACCTCATCGAGGGCCACTTTAAACTAACTAACTAACTCACTTGCGTGAATAGTGCAAATATAGCTCCTTGAAGTCCACGTAAACATCGTCATGTAACCAAAAACGTACGCAACGAAACGTACAATACTCGTAAAAAGTCGTTAAAAGTACCCAACTCCGCAAGTACAAAGGTACAAGTTAGAGCTAAGATGCCATCAGGACTTGCTGGTTGCAGTTCGATACAGTTCGATACACACATTACACTTTACAAGAGGCCACAATTTACTGACATCAAGCGGATTATTTTGAAATCTGCATCTACACCCCTTCCAGAGTTATAGGTACCCTCGCTAAAAATGACTTGTGTACCTACTTAAACGGCTTTCCGGGTCCTCATAGGAAACGTCTGAGAATCTTATGGCACCCATCTCCATTCAAGGAAGCAATCCGCTCTTCCCTATAATAATTAGATATTCATATCATTTCATATCATCGGCCAACTAGCCGCGGCATATCCACACTATAATCCCACTTTTGGAAAACTCAATAATTGCTATCTTTATGTACCTACCTGTCATGCAAACAAAAGTCCACTATGTCTATATAGTTTTTCGCGGGTAATTGAAAATACATAACGCCACCCCCTTCATTCAGGTGCAGTAGTATCTATAGACAGTTCTCAACGAGCCTCATCGTCATCAATTAAATGCAACCGCACTGCCTTTTCCCTCTGTCAGTGTGCAGTGGAAACAAGAAAGGGCGCCTTCTATCCCAAACAACCATCGGCCATTATTCGTTTCCAAATAGGCGCCTGTGCTCGATTGCACACGCTAATAGCCTACGCTTGGCTGACCTCCGAGAAAAGTAAACACATACCTAGGCATCGGCCTACAAGTACTGCGACGACAATCATCGCATACCACCATCGACCGGGGTAACCGGGGTAACCCTTTTCCGTCCACGCAGTGTTGCATTCATTCAAATTGAAAGCGAAGAAAAAGCGAACGCGGTTTGGGGGAAATTCGAGAACCGCCCTCCTAATAACCGCGCCGTATTATCAAGAGCGCTGTCATGAGCAGGCGACATTGCACCATGAATCGCGATAAAGCCGCGGCGCACACCCTACAACCGGACTAGCGAATACAAACCTCGCCGACACCAAGAGGGTTGCATGCGAGGACGCTTACGTGTTTACGACGTGACATGGAACGACGTTATATCGCTACAAATTCACCTGCATACACATATTGGCCATTATTAGGGTAATTATTTGGGGCGGTACCAGCCCGCATTTGATGCATCAGCCTCGTGCAGGCCACAATGAAGCTCTAAACCTTCACAAATTCACGCAAAGTTGTGTGATAGATTTTCATTTTCGCGAGAGGGATGCACCATCGTTATGTGTGGCAAAAAACAATATCGGCTCGCAATCACAACAATGACCGGTATATGTTAGCCGGGCTCTGTATAATTAAACAGGTCGCTTGCATGATGTGCAATTATAGAACTTGCACCGCAAACAACAACGGAATGGACTAGCAAAACAACGGTTCTCGTGTAAATTGACAAAAGCCACGCTAAAGCTCTGACGGAGTGCGCGATGTGTCATCCCTTAGAAGAGCTCCCAATCCCAACCCAATTCCAACAGGATAGACATCCGTTTTGGGATCCATATCCCTGGAGTAAGAACAATCCGCGGCATATGCTGTTTGATGGGTTTCGTTTAACTTCCAGTGGTTGGTTTCGGGGATTTTGATTTGATTAGGTTACACAGATATACAGAGACTCGGTGGATACGTGTTCGCGCGCACAATCTGCCAGGATATGGCATCCGTTTTAATGAAGTTGTTTTCGAGGAGACGAATTGAAATTGAGTCCCATAATGAAAATCTGAATGACTGATTAAATGTGTCGTCGTCATCCTTAGAGTAGCTACTCGTAGGTAGTCATCGTTGTCGTTAGACGTTGATAGTGGTGGCAACATATGGAGTGTTATTGGCGGTGGTGATGTACTATGAATTGCGGCGCCTTGGGAAAATGTCGTCGGTGGTACATACTCATGCATATGTGGGGCTTAATTTCGATGAAACTTTCTCAGTAGATTGCTCTAAATGTCCTTAAGAGGATTAGGCAGCATTTGAGGTATGATGTGAAATGTTCGAAACAGTTTGTGGTGATGGCAAGGATTTTATTAGTTATGTATTCAACACTGACTGTACGCAATTAGACCTAATCTGGGTAGTATTATTCAAATGGGATCCTTTCTACACTTGTGAAGTTGGATTATTGTGCGTATGGATACTTAGTGGAAATTATTTGCGACAAACTAATCTCAATCTAATACCTCACCACTTTCAATGCTATCGATCGCCGAGGCCATAATCACATGCCTGCGCCCATCGTATCAACGTATAAATGGCAACGCTAGTGTCAGGAATATTATTCTCATTTTCAACTAAACATCGGTTGACTGATAACTATGAATCCGGGTAAAAACGGTCTTGTACAAGCACCTGTAACTAACTTTTGTCAATGATAGGCAGGCGCGTGGTGGCCCTACGGGAAAAGTTGAAAATATAACTGACACAAATTTTAATTTTGATTAGTTTTTTCTTATTTTAAAATTAGTTCTTCTCATTTTTGTACTGGTTATGTTACTCATTGAAGTTCATGAGATTTTCAAAATAATTGACTGAAGTTCAAATATATGAAGTTCGCGGTGGATTTATCCCAACTGCGATTTTCCCCCTTTTTTCTGTGGTGAATTGATAAATGTGTGCGTATCCCGTATCCACCGGCTTTCCTGAGTGATACCAACTGACGCATAAATTATGCCATAATTTTTTGTAAAGTATTTTTATAATCAATCCGTAAAAGTAAGTGTTGAATTTAATAAATCTGGTGCTTTGATCAAAGTTGCTTTACTAATTTTCATTTACCACTGTGCGTCATACTTATTTTCCAATTCTCTACTAGACTTACTCACTAAGCCCAAACAAGAAATGGCGGCACATTGGATACGAATTTGTATCGTAGGCGTAGGTACAAACATAATCACCCCTATCGTGAGCGCCGGGGGGAATTATTCACGGAAAAGAATATTTTGTTATCGTCAAAATCACAAAGTGAACAGTTCCCCGTTCGGGAAAAGTTCGATTTGAGCGTTTTTAACGATAGATTGAAACTCATTCACATTACCCACATGGGGAACTGTTCACTTTGCGATTTTGACGATACCAAAATATTTGTTTCCGCGAATAATTCCCCCTGGCGGATTCCACGATAGGGGTGAACATGAATATTTACTGATAATTAATAATCTGTATCTTGAAGATGATTCTGTTCTAACTCGGAGTCTGCGGTGGCGTCGTCGTCACTATCGTAGAACCGAATAGGTGCGCGAAATATATTTCAAAAGAGATTAATTCAGTGAATTTCATATTATGGAAGACTTACTATATAATGACCTCATACTGTCCGTACCCTCTGTTCCATACCCACTTCTGCGTCCGTAAACGAAGTTAACACACTTTTCTACATACATTTTTAATGCTTCATTTCAACGCACGACAGTGTTGAAGAATTCGAACCAGTTCGGATTGCTTTTGGACGTTGGAACTACACGTACGAATACATACGACCAATGTGCGGGCTCCCATAGTACCTTACCTACTTAGAAAGTCGGGATCGTTCGTCCGTTTTCGTACCTGATCGCACGAGTCAAATGCGTACGAAAACGTGTCCAATCGGCCGACCTTCAATTCAGTTTTCGTTGTTGGCAAATTTTAAAAGACAGTTTGTAATAGTTTATTTTAAAGATGAGTTCAAGTTCAACTTATCACGATGAGTTTGGTGCAAGTCCATCTTATGTGAAGTTAGTTTTTGTTTTTCATAATTTTAGTTACAAATAACACATAATTTATCACATATTTATGTCTTAACTATTTGTTTTTTTTTTTTTAACTATGTACCTATCTACCTACTAATAAAAGTTTAACACATAAATTGAAACTTTCTTCGTTATTTCTGTGGCAACAAGGAGAAAAAGCAAAAGTCGATTTTGATAATTTTCCAGGAAAGCACTTTTAAGATTCGACGAAAAAATTAACTATTAAATCAAAGAAAGGGGATAATATCACGCAAAAAAATAACCAAACTCAACTTTAACTGGTTATTACTTGTAATAAAACAAAAATGCGCTTCTCTTAAATCGACTTAAGACTTGTTTTTGTAGTTAAGTTGTTTTGTCTTAAAGGCGGCGATTTAAAAATCGGACTTTAGTTGTTTTGTTTTCGGAACATTGTAGCTTCAAATTCGAAGATAAAAAGCTAAAAAAAAACGCCTTATCAATTTCGTCTAAACTCGATTTAGTTGTTTTCGTTTGTGGGCACAGAGTTATTTTTTTTTACCAAAAGGCATCATTTTTTCGGATTTAGGCATAAAAACTTCGATCCGGGTTGGCAACACTGTAGAATCCTATACTCCTTATTCTAAGCAGCCGCCAGATTGGAATGACTGCCGAGGAGGCGTAGATTATGTAAATGGCTTGCGAAAATGACATCCTTCAACAAATCAATGAAAGTACCTACTATTATAGAAAAACTTTGTGAAAGTTGTTCCGAATGGCTTAAATTTTTTCGTCTACAAATAAATAGTATTTGTCAAAAAAAAAAAAATTGGAAACGTCGGCAAAAATCGAAAAAACGTCTGAAATTTAATAGAAATCGTCTGAAAATAAATAGAAATCATCAGAAAATCAAATAGGTACTGGAAACGTCTGAAACAATTTTTAAAACGTCTGAAAACAAATAGCAATCGTCTGAAAAAGGTGTTCCTTCTACCAACAATGGAGTAGAAGGAAATAATTAGTCCATAAAAAAAAAACATAGATGAATTTAGAGAATCGGCGTTGCGGTCTTTAATTCTTTAAAATAAATGTTTTCAGACGATTTTTATATTTTTCAGACGATTACTATTTGTTTTCAGACGAAAATGTTTTAACCGTTCCGAATTCCGTATAGGTTTTCACAGTAATGTAATAAAATATTTTGGTATAATTGTTTTTAAATTAATTTTTTTTTTTCAAAAAGAGAGAGGGGGCGTTTTCAATTTAAAATCCCGGTAGCAAATTTGTTCGCACCACTCGTCTGATGATAGGTACCTATACCTACACGTTTAAGTACATCAGATTTTGTCATGAAGCTGTCACCCCAATTGCGTATTGAAGATGGAAATAAAAAGCAATTGCGAACAAGAAAAAATGAGGCCCGTCAGGTTATTTTGAAGTGCAAAAAACGTGTAACATGTCAGCACTCTCAGTTAAAACCAAAAGACATAGGAACTTCGCGTCGACTAAAAGTTCAGATTATACAGTTAAGTTAAGACGGGCTCTCACCTAACGTCAACAAAATTTGAAAGAATTTTACGATGGCATTCAGCGGACGAAAACATCAAAGCAAACAAATAACGTGTCCTTGAAACAAACAAAAAAATTCCATTTCGAGTCGCCAAATATAAATCGTCTATACGCCCTCTATAACGTACACACTTTTTGTGCTGTGAAAACAATTTATGTGACTGTTGCAAGAATAAAATTCCATTTGCAACACCAATTGAACCGTAACAATTTAAAATTCTAACGGGGAGATAAAAAAATGTTTACGGAAACGGAAACCCATTGAAAGTGGCGAGCAGGGTGTAATGCTAACAAATTTGTGTGCCGTTCTGCCAAAAAGGATTTGATTTTGATTCTGCAATATTGCCCGAGCAGTTTTGTGAAAATTGCCTACGCAGGATTTAAACGGGAATGACGAATGGCATAGGGCGATGCTGTGGAAGGCTTTTGAATGATTTCAAACATGCCCTAGGTATTTTTAGGAAAATCCACTTAAACAGATTAAAAATGATAAACTTACAGCGGTAAACAAACATAGAAATGTCTTGCCATGTTATCATGGAGTTGTTTATGTTCCAAACCTATGGCCATCCGCCCAAATTTACACTGCTTAATAATACCCACCCAAATAGCTACTAGAAAATGTCCCATTTAGCCGTCTAAAATGTCCGACATCGAGGACATTTTATTAAACAAAGATGATTATAGATTCGACGATTCGCTGTACCGTATATCGCTGCTAGGCGCTAGGGAATTACGCTTTATAAAAATAAGCATCTATTCTCCATTAGCTGGGGATTACTAAATAGATCAAAATTTCCCCAAACAAATACCATTCGCGCGACCAAATATTCGTCAAACCTCCACGCACCCTATAACACTGCACTCGAGATGGAAAAACAAAAACACACGCCGGATAATTGCTTTGCACAAAATATATTTGCAGCAGCATCAGCCATCCTATATCCTAACTCCAATGTCACTAAATCTGCTGCCAAATCGCTGCAATCCTCGTCCATCGACCATCTCTATTCATGTCCGATCCGTTCCATATGCATCCATCCAGCCTGCTGCCACTCATTTATGTGTTGTGACAATTCCTCAAATTGACTTTTTCTTCTTTTGCAGCAGTTGTGTCCTTCTCCCAACTATAATACGATTTGTGTATCTTTTTGTGATTTTCCAAAAAAAAAAAAAAAAGGACCTTCCTGTTTGTTTGGACAATTTACATTTCGCAACACTCGCAACGAACAATGAATCCTTTTTGTTTCGTCTTCACGACTGTGTACACATACAGTTTATCCTAAGTACTACAATTCTACACACTTTCCTCTGTATCGCTGCTAACTTCTCGCCAATGATCCCGATAAAAGGATTTGGTGCGTGTCACACCATGTCACATTGTTGTCCTTATTTATTTCTCTTTTGTTTGTAATAATTTCCTGTCATTCTGTCCAATAGGCACACGCTGTTTCATATCTTGACTATTGGCGTCCTTTTCGTGACCTTGTGCACAAGTGTGTAGCGCGGGAGGACATGGCACATGGGCGGCGGTGGTGGTGGCGTGGCGACAACGATACATATAATTCCGATCGTTACGGAAGAAATTGTTAAATGTGAATGTAAAGTTGTAAATCATAAAAAAAAATATATTTTTTTATTGCGTTTTAAAATTGTAAAATCGTTTTTGACTGCGCCTTTGCGGAGTACAGATCCATGGGAACGATAAGGCGCAGGGATTTTGTATGTGTGCGTTGAGAAGATGTCGGAATGGCAGTTAAATTTGAAATGTTTCCATTTTGTACAAGTTTCCGAAATATGTAGAATGTTGTGTGCATAGATAAGAGCTGAAATGAGTTATACCTAGTCCTGCCATAAATTCTGTTACAAATATAAAGCGGCATAGAAAAAAAACCAGTTAACATTTTGTATTGATTTTTTCTTCATTTATTAGACAATAATATTGATTAATAAAAAAAAATACATCACTCGAAATGACCACCTTTTGCCTTAACACAAGCTCTCAAACGTGTTGGCCATTGAGCTATAGCGGCACGTACAGTGTCCATGGACATCGTTGACGCTGCCACGGTCAACGAATTTTTAAGGCTCTCCAAATTTCTGTGGGGAGTTTTGCAAGCCTTGCTCTCCAATTCTGACCACAAACTGTAATCCAATGGATTCAAATCCGGACTTCCCGACGGCCAATCATCTGCGGCTATAAAAGCAGGAATATTGACCCTGAGCCACTCCTGTGTGGTTTTCGCTTTATGCGCCGGAGCAGAGTCTTGTTGAAAAACCCATCTTTCTCCATTAAAAACAGAATTTGTTAGCGGCTTTACAACACCCTCTAGCACATCTTCCTGGTAGACTTTTGCACCTGTTTTCACACCTTTTTCACAAAAATGGAGAGATGTGACACCTTGGTGAGAGACCCCCCACCAAACCATTACGGAAGCGGGATGATGGCCACGCTGAACCCTTGGAATAACTTTTTTCGCTTCCTTTGATGACAAAGCATAAACTTTATCATTTTGCTTGTTATAAACTTCTTCCACGGTAAAAAATTTTTCATCCGTAAAAAGAATATTTTCATGCCCATTGTTCGCGTGCCACTGCAAAAGTCTTTTGCATCTCTCCGCCCTAATTTTTTTTAATTGAGGAGTTAAAAGATGACCTGTTGATCGACGATAGGCTTTCATATGCAGATCATCCCGAACCAGCCTAGACATCGATCTGGCGGATATGTTCAGCTCCCTGGACATGATCTTCTGCTTCCGAAGGGGATTTCTTCGAATTCGTTCACGCACAGCTTTTACTACCGCACTCGTACGTGCGACGACCACTTCTTGGCCTGTCCTCCACTTCCGACAATTCACTGAAGCGACCAATAGCCCGATAAACGAACATTCTCGATATTCCGAGAAGTCTCAGCAAGTTAAAAATTTGACCAGCACTCTTTCCACACTTATGCAACGCTATTACCGCGATCCTATTTTCTTTGGCACCCCACTCCATGTTAATTTACTGCAAGCTGAAACCAAACTGGCTTCTATTCTTTAGTAAATAATGCACATGTTTAGAAAAAAAAGTTAACGGGTCTATTCCAAGTGGAAGTTTTAACAGATGGGCGCTGTTAATTGTGTAACAGAATTTTTGGCAGTACTAGGTAGATACGGGTATGTTTTTAAAAAATGACAAATTTAACGACGAATGCGAGGGGTATCCACATCCGGCATGAAGATATGAAGGTAATGTGGGTTGGATTAGAATTTTTTTTTTGTCGTAGTCATCCGTTTAATGTGGTGGTGCTAAATTGAGGGCCTTTGGAAATATGAAAAAAATATCTATCTGCTTGTAAAACAATTGTATGAGCTTCAGTATGAGCTTCGTAGCCTTAAATTGAAACCCACGATTTTAAATATGTTAACAAATAACTGTATTTTTAAGCTTTTTAAGGGATATTTCATAAGATGGTGGTAGATATAAACTAATTCTAAAAATACAAAAGAAAGGGTGCAAGGTAATTTCCTATATGCAGGGCAGGTAGATGTCTCAGGGAATAGCGTAACACTCTGAGGTATTTTCTGCAGAATGCCCACATTAAAATCTAAACTAAATGGCCTGAGGACATATTTTGGTCAACTTCCAGAAAACAGAATTGGTATTCTTCACAAGGAAGGACAAAATTGCCAACTTGCTTCCCCCAGACCTAAACGGTACCCTTTTAGTGCGCACTGAGCAAACTCCAGCAGCGAGTCAAGAATTCCAATACACATACAAGTAATATGGTGTGTAATTATGGTATGATTGCGCGGCCTAAGACACAACACCTTGTCACAGGTGTTGTGACAATAGATACTGGCTACTACTTCATCGGCAAGTCTACCCTTAGGCTGGGTCCCTCTGTAAACGATTTCTGCAGAACTATCCAGGAAGAGGAAACTATTCTTCATCTTCATCAAACTATGCACCTTTGCCCAGCCGTTTTAACTCTAAAAAAACTATATCTAGCTGAATACTTCTTCAACAGTCACGGTGCACTCGATAAAATAAACATCATCCGCTTCCAACGCTTTAAATCACTATATCCTATGGCATTAGAATGCAATCAAATGCAATCGGCCACCCGAAGTAATTTCATCCAAGGCTTGAGAACGCCAAGGCTTAGAAATTCCATAATGCTGCTTCTCCGCTGGGATGATTTCCGCTGGTACTCCCAATTTGTAAGAGAGGAAACTAATGATCGGCGATTTGAAAGTTTGACATCGCTAATCACTTCCTTTGACATGGGCTGAATTTCGGTATGGAACTGTTCTTGTGAGTGAAGACGTCTTTAACGTTATATGTAGCTACCTACTTCTTGAAAACTGGATGTCTAGAAGCAACTAAAATGATTCCTGATTAAACTGTGCTCTCATTCCGTGGGTTTCTGCTTGGTATACCTATAGACGGTCACTTTGTCAGCATCTTGCTCATTGTTTTCTTCAATGCTGAAAAAAAAACTTTGCAAGGATTTTCTCTGCCCTTTTCTACTTTCATTCAATGGTACGTTACGTATTCTACGAAATTATATTAACGAGTTTTTAGGATGCGTATTGTCTTTTGGGGTTGTATATCTGATATTACTCTGAGCGACAAGGCATAGCAGAAACCAGCTTAGGTTGCTCGCACAGAGAGAGCTAAACAACTTGTAGTAGTAAGATGTAGCTATCCAAAGCTCAAGCTATGGCTGAATCGACATATTTTGAAATTCTGTCACCCCAAACGGAATCGATTGTAAGAAAGTGGTTGTCCGTAGTTTTGTTATAGTGCACAACTATTCACCGCTTAAATTTGACAGTTCACAACTCAAAACGTAACTTTCCCAACGTCAACGGTAGGTATATATTTTAGTTCCACTCTCATTGCAGCATAAAATGTATCCCTCAGTTTATTCCTTGACTTGTTCCCATTTCCCAATCGAATTCTTTTCAAGGACTTCTTTCAGCCGTGAAACTGCACTTCGTCACCTTTTTCGCATCTCACGCTGCTGGACTAATGTCAATCAATAGGGGTCGCTGATTTTTCACCAAAGAGATGTATCTGCCACCCATTGAGAGGTGACAGATTTACCTAAGATGTCAAATCAAGGACATAGGTAAATGGAGAGTGATTGAAAATTAAAAAAAGGAATTATAGCTCTCAACGAGGGAAGTCATCATACCAAAGGGATCACGCTGATGTGACAAATGTTTTTGTTTCAGAATTACAGAGAGATTGTTGACAGGATGTTTGCTCGTTAATCAGTTAGTCAGTTAGAGGAGCATAGAGAGTGTAGAGTTAACACGCGTTCCTACAATAGTACCGTTTGTCTATTGTCTTATTGAAGACCACCCATATACAAACGCTCACCAACACTCGCACTTCAAACAGGCAAACCGCTATCAAAACAGAGTAAAATATTGGATTGCTAACACCCAAATTGCACCAGAAGATGACACACTTAAGACAATAGAACACACTTGAGTGTACAATATCCTCGGAGCAATAACAACACTGTTATTGTTTCATATTCCAGAGCACCGCTCTGCATATCCTCTTTCAAAGTCGGAATTAGCCACTGCGGTGCTTTGATTTGATTGTTCAAATCCGCTCAAGTGGTTCCTTCTGTTGCTGAAATGCGTTAAGACTATGCGTGGTCCTTACCCCTTGCGATGACATTGAAATATTGGTTTCATTTTGTTTTTTCTGTCTTCTTTTTTAAAGAAGTTTTCCGTCCATTATCCTTTATTGTTTTCAGGACTATGTACCTCCGGTCTGCAGAAATAGTGCGATGTCGGTATATCAATTTTATTATGCAAAACGCAGCGCAGCATGTGCTCTGGAGTAGCACTTAATGCAGAACGTGGAAAGGATTTGTCGTCCTCCTCGTATAGTTGTAGGTACACACAACACAGTCTATCCACGGTGTCGTCGTCATATGTCGCATTCTCATATCGAATATAATGGCCAACACGAACGTTGTTGTTTTCTCGTATTACAGAGAGTTGGTTCGCATTTATATCATCAAGGATTTACAATCCTTAATGGGGATATTTGCCAAGCTGACGTTTGTTTTTGTTTGCTGTTTGCTGTCAAACGCCAACTAGGAATTTTGCTATTTTTCCTATTCTAATGGACACCGGTGGGTCGCATATGGAAAGGATAACATTTTATTGCTGCAGTGTGCGTGGTATTACATCAGGAATTCAATGTAATGTGGTTTCCAAAAGCGGAACTCACATTCACTTCACATGCGAGAGACCACTTAATTGGAATTAGGGAGGGCAAACATTGTTCCAGGATATCAATAGGGTCCTGATTGAATTTTCTGTTATTTCTCTTGACTTGTGGTTCCCTCTTTAATGTGCATAATAATATATATATAGTTGAGACCACCAATAGAGTCATCTGGGGTTGACTTGGCGGCACAGGCGACACAGGGCACACATGTCCTTTGAGATATTTTTGTGAGCCGTCAGAAGTCATGCAATTTTCCTTTATTTCTGTTTTGTGTAATTCGTCTTCCGTTTTCTTTGTTTTTATTGTCGGTTAACGGAAAATATTCCGACACGGATATGGCAGAGGCCAATCATAATTTTGTTATTTTCTATTTTTCGTTTATTTGTTGTTTTTGTTTTACCCTGTGAGATGTATCCTTAAGAATGGCAGTCAAAGTGATTATAGGTGATTGTCGTTTTTTTAAATGGGTCTTCAAGGACGAATTGGTTTTCGTTCACCCGGAAAGACGTGAGCTGTTTTTTTTAGTGAAGTGAAATGTCATGTTCAAGGTGAAAGTTGATTGGATCACGGCCGGAACAGTGTCAAGCAGAGAAGTCACAACATAAATGAACATCCGAAATGGAAAATATCAGATTTCAGATAGGAAAATCTTGCACTCTAGTCTTATCCACAGCAACTCTAGGAAACTAGGAAACTCAAGAAAGTATTATGAAGCAACAATACAGCTGCTCTCTGGTATGGCGCACATTATTGTAGTCGCTTCAATGTGCCACAGGCTCGCCTGTAAAGTACGATCGGATGGACCATCTTTTACCCTCGGTATTCCGCCGCCGAATCTTAATTAGGTATAAGAGTTAATTCGTAGGTAGGTAGATATATGAATATATGAGAGATGTTAGACTTCATCCAGACACGTCATGGAAGTTGGAATCCGAGTTCAAGACATACGACGAAGCTCCAGTCAGAGAAGTGACTTCTCAACATTGAGTACCTCGCATATGTCTGTGACTGTGGGTGACCCCAGTAGTACAACGATGGAGTCCCATTTCAGCAGCTCGTATCCGCGATCTACTGATTGAACAAGGCTTCATCAACGCAGAGCAAGTCATTTACTATTAGGTCTCTAAATTTTAAACTCTCTTCATTACGACTGCGCTTAGGTTAGGTTAGGTTAGGTTAGTGGGTTGGCAAGACAGGAGAAACCTGTACATGCCACACTTAGACCAATGTAGATCCTTTGTGATGCGCTGGGCCTAGGGGTTTATGATCCCCACACACTGATGGAAACCTATGAGAAACCTACGGATTGGTAAACCAACTGTAATGGCTGTAATCATACATCTTGGTATGAGTGGAAAGCTAATACAATATGCTGACCACAATCAAGTGAAGAATAAACATGATCATGTGGTATTTTGATTTTCTGCGATAATACTTCAATAATCTTTAATGATCCAAGAAAATTTTGGAGTAGTCATTGTCTTAAATAAAGAACAAGAAGTAAATTTTTATGAGTATGTCATTATGGTTATTAATGGACCTACCTAACTACCAAGGATTTTATTTCTAATATGACAGGGCGTTGGGCAGTGACAACAGAAAGTGTGGGGTGTCCTCACGCACCTCCTCATCACCGCATCCTCTGCACAGGTTATCTGTAAATAATAATGATTGCTCCATATTTCATTTGCCGCCATTAGTATTTTGTTCCTAATAGTCTGTCTGAGATTACAGGGGGGAATCATTACTGGATGTCGGCCTGGTTTAGGTCAAGGGAGGACCCTTTTCTTGCCAGTTCATCAGCTTTTCATTTCCAGACGACACCTCTGTGCCCGGGAACCCAGCATATTCGTACGTTGTGCTGCGCGCCAAGAACCCGTAGCTCTTCGCGACAGCGATTTACAAGCTTTGATTTTAACTTAACGGCAGAGATCGCTCGAATACGCAGCTGTAATCATCGAATACGTCTGCGCTTAATATTCAGTTGTTTATCCAACCTCCACTAATGTAAAATGTGTTTGGCTCGACCACAAATCTGCAACGCGATTCCACAATCTTAGAAATGACTATTGCGAGGAGACTTAAAAGTGATGTACTTAGAATACTAATTGGAACAATGACTGTAATCTCCACTTATGGTGTTTTGTCGTATCTTCACGTCACTGTCATAGCACGAGAGAGCACACCTTGAACACTATTTTCACCAAGGGGGTTAATATTGTCAACTTTTAGCGATTCTCTCACCAAAGTGTCTTCCTCTAACGCTGGACCAACGGCCTACTCAATGGTATGGATCTGTCATCCTCAGTTTCCCTCATTTACAGAGCTGTGATCACGGTCTCACATGCGGCTAGTTTAACAAATAAATAAATAAAGAAAACTGTGGTTGTGAGCACTTATTCGTCTAAGAAGTTGTAGGAACTATCTCAAAAAAAAAAAACATCGCATACTTCATAGATCCCCTGGGAAAACACCATATCGCTGTCAAAAATATTTGTTGATTCCCCCAGCAACAATCGTTTGCCCATTTTTTCGGATGAAATCAACACCCAGTATGCCGCTTGAATCAATATCCTTCGCATAATATCGGCGACTATCTGTCTATTATTCCCGAATAATGAAACCTCCATCAAGCGAACAATGGCTACACTGTGTCTGATCAAATCGAACACAAAGACCGCATACAAAGACACCTCAGATGACTTGCAGCAGTCAGGTGAGGAATTTTCTCAAAAATCCGATAAAATCTGTTTCCAAAAAGTCTCACAAGTCAACAGCACGACAATTAGACGATTCCGACACTGAGCGCAGCAGGTAATCCACTGGCTCAGCACCTCTTGCCTCGATCTCCGTATAGTTTAGATACATTCGTGTAGGACAATATCGATTTAAAAATTGATATATCATGGCCAAAGTGTGATAGTGGCACTCCCTCCCTCATCTTGTGGACAAACAAGCGTGAGAAATCGATAAGTGCGCGACGGACCCTACGCGCGCGACTCATAGCATCCCCCGCCGGGTGAGGACTGAGATGAGAATACATTGCCAGACAGTATACCTTGTCAAATGCGATGACCATGATGATAATCACCTATTAAGCCATCGAAGGGTATGACAATTTTTCTAAATTCTAAACGCGCGTATAAGGACATCCCAGCACAATAGATGTCACACAGTCACCATGAAGGACACTTGCTCACAATATACAATGTTCGACGACCCTGGGAATGTCGTTGTCACACATACAATAGTTTTCTGTATTAATCGTCTTCTGCGCACCTTAAAGGATCGTGTCGGATGACCGACAATAGACGAGAACACCATGCCCCTCTGTTGTAGGATGATGGTTATTTATGTGCAAGGCATCCATAAAATTGTGGAAAAAAAAATATTTTGATTGGAAATTAATTGAACAATGGGTTATGGGGTTGACAATGTGTGGTCCTTTTGCCGAGCTGGATCATCATTTATCAACAGACGGCAAACTGGGGTTACCGCATTCGTACCCAATTTACGTGTAACCACACACTCGACAGCCATATTACTCGTTGCGTACACCACCAGCACGTCCTTGTTTGAATGAAAAAATAATTGGTATTCAAATGAGACATGCAAGGATATTGCTCCCCCTTATTCCTATTCAATTGCTGAAACCTATTGAATGGCGGAGGAAAATTTGAGAATTTGAATTCGAAATTGTTCGCCATCCTTATGCTGTCAGCTGTATTGTGTGCTCGCTGGTCTCAGATGTTCCCACTAACCCTTGAGTAAATAACACACCAAAAGCAAGCAAGCGGATAGCACTCGGAGTCGGTAGTCGGTACTCGGAGTGCTCGGAGGGTGCTTCGAATTTTCAACCGACTCATTTGCATATCCAACTCCGGCTCTTGTGTTGCGAAAAGAATGGAAAATGGAAAATTGTTATTTGCGGTTAGTTACCATTGGATGTGTCCCTCTGCACATGCATCTTTGATGAGTTATGTGTAAGCGAATGCGGAATTGGAAAGGAGTTAGGTAGATGGTATAGGTCTACCTTCCTGACGTTTGTTTTTTTAAATTTTTCTCTGAAGAGTCCTTTTATTTATGCATGCGGGAACGCGTTTATTTGCGGTTGGTATATTTTCTCTGTTTGTGTGCACGATGAATTTTTAAAATGGTGACAAATTATGAATTGAGCAGACGCCATTGTTTTGCCAGCGAATAGTTGTAAATTGAAAAGTTTATTCGATTCGGAGGATTTTTTGCATTCAAATGTTTGGAAGATGGGACCGCATAGGTTGCGTATAATGAGAGTTGGGTCTCAGATGGAGTCGACAGTTTTTCGCTTAACAAAAGTGGTTGTAGCTTTGAATAATGCAAGGAGTGAGGTCACTTTATATATACGCATAGTTCATTGGAGCAATGCAATGGAATACAAATAGCGCGTGGAACATGTCTGGAAAATTAATTGTTCGTTGCCTTAAAATTTTAATGTATACCTACAGTTCAATTCTACGACATCACAATGGCGATTTTTTTTTACTTGTAGTGTATTTTAATGGAAGGCTAAAAGTTCGGTTATTAGAATCTAAGACTCAAATAATCGGATGTCATATATGTATATGACCGGCTGCCAAAATTAAAACAGGTATTAACTTTATTTCCAATTTGCCTATATAACCAATGCCTGTAAAAAATAATTTTTGTAATCATGTAGATACTTGCATATAAGGAAACCTGTATTGGCAGACCTATAGTCCTGTATAGAAAAATGTTCAAAATTCAAATGGAACATTGGAGATGACGGATATGATACCTAGATATTGAAATTGGAATATTTAAAATATCAGCTTAGTTAAACACCTTCAGTGCACGGCATATGTATCTATTATACTTCAAAAGGTTTTCAATAGTGTGAATTATAGATAACTTTTTCCATCAAGTGGTTGTTTCACACAAGCATCTTGATTGCGATCATAACAATTGCTGAAGATGTCACGAGATAAAGGCGATTAAATAAGAAAGCTTAGAAATTCAGACCAACTCGTATGCTGCCAACAGGAGAAGTGATTTTATTTATTTCACAGTAAAAGAGAAATCCTATTACTAACTTTGTTATGGCCGAAAAGGCATTCTTACATATTAAATTGAATTTTAATCATCTTAGGTTGACTAAATGTGTCTGTGATATCTGATATGTTGCCACAATGCAATCCGAGAGTACCTATAACTGTCCCGAAAAAGCTTCCCATAATTCAACCGTTCGGACTCGGCATAAAGTTGTAGGAGGTCTCCAAAAAACTCACACAAACGAATGGTTGTGAAAAGCTAGGCCTACGCCAACTATTTATTTATTTTTTAAACGCAGAATGACAGGACATAGGTACGTATTTACATAGCTTACCAACTAACATTAGCATTTTCAACATGTTAAGCTTTAAAATGCACGACCATCACGCCAGCAAGAATTCTTCCTGATGCAAGCAGCACTTTCCCGGATAGTGGCTGTATAGCCAAGAGAATTCTGCTATATCTACTAGCTGATTCCCACCATCAAGAGATCTGGACAATAATATCACGTGGGGTGGGCACTGTAACTGCACCCTTGCACTTATGCAGTTCCTGTCGGACCATATGGCGTCTATCGAAAATACCTTTACATTTGGACATGATAGTTAGCCTTTCTGTATCGAATGCCCAGACGAAGAACAAGATACAGAAGACACAATATTCCACTGTATGCACTTTGCAGGAGGAAGAACGACCTTACTAAAGCCCTCAGCCTATATGTTGAAGATGAATGGTTGAAGATATGTTCCCTTATAACGATAACGAGCGTATACGAAGAGTTAAGACTATTGAAGGACTAAGAACAGCCGAAATGTCAGACCCTATGGCGTTCGGTTGTTTCGTCAATAATTAACGAACATAAGTGTATCTGTAAAGCTTGGGAAAGCTGCTGTAAACCTCCTTTTCTAGGTTTAGTTTTTATTCGAGTCTCCTGCATATTTCGTAATCTGATGCAACTAGGTGCCTACTTGCTATCAACGAAAATTGTATAAATTGTATTTAGGTATGCTATATACTAGCGGACCCGGCGAACTTCGTCTCGCCCCAATTTAACGCCTTCAGATAAACTCCAGAGTGATAATAAAACACAGATAGTTCAAATTTCAATGTGATTTATTTGAATGGAATTGAAATCAGTAGAGAGCAATATGATAAACAATGTTTTTCGATTTGTTTTTCGGCGGAAAAACAAACAACGAAGACGGTTTGTCAATACGCAAACAGGCAACGTATAGTACAGCCAGCTGACCGTGCGAAAAACAGGGAAATTCGAGATTAATGGCGTTCATCATTCATCTATTATTTATCTCGTTAACTTCCCCACCTAAAATGCACGCAAAACGTCTTTTATCACAATGAATTTCACAATTATCCGAAATTTTCCAAGCTTCGCAGCGAATTTTCCACCTTTACATCGTCCAAAATCATCAAAATGCGATAAAATGCAAAATTCAAAAAAAAAATTCAATTTTTTGCATTAGGTATTCCGGAATTTTCTATTTTTCCATTCGAAAAGCCTTCCGGAAAATTACACACAAAATTTTCTTTCGTAAAAACTTTCTCCTGGCAATTGCGAACAAATGAAAAAAATTTGAGCCAAATCAAAGCCGTTCTTTTGTAGAATCGGATCGCAGCGCCACCTACGGGATCTAATTGTGATAATAAACCATCCTTATTTGTGATGACAATCGTACACTCCAACAATTTATTCATTTCATAAATATGTTTATGATTTGAAAATAGTTTGATTAAACATCCTTAGACCCATTCAAACACACACACACCAAAATTCATTAAAATCGGACCAGGCGTTTAGGAAGAGTTCGGTTACAAAGAGAAGAATTATATACATATAAAGATATTATACCTGCCTATATAGATTGAGTCAGAAAAATAATTATCTGAAATTTGCTAGTTTTTATTTTTTTATTTTCTTAAACTTTCAAAATGTTATTATCGGTTGCCGACTGTCACTTTATTTCACGTTTGTCGGGCAATTCTACTACATGTCTATACCTATTTGGTTATTTCGTTAATTCTAATTTTTAAAGTTTTTGGCGCCCAACAACTCATTTACACAATACACATAATTAATCATTAATACAAATTAAAACACATTACATAAAAAACACATTAGTACAGATATTAAAAATAATTCACTAAGCAACTGAAACTTTCAAGGCATGAGGCAGGGCGAAATTTCTGAATTTTTTATACTAAATTTTTTACTATATTGTGCAATTTTGTCATTACCGTCTTAGCCTTTAATGATAATAGCCATCAAGACTTCAATAGCACTACATGGTGGCCTCTTAGAAGATTTTCTTGCCACCGGAGTAACTATTCATTTTCTTAACTTCTTTGAGGAATGAGGAGCTTGAAGTTTTTGGTTTCTGCGTCTTATATCAAATATCAGTGGTTATTGTGCGGACTATACTAAGCCAGTAGTCGACAGATTCGATCCTCGGAAGAACATAAATTACATCTTAAAGGTTTTTCCATTGCGCCACCTCTCGCGAACATAATGACCAAAATCCGAGAGTTATATAGGTATAAGTACATACCTATTACCTATCTAAATGACAAGATAGGCATGACAAGATCTAAATGACAATTCCAGGCGTTTAAGTTCGACATAAAATTGTACATAATATGTACTTACCTATTTATTTGATTTCCACTTGTTAAAAAAAAATTAGAAGCTCACTTGAAATAACGGTTAGAATGGCAGCAGGCACGTAGCCAGGGGGGGGGGCTTGAGGGGCTGAAGCCCCCCCCCCCCGAAACGCTAAGCAAAAAATTAGAAACTAAAACTCCTGCAATCATTCAAATGCAAATATAACTTTCAAAAATGTCATTAAAAAACACGTACCAGAGAGCCGAAAAACTCGACTTCTAAGCCTTTGTGAAACGAGATTCATTGAAAGGCATGACAGTATTATTTCCTTTGTAGAGCTCTTCAAATGCAACTCAATAAGTCTTGAAGAAATAACCAGTAGAACGTGGGCGATGTCTTCAAAAGCATCATCACTTTTGGCAGCGATCCAAAAAAGTGATTTCCTAGTAAGCCTCGTTGTATGCGAAAAACCAGTTTTCCTACAGACCAAATCCTTAGATTTCGTTTCTGCTATCGACCGACAAAAGAAGTTCTGAATTCTCTTAAGAACATCAGAGAAAATTCAGAAGATTTTTTCAGAGAGGCTTTTCAATCCGAATTCCAACTTGCCGAGGACTTATTTGAAGTTGAATTAAGAGCCCCAAGAACTTCATTGAAACAAACAACGCATTTCAATCCAGAAACCTCTTCTACTGAAGCCTATTTTAGAGTGTCTATATACTGATTCCTTGCATAGATTCGTTAATACAAAATCTTACGGACATATGCATGGTCAACGCAGACGTTCTACCATCATGCCATGTCAAAAAAAAATCAAGACGTCTTTTGCTTTGAAAAAAATAATTTTAGTATGTTCGTTTAGGTACATACGATTTAAAAACTAATAAAAATCAATGAATTGGAATATACAGGGTGTCCCAGTTAAGCAGTATAATCCTTTAAGGGAAGATTCCTGAAGTTCCGCCGATAGCTATTTCCGTTTTATATTTTTTATGAAATTTTTATCCTTGAGAATTTTTTTTAAAATATCAACAGAATTTGTAGTAAAAGCCGTTTTTTTTTTGTCAGACAAAAATGGTCAAAAAGAGACTCGATATTTCTCTAAAATCAATTTTTTTCTTTCACAGCACCCCAGAAGAAAAAATCCATGAGTGTTAGGTAATGAGATCTGGGTGGCCAAGGATTGGACCAAATCGACCAGTTCACCGTTCATTAAAAGTATGGTTAAGGAATGGGTTTACGCCGCTGCTACTGTCACAAGGTGCTGCATCTTGTTGAAAGAAACGTGAGGGCCTATACTAAAGTGTTTTCAAACATTTACGCTAAACCTCCTTTGAAATAAGCACACATTTTGAAGAAGTTGTTCAAAATAATTAAATTCTTACCTTGGAAAGGATGTTGTGTATATGGGGATTGGGGTCTGACCGCAATAGTGCAAATTGTGGAGGTTTGAAGCTTTATAACTTTGTTTGTGAATTGCGCTTCGTCAGTCCACAGAATGTTCTTGAGGAAGTGCCCGTACCGGTGCTAAATGGGAAGGGTGTAACCTATTACTCTGGAGAGTTCTGGGAAGTTCCAATTGCACAGCTTGTCCTCGGACCTGACTAAAGGCTTAACTTCCACAGCACGCAAAATCCCACCCTCAATTTCTGCCGCCGCAGCGTCTGAACGTTGTTTTTTTATTTCGAGGGGCTCACCCGGTATCAACAAGGAGCGGATACGCATCAGTACCCGGCTACATGGTGTACTACGATTTGGGTATCGGTGTTGGACTCTTATCTTGCCAACGAAACGTTTCCATGGCAGAACCCGTTTATAAACACTATGTCCGCGTAATCACGTTTTGAATACATTTTGTGGAGATCAACTTATCAATGTTGATCGTAGATATCTACCTACGTAAAAAAGTTGCTTGACATAATTTTTAGAAAATTTCTCAAAGATAAAAATTTCATAAAAAAATAAAAACTTATTAAGTAAACATTTTGAGAAAAAAGCATTTTAAGTAAACAAATGTAATAAATGATTTTCAAAACGTTGAGTTTAAGGAGCCATATCTTTTTTGTAGCTCCACATAAGTACCCGAAGTGCATAAGACTTATACTTATGCGCTTCTAAATTGTCTTTTCAAAATGCACAAAACAATTTTTGTATCTCTAATAGTTAAGAAGTTATTGCGTTTTAAGTGGTAACACCTCAAAATTAGAGTTCACATGATTTGAAGGGCCATAACGGGAAATTCGATGAAAATAGACCCCCCCCCCCCCCCCCTGCCATAAAATTTTTTGTTCGCCGGAACTTCACGAATCTTCCATTAAAGGATTATACTGCTTAACTGAGACACCCTGTAGGTATATAGTTTTTTGTTTGAAGAATTCCTCGTAAGATTTGGAAGCAAGCCCCCCCGAAACAAAATCCTGGCTACGGCCCTGAATGGCAGGACATAGGTATTTATTTAGTTATTAAATGTGTCCCAAGCACAGGGCATGATGTGCATGAAGAGTTATAGGCATAGGTACTTTCTTCATACATTTTGAACCAAAATATACTTATATCTAATGCCGTCGGGCAGTGTTTGAGATTCCATTTGGTACCTATTACCTATTAGATACATATAACATAAAGTAAATTAGGTGTAATGCGCGGTTGGTATCTACCTTTTCGTGACTAGTTTTGATACCTATATCTAAGTGCAGATTAAATTTTACGAAGCACAATCGTAAGATTTTCCATAGATGCAAAAGTATAGGTATATGTAAAGTACCTACCTAAAGGTTTCTGGGACACACAATAGCTATAAGTGGACGAAAATTGTAAAGCGCCAGTACCTATCTACGTACATCCTACTTAGATATACCTACCTAAGTACCTATATGTAGGTACCTAAGTAGGTACTTACCAGCAAATAAATATTAAGAAATCCACAAACATTTATGTTTCCTAATAAAACTCAAAATTTCACTATTTACCTATCCATTCCATAGAATGATAGATAGATACTAGGTAGGTATACCTACCTAGCTACAGCCGTAGAGGTAAGTACCTACTAATTCCGAATTAATCAGCATTCCATTTTCATTTCATAGAGGTAAACAGAGCAACAGGATGTCATCTCATTACAAAACAATGACAGATACCTATCAGGACATCACTTAGGTGTTAATTTTGTGGCAACAAAAATATAATGAAAATCCTCATTTCCGTTCATTACTTTTTATTTTTGTATTCTTTTTATTTTGTATCTACCTAACTACCTACCTCCACTTCTACATAAAGTGGTAAATAGTTAAACAGAAACAACACTCTGTAGGTAAGTAGATAGATATACATCATGCCGATTCAAGTCCCTCCAATCCTCCCTATCTCTTTTTGCTCACCACCCACTCGTATTGTTCACCGAAAATTCCAAATTTCACCACCATCGAAAATGCTGTCCGCACTATTACTGCCGGCACTCGTCGTCCTCGTTCTCCCCCTCTATTAGAGAGAACATCACATATTTTCCAAGTTTTATAAAACACATGGAGGGGCTAGAATGCTTTGTTTTTACGGTGTATAAGTTCAGAGTAAACCGAAAGCCGCAATCAAATATTTGCGCCCGGTTAGCAGATAGAAACAACCCCAGAACGCACACATCCACAGAGCAGCGTCAAAAAGTAACACATTTATCCAATTTACATTTGGTAATAAGCACTTCGTAAAAATTAACATCTATCTACCTACCCCAGTGATTTTTCTTCAATAAGCTCCTCTTTTGTCGAATCAGGGGGTGTGGTTGGTTGGTTAGGTATGTCAGATGAGATATTCACCAAATTTCGGAGGAGAAGACCGCCATATTTATCTACTAATACTCTCGAAGGAGGTGCCTTTTACTGAACAAACTAAATCTCAGAAGGTACCTCGTGGAGAAAAATAAAATTCTGGGGGAATCCAATTTCACCTCGCAGCTGTCACTTGCAACACGTTAACTCATAACTAAATTAAATAAATTATGGCAATTGATTGTACCATCTCCAACATCTTCATCAAACTAAAGACAGTCGTATTAAAAATGGATTCCAATCATTCAAAACCATCTACTCACCACACATCTAAACTCCCCTCAAAAATAAAAATGCAATTTCCTTCAAATGCGAACACATCGCGCCGACTGGGCGTGGCTACGATTTATATACTTTTCCTCATTGGAACGTGGTGGAATCAGCGGCCAACTTCACTACCGCCGGCAACAAAACTCAACTCTCAGTCAAGGAATGTGCCAACCAGACGTCGATTATCATAAAACAAAATGTCGAAAATGGGGGATAGAATATTTTTCATTTTTCTCTACCTCCCTCTCTCGCTCTTTCCACACCAGCCATCTCGAATGTGGTGTGAAAAGAAAGACAAAAGCAAACAAAGAAAACATATGTTCCTCTCTCTGGATCCGTCTCTTTCTATTCCATTGCACGTCAATGGAGGGAATTGGATTCGAATTGGATTAGGCCGGTCATCTGGTGTGTGAGGTGAGGTTGCTAAACCTCTCCCTGTTTTTTTTTGTCTCCATTCTCTCTCTCTCAGATACTTCTTTTGTTTTCGGTGGTTGTTGGACATGTTTTTCATTAGCCTTTTCTCACTCACACCAATTGGATTTTTGAAAATTCAACAAAAAATTGTATCTTTTCTGTCTACACCATGCGAGAGACCACTACGGATACAGGGAAAACAACTTCGCCCACAGACTGAATGAATTTGAATGGTGGTGACGATTGGGTCGTGGCTTTGTTGTGTCTTCAGTTCGGTGTTGTTTGCCTTAAGGTTCGCACACGCACGGCTTTGCTATTTTATTAAGTAAAAGAAAAACTTTTCTTTTTTTCTCCTGGTAAAAATACAATACCGAAATACGGATAAAAAAAACAATAACAAATCACAGAACCTAGTTTGTAGACACAAAGATACTTTCTTTTGTTTTAAAATATTTTTGTATTGTGTACTTGTGATAACCAGCAGTATCTACCGTCGTTCGTTCGGCATATCTAATCCACCTTTCGTTCGGTACGCCAACGGTGATAACAGCGGACACTTGTAAGCGGATTTCTTTCTCGGATCGCGGATACCTAACTACCTGACGTACACAATTTATGCGACGGAAGATGCAACAACTTGTGCGGATTTTTGTTTAAAAAAAAAAATTGTTTTAATTATTTTAACGAATCCGAATGAAAGCGTTCTGAAAGATTCATTGGAGTTGCAAGTGTACCTACCTGATTTTTATTGTTTCGGTTTGTGTTGATTGTGGAAATAAAATTTGCTCGTATCTATGTCTGTAGCTACTGTGTTTAGTACGAAGGATTAAGTGCAAGCAAGAGATTAAAGTGGCAACTAATTAGTTTTTTTATAAATAATACGAGCAGAAAAAAATGCTTTTGGGTACACAAAACCATTGCAACGGTAATTTGGCAGCATCAAAAGGCGCAACGGATTTCTCAATTGCAGCAATTATGGCCCGAGGCGGTGCCTCAAGCCGGGAACCATCCGAGAGGAGTTTGAGTGAGTACTTATCCGGGTGAAGGAAATTTGTTGATTTATTGTGTTTTTGAAAGTAGTAGATAGCAACAATTGTGGATATAGAATCTAAAATCTTTGACCGATAGGTATAAATACCGACGGGAAAACGGTTGCGAACATATTTGCAAGGTGCTGATTATATTTTGTAAGAAAGGTTATTAAAGGGGTAACTAATGCGCTCAGTCTGTTATAGGTATATCAGCATCTCGAAGTTGCCAAACGACGACGCACAAATTTAGTGATAAACACCGTTTTGGCTTTTGAATGGGAGAGCAACAGTTGTTAAGTTCTATAACTAAGTAGGTATGTTCAGACAAAAAATGTCTAGGTGCATTTTCATGCTTAGGAAGCTTAACATTTTCCGATTGAAATATGTATAGTATGTATCATTACCTAGATTAGATCTTCTTAGATATAGGCATTTGAATTCAAAGTGATGTTAATTTTTCACCGCGAATTGTTCGTCGGAATTTGTTCGAGATTTTAAAGCCTTTAGATGGTTTTGTATCTTTTAGTTTAAATTCCAACAATTATCTCTAATTTCTAGTGCAAACTTCGCTCTCTTAATGGCGTATGTCGTGTAAGCCAATTTTTGTCTGTCGCAATTACAAACAAATTAGGAAAAAATGGTTGAAATGAGACTGCTCAGCATACTTTCATAGTAACAGACTGGGAAGCGCTAATATCTGTGGGATTTTACACAGCTCACTCATTGTACTAAATTTGAAAGATGTATAGCGAATTGCATTTTAATAGGTAGATAAATATTACAAAAATCGAGTGGTGACCACTTGTTAGGTTCTTTTGCACCCAACAGACAATGAAATGGTGTTCTATGTTCTATGGTCTATAGGTATATATCTAGTCTGATATTGAATGACAAATATAGGTAGATATCTATGTTCTCATAGTAGGTAGGCTAGATGTTTATGTAATATGTTGCAGCCAAATCATATATCTACCTACAATATACGCATATAGGTAGTGCAGTCCCTTTAATATCTGCTATAAACTTTCAGTTCGAGGCAACATCCACACTGCTGTATCGCCTGTAGAATAGGACAATTCAAAGCTCTAGACACATATCTCAAAAAATCTTCAAGCAATTATTGGTCGTAAATCATGTTTAATTAAGAAATGTCAACCAACATTCACGATATAAAGTGGCGATTGATGGGGACATACGCTGAGAAAGGCGAGTGTCAACATTTACGCAGTATTTTTATTAATTTTTTTGCTAAGTGCACGTCCAGTTGAAAGACCAAGAACAACGTGAAGATCAACAGTCTTGTCAGAGCCATAGACAAAGGGTAAAATGTAAAGAAAATATTGTGGAAAACTTGCTGTCGTCAAAGTGATGTTCTCAAAAGCTTACAGTCTTGTAAATGCTCCACGCACAATTCTGAAGTTTAATTTTTACAAATTTTCAAAAATAAACATACCTACAAAAATAAATATACTGTCATATGAAAGCGGGTGGATTTAGATTTTCAGACTAAGTATCCATCTGAGAGAATATTCGAATACAGATGCCCCAGCTGAGTTATTGATAGATACTTTAGCTACTAGGCACCTTAGGTGTCTTTAAACTATAAGCTGAACGATGGAACTCTACCTACTACTCTTGCGCTTCTAACTTCGATATTATATTGGTATCGGTTCGATAGACTGTTTTGACTTGAAGTTCAGGTATGTAGATACATAATTAGGACTCCGATTTGGATTGATGCACCTTTGGTTTCAAAATATCTCCTATTGAAATAAGAGATAATATCTATTAGGCGCATAACACTTTAAGACTGCTTTATTGATTGATTGAAAGAACAATTTTTTTCATACACACCTACACCGAATCATCTAGGTATTGGAAGCATATCTTTTCTATCGGAATACCTTAAATTTTAAATCTTAAACCTTGAATCTTCTAAAGAGACTCGTTGAATATGTATACAGGTATCTACCACACGCAAATAGAAAATCAATTCCGATCTCATTTAAGTCAATACAACTCACCTACGAAATAATTGACTTAGATGTCAACTTATTTATGGGACATCTCATCCACGGACGATTGATCAACTTCAAGGAGTTGCCACAGTTTGTCACCTGATGATGTCGGAGAGATAGGTATACGATATACGAGTACCTACCATGTGTAATATTCAATGTGGATGAAAAGTCCCGTAGATGAGTTGTCCATTGTTCAGTTGCCTTAATAAATACTTAGGTATTAGTTGATATATTTCAATAAAAATCGTGGCAAACTATTCTGAAATCAACAAAACCCAACGATCTGCAAACCACACAAAGCGCCACCAATTTGTATGAACATCATAATTTTCCATTTGAACAAAATATCAATACAAATTTAATTCGTGCGATTCCAGCAGCAAAAACATAGAAAACACTTCTAAAAACAAAGCGCGCTTAAGTAACCCATTGAATTGCAATTAAAAACCATAACAATTATAAAAAATACCTACTGTCCATTTCCATGACATAGAAAAGCGTTACCATTTGTTATACATGTTTATGCAACACACGTCATTCTTTGTTGCTGTGGTTTCTCTGTTTTTGCTTCAAGCTCACTGGTGTTGTTCGATTTTGCAGAAGGAAAATGAAAATGAGTGGAAAAAGGAAGAAGTAAACAATTCTTTTATTAATATCTACTTTATGTGGCTTGCCACCTCATGCAAGAAACAACTTTTTTTTTCGAATTCTTATGCCATAAAAATGCAGCAAAAAAAAAATGCATAAAGTAGATACCTCTGTAGGTATACATTATTTCAACAGGTTCAATTAGCCTTTTGTGTTGCTTGAATATAGCTTAACACCTAACTCTGTGCCATTATAGATGACTTTATATAATTTTTTTTTTATTGAAGTAAATTAGTCAAACAACTTGTGTAGCAGAGCGATTTAGCCGGATGTGTGATCTTACAATTGCCATAGATACTTGTAATCTAGTAGTGTTGACGTGCAAACTTCACTCAGATACTTGTATCTAAACACTTTTACTTTTTACTTTTATGCAGGATTTACTCACACCTCAATGTGTGTACTCATTTTAATTTGATTTAATTTATTTGTCTGTATATTTTGCATTTTCAATTATCTAATGGGCAAACGGTTAATTAACAAATCAAATGGCGTTATAAAAACCATCCAAGCGCATTCACCTATAGCAACATTGCATCGGTGAATGTGTAGATAGTGCGCGAGGTGTTCGTATATAACTAATTGCGCGAGTTGCTCGGATTTCATGCATTCCGTGCCAGAAACGCATTTGTTTAGCAAAATAAAAATTAAAAAAAAATCGGAAATCTATCCATACAATGTATTGTACCAGTGTTTCTCTGGTGGATATCAGCGCGGTATATATTTTATGATTTATCGGTGAATATCGTTAACGCTATTGCAAGTCACCTAACGACAGCGAAAAAATGACTACCGAAACCATATCTGCATATAAAGAAGAAATCTCTTGTCAATGCTACAGCCCACAATTTATAAGTTGAGTGATTCGAAGTTTTCTTTTGGGTTACTTCTTACTTACCAACAAAAAAAAAATGATTTTGCGATGCCGCGCCGGTTCGATTAATATCGATTGGCGATTAATCTGTCCGTTTGCATGGCAAACAACACACACTCCATGGAGCACATGTGCGCAATAGTGAAGAAATTTCCACATAATCACGATTAATCCATTATTATTTATTAAATATAGATACCTACGTGCGTCGCGTCGGTCGATTGGTTCTGGATGAAGAGGCGAGAGGTGTGCATTATAGGTGAAAACGTGAGTGTTATTGCAGCAGATAGCGTTTGATGAATATGGGATTAAGAAAAGGAAAACAACTCCTGACAAATGTATATGTTTGCTATTACTTATCCCGGTTGGACCATTTGACAAATTGATAATTTTACAACGGTTTGCTTGGAGATAAATAAATAATCACGCGAGCAGGTAAAGAAGACCTTGCCAGTTTGCTAAGACAAAACTGCGATTAAGCGGCTGTATCTGGATGGACTTCGCTATAGAGAAATCTGGCCTGTTAGTATAAAGTGCTATATAGTTGAAGTTGAATGCCTATAAGTCTTGTTACCAGAATTGAACGATCTCTATAGAGTAAAGTAAAATGGAAAGCCAAAATCATTCTGATTTATGGACAAACAACTCATTGGGCCTGTAGATACTAGTTTACTAGCTGTAGGTAGATACCCTGCGCCTCCAACAGAAATTATAAGAATTTATATGATTTTGTTAAATGATCCCATTATATGCAATATAGGACCATTTACCAAATTTCAACGCTAAATAATAATGTCAGGACATAGTGACTTAAACATTTTTGTTTTTATTTGAGTGAGGAACGATCTGTTCTCTAAATCCTGTTCACTTTTTGCACATCAATGTTCCAAATTTTCAAACTTAAGCTTCTATGAATGTCGAAAAATAGCGTTTTGAATGTTTTGTATCGTATGGGGGGGTGCCACGCCCCTTTGACAAATCGCTAGTTACTTTTGTACGTATATAGATATATAGGTATCTAGAGGTAAAGCTTCTCTCTATAGTAGGTGCATCCTTCCAATAGGAGTCGTGCGATATTTGAATGGAAAACAAACTCGATCATTGAATGAAGTTTCTTGAAGTTCCACAAGGCTCAATACTGGGGCCTGTAATAGTTTATTGCTTAATTCTCACGCTTAATTTGTGTGTCTTTTCATCAGCAGTATTAATACGCATTTAGCTGGTAACTCACAGATTTTGAAATCTAAATTCACCCTTATAAGAAATGATAAGCCGATCCGTAAATACAAAGAACTTGCAATCATTTGTGTTCCATACAAGGAACCAACTTGGACCTGCACTAGTTTTAAATTAACAATTAATTTGTGTTCTCTTAAAAAATTAATTTCTCTTTACATACTTCCAATTATGTATCTATATAATTATATTCACAATCGCGAATATTATGTGAAAAATATTACCACTGTGAATGCACATGAACTGTAGAAAATATTCCACTGTCAACACAAAGTGACAACAAAAAAACTCATTCAATGGACAGAACTGAATAAAAAAATGCATGGAGTTCCACAAGGGATAGTGATTGGACCTTATTAATTATTACAGTACAATTTCTGTTGGAACATGATGCTTTTGTTAGTTCTGTGTAGGTATTGAATTGCTTGTCGAGTTAGTTTGCTTACAGTTGCTTCAGATATAGTATTGAGGTTATGTGCAGTGGGCTTTAAAGTACACCACCTAATCTTCTTACGTGGATGGAAATCTTTTGTGTCGATCTGCATTGGCAGAAATCGGATTTGCTTAGATCGTAAAGAAATCGGATTTCGTAAGATCGTTGTATACTTTTGCTGATGTTCAAATTGTGCTTATGTCAATGTAAATGCCACAGTTTTAAGTGATGTGCATTGTCTTACAGACTTCTTGTAGTAATATTGAGGTCATCAATCACCTATTGTAGTATGCAGTCTGTCGAAATAGATCAAACTTTTAGAGCTCAATAAAACCAGGCTTTGGCAAGATTTGCTTGTTGCTAGGCATATTTTGACACTTGTCCACTTTATATTCGTTCTTCCGATTGAATTTTATAATGTCTTTGCATGTAACGATATAGCAATCGAACACCTAGTTCCATAATAGACGTGTCCATTAACCTTAAAATTCCCTGGAACGTTTCTATGCCCATCAGCACCAAGAATATCATATGTAGCTTTAAATGCTACCAGCGGAGTAGATACTTTATAATTGATTTTAAAACTATGTATTTGTAGTGTATAGTTGCATTTTGAAGAAGATGGTATTTACACAGGGCTGAATGGTATTAAGCTGGACTGGAACAGTCCTCTTAAAGATGCAGTCCGCGCACTCAGGCTTGAATTCTATTCCCTTATCGTAGGTACTATCTCGCAGAAACTTCTTTTTCGTGTAGTATCAATCCATATCCGTTTCTCTTTAGTTAGTGGCTGCAAGGTATTGCTCTTCACCGCCGAGCTTAAAAGCCATTCCACTCACACTTTTGTTGTGTTCCTCGCTCTTAAAATCACATTTATTTCTGACTTTTAGTACTGCAGAAGGGCTCAGGTCTTTCAGAGAGGTATTTTGAAACTTTCCTAGTCATCGTAGGCATATTCGCTAGTATAAAAAAGGAGTTAAAATCCGTAAAGCGACACTAATAAATTTGTTTATTCCCAAAAGCGCCCGGCACTCCTTAATAGCACTTGCCCATAAAGAGGGCTATGGACAAGTGCCAGAAAGAGAACTCTCTTATAGATTCAAGCAGATGTTTCGGTTCCTTTCTACTTTGCAACTTTTTAAACCAACCACGTTACAAAACTTATACACAATGTTGTTTTTCAATTAAAAAATTGCAACTTTTTGGCGAAAACAAGTTCTAATAGATTGTGTTCCGCTTTCGCTATCTTCCATTGTCATGCATCTAATTAAAATACCAATTTACTGTCCACTTAAACAGTAGCGTTGTTGTTAACACAAAATGTATCTTTTTTGCAAATCTCAATTTTAAAATAAACTCTACTAACATTGTGTATATAGCAAACATAATGTGCTTACTAACTTGTTCGCCTCATTGTAGGTATCAACATTGTACAGATATTGTCACTTAACATGGCATGCTATACCTACACCCGTGTTGCACGAGATTTCAGTGTTTTTTTTTTTGTTTGCATGATACAGTGCGGATAGGAGCGCCCACGTACGAAAATCTCATGTATCTGTGCCATCTACCTCTCTAATAACTCGCCATACAGATACAACACACCATTCAAATCAATTTCCTCGCACCACTATATAATAATAATCGGTATCTCTGATGATGATGATGTTGATAATATGTTCACTGATGATAGAACGTGTTTCTTTTTTTTTTTGTATTTTAATCGAGTTGATGGACGCAGGCGAAAATTTCCCAAAATGACCATTTAAATGAATTCAAATGATGCACCTATCACATACGTATATCTTTGGCTGTTTAATTGAATGCTAAATAATGGCTTTACAGCTTAATCGTTTATATATGTTATAGTGATCGCTGAATTGAGTTTTAGATTTACGAGGTAAATCCATTGCGAAAATGTATCTACAAATTAGTTTGATGTCTTGATTTGAAAGTCAAGTCTTTAAATGTAGCATGTTAATGGCGGAGAACCCCGAGTGTGCGGCGGTGATTAGCATAATTTATGAAATCCATATAGTAAGAGGGAGATGGTTTTCAATTAAAAACACAAAGTCCCCTGTAGCGAATAGATTTAGTTAGATTTTGTCAGAGACTATAAGTATATCTTTAAGAACACAAAAAAAAAAAATAGTCCCACGATTAAACCAGGATCTAATTTGTAGGTCCTTTATCGGTAGATCGTTTTCCTGAAGTCGACGACGATGTCGATGTTGATGTTGAACAATGCAGCGACTCTGAAGCTCCATCCCGATCGCGGGCGCAACAAAATCGCTCATCCCCCCAGAGTCCATCCACAGAAGATGATCGATTGTCACCAGAACCAGCTCAGGTTTGTCAACAAACAGAAAATATATATAAAAACACAATTGTAAACTGAATCTTTTTGCAGCCCCAACCAAAAATCACCGGATCGTGCAATTGTGACGAACTTAAGCCAGTACAATGTCATCTGGAAACGAAGGAGTTATGGGATAAATTTCATGAACTCGGCACCGAAATGATCATCACAAAAACGGGAAGGTAAGTCGCACAGTATAACATATACAAACATTATATCAAAACAAAATGAGAACATCTATCAACGGAATAGTGGGAGCCCAACAGTAACGTGCCCTAGGGATGAGTACCTACATGTAATCAATTTTTTTTTATATAACGTGTGCGCGGCATCAGGCCGCCAAATTACAGAGGACGAACGCATGTTTAGTGCGCAGTGCAGTTAAAAAGCGATTTTGAATTTTTATTGCGTTTTTGTCGGTTCGTTCTTTGGTGGTGGCGTCGCGTCGGCAACTCTGGCGGCGGCATCGTTTGCCTTTAAGTGACTCCGAGCCTAATGATGGTCTAAACATTGTAACGATGGTAGACAGATTGTCTGGTTTTGGGGAATAGGAACGCATTGTTGTTGCCAGGGAGTAGAAAGAAGACGAAGTTTTCATGGATCTTGGTGTCGGAAAGTTGATTTCAATTCGGGCTCTATAATAGTGTCATTTGTATCGATGTGAATTCTTCTCAGACGCAAAAATGTTACTTTTTTTAAGAAAATGAAATTACAATTTTAACAATTTGATGAAGAAAAATACGGTATTGAAACAAACAGCTCAAATTCTGTCGCATTACGCAAGCAACATAGTTAAAGCTCACCTGGCACTCTTCTGGATACAAATTAAGAGACTTAACAGCTCCTAAAAGACTTAACATCTCTAAGGTCGTTAATACCAAGGACTTTTCTGCACCGTCCTGAACTTGCTTATCTCAGGAAGGTCAACCTTCAGAAAAGATTTTTCAACGATCCAGTAGCTTGGGAATGGTTTATATGCGGGTGGTCAACGAAAGGTATGTCCATTACCCTCAACTCTAGTGGTACCTATATAGTCTGTCCACGATCGACAACTAACTTAAATCCACGCGTTCTATGTGACTTTGCAATTTCTCGTCGTAAAGTTGCAATTTCTATACTGTTTTGGTGTAAAAGAACCTTTGCGTAAGACTACCAATACTTGCTAGGCATCGCCTCAACACCAGCGTGTTTAAATTCGGAAAAGTGTGTTATCTATCTTTAATTGAACTCATGATCTTGAGGATGTTGCGTACTTGAATTCTCCATATACCAGCCAACAGCCATACAATCGCCTAAGTCCCTAACAAGTATCTATATACATCTACATCTATTGTCGCGCGAGATTTTATGTGCTGAGCACCCTGTTGTCTTGAGAAACGCCATGAGATCGTAACTTGCAAAACGATCTCACCTCTGCGACTTGTATTTTTTATTGATTTTAATTTTTTGTTGTTGTTATTCATTTATAACTCGCGAAATGATCTCTCTACACTTGAGAATGTGATAAACAAACATCCTGACAGGATAACGATGTGTATGCATGTTCGGTGCAGCGATCGACAACACAAACCGAACATGTGTACTTGGCTGCGCGCCACGCAGAGTTAATTTCATACTTTTGACATATTTATGATGGTTTGGGTCATTACTTCGAACTCTTTTGGTTCTGTTGAAATCGGGCGCGCGACGAGTTAGTGCAAGAAGTCAAAATGATCGCGCACACCTGAGTGCGAGAGAAGCGCGTAAGCGCCTTTTCCATCCACGACGAACATGCTGTGCGTGGAATTTTTTGAATTCCCTCTTGCGTTCGACTGTTTTTTTTTTTGGTTTTGTTGGTTTTATGATCTGCATCCGTTGACCAAAACAATCGGTCAACAAGGGAGACAGACCCACAACGTGGAAGATTGGTTACCAAAAGAGAGAAGATACACCACCAAACAATATTAATCCTGTTTGACAAGGATATCGATACACAATCGGTTTGTGTGTGTCCTTTGACAATAAGACTACAACACAAGTTTTTTTTTTTTTGTTTTGTTTAAGATGACATAATAGGATTCGATGCGCACTCTGGCCGTCGACTTTTCTCCTTTTTTTTTGCGATCGAGGAACATCACACAAACGCCCTCAGGGTTCATCACCTATCTAACAACATGGGGCTGAAGGTGTAAATAGTTTGTTGCACCGTGGGAGAGAGAGATAACCTTTTGGATTTAATTTGGTTACTTGTATCTGAATGTTGACATCCTGGGTGATGTCAGGTTGTTTGTGTTTGTCTGGGCTGATCGATTGTCGCCTCAAAATATGTTCGACCTCACACGGTAAATTTCTTGGAACACCATGCACTCGTTCTACTTCATGGTCTTCTTGTATGCGCGCTGCGCACTGCGTGTGTACGTGTTTTGGCACTTGCAATTCGCAACGGTCATTCGCACTGCAGGACATTGAATTTTAATTCGAAAAGGAACCCCTGACTCAGGGGTATAGAGTATAGTCATAGGTCATGTGAGCTGACCATCAAAATGTGACGAAGTATTTGCAGATTGATATCGCATTGGCGATGACATATGCACTGCTAATTTTTTATTTTTATTTTTTTTTTTTTCGCTTATGTGTATGTTTTCTAAGGACAATTACAATGCCATTTGTTCTATAGACGGAGTGGGATCGAGAATGTCGGCGCTAATGCGCGATTTGCATGTCAACTCGGTGAGAGTAATATCGCACACAAAAACGGCGAAACAAACAAAAGGAGTTCGGGCTAGCGATATAATAAAAGACTTCTCACAGGCGCGTGTATGTATATACGGCGGGAAGCTATTAATGCGGTTATAAGAGCAAATGAAAAGGATACCCGTCGTCGATATAATGTTAATCGACAGGATATTATAGCGACACGTTTTCAGTAATATATATAGTGGGTACAGAGGATAGGTCTAGAGCAGGCTTTGAGGCGGGGTGGTTATAGAGTTTGGCTGCCGCTATATGACCTAAAGTGCAATCGGGGTTAACTGCACGTAATTAACGCAGAGTTGCCTTGGTGAAATAGGAAATGGAGCTCTTTGGTATAGGTTTTGCTTTTTATTTGGAGTAATTTTGGATAGTATTGGATATAGCTGTGTTATTGGGGCCTTTGGTATTTTCTAGAAGAAGGTGGGTACTTCTTCGACTTACCTATCGTGGACAAGGTATTTAGGTGTTAGGTATCATTTTCATGGTACGCCCACAGGGCATCAGGGTGAGGTTGCAAGCCACAGGGCTTTGTTGTGGGCGAGCTATACTATTTTTGATAGTATTTGCAGGTCCGTATACAAGAAAGAAACGGAAAATGACTTTTTTGCTGATCAAAGCTGGAGCCGAATCAATTTTTTTTTTTCGGTAAAGCTACGGTAGGCGCAGTAGGGCAGTGGTTAGTTTGCTAGACTACTGTGGAATCCCCGGAAAACACAAATTACATCTTAAGGTTTTTTCTACTGCGCCACCTACTTCGAACGTCTGACAAACATCCGAGAGTATGACTGACCTAAAAAGCTTCTCAAATCAGCCGTTCGTACTCGGCATAAAATTGTAGGTCCCTTCCATTCGTTGTGAGAAGCTAGCTAGGTGTACCTATACTCGCCTGTTGCGCCAACTATTAATTAACCTTACACATGACATGAAACGTGTCAATTCTTGTCATGCTGACGTCGCAAACATGGAGCCGATTACACAGTGACAATCATGCGGTCATACGAGTGGCATTGTTTTCCAAAATCTTTGATATTCTTGCTTTGTCCCACTGTGATATATGACAGAGCTGAATGACAGAGGTTACTAACCTGCATATGACAGGCGATTTTGCAGCGTGAAACGGTGTCGCGATTGACAAGATTGTATACTTTATAAGTACTGCCTTGCAGCAAATTTTGAGGTACATTAGTTTCAGCTACCTTTAGCCCTCTCGCTCGCTGGGTTTGTCCAAACATATAGACTATCTCGTTACCAACGACGAACAGCATGATCCCTTGTAAAGTTGACAGATTTTTCTGAGCATTAGATAGCGATTAATTTGAAAACAGATCTGCCAGTACCTACAGATTTCTGGACAACTCTTCCATATCTATCTGTCGGAGCTCTGACGCCCTAAAACCAGTCCATTGTACTGCAAAGCTTGTACCTACTTCGTTGTCGAGATTTTTAAAATTTCTAAGAATGCGCTTTAAAAATAAGGGTCTAAGATGTTTAGTATTGACGATAGTCTGAAGCAAAATCCGTGCAACAGTAGAATAATCGCAGATAATTGTGACACACATTTACACGCGTTAGCATAATAGCCTATTTGCCCGCCCGTTGTCTTTTAATCCCAGTCACAACACGGATAATAAGCCAACTTAGATACTATTTCTAGAACAGTGGCGGTTTATGTAAGCAACTAACTACATTTGACACTCTACCAGTGCTACGCCACTATACCCTCTGCTCCATCAAATACTTGTTTTCGACAATAAATCTTAAACTCTCTCCCAGCATAACCGCATGAACATAATGTTAACCCCACAAATTGAACCCATTAGCACCAGCTCTTGACCAAAAACGAACCAAACAAACGTCTGCCTCCAAATAAGTCCTCAAAGTCATTAACACAAACATTCCAGCGGAGAAAAAACGGACATAAAAAATAAATGGCGAAGAATAGTTGTAAATTACATACTAAAAATGATTTACGATTTGTCCCACGCGGTCATGCAATCAATTTATCCACTATAAGCTCATGTTTAAAAAAAAAAAAAAAAAGACATTCATTCGACTCATGACCAACACTCCACAGCCACACATCTGTTGGCGCGCTCTAGAAACCAGGAAACCCCATCCATAGGTGCAAGTCCAACCACCAACTGCGCTCGAAAAGTAATTTTTAATATTTTCACATTATTCACGTCTGTTAAAATACACAGGTAAAACACGCAGAAATTATAATTCAAATATCGTGCTAACGTGTTAACATTACATCATAATAATATTCTGAATATTCAGTTACATACACCCAATACTGTGGTACACATGACTTGTGTCCACCATTTGTTATAGGTTAAAATAAAATGGTCGGGTCTAAAAAAAAAATATCTACGCACATAGATGTAGGTACAACAAACTTATATTAGCGGTGAATATTTGATTCAAACGTTGACGGAGGGCACGCACAGTTATATGTAAGTCTGTGGGCCGAACCGGCAGGAACGTTAGACAGTATCTATACTATTTAATTGTATCTGGTGGACATTTTTTTCTTCGAGTGGTTTTTTCGGTGGTTCTACTTCAACGGATATCTATTTGTTGACCACAAAAAGGATGGACGGACTCGTTACTACTGTTTGTTGTTTTAGCACACAATGCACGAGAAGCAATTTTTTCGTCCACCTTTATTTGCATGGACATTAACAGATAGACAGCGTTTTACTGAATTGCTAGATAGTTACCTAGAAATCAATAAATAACAATAACAGTCAACAGAGCGGTTGTGGAAACATTGAGTAATTTTATTTGTTTTGCAATTATTATAAGTTTTATTTGGCAAAAGTGTTCTTGTAAATAAGCGGCGTGGTAAATGTGAGGAACCTTGAACCATATACTTTTAGGGCTTGCTCGGAAAATTTCCCCGGACAAGGCAAAATGCAGCCGCTACCATTTACCAATTGGTAGCAGTATTTTAGTAGTTATACGATTGCTATAAGATTGACTGTCGAAATAATAGCTTTGTCAAAAAATTATTTGCTGGAAATCTACTCCGAAGGTCAATATAAAAGACTTATGTGGGCAGAAGATATATTCGGTTGTTGGACCGGGGTTTTATTAAGAAACCAGGGCATTACGAAGGAAGCAGAATCACATTCATAATTTGCTATTTGCTTGACATAGTGAAGATAGCCATATAGAGCAGACCTTGCTTAAAAATTTGTAGAAAAATGTTTAACTCTATGCCGATAAGTTTTCGTCTACTAGCTGTGATCCGCATTAAAGGACTGGGAGCGCACGAACGAATGATGAAATGCGAACAAACCACTTTTTATGCGTTTATAAACAGGAGGATAATGAGTTATCCCATCAAAATGTATTAAGAAAATAAGTTTATAAACAGTTTAAATAACGAAATTTCGAATTCCAAATTTTTTGCCGTGAACGAAAACACCTTTGGCGCGAATTGTCAAAGTTTATTCGCAAACCACATCATTTAATTCGCGTTCCACAAGCTAGCGAATAAAACATTGGTTTGAACTTAACCTCAAACTAGACATTGCGGGTAGAAACTGATGGCCGAAATTTGCGAGCTGTCGCGACCTAGAAAATTGTTCATGTGAACGGACCGTCAAAACTGCCGAATATTCGTTCGTTTGTAGATAGTTGGTCGCTCTCATGTGAATGGTGCTTAATGCATAGACATGTGCAGATTTCGCCATCAAACATTTAAATTACCCTATAAAAATAAGTTTTCTGATCTTCTGTAGGTACTAAGCCTATATACGGGGCAGTGTTCAGTGTACGACCCCAACTTTGTGCACTGTGATTCCAATTCGAGAATCGAAAGAGAAAAGATATTCAGTGTCTTCATTGGTGAAGACAGAATCAACGAAAAAATAAAAAAAAAAATAAATAGGCGGCGCGACAGGCGGTAGACACCCAAGGCCTAGCTTCTCGCAACCATTCGTTTTGTGTGAGTTTCTATTTTTGGAACGAATGGAAAGGACCTACAATTTTATGCCGAGTCCGAACGGCTGAATTGAGAAGCTTTTTCAGGACAGTCATACTCTCGGATGTTTGTCAGACGTTCGCGAGAGGTGGCGCAGTAAAAAAAAAACCTTAAGATGTAATTTGTGAATCAACGAAAGTCCATAATAAAATAACAATACCTATATAGCACAAGACTTTAAGGTCCTATAAGGATCTACCCAGCAACCTGCTTCTCTTCGCCAAACTGCCAAGTGAATTAGTTTACAAATCAATGCTTAGGCACCTATCCAACATGCTCCACATGCTGCCTTGACCTTTGTCTGGTTACTAGATTCAGAGCTCAATTATTTAACAAGAAAAAGGTGCAAACTGTCTAAAAGAAGAAATAAGACTTTGGACGTCTGGTCACACCTGAGTCTACAAGGAGCGCCGCTTTGCATTCATCGAATCTAGTAAAAATGTGTGCGCCTTCTACTAGTTGATCTTTTACACATTGATCTGGTGCATTGGCCCGTTGACCTATAGTGGCCGCAGAGCCTATATTCTGCGTCATTTTGTTCAGTTGTGCGCTGAGTGACCGCATTTTAAACACCTAAAGCTATATGCTATGATGACGCGAATGGTGCAAACCACCAATAAAACATATTTTCCCACGAGAAATGGTCAAAAGTACCTTGTAACTTATGTTATGTTAAACAACAGCTACAATATATAAATGTTCATAGAATGTAAATACCTACTTCAAGTGTTAAACAAAAACTATATCGAACATCGAACTCATTTGCAAGACATCCTGTCAAAGTAGTGATCGCATCAATTTTTTGCTATAACAAGTTACTAAAAATGTCTCATTAATAATTGCCTGGCATGTGTTTTTTTCCACCACATGTGCTTCAAAACCAAACGAACAATATAACGTACTAAAATTAAAATTTTTATTGATTTAATTAGTCAGAGAACATTTTCACACTTCGTCCAACCGCCATAACTCATAAAATGCAAATATCTAAGACAAGTTCTGTTAACAAGAAATTAAGGCAAAAAATAAATAAATTCCAAGAAGATAACACATCAGAGATACATTTCAGATATTTTATTAATTTCTATCTGTTTATTCATAATTCGTTCGTTCGTGTTTTTTTTTTCTTGTATTTTTTAATTTCTTTCCTCTGCGTCTTCTTTGTTGCTGTGTGTCTTGGTAATACTATTCCTTTTTTTCACATTTTTTTATGGGTCATTCTTTTGGGGTGAACATGCTTCGCTGCGGCTGTATGCAGCACACACAATATTTCGTTAACAAAATTCATAAAAAAAAGAAAATAAATAATTTTTATGGTTCGTTATCGTTGTAAAAGGTGCGTTTAGATTTAATTAAGATGTTGTATTTCAATATAAAAAAAAACCTCCAAAGAGGGATGTACCTACCTATAACGAACTTGAGCTTATCAACATTACAGATACAAAGATGTGCACGTTAATTACATATGCTAATGATGATACATTGCAGTAGTGCATGCGGCTACAAAACAAGAAAGTCGGTACCCACTACCTATATCTGTGGTGTGAAAAAGTTAAGTTCATTAACAGATCTTGCTATCTGAGTGTTTGAAAGGTAGTTTAGTTGAAGAAAACCCATCATAGATACACCACCTACTCAATGGGTGAAGTCAAACAATTCTAGTTATTTTTTCATTCGCATGTTGGCAGCTTATAAAACTTCCCAACTGATATACCTGTGATAAGCTTCTGTGTGTGGCGCGCACATATAGGTAAGGTATATGAGGGTTAACAGAAGAACCAGTTAAGAAGGAAGTCAGTCGAACGTTGCCGGTGAATGTTTGGCTTGCGATGTGGCGCACAATGTATGTTGGGTCGTATATCCATACCTACCTAAAATGCGGTGCGAAGGACGAATGCGCGATGAAACTTAATTTACATGAATTTCAACGATTTATGTTTTTATTATTCGGACGGAAAGGGGGCAGAAAAAATAAATAACGCGTCCTAAAGAATTGCTGAAGGAATGACATTAATTCCTTTTTTGTTGTTTAGATTTCGGTGGGTGCGAGATAGTGGAATTTTTAGAGCGCGCTATAGAATGTGCGTGCATTGTTCTCATTTTCTAATTTATTACGTGGAAATTTTAGCCTTAATTACAGAGCCTTTTTGGCCTATTGTTGTATTGCTGAGTGAATTTTATTCCATTTTCTATTTACAGACGGATGTTCCCCACGGTACGCATCAGCTTTTCGGGACCTCTGCGACAAGTACAACCCGCCGACCGATATGCAGTTCTATTGGATATTGTTTCGGTTGATTCACGACGGTATCGCTATGCCTATCATCGGTCATCATGGTTGGTTGCTGGCAAAGCTGATCCACCACCACCGGCTAGATTGTATGCCCATCCAGATAGTCCAATTAGTTGTGAGGCGTTACGCAAGCAGGTTGTCTCATTTGAAAAAGTGAAATTGACCAACAATGAGATGGATAAGAATGGACAGGTGAGTTTTGGTTTCCTAAAGGGCGGTTTTGTGCTATTGGTGCATTCTTTCATTTGAATTACATTATTTATAACTACAGTTTGCTGTATGTATTGTCATTATTGTCGAAAAAACGCGTAAAATAAAGTGAAGCGCACTCAGAATCTTCATTATAGATATGTTGGTAGTTGCGGTCCATATTCTCTTAGTCTAACATCGACATCAGCTTGTTTTAAATAAGAATATTTGGCTTTTATTCTACAAATTATATGTCTGCCCCAATGTACTGTAACGGTATAAAAAATGACCTTCCACCTTTGTAGACACAGGAATCTACTGTTGATGGCATTCGGTGGAAGGGTGTCCGGTCGACGACGGTTTAGTCGGCATGCTAGCTTTAAGCTCGTGCTTAGCTCGTCAGTGGGGTGGGGTCTTTAACCGGCCTCCGGACTACCGTACCTTACATGCCTAGGATAAAATATGATTCTAAAGAAGAAGGAAAAAGGATGGGATAGCAAAAAGGAAAGGAAAGAAAATTGGATTTTTAAATTTTGAAGAAAAGGTACTCGAAACCACTCGATCAGACCGCATGCTACAACTGATGTAACGTCAGGATAGCGGCGTTCTGATCGGCCTCCTCTCTTTTCCCAAGACATATGGTACCCCTGGTGTTATGGGTACCAAGGAGCTGCCCTCCCCATTACCTTTCCTGTTACCAGGAAAGATACCATGGTTGCCACTAGCTCCAGTTTTGTGACAACCCCTAAATAAACAATATACACAACCGTCTACTTCACGCTCTTCAGCCCCATCGCTTTAGGTCACCCCACTTAAAAATCTCTTAAATCACCATAATGTTAGAGAATGGTTTCTAAAAAAAAAATCAAAAAAGTATATACCTGCAAGCAATATAAAAAGGATATCTCTTCAAGAGAAAACAAACACAAATACGCCGAATGTAAATCGTAACATTTGTATTTATTACTATATTAATACTATATACTACTATAAAATTGGAACCTTATTATAAATCAATCAACAAATACATAGGTACATAGACTATTTACAAAAAAATGTAGGCATTAGAGTAAGGAAAATAAATCAGTATACCTAATACAGACAAATACATATAATGAAAAGAATTATAAGAGAGGATGAAAGATGTTAAAAAAAAAAAAAAAATTATAATCTAAGGAGCTTATTCAAAATGTTCATTGAATAAATACGCAAACGCAACACTTATTATTTCTCTTTTGCTTTCATTTGAAGTTCAAGGTCCGCAAAAGAGAATTTCAAAATTTGAAACCTAAACCGAATTAGGTCACGGTTAAGGCTACCAAATAAATAAGAATTTCAAATAAAAATAAAAAAAAAAAAAAAAAAGAGCGTAATATTATAGTATGTACATTATAGGTACAACACGGAATGTAAGAAGTAGTAAGAGAAAAAAAAGAAATTTACCTGTATATCCGGGGGCGGTGATGTGCACAACACTTGACAGGATAATGGTATGAAAATTAAATAGCTATGCTAGTAGGAAAGATGTTATATTATATAGGTATTATAGGTATTAAATAGACGCGATGAATTTCCATTTACTTGGTACACCACCTTGTTAATTTTTAAATATAGGACACAATGCGCAAAAATGAACAAACTGAATGAAATGAATTATAATTATGGGCAATTTATAGCAAAAAGAAACTATAAAATTATAAAATCACAAACAAAATAGCTGAAGAAACAATATAGATAAGCTAGAACACTAAATATTTAATATTATTTAACAAATACCAATTAACACTCTTAAGATAAAGCAGAATGCATATTATGTAGGAGTTTAGAACTCAGAAGAAGTTGTTCCGAAGGGCAATCGTAGAGATGAAAGAACAAATATGTAGCAGGGATCTTCTTTGTCGTATCTATTTTCACACACAATCTTTCAGCGACACAAAAAGGACATTTTGAATTTAGTTGTTTTTAATGCACAATTTGAATAATTTTTTTTATGGGCTTCAAAGAATGAAAATCACGATTTACATATACAAATATTATTTATTAGATTATTGAGCATTTAGATTGGGAATTTTATTAGATATATGAAACTGTTATTTTGGTCTTTTTGTTGTATTATCGGTACGTAAAACGTAACTTCACTTTTTCTTCGGGTCAGCAGAATGATTATACTAGGATATAATATTTTTTTTAGGGAATCCCACTAGGCACATGTTTTACTTATTTAATTTGAGGACTTAATCTCTTTTCTTTATTTATATTTTTATTTATTTTTGTCTTCACAACCAGGAGAAATTATTCAACTCGATATGGATACAAAAAAAAATCCATCTTCTTTTCTCGATTCTTCGATTTCTTTCGATCTAGTTTATTATTTTTTTTTCCTACGTCTGCCTCCTTAGACGATTATTGAAAAAGTAAAAGCCAGAGTCCTTTGTGGAAAAAAAAAATTTGTTAGCGAGGTTTTCGCCGTTGTAAATTTGTTCGCTAACGGCTGAAAACCCTCCTAAAGCCTTTTCCGATTTTTTTTTATTTTTAAGGACATGTTTTTGAATGAATGTTAGGGCCGAAACAGAAGTAGTGTGTTGTATGTTTTTGTATGTTTCATGTTTTATGTTTTATGTTTTATGTTTTATGTTTTGTGTAATGTGTAATGTAAATTAGGCATATGTTTCAAGCGATTCTCACAGTACCTAATTTGAACTACCCATCTGAACGCTTCTAATATTCCCTATGGAGTCTACCCAAGGTTTCACATCTAGTAGTTACTTACACGACACCACTCTCCGAGTGGGACTGCAGTCCGCCCTCAAAAATATGACACAACATTTGTCTTAGTACACATTCCAACGACCAGACACCGCCTGAAGTAGTAAATAATGTACCTACGAGTGTGTATGTGAATCATCCACTTGCCATGTCTGTTACTACTTTTTTAAAGCTATATCTACCCTCAACACTCTTTGGTTGAATTCATCCTCGAAAAATATTTGGATGATTTTTTTCAAAGCGCATGTCAGCAATTGGCAACACTTTCACCCTTCCAGGGTAACAAACTTTAGTTTTTTATTGCCGAGGTTCTTTGTGTTCAGGAATTTCATGCCACTGCAGTCATCCAACCTCTTTCCAAATAGAATTCCTCGTTTTGTTAAAGCCAACACCCATATAAATACTAGAGCTAAGGCGTTGCCATACAAAAAATATAAATTTGTTCACTTATAAAAAAAAAAAAACAGAATACTCAATAAAATATATTTTAATCTCCTTTCAGATCGTTCTCAATTCGATGCATCGCTATCAACCGCGGATACATTTGGTCCGTTTGAGTCATGGCCAAAGTATACCCACCTCACCGAAGGAACTTCAAGAGTTGGATCATAAAACATTTGTATTCCCCGAAACTGTGTTCACCGCTGTGACAGCGTATCAAAATCAATTGATTACAAAGCTGAAAATCGATTCGAATCCATTTGCGAAAGGATTTCGAGACTCCTCGCGGTTGACAGACTTTGATAGGTGAGTTTCCGCCATAATATATCTATATACCTTTTATCTACTATACACCTGTAGGAGTTCCGTGTTAAGTTGTAACCCTTTTATTTGTGTGTCGTGTTCCCTCCTGAGATATAAATAAAATGCAAAAATGCGGTCATAAAAAAAATAACCCATTCGCCAATATAAAGGTTAAAACAGAAGACAGACACAATAAAGTGGGAAAAAAAAACCAAACTGTATGTGTGCAACGAGAGAAGGCAAAAACGTGTAAAAAAATGTATCTCAAACCCCTTTTCGGGATATTCGCCCAAATTACAGGCCGGCGTATTTAGCTTTGATGATGGGAAACACGAAAACTCGGATCATTATATTATCATCTTTCGTTGGCTGTTGCCTGTATGTTGGGTTTGGTGTTAAGTCAGGTTGCTGCGAATGTAGCTGCATTTAAATATCTGTTGCGAATGGTGGTAAAAATGTTGCTCCTCGTTTTCGGTGCTTCTCTTTCGGAATGCATATCGACTTGTAAATTAGTTCGTTTACAATATGTTTCATTTTTTTATTGCATATAACAACGCAAGGAGCTTTGCAACTTTATTCGTGTGTGAGAAATGACAGAAAGATAAAAAATAACACGTTCACCCAGTAGCTCATTGTCATGATAATTTGATAACACCGAATTGACACTTGCTGTCGAAGGGGTTTTATGGACGAATTTGGAATGCATTTGCAGGCGGTATAGATGGCAAATAATTACGTTGTATCAATAGTTACTTGTAATTTTTATCAGTCAACCAACAGGAATCTGCTGATCGTATACGCAACAAGGGATATATTTTAAGAAAGTCACTTCTGAATATTCCCCTTTGAGAAACCAATTTTCTCTGAAGTTCTATAGTTTATTTCGAAAGTCGCATGCAACTTCACCAATAATCATTTTTAACCTTCAGCTTAAATATTTTGATGGTCTAAAAACTGACAATAATTTATATGAACATTTTCGACATTCCAGTTTAGAAAATTTAACGTGAACATTAAAAATGATTATAATCTAAGTATCGATATATGGTTCGCTCTGGAGTTGTCTTACATTATAAAAGTCTTTATGTTATTGGATTTTGTTCTATACCATTTTCTTAATATTTATGAGGAAATAAAAAATAAAATGTAAAAATTCCAGACTATACGAAGAAGTAGAAAATAGTAATTGATGAAATAGCTTGGACACAAACCATAGTTTAATGTCTCCCCAAGCTTTCTTTCTATTAGATTCTAAGCATTTTTACGAAAACTCTATCAAGCCTGATGCTATATGCTTTCAAAAAAATTTGAATATTATTCGAACTCAATAAAACAAAAGAGAAAAACCATTAAATCAGCAACCTTGAAGAACCGTGACACACAGGGGGTTCTTAAGATCGTACGATTTACAGGAATCGACAAATAAAGCAATTTTGTCAAATTTTAAAACCCAAATGCGGCTTAATTTTAAACCGCCATAATATTCTTCTTCTGCACTCTTCCGTATTCTTCTGAGTTTAGATACAAATCACACCGCAAGAAACAGCTTTCGGATGCCAATCATGAATCTTACGACTATCGGTCCGATTGCTATAAATTAAAAACCAATTAGGTACCCAAGTTTCAAACCATTACCACGCCACTTCTCAGTCAGCTAATTTTTTTTCAAAGCAAATACTTCCCAACCTCACGCTACACATACAAACGTACATATAACAACTATCATTACTTTGTTTTCTTATATTCATGTCGTCTCTTAATTTTATTTCTCCCCTTTCCACATGTATGATGTCTGATTACCACTGAACGACAATCATGCTATTCGTATGTGGATGCGCATCTTCAACTTGGCTCATCAAGTCTTTGTTTTGCTGATAATGTTGGCGAGTCAATTCTACAATACTTGGCCGGAAATCATAGGTCAGCCTCCGAAGTCCTTCATCCCCCTCCCCCACTTTTATAAAAATCACCATCTGCGTCACATCACTTCAATAAACGATTCTTTCCTCTTTTTCCTTGCAGAGATCCAATGGACGCCCTATTGCTGGAACAACATCTTCGACAACCACTTCGGCTGTTTCCCGACCCATTGATGCAACAATTTACCCAACAAGACGCCGACGCTGCATCAATGGCAATTTTGGAGAAGGCCCGGCAGCATCTACAAATGTGGGGTAGGTCTCCCTACACTGAATTACTCCTGCCGCAAATGTATCAGCGCCCCACCTTAGGTGCACTCAATCTGGGCCTCTGGCAACAGCAGTGGCCTCAACTACAAGCCGGTTTCCTTGCCAGTGCTAATGCGGCAAACCAAGCACGTACACCACCGCCGCCAGCATCGACACCCTCCAGCTCAGGGTCTCCATCCCCCGATATGCGAGCGAAACATTTCCAGCGATTCAGTCCTTACCAGATACCACAGCAACATCCGCCAACACCAAGAAGTCCGCCCAACTAATCTGGCTACGGGTTCGGGTGTGTGTGAAAGTTTATAATGATCGTGACTCGTGAGTGCAATGTCGCTTTTGTAAATATCGTTTCCCGCCACTTTCCTTATGTTTCCATTTTTTTTTTACTTTTCCTGGCAACAATGTTTCATGAACGAATTTTTCTTTGGTTAAACCGCAATTTGTTTGTAATTTCCTTTTAGTGAATTTATTTATTATTTATTGCTTTAGTGTAAAAATCGTAGGTATAAATGTGTATCTATATCTGCCTCGGTATTCCTATACACAAAAAAAAAAAAAAAAAAACAAGTTATCGTCCTGTGTATCGAAAATAAAAAAAAAAATAAAAATCAGTATTATCGTTTAAAAAAAAAAAACAGAATATAAAAATGTGTAAATAGAAAATAACTATTAGTGTAAATAAAAAAACAAAGAAAATATCTAAAGTTTTTTCTGCCTATTTGTTTTTTAATTGTTAAATATTTTATTTTAGTTCTAGTTTCATTGCATACAAAAAAAAATCGTTCCGTTCCTAAATTATATACAGTTGTTATAAACTCTTTTATTTTGTACAGTTTTATTTAATTTTTATTTTTTCCTTCAACAAAATTCTTATATAAAAAAGAAAATGCGAAAAAATCAAAAAAATTATGTATGAAAATATTCGTTAACAAAATCATCTCAGTGTTTGTATTATTGGATCTAACATATAGTAGTAGGGATAAATTAATAACAAAAAAATCGTAAATTATTGCAAAATACTATATAGAGTTTATGTTACAAAAATAATATACCTAAGTGTAGTGAAAAAATAAAAATCTAATCTATGTATTTTTTGTGTGAATAAAAACAATAATATTTAATTGAAGGATGAGTGATATTATGAAACATTATATATAAATATAAATAAATGTATTAAATTAACTAAAACTACAAAAAATAGTAAGATAAAATTAGAGAATAAAAACAGAAACATGATATTATAAAATATAAATATTATACATAAAATAAAACATATTTAATGAAAAAATACTAGTTCAAGTGTTTTCATTCTTTGGTCATTTTTGGAATACCTATCTGTTGTCTTTCTGTTGAGGTGTTTAAAGGTAAGTATCCTGAGCCCAGTAATTATATGTCTTAAATATGACACTGCACATGAATATTCGAAATTTTAGCAATTTAGCTCTCCTGCGGTCGATAGAGCAAACTATTTTGTTCGTACAACGCCTGTCAACGGTCCAAATTTTACAACTTTAGTTCCTTGTCGAGAAATAACATTTGCAGTATTCTCCTGGGTGGGAGTTGTTCAGTTACCGGCCACATTTTGTAAAAAGCTTTCAACAGGCAATATACATTAATTGGCCAAATTTCAAGACTTAAGCTTCCAACTTAAGCGACGTTTTCTTGGGATGGGGTAAGGCGATCACAGCCGCCTATATTATGCAAAGCTGTTGGATCGATTCAACGCCTATTTGAAGAAAAAACGAGCGGATTTGGCGAGGGAAATTTTCTTATCCATCATACGATTCCAAACATGAAGAAATGTCTCCGAGGTAAGAGATGGAGTCGAGGCCACCTGGAGTCGAGGCCACCTCAAATTTAAAAATTTGTGATGACAATCGTACACTCCAAAAATGTATTCATATCATAAATATGTTTATGATTTGAAAATAGTTTGATTGAATGGACAAGCCAGGCCCTGGGCAAAAAACAAATCCTCTCGGCGATCGTCTTTGAACCAAAGATTCGTCTTGAGGTATGATTCACAGTCACTTGTTGATTGAAAAATCATTAGTCTCGGTGAAAATCGAGTAAACAGTGCGTCTAGATCAGATGTGGTGGTCGTCTACTGATGAGCCCACCCACCACATCGGGGCGAAACGCATTACTGGAGTCGAGGCCACCTCAAATTTAAAAAATTTGTGATGACAATCGTACACTCCAAAAATGTATTCATATCATAAATATGTTTATGATTTGAAAATAGTTTGATTGTAAGAGATTAGGGCCGATGAAGCAAACGTCTAATTTGAGGGCTTCGATAAATCGTATGATTTGGAGGACTTTTTTTTTTTTTGCCGAAAAGAGTGTTTCTTATGTTAAATTCCTAGGACTTATTGACTCTTCTCGTATAATATAATGTGTACCTACTACGAATCAGAATAATAATAATGTAGGACTTTAAGCTCAAACTAAAAATAATTCTCACGCTGTCCAGTGTTCCACCGCATCGCATTATAAGGTATAAAACACAGGTGAGGTGACATAATGTCCATGGACTTTATTTTTGTCCCAAACAGACATAATGTCAATGGACAACAAATTTCTAAATTGGACATAATGTCTGTGGACATTATTAATTTCTGTTGCAAACGGAATTAATTTCCATGGACGTAGACGTCGCAGTAGCACGAGGGGTATTAACAGCCTTTGTACGTATGTAAAACTGTAAATGAAGTTAGGCGCAATAATGGCTCAGTGGTTAGTGTAGATCCAGACTACTAGAGGTTTTCATATTCGATCGCAAAAACACAAATTAAATCTTAAGGTTTTTTTTTTCACTGCGCCACGTCTCGCGAACGTCTATGGTAAACATCCCAGAGTATATAACTGTCCTAAGAAAGCTCCTTAATTCTGCCGTTTGTACCCGGTATACAAAAGTCTTATACGTTATATTATATTTATTTATTTAAACAAAAGTTAATCACTAACTACTTAGCACTATGTGACAGAAAAGGCTCGACAACTTTAAAAAAAATCAAAGCTGATTCAAATAACTTATAACCTTTTAATAAAGTCTCACAGTTTGGTTACAGAAATTGAGTGAAATAAAATCGAAATTCCAAATCGATTGAATTCGTTTTCAGTGTTTCAGTTTGCGATTCAGTAACTCCGAATTTGTTTCGAAATCACCACCCTTATTGCGAAGATCAACTATCAATCGGTTGACGATTGACAAAATTTATCAATTAAAAGTGGTATTGCTATTGCGAAATACAATTGATAAAAATATAAGCTATAAGCATAACGCAAAAAATAAAGTTATTGCGAATGAAAACTCAATTTTGACAGTTCTAAAATATTTTTGATTTGAAGAGTGATTGTTACGACTTTCAAACAAATTATTTAAACAATATACATAATTACGAGTGTTACAAATCTGCGAATGTGCCATTTATTCAAAAACATGTCATCAGTGGAATTATTTTTTGATGATGACGAAGGCGAGACAAATTACTCGGAATTGGCTGCTATACGGAGGAGTTTGCGATATGCAGATGGAACTGGAAAATCGAATGTAACAAATTTAATTTCCAAGGAATGACATTTTGCTTATTCTGAGCTCCATTTCAGTTTTGTACAAAACTTTCGTCTATCCAGAGCAGGAAAATAATGACAATGCTGTTTTAAAATCTTTTAAACGTGGACTCGTATTTTTCTTTGATCGAATTTTTTTGTTAATTTGGACTATTTAATTTACAAAAAAAATAAAATGGGTGGAGAAAAAGCCTTAACCGAGGCGGAAAAAGGACAAATCAAAGCTTAAAGGACGCTCGCCTATTTATTGCCAATTTAGGTAAGAAAATCGAAAGGCGTCGACACGTTATATCCATATTTTTAAGTAATGCGTCTAACTATGGATAAAAATGTGAAAGGCCGCATACATAGTGTGCTTACAACTGCGGAAAGGCGACTTATATTCACCCTTATTCTACAAATGGCGTTTTTTGAAATCGGTATTACATGTGGCGTTTTATGTCGTTTAACGACAAATGGCGTTTAAGTAGTGTGGAACAAAAGTTCTACAAACGTCAACACAGTTTTTCGCATACTGACTGTCGTTTTAGTTGCACAAAACGACTACTAAAACGCCGATTATTGTCGATTACAAATTCTTAAACGACTAGGAGGCAAATTTAAGAAAGAACATGTTTTTCATGTGAGTTTTGGTAATTGTTTATATTTATGCAGTGATTTCATAATTCTCTTATGATTAAGGGTGAAAATAACAACCCCGATCAAATGAAATTCCAGCCTTTTGGTAAAACATAATTTTTGCACAATTCCCTTCTTCTTCCGTGTATAGGTAATGCATGTTTATCCATTGTGCGCATATAATTATTTTCTTCGATAACGTTAAGTATTTCTGTTAGGATTTTATTAAGGAAAACATTCTCTACACTCTTTTGGTAGCCACCTTCCCCAAGAAAACGCAATTTCGGAGCCAGTTTTAAAATGAAGGGTACTGACAAAGAACTCCCTGCGGCAGGAAGTTTATCCTTCACCTCATTTAACAAATAGACAAGGCTTTGCTAAGTCTAAAGTACCTACATTTTGAATCTGGAATATTGTTGGCATTATTTTCTACCTCAAACTATTGTGTATTTATATGTATGTACTTACTTTGAATCTGGTAAATCCAAGGGATCGGATTTTGACCTGTTTCTTCTTCTTAGGTATATGTTTCAGCTCTCTTTTGTAGACTCATCTTCTTCGTCGCTTTGGACATTGCCTTGGAACATTGCAATGCTAGATATTCATGTTTTTTAGTATATGTTACCACAATTCGAAATACTTTTGATTTTTGTAGGTATTTATGTTCATTTCAAATAAAACACAAAACACCTACCTACCTGTCAATTATCACTCAGTTGTTGGTGTGGAACTCATGTGGAATGTGAAGTAAATGAGAGTGGTGGCGTTCAGGGAATAGAATACCGATACTAAAACGACACTAAAGCGACTCGACTCAAAAAACGCCAGCTGTCGTTTAATATAAACGCCACGTAGAATAAGGGTGATTAGGAAAAGCGTCAAATTCTCACGACTCTTTTCCAAAAATCAGGAAAAAATGTGGTATCAAAGCAAGTCTCACAACTATTCGTCGTATTATTTCGAATTCCAAGGATATAAAAAGACTAAAAATCAAGAAGAAGACGCCCCTTAACCCGGTTGGAAAAGCGCAACGCCTTAGTTTTTGTGGCCTGGACTTCGTAGTGGCACCGTGAGGTCTTTTCCGACGAAAAAAATTAATTTGGAAGGCCCCGATGGCTATAGCTACTATTTCCATAACCTCCGCAAAGAAACTCATCATTTGGACCGGCTGAATAGCAGAGTTGAAGGTGTGATGGTGTGGGGGCCGTTTCGTATTATGGCACCCGAAAATTAAAATTTTTGTTAACCACAATGAATGCGTTGTCTTACTGATATGGCTTTAACATATTTTCATAACCTTTTTGGACATCTGCCGTGGATCTAACAACATGATAAAGCGCCAATACATACAGCCCGGGTTGTTAAAACGTATTTATAGAGCCAAATTGTGGAGCTATTAAGCTGACCGGTCTACTCACCGGATTTGAATATCGTCGAAAATGTTTGGCAATGGTTGACACGTCAAGTTTATGGATCGGGACAACAATATTTGACTGTATCTAAACTAGTCCAAGCCATCGAATTAGCTTGGAGCTCGATTTCGCTAAATTATTTGGCCAATTTGTATATACATCCCCTCCAAACCGGATATGCGAATTTTGGAGCAGAAAGGGCGCTCAAAACACAATTGAACAATTTTTTTTTAAATCTAAAACACTCCAATTACCTTAAATTTAAGTAATGTTTGTGTTAAAAAGAAGCAGAATTCTCTAAAATGTTGTTTTGTTTAAGTGTGCTATTCAAGTGGCGCAAAATTAGGGCCCCACATTTTGCCAGTTCATAGTTAATAATTTTTTGTTAACACTTAAAGGTTTAGTTCTAAATCTTCCTTCTGGTCAAATCACAACAATTAAATGAACTTTAATTAAAAAAAAAATTAGGTCTCTAGCATGCTTGGTTTGGGAGCAGTGGGCGATAGAAAACCGACCTTAGGGGTGTATGCTATTCAAGTGGCGCGGAGTGTATGTAACAACATCTGGCATAGGCATTATGTAGCCACCTAATTCAATCAGTTCTTTCTAAAATTCCGGGGCAAAAAATGTCGCCCGAACATTTGGTGTGCTCTCGAATCTAAATGATCTACAACTTGATGCCCTAACCAAACGGCTGAATTGGGAAAAAAAAAATAAATTTTCTTGGAGGTTGAAACTGCAACCGCTCGCTCAGTAGTCCAGCACGTTCCATTCCTTTATAACTATGAATGAAATTACACGTTTGAAGAATAAAAGTTTGAAGAATAAAACTGCGTGTCTATAATGAAACTGTCCAACATATTTTATAGCAACAAAAACCAAAGCATTGGCAGAGTAATTTTTTTTATAGTCAGTGCAATTCCCTCGTTGATTTATAAGGCACCAACTCCGTATCCTACTGCAAGAATTATTCAAAATCGATGATAACTTTTCTTCACATCATGTTCCAATGCAAGTCGAAAAACTCCACCACAATAATAAAGTTGATTTTCAAGAACCTTGCTCAAACTCAACACCATTAATAGATCATAATGATTAATCGATCGAAACTGAGCAGAATTCTAAGAAATTAAGTCTTGTCAACCGAAAACCATCATTACACTGCGTTGACAGTGCAACATTGTTTCGCTCCAAGAATCGTTTCCCAACAAAAAAGAAACCGAGCCTCTCGTCATCCTGATCCATTAATTTCCATTTAGTTCCACTGTCATCTCACAAAAGATGTCACTTGAGCCATCGAAAGTAAGAATTCAATACTAAAATTCACACAATCATTGATCGCATCGATCCTCGGATACAATGTTCTCCCAAAATCAAGGTCCCGCTCCCCTGCAATCAGCACCAACTCATCCATTGGACCCCAAAACTACACTCAATCAATCAAAACTCCAGCCACATCTTTTATTTTCAATAATTAAGCGTTTGATGATGTTTGCCTTGATCTCTGTGTGTGTGGTGTGTCGCCTGCATGTGCGTCTATTAATTTTCAACGATAAATTCGGGAAAAAATACGACGACGACTGAGACTGAGACTGACTACCTACTGTCATTCGGACTACCGAATGAATTTTTCATTCGCCTTTACGCGATTATTAAAATTATAATTAATAATTTTTTTTTTGGGCGCAGTTAGTTTAGGCCCGGTTTGAGGTATGTGCACGCCTGTCGCAATATATTAGCCTGAACTCTCGCATATGGGTATAGACGGACCGTTCAATCAGTCATCTGCAGTTGTGGCTCGTCTCCACTGGAGCAATTATAAATCAAACTTTTCTTTTGGTAAATAAACGAACAAAATAATATACTCTAACGGAACAGAAGTGAGTCAAAAGATGAACATTTGTGAGTTGATTCGTGAGAAAGGACATTAGATCCACGATTGATGTTGTTGTCTTCTAATGGCTGATGGTGGAGAGGGTTTATTAATGAATCCATGGTGCAGAGACATGATGATGGATATTTCGGAAATGAAAATCAGTATACAAAAACTGTTCAGTTCGATAAGGTAGGTATTTGTACAATGTGTGTGGAATTTGGTTGGAATTGGATTATGATTCGTTTTATTGGAGCTGTATGTAGTGAGTGGAAAGAGAAAGCTGTAAGGCACTAGCTTAGACTTTTGCTTAAATATATTGATAGGTATGTATTGGCCGCAGTGGCTCAGTGGTTAGTGGCGAGCTGGACTACTATGCGCGAGTGGTCCCCAGGTTCGATCCCAAGAAAACACAAATTACATCTTAAGGTTTTTTCACTCACCTCTCACGAAACGTCTGAAAAACATTCGAGAGTATAACTGTCCTGAAAAAGCTTCTCAATTAAAACGTTCGGAATTGGTATAATTATTTATTTTTATTTTTACTGGTAATTGGTGGGCTATAATTTTAATACTCACTGGGATTGCATGTTTAAACTTTCAGAAATACAAAATGCACCTAAAATTTTTTCGCACTGGCTCAGCGTCAAGCCTTTCAAAGTCTGATGAACATCGGGGTGTAAAATCGTCCTGAGAAATATCAATTCAATTGTTTCCTAACATTGCCAGTTCTCTCTATATTCGTGCCAAAAATAAGACACATTATACAAATAGTTGTGAAAGACAGCCATGACCATGAGGTCTGATATAATAAACGTGTTGGTCCAATATTTTGTTGCTTTACAACGTTGCTCCCTTTACTGTCAGCACTCAGGTGACAGGTTTTGTAGTCTCTCGACCTTGTAGGAGCTAAATACGGGACATTTTTCACGCTCTCGAACTATTGCCGATCAAATTATGTACTACAGATATATATAAGTATAACAGATTTTGAGGTCCTTTGTTGGAGACCATAATAATTCTGTAGTCTACTTGTCTATAAATTCAGCTGCTTCAATAGAGACAAATAATATGTCAGCCACTCGAAAAAGTTGTTGCTGCAATGTAGTTGTGCAATGGTACAATGTATTCTATTGTTGGAAAGTTCTGCGACCAAATCCAAGCCAAATCCTACGAATAATGAAAAATCCGGCTGCAGTCCTGGAATAAAAAACATAAATTTTGCGAAGAAAACTTCTGTGAATCTGACGGGATCTCTAAAAATAAAAAGCAATTCTGTATTATGTACATATTCAATAAAAACCAAAAATACGAGAAATGCTGTCTGACCTTAGGCGTAAAACCAATTAAAGTGTTATCATCGGCCTGGCCGATACATTGATACCCTCCACTGCATATAAGTCATTTAAAATGTTAGGCATGTGCGACAACACATGGATCTAATATTAGTTTTGTATATAGGATGTAACAGATCCTCGCCCGATATAGCCCATTTTCAATACAACCGTAAAAATAAGTCCTCTCACAAAATTGTATTCGCCTAAGTCGATGCGCTTGGAAGCTGCGTATTTTTCGCACAGTAGTCGATCACACATATTATGCGCATTAAAAAGGATGAATTTTTATAATCGTAAGTCCTCTTAACAAATAGTTTTATTATCCGACTAGCTGTACCCGCCCAGCTTTGCCCGTGCACAGGAATTGTATTGCTTAGGTCTTAGATAATAATGTTCTTTCGTAAAATGCGAAAAATGAGAATAAATCTATTTTCTGGAATTTTATTTCTGCCTAAACCCGAAATATACAGCAATACGAAAAAAACAAAAAAAGAATCATGAAAATCATGAAGATGTTTTTTGTATGCGAGGCGTCACCCCCGTTTGTCCAATTTTGGCGTGGCGATATCGATAATGGATGTATTGTATTGGATATACAATGTGAACCCTCTGCATCGCCTTCCCTCTCCTTGATCATGCTACTTGTTTGTAATGCTGTATTTCCTTTCCTTTGTTTTCCACTTCCTATGGAATCCGAACAACTACCTACTCCAACCCTACTCTGTTACCACCATACCCCATATCAGAATGAACGTCTGTACGTATCTTCTCTTCTGAAGATTATTAATATACCCCATGCCATACTGCAGCACGCACGACGCACCCCACCCACATCCTGTATGCATCGGACATACGATCATAATACACATACCTACATATACAACTGACCATAGCCATAGCACTCACTGCGAAAACAAATCAACCCTTTTCGAATGTATGGCATACGTATTGTTTTTGTTTGACGATCGCAAAAGTATAAACATCCATTTGTAGCAAGAAAATACATTTTGGCTAAAAACTGTTCCTAAGGACGTGGCTGTAATCGACATAGCCTATAGCAGTCTTACAGTCTTAAGGAACATTTTAAAAAAAGTTTCATCGAAATCTGTCCAGTAGTTTTCGAGTTTTTAGCTGACAAAGAAAAGTCCTACAGTTTTATTATATGTATAGATGTGGGCCTAAATCTTGGCAAAAGTTTGACTAAATGGAGCTCCAAGTGCGATTTTAGTTCCTTATAGTTGAATCGCCAACCTTTGGCTCAATCCATTGTAGGTATACCAATCACATACCCCGGCGCAGAGTTTTTAGTTCAGGCAGGAATGAGGTTTGATTTGTGGTATAGAACATTGGTCTGGATTCGAGTGGCACCTACGTATGGATGGGATAGTGCGTTTCAGATAGCTACACACTATGGAACTTTTCGCGCATATTTTCGTTTTGAGAGCGAGAACGTTAATGGGATTAAGGGAGATGCGTTCTGCGCATCTTTAAACATCCCTACACAGTCCAGTGATTTGAAACGCATAAATTGCCAAATGCATTTCAAATATAACGTTGGCTAAGCCAATAAGTCAGATAGGCGGTTGACATAGTAGTGGTTTAAGTGTCTGCTCGTGACCCAACCGTAGTAGGTTCTAGTCCTTGTGGGAGATAGCAATACACTGACATGGACCAAAACGAGAAACGAATAATATCACTGATACTGTACAACTACATTAAGATGTTAAATTTTAACTTTCAAAATTACTCACGAATTATCGATTGTGCCTTTCTATTTCCCCCACAACAAGAAGGTCACCAAAACGTTCCCAAGCCAACTACATATATACTAAATACTTATACTTACCTACAGCTCCCTGCAATTGGTTTTCTATCTCAAATTACAAAAGCAAATATTTTATCTGTTTGCTTTGTGTATAGCCAACCCCCTCCCACGGTATCCAATTACTAAATCACCACATCGAGCATCTGATGAAATCCGCATTCAATGCCACATACAATAACAGCCAACCTTCGCCCCCATCATCATCTGCCCCGAAGCAGTGCAATTATTAGCAACACTCCAGTGCAGCTCCCCGTCACTCAATCCAGCTGCAGCAGCCGCAGATTTGATGATCTCATTTCGTATTCCATTGTAGAGTCTAGGGCTTAGGCGACTCCTCCAGCGAGTAAATCACCAACTCTCGGTCTCGATGCGAGATGTTCATCCTGGAATCTGCAAATGTATGGCCGCGAATGCATCGATCATCGAGACTCGACGACAACGACGTAGACGACGCCATGAAGTGTTTGTTGGACGCTATCATCTATGAATGGTGTCGTGGCAAGGCAAATGCATGGCCACATTGTGTTTGGAAACGTTCGCCGATTTTCGCGACGACTCGAGTGTGGGCGAGTGTTAAGTGGACTCAATGGCTGAAATTAGACTCAGACGCTGGAGGCTTGTGCGGGTGTTTTTTTTTTTTTTTTGTGATTACGTTGAACCGACTGTGTTTTTGTTTTTTGTTTTTTTTATACAATTTTATAACACTTCTGGTTGTCATTTGACGATATTTAGATATGAAAACCATTCAGGTATAACAAACGACAATTAAACATTCAATTTTGATGGCTAATTTATCGTCTATTTCTAACCCTTTTCTCGTCCTCGAAATGTCTTCATTAGCGAGACAAACTGCCGACCACACTCACTGAAAAAACGAAGAAGAGTCCACGAGCACGAACACGAACCCTTTTTTATGTCAGATCGATGTCATTAGTTTTTCCTTTGCTCTTCTGTGTGGCGGGTGGCTTAGGCCCGGTTCCTTTTTTTTTTTTTGACAATAAATTATTATCGTAATGTCTCTCTGGGGCAGATGTCAGCAATTTTCGTTTAAATAGACAACAATAACGATGATGATGATTACGACGGCAATGCTGATGGCCACGGCTATAGTTATAAACGTGGCGACAATCAAAAGGAGGTGGAGAAGTGCGGTTCATATTTCTAGAGGTAATAAATATGAAAACAATTTGTAAAGCCATCTGCATTTGGGAAATGACATATTTTCTTGGATTAGAAAAGTAGATGACTGACAATATTATATTGAGGAGCACTTTTTCGATTTGAAAGAAATATAAAAAGGACTACCTCAGCGATGCACTTTACTCCAATTGGAGTAGATCTACTTCACTTTTTCATAAATTTCAGAAATCTACTCCCTACTTCACTTATTTCTAATTTCCCATTATCTACTCTCCAATTTCAAATTTGTAATCCATTTCTTTATTTTGTTTAATAAAAAATATTTCACAATTTCTATTTACATAATTATGTAGCCACTTTATGGATTAATTTATTGGAATTTATCTGGAAAACTGGTAGCGCCAGGCAAAACTATGTATGGCGAATTTGTAGGTAGAAAACATAGTGATCAGATAAAAAATAACTCGGAGCGTAGACAAAATTCGAAACATTGGTAGATCCAATATAAAATAGATATATCTTTTGGGCTCTTAATGTTAAACCAAGAGTACCTTGTAGATTGTAGATTGTAGATTGTGGGGGGGAGGTGGTACATTAAGTCCCAAATCACTGCGGCCACAAGTGGGCCTATTGTGATATCCTCCATTTATAGCTCATCCATGATGCCGCAGTTTGTTATAAAGGCGGCTAGCTCTTTGGGTGTGCTGGCAGCTATATCCGCTGCTTCGAGGTAGAATTTACCTAGATAACGTTGACGTGTTTTGGTTAAACAGTTGCAGTTACATAGTATGTGTTCTGCTGTTTCTGCGTCCTCGTTGCACATTCTGCAAGTGTCGTCTTGTGCTATACCCATTGTCATCAGGTGTTTTTTGACTCGACAGTGTCCTGTGAGAAAGCCTGTGACCAATCGAATCTGACTTCTACTTAATTGTAGTAGTTGTTTCGTTTTTTTGTGGGAACTGTTTGGCATGAAGTTTTTGGCTTGCCTGTTTCCTTCGGTGGTCCTCCAGAAATGCAGCTTCTTTTCGTTCAGCCAGGTTTTCACACTACTTTTTATAGTGTTGATTGGTAGCCCGCAGAATGGTCTTGGCATCATGAATTGGGATGTGGATCCTTTTCTGGCTAATTCGTCTGCTTTTTCATTGCCTTCATATCCACTGTGTCCCGGCACCCAGATCAGGTGAACCTTGTTTGTGGTGGCCAGTATTTGCAGGATTTGGAGGCAGTCCCAGACCATTTTTGAAGTTATTTCAAAGGCGTTAATTGCAAGTAGAGCTGCCTTGCTATCAGAGAGGATGTAAATGTGCTCATTTGTTATAGCCCTGTTTAGACTCTCTCTAATGCAGAGTTCTATTGCATGTATTTCGGCCTGAAATACGGAACTGCTTATGTCCATACTAGCGAATAGGGACGTTTTAGTGCACGGACCGTATACTCCGGCTCCAACTCCTTCATCTGTTTTGGTTCCATCTGTATACCATACAGTTGAACCGTTGGCAAATGTTGGTCTGTTCTGTTCCCAGTTTAGACGGTCTGGGAATGTAACCTTAAAGTTGTGTCGGAAGTTAAAGCGTGGTAGACATTTGTCTGTCAAATGTATTCCAAGTAGTTCATTTTGTCTGAATTCTTGTAGGATATCAGTGTATCTTACGAGTACCTTACGAGGACTTGCAGTTTTCACCCTACAATAAATTTCCTAACTATGACTGCTAAAAGCAGGTATGTAAGAAATATTGATCGATCTTGACAGAAAGTATATGAGCGCAACAATAGGTGGCACTACCGGACACTGTCTTATGGGCAAGCATACAACAAGGCTTGACGTATTCTCAAATTTCAAATGATTTTTGTAGAAGTTGTTTGGACGAAGAGGAGGATGAGGAAGGAGACCGTTCATCACTTTCTCTGAACTTGTCCGGCTCTCTCCCGAAAACAGAAACTCCATTTGAGAGCTTTCTATTACAACGATCTAACAAGCCTAGACAAGACATACGTAATCTCCTAAGCTTCATTAGAAGCTCAAACTGGTTCAACGAGTAGGACGAAAGTTCTTCTAGATTCATGTGGTATCAGAAGACGGAACCTTATAATGGTCTAAATGTATCGGCCTTTTGTCGGCAGCCATTTCAACCTAACCTAACCATGTATGAAATATTGGTTTTAGTTATAGGATAGAATAGTTTGGGGACTTAGTCCCGAGCCATGCCCTATCATTATATTCGCAAAATGCAAACATTTCGGCGTTCTACCTTGAAAAAGGTATTTCCATTGATGCTTTTTGAAAATCTACTCCTGTTTTTTCCTATCTACTCCACTTTTTTAGGCAATTCTACTCCAGAAAATTTTTCAGAAGTGGCATCGCTGGACTACCTTGCGCTTTAAATAACATGGAATAAGAAAGTTCAATTAAAACGCACATAATGTAGCCCGTTTTGCATGGTACTATCTAAAATAAATCGGCAAACCTCCGCAATTGGTTGCCCGAAATTGTTCATTTCTTCCAGTCTCAGCAGTCTTATCTTTGGGTTATTTCACTTAGTAGTATAGACATAATAAAATTTAGCCGGCAGCGGCCATATTTGAAAATATTTTGGTGTCATTCTGCTTTCATTGTATTCTGGGTTAATTATAGGTAAGTATATAAAAAAAAAGTGCGCCCCAGACTCCGTAATCGAAGGACGAAATGTACACTTTTTAGAATCAGAAGATTCAACAGCGAACTCTATAAGCTGTTTACAATGACGTGAATGTAGTAGAAAACACGTCGACGACATTGGCGAGACTACATCCAACGAATGGACAATAATGTTCCGGTCTAGAGCATATTATATCAATTAAAACAGCAACTACTGATCGCTACACAGATATAGTTGTCCACAATTGAAGAGGTGATTTCCGATGTATTTCTTGATCTTACTACCACCTCTTCAGGCACGTAGGCAGGGGGGGCATGACAGTATTATTTCCTTTGTAGAGCTCTTCAAATGCATCTCAATAAGTCTTGAAGAAATAACCAGCAGAACGTGGGTGATGTCTTCGAAAGCATCAACACTTTTGGCAGCGATCCAAAAAAGTGATTTCCTAGTAAGCCTCATTGTATGCGAAAAACTATTCAATTTAACGCTACCCTTATCAGTTTTCCTACTGACCAAATCCTTAGATTTCGTTTCTGCTATCGACCGCACAAAAGAAGTTCTGAATTCTCTTAAGAAAATGCCGAAGATTTTTTCAGAGAGGCTTTTCAATCCAAATCCCAACTTGCCGAGGACTTATTTGAAGTTGAATTAAGAGCCCCAAGAACTTTATTGAAACAAACAACGCGTTCCAATCCAGAAACCTCTTCTACTGAAGCCTATTTTAAAGTGTCTATACTGATTCCTTGCATAGGAAACATCGTTAAAACAAAATCTTACGGACAGATTCATGGTCAACGAAGACGTTCTACCATCATGTCATGTCAAAAAAAAAAATCAAAACGTCTTCTGCTTTGAAAAAAAAATAATTTTAGTATGTTCGTTTAGGTGCATACGATTTGAAAAGTAATAAGAATCAGTGAATTGGAATATACAGGGTATCCCAGTTAAGCAGTATAATCCTTTAAGGGAAGATTTCTGAAGTTCCGCCGAACAAAAAATTGTATGGCAGGGGGGGTCTATTTTCACCATATTTCCCGTTTTATTTTTTTATGGAATTTTTATCCTTAAGAATTTTTCTAAAAATTATGTTAAGCAAGTTGAATTTGTAGTAAAAGCCGTTTTTTTGTCATTCAAAAATGGTCAAAAAGAGACTCGATATTTCTCTAAAATCAACTTTTTCTTTCACAGCACCCCAGAAGAAAAAATCCATGGGTGTTAGGTAAGGAGATCTGGATGGCCAAGGATTGAGCCAAATCGACCAGTTCACCGTACATTAAATGTATGGTTAAGGAATATTATTTACCCCGGTGCTACTGCCACAAGGTGCTCCATCTTGTTGAACGAACGCTCTTCTCTGAAAAAGAAGAACATCTTCAAGGAGCTTCGGCAATCGTTCTCTAAGAAATTCAAGGGAATTAACTGTATGTAGAAGAACGTGCCCTAAAGGCACGTGCCCGTAGGCCCTACAGTATTTTCAAACATTTACGCTAAACCTCTTTTGAAGTAAGCACACATTTTGAAGAAGTTGTTCAAAATAATTAAATTCTTATCTTTGAGAGGATGTTGTGTATATTAAATGGGGATTGGGGTCTGACCAATATGGTACAAATTGTGGAGTTTTGTAGATTTATAACTTTGTTTGTGAATTGCGCTCCGTCAGTCCACAGAATGTTCTTGAGGAAGTGTCCGTACTGGTGCTAAATGGGAAGGGTGTAACCTATTACTCTGGAGAGTTCTGGGAAGTTCCAATTGCACAGCTTGTCCTCGGACCTGACTAAAGGCTTAACTTCCACAGCACGCAAAATCCCACCCTCAATTTCTGCCGCCGCTGGGTCTGAACGTCGTTTTGTTTTTTTTTATTTCGAAGAGCTCACTCGGTATCAACAAGGCGCTGATACGCATCAGTATCAGTACCCGGCTATACATGGTGTACTACGATTTGGGTATCGGCGTTGGACTCCTATCTTGCCAACAAAGCGGGTCCATGACAGAACCCGTTTACAAACACTATGTCCGCGTAATCACGTTTTGAATACGTTTTGTGGAGGTCCATGACAGAACCCGTTTACAAACACTATGTCCGCGTAATCACGTTTTGAATACGTTTTGTGGAGATCAACTTATCAATGTTAAGCTTTTTTCATATTCGACAATTAACTGTTAACCATTGCTCATAACTACTTTAGTTTATTGTTCTGACTTAATAAGTAAACATTTTGAGAAAAAAGTATTTTAAGTAAAAAAATGTAACAACAAATTTTCAAAATGTTGAGTTTAAGGAGCTATAACTCTTTTGCAGCTGCACATATATACCTTATGACTTGTATGCGCTTCTAAATTGTGTTTTCAAAATGCACAAAACAAGTTTTGTATCTCTAATAGTTTAGATCGTAGATCCATCCGGGATCGTAGAGGATGGAAGGCTGCAGAGTCTCAGGCAGAGACTCTTCACGGGTCGGGAGCCCGATAAGTAAGTAGTAAGCATAGTTTAGAAGTTATAGCGTTTTAAGTGGTAACACCTACAAATTAGAGGTCACATGCTTTGAAGGGCCATAACGGGAAATATGGTGAAAATAGACCCTCCTTGGCACAAAATTGTTTGTTCTACGGAACTTCAAGAATCTTCCCTTAAAGGATTATTCTGCTTAACTGGGACACCCTGTAATATAGTTTTTTGTTTAAAGAATTCCTCGTAAGATTTGGAAGCAAGCCCCCCCCCCCCCCCCCGAAACAAAATCCTGGCTACGGCCCTGCACCTCTTGTAGGTCCAAATGATTGCAATTGTTTCACTTGTAACTCCTCTTGGTGGTCATCTAAGTCAACTTCAGTCTGATGGGAGGCTGCTTTACACCCGAAATGAGGCTATACGGTCCCAATTCCATTTCACAAGAAAGAAAATATTATGAAAAAAAAAAACCTCAAATGGATACCTACCCAACTAATCTGCAACAGTGATGCGCCCGAGGACATGTTTCCTTTTCCGCAACCACAAAAATATCCACCCTTGTCATATTAGAACATAATAATCACTCGTTAAAAAATTACTCAGGACGTAACCACCATTGACCACGCTGTACGATAATAATCAAACATGATTCCCAAGTGCTAGGTATCAAATTAGAGGTACTATCTTCTTATTCGCTGTCTCTTTGTTTGTCCATAGCAACCTCCAGAGGACACCCCCTCGGTCACTGTCGAAGCGCAACAAGGAAACAATTTGTTTGAGCCAAAGTGGAATCATTAGTCGCTCCATTCGCCGCCGCCGCCGCCGCACCGAACAAATAACCAACAAAAAAAAAAACAACTAAAATTTATATCCTTATCGGGTGCAACCCATCAGCAAAAACAGGGTTCTCGCTCTCGGGGTGATTTTTCTTCTTCCCCTTTTTCGTCTCATTTTTATCTCTGGCTCTGTTCCTTTGTTTCTTCGTGTGTGCGCGCTTGCACCTTATCTAGGATATGAAATTATTAGAGGCCGTAAGGCCAGCGGCAGCAGCTACTAAAGGATCCGTATCTGCAGTTTGTCTAATTTCTTCACACCCTGTGTGTGGAGAAAGTTTGTGCGATCATAAGGAGATAATTTATGCGGCCATATTTAGTAGTCTTTCCCATTTACAAATGGCAGGTGCTCATGCTCGTGCTAGTGGTGGGTCTGGTTATAGACATTGGGGGTGAAAGTTGGGTGTTTAGTTTTTTGTTTTTTATTTTGACGACTCACTTCATGCTCAGTGAGTCCCAAGAACGACAAGCTTTGTCCGAAATCATGAAGCACGCATCCATCTAAGATGAAATCTGTGCGCCAACCCAACAAATTTCGGAAGCGATTCCGATCTTTGTACAGAGCGTACGCACCCACGATTAACATTTTTTTGGGCACTCCACTCGACTATATACAATCTGGAGGGAGTTTCCATTTCCAACCTATTTGCTGCCTGTCAGAAAAGATATTTTAATTATCCTACCATTGTTGGGTAATTATTTTGTTCATGGGCATGGTAATTGAACGGAGATTGCGCCTAGGTTCGGAAGGTTTTCCCATTTTTTATGTTGATGAGAGAGATAGGGACCCCGATATGAGTGATGCGTTTAATTTCTGTTTGTTGGCAATCGGTTACAATTAGACGTGGATTGTGAAAATATTTTGAAAGCAGCATTCGAGTAATTGGCCATTTAAGATGTTATCTTGAAGGAAGCTCATTTGGTGTTGTTTCGGATGCCAAAATGGGATTTTAAATAAATGCTACCGTTGGATATGATTTTATCAAGAGACATTTTAAAGCGACATTTAGGCTACGCGTCGTCTTTTGATGCAGTTTTATTTATTACATTCATAATCCAGTTTTATTACAGATGAAACACATGTGCAGAATTCAATTTGCAGCGGTTGCCGTCATTGAGGGTAAAAATATGTGAGTGAAACAAAGACGACAAATAATTCCCGTCTCTCTTTTCCTCGTATGCATCAGTAGCTGAATTTAAAAATTCGATGCTGCCAAGTCTACTTAATTTAATTCACTGCGTTGCTATGCAGTGAATTTAGAAATAGAGACATGTTGCAGTGCTGCGGTGACTGCAGAATTTACATTTGTTTAACCACATAAGAACATGTGTATTCTAATCCTGCTGCGCAGTGAATTCTGCACGTGTGTTTTGGGCATTAAGAAATGTTCAACACTCATAGAAAATCTAAATTATGCCTGAAAAGGCGAACCGTTAAGGGAATTTTCATCGCTTGCAAATTGCCATCTGCTAAATGGGGGACCGCATGCAGTAGATCTTTCATATTGGCTTGTTTGAAGTGAGGTTTTCAATTCCACATCTAGTAATTTTGAGAAGATACGAGTATATGATCCCGACCTACCAATCATTAGGGATCAATCCAATTGCGTTAATTTCAATACTCTAAAAAGTAATGGAAAAGGCAATAAATGTGGAAATAATCAAATATCTAGAAAGCCACCGATTAATAAGCGACAGGCAATACGGATTTCAGAGCCGTCGTTCCACTGGAGACCTGTTAAGCTACGTCACGGACTTATGGACGCAAGCAATTGAACAACACTGCGAATCCAGAGCATATCATATCATATCATGGACATATCAAAGGCATTTGACCGAGTCTGGCATATAGAGCCCTATTAGACAAATTAGCGTCTTATGGATTACCACAAAACCTCTGCGGATGGATGCAAATTTTCTACTGGGAAGATCGATCCAAGTTGTAGATGGTGTATCATCTAATTCGTTTGCTACAAATGCAGGAGTGCCCCAAGAATCTATTCTTTCTCCAACTCTATTTCTTCTCCACATCAACGATTTGTTTGGATCGACAAATAATCTACAGCTTTGCAGATGACAGCACTCTTATATACCTACCCTCCATCTCGAACAGAGGGCCTGTCAATGCGGCTACATCACACAGTCAGAGATGTGAACAAATTAGTTCTCTAAATGATGATCTGGACAATATCTTGAAGTGGGGAAAAGACAACTTGGTTGTATTTAATCCTCAGATACAAATGGATGACCATCCAATCCATCCCAAGGACTCAATGAACCTTCTTCTAGTCACAGCCAATTCAGGAATCACATGGCAGGACCACATTTCCTATATCGCAAGATCGGCGTCCGCTAAGTTGAGCTACCTATTTAGAGCAAAGAGGTACTTTAGCTCCAAGCAAAGTCTCCTTCTCTACAAAGCTCAGGTTAGACCAAGCCTGGAATATTGTTCCCATATATGGAGCTCGGGCCCAAAACATTCACTTGACCTACTTGACAGCATACAGAGACGAGCAGTTCGACTTATTGGAGACCCTTCACTCACATCGAATCTACAACCATTGGTGCACAGAAGAAAAGTCGCTGACATGCTTGTTCTATAGGTACTTCCATAGTAGATGTTCCGAGGAACTCGAAGACATTATCCCTCGAAATGCAACTTTTGGGCGCCCCTCAACACAGGCTGCTAATGCTCATGATCATACAGTAGACTTGACAACCGCGAGGACATTATCTTTCCAAAACTAATTCTGTTACAGGACAAGCAAACTTTGGAACTCGCTTCCTAGGGATATATTTCCAGAAGTATACAATTTGCAGCAATTTAAGTGCAGAACTAACATACATCGCTGCAAGCAAAAAAATCTGTGAGGAGAATCTGTGAATATCCTTCATTTTTTAATGGGACCGGCGCGCGCGCGGTGGTACATTTCGCTGGCCAAATGGAGTTCAAATTAAACACATGATAGGGCAAGTTCGAATGCTTGAGAGATTTCAGTCTGTGTTGATGCCATGAAAGCAGTGTTAGATAGCCTCATTATTAATATAGGAAGTCCGGCCAACGCCTAATTGTCACCGCTTAGCGCAAGTAGGTTTCAGACGATCGGGCGACAAAGGTTAAGAAGAGCCAAGCCAATATGTTGATTGTATTGCCCCAGATATTATTCACATCGCATGGTTTTACGTTGGGTACCTATTTTTCATAATTCGTACCCAATACCTATACCTATGGTTTTTGGCCATGACCAGACCATGCCACAAAATCATTAGATGTGATGGGTTTAAATACAACTCCAAACATCCAGTACGCAGACGCTGGTAGAATCCCTCATTGGTGTGTTGAAAATTCAGATTTTTCCTCTTCCTGGTACTGAAGACAAAATCTATCTTCTCGGCGTTAATGGTGGTATTGCTATAACTATAAGTTCTCCCCTCGTAATGTTCATAATACTTTCAATATCGGGATACTCAATTATGCTAATGACAAGCATGAGTATCCTTTGCTAACCATGTCCCATTAAAGAGGTTCTATTCTGAATAAGGCTATATTTCCCGAAATATTATCCAAGCCCCAGACCTCTAGATTCTAGAAGCATAATTTTATCAAACCACTCTCAACGTCAATGAAGTGGTAGGTAGGTACAGTCTTCTTTGTAGAAGCGCAAAATGGCAACCTAAACGGTGCCATGAAATAACGCCAAGTGCAATAAGGCCAACTTTTAGAAATTGGCCTTATTTCGCTATGCAAAGGTGTAATAAGGCCAACTTTGAACAGTTGGTATTATTTCACTTTGTACAAGTGCAATAACGCCAACAAAATTTGAGTAATAAGACCAAGTTGGTCTTATTTCACTTTGCTAAAGCGCAATAAGACCAACTTCAAACAAAACCATTGAATTTGTACAAGACGATGCTTCTAAGATCACAAAAGAATTTACCATTCTTCAAGTCGACATGGTAATAGTTTTTAAGTAAGAACTGAGGTCATTTGATTAGTACATAAGTGAAAGTTTTGCAAGAAGGAAACATCGGCGAAGGGACATAACTCGACGAGAGTTAATAAGTCTATTATTATGGCCCTAATGATTGTAATTTCGTGTTAAAAATTTCGCACGAATTTTCTAATGAACTGAAGTAAATATTTAAAAATTAGATATTTAAATCTACTTTATTTTAAAAAAAATAAAATTTGCACGAATTTTTATAAGAAATGTCATGTACACAAAACTGAATGAACTATTAAAAACATCAAGTTAATTTTTTTATTGCTGGGGGCTTATTCCCAAATGCGCGGCGGATCGCTTTTAATGGCGGATTGGTATTTTTGTATTTCCAAAAGCGATTCGATCCATTCGTCACAAGAATTTAGTTTATTTTTTTATCCACAATAAATCCGCCTGCAATCCGTCACCTAAATAGCTTTCGCTTTTGAATGGATCGAATCGCTTTTTGGAAATACAAAAATACCAATCTGCCATGAAAAGCGATCCGCCGCGCATTTGGGAATAAGCACCCAGAATTGGGAATATTTAAATTTTGGGGTCCTTTTTTTAATTTTTTAATTCATTCAAGATGATGCATATCACCCAAGACATCAGAAAGAAACCGTTATTACTGTGGCTTTCCTGCAAGGTAATTGTACATAGGTGTGGTAATTCCTGGCACACACCACCATATGAGGGATAAACTAACATTCAATGTCAAATTCTCCGATTGTCAGATATCAAACCATTCAGCTTACCAGGCTTTTAATCGCCTATTTACACACATCCTCTAAGTTCAATGTACAGTTGAGTTCTCTTCTATCTCATTCGCAATTGTTTCCCAAAAGTAAAATTTCTTAAATTCAGAGATCAGTTAGCTCCCGTTTCTGCAGCCTGTGATCTTAATACACTGAATGCATATCCGGGCTTGTTTTCTAAAAAGAAAAACAAAGCTGAACCATCAGCTAACACTTCCTTAACACAATATATCTAACATCCACAATAAAGCCCAACACCTCGGCCAATATACCTGCCCCTGCTCCTACATTAGGGCGCACAAGTTTGGAATTTTTAGTGAAATTACAATTCAAAGGAATACCCGGCACATATAGCACATACGAGGGCGAAAGGATTTCCGTTTCGCACGCCATTCAAATTGAACCCCTTGAACCCGATGATTTATTTCAAATTTGAATATTTCAACATATTTTCGAATTTTTCCTCACCAATGACGGGTGGTAACACCGTCTCGGTCCTCAAGAGCAACCGACTGCGTCGAACTACAAACTGTGCACTGAGACTGAGCACGCAAATCAATAAATTATCATCCTTCCTTCATACACTCATCATTATTGGCATGGTATCGACAACGAGTAACCCTCTTGAAGGGTTATATTTGGCTGATGATGTTTCCTCGCCCGTTTCAAGTTCCCATCGTAACATTTTATTATTTTTATTTTTTTTGTTAATTTTCGAATTTTCCATGCTGAGATATCCTTTTTTGAAATTGTTCACACCATGGTAGTGGCTCGTATAAAAAAAAAATAATTTTCTTTGGAATTTGATATGTGGAAATGCCTCAGTGAAGGATCACTTGTTCAGTATGGAACTAAAAATTGCCTCGTAACCAATTGGGGGTCTCGTATGGCATAGTCTCCTAATTAGGAGCATGAGCGTCCATCAGATGAGATTGCATTCGATGATCGTGACGATTACAAGTGCGTGACCCCGACTTACAAGTGTTGATTGATGTCTGTGGAAATTGAGGAAAATTCTCTCAAGTGAGTGACATTTGAATGGAAATCCGATGACTGGTGTAAGGGAAATATTGTCTGCGTCTGAAGGAACATCATCATCTGGAAATATTTGATGAGCGTAAGCAGAGATAATCGTGTATCTTTGTATTAGATTTATCATTTTGGTTCACTGAGCAATCATGTTTCGGTGTCGTTTGTCTGGAGGAGAGTTGATAAAGTCGCTGATGTGGGTTCCCAGATAACGATGACATAAATTTTGTTATAAAAGATTGGTTACAACTCGAAAATGTTTTTTTTTTTTTTTTTTAGTTCTTGAAACACTTGTATCCATTTGTATTTATTTTTGTGTCTTGAGATATTCGTTTGATTGAGCAGTTGATTGGATCTTGTCTTAGTAATTGTGCATGGCAGGGGACAAATCCACGGTTGATGGATATGAATTCAGGATATGGACATATGGACATAGATATATACCGATTCAGAATGTTATAGGTACATTTAGTTTTTAGATTCCTACAAACTAACGTCTAAGTCCGAAAAGGGTTTTCCGGTTACATTTTTTGTCATTTTTAAAAATATTGACGAATCCACCTTATTTTAGGGCAGACTTTTCAATTATTTGACGAACAGTGCGTGATAGCTTCAGCTATTCAAAGAGCATATGCCATGGCAACTTGTGTAAAATTCACTACTTTGCCAGTATTAGAGTGTCATAACTGTTCGATGACAGTTGAAAATCACTTGTTAGTTGTATTTTCATTTTCATTACATACCTTCGTATATGTGACACTAACACTTCAAATCTGCAGAGCGAATTTGTACATTTTTGCGGGAACTTCAGAAACCTTTAAACTTTTTAAAACGTTATACAAGCAAAATTTATTTAAGTATCTACAATCTCCTCATTGAAACACTGAAAAATTATCGACATTAGGCGCGTTTTTTTGCAATCCTATACCTATGGGCTTAGCAAGTTTTCCATACAAATACGCAATCCTATATAGGATTCTTTAAATGTTCTTGCTTTAAATGTTATCGAAAGTGCTATCGATTGTGTCGTAAATGACGTTAATTTGACAACCAAAATTAATAGGGGAGACTGGGGCACCTTTGAACGTGAGGCCATTTGAACATTGCTAATAAGACAACATTTAAAGAATATTTAAAAGTAGATATCTACATATTAACCAAAATTAAGGACCTACTTCGTTTTTAAATAAAAATAAATTATACGCCTTTACTAAATTTACGTAGTTATTTGGCCATACCAAAATTTTAGGTATTTGCATTTCTCAAAGTGAGAATACTGTTGAAAAGTTAAACTCACAAGTGAAGTACAACGCAAATGAATCGTATATCATTGTTCTCATTCTAACAATCAACTGTTTCTTCCTGCTGTAGGAGTCTCATGTAGGAGTCTACATTCAACCAAACGTTATTTAAAATTTAAAATTTAAAATCCAAATAAATAATACCAACTTCATAGATCGACCGAAAGAGTGCGACACTAATGCAACCTACCATTTTGCATAATTTCTCTCATCACCACATTCATGATGGCATTCGCGTTTTAACCTTCAGCTCATCGAGATCGACCTGTCATTTGAATTACCTACGCATTTTTATTTAAACTAAAATTTCGCTATTCGACAAAATTAATTTATAATAAAATTTCCTAATAAAAATTGTAAAATACAATTTGTAAACTTTTATTCATCCACACGCGCCCAAACTGCATACAACATCTCATTATTAACTTGACCTCATTATATTTAATACTTGTTACTATAGTTTTAGTTCTGAATAAACCATCAACTAAATCGAACTCTTTTTTGGTTTCATTCCTCAAACAAATACTTTATAAGCCAATAATTTAAACACATAGGATTTTATGAGACCTCAAAGCAAAAAGTTGACCAAGGTGCCCGTCTACCCTAAAAAAAAAAAGAACATCAACAATCAAAATATGGATAAAAAAAAGATTGCAATTGCAACTCAAAACTTGGACGTAGGAAGAGACACTGGGACCAGACTGGGACTGCTGAAATGCTACAGTTCACGTAAGGAGTTTGTGCACTGCCACTGTTTTGCTGCTGGAACTTAAATCATCCGATAAAAGTGCAAGCACATCCAGTACATCGTGCAAAACGCTGTTACGGCTGGAATTTGCTGTTGCTGCAGATCTTAACAATACATAAAACATCTGAGACTAAATGTATTTCTTCTCATTTGTGAACTATTTTTATGTGCCTATAGCTACTTGTTCTCGTCATTTATCATTTAACAAACTAATTTACTGCCTGCAATTTTTTTTGGTTAAGACAGAAATAAAATAGCTGAAAAGTCAAATGTCAACTAGCATAGTGCTGCCAAGTCACAGTAAGGAGTTTTTTTTTTGTTGTGTTTTATCTAAGCCTATATAGGATCGCAAAAAAAAACACTATTATCTACTAAGGATTGTGAATGCGCTTGTTAGAGATATCTTCAAGCTGGCTAAACATAAACAGAAGTAGTAGAAATAAAAGCGAAATAATCACGCTCACAATTGGTGGACTTCATAGTATGAAAAGTAGCTTTTAAATACCTCGGCCTTTGTTACCTAACTGAAGGATACATTTGACGAATATCTGAAATGTTTACCTACGCAACAAGTCCTCTCATAAATACAAATTACACCTAAAATATTTTTACCCCACATGGCAAGCATCAGAGAAATCCGTTTGGATTCAGCATACAATTTTTCTGCATAAAAATAACCCAGACGAATGGTTGAGGTTGAAGCTAGGCACAGGCCTCTATAAACATTTTGCGCCGACATACCTACATTTCCTTTCACCTAAATAGACATTAAACTAATATTTTAAGCATTTTCGTTTTCGGTAAATCTGCGAAGTGTATACCTTAAACTGGCACTTTGTTTCCACTCGAACATTAAAACCTTTGAATACCTACATAACTTTGCTGCTTTTTACTTCCTTCCTGCCATCTATCCCTATTCACTGGAACCGCCCTCTCCCATACTTCCCTAGATTGATTCTGTTGATTTCGTAATTCAATTTTCTCCACACATGAAACTCCAGACACACGGTGCTTCACCGCGCTCTCCGCGCGCTTTCCACATGTTTGCATATCAACCACCGTGTACCACTAAACCGTTTCAACCAACTCCTCGTCATATATAGGTGCATATGTTCACATGCGGAAGTCATCATCCGTTCACATGCTAGCCTCAACCCACCAGTTCTCCAGCTCCACCATATGCATTGCTAGCACGAAGTGGATGGCTTCCACTCGATAGTTGAAGTGGCTTCTGTGAGCGAGAACCCCCTATCGCTGCTACCCCCCCAGCGCAGTATTTGAGCGATTTTCAATTTCTGACAGCGGACAGAATGGCTCATCTGTCTTCGTGCCACTGGCGCGCTGCTCATGGTCAACAAAGTTGTCCGTTCTGTCGATCCGCTGACTCCGGCTTTTATTTTTGTTCTTCGACGTCCGTCGTTGGCGGTGTCGTGATTTTGATGAATTACGAATTTATTCGATTGTAATTTGTTATAAATTCTATCAATCGTTTCGATCTTTCGATTATGCCCGTCCCAGCAGCGAGTCCTTCTGAGAAAGGTCAGCCTGGTGTTCACCTGCAGCTATATGTGCCTAAAAATACACAGAAAAATGGAAAATTCTCTATCATTAGTGACGGACGCACTATGCGCCCCATCCTCTACATGGACTCACCCTCTAATGAAGACATTCTTTTTTTCCCGCGCGCCCTGTTTCGAGGGTGTAATTAATCAAAAGACTGTTTGCATTTGCTTCGGTGGTGGTGATGGTGTTTCTCTTTCTGTCCCCGGTTCGTTTGTTTGCTATTACACTTAATTGCGGATTGGTTACAGTGAAACAGGAACAGGACACTACTAGACACATATGTTTCTGCCACCCTATCGCATGTGTGTGTGATTTTAAATAATTCAGCTAGTTATTACTACTCGTGGGATGGTGACCAGGGTTTGGTTGGGTCATATACGGAACTCTGTGTGGTCTGTTACTGAGTTGCGTAACTACGAGGTGGTTTGTGAAAACTGCTAAACGTTGTCATTGTCCGCGCTCCCAGACAGGGTGGATAATTAAAAATGGCTGACGGGTTCCTCGTGTCCTCGGTGTTTTTTAGGTGGTCATATTATACGGTAGGCATAGCAAGTATGCGAAGGACCTTATGAGAAGCTTATGTCCATTTTCGGGCAATTAAAAAGGATTTTTAATGTCATAGTTAAGGTGGAAATTGTGATTGGAGGGAGATAATGGCTTAATATTCTTAATTGTGAGAAACTTTGGATGACACCCGGGCTGGTGACATTGTGGATTTTAATTGTTTATGACGACGACGACTACCGAGGAGTCATGATACACAAAATTGGGCCGTATCGCAATGAATATTTCATGTGACAGAGGTTAAAACAACATTGAGTCGTGAAGGTATAGGTAATGGTAATTAGTTCATAATTACTACCTACTTTGTCGCTTGATCTGAATCGCTTGTGAGAGAAGATTTTTTTGAAAATGAAAACTTAAACTGTGACAGCTAAATGTTTGTTACATTAATTATTGTTGAATGCCGATTTGTTTTACAAATAGTTTAAGGGGTGAAGGTACCTATATAATTATTTTATTACGTTTTTTTAACAATGTTGTAATTATGTAGGTAATTGATTTCGATATACATAATAACATTTCATCGGCGCAAATTTAAACAACACTTTATTTGACAGTTTGACAATCGAGTTTATACAGCACTAACAGACTTTTCTTGTACAAATTTCCACACATTTTTGGAAGTGTGTTTCTGATATTGGCTTGTCAGAGCATAGTTCACGGATTTTACAGTTTACTGCATTAGGTTGAGCGATTGTGATATAAATCCCATAGTTGAGCAGATAAAGATGTTTTATGTCATATGTCTAATAACCTTCGAAAAGATGAAGACGCGTTGATACCGTCAATATAGCTTTTGTCCGCAGTTTCTGATGGACAATTATTCACCGCTTCCAATGAATTTTAAGCTTGATAGCACTCTACGGATTGGTTTATTTGAATTCATAAATTATCTGGGACTTAAAATATATGGTCTAGGACATATCTATGCATTTGTATATTTATATATTTGTGACCCCAGAGATAGTTTTATTTCTTTTTTAAGGTTCCGTTCCCATAGGGTCAAAACGGAATCTTATTGTTTTCGATATGTCTGTCCGTCTGTCCGAACCCACTAAGCCAATTTTGTTCCTAGTTATATCTCAAGAACCAATTGACTACATGATTGATGGCGCTACAGTCCGGGGTGGACCTAGGCCTCAACCAACTGGGCCTCTCCAGTTAGCACGATCTTTGGCTAACCGCCTCCAGTTGCGCAGACCAAGTAGGTTGAGGTCCCCTTCCACTTGTGCGCGCAAACTAATGCGAGGTCTTCCTCTACTGCGTTGTCCCTCCGGGTTGGAATCGAAGACTCTTCGGGCCGGAGCGTTAGTGTCCATTCGCTCTACATGTTTATAGCCATCTTAGTCGACTGAAACGTAGGTACTTTTCTGACCAGGTCGATGTCGCTGTACAGCTCGTAGAGTTCGCCGTTAAATCTCCTCCTCCAAAGCCCGTCAACGCAAACGGGATCGAAAATCACTCGAAGAATTTTGCGTTCGAAACGACCAAGGAGATCTTCATCCGCCTTTGATAACGTCCATGATTCTGCGCCATAAAGCAGGACTGGGATGATGAGGGTCTTATATAGAGTCCAAAGTAACAGTTGGCAAGTGTAATTCTTCGCTGGATTTCTGATGTGATGTCATTTTCAGAAATAATAGCGGAGCCGAGGTAGACAAAGTCCCGAACTACCTCAAAGTTATAGCTGTCTATCGTGGCGTTCTGTCCTATTCGTCGATGTTGTGTGTCCCTTCTTGTTGACAGCATATATTTTGTTTTGCCCTCATTCACCACTAAACCCATTTTTGCGGGTTCTGTGCTAATACTTGCAAGCGCACCAGTGACAGTTCGCTGTGTTCTGCCAATGATGTCGATGTCGTTAGAGTAAGCAAGTAGTTGCAAAGATTTTTAAAAATTGTGCCCCTGATGTTGGCTTGCGAGTTTCGCACAATTTTCTCAAAAATGATGTTGAAAAAGTCACATGATCTGAACAATCTGACAAGCTTGGCAGAGATGCCAAAACTAGACATGGCTCTGTATAGCTCGTCTCTATAAATGCTGTCATATGCGGCTTTAAAATCGATAAATAGATGGTGAGTATCGATTTGGACTTTTTGGGTTTTCTCCAGAATCTGCCGGTAGTGTGAATATTTGGTCGGTTGTGGACTTACCGGGCCTAAAACCGCACTGATAGGGTCCAATCAGTTCGTTGACGAATGGTTTCATGCGTTCACACAGTACGGCAGACAGGATTATGTAAGCGATGTTAAGGAGACTGATGCCTCTATAGTTGACGCAGTTTAGAGGGTCTCCTTTCTTATGGATCGGACAAACAATGCTGAGTCTCCATTCATCAGGCATACTTTCCTCTGACCAAATTTTAGAAACGAGTTGGTGTATGCTCTCTACCAAGTCATCTTCCGCTGCCTTAAAAAGCTCGGCCGATAAACCGTCCGGTCCTGCAGCTTTGTTGGACTTCAGCTTGGATATTGCTATCCGTACCTCATTTTCCAAGACGGAAGTCTTGGCTTTCATCGCCCAGGTTGAATGGTTCATTCTGCCTGACAGCGGAATTTGTGTCGTCTTCGCCGTTTAACAGTCTGCAGAAATGGTTTTTCCATGTCCTCAGCACCGACTGTGACTCCACTACAAGGTTTCCTTGTTCGTCTCTACAGGTCTCTGTTCGGGTCTTGTTCTGGAGTAACACCTCTCTATTTCCTCGATCGCGCGCTTCTCATGCTCTTTCTTTTTCCTCCGGAGAAGCCGGTGTTCTTCCCTCCTTTTTTGCTCGTAGAGCTCACGAGCTGCTCTCGTCCTTCTCTGCAGCGCCGCTTTGTAGGCGAGGGAGAAGCGATCGGCTGTTATGGTGTCTGGGATATCCGCATACGTACTTTGGCTACAACAAGGTAGTGATCCCAGTCTATGTTGGCCGCTCGGAAAACTGTAAGTACCTAGGTCTATCAAATTAAAGAACAACCGACTTTTCAAGACATCAACTCTGCCCAAGTACGGAACCTTCGGTGAGCGAGTGTATTCGCACTTGGTCGGTTTTTATTCAATTATTTCGAAAACCTATTTTTTAACTTTAAAAAGAACTGGCAGGGCGAAAGCCCATTTCAAACATTCTTGGACCCACATATTAGTGATCAGGGATGGATTTTCTATCTTTTAAAGCAAATATTATTTGGTTATGTGAAATATTCCAAAAAACCGTTTTTTTGGCATTATGAAACAGTCTGGCACAAGACGTGCCGCGCTTATAAAACGTCTTGGACCTATACCTATTTGCGATGAGATAATAATATACTCTTTACAGTAAAGCTAACATTGACTGGTTATATCAATTATCTCAGTTTTATAAAATCATGGGTTTTCAACATAGTATTACTCACTAAAGCCACGACCATGAGCTGCAAGACTTTGGTTTATAGCATCAGCCTTACCCCAACTCATCTATTTTTTATTTTTTTTGTTTCGGTTATATCTCGCACCCGAAATTTGCTGTGGGCTCTTGGTCTAAATAGGTCGAATATTCCTCACTTCATTTAAAACTGACCAATAGATGAGTAGATAGGATTGATTTGGGGCATGCGTAAGCCTATATGCGTATGGGTATGCCCGTATATGCCATATGCTATGTATCTGTCAATTTGTCATATAATAACGTCACCAATTGACTAAGACAGAATCTGAATTTTTTAATTTCTTAAAAGAAACGGTGTTGACCAAGTTTCTTTAAATTCTGAATGTATACCTAATTCTGTAATAGGTATAGAGGCAAAAGGGCTTGTAAGTTCATGAAGAACTCTGGGGTGGGATTCTGTAAAAACGAAAAACGCTTTCGCATTTCAAAAATCGAAAGAAATCACGCGAAAGCGAAAGTCTGCTTTCACACTTTTGTTTTTAACAGCAGCACCTATGTAAATGTATGTTTTTGTGCCTTTTGCATTTCTGATTCTATAATCATTTAATTTTAAAATAGTTTCTTTCCATTTCGTTGGCTAAAATTAGGAAGGAGGCGAAGAAACCCAGATTCATTGCAATTTACTTTTTATTCCTAAAAATATACTGAGGATGTTGAAGACAGCATTTAAAGCATCGAAAATAATCCCTCATTGGAAATGTGGTTAATGAAAGTGCATTACTTTTAGACGTGGACGTTTTTGAAGTCGTGGACAATTTAAAATTGTCCTGTGCCGTTTTAGCAGTAGCATGAGGTAAGCTATAATTTTTTTCGTGTTTCGTGTGTTTGTCTGTCTGCCCCAGGTCGTGGGCTCACAGAACGAAGTTTACATCTGCTCAAATCGGAGTCAAAAATATTCCCGGACACTGAACTTGGGTTGCAGTTGGAGTTTGAGGACGAGTTTTTGAAGTGGAACAAAAAAGAATTTAGTATCTATTATCATTCGTAAAAAATGATCAAGTAGTAGGTACCTATATTTAATTTTTGTAATCTTTTGTATATAACAGAACATACCTAATATAATTATTTCATTTATGGATTCTTTAATATATCTACCTATTAATAATAAGATACTTGAATAAAAAGCGTTTCAAATTATTTGGTGTATTTTTTTTTCACTTTGGAGCAAAGATTTCAAAAAGACGAAACACGAAATTAATCTTATAATAAAATGGTTTGTAAAGTCGATTACCGTTAACAATTACTAATCTTGTGTAGCCCATCGCATTCATAAGCGCATAACTAAATCACATTATAGTACCTACCATATACCTACATAATAGCCTACAAAACGTGTATCTGCTAATTCCCTGAGTATCTGTTAACCATTTACCATAATGTGTATAGCTATATAAATTAATTTTATATCCCCTCCTCTCCACTAAGGCTACCTATATCGAAATTCGTCATCAAAATACAATATTTATTAGGCACTGGTTAATAAATCTCCTAACTACAAAAATATAAACTTTGCCAAGGCGCCTGTATTTTTGTTAACGAACACATCAGGAGCATCCACCTAAATGTGTCCATCAAAGTCGTTAGTAGGTACCTACCCAGCTATACCCGTTTTTATTGGCATTCAAGATGATTTAAATTACAAATTAGAAAGAAAAGAGTTCCCATTCCCACTTAACAACTTGAATAACATTTTGATTAATTACTCATGAATTCAACAACTTAATATCAATCCATTTGCTTCATGTCATTATTTATATCTGCTAACAGTCGTAAAAGAACTGCCCGAAACCAACCCATCTAATAAAATACATACATACATAGATATACAGATACATAGAGCAGTCGTGGTGACTTGCTAATTTATTCTCACAGAATTCCCAATAGCCCAAAATAGTTCCCCTAATTACACTGAAGAATTTTTACAGAACAAATGCAAGCGAGAAGAATTGTGGAGGCAACGCTGGCTACTGAAAATAAATCCACACAACACTGCTGACATCTTATAGTCATTAGAATTTCGAACGAATCCGCCCACGCCCACCGCACACACTGAACATGAACAGCCAAGCCAAAGCAAATTTGCTTGCAAAACACACGGAATGAGCTACAAATTTCTCAATTGTCAACACCAAGATGTGATAGTTGTGTACATTTAGAAAGATAAATAGCTAGATTCGAAATGAGGGCGGTGGGATGGGAGTGCGACTGTAACTGTGACGACTGATAGACAGATACGTAGCCCGACGGCAGCGATGCCATAGATAAATCTAACAGCGAATCTTGGAAAACATCCAATTTAATCGGATATGTAAAAAATATCAAAAAAATCCGGCAATATTCATTGAAAGATACAAGAAACCTTATTCAGATACTCGTACCTATACGTAACGTATCTGTAGGTAGTATTTCCTAGTTCTCTGCGCTATTTGCGAGCTGGTTCGATACTGAGGTGGATATCTGACTTGGCAGGCGAAAAAAACAAATCACCTTTCAGCCATTTTGGTTGGGAGGGCGTGGCACAGTTCAACAAACACTCGCTCAAATTCGCAGGGGAACATCAGAGCGCACAGTGAAGTTATCCACCAAAATGTGATCGAAAAGTTGTAGGGGAACCGAAACCGACGAAGATAAGCGAAAACATACGAAAAGTAGAGAAAAAATGGGCGGAACTTGGTGGAGGGAAAAAGTTATGAAATTCCTGCAAAATCAAGAACGAGTGCGGTCCTTGATTTTTTTTTTCGTTGCGAAGCTGCTGCTCCTGTCTTATTCTTAATCGATGGAAAGGTGGAAATACAACGAAAAATACATAGAGCGTTGCTGTGCCGATGCCAAAGCGATGGCTGCGGTGATGAAGGACCAAAGGATGTTATTGTTGTATTCTCGTTTGTGGGATGGATGTGGTGGTGGCTGTTGGTTGTTGGTTGAGACTGCTGAAGGCTTATTGCTGAAACTGGTCACGTTGTTGCAGCGGTGAGAGACCTCTTTATGCTAAATAATCGACGGCTGCTGTTGCAGCAGCGGCAGTGAGATGTACCCGTCATCGTCGTCGGAGCAACAACGAGTTTTGTCAACCACTCTGTGGAAGAAGCTGTTCTTTTATTTTTTGTATCTATATCTCTGTCCTTGTCCTGGAATATATCTGTTTCTGTTTTATTATTATTTTTTTTTTATTTCAGTTTTCAGCAAACTCCAAAAACGAGGAGATGAGAAGTGGGAACTGGGAACTGGGAGCTAGGAGCACATCCTTCCCGAGTACTATGTGCGAAGTTGTGGATGTGACATATTCAACACATGCTCGGGTGAGAAAATTGTGCGCGTTAATGATTTTCTTGTTGGCGAGGGAGCCGCGCGGTAACAGTGGAAATGTTAAAGAGGTTGTGTGGTGGTGGTTGCTTTGCTGTTACTGATGGCGGCCGTGGCGATGGTGGTGGTTTCATTTTTTGGGATGAAAAGGATTTTTCGGGTGTTAAACGATAATGAGCTCTGGAATATTTTCGGGAAAATAGTTGTTTTGGTGATTTATGCGTGCGTAAAAAGAAAAGGTTTACCTACACCATTACCACCTTGATAGGTATAGGGAAAAAGTAACTTTTTGTGTTATTCAGATCATTGCGGGAAGCTGTTGATTTATAATATATAGGTATGTATTCTTTTTACAGCAGCGACGCATCATAAAATAGGTTCATAGTTAGGGTACCCTACTATGACGAAGGCGGTCGACATTTTAATAATAATTTTATGAGCACACGGTGTTGGCTTGGTGATAAAAAATGCTCTTCCAAAACTATTGATGAATAGGTAGGTTAGGTTCCTATAATAAGTAACCGTCTTTGGTATTATAAATTGTTATGGAGGAGTTTGATGATGGGCAGATATGGGTAGGTGAATGACATTTATTGATTTACAATTCTCTTCATTGAAAACTTTTGTTTACAGAAATGCTGTAAATGTGGCGGTTATGTGCAGCTATTATAGGGGATCCCCTAGCTAAGGAATAGGAAAGAGTAGAGATAGGTACCTGCGGCGCCGGGGATATTAGATTCTAAATTAATTTAATGCGTTGGTGGATTTAGTAAGGTATGTATGATTGTATGATATGTAGATACGCAATCCCTGTTGGCCTCGGCAGTATCTGTCTACTAAAACGATATTATTTTCAACATAGGAAGATAGGTAACTATAGCTAAGAAACTTGTTTATTTTTAGTTGTCAGCGATAGGAAAAATACGTGGCACGGTGAAATCACCATCGCAGATACCACCTAAACTATGTACATAGATTTAAGTACATTAAATTCTTCTGTCTTTACATTAAATGTTCAATAAAAATTCGTTGATGGTTGTAATTTTATTATTTGGAAAGTTGTAGATATCGCCAAATCGTACATTTATGACAGTGACTTCCTGAGTCTTCGGACTTTAATTCATAAACTATAAAGAAATTGATGTTGAAAACAGGTAAATCGATATACAGTACGGTTCACTTGTTTAGACGCACAAGAGTTAAGTTTTATTTCTTGTATTTTTTTTTGTCGTATTACGTGGAATAAAGAGAAAAAAAAACTTATTTGGCAGAAAGGTATCTACATTCATACACTATACAACAAATATAATTTCAAACTTGATGATGGACCCATAACGGTAGTTTTACTCATTTGTTCCTATAGATACTATGTAAAAACGTATGCATTTTTTTGGTTCACTTGAATAGACGCACCGGTTGAATTGGTTAGTTAACATCATGTACTCGGACAAAGAGCAGTAAAAAGTTAATTTAAAAGTAAGAAAACTTTTATTTTATATTAATTTTATTAAAAAACGTCAGAAAAAAGTCTTGAATTTGGCTAAAAGGCAAAAGTTAAAGTGTTACCTCTCGGAGAACTTTTAAAATCGTGAAATAGCTCATAAAATTGCTCGATGTGAACACTTGATAACAAACTTTGTAAAAAATAGGGTATCTTATGGAAACAACTACAAAAAGGTAAGGTAAGCTTTTTAGCAAAGCTTCTTGGAAATAAAAAAACAACACCGAAAAACTCAGAAATTGATAGATTTAAGGCAGAAAAGGCAATAGTTATCTATAAGTATATGTATATAAAAATGAAGTTTACCACTCATTGATCATCAACGCCCAGTCTAAACCCTTTGGTCTAGAAAGCTGAAATGGACAGAGGTTCCCTTTATGATGCATACAAGGAATAAGAAAGGATATTTTGAAATTCAACCCCTAAAGGGGTAAAAGAGGGGGTCAAAGTTTGTATGTAAAATTTTGCTCGTTAAGAGCCACTAAGCTAGATTAAGATACATGTTAGTTTTAAATTATATTTAGTCATTTTTGTCTAGTATGTAAGTTAAAGAATGAATAAATAAAAATGAATTTAAAATTCTAAAGTCAATCGTAATACAATTTAGTGGTTGCTTACAAAGTTTTGTCGGTTTTTTCTTCTATTTTTGTTTTGCTATATCTCTGAGTTTTGTTTAACTAAGACAAGTTGTGTTCAAGCCCTAGGGCTTTGCAAATTTTGCTTTCATTACAATAGCGCTACCATCTATAGGTACCTATGACAAGGAGTGTTGCATTTTTTATTTTTTCCAGTTTTATCCTTAGCTAAAGGCTAATGTGATAGGTGCCTTTAAGATTACATTCAATAATTTTAGAGGTAGTTTTTACCACATCATAGTTGAGAAGGAAATCTAATTTTTGGACAGTCTCTCAATAAAATATTATGTAGATATAGATACTACATATAAGCCTTCACCTTCAATTAAATATCAGAGGTATGTAGTTTGAAAAGTTAATTTCATCCATACCTATCCCGTGTAGGTACTTTTACCGTACTATCTCAAGATACCTATCTTATTACCAGTTTAGATTACATATTTCCTTTTTAGACCACAGAGCGAAGGATCCATCTATATATATAATTTATAGAACACATGAAAAAATAAAGCGACTTATATACATAGGTATCAACATATGTATGATATTTATCTATAAAGCCAGGTGAAGGTGATTAAGTGACCTCCATTTTCTAGTTAAAAAGCACTCCGCATCCAGTATAGGCCCAAGACAAAATCCAACAAATAATACGGTCAATTAATTTTAAAATTTCCAAGATTTTCTAGAAAGCCAAATTATTATTTGCTTCCACTGTCTGGAGCAGTAATAAAATAATTTCAAACTCCTGTTAACCCGAACTCCATATCAGGTAACTGTAGATATAAGTGTATACCTACACGTAACAAATGATATACCTACCACCACCTCCAATTCATTTAACTCGGACAATGCACACTGATGTGCCTTTCAATTCAATTAAATCCCGCGACAAATTGGCACTTTATGGGCCACGACTGTCGCAGAAATACAAGTGAACCATTCAAGTGCGGAGGCCTCTACAGATTTGAGCCGAAGCACGCCCAAACGATTAGCTAAGCATGGAAGCGTCACGTGCACCTCTGATTCGGATGCGGAACAATAAGACACCGGACACGTGTCAAGGATAATGACGATGATGATCCTGGAAATGTGTACAAATCGTCCGGAACGCATACGCGCACATATATCCCATGCCCATATATTTGGCCAAAATTGGGGATGGTTTTGGTGCGGTATTTTTGTTAGTTTATACCCTCCCCCAGGAGAATTGTACTCTCTCAATCTACTTTCGAGCCTCACATAAAACAGATACCAATTATCTGATGGTATCTGCTTCGTGGTGTGCATATCCTGGTGACACAGTCCGAAGTGTTATCCTAACATCCGATCGGTTGTCGAAAATTGTTGAAATAATTCGGCAGCGCGCGAGGTGCCACACATTGGTGCACTCGTACCTATTTGTATCTAATTACACGAGTCACTGATGCTATAGGCGAGATAACCGCAGGTATCTACCAATGAGCCTAATTCAGTTGATTTGTTTTTAATTACCCAACGCGCATTTTAATGTCAGTATAGTCATGTAAGCATATAAGAAATTATTGAAAAACAGTTACCGAGGAGAACACAAATAGCAACAGGACATCAATCCCTCAGATAAGCATCTTGAATTGGTTTCGGTGTGCATTTGACTTTTGTTTTGTTTTGTCGGCAAGTGAAAATTACAGGTGTCACAGAGATATTAGGTGGTATCTTTTGGAAAATTAATTTCAAAAGCAAACAAAATGTTTCAGAATAATTGGTTTTGACCCTTGGGGTCATTAGTCTAGTGTCATTGTGGGCAGTGTCTGACAAAACACTTCAATTAAGGCAGGGATATAGGCAAGATTGATTTGTTGTCTGTTATTAAATTAGAGGAAGGGAGGAATACGCTGCACTCTTGGAGGCGAATTTATTTTTAGTTTATTTTAGGACGAATTGTCTAGTACCTATATCTATAATAAGGTGTGCCATTTTCGTTCCGGGAATCTGAAGAAGACAATGACAGTGGCACTCGGGTGAGAGTCTATTCTGGCAAATTAAAAAGTGAATACTGAAAGCTAATTGTAAATGAAAATTTGTAAATTTGGAAAAATTCACTTAAGGTTGAAACACCCTGAAATTGTATCGCCATAATAACTGAAGGCAGAGAAAAGCAAAAATCATCGACTTCTTTAACTTCAAAAGGTTGCGATATTCTACAATTTAGAAAATCATTGTCCTACACCTAGCGGCGCACTGCATTGTCTATTTATGAATAATTTATGGTTCGATATACCTAAATGTGCAGGTACACGGCATGTATAGCAAGCCACATATGTATATGTAGAACTGACGTCATTTTTACGTTTGCGCATGGTCCCAATGGCTACATGCCGCGTGCAAGCTCTCTGTGTGCACTCTCTGTTAACGCGTCAGAGCTACATACGTATGTGGCTTGCTACATGCCGCGTACTAGCACCTTCTTAACCAAACATTTTTTAGGTATACTGAGAAGAAGTATGGAATAGACGGCTCTCGTAAAAGTCATTCCATCTCTTTACACCAACTGTACATGTACAAGCTGTGTTCAGGCAAACGGCGTTAAATTAATACCTTTCAACGTGGTTTATGGGACTTCGTCAGATGTGCGTTTTGTCTACTCTCATTTTCATGTTATAGTGTAGCTTTTGCGAAGAACGGTCTTGAATTGGGAGACCTAAGGATAAGACATTTGTTCTTCTCCAATAACTTGGTCATCATTGAGAGCTCTCAGACTGAACTTCAGCGCGCACTCGACAGGTTTCAAGTTGTAGGACATGCAACTAACAAACCCATTCGGATCTGCTGATGAATCTTCTTAAATCTGATAGAGTTATGCGAGAAACAGATTGGCACAGCAACAGCAACAGCAACAGCAACTTTGACAGCCACAGCGTACTTTTTAGAACCACTGTATTTTAATTACACTGAGCACATTAGCACAGCAACATCGACAGCGACATCGACGTTAGAGCTAAATCCTAAATTCGCTGTTGCTGTGCAAATGCTACCAACCTTCAGGCGATGTTTTTCAGGTTCGTCAACATTCAAATGTATTGAGTTTCTGACAAGCGATTTTTATTTGTTTTGAATTTTTTGCAATGGAAGAACGTCTCATAGAATTTGTTAAATTAAATCCATTTTTGTATGATAAAAGACGAAAGTCATACAAAAATATAGATGCTAAACAAAAAAAGTGGAAGGAAATTGCAGCAATTTTAAGTATTCCGGGTAAGTCTATTCTGCAATAATTGATATGAGGCATATCAAATATTCATGCATTGTGTACATTTTTCAGTAGATCGAGCAAAGCAGAGATGGGTGACGCTGAGGGACCGATACAACAGAGAAAAAAAAATGTATTCCAAGCAAGTGGCAGTGGTGCATCTTCTCCAAAAAGGCTATGGAAGTACATGGAGTATATGCGGTTTTTGGATGACATTCCAACAGCGAATATTTCGTAAGTATTTATCTAAAATTATAAAAAAGAGCTATAAATTGTAGTTGAAAATCTTTCCATACTTTGTTATAGGACTTCAGGGAACTATGTTGCAGACGAGAACGCCAATTATTTGAATTGCACACCACAAGAGCATTCAACGCCACATTCAAGTAACACTCTTACGGGAATGGAGAGACAAAACTCTCAAGAGTGTTACTGGCCCGATGCAGATGAACCGGACTCGTTTCTGCCACCACCACCAACATCACCAACACCACCGCCACCACCACCATTATGCTCGTTGCAGCCTGATGCTCCACAGAGCAGCCGAAAAGCACGACAGCCAAATATGATGGAAGAGTTGCAAAAGGCTCAGAAGGAAATGTTTGAAGTTCTGCAGTTGGCTAAATCGTCATTCCAGACATCTTCGTCTATGCAGCTCTTCTTTGCATCCTTGGCAACGTCTATCGACGAAGCAAAGCTAAGTCCCCAGGCGATTTCAAGAATTAAGGTGAAAGTGCTTAGTCTCGTGGAAGAAGAAATCGCAAACAGCCTAACTTAAGTGTTATTCTTAGATATATATGAATGAAAAGACTGATAGAGATATCATTTCATTAATTTAATGTATTTATTTATTATCTTTTTTTTCTACTGTATATATGTTTTGTTTTGTTTTTCTTTTTTCTTACTGTATATATGTTTTGTTTTGTTTTTCTTTTTTCTTACTGTATATATGTTTTGTTTTAATAAAAAATTATTGAATTCACAAAATGTGTTGCATTTTCCTGATTTTTATAGAGGCCTTTGGTGGCATATGTAATCTTTCAGAGTGTCTCTTAAGCCGAAAGCCGAACGTGGGGCATTAAATCTGGTAAAAAGTCTACACTGCGGAATGTAAAGCTTTTCTTTTCGCCATAGTCCTCTGACTTCTTCTTCTCCATTGTTATGGTCCACGTAATTATCTGGACAGTAATTAGGATCATTCATTTTTGCAAAATTATGCAGCACCACAACAGCCTTAACAATCTTCTCAGCATTTTGAGGGAAACAGTTCAAGGTGTTCAACAAGACCCTCCACTTGGTTGTCATAATTCCGAAAGTGTTTTCGATTTTGACTCGCGCAGAGGAAAGTCGCTTATTGAAAGTTTCTTCATCGTCTTTCAAATGTTTTCGTGAATATGGCCTCATTATGTTGTTTTTTAATGGAAACGCTCCATCACCGATGAAGTAATACGGAAACTTAAAGTCAGAATTTGGCAGGTTTTCATCAGGTGGCAGGTTTATTTCTTCGTTTAAAATTCTGCTTCCGAAAGCACTTGCCTGCAACACTCCTCCATCGCTCTGGCTACCAAAAGCACCAATATCCACAGCAGTGAAGCAGTAATTACTGTCACAAGCTGCTAACAAGATGATGCTGTGGTAGCTTTTGTAGTTAAAGTAGAGTGATCCTCCATGCGGGGGACATTTTAGTTTGATGTGTTTTCCATCTATTGCTCCTGCACAGTTTGGCATACCTGTCGTGTTGAAAATATCTACTGCAATTTTTTTCCATTCGTTTTCAGAGGGTGGAGCTAGATAAATTGAATGTAGCTCATCCCAAATAGCAGTGCACGTTTCCAATATTATTTCACGAACGGTTGAAACTCCTAAACGAAATGCCCATGATAATGTTTGCCAAGAAGATCCCTGTGCCAAAAAACTAAGAAGTACATATTAACAAATATAATATTGTATTGCTGCAAAAAGGAACTCACACTAGGGTCAACACAAGTCGACATTCCGCTTCAATTGGGGTTCTTGGAGAATTGTGAGTAAGTCTCTCCTTTAACAGAGTAGACAACAACTCAAACTGTTTCACTCCCATTCTGCAAGCTTTTTGAAATTGGTCATGATCCCTTTCCTTTATTACGGCAAATATTTTGGTGTAGAATCCGTGCATTTCGCGTTCATTTTTATCAAATATTTCCCGAGTCCATATTCTTCTTCTCTTGCTACCCGCGATTACGTATAAAACGTTGCAGTATGATAAAAATGCTATCATCACTACACAAAGCTTTTCCATATAATTATAAGGCAAAATCATTTTGCTTCTGATTTTGAAAACTACTGCTTTTTTTGTTTTGTTTTTATTTTGCTTATGCTGTCAAATTTGCTGTTGCTGTGCTAATCTGTTTTACACGACTTTCGCTGTCACAGTTGCTGTTGCTGTCAAAGTCGCTGTTGCTGTTGCTGTGGTAATCTGTTTCTCGCATTATCGTTGCTATAGATTTTCCCAGCCGTCGAAGAACGTCAGTGTCACATCTTCATCTCGGTAACTTCTGCAGATGTCATTTGTAAAGATACCTAGTAGTTTGGCCATGTTTCCAATGATGCAGTGTCCGGTTATTACCCCGACGTGCACTGTTCATGTCAACAAATGATAGGATCTTGATTTTAGTGACCTTTTAGTGTCAATTGCGGGCCACAAGCTACTAGTTATAGCTCTCGCTTTGGAGTTCACTAGATTGGAGTCAATCGCTTTAAGTGCTGCTTGGCTGTCCACGCTGGAAGTATTTTCAACTGCTGGTAGTTCCCTCCCTAAGTCAGTTTGAGCTGCTTTCTTAAACGCTGCACTGATCTGCCAGTCGGTATGAATGGCTGATATTTAGTTTTTCTGAGAAGACTCCTGCTCCCGCTCCCCTCTACATCATTGAGCCATCTGTGAAGATGGGTATACTTTTTATGGCAGTACTCGGGGATAGGCAGTCCTTCCTGTCCGGTATACAGACCGGTATTTTCTTGTAAAAGTCATACCTCGGTTTCTTGTAGTCTGTGAGTGGCATGAGTCCGCTCTGATCAAATATGTGAAGTATGCGTGAGTGGCCGAGCGATTCGGGCTTCCAAATTTTATTCTCTCCTAGTCTGTGAGCGCCTTTTGGCTGCCGCGTTCCTAGTGTGTAGCTCTAGATTTTAGTGAATCCATTATAGCTATACGCAAGCCCTTATTTGTACCTTGTTCAGATTCTTGAAGTATTGGATTTAGTGTGAACAGCCTCCCACCACACAGACAAGCCATACACTGAACCAAATTTGGTAGTGATATTGACAAAAAAGTACGTAGGTTAGAATTGGTCTTACGATCACGGTGTGCATCCAGTGCACTATGTGCAGGTGTAAAAAGCATTTAGTCCTTTCTTTATTCTTTCCTCCGTATTACTTTTCCAGTTTAATTTGGAGTTGAACACGATACCCAGGTATTTGGCTTCAGGTGAGAGATTAAGGGAACCATTTAGTCTCTAGATTATTCCGTATCTGTAAGTCCAATAATCTTTCTAATGAAGAAAGGAAAAGAGACTTATTGGTCTATAATCTTTCGCTGTGGAGTGATTGGGTTTCCCAGCTTTGGGGATGAAGACAACCCTCATTTTTTTCCAGCTCTCTGGAATGAATCCGAATTTCAGACAACCTATGAATATTGCCAAGTGAACAAATTTGAAATCATGGGGTCCCCATGATTTCTAGGAGTCCCTTTGAAACAGGTGGAGAATTTTAAGTGTCTCAGGGTCTTACACAGGAGCGATGGAAGGAGACAGAAAGATAACTCTTTTATCAGATAGACCGATCTTGATGTCAAAGCTAAGCTTTCGGTTTTTAGTTCGGTTTTTGTTCCAACTCTTATACACATGAGATTTGGGTAATGACCGAAAGAGAAAGATCGTATAACTTGCCGAAATGTGATTCCTTCATTCCTGTGGCGACTCGGAGAGAACGCATAAGGAAAACTATAATAGGTGAGGTAGTGAATGTGATTTGTTTAATTCTAATTGCTGGTGCTCCATTTTATGTGACTCTATACAATTCCTGAGTATTAATCTGGCACATACCTTGAAGGTCCTGACGTCCTGGACTATGGTTCTATGGACTTAAATATAATTTGATTCACACATTATGAAGAGTTTATGTTTTCACGTATCGCAGTAGCTCAAATTTTGAATTTTTGAGTGTTAGATTTCAGGTTTGATCGGACAAAAGGAAACAATTAAAGGCACCTCACGTTCAATCGGTTACATTTGTTTCTATGATTATGCCATGAACCATGAACATAAACGTTTCACGTTTGTATGGCGCCAGAGTCAAACTAATGTTATGGTCGACTAAACCTATAAATCGTCGAGACAATACTGTTTCCTGTTAATTGCATTCCGAAACCAGAAATTCACAGCATAATGATCCTCTGTGGAATTATTTCATCACACCGAGTCAATTATATCACAATCAGCTCCTTAAATTCTCCCTGTTTCAACGGTGAGCATCACTTAACTGGCTGCTTGTGTGTTCCCCACGGGCACTGTCAATCTGCGGCTCCCAAGATATGCGCCCAAAATCTCTTCGCACCTCGGTCTGTGTGTGGCACTGGCTCACTCGGAGGCACAATGAAACCGAACCGACAGCAACGGGGTGAAACTTGAAAACCTCTTGATTTGTCGCCAGCGAAACAAAAAGAAAAAAAAACTGCGCAAAAGGAAGAAGCTTGCGTGCTTCGAGAGTCTCCGGTGTGGTCCAATCAGGCGACACCGCACAGAGACATTCTCCATTCCCAACTTAGCAGCGCGCTATTCAGCGAGATGATTTTTGGCTCTTGCATTGCATTTCTCGTGCTCGTCGCAGCTCAACGAGCAATTAATTGGAACAAGTGTCAGCCCGTGTGATCACACTTCACACGCATCCACCACACCAAAGGCATCTCGTCTCCACATTTCATCCTCAATGAACCGTTCGCGTTAATTAAGACAAACGCTGGGCGCTGCTCGTGATTTATTGCAACACGATAGGGAGAATAAAATGCATTTGCATCACCGAGATTGCGTATGGAGCGGATCGCCGCCAGCGTCGTTCCTCAGATGAATTCGCTGAGTTTCTTCGACGGGTGCTGCTCTGACTCCGATCCTCAGGTTCAAATCTGTTCGTGTTGTCACATCAACGCTGGCATTTTTATTTTTATTTTTTTTTTTTTGTTTTTCGTCATCCAGTAGTAGACTCGTGCCTATTTTTAAATACCTACATACGCCTCTAGAACTGCGCGAAAAGCTTTCGTGCGCCAAACATACAGCCATAGCGTCGAATGAGCTCAACGCTCTGCAAGGTGATTAAAGGTGTAATGTGTTTGGTATTCGAGATGTCACTTCAAAGCGACGACTCATCGTTCACATTCACCATCGCATCGAGCTGAAAATCACTCGAGTTTCGGGGTTTCGTTTGTCATTTCGCGCGCCCGATGACGTGATGAGGTGAGATCTTAGCGAAATGTTCACACACGCGGCTCAAAGGACGGGCGGACGAACGACCGCCTTGATTAATGTTGGCATTTTGCAACGCCAAGTGAATATGGAATTTTTCGTTAATTAAATGTGAAAAATTGTTGTTGTTGTTGTTTTTGTTGCTGCTGCTGCTGTGTGTATCTATAAGGCTTAGATACTGCATAGCATGAGGGAAGATATGAGAAAGTGTTATAGAAGCCATGACTGCTACGAGATTTTTTTTGTGAATTTTAAATGATAAATTGGCAACGGTTGGGGGTTGAAATGCGAAATGTCTTCAAGATTGTTGAAACTGAAGCTTTGGACGTTGCCAAATAATTAATTTTAATTTGTTGTTGTTGTGACTGCTTTCCTTTGTTTGGTTTTTTGGTCGAAGAAATGGCGATAAATGTTTTCGATGTGAAATGTTGTTTAACGACCCGCTTTAGGTCAACAAATTTGTTTTATTTACCAATACATGTTGATGTTTGTGTAAATAATCACTTTCTGAAGTCATGACCACAACAGTAGATAAGGATTCATGCACACTTGCTGATTGGCGCAACCGGGACACTGCGAAAAAATTAAATCGGCTTTTTAAGGTTCCGTATCCATATGGAGTAACCTTATTGTTTTCGCTACGATGGCGATGTCTGTCCGAACCCACTAAGCCAATTTTGTTCCTAGGTCTATCTCAAGAAATAATTGACGTAGAAGGCTGAAATTTGCACACAGCATCAGGTACAACCCCTAGTTAAACGGTAAATACCAATGGTAGCGATATATTGACTGGTTTTGGAGTAGATACATAATTAGTAATTTGGTGAAAAAAATATTTTCCTTCATACAAAAAACTGTTTAATTTTGTATAGCTACCTAGGTCTATTATATCAAAGAACAACCGACTTTCCAAGACATCAACTTTGGCCAAGTACGGAACCTTCGGTGCGCGAGTGTATTCGCACTTGGTAATGACGAAAATAATATGAAGTAGGTAATTACAGATAAGTTAGTGCTTGCACTTGTCGAGATCTCCGGCCGTGTTAAATATAAAATAGAGGACGTATACTTAGGTACTGTGAATGTGAACTCAATTTTTCGTATAGTAGGTATAGAGACAGTTCACCCAAATGTGGGACCGTCTTATAGCATTTTGACTAACGGGTGGTGGGAGTAAAAAAAATCGCGTGAGACTTTATTGAGATGAAATAGACTCACAGCGATGCTTTGTTGTTTCGAAATAGAAGTTATATAACGAATTGACACTGTAGAACGTCGCCAGGCCTAAAATGTGTATTCGAATGCTATACTTGGGTCGGGTGACATCTGACACAATGGGTAGTATGCAAAAAGATGAACACGATCTGAAAGCCAGAGCTGATGAGCTTCAACTTCCATGTGAGATCGATTGTACAAACCGGAACTCGGACTCAGTTTCGTACCTCCAACCGTTCGGACGTGTTTTTCTTTTGCTCCCGCTTCGCTACTTTAAATGAATTTAATTCCAATTTATTTATTTGCAAACTTGCAATTTTTTCCTCTGAACCTATTAATTGGACATTGCCTTTCCACCTAGCTCGCGAAACATTAATTGACCCAATTTAAGAACAATGTCAAAGAAGTGTGGTAATACTGTGGCCAGATTATGTAAGACGAAAACGATCGAACGATTCGACAATAGCAGTCTCTGTCTATTGCCACAGATATGATAGAGACAGGTTTAGTGAAAACGAAAGCGTTTTTCGTTTCGTTTCTTACAGAATCCCACCCCTGATTTTGTGTCAACATCGCAAGACTTTAGTGCTGATTGGGTAAATTGTAATGATCTATGCGGAAAATCATTTCATGCTCTCTGCATAGGGCTAAGTAATCGCTGCATTACATATGTACCTGAGCGACTATAACAGTAATTTCCTTTTCTTTTGCGACGAATGCATTAGTGACTCCCTTAACACAAATTCCCCCAACTGCATCATATAGATGTCTCCATCACGTTTTTCAAATCGAAATTCAAAACATAGACAAGCAACTGGCAAGTCTCAGTAATGTAACCAAAATGTTACCGGCTGAGTTTAATTCGAAGTTTTTGACTTTAATAAGTGATTTGAAATCTGACATTAACACAAAAACCCACATATATAAACGATTAATGACCATTTCAACTCCTTTCAGACCTACCTTGATACCAAGCTACAAAGCCCTTCATCACCAAATGCCTCATCCCATCAACTTGTTGATCCACTACTGCTTGACATTATAAACAAAATCAATGAGGTCAGCAATGATGTCGCAGCTTTCCGACTAGTTATGGGCGATATTGATGAAAATCTTAGACTGGAATCAAGCAAAATTGATTTCATACCTGAGCTCATTCAGCAGAATATCCAACCCCGTTTACTCCTCAACCAGCATCAACAACGACTTCAACAACCACGACAATCGCACGCAGCAATGTCCACACCCACCCCGACAACAATTTAAGTGTAATTATTTTTTTTTAAGCAGGATAAATAAAAGAAGTGAGTACTGAGTAGCTAAGTCTTCTGAGAGTAAAGCTGTTATGGGAGCATGATATTATTAAACAGTAAATTGGGTTACTTTGATCAATTTTTGTTTAAATAAGTGAATTTAAATTTTGCTCGAAAAATGTCAATTACCAATAGACGTGTTCGTTTTGCTATCCCAAATGGGCTTACAAAAAAAAAAAAGACTATCTTTGCTAGCTCTTTCTACATAAACTTTTAGCACTCATCATTGATATTTGAAAAATGCAGGTAGCTCAGAACAATACAGAAAAAAACACCAGAAACAAAAGATTATGCGAATTTGTACACAAACAAAAACAAATTTACAAACAAAAGATTCGCGAATAAACGTTTTCCAAATATGGAAACTGCAGGTTAACATAAAAATTTGTAGCTAAATTGTATGTTTATTTTTGGCACATGTTTTGTTTTTTTTTTTTTAGTTTTTTATTTAATTAATTTTCTTATATTAAAGATCATTTATAACACAGTAGAGATCATTTTTCGCTAACTTTTGAAGCAATGATAGCTTGCGAACACAGTTTTATCGGGGCTAAAGTCATAATCCCCGATAATTATCCGGGCTAACGTTTGTAGGTATGCAAATATTTTGCTAAAACTGGGATAGGATAGCAAAAAAATTACGCCTTATGTTTAGGGCGAAGACGATTGATTCAGTGCTTCTAAAAACCAATTTGTTTGGTGAATATATGAAAGTGGTGAATATGAAGATTTAAAACACAAATTAGTGGTGACCAAAACCGGAAAAGAAATATTACAGTTACGAAAAAGAGTTGCTATTTTTAATATATAAAAACTACATACAATTTTACGCATTCTATTTATTTAACCAAAAGTTGAATTACAAAACGAATTATATAGAAGATAAATTAAAAGTAATAAATGATTTCTCTTTTCAAATATCCACTTAGTGTTTGAATGAAACATAAATGTACTCACAGAAAAAAATTTGAATACATATTTACAATTTTCTGCGTAAAATTTACAAATTTTAATTGTAACTATAGTCATTAGGTCATTACAATTTAATATTAATTTCGCTTATTTTACTTTGAATTTTGTTTTACTATCTTTTGTGGGAATCCACATTTCCTGAAGTTTTATGACTCGGCGGTAAATAATGTTTGTATCGCCTGGCGAATAGACAGGTCCCTCAACACCAACTTGGTTATATCCATTTTGTGAAGAATTTCAATATTTTAAACTGTATCCCGACTTCTTTTGTATGGAAAGCTTCGATTCTGATGTCACAATGCAGGAAATGTCCTCGCAGTTCCCCAGCACTATTAGAAAACATAAAAACACAAATTTTCAAAAAAAAACTAAAATAGTAAAACTAAGAAAAATTGCAATTAAATAGTAAATTAACCAAATTTGCTATTTAAATTGTAAATATGTAGATGGTTTTACAATTCGGATAGTAAAGCCTTTATACAATTTTTTTCTGTGTGTGTAGATACCCAAAAATAAGTAGATTAACTTTTTTTAATTAAAGTTTGGAATAAAAGTCTATTTGAAATCTGGATTCTACGTGTAATTAACGGAGAAAAACTGTTTCATTCATTTTTTATTTAATTTTATTCGTCGGAGCCAAACCGTGTGTTTTAGGGTTTTCAGTTAGCAGTTTTACACCTTTTCCACTAGAACGATGAAAATCTTCAGTAACTTAGACTCCTTCTATTTACATATATAAATTTGATTTGTAACAAAATTTGGCTAAAATATTGTCATCTTGACTGGTTTTATATGAACTGAGTAAGAGAAATACGATGCTTAACTATTTGTGAAATCGAACTCATGCAATCAATCGTTTTGTCATCTTTTTCCATATCAAATCGAGCTCCGTCTCACATCGTGCTTTCAATTTTAGTTCGATCTCAGCACTTTGAAATCGAGCTCACAACATGAGCTGTAACTCGGTAAGTGCATTGTTTTTTGTATACCATGCCAAGAAATATCTCAGAAAAGTGAGTACACAGCTTGAACTCATCTTTTTGCATAGCTACAACCCAATTGGCAGCATTTGTTTTTTTTTTTTTTTTTTGTCGTATCATTGTTTTCTGTCCGATGTGCATCACCCTTTAGACAACGCGCGTGTGGCACGTTTTGGACACAATTTGGCAGAGCATTTCTCGAAATTTCTTTCATGTCGGATGAAATTCTCTAAAGCGGATGCACATACACTTATAGTGATAGGAATTCGGAAATAGAAAACGGAAAATACCTGTTGATAACAAAAGAAAAAAATAATTTGAACTGAGTTCAATTTTTGTTTCCTAATCTCTTGCCAAAAGCTACCACGTTCGCTCAAGGTACAGAAAAAACAGTGAAGAAATGAATTTGGCAGGTCAAGTTTCTTTGCAATTGCTCAATTGAAGATGTCGCCTTTAATCCGAAAGGAAAACAAATATGTAGATACTTTTACTTTTGGCAGTTGAAAGCGGGCGTTGTATAAATTCATAGTCATCGAAAAGCACATCTCATCACTTTCACTTTTTAATATTCCGATAATTATATAGGAACATTGTCGCTACAGGGGTGACTATATGATCACCTCTGCTTTCTCTATCATATGAACCTACTCTAGGTGATGCAAGATCTACACTTAAGGGAGAAAGGTCAACGATAGAATAATGTAGTCTTATTCGACCGACAGAGCACTTGACTATCGAGACTGGGGACAGTAAACGCTGAAGAACAGTGGTAGCACTGTCAGTAGGTCTGTTTTTTTCCACATCTATCTCAGTGAAGTAAAGTAAAGTAGGATTTTCAGCACGCAATTACAACAACTGCACCCAATTTGACACCACTGAGATTCACACAAGCTATTCATTTCCAGCAAGACCAACTTTGGAGCATTCTTCAATTCTGAACACCAGGGGTAGATACACATTTGATGTTGTCATTTGGATGTGTTCAAAGAGTGCCTCCATTTATGATACATAATATGTGTCGGCTGTGGTGGGTGTAAAATACATAAAGTGCATATATTTTAAACAAATTTCAAAATAGCAACTGAATATTACGGAAAGTAATAAAATACTAAATATTTTCTGTTTTTATTTAAGTTGTACTTTGGTAACAAAATATATAGGTATATATTATATACACCTAGACTTATAATAATTGAAAATAAGTATGTTATCTTTGATGTTATGTAATTATGGGATACATTTTTTGTAATAGTACATCCTCCCATTTTGTATTCCCTGTTGATTTTTTAACTGAAGTAGATATGTAATGAAGGCATTATTTACCTACATACTCTTTTTTTTTTAAATGAAAATCCCAACTTTTGATTTCGATGGAGATTCGATTTATTTGTTAATTCCTCCGCACATTCTCATATGTTTTTTCGACTGAAAATTTGTGGTCTAAATCTTTATTTAAAAAATGTTTACAGTCAAATTTACATAAAAAATATAAAATTGGAAGCAACATTTGTTCGTCTTATGGACAAAAAATTTCAAATGTAAATAATCGCATGTCGCAATCAAAATGAACAAACCAAGGACAATTTAAAATGCTCATTTATTTAATTTTTATTGCATTTTTCTGTTCAATTTTATTGTTTCTTCCTCCAAGAATATATATTTAAGGCCATATTTTCTCAAATTAAAGTCAAAACCAACTGGCAGTCTGACAGTTAAAATATTTATACAGCCGATTTCGAAATAAAAATCATACAATGAAATCATTTGGTATTGAACTTCTTTCCCCCAAAATTTAGATTGTGAGAACTTCATTAGAGTAAAAGTTTTAAATTCGAGGAATACTTAATACGATCGAATCTCAGAATTTGCGAGAATACTCTTTTGGACTCACCTAACAAACACACCCGCGTGTGTTTTTGCTTTTTTTTTCTTTGGCAATAATTCGCGATTTTATTTTGACCATATAAGAGAAAAAAAGTAAGCAGAAAAAGTAAATATTCTGTAGAAATTGATAATCATTATTTTTTTTGCGCTAAAAGGTTAATTATTCAGTTTTCTAGAAGGAATTTGATTTCGAAATTGAATTTTTCATTGATGGCCAGTTTGACAGCAATGCCAGCTGTTTACTTTTCAGGGGTAAAACCGACTGTTCAGAAAAGTGGTTGGGAACCAGTTGGGGACTGTTTTTTTGCACATTTTCTTACTTTACTTTACTTCACTGAGATGGGTGAGGAAAAAAACAGACCTAGTAACAACAGAGGTAGGCACACAAAGTAGCTCTTATACTACCTCAAGGTAAAGTTAAAGCTGGTGATTGTGACGTTTTGTTCAATATATCGATGCTGGGTGTCCCTTCTTGATGACAGCATAATGTATACTTGATTTTGCCTTCGTTAACCGGTAAACTCATTTTAGCTGCTTCCATTACTACTTATATTATAAAACGCACAAATATATGTTGTGTATGATGTTGCAGAAGTTACATAGCAAAAAATAGGCTAGGTTTCGGACCTTAATAGAGCAGCGAATGTTCTCCATCATCATCAGTTTGGCAGGAATATAGCTCTTCTCTATAAATGCTGTCATATACTAATGCAGCCTTAAGTTCCCATGAACAGTATTCGAATTTGGGTTCTCTGCTCAGCTCAGTTCCTCAGATCTCTCGAAATACAAAACTACTCGTTCTTTACATTCTAAATGTAAATCTAATCGACGTCATATAGCTCTAAATATTCAAAAAATGCTCAATGCCGCATCCCCACATTCCGAATTCACTCCACTAATCATTATCACATCCGGACCACCTAATTATGACACTATTCCTCCGCCGACCATTTAAAGTCAGCAACGCCTAATAGAATTCCTCAAACATTAATCTGAGTCCATAAAATGTGCCACCCAGGCCACTTCCACTGACTGGTAGATTGACAAATGCATATCCACCCAGCAATAAACAAGAGACAATGGGTCCAACGAGGACATACTGCTGCTGTGGTCCCCGAAAAACGACACAAAAACAAATAACAACGTGGCGCCCTAATTTATGTACATTCATATAAATTACATGAGCTGCCGCTTTTGTGGAGGGCGCTACCGTTACACACCCGCTATATACGCACTCGCTCCACGCATCGGGTGCATGATGGTGTAGATGTAGACGATGCTGCGGGAACGATTTATTGTTCGCTTGTCGAAGTGTGAGAAATGTTTGATATAAATTTCCCTCTCATTAGAGATGTGTCACCGGCGAACGAAATTTTAATGAGATGAAAACTCCACTCACACATGCAAAGATAGGCCGATGCTGCCGCGTCTATCACCCAGGAAGCGACGAGTGAGCTTGTGTAAAGTGCGTGTGGCTTTGGGCCACCAACGCTCATCTGCTGCGCAGTGTGTCTGATGATTCCCTAATTTGATTGCGTTCAACATTAATAATGTAACGATTGTTGTGACATGTGTTGGATGTCCTTTCTGCTTCTGGAGTTATCTGCAGCGCCTGGCATTGGTTTGTGCGTTGTCCCGAGTGAATGTTAATTAATTTTCCGAAAATCTGTACGCGTCAGTCAGAACTCAGAAGTGCCGTGATATGTTGATAATCCTGAAGGGAATGAAAAAGCCTTGTCGCTGATAAGGATCATTTTGCAATTTACTGATGAACATGGAGTCATATGCAATAAATTATTTGCGGGTAGGTAATGAAAACAAGACCAGCGAAGATAGGCCAAAGCATCCAAAGTGAAGATCTATGGTTCGTTCGGATCTATGGTGTAATGCGATAAAAATCCATAACCGCACGTGCTTTAAGCAACTATGCTTGATAGGGATGGAATGTGAACTTCGGATACAAGGCAACATCCGGTTTAAATCCGTTTTTCCATAGGTGACCGTCCTTCCCGAAAACACACATGAACAAAAACAAAATCAGTTCCGATAAAAACACCCAATGACCAAGGAGTGCTGGTGTAAGGACAAACGTCTAAATATATCTCGCTTAGGAAGGCTGGCTAAAGCGATTGAAAAAGTCCATTAACTTCATTGAATATCGGAAATAAAACAGCTTTCATAGGTCTTCGCTATACGTGTGCCTCTTAGGCCTGACAAAGTCAATATTGTCCACAATACATACAAATGTGACAACATTTCATTTTGCTCACAAAAACCTACCAATTCTCTGCTAACATCAAACGAATTTCTCTTAATTTCTGACTTTTGATTGAGGCACAGCTAGCCGTGCATAGACCATGCCATATCTCTCGTCCAAATCAAATATTCAACCTTAATCGCAGCGAAGCTCTTGTGTTACACATCGACCCGAAAATTATTTCCTCACCGTGTGGTTGATTTTCCGGGAACAAGAAACAAAATTGTACAAAGCGGAGAGAAAAACTGCAACAGCCACCATCACCACTGTCACCGATGACGTGTCAGAATTTTCATATGCATGTCAATTTTTCCCTTAGTAGACAAACCGTCACTTCACGGGGTTTTCTTCTTTCAGTGGCGGCCCTTTGTTGGGATTACTGGACGGAACTGTCACGTCAATCCGAGCGCTGTCGTTGTTCTTGTTGCTGCAATTGCTGTCAATCTCCTCGTTCCGTATGTGATTACCAGACCTCAAAACAAACGACATACAACACCAGTTTGCCACAATTACACCACCAGTCCAGATCATACCTAAGCTAACAATGAGTCCATTTACTGGAGGATGCAATGAATTCGTTCCAAGAATACTATAGCCGGTAGCGTACACATGACTAAAGTTAGCAGCATTGTTGCTGTGCTCGATGGAAATTTGATTTGACATTGACGAGTGGAACGTCCTTTTTACTGCCTCGAAAATGATATTCCCAATGCGACGTATATTGTATACGCGCCTGCCCTCCCCTCTGGGTAAACAATGCGAGATGTTTGGCACCAGAGATGATGAGCAATTGTGATTCGAATGGACCAATTAGGGATGTCCTTTTTCTGTCCGTGATGAAAATTAGTTTTCTATTGAATCGGAGATGAGTTTTCATTGTATGAAGAGGAAACTTCCTCGGAATCATAAGTGTTTTGTCATATCGGTGATCTCGCCAAGGTCCTGTGAACTAAAATTTTCTGGTTTAACGATTTCTTTCAATTGCTGAGAAAGTCAACAAGCAGTCACCCGGAATGAGGTAAAAATTAATCCGCGGTTACTAAGGGTTGTGCGAAAGTGGAATTTCAACAGTATAATCAAGTTTAAGATTCATTGGTGTTTCGTTTTTTATTATAAAACTAGCTGTACCCGCCCGGCTTTGCCCGTGCCCAGAAATTGTATTGCTTAGGTCTTAGATAATAATGTTCTTTCGTAAAATGCGAAGAATGGGAATAAATCGATTTTCTGGAATTTTCTTTCAGTGTAAACCGAAATACAGCAATACGAACTAAATATAAAAAAAATGTTGAAAATCGGCCCAGCGGTTATCGAGATTATAACGTCATGGAATTTCACCCCATAGAAGATGTTTTTTGTACCTATATAGGAGGTATAAGATTTGCAATGTGTTTTTTTGTATGGGCGGTGCCACGCCCCTTTGTCCGATTTTGATCAATCTTCAGAGGAGCCCTCGACGCCCAATACCTAAGAATATCTGTAAGTTTGACCATAATCGATTTGTTGGTTTTCGAGATATACGACTTTGAATGTTTTTTTGTATGGGGGTGCCACGCCCCTTTGTCCAATTTTGACCAATCTTCACAGGAATACTTCTGGGCCGATACCTAAGATTGTATGTAAATTTGAACTCAATCGATTCAGTGGTTTTTGCGATATACGATTTTGAATGTTTTTTTTTTTTTGTATGGGAGGTGCCACGCCCCTTTGTCCAATTTTTCACCTTTTAAACCTTTTCTGGACTTTTACATATAATTCAAGACCAAAATTAGCCAAATGGGTCCAGTCGTTCTCGAGTTTTAGCGAGACTAACGAACAGCAATTCATTTTTATATATACAGTGGCGAGCAAAATTGAATACAAACTGAATAAAAATTCACGAATTTTACTTTTAGACAGAAAATATGTGATGTTGTGAGGTAACATGATTTTTTTCTCAATATTCTTTTAGAAAAGATGTATTCCATCAGTATTTAGTATTCAGTTAACGGATTTTTATATGAATTATAACGCCAATATGTTGCAACTCTGATGTACTCAGTTTTGCACGTTTTGCACATTTAGCTCTTGGCCCGTTACTCTGACACATTTTTCGTAGTTGTTGGCATTACAGTGTTAGTTCTCAGTTGTTCAAACCTCGGATTGTAATATTAACGTATTATTTGAAAAAATATTGGATAAATATTTGTTTTAATACTATTTTTCATAAGGCAATGGGAAAAGTTTCAATAGATATTGAAAATAACATTGTTTCGCTGGCTGAAAATGGCTGCAGCTCAAGAAAAATTGCCAGACTCTGCAATGTTAGTCAGAGAACAGTACTTATGGTACAGAAACGGAAAAACTGCAATCCTCCTAAAAATGGAGGTGGACGGCCTCGGTTGTTAACGGATGGGGATGCTCGTGTCATGGAAAGAATGCTTAGGACGAATGAGGTAAAGACACCAAAGGCTGCCTCTAAGGCTATTAATAAGAACGTCAGTGAATGGACTGCCAGGCGAGCCCTTAAAAAAATTGGTCTTGCATCTGCAATCAAGCAGAAAAAGCCGGCATTATCTGACAAAAATGTAAAAGCACGGTTAAAGTTCTGCAAAGACCACAGATATTGGACGGTAGAAGACTGGAAGAGAGTCATATGGTCTGACGAGACTAAAATCAATCGCTACCAGTCAGATGGCAAAGAATACTTCTGGCACAGACCAAACGAAAGAGTACTTAAGCACCAAGTTAAAGAGACAGTGAAACACGGTGGTGGTGGCCTAATGGTTTGGGGGTGTTTTACTTGGTGGCATGTTGGACCTCTAGTGAAAATCGATAGTATAATGAGAAAAGAAGATTATCTTCAAATACTCCAAACAAATTTACCAGATTTCGTTGAGGAATGTGCATATCCCATTGAAGAGATTATCTTTCAACAGGACGGTGACCCCAAACACACCGCTATAATTGTCAAAAACTGGCTTGGTAACCAACTTTTTTCGCAGTTGCAATGGCCCGCACAAAGTCCGGATTTGAATCCGATAGAGAATTTGTGGGCCATTGTTAAACGGCAACTTCAGGGATACAAAAGTCCACCCACAAACCTGAACGAGCTTTGGGCTAGGGTCCAGATAGAATGGCAGAAGATTCCTGCTGAAACTATTCAAAAATTGGTAGAATCCATGCCGCGACGGGTAAAAAGTGTCATAAAAAACAAAGGCCTATGGACAAAATACTAGGAGTTGCTTTTCACCTTTTAACCTTTAAAACGTGCAAAAGTGAATACTTCTGATTATGAACAATTTTTTTTTTTATTTTTCTATTTGTTTTGTTTATGTAATTCAAATTACGTTCTTAACTTTAGAACATAGTTACTATAAACAAATAAAATTAATTGAATTAAAATATTGCAGTACTGACTTATTATTTAGGTAATAACCTTGGTTTTATATTTTTGGTATTCAATTTTGCTCGCCACTGTATATAGATAAGATTTACAAGGAAAGAGAGTGGAGAAAGGATTTTGTCAATGAAGTCAGAAACAAAAATAAAATAATTGTTTACACATTATCGACACTCAATGTAACATTTAAAGCTCTAAAATTTGGAATAAAGGGGTCGCGGGGAGTGAGGGGGGTCTCAAGAACCGTTAGCCGTATGAACTTGAAAGTTTGTACGTTGATAGATAAGTCACAATTATTACATGCCTCATTCATTGTGTATGTATGTATGTATGTATTAGAGACATTAGCACAGGCCTTGGCCCTCATTGAAGCTAAGCTCTGGGCCTCCGGGTATCGTAGAATAGCGCCAATACAAATGGACAAACTAAACCCGTAAATAAGCTGATTGAATAATTACAGAGACGTAAATATTCAAGGTTCTTACATATTACCGTTTGAACTGAGTTTTGGAACTTTCTCCTGAGGGATCTTATCAAAGTAACGCTGGACCTTTGACGATGTTATTACCTGGTGGCACCCAGGTGTAACCCAATTGTCGTGGATCTGATTTCCATTGTGTTGGCGAAATACTCTTGAAGCCGATGTGACGATGTTACACATTTTCGGTTAAGTTTCTAAACTTAAAATAAACATGTCTAACTAAATTACCTTTTCAGTAGCTTCGTACAGATATTTGAAAAAAATGCACTCTTCTTGAATCTGTAATTTTATAATGGTTACATCTTGATCGTTCACCAACTGTTCGAACTTTGCACTGTTCTGCCAACTTGGCTGTTCTCTAATTCGTCCTAATTTTGTGACTATCTTCAGTATACTAAAGGGGCTGGCAAATATTTATAACTATTTAAGTATGTATGTATTTATTAAATTAATTTGATGATTTTCTTTTTGTTTAATTTTGTTCTTATTTTTTTTATTTTTGATTTTATAAACTCTATTACATGCCTCATTCATTGTTTTTCAAAATTCTTTCTATAAGCCAACTATTCTATTTCGACCTAAGTAAGCGTACTGTGCTATTATTTAATTTACTTTGCTTTAATTTAGTGCAATAGAAGAAAAAAAACAAGTGCAGTTGTCAGCGTCACAGCTTTTAATACCCCTTTTACCCGATCGCACTTCCTGGACGGTGATGATGATGGTTCTATAGCTGTAGGCCTCCAATAAGCCATGCGCGTAGCCTACTGGCGCAAGAAAGATATCTGCAAGAAATTAATACCGATTTAACATCCAACAGCGGAGACTTTTCGCACCAACTGATGCCATTCCAATTTGGGCATCTGTAAAAATGGTGGTACGTCTAAAATTTTGAGGATAACGGGCCTCCCTGGCGACTAGGTCCACCCCAGAAAACAATGCCAAGCCAAGTACGTCAATGGCCATATATCAGTCAGTAGTTCAACACTGCATGGTGTGATGTGGTTTTTCCCAAAGGCTATGATTATGATATGACTCGTCGTATCAGGGATGCAAAAAAAAAAACACGAATTTTGAGCATTCTATACCATTTATTCGTATCGATGCTTTCTACTGCGGATCATACTTAATAGGATTATTTATGAGGATGATTTTACCTCAAAAACCCCCACATTAATGAGTTGGGACATGCATAAGCTGGGAAAAAAACTTCATCCGCAGGAGCAGATAGATTGCCTAGGTACGTCTAGAGTCCTAATACGGACTTTACCTTTGGTTTTTGGTAGTCATTAGCCGACTAATGAGGACACACTGAATTTAAAAATAGGTGTGTATAGTAACGATTTTTTTTTGAAAAATTATTGTTAAAGCCACTTAAAGAAAACCGTGTTTACAAAATACTTTCATTTTAATTACAAAGCCAAACAATATTTTGCATGTAAATACCAAACACATTACATACTAATTTCTTTGAACCGAAACGTTGTCGCTGATGTCCTTTGCAGGTGACTGACCATTTAGAAGTTGCTGGCATTCCAAGGGGAGATGAGTTGGCGGCACCATCACCATCATTCAAACTCCATTCCATTCTACTCTTTGATCTGTCAAAGAATCAATCTTCTCTCAACGATGAAAGGTATTTAAGACAAAATGCATAAATTTCACTTTAGACACCGATCCGGTTAAGCCAGATAACACAAACAAATCGACTTGAATATTTCATGGTAACGTGCCTATTAACAATCTGTCATATTCCACAGACTCGACTGCACAAATTAATCCGGTAAAAGGTTATCGAACCGACCAAAAACATCGATGCACAAGCTCATAGCAACTACTGCGCCAGACCATTCATCAGTGGCAGTTGAGGTGGAGGCCTAAATCCATCAAAAGATCACAGATTCCTCAACGAAATCCGAGTGAGTTGCAGTTGCCTATACCTACACTGGGCGCGCGCACTGTTACTGCAGACAGTCATCTGTTTCAGCAGCACCACACAGTGCCCCATCATCTGGTTGGATTTTTTTCGAACTGCGCGCACACAAGGAATGCCCCCCAACTGGGGGCACTTCGATCCAAATCAGCCGTAACGCTGCAGAAGTAACAACAGCAGCACTATGTCTGCTGCGCGCTATCAAGTGGGTGGTCCGATATTTCCACGGCTCATTTGAGAAGGTCTTGACACAAAATTATTCAATTTTTTTTTCTGTTCGTCGGTTTTGAATATCATATCATGATGATCGTCGAAATGATTTAAGCTGGCGAATTAATCACAAAAACGAAGACGGATGCGAATTGGAAGGCGATAGAGAGAGAAGAGTTCGTTATCAATTCATCTTCTTTGGTGGTGATTCGGGGTGAACATTCTAATCGCAGCAACTTTGTAATCGAATTGAGTTCGCCCAACTCGTGTCCCTGGAGGACACTTAGAGCAGCCAAATACACTCTAATGCGTTTAATTACAAATTGGGCAGCGCATATATAGTTTTGCTGAAATGCGCTTACGTGACTAATTTCCTAAAAAGGATTCCTGGTCGGGAGTACCCCATACCTGGGTTAGTTTAATGAATATTGGGAAGAGGGCCAGACACAGCATAACATCCGTTCAAGGCGCACAACTGACCCAAAAACAACACCAGAAGCTGTTTATATAGATGAGCACTTTTACAGCGAAAAAAAAAGCAAATACACACACACACTAATGAAGAAAGAAATGAAACAAGGACGACGCGAGGTCTGGGGAAAAAAGCAATCAACTTAATTATCCTTTTTATTAGTGGATGTCCTTAAGCAAATTGTTATATAATTGGATTCCTTTTCGCCTGTCTATCTGCGGGGATGAGTGCTCTCCGATGGTAATTTGAAAATTAAATCGATGAGTCTCATTCTTTGGCGGGGTTCGAGTAACAGTTGGTGCGGTTTGTATCAGCAATCATGCATTTCTTTGATTGACCAATGAGTTTGGCACACGCTATCAATTGAAAGACATTTGTAATTTGATGAACATTTAAGAACCGACTTTTTGGTTACTTTGCAGTCTTACTTCAGTGGCATAACCTCAAGTGATTCTTTAGGATGTCCTTCTGGGCAATTATTATCAAAGGGAAAGTAGGTTAGGTAGGGAGTAGTAATTAACTTAGACCAAGTCATGTCCATTATGGTACCACGACCAGAGTCAGTTATTTCCGCTATACTCTTGTAACCATTTTGAATTCTGGAGGAATTTCCGTATTTTGCTGATATCCGTTTCGGCAATATCTTCAAGCTGCCCGAATAAGTACTATCCTAGAGTTTGCTCTCTATCGAGCCGGGCAGTTACAAATAGTAGGTGGAAAGGGTTTTCCTCCTCCTGCTCATCCATACAACTTCCACAAAAATCATTAGCGAGCGGTGACTCCGCAAGACTTCACTAGTACACATAGTGACCTGGTAATACTCCGATATGTGTTCTGCTGACATTTAACAGGCTCTTTGTCCTACGCCAACTTATCCGTGGCCATGTCTGTTTTGTATGATTATGATTAAAGCCTGTTGCAGCGGTATTGAGGAGATGTTGTATCTTGCCGTTTCAATTAGCACATGCGGAGCTCACCTTTATCAGTAGAGATTTTCTCGTGTCATTCCCTGCAAGTTCGCATAGCAACTAAACTAATCACCCTAATTCAGCTTGAATAGTAGGTACAGTGGTAAGCCAAAACATTTTCCCTTGAAAAAAGCCTAAATTCGCCTCACCCATCCCTTTGCAATAAGTGTAGTATAATTATCTCCTCTAAATATTGGAAGAAGGACCTTCCCAGAAACTTCCTTCGGCTGCGAGATATTGCATCCCATTAACAGACTATGTGCGCCATATTTTCCTCGACTTGCAGGTATCCCTTAACTAAAGTCTGCAAACGGTGAGTTACACCCCGCCGTTAGATATGGGACACATTTTAAATACAAACCATGAACTTGGTCGCAAGGCTTAACACGGTGAAACTTGTTTGGGTCCCAGGTCACACTGGTATCCAGGGAAATGAGATCGCTGATAAGCTTGCCAGGCTGGGTTCAGAAGAAGCTCTCTCAGGATCTGAACCTGCGTTGGGTCTGCTTGCATCTATGGTTAGGTCATCCATTGATACTTGGGTTTCTCGTGAACATGAGTGTCGGTGGCGTGACTGTGCCGGGTGTAGACAGATCAAACGACTGCGTCCGGACATCTGTAAAAGGTCCGCGTCTTTACTTCTGTCTCTCAGGAGAATCGACTATGCAGACTGCTTGTGGGCGTCCTTTCGGGCCACCAAGCTTTTGCCAAGCACTTAAATGTATCGGGCTTAAACGACACCACCATCTGTCCTGCTTGTGGAGAGGACGACGATACAGCGAAACACTTCGTCTGCAGTTGTCCTGCCTTTGCTCGCGGTGGCGAAGTGGCGGATCTTTGGGGCTGAAGTGGTGAGTGTTGTACATCTAAGCTCTTCATCACTGAAGCTCCTTCTCATCTTTCTTCGAAAGACGGGAAAACTAAGTGCATTAAAGTAAGGTGTCTGTTTGGCAGTACAGTGTTGTTGTGTCTGAGTGCTCCATCGGATAGTAGCAACCTCCGACAAAAAAAAAAAACAAAAATACACCAGAGGAGAGGAATGAGTACAAAGCTTCTAAATAGCTGTGAAGATTCATAATAAATTGAATGATAATAAACTCACCACCACCACCTTGTTGCAGCTAGGTAACTCCATTGGATCCGGAAAATCTTAAGGCCACGATCAAAGCAGTGTAACTCATGCTAAAGTTGAAGTCAGTGGGACTAGTTCCGAGATTATGGAAATAAGATTATGTACATAGAAAATGGGTCTTAAGCCGAAGACTGAACGCATTCGTCTCTGTCGCGTTTTCTGAATAGTCCTAGTTTAAAGGTGTTAAGCATTACTGTTCGAAATATCATTTAGCCTCAGGCACACTTTATACTCGGCCGCAATTTAGAACAAAAAAAAAAAAAAAATAGTTCACGCAAAAGGTTTCTATATATGACCTTACCCAATCTGCTTTGCAGCGACTTAATTACTATACCTAACCTACTAATTAACTGGAACTTCATCAATTGTTTGTTTTTTCATCACCGTTTACCCGAAATAAAGAACTTGAGCTTTTTTTAATCATTTTGGGATACATCTTATAATGTACTATAAACCCATAGCAAGCCAGACGATCCTAAAACTTTTTCCCTCAGCACTTTTCCCAAAGCGTTTTTCGTCACGAAAATCTGTCGCTCTCCCTTAGAAAACATTTCAAACGCTTCACTGATTTGGAAATCCCATCAGGACTACCTACACAACACATAATGACCTGTTACCTAACACGCTGAAAACATCGCCTAATTTGCATTTCAATGCGAATACAGTCAAGTTGTGTGTCAAGTTCTACACAACTAGCAACCTGCTATACAGCTCTCCTTCGGGCATATCAATCCCAGCGGATACGTTTATTTCACACATCATTTAACGCTTCAGGTTTTGTGCGCCACCATCACCCTCGTTTGTGATTTATACATCCCATGACAAGCGTTGCTTATGTGTCCTATCCTTAAGGATCTTCTTACAGACAATCAAAAGGAAAAACAAAAAATAACCAAACACCGAAAAAGGCGACAATATCCTGGGCGGTTGGTGAAATGTTAAAAAAAAAAAAAACGACAAAACTCTGAATTAAAATTCACAAGGCAACACCATACTAGGAAGACAAAGATGTAAGTGGCTGTGATTCCAAGTGTCAACCAGTGGACCGAATGAGGAAAAAAGAGAAATTCTCATGTCATTGGGGAGAAATCCGAACATATGTCAGGATCTGTGTCAATTAGGCGCTTTAAAGAAATAAAACACAAAACACGGCTACCAAGGGTGAAATCCAATCCGGATCTCGGATGCGGATCTCCTCTGTGTGTGCGGTAATAAATAATCCAAACGTGTGATGAGGAGCTGGAGTCTATCTGTCAGAGTGAGCTCGAGTAAAACACAGCTAATTGGGTACCAGAAGTCATGTTTTACGAATCCAAAGCTTGCTCCGTCTAGACTGGGTATACCATGTGGGTGGTAACACATCAGCGCCGTATCAGAAGAGAACTACCCTAATCAAGGGAAGGAAAATCGATACCCCAGTTGTCTGGTGGTTAACGTTTGTTTTACATACACGCGGGGGAGTCTTCGGCGCGCTGCATATATTCACAACATGTCCTTTATTGCCAAGTTCTGGGATTTTTGGTGCAGAGGCGACATTTCGACGCCATCGCTGCGTTGATGTTCTTCATCTGTTGTGATGTGGGATAAATCTCTAAATGAAATGGGTTGAAAAGTATCTGAAATGGGACTCCAGCGCAGACTCGTCTGCGATGATTTGCGGAGAATTGTGGTTGCGTGAAATACGAATTTGCGCTGAACAGACAATTGAGTTGTGAAGCAAATAGCGCAGTGAATTATGAAATATAGCCTGGGTTATGTGTCGGGAAGTTTCTGTGAATATTTCCGTTTCAGTAAACATCTGTACTTAACACCGGACCATAGGCGAAATTAACCTCAATCACTTGCTAAGCAATGCACTTGTGCTCTGCAGCATTGTACCGCGGATATGTGCACTTTTCCCTCATCTAATAGTTTATATTCCTAACCATACACAATCCGTGCGGATATTCGCGGACAAAAAAGCAACAAAAAGGTACTAAGTTTGTTTTAATTCTTTTGTGGAGTTTTTTTCATTTATCACGACACGCGAATCTCTCATTACGAATACTACAGCGGCGGAGAGTTGAACTGTTAACCGGTGCTGTAGTGGTGTGCCGGACGAACCGGTGAGCTGGAGGACTTATCTATGGCAAACAGTACCTACAGCAAGTGTGCACAATGAACACGGATGCATGCCTGATTGTGGTGTAATGCACTTGAAGTAGAAACTTCTTTTTATTGCTCCCCTTTCCATATATGCTCTTGTTCTGAATTATGCGCCCATGTTTTTGCTTCATTTTTGCGGCAGTTTTGTTTTTGCTCACATTCTACTGTGAATGAGCCTTTAATTTGCCTGGAAATTAGCCGTGTCAATGATACTGAAATGTGAGAAGGGCTTTTGTAGGCTGACACTTGGCAAATTTACCTCGTGCTACGATAGCACAAAATACACCTACAGATCCGGGTTTTCCTTGAATATTAGGGCTTCTTCCATGGTTACTAGAATTGTCCTTAGACACAGGTGATTAGACTCAATTGCTATGATTGCCTGGGAGAAGATGATAGTTTGTTTAGATGTTAAGCTTCGGATACGTCATTTGTCATCGGCTTGACTAGATGACTTCTGATTCGTTTTCTTATGCTGATAAATGCGATTGGGCTGGAAATCACTTGGATCCCCTTTACAGATAGTAGATTAGGGTGATTGCTATGGAAAAGTTTCCAGAGTAAGCAAATTAGAAATCCACACTGCTTTTTCGCATTCCTTCGGTGGGTAACGTGCACCATCGTTTACAGTCTCCAATTTTGTTCACTCCTTATGACAAGCATCATAAAACAAGGAATGATTAGAGAAAACGTCCTTATGCAAGGCATCTCTGCAGGTGTAGGCGTTCACTCGAAGAACGCGTTGTTAGAATAGCATTGCGATAAAGTCAAGCTATACCATCACTTTTGCCCATTCCTTGTACATAGTCACTGAAGTATAGGTATCTTTGTGTGCTTGGTAAAAAGTCGTAAAACTACTATTAGGCGTATTTTTTTGGGAAGTGAGTATAACAAAACCAAAAGTGAGTATAACAGTTTTGCATGTAAAACCAAAAGTGAGTATAACAAAACCAAAAGTGAGTATACCAGTTTTGCATGTAAAAGTAAAAGTGAGCTAGCTATAAATTCCCAAAAAACTACGCCTATTATATACACATTTCCAAAATCGTGTAAATTTTTGACATGCTAACGTCAATATGTCGTTTATATAGGACTAGCTGACCCGTCCTCGCCTTGCTCCGCTCGCCTTTAGCAAACAAACAAATTTATATTTGGTCCATTTAAGATTACACTTTGAGTGTTTCATTGAAATCTGTCCAGTAGGTTTCGCGCTTTTAGGAGACAAAGAAAATTTCTATAGTTTTATTATAAGTATAGATATCGATTTAATGTGCACCCTCTGCATCGCCCCTCCTTTCTATGATCTTGCTACTTGTTTATAATACTGCATTTCCTTTCCTTTGTTTCCCTCTTCCTACGGAATCCAAACAGCTCGCCAAAGTATAAACATCCATTTGTAGCAAGGTGTATGTGTATGTATACATTTTCACTTCAAAAAATACATTTTGGCTAAAAACGACATAGCCTATAGCAGTCTCACAGTATTAAGGAACATTTTAAAAAAGTTTCATCGAAATCTTTTCAGTAGTTTTCGAGTTTTTAGCTGACAAAGAAAATTCCTACAATTTTATTATATGTATAGATATTCGGATTAACTTAAAATATTTATACCTAGTAGGTACATAATACTAGTTCCACCAAAAATACTTATGTCGAAAGTCGTAGGTACCTTAGCATTTTCTAAAATTCTACCACTAATGGGTGCAAGAACACTCTTACGTAGGTATGTAGCTATTACATGTGGGGTCCGGTGAGACTCCAATTCAGTAAAGGCGTTTTTTCATAAGACCATGTCCAGTAATAATTCCTGTCAGGATTCTTAGGTTGTTTTTGTCCAGATTCGGAAGGAAATAGGATTTTCTGCGGGGAGTTAGATAAGATTCGATTTGAGCTAAACTCCTAATGTATTCCCTGAAGCATCCCTTGCTGACACCACAGAAAGGCTCAGGTCCGACAAATGGCATTGTCGCGACGACTTTAGCCAGTGAGTCACCTGTTTCCTTTCCAGTAAAGCCCCTGTGGGCTGGAATCCAGTGTAGGATGACTAGGTTTTTCTTTGCAAGTTCGTGGATGGCCATATAAGTTTCCAAAACCAGCTTCGATTTTATAAATGATCAGTCCAGAGCTTGAAGGGCAGCCTGGCTGTCTGAGAAGATAAATATGGTTTTACCACGTCCCTACCTATATTAGAACTTAAATTTATTCTAGCGCAGTGGTTAATGGCAAGTACTTCAGCCTGGAATATGGACGAGTGCTTGTCTAGGCTAACTGAAAAGTTCTATTGAGGCGCTTCTCCATAAATGCTAGATCCAGTTCCTGAGAATATCTTGGAACCGTCTGTGTACCAGACTAGGTCAAGTTGCGATTGGTTATGTTTGTATATTTTTCCCAGTCTTCCCTTGGAGGGATGATGATAGAGATAAGTTTTTATGGAAGCATGTCGTCTAAGAATATGCTGAATGCTCTTTCAGGCTTCATATCGTCAATCAGAGACAGGTGACCTCCATGGTAGGAGTAGGGGTCGATGTTGTTCGAATGGAATAGACGATGAATGCTCATGCTTCCATTTGAATATGTACTTGAATAGATAGAAGGCCTAGGATGACATTCAGTGCAGTGGTCGGGGTGGAGCGCTGACCACCCATCATGCAGTTTCCAGCTAGGCTACATGAAATTTGGCCCCAATGAAAAATGGGGCCAAATTAGGAATGAAAAATCACCCCAAAATTGGGGCTGTTTTTCATAATGAAATAATACCCCAATTTCAAATATGAAATAAGGCCCCACTGCGATGAAAGAGGGGGCTACATGAAATTTGGCCCCAATGAAAAATGGACCCAAATTAGGAATGAAAAATCACCCCAAAATTGGGGCTGTTTTTCATAATGAAATAATACCCCAATTTCGAATATGAAATAAGGCCCCACTGCGATGAAAGAGGGCCCCAAATCTGACAGTAAACCCAAGCAGGGGGGTTGCCGGTTGCATACGTTTTCGTTCTTTTGGGATCTTATTTCATAATGAAATTTTACACCAAACTGAAAAAAGAAAAAAAGGCCCCAAAATATGAATTGTCACCCCAATTCGCAGATTTTTACGCAATTTTTTTGTTGTTGTTGCCTTTCATGCAAATTTTTGGGGTGATTTTTCATTTTCAGTTTGGGGCCATTTTTCATTGGGGCCAAATTTCATGTAGCCTTCCAGCTATACGTTGTATCCGTTCTAGCATTTTGACTGTGGTGACTGGTCATTCGCTAAAATCTCGACAAAGTTTTTATCGACTTTTAAGAATATCGAAAATTTAAAGAACCGACACTTAAAATGTCGACTTTATTTGTCGACTGTCGGTCTTTCTTCTTGTAACTTCAATTTAACTTCACCCAGAAAACTAAGCAAACAAAATAATATAATCTTTGCATTATAACCAACCTTGCACCTACTCCAAATTCCACAGTGACCACAAGGGAAGCGTACGAATAGACGAAAAAAAAAAATGTCGGCTATAACAAATGTCGATTTTGCCATTGCTTGTCGCTTATTAAAATGTCGACTCAAGTTTTACCGACAATCAAAAAAGCCGACAATTTGAAATGCTGTTGGCGAAATTTCGAACGGAATAAACATACACAAAGTGTCGGCGAAAATGTCGACTGGTGCTAGACACCCAGAAAATTTAGCAAACAACATAATTTAAACTTTGCATATTCCCAACCTTAAACCCACTCCAAATCCTACAGTGACCACAAGCAGGGTGGTTTTATGGGGGGCAGCATGCCCCCCCATACGTATCTCACTTTGGTCTTATTTCGACATTTTAAAAATCGACGTTTTAAAAAATCAACAAATATTCAATAAACATTTTGCAAGTCGATATTTTTCCCGATCGACTTTATTTTTTGTCGGCATTAGCTATGTGATCGACTTTTTACAGTCGATATATTAAATATCTACTAATCGGACCCAACCCTGACCACAAGCAGGGGAGCAACAAGTATCTCTGTCGACATTTTTCTTAATCGATATGTTTTTTGTCGATATTTTGTTGGTCGATTTTTTGGAATCTGTATTTTTAAAAGCGGTTAATCGTACCCAACCCGATCCCAAAACAAAAAATCTAGAATTTACTTTTTATTTTCGAAATTTTTTCGAGATATAGGTAAGGTACCTACTACCTAGTCTTTCGAGATTTTTGTACATTCGAAATGTTTGCACTCTTCAAGATTACGTCATGATATCCCGTATATAAAGCTATACGCGCGACAACATCAGCAATTTCTTTTAGAGCAAACTAATTTTTTGTGAATACATGAGATCAGAAGATAGTGTTTTCAAAATAGTTTCTCTAATATAGCTATTCGTTTTCTAAAATGTACACTACCTATACAAAAATGCAGAGCTATATAGTATTTTAGGTAAAAAGGAACCTCTCACCCTTGAAGTACAACTTTTAGTTCACCAGAACTTTTGGAATCTTCCTCTCCCGGATCGTCATCTCAATCGTTCCTCGTGCTCAACCAAGTCCAGCTGTAACGTATAACCCGCCGTCAACTCAAACCTGTGGTGATCGGATAGTGAAGCGGTAATTTTCATAAATTTTTTATTTACACTAACGACTCTAATTACCACATTGTTTTATCTCACCTTCCGACCTGGTGATGATTGTTTCGCATGATACATGAACTGCATGCACCTCACTCGCTGCTTGTGTATAGTCGCACCAGTCCACCGTCCCATCACTCTTGCACACATCATTTACCTTTGCTGCTACTGCACCGTCATCAGTCTTATTTTTTCAGCCGATTGTCAGACCAATTCGATGTAGGTATGCCAGGACTTTGTCTTCTTTTGTAGAGCGTGTGCATGCAACTTTTCTATATGTTATCACTTAATAAAGCCATGTACCGGCCTTGGACGGTGTGTATATTTGTGCGAAAAAGTGTGCAGCACAGCGTGACATACAAGCACGGCATATACTTCCTCCTCGTCTTCATACATCCATCTCCATTCGGCGCATCTTAGAATGGGCATCAGCAAAGACGACCTACCGACCGACGACGCCCTGATTAGTAATTTCGCACGATTGAGAGATGAGTCGATGTTAAGTTGATGAAGTTAATTTTCCCGGTTCCGGATGGTAAACCACTCAACATAGTTGTAGATGCAATAATTAAAACGGTTCGAGAAAGATACGCATGAGTGTGGTAGATTTATCACCTCAAGGGAGGCAGGCGGGTGTTTGACCGTTTCTAGAATAGTTTTGACCTCAACTCGGTGCAGGTGCGGGCGATTCTCTTGTCATAACCCAGTGACACAAACAGAGAGATGTTGTGCGCGCCTTAGATGCCCCTCCGTGGTGTGCGGATCGCGCAACGAAAAGAATTAATTATGCCAACTGTGCGCGGATAATTAATTAACATATCAAGCGCTCTGCTAATTACAGGCTTATTATTTGCGAAGACTCGCTTGCTTGGGTTTCGGTCGGCAATCAGTGGACAGGTGCAAATTTCAGCGCTGAAATTTCACAATTATCGCACTATAGAGGCGATTTGCATGCGAATGCCTCGTAAACGTGCGGCCTGGCGGTAAATGGATAGCCGCAGTTCCTCCGACTGTTGGTCGTGCACCTAGACCCATATCAAAATCATGATAGCCTGAAATATTCATGACCCAAACGCCTCTCTCAATCACTGGGATTTCATCTATCATTAGGTACGCAGATAGAAAATCGAACCCAAACGCTTACGACTAACTTTGGGTTCAATCAAATTAGGGACCCTGTCAATGAATGATTGATGGACTGACCTGTTTGGATGGGTGGGTTAAGGAAGAAGACCCCCGAAATGTGATTGTGTCCATCACCCCTTCATAATAAACCTGACCGCAGAGACCTTCGTATGGTCGTCCGAGTCAACCCTTTATCGACCGACCAGCCAGCGTTTAGTTATTAATGCCCAAGCTCGCACTGGAGTCAAACACGATTCTCCACCCTGGCTGCGGCGCACTTGATATATCTACTGTCTTGGCAGATTTTCTCGTCATAGGGGTGGCCACTTAGGTTCGTCATGTAGTTGGGTGTCATAATTTGTGGTCATTAACTAGACGCAGAGGGGGAGGCGGTCAACTCTGATGGTATCACATTGCTCCTGTGAAGAAATTATATTGTGGTCCCTGGCACAAGGATAATAATTATTGTCACATCGTGAGTTAATGTTGTTATTGTGGAACCTGCACCGCAGCACACCGGTGTGTCATTGTGGACCACATTTCATTTTGGCCAGGAGTTGAGCATCTGCAGAAGGGACACTCAATTAGCAAGTGTGTGCTTGGGTGTTTACGCTTGGTCGACAGTTCTTGTGGTCGGGCATTTCAATTTAATTTTCTTCAGGTTTCTTGAGGTTTTCCATGGGTCTCACTGCAAGTGGCTATCGTGGTGTGGTGTGTTTTTGAGATAGTTTGGGGGCAAGACCATATCTATCACACGCAAGGTACAGGTATTAATGGTGGTCTTGTGGCAAATGTCTTCGAGGATTGTGTGTCCACAAATTATATCGCACCTAATGATGATTGGAAGTTCATAGATCATGAATTGTCATTGCCCAGGAAGATAAGCTCATGAATGTGGTTGGTTAGATGACAGTGAGAATTTCTGTTTCTCTCTGGGTATGATGTGAGGAACAGTTAAGGAATTTCGATTGTCTCTAGAGTCGATGAGGCAATAAATTTGTTTGGTTAGAAGGATGTTTTGAGTAGATACGATAATTTGAGTATTGGGGTGATGTGAATAAATGTTTTTAGCCTTGGCAGCGATTAAGGGTTCAGGGTATATGCTCCTAGCAACCAAATCTTGTATCTTTTCAACTTTAACTTTCTTCTCTTTAGTTATCAAAAATTGCTTTATAAAGCAGTAGATCAATATTTATCTCTCAATATTGTCGCTTGCGGGTGGAATTATTAGTATGTGTCATCAATATTTGGGAAATAAATTCTAAGCTGTGATTTGTTGGTTGGTCTAAAGTGGACCTCGATGTTCTATACACACGCTCGTATCTACCTACTGCTTGTCGTGGTATTATACTTGTCTCTAGTCTAGACTCAAAAACTGCATACCGCTTTTTCTTCCAAAATTTTTTTTTTTTTTTTTTTATAATAAACACGCGCTCAAGAGGGTATGACTACTCTTTTAATGTAGGGTGAACTACACAGCGCGGGCGTTAAGGAAATGAGGATAGATATGATAGGAGATACCGATGCACATTGGTTTTAAATGTTTGTAAATTGTAACAAGGAGGAAAAACAGAGTTTGGTAAAGCATTCCACATTCGTGTTGTACGGCTTATGAATGAATCTCTATATTTCATAGTACGACCGAAGATAGGCTGAATGGTAAACTGATGAGCATTCCTAGCATGACGAGTATTGCGGTTGAATTTCTGAAGGGGTGGGATGCAGCTGGCGATTTCGTTTGAGCACAGTTTGTTAAAAAAGCGATAAAACAGCGAGAGACACGCAACATTTCTGCGATGTTCAAGCGAATTAATAGAGTTCGCGATATTTATGTCTCGATAAGTTTTAACGCACGATTCTGGATCCTATCCAGTAGGCGCAATATGGTTTTGGGCGCACCAGACCAGATATGAGAATTGTACTCGAGTTTTGGGCGAATGAACGCCTTGTATATTGTAGCCAGATCAGAAGGGGTAAAATATTTCTTGCACCTTTTGAGAAAACCTAGACATTTCGCAGCATTCTTGGCGACTTCGTGTACATGGTGATTCCAACGTAGGTTGTCATGAACGCACATACCGAGAATGGAAAGTCTTTCGGTTTCGGTGATGCAAGTGCCATTCATGGATAATGGCTGTAGGTCCGGGTTTCGCTTTAGAGACAGCAGACAACATTGTGCTTTCGAAGCATTAAATTCCACTCTATTGGCTGAACCCCATTTTAAAATGCTGTCAAGGTCGGAATTTAATGATCTTAACATACGTTGCCGTTCCAGTTCTACGGCCGAAGAGCAGGGACGTGAGTCCTGGAAAGAATATGAGAAGCTAAGTGTGCTGTCATCAGCGAAGGAATGGATTGGATTAGATGTTGCAGACAAGAGATCATTTATAAAAATGATAAAGAGAGACGGAGACAAAACGGAGCCTTGGGGGACACCAGCATTTATATGGTGAGTTTCAGACTTGAAACCATCCAAAACAACTTGAATTGAACGGCCAGAAAGGTAGTTTCTAATCCATTGAATAAGAGACGCATCGATCCCATAAGCACGCATTTTCGACAAAAGAGCTTGGTGCCAAACTCTGTCAAATGCCTTTGAAATATCAAGCGCAACAATCTTCGACTCACCGAAGTGATGGAGAGATTGGTTCCACTTCTCGGTGAGATACTTTTATACTGCGGAAAATGTAAAGCTTTAATTTTGAGATTAGGTTTAACGATCACGGACACATGCAGTTATTGTGAGGACCTACATCTAACTATCTTCTCCGTGAATGTCAATCAATTGCTCCGTACAAGGAAGCACATTGGAAGGAACTTCTTAGTTTTTTAAACAAAATTCAACCCATTTTTGGGTTCTGTATAAGAAAATTGCGTGTTGGGCTTATTGGTTTAGGTTCTAACCGTCAATGTTGGAAGAGGAAACACGAAAATCCATGTTAGAATGTTAGGATACATTTGACATTGAACGTATTCATCGGTCTAAGGCCATGGAAGACATTGCGTCAGATTTCTCAGCTCTTCAACCGAAAATATTGCTGTATGGAATGGAAAAAGAACTTCGTTACGGAGTCTGTTAAAATTAATTAAGACTTACCTATGATCAACAATGGACCAAAATAGGTTGACTAATCTGGCTATACTTTCAATCGAAAAGGAGCACACAAAAAATATAGATTTTAATGATTTAATCGAAACTTTCAGTGCAATAAAAGGGGTTACCGGTTACCCCAATAAAAGCTGGAAAGCACCTTTAAACGGGTTTAAGCTTGCTTTACCGCACCGTGTGCCACTGCCTCTTAGTCCGCCCCTGCCCGCCAGTCCCATCAGGTTGTCCATGTCCAAATACAAACGTATCCTTGAGCCAGAAGGTTGAAAGTATATAGTAGGTATATGAAGGACTCAAAATATGAATGTCTTTAAAAAGATGAACAGAACAGTTCAAGGAAACCCACCATTATGTGCAAATCAGTAGAAGGACCGGGTTAATGTGCTACGAAGGAGTTTATCGCCCGATTGCTAACAAAATTAGTAAAACTGTGATGAGCTAAGTACCTACCTACAGTTTATTAAAAATAAACAGAAGAAATCAGTAACATCCCTAGACCTGCAGAAACTCCAACCTATACATCATTTCCCATTCCCACCCACCCACATTTACCCAGTCAAAAAAATAAATTTAACATCGATATACTGAAAAAAAAAAAAAAACGGTTACTCGTTCTCAGTTCCCACACGTCATGACAACCCAAATCGACTTAATTTGTTTCTCAAATTTATTCGCAATCAACCTTACTTTCCCTCCAATTGTCGATTGATTTCTCTTCAATTTTTCTCCCGAAATCCATACACATCACGTAAAATCCCTTGGGAATACAATTTCGCACTATCCCACAATTACTAAGATTCACACATCCATCCTCCCTCGCGCCGCACATAATTAGCATCTCGCAGTTACTCACTTTTTCCTACCAAAAAAAAGCTGAATAAAATCTTCCGAAAAGAGGGTGGAAAAAGAAAAAACTCTTCAGGCGCTTCCATTTTCTACCCTCCACCGGTACCCGACTCAACGCTTTCTCTGATAAGAACATTTTCACGATCGTTAACTTCTACGTAAAATTATCCCTTTTTTCGTTGCAAGTACTTTGTAAATTTGATAGTCCACCCCAGAGGGGGTAGTATAAAACAAATTACTCTCACTCAACCCTCCGCTGCCACGTCGCCGCCACACTTAGGTTTTATGTTATTACATGGCAACAACGAGTTAAAAGACTTTTCCCAAAAGAAGCAAACAAAAAACGAGTCCTCCAACCCCCAACAATGGCTCCACCAAAAAAGCCAACCCTTATTGCGCGAAAGAGAGAGTGAAGTAATTTTTAAGGACCTTTTTACAGAAAATTATCTCGGATTTATCTATACTTTGCCGCACGCAGTTGCAAAAAGGGAAGAAGAAGGTCTATCATCTCTACCGGAAAAGTTTCGCTTCGTATAGTCTAATTCATGCCCGAAGGACGTTTCAAACATCCCTTTTTGGGACCGATGCGGATGTGCAAAAACTCGAAATTTATATTACGATAGAGAGTTTTATCGAAAGTTTTTGTGCCGCCAACCCTTTTAATGGCACCCCATCGCCGCCACCGCCACCCTCTGTGCGCCGAGATAATGTTGAAAGTTGGCCCAAGACCGATAAGTTCCAACTCGGAGACAGAAGAAACTTATCCGCTTTGAGAAATTACCCCAGCGGATTGTCCGGGAGGAGCAAGTGAAACAAATGGACATCGCTTAGGACTCTGACGGACATTCAACGACACGGGACTGTCTCTCGCGTAAAAAAAGACCCGCGCGCATTATTAATTTGGAAACATGACTTGGGCTGGCCACGGAACACATGTTTCGCAGTGTGTTCGCTCGAATTATGGAATTTAATCCGACTTAATCTGGTGGCACGAAAATAAAAGAAAAAACCTGGCCAGCGAGAATGGGGAATCGTTCAGACCTCCGTTGCTCACTAGATGTCTGTCTGTTGGATAGATGGATGGATGGAGGTTGCTGTTGTTGTTGTTGTAGTTGTTTCAGCAGCAGTAACCAACTTTTTGTGGAGTCATTGGGTTGACGTTGATTGAAGTGGAATTGGAATATGAAAAATCAGAAATTCCAAAGTCCGCGCGCGTCGCCGTACGTCGTTGATGGCTGATTGTTGATTGGTGGGTTGTACAATTTGACATTGTGCATTCAACACACAATTGGGTGTGTGTGTTGGTTATGGGCGACTATACCTGCTTTGGGGGCATCATTAGCTATTTTTTATTATACGAGAATTAGCCTCGATCTCCTGCAGTTTGATATACACAAACGTTTAGCGTCTTAACCTGATCTTGGCGCTTTAAATGGTAACTGCGGCTGCTTCTGCTGGTGGTGGTACAGAATCTCTCACTGATCCATGAAATATTAAACGTTAATCATTCTAAATGATGGATGATGAAATTTCGTTGTTGTTGTTGCTGTGGTTTCTGCTGGATTTTAATGATTCTCACATCCGGCGGCGTCAGTCGTTGAGTCGTATAGCAACGCAACGGATTGGTGTCAGTTCGAATGGATCGGGGAGTCGTGTCGTGTGGGTATTTATGTGGTGAGAGATTGTGGCAAGTCTATCAACATAATTAGCGAAATAGCAAAAGAGAGCGTTCTGGTTTCACGTGGGATTTGGTTTTAGCGATAACTGTGTGTGTCTGAAATTACTTAATCTGACGAATTAATTTCTTAATTATCCCCAGCTAGCCCATAGCTAGAGGAAAACTTTCGAATTTGATTTTTTTTCTATTTGTCGATGCCAATTGCCTTATGATGGCAAAATTGAGTGTTGAGTGTTTTCTGGTTCGAGCGAGTGTTATTATCTTCGGCGAGTGCTGTTAGATTTCAAATTATGTCAGGTTTGCGGTAGTTACGTGCGAATAGAAGCTTGACACGCAACTTGAATGATGCCCGATGGGAACATTATAAGTATTACTCATGGGTCCACTTTTACACCCCAATTAACCCGGTTCTTAACCCTCCGTTTTTGTGGCCTGGACTTCGTAGTGGCACCGTGTGGTCTTTTCCGCCGAAAAAAAAATATATTTTGGAAGGCCCCGGTGGCTATAGCTACTATTTCCATAATCCCCGCAAAGAAACTCATCATTTGGACCGACTGCATAGCAGAGTTGAAGGTGTTATAATGTGAGGGCCGTTTCGTATTATGGCACATGAAAATTACAATTTATTTTAACCACGCTGAATGTGTTGTCTATACTGATAAGGCTTTAACATATTTTCATAACCTTTTTGGGCATCTGCCGTAGATCTAACAAAATGATAAAGCGCCAATACATACAGCCCGGGTTGTTAAAACGTATTTATAGAGCCAAATTGTGGAGCTATTAAGTTGACCGGCCCACTCACCGGATTTGAATATCGTCGAAAATGTTTGTCAATGGTTGACACGTCAAGTTTATGGATCGGGACAACAATATTTGACTGTATCTAAGCTAGTCCAAGCCATCGAATTAGCTTGGAGCTCGATTTCACTAAATTATTTGTCCAATTTGTATATGCATCCCTTCCAAACCGGATGTGTGAATTTTGGAGCAGAAAGGTGGCTCAAAACACGATTGAACAATTTTTTAAAATCTAAAATACTCCAATTACGTTAAACTGACGTAAAGTTTGTGTTAAAAAGAAGCAGAATTCTCTAAAATGATTTTTTCGTTTAGGTGTTCTATTCAAGTGGCGCAAAATTAGGGCCCACATTTTTCCTCTTTTTAGTTAAAAATTTTTTGTTAATACTTATGGTCAATTCACATCAATTAAATTAACTTTAATTTAAAAAAAAATGTGGTCTCTAGCATGCTTGGTTTGGGACCAGTGGGCAATAGAAAACCGACCTTAGGGGGTGTGCTATTCAAGTGGCGCGGAGTGTATCTATTGCAAGGTCTAGGATGTTCAAGTCGACCCCACAAATATATCGATCACTCTAAATTATCAGGACCAATCTAAGTACGGGTGGAGTAGATATCTAACACTCTATCCCAATCTGTTCCTACTACATATATATAGAGGACACCTGTAGTTGTAAATCCGAGTTGGGGACATGCGTTTCCCGTGATGACCAAACCATCACAACCCGGACTTCATTCGGCGATGTATAGATGATCGATATTGAGTGCCTAACGTATATATTTTGGTATACTCACATGTTTCCAATTTCCAGCCTGTATCTGCTGGAGTTTCGGTCGTCTTCGCCATTTAACCAGTCTCATCTATAATCTCTATATTTCTACATCTCAGCCTTGTGCCTCGAAGCTACAAATAAAATTATCTACTTTCTTCTTTAGAGGAATTAGGCGAGAAAATTTGACTTTCTTACCCCGGCCAAACTAGTGGGCGTTAAAAATTATTGTAATTTAAAACTCGCACTTCATGATCATTAATTCATCACATTGACAAAGAAGAACTCCAGCTCGAACGCTTGCGGCACAGGACTTCTGTAACTTACACAGGCTATAAGAATTCAAACTCACTGCAGTTTAAACTGGAAGTTAACCTTCCTATTTTAATGAAAAAGCTTCCAGTATTTCCATTAGCAACGTCAGCTATCAGAATATCTTTTAGAAATCGAAGCTTTTTACAAATTACTAGTCGAAATTTGACAACGTAAATTTAAATCTCAATATTAAGCTTCAAAATATCGACGTTGAGTGAAAATTCAAATCAAATATTTTTTATCTTCTATTTCAAAGTATGAAATTCTTGATTGACCGCCTAATTATGTACTTATTAATCAAAAGTAGGTACCTACTGAACAAATATGTAATCAAAAATACATTCTGCAAATTAAAGCGAGATTCTCTTTCATTTGATTTATATGTCATGCAAATCCGTTAAGTACTTTCGTTGAGAAACGTACGACAAATTTATCCCAAGTTTAGAATAACTGTAGTGTGTCTCCCATGACTATTGAGTAGAAAAGGCAACATTCTAAAGAAGTTTTCTCTTTCCTTTTTTTTTCTTTTAACTTGTAATTCAGACACAAAAACTTGATTTTCGCATCGCTATAGCACCAATAACAGTTTCCTGGCCAGCCACATTTTTAAAGAAAAATCGTCCGTAATACGTCCAGTTCAAAATCTGTACCAAATAGTCGTTAGGAACAAACTTAATTTTTGATCTTTATTTATTAAATATGGATGTGCATGACATGAGGTTTTAACAAAACGATCCCATATTTCATATAATTCGAGAAACAATTCAAATACAGCATGAGTCATTTCATGTTCGTGTAACTTCCCGTTTTAGGCGATTAACGCCGTTGGGGTTTTTTCTTTGAGATTTCTTCCCAAGACCATTCACGCCTTGAAGGTGCAAAACGAGCTATTTGTCAATCAGATTCAGTCTCATTTATGTAAAACGGTCACTGAAGCTTCTTTCAAAAGATTACTTATCATCAAGCAAAGTTGTCGCCCCGGCGCGCGTGCAGAAACCCGCGGTAGGTACCCCACTGTGTTTTTTATAGTAGCTGATTTTCTGATGTCAGTAACCCAAAGTCGGAGGTCGGAGGAAAGTATGCCCGATGAATGGAACCTCAGCATTGTTTGCCCGATCCTCAAGAAAGGAGACCCTCTGAACTGCGCCAACTACAGAGGGATTAGTCTTCTTAACATCGCCTACAAGATCCTATCTGCCGTGTTATTTGAACGCCTAAAGCCTTTCGTCAACAACCTGATTGGTCCCTATCAGTGTGGCTTCAGGCCAGGAAAGTCTACCATCGACCAAATATTCACACTGCGGCAGATCTTGGAAAAAACCCAGGAAGTCCAAATCGATACCCACCATCTTTTCATCGCACCACAGAGCAATGTCTAGTTTTGGCATCCCTGCCAAACTCGTCCGTTTGTGCAGGATGACAATGGAGAACGCACGCTGCTCCATCAAGGTCGGTAAAGAACTCACCGAGACCTTCGATGTCAAAAAAGGATTTAGACAAGGCGATGCGCTGTCATATGTGACTTCTTCAACATCGTTCTTGAAAGAATAGTGCAAAACTCAAACGCTAACACCAGAGGCACTATCTTTCAAAAGTCCGTCCACCTACTCGCCTACGCCGACGACATCGACATAATCGGCAGAACGCAGCGTGATGTCACTGGCGCGTTCGTGGGCATTGAGACGGAAGCGGCGAAAATGGGTTTGGCGGTCAATGAGGGCAAGACAAAGTATATGCTGTCATCAAGAAAGGACACCCAACACCGACGTCTTGGACAGAACGTCACTATAGACAGATATAACTTTGAAGTGGTAAAGGACTTTGTCTACCTAGGCTCCGCTATGAACTCAGACAATGACACCAGCGCTGAGATTAAACGAAGAATAACTCTTGCCAATCGCTGTTTCTTTGGGCTAAGAAAGCAATTGAGTAGCAAAGCCCTCTCTCGAACAACTAAAGTGACCCTTTATAAGACCCTAATCATCCCTGTCCTACTTTATGGTGCAGAGGCATGGACTCTATCAAAAGTGGATGAGGCTACTCTTGGCTGCTTCGAGAGGAAAATTCTTCGAGTAATTTTCGGTCCCGTCTGCATAGACGGTGAATGGAGGAGGAGATACAACGACGAACTGTACGGGCTGTACAGCGACATCGACCTAGGCAGAAGAGTGAAGGTCCAACGACTGCGGTGGCTGGGTCATGTAGAGCGAATGGACGTGAATGCTCCGGCCCGGAAGATCTTCGAATCCACACCCGAGGGACGGCGCAGTAGAGGAAGACCGCGACTCAGGTGGCGCACGCAAGTGGAAGGGGACCTCAACCAACTTAGCGTGCGAAACTGGAGGCAGCTGGCCAAAGATCGTGCTGGCTGGAGACGCTTGTTGGTTGAGGCACAGGTCCACCCCGGACTTTAGCGCCACCTTAAGTAAGTAAGTAAGTAACCCAAAGTCGGCTTTTGGTGTACCACTGACGTTTTATTTTCGCCACCAAGCTTCAACATTGAATACAATAATTGGAAGAAGACAATAAAAGTCATATAATATAAGCTGCAAGCAGCCTTTAGAAATACGAGTCAACGCACCATCAGTATTACGCTTTATCATGTTCTGGAATCTATAATGACTATACTATAATGACCTAGTATAAGAGGTAGTCCAGTCTAACGTCTAGAAGTCTCACTATGCGATTACTCTGCTGGCCCAGTTCATTATATGATTTGTATATGAAATCAATATTGAATTCAATCATATTTCCCATTCTGAACACTAATCACTGTTCACGGACATTAGAGAAATGAGGTCACTTTTCAGTTTTTCGCAATTTTATTTTCATACCCAAAAAGCGATCTTTACTTCTGAGTCCATAGCTCTTCTTAAGTTATTGAGCTATTGAATAGCGTTCTGGGAGAGATTGGCATCTGCTTTTGTAGAGCTCGTAGAGTTCGCTGTTAAATCTCCTCCTCCAAAGTCCGTCAACGCAAACGGGACCGAATATCACTCGAAGAATGTTGCGTTCGAAGCAACCAAGGACATCTTCATTCGCCTTTGATAACGTCCATGATTCGGCGCCATAAAGCAGGACTGGGATGATTAGGCTCTTATATAGAGTCTCCTTGGTGTTTTTCGACAATTGCCTTCTTAGGCCTTGTAATTCTTAGGCAAGTGTAATTCTTCGCTTAATAGCGGATCCGAGGTAGACAAAGTCCCGAACTACCTCAAAGTTCTGTCCGATTCGTCGATGTTGTGTATCCCTTCTTGTTGACAGCATATATTTTGTTTTGTCCTCATTCACCACTAAACCCATTTTTGCCGCTTCTGTACTGATACTTGCAAACGCACCAGTGACAGCTCGCTGTGTTCTGCCAATGATATCGATGTCGTCAGCGTATGCAAGTAGTTACACAGACTTTTGGACAATTGTACCCCTTGTGTTGGCTTGCGAGTTTCGCACAATTTTCTCAAGAATGATGTTGAAAAAGTCACATGACAGCGCATCTCCTTGTCTAACCTTGTCTCCTTTTTTGACATCAAAGGTCTCGGTGAGATTATTTCCGACCCTTATGGAGCAGCGAGCGTTATCCATCGTCAATCTGCACAATCTGACAATGGCTCTGTATAGCTCGTCCCTAAAAATGTGCAGCTTTAAAATCGATAAAGAGATGGTGAGTATTGCGACTTCTTGGCGTTTTCTCCAGGATCTGCGTTAGTCTAAATATTTGGTCGGGTGTGGACTTACCGGGCCTAAAACCGCACTGATAGGGTCCAATCAGTTCGTTGGCAAATGGTTTCAGGCGTTCACACAGTACGGCAGACCGGATCTTCTAAGCGATGTTAAAGAGACTGATGCGTCTATAGTTGGCGCAGTTTAGAGGGTCTCCTTTCTTCAGGCATACTTTCATCTGATCAAATCTTGGAGACGAGTTGGTGTATGCTCTCCACCAAGATATCTCCCGCTGGATTAAAAAGCTCGACAGTTAAACTGTCCGGTCCAGCAGCTTTGTTGGACTTGATCTTCGATATTGCTATTCTCACTTTCATTTAGGGTAAATGGTTCATTCTGACTGACAGCGGAATTTGTGTCGTCTTCGCCGTTTAGCAGTCTACAGAAATGTTTTTTCCATGTGACTCTACCACAAGATGTCCTTGTTCGTCTCTACAGGCAATTTACTAATAATTTCAGCTAATTTCAGCTAAATCTGATGAAAAAGCAGTTACCGTTTATAACTATCTCAGGGTGACATTAACCTAGAAATCGTGGTCGTGTATTAAATTAATTAGGAAATTATGGTTGCAAGGCGTCGCTATTTCATTGTTGAAGGTTGCATATTCGACACTTATTCCCAGTGGTTAATCACGTAACCCTGAAATGCTTTTCGACGCTATACAATCACCCATTAGAGAAAACCGGTAACGGTAGGTACGTATCCGAGTTCTGCATATAGGTAAGTATATTAATGGTTCATAGTCCTTTTATGGAAAGGGGTTGTTATTAGAACCTCTTTTGTCAATGTGACACCTTTACTTTAAATCCAATAATGTTACTTAACTACAATGGGCTAAAAGCTGAAGACCATCATGTGGGAGCTTTGATTTTTAAATCATGTTTCACCACATATCATCGAAAAACTCTGCTAAAAAATATGAAATCCTGGAAACCACATATGTACATTATATTACTATCATCGCACCACTGTCCAGATTCAGGTTTTAGGCACTAATGTCGCTCCCTTTTCTACTTCAAACCCTAGTAGTTGTTTTTTTTTTTTTTTTTCAATTTGATATACTCCCATCATGCACATCATCACGTTAATAGCAGCCAACGGGCTCACATGGCACTCTCACTCCTTCGTCCAGTAGTTGGCTTCTTCTTCGATTCGATATGGTCTAGGAAAAATCTCCACCTCTCTACGAACCAGGACAAACTACGCAGCCACACAGCACTCCGTATATAGCGCAATTCATCTCGGTAACGCCTTGACGTCAACTACCTCCACTGGGGCATTCCAAGAGGCATGGACGCATGGTACCACTACTACTAGTGCCCACAAAGAAACGAAACGTGGAAAGGAATCTCGCCCTCAAAGCATACCACAGGAGGCTTTTGCTTATCGTCATCGTCCTACAACTCTTTCTCGCGTTATATCACGTCATGGCGCGGCATAGCCCCCGGACTCGACAAACGGGTTGCACCATGGCGCAAGTAGATTTATGAGCGTTTATTAATTATCATACAAATTGAAAATTCGTCACGCTCCAAAGTGCACACCACACACACTATCGATTTGCAACTCCTCGATGTACGTTGCGACGTACGAGTACGAGTTTGTTAAGCCAACAGATGTCTTCAGGAAGTGGAAGGAATCGTTTTCGCTTCGATTTTGTTGACTTTTTGTTGCGTTAACCTCCTCCACAGAATGATTATCAGCTGAGATACAATAGAAATGGCTTTTAGGTATATGTGGAAGGCATATAGTGCGGGTGCGATATGATTCGGATGGGGTAACTCAGGGTGCGGCATCCTCTTTACAGCTCAACACCAGTTGCCAACCTTCACCCTTCCCATATCGATGACTGTCAGAGACCCATCAATGCATGACACAATCGAATGACCTCTATTGATTTCCTGTGTCGCTTAATCGACGCAGACGTTCACTGTTCGAAGGTGCTAGATGATCGGATGGATGGACGAGCGAGTAATTTATGAACCCCAACACTGGCTTTGACCCTGCCCAACCCTTTACTCACTGGAATGTGACACAGATGCGCGAGACTATGTCTTAATGATTTTTATGGTGTTGAGTGCTTTGTCCTAGTGTCTAACTGTCCGTGACAAAAGTGTGAACGTGAAGTTCTGCAAAGCGGAAGTTGTCACACCGAACAACGACTGTCGAACGTATGCTCAAACGGCTCGAGTGATTTATGACCTCATTCGATTTATTAGCACGAAATTGGCCTCTCGCGAAGGTGCCTTCGTGTCTGGATGGAGAGTTTTATTATGGGGGCCAATTTTCACCGGAACCCAGTGATGCTCCGAGTTACTCATTTTTGCCGTTGTTGCGCTTGCTTGTGTCTGCCTGGATCGCAGACATTTCGTCGGCACAATTACCGAAAAATATGATAATTAAAGGGCGGCACTGGTACCACGAAGTTAACACTTCTTTTGGGTCGAGAGCATGTTGGGGTATATGTTTGGAGTGTTTGACTGATGTCTGGTGGCGTGAAATATTTAACCTCCTCGTGGTAACAGTTTTTAGGGGATTTTTGTTGGTTGTCTGGATTTATGATGCGATCGGCGCGAAAGGTGGGCAAAATTAAAATTCCGCTGATGGCAATAATAATTTTATGATCACAAGGCGATTATATGATTATCAGACGATGGAAGTTAGAATGCGTGAAACAAGAACTGGTTGGATACAAAGTTGTAAAGCTGAAGCTGGTAATGTTATCAATTTTACTGAAAACCAGCTAATCTACTGTAGAATCAGTTGTTCAATTGTTAAACTGCAATAAGTTGAATGAAATTTATTCAGCTTCTAACCACCGTCAGCGAGTTTCAGTTCTATACTATGGATCAAATGAAAGTCAACGATCCCGGGCACGCTGCTTCAAGTTGTCCAGACCAAGCGCTCTGGCATCCGCGATGGCTTGGTCTTTGAAACAGAGATTTGGTTTTCCTTGTCTTCTCGAACCTGGGGGCTGGGATTCGAAGATCCTCTTAGCTGGAGCATTATTGTCCATTCGCTCGATGTGGACGAGCCAATGTAGTCGACGTGTTTTGGCTTTTTCGACTACATCCACATCTTGGTACAGTCCATAGAGTTTGCGGTTGTATCTTCTCCTCCATTCGCCCTCCTCGCACACAGGACCAAAAATCCGAAAATTCTTTCGAAGGAGCCCAGTATCAGCTATCCCTTCTTGCTTATCGTCCAGCACTCGGCGCCATAAAGCAGAACTGGCCGGATAAGGGTTTTGTATTGAGCACGCATTTCGTCCTTCGATTTAGGAGTTTTGAACCCAGTTGTTTTGCCAAACCGAAGTAGCAACGGTTTCCTAGGGTAATTCTTCGCCGGATCTCCACTAGGGTGTCATTCGTGGAGTTTATGTTTACTCCGAGGTAGGTGAACTCCTTAACTACCTCGGAATTGTTGCTATCAATAGTGACGTTTTGTCCTAGGCGGTGGACAGATGCTTGTTTGTTTGTTGATAGCATGTATTTAGTCTTGTCTCATTTACTTCAAAGCCAACAGATTTCGCCTGTTCTTCAATCGCCGTAAACGCTTCTATCACGGCACGCTGGGAGCGACCGATGATGTCAATATCGTCCGCATAGCCTAGCAGCTAGACGGACCTGTTGAAGATAGTGCCTTCCGTGTTGACACCTGCCCTGCGCACTATCTACTCCAGTACGAGATTGAAGAAGTGGCATGATAGAGCGTCTTGCCGAAATCCGGTGCATGTTTGAAATAGTTCAGAGGAGATACTTCCAAACTGCACGTTGCAGCAGTTTCGACTTGAAATTCATTGGTTTTTTCCAGGATTTGATTCAGTGTGAAAATTTGGTCTATAGTCTACATCTGCTGGGTCGGAAGCCACACTGGTACGTGCCGATTAGTGTGTTGCAGAACGGTTTTAGACGTTCACACAGTACGTTGGATAGGATCTTGTATGCGACATATTAAGCAGGGATATGCCTCGATAGTTCTTGCAAGACATAGGATCGCCTTTTTTGTAGATGGGACATATGGAGCTGATAGTCCAGTCATCGGGCATGTTTTCTTCCACCCATACTTGGTTGATGATTCGGTGCATGAGCATGCTCCCTATCAAAACTTCACCACCGTATTTAAAGAGCTCCGCTGGTAAACCATCAGAGCCTGCGGCTTTGTTGTTCTTAAGCTTTTTTATAGCTAGGCCAACTTCTTCTATACTAGGTGATGGAACTAGTTCTTCATTGACTGGACGTGGGTACTCTTCTTGCCCTATCACTCTCTCTACATGATGCCCATTAAGCAGCTGCTGGAAATGCTGCTTAAAAACATCTGCTATTATCTGCGCTTCGGTGACTAGGTTTCCTTTGCTGTCTCGAAGAGCCTGCGTTCCGGTTTTGTAGCCAGCAGCTAGTTGCTTGGCTTTTTTATAAAACCTCCGGATGTTATTGCCACCATGACGATCGCGCGACTCTTCGATCTCCTTGAGCTGGGAAGCTGCGTGAGCCCTCTTCTTTCTACGCAGGATCTTCTTTTCCTCCCTTCTCCTGGCTCGATACTCTTCTCTCGCTGCCCTTGTTTTGCTCTGCAGCGCTTTCTTGTGTGCATCTTCTGTCACATTTTTCCTGTACGCATTCATCATCATACCACGGGCTCTTTCTCTATGGGGTGGCTGATACCTACTCTACAGTGGTTTCGGCTACCTCCTTGATGATGTCGCGATACTGGCACCACTGATTGTTGGCGTCTGTGGTAGGTGAGTGCACAGAGGACAGTTTCATGCTCAGGCGCTCGCTGTAGGCTCTGGCTACTCCAGGTGTGCTAAGGCCTCCAACGTCGCAGCTTCTTCTCGTTGGACACTCGAGCTCTGAATTTAGCCGCGACAAGAAAATGGTAAGAGTCGACGTTTGCCACTCGGAATGTGTGCACGTCAAGGATGTTCGATTTGGTTGACGGTTCGACCGTCTGGAGTGCGCCAGATTGCTGTGTGGATCCTTAGCCTTGGAAACCTTAGTGCTACTTATCACCATATTAAGCCGCTTCAATTCAGAGTACCAAACAAGCAAGCGCTTTGACCACTTTGGCTCAATCTAGATGTGTGCAAATAGAGAGATGCCTATGCTTGCCGGATGAATACAAATCCTTAAAACTTCCACAGGAGTGAGGGAGATATTAAAACTGATCCCTCGTCCTTCTCCATCGCTATGCAAATAGAAAGAAAATCCACTAGGCGTATTATATAAATGTACATATTTTGTCGACGGTCTATAAATATAAAAAATTCGCTACTATGAGGCTACCTTTGGTGTATAACCGCCTCGTATGTTGAGAGCATTTGAGCATTGACAATCTTTGAAACTTGGCAGTCACAAACGAAATAAACTCAAAGCTTTATTAACCGACTGGTTTAGGTTTGGAGTAGTGCTACCACCCTTTCGTAATATTATAACCCTAGTATCACAAAGGAAGTTGTCAGCCACCCTACTTAGGTTAGGTTAGGTTTACGGGTTGGTGAAGCTGAGTAGCCTCTTCTTCACCCCACTCAGGTCCTTGTGGGCCCATTGTGATACCCTTCGATGTTAGCCATGTTGTATTGGCTTTATTTCATCCTTCCCGTGGATACTCGACTTTGTCCAGCCATCTCGTTGTCCTCAGAAAGATGTTGAGATTATATATTGAGACATTAGAGAGTTTCTTGGATTTCGTGGAAGCATAGTAACTTCCAAGTGTTCTGTTCTCAAGTGACAGAGACTTGGGCATCAGTGACAGAGAAAGTGAGGAGTGTCCTCGTGGGCTTCTTCATCACCGCAGCCTCTATAAATGTCGTCATTCTTGAGATTTAGTTTCACTATGGTTTCTTAGAAGGTTGGGACCAGTTAGGGCGCCAACCAAGAGCTATTCTGTCATATCGCAAAAGTATGTTGGTCCTGCTTTTGTTGTACTCCACCCTACTTACCTTCCTATCTTCCTGAGCTTGGCTTCAGAGTTCCTTATACAATATCTCATAGCGGCGCTAAAAATAAATAAACCTTTTAGTCACATGAAAGTCTTAAATGCAATCCACACAGCAAAGCTAATTTAAGTAGATTTTCCCACTAAACCATCAGCACTCTCCAAGATGATCCTAAAATACTGTCTGTGACCAATTTAATAGGAAAAGAACTGTCTCACAAGCGCATTCCCATCGTTAGTTTCTCATTCTAATTGAATACCCATGATGCACCGTATAATAGAGGTTTCCACTCGCATCCATAAGCCACTACAGGCGCATCGAATTATTTCAATTCCATGGGCGTGGGTTGACCAACAACCAAATATAGCGCAAAAAAGCGGATCGAACACCCAGACTCACACACAATTGCCTCATGCAACTGTGACAAAATTAATTTTCAACATCACTGCACCCAGCGACGATAATGAGACCATAGATAACAAATAAACGACCGAATGACGTTGTCGTCTCCTGAAGCGCTGAAGCTTCACACTTTCCTCCATTCGAACCCCTCAACATGGAAGATTGTTTCATCATCATCGCAGCGCGTACTCATTCCAACATAAAGAGACACCACATCAAAAGTCCGAAATCATCATAGTTTTGCTGGTATATAGACACTACCACCCCTTTTCGAAACCATTGAGGGCGACTTCATAAGGGTGGAAAACAAGAAATCGTTCCGCTAAATAAATCACGATTCTGATTATCACCATGAAATCGGTATACAGAGTCAGGCGGGTTAATCTCAGCAAAGATAGCAATTCCGGGCGGTTAATCAATGTGAATTGGGTGCATGTATGTATATTTGTGTGTGTCCTGAGGCAAATGCACCTCGAAATTACCACCTCGGTGTCGTCATTAGAAGCGCTCCACCGAAAAACAACAAAAACAACCTGACTGCGATCAAAATATCATCAAAAGCGATTTAAAATCGATTAAGAACCTCCACACAGATCCCGGGCTGGATCAGGTCATCAATCGGTACCGACCTGCGCCCTCTCCAAACTGAAGATACCGACGTAACGTTCAGAAACATCAACGCCCCCAATTCTGACTGCCGCCGCCGCCGACGACGTCGTGGAGGTGAGAAAATTCTTGATTACCTCTTCGCTTGCTCTATGATGATGATACTCTCCCGAGCTGGAGCTGGAGCAGTTCTGATGATGATAATGATGCCATGATGGTGTGGTGGCTTTCTCGGTGATCTCGAAGAAGTGGGAATTAAAAAGCCTCCTCCTTCGTAATCGCCGCCGCTGCTGCCGCATCTTCCTCTGCTTCGCGTTCGCATCTTCTTGACTCGCCGGCCTGTAATTAACTTACAAAAATTAACCGACGAAAGAGTTGTTCGTGTAGATGGACAGCGCGCGAGAGAGGACGCAACCACTGCTCCTTCTGATGATGATCATCATCATCCAGCGATTTTTCTTTTTCTCACCTCTGGGGCAGAGCAGCGATACAGTGCCTGTGCCAGCGCAGTACGAGTAGGTATATAGTTGCATCGACAAACCGTCGAACAAATTGAGAACGAGAACGTCGTGGAGCAATTACCGCCGATCGATTATTAATTAAATCAATGCCAGTGCGGTTTGCCATCGTGATGCAGTTATATATATGCACATTTCCCTATGTTGTTATTGTTGTGTGTGTGATGTGGCAATCTCTGTATTAATTTGTCCGCGTTGTTAGCTCAGCATGCGGTCGGTGGACACATCACACATCATTACTCTCTACCTGTGGTACACGCGGAGACACCGAGCAGATCGAAGTCTTGAACAAAGGATCAGCGTTTTGTCGTTAAAAAATATGACATGATCGCATTGCACCGCGAGGGGGGCGAGAAGATGCATATTTTGCAACATTTTTGGTTTATGTTTCGCAGAATGGTTCTTCATCAATTATAATGGAAGTGAGTTGTGAGTTTGTGTCGCAGACATGATTTCATGATCACCCCGCAGAGGCAGGTATATACTGGTGCTTTTCGATTATGATTAATTTAATGTGGTTTTTATTGGCGGAGCCATTTCACCATCGTGGCGTTTCGTATTACCTAACGAAAACTATTGATCCATAGCGTACTATTTGATCCATAGTCAAATAATTATATGACATCGAATGGGTGCCATGAAATAACGCCAAGCGCACCCGCACCCCTCCAATGGGTTCACTGTTGGATTTGGAGTAGGCGCGAAGTTGGGTATATGCAATCTATATTTAAATCCATGGCCCGGCTCGGCTTTAATTCTCTTTTAAAATAAGGGCGAATTTCAAATTTGGCTCGACGTTATTTCACGACACGCCTACCGAATGTGTAGGTCTACCCCGCTATCTCGAATTTAAAAAATCTCGAAAAAAAATCTAGAATTAATATTAAAAAGGGTGTTAAAAAGTGAGATACGTATGATAGGGCATGCTGCCCCCCTGCAACACCCCTGCTTGGGTTTGGTGGTGGGAGCAAAAAAAAAATCTCGAATTTACTTTTTATTTTCGAGATACATATAGTCTTTCGAGGTTTTTGTACATTCGAAATTTGTTGCATTCGAGATTAAAAAAAAAACTTTTCGAGATTTTTAGCTTTCGAAATTTTTGTCATTCGAGATTACGTCATAACCCCTTACCTAATTGGTCTAAAGAGATGTCAAAAATAAACGAAACCCGACTTTAGTTCTCTCAAATTCGTTGAATGGGTCACTAATTCCAAGACTTTAGCTAGATTACGCCCAGCAACCCATTTTTATGGCCACAACATATAAGTCCCATGTTATTATATACTTTATAAAACTGCTGAACTACTGGACACTGGCAATATAGCTAATTAGGAGATTAAGAAGGACAAAAGGACAAAACGACATAGAAATATGACAAAGTGCGGATTCTTATTTTGAAATTTAAAATATAAAAATAAAATGCCGGTTATTTGGTTGGTTGGTTGAAAGTGGCTGCAAGCTTGGAAACACCAACACACTTAGATCAGCATTGTGACGCCACGAAAAAAAGGATCATATAAGATCTCCCTACTGGTTGAACCATTTTGAGCTGTTTATAATGAGGCTTCTGATGTCTGTGTTTGGCAGATCGCCCAAGTCGCTGTAATGGAAGGCTCCTAAGTGAAGCTTCCTTCTACGGGAGAGAGCTGGGCAGGAACAAAGAAGGTGAGAGATAGTTTCCTCCTCGTCCTCATCCATACAGCTTCTGCAAAAGTCGTTTGCGAAAAGGCCTAGCCTTTCGGCATGTTTACCTACCAGGCAGTGTCCAGTAATGACGCACCTATTGTAGTGCCGATATGCAATCTGTTGAGAGAGATCAATTTCTTAGAGCTTTTCAAATCCAGCTTAGGCCAAACTTGTTTAGGTGCCACTTGTACACCTAAGATTTGTACTCTCGATAGCATTCAGCTTCAATTTTTGTTTCCAAGTAGCGATTGGTATCCCTGGGGTGCCTTTATCCGGCAGAATGGGTTGAGTTGTTCCTATTCTAGAGAGTTCATCGGCCTTACAATTCTCTATGCCCCGTTCGGCCATCTTCGTAAGACACGATCGGCAGTCGAGGGCTACTAGAGAAGTTATAGAGATCGAATTCAAGGATTTTATGGCTGCTTGGCTGTCCGAAAATATGCGGATATGACGTGTTTCTTGAGCCAGACTTCTTTAATCGCCATTATTTTCGCCTGGAACACGCTACAGTAATTTGGTGGACGGAAGGAGAGCAAAAGATTAAGACTTTCGGAGAAAACACCCCCACCAACTCCGTCTTTGGTTTTTGAGCCGTCAGTGTAGATGTGAACTGATTCATCTTCTGGGTAAGTATCCTCATCCCAGGTTGCTCTGGAGGGGATAGTGACGAGAAAGTTCTTGTCAAAATTTACAGATGGGGTGGTGAAGTGAGTGATTTCGGTTGGGATCTCGAAGTTCTTCAGAATAGAGGCATGGCCAAAGTCTTTCCTTGACCACTGAGGCGGTTAGTCCAACTATACTGAGACAATAGCTGTTAGTCAGACTTCGGTAGATTTTTTAAGTTATTTAAAGTCATGATAAAGTCTCACTTCTTATTTGACAATTTTTTCTTTCAGCGATTCCCACAAAAACAAATTATATTTTGATGTTTTAGTTCATTAAACTTTGTGCTTTCTATGTTATAGAATACCTAAAGGCACAACAATAATAAGATAAAGTTGGCTTCAAAAAATTAAGAAAACTCCAAGAGTTCTATCAAGCGAGTATATCAACTTATCTCTACATCATAAATTTCTGGCTAAAGTTGGATTGTTTTCTGTAGCTCTAAGTGGCTCGTGCGTTGGAGCGACGGATTGTAGGGTCAATCTCCGAAGAACCCAAACTGTACCTTAGGACTCTTTTCCGCTGGCCGCTCTCTGCGTAAGTCTGATAAATATCCGAGCTTATAGCTGCCTGGAGATCTTCGGATCCAGCATATAAAATAAAACTTAGACAATCGAATTCTTTTGAGAAACTATGTCGTTTAGTATTCAGATATATCTTTAGACTTATACCCAATTCACAATGGCGCTTTGCCGCTTGCGTGCGTTGACAGGCGTTTTAGAAACTTTACCGTACTTTATGTCAACGCGCGCAAGCCGCACTTTTCCAAAACTAAATGGCGCTTCAGAGCGTTGGCGCGTTGAGAGATTAGAGTAGGAGAGATTGAAAGTTCTGTTTGGTTTATGTTGCGTACGTATACGTACGTTATGTACGAATTCAGAGCAGAATGCAACTACTCCTTTTTGCTTATAATTGATATTGTAATGCACGAATTAAGAGGAAATTTGTTCAAAATAGTAAAAAATTCATAAATAAATATTAATAAAATGTATTTTCACTTTTATTGTCGTGGAATATTTTTGTGGAAGCATTGCCTGTGCATTCAATGTACACAGGTGCATGCCTTCACATGAAAGGCGTTTCAGGCGAGACAGGTAGATTTTTAGTTTAGTTGAGAAAATATGGGTAAATTACATCGAAAATCCCTTCCCTTAAAATTGTGAATTGATTACTAATACTTCTTGTAAAACGATTTAAGTGAGCAATATTACCAAATGGACAGCATTTATCTGAGCTGTGGAAAGAAGTTCAGTCACTTAAATAGAGAAGTGCAATTTTGTTAAAAACTTGGTTTGGCTATTTAAAAAAAACTCCTATTAATAAATTCTCAAATATGGATACCGAGGATTTACTTGATTTTTCAATTTATATTTATATTTTATATCAATTATATGTATACATCTGGTGGTATGCTGGACATTCGGACGATTGCGATCGCAGGTACTGCTTCTCGTCGCTCGCTGGGTTTTTACCACATCCGGTCACCCATCGGACAATGCATATTGAAAGGATTTTATGACCTAATTAGGGTATTTTTTTTGCTATATTTCCGCGAAGATCTTCGCTGTCTTGTCCAGACATTTTTTTATGTTCTTATGTACGGACTTCAAACCCTACCAGCCGATTGAGTTCAAATTTACAGGGAATCTTCGATATCTATTGGCCAGAGAATTCCCGTGAAGTTGGGTCAAAGTCGGACTAAGGTGCGCATATTCATGTGCATTGTCCCGATGGACAATAAAAAATATATCTAAGCAATGCAATTCATTGGCACGAGCAAACCTGGGCGGGTAAACCAAGTAATAATATCATTTGCACATCGCAGGCAATTAGATTTACCCTCAACTAGAAAAAGAAACTATAAATATTCTAAACAAAAATGTTTATCTCGTTAATAAATTGTATGAAGAATAGAGTAGTTTCAGACAAAATTGAAATATCAAAAGCGTGTACATAACATTTGAGCACATATTTTTTTTATCAACAATCTAAAGAAATCACTAGTAGCATTACAACCGAAATAATATTCGTCATTTCCACACAGTAAAATAATTAATTTGTATTGAAAATACCTCATAGGCTACTAAAAACGAGTAGATACGTAGTATATACCTAAGTGAATCCATGCAACTCCAACAATGAACGGCATATGCTCTAACACTTTAAATATTATCAAATCGAACAAACCAAACCGAAAGAAAACGTCAAAGCCGTCCAACGCCACTGAAAGTAGAAAGTTGCTCTACTTGGGCGCCGCGTTGAACTTTACGATATTTACGATCACAACGCGACCCGAAGCCTGAAGCCGCATTCTGGCTTGCACCATATGAAAGCATTGGTTCTACTCTATCTGTCAACGCACGCACGCCGCAAAGCGCCATTGTGGCTTGGGCATTACGCTCAAACCCTCTTCAGTACAGCTCAACTGAAAACAAATTTTCTTATTTCCGAGAATAGCTATAGGTATCTACTGCCTAAATGGATGCCTTGAACTAAAAAAAATTTCGGCTGCGGCTTACTTCACTCAAGACGTATCTCCTGCACTTCCAGATGTCCGTTGTCACTTAGAATTCCGTTAGATATTTCCTCAAAGAAGCTATTCAAATTAATGATGCCCCTGGCACTTTTGTTCTCAGAACATTTTGATTTATGATAGCCACGCCAAAATCATTTATTAACCCATCAAAGTGAGGACGCAACAAAGTCAGCAATCTTGGCACGTTCCGCACCCATCCAATCACGGACAATATTCTATTCGCGCTATCTAATTAAAATTGTTCACACTTTTGCTTAATTAATTGTCAAATCGCTAAGTGCAACGCGTCGCAGCAATAAAGCACTGCACGACCGAATCGTGAAACGTCCCTATAGCCATTCAGCGTTAATTATGAGAAATCATATTCGATGGCCTTTGTCTGTGTGCAGTGTGCCGCTCCCCGGCTAACACGTCTTAAGTGCGGTCGGTGGTGGTGTGCAAAAATCATGACAAATAGTTGCGTCTCTAAGGTCTCTATAGCAACCGTTGAAAAATGATCATTCTGCGATCGGCGCGTCGTTGTGCGCACATGTGCATGCACCACTTGACATATGACATTCTCGGTTTTGACAACTCAACAGTCTGAGTGTCGTACATATATGTACGCGCGCGTCCTATGAAGTTATCAAATAATGTGCGATACTGATGGGAAGTGCTCACTAATTGGCGTATTAATGTGCCACCCTCCTCCAAGAAGGATGCCTCGCTGCCAAGCATCCATGTGACATCTATAGAATACGCTGGGCGGGAAACCGTTATTGTAACGCATCTTCATCGCATAAATCAATATGCACGCCGAGTTTCTTTTTCGTCATACAGATATAGAGGAGAGAGTCCTATCCTGAATGCAGTTGATAAATCATCCCCCAAACTCCAACGGACCGACTTCATTCATTAGAAGACAATATACTTACAAGTTACAACCACCATCATTTGGCACAGAGACGGCCTGCACTGACAAAGAGCGAGACAGACTATGACAGGATCATCTTGTCAAAGTCATGTAATTATTGCAGTTAAATGCCTCCAAGAGGAATGAAAATAAATCATTCTGTCCCGAGAGTTATTTACGAGTTTTAAAATAAGTGACGTGGAAAATGATGCATTTGAATTTTCCGTTTGTCGAAATGGGGGAATGAGGTGCCTGACACTGACGAGGGTGTGTTACGTTCGATGAGCGCTGGCAGGTTTGTCAAACTGCGAGCGAATTCAACTTGTGCACATATGGTCTCAGCGACAAGTGTTAGATAATGATTGCCATTTGGAATTATATTTGTAGTTCACTGACCAAACGACCGACGCGACGTTCCAAATGCAAAGTTATTGTATAATTAGGAAGTGCATTTGGTTACGACATTTTCAAATTAGAGCAGTCCGCTTCAATTCAAATGTCCACAGATGGGCAAGTAGTAATGTAGAGTAATGTGTGTTTTTATTATTGCGGTGCTTTAATTATATAATTTGTGAATTCGACAATTGAAACGAATTCGCGGAGCTAATCAATTTTACGTATTTTTTCTGCATCACATTTGCATTCCTTATTTGCTCGGAACTTTTATTTACTTCTTTGTAAGTTGAGTTGAGTTGCGGGAATAGGATACATACAACTACAGATAGCGCAATGGTGATGTTCAGTTTTTTTCGTCCTGCGCACCTACGTCATTTGAGCGCAGACAAGTAGAGATAATGGTGAGAGCAGTGTTATCGATGGGCGACATATGGCCCCAAATGGCGACTTTACTACTGTCCGGACGCTTGGCGGCCACAATTCGAAGTAATCTTTTTTTGGGCCCCTTTCACAAATACAGGCGACATTTGGACGCATTTTCAGAGCTTCAATTTATTTCTCAAATAACACCCAAAATTTTGAAAAAAGAAATACATATCTACATATTTGCGTGTGTTTTCTGCTTTAATAATTCTATCGCATAGTATCAAACGGTAATACGGTACGGTACCAAACTCATTGAAATCGGGAATATTGGCCGCACTGTCTACAGTTTAAGTTTCGTTTAGTGATTAAATGAAACAAAAGCTAAAGCTAATATTGTGTTTTAAATAACTTGTATGGGCCGTGCCATTCCCCGATTTCCAATCCCACCCTATTCGAATTTGTAAGTACAATGCACATCAATGTCGACAATCTTACAACTTTTAAAATTAATTTTTATTGTTTGGGAGGTTCCACGTCCCTTCATCAAATTTTTACCAAATCTCACAGAAACACCTTCGGGCCAATAACAAAGATTTTCTCAATATTTGAGATCAATTTATTATGTGGTTTTCGAGATATACGATTTTAAAGAATTTTTTGTTTGGGAGGTGCCAAGCCCCTTTCTCCAATTTTCACCAAACTTAGCAGAAACTCTATTGAGCTAATAGGGCAAAGATACTCCCAAAATTTGCTATCATTGATGGTGTATACAACGTAACCATTTATTTTTTGGCAAAAAGCGGCGGGTTTTTTGAAGCTAAAAGCGGGTCCAAATTAGTCCAAAATATTAGAAAACAGTTTATTTCACATATTGTCACGTAAAATCTAATATAATTCTTTAAAAATAAACTTCATCAGTTTTTTAATATACGGAGAAACGGCTTCCAAATCTTGCGTAATTGTTACATATTTTTAAATTTTTGGATTTTTCGGCATCTCGGAGTCGGTGTGTCTCTCTTTATCTTTATACATTTTACCGTCGTTTTTAGAGTGTCAATGAATAACATTGGTTGCTTCTTTGACTCATGATATTAGCAATTTTCGCGCACTTATGCCAACTGAAGTTGTTACAACTTTAACCAACATAATTATTGTTAACTATATTATTTGTAACTGTTATACATTACCTATGCAACTTGCTCATTATACCTATGCTTATGCCAATTGTTAATGTCAGTCATTCTGTTGTCAAATTGTAATTGTCAAAGATCTATCGAAGAACACAAAGTTGAAATTGAATCATTAATCATCCAACCGTCGAATAAAGTAGCCAGTTTATAACGTTTTAAGAAACTGCGTTTTATTTTACACTTAACAGAAGTTGTCTACGCAGCTTAGATCTGCCATCAGGGTTGTTATATGTTTTTTAATTAAAAAAATCTTCAAATGTAGTGAAAAAAAGGACAAAAGAAAATTCTTAAGAGAATTAAATTTCGATTTTTTATCAAAAAGCGGGAAAATGGTTGTGGTGGCGAGTGGAGGGTTTTTAGGTAAAAAAGAGGGTAAAACCCTCACATTATAGTATACTCCCATACAAAATGGAAATTTAGATTTTTTCGATTTTCCGGCTTTTCATTTGGGATTTTCTGAATTTTCTAGACCACCCCTGATTCAAGACCAATAAGCTTTTAGGATTTACGTGACTAGCGCACACCAAACAAAAAAACTATATACCTACATGAACTTTTATTTTTTCATTATTTTTTTTAACTTTAAGTTTATTTCAGTAAGAAAATAAATTCTGTCCTATTTTTTTTTTTTATAAAATGTATAATTTAGGTAAACCTGAACGAAATTCGGTGGGACGCAATTTTTGGCTCGGGCGACCTTTTTTGGAGACATTTTCAAATAATTGTCCATCGGTAACGCCGGGTGAGAGTATTTGCCAGTGGAGTTTTGTTTTCATTTGTTTTGTGTTAATTATAAATGGATTTGCTGAAAATGTTTATTTTTTTTTTATTCGTATTGATGCGATAAATATTTTGTTAAGGTTTTGTTAAGATCCAAATAGCGTATCAGCCTTATTATGGAAACGAACAAAGATGATATTATTTTCATTTTGTAGGTATGCAGAATAGTTTTAAGTCATGGCCATTGACCGCATTTCCTCTTTTAGGAAATGCAGATTACAAACTCTTGCAGTTTTTGGGTTTAGTACATCTTTTCTTCTACAAAAGAGTACCCATTGCTTGCAGAGTTTTTTCTTTTGAGAAGCTATGAAAGCTGGTGTCCAATGTTTTTTTTCCTGTACCTATTGGTTTTACATTTAAACACAGCACAAACACCCATTTCTGTAAATGTTGATATTTAATTATTTTTTCAATATTCACCTCGATTACCGTTGTCGTTTCCGACTCAAAAATACACGACTCTTCCAAATCGGTATTACGCTTCTCGTTTTTACACGACAAAGGTCGGATGAAAATGTCAAATGCCTTTTTTGTACTAGTTTTGTAGTCGTCGCACGACTTTTACCTAAGAAAAAGCGACTCGACTAATGACCTAAAATAAGATCGATTTTGATAGTTCTTGGAATTGTATTGCTACAACGATAAATAGCTATTGCCCTCCTCCCTCAAGGGTTGGCACTAATTTTGATAGTATGTACTAATTTTGATAGTGAATTCTGTATTTTAGTTTGTTTTGTTTAGGTTTGGGCAGATTTGAAATATAAAGTGAAAGGTTCTGTATGCAAAAACTAGTGCACTACAAAAAGGAGTCCCGCTCGAGCAACCGGAGGAGACAACTTTAAACAGGCGATAACTCGCCAACACCATCCACTTCTTTGTCCCATCAGTCTGCACATATTCCTGCACAAAATGAATGATCTCTTATTTTTGATCGTGTTAAAATTAATTCCTTTCTTTTTGCCCTTTCACTGCTTTCTTCTTCGTCACGATCTGAACTGTAAAACATTTCAATGCTATTCATCTTATAAATCTTTTGAAAACTGAAATCTTTGGAGAAGTAAAAACTTATTTGCACAATAATTTATTTTCGGGATAAAAAAAAAACAGACTATTTGACAATTCCATACAAGTGCTACCAGTATCAATCATTCGAAAAGATTTTACTACATTCTAGTCGTCTACAAATCTGCTACAAATTCGGCGGGTCGTCTGTGTTAGGTAATGAAACAAAACAAAAACAAAACTTTCGAGAAGGTTTCAAAAGGTTTAAATAAATTTTGAAAAATATGCATTTATTGCTTGAAGAGGAACGGTTTTTATTCGACCAGCTCATTTTTTGTCAAAAAATTTTAAATTATGTATATTAAAACAATATGTGCAAAGTTTAAACTTGCTCTCTTTACTGTAGCTATTTAAATTTAATTTTTAACATCAAAAAGCTATATAAATCCGATATTTTTTTATGGGAGGTAGTATGTAGTAGTTTTTCATCCGATCTTGCTCATCTTCGAACTTAGTAGTCGAAAGCTCTTAAATTACGGCCGTAATCGTGCCGGACAGACAGACAGACGGACATCGCTAGACCGAATAAGAAAGTGATACTTACTTACTTAAGGTGGCGATACAGTCCGGGGTGGAGCTGGGCCTCATCCAACAAGCGTCTCCAGCCAGCACGATCTTTGGCCAGCTGCCTCCAGTTTCGCACGCTAAGTTGGTTGAGGTCCCCTTCCACTTGCGTGCGCCACCTGAGTCGCGGTCTTCCTCTACTGCGCCGTCCCTCGGGTGTGGATTCGAAGATCTTCCGGGCCGGAGCATTCACGTCCATTCGCTCTACATGACTCAGCCACCGCAGTCGTTGGACCTTCACTCTTCTGGCTAGGTCGATTACTCGAAGAATTTTCCTCTCGAAGCAGCCAAGAGTATTCTCATCCACTTTTGATAGAGTCCATGCCTCTGCACCATAAAGTAGGACAGGGATGATTAGGGTCTTATAAAGGGTCACTTTAGTTGTTCGAGAGAGGGCTTTGCTACTCAATTGCTTTCTTAGCCCAAAGAAACAGCGATTGGCAAGAGTTATTCTTCGTTTAATCTCAGCGCTGGTGTCATTGTCTGAGTTCATAGCGGAGCCTAGGTAGACAAAGTCCTTTACCACTTCAAAGTTATATCTGTCTATAGTGACGTTCTGTCCAAGACGTCGGTGTTGGGTGTCCTTTCTTGATGACAGCATATACTTTGTCTTGCCCTCATTGACCGCCAAACCCATTTTCGCCGCTTCCGTCTCAATGCCCACGAACGCGCCAGTGACATCACGCTGCGTTCTGCCGATTATGTCGATGTCGTCGGCGTAGGCGAGTAGGTGGACGGACTTTTGAAAGATAGTGCCTCTGGTGTTAGCTGATCAAAGTGATGCTGATCAATAATATACATATATACTAACGAACTACAGTAACAAAAAATACTACATTATGAAAGTAATAAAAAATACGCAAAAATGAGCTTGTCAAGAAATTTGTACAATTTCGTGACAGACTGTATATTAATAAAAAGAAATTAAAAATATGAAGTAAAACATTAAAGAAGCTCTTTTGTTTTATAAAGAAACTGTCTAAATTACCAGTTGTTTTCCTTTCTAAAAACAATTCCTTGACAAACTGTATATAGTTTGTCATACCTACAACGCTTCCTTATGTGGGTTACAAACGGAATGTCAAAGTGAATATACCCTCACCACAGTGTGGTACCGGCCACCGGGTAAAAAAAAAAAAAAAAAAAAACAATTTTAAGGTATAGATAGCCGTAGCACTGCTGACAGTGCTGCACTTGACAATAATTCCCCTCTTCCATTCTTTTTTCTAAGCCACCCCTGATAAAAGACCAACAAAACAAAAGAAGAATCATCCAAATCGATTTAGCTAATTTTGAGTTTTTGCGAGACTAACGCACACGCTACATAGGAGAACTCTCTACATGAACTGTTATTTTTTCTTTATTCGTTTTTTTTTACTTAACATGTATTTTATTTCGAAAATAAATTCTCTTTTTTTTTAATAAACTATATAATTTAAACCTGAAAGATGTTTTTTTTTTCGTTAAATTGGGTGGGACGCATTTTTTGGGTCGGGCGACATTTTTTGGAGACATTTTCAAATTATACATCGGTAACGCTGCATACAAATACAACACCTTGAGTTCTTGGGGAAAATTATTATAAGCCAATGTTTTCTGAACAAAGTTCTATAATAAACTATAAGGTAGAACCGATGGGATCCCTACGTTATCCCCTTTTCCAAAATCGCTTATTGGACATAATCTCTCATTTTATTTCTCCTCTTTTTCCAAAATCTCCCGGGACTTTGGAAAAGGAGATTTCATCACCAACCCAAAAATGGGCTATGTCAGTCAAGTATGTAGTTCTGATACCTTAAAACCAATATTAGACCCATACGTGTACATACTAACTCAAATTGCATGACTTATTATGTAGTGGAGGGTATCAAAGCATCGGCCAGGTGATAACACTCTTATTTGTTTTTATTTCGACCTGCGACAACTATTCAACAAACATGCGAAGAATTCCTAAAGCAGGAAACACACGCAAATATGTATTCTTCTCTTTATTTTTATCAAAAATCCATTGATCAATATCGATATTATTCTCAACTATCTTCATTGATTTAAACTCTGTGGTCACTGCTTTACCAATAAAGCGGAAGCCGAGTTAGAAATTATTACACTTCGCACAGGCAATAAAAGCGACGAGGTTTTCAAGCTCATGGACCCTGTTAAATACATCAAAAACAAAAAATGTGCACTTATTATGCATTTTTCGGGTCAACGTAATTTTTTCTCAACTAAAAGTGATTAAAACCAAGTACAGAAATATGTTGACAAACGAGCACGTCAAAGATTGTATGATTTTGGGTTGCACAGAAGATTACCAACCAGACTATAGGAAGCTTTCTGAAAATGTGAACAACCATAAGCATCACATTAAGTTTTTATACTGTTGCAGTCTTTTGCTTTTGTAGTATGTGATAATAAATAAAAACAATAAAACAATGTAGTTCCCTTTATCTCACTTAGGTATTTTTTTAAACTCGCCGGCGGCGTCCGCGTACCATGTCCGGATTTTGAAAATAGCCCTTGGAGCATTACCCATTGGGCACCACTGCTTTATTGGGTTCCTACTTCCTCTATCATTGTAATGACGTAGAAGAAAACTATTCTATGATAATGTTTATGCCAAAATTAAAAAAAGAGCTCCCTTCAAAATATATAAATAACCGGTCTTCATGTCGGTTTTGAAAAACGCAAGTAGCACTAGTAACCATACAATTTATTTGGTTGGAGCTTGTTAAGGAGGAAAGTCTACATCCAACCTGTGGAATTCAAGAAGGCATAGATAGTAAATAAAAGTTTATTTGTCAGTTGGAAATGTATTATGTCGGATACCGATATTCTGAACGCAATTTCATATATAAGCCAGTGGCCCATGGTGATTGCTGTTGTCTGGATTGCTATAACTTTTTGCGTTTTGTTTAGAACGTGGGTTGTTTTTTTCTAGAAGTTTAAAGAACATTGAAATGTATAAAGACCTGCTTTTGTACATTATTAAATTCGAGTCTCTGGTCACGCGTATCCGTCTTGCCAATTTAATCTTGGGGGGAATTGTACTTTCAATATGGTCGATTATACTTTACTACGGAAGGAAAGTTCTCTTTGTGTGATTCTCCTTTTTCATTTCTGCTTGACTGAGGCAAGCCGAAATACTTTTTGAAATTATATTATTCTTTTTTATACACATATATGAATTGGTGGGCGCAGTAGCGCAGTGGTTAGTGTGCTGGACTGCTGTGCACAAACTCTCTGGTTTGTGCTGCTGTGCGAGGGATCCCAGGTTCGATCCCCGGAAAAACACAAATTATATCTTAGTGTTTTTTTCTACTGCGTTCGCGTACTCGCGAACGTCTGACAAACATCCGAGAGTATAACTGTCCTGAAAAAGCTTCTCAATTCAGCCGTTCGGAATCGGCATAAAATTGTAGGTCCCTTCCATTCGTCCCAAAAATAGAAACTCACACAAACGAATGGTTGCGAGAAGCTAGGCCTAGGGTGTCTACCGCCTGTTGCGCCACCTATTTATTTATTATTATGAATTGGTAAAAATAAAATAAAATTGGTTAACATTTAGTGGGGTAAAAATGTACCACAAGATAATAATAATGATCATAATTCCCCGGCCATCACCGTTGCATGTCTGATACCAAAACTAACTTTCCAGATTCCAGGTGATCTCCTCGATGAAGTCCCAGCTGTCTTCGGTTGCCATCAGCATCAACAATTATGGGTATTGTTCTGGGGTTCGTCAGCCTTGATGACTCTTCATTCATTCATAAGAATCGTATCTACAGGGCTGGTGTAGCTATAGGCAGTTAATAAGCTTATCTCTATCAGTGGCCTATGGGCATGTTTTTCATTTTAAATCGTTAAAAAGAGAGTTATATATTGATCATCTTGGGAAGCTTGCTTTACCGACCAACGCGACGCGAATGTCGAAAATACAACTTGAGCGATTTTTAATGCTGGGACGTTTTGTCGAATGGAGGACAACTATAGAGAACCTTGCTCAATTTGAGAGTCAGTATCTAGATGCGAATTTCGCCTCTAGATCTACCACAATCATTCACTTGCGTGAATTTTTTTATTTGTAGGATAATTTGAATTTAAGCGGAATCCAAACAGCGGGACTAAGAAGCCTTCTTAGGAAAGTTATTGTTTATGCAATGGAAAAATCCTAAGGTGCAATTCCGAGTTTTCCCAGTTTCAACCTGCAAACCTCAAGGAAGTTCAAGAAAAGATTGCAAAATGTAGTACACCGATTGTAAGATCCTTATGAAGTTTGATCTAGAACAGTTTTTTTATAATGCAGTACACATCATTAGCAGTATTGTTAGCTTGAGCCAGGACTGCTATATTTTTTTAAATTGGGTGTTGCACCCGCCTACGATTGGTTTAGCATCGGAAGACTAGGAAAAGTATAGTACAGAAGTTGTATGGTGTAGTAATTCCTTTTAGAGGAGCAATATTTGATATTGATTTTAGAGTTCCCTTATAAGTTTCAGAATTATTTTCACAAAGTCAGCACTTACTCCTAAACGTCCGCTTTAGTTATTTAGTCCTTACAACTGCCTACGCTAAATGTCAAAGCCTCGGTCAAAGCAGTCATACAAGTTTGCCACATTGTCCAAAGAACTGCTTGCTAAGCCGAAAGGTAAACGTTTGCTCGCTATTGTATAATATCATTCTGAAAAACCATTCAAAGACATAAAGGCTGACGGTACTCCCGTATAATTTTCAATTTAACACTTAAGAACCTTCCACTTAACAACCTTCCACTTAAGGTCAACTAATAAGCAACAATCTTGGGGATTCCTGACAGAGACAAATGCTTACCTTTGTCAATGCCTTGTTGGCCTTATCTCCAAAGAGGCAATGACTTGATAAGAAATACTTACTTACTCAATGAAATATCATCTCATCAATCAATTAAACAATAACTGAAGCCAAACGCTTCCGAAATTAAGCAATTAGTATCCTCCACCCAGTCAGTCGCGACAAAGACCCTCTTGAGTCATCAAGCTGTCACCCTAATCCGGAGAAATTACCTGCTAAGAGAAAAATCCGTTTTCTCCCGAAACACTACTCAAAAGGATTAAAATTTGATGTCACCAATTATACTCCTGAATGAAGAAAAATCACCGCACTTCGTCAATTTCATCTCCCAAACAGCACCAAGCGAGGAGGCAAAACAAAGCCTCACACACACACACAACAAGGATATCAAAGTGCCTTTTTCAGACAGCCCACTCAACAAGCCACCTGCGGCTATTGCGGGGGTGCAGCCACCAAAGTCTCTCGCAAAAGGATTAGGACCGAAAAGTCAAACAGATATAAATAACCAACAATAACCCACAAATAAACGATAAATAATATTTTGTTTCGGCGACCATCGTTAAAGATGCTCCTCGGCCAACAATGGTCCCTCTCTATGGCACTCACGCACACAATGGGGAATCCCGAATCGAAATGAAAAATCCACACAACGATATAGACGCGGCAAAGGAAGAAAAACCCCAATAACCAATGAATAAGATCACAGCAGGACATCTTTGAGTTCAGTCAACACTCGGCGCGCTGGACACACCTTGCCTGTTACTTTTACACTCTCGTGAAGAGTGCAAGGACTGCGCTGCGCGTCATATGCGCACATGAGTTACGAGCGAATTCAAATGATCGTAAATATGTCAATCGATTGCTCTGTTGCTCCCCGCGAGATCATTAAGGGCGACACTCTGCGCTGCACGATCGGAATTCGTCGATAATTCGTTGCCCGGTGTAGAATGGCAGTGGACCAAACCCGGTCGAGGCTTGGAACACTTCCAGTGTAAAGATTTAATTAATTAAAATTGTTATGAACGAACCGAGAGAGGATATACGTTTTGGGGATATTTTATGGTTTATTGGTCAGTAAAAAAAACAAAATCTTGGCTTCAGTCGAATTCGAGTTTTATAATTTATAGCCCAACTTATGTCAGGAGAAGGTTGTGCCAGGTAGTTAGCGCTCGCGGAAGAGGTGCATGGAAAAGAAAAAAAAAACCAACCAACGTGATGACAGGGTATTAATGTTTCATAATTTTCATAAGGTGACGCGTTATACATTTGCATAATTTTGTTGAAGACGCAGCGAGATGGGAGATGCTTATTCGGGTGCTGATGCTGACGCATACCGCATATACCTATACTTATAATGGGGACGCGCAGAGGCAGACCCAAACCCAAGCTTAAGAATATTATTTTCGGTGGAACGCGACAGAAAGACATAAATAAACAATAATTCTTTCAGTGGAAGTAATTTGGGAAGAAAAATGGCACGAGTTGAGGATGCGCCATAAATCATGGCTTAATACCAGTTGCAGACACAAAGCCAATACTTGGGGGTGGTCATAAATATAAGCTGATGGTCATGAGCTTACGAGGCTTTTTTGTGCGCCTTTGGTGAAAAGGTATTGGTATTCCAATGCAGATGGGTTGGGTTAAGTCTACGACTACGATAAGAGATTTATTGACATGTTTTGAAGGTACGTATCCTCAAGTTTAGTGATTAAAGAGAGTTTGTCTTTTGAGTCAAAATTGCATATAATATGACATGTAATACAGACCTTCAGAATCTTCAGATATGTTGGATAGATGTTGGAAGGAACCAAAAATAGAATAAAAGTTCTGCCAGAAAATATTGATATTGAAAGGAACAAAATAACACATGACTCTCTATCATGTGACTATGCTCCAGTCGCCGATGAATGCCATTACATGATTCGCGCATCTATCAAAAGTACAATTGAAACAGTGATCCGCAAAGGATATTGTTGATACAAGACATATAGAATAACATGGTATAACATGGTATGGTATGTCCGCATCCTATCTCATTTGTACCTTAAGACGTCATGTGTATAGTACTAAAATTTGTCAAGGATACTAGAACTAGACAAAGCCATACCTATAATATAATTCATCTCTATAAAGGCTGTCACGTATGCGGCTTTAAAAAAAACCAAATAATCGACTTTTTTTTTTTTATGAACTTTTTTCGATTTTCTCCTCGGGATCTGCCGTAGTCTGCCTATACAATTGCACTAAATTGGTCCTTACCAATCAGTTCAGTTTAGCGGGTCTCCTTTATTGCGGATGGAACAATAATAATTTTGGTCAGCCGGCTTTCATTATTCTTAGTAGATTGGCCTGAAAGAACGCCTCTCTTAAGAACTTTATTCGGTCTTCTTTCCTTGACACGTTTTACCTTTTAGTAAAACTTCCAAGCATTATTCATGGATAGCACCCCTCTATTTCCTCTACCGCGCTTCTCATGCACTTGATGGATTTCCGTTTAAAACTTACTAGCCGCTCTCGGCCTCTCTTTGTTAGCACTATTCGTTAAACTAAGGGTTTTGCCGGGTGGAACGCAGGAGATCTTGCATTGATGGTTTCTTGAGGTCTATGCCAGTGTTTTTCAACACTTAATGCCCCCTACATACGGCTTCTGAGTTGGTTAAGAGATTCACGAAAATGCATACTTTTCCTAGCGACTTTGTTGCTTCGCAACCATTTACTTTTATCCATCTGCCACAAAAATGCTCACTTACCTCAGTTCCAAATAGGTATAAGGTACTTCACTTACGCCTTAAGGTATCGACTATCCTGACTTTTAACGACACCGTTGATGAATCTGGTACATTCATCCCTCAAACGTCGGTCGTCCTTCTGAGGGGCGTCTGAGATTCATTTACCCAGTCTTTTTTTTTTAATAGTTCTCTCGGGAAAGACGAACCTATAACGCTTCAACAGCGCCCCGAGATGCTTGCAGATGTTTGTTAGTCCTGCACTTAAATTGCTGCAAATTGTAGTCTTCTGGAAATATATCCCCAGGAAGTGAGTTCCAAAGTTTGCTTGTACTGTAACAAAAGGAGTTTTGGAAAGTTGATGTCCTCGCGGTTGTCATGTGTACTATGGTCATGAGCATTTGCGCCCAGTTGCATTTCGAGGGATTATGTCTTTGAGTTCCTCGGAACATCTACCATGGAAGTACCTATAGAACAAGCATAGGTCAGCGACTTGTCTTCTGTGCACCAACGGTTGAAGATTTGATGTGAATGTAGGGTATCCAATAAGTCGAACTGCTCGTCTCTGTATCCATGCTGTCAAGTAGGTTAAGTGATAAGAGTTTTGGGGCCGAGCTCCATATATGGGAACAATATTCGAGGCCTGGTCCAACCTGAGCTTTGTAGAGAAGGAGAAGTTGCTTGGGGCTAATGTACTTCTTTGCTCTAAATAGGTAGTTCAACTTAGCGGACGCCGATTTTGCGATATAGGATATGTGGTCCTGCCATGTGATTCCTGAATTGACTGTGACTCCTAGAAGGTGCATTGAGTCCTTGGGATGGATTGGATGGTCATCCATTTGAATCTGAGGAACTGTTGATGCATTTTTCCTAGAAAATGTTGTGAGCTGTGTCGTGTTTGCATTAAATACAACCAAGTTGTCTTTTCCCCACTGCAAGATTTTGTCCAGATAATCATTTAAAGAACTAATTTGTTCACATCTCTGACTGTGTGATGTAGCCCAATTCACTGGCCCACTATTAGAGATGGAGGATATAAGAGTGCTGTCATCAGCAAAGCTGTAGATATAATTATTTGTCGATCCAAGCAAATCGTTGATGTGGAGAAGAAATAGAGTTGGAGATAGAATAGATCCTTGGGCACTCCTGCATTTATAGCAAACGAATTAGATGATACACCATCTACAACAACTTGGATCGATCTTCCCAGAAGAAAATTTTGCATCCATCCACAGAGTTGTTGTGGTAATCTATAAGACGCTAAGCCTAATAGGGCTCCATGCCAGACTCGGTCAAATGCCTTTGATATGTCTAAGGCTACGGCTCTTGATTCGCCGTGTTGTTCAATTGCTTGCGTCCATAAGTCCGTGACGTAGCTTAACAGGTCTTCAGTGGAACGACTCCGAAATCCGTATTGCCTGTCGCTTATTAATCGGTGGCTTTCTAGGTATTTGATTATTTCGACATTTATTGCCTTTTCCATTACTTTTGAGAGCATTGAAAGTAACGCTATTGGACGATAGTTTTGTGGCAGACATTTCCTCCCTTTCTTTGGAATAGGTTGAATGCGAGCGGTCTTTCAGCAAAAAGGAAACGTCTTCTGTGAGTACGACATGCTGAACAGCTTACAAAGTACAGGTGCAAGTTCTGGTGCACAGAACTTCGCCGATTCAATAATTTGGTTGCTTCTATTTCGAAGAATTATAAATTCTGATCCCCTAAGGGAGCAGACACTTTTATTTCATAATTATCTGGCTCTGTTGTGAGAAACAGATCGAGAGTGTTTCCGTAATTTGATAGATTGTCTGGAATTCGTGTGGGCTTATCAACCAGCTGAGTGAGATTTCAGCAAATTGCGAGGACTTCAGCTTGTTTCCCTGCCTCGTCCGTTCGGTTAGAATATCGTAGCCAATCCATGTTATGGGCATTGAAGTCACCAAGTATAATAACTTCAGCGGTTGGGTGATGAATTTGTATCCAGTCTACCTTATCGGATAAATGACGAAATAATTTAGATGGTTCGTTATCGTTTGGAGAGCGGTACAGGCAGCAAAAGAATTTGGTACAGCTTTGTAGTACGACCTTTAGCCATATTATGTCGAGATCCGCAGGTTCCATCTCTTCTTTTCTTTCACACGCCAGATCTGATTGGGCAAACACACATAGTCCCCCCTTATATCGAAAACGAGGAAGTATAGTTCGTATCCTGGACAGCGAAGATATGTGAAGTCAGTGTTTGAGTGTTTTGGATCAGAAAAGAGCATTTTGTCGTGTTCACCCGCGCTTATAAGTGTAACAAGCTTAATCCAGATTGACAAGACCCAGTACCGGGTGGGTACCATTGGGAAGTTAGATATTCACAATTGCCATATAATACACGGTTATGTTATGACACCGGTCATTATCAGATTGACTCCGACCAGAGCTCCGATACCTATCCATGCAATACCCAACTACTTCTGCTACTGATAGACTATGTATAGTTGGTATGGTTGTGTGCTTGAGTTATATAATTAGCTTTGTTTGTTTGGCTATAAAAGATTTTCGAGACGTCTGCAGAACCGTCTTTACTCTAACCTGCGATTCACGTCTTGAGGGGAAAAAAGTAAATCAGTTCAGTTTCGAGTTGACTCTATTTCTTTGATAAACAAAACGAAAACTGATAATCGAGATCTCGAATATGATATGAAACTGACCTGTCAATAGCCTTGATTAGGTGGTACGCTAAAATGACAATTTCTGGATCGCCTCTGTTTTAAATAACTGAATAGAAATATTTTGGGAAAGTAATTCGGTTCGTTGGTCGTTCGACCGATTTCAATAATATGCTTCAGGGGATTGTTTTCTGCATGATTGGCCTTATTGTAATTTACTTACACGTTCCACTGAATCCTCTGGGTAGCCCACTCAACAGGAATCTAATATTTACCCCCTTCTAACAAATCACAAGAGCTTTAACAGTACCAACCCCCTGACCAAACATTAAACTGGCAATAAAAATCTGTCACTGATCTGACTATCATGGATGCGATTCTGACTCCGACTGACCGCACCATACTAAATATGTCTCACTTCCAGTCCATCGCACTTAAATTGATTCAAATCGATGTTTTGGCCAGAGACACTTTTTACTCCCGCCCAAAGCTCCGTGTATAGCTGTAGTGCCCACCCTTCGAAGGCGCACCGATTTAAATTGATTATTTTTAGCATAACAATTCGTGGATTTATTTACAACGATGTTGGGCTTCAGCTTGAATTGAAAATTTTATTTATCGACCCGCGGTATTGGTGACCATTCGATGAGAACCGCTCACTCATAAATCACATCCCCCAACTCCCCCGATGAAATTTACTAGATGCGGATGCAACCACTACCGCTCTTTACTCATCGTCCTGTTTCCTGTGAATGTGCGACCACCCTCTCCCAGCTACACATCGACCCTTATTGTAAATAATTCGAGCGGACTTCGACATCAAAATTTACGCGAATGAGGTTTCGCTGTGACATTTTTATGCGTGGGAGCCATTGCCATATATGCTCCGCCAGTAGGTATGTTGTATGTATGCGCTGCGCATACTTTGTTTTATGAGGTCGCGGCGATGAGATTTATTTCCTCGGTTTTGGATCCTCTTCAATCTTCATTTTCTATCCCATTTAATTGCGCACAGCAGCTTTGGAGCGACTCCAGCGACCGCCACCGCCACCGCAGGCGAGGAACGCTGCCGTACAAAGGAGAGCGCGCACACAACATGTCAGCTTGTAACAGTAGTAGCCCTCAAATAATGACATTTACAATGACACATAATAACAATAAAGCATCTCGCCGTAAATCGTTGGACCTTCGAGTTCGTGAAATGGAAATGACATCTGTTCGGCTACTGTATGGACCACGGTGCGGACCAGTACAGTGTGTTTCATGAAGCCCAGCTACCGGCTAAATTATGTTCGAAATGAAATTTGCATTTTGCAATCAACGCCTTCGGGTGGATTCGAGACAATGGCATCGAGTACGACCATTATGAGGACCGGCCCGTCTATATAGCGGGTCGATAGTCGATACTGGAGACTGTGTAATTATTTCTTGCTACCGCCATCAGATGAATTCCTTGCCGAAGAAGTTTTTCATAGCGACTGCGCGCTATGTGTGCCCACTTCTTTCAGCACTAATAAGCCCTGGGGGCTGCGATGAAATTATGCCATCAACCTCGATCAAAGCACAGTCGCACTGGACTGGACACAGATCAAAGCGCGCACATCCCAGAGTTCGCCATCACATTATCCACGCTCTAAATAATTCTCCATGTCTGATAATGGGCACCTTTGGCTACCCGAAACTCTGAGCCACGGCGACGGCGACGGCTGGCGGAGGCTGGAAGGACGACTGGTTGCGCGGCCAAGTCCAGAGGAAGAAGGCTTGGCCCGTTGATGCTATTACACTGTAATATTCACACTTTGCGAGGTGAGAAAATTGCTGGCTATTAAAAAATCATATAAGCGGGACGGGATGCGTTTGATGTTTGTTGCCGGGAATCTGAGTGTGTGTATGCGCAGTCTCGAGATTGCGGATGACGGATGGCGAGGATGGGGATCGTGCTCTGGGTGCAAAAGGCAACGTTTTGTGCTGAGATGTGCTCGCCCCGATTCAATGTTAATGAACGTGATCTAATTTCCAGGAGGCCGTTGCGATTCGACAGGAGAAACGTGATGGTTCGCAGTGGGTTTGGAGGGAAATTAATTTTACTTGAAGGGATTTCTTTGGTTTTTTCTTCTGTGTAAAATGTTGTTGATCCAAACGGAGGTGGTGTTCAGAATACCTGATTGTATTTGAAATGTTGCACGATGAATGTGTGTATACATATTCGCACGGCTTGGCTGGTGAAATACCTTAATTCCAAGCTTGACCTTGAGAAGGAACTTACGTTTGAATGTCGGACATTCTTAAGTTTTAAGTGCAATCATTAGTTTAACACTGCGTTTCCTATGCGATTCTGCAGAACGCTCTTGCGATGATATTATAAGGACTCAAGATAAGCCAATAGGGCTCTTTGAAAAACTATGTACTGTAATACACAGAAGATGATTTTGCTTAATTATTTCGCTCGAAAAAAAAAAAACAAAGTCAAAGTCGGGCACATCAATGTCGATGAGAGTTAATAAATAATTAAGCTAAGTGCCATAGTGTTGGTTTATCATTCCGTGGTTCGGAAATGTTGACAGCTAAATAATTCGAAGAGAAGAAAGGCATGTGCATCATCGGACCGCCCGCTCGATGGCAAATATTGCTACTGTCATTAGAAGTGTGGCTGAAAACCCAATTTATTTTCATTTTCATTCATTTTCATTTATTTTTATTTTGTAATGCCTACACACTTTAAGATATAATATCTTATAAACTAGTGATAAGCTATATTCTGCAGGAAAAATCTACTGAGGAAGACGAAATAATTCAATAATATTTGGTATTTAAACTGCGTGGTCAATACCTAAAACTAATAATTAATACAATTAAGATAAATTCGAAAATGCGAGATACTTTCTTAATTCATTTTTAAACCTTCTTGTGTTATTAATTCTTCTAATAGTACGCGGTAAAGAGTTCCAAAGACGAATAGAGTAAATGAAAAATTGACGCTCAGAGGTAAGGGAAGAGTAACGCGGAGGAATCAACTGACTAGACCTCATTGAGGAAGGCATAACCAGTTTCTCGTACAGACCGGGAGGTTGTCGTGTTATCAGGATGTTTGAGAGAAAGGTTAAAGTGCGGAACTGAAGCAGGCTGTCAAAAGGCATGTTGAAAAGACGCTTTGAGAAGTGCGACACGCTGTCGTACCTTCTTAGTCCAAAAACATAGCGAAAAGTATTATTGTAAGCGACTTCCAGTTTTCTTTTGCTGACAAAACTGCAATTGGCAAAAACTTCGCACCCGTACAACAATTTTGGTATAACCAGCGTTTTTGCTAGCATGAGACGAGTTTTTAAGGGGGTGAAAGCTTTAGTTGCCCATAATGTTCGAAGAACCGCATAGGTTTTACCGGTCGCAACATTTGTGTGGTTATCCCAGGTTAATTTCCGGTTAAAGATCATACCAAGGTTTTTGGCCGTCTCAACATATTCAATAGGAGAATTGTCTAAAATCACAGAAGGAAAGTATGATAAGTCCAAATAATTTCGTGAGATGACAAGACATTTATATTTTGCAGGGTTTAACAAAAGACCATTCGTTTCAGACCAGCACGCAATATTTTCAAGATCCTCATTAACACAGGCAGCACCATGTTCAATAAGACCGAGATCAGAACTCAAGTACAACTGCACGTCATCGGCATACATCTGAACCTTACTCTGGTTAATGATAGATGGCAGATCATTGACATACATTGAAAATAGCAGTGGGCCCAAAATGGATCCCTGTGGGACACCATTTGGGATCGAAATGACATCCGATCGAACGTCACCCACTTGAACAATTTGCCTTCTACCTGAAAGGTACGAAGCAACTAATTTGACTGCATCGTGTGAGAAGTTAAATAGCTGACGCAGCTTATCACACAGGTTTGTATGAACCACAGTGTCAAATGCCTTCGAAAAATCTAGCAACCCTAAAAGGTCACCTTGTCTTCATCCATCTTTTGCTGTAAATCTTCGATGACGTTCACTAAGGAGGTTATACAACTATGGCCCTTCCTAAAACCCGATTGTAGTGTTGTCATCAGATTGTTGTGGTCAAGAAATAGGTTCATTTGTTTCTGCAAAATCCTTTCAAACGATTTCGAAAGAAAAGGTATTATTGAAATGGGTCTAAAGTCGGTACCCTTTGCATTTTTTGGTATAGGTACTACTTTAGCCAACTTCCCAATCGATTCTTAATAAGTGTGTTTGTCATATATGGCACCTTAAAAAAATAAATAAATAGGTGGCGCAACAGGCGGTAGACACCCTAGGCCTAGCTTCTCGCAACCATTCGTTTTGTGTGAGTTTAAATTTTTGGAACGAATGGAAGGGACCTACAATTTTATGCCGATTCCGAACGGCTGAATTGAGAAGCTTTTTCAGGACAGTTATACCTACTCTCGGATGTTTGTCAGACGTTCGCGAGAGGTGGCGCAGTAGAAAAAAACACTAAGATGTAATTTGTGTTTTTCCAGGGATCGAACCTGGGATCCCTCGCACAGCAGTCCAGCACACTAACCACTGAGCTACTGCGCCCACTATGGCACCTTATGTCTTATTTTGCTTTTGGACTTGCATCTTCTTCCTTATAAAGACCATGAAATGCACCGTGCATCGGTTCGCGCGCCGATTAGGGGCTCGCTTCATTATTCAAAGTATGAAAACCCACAACTCATAATTGAGAAGTCATTGCACCTGCAAAAAGTTACTGTTTGGTATGCATTGTGGTGGTGTCATTGGCCCGTACTTTTTTTCAAAACGAAGAGCGCACCGAATTTGTTTGCCCAGAAATTGTAGACTTCGATTTAAGCTATTATGTGGTTTAATCCAACAACTCGACGCCATATCGATCAATATTCGTTTAATTGTGCGAAAAGTTCCCAGGCCGCGTAAGGCGCATAAATGCTCCGGAATTTCTGTCTATTACAAACTCTCAAGACTTTCCGAGAAAGCAAAATAATGCCGAGCCTTGGCATTGGCGTCTGCAAGTTTTAATTTGTCAGCCCCACATTGGATTTGGATTGTATAAAATTATTGAAGAATTATCCCTTGAGAATAATTATTGTGGAGCATAATATTGAAAAAATCCGTTCAGGGGAAAGAATTAAAATAAAAAATCTCTACAGGCAAGACGCAAGCAAGTTATTACAAAAAGAAAAAACAGCTGGGTCGAAAAATATAAGGCTGGAATAAAGGATATTTAGGTAGGGGTATGGTTTGTTTCGTCATTTTTATCTCGTTTTTTAGTTGTTTCGTTTTAGTCGTTTCGCATTTTGTTGCTTCAGCATTTTTATTAATATGTTTTTCAATTATCTGGTTTATATTTGTTTCGAAAAAAATAATTCAGTTTTTTACTTAGTTCGTTTTAAGCTCATTTCGCCTTTTATTGTTTAGTTTTTCGATTATTTCGGTTTTTGTTTATTTCGATTTCAATTATTTCGCCATCATTTGTTTCGTTTTTTTTTTTGGATGTAAAGAGCCTAAGGGCATTCAAATTCGCGCGTAAACAGTAAGATGCGTATGGGGTGGCATGCTGCCCCCCTGCAACCCCCCTGCTTGTGGTCACTGTAGGATTTGGAGTAGGTGCAAGGTTGGGTATATGCAAAGTTTATATTATGTTGTTTGCTAATTTTACCGCCAAAATCTACGAAAACGAATTTCGAAAAGAAATCCACACGCCAAAACAATAGATTCTAATAAAAATAAAATGCGAAATAAACCATTAGTGAGATAACATTGACCTAAATAACTCATTGCACTTTTAACGAAAATGCAAAACGAGTAAAAAGCGAAAGAAAGAAATGCGAAATTATTGTAGGGCGAAGTGATTGAAAAACAAAGTAAAACAAAAACAAACTACGATATTACGAAGTAAACAGAAATAATTGTAAGAAAAGCGAAACAACAAAATGCGAAGTAAAAAAAACAAAACAATAGGCACCCATTTAGGTAGGTATAGGTACACAAATTTTGAAAACTGGTCTAACAGTCAAAATAATTTCAAAATTAAATATGGGACACATTTTTGTTAAAGAAAAAATAATACAAAAATTATATAATATGTAGATTAAAGGTAAGATATACGGTCAAAAATGAATTTTCAGTTTAAAAAAAGATTAGCGTAATGGATACCTTAGTTGGCACCCATAAGGAAATTTTTATTTTAAATAAGCGTAGATTTGTTGATTTAAACGCGATTTTAATATGTTGAACATTCATAATATTGTTTCTTTTTACTAAAATTTTTATTTTCGAGTTTAGGGGTCCAATTTGGAATTAAATGGATTATAAAAAATGGCAAACTGGAGATATTCAGGTCCACTCCTCACTCTACACTACAACTACATCGAATTTAGGCAAGTAGTGACGTCGCATTGCCTTAGCCATTGAGTTTTTTTTAGAGTTATTACAGTTCAACCATTAGGTTGTTCAAGTACGCAAGAGTGCTGTAAATAATTGTATTGAAAGGTGCGTGTGTTTCGATGTAAGAATTGAAAAAAAAAAAACTTGAGGTCTTTCAACTTCCTATATATCTATACCTAACTATGTATAACACGCATGTTCGTACCAACAGATAAATAGCAATTATACCAACGAGTAATTATTGAAAAAAAGAAAAAAATGGCATACAATTCGAAAACATTTTTCACATTGTGTTACAATTCCTCCAGAGTCGAAGCAGAACGCGGCAAGTGTAAAGGCATTTTAATTACACGCTTTTTTCAACAGCTGTTTAATTAGTTCCAAGTTCCGTCTACACTCTTCTACGCCGTTTATGCAATTCACAGCAAAAGATAAAAAAAAAATCGGCCTCTCATCAACGACGTTTCACTGAGTGGAACAGAACTCCACACAATAAAATTTACGGCACTTGGCCACGTTATAGTGCTAAATAAAAACTGCACTCCTCTCCTTGACTGGCTTCTCAAGGAATAATCGATTTTGACATTTGCAAATATTGCAACTAAGTCAGGAACACATGTCCTTCAAGACGAAGATTGGCTCCTCCTGGTTGGTAGCATCTACAGCCCTCAACACATTCATTCGGGGAATCAGCACTTGCATTTACAGGCTAATTAATGACAAGACTCGATTCGTTTGACTTCTCGGAACTCGAAACGCACTGAACGGAACGACGCGACGACGACACGGCGAGGTAAGGTGACGCACAGGCGCATACGACCAGGATACAAATCGTTTTGTGTTCTCATGTTTTGCCTGGACAATAAGCACCTGTGCCTGCATGTAACCCGAGATGGACATCGTCCATCCTGTGAGTAATCACCTCTGATCGATTGATTTATTGATTCATCAAAACTCGTGGTCAAACAGGAGAATATTCACATCTGACTCTAACAACCGATGAAATATCGTCTCCGCAGGTGGCTTCCGCATAAATCACCCCCAAAATGTGTGGTGCGCACATTTCGAGGGGACTGCATTGGGTCCTCCTAACAGCGATTAACCTTTCGCAGAAGTCCTCCAGGGGTGTACGAAAAAAAAAAATAAACCCTTGAGTCAGACTTCTAATTCTAATGCCTCGAACTCTGATGGAACGATTGCTGCCAATGAGAGCCAACCACGGCATCCATCATTTCCGTCTGCCGTTGCCATCGCAGATGAATCTGGTTTTCGTTTGTCCAATTCGATCCGGCAAAGTTTTTAGTGAACATTTTCAATTTTTTTTTATTTTTTTTTTTTGTCTAAGACTAAGACATCAAAGTTGGAGAGTTAATCATTAAAAATTATCGATCGATAGAAGTCGTCGCTTGGAGCTGGAGCCTCCACTCACATACACAGCGAAGGAGAAGATGCGTTCCAGTCGCTGAGTTGACACACTCCAGCCACGCTAAGAATAATGAGCTGGCGAGAAAGATTAATCGATTTGGTCATGAGTTGACTTGGAGTTGAGTTTCGGATGCCAGCAAACGACGACGCGACGAGGAGCAGTATGAGGAGCCCAGTGGGTCAGTCTCTAATAAATGATTTTTCGATTTTTTTCCGCTGGCGCTGCACGCTGTTGGTAGCAAATGGAATTTGGAAACAACAAACCGACGCGCCGCGCCAGTCGATTCGTTATGCTGGATGTTGGAAGAATTTATTAAAACATTAAATTAACTGTTAATGACTTTGTTTGCCTACGAGTTTAGATATTTACTTCGTAATAATTGATACGCGCTGCTTTGAGGTCAGACGCTGGGGGTTTGCCGCTGAGATTTATTAAAAATTCGACGCGGAGGACTTATCGGACTTTGATGAATCGATGTGTGGCGAAGGGTAACAAATAAATTCTAACCAATGTTCGATATGAATTATTTAGTAGGTGGTTGGTAATCATGGTACATATACCGAATGTGTCTTTAGATAGACTTCAGGATGGCACATGGACGCCGATTATTAGTTCGCACCAGGGTTCTACGTAGAAACAGAAAATGAGTTCCTTGGGTGATAAGTCAAAATATCCAATATGCTTGCTGGCTTGTGGGCAGGACCACAAACCTTAAATCAATGACAAAAATACAAAGATTAGAGTGTATAGGGACAACCAGTGCGATGAAAACCAAACCTACGGCTGGAGGCAATTCTCAATCTGACTCTTCTAGACCTATATACATGGAGGAATCTGCTAACAAAAGTGCCTTAAGGATTAGCCAAACTAGTACTTGGAATTTGGAACCTGCGCAATTTTGGTCACGCACAGATTCAAGGGAAATACGTTGGGAATGTGGTCACTTTTGACTACATGATTTCCCATCTAAACTTTTGATAGACCATTCTCCTGCTCGTTTCCGAGTAGAGATGAATGGAACACAAATGAACCCACGAGAAAAGGAAATCGATATCCCATCTACACAGATGGACTGTGGAACTGGTGCCGGTATATTCTCCGAGGAATTAAATATACACTGATCAATCAGGCTTCCTGAGCAGCAGTGTTTTCCAAGCCGAGGTTCTAGCAATCGCGGAGGCTGTCATTATTGGCAATACAAAGAAATTATATTACCATTTTCTTTGACAGTCAAACCGGCTATTAAAGCAGTTTCTGCTATTGAAATAAAATCCAAGTTAGTTCATCGGTGCCGCGAAGAGCTTAAGGTTCTTTGCTCGCCGCACAGCAGTGACAAAGCCGGCAATGAGAGGGCCAACGAACCAGCGAGAAATAGGTTCGCAATGGATCATGATGGAGCACTACAGCCAATCAATCCACCACTTTGTAGTCCTTGAGAGCTAATGGAGAATAAGATTCGCATGAAAACCAACAACAGGGGGAAGGGACTAACTACTTGTGAAGTATCACGGACGCTTTGGCCAAAATAAGACAGTGGCCGGAACATCAGACTCTTACTGCTTGACAGAGCATTTGCTACCACGGTATTTGTTTCAGCGTACAATATTAGCGGAAGTGCTGCTGTTCGTCCTATATGCTGGGTTTCAACCAACGGACCAAGAAGAAACGATGATGGTTGCCTGCTAGCGCCATAGTGAAACAAAATGTGCTGCAAATCAAAACCAGACTGAGAAATAAGCTTCCAACTAAACATATCTGCACAAGAAAAATTAAGACCGCAAAAAAGATTGGGAACCGCTGTGACCAAGGTATGTTTATCAGGTAAAACCCAACTATCGAGAATAGTTGCTACTCTTCGCTTCCCACTCATTACTCTGATTTTTGTAGTTGGCATGGTACGTTGTTGGACTGGCACAAGGAAAAACACATGACCGGGGTCGATATGGGCCCCAACCAATACACCCCTTCTGTAAGATCAGTCCTTGCCCAAACGTACACGTCCTGTACTGCGTTGTTCCAATAGGTTACAACCGAATACTCCTTGGAAGAATCTACATATACTAGCCATCTTAAAGACTGATGTGAAAATATTTGACTAGGTCGATTTCGGTAAACAACGCATTAAGTTTGTCGTTTGGATCTCCAAAGTTCGTCAAAGCAATCGGGACTGACCATCGTCGAAGCCACCGAGGATTTTTTATCAGCTTTATTATAAAGTCCAAAGTATAACGTCATACCTGGGATGTTCATCAACGTCTTCCACAAAAGGGCCTTTTTTTTAAAAGCCGACTCGCCACAGCGGTATGATGCACGTTGACCTAAAAGATGTGTTTAAAATTGTCAGGTTTATGTTTAGGTTAGTAGCGCCTCTACTTTCCTAATGTAGCTGATGATGCATTCAGCAGAGGATTTCCTTAATTCTTCTGTACTTATTACTTCCCTGAAAAATGATTTCCTTCTAATACCATAGAGAGCCGGGCATTCACATATGATATGCTCAGCTGTTTCGTCTTCCTCGAGACATAGTCGGTACTCCGGTGAGTCGACGAAGTGCAATTTGTTTAGGTGATATCGCAGACCGTAGTGACCAGTTTGTTAGGTAGCCTACTAGATTTTTGATATCGTGCCTGCTGAGATTTAGCAACTTTTTGGCATCGTTTTTGAAAGGCTGAAATTCACTATGACTTTTACCCATAAGTATTGAGACATTTCGATTTGGTCCATAAATACCAGCTCCTACCCCCGAGTCCATTTTGGAACCATCCGTATACCACTTTAGGCCGTTTTGGCAATTTGGTGGGTTATTGCTAACCCACGCTTCCCTATTTGTGATTTCTGTGGAGAAAAGTTTGTTGAAGCATAGTGTCTTAGGTAGGCGGTCTGTAACCGCACAGATCATGCCAAGTTCTGGAAGTTCGGAAAGTAGATCCATTAGATCTTGATGTTCGTTTACAGAATGTCTTTAGTTGTTCTGAATAATGCTTTACTAAGCAATTGCCTTTTCAAGAAAAAAGAAACAGTGATTGGCTGATGTAACTACTAAGATGTTAATTTTGTACAGTGTGTATAATAGGTACTATCTTTTGAGACAAAATTCTAAGTTAAAGCTTTACTGAGTCGAAAGTATTATTGCGTAAAATTTCCCCGATGCATGTAAATGGTAGCGCTCCACATCCTTTCCCGCGATTGACATGAAAATCCCAACACAATATTCAGATCAACAAACATGGAAACAACACTATCGAAGATCTTATGCAAACAGTTAAAAAAAGAACAAACGATACGGCATCTCTCATTTAAGCAAAGTTTCCCTCATCATTCACGATTTTCACCGATTGCAACATTTGTTTGCGCATAAAAATGCGCCTTTTCCTCAAATATTTACTTACACTTCGACCATCCCTTCCGCCTATATCAATCAGAACCACAATGACAAGTCCAATTCTGTCAATCACCTTGTGACAAAAGAGTTTTGACACAAATTGATCGCATATTAAATGCTCGTGTCAAAAACACTAACAACCCAACCACAACGACAGCAACCACCGCAGCAGCATTTGTCGTTTGCCACCACATATCGATGCTTGTACAGTGCAGCTGTCACTCGATCATTTTTTTGACAAAAACGAAACAAAAAGTCGCACATACACAATGATCCACCCTGACATTTAACATTGTCATCGTTGACACTTAACCACAAACATCAAATTGTAATACACAGAAAATCTATGAGTACGCTCGAGCGTCACATTTTCGCCCATTCTTCATTCGGGATAAACAGATGATCCTCTAATTACGCAACGATCATTCATGTTTGAACGTTAAGTGACAATAAATTCAATCTGCGGTAGGGACGAGAAGGGCGTCATGTCAACCTCTTAAAATAGAACGTGTGTGCCGCAGGGACCAATGGCGCACTGTCATCCGCACCGATCGTGTCAAAAACTCCAATGAATGGGGAAAGCGTATGCCCGCGCGCAAAGTGTGTGGCCCTGCTCGGTGTTCTCTCGCGACTTTGACAAACATTTAATTAGGATCACTTCATCCCAGAAATGTTTTCATTAAGGATGCTTCTTGTCGCCGTGCGTTTGTCAATTGGCTAATTAAAAGATCTAATCTTTGCCAAACAACCATACTCTGACGCAGAGATTCACCTTTGACTGCTGTCACTATACGGCGGGGCTTGCTTTATTTTTATCCGGCCCAGGAATTCGGTGTGAATCCGTTAATTGGATTCTAGTCGATTTTCAGAGTTTCGGGGAATGTGCTGACGGGCAAATGGCCAGCTTCCTGGCGGTAAGGAATTTGGCAAAAGACATAAAGTTGTCATGTGTCGATTTATTTTTGGTGATCTTGATATCCCAGCGAGAGCAATGCCCAAGTGGAGTTGCATAACCGCAATCGAGTTGAAATGGCGCTTCACAAAGCTGGTGAATGCGCGATCAAGGCGCGCTATCAAAAGACCATCAATCGTGTGTCAATCCAATTGGGCGTAGATCATATCGAATTGGGATTCTGACATTTAACGCTGGTGGAACCAAGCAACTTCATCAATTCGATTTGACACGCTGGCGCTGGGGAGCTGCGTCATTCGGGGAGGGGGGGCGCTTGCTTAACAAATCCACCGCGGAACGTGCACTTGATTAATGGTGTAAGGCGTCGTTGTGTATGCGTTCCGTATATGTGGCTGAAAATATTTATTGCTATTGCGGATATGAGTTTGGTAATTTTTTTTAGAGAGAATCTCCACAAAAATGCTTATCTCTTGGGATTACACATATACTCGTAGTAAGTGCAGAATGACACGTGCAGAATGACAGTGTACCTTGGAAGGCCATTAAACTGACGATTCGGTGTGATGTGTGGTTAAAGGTGCAATTCACTTGACACTGGAAGTGTGATCAACACGTGTGTACTGGCAAAGATGGTGCAATGTATCACAAATACAAATTGGGGTTCTTGCACAGCTTAGCTAATTAATTTTCAGCTGCGAAGGGCGGTTTTAATGAATTTCGAATAAAGATTGGAAATCAATAGACACTAGTCGAGTGTTGTTTTAAGAGGTTTCACTTGCCCCGGTGATTATAGATTGTTGAAGAGGGTTTTGATGCAGAAGACAGTCCCTTGGGTCCTTACATGAAATCAAACGCTGGTGGCATAGATAACTGTGGGAAGTTTCTTGTTTCCACTTTGACCATCATCAAGTAGATTGTAGCTGCAAGTAATTTGCAACGAACAAGTATTAGAAGTCGATACAGATATTTACCCGTCGGATAGAAATTATCAATACAGTGGCACTCGCTCTGCATAAACTGTCAAGTGATGTAACTATGCTTTTTATAAGGGTCGCAATTCTTGCTGGTAAAGCAATCCCGGCTAAGGACTGGTTCACGCGAAAGCACAATACAAATTTAAAAATCAAAACAAATAATTTGAACTTTAAATTTAAATAAAATCCAGGTCTAAGGTCGAAAGGAAACCATCTGGATCGGGAGTCCAAAATGTTGGCGAAAGGACTCATTGGTCACCCACGCCATCCATGTAGATATATTGGTCGATAATATTAGTATCTACCCTAAATTAGACGCGTGCATCTCCTCCGCGACCTACGCCATATATGGGTTATCAAAGAAAATTTAAGCTATCATTCTTTAAACACTTAAATTTTAAATTTTAATTACAAAAATAAACATGGCTTAATTTTAAATCATTAAGCAGAAAAAAATAAAAAAAAACTTGATAAAACTTGGTAGGTATTGATTTCAAATTTTAAAGCACCAAAATAAAAACTAGAATTATGAATTGAAAATGTGTTTAACTTAACTGTGTTACGATAATTTGTTTTACGATAAATATAAGAAATGAATCAAAAGTGTACCTTGAATTTTGTTGAAGACCGTGCGCACGAATTCTTGAAGTTTAGGAGTTTAAAATAATTAAATAAATACACAACACAACACAAAATTAAACTTATCAACAACACCAACTTGAAAGAAATCAAAATGAAAATAACAATAACAATAATTAAAAACCTAAACCCTAACAATATTTTTTTGTTGTCTTCAAGTGCACAAATGATGGTACTGTGCCGTCAATTTTTTTTCTTTTTCCCTTCTTCTTGCTTGAAGTTTTATTGTAGGCCCCTATTTTAGTTTTCGTTCTTTTATTCATATTTTTTTATTTTGTTGTCTTGGACTTTTTGTTTATTATTGAGTCTTTTTAGACCATCAGAACTTCCAGAAAGTTAAAAGTTAAGGTCTTTAGAGTCAAAAAATGACTAGGTATATGAGATAAAAAAAATATTAAATAAACCAAACAAAAATGTAAGTCTTTAAAGCCTTTACCTTTTAGATATCATTTAAGCCAATGCATAAGGATATAGCGTGGAGAGTATTTGTATTATTTATTTAACGATTAACGTTTAGTTGCTAATGTTTTTTACATTGAATGACAAATAATTTTATTTATTTTTTTTTTTTTTCTCAAGAAAAAACTATCTGAAATAATGTTTGCAACAGTATACTTTCCAAAGTGCTGATGAATATTCGGACGGACAGAAAGAGCATAAACAAGTCAATCGTTACAGTGTTTCCATGGACTTGTCCGTGTAAAAATTCGCAGGCGGCGAGCGCTATAGGAACGTCCAAGGAAATAATACCAAAATCGATTTGGAAAACGCCCCAAAAATGCATTTCCCCCAAAAATAAACAATAAGATGGAAATAAAGACCAAAAAGAATTCAGTTTAATACGTATGGGGGGCATGCTGACCCTGCAATCCCCCTACCTGGGGTCTCTCTCCTCCACCTTGCCTTAAAGCCAAACGAAGATTCAAGATTCTAACCGCCAAGAGAAAGACTTTCAAATTAGTCTGACAAACAAAGAGTAGTACATATTTTATATTTATACTAGCTGACCCGGCAAACGTTGATTTACCTGCTATTAGTGCGTTAATCAATTTTGTTCATTTAACCGATGATGTATCCGGGCTGATACTGCTCTCCGTGTACCTCGACCGATATTTACTCTTAGAAGACGTGGCATTGTTCTGTAGTAAGCAGAAACACAGACACAATACATATGATTTCTATGGATGTTGTAATTGGTTTAACAAACTTACATGTTGCTTATTTTCGATAACGCACATTTACACATTTACCAATATGTTACGCACACAATTCTGATAAATTGAAAACACAGGGAAGAGAACCTTGACATCGGCAAAAAAAATAAAATTAATTATTTGAAATTTTATTCATGAGCTTATTGTTTTTTTTTTTTTTTTTTGTTTATTGTTCAGTGGTTTTTTCCGGATAGCAGCGCCACCTACCGGGTCCAATTATGAATATAAACCATCCCAAGACCCTTTTAAACACACACACAAAATTTCATTAAAATCAGTCCAGCCGTTTAGGAGTAGTACGGTAACAAACACGGACAGAAGAATTATACAGTGAGCGTCAAAAGTGAGTAAACACCAATGATGCTTTGATTTCCCTTTGGAGCTTGAAAACTATTTTTTTAAACATCTAAAAAGTATTTTATCTGGTTGAAATGAAATTTTTACAGATTTCTGGTTTTTAGTAATTTTTTCAAGACCCAAAAGAAAACTTAAAAGAGCATTGGTGTTTACTCACTTTTGACGCTCACTGCATATATAAAGATGACCTGTTTTTAGACAAAAATTCTTATTTTTCCAAACCAAAGAATTGTGTAGCGACCTGACAAACTGCGCATATAATTTTAATCCCGTTCATTGCAGACCTCAACGTCATTTCCGGATAAGCTTCACTCTACCTACATGGTGTTGGGAATCATACTCCGTTGACAAACGAGCATCACACTTCCTCTGGCTGCCCATAATTATAGCCTATGTCATATCGAATGACCATCCTAATTGTCCGTGTTTTTACAAGTTTGCCAATTAACTGTGATACCTACGATATCCGATAGCCCAAGAGCGTTTAACATATTTTCTCGATTTCTGAAATGACACATGAAACACACTTCGGTCGTGTTTTTCCACGATACCGCGCGTCCTCAGCGAGTGAGGTGTGACGCTGACCGAAGACCGGACAGTGTAACCTGTTCTCCCCATACTTATCATCGTTTTCTCGTTCTTTATGACTCTTCTTATCTAACTTCATCTGTTGATCATCGGATTCTGTTAATTTTATGATGTGCGATGATGACGACGATGATTTGCGTCGTTTTGGTTAATGACCATTGTCTCGGCGGGTTCTATACACGGCAAAGCGCGCACTCCCTCCTAAAAAAAACATGCTAATCCGCTCACTTTTGATTTTGATTGTCTGTTGAAGTCATTAAAGAATCGAATTTTATTTTTTGTCTTATGTATAATAATCTTCTTGCTGCGATAAAAAGGAGAAACATATTCCATTCCCGAGTCTGAATGACAACGACATGACAGTAGTTTGGCATTGTTAGGTACCTACTCCACGCCAAGAGATGGCAAACCGAGACAACAGGCCGGCAAGAAGTAGCGCTGGCCCAGTGGAGAATAGGAAAGGAATCTGTATCTCTGAATCTGAGCCCAAACTACTATTCAATTCAATTTTGAATAAATTACGAATTTTTATTGGGCTGCCATGTTTGACATTATACTCTTGTATCTGAAATATGTTTACAGATTATTTTGACTGTTGTTAACTCTTGTTAGGCAATAATTATCGGTCCGAAATGTTCTCGCTGCGATACGGGACGACTGGGATGATAAACGATTTGTATGCTAATAAAATTGAGTTTTTGATGTTTGAATATAATTTATGAAGTGAATGGATGGGCTTTTTTGTATAGTTTGGTGGTCTGAGAGGTCTGACGGTCGAGTGTCTGGAAGACAAGTGATGTTGCGGACGATGAGACGCTTGGCAATGGCTTGGGCAATTTATTAAGTAATTTCGTTGAATTGAGTGGATTTTATTCAGTGTTCGAAAAATGGGCGTAGTATATCCGAAGCGATTCTCATCGGATCTTGGATGGTATACGGAAAACATTCCAATTAAGATGAAATGCCAGAGGGTTACATGTTTGGTGGTCTTTGTGGTCTATTGTGGGAATTGGTTTTATTTCAAGATAATGGGCTGTTGATGAGCGAGAGGAGCTATATCGGATGACGTTTTTGGTTGTTTGATTGAAGGTTTGTCTGGTGAAAAGATATGTGTATTGTATATACTAGCGACACGGTTGGTTTTGGTTTAGGCTATGGGCAACAATGAAATATTAGCTGTGCATTCTGTATTGCATGGCTAATCACCAAAGTATAAAGAAGTCGTCGTATGTCGGTGGCAAATAATATGATTTATATTCAGCTTGTCTGCCGCACGACCATGTCCATTCCGTTCGTACCAAAAGTACAAAAATTCGAAAACTTCTCACCAATGATGGGGTAGGGTGGTTGCGGTTAGTTTGGGCAGTACAGTACACGGTACAGTTTCTTGGCAACGGTTTCGATATATTTACTCACAGGAGAAGACCTGCAGCTTGTTGATGAGGCTGTCAAATACCTATCGGCGGTATTGGTATGTCTCTTCAACAAAACAAAACTGGTGTGGAACTGTGAACCTTGCGAATAGGTGGAAACTCTTTATGTCAGAAGTAAAACCTTCGAGCAGAGTTGGATAGGAGAGTTCAGATCTTAAAGATCAACTCTAGCTTTAGTTCGGGTATACACACCGAATATGAAGTCTTAGATGTTGATGCAGCTTTTGAAAAAGTTCTAGATATACCTATGGATTCTTATATCGTGAAGAGTGACTTTAGTGCTAACGTGGGTGTGAATGCACGAAATGGGGCAGTGCAACGGTGACCCCTATCAGAACATAACGATAAAAACATGTTGGCATTATGCTGTGAAAATGGCATTAAACGCATTCTTTCGACAAATCCAAAAACTCCGCACTGCTTTCTAATAAAAAGGACACCGACCCATACTCACAAAAGTGCGTATTATGGAAAGGAATCACAAAACTCATATTGAGAATGGATTAGCTACTTCCAGAAAAGAGGAATGGTGAAATCGTGATTATAACAGATGGATCCATGATGTATCTTTTCAGAAGATCTGTAACTAGCCCGTCACATTAGCATCGCCAAGCACACTTCAGTATACCAGGCTGAGACGACTGCTTTGATGCATGTGTTGCACAACTTTCTTAAGAGTCAGGTGGAAGGAAGATATATACTTACAGCACTGGACAATCACGCGGTGATTAGATGCATGGAGCAGACAACCATCACAACAGCTCTAAGCATAAGTCGAGGAACATTGATATGGGTGGTGGCGCTACAGGTCATGATAATTTCGGGTATCAATTAAGGAAGATGGGCCTTAGAGAGGATGATACTTGTAACCTATTCCTGGAGGAATCTGAGACAGCGGCACATATACTCTGTCAATGTCCAGCTTTGGCTGGCAGAAGAATGAGAATCTCGGGACAACATTGGGTCGAAATCCATTCGATGAAACATATCTCACATAAATAGATGCTAGCGTTAACACTAGCAATCGAACCCAGGGAAGAACTCTGGAGAAGACCAGAGAGTCTCTGGGTACGGTTTATTGTGGTAGAGAGACGAAAAGAGACCCGACAATGGTGGTCTGTTGATTGGAATATCTCTCGAAATCTATATATACTCTGAGCTACACTCAATCTAGAGCTGCAATAGTCCCACGTTAGCAGAAATACCAAAGTGGATGAAATCCGTCAGAACTGCTCAAGACCATAGTTGAAAATGGTTGAAAAATGCATCAAAATACCCCGGGGGGCGCACGATTGGCGAACTTCCTTATGTACTTACTTACTTATCGGGCTCCCGACCCGTGCGAAGAGTCTCTGCCTGAGACACTGCAGCCTTCCATTCGAAACTAAGCGCTCTGGCATCCGCGATGGCTTGGTCTTTGAAACGGAGGTTCTGTCTTTCTTGTCTTATCGAACCTGGGTACTGGGATTCGAAGTCCCTTTTAACTGGAGCATTATTGTCCACACAGGTCCAAAAATGCGCCGAAGTATTTTAAGGGTTTTGTAGAGCACACATTTCATCCTTCGAGTCAGGAGTTTTGAACCCAGTTGTTTTGCCAAACCGAAGTAGCAACGGTTTCCTAGGGTAAATCTTCGCCGGATCTCCACTAGGGTGTCATTCTTGGAGTTCATGTTTACTCCGAGGTAAGTGAACTCCGGAAAAACACAAATTACCTACATCTTAAGTTTTTTTTTTCTACTGCGCCACCTCTCGCGAACGTCTGACAAACATCCGAGAGTATTACTGTCCTGATAAAGCTTCTCAATTCAGCCGTTCGGACTCTGCATAAAATTGTAGGTCGCTTCCATTCGTCCCAAAAAATAGAAACTCACACAAACGAATGGTTGCCAGAAGCTAGGCCTAGGGTGTCTACCTGCCTGTTGCGCCACCTATTTATTATTTTTATTTATTTAGGTGAACTCCTCAACTACCTCGAAATTGTTGCTATATCAATAGGGACGTTTTGTCGCATGACAGCGCGTCGCCTTTGCCGAAATCCGCATGTTTGAAATAGTTCGGAGGAACACTTCGAAACTGCACGTTGCAGCGCGTCAGCGTCACGCAACACAGTTGAATCAGCTTTGCCGGGATTCCGAATTCGGCCTTCGCTATGTAGAGCTCCTGACTTGATGAATAGGTGGTGGGTTTCGTCTTGAAATTCATTGGCGATTGGCAAACGGGAAGACCAACATGTTCTCAGTTTCAAGAAAGGAGATAAAAGTAATAGTTACAATTGCAGGGGTAGGTATAGTCACGCCTGGGAGATGAGAAATGCGGTTTTCGGCGTTAAATCCACTCTTTTCCCCGTCAACATTAGACTTCGTCAGTTGTGCGTTCATGTCTTCTCTCATTTTCATTATTATATGAACTTGATACTGCAGGGAAGACTAGCGGAAGAAAGTCTTGAATTGGTATACCAAAGGATAAGGCATTTGCTCTTCGCTGACGACTTGGTCATTATTGAAAAGCATCCCCCCAAAACCTATAGATTGTGAATTAAAGTCTGCCTTCTTCATACGGTGAATTCAATGCACCTCTTAGTCCTTATAAACCTTTACTTAACTCACATTTGACTCGTTATACGTATACTCCCTTTGTTGTCCGGCAAATTCCACCTAAACTGATTAATTCATCCACTAACGTACTCTACACACATAACATTAAGAATATTTAAGCACGTTTTAGCGACGCTCCTGGCAATTCTATTTCATTTCCAATTTCTCCTTAGCAAAGTGACATTTTGTTTGTTCTACAAATTACCCCCCCATTTGGGTGTACTCTCTGGAAATTGAACGCATAAAAGTCCTACAGTATAGTCAGCACACAAAAGATCGCCTCTATGCGCACTCTTGTCTATACAAACACGAAACAGGGACACATCAATCTACATTCACCGAGCAATCAAAGTACATCAGTGCGCGTCCCATCCGACTCATTTCAATTTGGATGTCATTAGGTGCAATTTGTCACCAAAAGGTCGGCGATTGCGACAACCACGTTCTCTGTATATAGGGATGGGCGATGGGTGACATTCGTGACAAATGCGATTTTTTCTTCTGCCCCAATCAACTTTAACTCGTCGCCGCATTCCAATTTAATTCAATTAAATCAGTGAATTGTTATAGAATAGGACAGCAAATATACGGGTAAGCAAACGGCTAAGTAGGTTGGCACACGAAATTGTTGACTAAAGTCATGTAAATAATGCAGCAAAAGCATCAAATACGAATATGCAAGTTCAATCCAATCGTTCAGACGTATTAACCGAGCGACAGCCAGCGAATTGCTTTACAACTCAGCAATTAGCAGTCTTCGCGTTGTTGTTACATTCCGTGGTGGGAACGCTCTCACAGGTAACCTAACACCCCAGCCCCCGGATAAATACGCCGTGTTTAGACCATGTACTAATTAATAGCCACCATGTTAATTAAAATAAGAAGCCATCAAGTCAGCCCACTCCTTCGGTGCATATGATGTTGTCCATACATCATGCAGACGACCTATACGAGGTGGAGAGACGATGAGTCGCGCAGGCTCCCATCGCCTCAATAAATAACGATGGCCGCCACTTTATCATTGTTCCCGGGACTTGGCTGGCACTGGTACGCGCACTCTCCTCACACGCAATGGGGGATCAGCTGGGATTCTAAGACGCCACTTAATTACCCGGAAGCACAAGACATACCGGTCTATGTGCGGTTGCTCAGTATAGATGATCATGTTGATCGCGGTACTACAACCCATCTCCATCCGCCTACTCACTGCCGAGCCGAGAGAGAGAACATTTGACCCCAATGTGTTCCATAAACTTGTCACTTGTTTGCCATCTGTCATGAGAGGCTGAGCAGGGCGCGCACACACGGTGCCTCTAAGCGAGGACGCACCGTGCGGATCAGTGATCGTGTGGTGAGAGGCCACATAAAACATTATGTTGCCAATGTTTTGCACTTTTATCGCAGCCAACATGACCATCGGGGAACGCCAACACTTGCGCCGATCTGAGAGAGGTCCCCGATCCTCTACCGATCTTATGATTTTCATTCTTCAGGTCCTTCATGCTCTGTCACCAATGGTTGGGTATGGGTGGTATACTTTTCAGATTTCCCGTGGAAAGCCGATTAGAGGCTCTTGACTACTTTGCCCAGTCACAACACAACGGCCAACCACACCTCCGGCTCCGACTATCGTAGGAAGGAGTAAATCACTTAAAAGTTTTAGCAATAATTCAACGATCAGCAAACATTGTCCTTCCTTCCCTTCCTGCCAGACAGTCACTATACTTACTGCGACTGGCTTGACCCAGGCGCGAATGGGGGTCGCAAACACTGATCGCACTTTGCAAAATCGCTGTGTTCTGTGTGCGTTTCTGTTCGCGACACATTTATTGGCATGTCTTCTCGCTGGTTTGGAAGGCTCCATCCTCTCCCCAGTTCGATGGCACGATCGTAAACTATACCATGTGGAAAAGGTGTGCTGCGTAGTCGCCCGCTGGGCATTTGACAGTGGCTAATAATGTTATGATTAAGATTGGTATTAATAATTACCACAGACAGTCGCAAATTGATTGAGATTCATGTGTGTACTCGCTACTCGTATGTGTGGCTATGGTGGACTGAATGCTTACTATTAGTCGATTTGATAACTAATTCAACCGGAATTGGAAAATATTGCTTTGGAATAGCTTGAATGATGGCATTGTGTCACAGCTAGATTTAGCAGCTCACCAATAGATAAGCAGGCGTGAAATTGAGAATGGAGTGTGTTATTTTTCATCCGTCCTCTAGTTGGCCGTTTTTGTGTACCGTGACATTTCGCATAATTTAATGGCTAAAACTTGCGCGAAAAACTAAGAGTAAAATTGATAAATGTAATCTATTACTATTTGAAAAACTTTCACTGACCAGGAGCAGGACCACTGCTCTGCAACCAAGATAAGCGATTGCCAAGTATTCCGCTCCCAAAACATCATAAATCAAAGGGAAATGTTGGTCTGAATTATCAAATTTGATGTCAGTCAGAATGTATTTCTTTATATTGACGGTTATATACCTTCCTACCCGAAAGTCTGTAACTTCCATGTTCCACTTACAGAACAAGCATACCTACCTAATGCATATCTAAACTTTTTTTTTTTTTTGATTTTTTTACTTAGTTGAATCGAAAATTTTGAATCATACGTAAACTCTTGTTGTAACTCATTTCTTTAGAGAACAAATTTGTTAAATTGAAGACATCCAAATTTAGTTAAATCTATAGCTCTTCAAATTTGAGTTGAAATCTTTTTAAATAGCTAACCGAAAAATATCCCAAAACAAACGAGTTACCAAACCCTAATCCTAAAACAGATTTTTTGTATGTACTTGCTATGGAGAACAAGAAAAAACATCACTTCAAATACTGACCCAAAAAAAGTTGCCTCTTGAAACCACCGAACAAAAAAAAAAGAGGAGAAAGGCTTAGGGGTGCCTAATGCGCAAAAAACGATTAAAAAACTTGATCAACTTGCATGGAAAAAACCACCTTTAGAACTGGCAACAAAAATCTCCAAGGAATGATTGGCCTAAAAAATCCGAATGAACATTTTGAAAAGCTCGTTAGAAAAGTCTTGAAAAAAGCAAAAAAAATATTAGCTCTTCAGGCCTCTAAAATACCTTCAATTGTATCAAAATTCAAGAAGAAATGATAAAAAAACAAGCTCAATAGAACCTGGGATAAAGAGTGCCCAAGAAGCGCTCTGAAAATCGTCTAAGAAATTAAGCTAAATTAAGCTTATAAATACAAATTAAAACAAAAAAAAACTAAATTAACCAAAAGTAACGCACAATAACGCCCCGGAGCCCGAAAAAACCAAAAACACGACATCATCGAATCGTCCTTAAAACAAACCATTAAAATGTTTTGAATAAGTCTTAAAAAAACGGTCCAAAGCTCGTCATGTCATGAGCTATAAGAAGGCAGTTGAGCAACAAAATCTCAAGCAAATAAAAGCGTTATGTATAGGGGGCGTTAGCCAATAACACCCAAGGAAATAATGCCCAAATCAATTTGGAAAAAACGCCCTAAGAAATCTCAATTTCTCTCAATTTACAATTTGGTGTTGCAAAATTGTTCGTCATTTTGGGTGTTATTTCCTTTCTAGGGTTCGTTTTTTGACAAGCAGTAAAGTCCAAAATAATAAGTGGAAAAACCTTCAATATATCCAATTTCGCACATACGCCCAATCGGACATAGTAAAGCCAAGCAGGGGGCTGCAGGGGTGCAGCATGACACCCATACATTTTAAACTGCAAGCTATTTTTGGGCTTTATTTCCATCTTATTGTTTATTTTTGGGCGTTATGCATTATTTTGGGCGTTATTTCTAAATCGATTTGTGTGTTATTTCCTTCGGCGTTATTGCCTAAAAATTTCCCAACAGAAATTGTCAGGGCCAATCCCAACCAAGCGAGAATCGTTGTTACTCCTCGCTTCCCCACTCAGTTATTGCCTAACGCATAGGGGATAAGGCTTCCTGTTACTTCGCTCAATACATAGATACACTGCTATTTGTTTTGAATAAAAATGTAGGGTTGTGCAGTGGTTGTAGAGGTTGTAGTTCACCCGATAAGATGGGTCGAGCGTATGGATACCAACGAGTCTTCAAATGTAATCTTACGTGAAACGGCTGTAGAGGAAAGAGAAAAGAGTTGGTGTTCGCAACTGAAGACCAGTTATAGCTATACAGAGATTATGTTGGTTGAGGCCCAATCCACCCCGACCGGTAGTGCCTTCAAAATGAAAAGAAATAACTCGAAACTACCTATCTCAGTGCCAATACCTACGTGTCATGCGCCCCCTCCTACACAAGGTTGTTCTACATTATGAAACATTTTTCTTAGATACAAATAAGACCGGTGCTAAAATACGAGTAATTTTGAAACGTTTTTTTTAACTGTTTTTGAGTTCTCCATCAAAAAGCTCTACAAAGATATTACACCATTAAAGATACGATCGTGAAAAGTGGACATATCCGTGACCATTGATTTACGATTCAATCGCACCTTGTATGGCTCACACTTTTTTAAGTCATTTCCATTCTCATGAAACCATGTAGCAAATGGAAACGTCTAAGAGGACACACATACCTATGTTCCTGAGGTCATTAAACAGAGCACATTAAAAATATGAAATATTGTGCTAAATTGTACACCGAAAGGTGTTGTGGTATTCTTTTCGAATTTACGAGCAAGGCGACATATTCTCGCGCCCTTATACAATATACATACTCGACTGCTCTCGCACCTACACAGATAACAAAATAGTTGGCGTGTCTAATTAATTCAAATTGAATTCCGCATTAACGCACCAGAAGCACTATAGCAGCAGCAACAGCAGTAGAACTCCGCACACATGCTTCATCTAGCTAGACTATGTCCCGCTCCAATCACCTCTAGGACATGGCGACATGAAAATATGAAAATGTAAGGTGAATTTTATTACCACTAAAATTTACACCTGAACGCATAGTAAAATGTAAAATAGTCGAGGTGCCAAAGGTGGGTGGTGAAAATAAAAAGTGTAACCGATCCGACGAAGCAACGAGTTCATATTTGGCCACACGGCGGCATTAGACAAATTATTCCGTCAGAGGGTAGGGCCCTGCTGCAAATGGACAGTGGGATTGATTTTCCCAAGGTGTTGGACCACCTCAATGAGGCACGGATTTGGTGTTTGTGTTGTAGCTCACGGAAAACGTCTTGCCACGACGATGGACGATGCTGCCGCTCGAGGGGACCGTGAGTACTAAACATAAATCCGGACAATGCAACATCTCAATTTACAGCGGCAGAAACCCAAGACTTTGGCGTATGGTGTAAGTTGCACCCTGAACATCCGCCTCCAATCTCTAAAGAGTGTGAGACCGAGAGCCAAGAGCACAAAGGGCGAACGAGTACGAGTAGTGAAACGCATCCTTTGTGTCATTATCCCTTTCAATCCGATGAAATGCCAGTGCCCGTGGGTAATTTGATATCCGACACTTGACGGCGGCGCATGCATATACAGCAACACTGTTCGCGTCGATTTTACCTAATAAAGACCTTCAGCTTCGGTGCGGGGCTCTTAAGAGTAAGACTGGGGGGAGAGTGTGACAGTAAGTTGTATACACATCTCGAGTTGTGGCCAAGTTGTTTGGGAGCCCTTTTCCTGCTTGGGCTGCTGGGATGTGGAAACCATTCATATAATTAAGATAAGATACTTCCACTGCACTCGCTTCCTTTCTCTCTGTTTGCCTATACATGTCTAAGCCGGACAGAGTGAGCGCAGAGTTTCATCATGCGAGGCTATAGGAAGGAAACAGAAAGATGATAGCAGCGGGCTGTTACTGGGGAGGATAATTATTTCGTGGCACGAGATTGAGAGACGCACTTAAAAGATGCTTCATTTGGGGCGAATCGAGAGTTCATATGATATAATGTGCGGGGGTATGTGTGCAAGTACAAGTACTCATACATCTGTCAGAATGGTGGAAACCGCATTTTGATGGATGTCAAAGTTGAGAGATGGTTTTCAGTCATTTGTAGGATGCTTTCCAGCTACCGGAAAAATGCTCTTCAACGTGCATGATTGGAGCAGATGACCACAGACGCGGTGGAGGAATTTAGTACGAGGAGTGAGTGTTTAATGGAGGCAGACCAGGAAGAGAAATGTTAAGATATTACATAACATTTCACAATATTATTCGAGGAATGGTATTATTATTTTTTTTTTATGACCGTTCGTGCGAATTTTTTGTAGTGGAGGTGGAGTGGAGACCGTTAGTTTGGTGTAATAGGTTCGCACGTAAATGTTAATACATTTCAAAGGACATGTCTTTCTCACCTTCTTTGGGGGCTTCATCAAGACTGATAAGGTCTGATAAAACGTCTTTTCTACCTAGGGGACTTGTTATATCTTATATTCTTAGTTTCCAGAGGAAAGGAGTTTCATTTATGACTGTTTTCCCCAAGCAGTCGTGTATGATATAAATATAACTCAAGTGGATGTAGACAAGCGATTTGCCCGGATGTATGTGAGAAATCTACAAATTTCCTTTAGTTGCTCAGTAAAAAGGACTATACAACTGACTATATAGTATTCTCATGGCACTTTTCACTTTCGCAAGCACTTAAACGTGCTGCACTTAAACGAATATAGACTTTGCAATTCCTGCGGAGAAAGGTATGAGTATGTTCTTTTCTATTCTCCTGGAGCGTCTTCAGTTCAGTGCTGACATATAGTAGATGCTGATTTCATAGGCTGTTCAGCAAACAATTAGAACCAGGTATCTTTCTGGTTTAGCTTTAGCTTCAATTGGGGCTATATACCACAAACCTGGAGGGAGGTAAACGGGGTATTTATTCCAAACCAGGAAAACTAATAGAACTACCTAAATTATACCGTTCAATAAGCTTAACATAGTTTTTCCTGAAAACAATGGAAAGAATAATAATAACGTGCACATTATAAGAGTACTCTCACCCCTACTACGGTCTCATCTCTACGGGGTAAAGAACCAAACGAGGTCACAACACATATATGCAAAACGCCCTTAAGATACTCACAGATTGGTGTAGAAAAGAAAGTCTTTCTATAAACCTTCGTCCCTTTTACAAAAAGAAGAAATTTAAGTCTAAACCAAATGTCAATCAATGACACAGACATTGAGTACTCTAACGAAGAAAGATATCTTTGAGTGATCATCGATAAAAAACTAAGCTGGAACTCCCACATAAACAGCAAAATTCAAAAAGCAACCAAAGGTTTCTGGGTTTGCCGCAGCATGTATGGTAGAACCTGGGAGATCTCACCAAAGATCTAGATCACACACTGGATATACACGGTCATAGTCAGGCCTATTAGAACATACGCTTCAATAGTATGGTGAAACAAAGTCACCCAAAAAACAACCATAAATAAACTAAAATAAGGTACAACGGCTTGCATGTCTGGGTACCTGTCCCACTGCGACTATAGAAGCATTAATAGGACTAACGCCCCTCCACATCTATGTATATAAAAAAAAAGTGGCAATACGCAGCTCAGCAAGTTTGGCACAAGCGGAAGAGTTAAATATTAGCGAACATCCAGAACTAATGGAACTACTTTCCGAACTTCCAGAACTTGACATGATTTGTGCAGTTACAGACCGCTTACCTAAGACACTATGCTTCAACAGAAGATTCTCCATGGAGATCACAACCAGAGAAGTATGGGTCTGCAATAACCCACCAAACTGTCAACTGTCAACGGCCTATAGTGGTATACGGATGGTTCTAAAATGGACTCGGGTGTGGGAGCTGGTATCCATGGACCAAATCGGAACGTCTCAATGCCTATAAGAAAAAGGCCTAAGTGTATTTCAAGCAGAACTCCATACTGTAGTATCGGCACTGTGCGATGCCAACACTTGATTATACACCGAAAGAAAAAACATTGGTTGAATCAAAAATGTTTCGTTGTTAGCTAACAATGGGCTTAAAATTGTCAAATCAAATACGTACGTGATTAAAGCAAACAACGCTGCATGTTTGAAACAACTACTTCGGCGTTGTTGATTAAAATGCTCGAAAGTATCACAGATATGTTTAGTTTGAACATATTTGTATTTGTTTCAAAAATGGTAACATTGTTAGCCAACAATTTAATTGTTGATTTCATTGTTAAACAACAATAAACATGATGAAGTTACAACATAGGGATTTTACAATTAACTTGACCATGAGGCGTTTTTCATTAAACACAAACGTGGTCAATAAATTTAAAATCAACCATATTTCTTATACATTAAACACATTCGTAGTTGGAGTACAATGTTTACAGTACAATTTAACACAAACATTTTCAAGGTAAAATACCATTGACCATTATTAAAGTATCATGAACATGTTAAAAGTATCTACGGACATGTTCTTATAAAAATATTTCTCATTATCACAACCTACATTCCTGCCAAGATGTGTTGTAAAGCGGAAACGTTGTTAACGTATCACAAAAATGTTTAAGTAATAATATTTATTATCAGTCAAGCATGAAACATTGTTGTAACAACACAAACGTTGTTAATGTATCACGAAAATGTTGAAGTAATAATGCAGCCAAGCATAAACATTGTTAAAGAAACACAAACATTGTGGAACTACCATGAATGTAGTTAATTTACATGATTTCTTGTTAAACCAACCACGAACATCGCATTCGCGACGTGATTAACGGAATTTTTCTTGTTAGTTCGCCTCTTTGGCGTCGGTCGTCTTTTTTCTTGAAAAAATATTCAGTAGGTATTCAGTCAGAAGTGAGAGCCCTACGTTACGTGCGAGTGTCAACAGTGTATTTTAGTGTATTATTATTTGTAGTGTCGCTATTTTTTTTTTTTTTGTTTTCTTTTGTTTTTTAGTTCGCTTGTTGGTTGAGGCCGTCGTCCACCCCCGACTGTAAGTACTATCTAAAGTAAGTAATAAATTTTGAAACTCATAATAATAATAAAAGTAAACTCATAATTTTGAAATTTTGCTTAGATTCGACACCCGGATTTCAACACCCTGAAGTCAACACAAACAATGGTGAATACGATACGAGACAACACAATACTCACAATTTATCTGGGTAAATATAATTATAAAAAAAATAATTGTATTCCGTTTGGGCCCCTGTTGTTGAGCCAACATATTAATATATTAATTATACATCACCATTTTGTTAACTACTTAGCCTTAAGTCAATTTGTATATATGAAAGTTCAATAAATACTAAAGTAAATGTAATGTAATTTTGTTTTTTTAAGTTTTTATTTCTATTTCCAGCTGGGTGCGAGTAGAAGTAAAACGGTAAAGTAAGTATGGACGTTTTAAAAGTATCACGAAAAATGTACAATGTTTTCATTGTTTATTAACAATGATCGTGCTTAATCAATCACTCACCGTGCTTGCTTGCGTGGTTATTTAAACACGAAATTGACAATGGCGTGATAGATTTATACAAAAATACCCGTTATATTTTTAATAAAAAATTGACAATGTCGGATTTGTTGAAATGACAATGCCCATTGGTTGACGCAAAATCAAATAAGGTTCATGCTTGATTTTACCAACGTTTTTCTTTCGGTGTATAAAATACTAGCTGACCCGGCAAACGTTGTTCTGCCTAAAATAGTTATTTTAAATATTTCAAGATTTATTTTGATATTTTTGTTCAATTATTTCTTTTAATAGGAATGAAGGCGGATAGCTTCAGTGGTTCAGCGGCCATTATCGGACTTACATACGCACCAACGTTTTTATATAGGTAATGTAATATATCTGTACCCGCCCGGCTTTGCCCGTGCACATAAGTTGTATTGCTTAGGTGTTCTATCGTAAAATGCGAAAAATGAGAAAATTAGATTTTCTGGAATTTTCTTTCTGCGTAAACCTGAAATACAGCAATACGAACAAAACAAAAAAAGAATCATGAAAATCGGCTCAGTGGTTATCGAGTTATAACGTCATCAAGTTTCACCCAATAGAAGATGTTTTTTGTATGGGCGGTGCCACGCCCTTTGTCAAATTTTGACCAATCTCCAGAGGAGCACTCCTGGGCCAATACCTAAGATTATCTGTAAATTTGAGCTTAATCGATTTGGCAGTTTTTGAGATATACGATTTTGAGTGTTTTTTTTTGTATGGGAGGTGCCACGCCCCTTTGTCCAATTTTGACCAATCTCTTTCAGTGCACTCCTGGGCTAATACCTAAGATTACTTGTAAATATGGGCGCGATAGAGTATACGTATCCGAACACATTTTAGAACTCATTTTTATATATATATAGATATAGATAGATAAAACAATGAAAATAAAGTCGCACTCTAAGGGAAAATAAAGTCAATTGATAGTGAACTATAGAGCAATCGGTTCTTTAATATTTGGTCTCTACACATACCATTAAAGAAGTTCAGGTATTACAGGCGCTAGCATCCTCATATTCACGGACAGCCAATCGGCTTTAAAAGCCCTTAGCTCACACATTATTGACTCTAACTCAGTACTGCACTGCTTCAATTCCCTCCAGGAACAAAACCAGATTATGATGGGTCCCTGGTCATAAGGGGATTGAAGGAAATGAAAAAAAGCAGATGAACTAGCCAGAAAAGGCTCGGTAACCCCTTTCATTGGTCCTGAACCTTTCTGTGCAATCCCCAAATCAGCTATAAATTCGGCTATAAAAAGCTGGGAACAAAACAAATATAATCCATATTGGGAGAACACCCAGACAGGCCAAAAGAGCTATTCAGCCTTTCAGAGCAGATGCCAAAAAGATACTAAATCTAGGTATCAAATCACGATATCAAAAACTTATTAGGATACCTAACGGGTCACCACGGTTTGCGATATCACTTAAATAAAATGCCGACTTACCGGAGTGCAGACTATGTTATGTATGTCTTGAAGAAGACGAAACAGCTGAACACATCATATGTGAATGCCCAGCCCTTTGCAGTATTAGAAGGAAATCATTCTTCAGGGAAATAATAAGTACCGAAGAATTAAGGAAATCCTCTGCTGAAGGCATTATCAGCTACATTAGGAAAGTAGAAGCGCTATTAGCCTAAACATATATCTGACGGCAAGCACAATAGATCTCTTAGGTCGACGTGCAAGTCAGACTTTTAAAAAAACAAAATCTTTCTGGTAGTACAAACGACCAATTCTTGTGTGCGTGTCCACTTATTGCTCCTGACAGTGATTTGCAGTATTTGCAGATTACAACTTAATGATTCAGAGGTTTTCACTACCATTCCCTTTCCCCATAATTCATCCAAAAGAAGCGCAAACACTTTGGTTACTGTATAGTAAATAAGCTTCATTTTATTGGACAAAAAATATCAGTTTTTGTCGCTTATAATGAACATCGACCCAAGACTTAAAATTTCATGGGTGTATAAAAAACTTAAATCTAGGCTATGAGAACTTCTATTGGATATGGACTGGTACTCTGCCATATCCAGTTTGATGGTACATATTACACATTTCCATGGCACTCAATATTTCACTGTCTTTTCCCTTACACCAATGTATAGATACGTATACCTAGCTATAAACCCCTTTTATGGCTTTAAGGATCCCAGTTGTGTCCTAAAAATTCCTTGTGCGTAAAACATTGCAGTATTATACCCGTACTCATACACCCTAGATACACATACGTCTTAGACACAACATCACTCTATCGCTATCACTTCCCCATTCGCTTGGTATCCGTTTTTCAATTTCCCAAATGGATTAGCATTTCCTGCAGAAAGTCGGTTTTCAATTAAAGCAGGCCATATACACGGGGATTACTGCGGAGAGAGACTCAATTAAGGGGAATTATGAAACACATTTCAACTGCAATTTCTATTTAATACGAGTACTCGACTCGCTCAACCTGGTGCGATTGCGATACATCATCCATTAATTCATTATCAACAGCTCATTCAATCGAGTTGAACTGCAAGTTAACCGGTGCTAATTGCCGATCACAACTTACTGACAGACAGTGCTGTTAATTTGCAACTTGAATCAACAAAAAAGGTTACCCACCCATACATTCAGAGCAGTATCGCTACGCGAGGCAAGTATGCACAGCCGCACCGATAACGCCTTTAGATTAGTATCCGCAGCAGATTAATTAGTTGTTGCGCTAACTCTCCTCGCGCATGACACGCTAATTAGGTGTTTGCCATTGCCGTCGGTGTGCTCTATACACTGAAAGGCTCTGACATTCAACCTCTCCCATAGTCGGCCGCAGTCCCAGGCCCAGCTACATACTACCATCATCAGGTGTTTGTGTGGTTCTAGGTTTCTGCTACTATTTATATTTTCATTTTGCAAAATCACTCAACATTTAACGGACGTGTTAACAATTTTATGGATCTTAATTCTTCAATGAGAAGTTGATCGATGGCAATTATAAAACTGGGTGCCGCCAACCGGCGCGCGGCGCAACGTTGAAATTCCATAATGGATACTGTTTTGCTGTTTTGCATACCTATATATGAAAAAATTATGGAAAAAGCCAACAACACTGACCTCTCTACCAAGTGTATATGTATTTACGATTTCTTTCGACTTGATGTTTCTGTTTTCATCGAAACTACCCGCACGTACTTGAAGATCAAAGGAAGGAGATTATTTTTGGTAAATCAAAAAAAAAAGAAAATTAAAAATTACCGATAATCTGAGTGGAAGAGTGAGGCATCGAAACAATTGAGGTTGAGATTGAGAATGTTATCGCAGTTAGGGGAATGAATCGTTAGTCCTGGCGGTATTGAAATTTGACGTTAGCAGGCTATAGTGCGGAAGTTCCAAATGGATTTTTGAAATGTTCGAACATTAGCTTAAGTGATATTTTAAAAGAGATATTCGACGAGTCTTCGAATTATGGCGATGCTACAGATAAGCGGATTTCGTTGTTTTGTCTGTTTTTGTGAACAGATTGCTCTTGGGGAAGCGGAGAAATTTAAGGCACTTGTAGTTTTAGTTTTAGCGTGTGCTCTATTGATATTCATATTGCTTGGCGAAAACCAAAGAAGTGTGGGCTAAGAGATTGCTCAGTGAACTATTTATCGCATTGAAGATACTGGATTATTGAGAGATGGTAGGGTCCATGAAAGATGAGGGCAAGACAAAGTATATGCTTTCATCAAGAAAGGACACCTAACACCGACGTCTCGGACAGAATGTCACTATGGACAGATATAAATTTGAGGTGGTTACGGACTTTGTCTACCTATAGGCTCCGCTATGAACCACCGCTGAGATTAAACGAAGAATAACTCTTGCCAATCGCTGTTTCTTTGGGCTAAGAAAGCAATTGAGCAGCAAAGTCCTCTCTCGAACAACTATATATAGTGTAGTGACCCTTTATAGGACCCTAATAATCCCAGTCCGTCTCTTTGGTGCATGGACTCTATCAAAAGCGGATGAGGTCACTTTTGGCTGTTTTCCGAGGAAAATACTTCGAGTAATTTTTAGTCCCGTCTGCATAGACGGTGAATGGAGGACGAGATACAACGACGAACTGTACAGTGACATCGACCTAGCCAGCTAAAGGTGAAGGTCCAACGAATGAGGTGGCTGGGTCATGTAGAGCGAATAGACGTAAATGCTCAGCCCCGGAAGATCTTCGAATCCACATCCGAGGGACGGCGCTGTAGAGAAAGACCGCGACTCAGGTGGCGCACGCAAGTGGAAGGGGACCTTAACCAACTTTCACACCTGACTGTAGCGCCACCTTAAGTAAGTAAGTAAGTAAGTAAGTAAGTAAGTAGAGTCCACAATTAAGACGTCCTTAAGGTTTAATAGCTAAAATATTTCTAGGCTCTGTGGAAAGATATGTGGCTTGGAAATAATACCTCCTCCACCAGCATCAGGTCCGGACCACATTTGGTTGTGATACTTTCCAAAGTTGAAGTGCATCCGCACAGCAGTAGCACTGTCTGTGCCAACAAACATTAACAATCGCGATTTTAAATGTAAGCCTGAGAACTTGGGGCAACTCAATCGAGGTGTTAATAACCGACTCTTTCACAAGAGCTATTTGCTCTGGATTGCGAATGGTTTTCGGACGAAACGATACCTTACCTAACTAGGTTTGTCACCTGGCAGAAGGTGGGTACCTCTGGTATGAGATGAGACCTTTCTGAACCAACTTAGCACCCGACGCCGATGTCACTTTGCAAATCCGCTTAGCCGCACATATCCCCCATAGCCATAGTCGATATGCTTCGGTTGCCCAACAGCAGAACGGTTGTTGACCATCGAGACCCCAGTGGCTGGTTAGAGAGAGTTAAGAATCCATTTGAAGTATGATTTAATTTGAGGTATGAATGTATGATTCACAGGCAATTGTTGATCGGTAAATCATAAGTCTTGGTGAAAATCGAAAAGTGCGTCTAGATCAGAATCTGTTCCACCACATCGGGTCGAATCGCATTTTTGGAGTAGAGGCAACTCAAATCCACAATTTGGAAATGCCTGCGGAGCATATTGGAGATCTTTTCTTTCGAACCGCATATGAAGACATTGTGCGTAGATATAACGATCCAAGAATCCACAGACAGCTCCATGCCAAGTTGAAAATGAAAGGGATAAACAAAACTCATCTGACAGCGTCGTAAAAAGACAGCTGCATAGCGAAATACAAGATGAATATTGATTAGGCAATTTTAAGCGATTCAGGAACGAGAGAAAGTTTGGAGCTTCTTTCTAAAGGTGGGTGTCCATTTGACGGTAAAAATGCTGCGAGCAGCTCTCGAGAGCAAACTCGCAAGTGGACACAGTTTTGATAGTTGCTCGCGGATAGCTAGCTTTTTACTCTCGACCTTTGAACCTTTTGAAAGTAACTCGCAAGTGGACACATATTTTTATCACTATCGGAGATTAGCTCTCAAAATTCCAACACGGCAGTGCTACCAGATTGTGGGAAATTTCCCTTTTTAAGGGAATTTTTGTACTCGAAATGAGCTAAAAGGGAAAAAGGGAAACTTTCTGTTTTCCAGAACAAACATAAGGGAATTTTTGTTCTTTGAAACTTTACTTTAATTTTATTGTTCAACTTCAGGAAGACAATTTATTTTATACACCTAACTGATTTCATGAACATTGAACAAGCGCTTGTATTGACACAAAAAGACAGAAGACCTGGGACCAAATAACGTAAAATGAAAACGACTAATCTATATCGTCTCTGTCTATTACCACAGATATGATAGAGCCATGTTTACTGTTTAGTGAGAACGAAAGCGGTTTTCGTTTCGTATTTTACAGAATCCCACCCCTGTTTTTTGCAATAACTAATGGAGACTGACTATCCTATCCTCGCCTTTTATCCTAGCCAATAAAAGCGGCACGTCGACCTGATTAAGATCTACATATTGTACCATACATTAAAAAGAGGGTTTAGGCTAGGAGGTTCTCCACTTTTTTTATAAAGTTTATTATACTGCTGCAGAGGATTTTTTTCAAATCTTTTGGTCAAGTTGGTCCTTGGAGAAGATCTTCCTTCGAAATTAGCATATATAATGTTGTTTCGTCTTCTTCCATACATAACCTGCTCTCCGATGAGTTGGCTGGATTTATTTAGCTTAGGTAGTATTGTTACACATGATACCCTATAAGGAATCCTATACAAGGTTTCTGATATCATGTCTGCTATGGGCAGGTCATTGTTAAACCTCTTAAGTTTTTAGCCAATTTGGGGGTATATCAGAAAGGGCACGTGAAAGGGGTTTCGGAACCTATTCTGGCCAATTCGTCTGCTTTTCGTTTCCTTCGAAGCATTCACGGACAGGAACCCACCAAATTTGGTTCTGTTCCCGAGGCTAAGGCCAATTTCAAGAAAAATCTTTTATGTCATTTTAAATCTCGAATAGCCTATCACAAACTATCACGAGCTGCCAAATGAACATCAGCTTTTGGTTTCAAAGGTCTTGGATAGTGATATCTAACAGTTAAAGTCTATAAGATAGCCTATCACAGTTTCAGAGCATTTTTTCGTTGACGAGAGTGGATTTCAGCCACAACATTATTTTGAATTTTTAGAAAACAAATTTCTACATCAGTCTCTATGTGAAAAGTAATTGGAACAATTTTATCATGAACAATAATAAATATTCATAATACATAAACACTATGACAAACAAGTAGTATATAAATAATTGACAATAATTGAATCTTAGAAACTAGTATCACAGGGATTTTATTGCACACTCCTTTATCTGTTGTTTAGCGTTATGTGTCGGATAATATTATCCGAAACTTTTCCCGGAACCTTTAAAGCTGGCCCTAAGTCTTTGAAGGGTGTAGAAATAGTCATAGTGTAATACTGATTTGGATCCAATGTTAGGTGAGCTAAGGGCTTTTATAGCTGCTTGATTGTCCGGGAATATATAGATGTGAACGGCTTCGGAGCTAATTTTTTGATGTGCCTGTCCTGGCTCATTCTTGAGTATAGCGTGGAGCTTTGCCTGTAATACACTAAAGTTTTTCCCCATAGTTATTGAGACTGTTTTTTTGTTTCGTTAATTATTTGTTTTCCTTTCGTAAACTATGTGTGGGAAAATCTGAGGTACTTTTTCGAGCCAGGCGAGGGAAAAAAGGGCACTTGCGTGGGAATTCTTATGACAAAACACTGGCAGCACTGCAACACGGTTCGTATTTTGCGAGTAGCTGTCGAGAGTCGACATGGTAAATCAATGGATATCGGAGGAAATAAATCAACTTATATAGTTACCAATAGGTACACACACACAAGCTGTACCAGGGCTTCCCTTAATTTGGTATGCTTTTTGAAAATATTTGGCCAAACAGATTGAATTATATATTCTACTTGACTTGTTGTCAAACAGTAAAAATCCCTGATTGAAGATCAGGAGCTTCAATTTGAAGCTCTCTCGTAAGAGCAAATCATTCACCGAGTTGACGACGACGATTTATGTACCCGTGGTTTAATCCAGCATTTCTTTTTTACTCTTCTTTCTTTTTTAAGAACAGTGCCAATAATTGAAGCGGCTCAAAAATCACCAAGGTGATTAAGCCGAAGTGATTTATAAATCACGAAAGTCGTTTCCAGCGATAATTTCTGTTAATTCATGAAAGTTCGAAAAGGAAGAACTAGTATTTTTTCGGACCAATTTTTTACTTGCTTCTGCTTTTCTTTTGATTTTTTGAATACATCTGACAATATGAATAAGAACACTTTTTAATTATGTGTAGAGTACATAATAAAAATATCATAAACTCTGCGAAACAAGCGTAAAATTGAAAAAAATTGAGCTTATTTTCATGGAAACGTATTTTTGACAGTTGGTTTAAGAATAAACTGATTACTAGCAAAATACGAGGGGAGTTCAATATATTCACGGTATGGGGGGGATACTCCAAGAATATGAGTAAATTATTTTTTGATTTTAGTAATTCCGTTATTCAAGTGTTTTACTGTAACATTTCATTTAGCTGTTATTATTAGTTTGCTTTTTGTCTTGTGTTGAACCTAATCGCAATGGCTGACGTAGCCAAGACAATTCACCGGGCTGTATTGTAAGGAATTTTTGGAGCTGTGTAGTGAAGATCTGGTAAGAATTTTTAATAGAATTGTTACTGGGGGCGAAACGTGGGTTCATCATTATGACCCTGAAAGCAAACAGGAGTCTATGCAGTGGCACAAAAAGGGCACAGGTCCCCCGAAGAAGTTCAAGGTCCCTCCGTCTGCCGGGAAGATGTATTTTGGGACTCAAAGGGAATTTTGCTAATAGAGTACAAAAAGAAAGGTGAAACCATAAACGCCACATCCTACGCATCAACTTTGCATCATTTACGGGAAGAAATAAAGAAAAAAAGACGGGGTAAACTGGCTGCTATGGCGTCTTGCTTCTTCAGGACAACGATCCGGTGCATACGGCTCATGTTTCTAAGGCTGTAGTGCGAAATTGTGGTTGCGAAGAGATTCAACACCCACCCTATAGTCCGGACCTTGGTCCTAGTGATTATTTCTGTTCCCAGATTTAAAAAAAAAATCTTCGTGGGAAGCGATTTACCGATGATGAAGAGCTCAAGCCCGCAATAAATGAACATTTTGAAGAGAAGGATGAAAACTATTTTTTTGAGGGTATAGAAAAGTTAATCTGAAAATGTAATAAATGCATTAATGTAAGAGGAGATTATATTGAAAAATAAAAATATTTTTAATTTGATTCGCGTTTTGTTCATGTCGATACCGAGAATATTTTGAACTCCCCTCGTATATTTCAAGTGGACACGGTTATGAGAGTACTTTCAGGGAATAAACTCTCAAAATTTTACAAAAGAACTCTCAATATTAAAATCTCGAAAATATTACTTTCAAATGGACAGCCACCCGGGAGTTACTCTCGAGAGTTAACTAGCAAAAGTACTCTCAAATGGAAAGGCACCTTAAAAAAGAACATTAAAAGGTGAATTTAGGTGGCTATAGAACAAAGAATCTAAATATAAAGTCTAAAGAGTGAAAACCCTTAACAGTCCCACCCATGTGATGCCTTTCCTTTTCGGTACTAATTATGACTTTTCAATTATAAATGACAATTTGATTAATTAGTTTGCCAGCACATTTTAACAGAAACCAAACCATTTACAAATGTTTAACATACCTACCTAACCCATACATAACTATCGGCTAAGTTCATCTGGATTCATTTCCTCCAGTCATCCCACAGCGATGTGGATGTAGACAAATAGAAAACGAAACGGGCTTGTCCATCCAGCCGTAGCAGATTCCCCAAGATTACCACCAACTGGATCATGCAATGCACCTTCGCTCCCCAAATATGAATTCAAATCAATCTTGATAGACTCGCCGGCCTAAAACTATTCCATGCCTGTGAGCCATGCTAATGAAGACGTTTTACAAACTACCACCACCCGGCTAATTAATAACTTTGAAATTATTCAGCGGGTCAAACATTCCCCTCGGCGGTGATTGTCGAGTCATGTTCGGTTCATAATTTTGGCTGCCTTCGAGTCACGAGAACGAACAAAAAAAGATAAAAACCCAAAAACGTACATCGCGTATGAATTATTTATCGGCGGCTAATTGAGAGACAAAATTGTAACAAATTAATCATCGATCGATTTCTTTGTTTGCTTTGCCCTTTGGATAGGAATCAAAACTTTAGAGAGTTTCGGTTTGAAATTGGAGTGACGCGTTTTTTCGATTCCATCACACTGACAGCTCCAAGACGATTTCACTATAAATTCACAATTCCCCGCACTGTCAGTCGTTTGAATATTTATGCGAATCCGATTCTGTAATTAACCTTTTTGTGAACGCATTTGGAAAATCATAAAACTCGGACTAACTGTCATCGTGAATGTTGAGGGGACGGGCCCACAAAAGCCAATTGATTTGTGTAATTTAATGCCTCCGTTGGGTATTTACATAAATTTTTAATACGAAACGAATATTTGCATTTAAATTGTATAGGAAACTGACACTAGACACATATCGATGGCTATCGATGCAAGGTGATCGCATATGGTTTAGTCAGGGGATTGCTTTCGGTTTCGGAATACCGCACAGCGGGGGAGACTTTCTGTCAAAGTGTTGTTTTGTTAACACCTTTACCACCTCGTGAGTCGCTGGGCTGTGCCTCTACCTCTAAGCATTGCGGAACAATAGAGGAAATTTGATAAATATTTGTTGATTTAATGAATTTTATAATGAGATTTGATTTTGGGCCTTTTAATCAATTTGTTTGTTTTTCTCAAAGAACTTTGTTGTCGGTTCTATATGGTGTTTGTGTCTGCATTCCGGGACAACTGTAAATGAAAAATGCCAATGGGGGGTCCTATGCAAACGTGCTCTTATTCGGGGAGAGTAAGTTATATGTCATGTATTCCACCCACATGTGACAACGCATTTCTAATGACAAAAAAGTTTCCCCAAAGAATTATTATATTATTAGTTTGAATTTCGGGGAAAATAGTTAATAATAAATGAATTAGCTTTCCCTGGAGTTAAGCTATGCAAATCTATTGTTCTAGGTCTAAAAATAATTAGCTGCTTGGTTTGCAAGAGCTACAAATCTCTCTTATATTATTAAATTGGCAGGTCGGCTGTGCCCAGTTTAAAGAAAGGGTATAAAAGGCATTGGTCCAAGGTAGGTCTATGTCACCCTTCAGTCACTCCGGCGAAGTCTTAGCTAAGGTGTTGTAAGGTTGCATATACAATACATAGGGTAAGGTCGGGAGGTTTTGACACGTTAACGAACATTTGGAAATATCTTAAGATCCAAATACAATTTCAAATTTTCAAAATTTACATAAGTTACATTATCATTTTAGCAATATAAAAGCATTAATGATTAATCGATATAAATATTTTTAATTGAGTTATAAGGTTTTTCCCAAAACCTTACAAAGTGTCAATTCCTCCTACCAAGAAGGATTTGCCACCAGCTGCCTAAGGAGGTTTTGAAAATGGGAGGAGGATCTGACACATGATTATTTTACAACATTTTTAAAATAATAAAACAACTTAGGTATATATTGCTTTTTTAATCAACAAATAATATTTTTATTATTTGCAACGCATATTAATCTATGTTTATTAGTTCAGTCTACTTTTATTTAAATTTAAGGACGTAGAATTAAAATAACGAAATAAATTTACCAGCAGATCTATATGTTACTCTACGACGACTTTTGCTCGAGTATAAGGAGTACATCTGAATGTGCAGGGAAATAAGTCCCCGGGAACTAAGTCCACTTAGGAACTCAGTTCCCACCTAGTGAGAAATAAAACCACTTTCGTGAAGTGGACTCCAGAGACCCAGTTTCCAAGATCGGACTCATTCGTAATAGAGCGGCGGAGATAGTGGAAACTCTTGATCACGCAAACGAGGTCCTGACGGAAGTACACTTTCCAGGAAGCTATAAGTCAGATCAGCCCTGGGCGCCAAGGAAACAAGGAGCGAACAGGATGAATAGGATGGAAGCAGAATGGATCGTGACACCGGAGGTGGTTAAGGGGGCGAAAGCAACATTTTCAGCCTTCAAAACCGCGGGTCCAGATGGTATATTTCCAGGTCTAATGCAATGGGAGTAGAAGTACTTGCACCAAGGCTCAGGAATATATAAGTTGCATGTCTAGCAATAGGCTACATTCCGATTACATGGAGGGAAGAAATGGTGGTAAATGGAGGCAAAGTCTTTTCAGACCAGTCAGCCTAACATCCTTTCTGTTAAAAACAATGGTAAGAGTCGTGGTAGACTATATGGAGAGTACGGCGCTTAAGATGTGTTCATGCCTATAGGGCAGGTATGTCTACAGAAACAGCACTGCTTATCGACTTTGATTTGAATGACTTTAATGGCATTCTCCAACACTTGTATTTGGCATTTTTACATTCTAAAAGAGAGTACCTAAGAAGTTGTTTTACCACACAATTTTTATTTTGACTCATAAAGGAGGATTTATACAACTTTGTCAATTCAGCCAAAATGTCAAATCCTCCTTTTTGATTACTTTTGATGGGACTAATACAAAAAACAACTTTTGTAATGCTGCTCAGGATGAACTATTGTTTATTAATGATTTTAAAATGAATGAAGGTGCACTACATTCCACTTTCAATATCAAAAGCTACATAATTAAAATATTACAGTTGGATTGCTTACCATAAAAGTTAGATGAAATGGGTACAATAATAAAAAAAAAGTCCACTTCGCTTATCTCCTAGACCACAGTGATTGTTTATTTATCACTCAAACCAATCATTACTAACTTCGTTTTCTCATTTAAAGTGCTGTCAGGGTTTTAGTGATGTCAATTCTTTCTGCCTATCAAATCCTCCCGACCGACCGACCTTACCCTACATATAGATGCTTCCTTTTCGTCCAGGCAGAAGCAATAAGTGCAGAACTAACATACATCTGCAAGCATCTCAGGGCGCTGTTGAAGCGTTATATACTCGAAGGTTCCCCTTTCACTGGAGAAGTATTAAAAAAAAAAAAATAATAACTGATTTTTTATTCACTATGGTTGTTAAGAAGGCTTGGGAGTATGTTACACCTATTTGTAGACTTGGAGAAAATTACAGCCTAGAAAAAAAAAAAAAAAGATGTAAACTCTGGAGTGGACTGCAGAAGACAGATTGCCTCGTTCATTATGGATATTTACGACAAGAAAAATGTGCGAAAAAATAATTCCATAGCTGTGTTGTTAGTGTTGTCTGATTTTAACCATGAATTGGTTTCTAAATCCACTCATTTTGAGTTCATATTTTGACAGCATATTGGTTTTAAAGCGCAAGTGTCGCCTTAGAAGTTTGTTGGGAAACACTTGCCATTATTATTAAATCGGATGCTTCATCAAATGATTAAATGTTGTCTAAAATAATATTTTATAAAACAAATGTTGGTAGGTACACACGTAAGTATAATGTACCTTCAAAATGGTCTGCTAAAAATTGTTTTAGTTCATCTACTCCGTACATACTTATTACAATGTAATGATGTAATGATCAGTCATCTGAATAAAGTTCTTACCTACTGTAAACATTTTTCTCCGAAATCCTCATCCAGATTAGCCCACATGGCTGTTGGCTCTATAAAATGCGAAAATGTTGCTTTGTCGCTATCTCCAAGTGTCGCTACTTAATGGCGCGTGACATGCTCTACCCCTACAGGAAAGGAAACGCACTAAAACACTCATAAAAACCCTTGACGCGATGATTCTTTCACTCAATTTTCCACGTAATTCCAATTTTGTGATCTTGGCAGCAATGTTGCTCCGGACATACACACATTCTACTAAAATTATTCTCAGAAGTAATTCCATTTAAATTGTCGTGATGCTCGACAATGTATAGAGTACACAACATTTCCATCCCGACAAAGTGCTAGCAGATATAGGTCTACAATCCTACATATATATGCATATAGATTGACCAACGGAAAATCATTAACACTCGGAGATTTCCACACCAGAGCATGTGTTGAGTAAATGCCATCACCATACCACATCACTCTGTACTGTGTTATATAGTTGCTCCTATACTGCTGCGCTGCTTCCTGTTCACTTTCCCAAAGTGGGCGGTGTGGTGAGTGGCAAAAGCAGCATTAACACTGAAATGTGTAAAAGCACTGCCGGAGATATATTTACTGCGAAAAAGGATAACCACCCATATATATGAGATGAAGATACATATGTATGCGAGGATGTTTTTCGCATGGTGGAAAACAGTGAAAATGGGAAAATTTTCATCTCATGATGTATAGCGAGTGAAAGTTGTTTCCCCAGGACATTTTGGCGTTTACTTGTGTTGGAGAGGTGGTTCCGCCCCGATAAATAAAATTGGCTGTGTGTGAAAGTTTAAGTAAATTCTCAAAGTATTATACCCTTCTTTGGTAAGCGGGGGAGGAATTTCAAGATTTCACCACAATGAATTAAGAACACTGAGGATATAGATGGGTGTGTGTGTGTGTTTTTGGAAGATTTGCGATCCATGAGTATGTGTCGATAGTTTGATTTATCTAATGTCTACGATAGGAGTGATGTTTCTTTTTTCTTGTGGAATTTAATGTCACAGGATATTCGGAAACATTTGCACACTATTTATGAAGATTTTCGCAAAAAAGGGTTATATTGAGTGTTGGTTGATATCTGTGATGAGAGTGATTTGTATACGAAAACTGACGGCAGTTGGTGTAAGTTATATGGGAAGGTAAATTTGTTATTTATTCGTATATAGATGGTGTAAATAAATGATTTCAAAACCCGGAGTCCACCCATCGATCATCGTGGTTTGCAGATTTTTTATTTTATTTATATTCATGTGGTCTCTATATCCCCAATCTGCTTAGGCTTCTGTTATAGCTATCCGGAAAATGCATCCGTAAAAAAATTGTTTCACTTTTTTGGAGCACTTAAACTTAATCGTTGAACTCAATCTTGGTCTTAAAATGTTGCTTTTGAATTATAAAACTAATTCGTCAAAAAAAATTAAGCAATTGATCTTTAAATTTTCTAAAAAAAAAGAATTTCTTTATTTTTCCGTACGAAAAACTTTTTCTGTTCAACTTCTCAACCAGTTTCACGAAGTATTCCACTGAATTCCTATGATATGCTATGGCTAAATGTGTTCTGTTTTGTGTTTTTACGGATGGATTTTACTGATGGCTATAACTGCAGCCTTACTAGGACTCGACGTATTCCAATTCCAAATGTTTCTGCAAAATTATAGATTATCAACAACATTATCATAAGTGGTTGTAGTGGCCTAACAATAAATTATATAATGGCAATCCTAAGAACAACGTAAAGTGGAGTAAGGGACCGATCTAGCTATTTAGCGGCTCCGGGAAAAATAATATTTGCCACACTTTACAATAACAACTTATATAAGAATGTACAATTTGCAAAAATCATTTCGACCAGTACGGTTGTAATATTTTTGGAAGAGACTGGTAATGGATCTGAGTATTAAGATCTGAATTTGAAACACATATACGAAAATTCAAAAACATTGGGGTTGTATACGTATATCTACGTTCTGAATTATAGTCAACTAGATTTGTCTAGACTTCATTGCCTAGGAACGTGAGTATCATCTATATAGATTTCTCTGTATTTTTTATTTTCAACATCCATCAATTTACGACACAATTTTTATGTAAACTAAAACAATTTTCAAGGCAAAAAAGTTTCAAATTCTTTCCAAAAACTAGGCGCTGAACGCGATGCTGAATAGGTTCAAAAACTTAAAATTAAAAGAAATATATATAAAGTGTTTATTCACAGTTTTGGTTCTTTTTAACATTTAACTACATATTTAAGTATAATTTAGTATGTAGGACTACCTCCTTTGATCAATATAACTTCATAGATACGATTTGAAAAATACTTATACTATTTTTCAATAATTCCAAGCGAAATTGTTGACCGGGCTTTTGTAATGGCGCCAATTAGGCTTGCAGAATCATCAAATTGTCTCCTGCTTTCATATAATTTTTTGGACAATAGTCCCCAAACGTTCTCAATGATAGTTATTGCCCTTGGCAGCCACTCGAGCAATTTTACATTTTGGTCGTTTATCCACTGTGGGATCATGACGTAATCTCGAATGACAAAAATCTCGAAAGCTAAAAATCTCGAAAAGTTTTTTTTTTAATCTCGAAAGCAAAAATCTCGAATGTACAAAAATATCGAAAGACTATATCTCCAAAAAATCTCGAAAATAAAAAGTAAATTCGAGATTTTTTTTTGCACCCATCCCATAGCCAGACAGGAAACCCAAGCAGGGGGGTTGCAGGGGGGCAGCATGCCCCCCATACGCATCTCACTTTTTAACACCATTTTTAATATTAATTCGAGATTTTTTCTTCGAAATTTTTGTTATTCGAGATTATGCTTTCTAGATTTTTTTTCGAGATTTTTTTTTTTCGAGATATCGTAGTAAACCCATCCACTGTTTACCGACCCTACCAGTAGGTATGAATGGGGTCGTTGTCCATGTCCATGGAATGCGCTCAAAACTATTCGAAAAATTTGGAAAAGCGTTTTCTAGTACAGTTTTGTATACATTCGCGTTAATTTCCGATGTAACAAACTGCAGCTCACAAGTCCCATAATACGATATGTGCGGAACATAGTTATGCCCCCTGCACAGGTGTGGTGGCTACCTAAAACACATTCATTCTTTGCAGGTCGTGAATGTAATAGATGTAGCCACCCGGTCCATCCAGGTTGAAGTTCTTTTCATCGGGAAACACGACAGTCTGCCACTCCTTGTTGCACGACATATGCGTTAAAACTTCGACATAAAACTTCGTCCCAAAAATATAAACTCACACAAACGAATAGTTGCGAGAAGCTAGGCATAGGAATAAGGTGTCTTTCTATCGCCTGTTGCGCCACCTATTTATTTATTTTTTACCTATAATAAAATAAATACTATTTCAATCATAAATAGTTTACACTGTCAGACAAAATGAAGTGCAAAATTTGGAAGCATCTCTTAGTTTTATTTGTTTATATTCTGTTACATCTTTATTATTTCAAATTATTGACCTATTTTTAGGAATATTAAGCAATGGTATTAACTTTACAGAACAATAAGGAGACTAAACGACAAGAAGACAAAATAAAAGTGCAATTTCAAAAAAGTAACAAAAGCTAATCAGATCTTTAAAATACATCTTTGAAAATGTTCCTTCCTTTATTATAATTTGTGTGCCCTAACCCCCAGTAATTATCCATAAAGTAATTTTTCAAGCAATTCTGTTATATTGGTGTCAAGTATGGGGAAATTGCAAATGCAATGTGTCATATTAAGAAATTACAGGTTTCTCAAAATAAATTATTAAAAATGATGCTCAACCTACCGGTGGCATCACTCGACTCTGGATACTCACGAAAAAGCGAATGTTGAATTGATCCCTCAAAGAATTCAAAAACTGAAGCAACGCTTAGTAAAAAACAAATTTAAGCCTATGTAGTATGATATGAAGCATAGTTAGAATTATTCGGTTAAATATTCCATAGATATACCCTAACACTTCACAGTAATCCACAATTAACTTTAGAAAATCTTAATTCGCTTTCCCTCTCATCATAAAAATGCCACCAATGAACCTTATCTCTCAAAACGGCCACATTTAGCGCGAAGTAGTATTTGTTTTTCTCTTTTTAAGGAGTCGATCGAAAAGTCTCCAAAACTCAATAAACACCACTCCAACACATCATATCTCTCAGGTGAAATTTTTTTGCCAAAAATAAATTACCACTTAAAAAGGAAGATATGTCGATGATGGAAAATTTACAGCCTTTAAACAACGGGAGACGGACAACAGCCTCCGCATGAGCCATCTCGAATCACACTCATACACGTAGCTCCATACTATATAGGACCAGGAATATTAGCATTGGAAAAATAAACCGTAAGCACACACTACACCTTCTGCTCACTGCAAAACCATAAAAACACATTTTGACGAATAAATCGCTCACCAGGTCACAGCACGCAGAGGGTGTCTCTCTGGTGTAAGGATGCGCGAAATCCAGCACACCTTCAGGCACGGCAAGCAGCGAGAGCGCGCGGGTTACGTCGAAACCAGCCACCGACGCCACAACTGCTGGGAACATACCAGCTAAGCAACCTGAAACATCAGCAATACGTGCTGGGAACATACCGGCGAAAACATCTGCAACGTCAGCAACACGAGCAGAGGCAAATGTACCTCTGTTCAACGTCTCGTGGGAAAGACAAAATTAGCATCCACAACGAAGCCAACATGGAAAATCGGAATCATTATGACAATTAGAATTAATCGGGCTCCCCTGTAGTAAGGTTGTAATTATAAATGTTCTTGTAATCCAAAAATAAATAAAGTTTGTGTTTTTTTTAACGCTCCACGGTAACGGTTGTTTATAATTGGCGCAGTCGAACGGTCTAAAGTCTAAAGACATTAGTCGAACCAACACCTAAGTGTATAATCTAAAAGTGAAAAAGTGAAGTGAAATTGCAAGGCAAAAAGCCGAGAGAAATTTATTTTTGTTCAAACAACACAAATCCAAATAAATTCAGTGCAACGTCTAAAGACAATTTATCTTCAAAATAAAATAAAAACACAGTCAATATGGCAAACGAAAACCAAGCTCAAGCTGCAGTGCAACAAATAAATTTATCTATGGACGAAATCCTAAAGGAATCCAACAAGATAAAAGAATTTTGGGGAAACCAGGACGATTATTCTCTGTCATCATTTATAAGGGAAGTAGAAATATTCCTACCGTGCTATCAAAATGGACCTCTGGAAATGTATTTTCTCCAACGACACGTTTTAAATAAAATACAAGGACCAGCTTTAAAGACGATAAGGACTCTAGGACCCAACCCTTCATGGACACAAATAAAAACCGAGCTGATAAAGAACTATGGAATTCGGGAAAGTTACTACTCACTCTACCACAAAGCCATCGCAGCGAAAAACTTTAATGTAAGTGATTATTTCCATATTCTTAAGAATATCTTAGATAAATTAAATTGTAAATTTGAATTCGATTCAGAAAAACCAATTGAGTTCTGTCATAGTAGTAATGAGAAGATGATTCTTAAAACTTTTCTAAGCGGAATCGACGCAAATTTAGCAAGTATCGTTATTAGTAGGGATATCAGTAATCTTAGAGAGGCCTACCATATTCTAGAAGAATCAAATTTAATTAACAAATCGAGACAAGGCAACTCAGAATTTAACAATAACCCAGGACAATTTAGAAACGTTAATAGGCAAGCCCAGGAACAACCTAGAAACAATAACCGACCCGACCAAGGACAATTCAGGGAATTTAATAGGCAAAACCAAGGACAATTCAGGGAATTTAATAGACAAAATCAAGCACAATTTAGGGATTTTAACAGAGCAACTTCTGGACAAATGAGACAAAACAACAATAATTCAGGACAGTATAGACAGCAAAGATACAACTTTAACAATTCTGCTCAAATGAGATACAACAATAATAACAGGTATAATAATAACGATGTACCCATGGAGGTTGACCATATAGATGAAAACGAAGAAGTAAATTTTCAATTAGCACCAAGAGACAGGATTTACCGATAGTAGAACTTAATATCAACAATGATAAACTCCTGTGCCTCATAGACACCGGATCTTCCACAACACTTCTCGATCAAACAAAACTAAAATCTTACAAGAGAATGCCATTACAAAAATCTATTTCATTTAACACTCTCTCTGGACAAACCTTTTCCGATACGGAAATTATAACAAAACTTCCTAACGAATTTAACGAAAATTCATATATGGCATGGAAATTAACTGCTTTTAAAAACAAAAACTTCGACGCTATTATAGGTCAAAACATACTAAAACCCTTACATGCAGTAATAAATTTAGGCGAAGAATTCTTAGAAATTAACGGTAACAAAATAAAATTTATCAATTCGTGCCCATACGAATATAACGAAATAAATATTCTCGAAAATTCAAATCAACCATTGAATGTGCTTTTAAAAGACAATCTAAACGACGAAGAAAAAATAAAGTTAGAAACCCTTCTTGGTAGAAATAGTGACTTATTCTATAGGGATGGACAACAACTAACACATACAGATAAAATAAATCATGAAATCGTTACAACAACTGATAAGCCAATATATTCCAAGATTTATCGGTACCCTCAAGTACACGAGGAAGAAATTAATAAACAGATAAAAGAAATGTTAGAGCAACAGATCATTACTGAAAGTAATTCACCCTACAATAGTCCTCTTTGGATCGTACCAAAGAAAATGGACAATTCGGGAATCAAAAAATTCCGCATCGTTGTGGATTACAGAAAATTAAATGAAGTCACAACTGATGATAAATTTCCTATTCCCAATATCGACAGTATACTGGAGAAATTAGGAAGATCACAGTACTTCACAACTTTGGACCTTGCAAAAGGATTCCATCAAATACTTGTCAAACCTGAAGACAGAAAAAAAACTGCGTTTTCAACACCTTTCGGGCATTTTGAGTACATAAGAATGCCTTTTGGGCTCAAGAATGCCCCAGCCACTTTTCAAAGGCTTATCAATACAATCCTAAGAGAATATATCAACAAGATATGCGTTGTATATCTTGACGATATTTTAATCTTCAGCACCACACTAGAAGAACATCTAGAAAATCTTCAAAAAATTATGAATGTCCTTAGAGAACATCGCCTAAAAATTCAGTTAGATAAATGTAATTTTCTCGCTAGAGAAACAGAATACTTAGGTCATATCCTAACAACAGAAGGCGTAAAACCCAATATGAATAAAATCAAAACAATATTACAACTTAAATTGCCACAAACTCCTAGGCAAATCAAATCCTTTTTAGGAATAACCGGCTTTTACCGAAAGTTTATCAAAGATTACGCAAAGATTGCGCAACCACTTATAAAATACCTCAAAAAGAATGCAAAAGTTAATATAAAAGACCCTTTATACATAAATGCCTTCGAAAAACTTAAACTAATTCTCACAGACCCACCCGTTCTTAAATATCCAGACTTTCAAAAAAAATTCAAACTAGTAACCGACGCTAGCGACCAAGCCCTAGGTGCAGTTCTGACACAGGACGGACACCCTATTTGCTATTCAAGCAGAACTCTAAATGACACAGAAAAAAATTATTCTGCTACGGAGAAAGAGCTCCTCGCGATAGTTTGGGCAGTCAACTACTTCAGGCCGTACATTTATGGTAGGCCCTTTGATCTTATGACTGATCATCAGCCACTCAAATGGCTACAGGCAAAACATAAAGGAAAGGACATAAATCCGAGATTACAAAGGTGGTTATTAAAGCTAGGCGAATATAATATTAATATAGATTATATAAAAGGCAAAGAAAATGTAACAGCGGACTTCCTAAGTAGAATAAATACAAGCACTGGCGAAATAAATGTAGCCGAAACAGCTTCAGAATCAGAAGAAGAAAATATTCCATTACCACAAGACAATGTAGAAATTGACAACGCTAGTTTAGCCAATACAATTCATTCTCAAGAAGAGGAACATGATGATCATTTTCCAATTCTCGACACAGTTGTAAACCGATTCTACACACAAATAATACTTTCTAACAATAAATCTAGAGAAATAGAAGTTATTAACAACAAAAGGAAAATATATGTAAACTCTGACGATATAGAACAAAATAGGTTAGCAGATATTTTCAGAAGATTAATAAGAAGAAAAGGAAAAGTAGGTATATATTCTGAATTAAGCGAACATGAATACAACCTAGTTCAACAAAAGCTAATTGACCTATTTATCCCAAATGAAGGCATTAAATTTTATAAATGTGCGTATCAAGCAAGGGACATGCGAAATGAAGACGAAGCATTAAAACAAATAGCAAGATATCATAAAAAGGAAACCGGACACTCAGGCATATCAGAAAATTATGAGGGACTTAAGAAATTCATATACTTTAAAAACCTTAAAGAACTTATCCAAAAATATATAAATAACTGTGACACTTGCAATAGAGCAAAATACGATAGAAATCCCATTAAACCCAAGTTCAAGTCCACAGATACACCCACAGATACGAACCAAATAATACACGTAGATATATACACAAACAGCCAAAACAATTTTATTACATTCATTGATAAGTTTTCTAAACATGCTACCATTTTCCATTTAGAAGACAAAAGCAGTCTTACAATCAAAGAAAAAATTAGACTATACTTTTCTATAAAAGGGAGACCAAATAAAATAGTCTTAGATAATGAATTCAGTAATGTTAATATAAAGGACTTCTTAAGAGAAGAACAAATCGAGGCACACTTCACAAAACCAAACAGCCACACGGGCAATTCTGACATAGAAAGACTCCATAGCTCAATCGGAGAAAAGATGAGAGTTCTTTCGGCAGAAAATTCAAGACTAACAGTACAGGAAAAAATATTCCAAAGTGTTGAATGGTACAACAAATCAGTACATTCTACAACAAAATGTAAACCACTACAAATAGAAGAGGATAGAGTAAACAAGGAGGTAATTAGAAGTAATATTCAAACAAAAAAGGATAGGGTTATTCTAAAAAGAAATCAGAGCAGAGAAGAATACGAAGAAGAAAGAAATGAAGGATATATAAAAAATTATAGGGCACTTAGACATAAAGCTCAACCAAAATTTAGGAAACAACAGCTTTCCAACATACACCCCATCAATATTAAAAGACCTTATAAATTTGCAGATCAAATGGATACTGATAATATTGCTTATGACACTAACAACGACCGAAACGACCCTGACAATTGAAAAAATTGACGCATACAACGGGTTTACAGAAGTTAAATTAGGAAATATTCAGATTGTTAAATCATACGACATAATCCTACACATAATTAAACCAACAGAAATTTTAGAAATAGTTAAACGTTTAGAGGACAACTTATCTAACATACGACTTAAAAAAGGAAAAGACATTTTAATTAATGAACTAGAATCACTAAAATATAAGGTACATACAATCATACCACACAGACATAAAAGAGGACTAATCAACATCATTGGTACCGGCATGAAATGGCTATATGGTACTATGGACGATGACGACAGACAAAATATTGAGGACCACCTACGAACGACGGACGAAAACAATCATAATATTATTACGCAGAGTAACAATCAAATTATAGTTAACAATCATTTTAATCAAACATTTTTAACACTTAAGCGAATTATCGAAGAAGATAGGGTTCATATTTTAAACAAATTTAACGCTGTAGAAAAACAAAGTTACACATTATCCAGCAAACTGATATACCTAGAAACATTAATAAAAATTAGAATTATCAAAGACAAAATTGAACATATACAATCAAATATAGCCTCCAGTAGAATAGGAATAATGACTAGTAATATACTCAACAAAGAAGAAATAAACAAATACAACATCGACTTCGAGAAACTAAGGTTATTAAAAATAGGGACAGCTAGCTACAGTAATGATACTATTATTTTTGCAATTAAAATACCAACAAAATTCATTGAAACAGCTAAATATTTCGTTACCGCAATGACAGATAGTAAATCACAAGAGTTATTTATAGAAAACGAAGACATAATCAAAATAAACAATACAATTTATAATTATAAAGAAGATGTAGAATTCAAAAATCTCAAACTTTCAAACTCATGTATCTATACGAATAATTGTAAGAAAATAAAGAACAATCAAAGTAAACTGTTAGAAATCGAAAAGGGATTAATATTGTTAAAAAATTATAAAAACATTAATTTATCAAGTACATGCGATGAACGAGTAATCAAAATAAACGGAAACTACTTAATTAATTTCAACAATTGTAAAATCCATATTGGCAATGAATCATTTAACAATAAAAAAGAGGTATTTGTAGAAAAATTTGTCATGCCTTATGAGATTACATTAAATACCACTAGAAACCAGATAACTTTTGATGAAATTGTAATTAATCAATTAGAAAACATTGAAGAAATTAAAGAACTAAAGTTTTTCAAAAATAACCATGTAACATATAACCTTTGTATTGCAATAATTATATCTATCATAATAATTTTAATCCTTATTTACCTATATATCAAATATTATAAGTTTCGAAATATGTTATTCATAACTCAGGGGAGTTCTAGTTTAAAGGGGGGAGAGGTTACGTCGAAACCAGCCACCGACGCCACAACTGCTGGGAACATACCAGCTAAGCAACCTGAAACATCAGCAATACGTGCTGGGAACATACCGGCGAAAACATCTGCAACGTCAGCAACACGAGCAGAGGCAAATGTACCTCTGTTCAACGTCTCGTGGGAAAGACAAAATTAGCATCCACAACGAAGCCAACATGGAAAATCGGAATCATTATGACAATTAGAATTAATCGGGCTCCCCTGTAGTAAGGTTGTAATTATAAATGTTCTTGTAATCCAAAAATAAATAAAGTTTGTGTTTTTTTTAACGCTCCACGGTAACGGTTGTTTATAATTCGCGCGAGAAAATTGAAATATGGTCCGGACAATCATAAAAATGTCAAAAGCCTGAAATGTTTGAAACACGCATATTAATTGGACTTGCCTCCAACGACGCTCAAGCCCAAGTGCATCCCGGAGCTGGAATGGAATTTTCTGTTTGTTTAGTCTCCTCGTCGTCGTCGTCGTATAGTCGTCGTCATCATCATCATCATCATCTCCGACGGAATGGTCACGATATGCATTTAGCATGGGACTGCACAATGAGCACTGTGCGCGGATTGCGAATAGTTGCGATTGCGACTACATTCTGTGGCCAGACACTCTGATTTCACGGAAATCAAAGGGCCATAAATTGGTGGCTTATTGGTGGAACTGTGGGGGATTAAATGCTGCTAAGTGACAAGTGTTAAATTAGCTTTCTGCCTTTTCGACACGTTGTATGCTGTGCTGGTGCTCTGAAGCTCTTTGGCTTTGAGTCTGAATGCTGATGCCAAGTGATTTGGCTAACTATGCCTGGGAAAGAATCGTTAAAATGTGGTTTATGGCGGCGAAGAGTTTTGTTGAAAAAAAAAAAATGAAACGGTGAATGGATGCAATCTGAAAGCAAGTCCTATGATGATGTGGTCATGTGGTGTGGGTGTTTAAGAAGACAGTTTTTAAGTTTAGAGGAAAAACAAGAATGGAAAGTACAACAGTATAGGTAGTTTTAAGCTTGTTTACAAATTCTTCACCAAGCAGATTCAATAGTGAATTGTTACGTCCTCAGAAATTGAATGTGGCTAACAAATGTTTTTGTTTTGAATAAGATCACACCACCAATATCTCAGAAAACGTTCGAGTTCATCGGACATCACTCAACAACCCGATCAGCTTTCATCGTTAAACGCATCCTTAGGTATTCGGGTGCACCGAGCGTCAGCCTTTTGTGCTGCTCTTTTGCTGTTCTCCAATTTTTCTCTTCAAAGGTTAGCTAAAATCCTACCTAAATTTTGACACTGTATGCGTTGTGCATAATTGCCACTGAAAACAGCAGTTCTTGGAAAACAATATCCTTCAAAAATGGATCGATGCTAAGTGTTTTAATTTTGATTTCTTTCAAGGCTTTCCCCATCAAGCCTAGCCGAGCCATTAATGAATGCTCTTAATTTTGACAGATGAAGTCTGAAATAAACATTTGACTTTTTAACTATTGCTGCGCACCTCTGACTAAAGGGATTCGCTTAAATTTAGTTCAGATAAATTCTGGAGAGAATTTTGTAAGGGAGCTAAAGTTTAGCGTACTAAGCTTAAACGATTAATTCATGGTATTATTCATGGACGCTATAGCGCATCAGGCGACTATCCAGGTATAGCCCCAGCCTAAAGCCGTCACTGTGTGTCACTGCATTATATGGCCCAGTTCTATACAGTATGCAGGACTGTATTAAAAGTTATAAGTAAGTCACTGAACGAATTTGCTTTGATGTCAGTTGAGTGTGTGAATAGTTTCCTATAAATAGCCCTGAATTTTAGTGAAGGCTTGGAAAGTTGTATATGGATTACAGATGTATTCCGCTCTAACTCGCGCATGAACAACTGAATCTTATTTTACGAGATGTATAGTTGCGGTATTAAAAATCTACTAAGTAGTCGATATAGGCACCTAACCTAACTTATTTCAATTGCAGTATAGTAGGTACGAAATAATGGACAGCAGAGCGATGTTCAGGGCCGGTTGTCATAAGTCAGTGGTAAGGTAACATGTACATTTGCGGGCTTTAAGATAAGCCCTCCTTCCCACAAGCAGATATAATTGCAAATTACACCAATAGGCATCATAACTATTGTTTCCTAAAACATAACGAGCGCTTTAAGTATGCACCTCCGTCCATCACCTTTACCATACTGGGAATGTCTAAATGCAATAGTAATGGCACACATCATGTGCAGTATATACTATCTAACTGTTGCTATCATAAAAATGTGTCTACCATTAATTAGTAAATGCTCACAAATCAGAGTTAAATATCGCCAAAGCCGAGGTGAAGGATATTGGAATTCGCCATAAATCACGTAGATACATACCTATATATGAACTTTAACGACCGCATCACTGTGTTACTAGTGGAAATAGTTGTTACTGCCTAATGAGACGTTCTCTCAGCCAGCGCACACACAAGTCAATAAAAACCATTCAAGGGTCAGCTGTGCAAACTCTATGCAAAACAAGTAGCATGAGTGCAACATTAACCACATGATGCCCATGCCATATGTGTCCGATTGTACGTCCCTCTGTCATATATACAGAGACTTCGATGAGCAATTAATCAATTGCCTACCAATAACCCTTTTGCTGATGTGGTTAACCACAAAACGAAAACATGTCACAACAATTCACCAGCAGCACTGGCACGGGCAAGAAGGACTTTCACACTTAATTGATTGAGTTTTTATACCCTTGTTAACTTTAGCCCGCTCTAATTGCATTTTAATAATCCCTTCACGACTATACACACTGTTGGCTCTAAATTAACCATCAGAACCATAAAATGTAAGCAAAAAATTAGGATACCAACCGCGCCACAGACCAGTATTGACGTCAGATCACACCATCTGTCATAAAAGTTTTGAGTGTAGCGGTTCTTAAATTTCCATTATATCTATCCTTAAGGAGTGGGGGGGGGGGTAAGGAAATTTTCATCGTAATGAAAATTTGAATTTAATTGAGCGAAAAATGAAACAAAACCGTACCGTCCACAACTTGCAGAGATAATGGTAGAAAACTCTTAAACGAATAATTAGAAAGCGGGAGTAATTGCTTAGTGAAAGTTTCGCGATTGGATGACACCAGCCAGTGGGTAGGGATGTTGAATGAGGGTTGTGAAATTATTTATAAATCTGTGTGTTAATAAAATGTGTTTCTTGACTTTTGTAAAACGGCTGCAAGAGATGGCCTGTCTTATTGACTTTGACTGACGCTTGATTTCAGTATGGTATATGCTCATATCAGCTAGCAATTAAAACTGATGTATTGGTGTGATGTGCTGCAACGTTGTTACTAATTTCCACCCATAAAATGACAGATAATAATCAGTGCAGAATTAGGAGCCTCCTTCTGTATGGCATTACAATCACACTCGACAATTTCAATGCAAATATAGGAAAGGAGGAACTAAGGCAATATCGTCGGTATCTTTATCAAGCAAGCAACATGGCCGTAGCCTGTTCAAGACACGAACAATGAGCTATAAGTATTATACGTTAACTCATTTTCCATTTGACATAAGAAAGAAGAACAAATTCCGTCACATAGTGCTGGTTCTTGGATAACAGCGTCTTCCCTATAATCGAATTGATGTCGACGATAGACAAGTAACTAGTATCTTAGAAGTGCCGTTAGTACAAGGTTTTAACATCGGCTAGGTCGACCATCTAGTGGCAGCTGTTGTACGCCTGCTAATATCCCGTACGGTCAAGGAAAAAAAAAAGACAAAGTTCGACATAGAGCAGCGGTCATGTCTCCGCCATAATCTTTGCCGGATAAACAAGAACAAAAATAGCGATGTCAGAAAAAAATTAATGATAAAAAGATTTGGTTGTTCTACGAAGCTTGTTTTAGGCACAATTCAAGTTTCTAAGAAGAAAAAGAGAAGAAAGGGAGATTGGATGCAAAACTTCTCTAAAGTAAGACAATTACAGTACTCCCCGGATAATAGCACATGCGGATGGGTATGAAATAATAGTGCTTATAGCCGGGTTTTCAATTAAATTCCTATTAAGCGGGGACCCTTGTTATAGCTCATAAATGTGTTTATATTTAATTAAACAACATTTTAAATTTTTCTTTGAATCATTAATTTTTCAGTAGTTTTCTTAAAATGATCCTTTAATTCATCCAGAGATTTTATACTTAGGCCCTGTGTCAATTGGCCTAAATAATTATCCTGGGGTAATTTTCTGGCGCTATCGTGCGTGGTGGGAAACGTTTCAGCTGCCAAAAAATAATTAATAGTGTGAAATTCGATAAATACCTATCTGTTCTAAGATTAAGGTTCGCTGAACTGTTCTTTTCAACACTTTCGTAAGTGTCAGAAAATTTGCCGAGATTTATTATTTAGCGCATGGGCGCAGTAGCGCAGTGGTTAGTGTGCTGGACTACTGTGCGAGGGATCCCAGGTTCGATCCCCGAAAAAACACAAACCGAGAGTATGACTGTCTTGAAAAAGCTTCTCAATTCAGCCGTTCGGGCTCCGCATACAATATTGTAGGTCCTTCCATTTCGTCCCAAAAATAGAAACTCACACAAAACGAATGGTTGCAAGAAGCTAGGCCTAGGGTGTCTACCTGCCTGTTGCCCTATTTATTTATTTATTTTTAATTATTTAGCGCAAATGACATCAGCGTGGCATAAGCTTTGTGTGCATCTTTTCTTGAAGGAATTTCAACCACATTCTCGGGTATCTTCACCACCGGCTATACTAAAAATTCTTCTAACTTCACGCCAGCAAACAATTTGTGGCAATATGCATTGTCAACAAACAAAATTATTTGCCTATTCAGTCCACTTTCGTCCGCATTAAAAATATCCTTTTCAGAAAATATGTTTAATAATATGTATCGAAAAAATATTTTCGGTCCATTGCTGAAACATCAGCATCATTTCTTTCACCGTGAATTTTCTTGAAACTAATGTTTGCCAACTCGAAAGCCAGCCATTACTTGGTTCAAAATCAGTGCATCCCGAGATTATCTTCCTTCGTGAAATTTTATTTTATTTAAAAAAAAAATCGAATGTGCTTATAAAAGGATAAAATACCAGGTAAAATAAAATGTTTGTTCAGATTTTTATTTGATAATAAGAGGGATTTGCTTAAAACCGGGTTGCTATAAAGCGGGTACAATTGCATAGAATGGCGCTTGTGAGTCCCAACACTGAATAATTTGTTGCTATAAAAAGGGTTTTGCTATTAAGAGGGTTGCTTTTATCCGGGGAGTACTGTAGATCTGCCTGACAAGTAAATCCAACCAATTTTGATATCCATAAATGTAAGGGAGACTGTTGAACCTAAAATCCATCAAGTACTCCCGCCCAGGGCCTTTAGTCGCCGGTTAGTAGAACAACATCTTTGTGCATGCATATTCCGCAAAAAACTACATAATGTCACTTACAAAAATAATTGCAATTTTGGAGTTTTTTGGATTGACGAATTTATTTTTCATATTTATTTTAATTTATTTGGATCCGATAGAAAAATGTTTGTAAGGCGTCCTTCAACAAAGAATTGCAGCCAAAGTACACGCTTCAGACCATAAAGCATGAAGGAGGGAAAGTAATGGTCTGCGCTGCTTGGTTCAGTGTTGGGCCATTAGTTCGTATAAGGGTCGACCCTTTATCAACACGCTTGTAAAAGCATATTAGAGAAAACCCTTTTTTTTCCATACATGATTTCCAACACGACAACGATCCTTAGAATACTCCGCGGATAGTGAAACAAACCGATAACAAAATTATGATTTGTATTGACCTACGCAAAGTCCCGACATAAACCCAAATAAAAACTAGTTGGCCGACGTCGAAAGAGCTTTAAAAGCAAAAAAATCAGGACATGCTGTGCTGAAGAGCTTTTCGAAAATATTAAGCAGGTCTGGCGGAACACTATATCTTATCACCATTAAGATGCCTTATTTTCAGAAAAGATTGACTGCCATTTTAAAAAAATAAAGACTTAGCTAATATTGGCTTTTTTTTTTTTTTTTTTTTTCAAGTTTTGGAAACCCTAAAGTTTTTGTTATTCTGTGACCAACTGGAATATGAGTTAAAAAGGGTTTTGAATTATTTTTTAAAAATATCTAGGTACCTACTAAATTTAAATATTTATTAAAATGTTAAAAATATTTTTTCTAAGTACTTATTTCTACCTACAGCCACTCTTTCCTTTGGAGACTATTTCTAATAGAAATATTACAGTTTATTTTGCTCATTAAGGTCGTCCATGTGTAGAAGTGAAGAAGTGGATCTATATTTGCATGGTGATGTCCATATACATGGCCGAAATGCAGTGAACTAAAAAGACTGTTTCATTTTGGACTTAAAGCCCACTACAACCAAACGATTTATAAACAAAAAGGTAACATACATTTTAATTATTTCCTCAATATAATAAAATTTAAAAAAATCGGAAAATAGTTACTGGCCTTTTCCATAACTGCGGCTGTAAAAAATGGAATACGGACAACGAAGTGCTCCGCGAGGAATTTATCTCCAGAAAAGTGTTCCGCGATCAAAAAAGATTGGGAACCGCTGGACTAGATGAATACATTGCGAAATAATGTATCGTAGAAGAACCCCCCGGCATAAGAAATCGTTTTCGGAGGAACTGAAAGCGAAAGAAATAGGAATCGCATTCTTGAGCTACGTCAAGCGCTGCATTTTGTCCTTAAAAAAACAATAGAGATTGCAAAGGAGGAACAGAAATTGCTATGGAAAAAAAGTAAGAAATAAAAGAAGAATAAGGCCATAGATATGGGCGAAACAGGTTGGGGTCCTAATTACGATTTCGTCAAATTGTATTTCCAAAATTCTGTATTTCTTTTAAAATTCCGCTTTTTAACATTCTGTTTTTCCAAAATTCTGTAAGTGTAAAATTCAGTAAATTTACAGAATTAGTACCTAGTCTAGAGTCAAAAGAAAATAATTTATAATTGACTCCCTAGATATTATAACAACGGTATGTACTCTATTTTACTCAATGAAGAAATTTAAAATCATCACCCTTATTTTTTTTAATGAGAAAGCCGATTGTAGAAAATGTGTGATAGATAACTAGGCCGGTCTTACGACATTCAAAAAATTGCAACTTTGTTTAAAAATATTCGGCCGAATTTAGCCGATGTACGATAAATCGCATAAAAAAAGAAAACCTGGTATCGTCGTTTGAAAGTACTGCTAAGATAGTAGATTAAAGCTGAATTAGGTGAGAAGACAAATTAACTCATTTGATATGACTTAGCGTAGACACTGAAAATCCACTGATTAGTGAGATTAGTATGAGAAAGCTGTCAGTCATTGACAGCATACTTCTTCATTGTAAACATACGTATTGGTTATATTCATCGTCGAGAGTCGAGTCGATAATAATAACTCGATAGATGTAAGGAAAAAATCGTATACTATCTCTCAAGCCCGCACTCTCAAAAAATCAGCGGAATCATCAGAAACATTCGAAGGCCTCCTAAGAGGTACACTGAACTCTTAATTTGAGAGTTTAGGTAAAATGGCAACATAATCGAAATCATTGGTCAATTGTTTTCCTCCTCAGCGAACAAAAAATTGATATATTCTTCTGGACTTTTTTATTGTCACAGGAGGAGAACATCCATTACAGCCATTTTAATCCAAAGGATTCGCAATACCACCACAATACATCACTCTTAGAATAGGTACCTATACTCTGTACCATTCTACACAAACCAATCCGAATGCAATCCATTCCCAATGCGGCGAACTTAATGAAGATTTACTGTAACTACATTTCGATTTGGTAAAATGGTACTGCCAGCCATAGAGTACGCGTATCCTATACAGCTTCTAATCCCAGTGTAAAACTTGGTAATGTTATTTTTATACCCCCGCCGCCGGACGTCCTCTATACCTATACTGTCGCTCGGTGTAATGTATATGTACCGTATACACACCGAGATCGTTCGTCCTCCCTCTCTAATTGCTTGACTGAGCAATTATTTCACTTGTTTCCAAAGTATCTTCAACCATAAATCAGTTGTCTTTAATCCGATTTAATTGCCATTTCTGGGATAAAGTGACCATTACACACTTATGGCCATTATAATTCCGTGGCAATTCGGTTTCGGACATCGGACAAACAGACACCGAGCGAGAGAGTGCTCGGTTCGGTGCAGTACAATGCGGCCACGTATTTGCCGCAAACGGAGAACCAAAAGCAATACCAATCGTATAGAAAAAGAGTGTTTTATGTGAGCTTGCAGAGTGCATTGCAGTATCCACCACCACGAGGACATTAGTTCCAACCGTCGACCGACAATATCCTTCTGCACATATGCCACTCATTTAAATTCATTCGATTTTACCAATAAAAGACAAATGGGAGCCAAAACTTTGGTTTATTGTTTTTCTACGTTGCGACGAGCACCAGGAGATGAGGTCCAGCTCCAGAGTAATCCCACTTGGTGCAGGGACACCCATTTCGAGAATGTAAACTGGCCATTAATAGTTGGATCCCCTAGATGGAGATTTTATTGCTTGTATAGTCCTTATTGGATGTTCCTACCAAGAGTATAGTCAGTATGGAATGTGTGTAGATATATGCAGCATATGGAGTCGATTGGTCTTGCCACTGCAGAGTCCTTGAGCCCTAAAACATCTTTTTATGCTTTTGCGGATATTTCCGTCTCTCTCCATTGTGCCTGGTCTGAAGAGCTGTCATGTAAATGCCAACCGCCCGAAAATAACATTTTCATTGCTATGTGTCTGGCGAAATTGAATTGCAAATGTATACGAGCAGCAGGACCAGATCGGGATTTATGTAGCCAAATTTCGTGGGAAAAAATTAGTTACAACATCGAGTACGTATGTTGCAGGACTTGTTGACTGGTGAGAGTACGAGTGGTACCAAAATGCACATGTTATTATCCCCGGCAATTGAATTTCATCCCTCGAGGCGTAATACGATGTGTGATGTTCCAATATTCGAATTTGGTATCAATATCATCGATAAAGTAATAAAAATTTCTGCGAAACCCATCATACACACTTGACTGTGTGGCGTGAAAATCACCCTCGAGGGATATCTTTTTGACGAGTTTTTGTGGGAAATTGGAACAGAAAATGGGGTTTATATTTGTGTTCCGCTAAGTGAGCGGAAATTGTCGCAGGAATCGGCAATCTATAGTAGGGGGTGGTGAAATTGATGGGAAAATGTTGAATTTCTGACGTTTACGAAGCTTTGAGTATTGTAGGTCATACGTCGGTCGGTCGCTGTATCTGGAGATCTGGCTTAACAAATGCAATAAAAGAACGCACTAATTTATTTTTCTCTAAAACAAAAAAAAACTAGTGTTTCCATCTGCTTTTGATGAAGCTTCATCATCACGATAATGGTCTATTGGGTCACTTAGACTTGAGAGAACTCACTTACATTTTAAACCCAAAGACGAAAACAGATTTTGTCCTTCAGCATATGGGAAATCGACTTGTTAATGCTATTTATGGAGCCATTGTAAAAATAAAATTAATTTCGATACTATATCAAATGTTTAGGGTTAAGTTCTGTCGAAGACAGCTGTGTAGGAAAACACTCTTGTGCCTCTGTCCAAATTTCAATATAGCTGATCAATATAGATCTGAACAAATTCAAACAAATATTATATTCTAATCCAATGTCAATGGTGAACTTTTCTGACAGAACTACTACTTTGGGCATCCTTCTTCTTGAAGTATATAAAACCGCACACATATAATGGCTTAACAAGCTTGGGGTAATTTTAATGGCACGTTCAATCCGGCCATGTCAGGAGATAGATAAGATAAGACGGCATTTTGCCACTTGGTGCTTGTTACTTTTTTTTTTATTTTTTATCGGTCACTGGAGCACTCAGACGCAACTGGTCCATTGCACTACCAGGAAGCAAATCCAGTATTAGCTATTACCAATTTTACTGGAATTTCTTCGACTTTCGGGGAAAACCGAGAATGCACTTCAGCGATGAGGACCTTACAGTATCAGCACTCACCACATCACCGCCAAAAATCTGCAACCTGATCCGAGCAAAGGCAGGACAATAACAAAGGAAATGATCCGAACTATCGTCGCCCTCTCCAGAAGCGTCGCACACAGTGGTATCACTTAAACCTAGCACACTAAAATGCTTAGCAAAAGCGAAGTGCCCCGTAAGAAAGCCAATAAGTTTTCGGCAGTCATTTCTACTGAGAGACAGCAGGAATGCTGCAAACTTCTTACTGACTTTCGGGAGCATGCGTTTAGTCTGCCCGCTTCCCGCAGAGCCTTGCCATACACAATTGTGTTCGTTTGAGACCCAATCGTCAATAGAAGCCCTGACCGAGGACGAAGGAAGGCCCAGCACAGGTTACTGGTGCGTGTTACTTGCTGCAGCACCAAGTTTATTTGAAAAACGTAGAGGGCCCCAAACCTCACCCTACACGATGAAGCACTGCCTTTTAGATTCATTTTCAATGTTAGGTTACAAGAAGGAAAAATCTGTCTGACGACGGTGGAATATTACCAGCATGGGAAGTCGTTAGGTTGCAACTATCGCGGAAACTAAATATGTTTGTGTCATTCCTCATAATAGACTACCAATACGCTATCGGTCTATAATGGTATTTTTGGCAAGATATAGAAATGATCGCCAATGGGTCATATACATATATCTACGTCCGTCAATGATAAGACAATTCCTCTTAAATACATCAATCGCCTTCTAAACTTATTATATCGGCTTTATAAATTTCTTATAAAATAAATAAATAAGTGGCGCAACAGGCGGTAGACACCCTAGGCCTAGCTTCTCGCAACCATTCGTTTTGTGTGAGTTTCAATTTTTGGGACGAATGGAAGGAACCTACAATTTTATGCCGAGTCCGAACGGCTGAATTGAGAAGCTTTTTTCAGGACAGTCATACTCTCGGATGTTTGTCAGACGTTCGCGAGAGGTGGCGCAGTAGAAAAAACCTTAAGATGTAATTTGTGTTTTTCCGGGGATCGAACCTGGGATCCCTCGCACAGTAGTCCAGCACACTAACCACTGCGCTACTGCGCCCACATAAATTTCTTATACCTAATCTTAATACTCACAGAAGTTCCAAAACAGTGGAAATTGACCTTCCCTCCAATGAACTCGTCTGATGCAGTATTAGTAAAAGCTATAGCTACGACGCAATTCTTTAAATGTGGAAAGTAGTAATGTTTTTGGCATAAGTTCACTATGGCTCACAAATGGCATTTACAAGCTGTCTGCTGAACACTTTTGTCCGAGAGCTGTAGCAAATACAATATAGCTTTAGCTTGGTTATTTAGTTGGTGAGGTTCCTTTCACACATGAAATAGAATCCGTGCCATCAGGCAGGCGTCCTTTGGGCATACGTCCCGGCAAAAACAAGTGGGTTAAGTTCGACATCTCTCCTTTACCCGTATTTAACCAAGTCATAGAGAGTCAACTTGAGCTTTGTAAAATGATTATGATGCCCTAAAATGCCATTGAACGCCGCGCCGGCCGTGAGATCAGAACTTCAGCTGCCACCTAAAATAGATACGTACTCAACATTCCCCAGGTTTACCAGCTTTCGCTACGGTATCTCTGATGACAAGATCTAGAGGTAGGATGGCTCCAAACCTAATCTGGACCCTGGCGACTTCACTGCTCGCTTCGGAATTTACTTCTATCTTCCTGTTTACTAATTTGTGTACTCAACTCTGGAACTGAAAATCTGTTAGAAAAATATCAAATATTCCACCCAAACGATTGAATTGCAGTCACAACAACTCCAGTTCCACATCATTTATATTCCCATTAGCAGGCTGAGCTGAATAAATGATAGCATTGACAGCGAACGTGAGCGCGATATCCCCGTGAAAGCTCGTGTCCTCTCGACTAATGACTCAACAAGCAAAATATAGCGCACTATATACTGGGTACGTCGCTCCACCCCAAAAATCCTTCGCCACATTCAAATCTGTCAATTTATTTCCAATTAAACTGTGTTTTCCTGAAATCATCGCACATTTTGTCGGTGGGCCATCGTGGCTCCTGCCCATAGTATGTATAGCTATGTTGATGACGATGAGTGCGCCTACATCGCGAGATATCGCGCTACACATTCGCGCCGACACCGGTAACAACGCGGGTGCGAAGAAGATTTACCCAGAAACAAATGACAGACCGTTAATGTGCAATTGGCATGTTGGGTAGCATGGACTCTTAATTTCAATATTCACACAACACACACAAGTTGATTTGTGCTGCCTCCAAGCTCGCCCGAGTAATTGTTTTATTTTTTTTTTTTTTTTTTTTGTTATTGTCCTGGTAAATCCTGGCACCGAAAAATCACCTGAGAGACAAGAAAATTGCCAGTTGCCGTGTAATGTCAGTTGACATGTTAATATGCCACCCCGAGTGTCAGAAACATGACAACTGTCATTGTCGCAAAGCAAATAGAAATTAACACTTATTGTGAGGTTGGGAGGGCGCGCGACAGTTTTTCCCGTATAGAAAGTGGAAATGTCAAAAAACCAACTTGGACGAAACATGCAAAAGTCATGTCTTCTCAAGGACAAACAAAGTGTCTGTCAGGGGCCGACACGCAAAAATATAACAACTCAACCAATAAACTGTCAAAGTTTCAAATGTCAAAAACGTTTTCCAAACATCGACTTCATTATCCAATCCGAGTGTCAGTGATTTGATGAGCGTTAAAAAATAATCTGAAACTAATTACAAACATTTTTTTTTTTTTTTTATAATAACGAAGGAGTGTTCTTATCTATTCGTTCCCGGTTTCCAGCTAAGTCATCGAATTTAATGTTTCTCTCGGTGAAACATCTGTGTATCCGATATTCGAGATGATTTGTCAAAGAAATTGGTCTACAAATGGAATCGTGTATCAAAAAATCGCCGTTTCGATGGCAATGTCAGCCACGGTTGATGGTTTCCTTGCGTTCACTTTGGAAGATGTTCCGTCACTGATAAGGGCGGCAATGGTGCATTTATGAATTCGAAATAAAGTGTTATGTCATAAAAAGGCCAACGCCTCTATACAGTTTTAGTGTAAATTAGTTTTTTTTTTTAAGGAAAAACTATAGGGATTAGTAGGGTATAAACAACCCGTATACTAAGCAGGGAGTGTGAAGGGGACACTATAAAAAAAACTGTCGATGATATACGATCTCGCATGGGGATATTTAACGACCGAGAAAGTGTTAAAAATGATTTTTTATCATTGGAGCGTGGATTATTACTTTTTTTTTTGGTTTTAAATATTTTCTATTTGGCTCTATTCTTTTTGGGCTTGTGTTTTAGATTTTAGTGCTTTGTTTGGATTTGAATTTTGTATATTCATTTTCCAGTTTTTGGGTTTTATGGTGCGCATTGTTGTTTATTATCCACGGCGGTCGGTGGTTTGAATTAAGCCAAACGTTTGATGAGTGACTTTATTGCATCGATATATGGAGTGGGTTTTTTTTATCGAAAATATGGATGCTTAGAAGTATTATTTAAATACTAAATATCAAAGCGTTGAGATCGATCTTATTGAATGCACGATGTGAGACGACGCTCATTCTGATTGTCAGGTTTTAAAAACCGGAATCGTCAAGCGTAAAATTTAAAACGCCAAAAAATCGCCAAATTTCAAAATTTTCCACTCCAAATGCAAAAACCATACAAATCAAATGAATTCGCACAACTCGTAATTTTTACGTAAAAAAAAAACTTTATGCAAATTCCTCCTGGAGCTCTGTCCTAAGGCATTTGTAATTTTGTACACCTTGTTCAAAAAATTCAAAACGTCTTCTTCGGATAAAATTCTAGATAAAATTCATTTGACCAATTGGCAGAAATTTATTTTTCCCACTGAACCTCAGTAAGTTGTAAGCTTTTGGGTGGAATCAGGCCTACAAACAGACTTTCAAAACGGGGTTGTAGTTGGCTTAAACAAACGCCTGGTGAAAAATATCCCAAAGAAACAAAAAGTCTTTTGCAGTCAGACTATCTTTTTCGCATTTCTCTTTGTAAAACAAGAATTAAATCGCTAATGTGCTTCTTAACTTCATTCACATGCTCTGTGGCTACCACTGTTTTCTATCACGATTCTTTCAAAATCCGACCCTAAACCAATATCTTTCCAAGCTTTAAAGTTGTCTGCATTCGTTACTAATTTTAATATTTCGTTACAGTCACCACAGATGTAAGGTTTGAGTGAAAATTAGAAAAAAGAAAAAATATGAGGATTTTGGTTAAAAAAAATTAAATCGCCAAAATCTAAAAATATCGCCTTTTTTTGGGGTGCGTCGCCAAACCGATTTTCGTGCCGCCAAATGAAAGTTTGGAATTTTCTTTAAAATAAGTGCAACTATGATGGAAACAACATAAAAGGAGGACCGAAACAGCTACCCCATCTACTGTAAATATAGACGGATTGTTTGGGAAGCATCAAATTCGCACTGTTATGCCTCACAGATCGGATAAATTTGGGATTGGGACGCACTGATGCTAGAGTTGACAGTAACATAGCAAGAAGAGTAATTCGGAGAGCTGAATATCTGAAAAGATTACAATTAAAAAAAATCGCCTCTTACGACTACTCGTAAGGAAGACTCGCATAGTTTTTGCTCGGAATTGCATGACATATGGAATAGATAGTCCATGATGAGTGTATCCGTACCCATAACGCGCCTATACTGGAGATCCCACCTTATTCCCCTAATCTCAATATAATTGAGACTGTTTGGGGATGGTTGCCACGGAAAATATACGAGTCCGGTAAATAATTTTCATATGTTAAATCATTAACAGCAGCCATCAATGCTGCATGGAGCGACATCTACAATCTCTGTTTAACTCACTTCCAAACGATATTTATGAAAATGCGGCTACAGGCTACACCCATTATTAACTAAGCGTAACAAGATAAAAAGAAATTAAATTGAACTGAATTTGGCAATGTTTTGTTATTGATCCTTGTTTCTAGTTACTGTCTCTATTCAAGTGCGGCAAGAGAAAAATGCAAAAAGGCATAAACCGCCAAGTTTTTAGTTTAAGAAAGTTAAATGTTTAAAAAAATTGGTAGATTCACTGATCAAGTTTTCAAATTAAAATATATTGTAAAATATAATGAAGTTATAAACGAAAAACTTGCTATGTAAACCTACCAACTTCTTTTTACATTTAACTTTCTTAAACTAAACCTTGGCGTATATTTAAATGTCCTTACTTTTCGTGGCTGACGTTTGTTTTTTAAAAGAACTTGGCTGTTTTTTTTTTACATTTATGCTTTTGGTGCGATTTCACTACTTTTCTTGTTGAAACCACATATCGTCCAAGTTATGATCTTTAAATGCCGCCGGCCAAAAAAAATCGATTATCATTCAACCATATCGCTCCGAATTGACTGTAACTCCGGGAAATCAATAAATTGGGATCATCAGCAACACTTGCACTTGCAGCAGCAATATTTTCAACAGAGCGTGCATTACGAGTATGCATAGGCCTTACGACATCAGTAACTATTCCACTCTCTTCAAATTTCTTCACAATTTTACCGATTGCTTGCGTTGTCGGTCGATTATGACTACCATAATCATCGCGTAATGCGCGAAAAGTGGCTACGTTTCAATCACCACTTTTGTTCGATTCTTAAGCGATCCATTATCGTAAATAGCAAACATTGGGGGCGTTCAATGCGCTTTTGCCTAGCTAGTCAACAGCCTCTGATTGGTCGATTTGACTGCAAATCTAGGCAAGTTTCGTGGTCGGTCAGCTGTTGGGACTGGAAAGTTAGGCAAGAATTTCTGCCTAAGCCCTTAGTCGATTTGAGAAATGTCATAAACAGCTGATTGAAATCGAAGAAATTTTCACTCCATGGTTGGACTTTGCTGAGACTTGTATGTGGTTTTAATAATATTGTTAGGAAAAATAAGAAAAAATGTTCAAGTTATTATTGACGGCGATCTGTAGGACATCGACAACAAATTGACTACGGGTAATAAAATCAACACATACGTAGGTGTGATAATAATTAAATAAAATGAAATAGGTATTGATTAAGTAGATATTGGTACATACATAAAACCATCCATAGAAGAATCATTCATTTTACACTTCAATAATTTTATATTTTTCTTTAGTATGAAGCCAATGTGTTGATCAGTGGATGTAAAAACAGCAAGTGAATGCTCAATTCTTAACACATGTGAAGCATTTGACATTTAACTTAGGTACTAGGCAATTTTCCGTTCAATGATAAACTGTCACCTAAATATTTAGGTGCCTAGCCACATTGAACGCGGCCATTCAAATAATATTATGACACTTCAAATGACAGCTGAGTTTGACAGGTGTCAAATGCCAGCGCTACCAACTTGAAACCACGAAATGAATGACCCTGTACCATCGTGTATAGGGTATTTCGCGAAGCTATCTCTTTCAGAAGTGCGCTTTCTCTTTCACTGAAACGTCAAAAAAACTTGTAGGAAAACAAACGAAATTTTACATGGAGGGAGATAGGTTTTGCCCATTTTATTTGTGAAAAGTTTATAATAAAGTGCCAAATACAAATTGAAATCATTGCAGTCTTGAAATTTAGAGTTTCTTAAAAGTGTTTACAAAAGTTCAATAAATAAATTTGTAGAGATTGTTTCAAAAAATCCAAAATTAATTTAAACCCTATCTCCCGCCATATATCTAAAATTTCGTTTGTTTTCCTACAAGTTTTTTTAGCTGTCACTTTGTTTTTTTTTTCTCATTTGATACTGACGTTGTCGCGAACTACCCTATTGAAGGGATGATTTGTGATAATATCAGCATTTTGAAAGGTTCTGAACTGTACTGTCGTGATATTGTATCTAAATACTTGTTCTGTCAAAACGTAAACCAATGATGGTTACCCGAATAAGTTTGGGGTTTGTAGAATCATAAGAAAGTTCCATGCAGACACAGTTTTATAGGAAGCAATATAATAATTAGCCGTTTTTTATTATCAGCGTGATCTGATCCGGATCAGATCATGAAAATAAAACAAACTTGATCATTGATTGAGTTGTGGCAATAGTTGTTTTTCACATATAAAATCCAATACCAATTATGACAAATTTCGTATTGCCACCAGCCATCTTGCAGCCACACAGTAAAATGTGACGGCACAATGCTATGATTTCTCCATTGCACTTGCTCATATTTGAGTTTGACATTTCGCTTGTTGTGTCAGGGAGTTACCATATGGATACAAATCTGCATACATTTAGCATTCAAATTTTTTTTTTGGGAAACTATGTTCAAACGTTATGTTCAAATATGCATCATAGTTAACCGTATTGTACTGCTAATATTTCTATTTATATTTCTGTGCTATATAGCGAAACAAAACATATCGAAAGTCGGAGTAGTAACTTATTCGGATTTGAAAAAATGCTAATTGATTTTTTCTGTTTCATATTTTGGTCTAGCAACATTACTGTGTGGCAATAATTTACAGGGACACCAACATTTAGTGAATGAAAAGAAACAACGCCACGAAACAACAACGAGAAATAGTTGAATTAATTTTCAGATCATGTTTCGAGATCTCGATGAAAAGCAGGATCACATGTTGTTGTTGTAAGAGCATGTAAATCGATGATCTATATGGATCATAGCTGATAATAAAAAACGGCTACTGATGGAGTCAAATCTATAGGCGGTGCTCTTGTTTGAGATGAGATGAAAGACATCTTACGCATCAGATGGAGTAGAAACTTATTGCAAAACTTGGTGCCAAATTTAACTTAAGTATCGTTCTATACTTCGGTGTTTGTTCCAACTCTCACTTATGGTCACGACATTTGGATACTGGACCGAAAGATATCGAATACACGGTTTGAAAGATTCTGTAAGGAATACCAGATTACATAATGTACTCAAGCAGCTACTCTCTGGACGGGATTGCTCAGCTCCGTACACAACGCTGTAACGAGCGTTACGCTCGTCAATTTTATAGATTTTTGTCGAGTTAGCAGGACATTTTTCTTTTCGCTAGTTACCAGTTCCACGTCTAGAGCTTGAAATGCTTTCAGTATAGCGTTTGCTATATATGGACGCCTGATGTATCAAATTTGCCTGTACAAAGCCATCTCCTGGGGTTGACATTCTTTCTTGGAAAGCAGTTTTCCTACAGGTCCCGTATTGCAGCTTTTCCTGTAGCATTGACTGTCCAAGAACTTGAATCCTTATCATCGTAGGGTTCGCTGAGTATATCTACATCATCTTTTTGTTCCTTTCCCGACTATACGAAAAGGTTTTGCCTTCATAGTTGGCTCTCAATGAACTCACTACTTGATTCGCATCTTTATATTGCGTTCAAATAATATAGTATAATTATATATATACCTTTACACAACCGCCTGCGCAATTTGGTAAAACCATTTCCGGTCCATCCATCATACACTTTTAATAAAAACTTGCTCTAAATTAAAATCCCATCTTTTCTGAAAATTCCAATTTTGTAAACTTTTCACATCCCCAAAAACGCGCTCTCCTTCCACCTCCGACTCTTAAAAACTTTCCCAATCTATATTTCGTAATTCTTCTTAAAACTTCAAAAACTCGCTTCAGTATACCTAAACTTATGGCTCTTCTGCAAAACTAACGAACTTTTAAAATCATTCGTCCCTAAAGTAGTTTAAAGGTGAACCGTGAACTCCCAAAAAAAAATCGCATATCCTTGTGAGAAAAAATCGATAATGTCCTGTGAGCAGAGGCAGCAGAGGAGAAAAAAAAACAGCCCGATAAAGCACACGAAAAGGGAGCAAAGAAGCTGCGAAAACTTCCATTTTCATCCTTTCACCCTGTTTGATATTCTGTGGAGCATCAATTCGCCAGAGGGATGGTGAATATGGAGGCAAACACTGGCAAGTGTGACGGAAGGGCGGATGCTGCCTCCAAGGAGTTGTTGAAGTGGCAAATTTTCACGAGAGCACTACCACCAAATACACGAAATGGAGGACGAGAACGAGAACGACGACTACGACGCCATGGTCTATCTCGTTACTTACGGCAAATACAACGAAGTGTCATCACATACTTTCGGAATGGTTTTCCAAAAACAGGCAAAATAAAAGGATATTGGCCGGACCGGCGAGGACGGTGGAGCAGGGCAGGGTAACAGCATGTATATGTGTACACAACAGTAGCGTGACCATGCTGAACTTTGGTTGTCCTTCTCTGATGTTGCGAGATGAAGTACAGGGGGATTTGGGACTCAAGAAAACGGAGCAACCGTCGAGGGCGCAATCTCGCAAAATTTCCCCTGAGATTCGGTGTTCACAGTGAGAGTATTCCGCTGGAACCGTACTGAGACTGAAACGACCCAAAAGGGGTGAATTTGTGATATCCTTGCAGGGGGGAGGGATACATAAAAGAGTTTACGTGAGACGAATAATGGTACCATAGACAATGGAGCCTATGCCCCAGGGGGCCGAGAGTGAGCGAAAAAGCTGCGCCATCACCACGTCAGGGTGGTTTGTCGCCGCGCTGCTGATCTGGAATTCAAGTCGAAATGTTTAATTTTCAGGATGCCTTGGAGCATATGTTACCCGATAATTTGCCGAAAGTTTTAATGAAAGACTTGGGAGCCGTTAACTTTGGGGCGGCATGGCTATGTATATAGAACAGCATGTACTTAACCGAGTAGATACCCATCACCAGTCACTCACTCGACACACAGAGTTAACAGTGGATGCTGGAGCTACTGAGTCTCGATTGCTCCTGATTTCTGATTTTCTATGCACGACGAGGCGTTGGCAGGCGTTTTTGATTTCATTTTGGTATTTCTTCGTCTTTTGCTTATTGCTTTTGCTCGGGTCGCTCTTTATTGATGTGCTGCGGTGCGGCAAGGAGCATACATACGATATTCTCGTGTATAGAGTTGGGAAGTTAATTAACGCGCCGTCCGATGGAAATTCGCACAGCACCATTATTGGATGGGAATCCGGGACAGCGAAGCCAGAGAATAGGGTCACACAGCACAAAGCTATAAACCGCTTTATTTTTATGGGCGAAATAAGGTGTCGGTGGCAAGTGACTTAATTACAGGGCGGCGCACCGATGCGATGAAAGAAAAACGTGCAAAGGTATTTGGCGGCATGAATTTGATCGAAGTGCAACACGGAGTATATACGAATCTCTTGAAAAGGTACTACACTGGGACACAAAATATTGACTGCGCTTAGGAACCGATTAACGCGATTTATCTTGTTAATTCTTAAGCTAAGTATACGGTGTGAATAGTTACATATAAACTTTTAATGGTGCTACAGCCTTGGGTCACTTCTCTTATTCGAAACCAAAATCTTCTGATGACATTATCCTTGAATAGCATTTGCATCACCGAAACCGAAAAACTTCCATTTTCAGAAGCATGTGTTCAGAACAACCTTCGTTGGAATGACCATATAGAGGAAGTCGTCAAAAACGTTGCAAAAGGTCTACACTTGCTCAAATGGGGCAAGAAAAATGTTATCACTTCCCGTTCCGATCTGCCTACAATCTAAAGCGCTCATTCACTCCAAGCTTGAGTTCAATTCTCATATAGCTGGCCACATTGCACCTTACTGGATAGGATCCAAAATAGTGCGCTAAAAGTGATCGGATATTATGGAGACGCGAATATTGTGATATGAATCTAAGAGTATTTTTAACTCGGATGAAACAGGCAGAAGGAGAAAAGATGAGTTGTCATGAGGTGTCATCGACACATCGGTTAAATGGCCACGGCTTTGCTGTCAAGTACGTACCTACTCCTTTATTGAAACTTTCTATGACCGTTTTGCATAAATGTCGCTGAATTTCATTAATACACATCCCAATTTCCTCTTTCAATGCGTTGGTGGTCGTGGGCTTGTTTGCATAGACCTTTCACTTCAAAAAAACACAAAATAAAAAAAATAAAAAAGTTTAAATCTGGATGTCCAATTTTGATCGCAAAAACGGCCGACTATACACGATTAGGAAATGACTCATGCAGTAATTGAATTCTTTCTCTGGCTGTATGGCATGTGACACCGTCTTGTTGAAACTACATGTTGGTCACATTCATATCTTGTAATTTAGGTACTAAAAACTGGGTTGTCATGTCACGATAACGAACACCATTAATTGTTACTGCCTGACCAGCCGCATGTTCGAAGAAGAATGGTCCGGTAATGCCTCCTCCAAAATCCGCACCAAACAGTCACGCGTTGTGGATGCATTTGTTTCTCATCCTCCTGGGTTTTCTCAATTTTGTCAATTAACGAAGCCATCAAGTTGAAAATGAGTGAAGATGATTTTATTCGAAAAACCTTCATTATTTTTAAAATATTGCTCAATACCTAATGAAAATGCGTTGTTTTTTCGTATAGCGCTCCATTTTTACTAACCCCGAACTGTCAGCTGTCACATTGTTATCTTTTTGTTCCGTTGGCATCACTGTACTATTAAATGGCTCAAGATTATGGGACGCCCTTTATAACCAATTTTAATAAACTTTTTCAGCTTGGTGGCAAACTTTTAACCGTCAGTGTTCGCCTGTTTGTAGGCAAAAAAGCGCCGCACTAATGCAATTATGTGCAATCAATAATTCGGAGCGGCAAATTTCAATTCTGGCATATTCTCGCCTCTTTATTGCAACTTTGTCTGCGACTGCTCAACGTTTGATATTAATTTTGTTATGGCTAAAGGATTTACTCATCGCATACAACGTGTGTAACAAATCGGTAACTATACCCGCCGCAGTCATTCGTACTCACTCACGTGTGTTTCCACAGATAGAGTTGACTCCTCGGTTACCCCTTATTTGTCGACTTAATTTAAGTCGTCATATTTTGATAGTGATTAGAGGGATATCACACACACACAGCAGACACAAAGTGCCATAACATCAGCATCACCCATCACCATCACTATATAGCTATATGGGGATTAAAAGCCGGAGCGATAAAATTTCCCGAAAATGCCTCGAAATATTCCTTAACTCGCTCAATCATCTCGCAACTGTCACAACACACCGTCTATACCGCCCAACACCAATACTACACGCAGACATATTGAGTTTATGACAGAAATCATATTTGTTGCGGTAGATTAGCAGGAAAATTAACGACGACATGTAGTTTGTGGTGTGTGCCTTTTATTGGATGCTTCTTGATTTTATGTTAATTTTTTAACGCCGAAGGGTGGTACGGGAAGGGTTTACTATGCGTGCTTTTACGACCCGAGGGATGAGCGATGTGGGATTATATTTTGTTTGGCTTATTAATTGAACAGATTGTGTGATTAATTTATGGGGTTGACAAAATATTTACTTGTCGGTCTAAACACATGAACTCGTTGTCATAAAACAACACAAATGTGCCGCACTCTTTAGACTTTTTTAACTATCATCAGCTGTGACCAATCCTATTTGATTCCATTTCTATATCAGAGCCAGGGGGAATTATGAGAAGTACCATCGAACCACGCAACAATGTTGCGCAAACTTGATGAAAAGCACACAATGATGGGTCGAAGATTTCGGACACACATTATAGTTGAAACATTTGAAACAACATTTGGCGTCAAACATTTCGACACGAAACGCACCGAAAATTGGCCGTGTCGGTCCACCTATAATTATCCTAATTTCATTGGTTCACTTCATTTCACCTGCGGTCGTGTTCGTTGGTATTTGGAAATGTCGTATAAACGCTTTCGAACTGAATCGACACATTTTTAATAGACGTTTGAGTTTAACATCAGTGGCTGGGCCTGACATGTGCGTGAGAGTTTAACCCGTTTGATGATGAGGTCCTTTGAACAAATCAGCAGGAATATTTTTCGGAAGATTGTGTGAACGGATCGAAAGGTAGCAAACATTTAATGGACTTCGATGCGCCTAACACGCAACCTATTCCAAAGGTTAATTGGTATGCTTATGCCGACTAATATTTAGGACCTACACTACTCCAGTTGGCTTGCATTTAAAAGTTGGTGGTTTGTTATTAAATAATGTTTACGTATTGGTATAATAGCAAGGTGGGCATACCAACAGTAGATAACGGATATAAGAAATTAAAAAAAAAAACCAATGATTTGTTTCTTATATCAGTTTTTTTTTCTTAGAAGCGAAGAAGATATAAGAAAAATTATTTCTTATATCAGTAGCAAGGATATAAGAACACTAATTTATTATAAGCAATATAAAAACAAATTTCAAGCTTATGAAATAAGAAAATAAGTATGAAGTGTGTATTTAGGTAATATGAAAAAATTGCAGTAATTTTTTAGTAAATATTTATAAAACGGCGTTATTTGCATTTTTGAGAAAAACTAAGTACAGTCAAAATCGCTTACAACGACATCGGTTATAACGACGAATCGGTTATAACGACCAAATTCTTAGGTCCTGACTGAGCTCCATTATAGTCCCATTGACAACGACATCGCTTACAACGACAGATTTTTTCCTTTTTTTTAAATAAAATATTGGTTATAACGCCTAAAATCGACGCAGCTGTTGGCGCGACTGTAAAATGTATGTTTATCTGCAATGTATCTGTTACCGTTTGTTGACATGTTATTCTTTTATTTTTGTGTTTATTAGTGGTTTTGAGTTTGTTCAACAGTAGGTTGAAAATTTACTTAGTGAACATTTTTCAGTGTGACGTGACGAGTGGTTGTAGAAATTTAGTTTTATTCGGTTCGCATATATACTCGCATGTATGTATGTCAAGAACAAATAAGAATTATGAAAAAAAGGACCTCTACTTAAAAACCGATTAATTTACATGTGTATTCCTTGATATCGGTTACAGCGACCTATCGCTTATAACGACCAAATTCGCTAGTCCCTTGAAGGTCGTTATAACCGATTTTGACTGTACCTACTTGATCTTGTTTAAACTGCTTATGTTGTCTTAAATATGTACATATTTCGATCAAAACCGTTAGATCGGTTTTTTGTAAAATTATGATTATTAGAGCCGTTTTCGAAAGTCTAAATTATTTAAAATTTTGTAAAATTTTTATATTGGAAGTAACATTAATATAAATATTAGCCAGCACTAAAAAATAACCCTCCTAGCGGGGATCCCCCAAACTCTAAAGTTAGAAAAAAATCCGAATAAGTAACTTTCCCGTGTATTAAAAAGAATTTCTTAGATAATGTGCAATTGGTCGTTGTGACTACCTCAATATTGCTTCAACACAAAAAATGCATTTATGGCTTCGTTCCTACCTGTCTTTGTACTGAGAAGTTGTGTCATCTAATGCGACATTGATTAATAACAGACAGAAAGCGATCTTTCTTATAAACGCTTTTTTTTCATATATATTTTTATTTCTGTGCTCGAAATACAGTTTATTATAAACGTTTTTTTCTTTTAAGCGTTTTTCTTTTATCCGTTTTAATTTACACGGATTTATATGGAAAAAGACACGGTGCATTTCTTTGTGTTTCTTATATAAGCGATTTTTTCTTATATGAGGTTTTCTTATATCCGTTAACTACATCATCTTTTCCTTCTACGTCCTTTTAGAACTTGCTTGCCTTGCAATTGATTTTCCTCCTGATTTCGCGAAGAAAGCAAACGAATGGTTGTAAGAAGCTAAGCCTAGGGTCCTATACGAAAATGTAAAGGAAGATAAATAATTATTTTTCATTAAAGCGTAAACTATCCTGCTAGCGTTATAAAACAATTGAAAGCAGTTGGCAGTACGTATAACACACGCTATTGTTATATAATCCGTATAGTCTGTCCCATCTATGAAGAAATTAAGAGTGCGGAACAGGATACTACTTTGCTTAACAAAAATTTAAACCGCTAAATTTGATCTTTGTAGTCATTTTTGTATGTGAGCTAAAACTTAGCGCGAGCAGGATACTGGGCTCAAGAATAATAGGACTTTAACCTACATATTTTAAAATACATTGTTTATATAATACCTATGTAGATACCTAAGTTAAGTATGTACTATGGACTCCGAAACCATTCAAACGATTAAGCAGAAACTTTGAGGAAATCTTCGGTATAAGACCGGCCGCACATTGGATACGAATTTTCTCCTAACCTATTTGGAAAGTCGGGATTGTTCGGTTTATGCGTTTTCACACGAGTCAAATGTTTCTGTAAATTTTGGGCGTGGCAGCTCCGGTACAAAAAATAATATTAAAAATCTTATGCTCACTTTTTTCAGGAAATCTTAGATAGTGCCCTCAGAGTGTTCCTGTGCGAGGATTGGTCAAAATTAGGCAAAGGGGTTTGGTACCTTGTATATACAAAAAAAAAAAAAAAATAATATACGCCGATAATATAATTCAAAGTTATATGCGTAAGACCGCTCATAACTCGAAAACGGAAAGTCAGATTTTAGCTATCTTTTGTATACCCTCCATAAACAGGTATTCATTATATATATTTACCCTTACTGACTCCGTAACGCTCATTACTTTTCTTATTTTTCTTATATTAAATAAAAGTAGGTGGGTATTCTTATTATTTAAATACCTACGCATCTCCTACTTTTCATATAATTTAAATTTTCTTTATGGTTCAAACGTTCAAAATTCAATGAATCTGATGCTCAGCAAGTGTTTTCAAAAGGAAATTGGCAAATAAAACCAACCCTTTACCCTAGAAAGCTGAAGTTTTGCACAGAAGTTGTCTCTAAAATGTATGTATATGTACAAGAAATAAGGAAGGATATTTCGAAATATCAAAGTTTGTGTGGGAAACTTTTTATTTTTCATCCGATTGACTTTAAACTCGGTTTGTGTACTCTAATAAAGAAAACAAATTCATCTACCCCGATATCTCGAAAAAAAAATATCGAATGTAAAAATCTCGAAAAAAAAATCTCGAATTTAAAAAATCACAAAAAAAAAATCTAGAAAGCATAATCTCGAATAACAAAAATCTCGATACGTACGGGGGGGCATGCTGGCCCCCTGCTACGCCCCTGCTTGGGTTTACTGTCTGGCTATGGGATGGGTGCAAAAAAAAAATCTCGAATTTTTTCGAGATATAGCTACATAGTCTTACGAGATTTTTGTACATTCGTGATTTTTGTACATTCGAGATTTTTGCTTTCGAGATTAAAAAAAAAACTTTTCGAGATTTTTGTCATTGGAGATTACGTCATGATCCCTTCTGTGCCAATGCCTAAGATTGTATGTAAATATGTAAATTTTGAATGGATTTTTTGTATGTATTTACGCCCCTATAACTCATGAACCAATACACCTATAAAGACCGTATATATTTATAAACCATGAATCAAAATCGGTTCACGCATTACAGAGAACATTAGTGACAAACACAATACAACTTATTTTTATATATATAGGTATACAGATTCATACATACAACAAAAAGTCTTTAAATATATAAAATGTTATTTAAGTCACAAGTTTTTCTTAAGAATTTCCAATAGGAAAACCTACTGTGAAGTACCTACAAAACATTGTCCACTCCTACACTCAAGTGGAACTCCTAATCTTGGATAATAGTCCTTCCCGCCTCATTGCAACGATTACTATACGTAACCAAATGAAACAAGAAGCTACCTTTTTGGAAAAAGTTTCATGTTTGCGGTTTCTACGATTGCATGCTATACCATTGCGTTTACACCATCATCATCCTCTCTAATGTGAGAAAGGTGTTCGTTTCATTTAAGTGCTCCAAGGATAATTTCTATTATTTCTCTCCTGTTTTATGGGTTTCTTTTCATGTTTACCCTCTCGATGTCCTTGCATTAGAATTAAAAAAAAAAAAAAAAAATACATACACAGAACCAACTGACAGAAAGACAGGAGGCGACTATGACGTTGCACAGCCATAAACCGCTACGCGTATGAAAATAATTGTATAACGCCAAATGATCCTGGTGTCGGTCGAATCCAATTTGAAGCAATTTGTCGGACCACTAAATGAAAGGGCCCATTAGGATAATTAGATCTCTGTTTCTGTATGTCAAACTGTGTGGCTGTTTACCTTTCGTATATTGCCATGCCAGACCCGATTGTGGCTTGTTGGTACTACGAACTACTGCTGCGTGTGTCATTCTTCGCTTGTTACCGTGGCATCCCAACGAATGACAGTGTTATTTAATTGGGTCTATGATAGGGCAGCAGAGGACAAGTCATTTTCTACAGTTCTTTTTGTGTGTTGTTCATGTTCTTGGTTACGCGTCTTTCACCTATAAAGTGTTTGTTTTTAGTGCTTCTAATTATATTGGCGAAATAAGGGTGGAGGTATGTACACTGTACAATTGGCCGGCCCAGGTCATCAGCATCATGCTATTTGTACTATGGCTCATCATCATCATCATCAAGTTGATTCGACAGTACCTATATTGGATATTTAATGAAGCTCTTTATGGAAGAGTGCTGTTAAGAGTATGGCAATGGTCACGTTATGCTTATGGCACCTCACTCCTAATTGGGGTACAGATACAGATTAGTCTAATTGAAATTAAAAGGTTTCTGTACATGAATTGGAATCGTTTTGCCTTCTGTCTTCTGTCTTCTGTCTTCTGTCTTCTGTCTTCTGTCTTCTGTCTTCTGTCTTCTGTCTTCTGTCTTCTGTCTTCTGTCTTCTGTCTTCTGTCTTCTGTCTTCTGTCTTCTGTCTTCTGTCTTCTGTCTTCTGTCTTCTGTCTTCTGTCTTCTGTCTTCTGTCTTCTGTCTTCTGTCTTCTGTCTTCTGTCTCCTGTCTTCTGTCTTCTGTCTTCTGTCTTCTGTCTTCTGTCTTCTGTCTTCTGTCTTCTGTCTTCTGTCTTCTGTCTTCTGTCTTCTGTCTTCTGTCTTCTGTCTTCTGTCTTCTGTCTTCTGTCTTCTGTCTTCTGTCTTCTGTCTTCTGTCTTCTGTCTTCTGTCTTCTGTCTTCTGTCTTCTGTCTTCTGTCTTCTGTCTTCTGTCTTCTGTCTTCTGTCTTCTGTCTTCTGTCTTCTGTCTTCTGTCTTCTGTCTTCTGTCTTCTGTCTTCTGTCTTCTGTCTTCTGTCTTCTGTCTTCTGTCTTCTGTCTTCTGTCTTCTGTCTTCTGTCTTCTGTCTTCTGTCTTCTGTCTTCTGTCTTCTGTCTTCTGTCTTCTGTCTTCTGTCTTCTGTCTTCTGTCTTCTGTCTTCTGTCTTCTGTCTTCTGTCTTCTGTCTTCTGTCTTCTGTCTTCTGTCTTCTGTCTTCTGTCTTCTGTCTTCTGTCTTCTGTCTTCTGTCTTCTGTCTTCTGTCTTCTGTCTTCTGTCTTCTGTCTTCTGTCTTCTGTCTTCTGTCTTCTGTCTTCTGTCTTCTGTCTTCTGTCTTCTGTCTTCTGTCTTCTGTCTTCTGTGTTCTGTCTTCTGTCTTCTGTCTTCTGTCTTCTGTCTTCTGTCTTCTGTCTTCTGTCTTCTGTCTTCTGTCTTCTGTCTTCTGTCTTCTGTCTTCTGTCTTCTGTCTTCTGTCTTCTGTCTTCTGTCTTCTGTCTTCTGTCTTCTGTCTTCTGTCTTCTGTCTTCTGTCTTCTGTCTTCTGTCTTCTGTCTTCTGTCTTCTGTCTTCTGTCTTCTGTCTTCTGTCTTCTGTTTTCTGACTTCTTTCCTTTCTAAATATACATATGAATGTACAATACATATAACCAGTACCTATGCTTAAAAACAAATAAAGCAAAACTGAAATCCGACATAAATTTACCACGCAACTTTATCCTAGCGAAAAAAAATCCTCGTAATTCCAAACAAATGCTCAAACCTAAAATTATTCAAAATTTAGATACAAAAATAAAAACAGACAAACGATTCATGCCCTCCCCCTGGACGGCCTTATTATGAAATTGACTCATTTGATACTTCCCTTAGCTCAGCAAGTAGAAGTGTACTGGCAGTAATCCTTAAATCGTTGCCGTTAAATCAATCAAACAAGGGCGTGCAACATATGGCCTGGCCGTGTCCTATCGGTGCGGAAAAAAGAAAAATTTAAATAACGACGATGAAAACAAACAAAAGGCAGAAGCAGCGGCTGGAAAAAATCGAATAGCCTCATTCCCTTGGGTTTAAAGAATAGCAGCCAACCCCGTCAACCTGCGGTGGGTGGAGGTAACACACAATTTTTTTCTCCTCTAAGCCATTTCTCGTTTTCTTTTTCAAATTCACAAGTGGCACAGGGCAAACCCACAAAATTGAAGAAAGATATCCTTTTCTTTTTTGCCTTCCACCCAACCCCCGCTGCATGTATACAAAGAGCAAACCATTGTGTCCTTACCACCTTTATCTATTTATTTTTTCGCTCCAAAGCGGAGTGGGTGAAACATGGAAAGATGTTTAAAATTGCCCTCCCGCACAATCGGGTCCAGGCTTACTTGCCATGGTGGGTGGTATATATTTTTACACACATTTTCACCCATGATAAAATCCCATCGCAAAATGGCAGCTTTCGCCCACCATCCTTGCTGCTAAAAAATTGCTGAGTTTTCTTGATTTTCGTTTTTTTTTTTTTTTTGTTTTGTTCTTGCTTTCGCACCCTCTTTCCGCGCCAACCACACTAGCTGACATAAAATGGTTTATGTGCGTCTTCAACGTTACGATCCTGCTCCACTGTTGCTCCAGCGCCAGCGTTTGCATCTGTAATTTGTTTCTGTATGTGGAGCGATACTTGTGTGCGGACGAACTTTCCACCCCTGTGCTAATGCGCAAATAAAAATGGCAAAAAGGGTCTTGTAGCACTCAATTACACGCCCTGGTGACCATGGTTATGTGGGTCTTCGAGCACCACCAGAGGGGGGTAGCGCGAATTTTCCGCTTTTCCTATATATTTTCGTCTCCTTTATTTTTTGTTGAATCCTCGTTCCTGTTAACGTGTTCGGTTATTATGAGAGCAAGCAAGTTGCCATCTTGTTGATGGGAACAAAAGATACATTCACTTTTTCCCCTTTTCGCTGGCGGGGGTGCTAAGTTTGCGTCTGTGTGGGTAATGTGTTGAAGGAAACGCGAGAATGGACAGGTCGGTTGGTCAGGACCGACGAGAATGTAGGTATAACATTTGCGGCCTGGGGAAAAATAAAAATATTTGCAATTGTAAATAGGTACTAGGGGGGAGTTTTACTGTCGGGTGGTTTTTCTTTGTTTAGTTGATTTGAAAATTGGGTGTCAGTGGTTGACACAATTTTTTCCTTTTTAATTTAATTTTTTTAAATAATTATAGGTAGGTAAGGAATGCTTTAAGATGTGATGGAGCTTACAAAATTACTTAGAAGTTGTTGCAAGCTGCACATCAGATGGCACATAGTTATAAACGAAAACTTGTTGCTTATTAGATAATGTAGCGTTAATTTGTTACTGTTACTGTGTGCTGACATAAACTCCGCTACCTACTGGTGCGTAAATGATATTTCGAAATTCAACTCCTAAATGGATAAACTGGGGGGGGGTCACAGTTTGTATAAGAAAATTTTTATTTTTCATGCGATTGATTTTAAACTCGGTTTGTGAACTTGATATGAGAAGTAAAGAAATCTAATTTCTTTAATCTTAGAAATTCAAACCCTGAAAGGGGTAAAACGGGGAAACCAAATTTTTATTTTTCATCCGATCGACTTCAAACTCGGTTTGTGTACTGATGTATTATAAGATATAAAGATAATTAATTTTTCCGATTTTGGAAATGTTCCTTGTGGCCCGAGTTATTGGCGATGCCCCTTTTAAGGGGGCCCTTTTCTTAACTCACAAACCGTTCCTCTATCTCTGTCGCAGTTGTATACGTATCTACTCCAAAGATGAATATCTTTGGAATTCTGTAATAATGGAGCATACGCATCTGTGTTGAGATGCCAGCGCTTCACTAACAAAAACAAATTGATCATATAATTTTTGAACTATTTGTACCAATACCATATTGTTAAACATATTTTTCAGAGATATATATACTTTCTTTCTTAGGTAGGTTTCCTGCGCGATATACAAATATAAAAGAGGGAACTAACTGACTGTGGAGAAATATCTGTGTGCCAAATCCTGAGGATTGCGCGAGCGAAGCCGCGGGCAAAAGCTAGTTATACAATAAAAGTGTCTCCTCACTTAAGGAATCATACTCTAATATTGGCAGTCCATTCTGACACCTGAACGCCATCAAGAGGGAGTCAAAATCTATAAAAGAAGCAAATCAAAGGGCACGGTAGTGCCCCAGCCAAGTTCTCTAGTAAAGGCACTTCCCCTTATTTTACAGGAACGAACTCAGGCTGTTTTCGACCCCCCCCTCTAACTTCGGAACCGATTGAGCCAAAAACTTCAAACTTGAAACATTTATCAAACTCACTAAAAAGGTCCACTTGACCAAATTTCATCTCTATAGCATTAGAGGTTCTCAAAATTATGAAGCACTTCCGCCCATCCTAGAGTCGTGAAATTTGGCAGAATGCTAGATCCTGTGGTGCACTGGGAAAATTCAAAAACTTGAGATTTTCCATTCAGGGGGCGTGATATACGCCCACTTTTGAAAATCGGTTATTATTTATTTGGGCCACTTTCAGTTGCCGTAGAGTGTTGAAATTCGGTACAGCTGACCTGTGTAATATACGATTTTTCACCGTGCTTCCTTGTTTCCAAGGGAAGAGTGAAAATCGGAGAGAAATAAAAAGAAATAAAAGACTTTTCTCGTTTGTTTACTATTATTGGCCCGCTGTCTTAAGCAGGGCTGCGACCAATAATATATATATTTAGGTTTTTTATTTAATTAAGCTGAATAGATCCGCTGTCTTAATGCTTGGCTGCGATCTGGTATGTTTGGCTATTGATATTTCTCTGTCCTTTCCTTCCAGAACCATGCCCTTTTTATACAATATTTTAGGAATGACCCGATTCCAGACTTTCCCCTCCATATACCATACTTTTCCTTAATAGTTCCCATATGTGCGTACATAGCAATTCTAGGTATTGCTTAATTGTTTTTCGTTCCCATTTAAGAAATGCCCAATCGACATCTTGGTGTCAATTGCCTCTGTACTGGTATCAAGTATCACCCATTCATAAATCGTAAAACAATTTAAGTGGTTGCACATCGTAATATTCCTCCGATATGCACTCGTTGCAGTTTTGCCATATGTTGGCGTGCCGCTGAGGAATCGGATTTGTATTATATGTGTACCCGTGATACCCGTGTGCATTCGGAGAACGAAAACAAAGCGAGTGACCGATTAATAGCTGTAGCGTTTGGGAATGATATTAGAAGATACATATGTGGGTCATGTTTCGTATGATTTATGATTTGGTTGGAAGATCGAAGGTAGGTCATGGTCTGGGTAATGTTGTGTGGATTACAACATCCCACCCCCCTTGGAAAAAGAAAATTCTTACCTGAAGGGTTAGAATTTTCTGTATGCGGGTTGGTTGTGGAAGGAATAAGTTATTATGACTGATAAATTGTTTACAAAAAATGCTTAAACTAAGTACAATGTTTGAATGATTATTATAGTGTACTATTGAAATAGGTTATCATGAATAATAAATTGTTTACAAAAAATGCTTAAACTAAGTACAATGTTTGAATGATTATTATAGTGTACTATTGAAATAGGTTATCATGAATAATAAATTGTTTACAAAAAATGCTTAAACTAAGTACAATGTTTGAATGATTATTATAGTGTACGATTGAAATAGGTTATCATGAATAATAAATTGTTTACAAAAAATGCTTAGACTAAGTACAATGTTTAAATGATTATTATAGTGTAAAAGAGAACAAATATTTTTATATGAAGGTAAAATATTCTTATTCTAAGAGTAGTATAAAACTCTTCAATTAACTTTAAACAATTAGTACAGTAATTTTTTGTCTTATTTGATAAATTTGCAATGTTTTTTTTTTTTTTTTTTTTTTTTTTTTTTTTTTTTTTTTTTTTTTTTTTTTTTTACACACACACCTAGCCGTCTGTCGAAATGCTCAATCTAAATTCGGGGTTTGGTATTTGTGAGGTTAATTTAGTATTTGTCGTGTCTTTGTCGTCTCTGTTGTTGCCAGGGGCTTTGTCTTTATTAACCATGTAAGTTCGATAGTGTTTATAGCAAAATAGAACTAGTGTTAGTGCTACTATCAGATAAATTAGTGTGTAGTGGTGAAGATTATGGTTGTCCAGTGTAAGCATAGGTTTTGATTCTTCAATTTTTAGGGAATTTATGTCTTGTGAAATTAGTTTTAGCCTATCTTGGCTGGAAAACTTCACGACAACCATATTGGATGTATGGTTGGGTAAGTTGTTATGGATAATATGTGAAATGTTTAAGGGAGGAATGTAGGAGTTGGTAAGAGTTGAAGAAATCTCGCTAATTGCTTGTATTGTAAGGTCTTTTGATTTTAAATAGCAATTACTCTGTAGTTCGATTTTTAAGGTATTTATCAGTGTATATGCAGTTGTGTTTTCCCCACATATCACGTCGACCATGTATTCATTTAAGGATGAGAATAACCATTTATTTGGCTGTGAAAGTTGGATCCAAACAGTCGTGGGTTTTGATTGTTTTATTTCACAAGTGTTCGGGAGGATGGTATTTCCTTTTATCAGTTGGGCTTCGCATTGTAGGTTATTAATATCTGTATTAAATAATGGATGAGATAAGGGGCAAAGAAATTTTTCGTCCAAGGATTTGCAATTTAATAAGTCTTCCTTATTCCAGTTTGAAAAACTGTCTTTTCTGTAATTGATAGTTAAATATTGAGTTGAGGGTTGTATGAATACGAATTGTTTGTTATAATGGGTTGGAAGGGGTATAACCTTATAAATACGGAAGTTATCTATTAATGGGAGAGGTATTTTCATTTCATAAATGATTTTTCCTGTTCGAATAGCCACGCTGGTAGTACAGATTTGATATAAGTGGAGTATGTTTTTGTCTGTAGTAATGAATGGTAGCCTCATTCCGTTTGGGATTTCTTGTTTGATCTGAGCCAAAGCGGGTTTTATTTGGTCTGGGGATATGACTGCTAAATGGGGTTTACCGTGTTTAACGTCGCTTACCAGATCCAGTATGTCACTAAGAGTGTTTTGGTATCTTATGATGATTAGCGTAACTAGAGAGGTTAATGATTCTATTTCGAGAAATACCTCCTGATCATGTGTTGAGTTAACCAAAATGTCTACTATTTTTTTCGCATCTTCTATTTTTGAATTGATCGCTACCATTTGATTTTCTATAGCTTGCTCGGACTTGCTAAAGACGTTTTTAGTGGTTTCCAATAGTATGGTTTGTTTCTGTACAAGAGATAGTAAGTGGTTCTCATTATTTTTGGATAGTTCGATTTGTTTGTCGTAAAATCTGGCGTCGTCCTCGTTAAGTGTCCCGAATAGAGATTTGCTTATTGTGCCTATCACATTGAGTAAGGCTCTTTTACTTCTGTAATTCGGATTTAGTAGTTTGTACCTGGTTTGTATGTCTGTCATCAGATGATTCATTTCGGCGACTGCTCCATCACATATTATCCCAAAATCTGCGTGGCCTTTTAGCTGTTTGCATAGAGTGTTGATTTCACTTACGTAACCTGTGGCGTGTGCTAAGGCTTTTGTAAGCTGTTCTAGATCATAGTATACAATGAGCTTCCATTCGTGATAGTAGATTTCAGCGTTTCCTATTTCTTCGAAATATATTCCTGGATTGGGTTCTATAGGTTCGATTTTTAGGCCACCTTGGGTGATTGTCGTGAGTAGTGTTAATATTAAAATACGTAGCATCATCTGAAAATTGGTTACACGTGATTGTGATTATCTTTTGGCCAAAATCTTGAATATGTGTATATGTGTGTGTATGTCTGTGTTGGTTTGGGTTCGGTGAGAATAAAAAATGTTTTTCTAATTCCATCTCATATATATATTTTTATTAACTGTATAAAGGTTCCCAAACTACTGTATCAGTGGATTCGTATCCGTCATATAGTTCATCATCGTACATGTTTTGTCGTGGTGGGGTATGTGCAACCGATGTGCTCAAAGGTTCCCATACTACTGTATCGGTGGATTCGTATCCGTCATATAGTTCATCATCGTACATGTTTTGTCGTGGTGGGGTATGTGCAACCGATGTGCTCAAAGGTTCCCATACTACTGTATCGGTGGATTCGTATCCGTCATACAGTTCATCATCGTACATGTTTTGTCGTGGTGGGGTATGTGCAACCGATGTGCTCAAAGGTTCCCATACTACTGTATCGGTGGATTCGTGTCCGTCATACAGTTCATCATCGTACATGCTTTGTCGTGGCGGAGTATGTACAGCCGGATTCCAACGTTGTGGCAAGGGACCTTTTAGGACGTAGGTGGGACAGAAATGTAAGTCGAAATCTTCTTCTTGTATCCCGAAGCTTACTGTATCCCCGAAGTAGAGTTCTTTTATTATTTCAGGGGATAGCCGTTCTCCGTTTATGTAGGTCCCCCGGGAATAGCAGTGTTCTCCTATATATAATCTCTTATCATCGGGCTGAATGTATATTAATGCTTGCCTGGGTGATACAAGGGGAGTATCCAGGTCTAAGTCATTCGGGTAGCCATTGCCTATTCTGATGGATCCGCGGCGCAAGTAGATTTCGGTTCGTGTTATTGTATTTACCAATGTCCATTTTGAATCAGGTCTGTAGTATATAGACTCCATTCCCTTTTTTTTTTAAAGAAAATAGGAAAAATGAGATATTTCGGCAAGGTATATTCTTGTATAGTGTGGAAATATAGTGTGTTATTCGAGGTACAACCGTAAATTATTATTATGTATGAGTTTGGATTTTCTGCCAACTTGTATTACTGTGTTTTCTTCTGAATGGATTTTGATTACCTCGTATGGTCCTTCCCATAGGGTAGCAAGTTTGTTTTGTCTTGTCTGGTTCTTTATTAGGACCTTGTCTCCTATGTTAAATTGTTTTGTCTTGCTCCTTTTGTCGTAATTTAGTTTTGTTTTTTGTTTTCTTTCGTACAACTGTTCCCTGGCGATTTTGTAGCCATGTTGTAGTCGAGCTTTCAGTTCGTTGGCGTAATTGTCGTAGTTGTAGGAGATCTGTGGGTTTCTATTTAGTGAGCTTGGTATTTTAGGGGGATAACCGTATAATAATTCATGTGGACTAAAAGTCGTACTGGTGTGTGGAGTTGTGTTATAGACGAACATGGAGTATGGGAGCCATGTATCCCAAGTTAGTGGGTCTTGGTTTACATAGTGTCTCAAGTATTCTGCTAATGTTTTGTGGCTGCGTTCTAATGCGCCGTTAGTCTGCGGATGATACGGGGTAGTTTGCAATTTTTTTGTTTTTAGTGTTTTACAGACTTCTTTAAAGAGGACACTGAGGAAGTTTGTGCCTTGATCTGTTAATATTGCATCCGGAATTCCGAATCGACAGACTATTCGTTCTATTAGCATTCGGGCTATTGTGTTGGCTTCTGCATTGGGGATTGCGATTGCTTCGCTAAATTTTGTCAGGTCATCCTGGAAAGTCAGTATGTATCTGTTGTTGTCGTGACTAACAGGTAAGGGACCCACAATGTCCAATGCTACTCGTTCGAAGGGAGTCTTACTCGTGGTTGTTATTTTTAAGGGTATTTTCGGATCTTTCGATGGTTTGTTCTTTTGGCATGATTCGCATTTGCGGATGTATTCCGTTGTGTCCTTAGTTATGGTTGGCCAGTAGTAACTCTGTTTTATTCGTTTGATAGTGCGAGTTATTCCCTGATGTCCTCCAAAAGGGGACTCATGATTTTCGTGCAGTATTCGTATTATGTCGTCTGTGTTATCTAGTATTATTCTTCTGTTGCTGTGTATGTAAATGGTCAAGTCTTCTTGTTTGAAAAGGTCGTGTATTGTCATCTTGAGTTTATCTTGGTTGTTGCCGCTGAGTGGCAAGGAAATTGCTATCGCTTTTAATTTTCGTTCTTTGCACTCTTTATGGATGTTTTGTAAACAATTAGTTAAGGTTTGTTGATCAGTGGTACTTCTCAAAGGAATCGGTAATGTGACAATACAGAAATGGCATTTGGGTTTTGTTTGTGGAAGGTTTAGGATTTGCCCTATTTCAGGTTTTACGAAATTGTTGAAATGTTTTTGTAGTAGTTCTTCGTCAGGAGATTTTATTAGAGGGAGGAGTACAGCTTTCAATGAGACCAAGTTGTTTGAAAATATTGAATCCATTTTTTCAATAAGCGTTAAGCTTGAATTTGGTTGAGAGTTTGTTGGGTTTTGTTCTTCCCTATTTGTTTCGATGTCTTGGTTAAGAGCTTGTTGTTGACTTCTTGTGGTTACCAGTACTTTAGTGTCCTCTTCATTATTTAAGCGAACTCGACTGAGAGCGTCAGCGATGACATTACTTTTGCCGGACTTGTGTACAATTTTGAACTCATATTCCTCCATTAAGATACGCCAGCGTAAAAGTCTCGAGGTTGGATTCTTTTGTCCAATTAACCATAATAAATTATTGTGGTCGGTGCAGATCGTAAATTTTCTTCCGAAGATGTACGGTCGAAATTGTTGCAGGGCGTAAGTGATGGCGAGTAACTCCTTTTCAGAAGTTGTATACCTTGTCTCGGCGTCGTTAAGAGTTCGACTAGAGAAAGATATTGGTTTATCTTCTCCTATTGGACCTTGAGAAAGTACTGCTCCTAAAGCTATGTCACTTGCATCAGTGGTGACAATAAATTCCTGGTTGAAGTCGGGGTAGACAAGAATAGGGGGTTTTATAATTTTTTCTTTTAATTTTCTAAATGACTCGTCACAAAAGGCGTCCCACCTAAAAATGGCGTTTTTCTTTAATAGTTTGGTTAAGGGTTTGGCCAGATCCGCGAAATTAGGAATAAATTTCCTGTAGTATCCTACAAAACCAAGGAATGATTTAATATCCTTTGGTTTTTTTGGTACCGGGAAGGTTTTTACTGCCTTGATTTTTTCTGGATCTGGTTTTATTCCTTCTTCAGAAATAACGTGTCCAAGGTAGGTAAGCTCTTTGCGGACAAAGTGACACTTGTCGGGTTGCAATTTGAGATTGTGTTCTCGAAGACGTTTGAGAATCTGGATTAACCGTTTGTTGTGATCGTGTAGATCGTAACCATAAATGACTATGTCATCAACGTAGACAAAGCATTCGATGCCTTGTAGTCCCATTAATACGTTATTCATCAACCTCTGAAATGTTGCGGGTGCATTTTTTAATCCGAATGGCATACGATTGTATTCGTAATGTCCGAACGGAGTGCTGAAGGCCGTTTTGCTTTTGTCTTCTTCGTCCATGAGGATTTGGTGGAAACCTTTGGCCAGGTCGAGTGTACTAAAGTACTTCGACTTACCGAGCTGGTCGAGGATGTCAGTTATGTTTGGTAGTGGGTAAGCGTCTCCAATGGTCAGCTCGTTCAGTTTCCTGAAGTCTACCACTACTCTCCAACGTTTTGTTCCATCCTTAGCGGATTTTTTAGGAACTAAAAGCAAAGGCGAATTCCAAGGGCTATAGCTTGGCTGCACTATATCATCTTCCAACATTTCTTTAATTTGTTTATGAATTTCCTCTCTTTGACTTTCAGGGAGGCGATAGGGTCTTGTGAATAACGGGGGCTTGCTTTCTTCAGTTATTACCCTATGTCTTATGGAGTCTGTATGTGTAAGGTGATCTCCTTCAATATAGAAAAGGTCGTTGTATTCACGACAAATATTAAGAATGGATTCTTTCTCTTCGAGATTACAGTGGTCCAGGTCAATTAGTGTATTAAGTTTGTTTAATCGTTTCCTTACTGGATTTTTGAAGTTCTCCCCTGTGACTATATTAAAATTATTAATCTCGTCCCACTCTAAATTTATTTTTTGTATGTTGATTTCCTGTTCTTTTTCTAATGTGTTCATTAGAAGTATTTTAATTTTTTCGTTGTTATGTTTAACCAACGTTTCGCCTAAGTAAACCCCTGGGATAATTTGTTTTTTCTTTGTTATTATTTCTGTAGGGGTTACTTGATTAAAGGGTATTTCCACTATCTGTTGACTTCGTGGTTTTAGTAAAATGAATGAACTTCCTCTGATCTCGGTCTTATGCTCTGCTAAGGGTTTTGTCTTCTTAGTCTTTTTGTCTGCCGGATTTATTTCTATCGCAGTCTTACTTTCTGCAGAGGCACTTTTCTCCTCAGGCTTACGCTTTGCTGGATTTATTTCTATATCCTCTGATGATATCAGAATTATCTCGTCTAAATTTTCCTTCAGATGTTGAAGCTTACTGGAAGTCGATTTACTCTTAGTTTGCTTAGGGTAACTTTGTGGAACTACTGGTCCGTTTTGAGATGCGGAGCCAGATGTTGGTTCCCAGTTTGATTGTTTTTCTACCCCAGTGTCCGTATGGCACACCTTCTTGGTAGTAAAAGAACAAGAGTCAAACTGTTTGTACCCGTTGATTGCAGGTTTGAGTTCACCGGTAATTGAGTTAGTGTTAGGTCGACTTGAGTCGTACTGTTTAACACTATTACCATTCTCAGCAATACCCGTAGGTAACACCCCGGAAGGTGTAGCTTCTTGAAGTTTTTCTAGTTGAATAATTGTTATGTTATCAGAGGGTTTCGTTAGTAGTTCCTGTTTTTTTATATTTTGGGGAGGAGGAAATTTGTTAAATACTTCTCCGAAGCCGTATACAATGGCTGTGGAGTCATTCACAAAGGGGTTTATAATCAGAAGATTATTACAATAGTCGATATTGCATTCATATTTTTTTAAGAAGTCGTTCCCAATAATACCGTCGAAATTTTGTTGAACCTGAAGGTCCAAGATATGGAACGGGTGTGATATCTTGATAGAATCTTCTCCCATTTGGAAAAGCAGGAATTCAGTAGTCATATTGGTACTTGTTACCTTTTCGCCGCTTATAGTGGATATTATCGTATCCCTGTTTAGCAGTGGCGAATTGGTGAAACCTCGCAAGATACTGATTTCGGCTCCAGTATCTATGACTAAATCCCTGTATCTTCCATCTGAGAAAGGAATTTGTATCATTGACAAATTATTATTGGGAACGAGAGGTATCTTTATTGAGTATGTTACTGACGGTGTACATCGGCTTGAATCGTTAGTCGGGGGGAGTTGCCGTCTATCTCCTCCCGACGAATGTCGTTTCCCAAATTGTTGTGTTGTGGATTTGAATTTTGCTGCACATGGTGCAAATTTACTTGACGGTCTTGGTTTGGGTTGTGATTATTCCGATTTCGATGTGGGGGTTGGTAGTTATTTCGGTTTTGAGTGGCCTGTTGATTTTGCCTTAAGTGAAATATTTTGAGCCGGCACTCGTTTTCTGTGTGAAAACGCTTGTTGCAATAACTGCACCTTACTATTTGCAGATTACACTGCGCTTCACGCTTAATGGGATGGGGGGCGAAATTAGGTAGATTTGTGTTTCGATAACACGTTTGTGAAGTGTGACCTACTTTATTGCAGGTCTGGCAGATGGATCGAGGTGTGTTGTTCTTCGCTGAAGATGTGGAATGGGGGTTGTTATTGTCTATGCGAAGAGATTGATCTACAGCATAGGAAATAGCCTCTTTTAGTTGGCCCGCATTGTGTGCTTTAACCAATATTCTTAGATTGGGATTTCTTATCCCATCCTCGAAGATTTGGATAGCCAGTTTATGATTTTCAAGAATTAAAAATTCTTGTATAGCTTTTTCATTTGAACTATCATAGGTCGCGGAATCAAGTGCAAGAAGCAAATGTGACAGTCTGTCTCCGTATTCTGCCATAGTTTCTTTATGGCCTTGTTTGGCTGCCAGAAGTTGATTCTGCGCCGAAGTGCGAGATCTGTGTTCTTTGAACTGGGTTTCTAGTTCTCTTACAAGGTCTGGCCATTTAGTCAGCTCCTTGTGTTGGATTAACTCAAAGGCGGGACCTTGTAGTCGAGTCTTCACTATACTGAGGAATAATTTGTGTTGTGCCTCGTCAGTTATGAAGCAGAACAGTGTGTTGCCACATGAAATAAACTTACACAGTTCGTCGGGTTTACCGTCGAACGTGGGAATGATGTTATTGACATCGTTCAACGAAAGTGTGACGCTCATGGTTTTGGGTGTTGTGGGGTCTGGTTGGATTGAATGGTCAGAAAAGGGTAGGGCTTCAAAGAGCTCTACGGTCAATTTTTGTTTTCGCGTAAAAATTTTAAAGATTTATAGGGCAAAGGTATGTGTGTTAAAAATTTAAAGTTTTTATGTTGTCAAAATTGTTGGCGTATGTATGTAATATAATACAATATATTTATAATAGTTATAAAATACCTTAAAACTGCTGCTTGTTGTTGTTGTTGGATGTTGTTGACTCCTTTTTTTTTCTTTGCACTGTTAACTGCTGCTTGTTGTTGTTGGTTGTTGGCTCCTTTGCTTGCACCTTTTTTTTTTTCACTGTTCACTGTTCACTGTTCCTGGTGTTTTTAGAGCCCCAGGTACGCTTTTTCTTTGTCACAAAATCACTTTTAGCCGCTTTGAAGGTGTTTTAGCCCCTTTCACGCTTTTTGCTTATTATCACACAATCACTACTTTGAAGGTGTTTTAGCCCCTTTCACGCTTTTTGGTAGAGTGGATCCCTTTTACGTGGATCCCACCGCTGCCACCAATGTAATATACGATTTTTCACCGTGCTTCCTTGTTTCCAAGGGAAGAGTGAAAATCGGAGAGAAATAAAAAGAAATAAAAGACTTTTCTCGTTTGTTTACTATTATTGGCCCGCTGTCTTAAGCAGGGCTGCGACCAATAATATATATATTTAGGTTTTTTATTTAATTAAGCTGAATAGATCCGCTGTCTTAATGCTTGGCTGCGATCTGGTATGTTTGGCTATTGATATTTCTCTGTCCTTTCCTTCCAGAACCATGCCCTTTTTATACAATATTTTAGGAATGACCCGATTCCAGACTTTCCCCTCCATATACCATACTTTTCCTTAATAGTTCCCATATGTGCGTACATAGCAATTCTAGGTATTGCTTAATTGTTTTTCGTTCCCATTTAAGAAATGCCCAATCGACATCTTGGTGTCAATTGCCTCTGTACTGGTATCAAGTATCACCCATTCATAAATCGTAAAACAATTTAAGTGGTTGCACATCGTAATATTCCTCCGATATGCACTCGTTGCAGTTTTGCCATATGTTGGCGTGCCGCTGAGGAATCGGATTTGTATTATATGTGTACCCGTGATACCCGTGTGCATTCGGAGAACGAAAACAAAGCGAGTGACCGATTAATAGCTGTAGCGTTTGGGAATGATATTAGAAGATACATATGTGGGTCATGTTTCGTATGATTTATGATTTGGTTGGAAGATCGAAGGTAGGTCATGGTCTGGGTAATGTTGTGTGGATTACAACACCTGCATGGTACGAAAGGAGAAATTTCAAAAATTAAGAATTGTCTATTTAAGGGTGTGGAATCTGCCCACTTAAAATATGAATAGAAGTGACAAGTGGTGAACCTACCAAATTTTTTTTAACATTTAACCTTCTTAAACTAAGAACTTGGTGTATCTACATTTAGATCTCATTACTTTTCGTGGCTGACTAGTTTCGGACCTAAATTTTGCTGTTCTATATAAGAGAACTTGGCTCATTTTTTACATTTATGTTTTTGGTGTGATACTATTTATTATAACAAGAGAATCACTAACAAATCTATATTGCATGGCCAAATACATATTGTGCTCTCTGGTCTATAGCAAATGAAACAATGTGTGACTTCAGTTGCTCTTCCTTTCATACTTTGGCGAAGGGGGACGAATGATCACTTTGGCTACACGACAAGTAAACTTTGGAACTCGCTTCGTGTGGACATATTTTCAGGGGACTATATTTTGCAACCATTTAAGTGCAGAATTGTTCGTGCAGCCACACAATAGGTGGGTTACCTCGGTCAGCATGCGTGCGCCCAAATTAATATGGATCGCATATTGGATGTAAAATAGCATATTTCGATACGGAGTCAATCGAGCTTCAATTGTAGATACATATATGTACATACTTACTTACTGATTAGATTACTATGATGAATGCATTCATTCATTCATTTTCATTTCATTTCAATGTCCCGTTTATCCATTAAAAGGGTCGCGGTTTTAGGTTACTCAAGTGGACCCTCCATAACTATGTCGCCACCGACTCTAATTCAGCAAAAGTAATCCCCAGACTTGATCTATAACTATATTATCCTGGCCAACATACAGGACTCTTGCCTAATGGCAGGGATTCCATAGGACGTCTTGGAATCCGAGCTGGGTACATGTGTTTAACATTGCTCCATGTCATAACATCCACACCCACGTGATCACCCTTCAGAATATAAGAATGCATAGATATCTGCAACTTTTTCAAAAGCTGCATCTACATCATCTGCGTACCCCGACTCCAGATCCTTTACGTATACCTGCACTATAGAGATAAAGTTGATCATTCAAACTTAACTTACTTGTGAATTTCCCCTCTCCGCTTGTGCAAGTGTTGGAGGTAGATACTACTCCTGTCACGAAGAGTTTCCACACATCCGCAAGATTTCCATGTGTGGCTATCCTAAGTCGATGCAGTTTTCGAGAAACCTTAGTAACCTTATACCTATGCCAATTATTTAGGGCGATAGTGCATCCACCCTCTGACCAACATAATGAGGTTTGCGGGAGCGTTGTAAAGCTCGTAGGCGTTTCGAGTTAAGCCCGGCCGGCTGCCGAGCGTGAAAAATCGGACACCAGATGCTTTCAAACTGACACCTTCATGTCTAGCTTCTAAAAGCGCCCTAATTGGACAGACTTGGCAATATAATATACGCTCTATCTTGCATGCGTAGTGTACCTGTATACACATACGTTGCTTGCCTTATTGACGCAGGTCGCAATCCTCAATAACTAAAGAAAGTAAAAGCGCCTAACGACTAATACTGATCCTGGTAGTCAGTAGGTAGTAGTCAATATAGGTATGTGGAATGTATATAGGCACGCCTCTCAGTTCCAAAAACGTAAGCTCTTAAAATTTGCTCCAGGTGTTTTAACAGAGCCCATTATCGTAAACCCATTTTTTTAGTGAAGTTATGCAGACCTTTTTTCGTCACAGAATTGTAACCATACTTTGTTATCAATCCAAATCGCTATTTCGATTCGATAAATTATTCGTCATAACTTCCGACCACAATACGCGCCACTCTATTATCTCTCCAACACTTTTATTATTTACCACTAACGTAAAAATGTTCGTGAACAGTCCACAATTCATAATTCACTCGGCAATTTAGCTCTGCACTTCCGAAAGGGTTGGTATCCCTTCAGAGTTATTAAGTCTATTTGCCAAATGTCCGAACATAAAGTTAATCGAAAAAGTTATGAAAACCCCGAGTGCGCCAGGGTAAAATGTGTATGACAAAGGTCTAACAAATTGCTTTCATTTTCCACCGACACCCAAGGGGGTGAAAAACTGATCACAGGGTTGGCGGAAAATGATAAAAGATGCTACAACACATGTATTTCTATCGCATTACAATTTTACAGCATCCGACTGGAAGGGACGGGAGTGTGCTACTGCTAGGGTTCAAAATACTTTGGCAAACGACTTGTTTCCGCTTCACTAAGGGTGGGTGGTGGTGGCAGCATACTCGTAGCAGCGTCAAATCACCCAAAGGGTGACTGAGTTGTATACACTCACAGATTAAGTTGTGTTGAGATGACATAAAAATTATGCGAATTAGATGACAGTTTATCTTTCGGTGATTTTGATACTGCCAACTGGGGTGGGAGTCCACAAATTGGTTTCGGAAAGAGGTTAATTTGTTTGACTTTGACAAACGGATTTATTATCTAAGGGCTGATGACTTACAGCCGGGGAAAACCAGTTGAAGATTGTTGGTAAATTATTCCCGAAAAGTGACCTTTCTTCGATCAGTCCCATTCTTTAGTTGAGAAAGCGTGAATGATTGAGCTACTGGTTGTTGTCTGACCCATCCGGTAACTATACACTGATATACTAAACAAAATTCAGACTGACTACTGTGTGATTTATCGAAACCTTAATCAACTTCAAAGAAAGAAAATAAATAATTAATGCGGACCAATAATTCATTGCTATACACAAGCCACCGTATCTCGCTCTTGCTGCGCGCACACACTTGACTCCAGCTCATTTATCCACATACCGCACCCATTTAACCTATCCTCCGATGGCAGCACACATTATCCACCACCATAGTCGTCGTCGACGACAATGACTTCGACGACGACAACATCACATCGCTTATCGGTTTGCCTCTGACCCTAGGAATTAGAGCCACCGTCACCGCCGACGACGCTCCAGCTCCACCACCGACAAAAACCCCGAAAACGAAATTAAACGAATGAGTTTCTAAGGCGAACCTTTCCATGATGCTGAATGAGTTCCAACTCATTGTATGTTTAGAGGGGACAAGCAACCATTTTGTATATCTCATTTCGTTTCGATGGTATACAACTATACGGAAGCTGTTGACTCTTGAGAATCGAATTCGAGAAAAAAGACTCGAAACCAACCGCAAAGCCACTCCAGTGGGAGAGTGGCTCGGTTTCGAACCCCATTGACAACAAATCAAACAACAACAAGCATCCGAAGGTAGTAGCAGCATCACACGTGAATGACCACAAAAGGAATAACGATGAAAACGCCGCATTAGTCACTGTACCTATACACGTACACCAATCGTGTTCCCTTAAATCTCCACCTAGCATTTGTTTAGTCTGGGCTCTTCTTCATCTGCCGATGTCGCATTTAGAATCTACGATTGCCTTGGTTGCTGGATGTGGCGTCGTTTTTTTTTTCGGCGTTTGACGGGGTGATCCACTGGGGGATCACCATCAGCAGACACACCAGTGAGCACTCGAGGTGAGGCGGATGATAACTCTTTTAACGCCGCAATGACTTCCGAGTGCCAAATAATGTGTCACTGATTGTGTGGTCGGCTTCTGGGAGGGTAATAAATCTTTGCCACCGCGCGCCGTTTGCAGATTGGAGCTGTTCCTTTTTCTTTTAACCGGAACATGAACTTCGGATTCTATTGGAAATGGAAATTTTCGTTAAGAGGATAGTATTTCCAAATATGGACTTGAGTATAAGTAGAGAATGCACTAGTTGGAATAAGAGAGTGTGGGAGGTGGGGTGTGAATTTGTTTTAAGTGTATATGAACCGAATTTATAGAAGCAACCAGGTCCTTATGACCTTGTACCTTTATGGGTCGGAATGGTTTCTCAGTTTTATCCAATCTACCACTATTCACTAGTTTCCTTAAAACACTTTTTATCGAAACCAAATGGATATGTTTAGGCAGAACAATATGTAGGTATGTATTGTAATCCTGACAAAGCCAAAAAAATGGTTACCGCTTGCTGTTATCTGCACAACTTTTTATTAATAAGAGTAGGGCTTCATATTGTCCGCCACAATATGCCGACTATTATGACACCTGATGCTTGGTTAAAGGTGAATGGAGGAAAAAAGTGGCGGAAAGATTAACTTTATTTATTCGTACGCTTAACTTCATTAATCACTTTTAATTTAAATTAATTCAATTCCATAACTTAAATAAACAATCTTCTTTTCCTGGGTTTTTATCATCGTAGTTTCCACGAAAAGTGAAGTCCCTACATTTGCATGAAATTTATACGATGCATGGTCTTTTTCATCTAAATTAAGCTTAAAATATAAAAATGATAGTTCCTTTAATAGTACAAGAAACTATCCTTCCGAAATCTACCAATAAACTTATTACTATGCTGCTTCTACAGCTACACTGTTCAAATCTGTCAAGCTAGCCTGCTGTGCGAAAATTTGAAATAAGTTCCTTTCCTAAAGTAATACGTAATGGCGACCGCTGCTTTCGCTGAGAGCTTGGCGTTGTATTTCACCGTTTTCCGAGATATCCTTTGACTAGGAGGAGTAGGATTATCAGAGCACTACATCGGTTGTGGTCTGGCGTTTGTCCAGCACTCAGGGGCGTAGCGTATCTTTTCAAGAGTCGCCAAATCAACGATCAATTTTCAAAAATTAGGTCTTAAGTTTGGATTTCCATTAGGTATAGGTTTTTAAACTTGTAAATGTATACAAAAGTCGGCATTTTCAAAGGTTCCACATGAACTCCTTAAAATCGGTGAATCGGTGAATTTGCCGACTGAAATCCTTAAAATTTGGCGAGTTTCGATTCGATTTTAAAAAAGACGTCGGCATCGGTGAATTTGCCGACTGAAATCCTTAAAATTTAGCGAGTTTTGATTCGATTTTAAAAAAGACGGTCGGCATCAGTAAGATTTCCGACTGAAATCCTTAAAATTTAGCGAGTTTAGATCCGATTTTAAAAAAGACGTCGGCATCGGTGAATTTGCCGACTGAAATCCTTAAAATTTAGCGAGTTTAGATTCGATTTTAAACAAAGACGGTTGGCATTTCTAATTTGAGGTTAAATTCGAAGGAATGTGTTATTCGCTAGTTCGCTGCTTATTGATGTGGATTGCGAACTTTAACAATTCGCGGCAAACGTGTGTTTGGGCCAAGAGGAGGATAATTAATTATCCCATCAAAATGTATTAAGAAAATAAGTTTATAAAGAGTTTAAATAACGAAATTTCGAATTCCAAACTTTTTGCCGCGAACGAAAACACCCTTGGCGCGAATTGTCAAAGTTTATTCGCAATCCACATCATTTAATTAGCGTTCCACAAACTAGCGAATAAAACATTCGTTCGAACTTAACCTCAAACTAGACATTGTGGGTAGAAACTGATGGCTGGAATTCGCGAACTGCCGCGACCTATAAAAGTGTTCATGTGAACGGGCTGTCAAAACTTGCGAATAGTCGTTCGATCGTATGTAGTTGGTGGCTCTTATGTGAATGGTCCTTTAGGTATTAGCCCAGGGGTGTTCCTTTTAAGATTGGTCAAAATTGGACAAAGGGGCGTGGCGCCTCCAATACAAAAAACATCTTCTATGGAGTGAAAGTCGTTGACGTTAGATATAACTCGATAACCGCTGGGCCGATTTGCATAATTTCTATATAGTCGGCAAGTTCCTGAAATAAGTCTAAATTTCAATGAGCCGTGGGGGCTCGAACCCTCGCTACGCCTCTGCCAGCACTACATTATTTTGTGGTCTCACATTTTTTTCTAATACCCGTTGTGGACAAGTATCCAATTTTTGTTAAAGTAGTAAAATGTTTTGTATCCTTTCGTTTACATCGCCCCAGATTTTGGTGTTTCTTTTGGAGGCAACTTAGGACTTTTGACCGTCTCTACCATCTTGCTCGTTTGCATCATCTTTATCAAATTATCAAAAGAAAATTCCGTTGACGTCGAAACGCATATATTCATTTGAATTCAGTTCAACAATTGTAAATATCTAAAAATCGGTCACATAGCTTAATCACCAGACCATATAAATAATTTACCATCCACATTACGATTAATACCATTCAATACACAAATCATAACCTTGGCAAATGTCCAGGAAATTACACCGCAGTAATGCTCCCCTTATTCTTTAGTTACTCGCAATACACACACCCCTTCTTGAATATCTGATGTACATACATAACTCATAACAAAGTTATTATAATAATTTTCCTCTTTCAAGCAATAAATCGCCCATAACGGAATTAAGATAGAAAAATTATATGCGTATGTACGTACCTATACACAGACCCCTTCCTCCTGTGAAAATCAAATCATCATCGCAGCTAACCACAACCGCGCCCTATTATAACACACAATTACTCAGCATGCCATCCCGCCGCACCATCCGGCAACAGTAAGTAAACAGAGTATCAATCTTGATATCAATTCATAATTCATGTTTTTGAATGTTTTGGAAGAGAAATTAGCAACAGGGGGTGGTCGTGGTAGTGATACAACAATTCACCTATTGAAGGAGATGACTTTCCGTTTTCATCCCCTAAACACAAGATACACATAACGAACAACCACTCTGACGTGACTACAAGTTGAAGCGCCGCAAAGCTTTTGAGAAAATTAGCTGACGCTGTTGTTATTGTTGTTTTCCTACACGAACATTAGAACCACCCTCGATCATCCCTAATTGGTGTTGAATTAACTTTCGCAACTTGCCAGAAAAATAAGAGCACACTACCATCAGATATGTCAGAGAGTGAGCAGAGTACCACTTGATATGTTTGAGGGTGGTTTAGCATTTTATTGTGTTTGTCTTCGCTTGCATCCCTTGTTGACTTCAATCTACTTTTTGTTCACTATTCACCCTGATACCGAGATACTGCGCATTGTTGCATGGAGGCTGTCTCATTACTTAGGGATGATCATTATTAATTTATGGATTATTTTATATGTCGGTGTGGTTTTGATATAACGCCTGCGAAGGGTCCGTTTGACCGGAGTTTTTTTTTTTTTTTTCTCCGCCTTTCTTATTTAAGATGTTACAAATTGTTGGTACTCTTTGTATACGACTGGGAAGGCGAAAAATTTAGTCTGCAATCTGCTAAGCCCTCTCGGGGGTTAGTCTGATTGATTTAGATTAATACACATATACTATCAGCAATGTTTTCATTTGCTTTGCCAGTCGGTGGTATGTTTTCTTTTGCGGTGTCATCTGTCTAATTTAAATAAATTGACATGTTTACTTTTCCGGATACAATAGAGTTTATGTTTAGGTCGGTGTGACATTGCAGGAGGTTGCACTTATGGGATTATGTAATGAATGGTTTAATTATTATTTACATAAATATATGCAGATTCAAATGCCCTAGGTACCCTAATCGAGAATTTTTCCTACGTAAACTTTTAAAATAAATTTATAAGGAAAATTATTATTAGATATTTTAATATGAAACCATTTAGTCAAAGGTCAAACTAACTGGAGCGAGACAGATACATGAAGTAATTATAATTATTATTATCTATCTACATGAAGTACAGCCAGAAATTAAAATTTGATTTTGAGATAGAGCTGCGTACCGCTCGGCTAAAATAATTCGCTTAAATTTAGCAAAGCTAAATATTTAACTGTATGCGTGTTTTTATTTTCAATCCTATATGGCCTTAGCGAACTTTCCATACAAACAAGCAATCCTATTCTAAATATACACTTATACAGGATTCATTAGCCCGAATAATCATCGCAGCTTACACCTTACTTACTTACTTAGATGGCGCTACAGTCCGGGGTGGACCTGGACCTCAACCAACACGATCTTTGGCTAACCGCTTCCAGTTGCGCACTCCAAGTTGGTTGAGGTCCCCTTCCACTTGTGCGCGCCACCTAAGGCGAGGTCTTCCTTGGAACCGCAGACTCTTCGGGCCGGAGCGTTGGTGTCCATTCGCTCTAGATGTCCTAGCCATCCAAGACGTGGTGTCATGTAGCCTGTGCTTTCCGATTGTGCTACCAAAGATGCCCTCCTTTCCTATTTTGGCGTTAAAATCACCTAAGACGCTTTTCACGTAGTAATTAGGAAATTGCTCATATGTTTTGATGAGGAGCTTATAGAAACAGTCTTTGGTAAATCGTCTTTATCTTCTGTGGGGGCGTGAGTGCATATCAGGCTGATGTTGGCGAATTTAGCCTTAATGCGGATAGTTGTAAGGCGTTCACTAACGTGTCAAAAGCTCAAGACTTCTTGCCTAAGTCTGCCGCTTACAACGAATACGCATCCAAATAGACGCTGCTTCTATTCTCTGTAGCAACCACCGTAGTAGATGTCACAGTTTTTCATCCTTCTTTTGCCGGGCCCATCCCAACGCACTTCCTGGATGGCGGTGATATCTTCATTGTAGCAGTTAGGGCCTCCGCTAATTGTTCGACTGCACGAGATCTGTTCATGTTTCGAACATTCCACGTGCAGATCCGAAAGTCATTGTCCGTTTTTGGTTTTGCAGGGTCGTCAACAGTAAATCCATCCGTATCCGAGGCTTTTGGTTGCTTCGTAACATACGATTTTTTTCCGTGGTTGGGTAGTTAACCCCACGCACAGCCCCCAACCTGGAGGACCAGGCCCTAAAGTGACCCTAGGACAGTGAGTGGGAAACTCTGTTGTCAGCAACCTACCAACCAACTAACTTCGGGGATATGAGTGCTGCCGTTCGCCCATAAAGGGTTCATCCGCCACCATCTCTATTTCAGCACTGCTGAAAAATCCTTACTGACCTTTGCTCCAAAGATGTCAGAGTAGCTCACGCAAGGTATCTGCCATCTCGACTGTGGAAAACACCGTTGATTCAATCTTGTGGATTCATCAGCTGTATGTCCTATTTCTGAGGGGCTCATGTAAGACCTCAGAGACTCGTTTAGTCAGTTAGTTGATATTTCTTCGTGTTCAACACTCGCGCTTATATGTTTAGCAAGTCAAGCCCGGGTGGGCGCGACCAGTACCCGGTGGTTACCACACGGAAGCGAAATAAGTACAATTGATATGTTTGAAAAGTTACAACAGCTGGGCACCGCCAGGTTGAAGACAATCAGAGCCTTCCCGATTCATACACACCCAACCAGGGTATGAAAACTGTGTTAAATGCTATCGAAAATGCTATCGACTGTGTCAAAATGACATTAATTTGACAACTAACTATAAGTAGGTAATAATAAAGAAAACAAACAAACATCAACAATATAGAAAATATGGACAAAAAAGATTGCAACGCAAAATTTGGACCCTAGGCTTAGCCTGCTACGAAGATTACAATGAGACTAAATTACCGCTTAAAACGCATCCCCACTGTTAGGTATCATCCCGTATGTGCTCATATAGATTAATAAATTACACTTCCAAATCGTGACATGAAAACCCCTCAACTAACCGTTTAAAATCGGAATCCCTTTACAGCCAAATGTTAACACCCAAGCAAGTGCATATACACACTCCAAATGAACCCCACAGTGAATGTTGGTTCCCAACAATGACATCAGGATCCACCACCACGCCACAATCAGGATCCACCACCAGGCCACAAATTATAGGGGCAAACAATTTAGCACTGGCCCAGCAATATCGAAGTTGTGCACTGGGTTAGACATTGATATGCATCCTATTTTAGCTGTAATCACAGCCTGCACAAAATCAATGTTTAGCCCAAGGCACACTTCAAAAAAGGCACAATAATAAACACGCTCACAATTCAATTAAAACAATTAATTTCCACGAAAACCGACGAAGACGCCACCGCAATACCGAACAATGAAAAACCACACGAGACAATGAATAACTTAAACGTCAGATGTGCAAAACCAACGATGAGTCAAACATGCTATCTCCCTCTAGCCGATCGCAGATGCAGCAGACCATCTCATTGTTCAGAAAATCGGTAATGAATGATGGCCGATATCGAAATAGAGGTTATGATTATGAGTGCATCACACTCCAACTAACACCCGCAATGGGAAAAATGTAATTGTTTATTGTAGTATGTGTTAGAAATATTGGAAGTAATTGTTTATGTATCATAAGAATATTTGTTATGTAAAATCCAACACTTACAAGAAGGGTTGTTGACCCTGGAAGGCCTGATCAGCTGGCCAAAGGTAAATAAAAACCGAGATTTCTTGGAAGGATGGATGACGATTCGGGGACATTCGCTAATCATCTAACAGCCAAAGCCATCAGCTAAAACCAGCGTTCTTTGTGAATACTAAGTACATAGTACCAAATAAAGTTTGAATTTTATAACGTTTTAAACGTGCAACTTTTATTTCTTGTCGATTGCCACATCTTTTGGCATCGATTTAATTTGCTTTGGGCAACAACTCAGCCCAAAACATTGGTCCTTCGAGTCCTTGAAAAGGACAGTGCAAACAATTAGTGTCGTGTAGTGCAAAATTAAATAGCTGGCATAGTCTCAACTAGACAAAATAAGTGCCACACATAAATTTGCATCAGCGGACATTAAGCGTCAACCAAAGGTGAATCAGAGGTCACAACGGATGCAGCGGTCACCAGTAACAACTAGCGGTCACAACGGACACAAATTGTGGAGCAACTAGCGGTCATCAATCAGAGGTCACAACGGAGAACAAGCAACTGTGCTTCGAAGAAGACTTTGTCACATCGAACAAAGGATCTTAAGGTAGGAATTTCAACTCATTTTCCTTCTTAACAATTAATTTAAATATCTACACATATTAAATTACATTGAACATTACATTACATTAAAACACATTTTGCATAAATTCATAAATCCACACCCTACTCTGAAAGTGCTAGTGATACCTTTTTTAATATGTCGAAATTATCGAAATTTATCGAAAAACAAGAACTAATTTTAAATGAACTTGAGATAGACTTCGAAGAGTTTAAAAAAGAAATCGCGTCGCGAAAGTCAAGGGGGTACGTGAATGCGTGTATTAATGACATTGAAGAGGCCTTCAAAAAGGCGAAACGGGATCACGAGTCCATAATTAACAGTGGTGAGGATCCACTCAAAGAAAATTATTTCAAAAATGAAACGTTTTCTAAAATAAAACGGGTTTATTTTATATTTCTCGGTATGTTGAACGACGAGGTAGACAAATTTGAAGAAAAGCGTATTGCAAATTTAGAAACTTCACGCGTATTAGACACAACAAAGTCATCAGTATGTGATATTCGTCTTCCGACCATTCAAATAAAACCATTCTCTGGTAAATTCGATGAATGGTGTGAATTTCACAATTTATTTGAGAGCATGATAGATCAAAACGTCGATTTATCGGACATTCAAAAGCTCCAATATTTAAAAACGTCAGTTTCTGGTGATGCTGCGCGGTTAATTCAGCATCTTCCGATTGATGGCAAAAGTTATGCATCTGCTTGGTCAATCTTAACCGAAAGGTTTCAAAACAAACGCAAGTTAGTGACTACACAACTGCGAATTTTAATGGAGCAACAAAAGCTCACACATGAATCAGCAAGTCGTCTGAAATCTTTGCATGATACAACAACGGAATGTATTCATGCACTCTCCAACCTGGGAGTAGCAGTCGAAGCCTGGGACTGCATTCTAATATACATAATTTATCAAAAGCTTCCTTCTCAGACTCAAAGAGACTGGGAAGACAAGTTAGGGACGTCGAAGACGCTTCCAGAGTGGAAGACATTTTCATCTTTTATTGAAGGTCGATTCAGTTCTCTAGAGAATATGTTGGAGGTAAATGGACCTTCGAAGCAGCAAGCGCCGACAACATCTTTTCGAAAGGCCACGAATTCCTATCATATCAAATCGCCACCCACGAACAAGCAATTTCTCTGCCGCCTGTGCAAGGCCTCTCATGGCATTCGGCATTGCAAACTGTTTTCGAATATGGAGGTTAAAACGCGGGCGGAATTTGTAAAGAAAAACGGTATTTGTTCGAATTGCTTAGGATATGAACACCATGCATCCGCTTGCAATAGCAGTAACCGATGCTGCAAATGCGGTCTGAAGCACCACACTATGTTGCACTTCGAACAACAAAATGTGCACAATTCCAACAACAATTCTCACAACACTGCACCATATCAACCCAATAACTCCCAGTACAACTCTCACGTGATTCAAAATCCGAATCACCAAAATTCGTCGAACACTTGGAGCAGTGAGCAACAATGTGCTACAACATCCCAGCACTTTAATGCACATTTTAATCAAATGCAACAAGGTGCGACAACATCCCAGCACTTTAATGCACATTTCAATCAAATGCGATCCAAAGCTCTGTTAGCCACAGCGCTAGTCAAAGTTTTTGCGTCTAATGGAACTCATCATGTTCTTAGAGCTCTAATTGATCCCGGCTCAGAGGCTACATTTGTCACAGAGAATGCGGTTCAGCTTCTTAATCTGAGGAAGCAACGAACATTGGCAAATGTTACTGGGTTGGGACAAACTTCAACAGGTACAGCAAACTACCAGGTCGAATTTACAATCTTCTCTTTTACCAATCCCTTATTTTGTCTGGATGTCAGGGCGTTTGTCTTTCCTCAATTAACCTCCTTGTTACCATCGCATCAGCTATCCACTTCAACGTGGCAACACTTTGCTAAACTTTCATTAGCAGATCCGTCTTACAACGTCCCTGGGAAGATTGACCTCCTGATAGGCGCCGACGTATATGCGTCCATCATTCTGGAGGGTTTAGTTAAGAGTCAAAAGGGATCTCCAGTGGCTCAGCTGACTGAATTGGGGTGGATTCTGACCGGAGCCACTAAATCGGATTCACAATCCACCACTACAACAGTTCAGAACCATCACAATTCGTTAGACTTACAGCTCAAGGAATTCTGGGAGCTTGAAGAAAACCTGGACGACAGAAAGCTAACGGAGGAGGAGCAGAAGTGTCAAGAACACTTTCAGAAGACATGTCAACGAAGAAACGACGGCAGATTTGAAGTCCAATTGCCCTTTAAGGGAAACATCCGACCAACGCTTGGGAATTCCAAAAGAGCAGCAATGGCAAGATTTTTCCAGATCGAAAGACGCCTGACATCAAGCAGAAAACTAAGGGACGCATACATTGCCTGCATCAACGAATATGCAGCATTGGGACACATGCAAGAAGTCACGGTGGACGGGGACAACCAAGGTGGTCAACACTACTTCCTGCCACATCATGCTGTCTTCAAGGAGTCAAGCAGCACAACAAAACTCCGCGTGGTCTTCGACGCCTCATGCAAAAGTTCCACTGGAGCCTCTTTAAATGATCATTTGATGGTGGGCCCTCGTCTGCAAAGGGACATCATTGATCTCATCGCTCAGTGGAGAGTGTTCAAGGTAGTCATGGCAGCTGACATCAGTATGATGTATCGGCAAATCTGGATGGCACCTCAGGACACATCATATCAATTGATTTTGTGGAGATCATCGACAGAAGAGTCCATAAAAACGTACGCACTCAACACGGTCACGTTTGGCACGGCATCAGCACCGTATTTGGCAGTACGCGCCTTACATCAGGCGGCTATAGATGTGGCGGATACCCATCCGCATGTCACCAAGGCGTTGACCGAAGCGTTCTACGTAGATGATTTTTTATATGGTTCCGACAACGAAAAGGACGCCATAATTTTACAAAGAGATGTTCTAGCTGCTTTGAAGTATGCTGGATTTCCTCTTAGAAAATGGGCTAGCAACTCATTAACAATTTTGGAGCAGATACCTGAAACTGAAAGGGAAGTGAATCTCCCACTTAACTTTGATTCACCGGATGCCATTAAAACATTGGGTATTCAATGGCATCCTGCGAAAGATGTATTTACATTTAAAATACACTTACCCAAGGTGGAAAGATATACCAAGCGATCTATTCTGGCAGACATCGCTCGCCTTTTTGATCCTCTTGGATGGATCTCTCCGTGTATCATGAAAGCGAAGCTAATAATGCAACAACTTTGGCTGAAGGAACTTTCCTGGGATTCATCAGTGACTCCGGAAATAGAAAGGACTTGGGTAGAACTACGCAACAGTCTGGTGAAACTAGAGGCCATTGAAGTTCCTCGTTGGGTCCAATATGAGGATGCGTCTCAAGTCCAACTACATGGGTTCAGCGACGCGTCGGAGAAAGCATATGCAGCGGTCATTTATGCACGAGTAGTCAAAAATGGCCAGGAGCATATATCGTTGGTTGCTTCAAAAACAAGAGTCGCTCCAATCAAGTGCATATCCCTCCCACGTTTGGAGCTCTGCGCAGCACTCTTATTGGCGAAGCTCCTGCATAGAATGTCGACTGCTATGCCCTTCAAGGAGCTGGAGATATTCGCGTGGACTGACTCCATGATCAACATGGCGTGGATTAGAGGAAACCCACACACAAGAACCACCTTTGTAGCCAACAGGATCACCGAAATCCAAGCTCTCACCGAGTCAACCAGTTGGCGACACGTTGGTAGCAAGGAAAACCCGGCGGACATTGGATCTCGAGGACTATTACCGGAAGAGCTTATCGGGAACAAACTGTGGTGGCAAGGACCGGCTTTCCTTCAAAACTTCTCTGCAACGAACTTTCCAGCAATTCATAGCGAAACGGAGTGCGAAACGAAGGCAAACAAGACGGTTGCAAAGAAGTCATCGTTCTACGACAAAAATATATTCACCGCATTGACAACTCTTGCTCAAGTGGTATCGCATTGCGTTATCATTGATATTTTTCAAAAACACTCCTCCTTGAAACGCCTTATTCGCTGCGTAGCCATATGGCGGCGATACATCAACAATGTCAAATGCGTGGAGAAAAGGAGAGGTTTAAATGTTTACCCGCTTACGGCTGAGGAGTTGACATCGTCGCATGATCAACTCATCAAGATCGTCCAAAATGAACTGTTTTCCGATGACATCAAGGCTCTGAAGGAAAACAAATCTATTCCAAAGGGAAGTCTGATTCGCAACTTGAATCCTTTCCTAGACGGCAACGAAATATTACGGGTAGGAGGTCGCTTAACAAAAGCACCACTTCCGTTTAGTCAACGTCATCCTATAATATTAAAAGAATCACATCATTTTTCTAAATTGATTGTTAGCGATGTGCATCAACGCACTCTTCATGGTGGCCAGCAAATGATGATGGCTGAAATCAGGAGCACCTACTGGATAACCAACCTAAAGAGACTGGTAAAATCAACTATCCACAGATGCGTTAGATGCCATCGCTACAATGCAAGAATGCAGCAGCAGCTCATGGGAAGCTTACCAACGGAACGAGTCATGATCTCCAGGCCATTCACCAACACCGGCGTAGACTACGCTGGGCCTGTCGAGATAAAACCATGGAAGGGAAGATGCAACAAATCGACGAAAGGATACATTGCTGTATTTCTTTGTCTAGCCACGAAAGCAATCCACATAGAGCTAGTAAGTGATCTGAGTGCAGCAGCCTTCATTGCAGCATTCAGGAGATTTGTGGCAAGACGAGGAAACTGCACGAATATGTTTAGTGATTGTGGCACCAACTTTAAGGGGGCACACAATGAACTGAACAAAGACAGCAGATTCATATCAACCGAATGGTCAGCGGAAGTCGCAGACACCCTTGCCTTTCAAGGAACGACATGGCACTTCAATCCTCCATCATCACCACATTTTGGAGGTCTTTGGGAGGCAGGGGTCAAATCGATAAAGCATCACCTGAAAAGAACAATCGGGTCATCCAAATTGACCTTTGAAGAATATGCAACGCTTCTCACACAGATTGAAGCATGCCTCAATTCAAGGCCATTATGCCCAATCACATCCGATCCAAACGACCTGACAGTATTGACACCTGGCCACTTCCTCATCGGAGCACCACTTCGAACACTGCCCGACCGAAATCTGAGTGAAAGAAACATCAACTGTTTGGACAGGTGGAAATATCTGCAGCGTTTGACTCACGAATTCTGGAAGCAGTGGAGCACAACTTATCTTCATCAGCTTCAACAAAGACCGAAATGGCTTCAAGAAGAGCCAAACATCAAGGTAGGAGACATTGTTATTGTAAAGGAGGACAATCTACCACCATCAGCTTGGTTACTAGCTCGAGTGATGGAATTGCACCCCGGCTCGGATGGTCTGACGCGCGTGGTGACCATAAAAACTGAAAAATCGACACTAAAACGCCCGATCGCCAAACTATCCCCCTTGCCGGTATGTACCCCGTCGAACGATCCGAAAAAATCGACAAAAGACTATTAAAACTAATTATACTATTGAATTAAATCCCATGAACTCTCAAATATAAAGCCCATGAATTCCCATATATCTAAATACAACAAAAACACATGTAAACCACTACACATCAACATACATCACATCACATAATAAAAACAACCCCTAAACCAACAAAACCCAACCAGGTCAACTCACCCTAGATACATCCATGTTTTGACAGGAAAAATCCTCAAACTTCCAGCTAAATATGACATTTTTTCATTTTATCATTCCAAATTTGCATAAACATATCACTAATTCACTGTTTTGTATTATTTCCGGCACTCACAAACTGCGGATCATGGACGAGAAATCCAGACGAAAGCACAGATCGACATTGGAACCAAAACAAACCAACCGCAACGACGACGATAAATCAAATCAGCCCGCAACAACAACAACACTGGAGCTAAATCACAGAAAGGCAAGCATCCCGATTCCCGAGCTTGAATTCGACGCCCTGAGGTGGGGAGCATGTTGGTTCCCAACAATGACATCAGGATCCACCACCACGCCACAATCAGGATCCACCACCAGGCCACAAATTATAGGGGCAAACAATTTAGCACTGGCCCAGCAATATCGAAGTTGTGCACTGGGTTAGACATTGATATGCATCCTATTTTAGCTGTAATCACAGCCTGCACAAAATCAATGTTTAGCCCAAGGCACACTTCAAAAAAGGCACAATAATAAACACGCTCACAATTCAATTAAAACAATTAATTTCCACGAAAACCGACGAAGACGCCACCGCAATACCGAACAATGAAAAACCACACGAGACAATGAATAACTTAAACGTCAGATGTGCAAAACCAACGATGAGTCAAACATGCTATCTCCCTCTAGCCGATCGCAGATGCAGCAGACCATCTCATTGTTCAGAAAATCGGTAATGAATGATGGCCGATATCGAAATAGAGGTTATGATTATGAGTGCATCACACTCCAACTAACACCCGCAATGGGAAAAATGTAATTGTTTATTGTAGTATGTGTTAGAAATATTGGAAGTAATTGTTTATGTATCATAAGAATATTTGTTATGTAAAATCCAACACTTACAAGAAGGGTTGTTGACCCTGGAAGGCCTGATCAGCTGGCCAAAGGTAAATAAAAACCGAGATTTCTTGGAAGGATGGATGACGATTCGGGGACATTCGCTAATCATCTAACAGCCAAAGCCATCAGCTAAAACCAGCGTTCTTTGTGAATACTAAGTACATAGTACCAAATAAAGTTTGAATTTTATAACGTTTTAAACGTGCAACTTTTATTTCTTGTCGATTGCCACATCTTTTGGCATCGATTTAATTTGCTTTGGGCAACAACTCAGCCCAAAACAGTGAATTCTCTTCGATCTTCTTCAAACAATAAAAACTAATTTCAAGTGGATTTTCTTCACCACATTAAGCTCAACGGAACAGACAGCCTGCCCCAACTATGTCCAATAATCCTTCGGCTACAACCCACTTCCTACCCAAACATTAGATAATTAAAACGAAGATTTCACTTTATTACGAGCCGATTTCGTATTATAATTGCCACCCCCTCCACCCACCGGAATTAGAAATAAACCTAGTACGTATTGTTTTCTGCAAATGATTTCCAAAGTATACTGACAACAATTTCCTCGGCATTTGTAGGTCTCAACTCTGGCGCACTATCGTCCTTGTTTCTGGCCTAAGCACCCAGTAGCCTAAGTAGTGAACAGAGGGAAGAGAAGGAGAAAGATTCGGTATGTTAAACTTGTGGTGGTATAGATGGTAGTCAACCGAGTGTTTCGCACAAAATCCATTGAAGGATTTTCATTTCATTTTTATTCGGAAAATACGAAGTGCTAGGAATATCCCTAGTTGGGTGTTACAATCTAAATCTTTGAATCACATTTGCAAGGATTTGCCCCTTCCTGATGGGGGCCGAGAGGTTGAGTGAAATGGAGAATCTCCTGATCCACTTTCGGTATGTTGTATTCGATACAAGAAGAACTGTATATAGATGTATACCAGTTAGAGAAACAGAGCTGTGTGCAGTTAAAAAGGATCTCGATTCAATTTAAGAGGAATTAAGTGTAAAATTTTACGTTTCCATTTCGAAGTCAGTGCGAAGAGAGAGAGAGAGAGAACGACAGTTTTATGGGAATTCTATTCGTTGGGATTAGCAACGGAATTAAGGCATTTCAATATTAGGAAACAAAATGGTTGGTAATTTCGACGTTGAATCCTTGAAATGTATAAAATCATTGGGTGGTTGTTGGTTGTTATATTGTTTGGTATAGAAATGTGTGCAAGGGATTAAGCACGGTATCATTCTCTACAGTAGAGAACACTAATACGAAGGGACTTTGCATTTGAGTTTTCAGTTGGCACAAATTTGAGTCTCAAACGGGGCTGTTGGATAGCCTCCTCCTGAAAGGATTAATTTTGACTTGGTCTCAAGATTAAAGTTGATTTAATGACTTTTTTCGCGCATTGCAGTTGTCTTTCATGACCGTTTTTACAAAACATATACATAAAACAAGTGAATTTCTACACATATAACATAGACTGATATAAGAGTCCAATATTAACATATAGACAAATTCAACATCAGGCACTTGCAAGACAGTTATGTTATAAGCCCCTGAAGAAGCCACAACTTGTTAGCAAAAAGTTCGTTGGAATTACTACGTCTCCATTAAGTGAACAGTTTAATGAAGTCTTAGACCCAATACACACAGAGCAACTGGAAAAAACCAAACCGGTTGGCAACTCGGGTTGGAGACCAGTTGCGAACTCAGCGGTGACTTGACTCCACACACGAGGAAACTCATCAGTCATCATCAATCAAAATCTCTAGTTCGTTCAGTGTCGATATGTTTTTCAACCACCCCCACCAGCAACAGGTTGGTATGTTGTTCGGTCATCTTCTACAAACTAGAAACTGAAGTGAATAGGCAACCCGACATGCAAATCAATAGACGACTGGTTACAAACTGGTTTTTGTGAATCGCAAACAAGTTTTCAACCAGTAGCGTCGTGTGCGTCGTCCCATTTGAATACACAGGTTATGATTCAAAGCAAACTAGTTGCCAACTCGCATCGCTGATCAGTTTTTTTCCAGTTGCTCCGTGTGTATTGGCCCTTACAGTCAATTCTCTAAGCAAAATTCCTGTAGTAAGGACAATATTGTCAGAAAGTCAGAACTTGGACCTCACTTATCCGTCAATTGACCAAGTACCTAACACTTGGACTTGTCGACAACTATGCCTGCGACCTTTATTTATGCTACTTCATGGGGTGGCCTCCTTTTAACAATAAGTTTTAAACTTAGTTCCTCTTTTTCAATCCCCAGAACACTGAACTGGTACTTTTCACAAAGAAAAGGAAAATACCACAGTTAGCTACACCTTCTGTTTAGCGGCACACCCCTCAGAATCTCTGATAGCGCAAAGTACCTGGGAATTATACTAAACAAAAAACTAAACTGGAAATTGAACATACCAATGAAAGAATCAAAAAAGCCACAATATCCTTTTTTTTCCTGCAGCAGAATCTTCGGGAAAACCTGAGGACCATCTCCCAAAATTAAGCTCTGGATGTACACGGCTATAATATAAAAACCTATACTGACCCGTATGGCAGTCTTGTATGGTGGCCGGCAACCAATAAAGCCACTTACCTAAAGGCGTTAATGAAGGTTCAAAGACTAGCGCGCATTGGCACCACTAGTGTTATGAGGACAACTCCAACCGCAGGTCTAGAGGTTATCCTCAACCTGCCTCCACTAGACATTCATATACAACTATCGGCCGCAATTAGTGCAATGAGAATCAGCAAATCAGTAAACTTGAAATTGACCGAAACAGGTCATTCGATGATCCTACAGAAATATTTTGGCCGTGTGCCTGTCACGGACTACATCACGCCTTACCTTTAGTTTACAAGACCCTTCTCTTCCAGCAGGGAAAAATGGAGAAACGGACTCGTACCTAGCATACAAACCATAGCCGTATTTACAGACGGATCTAAAATGGCCACTGGGGTAGGTGTCGTCAGGTGTCTTCTCCGAATCGCTGGGAATATCAAAATCGATACGCCTCCCCGACCATAGCAGCGTCTTCCAAGCAGAGGTCCTTGCAGTGACAACAACAGCACGTGAGTCTGTGGTAAGGGCAATACCACCTGGAGGTATTACCTTCTTTATCAGGCAGCCAGGCATCAATAAAAGCCATAACTGCACCAGAAATAAAATCTAAACTTGTGAAGTGCTGTTTCGAAGAACTCAAGGCTCTTGGTACACAGCACAAGGAATCGCTTTGCTGGGTTCCGGGACATGAAGGCATTCCAGGCAATGAGAAAGCAGACGAATTAGCAAGACAAGGTTCGACAGCTGTTTCAGAACAAGCTGATCCCTCTGTGAACATCCCGCCTTGCACACTCAAGCTTGAAGCAGAGAGAAAAGCCAGAAGAGCGGCGAACGCTAGATGGGCCGCCTTAAATACTTGTAATACCACAAGAACACTATGGGATGGCCGTCCTTCAATGAAACCGAAACCGAGAATAATACGGGAGAATAGGAAATCCCTGTCCACCTAGAGAGTCACATTCTTCAACGACCTAGACGAGCTTTCCAGCACATCAAGAGACCAGATAATGAACTTCGTCAAATCAACAAGATAGTTTGTATTTAGCACAGTAAGTAATTTGAATACAGGGTATAATGGGTAAGGGACAACCTTTTTCCCCTATGGGCATCACAATGAGTCAGTATTGACATGAGTGTGGCACGGAGACATCCATTTGGTTTATTTGGTTGATTTCGTGTTTTCTATTCAGTAGGACGATCAGTCTTGCAGTGATGTATCTAAGCTTTGCCATCCTTGACTACTTCTGTTTGACATTCCTATATCTTCTCGGATGATATGACAACACTAGTATTGGTTACTACCCCACATGTTTTTTATTTTTATACTTAGACTTAAAACCCCATTTTGGTGGAATTTAGATAGAAAATGGAATGTACCTCACTTGAGTTGCTTTCCTTAAAACCTTCTTCTTCACATTCAACACACCAAACGAGATTCCATATACATACTCGCACATTTTCCCATAAATGCCAATATAAGAGCCCTTCACACTTTCTAAAGATGTGTGACAAAGTGTGGCCATCACTAACTGATCCAACAGCAAACTGCTTCTTTGTTACAAGCGTATAGTGTGCGCCCTAAGCACATATTTATATCTAAAGCCCACCCCAGCTTCCACACATCATGTCGTGTCGAGAAACCAGATCCATACATTTCCATTTAGAGGCAGCAACACTCTCCCTACATCCTTGGTAAAATAAGATGCATCCAGTGGTGATCGCAGCACTCAAAACCGATATTAATTATAACTAAGTAAGCCTCCAAAAGTCCGGATTTCTCCTGCCCTCGGTCCCACTTTAATATTTCATAAGCCGCAGCAGTCCCCCTGCAGCCCCAACAGCACACACAGTCACACGACCAAACATATTTATTACACAATTTATGATCGGGGAATTGTTTGACAATTCTTTATGGCAAAATTGTCCAGAGAGCATAAACATAAAACTCTAGGTGGTCCACTAGATTACACACCTCCTCGGGTGTGTTGAACATGCAACGCAACCAGAGTTGACTCGAACAGCGAGTCCTCCTCTTGTTCGGCATTGAATGAACCTGAACCCTTTACATGGATCCAGTGTGTCAGGTAAATGGTTGCCCGATGCTGCATTTGCATCTTATACCTTATTCCACAAAACGGATGCGAGGGGCTCTAAATGTAAGAAGAAGTTATGAACCTCTTATGGCGAAGTCATCTCTCTCAGTTCGAGATGCGGATAATTTTCATTCATAATTTTGTGGTGTTGAACGGAAGAATGTTGCAGCGGTGTTGATGGGCGGATTAGTGACGGGACACTGCGTTAGGTGAATATGTGCGTGCGTTGCCTAGGTGTTCCCCCAGATGGAAGCCTTTGTGAGACTTTGGTTTTGAATCTTTTCTTTGACCCTTTCCACATGATGAGCTGGTTATTTGTGGGCCGTTGTCATCGATTGAAAGAACTCGAAATTGTTGTGATGGGTCAAGACTCAAGAGACACTTAACGGTGTGCGAGATGCTAACTATAATCTCTCCCTGTGTGGATGGCTTTATTATTTCATAAAGCGTTTATGGTTTGTTTGTTTGAAAACAACTTCTTTTGAGTTAATAAGTGTTATGGCGGTAAATTAAGATGATCTGTGCTTATGACACACAGAGGCTGGAACTGGAAGCATCCGTTTAATTCTTACGATCTTAATGAGAGGATTTGAATGTAAATTTAAATATTGGTCTGTTTCTGGTCATCTATTTTGGAATTTTTAGTTTTTATTGTATAAAGCTGATTCTAATATGGCTACCTATAGAATGCTACACAAGACGTCTGGTGCGGTTGGCTAAGCAAATGCTCTTGTGCCGACTTAATGTCGTGATGGGAATGTCAAATGCGTAGCTTAGAGCATTTTAGTATTTACCCCTTAAGGCGATACGGTTATAACAAAACTGGCCTCGTTCGTGCGTCAGTGCGTGTTGGCCTTCGAACTACCAAAGTTATAACGGAACAAAGCATTAATTTTCTGTTCCACATAATTGTTTCATTGGCAATGTAGGAATGTGATTTATTTTGTTGTCACAACCAAATTTTAATACTATGGCGCTGTTGAGATATGCTTTGACAAAAATAAAATTACAGATTGCGCCTCACTTCAGCGAAGGAAGTTAGACGGTGGGTGGCAAAAAAAGCAGGTTTCAAACTTTTTTTTTACAGATATCTCTTGGATTTGGTCAGTTTTTTATTTTCAATTATTTTATTATGATATTTCGTTTCGTCCTTGAAAATGTATTTGTAAGCGTTTATATGCAATAAAATGGAACTTGAAGTAAAAATACTAAGTCCTCTCATAGTGGGTAAAGCATGTGTGGTGTGCTGCGAATAAACATAAATAATAAGTGTTTTAATGCATGTAAGTATTTTTTTATAGTTTGTTATATTTTCATTTTGATATATAAAAGTAAGTTAAAAATATTGGACGAAACAGATATTTTTGGGATATTTTGTATCTATAATGCATATCTGCAATACGACACATTTAAAGTATGATTTTGGTCTTAATTAAATTACATTGGACTCAGCACCTCCCATACAGAAAAAGTGTTGGTGATCTCCCCCATTTTTAGATTTGGTGTTATTAATTCTGTCGCGCGACAGAGTGGGATACGTATGGGGGGGCGCATGCTGGCCCCCCCGCAACCCCCCCTGCTTGTGGTCACTGTAGGATTGGGAGAGGGTGTTGTTGAGTATATACAGGGTGTCCCAGTTAAGAAGGACAATCCTTTAAGGGAAAAAATGGTAAAAAAGACTAGATCTGAGCTAACAACCATGGATTTTTTCTTCTCGGGTACTTGCTATCAAAGAAAAAGAGAAATATCGAGTCTTATATGCAAAGTTTATATTACGTTGTTTGCTTAAACTACGCGTTTAAAAAACGGATAAATTCAAAATTGTGGAACAGGGAATTTTAACGAGGGATTTAATAAGTATGGGAGATTTTGGCAAAGCGGATTTTGGAAAAGGAGGAAGGAGGGATCCCAAAAAAAAAACATTGATCATCTTATTCTTAAAAACCTTCAAAGTCAATGAGTTCAAATTTTCAGCCAATCTTCCGTGTTGGCCCGCGAGTGTTTCTGTGAAGTTCGGGCAAAATTTGACAAAGGGGCGTGGCATCTCCATTTCTTTATTAATTTTTTTTTTTAGTACTATTGTACTTTGCAACAAACCCCGATCGATGTTACAACTTGAAACAACACTATTATTTTTTTAAAAGATATATCTTCACATATTTGGAATAGGCTTTGCTGATCATTTTTATAGATTTTGTAGTCAAAATACGTCTTTTTAATTAAAAAAAGAAATATTTAGCTGAATTATTTCCAAAGTTGTAGAAGAAGTATCGGTTTGAGTAAAAAGTGTTATCAACTTTTAGCCCCGCTATCCCCTACCTACTTTTTTTTGAACCAAGATTTTATTGCTTATAAATCAATCGGGGCTAGAGCCACGGGCCTCCACTAAAAAGGGGCTCCACAATAGAGAATTCGAAAAAAAATTCCAAACGTCAAAAAATGTCTAACTAACCCTAGCTTCTTGTCTAATTTTAGTAGGTATAGTTTTTTTCTTAATTATGAAAACGTTCAGACAGCTGCTAGTTAATTTGACTGCTGAAACATTTTTTTTTATTAAATATGTACTAGCTGTGCCCGCACAAGTTGTACAATGTTTTCTTCAAACATGACGAAAGCAACTATTACTCACCCCAAATCGAGTGTTTCCTCCAGAAAGCTGAATGTTCCTCAATTTGGTATTCACAAGACCACATTTCCATTTGTCTGTTTTCATCTCTCGAGCAGTATTTTTTATTAAATAAGTATATTTGAGAATAGGCAGTGATGTAAGAAAAAAAAAATTAAAATTTGGTCAAAAATGGTCATAATGGACATTACAGCATAGCCTAAGATCCTTGAAGTCTGTTCAGTAGTTTTCGTGCTTTGGGGTAACAAAAAAATCCTTCATTTATATATTTAAAAAGACTAGCAAACGTTGTTCTGCCTAAAATAGTTATTTTATGTTTAAAGATTTATTTTGATATTTTTGTTCAATTCTGACCAATCTTCTTAGGTGCACTCCTGGGCCAAATCCTAAGACTATCCATAAATGTGAGCTCAATCGAGTCGGTGGTTTTCAAGTTATAAATAGCCGAACACAAATCAGGATCCATATAGGGTAAAACTGTAAGTGCGAAAAGGCCTGACGTTCCTAGAGTAGGTAGCATGGGCCAGCACCAGCATCTTAAGCTATACCGAACTATTTCTCATCCCCAACGAGCAACACTGTACTCTACTGTCTACTCCGAGTAGAACCTTTGGCAGTTCCCTTAAACACAGGATGTATATAATACTAGAGGACTAATTTCCTAAAATCTATGCTTATGTTGGTAAGGTAATATCGGCGAAATTCCGGACTAACAAATATCATTGTGCTGAGGATCAAAACTGTCAAAACAAAGATCGGTTCCAACTCATCTCAAATTTGCTGGACATCTTGTAGAGAGAGTAGAGTAATTTCAATACCTGGAAGTGTTGTCCCGACCGAATTCTAAGCCAATGAAAAGCCACAAGAAAAATACAAAGTTTAGTTAACCTGTGTATGTGAAACATACTTAGAACTTCCTGGTCTAGTCCTATTTCTACTACTCGCAGCTTCATGACAGAACGTAACGTAGAACATGCATTACCATTTGACGATGAAAGTGGCATTGGAACTGACACATAGTTGAGTAACTGCAACTGAAGAAGAGGAGTTTGGACGATCTCAAGCATATTGCCAGGAATCATGCACGATGACGCGTAGTCGCCACAAGTGGAAACGGGACCTTAAAAAACATATATGAAATTAAGTTCGTCATAACACACTCTTCTGAAGAATAGTTTTGAAATTAAAATCTATGAGAACTCTTATAACATAAGTCTAGAGGTCGCATATAGCACAAGAAATATGATTGCTTTGGAACGCCTATAAACTATATCTAAACTCTCGGAACTTTTCGCATGATATCACTGACCACATTTCATGGTCGCCCACCGAACACCGAACCTATAGCCCACGGTGTCTCCCTCAATTTCATGAAAATTCTATGCAAGTGGCAACGATTTACTTCGAGTCACTCCTTATAGCTTATACCTACTACTGCTAACAACACTTTACCACCCGAATTAAGAAGCAAACGAGAAGGACAAATCCAAAGCCCGAGTTGGCTATATTCTACACAAAATGCAATCAACAAATAAACGAGAAGTAGAAGCGCACTTCCATAAAAATTGAAGTATATGCGAACAAGTTAAGAGGTTTATTGCGTTTGAAAGTGTCGTGTTGAAAAATATGATGGTACCCCCTGTGCTCCTTGAGGTCTCCACCTCCAACACCGAAGATGATTACTTAGCCCGCCGGACGACACAGACGACGCAAACGACAAAGTCGACGCGAGACTGCAAAAAGCACCAACAGCAGCAGCAGAAAATGAAACCTCAAACCGCCAGCAATGCCACCACAGCAGCAACAGCAGCTTCATCAGATTATAATCGGCCAAGGAGAAGAATTCTTCTTCGACTGTGTGCCCAATGGCCATCTCGAGTGTTTTCGAATCGACAAATCGATTGTCCGGCGTCTGGCCCGTCAGCCCACCACTACCACAGTGTCACCAAACACCAACCATGTGGACAAATGTCCCAACGTCCACATTCACGAGCTTATCGACCATGTTCATCGAAAGTTATTGATTGTCGTTTTTATGAGCGAATTACAAAGATTTTTATAACGTCATTATCTGTCCGATGTGCGATGTCCGAATGCGATCCCGAGATGCAGAAGAATAGGGTTGAGGTTAAAGGCGGATGAGCAGCCAGCGCGCACCATCACGGATGCTATACGATTATTGGGTGACACACACAAAGTGCTGACGCTGGCTAGGTATGGTGGCGGTCGGTGGGACAACGATGGATCTTAAAGTACGTTAATCCGCCGCGCCGATGTGTGAGAGCATTTTGTGTGTGAAATGTCACCAGAGCTGCATCGATTTTGGTAACAAATTTAACGATTAAGACGTGTTAAATTGTTAACAAGCTGACCATAAGCCTTCAATTTACGACGAGTCTCGTGGAATTGCAGTTGAATATACTCTTCGCGGCCGCATTCGCTATCGCTATATCCTGAGCCATCCCATTGTGTGCGGAGTGCATTTTCCAAATGGAATTTTTCGGTTCTCGACCGATAAATATTCGTCATGTAAAATGGTCAATGTGCACAAAGATCAACACTTCTGAATCATACATCAGCTTCAGAGTGTCAAAATAATCTGGCCGATTACCTGCCGTCACCGGCCTGATCAAAGCGTCAATTACACTGCAGTCGCGGTGAGATTAAATTGTGCTGAAAATGGTACGCGTGGGTCGGTATTACAGCGATCTTGTATCAAACGCTTTACATTGTGGACAATATAAGCTGTGAAAAGATAAACAAAAGCGGGTTCGAAAAGTAGTTGCGGTAGGGATGTATCTTGGATTATGATGCCATGATGCCAAGTAGTGTAAAGTGATTAAAAAAAAGCGATCACAATAAAGATGTGTGCGGTCATCAGATGGTAAGTTGATGTGACGGCACATGATTGTAGGTATAGTTAGATCGATTATGCCTCATCGAAGTAATGTAACTTCCTTTGTTTGATATTTAACTCATTTTTTGCAAATGCGGAAGACACATGCCATATGAAAATGTATATATTTCATTAGAGCTAGAATCTGTCTGCCTGTCCACTATGCATGCATCGACCCGTCTTGGGAGGACGTCACTATGGACAGAAATAGATTTGAGGCAGGGAAATTCTTGTCATTCTTGACAATGACATCAGCGCTGAGATCAAGTGATGAATATTATTAACCTTTATCAATGGTTGTTTCTATGGGCTTAGAATGCAATTGAATATAGCAAAGCCCTCCCACCAGCAATTAACCAAGTGTTTTATAAGAACCGTATAGTCCCCTAGCTGCCATTATAACCTTTGTATGTCGATTACTTAAGTCTGATAACCCAAATTCGTGAGCCAATATTGACTTAACCAATATAAGCTATCGTGGTAGTGGGCAAACTTCTGGAGGGGTTATGGAGCATATAAGTATACAACAACATTGATGAACATGAACATTGACAAAGAAGGATGAAGGCCTTTGAGATGAAAAAAGCATAACCATCGCCATCGGTATGGTCATGCTCTGGGGAACAGAGCCGGAGATAAAGTCACTAGTCACTATAAAGTGTCTAGCAGTATTTACAGCTGACAAGTGGACAAATAAGAGACCACAGTGCTCGTAAGAATTATGCCAAACATTTCTTCTGTCAAGATGCTGGAGCAAGCTACTTTAACTACAAAATTTACGCCAATTTAAGACCGTTTTGATGAGAGGAAAATAGTTTCCCTTTAGAGAAATCTAAAAAGTTTCCTCTTTAAAAAAAATTTAAAACTTGATGATTTTTAATGTTTTCGACATCAACATTTCAATCATAGATAGCAATAGTGTTTTGGGATGTAATTGGTTTAAAATACAAGGTTCTTTTTGCTAAAGAGCTAGCTTGCTACACCGGCCCATAAATGTTTTCCAACAAGAATTTCTACTCGTTGACTTCGACTTGCCACAAGAAGAGTGGCCAAAGCAGAGTTGTACAGGTTACTGCAACAAGAGGTGCTAGATCCTGTTGAATATTCCGACTATGGAAAACACGATAGTACCACTTCTGAAAAATGAAGACTCCATAAGAATTTGAGTGAACTATATAAATCCACCGTAAATAAAGCGGTAAAGCCTCATTGCTTCCAGATTCAGTACACTTCTATCGTCAATCGAAAGGCTGTAGCATTTTCGCTAAATAAGATTTAGTTCAGGCATACCTACACACAACTACATATACCAATACCCGTTCCGTTGACGGAAAATCATCATTGTTACAAACAGACGTTACATACAAAGGAGCATTTCACGTGGCAAGACTACAATTTGGAATTAGTGCAGCCCCTCGCACTTCTCAAACTTACATACGTCTAAAATTCATTTCAAGTTAGTACCGTAGTTCGATGACCCGGTCACCGGATCTGACAACAAGGAACTTTCCACACGACTTGACGAGATTTTATCCATGTTTAGAAATTTGGAGTACAAAGTATGTTCTGTGAAACCGGGCATTATTCCATCAGTCTGTAATACCACCAGCCAGTAGATAAATGTAAATCGCACTTCTTACTCCCAAACAAAAAATTTCAACTTTACGCACAAAAATCATTTTTAAAATTAGCTACAGTGAAAATTAAAAAATTTTTCGACATCATCAAAATAAATGGAAAATCAGAACCGTCCGGAAGAACTCTCCGGGATTCTGAATTCAAATCCAGAAGCAAATTCCTCTTCTTTTCAGTAGAAGAACTGTCAGATGAGTGCCAATCGAACGCTTTGAGAAGCGTTCGGATGAAAACTTTCTCCATAGAATGCTAGAGACACCTATTGCGGGTGGGTGAATTTGTCAAATAAAACGGTTGAAACTCAAATTGCTGCGTAATTGTTTACAATAGATGTCACAGTGTTAGTGATTATTTTGGAACCACCGTGAAGATGTCAATTATCGCAAATCACCTAACAGAATTCTACCCCAGATTTTTTTACAGTAGCGCCATCTAAATTTTGGTCATACGTTATATTCCGTCCTATTTCGTACAAACACCATGTCGACCGAAGGTTTTCATTTTGTATTTTTTCTACCTATTGATGCATCTTCACCTAGTAGGATTCAAAAATGACATTCTACCCTAGACAACATCCAAATTTAAGTTGTCTTCAAATTGACTTCGCTGAGATAGCAGCAACTTCCGATTTCGTTGAGTCGATACATAATTTCGATATAAATGTCCCATTGGGAACATAGTGTGCATCGGATAAGATAGCTGACATATTCACCACTTCGATTCGTCGCAACTAATTCATCAACCATTAGTGATTTTCATTAAACGCCCTGCGGCAACTAGTCAACATTAAATAAGGTGTTGGTACAAAATATTTATAACTAAAACCATTGAGCTAAAACTAATGTCCACCAGAGCGATAACGGTCGTCAGAAACCATAGCAACAGTTTTGGAAAATATTCAACATAAACAATAGTTTGCCTAGAAATCTTCACCTCACAGGATGAAATTCATACCGTTGCACACAAAAAACACTGCAATTGTGTATAAAAATGCACTCTGCTCATCAGCTACACTGATTGTCTTCGTATTCATCATGTTATCTGTGATGATACCGATTCTGCTCGTCTCAATGCTAAGTCCTTATTCGGGCATCTCGGAAAGTCGGGTGCTCTACGAGCAACCAAAAGTTCTGTACACTTTTCAGTACCTTTTTTTGGGAGAATTGACTGACAGAGCGAAACCAATTGCTTGCAGTACATTTGCGTACTTCAACAGTCGGACAGAAAAGTGGCAGAAGAACTGCGATATTGCCAAGGTGAGATTAGTGCTGATCTATGATCTATGCTTACAATTTATAATGAACATGTTGCTTCAGTTCTCTTCAGTAGACAAGAACCATGACTCGCAAATGGACAGGGCGAACTTTAAACTCCACTTCTATGATTTGCAAGAAAAACTTCACAGCTTTGACTTGCTTCTTATCTTCGAAGCCACCCTTAGGCACAAATGCAAATTGATTCCACCGTCGGTTCTGCTTCACCACTTGGATATACCGAATGGTGGTCCATCCAACGGGGTGATTTACTTGAAAGGAGTCCTCAAGCTAACGCAGAATACTGAATTCATCTGCCCGTTCTACGGACGCAACACCAAGACGCACTTTAGAAACGAAATCCTCTCCACAAATGCTTCCAGCATGGAACATTTTCAATTCGATGCCATACAAGAGAAAATCAAAATGAACCCAGCTTTCTTTGAGCTTCAAATTTCTGAAACATACTACAAACGCACAGAGACGGACGGTCTTACCGTTCAAGTCGAGATGGACATCGTGCAGGTGCCTGCGAGGTACCATCTTAGCGTTTGGGAGCGCCTAGGCCAGTTCTGGCTGTACTTTGCTTCATTCTTTGGGATCTCCTTCTACGTAATGAATAAGACTAAGGACTTTCTCTTTGGTAGGCACATCATTCGATCCTGGGAGGTGATTCCATGGAAAAAACTCTACTAGGTTTGAAATTTTCTTTTTACTCTTAGTCTAGTGTAACAAAGGAAGGAAGCAATATGATAACAATAAAACGAGGAAATCCAGTTCGATGAGTATTTCAGTGACTCAAGCTCATATTGGAGCCTAGGGCTTGTTTGTCGGACAGTCTGTTGTCTTCCAAGATGATTGTTGTGTGAGGATAATGGTCAAGCTGCACGAAGAGATACCTGTAAACCAACTTTCCTGACGAGCCCTCTTTCATTTCAAGGTGCACAGTGGCCTTGTTCCGTATTCCTTGAACATAAAACTGCATTCTCATGTGCTGCACTCCATTTCGTTCGAATTTCGAATGAGCAACATGCTGTCGTCGTCCTCTTCTAGACTCCTCGCCAAATCCCTTGATGGGAGCTCCCAAAGCGTCTTGCACTTGAGGTTCCTGAAAAACATTTTAGTTTGCGCCCTAATCATGTTAAGTTCTGCTCACCTCTTTAACCCTCTCCAGAGCCTGAGAGTAAACATTATTTGGACTATTTGATGAAAAGAGCTCTCGGAAAATAGCATAAAACAGTGCGCCTGTTACTCCAACACCAAGTAAGATAACTCCCATGTAGCTAGCAGTTTTGGTGTTTTCTTTAATCTTTTCACCCAATGGCCGCACATCGGTAGATACATCTGTACGGCCACTGGATTCAGTTAGAGCTCCGGAACGAGGTTTCTCTTGAGGTTGGGAATAGAACCGAAGCTGAAATGCCGTAACAGACGGCAGTATTAGGCGATTACGTTTTGTGGCTATGTGCCGAAGAACAACTAAGTGTGACATGGGAATTAATTAGGAAAGACAAAGCAAAGTTTATTATATAAAATTAACTTAAAAAAATATAAATCATGAAATTTTACAAATGCCGATAGAAAAGTCAAAATATTGACATGTGAATTTAGACTGATGTAGTTTGGTAGCACTTTCTTATATGGACATGTTCAGTACTATTTGTTGAATTCAATTGGTATTCTAGATTCGCTCTCAAATTCAGATTTCTTGAGTCCAATCGAACCCAAAACCCTCTTTACTGTTATAATTCGTGTATTTTGGAATATTGTATTAAGAAAACAAGTTTAAAATAGTTTAAATAAGGAAATTTATAATTCCAAACTTCTTGCCATGGTGGAAATTTCGTTATTCGTTGTCAAACAAAAACTCTTATCATGAGATTTGGGTAATGACCGTAGAATAAGATCGCGGATACCAGCTGCTGAAATGAAATTCGTTCGTTGTATTGCTGATGTGGTCCCCAGGGATTGTATCAAGAACACCAGAATAGGTGAAAAACTCAATGTTGAGCAGATACTTCTCCCGACGGAGCGGTCCATACTTCTGTGGTTTGGTCATGTTAATCGCATGTCTTGATCCAAGAGGAATCCGTACCATAAGACAGGCGTCCTCTAGGTGTATCCAGGATGAGATGGTTAGATCAAGTTCATAGTCTCTTCTCTATTCGTATGGGGATTGCCTTTGATGATATAGAGTCCACCACGATCCACTTAATGGATAAGCGGGTCATTACAAATTAATGAGTAATAAATTCCAGATTTCAACCAATAGTAACTCGTACCTGATGGGTCAGGATTAAGTAGTTTGTTCCGTAATATTTCTTTGCGCATGCCAAAAGAAATTTGTATAAAAACATTAAAAAATACTGTTATCTATTTGTTGCGCATGCATTATCATATAGTACTAATGCATAGAGTTTTTCCGATAAACTCGGCGCTGTGGACACATCCAACCTTGATTTCGACTCAACACACAAATTACACCCATCTGTACTTTTTCTTCTGAGACATACAACAAACGATCATAAAATATTGTCGTAATGTGTAGTAAACATAACACATATACATAGAGAAAAATTAAGAAAACTCAATATGTACTTCAATTTTGTACTTACGACAATATTTTATCCAGGCGAGGATATATGTATTTTTTCATTGTCGGTTAATATTTCATCGTGAAGTTTTTTGACGTAAAAATGACGTTGTATTATTTGCTTCCCAAACCCAAAGGCAGCAATATAAATAAAATATTTGTAAAACGATCAATTACAGCTTAATTAAAAATAACTTACAATTTGCAATTATCCTTTTGATTTTTGATGACGATGCTGAATAAACTTCTCGATAACTTCTCGGTATTGGTCCTGCACATTTTTACGACAAGTACCAGCAAGACATCTTGCGTGATTGTTTCATTTGCATTATCTAGCATTTCGTCACCTGAGAATTGGTTTGCTCCATACGCCACTTAGTCGGTTTCGAGAAAAATGATAAAGAAGGTTTGCGCATCTTTTTCTCAAAAATTGCCCGATAGAATATTTTTAAATTTATAGCAGCTATTCCCTAGGGTATTCCCAACTAGAATATAACTTTTCAATCTTTCATGCGTAATAGTTTAGCAGTTATACAGCGTATACGAAAAGAAGATTTTTTATTTTTGTGCTCCATATCCAGTTTCGTTTCAAGTTTTACTTTTTTTCATGCACGTGGAGCAAAATAAATTGAATGTAGAGCAAACCAACACTTACTCTAACTGAATTATTGAAAAGAACTTTGTATGGAAAAGTTTCAATTTCGAGTGAAATTAAAGGCTTTTTTTTAATAAATTTTATTAACAAAAACAAAAAAGGAAGTAACACAAAAGTGTACTAAAGTAAACAGTTCTACTGTTATTCTAAAACAAAACATACTAGTAAAATACGTTTTGTATATTATACAAGATGCATAATGTATTCATGAAAATGGTTCTACATACTCGTTGCATAGTTTGATCCTTTTCAAAATAGTAATTAAAGGAAAACTACGTTACACATGCAATGGTAATAGAGCAAAATAAAAGTAAACTCAATATGAAGGATTTTTGTATGGGAAATTTGCTCCATACGCCAAAAAATGGCAAATGGAGCAAAATAAAATTTACTAACCATTAAACTTGTTGGATGTAGAGCAAAGTCGATGCTGGATACCTCCGGATTGGTAAGCGTTAGCGCCAAAATGGCAACAGATTCGAAAAGAGCACCCTAAAATACCTTAGATTTGATACCTAACTCAAAATACGCGAAATTGGCGTATGGAGCAAACCAATTCTCAGGTGACGATTTGGAGTTTCGCTAAAATTATAGAGTAACTATGCATGAAAAGAAATTAATGTTAATATTTCATGTTTTTAACAAATAATGTAGGTATTTAGTGTAGTGAAAGAGAACAATTTGGAAATTCTGTGAGGGTTTGGCATTACTAGTCGGACTTTCCCTCTTTATTCCATTTCATTTCATTCATGATGTTCCTTAGATATATCCCTGTTTCACTCAACCACCCACACTTTCTCATCCTATCTTTATTATTTTCCAATAAACACACAAAAAACAAAAATTCCAACTGTGCTGTGTTCCAAATTCCAATTGTCATCTTTGCAGGAGAGCATAAACGATTTTTCCCTTTTGCTTGTTTGACAGAAAGAAAAGTCGCGCGAATAACAAAACACGTCGACTCAATTCGCCAGAAAACGCAAAACCAACGCTCATCTTCATCTAGCTCTAGTATCTAGCAATCGCTAAAGATCCAAAAATTATTCCCAAAACGAATTTCAATCCCCGCGGTGTGCCAGTGCCAATAAATATGCCGTCAGTGTAAATTATTTCCAAGTTTTTGTGTGCCACAAAATGTAGATGGAAAGTAATTCTGTCGCCGAAATAATGCAAATGCATAGCTCCTCTCGAGATTCGTTCGTTTGTGTCGTTTGCTTTTTGTTGTCCAATGGAGAAGAGATCGTTTCCGTGGTTAGATAAGCAACAGATAATTAAAATAAAATAAATCCCTCATTGGATTGCTTGGTGTCTGTCTTTTGTCATATGCATTGCATTTTCTCTTGTCTATATGCCTCATTCGCAATAAATAAAAATTAAAATTATATTTACATCTCTGCCTGTTACGCAAAAAAATAACAAATATTTTTAATCAAAACAAAAAGAAATTGTATCGCACAATACCGTGAGCTTCCACTGAATGCAATAGATACAGAATTTTCCATCTGCTGAAAAAACATAAAAAAAAAAACAAAATATTCGAAAGAGAGAACAGTCTGCAGCCTTGACTTTCTGTTTTCGAAGGAGCATTGTACACGTTCATGTATTGCTGGGGCAATATTTAAAAGCGGAAGAGACATACTTCTTCCGCAGAGTATTAATCTGGGTTTATCATAGAACCCACTTTACACCATATAAACCTTAAAACACAGCAGGAGTTAGCTAAAGAAGTGTCGCATCGCCCCAAAGGAAAATAAAATGGATTGGATTATTAACGATGAGCTGGGACTCACTGTCCGTCATCTGGTTGGATGGGCTGCGGCGTCAGCGATGGTCGTTGGTGGTGTTATCCCGTATGTGCCACAATATCGGGAGATTAAAAAGACCCAGGACGCTGAGGGTTTTTCGCTGCATGTGTGCTTCGCGCTGCTAATAGCAAACTCTTTAAGGATACTTTTCTGGTAAGTACAAGCAATGAGTGCTGTGAACATTTTATTTTTTAAGTGGTTTCTTGCTGAAAGCTAATCAAAAAATAATGTATACGACACAATAAAGGATTATTGTTCTATTTGAAAAGCGAAAGTTACAAATTAGAGCCTTGAGCGTGAGAATTGGTGATGGACCTGCTTTGCTGATGAATTTCTTCCAATCCCAACTCTACAACTAAAATCATTAGGACATCCATTTTAACAAAGTGATGGACCTGCTCATGTGAAGAAATTCTTTAAATAGTCATCAGTAAAAGATATTAAATACCGGTTATGGCGACTAAAGTTATTTTCATTTGTGGTACAATCTATTTTTATACGTCGCAAAGCCCGTCCCTCTCCACAATACTGCTTATCCAAAATGCCAACGACACGCTTTTGATATTTACGTTTTTTTCTTCTATCTATAGACGTCCGATTGTTAACATAATAGGCTTCCAGATAATGCCCTTCATTTCTAGTCGTCCTTGACGAGAGCAGACATTTTGTTTACCAGCAATTCTATTTTTGGTTTTGTTACCTACTCTACATAAGAGTCGAAGTTATAGTTTGCTGTATTGTTTCATCGTTTTCCAATATTCTATCTAATCAGTTTCATAAGTAAAAAACAACAAATTTATTGTATGCAGTTTGTTACATTTTATTAGTTTTCACTTTCACAGAAACAGAATTTAATTTTGTGTTGGTAGTACATACATACATATTAACAAAAATGTTGCCATTCAATATTAAAAACTGGTTAGCGCAAGCAATTTTGAACAGCAAGTTGGCGAGCTTACGATCAAGTTGTTAGTCATACACCTAGATTTGGTTTATTCAATGTGAAATCGAAATATTAATTGTGATTGTGAAGGCCATTTTAAAGTTTGGTCAATTATGTACCTAGTCATTTATAAACTCTTTAGTTTAAAGTAGGTAGGTAAAGCGCATTTGAAATTTGAATAGGATGTAAAGGAAATAGTCACCCAATCACAAAAAGCATGTAGGTACAATTATTTGAAACGGTATGTTCTCGTACAACGAAGGTTAGTAAGTGACTAAAAAATCGCCTAAATTTACTTGATGATCAACTATTAAAAATACGCTATAAAGTTAGAGAATATAACATGCATACTCCATACACCATACCACACAGAATCTACGAGGTAAATGCCCTTCAACTCCTTCTTAAGAGATGTCCCTTGCCCATGACAGTGCCGTTGATCTGACTCATATCGCTGAAGGTTGGTAGGAAGGTAGGTATTTATAGAGGAGCGTGACTGTTACCAGATGATCAAACCGTCAACCAAATTGATTAATGTTGAGATCGACCTAAGTCTCCAACCAGTACCTTGTTGTAGCCAAGTTACCAGTACGGTATCGTAGACGTCTCAACAACGGAGAAATGTTGTGACGAGATTTGGCTGATTAAAAGTGCCATTAGGAATTTGAAGCGAAACAAGTTGCAACTCATTATCAAGATTTGGTCGTAAGAAAATATGCATGATGAATGGAATCTTAGCATCGCTTGCCAAGTCTTCAAGTAAGGAGATATGTATACGTATTCTAGTATCCTTATCTCAACAAACTCGTAATGTTGAGAAGGCTCTGCTTCACTAAGTTCGGAAACAATCTTATAGAGATCATGTATACAATAGCGTGTCTGCAACATGATACATGAGAAAAGTGTGCGAAACTCGCAAGCTAACTCCAGGGCACAATTTTTCAAAAACTTTACTTTCACATTATGTATGTATGTATTTCGAAAAATTGGGCAGTAAAGCAAACACAACGCGCGGTACTAAAGATTATTATTAGTGCGCAGGTTAAGTTCTACGATCTCATAGTAACGATAAAAAATGATCTATTAAAATTAAAATTATATATTGTGACCTACTACAAACTTAAGATCAAGAGTGATTATTGTTAAGACCCAACTTCTAACTTCAAGATAACTTGTAACTTTTTTGGGTCTATTTATGCCAATATTCCTCCACCATCATTGTCTCTGTTCTGGCCGAATGGCCTTTTTTTCCCGCGTGATTAGGACAATTATGTATTTCTTTACAGTCAAATGACACTCCCTTCTTAGGCTTAAATGTCTCACGGGTGTGTCTCTAATTAATAAATGCTCCCTTGGACATTAATAGTATTCTCTTCTTCACTCTATATTTACACAGTTAATTTGGTAACTCGGATTCACAGATTGACCTTATTTCAAACTTTTGTTATCTCTTTTCAATTCGCTTGCCTTTCCTATCAGAGTCTCTATTTTTTGAGTTTAGTTTCAACTCAGAAATGATTTTTTTCATTAGCTAATGAAAAAAAAAAAAAAAAAAATGCCACACGAATCATTTAGGGGTGTCATTGCGGTCTTATCTTAGAAAGCGCGCAAATACTACCAATTAATGTGGCTATAGCTTTACTGCTTTGATTAGGAGTTATCACGTTCAAGAAATAACATTTACCAACATGTGGCATTATCAGTCCTACTCCAGACGACGAAAACGTCGACGAGGTTCTATCTATCTTTATTGTTGTACGCTCATGGGATTGTCAATTGCTTAGCACTGCTCTCGACTGGACTAAGTTCAATCTTATCAAGAACGTTTTCATTTCCTGTTATCGATGTTTAACTTACAAATAAAAACAAATTCATTCAATACTTGGATGCAAATGGAACACATGGCAATGCTGAGTGCAGGCAACCAAGTATAGCAGATGCTGATACATAATTAAGTGGTCAGTGGCCTTTCATTTTATTGGCGTGCATGATGATTATTCTCATCAAAATGTTAAAAAAAACACTTGTATGGAAAGTGTAGTTGACGATTTTTACTGAAGTGCTGTACCAGTTGACCCCTAGAGTTGAAATCGCTTATGTTACAATTACCATAGTATAACACATCTGACTCAGGATAGAATCGACAAATTAAAGATTGGATTTGCGATCAATAAACCCACTCGATTGCTGTTTTTATGTCTGCCTTGTGGCCACCGCCATTCGAACGTGATGCCTTTAATAATACAAGCCCTCCTGACTTTGACCCCCTTGAAATTAAGGCGGCCTACACAGCGGTTGGCGTCACTTAACTTATCACCAAGTGGGGACAACACGAAAACGGTCGTTTATGGGCATGAGCATCGACTATGTGCCATCGCATATCAAAGTAATTCATCTCTAATGCTAATCTAATTTCCAAAATGGGATTCCATGCTGTGTTTGCGGCTGATTCGATGTTATTGTTGTTGTTGTTGTTTGTTAATTCGGGGAATGGAATGTTATTTATTCGATTAAATTAAATTTATTTGTCTGGGCGGTTAGGCATAGCGTTATCGGAAATAGCTTCCACATGGATGCGCCTATTTCTCGCAGTCAAACTACAGAAACTGCGATTTTATGGACTCAGTGACAATGGACAGTGGTTATTGATTTATTCTTTGATTAAATTGTAAATCAGCGTGTGACAGCTATGATATGATAATATCTATCGGGGGTTAGCGTGGATATGAAGAGTTTTTTCAATCAAATTGATTTGGGTGTTGTATAAATCATATTTGGTGTAAGTCATGTCGATGTAATTGTCAACCTCAGGACAGTAATGCTTTCATTCATATACACGTACAGCCTTACGAATAATGAATGATTTATTTAAATTTCCATATTGCATTCCAGTCTTCTGGTATCGATTTATCTATTCACAACAAATGTACATGCTTAATGTTAAAACCAAAAGTGCTGATGACATTCCTCTGGAAATGCATACATTTCAACTTTAATCAATAAGTGAATAGAGGATTACATGCAAGTTTTACACTTATTTTACTTCCCACTACATATCCAATTAAGCTGCAAAAGATAACATACAGAAAAACAACAAATACAAAAATACCGATTTCTCTACTTCGGTCTGCATGACCAATTCTTAAGCAGTGCAAACAATCCTATCACCATTGGCTACAGTAGAGCGTGCATTTGCAAAGATTAACCTAAATTTGAGTTGAATTCGGATTCGATGATTACGACTACATATTTAAACTATTTAAACATTTTTGGGGGACTGGGTGGAATGTATAGTAGTGTATACTTACATGATGTCTTCAAACCCGCTAAGACTTTATAATACTCAAAAGGTACAAAAGGGTTATAATGTGAGGTTGAGTTCGCGTTTTAAAATTTAATATGTACGTAAGTTAGGTACAATGCCTATGATAGCCAACGAATGGTGAAATAAGTGCTTGTGTAATTATAGATACGGAAATTTAGGTCTGTAAGTAATCGACGGTTTCATGTAGACCTAATGGATCATTAAATAAAATTAATAAGATGAATGGCTACCCCTTGTTTTCATTATTTAATTGTTAACATTCGAATTCTGATTGACGGTTAAGTTGGTGTTAGGTTTACGTTTACTGTGTCAGATATTGAGTATTTATTTTAGTTGGAATCTATTCAATAGCATTGTTGTCATTTCTATAGGCTACAATTTGATATAACTTAGATAATAGCCCGACCCTTAATACAAACGCAGCCTTTCAAAAAGGGAGGTCATCGTTCAAATGCCACCAAAACACAACAAAAAATAAAACGAATAAGTACCATGTTGATTTATTCCGTTCACAGTAAATTTGTTGTCAGTTTATTTTTAATCCAATGATGTCATTACCACCAATTATGTAGTAACTTTTGGTATTCGCTACCATTCCAGTTTCATAAATTTGTTTTATACTTACAAGTTTGTTGTCTATACCAGGAGCTGGAGGGATTTAATTTCGACCAAAGTTTATCCAGAAGCAACACTGAATGATTCACTTGGGAAATTATTGTTGAATGAGACTACGTACTCGTAGTACAGATCTGTACAATTTCTCATGAGTATTTATGATGTTATTATCGAAATCTTACACATATAAAATTGAACCACCGTATGAGCATCTCTCTAATTAGTGTACCTTGTGTAATTTTTGGACTTTTTGGATTAAGGTAACATTAATTTACATTAAATGATGAACATGCGCCAGTCAAATAGATTTGAGCGATAGTTCGCTTCTGTTTAACTGGGAAAGACACTCTGACTGTGACAGTAGGTACTTGCTCTCCAAAGAGCGTGCTTCAAATGAATTATAAAGAGGATATAGCCGTATGATGTCTTTTTGCTGTGTAAAGTTTTCAAATACATAACTATTAACTAAATGTAATGTATTGCAAAATCTTTCATCACTAGAAATAGAAACCAGACATATCGCTTTCATTTAAGAAACCAAATATAAAACCGACATAAATATACATTGTATATTTTAACATTTTAAGCTGCTTTCAGATGCTTCCAGTTATATCTAAACCAAACACTTTGCCATCCATCTAGCTTTGCTAAGGAAAGATTCGTCCTCCTTTTCGTTTGGGTCGCCATTTAATTATCCACATCGCTGAAGCATTATTGATATTATCTACTCACGATGTGCCCGAGCTTGAACTGCTTTGGCTTTTTAGGGTACTGAGGTTATACACATCTTGTTATAGCAAAAGCTCATAGAGTTCGCGCTTATATCTAAGATATATTTAGATAGATAAATAGGGTAAACATTCAGAAGAGCAACTTTCTTCTTTTTATAGTTCCGGGGGTTAAAGAAAGTAAAAGGTTTTTGGTTTTAAATATTTTGCTGTCAAAATCGACATTTTTGCTACTGTGGACAGTCAGGTTACATGATTTTGTGTTCGTTTTGCAAAAGATCAGCTAGTTCTGACTCCTATTATTATTTGTTTTCCTTTTTTTTTTTAAATACTTCTCCCTGGAAAGGCGAACCTATAACCCTTCATCAGAGCCCCGAGATGCTTGCAGATGCTTGTTAGTTCTGCACTTAAATTGCTGCAAAGTCTTCTGAAAATATATCCCCAGGAAGCAAGTTCCAAAGTTTGCTTGTCCTGTAACAGAAGGAGTTTTGGAAAGTTGATGTCCTCGCGGTTGTCAAATGTACTGTATGGTCATGAGCATTAGCAGCCTGTCTTGTGGGGCGCCCAAAAGTTGCGTTTCGAGGGATAATGTCTTTGAGTTCCTCGGAACATCTACCATGGAAGTACCTATAGAACAAGCATAGGTCAGCGACTTGTCTTCTGTGCACCAACGGTTGTAGATTCGATGTGGGGTAGGGTCTCCAATAAGTCGAACTGCTCGTCTCTGTATGCTGTCAAGTAGGTTAAGTGAATGTTTCGGGGCCGAGCTCCATATAATGGGGACAATATTCCAGGCTTGGTCTAACCTGTGCTTTGTAGAGAAGGAGTAGTGGCTTGGGAGAATTATCGATCTTGATTCTCAATAAAATTTCCCGGTTAATAGGGTTGCCGGTTAATAGAACGCCGGATAATCGAGAGTTGACTATATATGCACTTTATGGGATCTCAGGTGACTCATTCTTAGCGTTATAAATGTAATGACAAAGTGAGTAACCTCGGTGACCTCCTGAAATTTAGCTTAAAATTTTTTTTTTACGTTTTCGTAATTTGTGAAGATGCACAACCCACCTAGCAACACTGAATGATTCACTTGGGAAATTATTGTTGAATGAGACTACGTACTCGTAGTACAGATCTGTACAATTTCTCATGAGTATTTATGATGTTATTATCGAAATCTTACACATATAAAATTGAACCACCGTATGAGCATCTCTCTAATTAGTGTACCTTGTGTAATTTTTGGACTTTTTGGATTAAGGTAACATAGAATTAATTTACATTAAATGATGAACATGCGCCAGTCAAATAGATTTGAGCGATAGTTCGCTTCTGTTTAACTGGGAAAGACACTCTGACTGTGACAGTAGGTACTTGCTCTCCAAAGAGCGTGCTTCAAATGAATTATAAAGAGGATATAGCCGTATGATGTCTTTTTGCTGTGTAAAGTTTTCAAATACATAACTATTAACTAAATGTAATGTATTGCAAAATCTTTCATCACTAGAAATAGAAACCAGACATATCGCTTTCATTTAAGAAACCAAATATAAAACCGACATAAATATACATTGTATATTTTAACATTTTAAGCTGCTTTCAGATGCTTCCAGTTATATCTAAACCAAACACTTTGCCATCCATCTAGCTTTGCTAAGGAAAGATTCGTCCTCCTTTTCGTTTGGGTCGCCATTTAATTATCCACATCGCTGAAGCATTATTGATATTATCTACTCACGATGTGCCCGAGCAAATATAGCTTGAACTGCTTTGGCTTTTTAGGGTACTGAGGTTATACACATCTTGTTATAGCAAAAGCTCATAGAGTTCGCGCTTATATCTAAGATATATTTAGATAGATAAATAGGGTAAACATTCAGAAGAGCAACTTTCTTCTTTTTATAGTTCCGGGGGTTAAAGAAAGTAAAAGGTTTTTGGTTTTAAATATTTTGCTGTCAAAATCGACATTTTTGCTACTGTGGACAGTCAGGTTACATGATTTTGTGTTCGTTTTGCAAAAGATCAGCTAGTTCTGACTCCTATTATTATTTGTTTTCCTTTTTTTTTTTAAATACTTCTCCCTGGAAAGGCGAACCTATAACCCTTCATCAGAGCCCCGAGATGCTTGCAGATGCTTGTTAGTTCTGCACTTAAATTGCTGCAAAGTCTTCTGAAAATATATCCCCAGGAAGCAAGTTCCAAAGTTTGCTTGTCCTGTAACAGAAGGAGTTTTGGAAAGTTGATGTCCTCGCGGTTGTCAAATGTACTGTATGGTCATGAGCATTAGCAGCCTGTCTTGTGGGGCGCCCAAAAGTTGCGTTTCGAGGGATAATGTCTTTGAGTTCCTCGGAACATCTACCATGGAAGTACCTATAGAACAAGCATAGGTCAGCGACTTGTCTTCTGTGCACCAACGGTTGTAGATTCGATGTGGGGTAGGGTCTCCAATAAGTCGAACTGCTCGTCTCTGTATGCTGTCAAGTAGGTTAAGTGAATGTTTCGGGGCCGAGCTCCATATAATGGGGACAATATTCCAGGCTTGGTCTAACCTGTGCTTTGTAGAGAAGGAGTAGTGGCTTGGGAGAATTATCGATCTTGATTCTCAATAAAATTTCCCGGTTAATAGGGTTGCCGGTTAATAGAACGCCGGATAATCGAGAGTTGACTATATATGCACTTTATGGGATCTCAGGTGACTCATTCTTAGCGTTATAAATGTAATGACAAAGTGAGTAACCTCGGTGACCTCCTGAAATTTAGCTTAAAATTTTTTTTTTACGTTTTCGTAATTTGTGAAGATGCACAACCCACCTAGCAACACTGAATGATTCACTTGGGAAATTATTGTTGAATGAGACTACGTACTCGTAGTACAGATCTGTACAATTTCTCATGAGTATTTATGATGTTATTATCGAAATCTTACACATATAAAATTGAACCACCGTATGAGCATCTCTCTAATTAGTGTACCTTGTGTAATTTTTGGACTTTTTGGATTAAGGTAACATAGAATTAATTTACATTAAATGATGAACATGCGCCAGTCAAATAGATTTGAGCGATAGTTCGCTTCTGTTTAACTGGGAAAGACACTCTGACTGTGACAGTAGGTACTTGCTCTCCAAAGAGCGTGCTTCAAATGAATTATAAAGAGGATATAGCCGTATGATGTCTTTTTGCTGTGTAAAGTTTTCAAATACATAACTATTAACTAAATGTAATGTATTGCAAAATCTTTCATCACTAGAAATAGAAACCAGACATATCGCTTTCATTTAAGAAACCAAATATAAAACCGACATAAATATACATTGTATATTTTAACATTTTAAGCTGCTTTCAGATGCTTCCAGTTATATCTAAACCAAACACTTTGCCATCCATCTAGCTTTGCTAAGGAAAGATTCGTCCTCCTTTTCGTTTGGGTCGCCATTTAATTATCCACATCGCTGAAGCATTATTGATATTATCTACTCACGATGTGCCCGAGCTTGAACTGCTTTGGCTTTTTAGGGTACTGAGGTTATACACATCTTGTTATAGCAAAAGCTCATAGAGTTCGCGCTTATATCTAAGATATATTTAGATAGATAAATAGGGTAAACATTCAGAAGAGCAACTTTCTTCTTTTTATAGTTCCGGGGGTTAAAGAAAGTAAAAGGTTTTTGGTTTTAAATATTTTGCTGTCAAAATCGACATTTTTGCTACTGTGGACAGTCAGGTTACATGATTTTGTGTTCGTTTTGCAAAAGATCAGCTAGTTCTGACTCCTATTATTATTTGTTTTCCTTTTTTTTTTTAAATACTTCTCCCTGGAAAGGCGAACCTATAACCCTTCATCAGAGCCCCGAGATGCTTGCAGATGCTTGTTAGTTCTGCACTTAAATTGCTGCAAAGTCTTCTGAAAATATATCCCCAGGAAGCAAGTTCCAAAGTTTGCTTGTCCTGTAACAGAAGGAGTTTTGGAAAGTTGATGTCCTCGCGGTTGTCAAATGTACTGTATGGTCATGAGCATTAGCAGCCTGTCTTGTGGGGCGCCCAAAAGTTGCGTTTCGAGGGATAATGTCTTTGAGTTCCTCGGAACATCTACCATGGAAGTACCTATAGAACAAGCATAGGTCAGCGACTTGTCTTCTGTGCACCAACGGTTGTAGATTCGATGTGGGGTAGGGTCTCCAATAAGTCGAACTGCTCGTCTCTGTATGCTGTCAAGTAGGTTAAGTGAATGTTTCGGGGCCGAGCTCCATATAATGGGGACAATATTCCAGGCTTGGTCTAACCTGTGCTTTGTAGAGAAGGAGTAGTGGCTTGGGAGAATTATCGATCTTGATTCTCAATAAAATTTCCCGGTTAATAGGGTTGCCGGTTAATAGAACGCCGGATAATCGAGAGTTGACTATATATGCACTTTATGGGATCTCAGGTGACTCATTCTTAGCGTTATAAATGTAATGACAAAGTGAGTAACCTCGGTGACCTCCTGAAATTTAGCTTAAAATTTTTTTTTTACGTTTTCGTAATTTGTGAAGATGCACAACCCACCTAGCAACACTGAATGATTCACTTGGGAAATTATTGTTGAATGAGACTACGTACTCGTAGTACAGATCTGTACAATTTCTCATGAGTATTTATGATGTTATTATCGAAATCTTACACATATAAAATTGAACCACCGTATGAGCATCTCTCTAATTAGTGTACCTTGTGTAATTTTTGGACTTTTTGGATTAAGGTAACATAGAATTAATTTACATTAAATGATGAACATGCGCCAGTCAAATAGATTTGAGCGATAGTTCGCTTCTGTTTAACTGGGAAAGACACTCTGACTGTGACAGTAGGTACTTGCTCTCCAAAGAGCGTGCTTCAAATGAATTATAAAGAGGATATAGCCGTATGATGTCTTTTTGCTGTGTAAAGTTTTCAAATACATAACTATTAACTAAATGTAATGTATTGCAAAATCTTTCATCACTAGAAATAGAAACCAGACATATCGCTTTCATTTAAGAAACCAAATATAAAACCGACATAAATATACATTGTATATTTTAACATTTTAAGCTGCTTTCAGATGCTTCCAGTTATATCTAAACCAAACACTTTGCCATCCATCTAGCTTTGCTAAGGAAAGATTCGTCCTCCTTTTCGTTTGGGTCGCCATTTAATTATCCACATCGCTGAAGCATTATTGATATTATCTACTCACGATGTGCCCGAGCAAATATAGCTTGAACTGCTTTGGCTTTTTAGGGTACTGAGGTTATACACATCTTGTTATAGCAAAAGCTCATAGAGTTCGCGCTTATATCTAAGATATATTTAGATAGATAAATAGGGTAAACATTCAGAAGAGCAACTTTCTTCTTTTTATAGTTCCGGGGGTTAAAGAAAGTAAAAGGTTTTTGGTTTTAAATATTTTGCTGTCAAAATCGACATTTTTGCTACTGTGGACAGTCAGGTTACATGATTTTGTGTTCGTTTTGCAAAAGATCAGCTAGTTCTGACTCCTATTATTATTTGTTTTCCTTTTTTTTTTTAAATACTTCTCCCTGGAAAGGCGAACCTATAACCCTTCATCAGAGCCCCGAGATGCTTGCAGATGCTTGTTAGTTCTGCACTTAAATTGCTGCAAAGTCTTCTGAAAATATATCCCCAGGAAGCAAGTTCCAAAGTTTGCTTGTCCTGTAACAGAAGGAGTTTTGGAAAGTTGATGTCCTCGCGGTTGTCAAATGTACTGTATGGTCATGAGCATTAGCAGCCTGTCTTGTGGGGCGCCCAAAAGTTGCGTTTCGAGGGATAATGTCTTTGAGTTCCTCGGAACATCTACCATGGAAGTACCTATAGAACAAGCATAGGTCAGCGACTTGTCTTCTGTGCACCAACGGTTGTAGATTCGATGTGGGGTAGGGTCTCCAATAAGTCGAACTGCTCGTCTCTGTATGCTGTCAAGTAGGTTAAGTGAATGTTTCGGGGCCGAGCTCCATATAATGGGGACAATATTCCAGGCTTGGTCTAACCTGTGCTTTGTAGAGAAGGAGTAGTGGCTTGGGAGAATTATCGATCTTGATTCTCAATAAAATTTCCCGGTTAATAGGGTTGCCGGTTAATAGAACGCCGGATAATCGAGAGTTGACTATATATGCACTTTATGGGATCTCAGGTGACTCATTCTTAGCGTTATAAATGTAATGACAAAGTGAGTAACCTCGGTGACCTCCTGAAATTTAGCTTAAAATTTTTTTTTTACGTTTTCGTAATTTGTGAAGATGCACAACCCACCTAGCAACACTGAATGATTCACTTGGGAAATTATTGTTGAATGAGACTACGTACTCGTAGTACAGATCTGTACAATTTCTCATGAGTATTTATGATGTTATTATCGAAATCTTACACATATAAAATTGAACCACCGTATGAGCATCTCTCTAATTAGTGTACCTTGTGTAATTTTTGGACTTTTTGGATTAAGGTAACATAGAATTAATTTACATTAAATGATGAACATGCGCCAGTCAAATAGATTTGAGCGATAGTTCGCTTCTGTTTAACTGGGAAAGACACTCTGACTGTGACAGTAGGTACTTGCTCTCCAAAGAGCGTGCTTCAAATGAATTATAAAGAGGATATAGCCGTATGATGTCTTTTTGCTGTGTAAAGTTTTCAAATACATAACTATTAACTAAATGTAATGTATTGCAAAATCTTTCATCACTAGAAATAGAAACCAGACATATCGCTTTCATTTAAGAAACCAAATATAAAACCGACATAAATATACATTGTATATTTTAACATTTTAAGCTGCTTTCAGATGCTTCCAGTTATATCTAAACCAAACACTTTGCCATCCATCTAGCTTTGCTAAGGAAAGATTCGTCCTCCTTTTCGTTTGGGTCGCCATTTAATTATCCACATCGCTGAAGCATTATTGATATTATCTACTCACGATGTGCCCGAGCAAATATAGCTTGAACTGCTTTGGCTTTTTAGGGTACTGAGGTTATACACATCTTGTTATAGCAAAAGCTCATAGAGTTCGCGCTTATATCTAAGATATATTTAGATAGATAAATAGGGTAAACATTCAGAAGAGCAACTTTCTTCTTTTTATAGTTCCGGGGGTTAAAGAAAGTAAAAGGTTTTTGGTTTTAAATATTTTGCTGTCAAAATCGACATTTTTGCTACTGTGGACAGTCAGGTTACATGATTTTGTGTTCGTTTTGCAAAAGATCAGCTAGTTCTGACTCCTATTATTATTTGTTTTCCTTTTTTTTTTTAAATACTTCTCCCTGGAAAGGCGAACCTATAACCCTTCATCAGAGCCCCGAGATGCTTGCAGATGCTTGTTAGTTCTGCACTTAAATTGCTGCAAAGTCTTCTGAAAATATATCCCCAGGAAGCAAGTTCCAAAGTTTGCTTGTCCTGTAACAGAAGGAGTTTTGGAAAGTTGATGTCCTCGCGGTTGTCAAATGTACTGTATGGTCATGAGCATTAGCAGCCTGTCTTGTGGGGCGCCCAAAAGTTGCGTTTCGAGGGATAATGTCTTTGAGTTCCTCGGAACATCTACCATGGAAGTACCTATAGAACAAGCATAGGTCAGCGACTTGTCTTCTGTGCACCAACGGTTGTAGATTCGATGTGGGGTAGGGTCTCCAATAAGTCGAACTGCTCGTCTCTGTATGCTGTCAAGTAGGTTAAGTGAATGTTTCGGGGCCGAGCTCCATATAATGGGGACAATATTCCAGGCTTGGTCTAACCTGTGCTTTGTAGAGAAGGAGTAGTGGCTTGGGAGAATTATCGATCTTGATTCTCAATAAAATTTCCCGGTTAATAGGGTTGCCGGTTAATAGAACGCCGGATAATCGAGAGTTGACTATATATGCACTTTATGGGATCTCAGGTGACTCATTCTTAGCGTTATAAATGTAATGACAAAGTGAGTAACCTCGGTGACCTCCTGAAATTTAGCTTAAAATTTTTTTTTTACGTTTTCGTAATTTGTGAAGATGCACAACCCACCTAGCAACACTGAATGATTCACTTGGGAAATTATTGTTGAATGAGACTACGTACTCGTAGTACAGATCTGTACAATTTCTCATGAGTATTTATGATGTTATTATCGAAATCTTACACATATAAAATTGAACCACCGTATGAGCATCTCTCTAATTAGTGTACCTTGTGTAATTTTTGGACTTTTTGGATTAAGGTAACATAGAATTAATTTACATTAAATGATGAACATGCGCCAGTCAAATAGATTTGAGCGATAGTTCGCTTCTGTTTAACTGGGAAAGACACTCTGACTGTGACAGTAGGTACTTGCTCTCCAAAGAGCGTGCTTCAAATGAATTATAAAGAGGATATAGCCGTATGATGTCTTTTTGCTGTGTAAAGTTTTCAAATACATAACTATTAACTAAATGTAATGTATTGCAAAATCTTTCATCACTAGAAATAGAAACCAGACATATCGCTTTCATTTAAGAAACCAAATATAAAACCGACATAAATATACATTGTATATTTTAACATTTTAAGCTGCTTTCAGATGCTTCCAGTTATATCTAAACCAAACACTTTGCCATCCATCTAGCTTTGCTAAGGAAAGATTCGTCCTCCTTTTCGTTTGGGTCGCCATTTAATTATCCACATCGCTGAAGCATTATTGATATTATCTACTCACGATGTGCCCGAGCTTGAACTGCTTTGGCTTTTTAGGGTACTGAGGTTATACACATCTTGTTATAGCAAAAGCTCATAGAGTTCGCGCTTATATCTAAGATATATTTAGATAGATAAATAGGGTAAACATTCAGAAGAGCAACTTTCTTCTTTTTATAGTTCCGGGGGTTAAAGAAAGTAAAAGGTTTTTGGTTTTAAATATTTTGCTGTCAAAATCGACATTTTTGCTACTGTGGACAGTCAGGTTACATGATTTTGTGTTCGTTTTGCAAAAGATCAGCTAGTTCTGACTCCTATTATTATTTGTTTTCCTTTTTTTTTTTAAATACTTCTCCCTGGAAAGGCGAACCTATAACCCTTCATCAGAGCCCCGAGATGCTTGCAGATGCTTGTTAGTTCTGCACTTAAATTGCTGCAAAGTCTTCTGAAAATATATCCCCAGGAAGCAAGTTCCAAAGTTTGCTTGTCCTGTAACAGAAGGAGTTTTGGAAAGTTGATGTCCTCGCGGTTGTCAAATGTACTGTATGGTCATGAGCATTAGCAGCCTGTCTTGTGGGGCGCCCAAAAGTTGCGTTTCGAGGGATAATGTCTTTGAGTTCCTCGGAACATCTACCATGGAAGTACCTATAGAACAAGCATAGGTCAGCGACTTGTCTTCTGTGCACCAACGGTTGTAGATTCGATGTGGGGTAGGGTCTCCAATAAGTCGAACTGCTCGTCTCTGTATGCTGTCAAGTAGGTTAAGTGAATGTTTCGGGGCCGAGCTCCATATAATGGGGACAATATTCCAGGCTTGGTCTAACCTGTGCTTTGTAGAGAAGGAGTAGTGGCTTGGGAGAATTATCGATCTTGATTCTCAATAAAATTTCCCGGTTAATAGGGTTGCCGGTTAATAGAACGCCGGATAATCGAGAGTTGACTATATATGCACTTTATGGGATCTCAGGTGACTCATTCTTAGCGTTATAAATGTAATGACAAAGTGAGTAACCTCGGTGACCTCCTGAAATTTAGCTTAAAATTTTTTTTTTACGTTTTCGTAATTTGTGAAGATGCACAACCCACCTAGCAACACTGAATGATTCACTTGGGAAATTATTGTTGAATGAGACTACGTACTCGTAGTACAGATCTGTACAATTTCTCATGAGTATTTATGATGTTATTATCGAAATCTTACACATATAAAATTGAACCACCGTATGAGCATCTCTCTAATTAGTGTACCTTGTGTAATTTTTGGACTTTTTGGATTAAGGTAACATAGAATTAATTTACATTAAATGATGAACATGCGCCAGTCAAATAGATTTGAGCGATAGTTCGCTTCTGTTTAACTGGGAAAGACACTCTGACTGTGACAGTAGGTACTTGCTCTCCAAAGAGCGTGCTTCAAATGAATTATAAAGAGGATATAGCCGTATGATGTCTTTTTGCTGTGTAAAGTTTTCAAATACATAACTATTAACTAAATGTAATGTATTGCAAAATCTTTCATCACTAGAAATAGAAACCAGACATATCGCTTTCATTTAAGAAACCAAATATAAAACCGACATAAATATACATTGTATATTTTAACATTTTAAGCTGCTTTCAGATGCTTCCAGTTATATCTAAACCAAACACTTTGCCATCCATCTAGCTTTGCTAAGGAAAGATTCGTCCTCCTTTTCGTTTGGGTCGCCATTTAATTATCCACATCGCTGAAGCATTATTGATATTATCTACTCACGATGTGCCCGAGCAAATATAGCTTGAACTGCTTTGGCTTTTTAGGGTACTGAGGTTATACACATCTTGTTATAGCAAAAGCTCATAGAGTTCGCGCTTATATCTAAGATATATTTAGATAGATAAATAGGGTAAACATTCAGAAGAGCAACTTTCTTCTTTTTATAGTTCCGGGGGTTAAAGAAAGTAAAAGGTTTTTGGTTTTAAATATTTTGCTGTCAAAATCGACATTTTTGCTACTGTGGACAGTCAGGTTACATGATTTTGTGTTCGTTTTGCAAAAGATCAGCTAGTTCTGACTCCTATTATTATTTGTTTTCCTTTTTTTTTTTTAAATACTTCTCCCTGGAAAGGCGAACCTATAACCCTTCATCAGAGCCCCGAGATGCTTGCAGATGCTTGTTAGTTCTGCACTTAAATTGCTGCAAAGTCTTCTGAAAATATATCCCCAGGAAGCAAGTTCCAAAGTTTGCTTGTCCTGTAACAGAAGGAGTTTTGGAAAGTTGATGTCCTCGCGGTTGTCAAATGTACTGTATGGTCATGAGCATTAGCAGCCTGTCTTGTGGGGCGCCCAAAAGTTGCGTTTCGAGGGATAATGTCTTTGAGTTCCTCGGAACATCTACCATGGAAGTACCTATAGAACAAGCATAGGTCAGCGACTTGTCTTCTGTGCACCAACGGTTGTAGATTCGATGTGGGGTAGGGTCTCCAATAAGTCGAACTGCTCGTCTCTGTATGCTGTCAAGTAGGTTAAGTGAATGTTTCGGGGCCGAGCTCCATATATGGGGACAATATTCCAGGCTTGGTCTAACCTGTGCTTTGTAGAGAAGGAGTAGTGGCTTGGGAGAATTATCGATCTTGATTCTCAATAAAATTTCCCGGTTAATAGGGTTGCCGGTTAATAGAACGCCGGATAATCGAGAGTTGACTATATATGCACTTTATGGGATCTCAGGTGACTCATTCTTAGCGTTATAAATGTAATGACAAAGTGAGTAACCTCGGTGACCTCCTGCAATTTAGCTTAAAACTTTTTTTTTACGTTTTCGTAATTTGTGAAGATGCACAACCCACCTTGACAGTTGGGCCCTTGCCTGACCGTACAAAAGCGGAAATTTCTTTCATTATTTTAACAATATTGTTATATAAATACTTATAAAGGGTGATTCATTAAGAGGTTTTTTTTTAAATTACAAATAAAACACAAAAAATGGAATTGGATGGTGGAATCTTTATTACGGGCTGGAAGAACTATCTCTTTACTTTTTAAAGATAATTTCATTCAAATATTGACCGCGACTACGCCGTAAATGGTCCATTCGGATGGTCGGATGTACATCAAGGGCTTCAACTTCAGGTAACAAAAAGTCATTTATCATGGTCCGATGATTCCAGCAGCCCATTATGTGATCCAAAATTGGACCATCCGAATTTACCATTTACGGCGTAGTCGCGATCATTATTTGAATGAAATTGTCGTGAAATTGACATAAGGCCACACTCTAGCATTTGGCATTATAACACTTTGATAAAGCGTCATAAGGACAAATCGGGAAAAATCAGTGATTGATGTCTCTTTCGAATGTATTTGCCATAATAGCATTAGTAGAATTTTTAATGTTCCTCTAGCTGTCGGTATTTGGTATTCGAACCAATGGGATTGATCAATACTTAGTTCGATTAGGTACATTGCGTGAGCAAGACTACAAAGAATACAAAGTATAACGCAATTGTGTTTAAAAATGAATCGTTGTGTCAAATCACTTCACTGTGTTGATTACAATGTTCTTGTTTCGTGCCTCTGCGAACATTATTTATCTTGATCGTTTGAAAATTGTTTCCACGTTTTCGATACGCCATTGTATGAGAATAGGCAGCTATTAAGTGTTTGCTACGTGACTCGATACGTCACGTTCTGAATGACTGTCACATTTGGGTTTAAAAAGAACAGTCACTAGTTTGACTGAAAATGCTAGTAAACAGAATAGGACATTACAATTTATGATGAATCTTAAGGGTCTATAACCGAAGAGTACGTGTGTCTTTGGAATTAACCGCTTCTTCATTAAACAATAATAATTAACACAACATGGCAGAAATATCAAAATATGTAGCACTTATACAAGTGGCATTCGCACTCAAATTACAATTCCTGCTAACATCACTCATTGATATCTATGCCTAATTATTCACCTTCATATCAGCGTAAATAATTGCAGGAATTGCACAATCGCTCTGCTGATTTCCCACTCCAGATAAGATTCGCAATTATTATATTTTGATAATTAATTCCAAAGCACATTTAGATAAATTGCTTCCGACTTTTGAAGATTTCTCGAGTAGGCACATACATAAGTTTGGGGTGCTTTTCCTATAGAAATCTTATTGAAATACCTCGGCAGTTTTTGTTTGCTTTAAAAATAGCTTGGCGTATAGCAATGACATTAGAAAATGTCAATGTGTGCCTTTTTGGTAAACGATTCACTTAACTTTTCTGTTCAACCTGTGCACCGATGCGGATGTGGCTTTTAGTGGTGTGTTTCTAAAGGGGTGGTCGATGCACTGCATAGGTTTCACCCCCCCACCATGTCAGCGTTTAATTATCGCGTGATGTGCACGATTTAGGCCTTCTTTTTGTCACGCTAAGACTATGGGAATGTATGGTTATCGATTGATTTCCTCATTGAGTGCTAGACTTGTTGATAATTGTATTAACAGGTTTTTTGTAACAAAATCCCAATAGTCGCATATTGACAATGGGTAATCTGTAAATAAAAGCGCACGATATATAAACGAAAACAAAAACAAATGCTTATTTGTGTTACAAAAAAACTTTTGATCTTTAAGATTCAAAATATCCGACATCTGCTTACATCAAAGCTGTGCTAAAAAGTTGCCTATGAAATCATTTTGCTAAGAAGTTTTATTACTACAATAATAAGCTTTTTTCTTTCTAAATTCTTTGATCAAATTTTGATATCAATTGTAGGTATATGGTGGTGTCTGAAAGACGTGTCAGATCGTTCTTCTATTCATTAGATATAAATAGCGTACATGTAGGTAGGTTAGGTTAGGTTAGGTTAGAGGGGCAGTTTGCAGTACCTGCTACTGTTTGTTTGCATTGTGATTACCCTTTTGTAGTACATGATAGGACATGCATCTAACAAAACCATTCGAATCTGTTGATGAATCTTTTTAAATCTCATAGAGGTATCGTTGCAACCGTGCTCCCATACAAGAGTAACGGCGTTCTTGGAGGGCTGGGCAGTGACACAGGAAATGTTCCACAGAATCTATTTCCTCTTCATCTCTGCAACTTCTCCTGAAGTCATTTGTGAAGATACCTAGTCTTTTGGCCATGTTCCCAATTATGCAGTGTCCCGTTATTACCCCGACGAGCACTCGGATTTGGTTTCTATCAAAAGATGTTAGTATCTTTGACCTTTTTGTATCGATTGCGGGCCACAAGCAACGAGTTATGGTGCAACCGGGAGTGTTGTTCCATCGTTCCTTAGCCAAGTTTAATGTGACATTGTCAATGAGACCCTTAGCTGTGTTGAAAGCTGGTATAATACATCTAAGTCAGCTAATAGTACGTCCATTTCAGAGCCGCATCTGGCCAGTTTATCTGCTGTCTCGTTCCCTTCTACACCGACATGTCCAGGAACCCAGCACAGCATTATACTGTGTGATGGTTTATTGCTCTCAATGCGGAGATTTTGAGTTTACCAGATTGGAGTTAATCGCTTTATGTGATGCTTGGCTGTCCACGCAGAAGGTGATTTCGCTGGTAGTTCCCTCGCTAAGACAGTTTGCGCTGCTTTCTTAACTGCGTAGTTCTCCTCCTGGAAAACGCTGCAATGGTCTGCCAGTCGGTATGAGTGACTGACGTTTAGTTCTTCTGAGAAGACTCCTGCCCCCGTTCCATTCTCCGTCTTTGAGCAATCTGTGAAGATAAGTATACCTTTTATGACAGTGCTCGGGGAGAGCCAGTCCTTCCTGTCCGGTATACAGACTGTAAAATTTTTGTCAAAGTCATACCACGGTTTCTTGTAGTCTGTGTGTGGCATGAGGCCGCTCTGATCAAAGATGTGAAGTATGCGTGAGTGACCGAATGACTCGTACATGTACAGTGACGGCAAAAACATTCCGGATTTTTTCTATAATATTTTTCTTATATTAGGTATATTGTAAAGGTATTATATTTTAAAGGTAACTATAAAGGTTTCAAATGGAATTTTTCAAATTATTAATTGTGTTAAGTTAAAGGATTTCTCCTTGATGTTAAGAAAAATATTACATATATCAAGAAAAAATCCGTAATGTTTTTGCCGTCACTGTAAATAATAGATAAAAAATACTATATTTAAAAAAAAAAAAGAATAAATTAATACCTACCTATAAAAAACCAATATGTACATATATTGAATTTCTTAAATGTCTTCTTCTTTGCTTTATGGAACAGGGAAGTTCAAGTTTAACCTCATTAATAGGTTCATATGGTTAATACGTTTCAAATTCGCCGTGTTCTTCTGATGGGCCTTTTGTCACTTCCCATTTTTGCCACTTGTCCGACCGATCTTAATCTCCGATCCTTTATTATTCTGATAATACATATAGTTTTACTTGCGAACAATTCCTTAAGTTTCTCAATATCTTCATTTTCTCCATTTACCTGTTTCTACTTCATGTTATTTGTTCTTATTGACATTTTTATCGTCACCGAACGTCAATTTTAATGTTTGGAGAAAGTACCTAATCTTGACTTGAAACGATTTTGCAACGTGTAGAAAGAAGCACGCAATTCTTAAATGTTTTTTTTTTTTTCAAATGAGGTTAATAATCATTCTGGGATAATTTTCTGACGCTATCGTGATGGTTAACAAATTTTTCATCTGTCAAAAAAGTAAGATAATAAATGAACGTATAGGCAAATTTGTTAACGATTTATTTTGCTTGAGTTTTGCTAGAATGTGGAAGAGAAAAAAAGAATACACTGAATTTCAATTAATTAACATTCCTAACATTCGGTGAATCTCTGTTTTATGATTGGAGTTTAGTGAACTCTTATCTCCTCAACACTTTAATAAGTGTCAGAAAATTATTCGCGGATAATTCTTTAGCTCAATTGACACAGTGTCTTAGTATACAATTTATACAGATAAGAAATTCACGCTTAAAGATAATTAAAATAAATAAAATAAAAAATATGCCCCGTTATTTGTTTTATTTTGAAAAACTGAACGAACTTTTTGTTTGTACCAAATGTTGCCAGATTTCTTTTTCAAAAAACTGTAAATTCCCAAAAAAAAACTGTATTTTCAACCAAAAAACTGTAACCTTCAAAAACCAAACGTTTTTTTTTTTTTAAATTACGGTTTTTTTTTAGTTTTATTAAACAAACATAACACAAAACAATTCATTTTAAATAAAATAACATGTTTAAATACGAAGCACTACGATTTAAAGCACATTTTAATTTATTCTTTCAAATCTGAACTTTAAAAAAAAAACTGTAATTTGTAGATACCTACTAGGAGGTCATTTTAAAAACTGTAAGCTTGTCTAAAAAACTGTAATTTACAGTTAAAACTGAATATGGCAACGTTTACCAATGCAAAGAGTTTTTAATTTGACCAACTCATCCCCACGGTCAACTCGATTTGTGTTTAACTGTTTTGCGCAATAGGCCTGGACTGGGACGCAGTCCCAGTCATCAATCACTCCATGACTTTAACCGATACCAGTATGACTCGTAGAAAGGTTTCAAACTCATTTATCCAGGTCAGTATTTAACACCTTAGCAATTCTATCTAGTTGTTCTTTCAGTGAGTCTTAATGATTTTCTCCATTTTAACGCTTTTAGCAATCACTCCATAATATTTTTCGACTGTCTGACGTTAATTCTGATGTTTTACGTACAATTTTATTATCATTTAGAATTCAGCTGTATAAATATTTATTGAAGCACAACTCGGTCTAACAAACCGTGACATCGCGTTTTCCTGCAAAATATTTGTAACACAATTTCAATTTAATTATGAATTGTGAAAAAAATATCTAAATCATTGCCACTGTAAAACATAATATGGCTAGAATATGGCACCTGTGGTGAAGATAGATAAACAAAAGCGATAAGTAGGCAGGTCTTGGGTGATTGAAAAACCATTGTGACTCTCTACGCCATGTCCATATCAGACCTGCTATTTTTGAATACAAATCTTCATCAAACTATTTGAGGAACTGTATTTATTTGGTAGATGTTACATACATGGTACGTAGAACGTACCTATTATGTTGATCGCCTTTCCAATTCGGGCCTCATTTACATTCGCACACATGTGATGAATACCAAAACCAATAGTGCTGTCATATTGTGAATGAGCTAATCGGAGATTAATTCTCGAACCGAGGGAATCGTTCGTCATCAATTTTGAATATACATACGTAGTTACTGAATCTGCCTCGAGCACTAAAAGACCTTACACGGGCCTTGACTGAGTCACCCTGTTGCCATCATCCGTAACGATCAACGTGATACGATACATGAGGATTAGATAAATCTCTAAAAATTACTACCAGCAATTACTTAGCAAAATGCTAATTGTGTTTACAATCAATATTGTTAAAAAATGTGAACTCTATTAGCAGATTACGTGTGATTTGTTTACCACCCCAGTAGAGACAGTTGTTGTGTAATTGGGAATTAAATCGTTTTCCATAATGACAAGTAATATATTTTCAAAATAATAATTTCATCTGATGTATTGCCTTTAGTAGCTTAAGTAGCTTAAGTAGTCAAGCGATAAAATCGAATTGAAAACTATCTATTGGGTAATTCTTCAAAAATATATTATGACATATTAATACCCTTTTCGGTGCGAAGTGTGTTTAACATTGACCAACTGTCTATTGTGATTGTTGTGACTGAACGAGTTGAATTCAGAAATCGCACATTGTCGACTCATTCAAAGTTAAGAGGCAACCGTTTTGGTATACAAAGCTAGTCTCCCTCAATGGAGAAGAATTTGAATTTATAAAAGAAATTCCAATCGATACAGTTGCACACTTAAGTATGCATCAAGTGTGCGATTTGAACTAACAAAACTATGATGCATATCTAATCTATGTCTTCGATTTGCATTGATAGAGAGAGAGAGTAATGGAATCGTGTGTTCAGTTTCGATTCATTGTTAAGATTTTTGTTAGAAATAGTATATAAAATCCTGGAAGTATTTGCTATTGCAGTTATTTTTACTTTACTATGTAAATATATTTTCGTTCGTTCGAAATTGAATCCTTCTGCACATGGACGTGAGTAAAGACTTGGAAGTTAAAAAATCGTTCAAATTTGCATAAGTAATTGTCGAAGGCGATTAGGATATACAGAAGTTTAGTATTCAGTTTTATTATGAAGGAATTTTTGCCATACTATAAAGTACAACCGTTAAAACGCATGATGAACAAGCTCTCTACTTAAGTGTGTATTTGCTTATATTTTTTGTTTAACTTTGATAATTTATATCTTTATTTGTGAGAACAAGTTGATTTAACTTATTGTTTACAGGTAGGTATCTTATCTTTGCAAGTGTGATAATATATCTGCACAATAATGTGTCTTATATGCCGTTTATCACTTTTTGGGGACAATCATCTGCGAATTAAAACTTTTTTTTTAATGTATTTATTGTGCAATTCGCTTCCTCCTATCTGCAAGCATCTTGGGGGCTGTTGAACGTTGAAGCGTTATAATTCCCCGACAAGTGGCATTGTCGCGCCGACTTTAGCCAGTGAATCAGCTGTTTCGTTTCCAGTAAAGCCCCTGTGGGCTGGAATCCAGTGTAGGATGACTATGTTTTTCTTTGCAAGTACGTGGATGACCATATAAGTTTCTAAAACTAGCTTCGATTTTATAACAGACTAGCAATGCCCCTTTTCTTTTAAATAAAACTAACATTTATTTGAGTTATCATTGTACGTTTGTTTATATATTTTCCTCTTTTTTAAGCTTACAAAATATTGTATCGCAATACCATTTTGTAAACTATACACGTTTTTTTTTAGCGGGCGTAAGATTAAACAACTGCAGCTCACAAGCGAACATGCTGTCGGAGTCCAACTCCAGCAATGGCCGAGTAGTTCCGAAGATAGCTCCTATACCCCCGTTTCCCCTCTCCCCCATCCTCTCCCAAAGTAATCTATACTGATCCGGAGGATGTAGCCAGTACAATGTTGAAATAATTTTTTAAATCGGCCAAATGGCCAAATAGTTCCAGAGTTAATCCATACCACCCCTTTACCCCTCCCCCGTAAATGAAATATTATGTCCATTATGTCGTCACAGTACGATTTGATTATTTATACTACGCGATCATATCGTTACAATTTCCATAGCTGCAGATCTCAAATATATGTATGAATGTATGTACGATTATGCATTATGCACCGCACATAATCACCCTTATTCTACGTGGCGTTTATGTTAAACGACAGCTGGCGTTTTTTGAGTTTTTGAGTCGAGTCGTTTAAGTGTCGTTTTAGTGGCGTTTGCAAATTTGTAATCGACAATCCGCCTTACCAATAATCAACTTTAGTCTGGCAGCTAACACAAAGACTCAACACTTTCCAAAATGCCCATACCAATAAACAAATTTAGTTGCCAGAATATCGTTAACTGTAGGGTTAAATGTTAATGTTGAGAAAGTCATGTTTATCTCGGCCATTAGCTAACTAAATCCACCCTAACGTCATTTTCAAGAGGAGTGATGCCTATACGATCAAAATTAGAGTATCAAAAATTTTAATAGGAGTGGATTTTAATACCCTGCATCTGCTCTGCCTGAACAGATTATTTGTATTAATTAATTAATTTTGGTAAATTGTAACGTGATTCCTTATGGGATAAAACAATGCAAATGGTTTTTGTGCCTGTTATACGCAAAATCATTCAAATCTACACGAAATAATAGAATATTCCATTTCTAAACACAGTAAAAAACAAAAATCGAATCGAAAAAAACGATGCAATTGTATATTTTTCTGTGCAAGTGCAAGGTGAAAGAATGTGCTCTTAGTCGACAAAGGGATAATATAATGTATGTATTTCAACAAAACTACAACATTTCTTGCACTCTTTTCTCCATCAAAAAAGTATAGACCATTCCATTTGGTAGACTATTCAAAGCAATATTATAAATTTCTTATGCCACGTAAAACTCAACCAAATACGCAAAATGCAATGTCTAAACTGTAACCAATATTTGAATGATTTATATATCGCAGTTCATACTACTTAAATATGCATACCATTTTATAGCTGTCCAACGCCAGACCCTCCAAGGAAGTTTTCGTTTGCTGAGAATCCTTGGTGAAACATGTTTTGTGTAAAATGGTTGATGTCGCTGCAAATTTAGTTGTAAGAATTGCCGACGACCTTAAGAACATTCCGCGGTACTAATAATCATTTTTAGTGTCCAGGCTAACTTTTATGAAGTCACAATGGCGAAAATGTCCATATAAAATTATCCATTGTGACCGTCAAAATAGTTAAGTTGAAGACTAAAAATGATTATTGGTAAGGCTCATTACGTTTACATTTTAAATAACTTTTCAAAGCTAAATTTTTTTCAAGTACAAAGTTTAAATAGTTTATAGAATGTGATGGCTTATACACTTATATATTATTTCGTGTCACTTTCATTCATATACGATATTTTATATATCAGTGTGATTTTTTTGGAAACAACGTTCCATGAAATCGGCAGAAAGTATGTTCACATATTCGTGTGATGTTTCAGTTGTTTTTCTATTCGTTACATTGTAATTGTGATTTGTATACTACAAACAAATTTCTTTTTGCATCATTAGCCTACGAATAATTTAAAAACGGTGTTTTTATTATGATGCAATAATCTGAAATGAATTTTATTAGAACAGCATCAATTTTCGAAATTTATACAAAAGTACCTAAATGCATAGGTACTGTAAATAGTACTGAAAATAGATCCGAATTATATGATATGGCAGTACTAATTTTCGTATGAATTTGACAAAACAGCTGACAATTTGTAGATTTCCTAATTGGGGTTTCGGTTTTTGCTTTTAATAAGCGTTTTAAAGCCTTTGGGAGGAATCTGATGGGCGAATTTAATTGTAATTTGTGTATAAATTCGTTTAGAATAATTTATTCGGCATAAAAATGATCAGTGGCCTTTTTTTCCGCGAAACCAAATTATGCAATTTGAGTCCTGCTATGACAGAAAATGTAATAGATCCTAATAAAGTTGTCGCACTAGTAAATGTGGAGATCAAATTGTTTATTGGTACCATTTCAATAAAGCTATACATTTTAGGTAAACCTGGCAGCCAACTAGTAGTCGGAATTAGGGTTTGATTATTAGTAAGGCCGTATAGCCGTATTTTATTATGCCCGTGATCTGAACCAGATCACAAATTAGCACTAATTCGCAACAACAACACGTGATCCAACTTTCTATCTGGATCATTTTTCATGATCCAAATAGATAGTAATGATAGTATACTTCTAGGCGAATAATTTTATTCGTGTATACAAATAAAGTGGCTTACAAAATATTGACATCCCAATAACCAATCAAACCACTCCGTTTCTCCCATAAAATTTGTAAGCCACTGTCAAATGTCAAAATGATCCTGGTTTGTTTTATTATGCTGATCTGATCCGGTTCAGATCATGGGCATAATAAAACACGGCTAATAATTGGCGTATAAGACTTCGGATGATATATTCTGAATGCACGTCGTACTCGCACCATTTTATTTTTACAACGCAATATAAAACTACCCCTACTAATTGCACAACTGCAATCGAGAAAGTAATTTGTTCGCACTTGACCAAATAAGATCTATTTTCAATTTATTTTATCTCACGGTTCGTGAGTCCTTCCTTACTCCCCGCGACTCCTTTACTCCTGAACAATTCTCAACCACCCTACGGACTAAGTTGGCCACAAATCTATAAATCAGAAAAGAAATCATGAAAATCGGACGAATGGTTCTCGAGTTATGGAGAAACGAACAGACGGACGTTGCATTTTATAAGTAGTATGGATGGAGGATATGGATATGGAATGGATGGATGAGTCCAGAGCTTTAAGAGCAGTCTGGCTGTTGTGAAGATAAATATGGTTTTACCACGTGTATTAGAACTTAATTTTATTCTAGCGCAGTGGTTAATGGCAAGTACTTCAGCCTGGAATATGGATGAGTGCTTGCCTAGGCTGGCTGAAAAGTTCGCTTGAGGCGCTTTTCCATAAATGCCAGATCCAGTCCCTGACTCCATATGAACCGTCTGTGTACCAGACTAGGTCAAGTTGCGATAAATTAGGTTTGTATTTTTCCCAGTCTTCCCTTTGCGGGATAATGATAGAGAAGTTTTAATGGAAGCCGTATTCGGGTAGCATGTCGTCTAAGAACATGCTGAATGCTCTTTCAGGCTTCATATCGTCAATCAGAGACAGGTGATCTGCATGGTAGGGGTCGATGAGTTCGAATGGAATAGACGATGAATGCTCTGCTCCAGTCTTGCTTCCATTTGAATATGTACTTGAATAGATAAAAGGCCTATAGGATGACATTTAGTGCAGTTGTCGGGGTGGAGCGCTGCGCAGCCCGTCATACAGTTTCAAGTTATACGTTGTATCCGTTCTAGCATTTTGACTGTGGTGACTTCGTTAGTCTTTATTCACCAGACCACGGCAACATTGGTGATCGCTGATCTTACCACAAGCGAGAATAGCCAATATATCATCCGAAGTCTTATACCCCAATTGTTACCGCAAAAACTAAATATGTACTGTGTGATTCTTTACACGTTCACCTGAAAACTAAACAAGTACATATTATTTGGCCTATCCAGTACACGTTCTTGAAATAATTTGTGTTGCCTAATACATTTTTCTTTACCTTAATTCACAATTTTGCCAAGAATCGAGAAGCTTATTCATGACAAGAATTATGTTTAACAGAAACTCGCAGAATAACAAAGTGAACAAAGTTATTTTAGCATCCTCTAGGTTTTACCTTTACCCTGTTTTACTCAGTGATCGAATAAACTAAACTCAACTCTAGAAAAAAAAAAACAGGTCAAAACCAATCTCTCTATCGGGATTGGCCACCAATTTTTGGTTTGTTTAGAAATGGGAATTGAATTTTTTGGGTTAAACGGTGGGTCTTCGTAGAGCGTGCATTTGTAATTTTTAACTTACCGTTTTTGACATCAGAAGGTTTTCGTGCCGTTCCAAATGTTATTGGGGCTCAACCGGATTTGTGCAACACTTAACTGCATAGCAGTTTATTGTCAAAAATTCCTAGCTAAACAGTGTAAACAAGAGTGACAAGGTATTCTCTCAATTCTAGATATGTATATGCAAACTAATAATGCCGCATAAAGCGAACTTCGAGTATGTTAACTTTTACATTCTAATAATCAACTCAATCCATATAAAGCAGAACTTCAAAACCCATTATTCTAAGTTAAAAAATATTCTCCTGTTATGATCAAAACATAGTTAATTGGACACTCTAACTTCCTTAAACAATAAGAATAAAAAATAAAAGTAAACTTACCACTCGACCACATTTTATGATGTCATCAGCGCATATTATACCTAGCTAAGACTTTGATATTTAAAAGCGGTGAAACATGTTATGAGTGACTAACATGTTTTCTGGTATAGGTAGGTAGACAAACGGGCAGCTAGCCTGCAGCCATATGACACACTGTTCCATTGACATTGACACAAAGAAAACTAATAATAAGCCGTGCAGTAAAGCCTACTTAAGTGCAAGAAACTGCACTGGTTGCACTGGCACCACTTGCTGGAATACGCTCCATTCAACCAGAACGAATTGTATTATGTTTCTTTACATATTTACTATATGTGAGGTATATATTGTCTACTTACCGAGTTACATGATTAAATGTAGTGCATATAATTTTTTTTGTTTGCAATTTGCAAATCGTATCGAATAGAGTAAAACCTGTTCCACTAAAAATTTTGTTTTTATTTGATTTTATTTTGATTTATATCGTCCGTAGACGAAATAGAAAGAAATCCCTCTGTAGCACGACACATGGCGTGTTCTAGTAATATATTTACCTATTATATCATAGGTTTCGTTTTCGCTATACATTTCCATATATCATAGGCTACTGCGCTACCCATCCCTTGGACACTTATTAAAATGAGCTCTGATTAGAAGAGCCAACATAATAATATACACATACGCTAACTATAACGGCCGGCATAAATTTGCCAAGCATGAACACTGGTTTGAAGCTCTGGCGAAATACATTGCAAGGTAACCTTATATGCATGCACATACACTTCCTGAGGGAAGTAAAATACCACTTAGCACCGCCTAGTTTCTGTTATCATGTTTCGCTGGAAAATATGTTCTGTTTGTACATCTCTTTTTTTATAAGGGACTAGTTACAATATAACCGAACCCCTTATCTGACCCAGAAAGTTTCAACTTAGAATATAACTTCTACACAAAAGGATATTCAGTTTGGCGGCACAAATGAAAAGAAGTAAAATGTCAGCAAAGCACAACATAAAAAAGGGAAAAACGACTAAAAATTAACGGAACCAGAGGACGAGTTACATCCTTTAAGCTACAGTGCCTCTATTGTGTCCTTTATAGTCCTTTATTGCTACTTTTTACAGTTTCACTCAGCCATGAGTTATAAACCAGGGAGTGGGCACACTGCAATTGAGAAAAGTTCAAAGTTTCCCTTTTGCCTTTTGTTTTGGAAAGTGCATGGCATGTACATCAAATGAAAGGGATTCACTCAAATGGAATCGGGGCTTTAGCATTATAAAGGCCATGTATTGGTTTTCAGGAATATATTTGGTCTCGTGGTTTTTGTCAGTAAAGCTATGGTCAACTGATCAACTGCAAAATAGTGCAAATTTTCCAAACTTTGGCTCCCATGGCTCGATATTTGGCTCGAATATCGTTTGCAATGATTTTTTTTTGTATGGGCAGTGCCACGCCCCTTTGTCTAATTTTGACCAATCTTCACAGAAATACTCCTGAGCCAGTACCTAAGATTATCTGTAAATATGAGCTCAATCGATTTGATGGTTTGCGAGATAAGATAAGATAAGAGATAAGATAAGATTTTGAATGTTTTTTTGTTTTTGTATGGGCGGTGCCACGCCCCTTTGTCCAATTTTGACCAATCTTCGCAGGAATACTCCTGAGCCAATACCTACCTAAGATTATCTGTAAATTTAAACTCAATCGATTCGGTGGTTTTCGAGATATACGATTTTGAATGTTTTTTTTTTTTGTATGGGTGGTGCCACTACCCTATAACTCATGAACCAATACACATACAAAGACCGTATATACTTATAAACCATGGTACTGACGTCACATTTCAGGAAAAATTTCCAGAATCAAAATCGGTTCATGCGTTACAGAGAACATTAATGACAAACACAATACAAATTATTTTTATATACAGTGACGGCAAAAACATTCCGGATTTTTTCTTGATATATGTAATATTTTTCTTAACATCAAGGAGAAATCCTTTAACTTAATACAATTAATAATTTGAAGAATTCCATTAGAAACCTTTATAGTTACCTTTAAAATATAATACCCTTACAATAGGTATACATACCTAATATATAAGGAAATATTATAGAAAAAATCCGGAATGTTTTTGCCGTCACTGTATATGGAAGATGTAGTAGCACATGGTCATGTTGATTTTGACAGACAAATTTTAACAAATGGCAAGGAGTGTATTCAGACAATGAGCAACGATGACGGCATATGATGATGTGATAGGCTAATGAACAATGCAATTTATTTAAATTGTGTGATGCTGATGGTTATTTGTAATAAATCAATTCTCTAACAGTCTTGACAATCAACTTTTGGCAATATGCGGATACATAATTTCTGACAGAAGAGCAAATATGATCATGTTTACCAAATTTGTGACGTAGTCCAATATATGACCCTATTGTGTAAGACAACTACAACTACAGTTGAGATGTCTCTTGGTTGTAATTCAAAATTCGGTATTTTCATACATAAATAACCATGACAGAAAAGTTGTCTGTCAAAACACAACAAAGATGGGGGTGTTTGTCTGTGAGTTGTTAGTTAGTTTGGTTGTGTGAAAGTTGAGTTGAATTGAAGACAACTGAACTAAGTTGAGTTGTGTTCTACAATAGGGGCAATAAACTTCATAGCAGTGATCGTCTGTTTGTTTGAAGATAGTCCACGTCAAAACACAATCTTTCCCGTAGCTCCACTAAAGAAATAAAAGTCCAACGGCCGGCGTTAAATTGCATAATCTCGGCGGCCAATAAATAAATAAATAGGTGGCGCAACAGCCAGGTAGACACCCTAGGCCTAGCTTCTCGCAACCCATTCGTTTGTGTGAGTTTCTATTTTTTGGGACGAATGGAAAGGGACCTACAATTTTATGCCGAGTCCGAACGGCTGAATTGAGAAGCTTTTTCAGGACAGTTATACTCTCGGATGTTTGTCAGACGTTCGCGAGAGGTGGCGCAGTAGAAAAAACCTTAAGATGTAATTTGTGTTTTTCCGAGGATCGAACCTGGGATCCCTCGCACAGTAGTCCAGCACACTAACCACTGCGCTACTGCGCCCACGGCGGCCAATTAGCATTACTAAATCTCAAAATTGTGTTGGAATTTCTGCACTCAGAAGGACTATCATTTCGACCTAAATCTGGTCGTAAAGCGCGAAACGTCGTTACGGCACAATCTTAATTTTTATAAACAAAAAGGTTTACAACTACAAACACGTTGTTTAGTGGTTAAACAAATTAAATGGAAATTGGTAAGCCTTAAACTGAACAAATCACAAGTTGGATGACAGTCAAGTTTGACAGCTGTCAAAAAAGCTAATATAATAATTGTTTAAGGGTTTTCGCTGTGGCTCAGTGCCAGAATAGTACTCTGGACTACTAATGCTAAAAACACACCGAACCGGCCAAAAGTTTTATTGTGACTTATCAAATATAAAGCAGACGAAACAAAACACATGTTTTTGTCTCGAGTTGTTTTGGGAGTGGTTTTCAATAATACACGGCTTTGGATACGACCAAAACAATGCATGTATGATTCGGTATTCGAATGCAACAAAAATGTGTTTCCAACCACGGTTGTTGCTTATGGCGCATAATATAATGTAATGCAAAAAAAAAAAACAAGGAAAATATTAAAACGTGTTTCGTTGCCGATCGTTGTTTTACAGAAACAAAGTGTCGTTGTGTGGTTTCTGTTTGCACTGGCGTACAATTGCCGTCAATTGGGAAAATTGTGTTCTACTGAGGTCATTATTTGTTTGCCTTCTTTTACAATGTTCCTTAAACTACACTTTTCTGACGAAGCCAGGGTATTTCTGTTTAAAATGTTTTCCTTGTACAACACATACAAACATGCACAGCAACACTCGCCCTAATATTTTGCTTTGTATGCCATTCAAGTGTCTTTTCTGTGGATAGAAAGAAATTCACAAGGAAGTTCATGTTTTTGTTTTCCTTTTTTGACTTTTGGGAGTGTAAAAATCGATGGTAGGTTATTCTTGGATCTGGGAAAGTTTTGAGGAGAAAACTTCTGCTCCCAAATCACAAAACAAAGTAAAACTCTCCAACCGGCATAATACGTTTAAGATTGTGAAGAGAGACTTCATGAGAAAATTGCATAAAGGTGAAATAAACTGTGTGTGTCGGTTTATAAAATCATGATTGCACCCACTTATAGCTCTACTTGACCCAAATCCCTAACGTCCCTAACATTACTACACCTTACACGGCTAAGAGCCAAAACGGTTTCCGTACATTTGCGTACTTTTTAAAATTCTATAGACGAATAAATTACTATCTTAGCCAAGTCTTCGAACTATATAGACGTCACCTGCACTGCATCTTTCTCCATACAGAGAAGACTGCTATAGGTCGTAAAGCTTGCATCGCTTGAAATGTATTCAATTGCAAAATGTCTAATTAAATAGCTCATCAGTATGCTACAACTATACATTTTGTATAATGTTGTTGATAAATAAATCAAAGCAGATGCATTCCTATGAAAGGAAATTGGGGAGACAGACTGCTATTCTAAGCCTTTGTGATTGAATGTTGATGGAAATCCGTTCAACTGTTTGCTTTGCATTTGTTTGGTTTATTTGTGACAAGAAATGTACATATGTATGAATGATTGACGGATGTCATATTCTTGTGTATAAAATCTTTGCGCCCATTCAATTCCATTTGACATTGAAGATTTCGGAAATTGCACAAGTCTCATGCCCGTACGTGTCTAGAGTGCAAACTTTTTGAGACAGGAGATGTTCCTTCAAATTTGTTAAATATTTCCTCCCTAAATCGGTACTTTATCTGGCAACAGATGCGGGCAAAGTTTTGTGAAGGAATTTGTCATTGGTGACGTTTTTAGTACCGTTTTCCCTAAAACTTGTGTGGATGATAGAGGTAGTTAATGTGATGAAAGAAGTTGGTAAATAATAAATTTTAAGAAGAATACACTTTGATATATTCTATCTTATACAATCACAGTTTTTACATTCAACAGCGTTTACGGATTTTATTAAATTGTAGACAAAAGATTATTCAACGCTATTTCTATCACCATACTTATCTCCGAGTATCTTTGGAGTTAGGAAATGATTTAGGAAAATTTGTCTGTAATCAAGTTTTGGGTGAAATTTTTAACAGTGTCTTGTTACAAACTAAGTTCTACCCAAAGTATTGTTGCCAGACGCGTCAGTAAAACAGATGTAAGTATTACATTAATTACTTCTTTCCCCCAGACGCCCACAGTTATCTAAAGGACCATCACGCCATCACCCAAGTCCGGTAATGCCAACATGCCAGATTTATAGCTAGCTACCTTCAGTTGCGCAAATCAACGACTGATTTTTAAGTAAATTTTAATAATTTGGTAGCATTTGGCAACGTGAGTGTATGACTTGCTTTTTGCTTTTATTAAAAATGTATAGTTTCATTTTGACTATAGGCGTCGTTTTTTGAGACTTTTCTTTTACTCACTTTTCGAGTCTCAAAAAAACATCCCGAACTCACTTTCAATTCACTTTATTTTTATTTGGAAGTTGGTACGCGTGTTTTCAACTTGACATATTTTGTTCACCTTTGCGCCATGTTTTCTTTGCTTCTTGATAGTAGTTGGAAAAGGGTATGTTCAAAAAATTGATACTCATGGGAGAAACTGAAAATCGTTATTAAATTGTATCGATTGCAAAGATTCGTTAACTAAAATTGAATGAACTGGTATTTCGAAAATCCAGCCGAATTTATACAGTTGGCAGAGTGCATGAATACATGAAATACGATCGCAGGTAGTGTCCTTTGCTGGGTTTTACCCCATATGTTGCCAGTAACGAGAATCTTTAATTAGTTTTTTTTTTTTATAAAAAAACCTATAACGCTTCAACAGCGCCCCGCCCCGTCATGAGCATTAGCTGCCTATCTTGTGGGGCGCCCAAAAGTTGCATTTCGAGGAATAATGTCTTTGAGTTCCTCAGAACATCTACCATGGAAGTACCTATAGAACAAGCATAGGTCACCGACTTGTCTTCTGTGCACCAACGGTTGTAGATTTGATGTTTACGACCCCAAATGGTGATGGTGCCGCTGTTTTATCTAAGCTGTCCTAGACAAATGTTTATATATTTTAAAACAATAAAATCCATCGTCTTATTAAAATAAATTACTAAATTTGTAAAATTTATTTTTTAAAGGTGAAATAAAACAAAACAAAAATAGCTTGAAAAATTGCTCTATTTTGTTGATCCAATATTAGTGACAAATAACCAGCTCTCAACGTTCAAGGAAGAAATATAATTACTCCTTATTTACAACACCGCCATCTATGCATAAAATTGTCCAACTTTCCTATCTCCACTTTGTTACTGCGTTAATTATAGTCACTATTAATACCCACTTTTGGTATTGCATGTAAAAGTAAAAGTGAGCTAGCTATAGATTCTAAAAAAAATACGCCTTATGTGTAACTTGTGAGATATGAAAAGGATATAGAGCGTTTATTCAGTTTATATGCTTAGTTCTGAACTTTCACATACTCATATTCACGAAAACAGAAATATATGCATCTGCTACACGGAGAGGCGGTTCGTGTCTGCATTATAGTTTTGAGGCTTATAAGGATACACACATGTCAACATGACGCAGTGTGCCGAGGCCAATGTACTTCTTTACTGATCAACTCGTTTCAGGGTTATCTAACCCTTTTGTTAAAAAAAAATCCTTTACATTTGTATATTTTTGTATACGAACAGAAATATATCTCTACTTTCTTTAGAAGGGATGCCTTGATAGGGCTCAATACAACAGATGAGACCCAATAGCCAATAGCCAATAGCCAAAATCACCAAAATCGGATACTCTCTACCATCGCTTCGTAAAAACTTTTATATTTCTGTTTATAACGCTTGATAAAATTACTACGCTACGTTATGTGCATTTGAATCAGGTTGCATAATTTTGTTCGATTGGGTCCATGTTCCGCAGCCGCATCCCGCTATAGTATAAACATTTGCTCAACGTAACAATTTACCGATGAGCTACTGCAATCATGGTGGTTACATGCCATAGGGTTTTCAAATGAATATTTAAAACAATACCAACCCAACCCCAACTTCTACTCGTCGGGTATATAACATACTCTAGGAAATTTAATCCTAAAACCGACTTCTACACCACAGCGTAAATTTATTCTCCCATACCCTACCGCAAGCTTTTGCATATTAAATTTCATAAAGACCTCACACAATTCAACTATTCCACTGATCTGAAGAGTTTGCAGCATATCTACGAGTAGTATATAATATACATAGTCGATTTGTGAAATGAGATCCTCCTCATCTGCAGCACCGGCAATCGCTTGACGATGCGGTTTAATATGCTCATGCATATAAATATTTGCTCTATACATCGTGCGGACTCGTATCGTAATTAAAGTCTTATTAATGTCTCTTTGACTGCACTCTGGGGGGATAAAATAAATTCGCCGCTTTATGGAAACCATGTTCTAGTGCCCCAATTGGAACATTAAAAAAAAGAGAATCATTTGTGGGTTATTCGGTGGAAAACATTTCCACTTTGCCCATTCCGCACGAGTGCAAATTATAAAAAAAAAATTTAAACGAAAACTATTTCACTAGAAATAAATTTATATTTAGCACGAAACATTTTCGCAAGCTTCAAATTAAAATTGAGTATATGTATTCGAAATGGATTCAGTGAGAATGGCCTTGACCTTTCTGATGATTAAAAGCAAACACTTCAACTTGAACTGTGTAGTGTTATACAGAAGAACCGCTAAGGAACTTGCATATATTGAATTTCTAATTTTATTTGTTCACTCACGCGTGGAAAGGATTATGTGCGAGGGAATATCCTTTTCTTGTTTCAGTGAACGAACATGTACTTGAATGTCGTCCTTTGTGTTGATAAATTATATGGAAAAGGACTTTACTTTAAGACTCAATCGTTAATTTTGTTAACTATATTCTATGGATTCTAAGCAATGTAATGTGTTGAACAGGAGCCACGAGATTTTTTGTACCTTCCCCGTCCAGGTACTTACTTGAATAATGAGAATACTCACCATTGAATTTTATTCAATCTATGGAGTAGGTGAAGGGTTAAAATATTTTATGATTTGTTCTTTGACTTATTCTTCAGTACACTTAGGAGTATTTATTAAATGTTGTACATTTTGCATGAAGGGAAGGGTTCACTGATTCGCATCGTGATTGGGTAGGTTATGGTTTAATTAAATATTAATTTCGAGAGTTACCACAACCCGTAGCTGTCCTTTACCTGTCTTCTTGTTTTGGCTGTATGCTTCTACAACATGGTTTTTCCTGCTTTTATTGTTAGTATTCATCATCGCCATGAAATTAATGACTTATTTATAACTTTGTTACGTTCTTTAAGTTTAACTTTAAGTTCTATAATTTGCTCCCATAAACAAACATTTATATTTATTTAGGAACCGGAAGATTGGATGACAGCTTTCATTCTTAATTTGTTTAGTCTGTTTTTCATAGTGTTAAGAGTGGTTTAGTAAGGCGACAGTCTTAACTGGCATATTCAAGAAGAAGCGAACAAATGTTATACGAAGGGATTTGGCGACATAAAGGATTAGACCAGCGCTTAAGGAAGGAGATGATTGAAGATCAAGTTATTTTTAGTTGTGTATGATATAATGGGGGCGCAGTGGTTAGTGTGCTGGACTACTGTGCGAGGGATCCCAGGTTCTATCCCCGAAAAAACACAAATTACATCTTAAGGTTTTGTCTACTGCGTCACCTCTCGCGAACGTCTGACAAACATCCGAGAGTATGACTGTCCTCAAAAAGCTTCTCAATTCAGCCGTTCGGACTCGGCATAAAATTGTAGGTCCCTTCCTAGGCCTAGGGTGTCTACCGCCTGTTGCACCACCTATTTATTTTTTTTTTTTTTTATGTTATAAAGGCTGGGTCAAATGCAAGTTTCTTTTTAAAAATGCAATAAAATTAACAAAATTAAATTTTTTCCATGTATTATGGCTTTATTAGTGAGAGCAAAGATTCCCATTAATTATATGGAACACAACGTCGTTCAAATGGCTGCCTCGGCTGGCTTCGCAGTAGCGCATTCTGTCACTCCAATTTTCCAAGACCTTGTTGATGGTTTCGGGCTGTAGCTCACGGATTGCTTGGATGATATTCGCCTTAAGTGCTTGAATTGTTTCCGGATTGTTGGCCACAAAAAAGAAGTCCAAAGGGGTCAAATCGCAGCTCCGAGGCGGCCAATTGACATCGCCAAGACGGCTGATAACACGATTTGGAAATTTGGTGCGCAAAAGATCGATTGTGGCATGGGCTGTGTGGCATGGCGCGACATGATGCATGAACCAGAGGTCGTCCAAATTCATGTCCTCAATTTCAGAAAAAAAAAAAAATCGGTTAAAATGGCTCTGTAACGCCCACCGTTGACCGAAACGTTGTTCCGAGCCTCATTTTCGAAGAAAAATGATCCAATGATGCCACCACTCCACAATCCACACCAAACTGTGGATCAAATCCTCAACTAAGAATGCCCTTTCTTACGTTTAACAAGCTCTAATAGGCAATTACTATTTTAAACGCTTGTAAAGTAAAATCTCAAAAAACTAGACGATGTATACAGAAAATGGCTGCGGATGTAAAACATTATATAATTAGTAAATTTGAATAAAGGCAGACTCTTTAGTACTTGTTTAGTGGTGAATTTGAATACAGTTTGTAAAATTTGAATACAGTTTGTTTGAGCTTTCACTGGTGCGTTTGCTAGTATCAGTACAGAGGCGGCAAAAATGGGTTTAGTCGGGAATGAGGGCAAAACAAAATATATGCTGTCAACAAGAAGGTACACAAAACAACGACGAATCGGACAGAACGTCACGATAGACAGCTATAACGTTGAGGTAGTTCGGGACTTTGTCTACCTATTAACTCTGAAAATGACATCACATCAGAAATCAAGCGAAGAATTACACTTGCCAACCGCTGTTACTTTGGCCTAAGAAGGCAATTGATTAGTAAGGCCTTTTCGAGAAACACCAAGGAGTCTCTATATAAGACCCTCATCATCCCAGTCCTGCTTTATGGCGTTTGCGTCGACGGTCTTTGGAGGAGGAGATTTAACAGCGAACTCTACAAGCTGTACAGCGACATCGACCTGGTCAGAAAAGTACGTATCAGTCGACTAAGATGGCTAGGACATGTAGAGCGAATGGACACCAACACTCCGGCCCGAAGAGTCTTCGATTCCAACCCGGAGGAACAACGCAGTAGAGGAAGACCTCGACTTAGGTGGCGCGCACTAGTGGAAGGGGACCTCAACCAACTTGGAGTGCGCAACTGGAGACGGTTAGCCAAAGATCGTGCTAACTGGAGAGGCGTGTTGGTTGATGCACAGGTCCACGCCTGACTGTAGCGCCATCTAAGTAAGTAAGTAAGTTGTGAAAATTAAAATAATTGCAGCTCTGCTTTATCGTTTTTAATATTACCCGGGGACGATATAAAAAGCCATGGTTATTGGCTCATCCTTCAAATGAAATTGGATGCAGAAAATGTAATTTATATTCATCCATCCATGTAATTAATTTCTTTTCACAACTAATAGTAAGCAACTCGTCAGTCATAAATTTTAATACAGTATGTAAATGACTTGCTTCGTTTTTAATTTGTTCAAATCCGCATCAAACCAGTTAATTCACTGTGTTAGAAAACAGAAACAAACAGTCCTCTTAAATGCCACTACTACCTCATTGCAAGCTGACATGCAAACAAATTAACTCAAAAACTAACTATCCCACTGAAACATAAAACTACAACTTGAATTCTATTTGTCGTAGAACGAATGAAACAAATAAATCGAGAAGACGTCGCGAACACATTTTGCAGTTTTTCTATGCAAATAAAAAAAATGAAAGCTGCTTAAGTGGATTTGTATACCATACATCTCATGCGCTGTCTGTGCATCATTTTGCTCTATTGTGTGGATCTCTATAAAGCTACCAACCTAACTAATAGCCTCCCCAAAGCAAACGAATCATCGCCATCCATATAACGCCATCGCTATTATAAAACATCTTTTTCAAAGAGAATCCCTCTTGTCGTCTGCATTTTAATCAATATACCCTCAACAGAGCTTATCTGTACCCTCATCTCTCACCGATGACATAGTTACGAATTTCTTTCTTTTTTTTTTATGAAAATCTAAAAAACTTGTGGCCTCCATAAATCGGATATGGGCGGTGATTAATTTTATTTAACTTTTCTAACTGGAACATGTGGGTCATGCTCTCATGCTCATGTATGCCTAAGAATGTAAACAGTGTGATAAGAATTATGAATGTATGCAATGATTAGTGCGGAATATGTAATGAATTTGAAAGCATAGAAGAGCAAGCATTTGACTCCTTCACCTCCCCTTTAGCACAGTTTCAGAAACTGTACCAATATAGCATGATTTTGAATTTTAATGATGAATAAAAAAGGATCCTTTGGTGTAACCCATATTTACCCAGATGGTTAAAAATAAACGGTGGAGGTGTGTTCTCGGGAATGCTGGCATATGCCAATATGCCATAAAGTTAAACTTTCCTATTAATGATTTTTGTCCGAGCTGCATGTAATGAGACCTTTCTCCACTATGCATACGATCGGTGTTCCGCATCCGACAAAATATTTCCTGAAAAGTGACACTTCAACGCATCTTCAGTGTTTGTTCCTAATGTCGAAGCAGTCAGTAAAGTTCAAGGACATCTAAATATAAAAGTCCATAGATGAAGTACTTTCCTCAAACGAGAAAACACTTAAAGACACCAATAACAGGGGCGTAGCGAGGTGGGGTGTCGCACCGAAGAGTCTGCAAATCAACGAGCAATTTTCTAAATATAGGTTTTAGGTTTGGATATTCATTAGGTAGGTATAGGTTTGAAACTTGTAAATGTATACCTACAAGTCGGCATTTTCAAAGGTTCCACATGAACTCCTTAAAATTTAGCTGTTTGGATTCGATTTTAAAAAGGACGGCCGGCATCGGTGAATTTGCTGACTGAAATCCTTAAAATTTAGCGAGTTTTCATTCGATTTGAAAAAGAACGGGTGGCATTTCTAATTTGAGCTTAAATTCGAAGGAATATGTTATTCGCTAGTTTGTGGAACTCGGCTTTAATGTGGTCATGTGGATTGCGAACTTTGACAATTCGCGGCAAGGATGTTTTCGTTCGCGGCAAAACGTTTGGAAAACGAAATTTCGTTATTTAAACTGTTTATAAACTTGTTTTCTTAATAGAGCTGATGGCTGAAATTCGCAAACTGCCGCGACCTAGAAAAGTGTTCATCAATTGTTTGTCAATGTGAGAGCCGACTTAGGTATTGGCCCGGGATATTTCCTGTGAAAATTGGGGGTCTACCCGGTATCTCGAAAGCAAAAATCTCGAAAAAAAAATCTAGAAAGCATAATCTCGAATAACAAAAATCTCGAATTAATATTAGAAATGGTGTTAAAAAGTGAGATACGTATGGGGGGCCTGCCGCCCCCCTGCAACCCACCTGCTTGAGTTTAATGTTTGGATATGGGGTGGGTGCAAAAAAAAAAAAATCTGGAATTTACTTTTCATTTTCGAGATATACTAAATTCGTAGCAAAAATTTCCACTACGACGAACTAAATTCGTAGCAAAAATTTCCACTACGACGGATTCTGTGATAGTTCTTTCGGGGTTCGTAGCAAAATTCCGAATACTACGGATTCTGTGATCACCCAGATAGGCTTTCAAGATTTTTGTACGTTCGAAATTTTTTCATTCGAGATTAAAAAAAAAACTTTTCGAAATTTTTGTCCTTCGATATTACGTCTTGATCCCGAAAATTGGTCAAAATTGGACAAAGGGGCGTGGGACCACCCATACAAAAAACATCTTCTATGGGGTGACATTCGATGACGTTAGATATAACCGCTGCTGGGCCGATTTTCATGATTTCTATCGGCAAGTTCCTGAAATAAGTCGCCATTTCAATGAAAGTCACCCTCTAACGGCTCGAACCCTCGCTACGCCTCTGACCAACAATGAAAAGTCTGTCTATTAGCGTCTTTACTTCGCATCCGACTGAAATATATTAACCATACGAAAGATATTTAAACTCCGCCAAGTAACAATCAACCTTCATTGATCCAATCACTGAGCACAGGGAAGAGGTTGTAAGACTTCATCAAATTCTGCACCCACTTTCCATAATCAAGTTCCTTCCTAAAAAAACACGCCCAAAATAATTTGATTTTTTCACATCAGCTAATTATCTCTGGGCAAACTCGCCCTCATTCTCAATGTTTATGGGAAATTTTCCTTCACGCGAGGTCACTCACTACCATAGCTATATAGCCATCCTTTGCATTTATTAACAGCTTTTCCGGTTGAGAAGAATACGGACAACATTTCGCAAAGTTTGTGTGCAAAAGTCGTGAGAAACAAAAAAAAAATTCCTTGAAGCAGTACCCTTGATGGGTAGTGAGATGTTGATTGCGTGGATAATGTTCTCGTCATTCGGTGAGTGTATCCGGGGAAAACACCTTGAGTTTGCCTGGAAAACTTTTTAAAAACAATTTCCTCAACTTTATTAATTGAAAAGTTTGCACAACAATCTGATTGTTGTTGCGTTGCAGTTCTGCATAGAGAACACTTCAATGGTTGGGGAGAGGGGCTTAGTTATCGATCCGTTGGGATGCATGTGGACGTGAAAAGTGCTTTAATATTACTTCTGCTGAGGCTGACCTACCATTCAGCTTTTTTGTTATTCAAGAGGCATGTAAGTTATGATAATGCTGCGACTTGAAAGTGAGATAATTGCAGCCCAGTGATTTACGAGTAGAAAGTGTGTTGGCTAATATTTCGTATGTTGAAGGGTCAATGAAAGCCAAGAATGTAAATAGGAATTCCATTGCATATCTACTCGGTGCCCCTTAACAATAAAATAAGTAAGTAAATGCTCTTCGCCTATATTGCCCGCACCTTACTCATGCCTCAATACAAACGATGGCAATCATCGTTTGACGCATTGAATGAGACCTCCCCTAAGAATTTCAAGGAGTAAAAAATGTAGATTCTCCTTCAGGGTGGGTAGGATATCAATTGTCAAGGCCTTACTCAAGGTTCTTTCATCGCTGACGGGGAACCGAAAATTGAGAAAAACGTGTAACTTATTTTTTTTTTTTAATGCATTGTCATCGTCCTGGATGGCGTTCGTACGATGGGAGGTAGGTGGTTATGGTTGGGATTCCTGTGTGTGAAATTGTTCTCATCGTAATTGGCTTATTAACTCTCGTTGGCGACGATAGAATAAAACTTGCTTTTCATCTTTTTTTATATTTTTTGCTAAATTGTTTTGGTATTGTAACGAACAACGAACACTTTTCGAAAGCGAAAGCATCATAAAATATGCAATAGGGTCGGCTGCCAAATGGTTTGCATTATTGATTCACTTTATTACATTAAAAATAATTGGGTTTGAAAGGAGGCTTTCAAAACTGTTTTGTAATTTAGTTAGAACCAGATGGTGATGATAAGCATAAAATTGAAACATGTAATGGTTTAGATATTTTACGTGGAAAAGAAGTAGAGATGAAAATGATGCTTGCTTGGCGTTTTTTCTAAAGAGTGTACAAAAAGTGGATCTATTACGTTTTTTTATATATTTTGTTTTATTATATTCAATCAAGAGGGATTTTTGTAGGGATTTGGTACATTATCTCAAATGTTCTTGGTGTTAATCTTTCACCCTTAAATAAATGTGTGAGTGAAATTACTTAAGACAACTTACTGACATCTAAATTTAAAAAAAATCTATTAGTCTACTAAAGCACTATTCGGAAACGATCACACAAGTGATGATGTTGATACAAGTCTATTAAGTTTTATAAACTGTCGGTTCACCGGCTTATTATCGACTTACTGCTAAGAAATGTTAACCGATTGATTGTTATGCAGAGCAACAATGATTTTGGTAAACGTGCTGTGCTAATTTGATTTGTCAATAAAAATAAAAAATTATTATGATATTACATATGACTTTTGAAAATCGTTTAAAGTTTTTTTTTTTATTGTTTTACATACACATTGGGGCTTACTAATAAACTTTTTAACTTGATGCACATTGTTAGTTACAAAAGTCGCAATCAATAATTGAATTAATCTGAGTTTTTTTCTAAGAAATTGTTTAAATTCTAGTCATTTTAAATAGTACATAATTAGGTAACAATTAAAATAGTACTCCATCCCCAATACCTGCTTTGACAACAAAAATGGAATAGATTCCTGCAAAACTCAATATTAACCAGTAAAGAATGCACCAATGAATTTAGTTTCATTGATATCAGAATTACTTAGCAAAGGGATTTCAAGGTATAGAATATAGATCATGTTCCTACAGGATTGGGGACACGATCCCGAAAACCAAAATCCCGAAAATCAAAAATCCCGCAAATCCAAAATCCCGAAAATCCAAAATCCCGAAAATCCAAAATCCCGAAAAATCCTGAAAAAAGAATCCCGAAAACGAGATCCCGAAAAATTATATAAAATGAAAAATTTGCGAAAATTTTCCATTTTATATAATTTTTCGGGATCTCGTTTTCGAATTTGCGCAAATTTTTCATTTTATATAATTTTTCGGGATCTCGTTTTCGAGTTTTTTTTTTTTTTTTTTTTGAATGTAAAATAGACAAGTGTTTGTCCATTCCATTTACCGTAATAATGTTTTGTAATGTTGCGCTGCAATTCGCAATGTGCATTCAGTTGTTCAGAGCCACATATATATGTGGCGGGCTACATACCGTGTATAGCACCAATATAGTGTGATAGCTGACCGACTAGATTTGTGTTAGCCAGTGAACATCGTAATACAAAGTGAGTAGAAAAAGAAAACGTTACGGACTTGTAGGTAGTACTGCATACTCCCCTAATTTTTGGTCGGTTTGTAACCTTTTGAAACAAAATCTGCCGCGGACATAGAACAACGTAGAGGCGTGGCACCGCCGCCGCGCGCCGGCTGAAAGTTCTCGCAGGGCATTTACACATTGGCGTATATTCTCTTTTATGTGAAGAGCAAATCCGTGTGAAAACATGTTTGGCTAAAATAATTGCCGATGAGACGCAGGAACTAAGAAAACGTTATGTGACGAAGGAAAAAAAATTTTTAAAAATGTACGCGGAACGTAACGAGCGTTCTGAAATAAGTTTTCTAACAGGAATTGCGTACAATATTACTTGTATTAGATATTGTTTTGTCATGGATCGTTTTTTATATGTTTTTGTTAATAAGACTTAAACTGTTTTTGTTATGTTTTATTTATTTGAAGTTTGTTATTTTGTTTATTTTGTTCAATAAATTTGGCTTATATTTTTGTTGCTACAATAAAATTTTTAGTTTCACTTTCGGGATTTTGGCCTTTCGGAATTTTGGATTTTCCGGATTGTGGATTTTCGGGATTGTGGCTTTTCGGGATTTTGGTTTTTCGGGATTGTGGGTTTTCGGGATTTTGGATTTTCGGGATTTTGGGCTTTCGGGATTTTGGATTTTCGGGATTTTGGGCTTTCGGGATTACATTTTTCGGGATTCTGTCCGACTCCCGTTCCTACATTACCTTGGGGCTGAGATATACCCACGTGATTTTCAACTATGTATTATTTTGACAAAACTAAAGTTAATTCTACTCATAAAAAATATTAGCCAAGAGATTTTTGAAATTTTTTTTTGCAATCACTATTAGAATTGTTTGAAGAAACTTTTTGCATCAAAACATTTTTTTTTAGACCGAGGAAAAAAGTCAAAAAAGTAGACTTTTACAAAAGTTATAAATTTTCAATGGGTACTTAATGGGTTAAGGAAAGTTTTGTATCATTCAAACGGAATTCAAATGACCTTTCCACTGATGCCAAAATTTACATGAAGTAAGTTCAAATTATGAGTAGAATTAACTTTATAGTTTTTTCAAAATACTTATGCCGACCAGTGTATAGGTATAAGTATTCTAAATCGGATGCCGTGCTTAAATTTTATTTTTTTTAACTACAAACAAAAGTGATTTATACATATTTATCAGATACTATCTGACCCGACAAACGTTGTTCTGCCTAAAATAGTTATTTTGAATATTTCAAGATCTTTGATATTTTTTGTTTAATTACTATTTTTTTAATAGAAAATGAAGGCGGATAGCTTCACTGGTTCAGCGGCCATTCTGAGAACGCCGGCTACTGTTACCATTGTCTCTTCTTGGCATCGTAACAAATATCGAACTGTAAATGATCATTTCACCCACATAAATTTTTCACTATCAATAATTTACCTTCGAAATAGCCAGTAAAGAAAGTTAACAAACGAAAAAGATACAATTGAAATTTGGAAATCAAATTGAGAAACAAAACAAATCGATTACTTTTAGGTTTTTTTTTTCCTAAACCTTCGGGTAGCAATTACGAACAAACCCGCAGAAGAAAGTGTACAATTCGGTCGCGCCATGTCCCTTTGTCCAATTTTGGCCAATGACCACTCCTGTGCCAATACCTTTGATTGTCTGCAAATTCGAACTGAATTGATTCGGTGGTTTTCGAGATATAATATTTTGAATTTTTTTTTTGTATGGGCGGTGCCACGCCCTTTGTCCAATTTTGACAAATCTTCAGAGGAGCACTCCTGGGCCAATACCAAGGATTGTCTGTAAGTTTCAACTCAATTGATTCGGTGGTTTTCGAGATATAAGATTTTGAATGTTTTTTTTGTATGGGCGGTGCCACGCCCTTTGTCCAATTTTGACAAATCTCCAGAGGAGCACTCCTGGGCCAATACCTAAGATTATCTGTAAATTTGAGTTCAATCGATTCGGAGGTTTTCGAGATATAAGATTTTGAATGCTTTTTGTATGGGAGGTGCCACGCCCCTTTGTTCAATTTTGACCAATCTCCTTCAGTGCACTCCTGGGCTAATACCTAAGATTATCTGTAAATATGGGCGCAATAGAGTCGGTGGTTTTCAAGTTATACGTATCCGAACACATTTTAGAACTCATTTTTATATATATAGATGATATATTTACTTATTTTTTCTAGGATCGTCATCAATTTTACATTACATACGATTGAGCTCAATTTTCAGACAATCGTGGGTATTGGCCCGAGAGGGTTCTTGTGAAGTTTGATCGAAATTGGAAAAAGGGGTGTGGCACCTCCCATACAAAAACAGCGAAGCCGCGGGCAAAAGCTGGTTTTTAATAATTTTGCATTTATGCGATATATAATAAAATAATAATTATACAAGATACATTTGTTGAAAACACGGAAATAAAATAATTATCGAATTTGTATTAATAGTACACAAAGCATCTGAAACTTTCAAACTAAAACTAATGTAAACTTTTGAAAATTAGCTCTTCTGAAAGTTACTTAACTTTATGTTAAAAAAATGTATGTTTAAAAAAAACTAAATGGTCATTTCAGATATGTAGATACTACTGTCATTCCAAATGAATATTTTTTTGCAAACGTGCGCTTTATATAACACTATTCTTATATTTTAATATGGTTAATTTTATTTGGTATAATTTCTAAGCATTTAGATACCAAGGTATACCAATAAAAAATAAAACCCAAATAACTGGAATGTTTAATACGCCCCAGTCTGTATTTGCACTGTATATTTTTTTTAAATCTGTTTGCTAAATCTTGTCAGAAAATTCATCGTAAAACAAATGTATACGCATTCTTTTACTCCTTTGTTTAAGGCCCACTTTGCATTACACGACAACATTTATTTTTCCGTTAAAAAATTATAGCAGAGCATAATTTTTTTGCTTACAATTTTGCGCCTCTCAGTTTCAATAACCAAATTTTAAAAAATGTCACAAATATGACAAATTATATATGTAACTATAAAATTAAATTTCTTTGTTTTCGGGGGCGTATGTGGAATATATTTGTACAGAATTTGTGTACCTTTACAGTACATTCATACAAAATGATGAAATATAATACTGCGGGTTAATCGTTTCTCGTAAAATAGTTTGCAAACCTGCAACTGATAATGAATTAATTGGCATTGGAATGTATTCTACTCTAAAAGCAAAACATTTTGCTTTTGCTTTGTTTGTAATATACTGATATCACTAATCACTTCATAGGGATTTAAGTTGATAGCCATATTCTAATGTTTACTCAAATGATACGCATCTCACATGTTAATTAAAGTTCTGTAATGACCTTCGTAGATTATAATTGAATATCTAAGCTATCTGCCAATGGAAATTATATGCATGTCCAAATGGGGTTTATTGACTCGAAATTATTCAACATGTAGCAGACTTAATACTGCGTTGGTCGACGCCCTCTGAAAATTAGAGATTTGTATTTCATAAGTCGTACAACAGAAATCTGAAATGCCTTGCCTAACAATGTCTTTCCCTATCAGTACAATTTACAGATAAGTATTTAAAGCCAATGTGCATGGAAGTCGTCTATCTTGTCTATTCCAATTTACTTAATACCCACGCACTGTACATGTAACATTGTATGTACAGTTTAGTTATATCCTCGTTAGCTTCAACTCGTCGATTTTGTCATACGTAAATAATACTCAGCCAAAAATGTATCGACACAGTTTAATTGCTAATCGCGACAATTGGAATAGTAGCCTCAAAGGTTTCAAGCATTAAAAATTCACTAATATGTATAATTTAAGTTGAAAACATTGAAGGAACTAAAAACCTCTGTAATTTTAAATGTTTCAAGGAGGTTTTCTGAATTTAAGAATTCTTTAAAGAGCGTTACAATAATAAATAAATAAATAGTTAGCGAAACAGGACCTTTAGGCACCCTTCCCCTTAGCTTCTCACAACCATTCGTCTTGTATGAGTTTTTGTTTTTGGGAAGAAGGGAAGGGTCAGCATATACCAATGAGTTAAAATAGCCCCGCACGAATTTAATGATCTGTTTCGTAAGATAATTTTATCGCCGAAGTTCTTCGTGAATAATTTCATATACTTTGGTCCGCAATATGCGGCATCCTTTTGAAACCACATGTCCTCCAGTGTGATGTCACACAGACATGGAAACTGTAATTATGGCGCTCAACGTTCGGTAACGGGTTTCATTGATGGTAGATTTTTTTTTTAATTAACGATAGGTTATTGTAGGTTATCTTCTCTTCAAATACGTCTGCTTCGCGTGATAAAAGAATATGCTGTGTGAATCGGTGCAGCAATTTAAATTTTAAATCGCTTTCATTATCTTTGTACTAGAAAATAAACGTGATGTGACGTCACAGTCTGATTGATTTTAATATGCTAATCTCAAATCTGCAGAAAAAGGCCACCAAAATTTGGTATACCAACATTTCAGGAATGGAATGTCAGATTATTTGTTTATATTAATTAAATGTGTCGTTAACTGATAAAAATAAGTTTCATCAAAATCGTATCATAAAAACCATGGATATAAGGTAATTAAAAAACCCGTAGTTTTGGCGGTAAACTCAGACAAACAACAAACTTTGCATACACCCAACCTTGCACCTCCTCCAAATCCCACATTCACCACAAGCAGGGGGCAGCATGCCAGGTTGGAAAAATAGGACAATGTAGCAAACCACACACTGTAGCACGGATAGCGATAAAGCATAACAATAGTAGTGGCAGCAGTCTGTCCTCAGTATAAAATACAACATCATATTCGCCGTATTATATGATTTTCGTATTGTTACATATCTCTTCGATTTTGAGACAAATAAGTCCGCAACCGATTTCGTGAAAAGATCAGCAAAAACTCCAAGTCGTTTTCCACCACATTTTTATTGATTTAATATCAGTCATAGGACGAAATGATAGCACTAGAGATGAGCTATATTTGTAGTAATGACTTGTTTTTATATCCTTTCCAAGCTCGTTTCTATAACTATACCTACTTAATAAAAATTTGATATAGCTAATTTTACGAAAATAACCTTTACCGTTCTTAATTTTACGTGCCAAAAGCGTTCCTTTAATTTAAAACAGTCACAGTAAACTTGCCACCTTGTGACCTAACTCGACCCTTTGATGTCAAAAAATGATTCAGGCAATGTGGCGCGTGGTTGTGATGCGAATTTTGTAATAGGCTGCTTTAAATATTTCATCAATGTTGACTAGCCAATACACAAGGCAAGATCATTTCAAAGTCCCTCCATCTACTCGCACATGCGCTGAGCTGATGGTACTGACAGAATGAATAAAACTGGAAAAATGGAACTGCCAGTAAAATCAAATACACAAAAAATGTGAATTGGACAGGACTTCCTATGTTACATCCCATAATGATGCTACAAGGAAAATCAAGCGAAGTATACAAATTTTTTATTTTTTATGGAAAAATCATTATGTATGCAAATTCTATATAATTTCCTACCACACCAACAAAGAGCAGAACCTTAGTAATGAAAACGCTGAAATTAAATGAATTTTATTGAAAACCGAGTTTGATGTTATTCAACACAATCAATTCGAAAGGCCACAGACCTCCATAAGTTGCAAAAAATAGAACTATAGATAATAGAAAAAAAAATGGCTTTTGCACGTTTTATCCATTATCTTAAATTTTTGATGAGAATTTTACGTTGCATGCAACATAAGGTGTATTCTTATTCCCAAACAATTTTTCATGCTCCACCCATTTTTGTTTGAAACTAAAATTTTAACATGAAACACGAAGTGTGTGCCAAAAAAGCACAATTTCCGAAACATTAATCACCGCACTTGAATGAGGTGATTTTGGTTGGAATTTATTTCCTAAAAAAAAATAAACAACAAACCACCTCATAGTCTCTCCTTTACGACACAACCCAAAGCGGATAGCGCACCCACAGATAAAGGAAACGAACAAAAAGTATATTTTACTGTGAGATAAGAAAAAAAATCGATTTAATATCCTTCCATTATAGGACTGCCCTACGTCCATTAACTATCTCAATGTGCCATATATATATTGTATATGGGTCCAAATATGTTACATACGAAATCGTATCTGCACATACTAGTGTGGGGATATTGATTTTTACTCGTAGCTCTCAACACATATTAAGGCTTTTGTCATTTTAACATAGATGTACAGTGTACACGGGTGTTGCACCTAACCAATACAAAGTACCACCAAGCAAACTATTTAATGCTGGTGTAACCACAATTTTAATGAGAAGGACAACTCAGACCCACCTTGATTATTGGGTTACCTAACCCAGATAATTTCTATTGGGTGAATAAGTGGGGTACGATTCTTCAGCGCTAAAGGGCACGCAAAAGACGATAGTAAAACGTTGATTAGAACTCGATGTCAGACAGATTAGAATCAATTGCTCATAAATATTTGACCAATAGGATAAGAAAAATAGAATAACCAGCATTTTATTTAGCCCCATATTAGAATGTTTGTTGGACAGATTACGATAATTTCAGTTGTCCATTTAAAAACAAAAAAAAAACTATTTTGCGTCTTATTTGTACAGGTGATAGTTATGGCATGACTCGACAAAATGATAATATTGTTTACATATTTGGAGTTAACATTTTATTTATGACTTTTAGAACAATGATCTCCATAACCCATTTTATTCCGCTATACGTTCTTGGGGAAATATTTACAGATGTGTTTTTGTGTTTTACATATATTGTACCAGATGTTGAACCGAGGCTTCGCCCGTTTATTTTAATGATACATTTCTATAGACAGTCAAATTTCTCTATTATCATCCCTCCAAGGGAAGACTTGACCTAGTCTGGTATACAGACGGTTCCAAGATGGATACAGGGACTGGATCTGACATCTATGGCGAATTGCGAACTTTTCAGTCAGCCTAGGTAAATACTCGTCCATATTCCAGGCTGAAGTCCTTGCCATTAACCATTGCGCTAGAAAAATTTAAGTTCTAATACACGTGGTAAAACTATATTCATCTTCTCAGACAACCAAGCCGCTCTTAAAACTCTGGACTCGTCTGTCATAAAATCAAAGCTGGTCCTGGAAACGTACATGGCCATTCCCGAACTTGCAAAGAAAAACCTAGTCATACTACACTGGATTCCAGCCCACAGTGGCTTTGATGGAAACGAAAAAGCCGACTCACTAGCCAAAATCGGCGCGACAATGCCACTGGTTGGACCTGAACCCTTCTGCGGCGTCAGTAAGAAATGCTTCAGAAAGCACATCAAGAACTTAGCTCTAATCGAATCCAATGAAGTCTGGCTTAAAACACCGGGGCAGAACTGCACCAAACAATTCTTCCCTAAATTTTCCCTTAGGAAATCCTATTTCCTCACCAATTTAGGCAAAAAAATAGCCTAAGAATCCTGACAGGTATATAATTACTGGCCATGGCGAATGGACTTATGAAAAAACACCTTCACCGAATTGAATTCTCACCGGACGCCACATGTAGACTATGTCTGGAGAGCGACGAAACCTCTCTTCGTCGAAATGTTCGGCTCTCTTTCGCCTCAGAAAGAATGTCCTTGGCGAAGAAATAGTTACCTCAGCAAATCTTGCTGAATTATCCCCAGAGAAGATACTTGTCTGGCTGTCTCCGGAGTAAGTAGATAGCTCTAGGACCCTACCAGGGAAGGCACAATAGGCCCCTTCAAAAAGGCCGCAGTGCCAGAGCCGGTGAAGGCTCTCCCGACTAATTAATCTAATCTATAGACAGTCAACAATTACTTAATATGTAGCACCATAGCTGCTCTTTTTGATAAAACATCGATGGAAAACATAAATGATTATAAATACCAAAAATTTGGCACCAAGCGAATTTGCAATTCCAGTTTAACTCACTTCCTCCAATTGCACACCAAAAGTCACAAGCAGAGCACGAATATAACGCTCAACTCAGCACCCACTTCTAATATGGCAATAACTAGCTAGTCAAAAAAAAAAAAATATCTAAATGAGTTTTAATTTTTTTTCTCTGTGATATCTGTCAGTGATAGACCGGAACCTTAACGAAATAAAATAAAGCAGGTTTCTCTCCTATCAAGATCGGAAAAATTACGCTTATACAAAGTCGAGCAATTGGATAAGTGATCTTATTTGAAAAATCAACAGGTGAGAGTAATTTAAAAACTTTTCAAAAGGATAAGAGATATTTGCGCACTCTAGACAAGTCAAAATTTATAATCTCTCGTATGGCTCTTTGTGGGTAATGAGAAAATGGGAAATGATAAGAATTTAAGCGAACAACGATATTGAATGGAATTTCCAACGTCTCTTTCCTTTCGTTGTTTATTATGGAGACGTTTTGTCATAAGATCTTACGGAAATCTCTTTCCTTCTTCTGTTGTTTATTATGGAGAAATTTTAAGTGTAAGCCCCTACGGTGTCAACTTTTCAAACTCGGGTAAGAAATACGTATACAAATAACTTCAAAAATCACGACAATTGTATAAATGGTTCTTAAATTATGGAGGTACAAAGAAACAGATATTCTTTGTATTTTATGTAGTAGTATGGACTATGCTGGCATGTAATAATACCCTTAAGTAACCTATGCTAGTCCGGTAAGTACCAATGCAATGCTGAAGGAATTTCTAAAATTGAGTAGTTCCTGAAATAGCGCCTACTTGTTTTCGATTCCTATTATTACCAATAAACACTGTTGTCATCGAGTTCTTCGATGCCTGGTGTCATAAACATGTGTCATATAATGTACCTCGTATCCTACTCAGGACCTATTGAACCCTTCTGTTAGAAGAGAATACGATGGAACATAATATAGCTGCAGGAAATTAATGTAACCCTCGTTAAAATGTGATCAAAATAAAATATGACATAATAACATTTATTTTTAATGAAATTTCATTCCGATAATAATAAAAAAACATTTTTATTTCCTTGCAGGTTTTCCAAACGTTATGAGCTTCCTCTTCTTGTCCAGAGTGTTGTAATGAATATAACCATGTTCCTAATGATTCATCTGTGTGTTAAGGTTAAACGGAACAATGCTGGTCAATCGTTACGAGAAAGCGAATTCGCAGGTTTGTAAATATTTTCAAATTCTTTGTTGCACATTGTACCAAAATGTCCTTTCTACCGAAACTTGAAGTAAATTTGTACCAAAGTAAGCTTACAGTATCTTATATATATATATATAGCGCAATGTATATTCTCTTCAGCACAAAATAAACGTAAAAAATATGCAATTTAAATAGAAAACTATATTATTCGCTACATAAGGTGATGACCATTGTGATCTTCGTCTGCCAAAGGTAATTGGAGACACTGATACTGGTGCTGGTGCCTCATCTTCTACTGCTGGCGCATTAAAACGCAGTCGCTCTAGACATTACTTAAGCGGTATGTGTTCAATTTATTTGGACTCGAAAGGGTTCTCTTCATTTCCTTTTTTTTCTACTAGAATACATCTTTCTTTTTTTTTTCTTGTCGTTACACATTATTGTTTATATGTTGTTATTTCATATTGTTGTCGTTTATATTGGAGGTATTCGTTATGGTTCATTTTTATTGTTTACACACATATCATTGTTCTGTTGCCTTTTTGGGGTATTGGCCATTTTTAGTTTTTACATTTTGCATGCATTCGTATAACGTATCCGTATTCGTATCTGTAATTGTGTGTTACTCGGCTTTACATTTAAATTTTTGCTGTTATTGTTGTTATTTTCTTTCTCAATTTTTATAGTGCAAACTATACTCGAACGAATGACATTTGGCTAAGTGCCAAATGGATGGAGGCAACATTCAACCGAAACTGACCTGAAATTAGGAAAAGTATAGGAAAATTATTTTAAGCTCTAGGACATTGGAACAGATTAATATTTGTTTTTTTTTTTTGTTTGTGTACGTGCATTTGCACTGACGTGATTTTGGGTTAATAGAGCTTATTAATTAAATGAGTGCAGAGACGAAAAATCCCTTACAATTTTAGTGCTTTACGAACTACACCCATACAGCTGCACTGGAGGCGTGTATGTATCTTTTACCACTGGACCTACAAATAGAACTTCAAACAGGTAATAGTGCGCTTCGGCTAACTAACGCAGGGTTCTTCAAAACCAGACAGGTAGGATATAGCTCCATACTAAAGGAATCCTTCTCCAACATCCCTGATAAAACGGATGAAAGTTTGGGTGAAATTGACTTCGACACACCGTACGAAGTACTACACCCAGATAAGGAGGACTGGCAAAAGAATGAGGTATCGAATGATAATGAAATTTCGATATATAAGGATGGTTCCAAAACTAAGGAGGGTACAGGGCCAGGAATATATTCTAGGGATATAGACCTACACGTTTCATTAAGACTTCCGGTCACATGCAGTGTGTTCCAGGCAGAGGTTATGGCCATGCTCAAAGCTGCGGACCTATACTTGATATGGGATGAATATCCAACAAGAATATCGCTATCTACATTGATAGTCAGGCTGCGCTAAAGGCCCTAGAGTCCTTCATCATCTAATCTGAACTAGTCATAAGTTGCCGCACAACGCTCAGAGCATTATGCGTGCAGAACCAAGTGTTGGGTACCCTGCCACTGTATAATATTGAGGGTAACGAAAGGGCTGACGCTCTGGCCAAAAACGGAGCAGACCTTCCACAAATTGAAACTATTGAGGGCATAAGACAACCAATAGCCGTAGCCAACAGAATTATTCTCGAGAAAATTAAAAATAGGGCCGATCAAAGATATTCGGATATAGTAGGGCACAGTGTCTCAAAGGCTCTGTGGCCTAAGCTAGATCGGAAAAAATCGGAACGCTTAGCCTGTAGATACGATGCGTACGTCAATCTCTCCTCTTGCAATTAATATTTTAACTACTATTGAACATGTCAAAAATCGTTTGGCGTGCTGACATCAATATGACGTCAGATTTTGTATACATACAAATCAACTGGGCTCAGTGGTTCACTTCGTTCCTCGGAAAAATACAAATTATATCTTAAGGTTTTTCTCGCGAACGTCTCACAAACATCCTAGAGTTCCAAAAAAAAAGCTCGCACAAACCAATGGTTGTGAGAAACTAAGCCTTACGGACCTGTTGTGCCAATTATTATTATTATTATTATTTTTTAGCTTTAGGACAAAAACTGACATAACAAATTTACACGATTTTTTACATGTGTAATAGAAGCTTAAGTCATTTGCCGTTATGAACTCGTTGTTTAACATTGCATTTATTCACGAATCCATTACATTTCACGCTTTAAAGAGTTCACTACGGATGTCATTGCCATCTGGAGTTTCTGCGAACAAATATTTACACACAACTCACTAACAGTATTTGTGCTTGTTCAGTTTTGAAATACCCCACCAAATGCCGCTCTCGAGTTTGTCTGCATTAGATATAGCCTCCAAACGGCGCTTAAAATTCCTTATCGATTGCAAGGACTATATACCCTTAATTAAAATGATACGCAACATAAACACATCCTCGAAGTCATTCATTTATTTTTAAATACTGGTACCATTTCGTGTGCAGTTCACCCTCTTGTTTATGTCAGGCATCTCTATACCATTTATACTCCTACCGAAGGACAAATTATAAAAGCAGACCATTTTAATTAACACAACCCAAGTAAATCTAGCTTTCATTAGCAAAGGTAGGTGTGTGCTGATGATCGATTCGGGGAAATTTAAGATTGTCATTATTGTCATTAATTTGGTTTGGAGGCGTTTTCTAGTAGATATACTATGACTAAAATGTGTATTTTTTGTTGTTTTATTATTATTGGGGGTGTGAAATCCATTAAGGTTTCTATGTTATTTTTGTGTTTCAGGCTTAATTAATCAAATAGAAAGCTTAATCCCTGAAACTCAGCATTTAAGTTAATTGGTTGGTATTTTACGGATTTTAGGAGATTTCATTTATCGCAAAAAACGAATGAGAGTGCATAACAACTGATAGGAAGTTAATATGTCAATTACGCTATTGATGTCGTTGTTTTATGGGAGTGGTACATATAGGCGGAGTATTATGGTGCAGCAATAAACTGGTTTGCGTAGCTAAATTATAGAATAAAAGGTCAAATGAAAAAGATAGCGAAAGGACATTTTCTTCAGAGATTAAAGGAGAAAGACTGTCGTCATTGGGTTATTCGTGTAATAAGGGACGTAAAGCACGAAGGTACAAATGAATAATCGAATTTAATTTTCGTGATTGTGATCGTGATGATCGACTTTGCGGCGGGGCGAAATGTCATCATTGCCAGCACACGATTCCCACACCTCAACATACACAAAGGGACTTGGCGGTCTCCAGATCAACAAACCGTCAACCAAATTGATCATGTTGCGATCGACGGCAGACATGCCTCCAGTATCTTGGATGTCCGAACGTTCCGAGCGGCCAACATAGACTCGGACCATTACTTGGTAGTAGCCAAAGTACGGATGCGGATATCCAACACTCCACAACACCGAGAGGATACTGTAAGAAGATTTGACGTTGCAAGGCTACTATCGCAAGAGACCGCCAAAACCTTTGCCGACCGCGTCTCCCTAAACCTCTCAGCAAGCCCACCCTCAGTTTCACCAGCATCAAGTACAGAGGATCAGTGGCAACATTGCCAGCGTGCCATCAGGAGTGCCGCTACCGAAGTGCTGGGTTTCACTAGGCGACCACAACGAAACCCCTGGTTCGATGAGGAATGCCGTCAGGCAAATGCAGCCAAGAACGAGGCCTACCAGTTAATGCTGCGGACAAGAACCAGAGCGGCTGAGAGAGCTGCTCGAGAGCTCTACGGGCAGAAAAGAAGGGAGGAACACCGACTTCTCAGAAGGAAAAAGAGAGAGCACGAGAAGCGAGCGGTCGAATCAATTGAGGGACAATACTGCAGAGGCAATGTTCGAAAGTTCTATCAAAGGGTAAAACGATCCACCCAAGGATACAAGGCCCGAACAGAAGCCTGCAGAGATGAACATGGGAATACAGTAGTAGACTCACAGTCGGTGCTGAGGATTTGGAAAGAACACTTCTGCAGACTGTTAAACGGCGGAGACAGCCAACAACCCGCTGTCAGGCAGAATGATCTGTTCAGCTTGGACGATGATAGCCAACATTTCCGTCCACCCGACCTACACGAAGTGAGGATAGCGATATCCAAACTTAAGTCCAACAAAGCTGCTGGAGCGGACGGCCTCCCAGCCGAACTTTTCAAAGCAGCGGGAGATGGCTTGGTAAGGAGCATGCACCAACTCATCTGTAAAATCTGGTCGGATGAAAGCATGCCCGACGAATGGAACCTCAGCATCGTGTGCCCCATCCACAAGAAAGGAGATACTCTGAACTGCGCCAACTACAGAGGAATAAGTCTCCTGAATGTCGCGTATAAGATCTTGTCGGCTGTATTATGTGAACGTCTAAAACCTTTCGCCAACAACCTGATCGGCCCATATCAGTGTGGTTTTAGACCAGGAAAGTCAACCATCGACCAAATTTTCACACTCCGACAGATCTTGGAAAAAACCCAGGAATTTCAGATCGATACACACCATCTATTTATCGACTTTAAAGTCGCCTATGATAGCGTATATAGGGACGAATTATACAAAGCCATGTCAAGTTTTGGCATCCCCGCCAAACTCGTCCGTCTGTGCAGGATGACGATGGAGAAATCTCGCTGCTCCGTCAAAGTCGGCAAGAACACCACCGAGCCATTTGATGTCGAAAAAGGTTTGAGACAAGGCGACGCGCTATCATGTACTCTCTTTAATATCGTTCTTGAAGCAATTGTACGAAACTCGCAAGCCAACACCAGAGGTACAATTTTTCAAAAGTCCGTCCAACTACTTGCCTATGCTGATGACATTGACATTATTGGGAGAACGCGGCGAGCTGTCAGTGGTGCATTTGCAAGCATCGAAACGGAGGCGGCGAGGATGGGTCTGGCTGTCAATGAGGACAAAACGAAGTATATGCTGTCAACGAGAAAGGACTCTCAACATCGGCGACTTGGACAAAACGTCACGATGGACAGATACAACTTCGAAGTAGTTAAAGACTTTGTATACCTGGGCTCCACTATCAATTCGCAAAATGACATCGGCGCAGAGATCAAGCGAAGAATCACTCTTGCCAATCGCTGTTTCTTCGGGCTAGGAAGGCACTTAAGAAGTAAAGCCCTCTCTCATAGAATCAAGGAGATATTATATAAGACCTTAATCATCCCGGTCCTGCTGTATGGTGCAGAAGCATGGACCCTGTCAAAAGCGGATGAAAACCTTCTCGGATGCTTTGAGAGAAAGATTCTTCGAGTGATATTCGGTCCAGTTTGTGACGATGGAGTGTGGAGAAGAAGATTCAATGACGAACTATACGGGCTATACAGCGACGCTGCCCTGGTCAAAAAGCTAAAAATTCAACGGCTGAGATGGCTGGGACACGTGGAGCGTATGGACAACAACGCACCAGCCCGACGAGTCTTCGAATCCACCCCTGAGGGACAACGCAGCAGAGGAAGACCCCACCTTAGGTGGCGCACACAATTGGAGAACGACCTCAACCAACTTGGTGTGCGCAACTGGAGGCAGCTAGCGAGGGACCGAGCTAGCTGGAGGGGCTTGTTGGTTGAGGCCGTGGTCCACCCCGGACTGTAAGCGCCACCAAAAGTAAAAAGTAAGATTGTGATTTTGAGAATCTATTCGTATCGTAAACGTCTTCATGAACACCTAAATGCAATGTCTTAGGAGTGTTTTTATACTAGAGTTTTGAGCATCAGTTTTAAACAATATTCAAGTTTATTGGCCAACAGTGTTGGGTCACTGTTGTTTGAAAATACTATGATTGGATTAGACATTTAGGGCTAATTTTAGAGCGTTACTTTTAACTTTAACAAGTCACAGAATAGATGAAACTGTTATCAGACGAAACTATGTACTATTTTAAATTCTGACAGACCAGTGGAAGTTCAATGAAGCCGTCCACAAAACTGTGATCTTTCACCAATACTCATGCTGACAAAGACAAATGCTCGGGGTATTGCTTGGATTTTTGATAACCTGTTCACTTAGTTCACTTACCTACTCTTGCAATTTTAAAAAGTTTTAAAAATTGAAAATTTACTGTAATGATGAATATAATCGAATTTTATGTATAACTGCATGCATACCTAATCCAAAGTGGACTTAAACAACAGAAACAGAAAATCCGAACATCTCTATTGATACACCAAATACGCATAGATAAAAATGCACTGTCTTTTTAATCAATGACTTACATCGGATAGTGAGAACTTATTCACCACGCAGTAGACGCATTGGTTAAATTTGACAACCTTCAACAGAATGACCGAAATCCAATAGTACATACCTAATTATGTTCAAACAAATCATAGAAAGGCAGACGGATAAACAAAAATATACATATACTGCAGGCAAGAAGTAATGCCAAAGTAGGCCACAATTTCATTTTATGTTTTATTTTTTTTATTCCGGCTATAACAAATATATTCATTCACATGAAAACGTTTTTTTTTTTAATTGCATAGGTATGTTAAAATCATAGATAAGAAGAAAATCATCTAAAATTCATCAACCCCTATTCAGTTCAGCAACTTAACAGTACAAATTCTCCAAAGAATACCAATTGACATAATACTTAAGTCTCAATGAACACTTATTCTGCTACTGCATATCGTACGCCCGCTTCCACCCCACAGTTGCAATTATCCTTTGTTGTTGAAATTCATTTGCAGCATTCTCTTAAAAAAAAAAACCTACACACATGGGAATGAAGTCTACTTAAAACGCTGTCACCAACAGCAATATCCTCACACGGCGACAGGACACACAAACAAAATAGGAATGACACAATAAGTGGCTTTTTGTAAGCTTTTTAGATTGTAACCAAAAAAGATTTTGTTTTTTTTACAAAGCCATATATGCCTCATACACTACACACTTAGTCGCCAAAGAACACACCACAAACAAATGCAAAACTTGTGAACAGGAAACCACTTTACGTGCACACATCTTCTTTACAGAAAACTATGATATATGTACATTGTACATATACGAATTTATAAATGATTCCAATGGAAAAAGAAAAAAATGTGCACGATTGGGTCGCAGGAAACTTTCTCGTTTATTGCGAATCTCGCAGAATCTCAGAGTCATTTCAGCAAATTTTACGTTTAAAATCATACCCACTCAAGATGTACTCAGGTTTAGTAACTGAAGCCATGTTAATTAAAAACGTAATACATACTACATAAACATACGTATTAACTACAACACTTTATTACTTACTTTCAAATTTCACCCCGAACTGACACTTGAAGGAGGTAAATAGGCGATGAATTTCGAATTATATTGCCACTGAAGTTTTGGGCTTTTCAAAAATATGCCGGGTGTGAATACAGATCGGGATTAGGGTAGTCATTTTTGAGAAATATTCATGAAACGGCTGTATTGGAGTTTTCTGAGAAAAACTAAGTACGTGATCATGTTTAGAATGCTTACGTTGTCTTAAATATGTATTTTGATCAAAATCGTTGGAGCGGTTTTTTGTAAAATTATGCTGACAAATGTTACAACTTTGGATTCGAAAAGCACTGTTATTAAACTGTTTAACTGAAAACTGAGTACGACGTATTCTTCAGGATATAAACATTACCTAGCAGTTACATTTTCATCCAAAGAGAAAATGGCGTTTTCGAGATATGAGCAGTTTTTAAAGTACCATTTTTAGCGATTGGGGTGGAAATCGTAGGACGCATTCATGGTTCAAAAAACACTGTTTTGCGACTGTTTAGATCAAAACTGAGATAATGGTATTAATGGATTTAAGTATTACCTGCCACTCTGCCAGTTACATTTTTATCATAATCGAAAATGGCGTTTTTGAGATATGAGAAGTTTTTTAAAGTACTATTATTATGGATTTTGGGTGGATATCAAAGGACGCAGTCTTTTTAGAGAAAAACTGAGTTTGGTATCGAGTTAAGAATGATGATATTACCTTAAAACTTAGATTTTGTGAAAATCGTTTCGAGAAAAAGCCAATTTTCAAAAGTGTCGTTGCTGGACTAGGTATGCAGTCATGTTAAGCATGCCTACATTAACTCAACTATCAAATTTTGTTCAAATCTTTAGAGTCGTTTTTGAAAAAATCTAAATTGTTTAATATTTCCTAAAATTTGTATATGGGAAGTACCGTTAATATTAGGGCTAGCCTCCTAGCGGGAAGCCCACAAACTCTAAATGCGAAGTTTGAAACAAATCCGTCCAAGCGTTTAGATTTCCCAGCTATGGAACAGACAGACATACGGACGGACAGAATTGCGAGACCCACTTTTTTGAGTTCCCCTATCATCGTAATATCAGAATTGATCAAAATCTCGAGTTCGATTTGTACGAAAACAATATCTTTCTCTTACTACGTATACAGGAAAGTTAAAAACACGAAGACTGTTCAACTGGAATGGAAACTTTGCTATTCGAAGCGTTTTGCTAGTTTCAAGCATATCTTTTAAGCATGTGTGTAAATCATTAAGCACGAGTTCTATTTCGGCCATTTTAAAATTATTCTAAACATGTAAGTATTGCTATATTCATTTACCGCATCTCCATTGCAAATTTGTAAATGACTTTTAACATTTTGCGTTGTGGTCTGTAATCGACATTTAAAGTTTTCCTGATAATGACATCAATTATACACATGCCGCAAAGCGTGCAACCAAACTTTTGAATAGGATAAGCATTTGAAAGAGGACAATTCGTTGACGTTGATATTAGTGAGGGCACACATTTGTTGTCTGTGATACATTTGTTTAGATTAGTCGTCGTATATGTTTTTGGACACATTTTGGGAATGTTAAGCGAACGTGAGAAAAGACATAAATTGACATTTTCTTGAAGAAGAAGCAGTCAAGTTGCCACTTGTTTCGCATCGAAAACTATAAGGACGTATACCTCCTGTCTCTGAATTAAACTAAACTAAACTTTGTATAATCTTTTCCTAAACTCCGAATAGTCAAGATGTGATTTTTCTTAAAAGGTTTTCATTTTAGTTACTTCACCCATGCCTTCGAAGTCAAATAGTACTGACATTATCTTTTTATCGGGTAATGTGACGTTGCGTTTGGATTAACCAAATAACGTGGTAAAGATTTCGAACATTACTTTGGAAATGTATTTACGTTTCCAGGCAGAGTTAAGTGCTAAGTAAATGTAAACGAAAAGAAGATAATTATTATGTCTATTACTTTAAATTCTTCAAATGGTTTTTAAGGCCAATTACGCTTTCATTATGTGCCACGTTTTTCACCTCGTCGCCAAAATGTCATAACCTGGAATAAAGAAAATAATAATGAATAAAATTTTAGTTTCTTTCAAGTGTTTTTTATTTCCTCAATTCAATTTTATTCTTCTGGTGACACGGCTTCGAGTGAGTCTTCCATGTGAACTCATAACGGCTGCCATTTGACGGCAGGCTCAAAGGTGACAGATTTCAACAGGGTGTCGCAGTTAACACATCTTTACTCAATGACATTAATTGTCAATCTGTGGCAAGTCGCCTTTAGTAATGATTAAAATGGAAATTATTGGAAAACTCACGCCTTCCGTCTCGAAAACTAGTGGCTTGTGGTTGATAGTACGTTAACGTATCAAACATGTTGCAATTAAAAACAAGTAAAAGTGTTATCATCGGCCTGGCCAATGCTTTGATATCCGCCACTCCAATACATGGTATACATGGGTGTAATATTGTTTTTTTTTATGGAAGATACCAGAACTACTCGACCGATGTAGCTTATTTGCAACCTGACGACGGTAAAAATAAGTCCTCTCACAAAATTTCATTCGCCTAGGTTGATCCGTTTAGAAGCTTTTGGTGTTCTTAACAGACAGACAGGCATGCTAATTCAGAATTTGATCCTGATTCTGAATATATATACTTTATGGGGTCTCCGGTGACGCATTCTTGGTGTTACAAATGTAATGGCAAAGTGGAGGGTATACAAATAATAATAATATACAATACAAGTAAAATAATAAACTAAAGAATCGCTTTTATATGTAAATAGGTACTGCACTAAAAAGCAAACAAAAATAATTAACCAATTAGTTTTTAATGTTTGTCCTGGGTCTTAGTGTAAACCACGTCGAATTTCATAATCTTTTATATAGCTATAATTTGTATGTATACCTAATTTTTATTTTAGGCAAGGACCTAGGACAAAGAAGTAGCTTAGGTACTCCTTTTTTTTGCGAAAATTCTTTGAAAATATTTTACGTTTGAATAATTTTAAATATTTGAAATCTCGCGTACCGTAAAAGAAAATGGTAAGGTAGACAATATTCCTAAAGTGTTTCGTAAAATTTTGTCGTCATATGTTGTGATATGCAAAAAATAAAAATTTCGTCCAGCAATTAAAATAAAATCTCTGGAATCCGATCGCAGAGTAGCCTAACGGGTCCAATTGTAAATCTAAATCTTCCGGAGACCCGGAGATTTATTCCACAAACTTCAAACGATTGGCCTTGCGATTTATTGAATGTCATCGCAAAACCCAATCGAACGGGGAACTGAATCCGCGTTTTGAGCTGGTGATTGTGCATTAATTTTCTTCTGCACGTTCCTCTTGCGTTTGATTATCACGGGCATTCTGACTAATTATTCCACGACGTGTACGTCGTCCAAGGTTTGATCGTCTAATAGGAGGCATTAGTCAAGCAAATAACTCTCCCTAAAAAACAACAAAAATGACAAAAAAAAATTCTAATTTTTCGCGTTTTTCCGGAATTTTCCGAGTTTTTCACTAAGAATTTACTATTTTTCCATTCGAAAAGCCATTCCGGAACAATTGCACACAAAATTCCATACAAAATTTTTGATTTTTCCAATTTCCTAACTTTTCCGGAGAGTTTTCCTAAAATTTTCTTTCGTAAGAACCTTCTCCTGGCAAAAAATGTTTTTGCCGTTCTCAATTGATGAATTACTATACATTTTTCACACCATTTTTATTATATAGATAAAGATAGCGCCTTCTACCGACGCCAATGTTTATCCATTTCTCTACTCTTCGGCATAATGTTAGGAGCTCAATTTTTATAGTCCGTCCCAAAGCAAAAGAAAGATCCCAACATGCGCAGTAGCACTTTATTTAAGGGAAATTTTTCCCTTAAGGTATTTTTGATCGCATGAAATTGTTAATGCTTTTCTCTACTTTATCACAAAGTATACCGAAAATTCCATTTCAACCCTTTTCAACACATAGTGGGTTTCACGCTGTTATAATAAAGTTACTCAGGACTCTGGATGTCATTACTAAGCACATAGCTATTTGAGAAGTGCAACACCCATCAAATTTCCCTCTTCTCTGGGGTGGGTAAATGTGTATAGCGCGAACCAATTCACTTGGCCAACCGTCGGTTGCGCAGAGAGAGGATTTAAGAGAATATACACGACACAAAACAAAACACAAAAACAAAATACACAGAAACCTGCGCAGTAGAATGGCCAAGTGAATTGGTACGCGCTGTATGCACCTAATAGCATAATATATTGCACTTACACAGATACTGGACACTATGTTCCATCAGAGTAGAAGAATGGCGAAGTTTACACCGTTTGTACATTTTATGATTGAAAATCATGGCTAATTGGAAGTAATTGGGAGCATATTGTAAACAACTCTCCAACAAGAACGGGCACTCCAGGATGAACGACAGGACCTAAGTAACGATCTAACAAATCACCAACAAAAACATCTCCTATTGTGTTCAAGTTCATACATCCAGCACACTATCCCCTGTGGGAAGAGGTTCTTATATCGTTAACGAACAATCAACGTTTTCATGAACATAACGTACATTTTGGAGAATTTCCATCATCGACACATTCTGACATATGAATATAACATTTCACATTGGATTACATACATCTCATTGTTGTATGGAAAATTATAATTTGGTTAATGTTTCAATTCATTTTGCATGTTTCATAATTTTGGTCATTTGTTGTTCACAAATCCATCATATGCACATCCTATTAACAATGCAAACCTATTTCACATTATTTACTTACAGATCTTGATATGAAATACTTTTGGTCATGGACGGATTTTCAATCGTATTTGGACTTTATGCTTGTCGTCTGGGCTGTTGGTGCAGCTATTACATATCTAATGTTGTCAATTGGATGGTTCATGGAGACCCTTGGTTTCTTTGCCGTCTTCACGGAGGCTATGTTGGGTAAGTTTGACATATATGCACCGCTGTTGCAATTTCGCTCAATTTTAATATTTTATTTTCACAGGAGCCCCGCAATTCATACGAAATTTTAAAAACAAATCAACTTATGGAATGAGTATACATATGGTGATCATGTGGACGATTGGTGATATGTTTAAGACTGCGTATTTTATTTTAAGAAAAGCACCATCACAGTTCTGGATTTGTGGTACGCTGCAGGTCAGTATCCTTCAATATCTTAAAAATATTGTGGCTTTTATTCGACTTGAGTCCTCGTGTGGCAGGTTATTTTTAGAATAAAATATATTTTATTATCATTACCTACCCACCCACGCAATTCATGTGACGTAGCAGGTCGTGTTCATTCATTCAACTGTTATAATTATATTTCTATTGGTAAATTGATAGTGAGTGACATAATCTACTTTTGTATATTAATTTATGCTTCGAGTGTCCTTGCCGACATATCAGTGTGAATCAGACATCGGCTGCAGAATATAAATGTACAGGTGTCCTCTAAACATTGAAAGCTTCGTAAGAGATATTATACCAGTCAGCTATAATGACAATGTGACAATGCATGAAGGATATTTCACATTTCCTTGGTGGTATATACTATACATACACGCCAAAGTAATCCTTTTACAGTGAAGGATGCGAGTGAAATGCTTTTGATAAATGTGCATGAGTAAGAGGTGAAGGATGTTGCTAAGTTTTATTTATGCTAAGGACCATTTGTATATAACATAACATAATGATAGAGCTTACATAAGTAATTGGATTTTCTATTTTAATCATAACAAAAAGGTAGAAATCAGAACTACCATTAAAAGACGTTGTAGTGGGTTTTTATATAAATAAGGCCGGGTATAGTACAGATGGTTCTGACGGCCTGCCAGATAAAGAATAATTGTTGTTTCGAATTTGAATGATATTTGTTTCGCTTTTTTACATACATACCATCAAGACGGAATCGATGTTAAGCAGAGCATGAATTACCTCTTGGTATGGTAGTACCTATAGAGTAGGGTCAGCAGCTAGTCTTCTGTGTGCCAGTTGTTGTAAATTTAATATGAATTATTTACTAATTTAGTATTAGTCGAATTGTGAACATAATTTTGTTTGTAAATAGGGCTTAAAAGATTAGCTACGTTTCGGTAACGTATAACCTTTGTTCCAGATTTAAAGTCTGCTCAGCACATGCAAATTTGAATTCCTTTTTTTTTTTTAATTTTTTCTCAATACATTAACTAATATTTCGTTGCTTTCTCTTTGCCACAGGTCAGCTTGGATATTGCTATACTCCTTCAAGTGTATATCTATCGAAAAAATTCACAACCACGCAATGTCCACCGTGGAGATTAGCAGTTTGCCCCCGATGAACAACAACAACAACAGCAAAATCATCCCCAATTACAACACACCAATTCCATACCTCATACAACAAGCAATGGCGACGATCATCTGCTAGCATCTCACACTGATATACGTCACATGAATGACTATGACAATAGAGCCTTCCAGCACACAATCACGGGTAATGACAAGACTATTTGTGTTGGCCTCAAAGCAACAGCAGCTGATTCTGCCATCTCAATTCCAGATCCCGATGATATCAATGCTATCTTTGTGTCAGAGCGCACTTGTCGCCATCATCGTGGTAAACGGCAACGACACAATGCTACACAAACACCAGATCTTGGCCTGCCCAATTGGAAGCGGCACTATCACGGTGCAGGATTTGAATATAACTTATATTGTTGCTATTGCTGTCACTGTCATTATAATCCGCATCATCATTGTCATTGCGCACCAGGAGCGCCTGATTTGCCTGGCAATCTGAAACGGATACACCATCATCAGCATCATCAGCAGAGAAAAAGAATTGCAGCGAAAAAACTTCCAGAACTGCCAGTCTGTAGACAGCAACAGCTACCACCAGAGTCTTCCCTATCTTTGTCCAGTACTGACGAGAAAGATTGCGGGCATAATCGGCTTCATCAATTACATCGTCACCCGCAGCGGCACAATCACAGCAGACTTCCAGAAAAGATTCCAAATGGTGGACAGATCGCAATCGAAATCGATGCAGCCACACTCACCGATGATGTCAGCTACTGCAGTAGCAGTAGTAATCATTCAATTGCACTAGCCCATGGAACGACCAATAGCAAAGACATTCTTGTCCATCGTAGCGGCGACAATCATCATCACTCCCATAGTCATCATCACGAACAGCAGCGACACCATCATTCGAGGAGTAGAAACAAACCCAACATTAAATGTGAGCAATCTAGTCGTATTGAAACCGTTTGTTCCACAACATCGGCAACTAGCACAACAGAAGAGACCAACGGAGTGGTTGTTGTGGCACGCAAGTGTAAGCGATTACCTTTACGAAAGAGTAAAAATTTCACGCGGCAGGACACACTCGATGGAGCCGCAGACGTAGAAGAGGACGACGATGAGGAGGACACTGCGCGACGGTGCTGTGAGGCCAACCGTTGTAAATTTAGTGTTAACGAGAGTGTAAAAATAAAACGCAAAAAATTCATTAATCTTAGTAGAAATTGCTACTGCAGTAGCTGCAGCAAGTGTAGTAGTTGTAGTTGCTGTCACCAAGAGTTGGGCGACCACGACCAGCTACAGAAGACATGCAGTTTCAGTAGTAGCCTCAGTCATATGGAGGATAACCCCGACGTCGAAGACGACGGCATTGAGGGCGACGATGAGATTTGTTCACGTTGCGATAATAAGGCCGCGCTGGATGGAGGGGACAATGAGCACAGTAGTAGTCAGCATAGCACAGAGAGTTTCTGTTCATGCAATTCCACCAGCCGCTGCTACTGCAGCTGTAGCTGTGATGATAGTGATACAATCCAAAGGGGTTCAAGCACAAGTACTCCGGCCACAATGTCTGATGTTTCGACGCCAGTCGAAGTCCCATCTGACTGCAATAATTTCGATGATGCGTTTAGCATGGCCGGCAAATCCTCAGTATCGCAATCCGAATACTTTTCTCTTTCCTCAGATAAGCCTCCATCTCAAACTGTTGGCTCATCGCCAGCCTCTCCTCCAATTCCAGTGATGCCCAGCCCACCGGCACTCCCACGTAAGCAATGCAAACACTATAGTAAACACCATCGGCACAAGAGCGACGGCAATTTTGACACGGTCTTATGACGAAGTGTTTCGCTGGTCGCGTGGCCAGCGATTGATGTGAACACGCTACTCCAGCAAACTATTCGCAAATCAGCTATTCTCCATGAAACGCTATCGGTGGCGCCGAATCCAACTGCCTCGTGCGGCAGTGATGACAGCTCCACACTTACTCTAACACCGTCGATCACAACAATTGCCAAATTTCCACCAGTCACTGACCTAGGTAATTCGAGCGTGGCTACCGCTGTAGCAGTTGCTACCATCCACCCTGCGTCGAATGTCAATATAGGCGTAAGTACTGTGGTCACAACAGCCACCACCAGTACGAGCTATCATCATGCGCATGGCGGCCACCACCACCGTAGCGGCATGTCACGAACTGTAAAGCGTTCGCCTGTCGCAGCCGAAGCGTTCAGTTGTGATCCAATGATGCGATCTGCCGAAATCATTTTATAGCAGTTTTATTTTGTACTCGCTGCTGTTGCTGCAACAGCAACTCTGCATCAATGCCATATCCAAGAGTCTCCTTATATAATTGTCGTCCAACGGACTGAGTGCTGCTACTCACTTCTTGTTCGTGCGTTTTAATAGGTTTAACTTGTTTTATAGTTTTTACTTTGCATGCCTTGTTGAAAGATTAACTTTAATTGTTGTCTCTTCTGTTTCTCATACTGTCACTCATACTCGGAAATTAAAATTTTGTTGTTTTTCGGGGGAAACACAACCAAAAAATTATTTCTAAACTATCAAGGATTATTTAAAATTTAAAGTCTAATAAAGTTAATCTTTGGGTATCCTATCTTTTTTTAACTAAGAGAACTGAATGAGTTTATTTATTTTATTTAAAATAAACATCCAAAAATAACGAATTTTGATTTTTAAACATATCTCCTTTAGTTAAATATATATATTTACACATCACACGTGATGCTCTATACAAAAAAAATAGAGAGAGAGACCTAAACGAAAATTGTATAAATATTTTCCATCATTTTCCCCAAAGCTATGTTAAATTTAAACGGGTTGTTTAATGAGGGTCTTTGATACAATATATTTACTTTGGTTGTTCCTTTGCAAAGTTTGAAAGCAGGAAAATATTTAAGCAGTACCTAATCAGTGTAAAGAACAAATGAATATATTTTTTTTATATACTTTATGCTTTGATGTTCCATTGTTTTAGTTTAATCTTACTACATATTAGCTTTTATAATTTCGTTTTAAGCATTTCTTCTGTCCAAGATTTAAATCAAAATTTTATGAAAATCCATTTTGTACAAAGAAAACAAAAAGTATGTTTTTTTGTAGACTTATATAATAGACAAATGTTTTATTATGTAATAAATAGAAATGAATTATTTTTTTAATCAAATATTTACAAGTTATATTTTTTTATTATTTACTTTTGCGTCGAGAACTTTTTTCCAATTAGAAGATAGAATGACTGTGGCTCTTTTAACATCATGCGGTAAAAATGGGGCAAACTTAAGAAAAAAGTGTAAAGCTCAAGTCACAGCCAGAACCAGTGATTGTTAGGTTTGTGCGAGAAGTTGCACAACACTGGTACAGGCGCAATGAGATATACATATACATATACTATGTATATGAATAAGTTGAAATGAATGCAAATGTAAGTAGAGTTTAAGCCATTGCCCTAACTGCCCGTGGGCGTGGGTTCAAACATAAGGATATGCTCTTTTTAATTGTAATTTCATTGTACAGTTTCGGGGTTGTTCCAATTGATGTGCGCTGTGTTTTACTCGTATTTAAATGGCTAGTAAGCCAGTTCCGTACTTTCATCGTCGTTGGACCACTACGTTCGAAAAAAATAGCCAAAATAGTGAGCTAATTGATTTCAAAAATCGCGATTCCCGAAAATCTAATCCAGGTTAGTCTAGTCAACTTAAGACTACTAAGTCTCCGAATGCGTCCAATTTAGTTAATGTTCTAGATATATTTTGAAATGTAATGGAATACTAGTTTTAAAAAACTTTACTCATTATCATTTTCAAACGTCCCGTCTATCACTTACAAAGGTCGCGGATGTAAGATGTTCAATATCCCCCATAACTCTTGATCTTCTTTATTTATTAGCTCTAAATTGTTATATGTTTAGTGAAATTTGCTACTTACAAATTAAATAATTTATCAATGGGATGCAGTTGCCTATTGCACATTTTATAAAAATTATTATAATCTACATACATATTATATTGGATGCAACTAGTAAACGTCGTATCGGCAGAATTTGTTGGGGAAAATTCGTCTTCTTTCTTTCGCATTTATAAAGATTTAAGTTTACGCCTAACATTTGTAGTACTTCCTTAATTTTTCGTTTTTTTTTTTTTAAACATATTTTAAACAATTTGCCCGCGGCCCTGGGCAGTAAAATGTCTTAAAAATATAGTAAAGTGAGAAGATTTCGATAATTTCATTTAGACAGGGTCCTCTAGTGGATTTTAATGTATTAATCAAACGTAATGTATGTATACGAGTATAATACCCACCTTCAAAACTGCAACTCCATCCTGTCTCTTTGTAGATCTTAAATGATAGGTATAGGTACAATTGAATCTTTCAAACATAAACGCTAAACATTGGTAATATGATGGACTGATTGTTGACTAGTGAAGGCATGCTTCGCTCACAACACAGGTACGCGAAATAAACGAATTGAACAATGTACCTATAAAATTATCATCATTCACACTTATTCCCGTAGGCGTTTGTCGTATACGACTCATGTGTCGTTTCGTTGTAAAAACGATATTCAGATTTTTTCCGAACTTTTATTAACGATTTTGCTTCGTATAGAAATTAAATATTAGACGTTTACGACAAACGCCAACGGGAATGGGGATATATATCGGTAATTTTTTTAATTTATACCGATTTTTATCACTTTACACGTTCCGAAGGTTCTATCTTTCAATACTCAAATTATTGTTACATATTATATAAAAATTCACTGTTTGCATATTTTCCAATTATTGCTGTTTTTAAATCATATTTCAATTTGCCAACTCGGGATTGACAAATAAAAATTTGATTGATCATTATTTTAATTTATTTCACTCGTGTGCGGAAAGCTTTAGGTCAATTGATTAAGTCAAAGTTTTATTCCAAACCATGTTGTTCCATGTTGAATTTCAATAAAAATGTCAATATTCTCTAAAGAATGTTAAGAATTATGATAAACATTAACCAGGATGTCAAATTAACGCATCTGATCAATACGTCCATAAAATTACGTCGATATTACATGTGATGAAAAAAAAAAACAATTTCAGTCACGTAGTCCTCGTTCACGGATGCCGTAATTCGGCCCCAGTTCTTGACTGCAATCACCAATCTGTAGCTTCGTATGCGAAAGACTTAGATGTAAGCTCTTCCGCACACTAACTTAAAAAAAAGAAGAAAACTCGTAAGCAAAGGAAAACACAATTTATTTCATATAAGAGTGCTTTATTATATTTTTTATTTACTTGCATCTTAAGTTTATACATATTGTGTGTCATATGTAGCGCATTTGGATTAAAACACAAGGCAGACAAAGATTCTAAAACACGTTGCTGGTCAACTAAAAATAAAGAAAAAGTGTTAAATTTGACTATACCTAAATAAAATGAGTAGGTATATTTTTATGTTTCTTCGAACTAACCTAACGGCCTAACGCATTATTCAGAATTGGAAAGTACCTGTACATATAATTTAATTTAAAAAAGCAGGAAATGGAAAGGAAAAGGTGACTTCCTTTTCATAACTTTCATTAAACAACCCCCTGTATATTCACAGATCTTGATTTGTAAATATTATTAAGTTAGTTATGTAATTAGTTACATTTTAAATGATTTTAAATGAATTGTGTATCATATTTAAGTGTCTTAGTTTAATTAGTTAATTTTTATATATTAAATATAAATGTTAAATTTGCTATTACAACTATATACATATATTTTTCTTATTTTAGAGTAAATTATCTTCCAAGCAATGAGAGATTCCGAATAGTCACACAAAAATTACAAGCCACTTGTAAAATTACTAAGCAAAATAATATCAAGTGGAGTTAGATTAAATAATCAACTTTCATTAAGAAATTATCCAATTGGGAAAAAAAATGTTAAAATTTTGTTATGACAAAGACATATATCAGTAGTGTTTAGAGTTCATGAAATTAAATATCGCAAAGTATTATAAAAATGGCCCAATTAAGGGATGGTTTATATTTCAAAAACAATTGGTAGATTTTTTTAAATTAAATTTCGTATGTTTGACCATTCCTGTTTGTAAGGCCTTCAAGTTGCGTATACAAACTTATCAATTATATAGTTTTATTGATTATAAAAATACGTAGGGAATGTAGGGACCGATTAGAAATTCTGTTAAAATTTTACTATTATAATATAATGTATACATAAAATTATTCATGACCATAAATACTTTTAAACCATTTAGAACAAATAACCCGACCGTTTTTAAAAAGGCAAACTCAATTACAATTTTGAAGAAAATATAAAACTTAATTTTACAATAAAAGTATAATAAAGCAATAGTCATTTTTAGGAGAATTATTTTCTCCACATAGTAAACAAAATAATTGTACACATATACATATATAATAAATATACTATCAAAGATGTAAACCAAAATTATTCAGCAATCATAAGCAATCTATGTGAAGGAGAAAAAATTGCCGTACTTAAGCCATTATTGTAATTCGTAAAATACCGAACAAAATAAAAACCTTTACAGAAATCCAAAATTAATCAATTTATATGTGTTAACAAGATCTTTAAAATACATACAAACAGCAAGCAGATATTAATTATTAACACACACGAATTATGAACCAAATATTGTTAAACAAAATCTGTTTTAGCAGGAAAAAAAACAAATATATAAACTGTAGAAAATTCTATGAACGAATCGTTTTAATCTGGAAAGTGGGTGTCTAGATGAAACTGAAGTGATTCTTGACTAGACTGTGTTTCCGTTTCATCGGATCTCGTTATATAGGTAGCCATTTTCCTCAAAGGTAGAGAGGAGACTTTGACAGGATCTTACTAACTCTGCTATAGCTTCGCTGTTTTCAGGAGTTTCTCTACGCAATTTTAATTCCGGTTTTTTTAGTTCTTAAAGCGTGTTACTAGTCAGCCACGAAAAGTAATGAGATCCAAATGACGGTATGCCAAGTTCTTAGTTTAAGATGGTGTTAAAAAAAAATTTGTAGGTTCACTGCTCAAGTTTTCAAATTCTAATTTATATTGTAAAATACAATAAACGAAAAACTTACCAAGTAAACATACCAATTTTTTTTAACATTTATCCATCTTAAACTAAGAACTTGGCATACCGACATTTGGATCTCATTACTTTTCGTGGCTGACTAGTAACAGACTTTATTTTAATGTAGGTATAACAGAACTTGGCTGTTACATTTATGTTTTTGGTGTGATTTCACTACTTTTTGCGAAGTTGTATTTTATTATATTTCACAAAAAATGTTGAAACGTCTTCGCTTCACTTTGGCTTTGTTTCTTATAAACTATTCATTAAAATCTAACTTCTATTCATATATTTAATTAATTTTTAATTTAATTTATATTTATTTTTTATATTTTGGAAATTAAATGAATGGAAAATTTCAACTTTTGGACTTTTCCCAGTGTATGCACTACCATTTTACCATTGTAGGATGGCCGGAAGTGTTTCATAATTTTGATGATCATCATCTAAGTGAGTGGGTGAGTCAGTTACTGTTTTTGCTATGTTTGAAGTCCTGTATATTGAGAACCACTAATGCTGATGAAATTTGGTGAGGTTGATGTTTTCAATGCGCTTGGTAAATGTTTTCAAGTTTGAAGTCCTTGGCTTAATTGGTTCCGAAGTTGGAGAGGGTCGAAAACAACCAGTGTTTGTTCCTGTAAAAAGGGTAAGTGCCTTTACTAGAGAACTTGGCTGGGGCACTACCGTACCGTGCCCTTTGATATCTGGATTATCCGTGGAATTGTGGCTACTAGACAAACCCGAAACCTCAACCACAGTGGAGTCAGTATAGGTACTCTGAATTAGGTGACTATTTAAAAACTAAGTTGGAATCGACCGACATTTTCCTAAAAATGGTAAAATAAATCGTTTTTAAGAAGCTATCTAGCAAAGTTTTGTCGGACAAGTAAACTAAAAAAATATTGAATTTTGTCCAAATCTAATTGCAGTTGCAGGTGATTCTTCCATAGACGTTAGGTCTGAGCTCTGACCTCTGGGCGTGACATCAATCATTTAACACAAAGTCGCAAAGCATTTTCGCCGGATAACGAAATAATCCTAGATGGAACTCGAAGCGAACAAAATTCGAATCGCTTGGTTTGTATTATTTTTAATTTAACGCAAAGATTATAAAGACCGTGTGCAAATTGTATTTTGTCCACTGGAAGAAGTATTCACCATTTATTAGACTTATTTATAAACGTATTATGAGCAGTGTAAAAACTTGTGGATTTCTTTATGTGTCTAATCGCAAATACCCTAATAACAAAACTTATATACCTAACATTATTATAGAGATTGCAAGGCATTTGGATTTTGGAGGTTGAATAGGGCCTGTAATGATAAGGATGGTTCTGATGGTTCTCAATGACGAAGATTAACCTCGATGAGTTGATTCAGAAGTATCTCCGGGATAATGAAATATTCTAATTTGTAGAGTGTGATTGAACAGAAAAAAATATATTTTCTTACCTAGATTACTTTTGGTATTCGATTGGCAAAAACAAAAAAAAAAAACTTAGGTATATTTTTTTAAATCGAGAGCTCTTTTGCGAATCTCAATTTTTTTTTCAGAGTTGCTCGAGATTTACAAACATCAGTCAGTTTGAGTTTGAAGTTTGTTAACATTTCTGAGCATTTTTCACTACATCGAAATTTCGAAACGCAATCGCTCTGGGTAGATGCAATACCATAATGTATCCCAAAATATCAGATTTTTTTTTAATTCTAATGCTTACTGTTGAGCCAGATCAAATAAAAAGGTCTTTACTTGGTGATGGTTGATAAAGAAGAGAAAGATATTTATTAACTGAAAGTTAAAGTCAAAAAGTGACAAGACATTAATATACGAGTATATGCATCAGTTGGTACAATTGGTAATCAATATACAGTGATTCGCAAAATTAATATTACATTTTCACACTCCCACTTAATATTAATTCATTATATAATTAACCATCAAAATTCTTTACTTTATAACAATTCAAAATTCAAAAAACTTAATTTTTTTAGTAATTCAAACAAATCATTTAGAAACAATTTTTAACTTTTGGCAAAAATATTCAAATTTCACTTTACTCAACGGTTTGGTGAGAATGTCAGCAATCTGCTCCTGCGTTGGCACATAAACCAAGTCGAATAGGCCTTCTTTAAACTTCTCTCTGATGAAATGATAGCGAATATCCACATGTTTGGTCCGCTTGTGGAATTGAGGATTTTTCACCAGTTTCAAAGCACTCTGGTTATCCATAAAGAGTACTGCTTGAAGTTGTCGTTCAGGAAGAAGATCTTGAAAAAGTGACTTGACCCACACTAGCTCCTTCACGGCCTCAGATGCAGCAACATATTCGGCTTCTGTTGTTGACAAACTCACACTTTTCTGCCTTTGCGACGCCCAAGAAATTGGTGTTTCGTTAATCAGAAAAACGAAACCACTTGTAGACCGCCGAGTTTCAATATCTCCGGCGTAATCAGCGTCGCTGTAAGAATCAATGTTAAATTTAAAGTTATTTTTAAAGAGTATACCATTAGTTGTAGTCCCCTTCACGTATTTAAAAATACGTTTTATTGCGTTCACGTCACACGCAGATGGATTGTCCAAGTGCCTTGATACAACTCCTAAAGCGTAGGAGATGTCTGGTCGTGTTGCTACTGCCAAGTACATAAGGCCTCCTACAGCCTCTCGGAATGGAAACTTGCCGACATGAGTGTCTGAAGATTCAAGCTTCGATGCCTCCGCCGGTGAGCAAACAGGATGACAATCAGACATATTGAATTTCTGCAGCAATCTCTCCGAATAGCTGGATTGACTAAGATGAATCGAGCCATCACTCCTGTGATTGATTTGAAGTCCCAGATAAAATTCTGCGTCAGACACCTTAACCTCGAAAAAGGTTTGCAAATATTTTATAAGCTGGATCGTTAGTCTCCCATCACTTGCCGCAATGAGTCCATCGTCGATGTATAAAGCCATTAAAAGCTTTCCTTTACTTGATTGATGGACAAACACGCACGAGTCCGCTGCACATGGACGAAGGTTGAATTCTTCTAGAAGCTTAGTGAACTTTAAGTTCCAACATCTGGATGCCTGTTTAAGCCCATAAAGGCTTTTGTTCAGCTTACACACACGTCCGCTTCCGTCATCATAGCCCTCAGGCTGCGCCATGTATATAAGCTCCTCCAGCTGGCCGTTAAGAAATGCAGTCTTGATGTCAAACTGCTTTAACACAAGATTCTCTGCAACAGAAATCGCAAGAATGGCTCTGATAGATGCGAATCGGGCAACTGGGCTGAAAGTCTCTGCGTAATCCGTTCCTTCTTCTTGAGTGAAACCTCGCACCACAAGGCGAGCTTTGTAGCGGTCAATTTGTGAATCCTTCGACAGCTTAGCCTTGAACACCCACTTGTTGTCGATCACTTTTCTATTGCCTGGAAGAAAAACAAGATCCCATGTTTTATTTAGATGAAGTGCATCAATTTCCTCGTCCATTGCCGCCTTCCATTTCTCAGCATCCACCGACTCTATCGCTTCACGATAACCTCTGGGCTCGAAACATTCATTTATAAAAGCGTATCCTTCTAACATGTTTGTTAGGACGCTGGTCGTTGCCGAGACTTCGCTTTGCTTGTAACTACGAAGTCGCTCTCGGTAATTCACTGGCTTATCCATCTCTAAATCATCCATCTGATCCTTTGCATTGGGAAGTACCGGTTCGTAGCATTCTTCTGACTCCAACTCATCACATTTTTCATGTTCCTCGGAATCGTTTGGCTTCGTAGCAGAACCAAGCTCCATCAATGATCTTGTTTCTGTATCAGGATTGCTGGGTTCTGAAATGAGAGAAGTATAAGACTCATTTTTGAAGATTATATTGCGAGAAATATCGATCTTATTTGTTTCAGACAGCCAAACACGATATCCCTTCTGATTTTCAGGATACCCAACGAAGTATCCATGCTGCGACTTTCGGTCCCACTTTCGACGCTTTTCTTTGGGGATATGAACAAATACCTCGGTCCCAAATATTTTCAGGTTTTCGATGGAAGATTCCCGTTCAAACCAAAGCTGGAAAGGACTTTTTCCTTTTTCAGGACTTGGACCATACCTATTGATAAGGAAAACCGCAGTGTTCACTGCCTCTGCCCACAGCATAATTGGAAGATTCTTTGCGTGTAACATTGTCCGAGCAATTTCAACGATGAACCTCATGTCACGCTCCGCACGCCCATTTTGTTCGGGATTGTATGGAACACTGGTTTGATGGCGTATATTTCCCTGTCGTAAGATCTCCGCTACGTCCTTGTTCTTGAATTCGAGTCCGTTATCAGAACGTAGTGTGGCTATTGGTCTATTAATGTCGAGATTCACCGAGTGCAGAAAGTTCTGAAGTATAGATGGAAATTCACTTTTTTCTTTGATAAAATAAACATATCTATAATGGGAAAAATCGTCTTTAAATAAAACGAAGTACTTTGACCCGCCTATCGATGGATTTTGCATCGGACCACATAAATCCGAATGAAATAATTCACCTGCCGACTTAGCCCTGTTCCCGCTATAACTGAAAGGCAACCTGGACTGCTTTCCGTATACACAGGAGTCGCAGAAAAATTGTTTGTTATCCACAAACTGAATATCTCGGTCCTTGAGCACAGATCTTACTTGTTTTGCACACAAATGGCCGAATCTCTGATGCCACAACTCTAGAGTCTCACTTTTCATCACTACACTTGCTTCTCCTTCTCTATGACCACCTTTAGCATCACCATCGTCGTCATTCACCTGTACACGAAACATCATCTTGTAGAGCCTACGACATCGTACTCCCACTGCCACTATGCGATTATCTTTAAAAATTTCACATTTTCTTTCATCAGATACCATTTTATATCTTTTGTCCATTACAGTGCCTGAGGAGAATAAATTCTTCTTTAATTTTGGGACAAAGTAAACGTCTTCTAGGCATTTTCCGATCCATTTCTTTTGATTGAATGCAAAAACGTTGACACTGCCTATTCCGACAGCAAATATTTTTTCCCCGTTACCGATGATAACAGGCATAGGCTTTTCAAGTAATTTATAGTTGCTAAACCACTCGCGACGAAAACTCATATGATGACTGGCACCTGAGTCAAGTATCCAATCGTCGATTGTCACAGCATTGATGTCGTGTGCAGGAGTATTTACTACAAAAGCATCAAAATCGCTCGTTTGAGCACAGTTAACCGCCGATTTATTTCTCATGGGGCATTCCCGTTTCCAGTGTCCAGTTTCTTTACATAGAAAACATTTGCCTTTTTTGCTGAAATTTTTGGACTTTCGTCTGTCATCGCCCCTCTTATATCGATGAGCTGATAATGCATTATGCTCTTGAGCATTTTGCAATGTCACACCCGACGAAGAAGAACTCTTATGAAATGACTGCAATCGAGTTTCTTCCATTATAAGCCTCGATGTTAGATTTCCCAACGTTTTCTCCTGTGATGCTGTCGACTCCCAAGCGCTGAAAAAATGATTAAAACGTGCCGGTAGAGTCATCAATATCTTGGTCATTACCATACTTGGAGACACAGTCTCTCCTGCTTCCCTGAGCTGTTGGACAATTGTTTCCAACTTTGAAATGTGCGTAGCAATATCATCTTCCGAACTCCTCCCAAAAGAATAAAACTTTTGCTGTAGCATATGAACACTTGCTTCAGATTTTTGTTCATACACAGCCGCCAATTTTGTCCACATATCCTTTGAGTTCGTGCAGTTTAGAATATGAACAAGTGGTTGATGTCCTATGGTCGTAGCTATGATTTTCTGCGCTCTCCTATCCCTAGACACCCAAGATCTTAATTCTCTGTCAAAATCCTCCGCCTTAATATTGGAATCGTTTACCGGTGCAACTTCTATTCCAGTAACAATCTCAAGAAGATTACTAGCGTTGAGTAAAATTTTAACCTGAAACTTCCAGGTGCTCCATTGCTCACTTGAGACAAATTTGTCGATTTTCAGTAAATCAGCATCCATGTCGAATGAAAGATTAAAATATCGTGCACCAAAATCTTACCAAAAATTAGATCTCAATCTTAAATTTTTAATTTATTGCAATGCCGAAAAAATTTTCTTTGCGAAAAAATATTAAGATTACCGAGATTATTGCGGATTTAACTTTTCCTTTTGTGAACTATGAGGCTGGGCCCATAACCTGTTGAGCCAGATCAAATAAAAAGGTCTTTACTTGGTGATGGTTGATAAAGAAGAGAAAGATATTTATTAACTGAAAGTTAAAGTCAAAAAGTGACAAGACATTAATATACGAGTATATGCATCAGTTGGTACAATTGGTAATCAATATACAGTGATTCGCAAAATTAATATTACATTTTCACACTTACCTATATCCAACCAGGAACCAACAAATTTTAATTTGTGCACGGATACACATGAAAGTCGATTCAGGCAAATAAGGTAGATTTTTAGGTTAAAAATAAATAAATAGCTAGGCGGCGCAACAGGCGGTAGACACCCAAGGCCTAGCTTCTCGCAACCAATCGTTTTGTGTGAGTTTCTATTTTTGGAACGAATGGAAGGGACCTACAATTTTATGCCGAGTCCGAACGGGTGAATTGAGAAGCTTTTTCAGGACAGTCATACTCTCGGATGTTTGTCAGACGTTCGCGAGAGGTGGCACAATAGAAAAAACCTTAAGTTGTAATTTGTGTTTTTCCGGATTTTTAGGTTAGGCCCCAGTTAAATGCAACCGAAAAAAAATTGTTTTGCTTTTTTGGAGGAATTAAACTAAATCGTTGAACTCTGGTCTGAAAATGTTGCTTTTGAATTATAAAATTAGTTCGTTTAAAAAAATGAAGCAATTGATCTCTAGAGGCTAGATTTTCTAGAAAACGAATTTATTAATTTTTATATATAACATAGTTGAGAATAGAAGATCCTTTCTCTTTTCTATTCACAGGATCGACATAATCTCTCCCGACACGACTTTCAGGGGAAAGTCCGTGTGCCCATGCATTTTTTTTTATCCAGAAACTGCTGAGTTTTTTTGATCTATTTAGATAAATGTAATAGATTTTTCATTTTTAGTACTTTATCTGACACAAAATAACTAGGTATATTTACATACAGAATTCGTGTGACGCTGCATAAATTAAATACTTATACTGCCGTTTAGAGATATTTTAATGGATACTAATAAAAAACCATCATGTTTTTATTTCTTGTCATCTGAATTTTTGAAGAACAAACAAAGAGAATCGAACTAAGAAAAAACAAAACTACACAATACACCATATCTGTTCACTAGCTATGCCTCACACCAAAATATAGTCAGTACACACATCATTAAAAACCACATGCTCTCAAACATTTTTACACTTTGTTCTTCGCAGTTCAGCCGTTGAACAGAGTGAGTGATATGAATTCTTTTCGTTGTTACATTCACATTTTCATTCATCATTTGAGTCATCTCCTTTACTCCTTTGCTTTTTGGATGGAACTAATACGAATGAAACAGCAAACTCACCAACTTTTTTGTCGCCTTTTTATCTTTTTAATTTTCGTCGGCGAAAACAAGGCAGTCATTGTTAAATTCTCCTTCGTCTTCGGTTGGTCGCTGGAGAAACCGCTGCTAAATATTTGTTAAAAAAACACGAGAACGGTATAAATTGAGAAAAAAGTTCTATACAAAGAAAACAAATCATTTTGTTGTGTTTTCTCTGTGGAATTATAGTTCAAAAATAAAAATCGAAGATAAAGCCGATGCGTGTTAAGTTAGAAGCAAAAAATATATTGCAAAAAAGTGAAAATAATTGATAAAGAAAAAAAGTTATAATCCTATGAGCATACAAATCCAACTGCAATTGTGTATTAAGGAATCGCATGCCAGCAAAGGAATGGCAGCTGATTAGAAAGAGGATTCGAGTTTGAGATTCTACCCTCTTGAGCACCATACATCCATCCACCTGTACTTCAGACACAAGGGTGAGTGATTGAGATTGAGACATTGCATATCCCATCCCAGCCTCTTGAAAGTGTTGGATATGTACCGCTGGAGACATTTTCTTTGATAGGCTCTATTCTTGAGGGGGTTATAGTTTTTTTTTTCGAAACCCCATTTTCATGGTCATTGTCGTAGGGTCGGACGAGGGACGACACTATGCCGCCGTCGAAACAAAAGGATAAATCAACCACCATCTATTTCTATTCCATTTGTCGATTTGTCCACCAGCTATAGATGCTTGCTTGTAAAATGTTTTTATTTTTCTGGTGCAGATGGAAAAATCGATAAAAAGGATTTTCCCATTCACTCTGACGGAGTTGAAGCTGTGGGAGGCGAATAATTCTCTTCTTGAGAAACATCTACTTGCGCTGGGTTAATTTTGCTAATTTTTTTATTTTTATGTTTTAAATACAATTAAGTCAATTCAAGGTAGAAATTTATGTTTATGTCAATAGTGAAGGGATTGGCTGATTGTGCACAACATCACGAACAGGTATAGATATTGGATTAAGTTGTCATCCATGATTGTACAGGATTTTTGTTGCCTCGGAGATGAATTTTATCTTGGGTGAAAAGTGTATTACATAGATAGAAACATTGAAGACTGCAATGTATACCTACTTAGTCTCGACTCTTGAGGTGGGGGGAGATTCCCCGAAAGGTTTTACTAATCTGAAAATTAGATAGGAACACCAATTGGGTAGGTACGTAGGTAGATAATCTGATCATTAATTCCGTACTATGAAGATAAATCAAAGCGTTGGAGAAAGCCTAGACAGATTTAAATCTTATTTAAAAAAGTACCTACATATAAAACATTTTTTTTAATAACCCTTTTACTCACGGATGTTGGTAAGTGTAAAAAAAACCTTAAGATGCAGGTAATTTTTGTTATTTTTCCGAGGATCGAACCTGAGAGAAGTCTCCACTTGGCCACTGCGCTACAATGCAATTGGAGGTGGAGTTTCTCAATAAATAAATAAATAAATTCGGATTGAAATATGTAAATTAATGTACCTAGCTCATCATATTTTTCCATCTGGGATATTTATATTATGTGCTAGACGTCAAGCTGTCAATGGAACGCAGCCCATGTTGGGCTAGTTCTAAGGCCTTTTAAATGGGTGAATGCTTACTGCTGTCGTAAAATCGCAATGATGTCACAGAGGCATCAGAAACATTGGATACCAATTCGATTACACTCTTACTTGTCTTATGTAAGTCCTTGGAAACGCCGAACTTACCGACCATCCCAATTTTGTATACCCACACGCAGGTTCACGTTACAACGCAATCTAAATAGATAAAGTTAAACTTTGCATCATACCTACGTGTTTTATAGTTTAAAAACAGCTGGAGATCTTTTCCCCATGCTTCGCTTTGCTATCCATTGTGGTAGGTAGACACATACATACCTATACTATGTATTTTTAATATATTTTCCATGTGCTCTTTTGTCACCACAACCCTCCAAATTTTTCGCCAAACGTCCTTTCCTGCCCTTTCGGTTCGGTTGTGAAAGGAAACACATTCCATCAGAATTCTTTTGTCGTTTGTTAATTCGAGTGCATGACCTTGGTTCTGCTTGCTACATGAAAGTGCGTCCTTTTCTTTCCTTCCTTCGTCATTACATCTTTTGCTAAAGGAGGAAGGAGCTGTTGCCACATTCTCCCACTGTTTGATTCTGAATCATATGACTGAGTGTAAAGGGGAGGCCGTATGACGCAAATCGTTACATGGATTCTCCGATCAAAACTCCCGATTGGCATCATTCAGAGAATATTAAAGAAACAAAGGGAGTGTGACGCCAGTAGCGGACAAATAATATGTATATTTGGAAAAAGTTAGAAAGTCAGTTATCGATTATATCTATTTGGCTAGGCATGAGCCATTAGTTAGACAGTAAAGCAACACTATCAACCTACGCCTGTACGTAGATATCAGAAATATCTGCAATATTCGACATACTTTTAATAGCAAACTCATGGATATACTCCTTTGATAGTTGTCAAAATCGGACTAAGGCTGAAACACGCCGGATCAAACAAAACGTTTTTGCGCATAGTTTTAACATAGAAGCAAATAAAGCTGAAATGTGCATCGAAAGAAGAAATAATAAAAATAATAATGGAATCAAACTTTTGTTTTACAAAAACAACGAAACATGTTTTTCTGTTTTGCTTTGTTTAAGAAATAATTGGGGAATTATTGAAATCGACGCTGCGCTGGTTCGAAACAGTTTTTTTTGCATTCGGCGTGTGACTCGTACCTATGTATTTTCGAAAACCACTACCGAAACACAAAACACAATAAAAACATGTGTTTTGTTTCGTTTGCTTTGGGGTGTGTTGTTATAAGAAGGAATGTTCTCTTGTTTCACGAAACAAAAAAAAATGGTTTTGGTTGATCCGGTGTTATTAAGCCTAAACATCTATTATAGATAGTTCCCTTTGCATACTTGATGTTTCGTTATTAATTTGCTTTAGACAATAATCTATACTCTAGTGTCTAGTCTATAGTACATGTTGTACGCTCAAGGCGACATTTGTCTATTTTTACTTGAACGTACAGCAAACGTTGAACGCAACCCGAGGATATGCACAGCCATCTAAATTGGCAATGCAATACGCACCCTCAATATCTCTTCATTTCCATTAACCATGTTGGAGTTGCTTCTCGCATGGAAGCTAAATTAAGAAAAAAAAACCATCATCAAACAAACGTTCTTTTGCAGAGGGAATATGGAGGCAAGTGGGCCGGCAATGAATGCGGGTACATTATTGTAGTTGTCTGACATCTTCGTCGCACACAAGAAACAACAACAATATGCTTCAAAATAAGAACAAAACATCCCATGACAAAGTAGAAGTCTAGAGAATATATTGAACCCGGAATATGTGAAAAGTGTATAAATGTACCTACTGTATAAGTGTATAATACGGCGAGAGATAGTTGAAAGTTATTTTCTTGATGGGGTTGGGGTAAGACATATACCTATAGGTTTTAAGTTTTAACAGCGAATAAAGTATTCTCCTGACGGACATTGTACCCCCTTTTTGTTTACTCTATTTACGACCTTCGTCAGTCTGAGTAGTGTTTGATTGGTGTATTAAAGTAGTACGTATACACTTTATTGTTCCACTGTGCGATAAATGTGCGCACGAGAATTCGTCGAGAACGAAACGACGCGACGCGTCGCTTTGCACCGCAGGGAGTCAGACATGTCATTCACTGAGTCAAAACACGTTCGTCATTGATTGTTTGCGCAAAGTGAATAGAACGCACTTGTTAAGCTTTTGTCTTTGAAAAAGGGGTGTGTCTGGGGCCAAGTGTTTTCAAAGGGGCAACACTATAACCGAGCCGTATTTGTGGAAGTCACGTGTTCAAAGTGTCATAAGCGGTGATTGGCTTAAAAGCTGTTTTGCATGAGATAGATTTCCTTGAAAGTAAAGTTAATGCCACTAGGTGCGCTGAAGTATAATAAATATCAATCGCTGTTTTACTTAGAATGCAAATTAAGCTGTTCCTTTTCTGTAATATATAATTGCTTATTCGTTTCTGGCCACACGAGGCCTTCTGGCCTTCTGCGAGGCTGTTAACACTAAATCCTGCCTCAAGAACCTGATCAAGGTACAAAGAATTGCTTGCATGGGTATAACGGGTTCTCTAAGAATGTGGCAGCCAAAGGTGCTCTCAGACTACGAGAGAACAAAATTTGGAAGCCCGAATCATTCGGTCACTCACGCATACTTCACATCTTTGATCAGAGCGGCCGCATACCACTCACAGACCACCGAGGCATGACTTTGAAAAAAAATTTGCAGTCTGTATACCGGACAGGAAGGACTGGCTCTCCCCGAGTACTGTCATAAAAGTTATACCCATCTTTACAGATGGCTCAAAGAAGGAGAATGGAACGGGAGTAGGAGTTTTCTCAGAAGAATTTAACATCAGCCATTCATACCGACTGGCAGATCAGATTAAAAATCTGTATTTTCTATCAAAATTACATTTTGCGTGAATTATGGGACACCCTTCAGATATTTATTAATTTTTTACATTGAAAATACAAATTTTCGTCTGATTTTGTTTTAGTGAGCACAACTGAAAAGTATGATCAAAAATCATTTGTCCGGGAACGCTATGCTTTGAATCGAGTCTTACTAATCATGAAGTTAACTCTTGCCACTATTGATAGAATTAGCAAATCCTTGTGCCTTACATTCTTGCAAAATGTCATCCTCTATACCTATACTCGGAAATATCTCAATTTATTTAGAAAATCTACTTAAAATATGTACTATTTTCTATATAAATATTGAACATTTTCCAAAAGGAAAGATGTCAACCTCAATAAAACATCAAACGTTTACATCTTGTTTACATACAACGTGCTGGTATAATTGATTTACGAGATCACCATGCCTTTCGCCTTAGATGTCAAGATCACGTTTCATAAACATGCTTGGGCGTCAGAATTTACTCAATAGTCACTCGTTCGATGCATTTTTGGCGAATATCCAATCGTACACTGGGAGATGCTTATTGCGTGAGACAGTTCATTACATAAAATTGGCACAAAATTGTATCTATATTTACACATCATTGAACGTGTATTCAAAGGTGTCAACAAACCCATTATCGAAACAAGTGACATCTCAATATGAAAGCGAAAAGGGGTGTAGGTATCATCACTTTAAAACTAAATTAATGCAACTTCTTGATTGAAACAGAATGAGGAAAGGATATAACCAGTCACGCGATCAATGGAATTAACGAGCACCTCTATACCTATCTACGTGTGCATAAATGTATAACTCCGTGTTCTCACTGTCAACCTCTTAATTCCTTTGTTAGCTGCACAAATCTGTTATGTCTTTGGTTACAACGTTCATGATACGTTTGAGCTGTGTTTCAGTATTATGCTTCGTCCAACATTCGATGATTGTAATTTCCTCGAAGAAATAAACTCGATTGCTTAAAAGAGCATTATATTTAGTGGTCCGTTTTCTTTTCCGCCGCCCCCTTTCGGTGATTCGGCGAACTGGTTTAATGACCTCTGTAATGGTTGCAATAAAAAGTGTCTGCCAGATTAAGAATGCGCAGCGCTCATGTGCAAGGATACAACACACACAAAACTGAAAACAACGTTTAAGCAAAAAAACGACAGCAAAATCGAAATAAAGACGGAACAAAGAAACCGGTACAATGTCTAAAAATACCTCATGTTCAAATTCAGTAAAACAATTTGCTTCCTTGAAATGATTTCACTGCTATTTGCATTCTTTTAGTGGATAAAAATGTCGGAGATTTCATATACTAAATCCAAACATGGATTCCAACAACAACTACTCACTACCACATGAAAAGTGAAATGTCAACATGAAATTAGTAACAATAGCTGTCCCAGATTCCAAAAAGTAACTAAATAAACAATCGTTGTTAATTTAGTTAAAATAGTCAAACCTGGAATGCAGCCTAGGTATTTCCAGAAAACGGAAATCGATACGATAATTAACTCGCCAAAAACTGACATCTGAATGTGTAAAATAATGCGGAGCCTTTCACTGTCGACTGTAAATAGACATCCTGTTTAACGTGTCACGTGCGTTCAGCTAATTGGAAGGTTGACAGTAGTGAGGGAGTGTATTTTGTTTTAAGATTTTGCAGTTTCAAGTTTCAACTTCCATGCGATAAATAGATGTTTTTAAAGTGTGGGAAAAAATCTTGTTATGCTGATTGAAAATTACTGTGTATATAATATACAGTACACTTTATCTATTTGACTAGCAACTCATGCATGGCTTCATGCTGCCACAATTTAGATTAATAATTGATTGTTTTTTTTTAATTTTATCATGAGCTAGGTATATCAAGTATCATTTTTAATTACTCGACCATTTTCAATTACTAAATCAGATTACCTTACACTCTGTTTTTAACTTAAGCCAAATAATGCCAGGAATAGTGCTATCGAATTACATTTACATTTGAGCTGAAACTCAGACGTGTCATTTGGCCAGCTCACAAAGAAATGAAAGGAAAACTCTACGCGCGCTGCAAGCTATTTCAGTCGCAGTTTTTTTGTCAATTTCTCGCGTCCCTGAATATATGTATTATGTTCACATTAATTTTAATGAGTCTTTACTATTTTCCATTAACTCGTTGCAGGCCTATCGTCTTTCGACTACACATTATAACGAAAACGAACATACATAATATATATACTATACATACACTGCATATGCATACACTGAATTCTGTTACTGTTCAATTTAAATGTATAATCGCAAGTGAACACTGAACACGTTTCTTTATCTCGGAAAAACAACCAAAAACAAAAACAAACAGATAAAGTATAGTATGCATTCGATTTTAGAACTTTTGAAAAGCTTCCGATTACATGCTTTATTGCTTCGACTGAAGTTGCGCTAGTGCAATTGACTGATTGAATTAGATAATAATAAAGAGGTTAACGACATTGACTTACTCAATATGTACTCATATAGGGTGATATGAATAAATAGAACACCTGCTTAAAACTCAACTTTTCGGAGCAGGTGTTCTATATGGTATGAACAAAATAGTTTAGGAGATACTCAGCGATTGAGTATCTAGATGAGCACCTTCTCAAAGTAAGCACCTGTTCCATTGTTAGAAATGAAAAAAACCAAACCACTTGCTCCATCGGGAAGAGCACCTGCTGCTTCTCGTTTGTGAGTTAGCTTGGTTGGTTGCTCAACGTTAAAGCAAATGCAGTAATCTCTCGCTAATTCAAGTCACCATTAATCCGAATACCTATCGCGCTAATCCGAATATTAATTAGTATTTCAATTTTATATGAGCTGTACCAAGATGTGGATGTCGGTAGTCCAAATAGCCAAAACACATCGACATCATTGGCTCGGCCACATCGAGCGAATGGACAGTAATGCTCCAGCTAAGGGGGTCTTCGAATCCTAGCCCGAGAAGACAAGGAAAACGGAACCTCTGTTTCACAGACCAAGCCATCGCGGATTCCAGACGGCTTGATCTGGACAACTGCAAGCGGACTATGTATTTGCAAACTGAGTTTTTAATACCAATCGCAATCGAGATTTGCACAAATATGTAAATATCTACTTACTAAAAACAACATAAATAAGAACATTTAAGCTCGCATTGGAATAACGTTGCTGCTCTTGCAAGCTTGCACATTTTTAATCTTTACGGTTTTCACTAACTGATGGCGTTCCAGTTTCTCTTTATTAGACACACCTTATATGGTCTGTACGTGTAGTTTAGTTTAAATTAATTTAATGGCATTCAAAAGTGTTTCTATACAAACTAATTTTTTTCTTAATAAGAAATTTTAGCAGTACGTTTATTGAATCATATAATATTTTCCCCACTCAGGTGTATCGCCAAATCGTTGCATTTAATTTTTGCACAGATTTGAAGGCTACTTATGCATAAAGTGGCAATTACAGATTGAAATGCCGAGGAAACTTCCGTATGGCTATTTCACATTTCACGCTCCAATGCTGACAAAATAAATTTATGCATTTGGATAATTCGCGTTCACGTTATGTTTAAAAATACGCTATATGAATTTTAGTTTTATGAGTGCCTTAAAAGTTATCGTCACATTCAATATAGGTATAAAATTAGTTCTATAGTAAAAATTCCGTTTGCGGCTCTCACAAACTCACACAATGAGGCGACAAAAGGAAGATATTCCGAAGAATTCAACTTTTATTTCATAAATTTAATAGTCCATTAAAAAACGCTGAAGATTTCTTGTACTGGTAGTAGGTATATTCATTTTGCAGTACCTCACACTATCCATCCTGTATAGGATTGTGCTTTAAGTAATTTTATATATTTACTATTAAAAATCTCGGCACGACACGCCTGTTGCAAATGGCAGTCCCAGATTGGCGTAGCAGTTGCGGACGCTGTAATACTCACTGACGTTACTCGCGCGACACGTTTTCCACATTTTTGGAAGAATGTTATGTAAGTTATTCCTGTCACATAATTATCACGTTCCCAAAATTGAATGTCTCAATTCGATTAAAGATCATTCGCTTTATATAAAGAAGAACTTTGTAAATTTAACAGCTCCTTTTGCATTTTTGTATGTGGACATATTTTTCTTTGATCGATTTTTTTTTTGTTAATTTCGACTATTTCATTTACGAAAAAAAAAGAAATAAAATCAACAAATCAACGCTTAAAGGACGCTCGCCTATTTATTGTCAAATTAGCTAAGAAAATCGGGAGGAGCCGAAACGTTACATCCATATTTTTAAGTAATGAGTCTAACTATGAATAAAAACATGAAAGACCGCACATATAGAGTGCTTACTAATGCGGAAAGGCGACTTATATTTAAAAAAAAGCGTCAAATTCTCAGGACTTTTTTCCAAAAATCAGGAAAAAATGTGGTATCAAAACAAGTCTCACAACTATTCGTCGTATTATTTCGAATGCTAAGAATATTAAAAGACTAAAAATCAAGAAGAAGTCACTCCTTAACCCGGTCCGAGAAGCGCAACGCCTCCGTTTTTGTCGCGCACATGTGACCTGGACTTAGTAGAAGCATTATTAGACCAAAAGAATTTAATTTGGAAGCCCTGGATGGCCATAGCTACTATTTCCATAACCTCCGCAAAGAGACTAATCATTTTGACCGGCTGCACAGCAGAGTTGAAGGTGTGATGCTGTGGGAGGCCGTTTCGTATTATGGCACCTGCACCTGCAAATTAAAATTTTTGTCAACCACAATGAATGCGTTGTCTTATACTGAAACGGCTTTAACATATTTTCATAACCTTTTTGAACATCTGCCGTGGCTCTAAGAACATAATAAAGCGCCAATACATACAGCCCAGGTTTTTAAATCGTATTTATAGAGCCAAATTGTGGAGCTATTAAGCTGCCCGGCCTACTCGCCGGATTTAAATATCATCGAAAATGTTTGGCAATAGTTGACACGTCAAGTTTATGGATCGGGACAACAATATGCGACTGTATCTAAACTAGTCCAAGCCACCAAATCAGCTTGGAGCTGGATTTCGCGAAATTATTTGGCCAATTTGTATATGCATCCCTTCCAAACCGGATGTGTCAATTTTGGAGCAGAAAGGTGGCCTAAAATTTAAGTAATGTTTGTGTTAAAAAGAAGCATAATTCTCTCAATTGTTTTTTTCGTTTAAGTGTTCTATTCAAGTGGGGCAAAATAATACCCCACATTTTGCTGGTTATTAGTTGATAATTTTTTGTTAATACTTAAAGCTTTAAATTTAAATCTTCCTTCTGATCAAATCACAACAATTAAATGAACTTTAATCTAAAAAAAATTAAGTCTCTAGCATGCTTGGTTTGGGACCAGCGGGCGATAGAAACCCGACCTTAGGGGGTGTGCTAAGGCGCGGATTGTATGTACTACATTGTACATACCTACCACCATAAAAGAAGCTAAATTTGACATCTGTCAGGAAGAAATTTATGAACTTGTCCCAATTAATTTCAAGACAAATTGCAATGAAGTCACACAAAAAGTTACATACCTACCTCATAACAGAATAGTTGCCTAAGTAATGTGTTTTGACAAAACCACCATAATAGCCCTACAACATGTCTGTGCCAAGATTAAGATGTCGAGAACACTTCTTGCTGCAGATATACAATGCCCACACAATCGGTTGTCACTTCTGTGGTCAATTTTGTTCATACGCATCATTTCCATAAGCAGTGCGCAGTGTGCACACTATCGAGAGTACGTAATAAAGGCCAATCAATCATACACCGCTCATCCGCATATGGTGTTCACTGTCCACCACTGATACAGAATGCTGACATTGATGACCGTCAATTGAGGCGACACAATGACGTCTAGTGTTGTATACATATTTCAAAGAAATCAATGGATTCCTTGCGTAAACACACGTTGCGAAGCAAGTGCAACTTTCTATTTACGGAAGTATGTGTCAGTTGGTGCTGATCGCCCTATTATACCAACCAGGCCACAATATACCCCTTGGGTTTTAAATAAATAATAAATATATAAATTGCACATTATTGTAATAACTCTCAGTCGCGGCTGCAATCGGGGGGGCCTAAAAATATCATACTCGTGCCTGGTCATGTACTGACATTTTGCACAAAGAACAGCTCCCCGTCAACCCAGAATAAATACACAATCGATAATTTATTTTCAAAGAATGCTCGTTTGGATGGAGCAGAGATGGGCTGTTATTCTTGTTTTGTCGCTCATGTTGCTAATGAATCGTAAAGGGTTGAAGTGGTCGTTGCCATGCCCGTCTGGGCGGCGAACGGGGGACACCAGACTAAATTAATAACAACACATTGTGCGTCACTTTGAATTGCTTCTTTGTCTGAAGTGGTAGAATGACACCAACAGTAAACTATGAAAAGACACATTTCAAGTTTATACGTACTTGGGCAGACATAACGCAGCACAATTGAGGGGAAATATAGCGTCTACGGCGATAGCTTATGAAGAGGTCGTCCTAGTTAATTGCTTTTGTTATTGGGCTGTGCAGAATAGACATTTTGAGCTTAATTAATAGGCTACACGTGTTTGATGGGTAATCGTATAGCCGGCAGACCGAAGATGCGCTCATTTTGAAACCGCCAGGACATTTGTTTGTTTAAAGAATTTCTACTGTGCCTTGCAATTTTAAATCTCTGAATTTAACAACATAATTAATATGAAGGTAATTTTATGTAGATTTCCATTGGGCTTTTATTATGATATTTTTTGCAAAAAAGGCCAGTAGTAATTAAGGTTGTAAAATAAAAAGAAGTACATCTGGTTTATGCTGCTTGTCGATTCCTGTTATGCCTTTAAGAACTTAACCCATTTTGAAAACGGGCCAAATGAAATTAGTATTTTTGGCCACATAAATAAGTGGCCAAATGAAGCAGTTATTTCAATCATTTACTTTTTCTAGCCGAAACAAAAAAGTTTATTTAACCCAATATTATTTCTAGTGAAAATAAATCGATTTATTAGACCCAATATTTTATTGGGCCATATTGGGCCAAGAATAAATTGGATTTTTTTTTTGTGAAAATTAACGTTATTTCAAAACTCTTCAATTATTTATAAGTATATATATTTATAAGTATTGAAATTAATTAAGCAAAAGTGAGTTCTAGAATCTAAAGGTAAGTTCGTTATTTAAAAATATTTTTACTTCAAAAGAGAAATTCGGCTAATGTGGTATAGTAGAGGCCGATTCAACTTATTTTGAACAATTTTTCGAAGTTGGCACTGTTTTTAATCGTAAATAATGACTACAATAGGAGAAATTAGGAAATGAGAAAGGCCTGATATGGAGAAGGCCATTAAGGCAATGAGAGACAGTGAAATTTTACTGGCGTCAAACAAATTTTTAGTGCTACACACGACGCTGCAGCCAATATTGCTTTGTCCTTTTAAAGAAAATATTGTTTTCTTATTATTTCATATTTTATATACCTATTACATATACGTTATGTATATATAGTGGTGGAAAAAATAATAGAAACAAGCTGGTTCTTCGTCGCTTATCGCAAAAATAAAATGTTTTCGGGAAAAAAGATAAATTAAACCCATACTAATAGTTTTAATACAATGTAATGAAGAAATGTAACATTAAAATGTTCAATAAAAAAAGAAGAGAAATAGTGAATAAATGTCGATTCTGGTTTTCCTTAATTTTGGCCTGGAAAAAATAATAGAAACAAATTAGTTTTTCTATTTTTTTTCTGTTAGGAATTAATTTACAGTAAAGGTGTTTCATATCCTTTTAATACTTAGTCGTTGCGCCCTTATTTTTTATAACTGCTCCACATCTTCGTCGCATGGAATGAACCAACTTGGCACAGGTCTTGGGAGTTATAGAGTGCCATGCATTTTGAATAATTGGCCACAGTTTTTCCTTATTTTGGCTCTGCAGCCATCGATCCTGCGCATAAGGGTGTCCCATAGATGTTCTATCGGGTTAAGATCAGGAGATTGTGATGGCCACTCCATAACATTGATTTTGTTTTTTATGAAACCATTCTTTGGCCAACTTTGAGGACTGCTTGGGGTCATTATCCTGCATAAACTCCCATTTAATAGGCATGTCCTCTTCAGCAAATGGCAGGATAGCATTGTTTAAGATTTCCACGTAGTCTACGGCACACATTTTATCCTTTATCATGAAAAGTGGACCAACCCCAGATACTGAAAAACACCCCCAAATCATTAAATTTCCTCTGCCATGTTTAACTGTCTTCTTTGTATATTTGGCATCGAATTCGGAATTCTTTGGTCGACTGACGTACATTTTCCCATCGGAACCAAACAAATTGACCATAATTAACCTTGGTTTCATCCGATCATAAGACGTTATTCCAATTAGCACGGTGGAGGTGTTTGTTGGCGAAACTTACTCTCTCTTTAGTATTTTTATTGCTCAAGTATGGAACTTTTCTAGGACTTCTCCCAGGAAGACCTGCTTCCTTTAATCTATTTCTTATTGCACGACTTGCAACGGATGCGTTTAAATCATTTTTTTAAAAAAAAAAAGTTTCTTCTTGCATAGTCGTATTAACAGTTTGTCAAATCATGGAGTCTTTTTTCGTTTTCTGCATCTGGTTTCTACTTTGGGACTTGAATGGATACCTAAGAATACTTTTTAGACCTTTTTCTTTTAGAACACTTTACGACCTTAGCTATTTCATCCATTGTTTTGCCGTCTTTTTTATCACCTCACGCTCAGAACTGGTGCAAAGGACTCCTAGACCCATTTTGACAAAATGTTAATTTCATAGTTTTAAGATTTTCTTCTAAAAAACACTAAATTACAGGATAAACTAATTTACAACTATTTCAATTAAAACAATACCGAGCTTTACTTCAAAATCACTGATGCCGACTGTGGTAATCGTTTGTTTCTATTATTTTTTCCAGGCAAAATAACATTTTTGCTCAGACTTTCTACTGTTAGACGAAAACTAAAAGCTGGGGTGGAATCGGCTAAGGTGATTTGTGATAAGTGATAGTCACAATCAACAAAATTGGTCTGCGTAAGGTGATTGTCACCGGTGATAATCACATTTTTGTGATAATTTCTTGTGACAGCGGTTTAGTTGTCACTTGCGTGTTGTTTTGATCAAAGTGTAAAGAGAAAATGGGCGTATTTGTACTTTTGCAATTATTAGTGTCTGAAAGGGAATAGGAACAAGATAAAAATAAAGATAGCGTGTTTTTTGTCCTTCTTGTGCTTTTAAAACTCCGAAATAATCTAAACATACTGGAGCTGGAAAATTCAAAGTACATACCTACATACATACTCATTATGTACAAAGCTAATTGTTGTTTTCAAATAAAAAATTCTTAAAAAAAAATTTCGACTAAAAAACGACATAGGTATTTTTGTAGGATATCCTACCCCTGCGGCAATTGCATTTGCCATCTGGAGTTCCGTCAACTCACATTCCATCTACTCTCCAGCTAGTTATCTACTACATTAAACTCCGGGTGCTTTTCCACATAGGTGCTTGGTCAACAACTCGATATGCGCTTTATTGGCTGCGGTCCTGTTGATAATACATGTCTACAGTATTATCTGTAGGACATTGTTAAAATGATTTTCTAAAAGTCATTACCTACTCAAATGCTTTTCCCCCAATTCGAAAATAATACAAAAAAAAAATATGACACATTAACACATGTCAGTGTCAAGTGATGCCAAATTTTAAACAATATTTGGTGATCACCTTACGCAGACGGAAAATATTATTTGATCACAAGTGATTGTCACATTTGTGATAATCACAAATCACCTTAGCCGATTCTACCCCTGATAAGAGCGAATTGCTGCAGCATTTCAAAGTACTTTTACCTAGCATTTGAGTATAGAATTGATTTCGGAGAAAGACCAAATTGTATGCAGTTAATGATGGTTCAGCATTATGTAAATACTTGTTTCTATTATTTTTTCCATCACTGTAGTTGCTTTAGTTATGTAATAGTCGTTTTTAATAATAACTTAAAATAAAATACGCAGACATTATCTTTATCTATAGGTACTATATGCAATATAAACAAACCTATGTGGTATTTTGTTTGAATAACTTTTTTCTGTTTATTTATTCTGTTATTAAATAGAAGAGTTAATGAATACAATAAATCAGATTAAGGCAACAAGCAATAAGCTACAAATCAACTAGCAACTCTCAAAAAAACACGTTTTGGAAAAATATCCCTGATAGCTAAAATGTTCAGGCAATACCGTTGCTTCGATGTGATAATAGGTTAAAAATAAGGCTGCGTATTGCTTATTGACAGTTGCTAGTTGCTTCGTTGCTAATATTGCTTGTTGTCTCAATCTATGAGAGCCGCCTAAAATGCCTAACATATTTATTCGGGTAATATGGTACAGTATACCACATTTGACTAATTTTTAATATGCCATTTTTCAGGTCGTGCCGCTTTTATTAGAATTTTTAACTGATTAAAGGTGGAAAGGCTAAAGCTTAAGCCTCATATGATAGGTAATACTGCCCTTATCAATGTAAAATTTCGTGGGAAACGGCAGATTTATTTGGTTGTTATGGTCTTAAAAGAAACATGTATACCACAATACCCGACTTTACTCTACATCATATTTACTGTACAGTGTACATACATATTTTAGGTGGTATAAAAGGGTATTTTACAGCCCTAAAATATTAAAAATTTCTTACGGCATATGTATGTCACAAACATTGCTTTCGATACTATTCAAAATAATATTCTGTCTATTGCTGTTTGAGTCAATTACAAGTTATAGACCGTTTACGTCATTTGAACACAGAGAGAAAAAATGCAACATTTTACACCAGGAAATGGATCCTACAGCTGGACTCTTTAATGTCCTTATAACGTCGTGCCAACAAAATTACTTTTGCCAGCAATAATATTTATACATTTTATAGTTACAAAACGACCGTCACCCACAGAACTACAACTCAGCATGACCTTCCCAAACCCTCACCATTTAACCAACCACTCTCTCTTTTCCTTCTACTGTGTAGTTAAATAGCTAAAGGCAATTTTTGTGAGATATTAAATTTTCTACGAATAGTACTAACTTATGTCGATTTTCTTTGGGCAAAAAAAAGCACTTTTTTTAAGATTCAGATTACTTTTGCGAATCTCGATTCGAAAGAGAGATTCGCACGTACTTTCACCAATACCAAAACAAGTGCCATTTGTCAAACTTTGAGGTTAGTTATTGTTAGGGGAGACTGGGGCACATTTGAACGTGAGTCTTATTTGAATCTATAAATTTTATAGTGAGCTTTTCTTTTTGTGTAAAATATATTTTTAAGGCGCAACTTCATTTGAAAATGTATAAAGGTACGTTTTTTGACAAATATGAAAAATATAAATATTTGCGCACATTTTTCTGTCGCTTGACTTATTGGGGCAGGTTTGAACAAAACAGTCGCGGCACATTTGAACAAGGGGTCTGTAAGTGGCATTGAACTAAAAGCTAAGCTACCACTACCGGTAGCTCCGGTAGTGGTAGCTTACCATCACTCCCGCACGCTCCGGTGATAATTTTTGTCTTAATTTTTTCAAAATTTCTGTTCGGTTAATAAAATAACTCATTTTTGTTTTTATAAAGTTTCTTCAGTCATTTGTAAAATATTTCAATAATTTCAAAATTTCAGTTTGCTTTTGCTAAGTCGTTTTTATTTTCTTTATTAAAATAATAAAGTTAATTTATTTTATTAAAAAAATACAAACCTTGTACCTAGTAACTTATTAGCTTCTAAAAGCAATTACAAATAAGGTACTGCCGTTCAAAAGTGCCCAGCCTAGTTCAAAACTGCCCACATGGGGGGTACCTTTGAACATAAGGACCTATTTCGTTTTTAAATAAATTATACGCCCTTACTAAATTTACCTAGTTATATGTCCAAATTTAAGTTTATTTGCATTTCTTAAAGTGAGAATACTTTACAGTCTAATAAATTAAACAAATAAGATTTTATGAAACCTCAAAGCAAAAAGTGTTCAATGTGCCCCAGTCTCTCCTACCTATTGTGGAATAAATTTGAAAATTGAAAATGGATATTAATGGACCGTCGTAGAAAATGCCAATGGGGTTGTTTTCATGGGGAAGGACGAAGTTCTAATTCAAAACAAAACAAATAAGTAGTTATTGTACAAGTACAAGTAAAAAACTAGCAAATAACAATTCAATTTTATAAACACAAATTGGAATCTAAAAACAGCTGACTGTCAAATCACACACCAACACAAATGCAAAAAAAATTGATCTCATTTCATGTTCGATTGGGGCAGGAAAAATCTGAGATTGAGAGCAAAACGGTAAAAGCCCAAAGAAAATCGACATTACTCACCTTGCAATGACGTATCAAAAATATAAGTACGAGGTATGACTCTCCCTAAATATTAATCCTATTTTTATTTTTCACTGGATTTGAAAAGAAATGTAGAAAGTGAATATTTTCCCTTCAAAAAATTATGTTGAATTTGAAAGTATGTATATTTATGGATATGTGTAATCAATTGAAAAGGTATTCCTTATAATGCAACTTTAATTGGGTTTTATATTAATAAAGTGCAAACTACTTAGAAAAATGTCTTACCTCTGACTCTATATTGAATAATAGCATCCACAGATCCAGGGATGATATTGTTATGAGACAATAATAATATACTCCACGGATTTGGACCGAGAATGAAACCGCAGCAATTGCGGCAGAGGCTATAGTCGTATATTAAGATAATAATGGCAGGCAGCAGGGGATTTGCATAGAGTCTAAAGCTTCCAAGAAAAGATTTTCTGTCTGTTGTTTGTAGACAACAACTCCTGTACTGGATATAGCAATACAAATACAAATAAATGTTAAATAATATAAAATTACATTATTTTAATCCTGTACACGAGGAGAATGCCTATTGGCAGGGATTCAACTCGGTTGATGGAGTTATGATAAAATACAGAGACCCGATTTATTTTTGTCTTTGAATGTTAAAACAAAGGACAAGGGGGAGAATAAAAAAAATCTAACCTCTAACGTGAGTCCTGGCGCAGATATGTTTACGTAATAATTGTGAGTAATTTTATATGCACCCTTTCTCATGTAAGCAGAGGGAAAATAGAGCTTTGCATGGTTAATTGGCTAGAGTTTTCTACTAATTAAGCTTCTAGGATTTTATGATTACATCGTAATTGTACAGGGACAGTATAGTAATAACGAATTATGATATAGAAACCCGAAATGGATTTATTTTTAGCTATGTCGGAATGGTGGAATGAAGTGCACATTTCTGAACAGTTGACATTGGTGAGAACTTTTATTATATTATACAATATGTAATATGTTTATGTTTTTCAAACAATTATTATTATACACATATTTGCCAACAATTGTTCGCCTAAGAAAATTACATAAAATATTTGAAAAATGTAAAATGTGTGAATATACTTCTCCCGGGAAAGGCGAACCTATAACGCTTCAACAGCGCCCCGAGATGCTTGCAGATATATGTTAGTTCTGCACTTAAATGCAGAACACACACGGTTCCTCACGAAAAAAAAATACCAAAGGGGTCAAATCGCAGCGCCGAGGCGGCCAATTGACATCGCCAAGATGGCTGATAACACGATTTGGGAATTTCGTGCGCAAAATATTGATTGTAGCATGGCGCTCAATCCTGCATGAACCAGAGGTCATCCAATTCCATGTCTTCAATTTCAGTTAACACGGCTCTATAAGGCCCACCGTTGACCGAAACTTTGTTCCCAGCCTCATTTTCGAAGAAAAATGGTCCAATGATGCTATACTCCACAATCCCCACCAAACTGTGGATGCATTGGCTTCTCGACAATAGGTTTTCCGAGCTCCACATGCGCCAATTTTGTTTGTTAACGTTGCCGCCGACATGAAAATGCGCCTCGCCAGAAACTTATTTTCAAAAAACCCACTGTTTGGGCTACACAGCACTCACTTTGAAAATAAGTTGTCAATAGGTGCGTTTTTATGAAACCTCGCCAGCCAGTGGTTGGCGTTCATATGGCGTTCTTATCTCATGCACACAACATTCCAGAGAAAAATGTCAGAATTTATCATATATTTCTACCAAGTCATTCGGCTGGCTTTGGCTTCATCTTGCTGGCAACTGTCCAAATGAACGGTTGGCTGGCTAGGTTTCAAAAAAACATGCCTATTTCCCAACGTTGTTCCAGCGTAAAGAGACTCATTTCGTTGCGCGGAGGTATGATACTCGGCCCTAGCGAGGTATCCGTCGGAACGGAAATTTCTCCGATTTCATACGAATCGGAGGATTTTTGCTTCGAGGTATACGTCGGAACAGCTTTTCGGAACTTTGTTCCGACAAATATGCAACGCACACTGGCGTTTTGCGTTTCAGTGCGATGAAGTGCGTTTTTATTCATATTTTTGACAGTTTCATACGAATTTTCTTCCGATATGCTCCGACAGGAATTAGTTGCGGAATTTGTTTACGAATTGCAGTGAAGTGTAGATAAATGAAAGCAATAAAGAAAAAAACATTTTATCAAAGTAATTGGTTGTATTTGTTGCTTTAATTTTTGTTTCCAGGGCAAAAACAAACGAAAAAACAAGCACTTAATAGGAAAACCCCGATGTAGCACGAAACAACATCATGTCATATCAATGCGTTGTCGCATTTTAATTTTTCTTTCCGAAGTCGGATACCTCGAATGTAATTTGAGTCTCCGACGGAATATGCGTTGCGGAGAAATTTCCGTTCCGACGGATACCTCGCTAGGGCCGACTGACTTTCTGTCAACATTTCGAACGGGAAACAGCTGTCAGTGTCGAAATAACATATGATTTAAAAAGAAACCATTATATATTATCAAACGTTATTTCTACTGCCTGTGGCTCAGTGGTTACTGTCCTGGACCACTGAGCAAGGGGTATCGGATTCGATTCATAGTGAAACACAAATTGCATCTTAAGGTTTTTTCCACTGCGCTATTTCTTGCCAACGTCTGACAAACCAAGAGTTCTTTGCCCACTCAAATATGAAAAAATAATTTTCTACGCACTTAATGTCAGGATTACAGAAAGTGGTTTCCCAAATGAACTTAACATCCTTTCTGTGCATATTACTTTGGTCTACGTCACACCTAAATGACAACCACTAACGCTCCACATATTTCTGCGACAAAATAAAACGTCACAGTAATCATGAGTTACGAGACATTTTATATGCCATTGCCGACTTGGTCACTTTCTTTCCTCCTACACAAGGCAATGTTGATATTCACATAAGTATATGTACCTATACTAGCTGACTGAATAATTTCTTTGACTTAATACGTAATGTTGACATTTTGAGGGCGAGTGACATTTGGAATGTATTTATATAAATGCAACCATCAGCCAGAAAGACCTTCTCAGCTTTGTAATCAGTAGAAATGGCTGACAAAAAATTGGCTCAGTTTCCCATTCCACTTTATCAATAAAGAAAGTCACAGTTCTAGATACTAGAAGATATCCTATCATATGTGTACAAACAGTCACGCATTGATTTTGTCCTCGAATGTAATTCTACGAATCAAAAACAGAAATCCGCCTAAAGTACATCTAACCGCTCTGCGTGGGAATAATAAGAGAAGGGACTTATAAAAATTATTTCCGATAAAAGTTCCAAAAATAGACGCTGACGTAAATGTATGTTCTTCCTTCGCCATTCGTACCTATTGTATCCCACTCATTACATACACTGCCCCAGGACAAAGAACCAAATACAACATTATTATGCCAATAGTGATGGATCCGTTTGCAGCATGGATATGAACATCAATTGTTTGGGTTACTCATGTGGATCCTAACAATGTTGATGACGATGAAGTGTCAATTTCTGCTCCTTTAGATTCTTCCTTTCGACTGACTTCATGGGAGGCGTATTATACTCGTATTAGTGTACAATACATTTACTCTGTTAATAGAATCAATAAGTATAGAACGTTTGGCTTCTGTGATTTTCTGGCGAGAAAATATGATTTCTAAGGAAATGTAGCTACGGAATTTGAAATTGCTCATATATATCACACCCACACAAATATTTTGCGTCATGTTTGTAATACATAGTATAAAATCTGTAACCCTAGTCAAGAAAAATTATCCATTTTAGAGCTTAAATAGATTATTAAATGTTTTTGCTGTCATAACTTTCAATCAAAATGTGCTTGATAAGTGAAACGATATTACCTACTTTTTTTGAATACGAATATTAGTATATGTAACAATACATACAGAAAAACAAGAAACTGGAAACTTTTTGTGAGAAAATTGTGTTAAAAAATAAGCACAATGTGATCACAATCACAACAAGTGTCACACAAAATTGACGAACTGACCAAAATTAGGTTGAGAATGAGATCGTATGACTGTATGAAATAAAAACAAGTAAAAGTGTTATCATCGGCTTCGCCGATGCTTTGATACCCTCCACTGCATAAAAGTCATGCAAAATGTTTGCCATGCCATATTGGTTTGGTATAGGAGGTACCAGAACTACTTGACCGACATAGACAATTTTCAATACCAACCTGACGACGGTAAAAAGGAGTCCTCTCACAAAATTTCATTCGCCTAGATCGATTCGTTTGGACGCTATCGTGATTTCAACAGACAGAGAGACACATGGGTCTAATAGTGGTTTTGTATGGAAGGTACCAGAACTACTTGACCGTCATAGCCCATTTTCAAAACCAACCTGACGACGATAAAAAGAAGTCCTCTCACAAAATTTCATTCGCCTAGATCGATTCGTTTGGACGCTATCATGCTTTCAAGAGACAGAGAGACATGGGTCTAATAGTGGTTTTGTATGGGAGGTACCAGAACTGCATAACCGACATAGCCCATTTTCAATACCAACCTGACGACGGTAAAAAAAAGTCCTCTCACAAAATTTCATTCACCTAGGTTGATTCGTTTGGACGCTATCGTGTTTTCAACAGATAAACGGACAGACAGACGGATAGACAGACAGACGGACATGGCTAAATCGATTCAGAATGTGATCCTGATTCAGAATATATCTACTTTATAGGGTCTCCGGTGAATCCTTCTTGGCGTTACAAATGTAATGACAAAGTGAATATACCTTCCTAAATCTTATCCTCCAAAGCCGCCAACAAACACGGGACCGAAAATTGTAGGAAAAATCTTTCTCTCGAAGCGAGGATATCTTCATAGTTTTGAGTTCATAAGCTTCAGCAATATAAAGCAGGGGCAAAATAAATAAATAGCCAGATGGTATTATCAGATTACAGCAGAGCCGAGGTAGGAAAAGTCCTTTACTACCTCAAAGTTAGCTGCCTCAAGCTACGCACACTAAGTTAGTTGAGGTCGCTCTCCAAAATGTGCGCGCCACCGCCACCTGAGGTCTTCCGGTAACCTGCGATCTTCATCTGCTTCGTTGTCCTTCAGAAGTGAACTCATATACTCGTCGGGCTGGTGCCTTGTTGTTCATACACTCCTAGCCATCTCAGTCGCTAAAATTTTCTTTTTGACTATATAGGCATATAGCCCGTCCATCGATACAAACTGGACCAATAATTATTCCAAGAATCTTTCTCTCAAAGCGTGTCAAAAGGTTTTTATCAGCTTTCAATAAGGGACATGCTTCTGCACGATAAAGAAGGACCGGGATGAGAGGGATTTACTTCTTAGATGCCTTCTTAGTCCGAAGAAATATTTATTGGCAAGAGTGATTCTCCGCGTGATTTCTACGCCGATGTCGTTTTGCGAGGTACATAATAATTGTAGAGCCTAGGTAGACAAAGTCTTTAACTGCTTCGAAGTTATATCTGTCCATTGTGACGTTTTGCCCGAGTCGCCGATGTTAAGAGTCCTTTCACGATGATAGCATTAACTTCGTTTTGTCCTCATTACTATTACTTTTACTATTTCGGCAAATTTATTTATTTATTTCTTATATATTCTTAGAATTGATAAGACAAGTCAAAAAAGGAAGATGTAGCAATACTAGTCACCAGACATCAGAGACTGGTTTTAAAAATACCAGTTCAAACCTATGGATTTCTTTATACATATGTACATATGTATCTAGCGAAAATTAGCCAAATATACAAATGTTATTCCTCAATTTAAAGGCAAATACTCACCTATTGACACAGTTCTAAAAAAAAATAAAATAATAAAAATAAATAAATTTTCCTAAAATGCGTTCTTCGTAAAAGATTTCAATGTAAATTTATAACAACGGAAAACTCAGTACTATCTCCATATTATACCCTTAAGCAATCAACAGTGAATTGTAACACAATCATCACTTGGGACATTGTCTTCGAGTGCGATTCTTCTGTTTCCTTCTCTTTTAAAAGAATATACATTTCTGTATTTATCTTTTTTAAGAAAAAAAAATCTGCAAAAAGAAATAAAACATAAAACACTGTCAAGGATGAAGTGAATAAAAATCAATAAAACTCAAAACCAAGAAGGATGCTTTTACCCAACCAAAAATCTCTCGACTATCGATAGAGGGAGAAAGGAAAGTGGGCAGTGGTGGTGGGATGGAAGGGGGAAGTACGAACTAATTTTGAAACTTTTCTTGTTTGCTTCATAAACTGTCACAGCGTCCTAGAAATGTCGTGTAATCATTGCGCACAGTGCAATCCATCAAGTCAACAATATGAATGTACATACATATATTATATTCAACCAACTATAAGATATAAAACATTTTCCCTCTTATTCTTTTGCAATTCCACAGAAAAACTGAAGCATATTAAAGACTGAAAAATATCACGCATTTGCCAAAACCAAGCTAAAATCTCGTTTAGTTCTTATGAAGATTATTCGGTTAACTGTAAAACAGATAGATTGTGAACCTCAATAAAAAGAGAGAGCTTTCAAAACAAAGTGCAGCCGAACAGCCAACGAGGAACATTTAATCGAAATCAATCAAGAGATACATTCTCCACCAGACAATGTCATCACGATCTAAGGAAAAAGTTGCGGCAGCTATTCGAAAGGTATTCAAAAGAAATGACAAACAGTCGGAAGGTGCCGAAGGTAATCAGCCACCTACTGCTAATGGTGGCCCTTCAGGCTCACCAGGACGACGTTTAAGACGGTAAATACGAAAACAAAAAAGTTCCTCTTATGTAAATTGCGGCAATTATTCATTGTAACGTTTTGTGTTTCTTTTCAGGGGGGTTTCACCGGCAACAAGTAAATCGACTTTGAAACTAAACGATTCCACAATTCGTTCTAGACGACTCATGAAGGAGTTTAGGGAAATACAAAGAATGCAGAACAGCGCAATGGGACCCATTTTCACAGTAAGTAGTTCTAAACGATTATAAAAAGGGATTTGTCCTGGCAATTTTTATATTTTCTAAGGTCATTTAAAATAGAACCCCAAAATATGAGCATGAAGGCTTAATTATGCGTTTATGTGAGCTGCACGATTCGTTAATATTTTGTGAACTGAAAAAGGATTTTAGACCTTAAACCCATTTCGCCACAATTTCTGGTGTTCTATTGCGATTCACATTCTAGGTGATGTTAAACTTCCTATTACATGTTGTATTTCTATTCAAGAGAACGAATACCTACATATTAGTGGCGAGTGTGTCTGACACTTTAGTTACATTTTGAAAGCAAAGGATCTATTGTGGGTTACTCAGGAGATTATACGCAAACTTTTTAGGTCAATGAAGAATAATACATAAAGATCAGCCAGATGTATAACCTAAAAATATAGCATTCATTTTTGGATCGGGAAGACTTCGATGTTGCGTACGTACTACCTCCCATGGCTAACATTTTCAAGGACTTGTTTGGAGTGGAGGGTATCAGAGCATCGACCGCCGATGATAACACTTTTACCTGTTACTTTATTACACCTAACATACCAGACACCAGGCGCTAGTTTTATACCTATTTGACTAGCTTTTGACCGCGGCTTCGCTCGCGCAGCCCTCAGGATTTGGTCCACAGAGATTCCTTCACAATCAGTTAGTTTCCTCTTTTTATATTTAAATATCGAGCATGAAACCTACCTAATGAAAGTACGTAAGAAGCAGTTAGTATCTCTGAAACATATGTTCAACATCCTATTGGAGAAAACAGATTGTATGATCAATTTGTAAGTGAAGCGTTGGCATCTCAACACAGTTCAGCAGACTGAGCCACTATCTACAGAACAAAACGCATTTCTTGCTTATATGCATGTACTGTACACTCTGAATGCTAGCTGCGCCGCAAGCATACATATCTACAAGCATACGTACATGTGTGTCTATAACATTTACTTCTTTAACTTCCAGGTTTCCAATTCGATTTCATCATATCTTCGATTAAAAAATAAATAAAAAATAAATAGTTGGCGCAACCCTAGGCCTAGCTTCTCGCAACCCATTCCTTTGTGTGAGTTTCTATTTTTGGGACGAATGGAAAGGGTTCTACAATTTTATGCCGAGTCCGAACGGCTGAATTGAGAAGCTTTTTCAGGACAGTTATGGTTGGTTGGTTGGTTGAAAGTGGCTGTCAGCTAAAAACGCCAACACACTTAGACCAGTATAGGTCCATTGTGATGCCACGATGAAGGATCTGAGATCTCCCTACTAGTTGAACCATTTTGAGCTCTTAATAAAGCGTAAGAGGCTTCTGATGTCTATGCTTGTCAGATCGCCCAAGTCGTTGTAATAGAAGGCTCCTAAGTGAAGCTTCCTTCTGCGGGAGAGAGCTGGGCAGGAACAAAGAAGGTGAGGGATAGTTTCCTCCTCTTCCTCGTCCATGCAGCTTCTACAAAAGTCGTTTGCGAAGAGGCCCAGCCTTGCGGCATGTTTGCCAATCAGGCAGTGTCCAGTAATGACACCTATTGTGGTGCCGATATGCTATCTGTTGAGAGAGATCAATTTCTTAGAGCGTTTCAGATCCAGCTTAGGTCAAATTTGTTTTGTCGCTAGACAAGTGGTTGTTAACCTCGTTCACCTAAGATTTGTACTCTCGATAGCATTCAGCTTCAATTTTTGTTTGCGAGTAGCGATTGGTATCCCTAGGGTGCCTTTATCCGGCAGAATGGGTTGAGTTGTTCCTATTCTAGCGAGTTCATCGGCCTTACAATTCCCTGGAATGTCTCTATGCCCCGGCACCCAAATTAGGTGAATGTTGAACTGTTCGGCCATCTCCGTAAGAGACGATCGGCAGTCGAGGGCTACTAGAGAAGTTATAGAGATCGAATCCAAGGATTTGATGGCTGCTTGGCTGTCCGAAAATATGTAGATATCCTTAACGGATATGACGTTTTTCTTGAGCCAGGATAAGACTTCTTTAATCGCCATAATTTCCGCCTGGAACACGCTACAGTAATTTGGTAGACGGAAGGAGAGCTTAAGATTAAGACGTTCCGAGAAAACACCCCCACCAACTCCATCATTGGTTTTTGAGCCGTCAGTATAGAAGTGAACTGATTCATCTTCCGGGAAGGCATCTCCATTCCAGGTTGCTCTGGATGGGATTGTTACGAGAAAATTCTTGTCAAAGTTTAGAGATGGGGTGGTGTAGTCAGTGTTTTCGGTTGAGATCTCGAATTTTTTCAGAATAGAGGCGTGGCCAAAGTCTTTGCTTGACCACTGTGAGATGGCTTTAAGGCGAATGGCTGCACTCGCTGCCATTTGCTTGCTAAATATGTCAAGGGGTAATATATGAAACAATATGTCTAGTGCCGCAGAGGGTGTTGTGCGTAGTGCACCGCTTATGCACATGCAGGCTGTGCGCTGGACCTTGCTTATATGGTCGCGGTTAGTGGCCTTCTCCAAGGCTGTCCTTGACTCTTTCTTGGATGTTAAGTTTCCAACTAAGCTTCCTATCCAGGATAAGCCCCAAATATTTAGCTTTGTCAGAGAATGTTAGGTTGATACCATTAAGTGAGGGAGGGTCGACTGTCGGAATTTTATATTTCCTGGTGAAAAGCACCAGATCAATTTTGTGGGGGTTCACACCTAAATCACAACGACTCGCCCAACGGGCTAGCTTATTTAAAGCATTTTGTAGGAGTTCTTTAAGAGTATTTAAGTGCTTTCCTGAGACGGCTATAGCAACATCATCTGCATAAGCGATCGCCGTGCATCCTTCACCTTCCAGGATCATCAATAGTTCATTGACCACCAAATTCCAAAGAAGAGGGGATAGAACACCACCTTGCGGAGTGCGAGGTGCACCACAGTTATACTCTCGGATGTTTGTCAGACGTTCGCGAGAGGTGGCGCAGTAGAAAAAACCTTAAGATGTAATTTGTGTTTTTCCGAGGATCGAACCTGGGATCCCTCGCACAGTAGTCCAGCACACTAACCACTGCGCTACTGCGCCCAACTTCGATGAATCTATCTTCGATTAATTGTTAATAATATGATTGTATCAAAGAAACTCACCAATGGATAACTATTAACTAGCTTAAGATCGCCTTTTTGTTTACGTTGCAAGTTTGTTGTAGCGATATGTTGAATGTTTATTGTTAATAATTATAACATTGTATATACCACTCTTTTTTAAAGGTTATATACACATTAATTTTGATTACAAGCAATCTCAAGTCGAATCTTTATTGTCCGCTTTTATAAGCTATAATGTTGCGAGCGCAACAAGCGATTGGTATTAATATGTTTTATCCAGGATGTCATTGTTTACATACAATTCGCCACATACCGATACCACTGCCAACTGCCACACACAACGCCAGATTGAGTTGAACGAAACTTGCATCTCTTTTGCTTGCTTGCTTTCGTTCCAAGACTGATGTTAGGATTAGGACTAAGAGGAGAAGTGTAAACATTTTGGGAGTTGTTTATGTTAGTGACCGAATGAGTGGATTGTTGATGTTATTTAAAAAAGTAATAAAAACAGAAATATTATTCTCGAAATGTAGGCGTTCATGGACGAAATGAACAATAGGACACGTCGCCACTTGTACTGATTTTCCACATTTCATAGGCCTAAAAACAGTGATAATAAATGTATTATAGGCATTATGTATGATTTTAAAATTTTAGTTGTAGATTTTACTTAACGCAGTAATATACAACTGTGCACGCACGCCTTCTAAAATTTAATTAATTCATCATGTGAAATTGCATATGCCTTGTACTTTCAGTGACAGCACTCTAAACTTTTATTTTTACACGAGGGTTAAATATGCAAGAACACTTCTGAAAACAGATTTTATTATGGTACATGACACTCGGTGCTTAAATCTCAACTTATGTAGAGTCTAATTGTACCAACTCATAACACATATAATATATACCTATCGCCCGCGTCTATTTATATTAACCTTTTGTAAAATTCCACAGGTCGAGCTTGTAAACGACAACCTTTACGAGTGGTATGCTCGCCTGCATATTATCGACCCGGACTCACCACTCGCGGAGGACATGGTCGAATTGAACATTCCGTTTATTCTGTTACATTTGGTATTTCCGGAGAATTTTCCCTTTGCCCCACCATTTATGCGTGTCGTTGAGCCACGAATAGAAAAAGGCTTCGTCATGGAGGGTGGTGCTATTTGTATGGAGCTATTGACACCGCGCGGATGGGCAAGCGCCTACACCGTCGAGGCAGTACTAATGCAGTTTGCAGCGAGCTTAGTTAAGGGACAAGGTCGGGTAGCTAGGAAACCAAAAAGTACAAAGGAATTCAGCAGGTGAGCGAGAGAGATTCTCAAAATGAAATTCAATGGAAATTTAAATTTAAATTTGGATGCTTTGGCTGTTTTCTTATTCTTCTAGGCGATCGGCGGAGGAGGCATTTCGATCGTTGGTGAAGACACACGAGAAGTACGGTTGGGTGACTCCAGCGCTATCTGACGGCTAAAATTGAACTGCAGTGCGGATGATATTTGAATTAATATAACCATATGGTCAAATAAGTTTTTATATGTGCATTCATGTCAGTATTCAAGAATGGTCAAGCCATACGTACTCATCCATTTTACTTTTGATTTTCTTTAGCAGTTTCATTTAAATGTGAGTAAATGTTCTTTGCCATAAAATGTATCTCATTGTGCTTTCAGCTTGGTGTTCGTCTTAATTTATAATAAGAGTTTATATTAATTTGTAAATATATATGTACATATGCAATATCTATACATGTATATAAAAAGAGATGTCCTTATATAGAAACATAGAAACATGTGTTCTATAGACTCCGAAACCACACAATCGATTAGGTGAAATTTTCAATCAATCTTCTGTATTGACCCGAGACTCCATTGACGTCAAAATCGGTGACACCTTCCATACCAAAAAAACATTGCAAACGCAACTTCTCAACTCTCATGCCATGGGAGCTAACGTTGTAAAGTCGTGGGCGGGATTACATCTTGACTTTTATGGAAATATAGCTGTTGGGAGCAGATTGCAAAATCTGGCCGTAAAGCCCCAAAGGGGCTTGATGTTACATATCGTTTAAACAACTTTGCCAAACATAATTGTTTGTTGCTTATAAGGTTTTCTCAAAGTATTTTGGAATACATTATCGTATTGCACTAATAGAAGTCGGTGGCTTAACTAAAGCCACTAGTTTTTCGTTAAACATGCACTGTGAAACAAAATTTGTGTTAAGCCTTAGTTTATCGTTGGATTGGCACTAAAATTTAGCCTTGATATTAGGTAAATGGACGTATATTGACCGTTGGATGTTATTTATGTTATTGTGGGCGGGATTGGAGAAAGCGGCGTGGCACGTGAACTGAAATGATCACATTAAGTGAAAGTCAGAAAGAACATTTCATGAGAAATCTTCTCCAACTCATGCGTTCGAGTTCGGCATCAAACTGTAGGCCCCCCCTTTCGTCCAAAAAATAAGAATTCATACAAACCAATGATTCTAAGAAGGTAGGCCTAGGGTCCTATATAGAACTGTCTAATGAATTCCAGTTAACTTTAGTAAAAATTGTTATGGGAAACGTTTTTTTTAACAATAAATGGACTACCTTTTTCTGGCCTAGATTTCCCTTAAATGTAAAAACTGAATTGGTCATCATACAATTGAAATTTCAACGAAAATATTGCTTTGTTGGTTTCTCATCCGTATAGATCAACTAAAATAACCGTTGTGATCAATATAACCAATAAACATCCCAGACACATCACGTGCAAGTCAGACAGCTGTCATACTTAGTAAACTAATTTTTTAAACGTCCCCAATATCGTGCAATTCGTATGTGGTTTGCGACAATTCTATCAGCTGTCCATTAGCCTGACTGACTTCTTACAGCTCCGATCTGATTAACCTATGCGGCAACGGAGTATTAGGCTTTTACGCTTTTAATGTTTGCAATATATTTAATTTATAGTAACTTGAACATTAATGTATTCTTATATTGTTTTCAGAAAATATGTATTAACTTCAACTGGAGCACAAACACTTAGTTTTGAGTCATCCTTTGTAATAAACATACGTTGTCGTATTTTTTTTTTTTAAGAATCATCATCTTTCATTTGATCTCTCTGTTGATGGTATTTCTACCATAATACCTTCTATTTGTTGTCTATTATGTGAGCAGGACCTTACAAATGCTAAACTCAAATAAAGAAAAGCCTAAAAAACCATCCAACAAATTTTAAAATTAGATAAACATATATTTTGGGATTTGAATTAAACAAACTGAAATATATTATTTAAAAAAAACAATACCTTCGTGCTCATTTATAGTATTTAAATATAAATTATACCTATATAAATGTGTAAATGAAATGGTTCCAATAAAGAACTAAATCAACATTTAAATGAACAATTTGCTGTAAATTATATTCAAGCTTTAACAATTAAATAAAAAATTAACATAATTTTTAAACAAATTTACAATAAATGAGAAAATATAAATAAAAATATATAAATAATTATAAAAACAACTCTGCCCAAACTTTTTGAACTTAATGTAAAAAGGCCAAATAAATTTTAACCTTTTCTTCTATAATTTAAAAAATATATACTTAAAAATAAGTGTTAAATAAAATTCAACTGTGTTATAAAAGTTAAATTAATTACGTTTATGATTTTTCGTATAAAAAAAAAAGTTTTTTTTAAAAAAGTTTATTAAATTTTCAATAAATAAAAAAAAACTGAATATACTACACATTGTGTTTTTTTTCGTTTTTTTTTTATAATACATATTTTATTATTTTGGAATATTTGTTGACTAGTTCTCTTTACATTGAAGACACTTTATTAAAATGAATTTATTAATTCATAGGTAGATATTAATGTATCGTTGTTGGAACTTGTGTAACTAAATATAACATGATTTACCTATATAATGAGCATAGTACATGGTTATTATGTTTTCATAAATGTATACATTTAAATAATTACATACGTCATATATATAAATAAATAAAATGTTTATTTGTTTTAAGAATTCAGATTTTGTGTTTACTTTTGGAAATAAATGCTGCCATTGCATGCATATCGCAACTGCAACTAAAAATAGTAAGTACTTACATAATAGGGAATACAATTGCTTATACGACGATCGAGAAATAAAAGTCGGACCCTTACATAAGACCCTAATCTAATCATGTGTATGGTGTAGCGTAGAAGAATGAACTTTAACAAAGGCGAATGATGTACCATAGGTCTTTTTCAACACACAATTTTTTGATTGATTTTCGGTCACGTTTGCCTAGAGAAGGAGATTTAACAACGAATTCTACCAACTGTACTGCGATATCGATCTGGTGAGAAAAGTGTGAATCTGTCATCTTAGACGACTATGACACGTAGATCGTAGGTAATATTATTGTTTGGGGATGTGTGGGTAATGACATTGCGGTGGATCTTCCAACATGAGGCGTGGACATCCTCTACTGCGTTGTCCCTCTGGATGGAAGTTGAAAACTCTTCAGGCCGAAGCGCTAGTGTCCATGCCCAAGCCATCTAGACGACCGATACTCAATTTTTTTGGCGCTGCGAAATTAAGCCCAAGGAAATAAGGCCCAAAAAACAAAATGAAATAAGGCCCCAAAATTATGCTCACAATACAATAACAACAAAAATATGATATATTTTGGGTGTAATTTCATTTTTTTGGCCCTAATTTCATTTTTCGTATTTGGGTGCTTTTTCATTATGAAATAAGGCCTCAACTTTCGATAATGAAATAAGACCCAAGATGTTATTTTTCTGAAACCCAAGAAAGTATTCTACTTTTAAGAAATCAACTTGTAAAATTGATGAAATTAATATGATCAAGTACCACCAAATCTAGCCTGATGAAAATAGAATATCATTCGAGAAAATATAGTCAAACTGGAAAAGGTATAAAACTAAATATATAAAAAAAGGAGATTTGTCTTTTACCATTAGTTACCATTACCATTAACATTAGTGATCAGTTAACGAGTAATAAGTTCGGTTATTTTCAAAATGGCGCAGGGACATAAGTCCCAAATTTTTCTTTTGGGAATTATGTCCCACCCCATCGGGACATAAGTCCTATACATTTTTTTTGGGACTTATGTCCCACTCTACCTATTTCTTTATATAAGCTTAGATAATTCACAAAGAGCATCACGCAATAAATAAATATAACCAGTATAAAATAGGTGTTTGGCTCTATTGTCTTGGTATAGTTTTAAGCATCACTTATATTTACAACTAAAATACAGTTACCAGCAGTTTGCGAAAAGTGATGCAAACCAATACCGCCACGAAGTCTTTTGGATATAAATGAATCATTTGCAAACGAAAATGTTTTGTTAAACTACGGCATGGATAAGCAAAAATCGCGCGAATTTTTAATTTTCACACCCCAAATCGATCCTCCCTTGCTCAAAATTTTTTTCGGCTACGCATTTATGTTCATTGAAAATCGATCATCCCCTTCGCATCGTTTCTTGGCTACGCCTTTGGTTTATTTACATGCCCAACTTGATCGCTCCTATTGTGCAGTGTGCCAGGAGGTTCATTGAAAATCGATCATCCCCTTCGCATCGTTTCTTGGCTACGCCTTTGGTTTATTTACATGCACAACTTGATCGCTCCTATTGTGCACTGTGCCATGACCTACCATTTGAAATAGTCTGCTTGCCTTGCAGATATTCAAAACTGGACAAGAAGTGCATTTAAAACATGAAAGGAAACCCACACCGAAGTGGGACTAAGCTAAGATGAGTTACGTGTAGTACATATCTGTTTTGCAAAGATAAACGAAGAAGCAATGGTAAATAAAAATTAATTTATATGTCCATTTTGCCAGTAGATAATTAAAAACAAATCTTTTGTTTACTTGTTAAGTTTGTTTGTTGGATGCCCAATGGAAATCCGCAATATTTTGCTAATTATTATCTCTCCGAAAATTTGGGAGTTATGTCCCATTTTCGACAAAAAAATGTTGGGACTTATGTCCCGATGAGGTGGGTCCCAACTAAGTGGGACATAAGTCCCAAAAATAAAATTTGGGACTTATGTCCCTGCGCCGTTCAAAATATCATTTAAATTTTTTTAAATCAATGTCCTTATCGTAGACAAATTGTAGAAGATACAATGAATGTTTTTAGGTATTTAAGATATTTGAGCATATTTTCATTTGTTTAAAATTTGAAAAAATTAAAATATACATTGGGGCCTTATTTCATTTTTGTTTTTGGGTGTAATTTCATTTTTTTTTGGCTTTATTTCCACATAATAAATTGGGCTTTATTTCGTTATGAAAATTGCCCAATTTTTGAGGCCTTATTTCATTTTGTTTTTTGGGCCTTATTTCCTTGGGCTTAATTTCGCAGCGCCAATTTTTTTGTCGATATCTTCGTACTCGGCTCTACTACTCAATTGCTCCTTCAGGCTAAAGAAACAACAGTTGGCAAGAGTTGTTCTTTGTTTAATTTCTTCTGAGACATTTTGAGCCGAGGTAGGTATCGTACTACCTTAAAGTTGAACACTGAACAACCGCTGTATTTGGGTTTGCCTTGGTTAACCACTAAAGCTAAACACATTTTAGCCGCCTCCGTTTCTATACTTGCAAACGCACCAGTCACAGCTCGCTTTATTCGATTAGTACAAAAGTAAAGAAATACCCTTTAGTCAAATAAGAAGTTAGAGCTAATAAATTTCAAATTGTGCAATGTTTTAATGCTTTACCTCTAGTCAATGACGAATTAAATATGTAGATATTGAATTTAAGAAACTATTTATTTAATAGATTAATATTGGTTTGTAAAAACATCCGAATCATTTCATAGCCACATTTTTTTTGTGCTGGGCCACACATGCCTTCCCATGAAAGTCCTGTCGGGCGAAAAAGGTAGATTTTTAGGTTAGTTAAGAAAATAAGGGTAACACGGAAAATCTCTTCTCTTTTCTACTCATATAAAATCTACCTGACACGCCCGACACGACTTTCATGGGAAGGCTTGACCACACACACCTTTCCATGAACATCGTGTCCAGAGATTGACAGTGGCAGGTAGATTTTGAGTGAGTAGATAGAAGAAAGGTAAGTAAAGGCACAGAAAATGCACCGAAAATCCACTTTGTTCAGAATGTTTTTTTCGGCACCATTCCACTTTCGATACAAATCCTCATACCTAACCTCATTTGATATTTGCGTTGATAGAGTGAGGACGTCGAAAACGGGGGTCCGCTTCGGCTTTACCATAGAAATCGTTTGTGTTTTCGATTTCACTATTGCTTTACCTGCCTAATCTTATACTATCATTGTAATGCAATAATGACCTCTTCTTTTTGTGTGAAGCCAAGTCGTTCATGGGAATGGAAATCATGAGAAATCATTTGTGGCCCAGTAAGTACTAATGCTGACTGATTCGTATGCGCTGTCTCGATGTTGTCTAGTAAATACATATTTGTTTTACATGAACATTAAAAAGCCTGCCTGAATTTTTGCACCAATAATAATATTCAAAATATTGTCTGCATTTCTAGTTAGTAGGCATTTGTCGCTTCAAAGTTTTGTCCTCTATTTGCAAATTCCGTAGTTTAAAGCACGAACTACTTATGAATTTCATTAGTAGTCAGGTATAGTTTGTGGTTCAAGATTTGCAAGCCGATTGGCAAGAGAGCAGTTATTCTAGATCTATTTTTGTCATTATTAATTTACAAAATGTTTATACCTAAATCAATTTGTGCGAACATTTCAAATACCTAATTAAATTTAAAGTTTAACAAAAATACCAACAATAAAGAGAGCAGCTTGCGTTTTTTTGTGTTTTTGAACTCGAGAAATTTGAATTCTGAAAGCAGAATCTAATCGCATAAAGGAACAGGAAGTGATGAGCCAAATAATTGCCAAGTATAACAATCTGCTTACCTTGGTTTACCTGTTATTCTTTATTCATCTCGCTCTTGTACAACTCAAAACGAAGAATCCACCTAGATTACTTTGATCTTGTACAATATCAATTAAGGAATTTTGATACAGTTGCGGCGAATTGCTGACTGATCTAGTCTTTGTTGCTTGTTGTTTACAAAACGATAATCAAATCATGTATAGGTACATCCAAAATATGTACACTACAGCCTTATTTATAAACTTCATACACTCTTTATAATAACTCTAAACGCAAAAACCTTATTTCTAAAAATTATACTTACTCAGTTGTATAGAGGCAGCATAAGCTGAAAAATAAATAAGCCTGTTATTGTTTAGAAGCATTATAGAGAATTCTAATAAATAAGGCTGGTAGTTTAAAGGGAATAAATAAATACAGCAAGTAGATATCTTAGTGCTCGGCCACAAATACCTTCCCATGGAAGTCGTGTCGGCCGAGACAGGTCAATTTTAAGTGAGTAGAAAAGCGAAGGAATTTTATGTGCAATCTACCCTTTCTTCTCAACTTACCTAAAAGCAGTGTTGTTCCTCTACATGTCGACTTTAATTGTCGACTTTTCAACGTAGACAATATCGTCAACAATGTCGAAAATGTCAACAATATGACGACAATGTCAAAAATATGTCGACAATGTCATCAATACCTTTCAGATCTGCCAATCTGTCATTCATCTGTAAACTTCAATCGAGAAAGTACACTTTTAAGAATTTCTTTTCTTAAAAATTAAAATCCTGTGTATCATAAATATAAAACTTTACATATGTCTGGTCCAAAAAACCAAAAAACAAGGCTTTTGAGGAGCTTTTGTTTTGGTGAAAACAAACAACAAATACTCAGCACATTGCACAGTTTGCAGGAAAAATCTTCAAAATACTGCCGAAACCCGTCTTCGCAGACACAGGTAAATAATAGTGTATTTTAATTTCCATTGATTTACCAAAAAATTAATGACCAACTATTCTTTTAGATGTCTGTTTCTGTTACAAATATTGGTGAAGGTGACAATCAGAATGCAATAGTTATCAATAATCTTGTGAGTATTTTCTGGTATATTACATTTTAGTTTAAATTAATTCTAAATTTCTACCTAAAGGAAGAAGACCCATTGAGAAGTAATTCAATTCAAGCATTATCAACAGCTCCAAGAACGCTTTCGGTTGGGTTCTTATATCTTATTGGCAATTCTTCTAAAATAATGAAGTTTGATATTAAGATTATTAAAAATTAATATAAAGTTGTTCTGTTTTGTTTTTTTTTTAAATCATAATATAGATGAAGGTGAACATGTTTAGAGCTAAACAATTTTTTTTTGTTAAACATCATAAACTTACTTTGTTTTGTTTTTAAATAAATATATACGACATTGAATTAAAAGTTTAATACAAAACTTGCTTCTGTTTTAATGATTTGATTTGTTCTAATAATTATCTACATTGTCTACGTTGTTAACATGGACATGTCGACAATTGAGAATTGTTTACGCTGAGTTGTCTACACGTAGACAATCGTGTAGTCTACATTTTTAGTCTACATGGCACAACACTGCCTAAAAGCTTGCTGTCTTTGTCTTGCCCGACACGACTTTCATGGGAAGGCATCATTATGTGGCACATAACTTATTCTTCGCTCCTCATACCTAAACTAGGTGTACCTTGCTGGCCACATAATATTGGCATCACTGTTTTAAACGATTTTTCATGTGATTCAAAAATGTTCACATAAAACAATTTAATTTAATTAAAACAACACGGTGCATTCTTTCACATATTAACTGTTTCTTTTTTTATTTAAAGCACAACAAATTTACTAATATCTGTGAAATTTTAAAAAAGAAGTAATTGATTTTATAATATGCCACATTCCCACCTACAAAATATGCAAAAAGTGCACACTATATCCAGTAAAATAAAAATTTCCTAGACGATATCCTTTGTTTTAGTTCTTGTCTTCCTACAACTATAAATACAAACCTGAAAAGAAGAAATATTTTATACGAAAAACAGGAGACAACAGACAGGAGGTAGGTAATTAGAAGAGAGTGGTGAGAGAGATTTCAACGAATTTTCGCCTTGAGAAATTGCCCACCACAGTTTAAAAAGCACTGCACCGATCAACCACGAAGAAAAATCAAAGATGTCAGCAGAAATTTTCTGAAAATTTTCACAGAATCTTTGGCGAAAATTCATAATTAATCATAACAGTGTGTTTTAAATGCAGTTGAAATTGGAAAATATAAATATTTTGCAAAGTTTTGAAAACAAATTCAACTCGAAAACTGCAGTTTCCATCGAGAAAACTCGCTTAGAATTGTGCGTCACAGGTTTAGGTAAGAAAAGGATACCTATTTTTTATTCACCTGAAATTCGTTGTAACGCATAAAATGCCGCTGAAAATGCATACCCAAATACAGTATAAATTAGAAACATTGAGTGCATATATAAATTAGGATTAGTTTGCATAAAAAATAACAAAGAAATCTTTAATAGAAATTTGCAAAGAACTCGCCCATATAAGCACGCAAAATGACAGTCGATGTTGCTAGTGCTGCTGCACTTGCTTAAAAAGTTGACATTTGTTAGTGACAACAGAAATTGCACGTATCGAGGCGAGCATTTTTTTAGTTGATTTTATTGGAAATTAGACCTAAACTAAAGTGTAGAAATCTAATTTATCACTGATTTCATTTGACAATGGATGTGGACCTTTCAAAGTCGCTGAAGCGATGTCTGAGTGTGCCAATCATCAATAATCTACCACCGAATCAACTGCCAGCCACGAGTTCAATCGATCAAGAAATTCTGAAGAAAGAGCTACATACGCAAGAATTACAACAATCAATCGAGAAAATGACATCGACTACAGTGCCACAGACTTCTAATCCACCCTCCAGGTGAGTTTGCATATTTTTCATCGAGCATTTGAGTCAATTTTTGATGGTAAATTCTCTTTTGTTTCGCATAACAGGGAGGTTTCTCCAGCACCAGTTTTCAACATATTTGCCCCACGAGCTCGTCGCTATTCGGCTAGTTTTAGTCCTCTAGGTGCAGCTGCAGCAAACGGGCCGAGATTAACTCCACGGGTATCTCAGTTACGGCAAGAGGAATGCGCAGACTTAAACTCCCGTGAGGTGAATCACGAGCGTGAAGTACACAGCGCCATACAAATGTCACAGAGCTGGGAGGATCTAACCCTGGTAGCCGAAAATTGGTCTTGCAAATCGGATGAATTGAGTAACCCGTTGCAAGTCACTTTGCCATCAGGAATATCAAGCTGTTCGAGTCCTAGTCCAACCAGGTAGGTGACCAAGGATTTATTTTACTAATTTCGAATAATTTATATGAAATGTATAAATGAATATGACGTTCCGATTTCATCTTGTATGCACATTTCTTAAAAAATACCTTTCATTCTGACAAATATGCGTGAGCTGTATTTTGTAATGAATGACAAATAAGGATGCTCTGACACCCTGCTTTCAAACACTCAATAAGACAAATCCATGTTAGGATTTGCTTAAGTAATTTTTAAATTTACTCAAATACGCATTGCTCATTTAATGATCAAATGACAAAAACGTCCGTGTTCTTCTAATGCCAATAATCTTGTATGTCCTAACATTATTGTCAATTTTTTTCAGTAGAAATTCTTCAAAACATGCTAAAGTCGACCGACTGTTTTTGGTTGATTAAAAATGGTTCACCGAATTTGACATAACTAACCGAAAAGCGCTACTAATTCATACAAAAGTAAAATAGTTGACGTTCTTGATATATCAAACACATTTGACAGAGTTCTACATCAAGATGCTTTGTGAAGAAATCTTTATGTGGAATCGAAAGGACTACTACATATTCGTTTATGAATTAGAATCTCCATGCACTAAAACGTCAATGACTCATCAAATACAATACGTACTTCTTGTGTAATAATTTGCATGAAGCTCGTATTGCTTTAAATGCAAATAAGAATAAAATATGTACCTATGTAATTATAATCAGTTATAAAATCATGTGTGTGAGTCTTCTTAGGAGGAGTATAGTTTGCATTTTGGAAATTCAAAACTTGGTACGAGACAGTGTAACAGTAACTTTTAAAAGTTTCAGTTTCAGCTACACAACAATGTTTACTAAAAAACGAGCAACATAAATCTCACGGGATAAACTTAATACATAACATGTATTTATTCATTAACCTGCGCAAACTACACACTCCGTCGCCGACCCCACCAACTCAATTGATCTTTATTTTCAAGCACACACGGAAACACTTTTCATTAGTACTGCCCACACTCTCTAAGCATAAGACAAAGTAAAGCAAAATCAACCCGTCGAAATATGTCTGGTTATAAAATCTCTCGCTGGATAAAATACATTTTTTTTTTCTCTTTTTTTACTTACGATTTTTGGAGTTCGGTCCTCTGTTTAACACCCGCTTTCTTATGCAATGAAATATCACACTTTTCTCCGACTTATTTGGTGAATTTTGTGAGTATCTTCATCGCTGTCTTTTTTTTTTTTTTTTTGTTTTTTGTAAATACTTTATCCGAAATGTTTGCAAAAACTGATGTTCTGTTTAATTGATACAAAATAAACAAACTGATGTTGAAGTCGCTAAGCGAGAAATCAAGTGTTTTCAGTCTTGGCGTACCTAAATAAAGTTTGGACATTTTTAAAAGAGTAGGTAGATGATTTTGCTGGCAATTATTATTTTTGAGTTTTATTTTTTGATTTACTGAACAAATCGTATTTATAACAGTTTTGCACTATTGAATCAAGATGAAAAAATATCTTCATTAAAATTATTTTTTTCCTGGAGTTTTCGATTTTGTGGCTTTAAAAAATTAACTGAAGATTTTGTATATCTAATACATCTTCCCTTCGACATTTTGTGTTAACACCTAACAGCGAACACTTTTTAGCTAATTAGTATTTTTTTATGGATGCTTTCAAAGGGTGTTCTCTATCACTAAATAAATAAATATGTAACAAATATAGTTTATACACCAATTGTTGGGAACAGTTTTTGTTCATACCTTTTTACATTTCCTTAAAGCAACAGAGCCGGACTACGCCTCCCCTACGGTCTATCCCCCTCACCCACCCGCCGTACTTTTGCCACAAGACGCTCTATGTCACCCATTGCAATGCGTCCTAGTCAGCTAGGACCAGTAAAGCGAAGATTCGAATTGGACGACACCAGCAATTGGAATATATACTCTCCGCCAGTGAAAAAAATGTTCACTGAGAGGTAAAACAATCTGCTTTCCTCCAAAAGAACTATTATATTTACTTAATTTATAATCAACAGCCGCGGCTCATCTCCCGTTTGTCAATCACCCTCCTCGATTTGTCCCAGTCCAGATTCGGGCACATATGATGGCCGTATAACACCAAAGCTATTCATCTCTAAACTTTGCACCAACAATACAACCAACTCATCTGCATGCTCTTCCCCAGTGGGCGCATCACCTGGCATTGACGCCGGCATAGATGTCCAGTCCAATGGATCGGTGTCGAGTCCCGCCACAACCACATGCTCATCGAGCGGCAGTGAACCAATGTCCATTGCACCATTCGACAATTTGTCCGACGAGAATATGACAACGGCCCCAAAGAAACTTACTACAGTAGTCGACACCGATGATGGCACCCTAATGGACGACATGAAAAGTGAAACTTCCTCAATGAGCGGTGACTCATCCACCTGCAGTTCCGCTCATGATATTTCAAAGCCAAATTTTTTAAACAAACTCCCCACAAACGGTCGTGGTCTATTGTCGACTCGCTCTGGTGGAGCTACAGCGCATATGGATAACAAGCTGTTACCAATCGATGAGATGGCCACAAATGCAAGAAATGTATGTAACCCGGACAGTATTATCTAAAACCCTAAAGTGTATAAAGGTCAATCGCCTTTTGAAGTTATGTAAATAATTAACTATATTTAAAAAAAATATATTATTACTAATTGATATTATACTATGTACTAAAATAAACAAAAAAATAATAATATTAAATGTTTGTAACAATAAACATATTGTAATTAGACAGTAGGTGAGCGTAAATGAAAGTGGAAGCTTTATTTGGACAGAAATGGAGTGTGTTTTTGTGACGTTTTTAACTCATTTTTGTAGAGTTGTTTTTTGTCTAGTTGTTATAATCAATTAAAAGCGCTTAGTTGTAGTATCTTCCCTTTATCTCTGTTCTCCACTTGTTTTTTGTTTTTTTTTTTTTTTTTCATTCTAACATTGAATAAATATTTCATATAGATGAATAACTGATTTACTTTGACATACAATTGGGTGTTATAAATTACTATTTTTAGCTGTACAAATTACTTAGTTTACGCAAGACTTTTATTTTATTTTTTAGTAACTTTCACCAGGGTGACTTTCTTTTTAGAAAACAATATTTTCGTTACAATAATTGCTTGCGAACGATGGAATGAAATAAATATGTATTAATATACGTAAATAAATATTTAGCACATGTTTTAAGAAGTGTAGTCAAAAAGAAAGTTATAAATAAATAAAAAAACAAAAATATATCGATTACTATTGCGATTCTTCTTTTTTTTTTTAGAATATCTTTGTAAAACGTTTGCCAACAAATAAAGAGTGTAGGATAACTTAAAATTGTGTTTTACTTTCGTGTATTTATTTGTTCGACCTGGCAGTGCGATGTTTTTGGCGTTTTGCTTTTCGAATTTTCCAGTTTTAGTCGCAGGTACCTGTGGGAAGCAGTGGGCCAATGTGTGCTGTCGGTGTCGAGTGTCGAGTGTGTTAAACCAAGTTAAAAAATTTAAAAATGACGCCCCAGCTTTGCACCTAGAACATCAAATTCGGTGTGGAGGTTCGTCGAGGGCTCAAGAAGGCTCGATAGAAAGGAGTTGCGAACTTTTTATGTTGACTTTATATTCATAAATATAAATCAATACACAACAGCTTGTAATTTCTTAATGCAGTACTTTGAGCTAACATGCATCTTTCTGCTCCATCCAGATGCTGATTTACAATAAATTTAAAATAGATGTTATTTAATGAAATGTGAAGAAACGTTAAAAAAGACTTGGGGCCAATAATTGAATCCGCCGTGTTTTCTATGGCCAAGAGCCAGATTATGTAAAATGAAAACGATCGAACGATATCGTTTCGACAATAGCAGTCTCTGTTTATTGCCGCAGATATGATAGAGACAGGTGAAAACGAAAGCGGTTTTCGTTTCGTTTTTTACAGAATCCCACCCAGATGTATGTAGCGTGCTCCAGATATACGTATTAGAAGTGGAGTTAATTAACAAGGAAATTTTTATTCAATTTCTAATTTTATAATAAAACACTTGAAGTATACCTACAACCGAGTTTATTCAGATTGACTACTGACTGACTCCAAGGCACAGCCGACATGGCTAATAGTAGTCATGAAACATTTAGGATTAACGGTTAAAGTAGCTGGAGGTTGGAAGAATTTTAAAAATTTTTAACAATGCATTAACCTAAGAACTGTAAGTCGCATTAATTTGAAACTTTGCACTCTGCTAGAGAAGTAAAAATTATTAGATAGACAAGTGGTTCATAATTTTTCTCTACTTCCTTTTGTTAAAAACGTGTTCTTTTCTTAAGGCCTATAACTTCACAGTTCTCATTAGGTCTGTTCCTTTACTTTTCTAGTAAAAAGGGAAAAGACTGTCAAAATGGCTATTGTAAGCATAAATTCTCTCCCAAAGAGAAAAGCTTCGGAAAACGTTAGGGAACGCTTTTCTAGTAATCATGAAAAATGACAGATGCATTTTGTTTTTCCCTAAATTACATGCGAGTATAAAGCCAAGTATGTGGAAGAGTTTCTACTAACTGAACTACAAGCATTCGAGAAGAGAAACAAGCTACATTATTTTCCCGCCTTCTGATACCATTTTTATACCAATTTGTTTCTTACATCGCAGACTTGAAATGTTCAGTCCATTCCATTCGTGGAAAACGTATAACACTGCCAGTTATATGCGGTCTCGGAACATGATGATTCAAGATTGTGTTATTACCAGGTGTTATGTTTAGATGTAAATGTTATTAAAAATCGATACTTTTGAGTTACTAATAAATATATTCAAGGTTTTTGCAAAAACCAAAGTTACAATAATGATTTCTTCTTTAATAAGTTTCTTACATTACAAATATACCTTTTAAACATTTTTTTTTTCAATTACCTAGATTTAGACCATCTGCATTGAGTACTTTATTTTTAACTTAATACATAAATTTACTTAAATTCTATGTGATAATGTGGTGTCCTTAGTGCTGTATTTTAAAAACTTATTTATTTAATTAATATACACAAAACGATATAGAAAAAAGAATAAATATATAAGTAATAACACGTCTATAGAAATTACAAAGGACAAAACAATAACTGCAACGAATGCACAAATTTAATATTTTTTTATTCAACGGGTGGACACAATAGTTTGCAAACAGTTGAACTTAATACAAGCATTTTTGGAAGACAAATAATAAAGAATTTGTTTACGCAGAATGATGTGATTATTCCTGTTTTTTTTTTTTTTTTGATAAATTAAGCTTGCATTCCAAACAATGTGAGGACAAATTGGTATAGACAGTTTAAGTAAATCTTTGGGGAGTACAAATATTCTGTTAAAACTTGAATAGCCCAATGTTAAAAATTAGATTATAGGGTGGTCTTGTCATTCATTAAAGAATGATTGATATAGATAGATATTAACTAATTAACTAAACTCAGTTTGGAAGAAGTTGGCGTAACCACCACTGTTACTAACCTATTTCCATATTGAACTGACACTCTTTTCAATAATTACATATCTCTTGTACTGTAAGAATATCTAGGGAAATGAGATCAGCAAAATGTAAAGAGAAGCATTTGGATTTCCTACGCATGGACAAACGGTAAAATAAATATTTGGCACAATGGCTTCAAATTCATTTCTCTGTTGGAATTATATTTTTGGCATTAATATACATTTGATATGGCATATGCAGATAATAGAAAGCTTCGTTACGGTATTCGAGTATTAGTGCTTTAGAAGTTGGTATACCTTTTCGAACACATAAACAAATACATGGTTATATGTACATGGTTATACCAACCTCAAGGAAGGAACTGAAATGTATTTTAAAATGTATAAAAAGCTACGTCAATAAATCAGATTAAGAGGCGGATAACTTGCGGGAATTTTAGGATTATGTGGACTTAAGCAAGTTTAAATAGACAAACTATATAATGAACTGAATGTCTGAGAGAAAGCTTAATTCCAGAAAAGAAATATTATTATCTTCTTTGTCAGAGTAGGATCTACATACCTTTATATATCAGCTCGAATAATTCAAAAACGTAGTACTACAATGGATTGCAAAATTGCAGTTATCAGCCCGTGAGTTTGCGGTAGGGGCAATACCGGATGGTATCACCATCTCTATGGACAGCTCTAGACTATAAAAAAGTAGGCGCAACAGGCGCCTATTTTATTTTTATTGTTGGAACAGTTTTATGCCAAGTCCGAACGGCTGAATTGAGAAGCTTTTTCAGGACAGTTATACTCTCGGATGTTTGTCAGACGTTCGCGAGAGATTGCAGTGTGGAAAAGCTTAAATGTAGTTTCACAATGGTTCAAATGGTTTTAAAACTATTTTACAGCAAGCACACTCAACCTTGAAGCAGGGAAAAAAGACTTAATGGACCTCCATGAAAACTTGTATCACCAGAAGAATACTATGTCATGAGAAAAATACCAAAATACCACCTGAACTATTTGGAGTTTTTAAGGACTTCTATGCCCTTGCTCAGGCTTCCAACACACCTGAAACAAATTACGATATTCAGTTTTTGCTCGAAAGATTTTGTTTCTCTTTCCATCTGTTCAATGATATTTCGAACCGAACCGAATCAAAAGCATTGACTAACCAAAATGTAATAGTCGTTTACGGCAAATGACATTGAGCATAGGGGTGCATTTTCAGATTTCCATGCGTAAATAACAACCTTCTCCTTAAATGCGCCTGACAATGGGTTACTATGTACTTGAGTTTGGGATGGAGCCAGCCAAGACAATAATATGCAGTCATTGGAATTTTTTACGCTTTGTCCAAGAGAAAATGTTTGTTCAAAACAAAATGAAGATCTACCCCAACGTTGGGTTTACACGCCCACAATAATGTGCCTAAGAAAAGCTGCTTCTTGTGAATAAAAATAAGAGCGGCAGTCAGTTTTACGGTCTGCTTCCGACGCTTCTTCTTCCTTCGATCCTTCCCTGCAGCATTAGTTGGAGGGGATGATATTTACTGTTGCTCATTATGTGTCCGAGATATTGAATGCCGAATGGTAAAATTGTCGCGTAAATGATACAATAAAAGTACCCTTTGAAACGATAATAAATTTAGAAGGTCTGTACCCATAATGAGTCTAGTGATGTCATTCTGTTCGCAAAGGAAGTTTGATTAAAATTTAACAATATAAAGAAGCTCTTACTAACCCCTAAAAATCAACTACATTATGTATAAGACAAAAAAACTAAAAATGTTTCACTAAATAAAACGTAAAGAAATAATTAAAAAATATGCTAATCCTTAATATTATGTGGACACACAATGACAAAACGTATAAAGTTTCTCAAAACACTAAACAAGCGAGACTCGGCAACAACTGTAAACAAGAGTGTAGCACAAATTCATTTACAACATTTAAAGGATTCTTATACTAAAAGCCAAATTATTTCATTGCTTGATTTGTATCAAATGAACAAATTCAAATGGAATTACAGTTTTATAAACAGTATCAAATGGAATGCACAAATTGGCGGCTTGTTCGTTTTTTTTTTTTTTTAACTGGATAAGTACTATTGCTCGGATAAGATCACAAATTAAAAATCAAAGTATATTATATGGAATGCGTTTGCTTAGAAAATGAACTTTGTTCTTTAGACTAACCATCTGCACTTGATTCATCGTCCACATCGTGCAACGTAAAATGTGACACCAACAAATCTCTGGACTCGAACATTTCCTTGCAAATGTAGCACTGAAACTCTACTGACGAATCATGCTGCTTGATGTGATCCGCGTATAATTCAATAGAAGCCGATTTTTCGCCGCACTCTGGACACTCGAATTCTTCGTCGTCATCTGCCACCGCTGATTCCGTGTCACTACGTCGTCGTTTGATTGGCATTGCATGACCTTTTAAGCCTCTCATTCTTTTCACTGCTGTACTTTTCTTTGGATGTGTATCCTTGTGTTCCACGTATGAATCGTAGTCGGTGAATCTCTCGTTACAGTGGCAGCACTTGTATACCTTCACTTTGGTATGAGTGTGCATGTGCTTCTTCAGTGTAGACACCTCGCGAAACGGTTTTTGGCAGATGCTGCAACTAAATGGCTTCTCACCAGTGTGTATCATAAAGTGTCGCTTGAGATTATGTCGTGTACCGAAAATACGATTACACATCGGACAAGGGAATTGCTTTTTGCCGCCGGCTATTGTGGGGGTGGCGACATTTGGGACACTATCAAGCAGCAGGTCTGCCATTTCTTGTGTTCCATCGCCGGGAGTACTTTTGTCGCAAGCAACACATTTTGTTGGATCATACGATGATGGTTCATTGACGCGACACACCATGCACTTGAAGTTCATCTGAGTTGAATGCACGCGGCGATGCTTTTTCAGGTCACTGAATTCGCGAAAGCGTTTGTAACACATATCACAGCCGAAGGGACGTTCGCCTGGAAAGAAAAATTAAATGCGTGTACATTTTTAGAAGAAAAGTAGGTATGGGATTAAAATAGGTCTCAAACGCAATATGGTATATTGACAGCTATATTCCAGACCCACAAACTTTTCAAATAGGAAGCATTCTGTTTTACGGAAATAGCGTTTACTTAATATCAATACCAAGAGAGATATTCACCCTTATTCGTTTGTCATAAACGACTACTATTTAATTTCGTTTTTAAGCCGATTTGTAATGGTTTGAAATGATAGTAAAGACAAAAAGGCGCAGTAGCGCAGTGGTTAGTGTGCTGGACTACTGTGCGAGGGATCCCAGGTTCGATCCCCGGAAAAACACAAATTACATCTTAAGATTTTTTCTACTGCGCCACCTCTCGCGAACGTCTGACAAATATCCGAGAGTATGACTGTCCTGAAAAAGCTTCTCAATTCAGCCGTTCGGACTCGGCATATAATTGTAGATCCCTTCCATTCATCCCAAAAATAGAAACTCACAAACGAACGGTTGCGAAAAGCTAGGCCTAGGGTTGCCTACCCGCCTGTTGCGTCCACATATTTATTTATTTATTTTAAAGACAAAAAAACGTTATTCAGTTTTTTTCCGACAAACTCCAAGGGGAATATGGGTCGTATAACTGATAACCTTTTGAGGTCTTTTTTTTTTTTTCTTTTGATGTTCTTAACAACATTTGAAGAAGTTAAATCTTCTCTATTAAATGGAAAAATGAAACAATTGGCAAAAACCACATGGGTTTCCAATGAAGGAAATTCGTTAAAATTGTAATTTAAATTTTTTTTATGCGTTCAAATGGTCTAAAAACATAAATAAAATATTTACTTTTTATAATTTTTATTTACAAAAAACTCATAACAGTGAAAATTGATGGTAGGTCCTGCTTGTGGACACTGTAGGATTTGGTGTAATGTTGGCTACACGCAAACCTCTCGCGAACCTCTGAGAAAGATCTGGGATTATAACTGCCCTGAAAAGACGTCTCAATTCATCGGTTCGGAGTGGACACCGAATTGTAGCTCCATGGCATTTGTAAAAAAAAACACAAACGAATGGTTGTGAGAAGCTTCTCCTATGCTCCATTATAGGGGTCTATTAAGGCTATTATTAATTTATTTTCAGCGTATGAAGAAGTCGACCAGTCAAAGAGTCTACTCGTGCATTTTTAAAAACAAAACACACATTGACTGGAAAGATGTTATGTATATGAAGAAAAATGATTCTTGTATTAAAAAAAAAGATTCATAAGTACATAGTAATGTTTTCAATCTTGGAAATATTACTGTGTGATACTAACGATTTAACTTGTAAAAAAGTACCAACCTGTATGGATCATCATATGCCTTCTAAGGTTATAACTGGAGACTACACTCTTGCCACAGAGAAAACATTCTATTGTTTGCTTTTGTGCCTTCTGTTCCAAGTCAATCCAATTCAGCTCAATGCCTTCTTCGTTTTCATCCACATAATCAACATCTGAGTCCAAGAGAACTATCTCCCCGTCCTCATCGTACTCGATATCTTGCATTGTACTCTCGTCACTCTCGTTCATCGCCTGATCATCGGCAATATTTTCAATTGCATTGACAGAAATGTCCTCTTCCGTTTTTAGTTCCGATTTTCTTTTCGCCTCCATTTCCTCTTCCGCCTTCTTCTTTTCCTTCTCCTTCTGCAACAAATCGAGCAGAAACGACCGGACTTTTGCATCATCAATGGATATGAAGTTCTCATCAGGTTCATGGTATTCATACTTTTGATTTGGGTCTACCTCTTCGTAAGTGCAATTATTTTGGTCATAGGCACTATGGTATTGGTTTTCTTCGGTGTTCGGTTGGTGCTGCTGCTGGTGTTGATAGAAAAGTTGATGTTGGGTATCGTAACCACTGATGGGGTATTGATACATAGGTGGTTCCACCCCATTCGGTGGCATGATTTGGTATTGTGTAAAATGTTCGTATGGGACATATTGCATACCATTGCTTAACCCAATGATCTGGGTTTCCGGTTCAGCTTTTACCCGAACATCCATTAGTTAGCACTTGAAAAAGGAAGCGACGACCTCCTGCCACCCCCATGCAATGAGTTAAACAGCGTTGCGAAAGATTTTTTTATTGCCTATGAGAAATTATTTTATTTTGCACATACGATGGTCTTATTCTAATTTATCTATTTTTTTAATTAGCAAATTTGTTATTTTGGGCTTATTTTGTGGAATTATTTGCTTTAATTTGTTTACGTTGAATAGAAAAAGGTTTCAGCAGCAGCCAGCTGTCAATGGTCGTTTTACTCGTGACATTAGAATGTAATAGATGATTCAATGGGGAAGTGGGTGAATTTAGAAATTTTGGTCCATTCTATTTTAAATTAATTAAACCAAGATCAAAACAATGTTTGAAATAGATAATTAATTTTAGAATTAGTTCTTTATTAGTTGGCTTTAATGGATAAGTTGATTTATTTTCAACAATTGCACTTTTGAAATATTCCGTGATTTTTTATTGACATGACAGGGGTGTGAAAGAAACGTGTGCGTTCACCGTTCACGTAGTGCATGTCAAAGATTTGTTTATAGGTACGTAACTACCTGCCACTGTTTTGCTGTCTATTGTCATGTACATTGACTTATTATATATGGACTGCTAGTGAAATGTCAGTTCATACAAATTTTGCCCAGAAAATGACGCCAACATAAACTAGCGCTCTTGGTTCGGAGCGAAAAATAAGTGAAACAAAATGACGAACCATCTTGGATCTCTCCATAGAATGCTAGAGGCACCTATTGGGCGTGAGAGAATTTATGAGTTAAATTCAAATTGTTGTGTCACTGTTTAAAGTAGATGGCATTGGAAAACGAAGCCAATGATCACAACCGTCTTTGATTTCTCCATAGAATGCTAGAGACACCTATAGGGCGTTAGTGGATTTGGCAAGTAAAACGGTTGAAATTCAAATTGTTGCGTCATTGTTAACAATAGATGCCACTACAAAAAAGTGTCAATTTCCAAATTATTCCGCTCCGAACCAAGAGGGCTAGTGGTTATGTTGGAACCAACGCGAAGAAGTCCACTAGCAGTCCATTTATAATAAGTCAATGGTCATGTAATTTCCGTGCGTTTTATCAAAATATAAAAATATTAACATTAGTAGGTACCTACTTACATTTATCCTCAACTTTTGCAAAAAAAAAAAAATATTTAAATTTGCGTATCTGCAAATAGCTAGGCCATTTGTTGATTAAACAATTTTCTGAAGAGAAAAATGGGTTTGTTCGGTTCATTTGGGCACTGGAGGCACTGAAAAAACTGGTCAATGTTAGGCGACCCGGTCAAAGTTAGGCAAGTTGACGGTACTGTACCTACTATTATACTTACTTATATGTACCTACATCAAAATAAACACGCGAACTTCCAAATGGGAGAACGTCATTTAAAATTTAAATTTTCAAAGGCAAGGCGTCTTACGCATTTTGACATTTTACGTTGTTTGTAATACATATATGAATAAATAAACTAAATGCTGTCGAGCGGTCAAAATGCCGGTATTGCACCGATTCAATTTTGAATTGTTTAATAACTTTCATATTATAATAGGGGATGAGAGTCGGCAACTTCGCGTTGGTTCCAACATTTGCGCTAGCTGTCGTAGTTCAGAGCAGAATACATTTTAACTTTCACTTTTTTGAAATGACATCTATTGTAAACAAAGACACAACTATTGACATATTAGAGGGACTTCTAGTGAAATGTCAGTTCATAAAAATTTTGCCCAGAAAATGACGCCAACCATTGACTTATTATATATGGACTGCATTGACTTATTATATATGGACTGCTAGTGAAATGTCAGTTCATACAAATTTTGTCCAGAAAATGACGCCAACATAAACTAGCGCTCTTGGTTCGGAGCGAAAAAAAAGTGAAACAAAATGACCAACCATCTTGGATTTCTCCATAGAATGCTAGAGGCACCTATTGGGCGTGAGAGAATTTATGAGGTAAACCATTTAAAATTCAAATTGTTGCGTCACTGTTTAAAGTAGATGGCATTGGAAAACGAAGCCAATGATCACAACCATCTTTGATTTCTCCATAGAATGCTAGAGACACCTATTGGGCGTTAGTGGATTTGGCAAGTAAAACGGTTGAAATTCAAATTGTTGCGGCATTGTTAACAATAGATGCCACTTCAAAAAAGGGTGAATTTCCAAATTATTCCGCTCCGAACCAAGAGGGCTAGTGGTTATGTTGGAACCAACGCGAAGACGTCTACTAGCAGTCCATATATAATAAGTCAATGATGGACTGCTAGTGAAATGTCAGTTCATACAAATTTTGCCCAGAAAATGACGCCAACCATTGACTTATTATATATGGACTGCTAGTGAAATGTCAGTTCATACAAATTTTGCCCAGAAAATGACGCCAACATAAACTAGCGCTCTTGGTTCGGAGCGAAAAATAAGTGAAACAAAATGACGAACCATCTTGGATTTCTCCATAGAATGCTAGAGGCACCTATTGGGCGTGAGAGAATTTATGAGGTAAATTCAAATTGTTGCGTCACTGTTTAAAGTAGATGGCATTGGAAAACGAAGCCAATGATCACAACCATCTTTGATTTCTCCATAGAATGCTAGAGACACCTATAGGGCGTTAGTGGATTTGGCAAGTAAAACGGTTGAAATTCAAATTGTTGCGTCATTGTTAACAATAGATGCCACTACAAAAAAGTGTGAATTTCCAAATTATTCCGCTCCGAACCAAGAGGGCTAGTGGTTATGTTGGAACCAACGCGAAGACGTCGACTAGCAGTCCATATATAATAAGTCAATGACGCCAACGGCTAACATAAACTAGCGGATTTCTTCATAGAATACTAGAGACACCTATTGCGGGCATGAGTGAATTTACTAGGTAAATTTGCAAAACGGAGTCAATGCGGCAACCATCTTTGATTTCGCCATACGATGCTAGAGAGACCTATTGGGCGTTAGTGAATTTGGCAAGTAAAACGGTTGAAATTCAAATTGTTGCGTCATGGCTGACAATAGATGTCACTTCAAACAAGTGCGAGTTTCCAATTTACTCCACTCCGAGCTTGTGGTTATATTGGAACAAACGCGAATACGTCTACCACAAACCACATAGAATAGACCGTCGACTCCTCTCACATAACGGACTTTGCCTACAAGCTGCCTGCGGGCCCAGGATTTTTCATGGATTGGTGCTGTACAAAATCAAAGGGGCGCCATTAACGCTCGCACTCTTGAATAATTCTAGGCCCATGGTATATCATGAAATAACATTGCCGCCATTGATTTTGGCATTTCACACGTATTCACAGACAGGGGAATTAATTCCGGGGAGAATCGGCTAGGTGCACGGAAGTAGGCGGTCTAGTTCTATGTGGTTTGTGACGTCTACACTCTGTTTAACCAAAATTGTCAGTACAGGCCTTAATGTGATAGTACACGGTATGTAGCACGCCACATATATATGTGGTTATGACGTAATTTTGACGTCAGCGTATGGAGCCAATGGCTACATGCCGTGTACAAGCTCTCTTTGTGCACTCTCTCGTGACGTCAGAGCCACATACCGTGTACTAGACTATCTACTAGCACCTTTATGGCTATGGGGGACCTTTTTTTCTAACAATGGTGCCTGTAGATACTCTCACGGCACTCAAATACAATAATTGCCACTGAAATAAAAACCATACCACTGACTTACCAATGAATTGTTGTTGTAATTTTCCTAAAATTCGCATACAGCCCACCCTAACCAGTCTGCCACACAACCGTGGGCAGAATGAGCATAATAGATAGATAGAGTTTTTCATTGTCATAGCTACGATTATGAAGGTATGTTGATTGTAGGTAGGTACTTTAAAATATAAAATGCTCCAAAATATAAATGTTTTTTAATGAACATTGTTATATTTCTAACGTATGGACGTTGAATTAATAAAAACGAATAATTACACTTAACAATCTCTTATTTGTCTATATTGTTTAGTCCAGTTTTCTCAACTATATCCAAAAGGTTCTGTAACTTCTGATCAAACAGTTCACATCTTATTGGCATTTCGAGTGAATAGAATGGATTTTTAAGCACAAAGTCCGAGTACAATTCGTATATTTTTCTCAACAGAATATCCATTCCACTAAGGCCTGTTTCGGATATCATTATGAATTTTACTCCTATGAAAAGAAAAATGATTAAGCTGATCTATATCTTTTTTTTTTGGAAATAAAAAATAAATATATAATTAAACGTTTTTTTTTAACCTTTTTGCACATAAAGGAAAATAAGTTTTTTTTGACACTTCATTGCCACGATAACGTATACGACCTATCAACACAATAAATAACTACTGTCGGGCTTTAGAATTGTTAAAGTTAAAAGGGAGTTAAATAAAAGGCACGAATACAATAAAATAAGTAAAAAGTAAAAAATAATAACGGAAGTTAAATACATTCACTATTTACGATTAGAGGAAGCAAACACAAGTTCCGGCGAACATTTTCTCAATAATCAAAATAGCTTGGTTTTTTTGTTTGTGAAAGTAAGCTTTTGTAAGTTCTTAGGTCCACTGGGGAATAGTATTGTTTGTTTCTATATAGGGATCTAGGACAAGCTTCTCACAACCATTGGTGTGTATGACATCCTTTAACACTGTAATAGACAAAGAGCAGATAGCCCACAGACTCCTGTATGAATGTTGAGCTTACTTCGGCTTTGTAATGGAGCTAGATTTCCATTACAAAAATAACTACCATTACATATAACAGGAACAGTTGGCAGGAGTCATTTTTATGCGATGTTTTATCAAAAAGAGTAGCTCTGATGATAAAAAGTACTTCTTTGCGGTCGGAGCCGCGGGCTACAGCTAGTTATATATAAAATCTAACCAGCGAACAGAAAAAATGTAAAAAGGGTCGACGACTACACAAATTCCAATCACACGAATAATAAGGATACCAATTTGAGAAACGTTACATTGGGCACGAGAAATGTGAAAGCATGTCTGATAATCTCTAACGATTGGTTATACCCTTATATGCAGTTGGAGACCGGTGAAGGGTTTGAAAATTTCCAAATTTTGTGTATGGCATATTATCGCGGTAGGTGATAGCTGAAAATTTGGAAAACCAAGTTACCATATAATTTTTTTTACAGAAATTGTAGTGCCTACAGATACTTTCTAGTAATGAGATTATTTAATTGCGTATATTTTTGTCAGGTTACGTGTATTTTTTAACTAACGACTTGCAAAAAAAAAATCTGAGGCAATTAAATCCTCTAAGCAGAATTCTGAACGGATGTGTAGATAATATTTGTAAGTTTTCACACATAGCTGAGCAACTGAACTCGAGCTGTCACTACCTTACTATTAACAAAGTTGTTAAGGATTTTTTTGATTGCTAACAACGTTAGAACCTGCTAATATTAGACGAGTTTCTGTTTTGTGTACTCACCAGTTAACGTTTGAAAACAATGTAATGTAAAAGTATCCGCCTCCAGTATTTCAATACCCGAGCTCTTCAACTCCGGACTTAGTTGACTGGCAATCGCAAAAAGGGGGTAAAACATACTGGCCAAGAAAATTTTCTCGTTCGTGGTCATTTTAGGGCGACTAAACTTTAGATTTAGTGGATAATTTTCCTTTGCTTCGATAACTGTTTTTACATCCCGGCCATCCTCGAGCGTACCACCATTTGCAGCTACTCCATTAATTGAAACTAGTACATGTCCCACTAGAACACATGAATTAGTATGTTATATTTATGAGGTATTTGCTTAAACTTACCATTTATTCCATCTCTCTGATTAAAGACCACTGACACTTTTTTTGGATCATAATCAAGCACTAACTCCAGCGGATAGCCAAATGTTTTCTCATGTTCAATACGTGGTACATTATTATCCAAGTTGAAAATTAGACCTCCAGATTTACTAACAATATACACTCCATATATTATCATTGTTCTAAGAAATTAATAATTGATTAAATAGATTTAAATTCGATTTGTGGGCGAGAAGCAAAATATTGGTTTAATGGTTTTTGTTTGTTGATATTGAACTTATGACTTTTCGTACCTGTCATAATGACAGGGATGTGCAAAGGAAATCGATTTCACGGAAAATCGATATCTGTACGGTGATATTTTTGATGTTTATTATATTTTTAATCGATATCAGAGTAAACGTTTAAAAATAAAATTACCTTTATGCATTTACATACTATGCCTACATGGACTGCTAGTAAAATGTCAGTTTCATACAAACCTGCGAGGAAAAATGAAGCAAACATAAGCACCTGCCATTTTGGTTCAGTGCGGCGAAAGTATGAAACAGTGATATCCATTGTAGAAACATTGCAACTGCGCAAAATAACGATTTATTCAAATTATTTTGAACTATCTATATCTATAACAATGGCACACTCAGCACTCAAATAAAATCGCACGAATTGCTGGATGACATTTGAGTGTTTTCGCTTCTCTCCACCGTGAACCAAAAGAGCTAGAGTGCTTATTGTCGTTTTCCATTGGTTTCATACGGGGATTCACTCATTCCGAAATCCAATGGAACAAGAAAACTGCTTCTGGCCGACTTCACTCAAGTATTCGTGAAACGTCAAAAATCATTGTATGGCTGCTGCTGCTGCCATCTGGCTTGTATAGAATACATAAAGTGCACTTGTGTAAGTGCTTCTTGAGTGGATTCCGACTTGAAATCAAGAAGCGAAATTCTCTCTTCAGAAGTGATTTTCTTGATTCCGGACGCTCCCGGACGTTTCTTTTTGCCCAATGGAAAACGACATAATGTTTGCTTCAACGAAAAATTGGCTGCTGTCAGTCCATGTATAGTATGTCAATAACTTTATGCATTTACATATTATGGACTGCTAGTAGAAGTAGACGTCTTTGCGTTGGTTCCAACATAACCACTAGCTCGCACTTTTTTGAAGTGACATCTATTGTTAACAATGGCACAACTATTTGAATTTAAACTGTTTTTCTTGGCATATTCACTAACGCCCAATATGTCTCTAGGATTCTATGGAGAAATCAAAGGCGGTTGTCGTCTCAAAAAACAAGAACTCACAAGCTGTGAGAAGTTAAGTAGGGTCCTTCCTATATAGCTATTGTGAATAGCCTCACTTTGCAATTCACTGCTTACCTTCTGACTTAATATTCACGGATAAGAGAAGGTTAAAGCTAAAATTTGTAGAAAATTTAAATGTATCTACCTAAAAAACCTACATAAATGGCCAGGGTTGATTAAGACATCAATGAAACATAACACATAGGCGATAAAGGTGGTTAACAAATTGTAGGTCATTTCGGGTTTTGGGAGCAATACCATCCACTAACCAATAGTTACTGAGTCCTTCTTCTTCTGGTATTTTCTATTTCCGTTCTATAAGCTAACTAATTTTGCAACGAATGCAACACCTAATAACTGTAACTGTAATTGAAGACAATCAATTTACACAAATAACAAGAAAAGAAATGGTTTTTATTATTTAAATAAATGCAAAATATTACACAATTACCGAAAAGCAGACAAACTACGTATATATATATATCTAAATAAATATGTGCCACCAATAGTGTATTCTAAATATTAAATAATATTAAAAGCGAACGTAATGCGTAGGTGCTGTGCAAACATAGATAGAATGAAACAGCTTTGATTAGAGATATTCATGCCTTTTATGTTGTATCACCTTTTGTTCTTATGCTTCGCATACTAAATTAAGAAAAGGATTAGCGTAACGTAATAATAAATCTCGAGTATTTGGGGCATGGGTAGCGGCAATTGAGGATATTAATGAATGCAATTCATTAGGAGATGGGAAAGGAGCTCCCAATTTATTTATTGACTAGCCCCCTTGCTTTGGGATATGCTGAAGCTGGTTTCTTTAGGCTCTTTTGCTGCAACTGTGTTCTCTTATTGCTGTCGACTTTGGAGGATTTAATACTCCGCACACCATTTGTGCTTACTGCTTGGGAGTTCTGATTGATTATGTTCTCCAGGCGATGACGAATGCTGTTTGTATTGTCTCCGATGTCTATGTCATCACCAGTTTGCATTGCCTGTGCTAGAACTGCCTGAAGTGAAGCGGATACCTTTGGACTTCGATACTCCTGCGTTGTGCGACATGGCATATCAAGCTCGTAGTTGACTATGTTCTCACTCTTGAAACGAATAGAAGTGGGTACGTTCTTTTGGGACTCCTTTAGGCCGTACTCGGACACGGGTCGCCGTCGTTGAAGGTGCGACACTGGGCGCTTCATGTGGCCGTTGTCGGTTATGCTTAAAGTGGAAAATTTCCATTCTTCTTGCTCTTCGTCATATTTTGCTTGAGTGTACAGACGGTTCTTAACTTCGACTGGTACAAAATTGTCTATGATAAGCAGCTGCCGCTTCAACTCCTTCACCAGCTCGTTTTGTGCCATCTCCAGCTCTCGCAGATCCTGGTTGTGTTCGTATTTGGTATCGTTGAGCTCCTGTTGTAGTGCCAAATACTTCGCATAGCATTTGGAGAGCTTCCTTTTCTTTAATTCAACCTCTTGCTCAAGCGAAGTGACAGTTTCGCGAATCTCCAGAGTTGTTTCTTCTTGCAGCTCCAATTGCTGTTGGATTTCGACTTCGCGTTTCTTTCGCTCCGCGATTTCACCGAGTTTTTTCTCGAGTACTTCTTGGCGCTCACTGTAGGTGTCTAAAAGATTCTTTCCTCCGCGAACAAGTTGGCTTTCCAACTCGGCGAGTTTGGCTGCCAACTGGGCGGTCGCAACTCTCTCACGTTCAAGAACTTCATTTGATTTCTGATCATCTACTTCAGGCTGTTCTTCTTCTTCTTCCTCCTCGTCTTCTTCTTCCTCTTGAGCTACTGCCTCCAGTGACTCGCGATTTTCCTGCTGCTTGACTTTTTTCGACTGCTTCTTCTTGGCACGGCGTTCAGCACGCTGTCGTGGAGCAATAAATCTCTTCAACCGCTCGATCTCCTCTTGATACTCCTTCAATTTAGCATCTTGTGGATCTTCGTTCTTCACTGGTTGATTCTGGATGGTCTTGGCGCGAGAAGCATACCTCAGGGTGGTCAAAGTCTCGTTATAGTTGTAAGCAGACGGTCCAATGTTTGCTATCATGATTGTCTTGGAATTACCACCAAGTGAGTCCTGAAGCAAGCGTGTCAGTTTCGAATCTCTATATGGAACGTGTGGAGAATTCTCCGCCAGCGCGGAGATCACATTTCCTAACGAAGAAAGCGCCAAATTAATTTTGCTGGCTTCTTTAAGCCGTTCAGCACTTGCACCGGTCTTCGATTGCCTCTCACTGCCAGCCAAATCGATTAGATTTAACTTTCCTACTTTGACAGCATTCGTTTCGGTGTCGCACATCTCTATTTTTATCATGAAAATGGCATGAGACCGTGAACTATGCTCATTCATGTTGGTGAACCCAACCGTGCGGTTCTTATTGCCCTGCTGCATGACGGTTAGCATATCCTCAATGCTCTTGCAATTAACCGAATGCAAATTGGGAACATAAACACCCAAATTGCCCCTCTCTCTGACCTCCAAGTGCTTACTATTCGGACGCAAGAGATCCCTCAGTTCTTCCATGTAGATCTCTAGGTATGATACATCAACCAAGAAGTTCATATTCTCTGTGCGGTTAATGTGTGACCAAATCTGATCAAACGTCCGTGGTATGATCCCCATTAACTGCTCATGACCTCTTACCCCCTCCATTGTGAATGTCTTTCCTGTACCTGTCTGTCCATACGCGAAAATACAGCCATTGAATCCTTCAAGCACACTCGACACAAGTGGCCATACAACTTCATTGTACACGTTGATTTGAGTGGAAAGGTGGTCATATGCAGCGTCATATGTAAATACCTTCCTAGCCTCCTTATTTTGGTCCTGTCCATTGGCAATTTCCACAACCCCTCGATTTGGAAAAACGGTTATGATCTCAGCCGAACCTTCAGTCTTCTCTCGATTGCTCATAGGGCGGCAACGTACCACCACCTGCACACACTCATTTGCCACCTTTTCCTTTTTGCCTTTTGCACTCATTGTGTTGGGTCTTTTGTTTTGTTTCTATTCCTGTGTTTTCGTTTCCCAGCCGACGAAGGTGGAAGGGGTTTTATTTTAGGTAACCTAATAAATCGATAAACCTAAATATTTTGTCTGATATTTAAAAGAACTTGTGCTGCAAATATTTTTCACTTACGTATGTTAAATGTATACAGTCAGCATCTAATTACAGATTTTTTCAAGTGCTTTGTTTTTGTCGAGATTTTGTGCTGAAACTAAACAATATTAGTCACGATTGAATCGTAGGCCAACGCAATGGTTAAAGCACTTCTACGGTGTATATACCACGAATCGATTATATTTTTGGACAAATTTTACTAATAGTTTTTTATTTAAATAAATTTCTTTAAGAGAACTTCTAGTTTTGCAATTTTAATGGTAATATTTGTTATTTTTTTTTCCTGACGACAAATAAGGAAAAAGTTTATGCAAGTGGGCAAGTGTCTCCCACCCCTAGAAATGTTGACAAATGCAGTTTGACGTTTAAATGGGTAGTGTTTAGTACAATTTTCTTTTCAAACTAGTACAATCGTATGCCGTATTCGATTGGCATTCTCAAGATTCTGTTTTCATATTTCATCTGTCCAATCAGTCAAAAAAAGTATGAAATGTTTATTGTTGGCGTTGGGGGTGTAGCTGTCAAAATATGTTTACCTCTTTTTTTGTGAATACGTTATTTTAAACTTAATTTCAAAATAATTATAAAAGAAATTGCTCGAATGAGGAAGACGAACCATTTTTAATTTGTTCGACTAAAGATTTCCGGAAAACGTATCGAGAGCGAACGAACGAATAGATGAAATGTGAACAAATCACTTCTGATGCATTTATGAACAGAAAATTGTACATTTTACTATTCCAAGATTACGATAATTAATTGTCCCATCTAAATGTATTAAGAAAACACTGAGATAGATGTGGAAAAAAACAAGGCCTAATATTAAAACCACATACAAGTCTCAGCAAAGTTCAACAATGGAGTGAAAATTTCTTCGATTTCAATCATCTGTTTATGACATTTCTCAAAACCACTAAGAACTCAGGCAGAAATTCTTGCCTAACTTTCCAGTCAACACAGCTGACCGACCTCACGAAATTTGCCTAGATTTGCAGTCAAATCGACCAATCAGAGGCTATTGACTAGCTAGGCAAAAGCGCATTGAACGCGGCCATTTGCTGATGACAAAATGTGCGCGTTCCATTAACCGCTAGCTAGCATATAAATCCCAGATGGAGAACCGAGCTCTAACTCCTGTTGAATTTATTTTCCATGTAAAAATATTATTTAACCCTTTAATTATTCATGTCAATCCGAATTTTATCGACGAACTCCACCTCCTGCACTTTTTATATTTTTCCAAATCGAATTGCATTCACAACTCATATTTTTCCAATACTTGTAAATCGTCCCTTCCTTTGGTATAATAGGTAATTTTTTTTAATTACAATCTGTGGCTGTACGTAGCCAATGTTGTGGAATATAGACTTGGCATCACTTTTTGGGTCCCTTTTTTGACATCCGAAAACGTATCCGTCGTTTCAGAAAGCGGTGTTGTGTATGTGTATTCCGCCATCGAAAAAATAAATAATAAATAATTTCGGGCAACGTACTTGCATTTCAATTTATTCTGTTGAAACTGCAAGCAAAAATATAATATTGTATTGCATTATGCATAAAAAATCCTTCATCGTATCATAAAGCAATTCACAGTGCCTCGCCGTCAATAAAGTCGCCGCCGATTTTTTTCTCCAGCCTATCCCTAGTGTTTAGCCTAGTATAATAGTTAAACAATATGGATCAAATGTTAAGTCCCGGATTTTCGATACCCAGTATCGGAACACCGCTACATCAGCCAGAAGCTGACCAGCAAATTGTTCCCAATCCTGTATACCATCCAATTGCTCAAATGAGCAATTCCCCAATGGGCAACCATGGCGGCAATGGACAAAATAGCCTAAACAATTATGGCAATGATTTGAGTTCAATGGGTATGCCCTCACTCATGTCGGCACCACAGAAACAGATGCAATCATATCAGCCGAGTTATTCCACACCACAGAGCCTTATGCAGCCCCAAACACCGGTAGGTGGTCGATGAGAAAGGTAGAAGCTTTCTATATAATATTTGTTTCTTTTAGCAAAGCCTTATGTCACCAATGGTGCCGATGAGCGAACGCATAGAGAACATCAGCAACATCCACCAGACTATGGGTCCAGCTACTCCCATGACACCAATGACTCCTGGTTCAGCTGATCCGGGCATTATTCCACAGTTGCAGTAAGTAGTAGGAAGAACATGGTTCACTGCTGATGGTTGTTAATTTTCACCTTTTTTTAACAGAAATATTGTATCCACCGTCAACCTCAACTGTAAGTTGGATCTGAAGAAAATCGCCCTGCACGCGCGTAACGCAGAGTACAACCCGAAACGTTTTGCCGCCGTAATTATGCGGATACGTGAGCCCCGCACAACAGCGCTGATCTTTTCATCGGGGAAAATGGTGTGCACGGGGGCGAAAAGCGAAGACGACTCTAGATTAGCTGCGCGCAAGTATGCGCGAATTATTCAGAAGCTAGGTTTCACAGTAGGTACCCCAAACTCTTGTTGAAACTTTATCTTAAAGATCGTCTATTTTCAGGCAAAATTCTTAGATTTTAAAATTCAGAACATGGTTGGTAGCTGCGATGTCAAGTTCCCCATTCGGCTAGAGGGCTTGGTTCTCACTCATGGGACTTTCAGCTCGTATGAACCAGAACTTTTTCCCGGCCTTATCTATCGTATGGTGAAACCAAGAATCGTGCTCCTCATCTTCGTCTCCGGCAAAGTGGTACTCACTGGCGCCAAAGTGCGGCAAGAAATCTATGAGGCCTTCGACAAGATATTTCCCATCCTCAAGAGTTTCAAGAAGCAATCGTAGCTGGACCCTCAGACTTATAAACATTTTGTATTTTTTTCTTAATTTTAACTTTGTTTCAATAAATGTTACGAAATTTGTAATTATTTCCAAAGTTTTCTATTACAATCTCTACATGAAGTTTCTTTCAGCTTAGAGGCACTGAGCCATCAGACCGCCAAGGTTCTCGAAATCGATTTTCTCGGTGATATTCTTCGTCTTAATCTTCTCTTCTTGTGCTGCGATCAAGATGAGACTGGCTCCCTGGTGCTTCCAGCCGTACTTTTTCATGTATTGTTCCAATGTGGACTCTACAATAAATATCAGATTGAATGAAGGCGTTTATGTATATATACAAGTAATACTGACCATCAATATCACCCAACAATTTCTTCAGAAGATCTTTCGCAATTGTCTGGAACGTGATGTTAATGACATGACAGACAAATTTTCTAATCGAGTCATAGAACCCGTTTATGTGCCTGAACAAATCGCGATTCTTATCAACTCGTTGCCAGAAAAGAATAAAGTCGGCCCTCTCCAGAATATCTGCTAAGTGAATAATAGTCTGTACAGTATCGTCCTTCACTTGTTGTGGTAGCAGCAAGCACTTAGCCATCACGAAGTCAGTGTGCGGCAGATTTGTTAACGACTTCAGCAGAATGGTATATGTTATATCAATATTCAACATATGTGGGTTGAATTGATACAGTTTAAGGACAGCCAGGTTTGCTTCCAAATCATAGGTGTTGTTTTTTGCTTGTTCTTCGATATAGATTTCGAGCGTTTTCAGATGGTCGGGGTTGTACCTGCCACAAAGAAACAAATACATTTTTAGGTTAGAATTATTTTTTTGTGCAATTGTGGCCTCCACTTACCTTTCGATGCAACCAAGCATTTCGGAAATTGTTTGGCTGGTACCATTTTCCATTTTAACCATATGAGTCATTGCGAAAAATTTATTTATTGTACGAATATCAAATAAAATCGTAGACCGTCGAGTGGATGCAAACACAAATTGTGAGTTTGACGTTTGAAAGGAGGGGAGCGATGCGAGTCGGTATCGGTAAGTGGGTGTTTGTCAAATGTAGTAGAGTGGTTGTGTGTCGTGTCTAATATTGTACTATGGCCGGATGCACTGCCATCTTGTAATGGTTCATACCGTTTTATTTAAACATTATAAGGATTGGGCAACAATTTCGACAATACAAAATGTACTACTTTTCTTGTATATAAAATTCGGAATACACCGAATATTACATTTAAAAGAATATCGATGCGTTTATTGGTATTGATATAGTACGGTATTATGCTGCCACTGAGGCCGTTTCGTTTCGTTTCTTAATAAATTACCATATATCACTTAGGCATTAAGCCACTGATCAACTCTCCCTTCAGAAACTGTCTCATTCTCTCGTTCACATTTATTAACAAAATAACATATACATATCACTTTTGTAAAATACATGCCGGGATAGTTGAATGCTATATTTACAAAGTCGAATGACAACATTAGGTATTAGGTAACATCCATTTTTTTTACTTACTATGTTCCAGATAAACGTTTTCGGACTGAAAAACATCTTTCCTCTTCCACCAACTTGATTTCAACGGATGATTTGGAATTCCTTTTGTACCTATATATTCCTTTTTGTAAATACATATAGCGCATCACTGCCTGCATCGCATACTCGTTGCATTTGAATGAAATTTAAGTAAATTATTGAGAGTGGCTCAAGTCTCCCATATGTTCAAGTCTCTCGCTTTCCAGGAAGATTTGGCTCGCTTAGTAGACTTACAACATAGAACATTTTAAGAGTAAGTGCAAACTTCAATAAACTGATGGCTATAATTACGGGCCATTGGCCTCTCTATAGGCATCACACATAGATATGTACAAATGATAGTTAAACACAATTTATTTTCTTTGCGGATATACGGCTTTAGGTACAACTTTAATGACCTACCGGACATTTTAGGTGTACCAACTTCAGTAACATCATTGTGGGTGGTTTTGGGTTCCACTTCCATTTTCTTTCTTTGATTTACAGGTTTTACCTTTTACCTATGTCGTGAGTTGTGTATGAATTTTATGTGCCGTCTTTTCACAAGGATGTTAAGGGTTACACTTGTGTCGATCATATAAGATATAAGTTATTATTTAATACATTTTTCATTTTCATTTTCATTTCATTCTTTATTTAGCATACTTAAAGTATTAAGCTATTATATTACATAATTACAAAATTCAATTAAAACTGATTTTTAACAAATTCTTTAACATTGCGCTTGTAAGTATTAAAATTTATTTCTAATTTAAGCTCTTCTGGCAAGGTGTTAAATATTTGAAAGCCTTTATATATAATGCTATTTCTAGCCATTGTACTCCTATAATTTCAAGAAAAACAAATAATTTGTACCTATTTCTCCCCACTTGTTTAGGATTTCAACCTTACAACTACCTACATACTATTAAATATAACCCTTCAGGTTTATCCCACCATCTTTCCGCGATAATTTTTCCATTTTCACAATTATTAATCCGCATACCAGAACAGTTATGTACTACAGCCGTATGGTTTGAGTCTGTAGTTTAACTTCTAAGCTACCTATTAACATTTTTTTCCACATCACTGGGATAAGGATTATTTTTTTTCCTTTTTGTTTTATTTTGAAGAAAATAACAAAAAACATTTTGTTTTGTGTCATAAAACCGCTCATCATGTCACACCTTAATCACGCCACCCATGTATACAAAGTTCTTGCCAGGGAGAATATTACGCATAAAGTAGTCATAATGTGCCTTCGCAAATCCTCGGATAATAAAAAAACTTGACAACCATTTTCATTAAAATTAGCTCTTCCCCCTTCTTCGGGTTTTCGTGACCAAGTATTTGCCAGATCAGCTGAAAGGTTAACAAAAAAAGAACGGGCAATCCGTGCCACATAAAGACGCTGCGTCCCAAAAAGGACGACAAATTACATAATTATCCCCGAGGGGTATTATTTGTATACATTTACATTCAGTGAGCACACAGGGAAAAAAGTCACCAACTACCCTGTTTAACCAAACACCATAACAAAACAGCTTTGGACTCATTCGTATGAGATTTCGTGTCCTCTTGTTGGTCGATGTGGTTGTAAATTGTAATGATGATAAGGAAGATGCGATGACAATGTTGTTTTTGTTGATGCTGCTCCTGCTCATTACATGATGGTTATTTCAATCTCCTTCCTTAGGAATTTCACTAGGACCAGTCGTTTCTGCCGTCGGTACTCGTATAAGAATCCATTATCCATACAACCGCTATTGTCTTCTCTGTCTCTCAGCAGGACATTTACTCGTCCCAATACAACAGGCGAAAACTACACCTTTGCCTAGGCATAAGCACGCAAGTATGTACGTACAATATACCGACATGTGATTTCCATCAAGAGTGGATTGATACATATAATATACGGCCAAATGCTATGGTTACCATTCGATAATCCTGGTGACATCAGCACATCCCCCGTTCAGACTACAGGATGAGTACCTATCTACTATTAATGGTAAAAAAGACGATGTTTGTGCGGTAGTTGAGTGCGAAAGGGAGTCCGAAATACGGGGGCTATACATATTTTCGATTCCATTTCGGATTAAAATTCAACAACTAGCTGCAAGAAAGTTCAAAAGCTATATCCTTGTGAACGAGTGTGTCAATTTCTAAAAAGGAGCTTAAGCTTATGCCATCGGGGGTATTAGACTAAATGGGTGTCGCGACGACACTCACTAGTCCGTATATAGCCGTGGGATATGGTGTATGTAGTGTTAAGGATATTTTACAAAATATACTTTTAGGATGTTTTCGTTCCGTTGAGTGGGGTGTCGGGTGCGGGTGACGAAGCGGGGAATCACAACAAGTATAAAGATGTTTTCTAAAAAAACACACGTGCTTTTAAAAGTGAAGATTCTATTTGATGGAAATCTTCACCTTAGGCTAACTTCATTTAAGTAAATTTTATTGGTAAACGATTCGCAAAGATAATTTATACCCTTGGTTGTTTGGGATATTCTTTAACATTTTGTAGATAGGGTTTAAAATGAGGCTAGGCTAGAAATAAATCGGATCGGAAAAGGTTTTGGTCTTGAAGATGCCTTATCTTATACATATAGTATAAGTATACTATTGAATACATTCGCGTATATACTTTTACAGCAATTATTTGCCATCACTTTAGAACATATCTTAATGGCGGCCCTGTCGACACGTTCCTTTTTAAGGTTCCGTTCTTATTTTTTTCATTTTTCATTTATTTATTTCATTTGAATGCTTACACATTAAGACATAAAATTATCTTATAAAATAGTGAAAGCTTAATATTCAATTCAATTAAGATACAAGCTACTCAGACATGTTGAGATATTTAAAAAAGAAAACAACAATTTACAATAGGGACAAAACGGAACATCTAATCTTGTCCTCAATCTCTTTTAACATTTTAATTCGCAAATAGTGTTAATGTAGCGGAGTTCTTATCTGCTGGTGTACGTGTCTCCCTGTTGTAGACACGTTTTCTTAACCAATAAAGTGCCGGGAAATCACAGAGAATGCGTGTTCGGAGGATTCTTCATCCTCAAGACAGAACCTACATTCTGTCTCCGGGCTCAAATTCTTTTTGTTAAGATGATATCTCAAGCCATAATGGCCTGTGAGAAAGCCCACCAGCCTTTTGATATTATCCTTATTTAGGTTGAGGATTTCCTTGTAGGAGTAGGGTTTAATTTAACTTTTGGATTGTCTTAAGCCCGTAACATTTTCCCAGTGGTATAGACGAAGTTGATGTTCCCAGTTGTTAATAAGACCCAAAGCAGTAGGTCCAGGTTCTGGTCCATAGAAAGCGGATTCAGATCCAGCCCTAGCTAGTTGGTCCGCTGATTCGTTGCCCGCAATATCTTGATGGCCGCAGGTACCCAACCAAGTTTGACCTTATTGTATTTGGATAGGACTTGCAAGGCATCGTAGCAGCACTTTACTGTTTTTGAGTTTTTGAGTCATCGCACCCGTGATGCCTAGACAATACGCTGTCGTTTTTGTAGCCTATTTGCCGTTGTCCGTTCAAGAACTTTCGGCCACCAGACAACTGCCGCGTATGTGATAATGGGCCTTACCATCATGATATACAGCCAGTGTATCATTCTGGGATTTAGACCCCAAGTTCTGCCATACAGTCGCCTTCAGAGCCATGTGGCACGTTCTGTGGCGGACTTGATTTGAGAGTTCCAGTTGAGTTCTAGTAAGATTATTTTCACCACTTTTACAATCACGCAACCAACAGCCTATACAAATATAATGTAAGTTCAGCTAATCCTTCTGAGAGTTCCTAGTCGGTTTTCCGACTAATGACTTTTCATCGAAATAGTATCTATTTACACCGACTGTTTCGAAATTGAGCGATAGCCGTCGGGCCATCGACGTTCTTCTCGCAAAGATCGTTAATTATCCACTAACATTCCTTGAGAGCGAAATCTTTCATAGTACTTCCTGGAATTTATGGTAACTAAAACATAACCTCCGACTTACACGATTAGGAAATGACTCATTCAGTAATTTAATTGTTTCTCTGGCTGTATGGCATGTGGCACCGTCTTGTTCAAACCATATGTTGGTCACATACATATCTTGTAATTTAGGCACTAAAAACTAGGTTATCATGTCACGATAACGAAAACCATAAATTTTTACTGCTTGACCAGCCGCATTTTCGAAGAAGAATGATAATGGCTCCAGCCCAAAAAGCTAACTGCTTTGATGTTTTCTGTTGAAAGACTTGGGACAGGACACCTAGAGTGTTTAAGATCACTAATTGATCCAGTCTCCCTGAATTTTTCAATTATTCTCAGTTGATGGTTTTAAATCACTATATGACGGCCATATTTTGTTCGAAAATTTCGGACTGAAGCTGACGAACCTTCATTATTTTTAAAATATTGTTCATCAATGAAAATGCGTTGTTCTTTCGTATAGCGCTCAATTTTTACTAACCCCGAACTGTCAGCTGTCACATTGTTATCTTGTTTTCCGTTGGCATCACTGTACCTACTATTAAATGGCGTAAAATTAGAGTGTTGCATGAATTATGGTTTATGGGACACCCTTTATGTATAATATTGACAATCAATTCGATTAAGCCTAAACATTACCCACTCTCTATTTCAAAAGTTCCACATAAATGTCGGGAATAGTTGGGAATAGTTACATAATGTACAGTAATACGTATAGGTATACGATTGTTTGAGTTTTTATTATTGAGACGAATGGAAGGGACCTACAATTGTATACCGAGTTCGAACGGCTGAATTGAGAACTTACTCAGAATAGTTATATTCTCGGATGTTTGTCAGACGTTCACGAGAGGTGGCGCGGTGGGAAAATTTTATTTTTACAAAACACGATTGCGATTTGACAATTGGAGATTGAAATGTATAAGCAATAAGCATTCGATTTAATTATCTCTCTCACTACTTGCGAACGGTTGTTGACTAAAGACTAACCCTTACCGACTAGCCTTAAGCATTTACACTTACTGTTACACAATACATTTTCATTTTATAAAAATAATATATTTACATACCACAATTCAAAATATTCACATGGTTATCAAATCAAGGCAACGTAACCGAATATATTATGGCCTTTACCAAAGCGTGATAATGCTACTTCAGTTAGGTGTCTCCCATCAAATCTTCAACATCACTATGGAGAAATTGCTGATTAACTACTATAGTAATATCATCATACACATGCAATTATTTATTAGCCACTTGAAGTAATTGTTCACTCAAACTCAATACTCGAAATCGAAAGCGCGATGAATCTTAAAGCAAAATTATAATACCCAGAGGCTAACAAATATGTGTGTCAAAAATATAGTTGAGTTAATTTCAATTAGCCCATATAACGAACCATTTAATACTAAATCAGCAAGACAATGAAACCACTATTTAAGTAGATAATTTTTAGAATGTACCTTATCTGTACACGAACTAATCAGGATAATAAACATTTGTAAACTATAAATGGTCCTATCTTGCTTCTGTGGGTTAAGTTAGATGAAATCTCGGACATCCCGTTGAGAGATGTGGGCACAAGTGAACCAATTTCAATTGACACAGATTCATTGAAAATATTCCAAGGTACGTTCTTAACAAGATTAAAACAAAGAATAGGTATACAAGCGTGCATGCAGCAGATTCTTTCATATAGCTTAGCTTCTGCATTTTTCTTTAAGCTAATGCTATTTATATTTATGCGAGATACACCTACAACTTCTCTTGAAAAAGGATCGAATATGAGGAAAAAGGATATACGCTCAGTTGAAAAGCAGAATAATATTTGTAATTGTTGTCAAAAATGTTGGTCTCCTTTTAATGGGTTTAGGATAATGCCTAATAAGATCTATTAAGAATCGATGTGCACATCCTACTGCTTATTAATATTATTTTCATAATTTTTACATAGAAAAAGTGCAAACATATTGTTTGCAAGTGTGCTGAAATTTTGAATGCTATTGAAATAAGAAATTGGAATACATGTATTCAAAGAAGAACAGACAATAATTCCGCAGAAAGTGAATTGAATACTGACACTAAAGAGAGGGGCGCAACATCTTCATAAAGTACCCTGGGATTGGGGACATATAAGCTGCAACAGCGTTGCCCCAAAATTGGTTGAAAATGAAGTGGCGAGTGAAAAATGTACATAGGTGTTAGTTTACTTGAAACTGCGGAAAACGCATATTAAAATCCCAAATTTTAGTAGATTTAGAAAAAAAATTTAAATTTGTGATTTCAAAACACATCGCTTATGTGGAAGGCCCCTGGAAATTTATCAATTTGGACATTATTGTTATGTACGAGGCTTTATCTCAATATCACCCATTCCACAATTTTTGTTTTTGAGCAATAAAACGAATGTATTCAACACTTGAAGGGGGGAAGGCAGGCACATAGCCAGAGGGGGGAGGGGGGCTTGAGGGGCTAAAGCATCCATGTCAACTCCTGCAATTCGCAATTGCCTTGGTGTAGTTAGTGAAATATCTAATTTCTTCCGCAAACATTCAAATGAAATTATACATACATATGTACATACATACATGTCTGAAATTATAACTTTCAAAAATGTCATTAAAAAACACGCACCAGAGAGCCGAAAAACTCGACTATGCCTTTGTGAAACAAGATTCATTGAAAGGCATGACCGTATTATTTCCTTTGTAGAGCTGTTCAAATGCATCTCAATATGTCTTCGAAAGCATCAACACTTTTGGCAGCGGTCCAAAAAAGTGATTTTCTAGTAAGCCTCATTGTATGCGAAAAACTATTGAGTTTAACGCTGCCCATATCAGTTTTCCTACAGAACAAATCCTTAGATTTCGTTTCTGCAATCGACCGCACAAAAGAACTTCTGAATTCTCTTAAGCACATCAGAGAAAATGCCGAAGATTTTTTCAGAGAGGCTTTTCAATCCGCTTCCCAACTTGCCGATGACTTATTTGAAGTTGAATTAAGAGCTCCAAGAACTGCATTGAAACAAAGAACGCGTTACAATTCAGAAACCTCTTCTACTGAAGCCTATTTTAGAGTGTGACTGATTCCTTTCATAGATTCGTTAATACAAAATCTTACGGACAGATTCATGGTCAACGAAGACGTTCTACCATCGTTTTAAGCTCTTTTCCCAGCGAGTGAATAAAATGGAAAAGCTAACATGTTACTTTGATAATGTAATTCCGTTGTTATCGAAGTTTTGAAATTGCTTGATATTATGTGACAAGACTTGCTTACGGTTTTGGCCACGCTTCCACAGCTAGTGTTGAAAGAACCTTTTCAGCTATGATCATAGCCTTTTCGAAAAGGATTACAACAGCGTCCCGACTCCCGAAGAGTTATGGGGAATGCAAGATTAAGCTCACTTGCTATGATATGTATGTTCATTCGGATATTAATGGATCCAGGTAAGGTGATAGTTTTTTGTTTAAAGAATTTGATTTGAACTAAGGAAAACCGCAAAACAAATTTCATCAAAACCCGCCTGTAAAAAATATTTTTTTTTTAATTATGAACCAACAAAAAGAAAGTCACAATAGCACAGAGAAACAGAAGAATCAAACAGAGAAATCAAACGGCACGATAGTGCCCCGCCAAGTTCTTTAGTAAAGGCACTTACCCTTTTTATAGGAACAAACTCAGGTTATTTTCGACCCCCCACTAACTTCGAAACCAATTGAGCCAAAAACTTGAAACATTTACCACGATCATTAGATCCACCTCACCAAATTTCACCTCTATAGCATTTGTGGTTTTCAACATACAGGACTTCAAAAATCACAAAAACCGTACATACTCACTCACTCACTTGGATGATGATCAAAATTATGAAGCACTTCCTGCCATCCTAGAATCGTGAAATTTGACAGAATGCTAAATCCTGTGGTGCCACTGGGAAAAGTCAAAAACTTCAGATTTTCCATTCAGGTTATTATTTATTTGGGCCACTCCCGATTGCCTTAAAATGTTGAAAAACAGCCAAGTTCTTTTATATAGAAAACAAAAATAAGTGTGTAACTATAGTCAGCCACGAAAAGTAATCTAAATGTTATACGCCATACGTTCTTAGTTTAAAATGGTTCAATGTTAAAAAAAATATGTAGGTTTACTTGGCAAGTTTTTCGTCTATAACTTCATTATACAATATATAAGAATTTGAAAACTTGACCAGTGAACCTACCCATAGGAATTCTGATAGAAAATATACCGTCGCCCGTTCTTATATCCATCTTTGATGCATCTGTGTAAAGTGCCAGAGTGTAGTCGCTAAAGTCGGCATTTAACGAACTCATAAAAGTTTTGGCAAAGGTATTTTATAACATTCGTAATTTACACGTGGACATGCTTGAAAATTCATGCATTTGTAAACATGTTTGCGGCAAAACAATCTCTTAATTTCAGAAATAAGAGTTTGTAGTACACTATTTTCTAGCAAATATAAGGCGGTAATAAAAGATATAATGGAAATAGTTTTGTGAAGATTATAAGCCTCTCTGCTACTTTAGGTTCTATTCACTATTCCAGGGGTTCCCAATCTTTTTCATACTGCGAGTCCCTAGAGAGGTTGAAATATGCGTGAATAGAAGTTGATCTTACTGAAGATTCACTAAAAAGTTTTTCAAAAAAGGCGGGTCGACGTTGAAATATCGTCACCCCATATTTATGGAAATTTGCTTGTTAACATACCCGCATTCATCTTAAAATGCGAATCTTAGCTAAAGATGATTTTTCGGCCGAAATTAGGGTCCTCTCCTCTTCCAAACGCTCCGAAGCCAAGTCAGCGAACAAACAGCTTTGTCTATGGTCATTTCATTAACTCTGAGCTCCTGGATTATTTGGATCTTGTACGGGCGTAAGCCCAAGTCCCGTTGCAAAACTCGCCAAGTTGGAATAAGCGGAAGGCCGATTTCTTGTACATATGGCGAGGAATTGATTGCTTCGGGTTCTCCTACTGTACACTCTCATACTCCCGACCAATCTGGCTGGCAACGACCCGTCCCAATTGAAAAACCCTTATTTATTTTGAGTGCTAGGCAAATATACGAGAGCCAGCCACGAAACAAGTCTGACTGGAAAGTGTAACTATTGGATTTCGCTTCGATCTTGCACTTGGTATTCGTAAAGAGAAACGTAATGCTTTTCCTTTGTTCGGAGTTTTACAGCAGTGAAAAAATAAAACTTGCGGCGCCCTTAGTATAGGCACAGTTAGGGAATCCCTGCTCTATTCTATCATGGTCGATATTAGTCTATTTGTGGGTTCCTTTTCAAACAATTTGTTCTCATTCTCAAAGCCGACTCGCATTATGTAGATACTCTTATTAAAAATAGACTAAATCTGCAATCTGTGCTACCCCAAGACTTAGAAATTTTGTAAATTCCCATAGCTCATCGACATCATGGACTAGTCAAATAAACTGCACCAAGTAGAGTAATCTGCTCCCCCACATGTCTCCCAGGAAAATCTCACTTAATAATTAATCATGTGTGCGAAGGACTAAAGTCGGTAATAGAATTGGATTGGTATTCAGTCACTAAGAACTCAAACAGTGAGCGCAATGAAAACAATGGAAGGGAAAAAATAAAAGCAATTTTAGAAAAAAACGTGCCAGGATAAGTTATATTATACATACTCATACCTATACCTTTCTCATACACTATGCCAAAAGATGAAGACCAAAGGAACCACGAAATTCTGCCGCAGGTCATTCGGAAAACCAGAATCGATTGATTTCCTAATAAAATCGCTAGGATTTCGATTTCGATTGGGATTTCTGAGATTTGCTCCTACCGGTGTTTGAGTGGCCTGGCCAGTGGGTTACATTTTATTTACCTATGGAACAGGAGGTGTGTGCACAATGTACATTTGACAAGGTTAGGTTACACACAATGTGCAGCACATTGAAATTTTTGTTTTATTTACTTTTGACGGTTTTTTCCTTATAATTCCACACTGTACCTATATAGCTAAATGCGGAGAGTGAAAAGGGGGTCGGCGAATTTCGTGAGTTTTTCTCCTTGGTTCTTTATTTCATCCTCAAATTGAATAGGAAAGTGCTTTTTGTTTTAGTTCGGAAATTGAATTTTAAATAAAAAATTAAATTAACTTTGGGTATTTGGGGAATGGAGCCAAAGGAATAAAAGGTTTTTCACGTGCATTTCTGTTTTTTTTATTCGACCAAGGAAGGCGATGCAGTCAAAGCCAAATACTGTTTTTTTTTGTAAAGTTAGACTACGCTCTTGCAGCGCAATGGAAACGATTGCAAAATTGAAATAAATAGGGCTGTAGACAATGGTTTTCTAAAGGAATCTGGTGAGAATGAAAGATCAGCATACAAAGTTTAATTAAGTGTAATGCAATAGGTATAGATACCTATCTCTTCATTTTTGACTTATACATATCACATATATAATATACACTGCTGGTCAAAAAAATAGGTGTGAGGAGCTTTGTTGCTGGTTGATTTGTTCTTGGTGCTAAATAACAGTTGTTTTGCCAACAAGACTTGCAACAAAATACATGTTTATTATGAAATGCTTAGTTCCGTTAGTATGATGTCAAACTTATTGCATTTACTAAGTGTACTTTTAGTATTTTATTAATTTTCGTTGCAATACCATTTTGTACGTTTTAAGAGTTGGACGAACAAATAGGTTTGCGTGCTTCTTTAAATTGTTTTAATTTTCGATTTTTTTCAAAAGTGTTATTAAAAAGTGATTAACTTTAAAGGTGAGTTTGTTTTTTAATCACTTTATCACAATTCTTTCTTAAATTTTTTGTTAAATCATATTTTAAGATGGGTCGAAAAGTCCACTACTCTGCGGAAGAAAGGCAACTAGTTCAGCGGTTAAGGGGTGAGGGTAAAACCTATAAATTTATACCAGATGCCCTAGGAAGGTCACAGAATTTCGTAACCAATGCTCTTAAGCCACCATTAGAGATAGAAAATAGAGCAAGGCCGAACAAAATCACAGCTACTACTGATCGCCGCATTTTACTTTTAGCGAAGTCAAATCCGTTTGTTTCGTCCGGACTATAGGCGCACAAATTGGGGATGGAATCAGTGCACGCATAATCCGCAGGAGACTACAGAACTTCAATCCCCCAGGAAGAGTCGCCATAAAAGTTCCACTCCTAAGAGCTAGGAACGTAAGGTCCCGAAAAGAATTTGCCTTAAGCCATAGAAGTTGGAACGGACCTGAAGGAGTGAAAAACTGGCGGAATATTCTGTGGAGTGACGAAACCAAAATAAATTTGTTTTCATCGGATTGTGGGCGTAACGTAAGGCGACCAAAAGGAAAAGAATACCATCCTCGCTATACACTGAAGACCGTTAAACATGGTGTTGGAAATATAATGGTATGGGGTTGTTTTTCCTGGTATGGTGTCGGTCCTAAATTTCGTGTCAAAAAGTTTTGGAAAATAATAGAGGATACTCAGGTTACTATAGTAAGTTAAAAAAAAAAACAAAAAAAAAATTGTTAAGTCTACAATTAATGATTATTTAAGAACACACCTATTTTTTTGTCCAAGCGGAAAACAGAACTGCAAAAGTTTAATTTTTTTTTAATTATTCGAAAAATAAACAGATTACTATTTTCCATAGTTCTTAAATAATGTAAATTTTATTAATGTGATTGTAAAAACAAAAAATAAATTGAAAAAATATGAAAAAATTGAGTTTTACCAAAAATTTGTTCTCACACCTATTTTTTTGACCATGCAAATGATATATGCAAATATTTTCAACTTAGTTAACACACATATATGTATATACTTTATTCAGCTATTTACATCAAAGTGATATAGTTTTTAAGCACATTAGCAGGTGTCGCTCGGGGCTTGGCAGGCCTTTTCATTGCGTGTCTCCCTGCTATCGATTTCTGCTGCAGGGACGAGGAGGAGGAAGGCTTACTCTGGCCTTGGTTAGGTCAGGTTTGAAGAGATGCGCACAGCATGTGTTGTGATTCCGCTGGTGCCTTTTGGTTTATTGTGGTCCGTTATAATTTTGGTGGTTATAAGACTTATTAAACATTATTATTGGTCTATTAAAACCGTAGTAAAATCTTTGTTTATTCATTTTCAGAAAGCATTTTGTTCTTTTTTCGCCTATTTTCAGTCGTGTCTATTGCGGACTATAGGCGGTGTTTATTTTGTTCTCACAATTTTTGATCAAAGTTTCTCTATGCCACACTAACTGGGACGGGATGTCTATGGATGTTATGATGTCTGCTGCATCAAGTTTTGTCCCATTTCTGGCTTATATGCCTGCTAATTACCATCAATGCCACTATATCCAGGAGTCCAACAGGAAGTGGCCTTATATATTTAGCCTATTTCGTTACGGTCTCTCTGGCTGTCTTTGATTTAATAGTAACACTGTCTGAGTGTATATAGTTCTTTCATCGTTGCATGATGTCTAATCGAACACTAAGATTATAATCTTCGAACTCTTCGCGGGTATAATTTTTGATGTCTTGACAATGGCGATTATTTTGGCTTGATGGAAGACGGTGCATATACGTTAGCTTTAGCTTTTACCAAAGGTTTTCTTGCATATGCGAAGAAGTATGCATACCTAGTTTCTTCTCCAGGTAAGTTTTGAGTCCAGGATGGTGCCCAAGCTTAGCTGTCTGAGTTTGGAGTTTGTCAGATCGATGAATACTGACGTATTGTGATGCCCGCAGGGGAACGATTTCGTCCCTTACCCATTATAACCCTGCATTCAAATTACTTACTGCAGGGTAGTGCATACATAAAACCATCTTGTTGATTTGACGAAGTTCATTATCTTGTCTATTGATGTGCTGGAATGCTCGTCTAGGTCGTTGAAGACGTGACTCCCCAGGAATTTATACCTGGTGTGTTGGAGGCCTGGGCAGTGACATAGGAAGTGGGTTGCATCCTCTACAGAGTTCTTCTTCCGTTAACCGCAGAGTATTGTGCCCGTTATAATAACTATACGAGAGTAGACAGGGACTTTCTATCCTTCCGTATTATTTATACTCTCGGTTTTGGTTTCGTTGAAGGACGGCCATAGCATTCTTGTGGTATTACAAATATTTAAAGCGACCCATCTATAGCGTTTGCGTCTCTTGTGGCTCTTCTCCCTGCTTCAAGCTTGAGTGTGCAAGGCGGGATGTTCACAGAGTTATTTTTTTCTTGTCTGCTTGCTATTCTTTGATCTCAAATTTTTCACTTTCAAATGGATTCCTCATAATAGAACACCTTCATATTCATCGAAAAAACGTAGCAAAGCGGAGCTCCTAGCCGTATCCACTTCTTCTGGGAGTATAATGTACCTATATATTATATAGATCATACGCATTTCTTTATTCCTTTATTGGAATTCTCTTATTTTGTTCTGCGAGGAGAACCACCATATTATTCCGTCGTCCTTTTTACCAAAGGTGGTAGCATCTATACCTTGACTTTCTGTCTAAAAGTGGAAATACAGGGTTATACCAGTCCTGAATTTGACTCCCTCCCATAGTTCGCTGGTAATGGTTTTGGAAAGAAAGTCAAGAGTATGCCTGTCGCTGCACCCCACTATCTTGACTCCTTTGTGTCATCCGGCTTCATCGAAGGCGTAAAAAACATACTAACCACAAGTCAACGTTCAACTCTGTCAAATTGACAATCTTTAGAAACAGTGTTGCCAGTTTAAAAACCAAACCTCTAAAAAAACACTCTTCATATTGTTTTGTGATGTATATATGTACATATGTGTTTCAAATAAATTATTTGACTACAACGCCACCTATCTTAAATTAGCATTGGCACGTGTCGACAGAACATCTATATATTTTTTTAAATACCTATGATTTCAATCGGTCAAGTCGCTCAGATGTTATGCGAATACAAACAAACGCGCCATCGATTAAAATGTTAAAAAAAAAATTATAGCTACAAATTCCATAACCTCCTGATCCCAAAAAAGTTATGTAAATTTTTTTAAAAGTCAATTGACTCTTACAACCGGACGCCGTTTTGATGTCTATCGCCTAATTGAGTCACATGTCAGCGTCTGAGAATGCATCTGACAGGATGACGAGATATTCTTAAGTGCAACCAAAGCGTTTATATGCTGATTGGTATATCAGAATCAGCGTATCTCCAATTTCACCCCATTCAGCATTTGTTTGTGGTCCTTTTAATTAAAATCTTGTAACTACGGTGGGGAGTGCGCGCATATCCGTATACACAGTACAAAAGTCACTTCCCAATCCGGCCCATATATCGAATTCATAAAACCATAAGTTAATATCGCACTTCTATTGTCCTGTGAGTGTCGGTGCAGTGCCACCAACGCCACCGAGTAATCAGCTGCCAGAGATTTCATCCCTTCCACTGTTTATATGTGAACGATCTCTCTGCTATGTTAGCACATGGGATGGGGGTGCGATTGTAATTCAATGCTCTCTTTTATCCCATGCATGGCAGAGGAAGGACGAACACACTGTCTGTACAAATATCGCGTATACACTGGCATACAGCTTTGGTCTATCAACAACAAATAAAATGTCGCCGTGTCGACCTAGTCGAGTTTTGATGCTTTAACATTTTACGCGGAGTGCTATATCAAACTGGGTCTGGGTTGGGTGTATATTTTTAGTCACCCTAAGTCAAAAGGATTTTCTTCTTTCACACTGGTTCGGTGGGGGGGTGCAAATTATTTTATGTGTTCGAAGAAGACTAGATATGCGCTGTAGGACGGAAGATGACATTCGCTTGTGCTTCCTGCCGGCTGTCGTTTTCGATAACTTGGCAACTTATTGGGGTTCGACTTGGGCAAAGAAGAAAAGAAATACCAATGGGAAATCCACATTCCTTGCCATTCCTTTTTTGATGCCAGCTTTGAAGTCGACGCTAGGGCGGAGTCAATTTGCTGTACTCTCCCCCGACCATACGAAGTGCCGAGGAAATGCAAGAAGAAAACATTTACCATTTAAGCTAAAGCTTAAGTAGGTAAGGACTTGGAGTTTTCTTTTTGCGCTTCTGTATTTAATGTTGATGTAACTAAATGGGAAAAGTAGATGAAATAAGCGTAAGGAAAGAGGATCAAGTTTTAAGACATTTACTTTTTACATAGACAGGGTAATTTTAGCTGATTTTTTTTTCACATACCCCCAAGAGTTTGAAGAATTCTGTACATTTTCTTGGTAGGATAATAGAAAAGTGTATGCATTTTCCTTATACATACATTATATAGGTATAGGTACCTACATATGTAAGAGGTAAATGAGATTAAAATAATTGTGAAACGATTATATTATGAAGTGGTTAGACAAATATAGGCAGTCTTGTTATGCTGGTAATGTCATACATATATGTAGGTGAGGTATTCCCACCTATAGGTAAGGTATGCTATGTAGGTACTATATGGTCTTGATGTTATAGGCGGAAGTGTTTCTAAATAAAAATCGTTTTATACCTTTCTAAAATCTAGTAAATTTGAATATACCTAAGTATGAGTTGATTTTTACATAATTTCTGAACTATACTGCGGTTATATTTTTTTATTTATTTATATAGCTATATACAAATTTGAATCTTATCGGACTGCTCGTGTGATAAATTAATGAGTTTAATATAATAATATACTTATCGGACAATGGGAACTAAAAATATATAAGTCTATCAAAATGTATACCTAGAGCTCTGAAGAATATAATAGTCTCTTTCACCTATCGAACTCTCAGAACTATTTACAGATTACGGCTAATTTTGTTTTGTAAAGCAATACCGAGGTATATGTACCTAACCTACCTCGTTCTACGAAAACTTCTAGTGAATTGGAAGGTAATTCTTGCACAATGATTGAAACTATTAGCAGGTAAAACTGATGTCCATCGGATACTCGCTCTGCAGTATAAGGCAGCTCAAATATTATCCCAGTGTTGTGCAAGGGCCAAGGCGAAATACGAGGGTAAGAGTGAACGATCTTGCCTAGAAAGAGGAAGAGGTAATGCAAGAGAGTAGAATATCATTAAGGATAATGTCCAACAGCGAAGTAGCAATATCCAATGCTGGATGTAAACAAACAGACAATCATCTAAGATGGATGGATGGATGGAACAAAAACTCCAATGCCTTGTTCAAGATTTTAGATGTATATATACCAAACTAGCGTTTGCAGTAGTCAGTCTTGGCTCACATTAACACCTTGGGAATAGTCCTTGAACAATATGGCAGAGTGTCCATGCGAAAATTGTTGTCGTTATCAAAGAACCCTACATTAATCTAGGGTATTCCTATTTGGACAGTTGGAAAGTTTCAAGCCTTTCGTGTGAATTTGCTGTAGAGAGGAGCTTATCGAAATGCCCAATTCTTGACTACGGTGCCGAATTAATGTTCCTGGACTGTCACAAATACTCTCGCCAACTGCTTCCATATTTTCTGTTAAACGACTTGTGACAGGACACCCAGAGTGTTTAAGACCACTAATTGATCAAGTCTTCCTGAATTTTTCAATTGTTCTCTTCACAGTTGATGGTTTTAAATCACTATTACGGCCATATTTTGTTCGAAAATTGCGGACTGTAGCGCTAACAAACAATGAAAATGCGTTGTTCTTTCGTACAGCGCTCCATTTTTACTAACCCCGAACTGTCAGCTGTGACATTTTTTGTTATCTTTTTTTCCATTGGCATCACTAATGGCGCAAAATTAACATTTTGCGTGAATTATGGGATACCCTTTATAATGATTAATGACAATTTTCGTCGAATAGCTATAACATAACGTTTTCAAGACACCAACTCTGGCCAAGAATATGACCCTCTGGTGCGCGAGTGATACTCTCACTTGGCCGGTTTTTTTAACTATTAATTTGAAAATTTAACTTTGTTTTAATATAAAATAGAAAAAGAAATATACCTAAGTATATTTGCACTATGATTTGTGCTTGAGGCGAGATTGCACGCATTACATAATATGTAGGTATACCATTTATTGTTATTATTGGTTTATTTCAATTAATAAAAAATATTATTATTTTATTATTAAACCATAATGAAATATAACATACCTACATGCAATAAGTCCTGTGCAGACATTTAATTTTTAATAAGTCTAATAAACATAAGGTGTTATAAGTCTAACAGTAACAAGAACAAAATAATAATCTTATTGTGTCTTATTATAAATCCACCACTGACTGGATGTATGTAATTAATTCTATTGATATTGGTGTATTATGATAATATTATTCTTTTAATTTTAGTGTATATTTTCACTTGTAGGTATATTAACGTTTTTTTTTACTATGCTCATATGAATTTTGAATTTTCTTCCGATATGCTCCGACAGGAATTGGTTGCGGAATTTGTTTACGATTTGCAGTGAAGTACTGATAAATGAAAGCAATAAAGAAAAAAACATTTTAGCAAAGTAATTGGTTCTATTTGTTGCTTAAATTTGTATATTTACAGGTCAAAAACAAACGAAAAACAGGAACAAATAGGAAAGCCCGATGTAGCACGAAGCAACATCATGTCAAATCAATGCGTGCGTCTTTCGTCGCATTTTAATCATTCTTTCCGAAGACGGTGACGAATACCTCTCGAGCTCGAATGTAATTTAAGCCTCCGACGGAGTATGCGTTGCGGAGAATTCTCCGTTCTCCATTAATCGTGCCATATATTTTACAACAGTTAATTATTGTGTTGAAACTTTCAAGGCAATATAATTTAATGTTCATTTAGCACATAATCTAAAGTGAAGTGAAATACAAAAATTATCCAAACGCGTGATTTATTTTTCCTGTAATGTCGTTACATTATGTCAATCATCGAAATTCTGTCTTCGCATTTCACATCTTGCAAACTTTTTTAAAGTTCGAGTGGTCATTTAAAATGTATCTATGTATTATTAAATGGACTAAATTTTAGTTTATTTTTTTGCTAAAGGCGAGCGAAGCAAAGCGAGCAGGGGTTAGCTCGTAAGTAGAAAATTAAGTACAACTGTCATTTCCTTAAAATTGACTCATATCAATGGTAAGGCTGTTAATTACTTCCTTATGAAATAACTTTTATATTTTAAGGCCTTTTTACATTGACTAAATTGTTTACTGTTCTTTTCGGGCCTAATACGACAGTATATCTTTATTTAGTTTTCTAACTGATGTTGTTTATAAGCGACGTCAAGATGTCATTCGTGAGCATATTCATTCTTAGAAAAGTATATGCGTCCTAAACAATTTTTGATTTTCAATATTTCCAAAATTATGTATATCATGAGATTATAATATTGTCGGTATTACGGATTATCAAAACAAAACCTTTTACATTTTTATATTTTTAATTCCATACCAATCCGAGCAATGACATGGATATGAAAAACCCTTTTCTTATATGAAAACAAAATCATATATGTACCTAATACCACCACTATACTTGTATACATTATATCTATGTATGTAATGTATTGCTTGGCATGGGCTGCAAGCAATGTAGAACAAGCAGGGGATGGAAATAATGGATCAAAGGATCATGTTAATCTACGAACGATTTTATTTTTTGATTAAGACAGTTTAGCACACTGATCTGCGTATGACATTAATCCGTGTGAGCGCATGTAAAACCAGCTGCGCTGATGTCTTTGGATTCATGCAAACGGAAATACGGCAGAGGGTTGAACAAGCATACTATTTACATTTCCTGCGTGCGATATTCGAATAACCAACCAACCGCGTTTGAGTCAACAAAGAAAAATCCAAAATCTGTAAAATGATAAAGACGTCATTGTTTCTGGATAGAGTTCATGTGCGGCCAAAGATGGAAATAAAAATGTTTAAGCGTGCAATTTTAATTTGAGCCTTCTTTTTAAGACCGCTTTACGTACAGAAAATTCCTACCTACTACCATCGATTCTATTGGTGCAATCGAACATGAAAATTGCTTCATTCTCATAACTGAATCTATGATCCTCTCATCCTCGTCGGTGTGTGTTTCAAAATAATACGGATGAGTCCTTTTGGTATAACAATGGACAGACTTGTTTCCGGAGAATTGAACGCTTTTTGATGGTCAATTGAAGATCGGTTCAGAAACAAATAAAAAATGGTTCACCATCAGCAGCAACTATACCTACAACTTGTCCCCTTTGTATCTATTTCATGAAACATGATGAGAAAGAGAAATGAGCAAAGTTTTACAACAAACAAACACACCTTATCCTTTTGTAGGAATTCCTAAACCGAAATTGTAAAAGGCCGCATATATTTTTTAGTGTTTTCAGGTGAAGCGGTCTCGGTAAGTCTGTAGCTATTTACTCAGCGTTTATGTTTTGCTAACAACTATTTTTTTTTCTCTCACGGATTATACCAATTGCAATCTTGTAGCTCTTTTCTTCTGTGCAGTTGTTTGCTTACTAAGCCGCTGAAGTTTGTTATTAAATCGATACATTACAAGAATCGCTCCTACTGAGTCGGGAGTAATCCTTTCACTTCAACAATTATTTCGAGATAAAATCAAACACTTTAGGAGTGTTCGAATCGTTTTTCTCTTTTTTTTTGTTGTTTCTTGATTCTTGATGGCAGTTCGTCTATAGTATAATATTGTGATAAGATTGAGAATCTACAAGCAAATAAAGCAGCCAGCGATGGTCTTGAGAATTTATATTTTACTTACGACGGTATTTTGATTGCGTGGGGAGACATTGGTGTCGGAGCACTTTAAAAAGATTTATCGCTACGTAGGTATATACGAACAGATGTACAGATGTTGGTATGTATATTATTGGTAGGACATTTTACAAAATATTTGTATAGGTAGGACTAGGACCATCGCTCTGACCTACTTAAATTTGTAAATAAAACGGGTTGGTTTACCAATCCGTAGGTTTTTCATAGGTTTCCACTGTGTGGGGGCCATAAACCCCTAAGGGCATCACAACAGATCTACATTGATCTAAGTGTTGCAAGTACGGCAATAACCTAACCTAACCTAGGTACACTTGAGTTGTTAAATGCAAATTATAGCTCACATGAATTTAATATTATTACAATTTTGTTCAAATGATGGCATTTTACATTACATATACGTGTAGGGTAGGTGTAGGTCCAGGTATTTATGTGAAGCTAGTTTTAAACAAACAAAAATTTTCTTGTAAATACCTACAACTAAGAAAAAAATAAACTACTTAGGTATAGTAGTTGCAACAGTTTCATATAGGAGCCCTTACCCTATAAGCCTAGCACCTACTAGCTGGTTAGTAGTGAAACCCACTTATCTACCTCTACATTTATCTCGTTTTTAAAAAATTAATTTTGATTTAATTTTTTTATAAATGTCATATAAACTATATACTAGTTTTTGCCCGAAGTTTCGCTTCGCAGCTGGATTTGGAATGCACAAATACAGATACCTATGTTTACTAAAATGCCTATAACTCATAAAAAGATTTTAACTGTGGCAATAAGACAGAGTAGCTTATGTCGACATAAGCTATTTCTCTGTTTTTAAATTGATATTCATAAGCAGCTTGAAATCTAAATTTCTGCCTTACCCCCATTTAAAAATATTTGTCTGTTACAAAAATATCGCATTATTCGTAACCACTTATGTTTGAACGGCTATACAATGCATTCGACAGAGAAGCTTATGTCATTCAATTTTCTTATGTCCCCCAAATTCAAGTTTTATGATTCAACAAAAACTCTTATGTCGTATTAATTCGTGTGAATTTTAATTTTATCCGGTTCTCTTTCAGTTTTTTAAAAAAACTTATGTTGACTTAAGATACTTTGCCAAAATTTTATTTGGATTTTACTCACACTTATGTCGACATAAGTTCTTCTGTAAAAATTAAGAAAACAGAAATCAGAAAAATTAAGTTTGTCAGAACCACTTATGTCTACATAAGATTTTCTATTAAATGTTGCTTTTCAAATAACCGTTGCTTATGTCAATATAAGATAGTTTTGTTGGCTGCATTTCAGTTGGTTTCGTTTACTTAAGCGGGAATATTGTGTTTTGTGTTCTAGAGTGCTGAAGTGATCAGACGTGTTTAGTGTCTAAAAAATAAGTTTTGCGTATTAATTATTTTATATATTACTTTTTAAAATTGTGTGCTGTATATTTTGTACTCAACGTTTTTCATATAAAGCAAAATAAAATGGAACGCGCGAGAAAAATGTTAACTTTGGAATTAAAAAAACAGAATCAGTTAAATGATAGAAATTCCACACCATTTACAAGATACAAAGACAATACAAGTTTCTTAAATGGTAGGTTCATTTTAGCTAGTTTATCATAGAATAGCAACGGGTAATTACCTTAACATAAAACTAAATTTCAAGATGCAAATAAAGTGGCAGACATTTCGGAGGACCAAGCCTTACGGAGCGTATCAGAACAAGAAAAAGAAGAATGTGTTTGTGAAGCTGAAGTGTTCCCCACTGAAGCTGAAGAAGAAAGTTCAGCGGATTTCGATGACGATGATTCATTTTGTGATCCCAATTTTGTCCCTGTTGATTCTGACAACGTAAGTAATGAATCTGATTTCTTTTGAAACAAAAAACGCTGGCCATCAGCCAGAGTAAAATCTATTGTTTGGTGATTGTGAAACTGTGGTTTCGCAAAATGAAGACCAAAATAACGAAAAGACTAACTCAAAACAATCAAAAATGATGCGAAAAGACAAAAGGAACTCTGACAGCCAAAAGCTACATATCTACAGCTGGAAAAACTGTACAAGAACAAATCTTACGCAAGTTAGATAACTGAATGCGGAGAATGCTTATAAGTCACAAACGCTGAGAACAATCAATCTTTAAAAGTTCTAACATTCGACCTGCAACAGTGCCTCCCAACACCTTTTTTAAGGTCCTCAGTTTCATTTTATAAACGCCCATTACGGACTTACAATCTAACTGTTCATGACTGTATAACCGGACAGCCAGTATGTTATATGTGCCATGAGGCAATTGGAAATTAAATTTCTTCATGTGTTTTCAAACACCTTTAAGACCTTCCATCTGACACTAGTCCTGTATAGTGACTATTGTACAGGACAAATTAAAAGTTCTTTTATTGCTTCAATGTTTGAAGCTTTTTTGCAACTGGACAGTAACTTGGAGATCATCGATCATCAATTTCTTCTTCCTGGACACACTCACATGGAATGTGACGTTGACCATGCCTTAATTGAAAAAAAGAAAAAGCGCACAACAGTTAAAATACATCATCCTCGAGACTGGTATCAATTTGTGAGAACTGTGGGTGTTAAACACAAATTTGACGTTCAGGAAATGAATCAAGACCAGATTTTCAATTTCTCAAAATGTTTCCAAGGAAAAATATGTGGCGTAAGGCTGACAATGATGGTCACAGAAATTCTGTTGGTAAAATATAAAGTGGATGAGGTTCACGAAGGAGTTTGGAACAGTATATTTCAAAACTTCACCCAACGAGACAGAAGAATTCAGGTCGCTGAACATAAGACGCCGTGGGTTTAATTTCATAAAAATTACGGATTTGAATAAATTTTATCTTACTCCTCTCGAAATCAACGAAAAGAAAAAGAAGGATTTATTGGATATACCACCACTGATTGACAGTATTTACCATCCTTTTTATCAAAATCTAAATGATATAATAATAAAATTGGAGAAGATAATACTCAGCTCATATCTAAGTGCATAATACATAATGTAGGTATCATTTAAACTCACATTTTGTATTGGTTTCAGTTCCTTTATTTCTTACATTTCGCAAGTCTAATGAATTTTGTACCTTTTTTATTGCTTTAAATGTAGTATTTCTGTTATTATTAGAAATAAGTTTTAGAAATAAAATATTAAAAATAAATTTAAAAAACCAAAGTTTTGCCTTATGTCTATTTATTTTAAGATCTCGTATTCGACATAAAATCTTAAGTCCACTTAGGGCACTGTTATTATTTGTTACAGGTTTGACAGAACAACTTATGTTACTTAAGACATTCTTTTTTTGCAGTTTGATTTTTACATATCATCTTAAGTATAAAAATGCATTTTTTTCTACTTTCATCCTATCAGATTTCCATGAAATAGTTAAAAATGTTAAATAATCTCCTCGTTTTACAATTTCGCCCAAAAAAAAGTTATAAATTATAATTTATAAAAATTTTAGATAAAAATCGATTTTTCTCGAAATCACTTTTTTCGACATAAGCTACTCTGTCTTATTGCCACAGTTATAATCATAAAGAGTTTATACCTTATAAAAGCCTTGGTATTGGCGTCACCTTTTATGGGAAATTTCCAGAAACAAAATCGGTTCATGCATTACAGAGAACATCAATTATTAACACAATAAACTTATTTTATATAAGAAGATAAATTGTTATGCGATATGGTGATCCTTAAATTAAAGCAAAGTCTACCATCTAGTCGTCTTAAGTTGGCTACATTTAGCTAAATAGGTAAGTAGATACTCAGAACAAAAAACGAGCTAAAATCAAGAATATCTGTGATATTTCAAACCTATTCATTGACGAAAGTCTGGTAAACTTGGAAAATCGTAGTTATGCCAAGTACAAAAATCTTATTTTTAGTTCATTTTTAATTAGCTTAAAATTCTTACTTCAATACTGTTTCGTGATTATTTTAAGAATGTGGTTCTTAAAATATGCCTGAAACAAATGTACTTGAAGTAATCAAGATCTAAGCCTTAGATCACTGTAAGAATATCTGGATTTTATATTTCTTCATATCTCATAAAATACCTTATTACAGAACAAAGAAAGCCATGCACTTTAGTCAAGAATAAAAGAAACAATTTCTTATTCAAACCCGTCCACATTTTGTTTAATGTACTAATACTTTTAACAATAAATGTCTATTTATAAAAATTCCCAGGCTAAAGCTGCTATAAAAATGGCAAATAATCGGGGTATTCAGCGCCATCTATCGGAAAACTTGAGGACTTTTGAATCTGATTGCCTGATTGCAGGGGCGTAGCGAGGGTTCGAGCCTTTGGGGGGGTGACTTTCATTGAAATGCCGACTTATTTCAGGAACTTGCCGACTGTATAGAAATCATAAAAATCGGCCCAGCGGTTATCGAGCTATATCTAACGTCATCGAATTTCCCCCCATCATAGAATTTGTTTCACCCCATCATAGAATCTGTTTTTTGTATTTGCCCCTTTGTCCAATTTTGACCAATTTTCACAGGAAATATTTCGTGCCAATACCTAAGATCTCCTGTAAATTTGAGCTCAATCGATTCGGTGGTCTTTCGAATATAAGATTTTGATTGTTTTCGTTTGTAGGGGAGGCCAATACCTAAAGGACCATTCACATGAAAGCGACCAACTATCTACGAACGAACGAATATTCGCAAGTTTGGACAGTCTGTTCACATGAACACTTTTCTAGGTCGCTGCAGTTCGTGAATTTCAGCCATCAGCTGTATTAAGAAAACAAGTTTATAAACAGTTTAAATAACGAAATTTAGTTGTTTAAACTATTTGCCGCGAACGAAAACACCATTGCCGCGAATGGTCAAAGTTCGCAATCCACATCAATAAGCCGAGTTCCACAAACTAGCGAATAACATATTCCTTCGAATTTAACCTCAAATTATAAATGCCGCCCGGTCTTTTTAAAATCGAATCGGAACTCGCTAAATTTTAAGGATTTCAGTCGACATTTTCACCGATGCCGACCGTCCTTTTTAAAATCGAATCGGAACTAGCCAAATTTTTACGAGTTCATGCTCCACATCCTGAAAAGTGGATAAATATGTGGTCCAAATAGGTCACAAAACGCCAGAATTTACAACAAAATTTAATTCAAAATTATAAGTAGTATAAATTCTGAATTGAAAACAAAAAATACTTTATGTCATATCCTATCCTACCTATAATAAATAATAAATGTAAAATGCACGTATGTAGTATAGGTGTAGGTTAAACATTAAATTAAGAACTGCACTCACCATTATACAATTAATGCAAATAAGGGCGACCTTTAGTCCAATCGAGCACTTGGTTCGTATAAACCCGCTTTAGCCAAGGATAACATAATGTACTTATACCTACCCAGACACACTCCTCATCCGTTAACATTTCTGAGAATGCTATACCATAACAAACACCAGATAATAATATAATACCAGCTATTATTCATCTTCCTAACTTGATTTTAGCAACAATTGCCACACCTGTCCCAACATACCCGACACTGTGTAATAAATAAATAAAAAACTCAAAACTCAAAACTGCCTAACTTTTTATACGGAATAATAACGTGGCTCATGAAAAAAATGGGTACCTAAATAATAGATAACAAAAAAATCGAAATAAAAAATAAAACTATGAGTGTCCGTCTGCTAAAATAATGCATTGAGACAGGTTTTGATTCTGCTGTTTATTGTACAAGCTTCATTCATATCATTAATGATCTTGTTCGTGTATAGTAGATATGTACCTACTTCCGGTTCAACTATCCCCCCTACCACCAATTAGACCCCCCCTACCATACCCAATCAAGGAATTGTCCGCGTTCAATGATTTAAGGCCTTCATACACTTCATAGTCAACAGTCTCCGATTGGTCTAATTATTTGCAAATCTTAACAAGCTTCAAGTATCTCAAATTACCTTCTTAAAAAGATAATATTAATACAAATTAGCCACACAAAATAAGGGATTGAGATGAGTTTCATGGATAAAATAATCTCCGCATATAACATGTATGTATTATTCAAATTGGACCTTTCATTGCTAGTTTAAGTAATGATTAATTTTATATATATTTAATAAATATATATATAATAAATTAATGTAAAAATAGGAAGTTTATCTCAATTTTTAATGTGTTGTTATACAGAAGTTGGAGTTTTTATTACTTCATTAAATCAATAGTTTGACATCGTTCTTTAGATATACCTACAGTGAGCGTCAAAAGTGAGTGAACACCAACGCGGTTTTCATTTGTCTTTGGAGTTTGGATACAATTTTTTTTAATATTTACAAAGAATTTTTTGCTTTCGACATGAAATGAATTTAATTATTGTTATTTCGTAATCAAACTTTTTACAGATTGTTGGTTTTTTAGACCTGTTTTCAGACCCTATAGAAAATTCAAAGAAGCATCGGTTTTAACTCACTTTTGACGCTCACTGTAGGTACCTACTAGGGATAGATACATATAGATACCTATATAATAGTAGGTTCCTTTTAAAAAACTAATTGTCATCTTTCTCCAAGGAACGCGATAGAAAAATATGCCCCAGATCTTTGATTTAAGATGCCTAGATGAAAAGAAACAATGATCCAGCACGACCGACATGTACCCGATTCCAAACCTACACCATGGCCACCATAAAATTTTAGCTTGGTGGTTTTTAACGCAGTTATTTTATTTACAGGTTCTTAAATTTAACCAATATTTAACTTTCAGTTAAGGGCAACTTTTCTTTACTTTAGACATACCAACCTTATATGTATCTACTTATAGGTAGCTAAATATATTTCATGGTCGAAACCTATTACCTAATTGGGAAAAACATTATTAAAGCCTTTATCCGAAAAAATTAACTCCCGTTCACAACAAGTTGATACTCACTTAAAGATGCCTATTTGATTCTAACTAAATAGGTACATAATGTAGGTAGGTACCTACCCATCTACCTACCTAGTTACCTAACTCTTTTATGAAAATGAAATAGCCGCCATCGTTTAAGGTGGCATGTAAAGCATATATTATCTACCTATGCTTACCTAAAAACCTAATTCCTATAACCAAAAGGATGCTTAAAGTTAATATATCTACCTACACACAATAAAAAAAAAAACGAGACTTAAACTAGGTAGGTACCTATAGTAAAATATTCACATGACATGGAGAACAAAAAATACGTAAGACGAAAGCTAACAACAATATACCATAATAATGTTTATGTATTGCCAACATAAAAGCATTAATTTAGTCATTATCTGCTTAAGATACGAACCTACATCACATCGTATACATAGTACATCCCATGCCCACAAGCAGCAGATCTGTGCACAGTGCATCCCGCCTCATGTCGCTCCATCCGCAATCTACCAAAGAACCTATGCCACAGACAGAAAAACAATCAAAGCAGAAGAGAAGTGAACGAGAAATAAAAGAAAACAAAATTGTTTCCGAAACGCCTACACCGTCACAGATAATCACCATCATCCTCCTTATTTAAATATACATAAATGTATCTGAACGATACATTTGGAATGAAAGCAGGGGTGAGAGGAAATGAGAGCCAGTCTTTTAATGGAGAATTCGAGGCGTGGTCTACCGCTTTAACCCTCCATTTGTAAGAAATAATCAGTGCACACAGCCGTAGCTATCCTGTATGCCCAGGTGTGTGCGTGAGCTGTGTATCTATGAAAAATGAATGGAACAGGAGTACTCACGAGAACAAGAGGCGTGGCCTAAATGCGCGCACTTGGACTTGTTTTGTTGAGGGTAACCAGTTCGGTGAGTCTACAACCAGTTAGCAAAATAGTTTCGGTTATCGTTGAAGAAGGGTTCGTCACAGCCAACGGAGAGCAATTTATCCGAGTTATTTACAAGTTTATCCGCAGATACAGTGCCGTTAATTTCATAATATCGTTTCCACTGAAATAGGAGATTACCTACACTTTGGTTTAGTGCAAAAGCACTATAGTACTCTATAGTATAGGTACTCGCCATAGTACAGATAAAGAGTGACATTAGTGATTTTTTTCGTTTCAATAGTGTGTGCAATAAACTGTCAAAATTCTGAGCTCACTGTGGCAGTCTCCAGCGCAGTTAGGCCTGGAGAAGAAATCCGATTTTAGTGGGAATAAAATTATAAACATTCACACGCCCAGTCCGTCGCCACCCGGACACTCAGCCATGGTTGAAACAGCCTCACCTCCTTCCGGACTTACTATCAAACCCTGCTCCAGCCCAATTGAACATCATCATCCGCATAGCGGGATGCACAGTCAAAACATGAGCAACAACACAAATTCGAATAGTAACAGCCCCAGAACACCTCCCAGCTATCTAACCACAGCGATGCTGTTAAACAGTCAAAACTGTGGATACCTTGGTCAACGGCTGCAAAGTGTCTTCCAAAACCACCACAACCAGCAACAGCAACAACATCAACTGCAGCGTGAACAACAGAAGCATCAAAGTGAAAGTCAACCACACAGTGATGATCAGATCCACCGTTCGTCGTCAGGCGGAACTGCATCGGCCGCTTCCCTCTTTACCATTGATAGCATCCTGGGCTCCCGCAATGGAGTAAGTTTTAAGCGTGCCGAAAGTCCCGCGTCACCGAGCAGCAATAGTTCGGCGGCCACCAGTCCAATTAGACCCCAACGGGTACCTGCTATGCTTCAGCATCCTGGCCTACATCTAGGACACTTGGCAGCAGCAGCAGCATCCGGATTTGCCGCCGCTGCATCACCATCGGATTTTCTAGGTACGCAAATGTTTCCTAATAATGATCTCATTAGGTATTATCGTAAGCCCATTATGGGCATCTCTGACGAAATTCCTGCGAAGTAAGACCCTTTTAAAATAGTTTTAGGAATCCTTTTATGAGATCTCATTAAAAGTCGACCATAGGCCAATTTGCTTTCTCACCACATACCAAATAGAACCGCCTGCGCTTGCAGTCAATTGTGCCGTGCACTTGATCCTTTCGTATTATATACCTCTGAATCGGCAATTGGTTGCACAGCATGGTGCCGTATTCACCACTATAGGAAGGATAAAAATATAATTTCATAACTTAGCGCTTGGGGATTATCTTGCAGGAGCGTGTTTTGCGGTTAAACAATGAAATTACTCGGAAGATATTTGACAGTTGAAAGTTCGAGTGTGATTTTCGATGTTCGAATTATTTAGTTCTGTTTGTGATTGTCGCTGAACTTTTCTTAATTAAAACAGCGCGGGCTTTGAAATCATACTTTAAAATAGTGCGAGTTTCTTTTTATTTTGTACATACATACACACGTATAGGTAATAAAATATCTAGTCGAGCAACTACAATATGAAGTTTAGTGTAAGCTAAAAAATTCTTCCTAAATTGTATTCGAGAAAACATTAAACATACCATACATACATACATACATACAAACATAACTTCACGTCACCTATGAAACAATTTGGGAAATTTATAGTGGGAAAACAATTACTTAGTCGTACTTAATTGGGAATTTTATTGAATGTCCTCTGAGCTGGGACAAAAAATTAATTGATTTTGTCAATCATCAATCGAAAGAGAAGCTACTTGAAGGTTGACGATGTTACTATAGTGAAAGCGGACAATGAAGGGAACTTTCGCAGAACCGAAACAATTGATATGAGTCTGCCAATAATGTGGTTATAAATAAATATTCGACAACCATTAAAACAAAAAAAATCTGGAAACGAACATCAAAAAAGTTTTCACAATCGAAAACGTGATTAGTAAATAAGAATCTACTTTAAGCGAACTAGAAACCCAACACCGCGATCGAAAAATGAAGCTAAACCGTCGCCGTCGGTCGTCATCAGACGACATGAATATAAACAGCGATCGAAAATAATTTGACATTGATGGTTCGCTTCGCTCGCAGCAAAGGCTTCAAACTCTCAGAATATCATTCTCGGGCATTATGCTGTCGGATTGGGCAAAATAGGCTCTAATTCGCTAATTTAGACCGTGACCGTGCGATCGAAAGATGAAATTAGACCACGCGGTCTAGTTAAATTTTATTATCGCGTCGATATATAAGAATGTAATACCATCGACAGCATTACACACTTTTTTGCAACATATAGCAGACGTATTTGATTTACGTCTCCATAAACAAAACTTTTAATTCAAATTGAAGCATGGGTCACACCGACCAAGAAATGCATTTACCCTACCTTACCCTACGTATCAGTGAATTTTAACTCTGATATAAGTAGCTGTCTACGCACCCACCTTTAGGATAGAATCTGACGTCATATTGACGTCAGCATGTCAAAAATTGACACGTTTTTTGACATGTGCAAATAGTAGGTAGCTTAAGTAGTAATACAGCTTATCGATCCAGAGCAGGGTCATTTCTCAGCAGCAAATATTAACTGCATTTTGACAAATACATATCTTTATTAAGTGCATTTTTGGCGAAGTGAAAACAAAATACCTTTACTCCGGAAAGATTTTAATGTACCCAGATACCAACAAAGTTCTATAGAAGAAGGATAGAACTTCGGGATCATGATAAAAATCTCGAAAGACTAGGTATATCTCGAAAAAATCTCTAAAATAAAAAGTAAATTCTAGATTTTTTTTTGGGGATCCCTAATACGTTAACCCCTTTTCCAAAATCCCTTATTGGACATCTCCCACAAGCAAACTAAACTTTGCTTATACCCAACCTTGCACCTACTCCAAATCCTACAGTGACCACAAGCAGGTTGCAGGGGGGCAGCATGCCCCCCATACGTATCTCACTTTTTAACACCATTTTTAATATTAATTCGAGATTTTTTTTCGAGATGTTTACATTCGAGATTTTTGCTTTCGAGATATCGTGGTAGACCCTAGAACTTCCTACGACAATGATCTTAAGAATATTTGTGTTGTGGCAAACTTAATAAACTTAAAGAGAGGCACCGGCCGGTCCGCCCGGGATAATGTTGAACTAATCTTCATCATGAAAGCAGTTCAAAGTCTGAAGTCGAGTTTTAAAACAAATTTAATTTTGAAAATTAAAATTTATATTTCGAAGTCCGATTTGACAAACACACAAACTTGGCAAGACTTGTTCATTTGCCCAATGGAGAAACTATTTTTAATACAATAGTCCGTTTCAAGATATAAGCAGCTTGATTTGATTTAGGGTGATTTTGCATTCATTTTTTCTATAAATCTAATAAATAAGATATGTATCAGTCAAAATTTCGAAACCGAGATGGTAATTGGTTATGATATTACGATTATAGAGAGCATCTCTTAGTAGTGGGTCCGTCTGTTCAGGTGTTTCAAGTGGCTACAGGGCTTAGCGCCTAGCGGCTGAACTAATTTACTTTAATCTATTATTGGGATTTGTGGGTCACAGTACAAAATTCGAAGCCATTATTTCAATTTTAATTTAAGCTTAAAACTCAAAACAAATTTGTATTTAAAAAAAGGAGGTATAGTTTATAAACTTGCAGGTTTCATGAAACGTTGTCGTGCACTTTATTTGTCCGTCTCTATTTTAATGCACTTTAACTCGCAGACAGAATCATTTCGCTCAACCGAATCGGTTAGTTAAACAATTTTTATGAAAAAAGAAATAATTATAATTAAAAATAATTATTTCAAAACTGTTAATAAGACGGCTTAAATACATTCGCTTAAAGGCAGCGTACATATCCACGTGCTTTTTTTATTCAGCTCATGACTTTAATGAATTTTATTGATTGACAGCTTTTACTAAGTAAAAATCTACCTACTTACCGAAGAAACATTCGCGCCTAAAGTAATTCTCCTCCAAATCTTCTTTACAAATTTATTTTAAACTTAATGCTATCTAGATTCTAGGGCATTGAAATGGGCTTCAAAATCACCTCTGATTTCCGTCATTTCGGAAACCTTTCCAATATCGTAATAGGTCAAATCCAAACATTTTCGACACAAATAAAAAAAAAAAAAAAAAGAAATGTACCTATTTTAATAACTCCAAAGACGATTTTTTCCTTCTCGTTGCGATGAATCCTTCGAAGTTCAACAGTCACCACACAAACAATTTACTTATTGCGTTCGTCCTCCTTGTGCGTGTAAAGCTCCTTAGGGGATTTCAATTGAACATAAATTCCTCGAAACGAAGACTGTAGAGAAGAAAATCTCTTAGCATTTAGAAAACATATTTCAATATCTTTGTTAAGTATAAGCAGGAGGCATCCCTTCCTCTAAACCGAAATAAAAAAAAAAAAAAAAAAAACACCTTAAGGTTATTTGCACGGATAACAAAAATCGAAAGAAAAAATAACTGAATTACCGCTAAATCAAGCGTTGATAATTTTTCTTCCTTTTCCACCCACAAGTTGATTTTAAAGGAAAACAAAATCCTTTCATAAAATATTTTTTAAAATAGAAAAATTATCATGTTACATGTATTTGCATTTTTTCCTTAATATTGATTTCGCCGTCGCATCCCATCACGGTTTATCACAATTCAAGCGCGAATGGCAGAGGTTAGGATAGGGTGTGTGTGTATGCATCTGAAAATGTTGAAAGGAACAAAAAAAAAATTAAATAAACTCGTAGCGAAATCCTGCGTTAACTTTTAAGTTTTCCTATGATTAATGCAAATGTGAATAATATTCATTTCGCCGTCTGTTTTTTTTTTTATATTTTTTTCCTGTTTGCATTTGTCAGGATTTACAGTCGTCTCTATACATTTTATATGAATATATAACGGGAATGAAATTTTAATTTAAACTTTTTATCTGTTTTCAGTCGCTTACCCCAACTTCTATCCAAATTACATGCATGCAGCGGCAGTAGCACACGTTGCAGCCGCGCAAATGCAAGCACACGTTAGTGGCCATGGAGCTTTGGCGCATCATCACCATCATGTGGGTCATATGGGGCACGGTCCACCACCGAAACGAAAACGACGACATCGTACAATTTTCACCGAGGAACAGCTGGAGCAGCTGGAAGCCACCTTCGATAAGACTCATTACCCAGACGTAGTGCTGCGAGAACAATTGGCGCTTAAGGTCGATCTGAAAGAGGAGCGTGTCGAGGTGAGTGTTCTATTTGAGTTCATGTGGCCATAGAAGCCTTACCGCTGCACTAATAGAAAAGTTAGATTTTAAACTGAGGACATGTGCTTATTGTGTTTGTATAGAGTGATTTGAGAGGTTTCGCGTTAAGGATTTTTCTTTGATGGATTCCCAGGGACTCGTACAATGTGCGCAAACAAACAAACAGAAGATGCTTGTGTAAACAGAGAGATGGGTTTGTGTATACGGTATACCCTTAAGGCTTGTATAAACTTCGGTTTTTAGGGATGAAACGAATGGAGAGAGGGTTGAAATTTGCTTTTAAAACGATTTATTTGGATGTAAACCATTAGCAGTGACGATAAGAGTGATTTTAATTTGTATTTATTTCACTTCGCCGGATGAAGTGAGGGTGACAGTTGCGTTGACATTGGTGTCGTTGTTTGTGTAAATAACTGTCATACCAAAGACTAATTTGATTGTAATTAAGTAAGAAGGCACACTTGTAGTTATGTGGAAATGCAACGGATTGGGGTTAATAGTTGTTATGGTGTTTGCAGGTCCTCAGGCTAATTGGTGATAAGTAACACAGCTAATAGGTGGAAATTATCCTTCGGGCTAAGATAAACGGATATAATCCGACTTGAAATAGGAAATAGATTAACCATATGCTCTCCATGGGAGAAACTTAAAGATGAAATCAGTGCATGATATGGTTTCCATTAAGCGGACTACCTTACCTACTATAAGGATTTCAGTTTGCGTCTAATGTATAAATTATTTAAGAATGATTACTTTATTGTAATGAATGAAATGTAGATATTACATACTTCAACAAAACTTAAAGGGAATATGGAAAAGCGAGGAGTATAAAAACGATTTACGCTTAAGTTGGGCTTTCCTTCGTTATTTCTTTTTTGGGAAATTATAATCGAATTTGTCTCGCATTTTCAATTTCGATATTAACAAAATTCTCAGATTTGGGATTATATGCACATTTATGGAAAGGTTCTGACGGTAGTATGAACTCCAGCTTTAAATTTTTTTGTAGAATTTTTTGGAAAGAACTTGCTTCACAGACTTTTATTATCGTAATGATGCATAAGGGCCGTCTGCCAAATCCTTGACCTGCTGCATAGCTATCTATACATGCCGATGCCATGCTATTGAACTTTGAATGCCATCATTGTTATCTATATTAATAAACTGTCAATAATCAAAAATCTCCTTTAGTGATTTTCAAGCAGAGTTGCCTTATCAAAATACACATCGAATCAGTGAATCATTTTCTCCATCAAGTGCACCATCGTCATCATTTTCATTATAATCCATCGCATAAACAAAAACATCGGTGCGGTGTGGTCGTAAACATCCGGACAGCAGACACAGCCCATAGGAAAAGGACCACACGCTTCAATTAGAATCAGAAGCTGATGTGTACACACCGAGCATACAGTTTCCCTCTTAAGTCTCTCTCTGTTTGTTCTGGCATTCCTCACTCGACTTACCTTCCCATCGCCGGCCGGCGTGCACCTTGGGATATTTGTGTAGCTTTGTTAATTATACGAAAATGCCTATAGTACAACTTACATATATGCCCGCACAATTAATTGAAATGCATCGTCAAGTAGCTGAGACTTTTCGTTTATCTATGCAATTTCCAGTAGCCATGCACCTCTTTATGTGTTTGCTCTTTGGCCCTTCTCAGTTGGTCGGAAATCTTTAATTCATAAAACGCAGATAAGTAATTTTTGGTTCGGTTTTCTGATTATGTACCAATCGTCGCCAAAACTCGGTGCCGCTTGCTTGATAATGAAATTTTCAAAATACCGTGATTTAACCGTCAGCAAGCGTCACTAATAGGCGATGAACACAAAGCACCTACAAGACGTCCTATAAGATCAATAAATTGTGTACCTACTCGTATACTCGCAATCAAATAAAAAAAACCCAATCACTTGAGACCAAGGATTAGGAATGTTTGAATTTACCGCGCTTGACCGATAGCGCGCGTAGTGTGTGGCCGTTGAGGCGACACTACCGACGATAGCTACCGGTTTTGAACTTGGATTTGGATTTGGGCTCCGTCCACATATATCTAACCGTATATGTAGGTACCTTCAGCCGGTTGTGTGTTGTTTCTTCAAGACAGTGAGGTACCTCAAGTGGCTCTGCTGCTGGATTTTGGGTCTGGTCAATCTCAAATATCTTTTTGCCACTCATCGGACTCATCCGTCCAGAGCCAGACATGTAGTTGCCTCTTCTCACGTATAGATATTTGCATTTTTATATTTCAACGAGACGAGATTTCGATAATTATTGCCACTTATTTCATTTTCTCGTAGCATTGTTAGGTAGAAATTGTCTACACTCTATACACAGAGCCATTGGTATATGCTAAACAGTAGCTGTGGCCTCTCAAGTGTTTCTCATAGTGTTGTTGTCCACACACACTGGCCAGTTACGAGCGCATCACAGAAGCCACCATCAATATATGACAATTGTCGCTTTGGCTAGATTAAATACTTGAAAATGATAATAAGTCTACTGACTTAATTATAAGATAATTTTTTTTTTGTTTTGCCTTTTTCGGACTAGTGCTGGGAATAGAGATGTAGTGTAGGTATGTTGGTCTGGAGAGTGGTATTCCCAAGAGTGGAATAATTTCACAATTTGACAATATTCAGTTGGTAGCTTCAATTTCATACATACTTGAAGCTAGTTTTTTGGAAGTTGAACACTGAAATTTGAATTTTGGATTAGAAGCCATGAAATGGGTTAACAATTTGTTGACAAAATATTTTAAGCCAGCGATGCTTATTTGGTTGGTATAGAAGTTTGTATGCCTCTGGAAATTTAAATAAATAGTGAGATCGAATGTGAAGAGCTGGACGGAGTTTAAAATTAACATTTTTGTAAAGTGAAATCTTTGGTAACAGCAAGATGAGGTTCTTTGTGATGGGGTTGATTATAAGCTGACTGTTAATGAGTTTTGTCGAGCTTTGTATGAAATGAAATTTATTTCTCTCGTCAGAAATTCCCTTTTATCATTTGCGTATTAACAAAATATGTACAGCTTAAAGTGATATTTGTGTTCTTATAACTTTTTAATATCATCAGTTAAACGATTTTTCAGCGTACCTAATTTGGCTTTCTTAGTTTGGTAAGAAATCCTCATTTTTACCCCAATTGAATCAAACTGCTTCATTATAGTAAACCAGCAGTCACCTCGCTCATGTTTTTTTTCTTATCGGAATTTCTATTTTTCTTTTAACGCGTAAAGTTTTATGCAAATATGACCAACAGATTTTCAAAATAATGAGCCTTCTTAAAACAGTAGAAGTTATCCTGTAAGCTTTTATAGGGGAATCATTTTTTACCAAATGCCGTGAAATGTGTTTGACCAATAGCATTATAAAGTAGTATTACTAAGATTCATATAAATCTGAATAAAGTGTTACCTTTTGAGTGGTACTGCCCCTCTACAACATGTTGGGTTATAATAAAAATCTCCGAAACATGTGTCCAATCATTTTCTACTTTCTATTCTATTGCACCATGCACATCGCATGTGGTAAGCGGTTGGAAGGTTATAGCCTCTAGGAAAAAGTATATTCTTTTTACATTTTATCCGTCTGTTGGTATATGCTATAGAGAGGGCCCTACGAAGTAAGTTCCAAATGGATCTAACTCCCACTACCCAAAACGAACTAAAATAACATAATTTGGGATTTACGAACTATGAACCATGAACTAACTTCCACGATTCAGGAACTAAGAACCAACTATGAACTATGTGCCAATATGAGTATTTATATAAAAAAAACGTGGAAATTGTATGGGACATTGTATATCGTATGCGGCAAGACCCCAAACAGTGGGGTATCCCACTTTTCATGCATTGTCGACTTTCTTCGTTGGAAATTAGAATAAGAATTATTTCCCACTGCATATTTGGTGTGACTTAGTTCACTTTGGTTAATGGGGGTTATTTCCATTTGGTATTTAGTTCCTATGGCCGCTCATTCCCGGAAAAAGTACGAGTCCAAAGTACATAATTTGTTTTACGCTAATTCGCGACCTGGCCTAAGCAGTGACATAGAAAACAGTCTTTGCAAAGTTCTTCTTCAATCACTCACACTTTCCTCATATTGACCCGAGAGGACAAGGACGAGAGCAAACTTTGGAACTCGCTTGGGGATATATTTCCAGAAGACTACAATTTGAGGCAATTTAAGTGCAGAACAAATGTGTGGTAGATTTAAGTTTTACCAGAAAAAATAAATAAATACATAATATATAAGTAATTAAATCACAGTCATAACAAGTGGTTACATACACAATATGTACACATTACATCATATAATGTGTGATCCCAGCAAACTATACTGACTGGCCGAATGCATATTTCTAGATTATTTACAATTTATTTCAAAATAAATACATGTAGAAACCAGAAAGACAAAAGCAGTGATCTTTGTATTGTTCCAAGCGACCATATCCCTGTTTAAGTTTTTAAAATGAGTGCGACATTAAGCCGTGTGTCAAATGCGCTAAGCAATTATCCTTGAATAATTTTCTGACAAGTACATGAGTGTTAAAAAGATAAGTTCACCAAACTCCAATCTTGAGAATTCTTCAATTTCACGCTACTAATTAACTGAAATTCAGTGCTTTATTTCGTCTTCAACATTCTAGCAAAACTCTAGCAAAAGAAACGTCAAAAAATTAGCCTATATGATAATTTATTATTTTGCTCCCGGAGCAGTATAACTTTTGAAAACTGAAAAATTCGTTTTTCACCACGACAGTATGGCAGAAAAATATACGAGGGTAATTATTTAGCTCAATTGACACACGGCCTAAGAAATAAACGCCACCTCACGTTAACTTTCAATGCGATAACTGTCAAACAAAAAGGCTGTGCTTTTGCGCAGAAAGAAACGATCAGAGTAAAACAACATTTTTTGGTTGGATTTTTAAAAGCAATCGCTCCTCTAATTTTGTCCGTAGTATCGCGCCTGTGATTCTCAGATGAACTCGCTACCCAGCGGCGAATGGAATCTTCTTAAGGGGAACTCACAGCGAACGAAAAGCAAATTGTCCGCTTTGCTAGAATGAGAAGCTGAGAAATGAAAATGTTTATGACGACAACAAATAACTTTAAAATATCCATTTGAAGAAAGAGTGATTTTCTTATTGAGATATAAATATAGAAAGGAAATAGCTGTTTACCAGTAGAATGACAAAAAGTGGTAGAATTTGTGGGTGCAGTGGTAGATGTGGTAGATTGAAAAAATATTCAGAAATTGTGGTAGATCTAAAAAATTGTGGTAGAAGTGACAACACTGGAGCCATACCTTCTGCGCTCCTTATGACGATAATTCACAAACTTCGATTTTAGTTCGTTTGCAGTTATTGAATTTTTAGTTGCCTTGCTGTCGTTAAAGAAGGTAAAACATTCAGAAGACCGCTTTGATCACCAGTCAACAATCATTCATGACAAACTGTTTTATGTATCATATTGTGAGATCTTAAAATTTAACCTCACGTTTCAATCGATTCAAACCACTACCAGTCTCTTAACATATGTTTAATTCAGCTATGCGCGGCCTTCACATGAGCGCAGATTTCTATACCCACGGATATTTTACCTTTTCGTAGTAGATTAGATAAGTTTATTCTTCAATTAAAATATGTTAAATACATTTTACTAATTCATTTTCGTAGTACAATTGCACAAATTTTAGCCACTAAGCGATCTATTCCTTTAAATGCTTAATTATTCAATCACTCAACAATTTTCATTTCGGCCTATATAATGAGTGGACTCATCAGCTGATAACGGCATTAAGAAAATGTCAATAGGGTGATAATTCATATTTGATTCACATATTGAAAAAAAAAAAAAATTTTACATTTAGCATTGACAAACTCCATTGCAGTCTACATTTCGGTGGCCACTCATACACCTAGTTCGCTTGCCAAAAGACCAATTTATTTTCGAATAAAAGAGCAATTCCTTTCGCATTTGTTTGCAAAATAGAGAACACCCATCTGCGCTAGATAAAGGCTAAAAACATAAAGAACGGATTAAAGTTATTGACAAATTGATCCCTACAAGCATGCATTTCCTTTGTGTTCCCAAGAGCGTGTTGAATACTGACAAAATAGCAAACAGATTCAAACCATAATTTGGCAACAAAAGATGACATGTTTTTTTTTATCCTTTGTTTTGATTGTTGAGTGCAGCAGAAATTGAGCAACGAGGAACACCTACAAACAGCCGCTAACAACAAAAATATTCCGTATCGATATTGTGTCCTTTTTTTGGCAAGATCAGTCATGTAAACATTAGTTGGAAAAAAGGATTACCTGTAGAAGTAAAAAATTCTTTTGATATTTTTTTTCCCTGTGCTACCGCCAGGTAGATGGATGGATATGTTACCAGATGTCCCATGAATTTGTTAACACATCCATTAACAAAAGAAAGTTAAATTAACTCATTCAATCACAATTAGCCAAATATTTAACCAGCTACCTTCTGATTAATTAAATCAGGAGACCGAATTTATATTTCTGGGTTAAAACATTGAAAACATCAGCCCACTTTGTTTATTGTGTGTGTGACTGTGTATGTATGCTGAACCCTGCGAGGTGTTTATTTTTGGTGAATTAACAAAATTAAACGGCAATGAGGTGGAATCAGAAGATTTTCTCTGAAAGCTTGAGTAATTATTTAAAAAGCAAAAACGAACATGAACACTGAAAAAAACAACGAAACAACAACGCCTTGGGCGATTTTCAGAATTTCCACCCCAAAAATACAGTTGTTTGTGTCGAAATTATGATTGCCGCTTATTTGACGGAGTTATGATTGCATCCTCACCCCTGGTTGAGAGGACTTTTATTATTTTAAAAAAAAAATTTCGTTCGTCTTTTTCTGCTGTTACCTACACATTCGTACATCATCTTCATCGTGTTGCTGATGATGCGAATAAACTTATCCTAAGCGCTCTAAATATACGCCAGCCGTTACAGATTGAAGACCTCTGTTAACCCCCATTTTGTGGAAAGTGTCCCCTAGGCGGTGTTTTGAAGTATTTACTCTATTTTACCGCTGAGAGGATGTGGTCCTTCAGTGCGGCATTGTGGGTGGATATGATATTTTGATTTCTTTATTTCTGCTAATGCAGCTGGAAAAATTAAGTGGAGTGGATTTATCCCTATAGTCCTTTATTTCGAAGGAAAACAATTTAGACACATAAATGTACAACCATACATACACTTTCAGTTTAACAACAAAACATTTCACACTCAAGTGAATAATAATAGGTGAGATTGACGGTAAAGTGTGCTCAAGGTTTCGGTTTCGGTTCGTTTGATGCTTGGAGAGGTTATTAAAGTTGACTGAGAAGAACATTTTTGCTATATTATTTTCGCGCATAAAAAATGCTAGATTTAATTTGTGTAATAGATAAGACCTTACCGCCAAAGGGAATTTTGGAATACGTGTCCATATTTTGAATGATTCTTATTATGATCCACGATAATCTAAGAACCTGTTCGAGTACTGAGTACAATATACAGGCGAGTAGATAAATAAATGGTATTCTAAAAATCACGCAAAATGTAATATTGATAGAAAATACAGATTTTTAATCAGAAAGTTTAAATTTTTCATTGATTCATAGAGTATAAAGATTGGGGTTATGTACGGAATAGCACATCGGGTAAATGGCCGCCACGGCTTGGCTGGCAAGTACGTTCTTTTTTATTGAAATTTTCTATGACCGTTTTGCATAAATGTAGCTGAATTTCATTAATACACCTCCCAATTTCTTCTTTCAAGGCATTGGTGGTCGTGGGCTTGTTAGCATAGACCTTTGATTTCAGAAAACCCCAAAGAAAAAAGTCCAATGGCGTTAAATCGCAAGATCTGGATGGCCAATTCTGATAGCAAAAACATCCGATTACACAATTAGGAAATTAGGAAGTCTTCCAGCCCAACATCCGCACCAGTCACGTTGTGGATGCATGAGTTTCTCAACAATTATTCGTGAGTTTTCTGAACCCCAAATGCGACAATTTCGAGGATTAACGAAGCAATCAAGATGAAAATGAGTTTCATCACTGAAGATGGTTTTGTTTGAAAAATCAGCATCCACTTGTTGTTGTTCCAAATTCCATTTAACGAACTCTCTTCGGTCTTCAGTTCTTGAGTCAATTGAACTTTGTAAGCATGAAGTTTCAAGTCTTTCGTGAGAAAGAGAGCTTCTCGAAATGCCCAATTCTTGAGTACGGTGCCGAATTGATGTTCCTGGACTGTCAGCAATACACTCGCGAACTACTTTGATGTTTTCTGTTGAACGACTTGTGACAGGACACCCAGAGTGTTTAAGACCACTAATTGATCAAGTCTTCCTGAATTTTTCAATTGTTCTCTTCACAGTTGATGGTTTTAAATTACTATGACGGCCATATTTTGTTAGAAATTTGCAGACTGTAGCTGACAAACCTTCATTATTTTTAAAATATTGTTCGACAATGAAAATGCGTTGTTCTTTCATATAGCGCTCCATTTTTACTAACCCCAAACTGTCAGCTGTCAGGTGTCACATTGTTATCTTTTTTTCCGTTGGCATCATTGTACTATTAAATGGCGCAAAATTAAAATTTTGCGTGAATTATGGGACACCCTTTATAATTGATGGTATTTGGACGTATTTCAACATTCATATTAATCCGTATTTTTGAAAAACGCCTCCACTCTTTTCTTTCTAAGATGAAGTTAAAAAAAAAATATTTTGCAAAAATCTAAACAGAGGTATTTATTTACAAATACAAGGAGTGGTTTTCTATCAAAAATACATATTTGGGAGAGGAATTCTGCAAATTCGCACTTGAAAATTCTTACCTTATGCACCAGTTCCACGCCTTTAAGCAAATAATAGGTAATTAAATTAATTTCCATCCACGAATTCCCTTCATCTACAACCTCAAGCCAAGGAACCACACTGCCAGTTCAGCGTTCGAAATCTTTGCCTCAATTTAAAATCGCCCAATCACCTTACAGTCCAAAAACCTAACCTCAACATTATAGCCGCGAAATGTTTCCCAAACAATCTAGCACATTTTCATTTAAAAAAATCGCCATGGCATGGAAAATTCGCCCTTGGAACCAAAATCTAATTAGAGACTTGCCAAGTTGGCGGCCACTGCTGCTATACTTCCGCTTCAGTGAATGTCCACAAATCACACTCTCATAACCACAAGGGATCGCAACGCATCACCGTCGGTCAGTAAGAGTGTAGCTGTATGTTTTACCGCCATATAGAAGCACCGTTCACCACCATTCGTTCCAAAGGATATTGAAGATTACCCATATATAAAACAACGGGGGCTGCACAAAACCAACTTATACTCAAACCTTCAGAGAGAGAGAGAGAGAATTCGATCCATCCGAGACCGAGACTACGGTCAATGTTTGCTTAACATTTTCCGGCGCAGTCAAAACACAAAACCTCGCCGTGAAAACATGCCATAGTCCATATGGAGGTCGAGGTATAGTGTAGACTTAACCCCCAACCCAGTGGTGTAGGAGAGCAGCGCCGCAGATAGGCTGAAAAAGTTTAATCCATTTTGAGGTTATGCAATTTTGATGACGTATTACATAAGTGACGATCACAAAATATATCCGTGTGTATGTATGTGCGGTTTCAAAATTCTTTAGCTTTTCCATAATTCATATGCAAACGACGACGCCGAGGCGGGTAGTTTAGCTATAGGTACTGTTGAGTATGTTTGTGGGGCAGATTTTGCAGTCTCTATTGTTTGCTGTTCTTTGGTTTTAAAATGCCTCGGGTAGCATCGGGGAACCCCGAAACCCACTACTACCCTGTATGCCTACCTATCCATCTCGACTAGCATAGGTTAATTAAAAACCAACCGCTGTTGGGTTATTTGTTAAATGGATTTCATCGGTTGGTTAAAGGTCTACATACTCGTCGTCATCATCATCATCATCGTATTTCAGCGGTGTTACAAATCCATTTTCGAAATTGATTACACCGAGAGGGCGAATCCGCAATTTAAGCGTTTTTTGTCCTCCGTGTTTTTCTACGCAAAGCTATACATAGTAACAGGGGTTTACATTCAGCGGTCCTGAACAGAACAAAAACAGTGAAAAATCTATCCGTTAAGCAGTCGATTGGATTAATATTCTCTCTAAGGCTATATACTCGTTGATGGAACGGCTAAAGCACTGATGTTATTCTCGATTTATGGTTTTAATTTTCGATGTTTATTTTAATAAAATTCCTCTCCATGGCGCCCGGCGCAGGGATGGGTGGACGGGTGAACTTATTGGATTAGAGCGAACATTTTGCAAAAACTCATCAAAAATTTATATCGAACGTTGCGATTATGATTTTTTTTTATATTTTGCCAACCAAATGCTAAAACAAACTAATGAGATGAAAAAGGCTTGCGGTGTGTACATATAGTAAAAATCGGTCGCTAATTTTAATTACCCCGTCCAGTGAGGTGGATTAAAATGTCCATCGTTCAGCGGAAAATCTGTTTACCTTAGATACGAGTATACGTGTGTATTTATCGATTTTCAAACATCGCTTTAGTTTAATCCTTTTAATTAATATTCTGGATAATATGGTTTTGCATATTTGGGTGAGTGAAAGTGGGAGTTTTATGTAACTGAAGTAACCCTCTTATTAGGGTGAAAGTGACGAGCTCATGTGATACCTCCAGGGCCTATCAGCCATCGCATAAACACCTGCTAAGGGTTTAAGAAAAGGGTTATATGAATTATTATGCGTGAAGGTGTAATAGGATAGTATAACAGATTGGTAAAATCGTTTTGACTAATATTAAAGCTTAGTGTGTAGGTACTTTTACATTTTAATGGTATCTAATATGTTGAAATATGTTAGGTAATGTAATATAAATTAATAGTTAGTACAACAGGTCCGTATATTCACTCAGATTTTCATAACTATTTGTTTGTGTGGGTTTCTATTTGTTTGGAACGATTGGATCTGGGATGTGGGACTATACTACACCCCCCCCCTCCCCCATTTTTTTAAATTACATGAAGTGAGAAAAAAGGTACAAAATAGCAATAGTACCTATTTTAATTGTGAAACTCATAAATATATTCTGGAATATTGTTTTTTGAATCAAGTTATTTCTATCAACAGTTTTTTTTAAATTAAAATAAATACTTAAATTTAAAAAAAAAATATTAATTATTCGCACTTTTGAAAGTCAGAAATCAGGCGCGTGGGAATTGTTACCATTGTAGTGGAATATTAATTTGGACAGCAGTAGACCCCCCTGTTTGGGGTCAATGTTGGAAACAAAATTACCTTAAGAATTATAAAATGAAAAAAAAGAACTACATATTAACAGAAATACAAATAACTTGATTTAAGTACAACATAAAACAACAAATTGATATTTTGTGAAAACTACAATAATTTTGTTACCATATTATTCGAAGAAAAAAATTAAAAACTCAAAAGTATATTACCTAAAATTTAAGAAATATATATTTAATGTATACCTCTACCTATCATATTTATATACCCGCGAGCCACTCATTAGTACCTAAATCATAACTCTGTTTTTACTCTCTAAATAAATTGAACTTTTACAAAACTTTCTTAAAACAATTTAATATCCCACAAACTCTCACTCGCTCTCCTAAATCCAGATGAACATCGCTTTAACCAAACATTGTGCCAACGCAAATCACCCACCTAACCACTACATATGCGCTTGTCATTTATCCTCAATTCAAATAATGATATAATTCATAATTCAATCTTGTGAATCACTTTTGGGATTATTATTTCTGTAAACAAACAAATCGAAACCAATGAAATGTATACCTACCCACAAAATGTTGCAGATGTTAAGGGATACACAGATTGTAGGAGAAACTCCTTCACCACTCAAAAAGTATAATATGTAGCTACAATAACAGCTAAAGCAAACGGCGAAAAAGAAATCTGAAAAACTGATAATATTAATATTAAGCGAACAATGGAAATCCTTTATACGACTTTTCCTATCCCTATTCCAGGGAAAATATCTAAAAAAAAGCTGTCTAAGAATAACAACCAAATTGAAATCATAAAAGTTACGTTTATTTTCCATCCTTTTCGGATAATGGAACTGAATAAATACATGGAAAATAAAATCCAGAAGGATCCAGCAGATGAATATCGGATTCATAATCGATTTTCGAAATATGAACGTATAGCTAGATGTTTTTTTTTGCGGAAATTTAAAATTCAAAATACAGGAAACATTTGTAAGTATGATGATAATTATCATAAAAAAAATTAAACTTTATCTCATTAAATTACTTCGCTTTACTGCAATGCAAATTCTTTGATGAAAGATGTGATGAGTAGAGCCGTACCTAACAGTTCCGCGAATAGATTGTGTCTGAACTCTGAATGTTTATATCATTAAGAATCGAGAAGTCAATACATTTAGCACTGTACATTTCAAGTCAGCCAACCAGAAGCGTCACGAAATCACCCTTCGTTATACCTGCTGCCAGGACAACCTTTGATGTAGGATTTTCTATGTGCAATTTTTTTTTTGTAGATTAATTTCATCTTTTAGAGAATTTGTGCGCCTCGTTTTTGATATATCCAATCCGGTGAACTTGTCACTTTCGATTTTTCGTTACAGCTTTAGGTGGTATGCGGTACATGGTTATTGGTTGAAATTGGCAATAAAATACCAGACTGACAATTGCTGCTCCAACGAGCTGCACCAACCAATTCTTAATGAATATCACCCGATTATAACTGAAATGCGCAAATGTTGTTTTCCAACATGGCTGCTTATAGATTGTTTGTAGCTAACTTATGATTTTTACATAAAGTATTTTTTAACATTTCTTCACAACCCTTATTCCACTGGGGAGTCAATGGGTTTGTTCAGTTGGCCTGGGACTATTTTGAGAATTTTGCGAACTAGGCACTTTACACTAACGAATTGGAACACTGCTGACAGTTTAAATGTAAACCAATAATGTTTAACCCGCGAATTTGTCATTATTATCATGGAAACGATTGAAAATTTTTAGAATACTCGCTAGGTATTCGTACCTCTTCTTAATTTTAATGTGACTGATGATATGTGGTCGCTACATTTTTCTTTGGTTTCACATGATCGGTAGCTATTAGGATTTACTTTCATTTTGCAACTGGTTTTAAATTTGGATTTAGGTTAGGGTTGCGGGCCGCAACAAGTAAAGTCTCACTTAGGCCAGAGAAGGCCATTGTGATCGGCTAGTTGTGAGATCATTCGATGAACCAACAGGAGCGTTGGAGGCAATTTAGGCTTGCGTTAAGAAGAATAGTCTCTTCCGTATCCTCGTCCATGCAGATGCAGCTTCTACAGAAATCGTTGGAAGGAAGGCCCAACCTGCTAGTGTCCCGTAATAACACCTATACTAATGAGCTTATATTATAATGAATTTTTTACTGATACAAGATTGCTGGAGCGCTTGAGATCCAGGATGGGCCAGATCTGTTTCGTGATTAATTAGTCTGCACGGAGCGAGGGGCATTTAGATATTTGTTATCCTTTTCCGGTAGAATGGACATAGTATAGTGCCATGCCTAGCGAGTTTGTCGGGCTTGCAATTTTCTGAAATGTCCCTATGTCCCGGCACACATATAAGGTGAACTTTAAATGGTTCCTTCATCTCGTTAAGAGATAATCAGCAATTGAAGGCAGTTTTGAACTTGAAAATTACCGAAGATCGCGGCTTGACTATCGGTAAAAATTATGATATTCCTTGCGGATATGTATTATGTACATTATACCGCAGACACGACAGGGCCTTCTTAAGAGGCCTCTAGCCATATTGTAGAACATAAAGTGGAACTCAAAGCGCCATCTATTTTTGATTTGCGAAGCTTCATCATGGTGTGAAACCACTTTTCGTCATCCATTTCACTTTTGAAATCAATTCAGGAGGCGGACCTTAGGTGTGATATCATATAATGCTTGGAAAGAATTTATTGATCGTGTGTGAGGGGATGTTTTCTTTTCGTGCTGAGAATCGCATTCAATTGCTCGATTTATGGGTAGAGGCCTCTTAATCCCTATGCTTTCCGCCTGAAACACGCTACAGCGATTAGGAAGGCGGAATAAGATAGTAATACGATTTAGCTTCTGTATTTATATCAAGCAAAAGTGCTCCAATTTACCATCGTTTTCGCGTTTTTGAAGGTTTGCAAATAAATGCCGACTGCTTCACATATTCAAGAATAGAACAGAACAATTTGGATTAATACGTTCGATTGGATCCGCGATATATAAAATCTGCTAGAAATTTTTAATTTTTAATTTAGAAAACACAAAAATATTGCATTGACAATATTTGCAAAATATGTAGGTAGAGGTACTTATGATATTGTAGTTCCATATTCCTCTATGGATGCAGAAAGTTAATTATGTTGTTAATGAATGTAATAGTCATTGAAACTTCCATCATATACATAATTAAAATAAACAAATTACAAATTATCTACATACCATCTAGACACTTCCTTTTAAATTAAACTGTTCACGAAATTTGTGGTCAACAGTTTGATACCTAGGTTAATGTCAACAAATTCGGCAATATGGTACCTTGAATAAATACGTCAAATGATTTGGTAAAATATATATGAACCTTTAAGGGGTAAATTGGGTCTGGGCGGGTGCTGATGCATAAATTTACCGGTATATCTCTATTGTTTTGTATAGCAAATTTCATTTTAAATTGAAAAATAAATATTTCGATATTCTCCATTCTAAAATGTAACATTGTGCAACCCAATTAATTCAATAAAAATATTTCCTGCAATTTATTGATGCACAGCAGAACATAGTTCTATGGCACTTTGTTTTACAACAATTCTATCATAGCTACCTACATACATATACAGATCTACCACTACCCTTCTTATGAAAATAATACTTCCAGCACAAACCTCCTCTGTGTCAGAACTCCGACTGCGAATTTGTATTGTTTTCTTAAAATTATAGAATAACAAAGTTTGAATATTGTTCCAAAATTGTTTACACATCCCTCTGAAACAATAGCACGAGGGCTAAAATAGAACGAATGAACAATGAACTTATTTACTATTTCTAACCCTTTTTTCGTGAGTTATCTTTCGATTTTTCCTCCCCCAAACTGTTTGTACATTCTTACGCAAGATAAAAGTTTGGAAGTACGGCTCCAAGAGGAAAGAGGTATGATTTAAATGTTAAATGGAGCTAAGGCTATAATTTGATTAATTAATATGTTTTTAATTGGGTATATGAAAAGGACTTGGAATGACGAAATGAGAAACGAAAAGGCACAATAAATAAATAAAGTCCAACCCTTTCTGTCAGTATAAATGTAATGAACGAAACATCACCCCTCTACTCAATTTCTGAGAAAAACGAAAACAAAACTCAAAAAGAATCCAACAAAGAAAAAGGAGAAAAAAAACAAAATTAACTGAAACAATTCCCCCCCAATCTTCACATTGAAATGAAAATTAATTACAATTATAATAAACCGCCTAATTAGTCCTTGAGAAAGTGGGTAGTTTTTTGTATACCCTGAGTTTCTTAATATCACTTTCAACCCTCCTCGAAGATATATGTAGATCCTAGTATATAAACAGGATAAAGGAAGCCTATCATCGCCGTCGAGTCAAAATAAAAGTATACACCGAAAGATGGAGGATGAAAAGAAGTGGAAAAGAACTTATTGTGTCGCAGCAGGAGTTGGGGTGGAAAAAAGTGAACATTCTTCTTAGGGAAATTTAATTTCAAAAACCGATGAAAGTGTTTCTGAAGCCATACAAGCAAAGCAATATTTTTCTTTGAATATTGTTTCCATCTTATTCTCTGAACTTCAATAAAATTGAGTTTGAATTTTCTGAAAAACTTGTGAATTCAATTTGTAGTCTATTATGATGTCTTACATTTCGTACTTGAATAATCAAAAGCAAATCTTTAACAACCATTTTTCTTTTTCATTACAGGTTTGGTTTAAAAATCGTCGAGCAAAATGGCGAAAACAAAAACGCGAGGAACAAGAACGTCTGCGTAAGCTTCAGGAGGAGCAATGTGGATCGTTGAAGTGTTCACCCGAGGAATATGCCGCCCAAATACAAATCAAATCCGATCCAAATTTTAGTGATGCCGATGAATCATCAGATCTTGAAGTGGCATAAGGACAGAATGACTTTACTTCAGGAAACAGAAATCATCCATAGTTTGCTTCAAGCAAATTGTACAAGATGAATCTGTTCTGAAAAAAGTTATTTTAAAGTGTAAATAGAATTTTTTTCCTATGGATTTTTTGTAAAAATACTTAGATATCTAACACATTTCGATTTAATCAAAATGATTTGTATGAAATAGAACAAATTTTAAAGATTATACAATTCAGCTGTAAAAACTAATTCGAAAAACTCTTTATGTATAGAACAGTAAATTATAATTTTGAATGTGATGTACCTACATTTTGTAATGTTTTTAACTAACTAACTTTTAATGTGTAAATACGTGAAACAAGAAAATCTTATGCTTGACCGATAGCAAATTGTAACTATAAAAATGTAGTATTAAATGTAATTCATAATAATTTTAATATCAAAGAGTATTTTTTTTTTGTTATATTTAATTTAATTTTGGTTACTTAAATTATTTTATATGAAATACTGTGTATTTAAATAAATATAGATAAAAAAAATCAAAGAATAATAAATCCTAAAACGAGAAAAATAATAGACTTTTAATTTAAAATTCTAGAAAACATTGTATCGCAAAATATATCTCATATCAAATCATCAGTTTGTGCTGATTGATTGGTGATCAACGATCAGTCAAAACGGTGAGAGCTACGAAGCAGGGACCAGATCACGTAAAACGAAAACGATCGAAGTATAATATAAAATTATACCCATCAATTTTCCACAACGTTATTTTTGGATTAGAACCAGGACAATTATTACAGTGTTTAGTTAGAATTTAAATTTAAGGAGTTCACAATAGATTCCTACCTATATATTTTGAATAAAAGTTGATCAAATTGCCAGCGGGAGAAAACTTGAGACTGTTTTTTCCATTTGCACACGAGAGGTTTTCTTACCATTGAAATTTATACGAATAGATAAAATTCTCACTCTGTCTCCTGCATCTTATGAACGCTGAGCTTAAAACAAAAGTTGACTTAATTACTTTTTACAATTTATTACTTAAATAAAAAAATATTGTGTACAATATTTATACAATTCCTTTTTCTTAAGTCTAAAAAAGGCTAATATTCTACGAGCATTGATGGGTCTCTGTGTTGTGCAAATGATAAGCTTAAAGCGCGATACCATCAGCTTACATGATAAAAACTGTGCACGACTGGGTCGCACGAAACTTTCTCGTTTATTGCGAATCTCGCAAAATCTCTCAGTCATTTAAGCGAATTTTACGTTTAAAATCATACCCACTCAAGATGTACTCAGGTTTAGTAACTGAACCCTTGTTAGTAGATACATATACATAAACATAAGTATATTAACTTACTTACTTACTTAAGGAGGCGCTACAGTCCGGGCTGGACCTGGGCCTTAACCAACATGCTGCTTGATGACAGCATATTACACTTTGTCTTGCCGAGGCGTGTGGTCGTTTCGGAACTGAGTAATTTTTACGCAGTCCGGCAGTTACCCCGGCGTACAACCCCCAACCTGGAGTCCTGAAAAATCCTCACTGACCTCACCTCTAAATATGTCGAAGTAGCTCAAGTCAAGCTGCCACATTGACTGTTGCCGTCACCGTTGATTCAGTGTTGAAGTGAATTCACCCGCCGGCCGTACGTCCTCTTTCTGAGGGGCTCATGTAAGACTTCTGAGACTCGTTCAGTCAGTCATTCCGACAGAGCATTATACTGTTGCTATATTCTTCGTGTTCAACACTCGCGCTTATAAGTTTAGCAAGCCAAGCCCTGTTGGGCGAGACCAGTACCCGGTGGTTACCACGCGGAGGTAAAATAAGCACAATTGATGTGTATGAAAAAGTTGCAACATAGCTGGGCACCGTCAAGTTGATGCCAATCAGCGCCTACCCGATTCATACACATCCAACCGCCAGTAAGTCATTCATCTCTTATTAAATATTCTGTTCTACGATAGTGACGACGACGCCGCCTCAGTCTCCGAGTTAGATGTTAGATGTTAGAGTTAGATTAGAGGCTCAGTGGTTTGGTTAGTGTGCTGGACTACTGTGCGAAGGGTCCCAGGATCGATTCCCGGAAATACACAAATTAAATCTTACGGTTTTTCCCCTGTGCCACCTCTCACGTACGTTTGGCAAACATCCGAGAGTATAACTGCCCTGAAAAAGCTTCTTAATTCTTCTTAACTTGTAAGTCTCTTCCATTCGTCCCAAAAATAAAAACTCACACAAACTATAAACTAATGGTTGTGAGAAGCTAGAACTAGAGTGTCTACACGCTTGTTGCCGTTTTGCGCCACCTATTTTTTTTATGGAGTGTGATGGATTTAGATCGATGAAATCTAAATCGGATTGAGAGAAGTTCATTTTTGAAACGGGCTACACTTAGTCAAACAAATTTTGATATACCTATGCTACTAATCACATAGGTGTTCCAATTGCACCACGTGCCCCATGACTGAAACTGATTTTACCCCAGGTTGCTCCAACGGCCTATTGATACTAAAGAGTTCCCTTCATTAGGGCAACAGTAAATGTTTTTATACGGGACACTCACCGGATGTGAAAGTTAAGTTGTATTATTTGCACGTGTTGCTCGACACTGTAACATGTCATGGAGATTTGTCTTTAGTGCCTGAAAAATAAAATATAGGAAAATTAATAACAGATAAAATACAATGAACTGTTTACAACTTTATAACAATGACTTTTCATGAATTTGAAGATACATATAGTGGTGGAAAAAATAATAGAAACAAGCTTGTTCTTCGTCGCTTATCCAAAAACTAAAATGTTTTCGGGAAAAAAGATAAATTAAACCCATACTAATAGTTTTAATACAATGTAATGAAGAAATGTAACATTAAAATGTTTAATAAAAAAGAAGTAAAATAGTGAATAAATGTCGATTCTGGTTTTCCTTAATTTTGGCCTGGAAAAAATAATAGAAACAAATTAGTTTTTTGTTTATGTGAGGAATTAATTTACAGTAAAGGTGTTTCATATCCTTTTAATACTTGGTCGTTGCGCTCTTATTTTTAATAACAGCTCCACATCTTCGTCCCAAGGAATGAACCAACTTGGCACAAGTATTTGGGAGTTATAAAGTGCCATGAATTTTGAATAATTGACCACAGTTTTTCCTTATTTTTGGCTCTGCAGCCGCGGATACTGCGGATAAGGGTGTCCCATACATGTTAAATCGCGTTAAGATCAGGAGATTGTGATGGCCACTCCATAACATTGATTTTGTTTTTTATGAAATCATTCTTGGGCCAACTTTGAGGAGTGCTTGGGGTCATTATCGTGCATAAACTTCCATTTAATAGGATTGTCGTCTTCAGCAAACTGCAGGATAACAGTCGTGTTTAAGATTTCCACGTAGTCTACGGCACACATTTTATTCTTTATCATGAAAAGTGGACCAACCCCAGATGCTGAAAAACACCCCCAAATCATTAAATTTCCTCTGCCATGTTTAACTGTCGTCTTTGTATATTTCGTCGGCTGAGTTCTATCTTGTCTAATGTCCATTTTTTAAATTGTTGGGAAATCGATTTTTAAAGTTCAGGTTCAAAGTTTTTATTCATGAACCCTGATTTTTGTTCTAAAGCAATTTTTTTATGAAAGCTCAGAAAATTTCATTTATAATGAATATTATATTTTTGTACTTAAAGTATCTGCGAATTGAAATAAAAATCAAAATGTAGATACCATTAAGTCGTTTTGGATATTGGACAAAGATGTATGGGATGAGTAAAAGTTAGTTCACATAATGTATGATATTGAACAAAAAAAAAAGTTATATTGAACAAGATAGAAATAAAGAAAACGAAACTATGAAAAAAATGTAACTAATAGTACCTAATATTGAACAAGAAGTCTTCTTAGTTTAGTGCTTATTGAACAGAATATATCTCTATAACTTGAAAACTGAAGGAAATACCCCAAAAGGGATTTCACCAAACAAAAGAGTGTCCCCAAATTAGTAAGACTGCATACCTAACTCAATTTCGCCAAAAATGGTTTCTTGGACAAGATAGAACTCAGTCGACGATTTGGCATCGAATTCGGATATCTTTGGTCGTCTGACGTACATTTTCCCATCGGAACCAAACAAATTGACCATAATTGACCTTTGTTTCATCCGATCATAAGACGGTATTCCAATTAGCACGTTGGAGGTGTTTGTTGGCGAAACTTAGTCTCTGTTTAATATTTTGATTGCTCAAGTATGGAACTTTTCTGGGACTTCTTCCAGGAAGACCTTCTTTTTTATACCCGGTACCACACTGTGGTGAGGGTATATTCACTTTGTCATTCCATTTGTAACGCCCATAAGGAGGCGTTGTAGGAATGACAAACTATATATATTATTGATCAGCATCACTTTCTTAGTCGATCTAGCGATGTCCGTCTGTCTGTCCGTCTGTCTGTCCGTCTGTCCGTCTGTCCGTCTGTCCGTCTGTCCGTCTGTCCGTCTGTCCGTCTGTCCGTCTGTCCGTCTGTCCGCACGATTACGGCCGTAATTTAAGAGCTATCGACTTGAAATTTGGTATGTAAGCTTTCATCCACCAAACTGAGGCTAAGTTCGAAGATGAGCAAGATCGGATTAAAACTACTACTACCTCCCATACAAAAATATCAGATTTATATAGCTTTTTATGTTAAAAATTAAATTTAAATAGTTACGGTAAAGATAGCAAGTTTAAACTTTGCACATATTGTTTTAATAATATTTAAAAATTTTTGACAAAAAATGAGCTTGGTCGAATAAAAAGTACCCATACCTCCCATACAAATACATAATTTTTTAATACTAAAATATTTTTTTTATTTTACAATAATATAGTACCGGGTATTTGAGCTTCGGCATAGTCGAAGATAATTGTCTTACTGGTTTCAGTTGCATATATGTATTTGATTTAGAACGTCTGGTTTTAATCTATTTCTTATTGTACGACTTGTAACTGGTGCTTTTAACTCATTTTTTAGGTCTGTGGAAGAAAAAAATGGTTTCTTCTTGCATAGTCGTATTCAGTTTGTCAAATCGTGGAGTCGTTTTTCGTTTTCAGCCTACTTTGGGACTTGAATAGATAGCTGTGAATACTTTTTAGAACACTTTATGACCTTAGCTTTTCATCCATTGTTTTGCCGTCTTTTTCTTAGCTTTTTTATCATCTCCCGCTCAGAACTGGTACAATGGACTCCAAGACCCATTTTAACAAAATGTTAATTTCATAGTTTTAAGATTTTCTTCTAAAAAACACTAAATTACAGGATAAACTAATTTACAACTACATATTTCAATTAAAACAATACCGGGATTTACTTCAAAATCACTGATGCCGACTGTAGTAATCGTTTGTTTCTATTATTTTTTCCAAGCAAAATAATATTTTTGACCAAGACCAAATTGTATGCAGTTAATGATGGTTGAGGATTGTGTAAATATTTGTTTCTATTTTTTTTCCATCACTATATATAAACCAAAGGCAAATTACTGCAAATCTCATTGCTGCTTGATATGTCATTGACTGTGGCATTCGTGTACCTATGTTCCTATATGTACCTCACGTTTCTCTTCTCATTTGACTTAATAGCCCAATATATGTATATAACAAATATTACTTCCCTTATATGGCTGTATCATCAAATGGTCCATATTAGGAACTACATATTCCTCTCGAAAATATACCGTTAAATTAATAATGAACATAAATTAATAAGATTCGTCCTAAATTTACCCAAATTGCAGTGCAAATAAAGGAAATCTTAAAACCCATATCTAAACGAGTGCCCATCACCACGCCTCATTTAATGTCTCTCTTCATGTCAACCAAATATTTTTGAAAATGTTGCATCTTAATTGATTCCCCCAAAAAAGAAAACACCATTACTACCATTATAAAACCTAAAATCAATATTTAAACATTTTTACACGGGCTGTTAGAGTCGACAAATAATATATTAATATGCACGTCGGTCGGCCATACTGACATTATAGGAAATCACTCTACAACTTTCCTGATCCAGGACATAGGTATACTATGCGGGTAACTCGAAACCATAACATGTCAATTTTTTTTCCAAAAATGTTGCTGCTTGTGTTTGTTCTCTTTTCCCTATTCCGTCTCTGTTGTCTTATAGTCTTTCACAATGCTTTCCCATCTGAATTTGGAATTCTGAACTCATCGAGCAAAATTGGAAAGGAGAAGGAAGAAGGCCCTGATTTTTCTTTTCGTTATCGTCTGATATTTGGTTCTTTCCAAAATATCGACATTTGTCGTTTGGCATATCTTCTCAAAGTTTGTCCTCACAGTCGTTTGAATCTACTCGTATTTACCAAACAATAAACAAATGATGTTCTGTAGGTACCTACCACCATAGCCGTTTTCATCCTGATGCTGATGGTAAAGATGATGGCAAAGGTGTGTCATCATCATCAATATACATTTTATACGGCAAAGGAAGTTCGACAATATTGTGGGGCTGAGCATTTTTGTGTTAATATTCAATCAACGGAACACAAAAGAATGATGATGTAGTAGCAACAGCAGCAGGAGGAGGATATGTCCTAGCAAAGACGGAGACCAAACTCTTGCAGCAAAGCATGAAATTTCTCTAAATACACGGACGAAAGGTATCAGTATATCTACATATAGCCTCTTGGTACCATATGAGTGCAGTCATTGGATGGGATTCCGAAAGGATTCAAAATGGCATTCTTTGAACGCATCAAACGAGTAGCGGGTTGAGGAGACAAGCTGGGAGTGTTCTATGATAGAGGACATTGGAAATTGAATTAATATTGGACTATTGTATCGGATACGAGGCTAGACATGAGCACGCATTCTATTTGAATTTCATGCTTGTGGCCAAGGGGATCACTACGACCGGCGCTCGAGTGGTCAGACCTTTGATAAAAAAAAAAATACAGAGTTGTCAGTTCCGTTGATTTGCACTTGAATTTAAAAGTCTTTCATTGCCTATTGCATATCACTAGACATATTGGATATTGCAATTAATATAATTCAATATTCTGTAAAACATATTTTTGATGAAATACATTTCTCAAGAGTACCTATTTGTCATTATATGGCTTGGCTATAGAAAATGCATATTGAGGTCAATAATAAGCTCAGAATATTCGATCTGTTCAATTTGTAAAAGCACTACTTACCTATCACTTTCGATAAGACCCTTATAAATTGAAGTTCCATAGTTTTAAAAGGTAACACCACATTGCATCAGCAATCCATCTGCATTTCCCAATAAATGTAGATCCCATTAGACTAGACTCTTCACAGTAGTTCTGGGTACCTCCCATACAAAACCATAATACTAGACCTAGACGATAGACCCACCTGATGGGAACAAAGGCAGGACAACTACACAGCTAGTGTCCCCTCTATTGTCGTCCTCTCCACAAGCAGGACAGATGGTGGTGTCGCTCAAGCCCAATACATTTAAGTGTATGGCAAAAGCTCGGTGCCCCTAAAGGATGCCCACAAGCAGCCTGCAGTCGATTCTCCTGAGAGAGAAGAAAAGACGCGGGCCTTTTGCAGATGACCGGATGCAGTCGTTTGGTTCGTCTACACTCAGCACAGTCACTCCACCGACACTTGCTTATTTTTTTTGTTTTTATGCTAGAGGGACTATGTTCACGAGAGACCCAAGTATCAATGGATAACCTAACCACAGATGCAGGCAGACCCAACGCAGGTTCAGGTCCTGCGAGAGCTTCTTTTGAACGCAGCCTAGCAAGCTCATCAGCGATCTCATTTCCCTGGATACCAGTGGGACCTGGGACCCAAACAAGTACTAACTCACATGCCTAACATTTTGCATGGCTTGTGTGAAGTGCGGAGGTTGTCAAAGCATCGGCCAAGCCGATGATAACACTTTTACTTGTTTGGGAATCGGTTGAATCCGAGCGGTCTTCCGCAAAGGTTTTTTGGGAGTACGATATCTTAAACAGGTTACATATTGCCTATAGTTGGAATTCCGTCGGGTCCCGTTTCCTTTCTAAAATCAAGCTCATTACGGATGCGCTGAAAAGTTCTCGGTTGAAATTTTACATCCGTCATTGAATGATTTAACCTACGGGATATATTTGAACCTATATAGTAGAACTAAAGAACTAAGAACTGTCAATGCTCTGACAATGACTGACAATGAGCTTAGAATAGCCAACTACCTTACAATACAAAATTGTCCGTTCAGACGGTTGTAAGATTTTGTTTTGCTTTTCTAATTCCAATTGGAAATTAAATTCCATCTTCCACTGTTGGTCGTACCAATGTCTTCTGAATTATTGTCCATCGTTTAAAGGCAAACTTCGATTTCGCTCCTAAACCACTGGTTATGTTGACTGACAATGAAGAAATTGTAAGCAATTGTAAGCTTCCATAAATAATGACATCTGACAATTTCTAATGAGTCTGACAATGTCCTAATTGTCTGACAATGATAAAAATTGTGTGTCCAGACTTGTTCAGACGATCGTCAGGGACCTGACAATTTCATTGTCAGATGGACGTCTTACAATGGGCTGACAATGACATTTCTGACAATATTGTACGACAAAATTGTAAGTTAAGACGGTTGTAAGACATTTGGGACACATTTTTCACTGACATATCTGACAATATTGTAAGACCTGTGGCCTATTTCACCAACTTACAAATTTGTATTTACAATTATTTATTGACAATTTTGTTAGAAAAAGAGACAAATTCTGTTTCACCACAATTATTTTTAAAGGAAATTTGTAATTTTTCTACAGATTTTGTGAAAAAATACTTGTAAACACAAATTTGTAAGTTGGTGAAATAGGCCACTGACAGTCGTGTGTACTTAGCCTAACGGACCCGGCAAACGTTGTTTTTCCTGCTCGTACATTTTCATATTCCGTCAATTGTTCTGCGGCAGTTTTATTTAACCGATGTGTCCGAACTGATTCTGTACTCCGCGTGGTTCGACCGATATTTGTCTAGACATATTTTTTCCCATGAAAGTCGAAGAATAGCGTTGAAATGTATTTTTTTGTTATGAGAGGTGTCACGCCGCTTCTTTAGCCTGGTTGACGCTCTGGGCGTATTCATTCTGTAACAACACTAATATAAAATACAGCCAGGGTCGCCTTAGACCAATCTAGAATTAGGTATAGCAGATCTAATTGAGATGAGCTGCGTAACTTAACTTTATTGCATCCTTGCTGCTGATGTTAATACGTGCCCAGCCGATATTAGAGAATTATACTAGTTCCGCAAGGGAGTGGGGACTATTATTACATCCTTAACTCACTGTCTCAGTACAGTGAGAAAAGAGCACCAAATCGCAACGAAAATATGTGGGACCAGTTTATGAATTTATTTTGTGTCTGTCTCTGTTATGACACTTGGTCTTTTGTGTCGTATGTAGGTAATAATTCGCATGTTGATCTCCTAACGTACCGGAGATCCGAATAGAAGACTAGTTTTCTGGGCCAAATTCAAAATATTTCGCATAAGTTTTGTAAAACAGAGATTTCGGGAAAACTTTTTTTCGTTACCTGAACTAAGTGGACGGAACGTTTCTGGATAGTATAAATGCTCAAATAAATGTCGCATTTGCATTGAGCGTCCTATTTCCAAACAATATATGTAGTGTACACAAATCGATCAGTAGTGCAAAGATTGGCAAGATTTTACTTTACTGCCCATTCGAAAAAAACGTTTTTTTTGTACAGTCCGACTGATTGCAGTGCCTTAAACACATATATCCCTCTCTCTTACGCCCCCAAAGTTTCAAAAATGCCATATGAAATAGTACCAACGCTTCAAAAACGGAATGTTTTTTTTTTCATATTAACTATAAATGTGCAGTTAACTTATAAAAAAGTTTCATCAAAATCGGATCAGAAAAAACGAAGATATGAGGTAATTAAAAAGAGCTAAATTTTAAATACTGAATTTTTGCTTTTTTATTTAAACATTTTTTTTACTGACTTATCACATCTTATATAGTTAATAAGTCAATAAGTTAGTGGATTTGGAGCCGTCGCGGAATGCGCCACAGACTTGTGGACATTTTTTTTATTGTTTCATAGATTATAAAATTATTATTACCTAGACGCATTGAGTTTATCCTAATTACTAATAATATACTTAAACGTATTTGAGTTTTTCCTTTCATATATGCAAAGTTTATATTACGTTGTTTGTTGCCAAAAAGTATGCGTTTTTTTTAAATTATTTTATATATCCGGTCTTTATGATCCGATTTTGATAAGTTAACTGCTTAATTAAAATAAAAAAAAATATTTTGCAAAAACTTGACACTCCATTCCTCAATTTTTGGTACTATTTTATATATGGTATTTTTTAACTTTGGGGGCGTGCCACTCCCAAAGAGAGCGCCAATTTTTTTTTTTGCAGATTTGAGCTCAGCGCATTCAAGTCAATCGGAATAAACAAAAAAAAAGTATTTTTTGAATAGTCAGTAAAGTAAAATCTATCCCAAAAATTTTACCTGTGAAATTAGAGCATTTGCGTAAATCTAAATTTGCCTGTACCTATAGTAGATATAGTGAAATGATGAGCACTAGTTTACAAAACTTTTTTAAAAAGCATCCACATTGTACATGAAAATTAAGCTTGTATTGAAACATATAGCTGCAATTTGGAAAACTTCTTGAAAATGTCTTTCATAATCTCGCTCTCCTCCCATATAATGATTTCAAACACTCGATATTTCGAGTTACATTTACTTATAATTTATGCGAAAGCCTATATTTAAATTTTAATTTTTTTTTTAAGAAAATATGTAATTTTATTCTTTAAATTCAGTTAAATTTGTATTTAATTTATGACGAAATGGCATGAATGACATTTTATATTGCACATTTGCACCCGCATGAACGCGTCCCATTTGGTATTACTTTCCATGGTCATTAATGGGCGCATTCACAGTTGCCGACTGTTTGACCGTAGGGAAAGCGGCCAGGCAAAAACTGTTTAATAATATCAATATTTTCCACCAATTTTACCACTCATTTGGTATTCATTTGAAATTTTATTTCAGTGGAGGACTCACAGACCATTTGAGCCGATGGTAAAATGCATAATGGGCAGACGAATTTTTTTGTTTTTTTTTTTTTTTTTGTTTTAAATTTAATTAAGGGAAACGAATTAATTCCAGAGCCGTGTGCTTCTTTCACAAAGAATTGCTTATTCACCTACAGTTCCCACCCACTCTTTGTTCAAATATTCAATAAGGTCCTTTTGAATTCATACATCCGCATTGAGGTGTTTTTCATGTTCCTCGTTCAGCTTTGTATAGGACGGTTCCTTCCTTCTAGGTAATTAATCATGGACTGCACGTTTGTCTTAATTACGAGGATACCTTTGTTCTCATACCATTTACTCCTTGCATATCTGGCTGATTGGTATGTTATAGTCCAGAACAAGGCTCTTAGAAGACGGTAAAGGCAAAGTGGTGCCCAGGTGAATTAAAATGATATTGTATTTCATAGCACACCTCCTAGGTGTTTGCACTTCGTATAATGCTATACTGCTGGACTTTTGTGTGATAAATGGAATCGAGTTTACCGATTAGGTGCACCTAATCCAAAAGTTGTTTAATAATTCTAGCCTCTAGTTTGTGTATGGCTTCTTGGATAATAATGACGTTAGATACGAGTATCTATATATGGGGACAAGACGTCAGGTTGTTAATTAATTTTAACCGAAATCAATGCGTAAGTTCGCTTCATTTCAGTCCTTTGAGGATAAACAGCAGTACGATGATATGATAGAATTCCATATATGAAACGAAGTAAGTAACAAATCAAGGTGGGATCTCTTGGGATTATATTCGTCTTACATTTAAAGTGTCCTGCATTCGACCAGACGCTGACTGTGAACCATAAACCTAAAATCAATGTTATGTTTGGTTTAAGATTAGTAGTATAGGATTTATTTGTAGGTATTCCGAAAAGCATTTCGTCCCGATCGACGTGGTGAGTGGACAACTTGAAGTATATTACCTAAATTGTACAAGATGGGATGTAAATGGACTATTTCAAGGAAGAAGATCACTTCGACAAGATTCAAAACTTCTTACAAGACCTAAGTCCAAATGTTAAAACTGAGAATTTTCTATCTACCTACATATTAGCTGATCTTCAGTTTTGCTTAGAACTTTTGATTGATTGATCCATCAAACTGAATGGGGTTTCGACGTCTCAAACTGGTTCACCACGGTCATTCCAAAGGGTATCAGATCCATACGATATGATAGTTTTATTTTATGTGATTGTCACTGTCTAAGCAGTTTGCGTTTAGATCTATTATAGAGATTGTATAAAGTTTATAAATAAGGGGGATAATGTATAGCTGACCCGGCAAACGTTGTTCTGCCTAAAATAGTTAGGTATTTTAAATGTTTGAAGATTTATTATGATATTTTTGTTCAATTATTTTTTTTTTTAATAGGAATGAAGGCGGATAGCTTCAGTGGTTCAGTGGCCATTATCGGACTTACATACGTACCAACGTTTTTATATAATATAGCTGTACCCGCCCAGAGTTGCCACGCCCTTTTGTCCAATATTGACCAATCTTCACGGGAACGCTCCCAGGATAATACCTAAGATTGTCTGTAAATTTGAGCTCAATCGGTTCGACGGTTTTCGAGATATAAGATTTTGAATTTTTTTTTATGGGGGGTGCCACGCCCCTTTGTCCAATTTTGACCAAACTTCACAGGACCACTCCAGGGCCAATAACTGAGATCATCTGTAAGTTTGAGCTCATTCGACTTGGTGGTTTTCTAGATATACGATTTTGAATTTTTTTTTGTATGGGCGGTGCCACGCCCCTTTGTTCAATTTTGACCAAAACTTTAGATAAACCATCTACACGACCATACGAACAAACCCTAAAAATTTAATCGAGTTCGGTTTGACCGTTTGTGAGTTATAAAGTCACAACACACTTGCAACAATTTATTATATAGATATGAAATTGTTTACAGTTCGTAATGACACAAACTTATTCGACCCCAAAGAACAGCAAACACCATCAACAGATAGCATCATTCACTACCTACAACTATGTTTAGAGATTAATTTGTTGTTAATTGAAATCCGTTCAAGTAATTATGTATATCTTCTCGAGGTCCTTAAGCTTTAAAAATATACCTACCTGCATTTGTAACAAGATTTGAAACCCAAAACCAACAACCACTGCTAGTAGCTCTTCAATCGCTAATCCCGAACTTAATAACTGCATTTTGGATTAGGAGAATCCTATGCCCGAAAAGAATGTGACTCCTGAGGTGATCAGTGCAATTATAGTCTCGTTTTGTTTCAACGGGCGGTTCGTTTTGTGTGCGGTGAGAAAGCAAATTGGCCTATGCTACGATTTAAATGATCCGACAACAAAGGGGTGTAAGGATGTAATGAATCCTTTTACTGGCAGGAGGCACTCGCTAAGGGGACAACCTTGTAAAACAATTAGAGTCTTACAAGGGATTGTAAACACAGAACAATGAAATTTCTAGAAGTGCACTATTTTATTTATGAGAAAACTCTGAACAACTAGTGATGCCCTTTTTTGTATCCCTTCTTATGTCCACCTTTCTTTTCACCTTTCTTGCCATAGTCCTCATGATGATCAAAGTGTTCATCATGGCCGTGTTCCTCCTTATATCCCTTGTGATCTTCGTCGTGATGTCCTTTGCTATAGTGTCCCTTGTGTCCTTTGCTGCCTTTCTTCTTACCCGCGTCATAATGTTCTCCTTTCTTATGGCCGCCCTCTTCTTTTTCATGATGTTCATGCCCTTTGCCATATTTTTTGTGATGGCCACCTTTATCTTCATCGTCATAGATTTTTTTTTCCTTATAGTACTCATCCTTGTTGGCCTTTTTGTGGTATTCTGAGGTTTTGTGGCCCTTCTTGTGTCCTTTTTTAAGGTGATGCTTTTCGCCCTTTTTCTGTTCACCATGTTCGTGGTGCTCTCCGTGTTCGTCTTCCTCATCCCAGTCTTTCTTCTTCTTGCCACCTTTTTCTTCGTATTTATGACCATGCTCGTCCTCGTCGTGGTGTTTCTTATCCTCCTCTTCCCAGTGATTCTTCTCCTTGTGGCCTTTTTCCCCTTTGTGGCCCTTTTCTTCGTGATGATGTTCGCCGTATTTTTTTTCGTCTTCTTCTTCGCTGGACTCGTCCTTTTTGGGACTAACAAAAGACACTACGAATAGTAGGATAACCAAAACTTTTAGGTACCTCATGCTGAAAGCTAAGACCACTATGTCAGTGGTTAACTCAAGACACTAAGATTTTATAGCAACTGTGGTCTGTTAGGAATTGGGTGGGTAAAACGAATCTCACGCTTCATTGGGCCAAGTTGCCACAGTTAAGTTGCATTCAGTGAATGCGGAACACAAATACTGTCTTCGGTTGGCTTAAATAACACAAACCGGCATCAGGCAGCAGGTGATTTTGCGGTCACTTAAGTGCTGAATAATACAATAACAACAAAATTCCTCTTGTAAAAAGTAATACTGTGTGGTTTAACAAATTTATGATTGCTTGTAAGACTCTAATTGTTTTACGACATTGTCTTTTTGGCGAGTGCCTCCTGACAGTATAAGGATTCATAATATCCGTACACCCTTTTTGTTGTGGGATCATTTAAATCTTGGCATAGGTCAATTTGCTTTCTCACCGCATACAAAGTGGACCGCCCGTTTCTATTGAAAAGAGATCATAACCAGAGCAAGAGTCCTTTCAGGCGATCACTTCTCAAAAATAAATCCATTGCTGGGTCAGTAAGTTGAGGTATTTTTGTGTGTAGAGTAAAGCAAAATAAACACAAATCTTAGAGTGGAAAGGGTTTATTGCTCTTTCCATTACGCAGGTAGTCAACAAGGATTTTCAAAAAGATCTAATTACTTGAACGGATTTTAATTAACCAGCAAATTGATCTCTAAACAATGTCTCAGCGAAAGGATTAAGGTATGGGAACGATTTGCTGATTTTATGGTTTAGTAGGGCAGATGTTGCTGAGGACATGTGTATTTATGAATATTGACAAATATGTAAAATAATCGCCTGACTGAATTAGTTATTTGTCTTTTGGCGGGAATTGAATTTCTTATTTTTTCATTTTAGTTTTGAGGAAAGGAAATGCCTATACGAATTTTATTGTTACATATGTGTGTTATTGTCCGGATCTCGAAAGTTCGTGGCATCAAAGACTAGCTCGTGCCTATTAATACTATTACTTCAAGATCCATTTTGGTATTGTTTTAATGAAGTCGCCGCGGTACCAACGTGTTCTGTATGTTTACAGTTTTCTGGTTTTCCATTTGCATGCGTATTTTGCATTTTGTGTGCGACGCGCTGCAATATTTGCAAAAGTTTTATAGTTTTTTAAAACAAATCATTACAATCGAAACAAAATTAATACCCATTAAATCGAATTTTATAAACTTAACTTTTTAAAATTAAAATTTAATTCATTAAAGGAATTTATAAGCATAACAACAAGGAGTGCAATGTCTACTTCACGAAAGTGGGTTAAAAAACTTGTTTGCAAAGAAATGAGGCCGAATCGTCTCATCCGCAAACTAGCAATACCTGCCGGAATTTGTTTTTGCTTCGAGTGTAAAATCGGTTGATTCCGTGAACGTATAGCTCGTTCACGGATTCGGCGATTCGACACCTGCTTTGTCCAATTAATATTAGAAAACGCTGAGCCCTTCGCAAGAAAATGTTATCAAAGCCACAAACTTTCTAGCAAAATGGTCTGACGAGTCCAAATTTGAGTATAAAAAAAACCCAAAATCAGAAAATGAGTGGATAGGTACAAAAGATGGTAATGGGCTGAGGACGATTTTTTTCGCGGCGTTTTGTCAAAATCGACACGAAAGTGACGTGTTTAACTTACGTTAACATAATTAGAAAAATGTTAGCTGTTTTTGTTTCCCAGTTTTGCTCCATAGTGGAAGAATATCCCTGTTCAGAATATTCTGCTCAGTTTTGAGCTAAACAGTTGCAAAATATTGTTTTTGAACCATGAATGGGTTCTTCGATTTCAACTCCAATCGCTAAAAAGGGTACTTTAAAAACTGCTCATATCTCGAAAACGCCATTTTCGATTTGGATGAAAATGTAATGTATGTATATCTCCTGAAGAATATGTCGTACTCAGTTTTCAGCTAAGCAGTTTTAGAAACAGTACTTTTCGAATCCAAATTTGTAACATTTGTCATCATAGATAATTTTACAAAAAATGCTCCAACGATTTTGATCAAAATACATATTTAAGACAACATAAGCACTCTAAACATGATCACGTACTTAGTTTTAAATAATCAAAAATGGGAATTCGAAATTCATCGCTCACTTGCCTCCTTTAAGTGTCAGTTGTTCGGGGTGAAAGTAAGTAATAAAGTGTTGTAGTTAATAGTATAGTAATGTAGTTTTCGGAGAAATGCTATTGATGACGGTGTCTAATACCTAACTAGGCATCAGTTCAACGTTCTTCTGTGTCCCAGGGGTTGCAGATTCGATATTAGTGCAGAATCTCCTTTAAGTCGTAAAGAAGATATCAAAGTGCACCAGGGATCAATTATTGTACTAATTTCGAGAGGCTATAGTTGAATAGAAATTCGTATGAAATTCACTTCAAATTTAGTAGAAATTGCGTCATAATATTATGTATGTGTGTGTAATATGATTTCGGGTATGACGTATGAATAAAAGCTATCAGATTCGAAAGTACTCTGATTTCTGATCAGAGGATACCTAGAATCCTAGGCCTTTTAGGATTTGGGATTGAGATAGTTATAGCTAGATAAAATGATTGAACACACTTCACAAACTATTTATTCTTGCCTGTGAAACATTTTTTGTTATAGCTAGATAGCTAATTATTTTATATCTTTTCTGCAAACTAAAACTAATCGACACGGCCAGCATTGCAGTTGGATCAAGTTTGTGGTTATGAATAGCCGGTGTGTTTTCGGGGTAGGTGTACGGGAACTTGAATGAGGCGTTAGACAAAAAACCCCAAAACATTCTCCTAATGTTTGCTGTTGCAAAATTGTTCAACATTTTGGGCGTTATTTGACAGGTTCGTTTTTTTTGACAAGCAATAATTGATATGTATGACATAACATATTACCGGGAACGCAGTTCAATCTTCAAGTTGTCAACTCTCTAATTGTCATTACTGTCAAAAGTAAACCTGTCATTACTTCCACTCATCGTGTCGCTGCTGGGTTCACATTTTATATCATATTCCTTTTTCTAATAATTAAAGTATTAAGTACATATCTCACATTTATAGTATATAGTATATCTGAATTAATAAACATTATAGTTGTATTAATGGTTCGCGTTTCATATAACCTGATATACTTCATTGGCGACGAGAATTGCGAAGCCGCGTGTGCGTTCTTAACCACAAATTTGCGTACGTGAACCCAGTAATTACTTCCCGCGTATTTCAGTAATTTGCCGGCAAAATGACCGATCCTAACATTTTGGATGTAGTCACAAAACTTCTAAAATCTCAGCAAGATTTTATGAACAACATTTTAGCTCTACAAAAACAGTTTGTGGATAATGGCAACCAACCTACAACAAGCAGCAGTAATAATCATCACATTCCTCCTTTTCAGCCATTTGACAAAGAAAAATGTAGCTGGGAAATTTATCTTCAACAACTGGAGCAACATTTCGACGCTTACAACGTGATCACAAGTGAAAAGAAAAGAGCTTATCTTTTGTCTTGGTTAGGACCAGAAACATACGAGCTGCTACAAAAATTATTTGGTTCAATTAAACTAGCCAGCAGGGAGTATGATGACATCACAAAAGAGCTCTCAGAGCATTTTCTTTCCAAGATCCACGTATGCACCGCTCGTCATGATTTTTTTAAGTGCAGAATGCAGGCAAATCAAAGCTACTCCGATTGGATTGCGGAGTTGCGTGGTCTCTCACGTCAGTGTCAGTTTGTGTGCTCTGCTGATAGCTGTTCTAAAGAATTTGTTGACGACATGATCCGAGACGTTATTGTCTTACATACGCCGCATGATAGTGTGCGAACCGCTACACTGCAAAAGCCCAATGCGTCGCTGTCGGATGTGATGTTGATCGCAGAAGCATACGAAGCTACCCAGAAATCTCTACAAACGATGAGGTATGAACCAGGGAACGTGGAAGTAAACCAAATAAGCGCAAAAAGACGTGGGAAAAAGCACAATGGCATAAATGCAAGCAAAACAAAATTTCAGTCTTGTTCGGGGTGTAATGTGCATCATCCGCGCGAAAATTGCAAGTTCTTAAGCGCTACTTGTCGTAAATGTGGAAAAATTGGCCACATTGCCCCAGTTTGCTTAGGTGCCAACAAAAAGAAGCCGTATCGTCATCATTCCAACAATAAAGGTGAGCATGTTTATCATATAGAACACATTTTATCTGTTAAACATTTACGGGAAGAAAATAATAAGCTTTTGATTGATATGATGATAAACAACGTGAATATGGAGTTTTTGTTGGACACTGGAGCGAGTGCAACAGTAATAGGGTTGCCAGGGTTTAAGCAACTCAATTGTCCCGAGTATCATACACCTTCATGTAGTTTAAAAGCGTTTGGTGCCAACACTATACCAATTCTAGGAGAAACCACCGTCACTGTCAATTTTAATGGTGAATCTCATTTACTCCCCATACTGATTGCCAACACACCCGACGCCGACAACATTTGTGGACTAAATTGGGCTAAAAAATTTGGTTTTGAAGCATCCTTTTCAACCAGCAACCACAAAACTCGTATGTTGAAACCAGCCTGTAATGAGCCACAGCTCTCGACACCACCAGCATCGGAAATAGACAGATTACTCTCGACTTATCCTGATCTATTTGCGGACGACTTAGGCTGTTGTAGTTCGTATAAAGTACACCTCTACTTAAAACCATTTGCCAGACCTAAGTTTTTTAAAGCCAGACCAATGCCGTTTTCCCAATTGGAAGCATTCGAAGCAGAAGCAAAGCGTCTCGAAGCAGCAGGAATTTGGAAGCCAGTACGTTTCAGCCAGTGGGCAGCCCCCATTGTAGTAGTTACAAAGCGAAATAACAAACTCAGAATATGTGGTGATTTTAAAGTCACACTCAACCATCAGCTGGAGGTAGACCAATACCCCATTCCCCGACCCGAAGAACTATTCCACAAGCTTGCGAACGGGCGGTACTTTAGCAAAATCGACATGTCCGACGCATACTTACAACTAGGGTTGGATGAGCAATCGAAACCCCTTGCTGTCGTCAACACACCGATTGGACTTTTCCAGTACCAACGCCTCCCATTTGGCATTGCAAGAGCCCCGGCTATTTATCAGCGAACACTGGAAAGGATTTTAAACGGACTCGATTGCGCCATTTACTTAGATGACATCCTTGTTGCGGGAAACACATATCAAGAACACATACGTAAGTTGGAAGCAGTTCTACAGCGGCTACTGGACCATGGATTACGCGTTAATCGCAGTAAGTGTCAGTTTTTCCAACAAGAAGCAGAATATTTGGGACATGTGGTCAACCACCAGGGAGTACGACCATCGGATTCGGGATTAGCAGCCATCGAGAAGTTGCCCATGACCGGGTAAACTAAAGGAGCTGGAGACCTTCATGGGCAAGGTAAATTATTATAATAAATACGTTAATAATTTCTCGCAAATTGCAGCTCCATTGAATGCCTTGCGAAGAAAAGGCGTCCCATTTACTTGGAAAGCAGACCAAGAACACGCATTTAATGCACTTAAGCAACAAATTATCCACGCAGCACGTCTTGCCCATTTTCGCCCCGAACTACCGCTTGTCCTTGCAGCTGATGCTTCGTCGCATGGAATTGGAGCTATTTTGTCGCATATCATGACAGATGGGTCAGAGCAACCCATTGCATTCGCTTCAAAAACGTTAAACGAGCATCAACTTAATTACTCTCAAATTGAGAAAGAAGCGTTGGCAATAATCTATGGAGTCACCAAATTCCATCAATATCTCTTTGGCCGGAAATTCATATTGTTAACTGACCACAAACCTCTCTTAACCATCTTCAATCCAGATAAAGCACTTCCCACTTTACACCGCGTCTCCACGAGCAATATTTTTCATAGATTGCCATCTGTCATTTCTCATAGAAAGAAATAATGATAGTATGCAATAAAATGTAGGGTGGGCATTTCATAGCTTACTATTTCCATACTCATCACACCACAAACCACATACTGGTTTGTGCATCACACGAAAACACATGTGTCAGACAAAGAAAGCACACCCCATAGAATACTATCGATAGCAAGCTATGAGCTGAGCAATAGATAGAATACCATTTTTCATAGAATACTATTTGTGGTCTCCACGAGCAATTCTCATAGCATGCTATATGGCATTCTATGAAATATTGCTCGGGGAGACGCCGGGTTACAACGATGGGCTATAACACTGATGAGCTATTCGTACGAAATTCGTTATCGACCTACGAAAAAGCATACCAATGTGGACGCTCTATCCAGACTTCCGATTGGCCCCGATGTAAGTTTCGACAAGCACGAAGTGTCTTGCTTTGAAATATCCAGTTACCAAAATGATCGAATCGACGACTTTCCAATAAAAGCCAAAGATGTCACTGCAGCCACGAAATTAGACACTGTATTGCGGAAAACGATGGCCTATGTAACCAAGGGTTGGCCTACGCGATTACCATCAGACGAACATAGCCTACAACCATATTTCAGTCGTAAAGCATCACTAACGCAATACAGAGGGATTATACTTTTGGAAGCCGAACATACCTTACCGAAATCATTGCAGAAGAGAACTCTACAGTTACTTCATCAAGGACATTGGGGTGTTGTCAGGATGAAGCAACTCGCTCGTAGACATTGTTGGTGGCCGCAAATAGATGCCGACATCGAGGCAAAAGTAAAGTCGTGTAAAATTTGCCAGCGCAATAGTCCCGCACCTCCACAAGAATTTAGTTCGTGGCCCGATCCAGATAAACCTTGGCAGCGTGTTCACGTGGATTTCGCTGGACCATTTTTGGGGAAAATGTGGTTAGTATGTATTGATGCTTTATCAAAATTTCCATTCGTTCTACAGATGCAGAAAACTACCACAGCAGCTACCGTTCGAGCGTTGCAAACCATTTTTACGCTAGAAGGTATCCCAGAAGCCATTGTGAGCGATAATGGACCGCAATTTACCAGCACCGAATTTGTCAACTTCTGCAGCCAAAATGGAATTCAGTCACTGAAAACAGCTCCTTTTCATCCAGCATCAAACGGCGAAGCAGAACGGTTTGTTCGTACGTTCAAGGCCAACCTAAAGAAAATCATCGAGGAAGAAAAACAAATTGATGTAGCATTATTAAGATGCCTCGAATCCTACCGCACAACGCCAAATCCTCAAACTGGGAAGTCACCCGCAGAAATCCTTCACGGCAGACAGCACCGCACAATCCTTTCGCAAATGGTTCCGGATAGGCACATTCCTGACAAATTGTCCAACAGTGGGACCGCCAAATTCCAAATTAATGAAGCAGTTTACGTTCGGAATTACTCCAGAGGTCATCGCTGGATAAGTGGGACAGTGGTATCGCATATGGGAAAGAAAATGTATCGAGTTCGTACCAAACTCGGTATTTGGAAACGCCATCAGAACCAGACGAAACCGCGATATACTGTTCCGGATGAGTACATTTTAGCCAGGGATCTTGCTACTGCAGCATCTTCGCAGGGTCCTGAAGCTGAAAATCAAGAAGACGAAGTTCAAACCGCTCAACCTATAACCACACCTATTCCACCACCGGAGCAGCAAGATAATACTCTACGACGATCTCAAAGAACTCGTAAGCAGGTAGTACGCTTTGGTTATTGTTCGACAGGATCTCAAAATAAGTAGGGAGGAGATGATATGTATGACATAACATATTACCGGGAACGCAGTTCAATCTTCAAGTTGTCAACTCTCTAATTGTCATTACTGTCAAAAGTAAACCTGTCATTACTTCCACTCATCGTGTCGCTGCTGGGTTCACATTTTATATCATATTCCTTTTTCTAATAATTAAAGTATTAAGTACATATCTCACATTTATAGTATATAGTATATCTGAATTAATAAACATTATAGTTGTATTAATGGTTCGCGTTTCATATAACCTGATATACTTCAATAATAATAAATGGAAATGCATTAAGAGTTTTGAGGTTGGATTTGGAGTAGGTGCGAATTTGGGGGTATGCAATATTTCTTTATAAATATACATGTTCCGCACGTACTGCATAAAAACCTTGCATAATACCCAATTTTGCACATACTCCAAATCCAACAGTGTACCCTAGCAGTGTTTTGGGTAGACTATTGTGTCTACTAATGCGTTTTCTTCATTTTTTCATCTTGTGGCTTATTAATGGGCGTTATTTTCAAATCGATTTGGGCGTTATTGCCCTTTATTAAATCGAATCGAATTTTACCTGAATATTGCAACATGCTTAATTTTTTCGAAGAGCTTTTAATAAAAACTCACACAGCCAATTCAATTCAATTAAATTAATTCTTTATTCAAATATGTACAAGGATGAAAAATTACATAAATACTAAGCAAATTTTAAATATAGCTAGTGCATACAGAATAGTTAGTGACATCCGTATTTGAGAAAAATAGAGATGATGTTACATTAGATATACTTAACTTTGTGGGGTGTACACAAGTGACAAAAAAGGAAAAAAATAGAAATAAATAAAAGAGAATAAATTCAAACAGTATCTACTACAGCTACAATCAAATAAATTTAGCATGTAAGCAATTCTTTTCTATATTATATAAATTACTAGCGGACCCGGCAAACGTCGTTTTGCCTGATCGTACATTTTCATTTCATTTTTATTTAACCAATGTGCCCAGACTGATTCTGTACTCCGTGTGCTTCGACCGATATTTCCTCGGACGTGTGCCCACGAATTGTATTGCCTAGGCAAATTTTTTCCCATGACTGTCGAAGAATAACGTTTGAAATGTATTTTTTTGTTATGAGAGGTGTCACGTCCTTTTGTCCAGTCCCGCCAGGTTTTGTAAAATGCTTCAATCAGTCAATGTTCAGATATCGCGAATTTAAATAACTTTGTTGTAAGGGTGGTGCCATATGGCCCGTTTTTCAATCCCACCCACTTTAGCTCCCATGGGTGTCGAGAAATAGGATTTAAAATGTATATTTTTTTATACGGTTTTTATACGGTATATTTTTTTATACCACGCTCCTTTTTCCAATTTTGACCAAACTTTCACAGAAACACCTTTGGACCAATAACAAATATTTTCTTAAAATTTGATTTGAATCAGTTCGGTAGTTTTCTAGATATAAGATTTTTTGGTTTTGTTCGTATGGGAGGTGCCATGCCCTTTTGTCCAATTTTCACCAAATGGATGGTTTAGATTCATCCTTGGAAACACACACACAAAATTTCATTAAAATTGGTCCAGCCGTTTAGGAGGAGTTCGATTACAACACACGTACAGAAGAATTAAATAAGATAGCTGTACCCGCCCGGCTTTGCCCGTGCACAGAAATTGTATTGCTTATAGTTCTTAGATAATAATGTTCTTTCGTAAAATGCGAAAATGAGAAAAATCGATTTTCTGGAATTTTCTTTCTGCGTAATCTGAAATACAGCAATACGAACAAAACAAAAAAATAAACATGAAAATCGGCTCAGCGGTTATCGAGTTATAACGTCATCGAGTTTCACCCCATAGAAGATGTTTTTTGCATGGACGGTGCCACGCCCTTTTGTCCAATTTTTACCAATCTTACAGCAACACTCCTGGGTGCTCCTGGGCCAATGCCTAAGATTGTCTGTAAATTTAAACTCAATCGATTCGGCGGTTTTTGAGATATACGATTTTGAATGTTTTTTTTTTTTGTATGGGAGGTGCCACGCCCCTTTGTCCAATTTTGTCCAATATCCACAGGAATACTACTGGGCCAATGCCTAAGATTGTATGTAAATTTGAACTCAATCGATTCAGTGATTTTCGAGATATAAGATTTTGAATATTTTTTTTGTATGGGAGGTGCCACGCCCCTTTGTCCAATTTGGACCAATCTCCTTCAGTGCACTCCTGGGCTATCTGTAAATATGGGCGCAATAGAGTCGGTGGTTTTCAAGTTATACGTTTCCGAACACTATTTAGAACTCATTTTTATATATATAGATTATTATTACTAGGTATGTAATATAGCGTAACAGCGTTTTGATGGCATCATGATTGAGTCCAAGGAGCCAAATTTTCGTTAGTTTTGTAAACGTGCAGAAATTTCTTATGGTCCGAATTTCAAATGGTAAGGAGTTAAAAAGTTTGCGAGAAACAATGGAGTAGAAGTTTCTGTAACTTGTAGTGCGAAACGAAGGTAACTTCACAATAAAGTCCGAATAGCTTCTTAAGCAGCGAAAGTCAGAAATCGGACTTTCCAAATACCCGCCTCTCATAAAAAAGACCTTAAGAACTTTGAAATTGTATAAATGTCGCAAAGGAAGAATTTTCAAACCCCTAAACAGGTCCATAGTGTGAGCTAAACGACGAGAGCTACAAACTTTACGTATAAATTTTTGTATAACTGTTGCTGGAGCTTATTAAAATATGCGCCACTTCAACTACAGAGTCCATACTGCAATCTTGAATGGAATAAGCCATAATAGACCATTGTCATTGTGTCAGAAGAGCAGTACTTTCTAAGACGAAAAAACAACGACTATAGAGGAAAGAAGATATTTTTTCAAAAGAGAAATGTGCGTGGACCAGTTCAAATTTTGGTCAATAGTAACACCAAGGTACTTAAAACTATCAACGCTTTCAATTTTGAAGCAGTTAGAACTGCAATCTGCGTTTCTATTGAAAGATGGATCACTTTGGAAACTGCAGATGTTGTTCGGCAGCTTATGACTAATGATTGTGATTGTCATGGGAATGAAAAACTATTTCTGAGTCGGGAACTCCTGTTCAATTAGACTGAAATACATCAGTTTAGTTTTGCTACTAACAATTAACCTGCTTTCTGCAAACCAGCATCTTAGTAAATATACGTCATGGTTTATGTTAGATATTAAATCTAATTGGACATCCTAATGAACTGCAGATATATCTAGCAATGACCTTAACACTTCAACTTTGTTGGTATTTAATTATTATTTCTAGACTCTTTCAGACATTTGTGAATGTACCACTTATTTTGCTCAAATAAAGCGACGAAGTTTTAAGGCTAAAGAAAGTGGTAATTTAATTTTTAAAGACGTTTATTCCATTACAAAAAAGATGTAAAGAATAACTGTGATTGGTTTGGTCTATGATACCGTCTACTGTAATTCTGCAGTAATATTTATATACATTTATATAAGTAGATATAATATTTAAAATAAGACAAATCAATTTTTCTATACATGGCATATGTGAGCGTTTTGAAAACCACCTTCTTCAACAAGAATCATCGAATCACATTCTGATAATGAAAACAAAAATGTAGGTATCTATTGGCCGGAAGCGCTATTTAGTCTACATTAGTTTCGAGACACAATATAGCATGACAAAATGCGGCTGAGGTGTGAATTAAAATAGAGTATAACAGTTACCACTGATTTACCCAAATAAGACTCCCCATTATTTTATTTAGAATTTTCGCCAGACGTTATTCACAAAACAAATCCCGTACACACGTCCTTACCCCAGCGGAAACAATTCTAATCCCGGAGATAACACAAAACTTGCACAATCTACCAAGAGGTGCGTATGGTGATTGTGAGCTTTCCAATAACCAAAAACTTCTACTATACACATATCCATGTAAACCTACAATGTTTTCATTTTGTGCCGTTAATTGTGTAAGGACGAATCCTTAGCTCCTATTGTCTTTATAATGCTATGATCGTGTTAAAACTTCACCGTTTATTTGCACATTTGTTCATGCGTGGATTAGGGGTTTTATCCCGTCCAAAACACAGGAAACCCCAGGTTCATTTGCTCTTTATCCTCAATTGAATGTTAAATACAGTGTACCTACAAGTATATTATTATGGGAAGGGAAATTCTAGTATATTATGTCAGCATTGGAAAAGCCTCATCAAATTCAAAATAATGTGAAATCATTTGTGTTTGAGTGTGCGTGCAAATATATCTGCAAATATTATATAATTGGCAATGCGTGAAATTTATACAAACCAAAGATCCTTGAAATGTGGGAATCACGCATTCACAAAGCCGCCTATGTACGATGTTAGTATGCAATGTTACCTCAACGTTTCCATTGTGTTTTCGTATTTTTTGAATACCTCAGCCCCTAAATCTATCTCGTAACAGAGAGGGGATGTGTTTTTCGAACCATTTATAAAAGGCAATGCATTGTGTTGATATAGGAATGTGTCCAGCCCTCTTCTATTGTGTCTGGGACTTTAGGTAGTTTGATGGACTCAATACGTTAACATGGCGATTATGATAATCTTTATTTGGGACTAATAGACCAAATGAATTACGATACATATTACATATACGCAAACGTTATGTGCATCAGCAATGGCTCCGCATTAGAGGACAGCATTTCTTTTGGAAGGAATAAAGAATCTGATACTGAACTAATATAGTAGTAGAGAACATTCATCAATTATTATGTTTGTATCCGCAGTAAGTATAGCCTTAGCTAGGTTTTGGTTTGTTGAATAATGAATCACTAGTAATATTGGTTTGTAGAAAATATATACATAATTATGAAATAAATTTTTTAGTGAGACTTTTGCACCACATCGATTGCTAGTTTTGTTTTCAAAACTGCAACTGAACAGAAGAAATTTTTTAGCGAATAGTTCCATTAAAAACTAATGGTACATTTGCAAATACGTTCGAAGAAGCTGTAACCGAAATATGTTATTCCATAAAATACGAAAGGTACATTTCTCATTTCAACAAATAACTAGCTTTGCGTAAGCCCTAGTTTAGCAAAGATTGCAAGCAAGCTACGCACAGTGAAAAACATGAATCCTGTTCAAATCCACTGGATAAAAAATTCTTATTTTGAAGCCTTTGAATGGATGGAATCAGCAAGTAAAATAGATTGAGAAACAAATTGAATGTTTTATTGGTTCGCGCATATTTTGGTTCATAGCAAATGTCTTCAGGCTGTTCTTCCTTTCCAATAAAAAAACAAAAAATAGATGGATCGCTTCCAATAAAACCTAAAGAAGAGGATATATTTTTTTGTTAATCGATTTTTAAAGGATTTTTGTATATATTCTGGAAAACTATAGTAGCCAAGGGTAAGTCATTTGTCAGATTTAAAATTCCGACCACGAATGCATCTTTAAAGAACGCAACAGGATCCCATCAAATCCCACTTCAACAGGATTATGTACTCCTCTGTGATCAATGATCATCGCGAGTCCACATACATAAACAATGTAAGTAGTTGAACAACTATTGCTCTAGCTTTTCGATTTGTATCATGCCCTAATTTAAAATCGCCATGCCGATTTGAACTCATGTCCCCATAGAAGCCAATTAATGATCTTTTCTAGAAGTCACATGATATGTTCCGGAAGTAGGTGGTCAAGACGATTTGACGTATATGGCGAATTTAACGTTAAAATCGGGACGAAGGGCAACTTTCTGTGCTGTGAAAAGTTTCACGATTTCCAAAGAAATGCTACTGCGGGTGCAATGCACATTCGGAATATTAAAATTTCCCTTAATTATTTAATAAGTGCGATTTTGACTCTAGATTTCCGCATATCTGCTTATATGTCAGTACATTTTTAAGGGCGATTTGGTTTTCATTTCATTGCAAAAACCAACTGATACCATTCAAATAAATTAAATGATGGCTACCAAACCGTTTCCTGTAAATTGAACCAAAGATTTAAACCACCTTGTTCTGGTACAATTTTCTGACGCATTTTGAAGTCACATTCGAATATAGTAAACTGCATTACCTACCGATGGCAGCAAGCAAGTTGTCAAGTTGACATTTCTATTTTGCGCGTTTGTTTACATTTTTATTGGTCTTTAATAAAGTTTCTAAAATATTTATAATATTTTGCATTAAAGTGTGTGTTTAAGTGAAAAATTACAACTTTAAACATGTAAGTAATAGAATAAGAAAATCGACTTGAAGAAGATATGGAAATTGACTGGATAACCCTACAAATTACAAAAAATCAATGATTTATAATTATTGTTATCCAAACATTATCCGTTTAATGGAATGAAATATACCTACTCTACAAAATAGTAAATATTATTACTCGATGGAAATTGTCGCACAATTCTTCAGTAAATTAAAATCACGTTTATAAGGATATCAATCTAATGAAACTGAAGTTCTTTGCCATTAACAGGTATTTCTATGTTCTTTGCAATCTTCTAGGTTCTAGGAGGTGTATCGTGTATGAAAGACACAACCTTTGATTTGATTTAGGAAATAAGCAAAGGCAAATTTAAATTCAACGACAGTATTTAAGCTGCATCAACATCACAAGTTAAAAAAATATCACAATCAGTTGTGTGTCGAAATCAAAACGTCTACAAACGTACACCCGGCGTATAGGGTATTGAATTGGGTATTTGTCTTCAGACATGGGGTCAATTGGTTTTCTGAAGTTCACTTAAATATTTATACTTACTTTTTTTTTCTATTTCATACATATTTTGTTATATACTTTTTAATCGTATTTACCGCCTGCATACTGGACTGGCACTTGGTTTTACTTACCTACTCTGTATGCACTAAACACCACTTTTTAAGCTATAAGTTTCAGGCAACCGAATTGATGAACTAAGAGTTAACCATTTATTCATTCATACATTCATTTTCGAAGGCCCGCTTATCCATTAATTGGGTGTAGGTTTGCTCTATAGCTCTCGATTCTCCACCATCGAATCTAAATCATCAAGGGCAATCGCCATACGGGTAGAGGAGAGATTATGAACTTGATCTAACCATCTCATCTACCTAGGGGACGTCTGTATGGATTCAATAGCACGTCGTGTGATCCTGGTTGGAGACATGCGTTTAACATGACCAAACCACCGACAAATTATGCTAGTTCTGTAAGTGATTAATTCCGTTATGCCGATAGGTAGGTATTTAAAAAAAAACATTACATTATAATAAATTTTCATTAAATTTGCCGTGAGCCCTTTTGTTGCATGTCTGTTATAAGGAACACATTTGGTTCATTATGAAGCGCAAACTATATGTCCATACAAGTTGGCGACACATCGTTAGAAGAAGATGAAGTATATATTTCATCTAGTAACAAACGATACAACAAATTTTAGTCCTTACAAATTACATAATTTAAAGTTTTTTTTTAAAGTGGGCGAAAATAATTCAAATTTCATAGAAGAGTTTTTCAATCTATATCTGCCACTCTATTGTATGATACAGCCTCGTATATTCGATATTATTTATCAATACTTCGTTTCATTCGATTTTACGTCCAGACTACAGCATATAATTTTCCATTTCTTGGGCTAATCCCAATATTCATGTGCCATTGCTTACCTATATGTCATTAATTAAGGCCCACTGTCCTATTATTGTGTCCCATTTGACATTTTAGTGCGCTCTTTTCTTTTGTGATTGTGGCCCAGTAGCAAAAGGAACTTGTAAGTTGTTTTCTGTTATTATATCCCTCTATCCGTTTTCAATAGGTGTCTTCGTTACATTGAGAGCATTGTGTATGTTGTATGTACTTGATGTATTCTTCGCATAGCTTTGACTTAATAGCAAATCGTCGGAAAGGTATTGAGCCGTGAAGTTACAAGAGCCTAGACCACTTCCGTGGGAAAACAGGACCGTCTTTGTATATGCGGAGTGTATTCAGCATAAGCACAAACCTTTCATTATTTGTTATCGCCCAACTCTTATTAGTTTCTTCGCAGTTGAAGGTTAATTACATGATACACTTTCGTTCTAGGCACCTAATGCTAACAAAACATCTTATGTGCCATAAATGACAAGTACACTCGCATAATTATATATGCATACTATTCAAACGAATCGACTGAGTTATGAAAATTGATCTAAATGTAGCGTCACTCACAAACATGAAAAATAAACATCCTTCAGTATGGTTTCGCCTAAAACGCCATGCACAACTAAGATCGAAAAATGTACAATTTAAAGGAAACGTTACTCTCGGTTTCCTCTAATTTGACGACATACACTTCCCTCATCTGAGAAAATTGAATTAATTTATCCTCCACATTTACGTATTCTGGCTGACATATGAGTAGACAGGCCAACGAAATTCAAGGGGCCCGACAAATCTGCAAAATGAAAGTTTCGCTTGAAAGACGGCCACCCAACATCCGTTGCAGTCAAATGGAGTGCGCAGAATTAATATTCTTTTTTTTTTGCTCGTCTATTTTCGCAAGTGTTTGATATTAAAAGTCATGACAATTACACCTGACATAAATTTCATTAATTTATTCTTAGACCTTTGGGGATTGAGATTGAGGGTACCATGCATGGTGCACAGGTGCTGGCCCACGTCTCGTCGACGACATGAAACGCTAACTTTGCCAAATATATACAAGCAAAATAATTGAACATCATATTTTGCCATTCCGCTCACTTAGCATGAACTCACACTGTGCATATTTAGTTGGATTTCTTGTTATTCAAAAATAATTATCAAACGATACTATATTCAATCTGCAGCCCATTTACAATTGTCAACATAGTAGACGTCAATTAAAGCTTTCTACCTAGATGGAGTGTTACGAACTACTCAAGAGCATCAATTATTTTCTTATCGAAAAGTCATTCAAGTTCGTCTGTTTGTCAATCATCCAATTAATTAATGAATTCTATTCCTCTTGACGCCTTAGTTGGGCCTTCTCTCCCGAAAGGAGAAAAAGGATAACTGTCTCAACTTAACTGGCACTGGTCTGGTAACTGGAGGTTAAATGGCGGTTATTGATTGCCCGGGGTCATAAAGTATTTTTTACCCTGTCTACGTGCCATGATGTTTTGTAAATCAAAGTCAAATTGATGGGGTGTATGATATAGTACAATGTCCCTTGTGAACTTGCTCTCTCCGCATCAGACAAATGTTACCAATTTCCGTTTTTATTATTTTTATACTTTGTGTGTGTATATGATGATTCTTTTTTTATATTGTGGGCGGGTTGCGACTTGCGACGCTCATCAAATGAAGAGATAAATAAATCATAAATGTTGGTGTGTGATATATGCACTCATGCAAAAGGTTAATGAATCTTGAATAATTTCTTTTTTTCTTATATCTGTTTACTTGTTTTAAATTTGTATTGTGTTTGCAATCGAAAAACACTCGAAAAGCTTATTTTGTTAGTCAAGAGGCGGTAGTGTACTTAGTCTTTGAAAGTTTAATTGCATTTGTTATATGATTTGCTTAACCGATATCCATTAAGCGTGCTGTTATGGATATGTCAGTCTTGCCACCAAAAGTAGATCTGAAAAGATGTAATCAAAACGCAGCTTTCCTAGAGTAAAAATGCGAATAAATAAAATAAAAAAAAGTGAATATACCTACCCTCACCACAGTGTGGTACCGGGTATAATAAATAAATAAAAATAATATCCCAACTTAAGAAGTATAACTGATTTTGCAATAAGAATTCTGGGCACTTAAATATGGAAGATCTCTAACAGATGATCAAATAACATTTGTTTGCAAAAAAATCCTTGCTTTTGTAGAGCAACTTTTTGTTGCATTATATATGGATAGTACCTAAGTGATCAGAATTCAGAACACATTTTGCTAGTTCCAAACAACGAAATTATTGCCAATAATTTGGTATTATTTTCCGTTAAGTTGCTCATTGTTGTGGTTGAATTCTTCTTAGTTGTAGGTTTACGGAATTAATCGCACGACTTTAAAGAACAGAAAAAAAATGGGATGATCTCAGAAAAAATTTATATGAAAAGGAGGAAAAAGTGGCTAAAATAGTAATTTTTAGCAATTTTCAAAAAATCATAAAAAATATTAGCGAAGAGACTTTTGACCTTGTTGATGGTTTCGGGCTGTAGCTCACGGATTGCCTGGATGATATTGGCCTTAAGTGCTTGAGTCGTTTTCGGATTGCTGGCGATAACATCGGTCCTTCACGGTTCCCCACAAAAAAAGTCAAAAAGGGTAAAATCGCAGCTCCGAGGCGGCCAACACGTCTGATAACACGATTTGGGAATTTGGTGCGCAAAAGATCAATTGTGGCATGCGGGCTGTGGGGCATGCGGCGCAGGATGGTCCTGCATGAACCAGAGGTCGTCCAAATCCATGTCTTCAATTTCAGTAAAAAAAAAGTCGGTTAACATGGCTCTGAAACATTGTTCCCAGCCTCATTTTCGAAGAAAAATGGTCCAATGATACTACCAATCCACAATCCGCACCAAACTGTCACTCTCTGTCTGTGCACACCGTACGACGACGGGGGCCGAGAATGTTGTCCACTAGCATACCAGTCTCACGAACTTTTTGCACAAACTTGCGTACAGCAGGCGCGGTGGGTCGTGGGTGCTTCATTTCGGCCAAATGAAATGAAATTAATTTTTTTCAAAACTTTTTGGAAAAAAGTTTTCAATATTTCCCAACGTTGTTCAAGCGTAGGCGACTCATTTCGTTCCGCGGAGGTTGATACATACTGACTTCCTGAAAAGATTTCGAGCGGGAAACAGCTGTCAGTGTCAAAATAACCTATGATTTAAAAAGAAACCACTAGATGGCCTACCCTGTATAAGATTTTGATTTTTTTAGTGTGGGCGGTGCCACGCCCCTTTTTCCAATTTCGACAAATCTTCACAGGAGCACTCCTGGGCCAATACCTACTATTGTCTGTAAATTTTAACTCGATTCTGCTGTTTTCGAGATATAAGATTTTGTTCTTTTTTTTTTTTGTATGAGCGGTGCCACGCCCCTTTGTTCAATTTTGACCAATCTTCACAGGGTTACTCCTGGGCCAATACCTAAGATTATCTGTAAATTTGAACTCAATGGAGTCGGTGGTTTTCAAGTTTTAAGTTTTAAAGATATTCTCCGATTTTGTAAATTTTCCTTCGGGCCCGAGCTATTGGCGACCGATGTACCTTCCCAAAATATACTCTCTATTATTTCTGTAGTATACATAGATCCCTTTTGCAGTTTTCACACTTAACCAATCTTAACAGATGAAATGACTGGGGCATATTATATAATAAATAGCATTTTCACTTTATTAAAATATTAACGATACTTTTAATTTCGGCTACGCAGTAGCGCAGTGGTTAGTGTGCTGGACTACTGTGCGGTCCCAGTTTCGATCCCCGGGAAAACACAAATTACATCTTAAGGTTTTTTCTACTGCGCCACCTCTCGCGTACGTCTGACAAACATCCGAGAGTATGACTGTCCTGAAAAAGCTTCTCAATTCAGCCGTTCGGACTCGGCATAAAATTGTAGATCCCTTCCATTCGTCCCAAAAATAGAAGCACACACAAACGAATGGTTGCGACAAGCTAGGGCCAAGGTGTCTACCGCCTGTTGCGCCACCTATTTTTTTTTTTTTGTTAGTTGCGTCCACTAATAATTTGTATCGCTCATGGAATTGGTCGTGCAGGGGAAAGGGAATAGGAGAGTATGCTAGTATGCTAACGGGTATGCTAGTACATATTATACTAATCGAACCATGAGAAAATATAATTTTAGTGCCTAATTGGGTTGACAAGTTGGGTTGCTTGCAAATCAGCCGAAAAGCCTGTCATTTAAATAAAATTATATTCGATCAATAAATCGGAAGGCTTACTCATTTTGGGTTTATTTTCTTGCAATTTTGAGAACAAAGAAACTCCCAGTGACGTATTATACTTGTCCTTCTCGAGCCTGATTCTCGAAATGTCCATAGGCTTTCGACTTGTAGATCTATCAAATCAAGTCATATCAATACTATAATTACGCTCAAAATAGAAAGGATTTCAAGTAGCTGTTAAATGGAATTTCTATAATAAGTCGGTATCTTTCAATACAGCGATTAGAAATCCTTCCCATCAACACTTATCTCTAAGTAGGTTGATTGATTCCACTTTTGTTGGTTGTCTTTTAAATCACAAATGCACTCTACCTTAGTTTAAGCATCAAAGTAATAAAAATTCTACAATTAATTAACCGCAGCAGATAACGAATTATCTTCCGCAGCGACTTTAATCTAATAAAAATGTGCGCGTTTATATTTTATCGGCCGTATAGATAAATTCGGTGGCCCGCTTTTATGTCTAAGGATTACAAAATTTCATTTATCTTTTAAAAGATAAGGAGAAATAATTTTTATTATGCCAACCAACACCTTTCCATCATTTGTTGGGCCCCACTGTAGGGAACAATTTCTGAATGAAAAAAAGCTTAGCCACCCCCTTCAAGTGAAAAGCTCTGTACACAGAACCAATGATACAAAACACACTTCAGTCCTTCTTCGTGCGGCTCACCAGCCGGTCTAGCATTACGAACGCGGCTAATATACGAGTACTCTCCGGCAAAGCGCATCAGTCTCTCCTCGTGCCGGTGTTTCACGAAATCATAAATCATTGCTCTGCATCTGTGATTCGATTATCATCGCCACCACTTTCATATCTCTTTATCTATCGGCTAACCATTGAATTTGTGGCCAAAATAGTTTGCACTGATTTTCTGTTTCCATGCGATAATCGGGCCAGCAGCTTCAGGGATTGATACTTTATTATGTTCTATATATTCTCGCTGCGGTCGTAAGGATACCTGAGTTTGCACGTGCTAAAGATACTGCTAATGTTCGGTGGGTGGGCAAATCTGTTTTTGTGAATTACGCTCACGTTTTACGGAATCGTTGATATGTTTGTTCTTTGAATATCGAAAATTGCTGCAATAGTTGCGTGTAGTGCTTCCGGCTGTGAAGCAGGGACGATTGTGTGCGGAGGGATAATATCGGCCACTTTGGTGCAATAAAAGTGATTGTCGTCGGTCAAGTCGCTCGGTGCTCTGTACAGACCCTTCGTGTCGTGCTGTTCGTCTTCTGCAGTCCTCATATTTTACACTTGAGAATATTTTTTCTTTCTTTTGGCATAAATTCTTTCGTTGTCGTTTTGGATCTATTTTTTGTTGCTTTTGTGTTGCCACTAGTGTCTGCTGGCTCTTGTTTTAGTGGCATATTCCTCCTCCTCTGGCTGTAGCTGCTGGTGCTGCGGCTGAACTGTGAATGCTTTAAAATAGCTGCAGTGCGGTTTGATTTCTGCTGCTCATTCGGTCGTTCTCGGAACTCGGAGTGTTTTATTTTGCTCATCTCTGTAGCTGTAGTCAACGCTGTGTATGGATTTGGACTTTTATTGTGGAATGGGATGAGGGAATAGATAAATACAGTGATTCAATAATGTCAACAGCATATAAGAACTGAAGGTACGAAGTAATAAAATAAAACAGACAACTCAGCGAGGAGTATCACGACAATTGGATTGGAGTGGCAGTTCAGCGAACATTTCAATTTGGATACCAACGACACTTGGACATTAAAGGATTTTCTATTCCAACTGAGGTAAATAATTGTTTTTTTTCACAAATAATTGTGATATCTAATGCTCGGACATAACTTTGTAGGGAAACATGACTGGTTAAGTTGGTTTTGGTGGTAGTTAGGTTTGGGGGGATGTAAAATTTACATTTTCCGAAATAGATAATAAAACGAGGATTTTTCGTATGCAAATTGTAGCCAATAACATGAAACTTTTGATCATTATCCCGAATTAATAAATAAAATTCAATTCACTGTGGTTGTGTACACTTTTTTTTTTTGTGGAAGTGGTTTGCAGTTTTGTATAACTCATAATATAATTATACAGTGTACTATATATAATAAATAGATGTACAATCTACATATTATCTGTGCGTAATAATAGATAAAAAAAAATAGATATTGTTATATCTATACAATAAATATTCCACATTTTTAAGATTTGAAATTGTAAATTGTTGATGGCCTGACCCTGGGCAATAATATGGGTATATAGAGAGACCTTATCTAGAGAATTTCGGCTGCTATAACCTTTTAAGATAAGCCTAAGGCCATATATGAACCTGTTGTAGTAAAATTCAATATGAATTTGGAACAGTTCAAAAAGAATTGGGTCTAAACTGTAAATCGCGAAATTAATTTGTTGGGTAATTGTTGCTGGAGGGATCCCAGGTTCGATCCCCGGAGAAACACAAATTACATCTAAGGTTTTTTCAACAGCGCCACCTCTCGCGAACGTCTGACAAACATCCGAAAGTATTACTGTCCTGATAAAGCTTCTCAATTCAGCCGTTCGGACTCGGCATAAAATTGTAGGTCCCTTCCATTCGTCCCAAAAATAGAAACTCACACAAACGAATGGTAGCTCGTTGCGAGAAGCTAGGCCTAGGGTGTCTACCTGCATCTTGCGCCACCTATTTGTTTATGTTTTGGTCGTGGAGTGGTCCTGTGAAGATTGGTCAAAATTGGACAAATACAAAAAAAAAAAACATTCAAAATCTTATATCTCCAAAACCGCCAAATCGATTGAGTTGAAACTTACAGACAATCTTAGGTATTGGCCCAGGAGTGTAGTTGTAAAGATTGGTCAAAATTAGTCAAAGGGGCGTGGCACAGCTCATACAAAAAAAACCTAATCTTATATCTCGAAAACCGCCGAATCGATTAAGTTTAAATTTACAGACAATCTTAGGTATTGGCCCAAAAGTGTTGCTATGAAGATTGGTAAAAATTGGACAAAAAGGCGTGGCACCGCCCATACAAAAAATATCTCGAAAACCGCCGAATAGATTGAGTTGAAACTTACAGATAATCTTAGGTATTGGCCCAGGAGTGTTGCTATGAAGATTGGTACATAAAAATTGGATAAAAGGGCGTGTCACCGCCCATACAAAAAACATATTCTATGGGGTGAAACTCGATGACGTTATAACTCGATAACCGCTGGGCCGATTTTCATGATTCTTTTTTCGTTTTGTTCGTATTGCTGTATGTCAGGTTTACGCAGAAAGAAAATTCCAGAAAATCGATTTATTCTCATTTTTCGCATTTTACGAAAGAACATTATTATCAAAAATCTATAAGCAATACAATTTCTGTGCAAGGGCAAAGCCGGGCGGGTACAGCTAGTTTCTATATAAAATTAGACTGTTAAAATATTTAAGTTGAAGGTTAAAAATGATTACTGGTAAGACGGGTAGTAAGTCTTGGGAATATGATTGAGATATGTCATTAAAGAAACAGAACGAGCTCAGTTTTCTGAAGCTTAATCCCCAAAACAGTTGGGTTTTTACCACACAGAGAGCTCCGAGCAGATTCTATTAGTTCACTGATTCTTTGCAAATATTTTGCTTTAATCAATCACCCCTATTGTCGTCGTCGTCTGTCGCAAACGACTGGCGACGTTTGTCGTGTCGAGTCGTTTGGAATTTGGTATTGCGTAACTGAAACGACTCGAATCTCTGAACTCTCATATCCCACATACATTCCACAAACTATGACACATGGGATTTGACATTTCTGTCGACGAATTTATATTTGGTCTGGTGTTTTGTTTGTGACTTGGTTAATTATTTAATAAAACAAATCAAAAATGAATAGTGTGACATGTTTTTTGAAAGCAGTGATGAAGAAGAAAACCAGAAAAAAGTGCTGGTAAAGTTAAGGAAGGAAATTCGAGCCAAATCCAATCCATTGGATTTGCCCGACATTAAGTGGGTGGTAGAAATAATTTAAATTGCATACATTGTGTTAATATAAATTATTTTCAGATTTTAAATGTATTTTAGACTATCGAAGTCGAAGGTGGTCCAAGTCAATTCAGAGATAAGGCTATGTCGTCCCATTGCCGATAAACATCACTTTTTGTTAGGCCCTTTTTGAACGATTTTGCCAACGGAATATTTTTCTCCATTTCTTTCACTAAATGTTGAAATTGTCTTTTATTTGTGATTTTCATTTTAAAGAATATGTAACTATCTTTTCGTTAGTTGTTAAAACAAAAAAACAAAACCCAGGTACTGCATCCTTCCGCTTCCTGTGTTTTTCATCATAATAATGATTTTATTGCCTTAATTAGGGTCGTCGTGTAATCACTCATTACTTGTGCGTGTAGATTTATATGGTCAAAGACAATTCAAAGATAAGGCTATGTCGTCCCATTGCCGATTAACCTCACTTTTGTTAGGCCTTCGTGAATGATTTTGCCAAAGGAATATTTTTCTGCATTTCGTTCACTAAATGTAGAAATTGCCTTTTATTTGTTATCTCCATTCTGCAAAATAACTATAATTGTCTTTTTGTTAACTAAAAATTAAGTACACATACTTTTTTTTAACACATTATCACACAGTCGTCCGCAAAATAGTCGACGACAGAAATGTATCATCCACGACAAACGTCGTCACAAAACGCCTCACGCAATACCGACGATCGTCGTCGAAAAATACAATCCACATTTTTTGACATTTCAGACGCCATTTGTCGATCGTCGCCGCGACAAAAGTCGTTTATTTTCAGTCGCCAATACCAAACAGTCGTGTCGCTTTTTTTTAGAGTTGTAAACGACGACGACAATAGGGGTGATTATCACACAGTCGTCCGCAAAATAGTCGACGACAAAAATGTATCATTTCCACGACAAACGTCGTCACAAAACGCCTCACGCAATACCGACGATCGTCGTCGAAAAATACAATCCACATTTTTTGACATTTCAGACGCCATTTGTCGATCGTCGCCACGACAAAAGTCGTTTATTTTTAGTCGCCAATACCAAACAGTCGTGTCGTTTTTTTTTTAGAGTCGTAAACGACAACGACAATAGGGGTGAATATTACTAAGAAGCCAAAGCTGAGAGAGGACTCTGTCTTGTGGCGTGATTGGCTCTATATTTTTTGTAGAAACGACGAGAGACTGATTGGCCTGGTATAACTATTGGTAGAGTGGTTAGATGTCCTTACCTCTCTCCATTTCCAATACATAAATAGATTGAAAAGATTTTATCGAGGGGGGTTTTACTGTGTACAACCATGCTTAGGTACTATCTTTCGTCAGGTCCTTCAGTATTCAACGAGGTTATAGCCCATGCCACTTTGGACCACTTTCAGCATATATCTAATTAATAAACTTCTGTGCTGCAAAAAATGGATGTTTCAATTTCTCTGCATTTCTTAAGATTCCTGACAGATTTCTGCCCATATGCGTCAATCCTCTGGGATGCAGGGGTCTTTGGCTGGTACACTGCGAAGCTTTGCGGCCTCGTTTTCTCCAAAACATTTAGGAATACATATCTATTATTATGTAGATGGAAAATCCGATATATCGAGTCTATTATGTTTGCCAATTTATATAAAAGTTCCCACTTCTAACTTAATTCAGTTTGATACCTGCCACTTGTCTTATGCTTCATTTCAAAAGATTTCTCGACCAGAAGTAGATTCCTGGGTTTCTATTATTGTTTGCAAATCTTTGCAAATCAAAATGCAATATTCCAAGCAATTGAAATGTACTATACACACTTAAGCTAACAGTGGTCTTAATATTCTAAGACGTAAATACAACTCATGAGGAAATGGAAATGTATATGTAGTACATTGAACTTCTTCGATTAATACATAATTCATAAATGTACACAACACAGGCACTCCTACTGACAGTAGGTAAGGTATATGTATATGTGTTTGTAACTGTGTCAAACCGGGACTACAATAAATAAATTCCTGACAGCTCTGGATTCACCTGAAATTTAATATGTATTCCATTAAATCAACACACACACTCGCTGTGATTTCAATTCAATTGTAAATCATTTCAAATAAGTAATCAGCAACAACACCCGCCATATTGTTACGTAGATTGAACAATAACCTGGACCTTTAGTGCGGAATTCAATTAAAATCCATTTTACCCTTTGTTTGCAATTTTGAATTTTGTACGCGCACAAATGACGGGGTAGTTTGGGCTTTATTTATTAGTCCGGCGGAAACTTGGGAAAGTTGTTATTGGTTGGTTGATTAAAAATATTGGCTATAGCTATATGTATGTGCCACGCAATTGTTTAAAAGTTAATCTCTATGATTGATAGACCTGTCAGGGACTTATGCATGAATACATGTTTATTTTATTTAGTTTTGATTAACTCTGCGTTAAGTTAAGCAAACAATTCCAATTACAAAGTGTTCTTCGGTGAGACGAACTTTGGTTGAAGAAATTTCTCTTTGAAATAATTTGCTGATCCTTATCGTTCCTTAATGATTTGGAAAGTTCAGTTGAAGACCGTTTCTCTTGAGCACTTTGGCCAGGGGTTACGTTTTTATGGTTTGGGTAGAAGTAAAGTTGTTTGCTACGAAAGTTGTAAACTGGTTGTGAGATTAAATAACTAAAAGCAAATTTCTAAGACATTGCACAGTGCTTACTCATTTGACAGGCTTGTGCATAAGACACAGCCGTCTTCCAGCGCCTGCTATCTGGGACACTTTGCTTCAACTTCAAGTGCTTGTATGTTAATAGAATAAATTTCTGTCCTCGTTTCTGCCGTAGAGAAATTGTTTCCTTTACGTTGACTGAAGGTTCACCGATAGAACCCAGTTGAGCTTTGGAACGTTAAGGGACCTTCTATATACGTCAGGTAAATATCATGCTGTGCCTGATTCTTCGCTTGATCTCGTTCAATATTATAGTTTACCTCAAAGCTGAAGCCATTAATTATCCCTAAAGATGTCTATTCGTATCTTTTCTGTTATACATATTTATAACCCCTTAAGTTACTGGATTATGATTCCGACAAAGAATATTCTATTTCCCTCTCCCTTATCCTCAAATATAACAAATTCCACCCTTGAGCAAATAATTTTGCATCCCATTCATGCATTTTGTTTTCCTTGGAAAGGGAAATATTGAATGTACAGGTATGCTTGTTAGATTGAAAATGCATTTGCACAACTCGAGTTTGTGTTTCCTCTTTTGTGATACTTTCATGTTCATATAGTTCAGTTCAAGTTCTACGATAATTCCTCTGACGGATGATAAATTATTACCCCAACTTCTCCAGAGGGTGCTCATGCTAGATGGAAATGAGTACTGATTATAGTCGTTACAATTCTTACTAATCAAAAAATAATAATTTCCTATTCATAAGAAGCATCCACCCGCACGAGTTAGCGCCTTCAACGTCATATCGTTCCGTATCCTTTCTACAAATTCAAATTTTATTCATATTACTTCGATCCAATTGAACCTCATTAATCAATCTGCACAAAGAGAACGAAGGAGACAGCGAAACTAATAAAAGGGAGAGCGAAAAAAAGATATAATGTTTTCCCTTCAATTCCAAGAAAGGATAATAAGCAAGAGAAGCTTAATTGAGGCAGGGAATCGTTTTAACTGTCCGGGAAAAGAAGATATCGTAAATTTAAAGCTCCTGTCAGATGTTTTATTTCTGATTTAACAATCATAAAGAAAATTTAAATTTATATACGACACTTATCATGCGGGCTGAATGGTTTTCTATCTATTTAACGTGAAAGCTTTAATCGTCGACAAAAGGGACTCACTTTTTATACACGGAGCATGCAGAACTGTTCATCGTGGGTTAACCGAGCTATAGTTTGAAACTATTTGCAATCCAACTGCAACAAAGTTGGGGTAAGGTACCTACTACTTACTTTGTTTTATGGGTGGCAACGACTGAAGGATGAATTCCCCCCCAAAAAAAAAAAAGGAACAAAAAACGTTTATAAGAATGGAGATGACAACTTAATCAAGCTTTGTGACAGATTGTTTGTCTTTTTGTGTGTGCCACTATTTCAAGGGTTTGTGTTGAGTGAGTAAATAATGTATACGTGAAGTGGAGACAAGGTTGTGATACACATTTTTATAAAAGGAACTCATAAGAAGAGCGTTCGTTTTTACTATACATACATATATCTACGTTATCGTTTGAGGAAAGTGCGATTGCTGTTCGCATTCCTATCTTTTGATATCTATATAAGGTATATGCAGAATGATCTTATGTATTTAAAACATTTTAATTAAATATTTGTTTTTTAATGTCAACTTTCCAAAACCAATTTTTCGCCCAAAAGTGGGATTTATTTAAAATGTGCTGTATGTATTCAATTAATGTTTATACCCTCCACAGAGGTATATTCACTTTGTTATTACATTTGTAACGCCAAGAAAAAGGCACTGGATACCCTATAAAGTATATATACAATATTCTAAATCAGGATGAAATTCTCAATCGATTTAGGCATGTCCCGGACATTGTCCGTCTGTCTATTAAACACGCACGATAGCGTCCAAAGGAATCGAATGAAATTTTGTGAGGGGACTCATTTTTCAAGGTAGGCGCAGTAGCGCAGTGGTTAGTGTGCTGGACTACTGTGCGAGGGATCCCAGGTTCGAAAAAGCTTCTCAATTCAGCCTTTCGGACTCGGCATAAAATTGTAGGTCCCTTCCATTCGTTCCAAAAATAGAAACTCACACAAAACGAATGGTTGCGAGAAGCTAGGCCTTGGGTGTCTACCGCCTGTTGCGCCGCCTATTTATTTTTTTATTTTTTTACTCATTTTTACAGTCGTCAGGTTGGTATTGAAATTACAAAACCAATATTAGACCCGTCACGTTTAAAGCCCTGTTGTACCTGTTTTATATGCTTGTACTAACTCACATGCCTAGCATTTTGTGTGACTTGTAGCAGAGGGTATCAAAACATCAGCCAGGCCGATGATAATACTTTTAGCTCTTTTTTTCTCCAAATTTTTTTCTGTTTATCTATCTAACTTATTTTATAGCTTTATCAATGCGCAGTGGCTCAGTAATTAGTATGTTGGACCACTGACTGTGACCAGGTATAACTCCCGGAAACAGAAAAAATGGGTTCTATTTTACACTCCACCACCTATCACAAACGTCTGAAAAACATCCTGAGAAAATCTTCCGGATTCGACATAAAACTGTAGGTCCTTTCTATTTCGTCGGATCGTCGCAATAATAAAAAAAAAAAAAACAATCTATAATAAATTAGGCAAAGGGACCTGTTGCACCAACTATAGTTATTCTTTTAAAAACTTCATCGCAGAAAATATACAAAATTTGAAAACAGAATAAGAAGTAGGTACACAGAAGTTCGTCTTTGATCTAGAAGGTCAGTCATTCATTTGATTTCAAGATGTCGATTAAGGTTAAGACTGTTAAGGTTGTAATAGCAAACATACCCTAATGACTCAAATGATGCCCGTTTTCGAACCACGTCGTTCATGTAAATGGTTAACTTGAATTTGCGTATTTGAACTTGGTTGTTTTAATTGTTGCCTGGAACTCCAAAGTTCATAACCTCATTAAAAAGTTCGGCTTTTTCCTTCTATTATACCCACAAGACTGACTTCTTGCAGATCGATTTTGACGATGTTTACGCTTCACCGCCTAGGCCTTCTTAGGGTCTGTTGGCAATCCACTTTATTAAGAAGTAGGAGTCTTTCATTAAGAGTGAACGTTTATATAAATATGTACATACTTGTTTTTATACATATTTATATACTCTCCTTCTTGCTTTTATCAGCTCTTTATTGTTGTAGTTATCGTGTTGCGGTTATTATTGTTGTGTCGCTTTTTAGACATTTTCTAAGAACTTAACTGGATTAAAATTCTGTATGAAATTATGTATTTTAAATAAGTTGCCAAAACATGCTATGTGTTATATTTTTGAGGTCCAAGAACGAAAATGGAAACAACTTTGAGTAATCCAGGTTGAAAGTCGTGGATTTAAAATAGTTTATTGCGCGTACGTGTTAACAGCACGTTACTACTTTTACATAGTATTAATGTAATATTTCGTGGAATTATTCTTCTAAAATCGTATGAATTTGAACAGACAGTTAGCGTGGACATTTTCCACCCTCTCCGATAAATATTTTTTCTTTTAGTATTTTGGCGTTCTGCGGAATATTTACTTAATGCGGAATGTGTGTACTTAAGTGTTGCTTGTTTACACATTCTCTAAGTCATGAAGTGGATTTTGGAAACGCGTGTGCCATGTTAAATCTGAACGAAATTTATCAGTATCATAGAAATTGGAAAGAAAATAATATGAATTTACTCACGTGTTGTCTATTTGTTCCAGTTCAGTGCTGAAGGCACTTTCATTTCACGGGATTTCTACTTTGAAGAGGCATTTTGGGCAATGAACGTTTGTTTCTTCTGGTATATTTATTTTAAAGCGACACCTCTCAACACGTTTGGTGACAAGGTTTCGTTCTCTTGTGTAGATGTCAGAGCTTTTCTCCAGAATTCAACTCACACAGTAGTATGTATGCCTAATGAATATACAGAACTAAAACGAATTTGCACAGCAATAAAGTTAAACGGGTAAATAAAACTACATTCCTATATTTAAAGGTCTTTGTCCTTGCTGCTCTGTCTGTTGTGAAAAATGTCAAGATGTTGTCTGTCAACGAACAAAAACAAGCTCGTACTTTTTAAGTTTAGTGCATGGGTTTCGCACTTCATTCTGATCAAAAAAAATAAAAAATGTATATAGTATATCCTTAGCCTTGGTGTAGTTTTTGAAAAAGGCCTGTGCTAGTTGGTTTTATAATTTAAGATAGATAATTCAATAGAATTATAGAATGGTTGATGAGATGCAATTTCTGAATTTTATGGAAGAGCTTTGTACGCCCTCACAGTATTTTGAATAATTCAAATTCAGTTATTCGCGTACAACAACGTCTGAGGATATGGTAATGTCGATTATCGTGAACATGACTGTCAGATTATATCGCCGACCGAAAATTTTGAATCACAACAGAAATGATCTGAATAATTTGAAGTAATAAATCAGACTGAAAGGCAATTTTTGTTCGTGCTTTGTTCACATAAACCAAGGATATTTTGCGTGTCCTCCCTTATGATGTAGCGGTACCCTGTTTAGTGAGTAATTTGTGGAGAATCGATGTCTGTGACATGTTTACCTAAATTTATGTTTCTGCCAAAAGAGGTGGGTGATTGTACAAAAATGATACATAGTACATAAACAAATCGATGTCGAAGCTGACGATGATGATTATGATGGTGATTTTCAGGAAAGAAGTATCGTATTACAGCTTGGACTCGAGAACAGTCTGGGGAGAATGTACGCAGATGTAAAGGATAAAATGGCAGTAAAAACAGATCGCTTTGGATATAAATCTATAAACCCAGAACTGTTTTTATTGAAACATCTTTTTTTATTTTTGTTGATTGTTATTATTTATGCGGACGTAGGTACGTATTACTAAAAGGATCAAGAATTTTATAAAACGTCATTTGTGGGCGTTATGTCATTGTGAAATATCATGTAAAATAATAGCTCATATTTGTGGTGATAGGGAAGGACTCAACATGAGTAGTTTTTAAGTGGCTACTAATATGGTGGTAATGCATGATGAATACACATTAAAATAATACATATATAGAGCTATAAATGAAACGGGACTACGAAATTCATACAAATCGTATTGAGATATGTTTTTCGATTTGAAACGACACAAATCTTTAAATTTAATCACTTTCATTTAACGTGATCAGGCCCCTGAATAATTATTACTTCACACATCATTAAAAAATATCCCCAGTCGCGGTTTTAGGATGTCCCTAAAATTCGGTGACAAAAACAAACTCCAACAGGAATGGTTTCGAGAAACTCGAAAACGGCTACACTTGGTTTGGGAGAACTTTTTGATACCTAATCATATAGCAGTTGGTGTACCCCACTTGTGCTTCTGGTCCTGTCCGACGATTCGCAAATAATCCACAATGGTTGCTGAAGCTTTCGACACGTTAGTGAACGCCTTACAACTATCCACATCAAGGCTAAATTCGCCAACATCAGCCTGATATGCGCTCACGCCCCCACAGAAGATAAAGACGATGCTACCAAAGAATGTTTCTGTGAGCTCCTCGACAACACATATGAGCAATGTCCTAAGTACGACGTTAAAATCGTCTTAGGTGATTTTAACGCTAAAATAGGAAAGGAGGACATCTTTGGTAGCACAATCGGAAAGCACAGCCGACACGACACCACGTCTAGAAACGGACTTAGGCTAATTGACTTTGCTGCGGGACGTAATGTTACTATAGCTAGTACACGGTTTCCTCACCTCAACATTCACAAAGGAACATGGCGGTCACCAGATCAACAAACCGTCAATCAAATTGACCATGTTGCGATCGACGCAAGGCACTCCTCCAGTATTCTAGAAGTCCGAAGTTTCCGAGCGGCCAACATAGACTCGGATCACTACCTTATTGTAGCCAAGGTACGTATGCGGATATCCCAGACACCACAACAACGAGGAAATACTGTGAGGAGTTTCAACGTTGAACGGCTACAAGCGCAACAAACCGCCAGAACTTTTGCCGATCGCGTCTCCCTCAACCCCTCGAGAAGTCCTATACAGCCAGCATCAAGTGCTGAAGACCAGTGGCATCGATGCCAAGAGGCCATCAGAAAAGCCGCAACTGATGTGCTAGGTTTCACCCGACCACCACCACGAAACCCTTGGTTTAATGAAGAGTGCCGGCAAGCACATGCAGCGAAGCAACTGGCCTACAAAGCGGCGCTGCAGAGAAGGACGATAGCAGCTCGTGAGCTCTACGAGCAAAAAAGGAGGGAAGAACACCGGCTTCTCCGGAGGAAAAAGAAAGAGCATGAGAAGCGCGCGATCGAGGAAATAGAGAGGTGTTACTCCAGGAACAATGTTCGGAAGTTCCACCCAACCACACACCCATTGGATAGCCTACACTCACATCGAATCTACAACCGTTGGTGCACAGAAGACAAGTCGCTGACCTATGCTTGTTCTATAGGTACTTCCATGGTATAGATGATCCGAGGAACTCAAAGACATTATCAACTTTTGTGCGCGCCATAGGACAGGCTTTTAATGACCATACAGTACACTTGACAACCGCGAGGACATCAACTTTCCAAAACTCCTTCTGTTACAGGGCAAACTTTGGAACTCGCTTCCTGAGGATATATTTCTACAATTTGCAGCAATTTAAGTGCAGAACTAACTACATCTGCAAGCATCTCGGAGCGCTGAAGCGTTATAGGTTCGCCTTTCCCGGGAGAAGTATTAAAAAAAAAAAAAAACCTGACTGTAAAAAGAAGACCTCTCACAAAATTGCATTCGTCTAGGTCAATTCGTTTGGACGCTATCGTGTTTTCAACAGACCGAAAGACAGACGGACTTCACTAAATCGATTCAGAATTTGATCCTGATTCAGAATATTATAAACTTTATGGGGTCTCCGGTGACTCCTTCTTGGGGGTACAAATGTAATGACAAAGTTAATATGCCTTCCTGTGGACTTGTGGAGGGTATAAAAATTAATAGGACGACGTTAAAATCGTCTTAGGTGATTTTAACGCTAAAATAGGAAAGGAGGACATCTTTGGTAGCACAATCGGAAAGCACAGCCGACACGACACCACGTCTAGAAACGGACTTAGGCTAATTGACTTTGCTGCGGGACGTAATGTTACTATAGCTAGTACACGGTTTCCTCACCTCAACATTCACAAAGGAACATGGCGGTCACCAGATCAACAAACCGTCAATCAAATTGACCATGTTGCGATCGACGCAAGGCACTCCTCCAGTATTCTAGAAGTCCGAAGTTTCCGAGCGGCCAACATAGACTCGGATCACTACCTTATTGTAGCCAAGGTACGTATGCGGATATCCCAGACACCACAACAACGAGGAAATACTGTGAGGAGTTTCAACGTTGAACGGCTACAAGCGCAACAAACCGCCAGAACTTTTGCCGATCGCGTCTCCCTCAACCCCTCGAGAAGTCCTATACAGCCAGCATCAAGTGCTGAAGACCAGTGGCATCGATGCCAAGAGGCCATCAGAAAAGCCGCAACTGATGTGCTAGGTTTCACCCGACCACCACCACGAAACCCTTGGTTTAATGAAGAGTGCCGGCAAGCACATGCAGCGAAGCAACTGGCCTACAAAGCGGCGCTGCAGAGAAGGACGATAGCAGCTCGTGAGCTCTACGAGCAAAAAAGGAGGGAAGAACACCGGCTTCTCCAGAGGAAAAAGAAAGAGCATGAGAAGCGCGCGATCGAGGAAATAGAGAGGTGTTACTCCAGGAACAATGTTCGGAAGTTCCACCCAACCACACACCCATTGGATAGCCTACACTCACATCGAATCTACAACCGTTGGTGCACAGAAGACAAGTCGCTGACCTATGCTTGTTCTATAGGTACTTCCATGGTATAGATGATCCGAGGAACTCAAAGACATTATCAACTTTTGTGCGCGCCATAGGACAGGCTTTTAATGACCATACAGTACACTTGACAACCGCGAGGACATCAACTTTCCAAAACTCCTTCTGTTACAGGGCAAACTTTGGAACTCGCTTCCTGAGGATATATTTCTACAATTTGCAGCAATTTAAGTGCAGAACTAACTACATCTGCAAGCATCTCGGAGCGCTGAAGCGTTATAGGTTCGCCTTTCCCGGGAGAAGTATTAAAAAAAAAAAAAAACCTGACTGTAAAAAGAAGACCTCTCACAAAATTGCATTCGTCTAGGTCAATTCGTTTGGACGCTATCGTGTTTTCAACAGACCGAAAGACAGACAGACGGACTTCACTAAATCGATTCAGAATTTGATCCTGATTCAGAATATTATAAACTTTATGGGGTCTCCGGTGACTCCTTCTTGGGGGTACAAATGTAATGACAAAGTTAATATGCCTTCCTGTGGACTTGTGGAGGGTATAAAAATTAATAGGAACTACAATATCAAATTCATTATTTACACAGATATTATCTAATTCAAGTTCTTGTATAAAAATATAGCTTCAGTGTTTTTCTTATTACGAATGTCGTAAATTGATTTCGAACTATGTACTTTCTGGAGGGATGGATGCCATATCATTAGTTGAAGGTATATGTAATTTCGACAAAAACTTTCCGAAAAACTAAACAAATCGGTTTCAAATTAGTATAAGCCGAAAATTTACAACTATACATAGTCCCATGGGCGCAGTAGCGCAGTGGTTAGTGTGCTGGACTACTGTGCGAGGGATCCCAGATTCGGCCCCCGGAAAAAAACAAATTACATCTTAAGGTTTTTTCTACTGCGCCACCTCTCGCGAACGTCTGACAAACATCCGAGAGTATGACTGTCCTGAAAAAGCTTCTCAATTCAGCCGTTCGGACTCGGCATAAAGTTGTAGGTCCCTTCCCATTCGTCCCAAAAATAGAAACTCACACAAACGAATGGGTTGCGAGAAGCTAGGCCTAGGGTGCCTGTTGCGCCACCTATTTATTTTATTTATTACATAGTGCCATCCAAACGTTGCTTCCAACTTTAATGAGTATCGATACCTGACTAACGATACTACCTACATAATAGGGCATGTCATGGAAACTTTTTTTCTCGTCTGTCATTTCTGAAATTCTATTCAAAAGCACAACATCTCTAAATAAACAATTTTCGCAAACAAACAATAACGACTGCATAATTGTACGTCAGTCGTTTCCTTGCAGCCGTCAACGTTGGGCGAGCGTAAAATTGCCTGTCCAGTCCAGTGATCCACACCGATCAATAATATACCACCCGCTCACATTGTTTTTTGATCGATCGGGCTGATTGTCGACTGACTCACGATCACGATCGATAAATTTTCAATTTCATCTTTGTTTACGTTTGCGATTTTGTATATTTACCTAAAAATTGTGTTCCCAATATGTGATCAGCACTGCCCCCGCTCTAAATCTCGTCCCACTATTAGCACCGTATATCGTGCAGCTGGTTCGGAGGGGAACATGAAAACTCACCAAAAATGCGCCAGCTCAAATCCAATGCAGTATAGCCTGTATAAAGTCACTGATGCACGAATAGTATATTTCAAAAAGGCACGGGGCACAAATTGAACCCGGAAAGTGTTTAATCAATGCAATATCTGGTCAAGTAAATTGAGATGATGGGCCCCACCCTGGCACGTCGCCCGCTTTTTCGTGAAGCTTTCCAGAGTAATTTGTGTATATTTTGTAAACTTCCACAACCCCACATGGAACATCCATTCGTTGGAGGGATATAGCCATTTCGCTGTAGGGGTGTTTTCGAGTGAACATGTACATACGTATATAGTGTATTGAAATATATATTTTCCGTTGTTTGCGTTTGAATAGGATGCTGTTTTCACTGTAACTCCCTGTCCAAGTTGTCGGATGGCAGTTTGCGCGGAGACTGACGCAAGCGGACGAACTTAATGAAACCAAAACGATTTGCAACTGCAAGCATGGGAATTTGGGCGGAATTTCAGCGTATATCTTGGCATTATTAACTTTTTTTACGATTTGCAGAGCAGTGGTTGATGGCCGTCACTGATGCCAACCCTACAGAATTGTCTGTATATCTACAGAATTTTTACCTTGCCTACAGAAATACAGAAATCAAACGAAAATATACAGAAATTGTAGATTCCAGTAGAAAAATGTACATAAAACAATACTGAACAAGACAGCTTAACAGAACTATTACTTTCGCTCTAGAACCAATAATAATGCCGTTCAAATGCAAATCCCAAGTTCGGAATTTTAGTTTCACCATCTTTCTTGTGATATTTGGTGTGAGGGCGAGAGCACCAATCAGATAAATGTTTCCATACGAACTATGCATGCCAACAACCGTCCGTTTCGTTGTACTATAATTTCAAAAGATTGATATTACATTAAATGATTTTAGATTTAAAAAAGAAAATTGGCGAGAAAAGTGTAAATAGAGTAGGTAATGCCTCGCTAATCCGAATCAATTATCACAAGGGGAGATTCGGATCATTAAGTAGATACAGGACGAGAAAGGTATGTTGATGACTTATGCGTCAGTCATTCAAAAAATTATAGTAAAAGCCAACATGCTTGTGAAAATGCAATGTTGAATGTAGATTGTAGGTATATTCTTTATTTATAATTCGGATTACAAAAATCGGAGAATGTTTATTGAATGTTCGGATAAGCGCGATATTCGGATTAAAGGTGATTCGGATTATCGAAACATTATTGTAAATTATAACTAAAAATAAGATGAGTTTAGTGAAGATTGTACTGAACGAACCACTCCCAAAAACAAGAAAAATTGTGAGACAGACAAAAATACTCCCAATCTTCCAATTTGGGAAACTGAAGCCAAATATAAGGCACTACGATAGTAGCAAAGCGATGCTAAGCGATTTTCAACAAGTCAAATCTACGTTGTTATGCACTCTTCTTAAATACCTCAATTTTGGAACGATATAAATGTGACTGCATTTTTGATAATGGAGAGTATTGCAAATAATGACATTACCATAATCTTCAGCGGATCATGTACAAGTGGCCAATTTTTTCAGATATTTCTATATTCAATTTAGAAAAGGCTGATCCAACTAGCCTGTTACCATTACGTAGTCTCAAAATTTTGCCACATATCAGTGCAAATGTAGAGCGCCTGTTTTAGTGTTAACTTTGTAGGCCACTACTTTTTAAATACTCACTCAAAGTTGATACCAAGAAACACCATAGTCCGTTAGTCACTTGTAAATTGTCGCTTTTTTAATAAATGCTATTAAACAATACGTTCATTGTTTGTCAAACAAAATAGGGCCTGTTTCCGACAATTTAAACTTAACGGCATTGTTTTTTTTTACAAAAAGGTGCACGAGTATTATCGATTTCAGCGATTAATAAACGATGCTCATCGTGCTTTGTTAATACAACTTTAATACTATTAAAAGTCGATGTTTAATGTCACCCAAAATTCACATTTTAAACACTTTTAATATGTTAAAAAAAAGTCTGGATTTCTACGGAATTTCGTCAAGCATAAATACAGAATTCTACAGAATTTGTATCTTTCATCTACAGACTTTTGAAAATTAGGGTTGGCATCACTGATGGCCGTAGTAACTTCTCTCGTTCTATGTTTTGTAATTTTATTAAATTCTCTGGTTGCCATTTTGGGGTTTAGTATGGGTTTGCCTGTTGTGATTGCCATCTCAACACCAGAGGTGGTTGTTCGATAAAAACCGCACAAAGAAAGTAGCGAATTATTTTCAAATTGGCTGAGAACATCGGACAAGAATAATTTCATGATTATATGGCGCCGCCGATTTCAACTTCAGTTTCGTTTGACATTTTAGTCAGCGATACACTAGGATGTTTACGTTAGGAATATTCTTACATTCCCACATACATCGTGAGAGGAAAATTGTATTTTATAGATGCCATTGCCATGCGGTGGCTGATTTGTGATATAGATATGCAACCTTGAAAATACCAACTAGAAATGACTGTTTCAATACGCTCATTAATAACATTGTTCCTGGAAAGGAATTACAAAAATGTTTGTAACATTTCAAGGGATGCAGTTTCGTATTGCATTTTTCTTCCATGTGAACTCTAACTATAAATCATAACATACTTCGAACAGTGAGTGATTTTTGTTGATGAATCACTTAAGTTCTATACGCTACTCATTCTTCCTATATGTATGCATATACCTAACAACCCCTTCAGTTCAAGTTTCAAATTAATACATTGCGTTTTATGGCCCTGGTCTTATAAATCTCTTCGTCTGTTTATGGTTATTGAACTTGGTCCAGTATTCACCAGATCTTTAAGTATATACAGTCAACATTTCTTGACAAGCTCATTTTTGCGTATTTTTTATAACTTTCATAATGTAGTATTTTTTGTTACTGTTCGTTAGTAGATATATTAATAAAAGGAAATTTATTAATAAAATGAAGTAAAACGTCAAAGAAGCTCATTTGTTTTATAAGGAAACTGTCTAAATTACCAGTATTGTTTTCCTTTGTAAAAACAATTCCTTGACAGACTGTATGTGATTTAGGGATACCCCAGAGTACCGGTTCAGGGCTGGTGAGCCGGATGGAGGATTTTTTTCGTGCTATCCATGCGCTCGTTCATGCAAAGCTGAGTATATTATATTAAGCCAAATCTTACAGGAAATTGATACCGTCCGAAACTAGCTTTGACTTGGTCGAATACGATCTTAATAGCCTATTCACACCGCACCGCACTGAATACTGAGTTTTCGACAAAAAGTTTTCGAAAACTCGTCGATGCATTCACACCAAACATCAACTCGTTTTCGTTTAATAAAATAATTAACATAAGCAACAATCAAAATCAAAACATCTGAAAATACCATTTAGTTGTGGCAGGTAGTGCTGCCGTTCTAAAATTATAGAAAAACTGAATAAGTTGTCTTTATGGTGCAAAGATTACCAGAGATTCCAAAACAAAAAATTAAAAAACTAGAAGAATCGACAGCACTGAGTGAGAGCTATCCTGTCAGCAGTTTTGCTGAACTCGCTGAATGTTGCAAAAGGTGTGTCTGCTTCAACAACGCAACGATTGGAAGTCATTTTCATGGAAAACGAATTCAAACAACTCGTTTTGAAAACTGCAATATGTATGGGAAAACTTCTGTCTTCAATGAAGTTTTCGAGTGTTTTCGCGAAAACCGAGTTTTCGACTCGGTCTAAATAGGATGCAGACAGTGTTGGTGCATCTAAAACACATACTCGAACGTACCTCTGCCTGAAAGATGTTTCCAGTCCTTAGCTCTGGGAAACCATCGGTGTATTACATTTTTGATCAATGATCACTAAGCACGATTTGATAACAAAAAGGGAGATTTTTAAAATAAAGTTGAATGTATATGTCTGGTAATTTTTAGACAATAGTTTACATATTATGTAAATGTCAAAGTTCGTTCTGCCTTGCAGACTAGATTAGATAATCATACAAATTCATTAACAGGGACAGAACACTACCTTCACCTTGTGAAGGTATAGTGTCCCAACCAAGCTACGAGGGGAGTTCAATATATTCTCGGTATGGGGGGGATACTCCAAGAATATGACTAAATAATTTTTGAATTTTAGTAATTCCATTATTCAAGTGTTTTACTGTAAAATTTCATTTGGCTGCTATTAATAGTTTGCTTTTCGTCTTGTGTTGAACCTAATCGCAATGGCTGGCGTGGCCAAGATAACGAAAATTGAGCACCGAGCTGTATTATAAGGAATTTTTGGGGCTGTGTAGGGAAGATCCGGTAAGAATTTTTAATAGAACTGTTACTGGGGCCGAAACGAGGGTTCATCATAATGACCCTGAAAGCAATCAGCAGTCTATGCAGTGGCACAAAAAGGGCACAGGTCCCCGAAGAAGTTCAAAGTCCCTCAGTCTGCTGGGAAGATGATGGCTACAGTATTTTGGAACTCAAAGGGAATTTTGCTAATAGAGTACAAAAAAAAAAGGTGAAACCATAAACGCCCCATCCTACGCATCAACTTTACATCATTTACGGGAAGAAATAAAGAAAAAAAGACGGGGGTAAACTGGCTGCTGGAGTCTTGCTTCTTCACGACAAAGCTCCGGTGCATACGGCTCATGTTTCTAAGGCTGCATTGCGAGATTGTGGTTTCGAAGAGATTGAACACGCACCCTATAGTCCGGACTTTGCCCCAAGTGATTATTTTTTGTTCCCAGATTTAAAAAAAAATCTTCGTGTGAAGCGATTTACCGATGATGAGGAGCTCAAGGCCGCAATAAATGAACATTTTGAAGAGAAGGATGAAAACTATTTTTTTGAAGGTATAGAAAAGTTAATCTCAAGATGTAATAAATGCATTAATGTAAGAGGAGATAATATTGAAAAATAAAAATATTTTTAATTTAATTCGCGTTTTTGTTCATGTCGATACCGAGAATATTTTGAACTCCCTTCGTAGGTATGTGCTGATTAATAGAATATGAATCTGCAAATCTATAGCGATCAGGTACTAGATAAAGTTTTTAGGGAATTTTAAATAATATCTAAAATCAATGCCTCGTTGAAACTAAAAAAAAATATTACCTATTCGTCAATAATTCTAGATCAGCTAACAGTTTACAGGAAGCTGTACAAACAACTTCAACAAAATTTTCCATATTCTCACAAATGTAACCAGAAACTCCCTAAAATAAAGTCTAACTACAACTATGCTTAAAGATTGCACAAAATATAGCTTAAACGGCTGTGATTCCAGCCGTATCCTGTAAAGTTACCATCTGGGTATGTACCTAAGTATATTCAAAAAATATTCTACCGCGCGCCATTGGAAATGCTTCTCTTCACTTCAATTATTAAATACTAGACATAATGGCGTGCAGGTGTTTAACAAATAAAAAGGAAAAACAAAAAGCAATAAAAAACAGTTCCGGTAATTAACAAATATCTCTTGGAAATCGCTCATCTCATGTAGGCGTTTTGTTTCCTAAACAAATCTGTCGTCCCATACATATACATACACACATTTCCATGGTGAATTGAAGATTTTCGTAAAAGAACATCAAAGCAAAGCAAAGGGAAAATGAATTTTCTAAAGCCAAATACCTCTCCAAATGCGTTAAAAGAATAAACATCGCAACTAAAGCATCAGGCATGCCTTCAAAACATCACCATACACATTCAATCAATTTTTTTCTGTCTATACATTCGAATGACTGAACTTAATTGCATTCAAAATATTTTATCCATTTTGATTAAAATAGCAATCAAAACATTATACCAAACCAATCTGATTAAACGTATCTTCAGCCATTTCGACATTATGGTCACGTATGGCGGTTGTTTTTGACCGCGCTAAAGTCAAGTGGTTGGATTCGTTCCGAGAAAATCGCACGCTAAGTAACCAAATACAGGATGTGGTTCACAATGTGTCTGACTGTTGTTACACGTACTTTAACATGCAAATACGAAAAAAAAGAAATTGGTAAGAAAACACGAATTGCACGCGATTATAAATGTTTACCCTTAGTCGGAACGCGTACAATGCGTCGACTGTGCGGTGCGTCTATATAGACAGATACAACAGCAGCAACCCCACCCACTTGTCGTAAATTAATTTCTTCGGAAACATCCAAACAGAAAATCTGGCGCGATAAAGAATCTTTCAGCGTGATGCCACAAGTGTGTGTTCTCGAGAAACTGAATTACAACAGGAGATGATATCGGTTCAATTGAGGCGGGTGCAAATTACGGGGCGAAGACCATTAATTTGTTGATTCGCACCCCACTCGAATGTCGAATTAGAGGTATGTGCATCTTAGACTATATGAGTATGATATGTATACAATTGGCCGACCGACGGCCGGCGACGTGACGATGATGATGATGATCGCCACGGAGAATTGACGGTTGATTAGCAGGCGGTTTGGTGTATCTGTGATGTGATTGAGAAATGTTTTTTTTTTTTATATTTTGTTTTGTCGAAACGTGAGGTTGGAAGCCTATAGTGTGTCTGTGTATGCATGTGAAAATGTGGAAGAAAGAAAATAAATATTAAAATATCTAAAAATATGTGTACAAGCGGATCTGCTCAAGGCAGCAATATGTCTGGCTGTCTCCTGATGGACATGGGATTTGTTTTAATTGTTCTTGTGAAAAACGGAAGGAAACATTTTGGCGAGAAGCTATGGGATGTTATTGAAGTGGAGACATTACCCTATTGGAGGTAAATTGCTATTTGTAATCAAGATTTCATGTCCTATTGGGTTTGTGTTGGAATGTGATTTCTGTGCAGTCTTATCTATATATATAAAAATGAAGTTTACTACTCACTAGTCACTGATCATCAACGCCCAGCCCAAACCCTTTGCTCTAGAAAGCTGAAATTTTGCGCAGAGGTTCCCTTGCTTGTACGACATTGGCAGTTCGCGCTATTTCTATTGTTGCTTGACAATAGAAACTGAAGTTTAGCATTTTGTACTTCTTGCTCCGCTTCTGTAGTATTAGTAGAAGAACTTGGCTTAAAAAATTGTGTCCGTGTGGTTTGAGAAGCTTCTAATTATTACTTATAAAACTAGAAAATATGCACTACGCAATTTTACAGGCTAACAGTATTATGTATCTACACTTGTGTCTATTAAAAGCAAAACATACTCTTCCACCAAAAAATAAAAAATTGTATTAAAGATGGCGTTATATTTTAAATTTAGAGAGCTATATCATCAATTCACTTATATGTTGCAAATTCGATGTTATCCCTTATTAAAAGTCAAAACAAAACTGCTACTAGAATCAAAACCATATCTTATCCAACTGACAGTTTACTCCAAAACGTTATGTTATCCATTAACGCAGAAGCAAAGCAAAAGATACTTTATCCTATACAAAGTTCCACACAAAAATTGTTCAGCAGTAGCAAAAAGTAATCTTATTTTTGATTTTATTCTGATTCTGACTCAAAACGTCAGGTATGTTTGCCTGCTAAAATCATTGCAGATCCCGATTTCATGAAGATAAGACAAATAAAAATGTAGGAAAATTACAATTTCAAGTGGTTTAGAATATCAGCGAAATTCAATTATTTAGGTATTCTCGTAAGGCTTTACCAAAAATGCCAAAATGTTTTCACAAGGGAAACATTTTTCGTTATAATATTTCAGAGGAGTTGATGCATTAAGCTTGTCCGACTCCTTCTGTAGCTGCAAAAATAAGATTTCGCAGGATTCACTTATTTTGTTACATACAGGATAAGGTATCTCTATAATAATATCAACAATAAAATACAATTTTAAATTCTTAATAATAATAATCCTTTTTTAGTTCTGATCAAAATGTACTTTATCCACATTAGTTAAAAGCAAAATATGCCTTATCCATTGGGGTATATCAAAAACATCCTTATCCTTTTTTCAATTATTAATAACTTTCAATAAATTAACTTATAACGTGCGAGACGTATTTCTTTAAATTTAATTTATCATTTTTATATAAAAAAAAATTTTTCTAAATGAGGTTTTCAGTTTTTTAAGGAACAGGAAGTTTTTTCGTTTTTTCTCTGAATGACATGTGATGGCCAAGAGCATGTTTTGCTTTTAATAGACACACTTCTTACTTCGTTCTACAAGAAATCGACTGAAAAATTGTAAATAACGCATTTTTCGAATGTCAAATTTAAAAATTTCACGGCCTGCTAACTTATTTATTGTCGTAACTCGAAGCATTATGACTTATTTCGAGGTAAGCTTCCTATAAATTTTTCAGACGTCGTAAGTCGAAATGACTTAAGTCGAGACGTCGCAACTCATGGTGTGCCTGTACCTACTACCTACATTATAGTGGTGGAAGCCTAATTAGAAACAATGAAAAAATAGACACGGAGTTGTCATTGTGTCTTTGTTTACACAAGTTTCATACAATATATATGGACTTGTTAAGTGCCGTTGTTTTACAGCAGCCTTGCGTATTTTTTGTACATTAAGTAGATCCGTTAAAATTTCTCACGAAGTATTTGGTGGACAAAGTTTACTAAGTGTTAAGATCGATATAAGAAATTCTGTGGAAATTTAATTAGAAACATCGCATACAAATTTTGAATACTTTGTTTTTATTACAGTAAAAGTTTGGTCTGCATATTTTTCCTGTTAATACGTCTTAGTAATATTATTTCGTTTAGTAAAATGGGAAAAAACAAGAGCTGCACACCGGAACTAAGAAAATTGATCATCCGAAAATATTGTACGGCAGGAGCATCTATGGAATCCATCGCCAGGACCTGGAATGCTCCAAAAAGATGGTCTATGGCGCAATAAAAGTTTTCAATGATACAGGTAGTATAGCAAACCCCAAAAGAAAAAACAGGGCAAGAAAAACAACCGTTAAAGAAGACAGACTCATTTTCCGTTTGAGTAGGACACATCCTTTTCTTACCAGTAAAGAAATTCTGTCAAATGTATCTGGACAACTAAGTCAGGAAATCACATGCAAAACCGTCAGGAACCGACTATTAGAAGCAGGTCTGCGGGGGTGCATCACACGTAAAAAGTCACACGTTTCAAAACAAAATGTAAAATGTCGGTTGGAATTTTCGAAGGAATATGCACTTAAACCCTTCTCTTTCTGAAAAAAAGTGCTTCTGAGTGATGAATCCAAATTTAATATGTTTGGATCCAATAGAAAAAAATATGTAAGGCGCCAAAAAATCAGGAACTCAACCCCAAGTACACCATAAAAATGTTCAAGCATGGTGGTGGAAATGTGATGGTTTGGGGAGCCTTTTCCTGGCGTGGTGTTGGTCCTATTGTGCGTGTTGCTAGACGAATGGACCAGCATGTGTATAAGGATATACTAGCAAATGTTATGGAGCCATATGCTTTTGACCATTTGCCAGTGTCTTAAATTTTCCAACAAGACAATGATCCTAAACTCACTTCACGGCTTGTGAAGAGTTGGTTTCCGGAAGAAAAAATAGATGTTTTGAGATGGCACGCGCAAAGTCCCGACTTCAATCCAATTGAGAATTTGTGGGCTGATCTGGAAAGAAGTTTGGGAACGAAAACATCGAAAAACGCCAGTGAATTGTTCACAAACATTGAACAAGCTAGGAGAAATATCCCCGTTAAGAGATGTCAAAAGTTGGTAGCCATTTTACCAAATAGCCATTGCAAATAGTGGATATCCCACAAAATATTAATCAAATTTTATAATTATTAAGAGTTGGAATCAAAAACTTAATTTTTTATATTTATTTTTGAGTTTAAATTATAATTACATTTTTTGGTTCTAATTATAATTCCACACAAAAACATACCTTCTGCTCTTTTTTTTTTTTGAATTTGTTTCTATTTCTTCTTTATTTCTTTATTTGATTCCCATTTTTATTACTATTAATACGCTATTATTTATGTTTACTAATGTCGTATCGAAATTGTTGATAAATAAACCAGCGGTAATTAAATCCTCAAAAAAATTATTTGTTTCTAATTAGTGTTCCACCACTGTATATCTACCTACGTGTTTTCGTCATTTATCATTTTACAAACTAATTTACTGCCTGCAATTTTTTTTTTTGTGAAGACAGGAATAAAACAGCTGAACAGTCAAATGTCAACTAGCATAGTGCTGCCAAGTCACGGTAAGGTGTTTTTTTTTTTTGTATTTTATCTAAGCGTATATAGAATTGCAAAAAAAACACGCCTAATGTAAAGAATGAATTTGCCTCGACTTACAATAACTTCTTTGGTTTGGCAGCAATCTTGTTTGAGTCGTGAGTCTAGTTGGATGAAACTACATATTGCATGACTATGACTACCTCGGTACCCCATAAATTGCTTCATTTTGGCATTACTTACTTTATACAACTTTGATAATAATTCTACCCATAGCACGGATCAAACTATACATCTTTGCCCTCCAACAAACCATTGGCAACCAACGAATGCGAATCAAAGGTTAGCTTGAATTCTAGGTACCCGCACCATGGTTATCTGCTTAATACATTTATTATGAAGTACATTTTTTTCCTTCCTGCTGACCCAACCAACTATTTTTGTTTTTAGCTGTATCCTGTTGAAAATACTGCCCTCAATTTTTTCACTCGGCACTTTTGTCGGTTAGCAATTTTCCACGCCAGCCGCCATAAGGAAAGCTCTTCATCATGGGTATTCAGCTGTCCCTTCGCCCAACCAAAGTATGTACAAAATGCCTTAAAGCGGCGAAGACGAGCATCAGATTTTGCCACTTCAATTCTTGTAAAAGGTTTTTTCCGTCCTCTTTGTTGTATACTTTCCATTGCAACCACTTTCCCGAATCACTTTTCTTTTTGTATTCTCGGCGAGACTCCATTAAATTAACTAATTGGAATAGTTTCGGTATTTGCACCGGCTTAAGTGAAAATTTCACGGTTGCCGGTGCTCCTTTCAGTGTGCGCTCTTGTCGATTTTATTGATATGAGCTAAGTAGTAAACATAAACAGCCCGTTTGCAGTTAGACGTAGATGTGTAGTCTACTCATATATTCAAGATTGCATGGCTCTTAGTTAGTGTAATAGGCACGAGATTCAGTCCCATGCAAACCATTGCATTAACTTGGCGAGTGATCATAAAGTGATTGGTCGACAGCAATATTCTCTGAAAATATTCTCTATGTGGCGGTAATTTAGACAAGAGGTCGAATGGTTGATTGTACCCCTTGATTGTGCACTTATAGCGAAAATGCGATAGATACATTCTCGAGATCTCACTTTCGTTAATGTGCTACCACCCCACAGTTGCATGCTCTCGCAACGTGCTGAGTATGCAAATTGTTTGGTCCTTGTCGAAAGATCGATACAGAAATATGCGACCGTTGCGTTGGTGAGGTGGAATCTCGTGTACCAGCCGCATGTCACCTCCTCTAGGGCACTTTAGTTATGTGTGCAATTGTTACTGACATATTGGCATGTTCTTTTCCGTTCTCCCGGCACTCAAGCACCATGGTATATGCAAAGGTAGGCAGCTTCCAGTTAGATGACGACGACGGTGCACGTGGTACTGTCAATGGTGGCTGTTTCCTGGCACTCATGCATGCGTTTTCTATCTGTGTGTTCGGTTGTTTGGCGGAAAATTTAAATTGACATTTCTTGGAAATATGAATGGCTGGATACAATCAGAACAGGTTTACCTAAGGTATTTCAGAGTGAAATATATTGCCGGAGTATTGCAGTGTCACACTGACAAATGAGATACAGTTTTCTGTTGCTATGGTCGTGCTGTAGAATGCAACACATTTAATCTCAAAGTACGTTTTGAAAGTTCAATAAAAGAGAGGGTATTTTCGCACAAAAACATTTTCAAAAATGTCCACCCTACTCCGGCCATTTTTTTTTTTTTAACTTCTCTCCAAGTTTTTATACCACACTCTACACTAAAGATGACAAAAATAAAATGTGGGTAGGGCACAAGGCACAATAAATCAAGAACTGAGAGCCAATTTTATCAGTTTTTTAGTTATCTAATAATGCCCAAATTGAAACGAGCTAATGTGCTTTTGTTATTAGTTATTATTTCGAGGATATCTTCGGATAACCGAATAATTGACTAATGAGTTTCGAGTTTAGAGTTTATCAATCAACATACTAAAGCACTAACGAACAACTTGCTAAGGGACCAGTTATAGCTATCTGGAAAGTGTAGGTATACCTGCTTTGGAAATTTTCACAATAAATGGCGCTGGGGTGGAGAGATCTATGAAAACGTAATCTATATATATAAAAGAAAGTGTCCGAATTGCGATGTAATCCCATAACTCGAGATTGGCCGAACCGATTTTGATGATTTATACTTTGTTGGAAAGGTTTTTTCTCAGTACGGGTTTTAGAAAAAAGAAAAATTGGACAAAGGGGCGTGGCACCTCCCATACAAAAAAAAAATTCAAAATCTTATATCTCGAAAGTCACTGAATCGATTGAGTTAAAATTTACATACAACTTAGGTATCGGCCCAGGAGTATTCCTGTGAAGATTGGTCAAAATTGGACAAAGGGGCGTGGCACCTCCCAAACAAAAAAAACATTCAAAATCGTATATCTCGAAAACTGCCAAATCATCATGTCAGTCATTTTTTAGAAATATTCATAAAACGGCTATATTCGAGTTTTCTGAGAAAAACTAAGTACTAACGTGATCATGTTTAGAATGCTTATGTTGTCTTATTTTGATCAAAACCGTTAGAGCGGTTTTTTGTAAAATTATGCTGACAAATGTTACAACTTTGGATTCGAAAAGCACTAACTAAACTGTTCAGCTAAACTGAGTACGACGTATTCTTCAGGATATAAATATTACCTCCCAGTTACTTTTTTATCATAATCGAAAATGGCGTTTTTGAGATATGAGCAGTTTTTTAAAGTACTATTTATTATTAGGGATTTGGGTGGATATCAAAGACGCAGTCTTTTTAGAGAGTTTGTTATCAAGTTAAGAATGACGATAGTATCTTAAAAATAAGTTTTTATTAAAATCGTTTGTACCGTTTTCGAGAAAAAGACAATTTTCAAAAGTGCAGTTGCTGGACTTTTTAAAGAAAAACTGGGTACGCAGTCATGTTAAGCATGCCTACATTAACTCAACTATCAATTTTGGTTCAAATCGTTAAAGCCGTTTTCGAAAAAATCTAAATTGTTTAATATTTCGTAAAATATTTATATGGGAAGTACCGTTAATGTTAGGGCTACCATAAAAAAAAAACTCCTCCTAGCGGGAGGCCCACAAACTGTAAATACCAAGTTTGTAACAAATCAGTCCAAGCGTTTAGATTTCCCAGGTATGGGACGGACAGAATTGCGAGACCCACTTTTTTCAGTTCCCCTATCATAGTAATATCAGAATTGATCAAAATCTCGAGTTCGAAAGTTTGTACGAAAACAATATATCTTTCTCTTACTACGTAGACGTAATGTCGATTGAAGCAACCGTTTTTGGAGAAGATGTGCTGATTTGGCGCATTACAATAGCTGCAACCGATTTGCTTCTGCAATAACCATAAATAGAGTTCACGTTATCGCTTTTCACATATTTTATCCGGATTTTGTCCAAGAAGAATACCCAAGAAAATTTTGACAAAGGGGCGTGGCACAGCACATACAAAAAAACATTAAAAATCGTAAGTCTCGAAAACCACGAAATCGATTGAGCTCAAACTTACAGATAATCTTAGTTATTAGCCCTGGAGTGCTCCTGTGAAGATTGGTTAAAGTTAGACAAAGGGGCGTGGCACCGCACATACAAAAAAAATATTAAAAATCGTATAGCTCAAAAACCACCGAATCGATTGAGCTCAAACTATGATGACGTTATATATCGATAACCGCTGGGCCGATTTTCATGATTTCAATGTATGAACATTGGGTGGAAATCTTTTTAAAAATCATCGCTCGTATAATTTCCTAATCCTCGCATCATAATCCCATGCTGGTTGGGTAACATTCCTTCTTTTATAACACATGCATAACGTAAATGAATTATTAAGATTTACAGTGTTTCATGTTTGAGGGAAATTACAATTTCTTTCTTTCTTTTTTTTTTTTTTTTTGCAAAGCAAAGAGACAACAAAATTAAGGACGATAATTTCCTTCCCAATCCCTACGTTTGTGGAATGATTAGGTCTTTCATGACACGCGTGAGGCAAATGATACGCTCATCATCACACATACCCATCGCTTTGCTGAATGTATTTGTTAAATCCTTTATGGGTCTAAATTACCAAGCGCTGAAGGAAGACTAACAACATAACTCCAAGAAAATATTACCATGTTTTTCATTCATTGAGGCGAATGGCCTTCAGAGTAATGGGAGTAATTGAAAATCCTCAGGACGAGACGTCGAGTCTGCAACAGAAATACAAATGAGCAAATAAGAACATAAGGCAGACAAAATGAACAACAAAAATCACTGAGATGGTTAAATGATTTAATTTGGTATACCAATGGGTCATTGTGTGTTATTTATAAGTCTAACATGGCTTTAAAATAATACAATGGTATGTACCACTCACTCAATGAAATTTGGGTTTAATATACATATATGGTTGGTTTTTTAGTCAGCTTTTACTGCGGTCTGCTAGAATAATAAATTTTCGTTGGTTCGAAGGCGTCAAAACATCTTAGTTGTAGGCAACGTGATTTATTTATTATTATATGAAATTGTCATTTCAGCACTTTTGTGTGACTATTAAGTTGATTAGAAATTTTACTATCCATAAAGTAAATAAGCCATTGAAAATCAGTTAAGAGTTTAATTTTATGTTTACGTTGTAATGTTTGGTATTTTAATGTGTTCGACTATAATGTAAACATTAATTACTACTCAATCAATACTTGTGAGCGTATTTTAAGCACGTGGCAATGATTTTCCAGCGAAAAAAGGCTTATAATTCGCCGTTCTACCGAGCACGGTCGCGTCTGCAGTAGACCTACAATCAATCATATAACATTCCGTCATCGACCATTTTTCGTTGAAAATCCATCAAAATATTAAAAATTCATCGCATTAATACCACCTTCCATTTAAAGAAACATAAATTCCTTTTTTCTTACTCTTTCATTTGAACAAATAATCATTAATTTGTGTCAATAATTTATTCACCATTTCCCATGAACGTATGAAATGTTAAAAATGCGATTTATTTTCCAATGAAATTATTTTAAAACGAACATATGTACAGCCTCTCTGCTCTTTTAAAAACAAAATACAGATTTAAGGAAAAAATTCCCACATGATAAAAACAATGAAAAAACCCATAATAATAAAACAGCAAATCCATTTTCGCATTGACACAATTTAATTGGCTTCGGATGAACGCGCCCGCTTCTCAATATACGTCACAACTCCCAACCAATCCCTTCCCACCGTACATGACATCTTTTCCATACAGCAGCAGTGCAATTGCAATATATACCGTCAGTGAATCACCCACATCGGACGTCCAGGTCGAATAACCTCTGGGCGTACAGAATACAGAAAAAATGCTATCGAACCATGTGTGCAAATTCTTGTTACACTTTTGCAGGAGTGGCTAAAGGATTGCTGTTTTTGTCCCTTTAATCCTTCTGATGAATTGTGAATTGAATGGATTTTCCTCTGTTTTTTGTTTGCGTCCAGGCAACCGGCAACTTTATAGTTGCCACGAATGTACTCACTCTCATATTTATGCATTTTTAATTGAATATTAAATTCACTTTCACAACAGAAGAGTGCATTCGTTACGATCTGATTCTGAACCCTGTTCTAAATTATGTAAATGATTTCAAGTGAGCAAAAACCCCAACGAGGTTCATATGAGTTTACCTTACCATAAGGCAAAGTTTTCACCATCAGGTTATATTATGCCGCTCATAATAAAATCGATTATTTTCTAATCTTCGATTTTTTTTGTGGTTTTCTGAGTTTAAAAGTTTTCGAAAGGGACAGTTGTCATAATAGTTGTCAAGTTGGTTGGCTTATGGCTATCAGCCATCAAGTGGGATTTTGATGGGATCTATCTATTGGCGTTTTCTTGCCGCTTGATGTATTTGTATATACATAACATATTTTCATTTGATTTGTGAAGATCATTGTCGATTCTGTAGTTGAGTTTGAATTCTATGAAACAGGATATCTGCAGACATTCATATGCACGTGTCAAAAAGTTTAGATTATCTACATACATACCTTACCTACATATATTATATGATATATGAACTCAGCCATCTAAAATTGTCAACGAGATAAAGATCATTATATTCTGTATATAATGTGCAGCGGTTCTGGGTGACTGGCAGACGCAAGCTATAGTTTTGAGTCATCGACAAAAGTATCATAAATAATAATAATACTCGTACCGTACGTAAGAATACTTGAGCAAGAAAGCGGCAAAAGTTTTGGTACGCGAGAAACAATTCTCACTCATTCATCATCATACGAATTATTGTCTATCCACCTATCCTGTTCTATGTTTTCATTGATAGTTTAAATGTGGTCCACACATTTTTTATTTCGCTTAGTTTTGCGTATGAAAATATTTTAAAGAATTTTAGGCAAATTGCTAATTTGTAGGTATAATCTTTTTCTATATATACAGTGACGGCAAAAACATTCCGGATTTTTTCTTGATATATGTAATATTTTTCTTAACATCAAGGAGAAATCCTTTAACTTAATACAATTAATAATTTGAAGAATTCCATTAGGAACCTTTATAGTTACCTTTAAAATATAATACCTTTACAATATACCTAATATAAGGAAAATATTATAGAAAAAATCTGGAATGTTTTTGCCGTCACATTATATACATTATTTAACAGGAGAATTGCACAGAAACTGAAAAGGGTAAACTAAGAACTGTACGAGAAAAAATCCGGAAACATTTGCGCGGTCTGACAATACTGAAATATGACATCGCAGTACCGTTAAATTTTTATCACATGCTCTTATACTCAATATAAATAAATAAATAAATAAATAAATAAATTATAAATTATTTGTAATGATCCGACATAAATAATATTTTCTTCGGATAATTTTCTATCATGGTGGAAAACGAATTTTCAGCTGTCAACAATTTATCCTGCCCCGGGAGCAAGATAAAAAATTATCCTATATGTAGGCTAAATTCTGACGTTTTCTTTTGCTTGAATTTTGCTAGAATATTCAAGAGGAAATAAAACAATGAATTTCAAAAAATCAATACCGTGACATTCGATAAATCTCTATTTTAAGATTTGAGTCTGTTGAACTTTTTTTTCATTTCTCTTAAGTCCATACCTACAGATTTATAAACCCAAATTACAGATTGCCCTCAACATTCCCGATGGTAAATTTGTAATAAAATAGCTATGGAAATTCTTGAAAGATTTAAAATACAATACCTCTGGCACAAGAAAAAGATAATAATAATTGATTATGTAACTAACAACTTTTTTCCACTGCAAATGATACGTTTTGTTAGCATGCGCCTTGCTATTTTCATTTTAAATCTTACAAACATTTCCATAGCTATCAGAAATTTACAATCAGAAAAGTTCAGGGCAATCTGTAGAATGGACTTGTAAATCCTTATGGACTTCAAAGAAATGATTTTATACTTTTTAGTTTAGAAAAGTGGTATATTACAATTTTATGTTACAATTAAAAATCTTAAATTAAGAAAGAAAATTCTTTCTAATGTTCTGACATTTAGTCGATGCTCCTTTAAAGTAATTTTCAATAATAAAATTAAATAAACCTGGACGGAGTTTTCAGCGAAGACAAAAATTCTCCACCAACTGAAGTAGGCAAAAAAAAATCGTATCCACATCTACAGCAATAGATATAAGACTCAATTTAAGACGCATCATTAACCCATGAGGATTTCTTTTTCACAACCTCTAGCGTACAATCAACGGTGCAGGACTAAAATTCTGATGAAAAGAGAAAAGTACTTCATTCTAAATGTAATCACATTAAAAACTCCAGGAGGATTCGGCGACTTTTTTTGTGTTCGTCCTAAAATTCTCAATCATACTTTTAATTAAAAATTCACAAAAAAAACATTTTAAGTACTACGAAGGAAAGTACCCAGAAGCGTACATAAATTTGGTTTTCCAACGATGACATTCATGCTCTGCTTTAATTTATTACTCATAATATAAATATGTACATAAATGTTTGCGAATTTGAATTCCAAATGATTTGTTAACTGTTTCTCGATAAACAAAAAAATATATTTCTACTAAAGCAACCTGTCAATCAAAAATTACTGCAACATATATTTTCCTACTTTAGCGAGAAACGAAATGTAGAGAGGCAGAGACTCTTAATTGCAAGGATATCAGCTTCATGTGATTAATATTCATTTATTACAAAAGTTTTCAGCTATTGCCAAGATATTATAGGAGGACCTTTCACTGCAGTGATGAGCATAATAAAATATTCTACGCTGCAATCCCTATTAGCTTCATTTTGGATGGAATACACACACAAGCGCACATACACTTCTGTAGAGTTTGTCGGCACCTTTGGCCATGCCAGTAGTACATCGATCCGCATGCACTTGTACATCCCCACGATAAGATGTTTTAGTAGAGAATGCAAGTTCGATAGAGCATTCAACTGTTAAATCCCAGCGCATCAGTTAAGGATTAAGTGAAATTTGTTTTGGCAAATGCCAAAAACGGCATTTAGTTATTACAGTGACGAATAGAAATTTTGGAACGGCTGAAAAAAGGTACCTACAAATCTATGCCGAGTCCGAAAGACTGAGTGTAGGAGCTTTTTCTAATGACAATTATTATACTCTAACAGCCTTATTTATTAAAATTCGCTATAATGCTTCTAAACAACTGTATAGTTAGGCAGTGTATAAGTATTTATTTTCCAGCTTATGCTGCCTCTATACAACTGATATAATTTTTATAAATAAGATTTTTGCGTTTAAAGTTATTATAAAGAGTGTATATAGTTTATAAATAACGCTGTAAATATTCGTCAGGTGAGAGCTGGTGCAGTGGTAATAACCTGTAGATGTAATTTGTCGTTTTTCGGGGATCGAGACTGAGACCTCATGCACGGTTAGTCGAGCACACTATCCACCAATCTACTCCGCCCACGGTCACGGTTACATTACATATTAAGTGAAAAATACAGCACGTTCTGAAAGAACTCATCCTCACAGTCAATTCAATTGAAAGTAACCATCTTCGAATGTGGGCAATAGTATAAGGTGCAATAACTATAGCACTTTATGACACTTATGGGTGGACTTGTTCGTTTCATGCAAGCAACTGCGTGCATTAACTTTATTGAGGAATATTATCTAATGATTTTTCGTGGCATTTGGTTTCATTGATAAATTCAGGGATCGAATTACCTCATGAATTATGGCGATTTTACATGTTCGCACCCAGCTTTAACCTACATTGTACTATCGCAAAGAATAATAAATTGGAATACCTATTATTTTTTTAGAACTCGATTTCTGGGGACCTTTTAAATATAGATCAAATTACCTACGGAGGGTGAATGAGTTTTAAATGTTGCTTTACATCTATCATTCGTATGCCATTTTATCCATTTTTGACTTTGACACTGCGCTTTTCTAATAACAAATTTTAGTTTCCATTTTCAATTTACGGAAGTTCACAATTGCGAGCATTTTATAATAAACACACATTTTTAGTTACTTAAAATGTCATCGTAGGCCGTCAAACCTGCCTACAACTGAGTGACAATTTTCACATTCGAAATTTGTGTTCAGACGAAGAACATATTTCAAGCCCTCTAAAATAATTCACGTTTTTGTTATTCTTAATTTAAATTGTCAAATTTGTCTTAAAAATATGGCAGACAAATTTTGCTGACAGAACTGTCAAAAAATTTAGCATTTTGATTAGATTATCAGAGTATGCAGTATGTCTGAATTATGACAGAATTAATAAGAGCCATTTTATCTTATCTACAATGAGCTTTACTAAAAAACATTTTTAACCCCCACATTAAATATTTTGTAGGTCTCAATAGATTAAATGGAAAATTTCACCATTGTGAATTCATAAAATTTAACTTGGACACTAAAAATAATTATTCAAGTCAAAATAGAAAAATTTAGCGACTGTACGTTTGTAACCACTGGCACTGTATCTACTGAACTGTGGGAAGTCGTTTGACCTTTGGCGAAGTTTTTGGACTATTGTCAAATTTTGTGGCAATGCGTTTCTATATGAAATGAGGGCATGAAAGTGCAAGTGCTATGCATCGTAGCAGGATACAGCTATGAAAGTAGGTTTATCGATTTTCGAAGAGAGAATAGAAAATATTGCTTAAAGTGCAACGTTGCAATATTCTGCAGTGCATCTATATGAGACTACTATCAGGATACACCAGTCGACCTGTAAAATTGTTGTGGACAAGCCAATTCAGATTGTATGACATTAATTTAGGATTAAGTGGAAACTTGGTCGTCGTGATTACACACGAAATGTGACAAATGCGTAAAGCAGGTGTAGATCGGAAATGACCAGTAGGGGGTAGGGGCTTACAACTTGTGCAATGACTGGATTTAAGGATTTTGTTGATGAATTGGTAGTACATAGTGTAACAGTGATTATGTTGGCTCTCGCAGAGATTAAATATACATTTATACTGTTAGAATAAATTTTTGTATATACGAATTTGATTTTGTCACATAATTAATCTGAATGATGGGCTATCTTACCTTCGTATTCAAAATTATGACTTTTAGAAATGAAGTCTTAGTCGAAACTTGGCTGAAGTAAGCAAATTTCTACTATCGGGTAGGTGAAGACAAAAATGAAGTTGTATAAATGCAAGTACTAGGCATCGGTGAGAAGATGCTCACGATTCTGGGGACTGACTATACTCACTTACACATCAGTTCGATTGACTGACTGTACTAAAAGAACAAGCTATTGTTCACAATATTTTGGTCTAATATTAATTTGCATGTAAGTTAAATAATCTGGCGGTAATTTTTATTGGGATTACATTCTATAATGGAAAACCATTTTATTATAAAAAAAGGTGGTAGAAATGACCTCCACTGATTCGTTTTTAAGAGACTATCCGAAAGATGAATTATTGTCTTCAGCACTGGCTTGAATAGTGTTTTTCTCCAGGTTGTCATTGGTTTTTACTTTAGTGACAGTCTTTAAATAAACCCTAATAAACAAGTTTTAGTGAAAATTTAATTCCACGATCTTGATAGGTTGTTAGCCTATCACTGCGAACTCAATTGGGCCTATGCTTTCTGATTCAAGGTAGCGTTGACATAGGAAACGTATGCGTTCGAAATAAAAGTTAAAAAAAAGGGAATAATTCTTACAACGACAACAGGAATCGGACTGACTATCCACCGAAGAGTGAGCGGCTTTGGCTTTGTCTTATAGGCTTTAACTCATGAGCCAATGATTTTGACCTATAGAACATCAACAAAACAATTTTCACTGTTTTTTTTTTTTGATTGGTCAGCAAATTCAGTTTACATAGGAATTGACCTTGTTGTATTCAATTCCTGTACAGATGTTCGGTGCTGTCGTTAAGATATTTTATTTAGTTTTGATCACTGTCTCCAAATTATCAGCTAGTCGTTTTACCAGGTCCGTATAGGCACCCTAGGCCTAGATTCTCACAACCATTCGTTTGTGTGAGTTATTTTTTTATTTTTGGGACGAATAGAAAATATCTACCTACAATTTGTAGATATGCCAACCGAACGGCTGAATTGAAAATCCTTTTCAGGTCAGTTATACTCTGGGATGTTTGTCAGACGTTCGTGAGAGGAAGAAAAAACCTTAAGATGTAATTTGAGTTTTTCCGGGAATCTTACCCTTTGCACAATAGTCCATCACACAAACCACTAAACCAATGCATCCACTTGGTTGAGGTGCTTCAACATTAGGTCGTATGAATAAAAACTAGCATTTGCTTTGAGTAAAAGGTCGTAGCAAAGTAAAAGCACTTAGCATGAATAAAAACTTACTATCCTAAAGTAAGTTCGAAGATTCTGTCAAAATTTGCAAGTGACAACAGTCATGTGGTTTATTTTTTGAATTTTTGTATTTTGAATTTGAATTTAGAAATAGAAAAGCAATTTTTGGGGAAAAGTGAACAAAAGCTAAAGTAATTTAATAAAAAAATTCACATAAGCCCAAAAATAAAGTAAAAACTATGGCCGGGAGGTGAATGATGAAGAAGAGTATTTTATACAATTAGTCAAAGAAACTGTTTATTGATGAATGCCTAGATCCTCTCCGACATCAACCCAAATACATAAGGTTATTTTTCACTAGGTAAACTATGAATTATGGAGAGGTTTTTGTAATGTTTACCTGGAAGCCCGGATCTCCTATATCTCCTTAGGAAAGATAACATTTTCTGGATATTTGAAAGAGCACCACCCCGTGTCTCCAGATTTTCTTCTAAACAAGTAAAAGTGTTATCATCGGCCTGGCCGATGCTTTGATACCCTCCACTGCATAAAAGTCATGCAAAATGTTCGCCATGCCATATTGGTTTGGTATAGGAGGTACCAGAACTACTTGACCGACATAGCCCATTTTCAATACCAACCTGACGACGGTAAAAAGAAGTCCTCTCACAAAATTTCATTCGCCTATATCGATTCGTTTGGACGCTATCGTGATTTCAAGAGACAGAGAGACACATGGTTCTAATAGTGGTTTTGTATGGGAGGTACCAGAACTACTTGACTGATATAGCCCATTTTCAATACCAACCTAACGACGGTAAAAAGAAGTCCTCTAACAAAATTTCATTCGCCTAGGTCGGTTCGTTTGGACGCTATCGTGTTTTCAACAGACGGACAGACGGACAGACGGACAGACGGACTGACGGACAGACGGACAGACAGACGGACATGGCTAAATCGATTCAGAATGTGATCCTGATTCAGAATATATATACTTTATGGGGTCTCCGGTGACTCCTTCTTGGCGTTACAAATGTAATGGCAAAGTGAATATACCTTCCTGTGGAGGGTATAAAAAGTATTAGCCAAATAGTCCAAATTTTGACGCGTGAAACGATACAGCTGCTTAAAGTTGTTATCGTAACCAATTCTTCTTTGCTTGTACTTTTTTTTCACGAGCGTTAACAACATTAGGTAAAACAGGTATAATGTGCTATTTCTTTCACAAACAATAATTAAATTAACTATTTATAAAAAAAAAGAACACCGAAAACTCACAAGGCTAGGCTGTTTTTGTAAAAAAATGTGTTTAGCAAATGCTCTAAGTCAACAAATTATCAGACTTGGAATTTGCCTAGCAAATGCTTCGTCTTCCACGTTTTATTCATACCAATCGAAGTAAAAGGTCGGTGGCGCCGCTTTTCGAAGGTGTCAAAAGTTGGAGTTAACTCAAATCTGTTTTTATTCATACGAAGCTTAGCAATTGCTTCGATTTTGACATTTGTTCTGAGTAAAAGCAATTGCTACATTTTATTCATACGACCCATTAAATTCTGCTTATGTAGAATCGCATGTTAGTATTGTTCCGAAGTATGAGCTATAGTCCCCATTCAGATGCTAGTTTGGCTGAGTACTCCTCATCCCTTAGTGTCTGCAACTTCTTGTCAGCAAAGCGCCCTCTTCTTCAAATTTCTAACGTTTCAAATTTCGTCTTCTTTTAGCAACTACGTCGTATAACGGTAGTCGTTTTCGGATTTGTTTTGATTACATCTTGCATAGGCTTTCGTATCATATCATATCTTTCAATATCAGCAGTGAAATTGATGCATATAAAATGTTAGCACACTTCACAAACAGGAACTCATCGGAATTGTCTGCTTGCCACAAATTGGCAACAGCTGGCTTTCCTCAAATTATTTATTCGGATTCTAATTATAAACCGGCTTTTATTGGAACAAGTTGTTATATAAAACGTAAATTTCCTTTTTACTTCTTACTTCTTTATCTCTATTAACGACCAAATGAATTATCTGCTAGGTTCCACATTTCACTTTCACTCGAAATGAAATTCGGAAATGAATTTTTGTGTTCCACATTTCACTGTATTCGATTTCGATTTCAAAATTTTCGGAATTGAGACAAAGTGAAATTGTGATTTCGAAGAAATTTCGGAGTTTCCGAAACACTGAAAACGAATTCACTCGAATTGCAATTTCGATTTCACTCGATTTCTGGCACCTAGCTGTATATTGCAGAATTACACAAAAAATTGTATCAATTTTCTATTGTAGGCCACACAATATACATATATTGAATTAGAATTTAAAAAATGATTATTATTAGTAAGGCTTTGGGTGACCAGCATGAATTCAGGGGAAGAATGTAGATTTGAAAATCTAATCGCAGAACCCCGTGATTTGCCCATCATTATTTTCTTAACTCTACATTGTTATCGTCTGTCCTCACAACGTCGGTCATCGTCTAATTTTCAACTACCATGCATATACATATATAGCCCGTTTCTACTGGTATAAAGAAAATCGGAAAATCGACTACCCCTTTACCTTGTATCCCTGCAACTGGTAACTAATAAAATGCACTCCCTCTACGTGTGCACTCTACAAATAGATAAAAATAAACTTTTCCCACACATATTGTAGTCGAAACGTGAGCAATATTATTTGTTCTGTCCTTGTTTTGGTCTGTGCTTTGCCTTCAAGTTTTTTTCTTCCTCATAAAAAATGTATAACTACGTGATAGAAGATACGGCACACATATGTGAGGTTTCCTTTCATCCATAGTTTGCTGGCACTTAAAAAACGATAAAAAAAAACTTTATTTTACCCTAATCCTTGATCACAAAACATATGCTCTTGTCCACCCCCATTGACCAAGGCAATGCGGCTAAGTCTGGGTAAGTTAGTAAACCTTTTTTTCCTTCATGAATTATTCCATGAACAAAAATCGAGTAATTAAAAGTAAAAGCAACGAAGTAATACTCACATTAAAATAAATGACCCCGTATTAGAAGGGTATATCTAATGAGCAAATAAGACCAGCCTTTTACTTTGATTTAAGCACATTATTCAGCTGCGCTGCCGTTTTGGTAATTAAACCGAGCCTCTTCTGTGAATAAATAACTGCTGGCCAAAACGAAACGACTGCTACAACATGTCATTAAAGCTTTTTTTCAAAAACAAAACAAAAAAAGGAAAAAATACAATCCCTTAGCGAAAAGAACGAATCAATATCTCCTCCTATTTGGGTTTGGTTAATTGTCCTTCATTAGAAAAGACTAATCTACTAATATCCTTTTAAATTGTGTCCCTGAAGCGTCATCGGAGGCCATGAAGGATGTCCGTTTGTAAATGCTAACATTGTATCCTATGAGCTTCCTATGGGCAGGCTCTTTTATGGCGGATGTTTATCTAAAATTGTTATCGCACTTGTGCCAAGAAGTCTTACTATGACCGGATGACAGCATACACAAACGAATTAGCTTTGTTGTCAATTAAACAAGCAACAGAATTGTTATTGTTGATTTACTGTAACACTGAATTGGCAAATGCAAAGCGCAATTAAAACAAAAAAACAAGCAATAAAAAAATAACTTCTTTTCCTAATCATTTCGATAGATTGTAGTGGACGTAGTGAAACCTATCAAAAGACAACAATAAATGCTTAATTAAATTATTTGCACTCAATTTGTCACGAAACGGTTTTTCATTGCCAACATTTTACGCGAAGCCTTTTATCTAAAAGGATATGCATTTGTTGTCTTCTAAATGGGTCGTTGATTATTATCTTCAAAATATTCACGAACAATTTGATCATACTCAAATGGATGAAGACAAGTAGGAAGTCTAAGTACATATTTTGAATATAAAAATATTGATTGTTAATATAAAATTAAGAAAAAAGGAAACTCATGAACAGATTTCGATGCAGCTTTTACCTGCATGTACAGTTTTCGAAGAAACTTGAGGCTACATTGCATCTTCAAAGGCTTAGAGCCTATATTTATTATTTTGTTAACTGAGTGTATATTAACTCATATTTTCTTGCCTTCGTTACAGTTCGGGTTAGCCCAAGGCCTCAACCAACTAGGTAATAAGCAACCATAGCACAAAGTTGCTCCTTTAACCCAAAGAAACACCCATTGGAAAAATTTTGTTCTTTTCATTTCTAATATTCTTTCTAAATGTAATAGCAGAGCCGAGGTTAGACAAAGTCCCTAACTGCCTCAAAGTTGTAGCTCTATCCTTTCTATCCGATAGTTGATAATTTTATTAGTTTTTCCCTCGTTTTAGATCATTTTATCCTCTTGTGGTTCTTTACTCGCAAACGCCCACTATGTTCTACCCATAGTATGATGTAATCACATGACAACGGGACGTCTTGTCTCAATCCATTTATTTTTAAATTAACATTTGCATTTTGTTTAAATGATGCAGCAGGGAGATTCCTCCATCGACAATCTACATATAAAGACGAGTTTGTCTTCCTGGATTTTTTCCAGGATCTGTAAGCGAAAATTTAATCGACGCGTCTGTGGGCCTAGAACCGCATTTCAGAGGCCAGTTAGACTATTAACAAACGATTCCATTCATCAGGAATACATCTGACCAAATCTAAATGGGTTGTTGCATAGTCTTTACAAAGTCATCTCCAGCTGCTCTAAAATTCCTAGTGGATGAATCTTATGTTGGTATTTGGCTTGCTTCGCCTACTATTTATTTATTTTATTTATTAAACGCGTCAATAGCTCAAGACTTCTAAGCCTGCCGCCTATAACAAATTGACACTTTTCCCTATTATATGTCACAGTTCGGCTACATGTGATCTGTTCAGTGTGCGATCTCGATCACCTGATTACGAGTTGATGTTGATGACTTATAAGTGAGTGTAAGTCAGTATACACACCCTCCATGTTATCCCATACCATTGTTTTCAACTGAAAAGTGAAATCCCAACAATGTATTGTCGAACTTTCAGTACAGTTTTCCATACACACTCAGCCAACAATGCACTCTCGAATATGAATACATATTTTGAGGAAGCTATTCACATTGGCCTCAAATGTCGGAAAATGGGACACATTGTATATTTTCCTTTCCTGTGCAGGAAGGATATGAAAATACGTGTTTTTGTATACTGAATGACAAATTCAAAGAAAATGCCTTTGCTTTTGTTGGACAAAAGTTCGCATGTACGACGAAATAATGGAAAGTTTCTGACGTCCCATGCGCTTCTTTCACTTGAGTTGAGATATAGAGGCAACAATATTTGGCAACTAGTTTTGCTAGTTGCATCAATTTGTGGGGAGAAACTTTCCACCTGTGTTGATTTCATTACCTCCTTTGTAGTTTTAAGTGCACTTTGTTGTGAATGATATTAGAATTTGAATACATTATGTACATAGTGATCAGATTGGGGCCCATATCAGTAATTGAAAATAAAATTGCAAAGCAAAACATGCCCACATGTATTAAAACCATACAATTCTTCCGTTTGACTACAATATCCTTTGAGTGCTGTAAGCTCACATAATCAGAAAATAGCTTGGTATCCGTTTTGTTAAATATTAGAATAGTTTCATTTGCATTTGATTACTATGCAAATCACATTTGCATTGCAACTAAGACCTGTCGCCTGTGGATCCTTCCGAATTAAATTCAATCTAATAGGATACAAAATTAGGAGTGGTGTCTATCAGGTTTGGTTACATTTTGTTTATATAACAATGAAACTCGACGTAAAGAGAAATTCTGAATATCCTTACTGATTAGGAAATAGTGTTTGCTCTACCATTGAATTGCAACATAATAGCTACATATGCATTCAAATGAACGTTATGTCAACGTCAGATTTTCGGAACTAGAATGGGGAATAACACCTTTCATTGTCCATCCAAATCCTGATGAAATTATTAAAATAAAATACAAATATACGATATACATACATGGTATCGTAATAATCTCCATAAATTCAACTAAAACTGTCATTGCAATGAGTTTCGACAACAATTTGCTTCAAATTTAAATGGAAATATATGTGGACTAGGATGCGTTTAATTGTTTAACAAAAAAATAGTTTGTGTAGACACCCTAGGACTAGCTTCTCACTATCCTTCGTTTGTTGGCTGAATTGAGAAGCTTTTTCAGGACAGTTATATTCTCGGATATTCGTCGAACGTTCACGAGAGGTGGCGCAGTGGAAAAAGCCTTAAGATGTAATTTGTGTTTTTCCGGGGATCAAACCCCCTCGCACAGTAGTCCAGCACACAAACAAACCACTGAGTCGTTTGTGTGTCCTGCAAAAACTCGAAAAGTTTTGCACCGATTGAGCTCAAATTGTCAGACAATATTTTATATTGGCCCGAGATAGATATTGTGAAGTTTGGACAAAATTGGACAAAGAGGCGTGGCACCTCCCATACAAAAAAAAAAACATTCAAAATCTTATATCTCGAAAACCATTGAGCCGATTGAGCTCAGATTTTCAGACAATCTTAGGTATTGACCCGGGAGTGTTCCTGTGAATATCGGAAAATTGGACAAAGGGGCGTGGCACCTCCCATAAAAAAAAGCTTTGGAAACGCTATTGTTCGACAGTCATGGAAGCCAAAGTTTTTAAAATTTGTAACATTGATATGCATTGTCATGATAGGCAATACGATTCCTGGCAATACGATTTGCTGGAAAAACCAACAATGTATACCGCAGAGCATTACAATAAAAACTGTTTATCACTGATATAAATGAATTTGAAATTGATTTTTTTATTTTTCTATTTTGCACTACGAAGTGTGTGCATGGGGTTCGCTAGTTTTAATTATATTTTCTATTTAGTTTTGGGAAAAATTACTAAACACTAAAATACAATTCAAATTGATCGTATTGGTGAGGAGCTTTGGTGTACTCGTCTCGTCTCGTCTCGAAAATTGAAATGCAGTATATCTTGCTAAAGTTATGAACAGCTAGCTATTGAAATCCATGATTGGGGTGTTTGCTGTTTGGGTTGCAAAAAGACATGCTGTTCTTATTTTAATGCAAGAAGGCGCTGTAAATCACATATTACGAGGATTTTCACATAGCCGATGATTTAAGGATCATAATGGGCTTTCTTTTTTTTTGACAAAGGTTTTGGTAAGTCATCATCCTACACAACACATGCTCGTCTCTCTAAATATAATGATGAATATCGATTTGGATTTCTTGGGATCACACTGAGTGTGACAATTTGATCGGTGGTAGACATTTCAGGCCTAAATTTGGACTATAAATGGCCATTCACGCTATATTCGAAGGGTTTTAGGCGTTCACACAATCTAGCCGATAGGATCTTGTATGCAATGTTAAAAAGACTGCTACCTCTGTAGTTGTCACAGTTGAAGGGGTAGACAATGCTATTTCGGGCGTTTAGCTCGTAGGTCGAGTAGCGTCATCCTTTTCTTTTGTGGGGGCATGAGAGCTTATATAAAACTGATATTTAGACATTTTCCCTAGATGCGGATTGTCATAAGACGTGCACTAATTTGCCGATAACTCAAGGCTTGTTGCCTAAAGCTGCCGCTTATGACAAATCCGCATCCGAATAAGCGCTGTTTCTGCTTCTACCAATCACCGTAATAGATGTCACTGTTTTTCATCCATTTTTTTTTGTCCGGCTCATCAATAGTACTTCTATACTTCCTGGATTGCAGGTAATTATGTCTTGTATCAGTCTAGGGTCTCTGCTAATTGTTCGCCTGCGCGTGGACTGTGCGTGGATTCGAAGATCATTGCCCTTATTTCGTCTTGCAGGGTCGTCAATGTATAGTATCTTGAAATACTGTATAAATTGTCAGAATTTTACACACTTACTCACTTTATACGAATGGAAGGGACCTACAATTTTTTTTTTCCTTCCATTCGTTCCAAAAATAGAAACTCACACAAAACGAATGTGTTGCGAGAAGCTAGGCCTTGGGTGTCTACCGCCTGTCGCGCCGCCTATTTATTTATTTATTTATTTACTCACTTTATACGAGACTACAGAACCAGACAGATGTCATTTGTTCAGAATACTACTGTCAACAATAAATGCGTCCTTTTTCAAAACTTGTACAGTACGCCCTCGGTAAAAGCAACCCTCGATAAACGCAATACCTCGGTTAAAGCAACACCTAAAATTTTACCATTAGTGACTCAGTAATTGCAACTTTTCAAAAAACTGTGACTCGGTAAACGCAACTTTCCTTCCACGCTCTTATTTCATTTAATTTTTGTTTCGTTTTTTTTGCTACTTCTCTCAGAATTTTAAACACACATAGATCATAGGTGCATTTTGTTTGCATCATACAAGAATAAGAAGAAAAGAAGGGGAAAATGTTTCGTATTTCTTACCAGTGTTCATGTGATTTTCTCGCGGTCGGTAATTGCTTTGTTTCGTGTAATAAAAAAATCATGGCTATCGTAAAAAAGAAGAAAACTCGGTTCCACTACAAGATACCTTGACTCTTCAAAAACTGAGAGAGCTGGCCGTTGACATTAATATATCCTCTAAGAAAAAGCAAACGAACATTTGGCAATACATATTTTAAAGCAATTTAACCAAAAACTGTATTAACTGTAGGTACTACAATAATGCATAAATATTTTTTTAAAATGAATTAAATTATATTCCTTTTCTTTTTTTTTACGATGAACAATATTCTTTTATTTTTTATACTATGGTTTTCAGCTTAAATTCTAATTCAAGGCACTTTTTTTTGTGACTCGGTTAAAGCAACAACCTCAATTAACGCAACTGCTCGAATTTCCATCGGTTGCTTTTACCGAGGGCGTACTGTAATTGCTTCACAACTGTTTACTTTTTCCGTGGTAAGAAAGTAACCCCAACTTGGAGGACCAGTTCCGTATTAGAACGAGAAGTACCACTAACCCGCACATCGGGTTAATACGCTAGCTACTATTTTTCCAATGCCCTGGCGTAGTATTGGAGATTCCTTTAAACCGAATATGCCGAAGCACCTCTTAAAAGCTTTACAATCTAGACCTCAAAAATATTGCTTTAAAGAGGTATAGGTTTATTTATTTTGTCATCATGTCTCTGGCAACCATTTTTCAATCAACTTAGACTAAAATAATTATGTATCGGTTAATTAGTACCAACAATAGAAAAACTGAACATATAGCAGTCAAAATGATCTCATCATCAGTATGCATAAGTAAAATACCAACCATTTTTATCAACCCGTTGTTATATTTATATACCTTCAAAACATAGAAACCGTAGCTATGACAATTACGCAGTTAGGCACCCTACAACACCTCCATTGATTGAAAGTAAATACCAAAGACATACTTGACGCCGATTTTAGCACATTTCGCCGACAATGGGAAATCCCAAGTCCCAAATTTTCGCTTTGTCGATCAATAGCGATTACAATGTCAACATGTTTACAAAGAATAACTACGCTCCCGTAGATACGCTCCCCTTTCATAATGCGATTATAAAAAGCGAGAATCAACAATTCAAAATTTGCGTCACTGCCTTCAGTTATCTAAACTAAATTGTCCAAACCAAAGGTCATATTGTAATCCAAGCACGCACGCCATTACTACGTGACCAAGACACTTCATTTAGGCTCCACACAGCATCCGAGTAGAAGCAAAAGTTGCCATTGCATTCCTTCCCTGCGGAAGGACTTATTAAATTATCTGTCAAGTTATATGTCACGCCGCACGCTAAGACTTTTGTTAAGCCAGTCTATATGCAACGCGATTATGAGAATTGATACTCAGCTACTTGCACAATTGGGTTATGACTTTCCTTTGTCGTCCGCCAGTGTAACGGAATTATTATCGCGTCAACACAGAGAGTCGTTTTGTTAGCACACACAAATCGCGTAACAGAAGCAGCGCTCTATACTTGGTGGAGGTTTCATGCAGATAGTCGCATGCAGGGGAAATTGAATTATATTTCACGACAACACCTGAAATTGAATTTGACTTAGGCAATGTTGATAGAACGAATCTAATTCAAAGAGCTCGTTTTCGTGGTGGTATCCCATTACCTCCGAATCGCGTGTGTTAGTCCATGGCGCCTTAGAAGACACACCAGAAAATCGTTACACTTTACGCCCTCTCAATTCGACTGCAGGATATTGAAACGTGCTTCATTCACTTTATTTTTGGGTACACTCAAGTTTGAAATGCACGCACACAAAGTTGTATACTGGCAAGGATTTTATTTGTTTCTCTAATTTAATAACAGTTCGAGGTCTAACCATACAGTCCATGGGCTAATCAACTCGGTAGGCGTCGATGACACAGACAACAAATTGACTTACAACAGTAATCGGGATATGAATCCACTTGGCAGCAGCAATATTAAGGACATTCGCCAAATCGGGGGTGATTTTGAAAGTGAGTTTTGCAATTGATTCAAATCTCTCTGGTTAAGGATGGCCCCAGTTATAGCATAGCTCCGAGCAAGTAATTGCTGACATTAAAATGATTACCTATCTCAATGGAAATTCATATAGTTCGTTGACTTCAAAGATTTTTTTGGCCTCTTTCTATTTTTTTTTTTTTTTATTTTTATAACTAAATGCCCCATTTGGATTTGCTGTGACAAAAGTTGCTTGTAAATGGTGCTTGAAATGGCTGTTTGTGTATACGCGCAGGCTGAACAGAAGTAGATGTCGTTGAAAACTTTGAATTGCTTACAAGAATTCAAACAAAATTACATAGAATATTGGTGGTAACGGTGATTACATTTTCTGGAAGGAATTGATGCGATTGCTTTTTTGTTTTGTTCTCATATTCCAAGTAAAATAAGATGGGTCAACTGATATCGGCTTACGAAATACGTTGCCGACTTTGAAAAGAATTCGCCGAATTTATGGTCGTTTGGTTTTTGTTGACAACTTTTATGAATGGCAAGTGGGAGCAATATGTATAAATAGCAAATGGTCTGATAACTGATGAATGATAACTGATATACCAACCCACTGTATGCTTTCATTGGGATTCATTGCTTTATTTATTTTTGGCGTTCTTATGTCTGTAGGCTCAGACACATGTACTGCGAAGAAGGTAGGTATTCAATTTATACTCAGATTCTTTCTTTTTTGAAACAGAACTTCCTTTTTTTTAAATACTTCTCCCGGGAAAGGCGAACCTATAACGCTTCAACAGCGCCCCGAGATGCTTGCAGATGTAAGTTAGTTCTACACTTAAATTGCTGCAAATTGTAGTCTTCTGGAAATATATCCCCAGGAAAATTTGCTTGTCCTGTAACAGAAAAAGTTTTGGAAAGTTGATGTCCTCGCAGTTGTCAAGTGTACTGTATGGTTGCATTTCGAGGGATAATGTCATTGAGTTCCTCGGAACATCTACCATGGAAGTACCTATAGAACAAGCGAGGTCAGCGACTTGTCTTCTGTGCACCAACGGTTGTAGATTTGATGTGAGTGTAGGGTCTACAATAAGTCGAACTGCTCGTCTCTGTATGCTGTCAAGTAGGTTCAGTGAATGTTTTGGGGCCGAGCTCCATATATGGGAACAATATTCCAGGCCTGGTCTAACCTGTGCTTTGTAGAGAAGGAGAAGTTGCTTGGGACTAAAGTACCTCTTTGCTCTAAATAGGTAGCTCAACTTAGCGGACGCCGATCTTGCGAATTGACTGTGACTCCTAGAAGGTACAATGAGTCCTTGGGATGGATTGGATGGTCATCCATTTGGATCTGAGGAACTGTTGATGCATTTTTCCTAGAAAATGTTGTGAGCTGTGTCTTGTTTGCATTTAATACAACCATAATAAGTTGTCTTTTCCCCACTTCAAGAAACTAATTTGTTCACATCTCTGACTGTGTAATGTAGCCGCATTTACAGGCCCATTGTTCGAGATGGAGGATATAAGAGTGCTGTCATCTGCAAAGCTGTAGATATTATTATTTGTCGATCCAAGCAAATGGTTGATGTGGAGAAGAAATAGAGTTGGAGAAAGAATAGATCCTTGGGGCACTCCTGCATTTATAGCAAACAAATTAGATGATACACCTTTCTACAACAACTTGGATCTATCTTCCCAGAAGAACATTTTGCATCCATCCGCGGAGTTGTTGTGGTAATCCATAAGACGCTATAACTTGCCTAATAGGGCTCTATGATGCTCGGTCAAATGCCTTATGTCCAAGGCCACGGCTCTGGATTCACCGCTGTCTTACTAAATCGCCTTAAATTAAGCTCTATAGCCTTCAATACAGCGTTTAAGTCGACTAATACTAACTAGTCACTAGTTTAAAAATTGCCTTGCACTTTGTATTTTCCAAGTGCAATTTCGATCAGTTGGGCGATTGGTTTCCACGTCAATAATAATTATAGTATGTATGCCCGGATTCGATCTGTTGAAAGAAAAATGAGAAAACTGTTAGTGACACACTGTTTTATTTATTTTATTTATCGAATATTTATGCGTGAACAAGGTAATGAAACAATACTACAATTGAATGAAAGTCCTCGCTGGGTAGTCCAGCACATTAACCACCTAGCTCCTGCGCCCACAAATATATTAAACTACTATTACCCCAATTCATCTCCTCACACTAATGCCTCCCCATCTAAAAAAACGATTTATGTCACCAAAAAAAAAATAGACCACAAACAAATTTCCCGTCTTCGAGTATGTTGAAATCCCATCGCAGTTTTATGTCTGTTTGATTTATTCGTAAAAATAAAATCGAAACGCCTAATAACTATACATAGACTCAAATATGGGTATACACAAAAATACAAACTTATATATAGAAATCTTTTTGGGAAACGCAACTAAACTAAAATTCCTAAAATTCAACCAAACACAATGTTCCAGTCAGGAATTCCCTAGATATTGCGAGGTGGCCTATTGTATATGACTCCATCCTATTTCCCCTTAACCGACATCCGACCAAAATTTAATTTTGCACATTTCTCATGAGTAGAACTCAGAGTCACATGGGTGGGTGTACAAAGCATAACACCCTGCGGCGGATTATCACACATCTGCACTAACAAGTGTTAGTCATATAATATTGTATTATGTCACGATTTATAGAAAGGACGAGTTCCACCAACTAAGCAGTATCCCCATAATCTCTTCCATTACACGGCATAAATCTTGATAAAACTTTAAAATGTGTTTTGCATTTAGGGCAATTAGGCTAACGCTATTCAACTTCACATATATCGTATGTATTGTATACTCAAAGTTTGAGTTAGAGATGAAAAGATATACATAGTTCACTTAACGCGATGCTTTGCGAATGGGATGAGTTTAATACAAGTTTTGCAACTACAATTGGGACTAAATATATATGTATATTCAATTCACTTAAAAAATATATTTCTGTAACGGCCTATTTCTTTAAAGAGTACTATCGCTATAGTACCAATATGGGTAGCAAGTCATTTCTTCACGAAGTACTAAACCGAATTTGGTAACCCTCAATATCGGCAGTCTAGCGTCGATAATACCTATATTAGGATAATTTTATTCCTTCACCATCAGAGATAGTACCTACTCGGTTTTAATATTTTCGTGCCTGTCATTTAAAAATAATAAATTTGTACATGCAGTGAGCGTCAAAAGTGAGTGAACACCTATGATGTTTTTATTTGTCTTTGGAGTTTGGAAACATTTTTTTTAAATATCTATAAAGTACATATTTTATCCTGTGAAATCGAAACGTATATTTCCCATATACAGGTTGCAGGTTCGGCAAAGATCCACTTTTATGTCCTTTGCGTCCACGACATCAAAAAAAAAAACTAAAATTTTGTTGACGAAATAATCTCGAAAAAAATTCACTAGCTCTCCAACTATAACCCGTTGGAGCTCGAATTTTCTCAATTCGCTTCTAAAGGACCATTAACATGGGAGCGAACGAACGAATTGAAATTGCACATTTTATTATTCCATCAAAATTATTAAGAAAACAATTATAAACAGTTTAAATAACGAAATTTCGAATTTTTGGCGCGAATTGTCAACTTTTTTTTCGCAATCCACAAAATAAACTTAACCTCAAACTAAGACATTGCAGGTAGAAACTGATGGCTGAAATTCGCGAACTGCCGCGACCTAGAAGGGACTGTCAAAACTTGCGAATATTCGTTCGTTCGTAAGTAGTTGGTCGCTCTCATGTGAATGGTCCTTAAGTGCTCACTTTGTCTATAAAAGGAAATTTGTGGGACAATTCCTAAGCTAGACGTTGATCGTCAATCTCGAACCAGTCAGGACAAATGCAGATGTTGTTGTTCTTTTATAATATAGCAATCAACAATTATATATACGTATAAAGGATCAGCTGTCAGCTGATGTATTTTGCAGAAACGCAGGTGTTGTTTATTTTGATTGTTTTTCCCTGTCAGAAAGTGAACTTGGACTTGAATTCTATTTTCCATTTAATTCAAAAAAAAATTAATATAATATCTACCACTTTTAAATATTGTGCGCTGTAAGTGCGAAAATATGTTCCACATACGCCTCCGAAATCGGGCGACGCTTTTTTCGTATGATATTTATTTAATCTAGCGTTTGATAAAACGGATTTGTTGGACGCTCCCTTTTGCGTACATATAGAGTTTCATCCTAAATTACTTTAATCTTGTGTTTATTTGTTAAAAGATTCCGAACCGGATATTTATAATGTATCTATACGTGCATAGAGTTTACATTTTTGTTATCTCTTAAGTGGTGGTAAATGTTTTCAAGTGGAATGGAATGCTTGTGCTAACTAGAAAGAAACCACAGGACTTTGTTAATTGTTCAATTAACCGCAATCAATCGATTGGAAGAAAAGGTTGTGGGAGTCTCATCAGGCATAGGATTCTATTTCTTCATCTATCTGGAAAACAAACAAGAAAAAAAAAAACATGAAGACCCACCACACAAACTTCAAAGAACGGACACATAGCGATTGATTAACTGAAAATCAATATGTCTCCTACTCCAGTTGCTTGGTTTTGGGTCGAGTGGTTTGTTCGCCCTTAAAATAGGATTGCGTCTATTGATCCTTTCCAACATAACCAACAACGACGAAAATGATGATGATGACGACAGCGACACCGGCAGCAACGAATCGGCGACAACACAAATACTCGTGTTATATCTTCGTGCGAAAATTGTATTTTGTGTTTTATTTTTTGTTTTGTGTTGCTACCTACTTTATTGTAATCAAAAACGAAACCGGATTGATGTGGAATGAAGTGAAAAACTGTAAGGGGGTTGTTTTCGGTTCGCGCCGGTAGCAGTGATTAGGGACTTAATTTACTAACTCGCTGGATTCCTATACCGATTACCTGTAAGTATGAAATATATATTCACTTTGGGAAACGGTTTGCAAACAACGGAGGGTTTTGCGGTGGTCACTTTTAAATAGGGCTCTTAGGAAGGGTTTATTATAAAGTTTAATTGGGTTCGGCCGTTAAATAAGAAATTCATTAAAATTAAAATAAGCATTTAGGACTTGGATGAGCTTTGTGTGTTAAGCGTTCACTTAATTTTTATGGGTAAATCAATTTTAAGTTTAAGTTGTAAAAATAAGAAAATAGTTTTTTTCTTTAAATTTTAATTGTCGAACCTATGCATTTCATATTACATTACATACCTATGTGTGGGTGTGCCATATTTGAGTGTCACAAAGAGAGCTAGTACACGGCATGTAGCCATTGGGACCATATGCTGACGTAAAAATGACGTCAGTGCTATACATATGTACCTATGTGGTTTTCTACATGCCGTGTACTACCACCTTAACGCTCTTAATGCTCTTTTGGTATGCAATATGAAAAAAGTGGGGATTGCGACCTACAATGATGCACTGGTTCTATACGATGCAGGGAAGTAAGTCCACTGAGGGACTTAGTTCCCACCTAGTGGGAAATAAAACCACTTACGTGAAGTGGACTTAGTACCCATGTAAGGTGGGAAATTGGGTACATTTGCCTTTCGATATACCCAATTACGCACAAACTGCAAATCTGACAGTAAACCCAAGCAGGCGGATTGCAGGGGGCCGGCATGCCCCCCATACGTATTAAACTGTTGAATGTGTACTAAGTTCCCATAAAAAAGTGGACTTAGTTCCTACCTTACATGGGAACTAAGTCCACTTCACGAAAGTGATTTTATTTACCACTAGGTGGGAACTAAGTCCCTCAGTGGACACTGTGGCACTGGTGCTTTACGCACTACACCCACAGCAATGTTCACTGGAGCTTTATATAAAACTACAAGCAGGTAATAGGGCGCTATAGCTAACTAACGCAGGGTTCTGCAAAACCGGACAGGTAGAATACGGATGGTTCCAAATTTATGCATGGTACAGGGTCAGGTTAAGGGTTTTAGAACAGCAAGTAGTGAATTATATTCGAGAAAACTCAAAATAGGGCAGACATAAGATGGTCACATATAGAAGGCCACAGGGTCTTAAAAGCTTTGTGCTAAAAGCTAAGCTAAGTTAGATCGGAAAAAATCTGTAAAATTATTAAAACTCAGTAGATCAAAACTACGAATGGCGATATATGTATACTCTCTAGGCACTGCTTAGATGATACCGACGAGTGCAGGTATTGCGATGACCTACATGTCACAGAGGATATTACTCACCTTTTCTGTGAATATCAAGCTATATAACACCTTCGAAGGTACTTCTTCGATAATTTGAAGTTGTTGGCCTCTCAAACAAAATTGAAACCATTTTGTAGGGAAATTAAGTACTTGAGCGAATTGGTTTAGGTTTTGAGTTTTTGACCGTAAAGGTTCCCCAGAGATGGCGATGGTCCCAATATGGTGCCTTGTGCACTGTGATAAACTCACACCCTATACAACCTAACCTTTTTTTTTAAATACTTCTCCCGGGAAAGGAGAACCTATAACGCTTCAACAGCGCCCTAGCTAGTTCTTCATTTAAATTGCTGCAAATTGTAGTCTTCAGGAAATATATCCCCAGGAAGGGAGTTCCAGAGTTTGCTTGTCCTGTAACAGAAGGAGTTTTGGAAAATTGATGTCCCCGCGGTTGTCAAGTGTACTGTATGGTCATGAGCATTAGCAGCCTGTCTTGTGGGGTGCCCAAACGTTGCACTTCGAGGGATAATGTCTTTGAGTTCCTCAGAACATCTACCATGAAAGTGCCTATAGAACAAGCATAGGTCAGCTACTTGTCTTCGGTTGTAGATTTGATGTGAGTGTAGAGTCTCCAATAAGTCGAACTGCTCGTCTCTGTATGCTGTCAAGTAGGTTCAGTGAATGTTTTGGGGCCGAGCTTCATATATGGGAACAATATTCCAGGCCTGGTCTAACCTGTGCTTTGTAGAGAAGGAGAAGTTGTTGGGGCTAAAGTACCTCTTTGCTCTAAATAGGTAGCTCAACTTAGCGGACGCCGATCTTGCGATATAGGACACGAAAATAATGCAAAATGTTGTAAAGGGTCGTGGTGACACTACTCATTGCGTTTGTTTTAATTTTTCCAAATCGACTACGAATACAAAAAACGTCGGGATGGATTATTTTTTTCATTAGTTTGAGGAAATTATGAAGCTCAACATAATTTCTTTCAAAACCACTGACATTATCGTAGCTGATTATTGAAAAATTTCGTATTACAAAAACACATGTACTGCCACATAAGAACTAGGGAGGTACATCTTTCATGATGGGCACCATTGACCGAGTTTTAAATCTCGTTTTCAAAATCTGGATTAAACTAAATATCGCAAATATTTATTAATTTATGTACTTTATTTATATGAAGTGAAATAATACAAGGGATTTATGCAAACTTACATTTTGAAAAGCACTTAATTGTATAACAAATCATGAAATATGTAAATGGGACTAAACCCCTACAACCCCTCTGCTTGGGGTCACTGTTGAACTTAGAGTGCGAGATTAGGTGTTTGGAAACTTCTTTATATCCAAGTTTCGCATTTCGCATAGAATGTAAGGCCATTCAGTTCATATGCGAAGGACGATGGATGCTTCTATCGAAATATACACCTTTTCCCAATCTGCTAATTTGTCTAAAAAGCTCTGATATGTTTTTTTTTTAAATCTGCATACCGATGAAAACGAGCTTTATTCCAACCTCAATAAACATTTAATCTAAAAACTTATCATTCTTTTCTAAACCTTTAAACCAATTGTTATATCATCGAAATGGTCCGTCTAATCCATAACCATTTCCAGTACAATCCCCTTAAGCTGCAATAAAAGTGTCCCTTATCGGAAGAGAACACAGAAAAGGTTATGTATACCCAAAGTAAATATGGCAAAAAAAAGGTCAGTTTTCCTAATTTTATCGAAGGTTGTCATTTAAAATCATCAAACTTCTCCATTATAATATTTTTTTTCGTCCTAAATTTATGAATAAAGTTTAATGTTTAATGATTTGGCATTCGAAAAACGAACAAGAACAAGCAGAAGGAGTAAATTAAGCATTATTTACATACTAAATAGAATAAAAATCCCGTCTCCTGGTAGATGGGACAAACGAAAAACGCGATTTTCATTTTAATTATTCAATTAGGTAATTCGCTTAATGTTCGCCCACACCAAAAGAGGGCATTGTAATTCCTAATTTAGTACTTAATTTAAAATCGAATAAATTACTCCCAGTTGTAATTAATTTTGCTAAACACACCCGTGTCAAGGTGAACTCGCACACATCTTACAAGACCATAATGTTCGGCTACATGTACTCGTTTATTTAGCGCGCTTCACGCCACCACCAAATGAGATGTTTGTCGGAAAACATTGTGACTAGCCCTATGGAAGAGCTAATCTAAACAAATAGCCGCCGCCGCCGCTCCCTAAATATATGCCATCGTGTGTCGCCCTAAAGATGTAATATTTCATCTATCTCTCCGTAGGGTCTAATTATAGTACTCAGCGAAAACATAGCCGCACACGAAAATAATTTCATAACCCACCACTAGGGAGAAGGGGATACGAGTGTAATGTAAACAATTTTTGTGATTTTATTTCACTTTTGCATTTTGTTCTATTTTATTAGTTTGCCTACCTGTCTTCAATAAATTGTATAGAAGTCTGGCGGATTGCAGGGAGAGCCGGACGATGACGACCGACGATCGGACATCTTGCTTGTGCTTAGCAAATCAAAATTTATTTTCATATACTCAAGGTTAAATCAATAATTAATACTTTGCTTAACTTACAAGTCGGTCGGTCAGTCGGTCTGACAGAGACACAGATATAGATACTTGATCACGTAACGTGTCGTCTTCTTGTGGGGACCGAATGCATAATGTCACCCTTTCCTTAGATATTGTAAGATACATCCGCAAATCGAATTCTATTTTAATGAGATGAAATTAATAAGACGTGAAAAGTATGTCGGGTGAGAAGTGCTAGATGCTGGGTCAACAATGAACCAATTATAGATAGAATTTTCTGCACAGCATGTCCCTGTAGTGTCGCCAGCCGCGCGCCGCGCTCAATTGATGCAGACGATAGAGCACGGAATAGGGGTGGCGATGGCGATGGCGACTCATTCGATGCTACTTAATGGTGTTGTAGGCTATCATGTGTGCATGCATGATCAAGTCAAGTGAGTTCTTTGTGGCGCTTGCCAAAGAGCCGTTGTTACACAGTGTGTACAAAAAGGTTTCAGACGTTATTTTCTTTAAAATTTGCAGTTTTCCTAATTGTTTGTCTGAATGTGCATCTTACAATCAATGTCCTTCTAAAGCGTGTTTATTCAAATTTAGTACTTTTTCCAGACCACGGTGACTCATGGGACGACTTTCGTTCAAATTTGAATTTATGTCGGTTTCGTGGTCATATTAAATTCCGCATTTATTCAAATTAAATTCAACAAAATTTTATAAACATAAACAAATAGGAATTGGACACACCAATAAATTACAGAATTGCACGCACTGAAATTAAAGCGAAATGGCTCCCTGTCATGACTTCTATACTACCTAGTACTGCCAAAAATGCTGTTACACAATTAACAGAGCCCATCTGTTAAAGCTTCCACTTGGAATAGACCCGTTAACGTTTTTTTTCTAAACATGGGGACACTTCAGCTTGCAGTAAATTAACATGGAGTGGGGTGCCAAATAAAACAGAATCGCGGTAATAGCGTTATGCATAAGGGCGGAAAGAGTGCTTGTCAAATTTTTAACTTGCTGCAACTTCTCGGAATATCGAGAATGTTCGTTTATCGGGCTATTGGTCGCTTCAGTGAATTGTCGGAAGTGGAGGACAGGCCAAGAAGTGGTCGACAGCGCGTCACACGTACGAGTGCGGTAGTAAAAGCTGTGCGTGACCGTATTCGAAGAAATCCCCTTCGGAAGCAGATCATGTCCAGGGAGTTGAACATATCCGCCAGGCATGAAAATATTATTTTTACGGGTGAAAAAATGTTTACCGTGGAAGAAGTTTACAGAAGTTTATGCCTTGACATCAAAGGAAGCGAAAAAAGTCATTCCAAGGGTTCAGCTTGGCCATCATCCCGCTTCCGTAATGGTTTGGTGGGTGGTCTCTAACCAAGATGTCACATCTCTCCATTTCTGTGAATAGGTGTGAAAACAGGTGCAAAAGTCTACCAGGAAGATGTGCTAGAGGATGTTGTAAAGACGTTAACAAATTCTCTATTTAATGGAGAAAGATGGGTCTTTCAACAAGACTCTGCTCCGTCGCATAAAGCCAAAACCACACAGGAGTGGCTCAGGGATTGGCCGTTGGGAAGTCCGGATTTGAATCCATTGGATTACAGTTTGTGGTCACAATTGGAGAGCAAGGCTTGCAAAACTCCCCACAGAAATTTGGAGAGCCTAAAAAATTCGTTGACCGTGGCAGCCTCAACGATGTCCATCTACACTGTACGTGCCGCTATAGCTCAATGACCAACACATTTGAGAGCTTGTGTGAAGGCAAAAGGTGGTCATTTTGAGTGATGTATTTTTTTTTATTAATCAATATTATTGTCTAACAAATGGAAAAAAAATCAATACAAAATGTTACCTGGTTTTTTTTCTATTCCGCTTTATATTTGTAACAGAATTTATGACAGGACTAGGTAATTGACTTAGTCCATGTAACAATGTATGGACTTTGAATTTCCTAATCTACTGTTAACAATTTATTTGAGTGTGTTTTTAAAAACGACATATTTCTACTAAATTAAATTGTTTTGGGATTTGTTATATTTTTGTATCACAAAGATAATATTTTTTTACACCCACTGTACAAAACGTATGTATTTCCCTCATTTGATTATAATTCTTCCTTTTGGCGTATACAAGCAAACAAGAATAACAACACGGCCAAGATGACGATGCTGATGTTTTTAATGTCATTAATCCAATTAAAGTGCACCTATACTAATGTGTCGGTATCTGTGTTGGCATAATTTCTGCTTGTGCAGTGATTGCATAATGTTGCATAGCACTCGTACGGTTCATGTGAACCAGAGTGTGATTCTACGGAAGGTAAATGCCAATTTCTGAATAAGAACACGTTCATGGTGTTAATTTTTTCCTCTGAGGAAGCTGCTCGGGGAGAAAGTGAAAGGAGGTAATTTGAAGTTATTGAACCGCAATAGAAAATGCAAATTGGAATGCACGAGATGAATATTTAGTGATGTGGTTAAAAAAGCCTCTTTTGAAATTACACTTAGGAGATTTTTTGAATTCACTATAAGCCGAGGGTATAACAAAATATATTGGTTTTCTTCCTACATAGTCTCAATGCCACATAACATAATATTGACGTTATTGTATTGGTGCAGAAGAACATTTGGCTTTCTCTTTAACTAGATGTTTTGTAAACGATTTTGAAATTCATTAGTATTTCTTTAACGAAAAGTAGTTTTTCTGGTCTTACATCTGATGAAAAAATCAAAAAAAAAAATTAACGGACACATATTTCACATTTATATGATTTGATTAATTTCAACTCCATGGCTATAAGTTTTTGGATACAAAATATACCTAATTTAAATTGAATATTATTTAAATGGACATGGACACTCCAAACAAGAAGACCAACAGGACGACCAAGAAGAAGATGGGTAGGTACAGCTATTGGTACTACGAAGCACAGTGGTGCGAAACCATCATTTTCGCGAAAAAAAAATAATTTTAACTGCGGATTCCTTGCAAGATATTAATCGATCCACTTTTTATGGTCTATATCAGCGGTTCCCAATCTTTTTTGGTCGCGGAGCACTTTTCTGAAGAGAAATTCCTAGCGGAGCACTTCGTTGTCCATACGTATCCTATTCCCTTCTTTCGTAGTTATGGAAAACGCTATTCTACTATTTTCCGATTTTTTTTTTAATCTTATTAAATTGAAGAAATAAGTATGTGACATTGTATGTGATTTGATTTTTAGAATTTTATAAAATATTTAAATATAGTAGATATTTAAAAAAAAAAAATAATTCGAAACATTTTTAACTCATTTTCAAAATTGCCACATAATATCAAAAGCTTTAAAATTCCAGTTTCCAAGACTTATAAAAATTACCAATATTTAGTTGAAAAGACTTTATTTTTTTAAAAAGGTAGTCCATATTTTCTGAAGACTTTCCACTAAAATCCAGCTAAATAAATAAATATTTGGCGTAACAGGTCCGTATCTAGGACTAGGTCCTCACAACCATTTGTTTTGTGCCGAGTCCGAACGGCTGTTTTGAGAAGTTTTTTTCAGCATCCTAATATGGGGGTATATAGTTGCAGACCGCCTTAATGCTTTCGAAAAGCTCTTCAGAATTTCTTGATTTTTTTGCTTTTAAAAAAGGGTTTTCTCTAATATGCTATAATATGCTTTGTTGATCAAGGCCTCAAGGGTCGGCCCTTATACAACTAATGGACCAACACCGAACCAAGAGAATGCACCACATAGTTTCTCTCCTCCATGCTTTAGGATCTGAAGCGTGTACTTTGCTGCAACTCTTTGTTAGGAGGACGCCTTACATACACTTTTTCATCGGATCCAAATAAATTAAACTTGGATTTGGCACTCCAAAGACTTCCAAAACTGCTATGATTTCGAAATTCCGGCTCTTCCTCAGGTTTTTGTTGACATAATGTGTTTTTTGTAGAATGTGCATCCACGAGCAATTTGTTCTACACAGTGCCTAACAGCGCTGGCCATATGAGTTCTTCATGAAGTTTAGGTGCAACAATCTCCCTAATTTTGATGGACATCAAAAATGGATTGGCTCTACTTGTCCGGAAAATCGTTCTTTGGAGTAGTTTTGCGTCCAATCTCCTTTCTTTTGTGGTTCTCAAAACTTCCGGATTCCGGTTTTATTAGAAACATGTATTTCATCGAAAACAAGCTCCGTAGAACAACCAAATCTTTTCGCTTTTCGCTATCGCCAATCATTCCATTTTCCATTTTTAAGGTTCTGAAGTTCTGGAGTAGGTACACGATTTATTTTTACACATTTTTGTACTGTGTAATCAATACAAAAATTCCATTGCTGCGAACAAAATGAAAAATGTTCAGAAGCACAAAATTAGCCAGTCTGGTTGAATTTTCATTTTTTTCCCATCTTTCCGCGGAGCACTTGGATTTTCATGACGGAGCACCAAGTGCTCCGCGGAGCACACTTTGGGAAACTCGGGTCTATATGGTATTAGATAAGGGAAATCAGTTTTCAATAATTTTGGAAAAATTTGACACTCCATTCCTGAAATTTTGGTACAATTTTATATGGCGTTTTTTTTTTAACTTTGAGGGCGTGCCACCCCCAAACGGTAAGAGAAGGCTAAATTTTTTTAGACATGCTGTAAAACGTATTAAAAATTTTTAAATAATACTTTTTAATAATCGTCAGGGAACAGATATTGTCTAGAATACAAGGCCCATCGCTGTATGCAAAAACAGCGATTTATGGACAATTACGGCGAAGGCTTATGCTATTTGCAACTAAAGTTGAAAAGAAAAAATACTGACTTTCTATAGACTTTATAGACTTTGCTTAATAAAATAAAAAAATGTATTTATATGTATGGATTAGAAATATGCAAAGGAAACTTGAAAAATGTTCATATTTAAAAATACGACACAAATTTTAACCAGTAAATAAAACCTAATAATAATAATAATAAATACTCTTATATACTGGTATAGTTAAATTATTTTGTACACGAGAAATAACGACAATCAGTTGTATATTTTTAATTTACTCGGTTTAAAAAAAAATTTGGAACGTCAAACTGAGCAGAGCAGAGGACTCTGTTCCATTACATGCGAAATTGTGTGAATTCGTATATGTACTAAATACTGCCCTTCAACAAGTTAAATTCATAAAAGAATGGTACTTGTGTAAATAATGAATTTGATACTGGAGTTAGCATTAAGTTTTTAAGTTTGTTTTGTTCATTGGAAAAAATGCTCAATTTTGCTACAGATATTTTCGATTTAAAAAAAATTATAAAAAGAAAGCTGATCAGAAATAGGATATTTTTTGCATTGCTGGAATGGGTTATCGAACATGGTCCTACCGAACCGGATGGAACTAGCTGATGATGCGGACTTCGATTTAGAAAAGGCTTGTTTTGTTTTTGAATGTTTATATATTCACAGTTCTCTGGTGAACCTACCACAAGATTTGTGAAAATGCAGTAAAAGATAAAAAAGGAGGTATGTACCTGAATATAAATAGAGAAGGGCTTATGGGCCACAAATGCGTGGTTATACCGAGACCAGTCTCACATACAGTTTAAGCTGTAAATGCAGGTACGTAAGTACAACTCAGCAAGCGTTATGGGCTACAAATGCGTGGTCATAACGAGTGCAGTCTAATGAGCAGTTTTTTTTAAACAGAAGAATAATAGCAGAGTGCAGATACAGAAGCAGAACAACAGAGTAGCAGCAAAAGTCAATATTCGGAATCAGAGATCGAATTCATATCTGTTCAGATCATTGTCAGCTCAGAGGGTGACATGTATACTGTTAAGACAAATTGCTAAGATTTGGTGGAGTGGAAGTGGGCATCTTCAACTCATGCATTTATATTAAAAAAGTATAAGTAGGTATTTATATCAAAAAAATGAAAAACTCGCAAATGTTATGGAAGTTACTATACCTGATTTAAAGGTCCAGCTATAAGGGCACATTCTGTTTAGGGTCAGTTAAGTATGAAGATGCAAAAAGCAGCTAGGTAGTTAATTATTGATCTTTGAAGTAAATTGAAGTATCCGCCGATTCATCAAGGGGGGAATGTGTAAATAATGAATTTGATACTGTAGTTAGCATTAAGTTTTTAGGTTTGTTTTGTTCATTGGAAAAAATGCTCAATTTTGCTACAGATATTTTCGATTTAAAAAAATTATAAAAAGAAAGCTGATCAGAAATAGGATATTTTTTACATTGCTGGAATGGGTTATCGAACAGTACTACTTTTTACTCGACAAGTCAGCACGTTCGGATACCTAGTTTATGCAGTACATAATTACGTCCACATGTTTAGTAGGTATGTCAATGGGTACAGGATATAAGAAAATTTTAAATAGGAATCAGAATCAGGAAGTGGTATAACCTGGTATATTTTGGTGAATACCTCAACATGTGTTGCGTATCCGAGATTATAGGACTACGTATTGCGCAGTACTACTCCGATTCGATTAATTCCGAGTCACTTTCATCGCTAAGGTGAATAAGCTAATATCCTTCAAGGTATATGAATATTCTTGCCATAATAAAACTGTAGATTGTTCTCCGACTTTAAGTTACTTGGATGGAATAGAAAAACGACTGCGACAAATTGACTCAATTTTTCACTCACAGTTGCATTGGGAAAAAATAGCGACTGAAATATGTTCGCTGTCCAGAATTGGAGATCTAAGATGATATCTATTTCATTTCACGAGTACCTTCCAGGTCCTAGCTATGCAATACCATAGCCGAAAAGGCACATAACAGAGTTCCTCGAGGTAAACGCTGAAGTGTACTAAAGGAGTATGGAATTGACGACGTTATATTGATACCTTTCACTGTGGGCGTTGGACTTCGTCAGAAATGTGTTTTGTCTTCTCTCATTTTCATTGGACTGGATATTACAGCACAGCCTTGGCAAAGAACGTTTTGAATTGAGAGTCCTAGGGATAAGCCGTTTGCTCTGCGCTGATGAATTGATCATCCGTAGGCGCTCCCAGACTGAACTTTAGCGCGAACTTCACGGATTTGCAGCCGTTTAGGTTAAATCTGAAATGAAGGTAAACGTGGAGTTTAAGTACGTCGTTATTAAACGGTCAGGAAGAAACAATGCAAAGTTTTGATGTAGGATTGGTCAGGTTGGTTCAATTTTAAGACATCTACATCATTCTGTTATCAGGAAGAATGAACTTGGCGCTAAATGTAAGTTGTCGGTCTTTAATTCCAACTCTTACCTATTGGCTATGTGATTTGGATAAGGGCAAAAACAATAAGATAGCGCATACAAGTTGCCGAAATGAGATACCACCGTCCGCGGCGGAAGATCGAAGTCCATAACTACTGCATCCCACACCCGCAACCATTTTAATGGATCCAAATTGTGCGTTAAAACTAATTGGAAACAGGACTATCGCGAATTCTATTGATTCGCTTGAGCATCGCAAAAATGCAACATGTCTGTCACTGCTCTATGAAACTGTGCTGAAAAAATCGCCATCAGTTATATTTCGCCCCTTCTACAATTCAACCGCAATATCCGCCTTGCTAGGAATGCCCAATAGCCTATAAGCCGTGCAACAGTGGATTCTGTATTTTCTTCTCAGTACAGTTTACACATATTTATCATTATCATCTTTACCTCAATTTTGTTAACACCCTCGTTGTGTACATCGCACTACACTTTATGAGTAGTAATAACCACTTTAACCTCTTTAGCGCATTTTTATTATACAAAAAAAAAATAAATTCTTTGGTTACCCATTGACATTATGTCACATTGGCTTCTAAGAAACGGTAATCCCTCTACGTTTCCATAATTGAATTAGATGACCAGTCCCTTAGTTCCGCCCCATGAAATGCCCCAATCTACTTTCATAATTGATTTCTTTGCCTTAATTGACAACTTAAAACCACTTGTGAAACTAACTTTCTCAACAACATCCAACATTAACTATAATACGAATACCTCAATTACCTCAACAAAACCGCTACCACTTCCCACTCTGACAAAAGTTATTTTCCGCACACTTCACCCCCGCATGGCAACTTGACAATGACAACAAAACGGCAGAGGTAAATAAACTGTAATTCAAAATGATACCTGCCTCGTCGCTATATCTTATAAATTAGATGGGACAGCAATAATGCCCTGGGAATTTAAAAAGAGAAAACAGGATCTGAAAGCCTTAACTTCCCTCCCAATCCCCAACTCGCTTTCAACAAAAATGAACTCGTTGTCCCTACATTAAATTAAATAAAAGCATTCAAGTATACATCCGTGGAATGTAGGTCGCCTGCAGGCGCGCACACAACTGAGTTTTTTTTTTCATAAAAGCTCCGTTTTGATGTTCTAAATCATTCCTGCTTTCTGGTTTCAAATTTGTCTCTTCCGGAGAAATCCGTCGAAAAAATGCTTAAATTCATTTTATCGGCACCATCATGACCATTCTTTCCCGTTGTATCTACCTAAACTCCAACAGCTAGCAGCCAAAGGGCTAAAAACCACCAGAAAAAGTGTTAACATACTTTTACTATTGTAAAGTAGAAAGTTATGTCCGAGCATTTCACCATTATACCCGCTTAAGACTTCTTTTTGCAGTATATCGTAATGTTTTATCCTTTTTAGCGCAAATGAGCTGGTTTTGTGTGTGGGAACCGGATGCGCCCCTCTTCCGGGAAGGGTATCCTTTTCATATTTATGTAATTATTTTTATTTACTTTTACACAGTGGTGCGGGTTAACCGAATATAAATTGCATAAACAATTTGGACGAGTGGTGGCGTGCACACAACTCGAGGAAGAGTGCTTAAAGTGCAATAAACGATGGCAAACTTTTGACGGTAACAAAACTTTGTAACAATATTTGTATGACCTACAAAGACCGAGAACATAAAGCCACACCGAGGAAGCAGTAAAGTGCTACTGAAAAACTTATACCAGGCATAATAGCCGAGTTTGGTACAACAATCGGGTGAATCCGACATCCAAGCGAAAAAAAATGCATTGTCTTTTTGGGTTTTCGCCATGCAGTTTGAATGCAAGCAAGACGCGTATAGTACCTACTTTCGTTTTGTTTGATTTTCTCAAGGATATTTCACATTTGTTATCCTGCACAAGGAGCACTATCGCGAGCGCTAAGTAGAAGAAGATACCAGTAGTCGAGATACAACGTATGTTTTATGCGCTGTGTATGAATCTATGCGAATTAACTGTCGCACGAAATACCTTACACGATGTGAAACTACATGGAGAACAAATTCAATGTCGCTAAGGATTTTCATGTTATCCTTCTATTCGCTGGCAAATGGGTTTATTTGTGTGCCTGTTGTACATGTAGTATGTACCCTCTTCCGGAAAGGGTATCCTTTGTGATAGTAATAATCGTGAAGGATAAATGTTTCAGAATTTGTAAGGTGTTCCGTTGAATAATTCGCATTTTTTCTTGTCCTCTAAACGAACGTATGCCATCATTGTCGTGATGGGTTGTGCGCGGGCTTGCGCGGAAGTAGACGACAAGATATAATGTGGAGATTTTTCGTATACGTACAAGATTATGCTATTAATTGTTTTGCCATTTCTATGAGTATGAAGAAGAGGCGGATTAGATTATGAGAGAAGAATACTTTCTTGACACCCTATTTGGCCTTGAAGTGAATTATTTGTTTTCCTTTAGGAGTTGACTGTAGAGAAGACATTTATGCTCTAATTGAGTTCCTATCATCATCATCATATATATATTTACCCTTACTGACTCCGTAACGCTCCTTACGACAGTCATAAATTTGAGATCAAGGAATAGCAGACAAGGAAAAAAGAAAGTGCAACGAAAATATAACACTTTTTATTTTATTTATTTATTTATATCGATGCATTTTTTAAGGAAGTTATTTTCAACGAACAGCTGTTTTGTGTGACCCTTATAGTCCAAATCGCACTCTATGTCAAAATTTTAGCTAATTTTTGGCGATAACAATTGGAGAGCAGCACCAGTATCCAGCTCGCGCTTAATTTTAGCGACCGCTTTTCCCTCCAAAGCACAGATAAATGCTCGCTAAATTCGTTGTACAGGATATAGATGGGACACGCACCCATATGTTTGTTATTTTTTCACGTTTTTTTCCTAATCACTTACCTATACATCGATTTTCAAGTACATATCTATTCCATGTAATAGTCAATTGAGAATTTTTGTTTTGGGAATGTCAAAATTTAGCGCCGATTTAATGTACCAGACAATTCTTTCGGGAGCTAAATCAGTTGAATTTTTGTCCGAGTATAACAAAATTGTACGTAGTATGTATAGCACACAATTAGGCCTATTCGGCAAAATATTGTTATACCGGACTGATATTAAGTGTGTCCCATCTACTATATGAAAGTACGAATTTAGCGTGCGGAACAGGATACTGCTTTGCTAAACTGCCTCGCAAAATTTTATCTCTGTAGACATTTTTGTATGGAAGATAGAATTTAGCACAAGCAGAATGCTGGGCTTAAAGAAGTAAAAAATATGTAGTCATAAATATATATTATATAACTGATCTACTAACGGCCCTACGAACTAAGTCCCAACTGGAACTAACTCCCATTAGCCAAATGAACTAAGTCCCACCAAATATGCAGTGGGATTTAGTTCATATAATTGGGAGATAGTTCGTAGTTCATTATGAACAAATTCCCAATGAATTAAGTCCCATTTTGAGAATGATGGGAGTTAGGTTAGGTTAGGTTAAAAAGGGGTATGAGAGAGATGACTCACACGGCACTAGGCACCATAAGGGCCCATCGCGTTCCCTAGGGGGAACCAATTGCAGTGACCTACAATGGAAAAACACCTAAACAATTGCCCTTGAGAAAGCCCCAAGATCCCTGCAAAAACCAAGTAGCCCCTTATAATTGGTATTGTCTATCTCCTCTAGATGTTGGAAGAAGTACCTGCCCAGCAATTTCCTTCTACTGCGACATATTGCCTCACATTCACATAGTATACGTGTTATGTCCTCTTCGGCTTGCAGGTCATCGCAGAATCTACAATTGTACGAGTCTGCCAGCCCGAGCCTTTTGGCATGTTTTCTAAGAAGATAGTGCCCTGATAATATGCCGATCAGTGTCCTGAGCTGCTCCCTGCCTAGTTTGAGAATTTCGCTCCTAACTTCTGTCGCTCCATGAATAGAAATCTGAGCCTTATTCTTAGTAGATTTTTATTATAAAAAAAATACTTGTTGGCGATGTACAAATTTAAATTTGTCCTCAAACTTCGTAGTCTTTATAACCTGCCTTACATTAGGTATATAGGTCGATCAACTCGATCGCGCCATCTGTAAATGTACTCTGCACCTACATTTTTATTTTTGTATTGCTGATTTATTTCCAACAGAAACGAACAGATTTCACCACCATTTATCATTGATTTGAGAGGCCATTCAATAAAATAAACAATATCTCATATTAGAAGCCCTATGCGTTGCGTTATCCAAAATATACACACATTTACGAAGGGAATTCGAAATACATCTGCCTTATAGCAGTGACAAAACTTGTTTCCCTTTTAGATTATTTATTAATAGTGGCTTAATGGATAATAAAACCGAATCAAAACTATTAATAGTTTACAAACATTTAAAAAGAAATCACTGCGACTAAATGTATAATATGTTTCCCCCATTTTTTAACTTCACACACAAATCCAGAACGCCCTCTCCAAAACCAAAACCAGCTCACGCGTATAAAAAATAAAAAAAAAGGGAAAAACTTCGAAAAATATCTTTCTCTCCTCTAATTTTGAATTTTCTTCTCCCAGGTTTACCAACAACATTTCATCGCGATACCATGAGCTAGAACGTCTACTGCTCCCCATAGCAACTCTAATCAAAACATTCGTCATATCGAAACGCTGTGAAACAAAATTAAATATAAAATTTTCTAAATCAAAATTATGGCCACCAAAACTATAGTACAAAACAGTAGGACGCCATCTGCCGAGTCAATTCAACAGTTATCATCGATATCATTAATGCTGGAGTACGACATTGACAACACTTTGAATACGATCAAGGAAAACGGTCACTTGATGAAGGAAATAAACAGCATACGCAGTTGTCTGCCGAAGCTCGAGATCAATAATAATGACAAGTTGAGTCAAAGTCCGCCGTCTCCAGCGCTGCACACAAATGCGCGTAAACGTTGGAAGATTCTTGCAAAGGTTCTTCGCAAAGACTCCGAGGAGACCATTTCGTCTGAGGATGAAGAACGTACAGCCTCAGTGCGACGCTTTAAAAGCTTCGACCTGCTCAAGCAGGATAGCTTCGATGACCATATAGCTTTAAATTGCCTTGGCAAACCGGACAATTGGTACAAATATAAAGTTCTTATCGGACTCGTAGAATATTCCGTGAATATCCACCATATCGATCGACATTTGACAGCCAACGACCTAATGGGCTTCAACAATACTGGAAATATCTGCGTATGGCCTTCGGAGGAGGCTCTCACCGTCTATGTGCTGTCTGATCTGGACCATTATCGGGGAAAGTGGATCCTCGAGTTGGGCGGTGGAATGACCTGCCTTACCGGCCTTATGCTCTCCAAATACTCCAAACCCTTCGCTGTACACCTGACCGATGGCAATAACGTGTCCGTGGACAACGTAAGGAAGACAGTTTGCCTTAATGAATTCGCCAGCTACACCAAGTGCTCGGTCTTAAAATGGGAAGATGCAAGCGTTCGTGCAGCGAATGAATTTGAAAAATTTGACTGTATCCTCTCGGCGGATTGTTTATTCTTCGATGAGGCTCGTTCAGCACTCGTAGACACCATTTGGTTCTATTTATCGCCCGACGGCGAGGCTTTAGTTATGGCGCCTCAACGTGGGAAAACTCTAACCCTGTTCGTCGAGGAGTGCATTCGACGAGGTTTCAACTGCGACGTAGTACATCGGTACAATGAAATCATCTGGCAAAGGCACTTGGAACTGCAAGGCACCGAACTCTATGATGAGAATATCCATTATCCCGTCCTTATAAAGCTAACAAAACCCGCCATACATGACTAGTATTTCAATTATATAGTACTTTAGAACCGTAAACGTTCGTTATTCCATTAAAATATTACACTAAATAGTTATAAAGAAACCAAATATATAGAAAGAAAGAATAAAATACTAAACCAAAGCAGTTTGAATGTGTGTATAATATGTCGAATTGTAAAATTGTGCGTGCTAATAGAAACAAAAGACCAAAGAGTTAGAAATTATACTATTTATTAGAATCGAGCGTTGATCGCTGTATGTATACCAAATAAATAAATTTAAAAACATTTCCCTCGTTTTAGCGTCACGAACGTGTATTACTATTATGACGTTATTAATTATAAATCAAGTATTATTTCGATTATTCGATTGATAATTAAGTTTTGTTGATTTAAAAAGGACAAGTGGTTTAATATTGCTATAGAAAAATAGTTTATATTATTCGACTAGAAACACGAGTATATGTACGTTTAATGTAGTAGTCTTAATTTAAACAATAAATGAATAAATCAAAAGTACGTACGTATATTTATGGTAATTAAAGTGTTGGTGTTTTATTTTCAATCAAGTCGAAGATGTAATGCACTGGAAACTGGAATACAAAATGCATGTAAAAGAGGTGTTGTTGATAGGAGCATCTGGCAAAAACTACAGAATTGTAATAGAAAACCAGCTTCCTATCATGGCTATCCACTTGCCCGATCTTCCCTCCAACATTTGAAAATAAAAATCCTGTCGGTTTTTTTATTTTTTTTTTTTACTTTTAAATTCATTTTTATTTAATTATTTTTTAAACTTACATACTAGACAAAAATGATTAAATCTAAATTAAAACTAACATTTATCTTAATCTAGCTTACTGGCTCTTAACGAGAACTCTAAACTGAACTATATCCTTATAACTATTGTCTGTGGGTAGCACTCATTCATGTTGGCGAGCCCGGCTCCTCCCAAAGACCTCCTAAAATACGCCTAACTAACTAACAAACTAGCTTAAAACTAAAGAGGATGTTACCTGGGTAACCTAGGAGCGTGTCTGCCCTAACCTCTTCCTCAAGCCAGCAAAATTCGGTGTACTGCTTTAAGGTATCGACATTGCCCCTATCCGCAATTGCGGTTTTAAAACGGAGGAGCTCCTGAGCACGTCGTGGATGAGCTGCTTATTCCTGCCGCGGTGGCTGTGGTACAATACCGGCACGCCAACTTTAATTAACCCTTTCATGTCTGCACCCGAAATCAGATTATCACCGTTGGCCATCGCCCTTGCAACATGCCTTCGAATCACCTTAATTAGGAAATTGTCAATCCTATTCAGTTGAGCCCCATCGTATAGGGTCTTGTTGGGCTAATATTTATCACACCAAAAACATAAATGTAAAAGAAGAGCCAAGTTCTGTTATATAGAACAAAAAGTGTGTAATTCGTCAGCCACGAAAAGTAATGAGATCTAAATGTACGCCAAGCTCTTAGTTTAAGAAGGTTAAATGTTAAGCAATTGGTAGGTCACTGGTCAAGTTTTCAAACTCTTATATATTGTACGATATAATAAAGTTATAAACGAAAAACTTGCCAAGTAAACCTACCAATTGCTTAACATTTAACCTTCTTAAACTAAGAACTTGGCGTACATTTAGATCTCATTACTTTTCGTGGCTGACGAATTACACACTTTTTGTTCTATATAACAGGCTCTTCTTTTACATTTATGTTTTTGGTGTGATTTCACTACTTTTTGCGAAGTTTTTCCTTATTTGATTTCACAAACAACGTTGAACGTCTTTATTTTTTAATATGCCAACAGACACTGGCTACCACTACCGTCACTTTGGTTTTCTTTCTAATAAACTATTCATTAAAATTCCAATCAGCAGGTGGACTTTTCCCAGTGTATGCACCACAGGATCTAGCATTCTGCCAAATTTCACGATTCTAGGATGGCCGGAACTGCTTCATAATTTTGATGATCATCATCTAAGTGAGTGAGTGAGTGAGTCAGTCAGTTACGGTTTTTGCGATTTTTGAAGTCCTGTATGTTGAGAACCACTAATGCTATAGAAATGAAATTTGGTGAGGTGAACCTTTTCAACGAGCGCAGTAAATGTTTCAAGTTTGAAGTTTTTGGCTTAATTGGTTCCAAAGTTAGAGGGGGGTCGAAAACCGCCTGAGTTTGTTCCTGTAAAAAGGGTAAGTGCCTTTACTAGAGAACTTGGCTGGGGCACTACCGTGCCCTTTGATAATATAATAAGAAAGTACAAAATTTCCATCTTTGTTCCTCCAAAACTAAATGGCACCCTGCTGGTGGTCTCTAACACGGCCAAGTATGTAGGCCTCATACTAGACGGCAAATTGAGCTGGAAACCCAATATTCTGCAGAGGGTTTAGAAAGCCACCTCAGTTTTATACTGCTGCAAAAATGCTATTGGTAGCAATTAGCAAATGGGAACTCCAGGCCCGAATTACATATTGGCTTTATGTATCCGTCATTAGGTAGAAAACTATATCTCGGAGAATACAATTTGGTGAACTCGTAACAAGCATAAGTTGCCTCCAACGCTTCATTCTCAGCTCCTGCTGGCTGGTTCAACGGGTAGTTGTGAAATCTTTAGATCCTATGATGTGTCACAATGGGCCTCCTCCGGCTGCGCTTGTTGCAAAATGTAGACAAAATGCGCCTTTAAAATAACTCGCATGTGCTTATGCATAGAATCTTTTCAAATTTTCCAACAGTCAAATCAACTTTTCTATAAATAAAAGTTAAATTTATTATTTTCGATGCTATATATATATATTCCATAAATAAATCGTTAAGTTTTTCTCACTTTCTTAAGCTTAATAAGGTCCATCAACCTATTGTCAATAATTTCGAAACCAATTTTTAAGATTCATAATCGAATTTGCTGCTCTGGTAATTTCAGACCCAAATTGAATCGTCCTCAAACTCGGGGTGTTAATTCGCCGACAAATTGTATCTTTTGTGACATTTTTGTTGCATTCCTTGATTAATATTACTACAACGGCGTAATCTGACTTCATACCTCATTGATTCAATAGCTCAGCATTCAAATAAAAATATGTTCAATGAAAGCAAACAAAAAAATCTGAGAGGCTTCCTTAACGCGCTCATTAATTATCAATTAGCGAAGTAATCATTTGGAGCTGAGCGTTCGCTTTATAATATGAGTGATGACGATGAGTCATGGCGCGTCGGTCGTTCGACGGACGATCTCAAGCAATACAAACCGCCGCCGCCGCCGGTCATACTCATACACATTTCACTTCATCTACGTCACGTCATCTCCCGTAAATGGGGGGGGGGAGGGTAGAAAATCCCCATGGTTTATATGGTCGTAAACGAATTAATTATATTAGTCCGTGACCGATGCTCTCGCGCTGTGAATGAATATAAGGACATGTGTTGGCCAGCTTTTGTTAGACAGACGCCGTCGTTTCTATAATGACAGGCCAGCACTGATGTTTAATTTTTGAGACGTTTACAATAAAAATGCGAAAATATTTTCAAGTAGGTGGATAGAATATGGTAAACGATTTTCCAAACAAACAGAGAGTCATTAATGAAATGTTGTTCATATTATTCTTTCGAGAGGTAAGCACGATACGGAGTAGGGTTTGGGTGGGAATTGGTGCAAATGTGTCATAGGAACGCAATCAACAAAGTTTTTTTGGTGTGAATACAAAAATTCAATAAGCATTCATTTTTTTTTATTTGACTCGTTTTCTTATTACGCGTGTGTGTCTATTTTTTTTTTATCAATCTGAGGAAATTTATAACAAATTTGCTCCATACTACAAGTGTGAAAGTCATTTGAATACACTTTGTTCGGTGTTGTTAAGATACTTTATTTTGATTCCCCCTTATCAACCGTATGGTGCGAAGTATCAGTCCTGGTGTGTCACGTCTCTGAATACTTCATAAACATTTCCAAGTTCGCACTTCTAAGATGTATGTGTGTTTTTTTTAGTGGCGCACAAGATAAGATAAATGAAAAAAAAGCTCTTCAACGGAAGCATCTTTAGGGTTTCGATTTTGTGTCTTATGAAGCACGCATTGACATAAGGTAGTTGAGTGATGGTATCATTGATTCGTATCTTGTGTAGATAGTTGTATTTGAATGCGGTGTGCATACATATTATAAAATGGGCTGGAAGTAACGGATCAGAACTTGTAACTTGTTGAGAAGAGAAGAAATAAAGAGGCAAGGTAGGTACTAAACGTTTCTTGTGTCAACTGCCAATTGCCCCTTTTGAAGACATTTACGAATTGTTGTTCTTGAGCTATTATACCAAACAATCTTGAAATTATATTGTTATGCCGATTCTCAAAATAAAATCGATCATAAAGGGTAAAGGCTTTATTTTTTTTTGTGAAATTTATCCCAAAAATGTAATGTAGATGGTATTTAACTGTGTCCAACCAGATGGACGTCACCTAAAATGCACAATAATTTGCCCTTGTGATATGTATTAGATTTGTACTTTAAATATCGTTTTTGATCCGAAATTGCGATTTATTTATTGTGAAATTTATTTTAATTTGTTTAAAAGAAAAAACTGTAAATAAGTAAATGTCAATGGCAATTTATAGTCAGTCATTTTCATAAGGCAATCCAGACAACTTTAGATGTGCCCATTCTTATTATTTTTATTTTGAGTCGTTTTTATAATAAATTCGTTTACTCTCCCCTCCTATTCCTAGGCGTCCTTTGCAATAGAATTTCAAAGGCATTTTTGTTGTATTGGATAATTTATTTAAGGCATACAAACTTTTTAAATTACATCGTAACTGATGTGTGCATAAGTTTGCATAGTGTATAATAGTCAAAATTCAAGGAATGCACACTTATGTACTCTACTCTACTTATACACTGTCAATGAATAGTCAAACTACAATATCATAAGCAAACTATCAGTTAAAAAAAAAAAAAAATAGTTGGCGCAACAGGCGTGTAGACACCCTAGCCCTAGCTTCTTACAACCATTCGTTTGTGTGAGTTTTTATTTTTGGGATAAATGGAAGGGACCTACAATTTTATGCCCAACGGCTGAATTGAGATGAGAAGCTTTTTCAGGACAGTTATACTCTCAGATGTTTGTCAGACGTTCGTGAGAGGTGGCGCAGTGGAAAAAACATTAAAATGCAATTTGTGTTTTTCCGAGAATCGAACCTGGGACCCCTCGCACAGTAAACCAGCATACTAACTACTGAGCCACTGCGCCCAAACTCAGTTAGGTTTATGTTATACTTACTATCAACAGTTGTTTTGTAATGCCAAAGTTCTTTATGCAAATTAAGCTTAACGAAACGGAATAAAGTTCACAAATGAACGGCTATATTCATATAACCCGGTATCAAAGGGAATCTAGTACATTCTTGAATGTATTTGCATAATATGCAAGTTTATGTACATTAAGGGTATTCACTTAAAAGCGTAAAAGGCTCAGAAACTGCGTAAACTGCAGAAATTTAACACCTCGTAAATCAACTGTCAGAACTGTCGCTTCTGAAAGCGTTCGATTGGCACTCAGCTGACAGTTCTTCTACTGAAAAGAAGAGACATTTGCTCCTGGATTTGAATTCAGAATCGCAGAGAGTTCTTCCGGACGGTTCTGGACGACCAACCAAAAACGACATTAGGCTCGAAAATCAACCGCGGATAGTTACGCAAATCACAAATGTCAAACTTGTCGTATGAATTGTTTGTTTGATTCCATATTTACAGTCGATTTACGCAATGAAATTTCCGAGGGGTGTTCACTTAAAAGCACCGCAGAAATTTATACATTTACGAGCTGCATAAAATTATAAGATTAAGTGAATACCCTTATTGTGATTGCACTTTAATGCTGCTATGAACGAAAGGATGATTAAAAGACCAAATTTTTCGACTCACCGTCCTTCGAAATCAAGTGGATGTGGCTTTCTCTGCCCATATTAGGATGACATAAAAAGTTGGAATGACAATTTTAACAAGTAAAAGTGTATTCATCGGTCTGCCCGATATGCCTTGATACCCTCCGCTGCATAAAAGTTAAGCAAAATGTTAGGCATGTAAGTTACAAATAATGTCTAATATTGGTTTTGTTTGTGAGGTACCAGAACTACATGACTGACAAAGCCCATTTTCAATACCAACGGTAAAAAGAAGTCATCTGACTAAATTTCATTCGCCTAGGTCGATTTGTTTGGACCCTATCGTGTTTTTAACAGACAGACAGGGGACATGTCTAAATCAATTCAGAAATTGATCCTGATTTAGAACGTCTAAATATACCGGTGTCTCCAGTGATTCCTTCTTGGTGTTACAAATGTAATGAGGGTTACCTTCCTTTGGAGGGTATAAAAAAACTTAAAATATCGATATCCACAGAAATGTAAAGAGATTTTACTCAAGCGGCAAGTTATTTTAATTCCAAATTCTAGTCATGTTGCTGGGTTAAAAAAAAAATAACACAAAACGGAAATATTCTTCATCTATAAAAAGGAGCCCAACATGGAATCCTGACATTCAACCACATACCCTGCCCAATCGCATGCAAAACAATTTTACGTAAATGTCAAAGTGTCACAGCGTCAATTTTGACAATGACCTATAACGCTGTTCATAAATTAAATTAAGTGTCCACCCTTATCCCGAACACATGGGAAGGTCATGGTAGGTCACTTATATGGTAAGATGTCCCCATATGCGTGCGTGTTGCCTGTAACATCTGTAAGAATTTCAAGGCCTTTATATATTTTTGGGCTCGGTTCAGGATCCTGTATTCTTAAGAATAATAGAAGAGTTGTATTTTTGTATACCATAATTATTATACTGGTGTGGTATCAGTAAAAGTACCCCAGTAAATGAATTACATTACTCTCAAAGGTTTCATATACATACCCACCACTCGAATTAAGTGACCATATGTATATAAATTAAATATACGGATGTTTCTATGATATGGGAGTAGACGGATTAGTAATGTCATGCACCTAGTAGGGTAGAGAATTGTTTATTACATTTATTGACGCACAAAAAAGTCGAAATAGATGATTAGGAAATTGTTAAAAAACTATCATTCCACTGCGCACAGGTTTGGTGTGCGTGTAAGTTTTTTATGAACTCACGCAAATAGAATTCATTGCATGTGAAGAAAGTATTTAGTCGCGTCGTGCTTGTTGACTTTTTCTTTGCACAACAACTTATCTAAGTAGATAATATCACGTTAAATCTGGCCAATATCATTTATAAACATACACTCTGATTCAACTGAATAGGTACGCTTTTCTCGAGAGCGGTAAAAACTGTTGACTCATAAGTTTACGTACTGCGCGTGGCGTCAACTGAATATTTACATCGAATTATAAAAATATGTTTAAAATTAAGTGAAACACGACAACGTATTATTTGAACTGTTTTATTTATTATTTAGTAATGAATCTTCTTAATTTGAACTAATGTCATAAATTCGGTTTGGAATTGTGTCGTTAAGCCCCTTTAAATAATTTAGGGAAAATTCTCCACATGACAGAAATTAGCGATTCTTTGCCATCGAATTGGTGGCCAGACTCATAAACTTTGCGACTTAAACATCTCCACAGATTTTGCATTGTATCTCATGTCCTTCTTTACAACACGCGCAGTATCTATATAGCTATAGCTATAGGTAATAGGAGCATTGTCTGGCCAATTCTATGGGTCTGGAAATATTGAAGAACTTGAGAAATGCCCATTAGAATATTGCTTTGTAAGATGTTGCGATCATTATCGATGTTTGGAATTCAAGCTCCATAATGTGACACCTCCTTTTTTGTTTAAACTTGTTTTCATCGGCCAAAATAACATGTCACTGCTTCCTCCTAGACTAGGTGCCGAACTCAAGTTGTTCGCTGTTCATTTAGGAGGGTGTGGCGATGGCGACCCTGTCCATTGAACATCTCTGTTATTCATTTCGTACAATCAGATTTTCTCATCGTAAATCTAGTCTGCCATCTGCCATCTTGCTGTGCGCTTCTATGTATTTTTATTGTCATATCTTTTGGTTTTTAATAAAGTAGGTATAGTGTATTAGCAATTCCACAATAACTGGTGACCCCGACCGACGTGATGAATAACAGAGATGTTAAATGGACAGGGTCGCCACAGGGGCTTTTCTAAAGTTTTTGTTTTTTTGCAAGAATTCGTTGCACGCCTTTTCTCTTATATTTGTAGCTGAGTCGGCCGAATAAGAGGCCGCCCTTATTATTGCTTTCCTATCTGATGTTTTTGTAGCCAATCTTTTGTATCCCTTTAGCGATCGCTCGTCCAGAAACCCTTTTTTACTCTAAACTTCAATGTTGGCTTTTCCGTTTCACTGAGGACTTTTGCTCTACCCTTTTTCAGACAAATGACCTCCAAAAGTTTTTAAAACCTTTGATTTTAATCGGTATCATTATAAACTGAAGTTAGACTGTAATTTTCTTTTAACTAAAAGCACAAAGTACTTTCTCAAATATTAGAAAAAAAAAAGTTGAGAAATTTCGTCCCTTTTTGCTTTCGAGAAGAGCGTACCTATTCAGCTGAAACGCAGTGTATATTATTTTTTTAAATAGATTCTTAACTTGTGGTTTCAGACAAACGACAACTGGAATAGGCATTTTAAATCACGAATTGGTTAACTACTGTGTACGGGGTTCAAACTATGTACACGTCCGGATAATAAAAATATGTTTTCACTGCCCCGTCTGAAAAACACCCCCGATTATACCAAGCTCCTAACAATGTTCGGATACGGCATAGAACCCTTGATCCTTTCCGCCTTCCATTCGGACCATAAATTACAAGCTCACTCGTATATGGTTGCGGGAAACTGGAAATCTGTATGGGATAATTTCGTCGGTGGGTACAGAGTCAAACACAAGGCACCTTCTCAGGGGCGAAGCAAGGGGATGTGGGAGGGTGTCACACCCCACCACGCTTTTCAAGAGTCGGCAAATCAACGATCAATTTTCAAAAATTAGGTCTTAAGTTTGGATTTCCATTAGGTATAGGTTTTTAAACTTGTAAATGTATACAGAAGTCGGCATTTTCAGAGGTTCCAGATGAACTCCTTAAAATCGGTGAATCGGTGAATTTGCCGACTGAAATTCTTAAAATTTAACGAGTTTCCATTCGATTTTAAAAGGACGGTCGGCATCGGTGAATTTTCCGACTGAAGTTCTTAAAATTTTGCGTGTTTTTAGATTCGATTTTAAAAAGGACGGTCGGCATCGGTGAATTTGCCGACTGAAATCCTTAAAATGTATCGAGTTTCGATTCGATTTTAAAAAGGACGGTTGGTATTTCTAATTTGAAGTTAAATTCGAAGGAATGTGTTATTCGCTAGCTCGCAGCTTATTGATGTGGAATTCGAACTTTAACAATTCGCGGCAAACGTGTGTTTGGGCAAAGAGGAGGATATAGGTTTGTCCTTCTACTCCATTGTTGGTTCAGACGTTTCCAATATCTGATTTTCTGATGATTTCTATTTATTTTCAGACGATTTCTATTAAATTTCAGACGTTTTTTCAATTTTTGCCGACGTTTCCAATTTTTTTTTCTGACAAATAGTAGTACTATTTATTTGTAGACGAAAAAATGTTAGCCATTGTTTAAATGAGGATGTTCAGATTTATAATTTCGTAAGGCTGAAAGCATTTGTCTCCCTTTCGTTTGGTCTTCTATCTAGATTGATCACATGACCAATTTTTCAAATAATATGAACGGGGGGATAGCCGACTAATCTAGTCAGGAATCCTGCCGACAGTTGACATTTCGAATGTTAAATAGACCGGTTCCAAGTCCTTGTTGTTAAATATGTTAACAAAATAGGGAACATTTTGAAATCTAACAACGCTATGAAGTTCTGTTGTGTTTTATTTTTAACATATATACCTACAACTGTGCTAGTAGGTATATAAATGGACGACACAGGGAATCCACACAGAAAACTGCGCACCTATTCGTGCAAACAAATGGTGGCATTAGTAATAACAACGTGTCCTTAACTCCCAAGATCTCAAAGTAACTAGTTTACAAGTCAAGTTAACACGATCATAAGCCTATTCCAGACAAATCTATAGAAAATTTAACTGACATTCCAAAGAATCATTAATCACTCTCTGCGAAAAATCTGCTGAGTGCTATTACCTAACGCACAATATTGTTAACTCACAATATTTATTGGCTGCTTCTGACTTTTCAACTCAATGGCACTTTAATTGCCAATAATAATGAATGAATTTCACCCATTACATTTTGTTGAAAAAACTATTTCCCTAATTGAAAAAGGAGACTATGCTCGTCGTAACAATAATAATTTGAGGTGGAGCAAGATCGTAAAATATTCAGCCACAACAGATTGTCGACGCAACAGTACCTTCCAAAAAATGCGTCATGCGGTTTGGCGTTTCCCAAATCAGAACATTCGCCTGATGGTATCTTTAATGTATACCTAGATAAATTATAGCTCACAAAACGAGCTCCTTGATTTTACTAGCGACTATAAAATGTCGCCTATCGTAGATGTAGAAACTCCAACGCTTATGTTTCACGTCACCGCACAACTGAAATGCAATGCGTGTGGTCTGCGTTATAATGAATTCGAATCACCTTATCCTTTCCTTACCTCCTTCTACGTTGCTTTAATTTTGCTGCCCACTTTTAAACTAATTTGGGAACATTATGGGGTTTCTTCCTGTTCTCTCCTTATTCGCATGTACATTGCATGCGAATAGAAATTCTGTGAATAGCACAATTTCCAAGTGGACATAGGTCAGTTAACACTTAAATAAACAGCCTAGGTCACGCGATGGAAACAAACGAAATGGTTTCTAATAATTATTTGAGCACATTTATCGCGGTTGAAACGAATTAGGACGCAGTGATTTGCTCTCGGAATTGCAGACATTATAGGACATGTCGTGTTTCATTTAAATAAAGTCCCCAATCATATGTAAATGTCAAGAAGTTTAATTTAACGGTAATGCGAGGGGTTTTCCAGCACATACATATTTCCAAGTTCACTTATCTAGATATACCTACTACAGAAATTTCAAATTAATTGATGCTAATCTTAAATATTTAGGACCGACTACTGGAAGTCTAACGAGAAGAAGTACTGCGATTTTTGCAAATGCTGGATAAGTGACAATAAAGCGGTAAGGTCAAACTTATGAGTAGGTATCACAAGTTTATGAGATTACGCCTTTATTTTTAGAGTGTAGCATTCCATGAGAGTGGTAAAAGACACAAAGCTAATGTGGCCAAACGCATTACCGACATTAGTCGGAGCAGCGAGAAGTCGGAGAAGGAACGTCAGAAGATGGATATGGAAATTCGAAAGATGGAGGAGGCCGCCTTGAGATCCTATGCAATGGATATTCATTCAAAAGCCGACATGACTGCGCGATCTGTGTCTTCTGTAATGAGTGCTGCCTCAAGTAGTAATCAAAGTGGAGGAAGAGGAGGAAGAAAAATGGGTCAAGTGGATCCCATGCGTCTGCCAGGGAGTTCTGATGAGGAAGAAGATTCTCTTCGACCAACCGTGAGTAAGGTCAGCGATGCAGAGGCCGTACCGAATGCTTCGCTTTGGGTGGAGGGAAAGTCTCCCGAAGGCCATACTTACTATTGGAACGTTAAAAGCAACGAATCGGTTTGGACGGAACCGAAAGAAGGTTACCTATCCCTAGACGAATACAATAAGATAAATCAGATCGCTGAGGCACAGCAAGAGTTTCAGCTGCAACAACAAGCGAAAGACTTTCAGAAGAACGCTCCCGAAGAAGTGGCCAAATATAACCGTGAGCGGTTAAAAATGTATCGTCGGACGGATCCAAAAGAGGAGACTGCTAAAGAGGAAAAGCGCCAAACATTCAAAACCGAAGAGGAAGCTCAAACACCTGAGATCGGTATCTGGCAAACGGTCGAGAAGAAGTAAGTTGTTGTTTATCCATTTGTAATACGCTTCATGATTTTTTTTGTATTTATAAACTTACAGGGAAGAAGAGAAACCTATCAACTGGGAACTACCTGATCAGAGCAACTATTACGTTGCACCTGTAGTAAGTGAGATTCCTTATGAACCACCAGTGAAACGCTTCAAGGAGAAGACATTAGAAAGTCTTGACCCAAGCTTAGCCATAGGAGTATCAACCACATTCAAGAAACGAAAGTTCGCTGCTAAAGGGAACGCTCGTCAGCGATTACCCGATGACTAGAATTAGAAGATACTTTTTTCTTATTCAATTTAAATAGACGATTCGACTAGTAGATTAAGTGTTTGTCTTTTTTAATTAATGAAGCAGGTGATTTTGGAACTGGTAATGCATGAATAGCGGAGATTAGGGGAACAGGACGTACTTAATAAAAATAAATAGAGTCGAAAAAAGTAAATATCAACTGACGGAAAACTAAACAAGTCTTGGATGATGAATGCATCGTATTTAACGCCTAACATGTCTAGTGAACGCAGTAAGGACAAGCATGCCTTTATAGATTACCCTTTAACTTCAGAATACTCTACCCCACATCCCAAGCCCCTTAAAATACATCCAAATTCGGAAGTTGGGCGGAGTTTTCTCGAAGATACTTACGTCTTAAAGTTGCCTTTAGTAGGTAATAAGAAACACTTCGTTTCCATTAATACAATCTCCATAACCATTTTCCCCCCGTAATAAAAAAATGTCCAAAAGTTCACACCGTTATATCGAGACTACTTACAAAAAATTGCACAATTTTTGTTGACACACTGCCAAAGGTGACAGCGTTTCAAACCCTGAAACGAATTCTTTTAAATATATGAGCAAGTCATGTTCTTAAGGCAGGGTGGCTGAGGGTATACGTTTGCTCAACCCAAAAGCCCTTTCAGGGCTTAGGAGAGAAATGACAGGTGCCTGGCAGAAATCTAATGTCTAAAAATACCCCTTTTTGCTCCTTTTGTTTGTATATGGTGGGGCAATCGGTAGATAAATCTTTTTTATTTTTTCTATGATTTTATTGGCAATGGATTAATATTGTACCGTGACGTGACTGTTTCTAAGTTTTGTTTTTTAATACCTCCACAGGAAGGTATATTCACTTTGCCTTTACATTTGTAATGTATATATAGAAAGAGTCACCGCGGACCCCGTAAAGCTGGTATATATATTCTGAATCAGGATCAAATTCGGAAATGGTTTAGCTATGGTCATCTGTATGTCTATATCGAAAAAACGATAGCGTCCAAATAAATCGGCCTAGGCTATATCGGTCGAGTAGTTCTGGTACCACTCACCAAACACCAAACTTAGTACTGCACGTGATTCACAAAATAAGTTCGAAATAATTGCTTTTCACGAGGCTTTTCGTAATTTTGTTTTGAAAACAAATTCTGAGTGACGTACAACACCTGTGCAAAGTATATTGGTATTAGTGGGAACATGTGTATAAGTATTGTGTAAATCTATGGAGATCTTCAAAAAGTGATCCGGATCAATGGAACATGAAAAGTGATCTCGATAAAAAAAAAATTATATTTGGTCCCAATGGAAAACCACATAAGTATTCGACCCTGTCATGGTATCGTTTCCGAAAAAAAAATTCTCCGATTTTGTACGAATCGGTGAATTTTGCTTCATGGTAATCGTTCCGATCAGCTGTTCGGAACATTTCTCCGACAAAACGTAACGCACAACGGCAGTCTCCGATGCGATGGGTTGCGTTTTTTTGCATTTGTTTTTGACATCCACACCTCAATTTCTCTCCGATGGTCTCCGAATGGATTTGCGTTGCGGAGAAAACTACTCTCCGAACGGATACCATGATATCATTGAATACCTATGCGAAATAAACGAAACTGGTAGGTAAGGTATGTATGTTAACCAAAAGAACAACCAAAGGGTGTGGCCCAGTCCATAAACTAGAGTGTCATATGGACGAACCATCAATAAGTAATAAATAGATGAAATGGAAGCACATACTACTTCCGGCGAACAAGAACATTAATAATTAATGGTTACGTTCCATTGACATCTAGATGACTAACGGTTTGTCAAACCCCATATACAAAACTGACAGTTCATCATTTACGCTAGAGATCTAGCACATATTAGGTCTGTTTTTTTCCACATCTATCTCAGTGAAGTAAAGTAAAGTAGGATTTTTAACACGCAATTACAACAACTACGAACTGTTTGACACTTTCGAGACTCTAAATAGTTGTTGTAATTGCGTGTTAAAAATCCTACTTTACTTTACTTCACTGAGATAGATGTGGAAAAAACAGTCCTATTGTAAGAAAATGTATGTATCCAACATTTTCAAATAATTATAAAATAATACGTCTTCCAAAAAATTGCATTTCTCCCTCACAAATAATAAATACTGTAACTGGAGAAATTTTGGTTTAAATTATTTATATTAATATGGTTTTTCATTAGTTCTAAATTTTTCGGGCAAAGACTTTCCGTAAAACGTAAACAAACAAACGCCAAATGTCAAATCAAATCATATCTCGAGGAACTCTGAGAAAAAAATCTAGATTCACGTGCTCTCGAATCTAAAAAGATTGCTTTTTTGTACCAAACGAACGCCAGAAGTGATCTGGAGCAGGAAAAACTGCTTTCATTGCCAATCGAAAGCGGCATGGCATTACTCAGTGCGCATTGGCCTGTCTGTACTTTGAACAGACCTTGTTTAAATCCAAATAATAGGGGGGCGACTTTATTTTGACTTGTCAACTTGACAGCTGTATTTTTTCTATTTCTATTGGTAAGTGGTTTCTTTTCTGCGGGTTTTCCAATTTTTTAGTTCAAAGTATTAAATATATTTAAGTCTTACAAATCTAATTTTGTTTTTTAATAGTAAAATAAACAATGGATGAAATAGACAAAATCATAGTGCACTCCTTGCGGCAAATCGGCTGTGAAATCGATGACGAAATCGTAAGCTTGTCCAGTTTTTCACCGGAGCTAATAGTGCAAACTGTCTCCAAGTGTTTCCAACTCATAAACCCATCCTTAGTTTTGCCCACTAGTTTACCCGCAGCAATGGCACAACGCTTTTCAGTTGCGGCGACATTAGCAGAGGCTTGCTCCTTCATTGGATTTCGTGGCGACATTGGCTACCAAACGTTTCTGTACTCGAACATTGTTGAGGTTCGAAGGCTCTTCATGTTTCTGATTGAAATGCTTCCCAAAGAAAATGAAAATTTGCTATTCGAGCAGTCAATTGAAGTTCTAACGAATAAGCTGACGGCCTTGGAGGAAAAGATAAAAAAGAATATCTACTTTACAATGAACACAGCCTGGGTGACACAATATTGCAAGAAGTTTGGTATGAGAGAGTGGAATAAGGTCATTATCGACTCATATTCGCAAACTACTCCCTTTAAATCAAAAGTAAGTCTCAACGTCCCGCGTTTAGCGCAAAAGGCTGATTCTATTTTAAATGCAACGCCAGAGCAACGCAAATATTGGCTCAAGCGGTCACCTGGTATTTTTCAGGAAACCAAAATCAACACACTCGCGAATTCACTGATTCACATGAATGACAGGGAATGTCGGATGATTGAGAATCAAAAACTGAAAACAGACATGCTGATTGAATTGATTAATAGCCAAACTGAGCAGCAATCTCAGTTGCTGCCTGTAAATGTAGCTCCGAAAGCTAAAAAAATTACTGCAACTCTAAATAAAATCGCATCGGCTGAGGGTGATAAAATGAAGACTCAGGGAACTCCCTACATAGTTAACCTTTTCAGTTCCATACAGGAGCTAAACACGGAAATAGAACAGTTGAGGCAGTCTATTGATGACCTCGTCTCAGAGCATAAACAGATCCAACTTGGTATCAACAACATGAAGGAACTGCGTAAGGTATCCCAGGCAAAGCAAGCGCAACTCAAAGAAGACAAAAAGATCCACGAACGTACCTGTGTGCTTTTGGAGAATCCAGACGTGAATATAGCGAAAATGGAGGCGTTAATTGCATCAACCCAAAGTCGAAAGGCAAAACTTGCGGAAAAGTGGGTCCATCACCGAGAACCACTAGAGCAGGCATGGGAAAAAACCAAGCTAAAGAACAGCAACTCGGCTCAAGCTAGCGATGGACTGAAGAAGCTTGAAAGCATCCAAGAGAAAGTTTCCAAAATGGAGAATGAACTGAAAGTTAAGTCAATTCTACATTCCCAACTGGTGACCGTATTGCAAAAGGAAAATAGATCAACCAGCCGAAAGGCCTACACTACTCGAATATTGGAAATCATTGGAAACATTCGAAAACAGAAGGACGACATTGAAAAGGTTCTACGCGACACCCGGCAGCTGCAGAAACAAATTAATACAATTACCGGCCAATTGGATCGACAGTTCACTGTTGCCGATGATCTCCTATTCACGACCGCAAAGGATAGCGAGTGCGCCAAGAAGGCCTATAAACTGCTAGTTACCTTGCATTCCCATTGCACCAATTTGATTATTCTTGTTCGCGAAACTGGATCCGTAATGCGTGAAGTACGTGACTTGGAGGATCAAATCGAGCTGGAAAAGTCAAGAAATATACTTTCGAATCTCGAAAATATTCAGGGTGATCTCAAGCTCATGGAAGCGGAGAGTAAAAGTCTTCAAGAGAAAATAATCAAAATCGAGAATCAAATCGAGAAAGCGATTGAATCAGTCCAAGTTAGCAAGTAAATCTTTTTATTTTCACAAGAGTGTAGTGCTCTGAAGAATTTTGTTCGTTTGGGTGTCTTTATTATTTAAGTTACTTGTAATAAAGCTGTGCCAATGTAGACGTATAATATACGAGTATATACAAACGTTTGAAACGTTCTGTTTTACATTAGTTATAGACTCTTAAGTAGATGTAAGTGCGCGCCAATGCTCGATTTCTAATACAAAATAATTAAATTACTACACTTATGATTGGATAACATTGCTTACAGTCCTAAAAATAGCGATTGATTAGAAGATATTCTTACAATCACTAGAGCAGCCGGCGATGCTGGAATGTCTGATTGTTGGAATCTTGATGCAATAAAATCATTTTAAAAATAAAATGTAATTGGTTTTGTTAAAAGTTATTTATTTAAGCACGATGCTGTATCCCAGGTTCACACACTTATTTTGTCAACAATAGTACCTAATGTCTGACTAACTTCTTAGAGGCAGTTTAATGGAATTCAAATTTAAAGACGTCAGGGAATGGAACGACCAAAATGGTCGCACTCGTTTTTCACACTTTATCTAGAAGGATAAGTTTCCCCGAGCTGAAGCACCTCTTTGCTTTAAAAAGGTAACTTTACTTTGACGTATTGACTATGACCAAGAAGATCCAGGGATTCTGCGTTTAACTGGGACTCAAACATCAAGTCCGTTCAGTCAGTACGATCGATAAGTATATGCCTTCAATTTCCCACGAAAAATTGGTTGATACACATTTTGTTCGAGAAAAGTCTTATTTTTAATCCGATCGATTTCAAACTCGATTTGTGTACTCTTTATATTTTTTTTATACTAGTTTGCTGTAGGAAGGACGAACAATGCATCATGCACTGTAAATATATTTCAATCTTCTTCGTATGTCAGGCTCCTACTGACTAAATTCCCCCTCCCTTTGGTTTGGTTTTCTACAACGGCCTTCTGGAACCACTATTGGTATTACTTCAATGAGCCGTTTTTTTCCTTCTTCTATTCTTTCTACTCTCTTCTTGGTTTTAATCGTTGTCCAGGTCTGAAAACCCCATTAAACCAATAGCAATGGCAATCCAACTGTTCTGTGATATAATTTTCCTAATATGTTTGGTCAATATTCTACTTTAATTGGTAGAGTTTCTGATACATACCTACCTATATTCACTGATAGATAAAGCCAGAACAGATACCAAAAAAAAAACCCACTCGCGTCAGCATTGAAACATTCGTCTTTAATTGTTTCCAATGACTGCCGAGGTCAATTATTGCCTTATGTATAAACGTACACACACATGTTGTACGAACCGTGCGATCTTATTACTCATTAAAATAACCTGAGTCTGTTTTAAGCAATAAATTAATCGTCATTGGTGTTGTTCAACATATTGCATTTATCTAAAGTAAATAAAACCCATTCGAATATAAACTTAGGACTGTCCTTTCGTTTTTGAGCTTGTTTTCTCTCAGATTCATCATTTATTGCACCGTGTATTTCTGGTAGAAATTACGTTCCACAAACATTTCTCGTGATTTCTCGCTCACATGCTGAAATAAAAAAAGAAAATAATTTTTTTTTTCTTCTTTTTTTCACTATTATTCTCTTATGATTATTCATCATTAGTTCAACAAATAAACTTAAAAAAAAAAACATTTAACAAAACAAAATAGTCAACGGAGGGTTAAATATGTAGAAATGAAATTAGTTTTAGCTTAGCCTCATGCTTTGATGTTGAACTCTTGTTCGATTTTGTCAGCAACCATCTTTGCAATTGCCAAGGAGCTGGTAGCTCCAGGCGATGGTGCATTTCTGCAATGCAACACTTGTTTAGCCACAGCTCCAGTACCAACTCCTCGATCGAAAACGAAATCATCCACCAAATTGCCATCCATATCGAGTGCCTGAGCGCGAACTCCAGCTGGTCCTCTCGAGATGTCGTATTCAGTAATATCTGGGATGTATCTCTGCAAATCCTTGACCTGGAGTGGGAGGATGGCGGACTTTGATATCTCACAGAGTCCAAATTTAAGATTCTTAATGGCCATCTTGACGAAACCTGGATAACGAAGAGCATCCGCGAGCTCCAATGGATTTATGTCGCCCCACCTTAAAGAGAAAACAATAAATAGCACACTACGCCCAACTCATTAAGGCCCTTGAACTCACCTATATCCCTCGCGCTTGAAAGCGAGCACAGCATTTGGTCCCAGCCAGACACTGCCATCCATGCGGGGTGTGAAATGTACTCCGAGGAAGGGAAGTTTTGGATTGGGTACCGGGTAAATGTTACCCTTGACCATGTGACACTTCTCCGGAGCCAACAGGAGGTATTCACCGCGGAAGGGTACGATTCTAGGCGATCTTGGACAACCTGTCAATTCGGCTAAAATGTCCGACTGCAAACCACCGCAAGTTAGGACATAGCGGGTTTTGATTTTCTGATGTGAATTCGCTCCTTGTATCGTTACGGGGTATTCGGCATTCGTCGGCGTCTCACTGAACTTGCTCACTTTGAAATTGAGGAACACTTTACCGCCCGCTTGTTTGAAATCTTGCGCATAGTACTGCGTTACGTTGCCCCAATCCACAATACCGGTTTGTGGTGACCACAACGCCTTGACACCTTTACAATATGGCTCAATATCCGCAATCTGTGGTCCATCGATTAACGTTAAGTCAGGCACTTCATTCGCAATTCCTCGTTCATGCAAATCGTTTAAACGTCCCAGTTCTGATGGATCAGTGGCCACTATCAACTTGCCAACTTTCTTGTACGGTATTTTCTTCTCATCAAAATATTTGTACGACAGTCGGAGGCCTTCTACGCATAGTTTCGCTTTTAGTGTCCCTGGTTTGTAGTAAATGCCAGCATGAATAACTCCACTGTTATGACCACTCTGATGGAATGCTAGTTTTGCTTCCTTCTCCAACAATGCAATTTTCAAATGCGGATGACGTAAAAGAATTTCACGCGCCGACGCAACGCCAACTATTCCACCTCCCACAACCACCAAGTCGTACTGACTGCACGCATTTCGACCATTATCAAAAAATAGACAGACAAGTTGAGGCGATAAAAATTAAATAGCTACACGAACTTGATAACAAGGGCAATTTAAGTTTCTTTCAACGCCACTATATATGTACTTACTTATCGGTTGTCGTCGCCCCGCTACTCATAGGTTGGAGTCTACTAACTGATGCAAGATTTGCATTAAGCCTTGCCAATAGGGCCGGCAACTTTGAATTCCTAATTAGCGACATTATGATCTGTCAACAAGTTTTATTTTTGGAAAAAAAGACTTTCGGGCTTTTTTTTCAAAGGACCTTGATTGACCTCTTCGTCAGTTCACGCACAACTAGCAACGCACAGAGTGGAAATTTCTTTGGAGAACTTTTCGTTCGTCTTGATTGGGACTAAAACGAGCGCAGAATTTTAATTCCATAGATGTCAAATAATTGGACACGACAATAAAAATCAGCTGATACTTTTACTACAGACTTCTAATTGCATCTGACGACATCTGTTGACGAGGCGAGGAGACATGAAATGGAACTTGGTAACGGTGTACAGAATTTAAACTATTTGAAAAAAGTAGGGTGTTCTGGTTTTAAATAATGCCAAATTCGATTGGCAAAAAAAGCACTTATTCTTGCCCCAGAACACTACTTTATGCGTTCGTTTGAAAAAAAAAAAAAAAAAACAATCTTTTTCAGATTCGAGAGCACTTTTGCGAATATAGATTTTTTCTCAGAGTTGCTCGAGATTTACCAACATTTATAGTACATTTACCAACACCTAAATTCAACATTTCAGCAGACAAAATTTCGAAATCCAATTTTGCGTTCCCACCGAAACTTCAACATTTCAAATGACAGCTAGTATCAGAATATTGATTACTCACTGATGCTTTTTATGTTTCGAAATCAGAAGTGGTTTGTACCTAAAGAATTACTTTTTTTAATTTATATTAATCTAAACATGAATACAAGAAGTGATAATTCAGACATATTCAGCCCTATCGAGGTATCCGATCGGAAAATTCTCCGATTTCATACGAATACGAATCGGAGGATTTTTGTTTGTTTGAGGTATTCTTCCGAACAGCTTTTCGGAACTTCTTTTCGACAAATATGCAAGGCACACTGGCATTTCAGTGCGATCAAGTGCGTTTCGTACGAATTTTCTTCCGATATGCTCCGACAGGAATTAGTTGCGGAATTTGTTTACTACGATTTGCAGTGAAGTATTGATAAATCGAATGTAATTTCAGTCTCCGACGGAGTATGCTTAGCGGAAAAAATTCCATTCCGATCGGATACCTCGATAGGGCTGATTAAATACAATCTTAAATAAATAATATTAAATACAACAAAAAATACTTCATCGGATTTTTTTACAGCAGTTTTTATTTTTTTTGTCAGTGAGCCCAAAAGTCATCAAAATGAGGTTTGTTCGATTTGACGAACTTACAAATGCAGCGATGAAATTCAACATTTCGCTGGAATTCAACATTTCAAAATGTTAGAAAATATATGGTGAAATGCTGAACATTTGGCCTGAAATGCAGAATTTACTCGAAATGATGAATAAATTCTTTGGCCCAAAAAGTTAGAACTAGTGCAAAACCATATTAAAATAAATAAATTAAACCAAAATTTGGGTAAATATATAACAAATAATAGATTATGTTATATTTTCATATTCATGATGTGCCACATCTTCATTGACCTTGTCGTCCTCTTCGGATAACACTAGTTCGTCTTCTTCCAGCAATTTTGTGGAAGACGTGGTGAACATGTATTCGAAATATTTATTAGGAATTTTTTTTATAATTATTTGAAAATGTATGTAAAACTTGGAAGTTGGAACCACTTTACGAAAATTTAACCTTCACAACAAAAAAAGGTAAACACATTTTGACAGCTACATCATCAATACCAACAAACACCTTAGTATACTTTTTTTGTTGGATTGGCCGAACGAAATCTGAAACAGGAATTTGAGAATCCCAATCGAAAACGCCATAACATTGCAATAATTATTATTATCCACCAAGTTTGAAAATCGTATATTTGCCTTTCTGAACACACTCATTGAATTTTGCACATGGGATCTGGCAGTGCTAAAGTCGTATTAAACAGCTGACTGCAACTCGTACGGCTGTCAAATAGTGGTAAGCAAAAATATACAATTTGTTTCCATTTAATGTAATGTAAAATGCCGTCTTTTTGTGCTGTTAAAAATTGTGAGGATAAATACACCCAATCGGAAAATGTATCTTTTCACAAGTTAGTGCTAAAACGATTTAAAACTTAAAAAATAACATAACATTGATTTTTTTCCCCGCAAAGATTCCCCCACGCCCGAAAGGATCTTCTTGACAAATGGATTACATTCGTCAGTCGTGAGTCCAACTGGAAACCATCCAAATGGAGTGCATTGTGCAGCAGACATTTTTTACCTGATGACTTCCGAAATGTTAACTGTAGGAAGACTCTCAAGAAGTCCGCTGTTCCTTCAGTGAGAGTTTTAGAAAATGGACATAGTTTGCCGCAGCCGTTTAGTCAGAATCACCAAGAGGAATTAAAAGTAAGAATTGTACAAAAAAAAACTGCCAATTGGTGTAATAATATTACATTTAGATACCGGACAGTAGCTGCCGTCTTTGTGGAATCTGCTGCCGCCCGGTTGCCACCTTTGCAACTAATTTCGAGTTTTTCGGTATGATTCAAAAGTGTTTCCCCACTTTAAACATTCAACTGGATGACAGTCTACCCAAGGACATGTGTTCTGGCTGCCTAACTAGACTGAACAATTTTTCAGAATTCGTGGACGCAGTCCTTGATACACAGAAACTCCTCCAGGGGAAATTTCGCACTGAAAAATTCATTAAACCTCCAGAGAGGCAACTCAAAATCAAACAAGAACCAGTGGTAAATGTGAAGCAAGAAGTATCCGAGAATTTCGATAGTTTTCTAAGTGATGACCTAGAAGAGGACCAGGATTGTGAACAGAAATTTCCTTTCTGCGACTTTCCCATGCTCAACACGCAGGACATTATCAATAACTGTGACATTATGGAGATTATCAACCTCGACGATCCTTTCATTAATATCCCCGATGATGAGAATGTTAACGAGGTGGTTCAGATGGATAACTCTGACTTTTTAAGGCCTAAATCTAAATTCATAATGAATTTGGATGTCAGCAACATGGTTCATGAGCACAACTACGCAATGCCAATTGAATGCAAGGAGTCTATTCACTTTCCGAATGTTTACAAGACTGAAAAGGCGGAAGACAAGGACGAGATTGTGACTAGCAATGTGCCGCCAGACACCTTGATCACTGCGAAACCTAAATATTCAAGCCATACCCCATTATATGGTGAGTCCCCAGTCATCAACAGTAATTTACGATTTTCTGAAAGCTCCCAGTCCACGGGAAAACTCATGGTAACTTCAGTAAGTGACCTGCTGCCTATACCAAATGTAGAGACCAACACTAAAAAGCCGAATATCGTCGTACTCAATGAGAGTATCGTGAAAACAGCCTCCGCATTTCAACTTTACCCATGTTCAATGTGTCAATCTCAATTCTTCTCTCCCGAAGGTCTAAGTCACCACATTACTAATACCCACGTGCAATCCACTCCAATGGTAAAATTACCCATGAACACCAATTTTGAGCAGGTGCCAGCTGAACCGGATTCTAAATCTATAGTTTGTCCAACTTGCTCGATTAGCTTTTCTTCCATTCACTGTCTACTCAAGCACAAACACACACTTCATTCCAAGGCCGTCCCAAAGCGAGAAAAACGAGGTCGGGAGTGTCCCATATGTGAAAAGTTCTTCGTCAGCAAGGTAGCCTTGCATAATCACCGCAAGTATGTTTGCCAAGCAAAGGGAGTCACTAACCCGAAGATATTAAAATGTCGTTTCTGCTTGAAGAACAACTTTAATCAATGGAGAGTCTATCGGAATCATGAGACTCTTTGCAAGCGGAGGCAATTAAAAAAGACGAAACGTTTGAAAAATATCATAAAGACGCCTGTAAGCACTGAACCAATCTCTAAAAAAAAGATGAACGCACCTGCTTCTGACGATAGGAATTTGCTGTGCCTCGGCTGCGACAAACGGTTCAATTCTATCGATCATTTTCGCCTCCATTATGTCGACGCACAGTGCAAGTTTAAACCATCTGCTGATGAGGTACTTGCATTCTGTCGCTGTTGCAACAGGCCTATCACTACATTTGCCAAACTCCGCACCCATCGACACTTTCAAATCTCGAAGAAGTACGCTTGTAATGAATGCCCGAAGGTGTTCGCAACTTCAAATCTGTTATCTCAGCATCGTATCACGCACTCGAACGTTCGCAAACACAAATGTGAACTGTGTGAGAAGATATTTAAGAGAAGAGGTGGCTTGCAGCAGCACATGAAGGGTTATCATTTGAAGATGAAGCCACACGAGTGCACATTGTGTAAACGACGATTTGCGTTGAAGGCGGATATGTCTCGTTGTAAGCATTCAACATTAAAATATTGACTATGGTTTTATTTTTTAATTTACCGAAATAAATTAATGAACTGTTGTATATGTTTGTAATGGTTTTGGTTGTGAAACAATTGTAAAAGTCTAACTTAAGCCACATGGGGTTTTAGTGCATCAGACGAGTTTTAGTAGCGGATTAAATTGCCTCCTTCAATTATTGCCTTTAAGAAAAATCTGTTTTAGCATCTATAAGTGCAGGTATACGTTGTACCAAAAAGCTGTTATAGACAGCTTTATTGTTGTTATCCAAATCACTAGATACTTACTATTAGACATTAAGCCTTACCAATAATAATTTTAAACCTTCAACTTAAATATTTAAACGGCCACAATAGATGATTTGTTATATACATTTGAATGGTGCACTAGGAATGAATTTTCTGTCAATCCTTTGAAAACTGAAATTGTTCTCTTCACCACAATCAATCGGACTGTTAAAAAAAGCCTTTATTTTCCAATTGGCAGTAAAATAAAATCTTGCCCACCGACGCACGTGCTCAAGGCGTGTTGGGATTTGTCTTCAAAAACAACTGTCTTTGGTATATTTTTGGACCACTGAATTTCAGACTATTTTTTTTTTTGTTGAAATGTTGAGGCTTTACATGTATATTTAATTAAGAAGGCTGATATTTAAATGGAATTATTAGAACTTTCTTACTTATAGAGTAAGAGCTAGCAACGTTTTTTCTTAAGTCATTTTAGCAAGCCTGTAACTTTGTGAGCTAAGTTCGTGGTGAACACGAAAATGTAAGTTTGGATGTGCAGGTTTATATAGCAGTGGCATAACGTCAAAAGTGAAGAAAATTATTAAAATGTATCTCATTTTAGCAAACTTTCATTTCGAACTAAACTCACAAAGTTACAGGCTTGCTAAAATAAGTTGAGAAAAACGTTGCTAGCTCTTAGTCCGGGTAGAGCCAAAAGAGTCTGCGTTGTGCTTCTGTCAATCCGCTCTACATGCTCGTATCTTTTCTTACCAAATTGTCGCTGAATTTTAAACCCATAATATCTTATCTTCAATGTCATACACTGCTTTGGATTAAATACGGCTTTAATGCATCTCAAAATCGTTTGTTTTTGGAAATTGAAACATCAATTCATTCTATATACAATGCGTTACTTTATTTTCTTGAAAGATAGATTACCATTTATCAATAATAATTATATACATGCGAACATAAAAAAAAAAGAATTTATACGACTAACTCAAATCAATCCAACAGTGGTGATTTCAAATCTTAACGTGCTTTTGCTTAAATATGAGTGTGACCTAAGTGTTTTGTATAAATTTTACTTATTGCGAGTGATCAATGTATACATTATAATAACTCATGGTTCCCTACTGATGGCACTAAAAAGCACTTAAAAAATAAAAAATAATATCCAAAATTCCGATATATATACGGACCGAAATGAACCAATATAACCATTTCTTAAGACAAATAACATAAAAAATACAGTAAACAAGAAACAAATGATTGCAACTACACTTCCTTGAGGCGCTTACAAATCTACAATACAAGTAACAGTCAGCATTATTATATATTATTACGTAATAGTTATAATCTTAAAAATGAATTACGATCCCACTTTGTGATGAGTGGAACCTTTGTGATGCGTATTATAGCTTTAGTTCTGCTGAAATATAGCGGCTCTTTGTTGGAATTGTGCTCGCCGCACAACCTTCTGCTCATCGGCCATTCGTCGTTCTTCCTGTTCCTGTCGAATTTCATCATGAAACTTATTCGTTCGCAGCTGTTGCTCGATCTTGGCTTCGAAGAAGTTTTTCGCACCGCAAACACCCACTTCATCGACATTTATTTCCGTCAAGCGAGCCAACTGGCTAAGACCGGAATCAGAATCTAACTCTCCGGCCTGTGCTTTGCGATAGATTAGAAGAAATTCACGGAACGATATTTTTCCATCGTGATCCTCATCGACTTCGGCGATCATTCCTTTCAGACCCAAATGGGTTTGGGGTGCGCCAAGTTTCTCCATCATAACTTTGAGTTCGGTCAAGTCAAGGTAACCGTCGTGACCACTGTCATATCTGGAAGAAAAGAGAAGAATACGAAATTAGAAAATACATAGTTATGTATTATGTGTGTGAATGTAATTGGCAATTGCCATCATTTAAATTCATTGAGGGAAGGTCCTACTTTCACAAAAATAAAACTCGTAAAGAGGTCACTGCAATGCACATCTCTATATTCACACTACAAAAGCCACACAAGCACAAAGCACTGCAGTATCATATTTGGAGTTGCGGCATGTATTTGCGCACCTCATTCGGGTTGGATTCATTTGGTATTCTGAATGCACTACAATCAAATGTGATTACATGATAGTTATGGGCTAGGAATTCATGAATGTCGATTTAGTAATGCGCTTTAATAATTGGACTGGAAGCGTCTCATTATAATATTGATTTAATTGTGTATAGGAAAACAAAGATTTGCTGTGGGTTGTTTCTAGGATGGATATTGAATGTAGTGTCGTACAAAAATAAATTAGTAGCCAATTGGGATTGTGTGGATTGTATATTTTTAAGTTTTGTTCTATCGCTATAATGTAATTTATTTAAAGGAAATAAAAATAACAAAGTTTTTAATAAAAAAACGTTCCAGCACACAACGTTCCATCAGCTTTGAGCTTGATTTGAAAAAAAATGTGGGGTCAGGTGGATATGTTGGCAGATTGTGTCAGCCATTGTGTTTTGGTGGCATCTGTCTTATCTGGGTGTTTACTGTTCGGTTACTGATGCCAAACCACTATTGTAAGTTACGATTTAAAATGAATGTTGCTGATGCAAAAGTTGGGCGCGTTGCGTCTATTTTACAGCACACGCGGTGGCTCTTGAGAGTCGACACGTTTGGTGGCCAAATTTAAGACAACCGCTCGGTAAGAAATCAACCCGTACTACAAAGGAAGGCCAGATCGGCTGAGAACACTGCCGCAGTCCATGAAAATGTACAGGAGAAACCGAGGTACTCAATTCCTTGCCATGCAGAAGAAGTCGGCGTTTTGCAGATATCAACTTGGCGAATTTTGCGTCGGGACTTGGGCCTATACCCGTTCAAGATGTAACTAACCCAGGAGCTCATAAGTTAATGATAATGACCATGACCATAGAATGACGACACCAACCCACACGAGGTGGCAATTCATTCATAAAAAGCTATTTGGTGCGGATTTTAGACCGACCGGCTCGGCGTGCGGCGTCATTGTTCAGTACTTTTTCTTGAAAATGACGTTGGTGAGGTGATTAGCATCAACGGCGAGATCAATTTCTTAGAGCGTTTCAAATCCAGCTTATGCCAAATTTGTTTTGTCGCTAGACAAGTGGTTAGACTTGTCCACCTAAGATTTGTACTCTCTATAGCATTAAGCTTCAATTTTTGTTTGCAAGTAGCGATTGGTATCCTTAGGGTTGAGTTGTTCCTATTCTAGCGAGTTCATCGGCCTCACGATTCCCTGGAATGTCTCTATATGCCCCGGCACCCAAATTAGATGAATGTTGAACTGTTCGGCCATCGCCGTAAGAGACGCATCGGCAGTCGATCGAATCCAAGGACTTGATGGCTGCTTGGTTGTCCGAAAATATGCAGATATCCTTAACGGATATGACGTTTTTCTTGAGCCAAGATAAGACTTCTTTAATCGCCATAATTTCCGCCTGGAACACGCTACAGTAATTTGGTAGACGGAAGGAGAGCTTAAGATTAAGACTTTCGGAGAAAACACCCCCACCAACTCCGTCTTTGGTTTTTGAGCCGTCAGTGTAGAAGTGAACTGATTCATCTTCCGGGAAAGTGTCCTCATACCAGGTTGCTCTGGAGGGGATAGGGACGAGAAAATTCTTGTTAAAATTTAGAGGTGTAGTCAGTGTTTGAGATCTCGAATTTTTTCAGAATAGAGGCGCGGCCACAGTCTTTTCTTGACCACTGTAAGATGGCTTAAAGGCGAATGGCTGCACTCGCTGCCATTTGCTTGCTAAATATGTCAAGGAGTAATGGATGAAACAATATGTCATGCAAGCTGTGCGCTGAATCTTGCTTAGATGGTCGCGGTTTATGGCCTTCTCCAAGGCTGTCGTCTGATGGCATCCCTTATAGTGGCTCGAGACACACCAAGTGTCACCGCAATCCGACATTGGCTGTAGCCAGGATCCAGTAAGTCTACAGCCCTAGCTGCTCCAGTCAAGTCTAATGACATCCAATATTCAGAAAAGGATTATTCTTCTTAACTGGGACACCCTGTAGGTATAAATCGAAAAGAAATACCATTCAATAAATAGCCTCTATCAAAAACAGGAGGCACGGTATTCCTATTCGGCTTCCAACACCGAAATGACCTTCGTCAACCTCAACGGTTGAACACCAGCCCAACTTCCACGACATATCTAGACTATAGAGAGTTATAAACAATAGCTAAACATATAACTTTCTTGTTTCTTCAATTAAAAAGAAATTGAAAGCGCAACGATAATAAGTATGAAGGCCATTTCAGGAAATCAATCCATCGGCCATATGTCACATCACCGCACCAGGTACCAGTATTCCCATTATAGACGTATGGTGGATAACTTAGCTTAGCTATCGCTACGCTGCGCTGCCCGCTACAAGCGTTATCCGGTTCTACAATGTACCGCATAACCTAATGCAATAAACTATTTCAGGTTTCTTTGTCTACACTGTTTGCCCGTCTCTCTCTGAGACGTTTTTGGTTTTCTGCAAACTTACCTGGAAAATCAGGAATAACTAGATTTCCAGACGCGACTTGACCATGACAATCAAACTGCGACCACGAACATTAATATAGTCATCAAGAGAGACTTGATTGCGTCGTCTTCGATTTTAATATTAATATTCCCGGAACACATTCGCTTTCATTGCGAAATGCTTCAAAGGAGGAATGCATATTGAGAGAATGTATGAAAGAGCGTCTCACTTCTCACATAATAACTGGCTAGCGCAGGCAAGCTCTGTAGCCAGTGAAAGTGATCTCAACTTGGCTAGGCGATGCATTCGCTTCGGATTTGTACAGGTGCATTTTTGTTGGATGCATCCTCTCAATTTGGTATTGGAGGATGTATACGCCAAACAATCAATTAATGTGTTCCCTATGTGTATTATGTTATGACCAAAAACAATTATCATAACAGGTTGATCACACTGAAGTCGAATTTGCAATGTTAATGTCATATACAACTAATAAAGTCTATTTTTATTTATTTACTTTTTGCCGGAAAATCGAAAGTTCAGCCATCGCCGTGGTTATAAAACTGGTCAGCATGCATTCCTAATGAGATTCGTAACAGAATATGTGAATGTCAAATAAGACATTTCGGCGGGTCCCCCCATATGCTGTGATAATAAACTTCGTTGGCCCTCTTGGTCTTGGCGTGACTGTGTTGTGTTCTTTATTGATTTTTCTTTTAGTAAGAAAAGAAATATTTGCGAACTAAAAAATCAACAAAATGGCCAATAAGTCAATTTGGCTTCAGTTCAGTGAACAATGAGGGCGCACCTGCTGCACATTTAGCCAGTAGGTATGCCGGCTTAGCGTTCGGATAACAAATCTAGAATTTCAGTGAAGGTGATGGGTCAATAGCTCCTGTGGATGGGTGTGGGTGTTGCAATTACAACCACTTTGTTAGGTTGATTTATTTGCTTTTCATTATAGCACTCTCTTAAATTGTATTTATTCACTTTGATTTGTGTTTAGCTAACACTTTAATTGGCTAATGTAATGTAGGTACCTACTCGTAGTGGAGTGGATTTAATTGAGCATGCGATGGTGAAGGTCGAGTCGTTGAATTTAAACATACGCGCTTTAGAAGATTTGTGTGAAGGTAGGTGGTATATAACCTCAAATTACATTAGTGAATCCGATTAAAGGTTTTCTATAATCAAAATAATTACACGTAGCGTACACGTTTCCTCAACCGAAAGTCTTGCAAATCAAATTGTATTTATGGGAAACTGAAACTGAAACATGATTGAGAGGCTGTAAGGTGGAAGATGTATGAATGAGATAACAAAAACTACACTAATGGGTTAGGCGAAGTTATAGGTTATAATTCAGGGCACTGACTTACTATATGGATTTCCGCCATCAAAACTTGGGTTCGGCCTATCTCCCAACACGTAAAGACACAGCGAGAATCTCACTGTCATTTTAAAGCAAGAAGTGCCCCATATCTAGAGATGCCTTCTTACATATTTTGTCTTTCATTTTCGGCAAAAGGAAGCTCAACTGGAAGATATATTCCAGAAACAAAATATACGATTCTGCTATACGGGAAATGTTCGAATAATTTAAGAGCGGGAGTATCAGTTTCACCTACTTATTGAGTTCATATGATATCTATTGCATAATATGGGCGCATGGTGATTCCTCTAGGGAACCTTCACGGAACCACCTAAACGAATTCGCCCAAACACTTAATTTCCCTAAAGAATCTATATGGCCAACGTTCTCGAAATTGCTGAAGAAGTATCTTCCGAGGTACACTATTCTTCTCCGTGCAATGGCTTGACATTTATAGAGTAGATCAGTATATAGTACATACCATCCACATGTTCCTTGAACCACATAAACCGTGCTTCCTTAGAAGGTAATGACCAGCGAGAGTATCTCTATCGTTACTAACTTTGATCTGCAGAGAATTTGTCCATTCTTTCTCAGGCCACAAAGCCTCTGAACCCTGAAGCCCTGTCCCCTCTAAGTTTGACCGTCAAAGGATGATTTTATCGAGAATAATTCTTTAAGCCACGCATATTGGTGGTTTTATGCCTGCAATTATATCATTCAGTGGATTGCTGCTTTTTAAGCCAGTATATGTGGGCACTTTCATTGCTCTCTATTAATAATCCGAAACGGGTTCTATGATGCATAATGCCCTAATCATTGTGCGGCAACTCAAGGCTAGGTTATATTTACCTATATAGTGATGTAGGACTCAAGCGCTTTAACGGCAGCCTGACTATCAATGCAGGAGTAGGCTATTGTTCCCATTGAATGATCCCCCAGCTTTCAGTACGGTGAGGATAGAACACTGCATGTATCCGAAAGTGCCAGAGTTGAGTAGGCCTATATCTCTCATGCCGTCATGCAGTTTTAGAGCCAGTTTTAGAACCATCCATATATGTATTAATATATTAATGGTTACTTTTTGATGACTGTTACACATTTTTTTCCTTTGGCCGCCCTACCTACCCTCCCTCCCTTTCAGGGTACATTACTTCGTACTTGGTATATATCGAAGTCGAGCGCTTACTAATCTGCTTGTTAGGGATGTTAAAGAATGATTCCTTAAGATTAGAGCACTGTTACTGTGGCTTAAGTTTCCAATTTCGTTCGCTGTCCTCTTGAAAATGAAGAGAGTATTGTGAGCTTTATGTACCATGTTCCCACCTGTTTTCTGGGCGTTCCCAGTTCAGCATTTTATATAATACCGTATCAAGATTCTATAATTTATTTGCAATAATATCATAAACAAATATTGGATTTGGAAAACTTATTCTTCCAGCTCTTGGATTGAAGTTAAATAAAATAACTTAGGTATGTTTCACCTAAAAAGTTTTTGGAAACTATAAGGCAATATGGTATTCTACAGGGTGGGCCAAAAGAAGTCACCCGATGTTGTTTGGCTCTCATTTTTTTTCTAAATGAAAAACTTCGATTCTGTTTTTTGATTATGTTTATTTATTGGTTATTGGTTTCATTGGTTATTGGTTTATTGTAATAATGAATGAATAATCAAAAAACAGAATCCAAGTTTTTCATTTAGAAAAAAATGAGAGCCAAACAACATCGGATGACTTCTTTTGGCCCACCTTGTACTTCCCAAGTCTTCTTTGGTTAAATAAATAAAAAAATATTAGGTAATAGTAGTAGGTAATTAGGCATTAGCTTCGCACCCATTCGTTTGTGTGCGTTTTTTTTTTTTTAATTTTGGAGCGAATGGAATTCTTTTATGGTTGACTGCTCGTTTCGCCACTAGGCCAAACTAATACAAAGCTCAAACTACAGCTCAATATACGTTCATATTATGGGTATATCTACCTTTGAATCCAAACAAAGACGCCTTTCCTAACCGCAATTCGCCTGTTAAACCAAAAGCCACTACTGCATTTGTGGAATTCTGCAATTCGCATAGCTGTACGTAAAGATGTCGTAATTCTCCCGCCATAATGAACATGCATTGTCATATATAAGTATGTACATATATAGCCGCCCTGTACCCACCTAAGATGAATTTCAATCAATCATTTCGGAGTCGTTCACCTGCAATTTACAAAAAGAGCACAACTTCGTACCATATCTTAGATCTTACTCCTGCAAAGCTCTTAACTTCTCAATCTCAACACACATACCAGTAGCACTAATATTTTAGTAGTTTCTGGTCTTTGTTTGGTGGGTACCAGTACCACTGGTGTGTGGCTGTGCAAGTATACTGCATTTAAAGTAATCAACCACCAGCAGCACGCCACGAGATGCAATTTATGCAGCTTGTAGGAGCGCAACAAGGCATAGTCCATAGTCTTTGCCATGTCATACGCATACCGCACATTGTGTCTTTGTGGTCAATGCACCAGCACTAGAGCTTAATAGTATGCTGTAACTTCGCTTCGTGTGTTGTTTGTATACAAATATGTACATGTTCGTCCTTCAGCAATTTCGCGAAGTTGATTTTAATTTCAACTCAGGTGAATGATGTTGCACATGTTTTTATGCAAGTTCAGACGGCATCAGTTATCCATCAATCAGAGGTCATTTTAACATCAAAATTTCTAGCCATAAGGATTTTCTGTGAGTGAGATGATGGATTGTTGTATACGTATCTAGACAAAACGTAATTTCTCTACATATTATATTTTATGTAGGTATACAAAATGAAAGGCAAACCAAGTTTGTTTTCCTTGAAAGGCTTTAAGTACATGATACCTAATATGTATGTAGAAAGTAGTTGCTTAAAGATCTTTACATCGCACATTTATTATCTTATCTAATGAACTCGGTCCACTTTAGATAACATCTACTACCGTACATTTTTCCATAACCTAACTCTGGTGAGACTATATTAAAATTGTTTAATAATACGCATCAACTCTACATTATATAATTTTTCTCACATACATATGTATGTATCTTACTTATAAATAAAGCAAAAATTTTCTTTAAATATATTTCCAGTAGGACCCACGCAATGCAGTCTATTTTCGAATCCGTGTGAAATATGGATTCATCACATGCGTTGCCAACAATACGCTATAGGTACCTCCACCTGTGTGCTGTGTTTAGCCCTTGCTTTTACACTCTTGCCATAGCACCTATAGTGCGCTGTGCGTTCCATGGGCAAACAAAATAAGCTGATAAAACTAAATTCATCTTGTTGGGCGTCTTGACGAGCCATCATCAAATATTTATTTATGGATAAAGAAGCACTGACTACCAACAATATCCATCCATCCTTTGGGTGAAGTAGTGCTGAAGATGTGATAAGATCTTGTTTGCTGAAGAAGTGGATGAGCAATGCATTTACTGGTGGAAGCAGCAATTTCATTTCCACTTATACGATGTCTGGAAATTGTATGACAATTTACGGCAATTGCAGCAGCAGCTAAAAGAGAAATGGAGGCATTATCTCCTTCTCAAGTTAAGGAAATGCGCTCATTGTATGAGTTTTATTGTCGTTGGTATAGGGGTGTGGAAATTTAAAACGTGATAACCATAGATTAAGATGTTAAATAAGGTTTTGTTGAGGACACAATAGAAGCGATTGACTGCATAATTAGTGGTACATAAATGATAAGAGGGTGACATTATTGTCATTAAATTACTTAACATACTCGGCCTTACCAATAATCATTTTTAATCGTCTACTTAAATATTTTGACGGTCACAGTGGATAATTTTATATGGAAATGTTCGCCATTGTGACTAGGTAAAAGTTAGCCCGGACACTAAAAATGATTATTAGTACCGCGGACTGTAGGGCTTGCTTCCAAATCTTACGAGGAATTCTTTAAACAAAAAACTATATAATATATTCCAATTCATTGATTTTTATTAGTTTTTAAATCGTATCCGTATGCGAACATACTGAAATTATTGTTTTTCACAAATTTTTTTCAAAGCTGAAGACGTGTTGATTTTTTTGACATGAGATCAATCACCTTATCTGTATCCACATTAATATCCGAACAGATATATCTAACAGCAGGTGACCTTAATCTTGCATTCTCCATAACGCTTCGGGACACTGTTTTAATCCTTTTCATACTTGAAAAGGTTCTTTCAACACTAGCTGTTGTCACTGGATGCGTGGCCAAAACCGTAAGCGAGAAGTTTATAGCTCTAAAGTAAGTCTTGTCACATATATCAAGGAATTTCAAAACTTCGGTAGAAGGATCACTCGACTCGACGATATTTTTTTGCACCAAACAATGTACTCAGCTTTCGCAGCTGACAACGAAATTTCGTTATCAAAGTAACATGTTAGCTTTCCCATTTCGTTCACTCGCTCAACTGCAGCTAAACCTAGAACGCCTTCGTTGACTATATGAATCTGTCCGTAAGACTTTGATTTTGTATTAACGAATCTATGCAATGAATCAGTATAGGCACTCTAACATAGGCTTCAGTCGAAGAGGTTTCTGGATTGGAATGCGTTGTTTGTTTCAATGAAGTTCTTGGAGCTCTTAATTCAACTTCAAACAAGTCCTCGGCAAGTAGGGTTGCAGATTGAAAAGCCTCTCTGAAAATATCTTCGGCATTTTCTCTGATGTTCTTAAGAGAATTCAGAAATTCTTTTGTGCAGTCGATTGCAGAAACGAAATCTAAGTATTTGTTCTGTAGGAAAACTGATAAGGTAAGCGTTAAATTGAATAGTTTTTCGCATACAATGACGCTTACTAGGAAATCCCTTTTTTGGACCGCAGCCAAAAGTGTTTATGTTTTCGAGGACATCTGCTCGTTATTTCTTCAAGACTTATTGAGATGCATTTGAAAAGCTCTCCAAAGGAAATGATACTGTCATGCCTTTCAATGAATCTTGTTTCACAAAGACGTATAGAAGTCGAGTTTTTCGGCCTCTCTGGAGCGTATTTTTTAATGATATTTTTGAAAGTTATATTTGCATTTGAATGGTAGCGGAAGAAATTAGCTATTTCACTAACTACGCCAAGTCTCTTGCGAATTGCAGGAGTTGACATGGCATTAGATAGAGCCGGGTTCAAGCGATAGCTTGCACAGTGTACCAGTGTGCATACCTAGCGTTTGGATACTGTATAACTACCTGGGTAGTCTCCTTATATTTATAGATTTGAATTTATATTAGAAAGTTTTAGTTTTTAGTTTTTTGTTTAGATTTTCGGGGGGGAAGGGCTTCAGCCCCTCATCATTAGTATAGAATGGCTCAAATCGAGTTAACCCAACGTATTGGTGGATTTATTTTAAGACATCTCAAATTTAACACTTAACTCTTAATACAATGTTCGTTTACCTAATCGCATCGCTTATGTCCTTTTCGCATACTTTTCTGAGCTAACTGAAAAATTTGTTAAAGCGTTACTACACATTTATTCAGCAAAATACACATTTATATCCTTGTTCATGTGTTTTTTAAGAAAGACAGCACGTCATACGTTAAAATAAAGCTATCACTTAATCTATATAGCTAGGTACCTAGAAGAACTTTAGATTAATAGATATCTATTCACTAAAAATTTATTAAATCTGGATTTTCCAATGTCGACGATTTCGTTTTTATCTATTAAGGTACGTAGGGGTTTACTTTTAATCTATCTAACATTGAATATGTATTAACTAATAATTATAGCCGCAAAACGGAAAAACCGTTTCATGGTAGATATATTTATCTGCATCAAATATAAAATGTAGGTATGTACTGCATATTATATACATACACTCCGCGCCACTTGAATAGCAACCCCTAAGGTCGGTTTGGTCCCAAACCAAGCATGCTAGAGAACCTTTTGCGCCACTTGAATAGAATATGCATTTTGTTTGACCATTATCTTTGGCACGTGGACTCATATTTTTCTTTGATCGAATTATTTTTGTTAATTTCGACTATTTAATTTACAAAAAAAAATAAAATGGGTGGCGAAAAAGCCTTAACCGAGGCGGAAAAAGGACAAATCAAAGCTTAAAGGATGCTCGCCTATTTATTGTCAAATTAGCTAAGAAAATCGGGAGGAGCCGAAACGTTATATCCATATTTTTAAGTAATGAGTCTAACTATGAATAAAAATATAAAAGGCCACATACATAGAGTGCTTACTAATGCGGAAAGACGACTTATATTAAAAAATGCGTCAATGTCTCACGATTCTTTTCCAAAAATCAGGAAAAAATGTGGTATCAAAACAAGTCTCACAACTAATCGTCGTATTATTTTGAAGGTTAAGCATATAAAAAGACTAAAAATTAAGAAGAAGTCACCCCTTACATACAGCCCGGGTTATTAAAACGTATTTATAGAGCCAAATTGTGGAGCTATTAAGCTGACCGGCATACTCACCGGATTTGAATATCATCGAAAATGTTTGGCAATGGTTGACACGTCAAGTTTATGGATCGGGACAACAATATTCGACTGTATGTAATAGTCCAAGCCATCGAATCAGCTTGGAGCTCGATTTCGCTAAATTATTTGGCCAATTTGAATAAATGTATCCCTTCCAAACCGGATGTGTGAATTTTGGAGCAGAAAGGTGGCTCAAAACACAATTGAACAATTTTTTTAAAATCTAAAATACTCCATTTACCCTAAATTTAAGTAATGTTTGTGTTAAAAAGAAGCAGAATTCTCTAAAATGTTTTTTTCGTTTAAGTTTTCTATTCAAATGGCGCAAAATAATACCCCACTTTTTGCTGGTTATTAGCTGATAATTTTTTATAAATACTTGAAGCTTTAATTTTAAATCATCATTCTGGTTAAATCACAACAATTAAATGAACTTTAATCTAAAAAAAATTAAGTCTCTACCATGCTTGGTTTGGGACCAGTGGGCGATAGAAAACCGACATTAGGGGGTGTGCTATTCAAGTGGCGCGGAGTGTATATCTATCCGAGTACCTGTACTTAGAATGCATTATAGCTATCCGGTTTGTCAAAAATCAAAGCAGCATGTTGTGCAACTGTGAGCCACTGCTGCGAGTAATGAACAAAAAGAAGCGTGTTGAACTTGAACGTGAAGGAATTTTGTTACGACTGATCATAGATTATTATTATGTTGACTTTTTTGATTTGACAGGGTCAACGAGATAGCGTACAAATGGAGATTACTCTCTTAATTTTAGCACGTAGACGTGTTGGTCTGGTGGAAGAATAAGTTATTTTCAATTGTTGAATATTTGCTTTGCCTTGAGCAAAACATGTGATTTCGCAATTAGTGGATATTGTTATAATATAATATACTGCACCAAGTTAGATGTGTGTTTTAAATTATTGTTCATATAAATAAAGAGAATATGTGCCCACTAAAATTGTCGTTGGCTTGGTCTTATTCCATTGACTTCTGGGTGACTAGCGGCAGGTATCTATGTAAAAATTATGGTAATTTTTCTGCGCCCCTGGTAAATAGGAAGGATGTCATCGAACCGCAGAAACACTTTGCCTATAGGTTGCAATAACACGCTCAAGATTATATTATGTACCTACTGCCGACTCGCTACGTCCATTCCGATTCCAATGGCCGTGTTTCAATAAAAGGTAGACGTCTAGCATGCTATGTAGAGATCTAGCGGCAGCGCTACATTTCTTTTTAATCCAAAAATGAATTTCTTCTTAAAAATTATTATTTAACACCTCCATTGTGACGGCTCACAAAGTCACAAGTCATATAAGCTCTTGTTTCGTTTCACACAAATTCATCCCAGCACGCGGTGATATTGTAATCTATATTTGTATCAAATATAGGAGCTGAAGTACTCTTTAAAGAACACATAATGCATTGCGAGCTCAAATTGCAGCCATTGTTTAAAAAAATCGATGCAGCGTAATACTTTCCAATTAAGTACTCCGACTAGAGCAAGTATTATCAAGAGTACCTCTTTTCTTAAGCATAATTACACAAATGCTCGTCTCTAAATGGATGTAGGAAAAATTATGCCTCGCAAAATTGTGTCAACAACTTCCCGACTGTTTGAAGTTGAGGAAAAGGACACGAAATAAGAAATAAAAATATAAAATGCACAGAAAAACGTACGTGTCATAAACTCATATAGCATGTGCAGTACAGTGCATTAGGGAAGGGACAATGAGTTACGAACTACAAATTGCATTTCGTAGCAATATGATATAGGAACTTATTAATGCGATTGTGTTGGCCGCATTCCCAATTTCTTGAGATTTTAGTGGCAGGGTACATTATCTAAGTCAAGCACAGAAGTATTGAAATATTTTTTGACGATTGTATAAATGTATACTAAAGAACTGAAATTACTTTTCACGCTTAAACCAAAGCTTTCGGGCTTTTTGACCTACATAAAAACCTTGTCTGACAGCTTGACAGGGGTGAAGAATTTTATGTATTCATTGCATGTTGGATATTTCCGGAAGAACCCTTCTGGGCAAAATAGAAACAATGGCGCATTGTGTTTTGCTCTCATTGTGATACATGTACGAGTAAAATAGGGAGCTCCTTCGTATTCCATTTAATTTCAGTTCATGCCGAGGGGTCGAAAATCGAATCCTTTTGTGCTTGAATATTCCCTTTGTCGAAGTTGTCCCCACTTGTCAATGAAAATCTAATTCATTCCCCTTGGAGTGTACTTAAAATGTGTGTGATGTGCAATGTGCATGTACCTTCTTTGTATTGGCAGTTGCGTTTGACGCATGTTTTGTCTGAACGTCTGCTTTCAATTGCAATCACATTATATCCAGATCCACTGCCGCAATTTGTCGTACATAGGTATATAGCTGCCGCATAAACCAAAGCTAATTTGGAAACAATTGGCGCATATAAATCACTTCACTTCCCGTGTCTATTCGCCTATCGCACGCAGTCATACAACCAAAACCAACCAGTGGGGTCATAATTTGATATTTCCTCAATTGAGGAGCCGATCACACTATTGCGTTTTCCTATGCTATACAATATACATGCATAAGCATACATTATATACTCGTATTTAGTGTTAGGTTTGCGCATTGGTTATTATCACTCGGACCAAAACAGCCATAACGAATATGAATAGTTTACTATTTGTTGATTAGTATCAATCAATTATGATTGCTTGGGTGGACGGGGGCCATTGCACGGACATACAGTCATTACGTGGTGTACTTGCGTGTCATTTGCCGCGATTGACGGTTGGTGATATAGCTTTCGAAAGTGTGATTGTCCGTGCGGAAACAGCGCTAGTTTAGTATGCGTAGCACCTGCTTGAATGTAACGTTGGTATGTCGCAAGTTACTCGTAATTTGATTGTTATGTAGCGTTTTATTATTCAATTAATATTTTTTGAAATTACCTTTGTCGGCCAGGGCGCGGCTGGCGGCGGGACGATTTTAGAATTGTTGCTTCCCGTTTGGTTTGGAAAATTTTATTTGAATTTTTAAACGTTGAACTGAAGTTTATTCAACTGACTGATAATAGGTTAGGTTGGTATCAAAATTGGGCAAAAGTTCAGTCATTTGTTTGAAATGGGTCACTAAACAACTTTAGATAATCATGCCATATACAATTTCAATATAATCGCACACTTGCTTAATGGGTTAATCCTAGGCAAACCTTATATCTATGGTTTTCTCGTTAAATCGTTGAAATCGATCTAGATTTTGTGATGTAATGTACAAGTAAGCGATAAGTAACAAGGTCTTTTGCCAATTGGAAAATTGAAGTTAAATTTCAATAACGAAACTTGATTAACTCAAAACTATGTTTTTTGACTTAGTGCTTTTGGCTTGTAAACCAACAATATGTCTGATTTCCCATCTTCCAAGAGCTATGAACAATGAGCGTCATAAGTGAGTCAACACCGATGATGAATTTGAGTTTTTTTTTTTTGTGTCTGGAAACAGGTCTAAAAAAACAATAATCTGTAAAAAGTTTGATAACGAAATAACAGTAACAAAACGTACTTATTTAATTTTTACAGCATACCATTTTTTATAGGTATTTAAACAAAATCGTTGTCAAACTCCAAAAATAAATGAAAACAGCATTGATGACTGCCAGAATTCAGTTGTTCAAACAAGCTCTTAAATTACATACATAAGTAGTCCTTGTGGGCGCAGTAGCGCAGTGGTTAGTGTGCTGGACTACTGTGCGAGGGATCCCAGATTCGATCCCCGGAAAAACACAAATTACATCTTACGGTTTTTTCTACTGCGCCACCTCTCGCGAACGTCTGACAAACATCCGAGAGTATGACTGTCCTGAAAAAGCTTCTCAATTCAGCCGTTCGGACTCGGTATAAAATTGTAGGTCCCTTCCATTCGTTCCAAAAATAGAAACTCACACAAAACGAATGGTTGCGAGAAGCTAGGCCTTGGGTGTCTACCGCACACTAACCACTGGTTTTTGGATTTGGAGACTGTAAAATTTTGAAATTTGGCGATTTTTTGGCGTTTTATATTTTACGTTTGGCGATTCCAGTTTTTAAAACTTGACAACCCTGGTCACACTCACAATTGCCAGAAAAAAAAAGATAAACAATATAGTTGAAATGGCGGAAGAGCCTCGTTGTTCTGGTACGGAAGGTAAAACAAATTAATTGTTCAGGACCGACGCGCCCGGCTAAACCAGAAATGGAACACTGTATAATTTGTTTACTATATTTTTTTGTATCATCAGCTCCAACAGGGAATTTTTTGTATGTTTAATAATATTATTATTGCTGCTTTAAAAAATGTAAAAATAAATCGAAAACTGATAAGGAGGAGGAGGAGGAGGAGGAGGATATTAATATACAGTCCACCAGCTGTCGAAACATGGTCCTTCGAGCCGGATATTGAACCAGGAAAAGTGATGTTATGTGCTGTTGGCCGATTAGCAGATTAGAGCACTATGAATAAGAACGGAGAGCGCATGGAACTGTCCAGTAGCATCAGTGATAGTTACGAATATGACCAAGGTGCTGTGGTCATGGAGAGTGAGTATAAGTGTACGCAAACTGCGCGTCACTTGGAATGTTATTTGCTGCAGTTTTCTTTTTTGTAATTTTTACTGGCTTTGGCGTAGCAATGCTATGCGAAACACGGCGCAATTTTCCGTTGTATTTCTGTGCGATCCTGCGCTGCACTTGAAATGCAATTGGAACAGAGTTCTTTGTTTTTGCATGGCATCGCGCTACGCATAGTGCAATATATAATTGATTTTCTGTGCTTTGGCGTAGCAATGCTATGCGAAACACGGCGCAATTTCCCGTTGTATTTCTGTGCGATCCTGCGCTGCACTTGAAATGCAATTGGAACAGAGTTCTTTGTTTTTGCATGGCATCGCGCTACGCATAGTGCAATATATAATTGATTTTCTGTGCGATACTGCGCTGCACATGAGATCAATTTAAAGTGTAAATTTTAGTGTAGCAATTAATTTTTGAATAGCGATACTGCGCTGGGCACTCCGCACAGTTTACGGTTGTATTTCTGTGCAATCCTGCACGCACTTGAAATGCAATTGGGGCTGCGAGGCTGCACATATCGCACAGTTTCCGGTTGTATTTCTGTGCAATTCTGCGCGCACTTGAAATGCAATTGGAGCTGAGGCTGCACATATCGCAATTAACAACTGCGCTATTGCGATACTGTGTACTGCGATACTGTGCTACTGCCATACTGTGCTACTGCAATACTGCGATACTGCGCTACTGTATTTCTGTGCTATCCTGCGCGCACTTGAAATGCAATTGGAGCTGAGGCTGCACATAACGCAATTAACAACTGCACTATTGCGATACTGTGCTACAGCGATTCTACGCTACTGTATTTCTGTGCTATCCTGCGCGCACTTGAAATGCAATTGGAGCTGAAGCTATGCACATAGAGCAGTTTACAACTGCGCTAATACGATACTGCGCTACTGGCTGCCAGTGGACTTTGAAGCAGAGACTTCAAGGGGGGAGTGTGTTCAGGACCGACGCGCCCGGCTAAACCAGAAATGGAACACTGTATAATTTGTTTACTATATTTTTTTGTATCATCAGCTCCAACAGGGAATTTTTTGTATGTTTAATAATATTATTATTGCTGCTTTAAAAAATGTAAAAATAAATCGAAAACTGATAAGGAGGAGGAGGAGGAGGATATTAATATACAGTCCACCAGCTGTCGAAACATTAATAAATAACAATTAATAAATAATCATATGACATCTATGTGCTCAAGTGTGTTTCATAAACAAATCAGAACAATCTGAACACGCTCGGTTCAGAGCACGTTCAAAATCTCTATACAGATCTCAGATCTGAACTAAAAAAGAAAAACGCTTAAAGTAGCCAAAGTGTTTGTTTACTAAATACATTAGATATCTAGTTGTTGTTCTATATCAAAACTCCTTTGCTATATACCTATTACATTATCATTATCGTAATTTTTTTTTTATTATTATTATTGAGCTAAAGATCGCATAAAGCCATTTTAGGTATTAGTTGGGCGCTTGATATGGCCTAATATACCTTATTAGTTCGGTTTGTATAATTAAAAGTCGTTTAAGCTATATAAATAAGTGATAAATATAAATACTTTAGCAGAAATAATAATAGTAGATAATATCTTGAAATGTTTACCTCCTCGAAAGGTGGAGGAAGCGGAATATGTTTTGCCGACCAGATATGTACAGGTTTCCATGCAAGTGTTTTATACTTATTGTTACTCGAATATTTATTTGTCTGCCCTTCTACTTGTCCTTCTATTTGTTCAGTTTTTCTGTTTTACAAAATTAGTATCCAGATACGTAATTGATTTATTGCCAACTAAACTATCTTCCAAGTAATTTTGAATGCAAATTTTATTGATTGCCTGAGATGAAAATTTATATAATATGTATTGTAATACAGGCGTAGGATTAAATGTGACAAACACGTTACACACGTAAATATCTACACCTATTTACATCATCTCATGAATCATTTTATTTTTCAATGAAAACCAGGAAACATTAAAGAACACTCGTTAATTAATATAAATATCATATACCTAGCAAACCGATTTCAAAGTATATTTAAAGCTGTTAAATGCACATGCAATTACTCATACCTACTCATTACCACGAACCCCCAGTGAGTCACATTCTGTAATATACCTTATATTATACCCGGAGGCAAATAGCTAATAAAGTTTCCCGCCGCGGCGCAGGCCACATGCAAAGCAACGTCTTGTCTGGCTTTCGACTGTTCTGTTGATCCTTTCTGGAACCAATAAACCGAAGCAAACACTTTAAAGCTATTAATAGCGTTTTGTTTTTTGTTACTAAAACGCTCCCGGAAATGTTGTGAAATGGGTTGTGCTGGCCTCGTGAAGTATCTTTTGCTCTCTGTCTGCTTTATGTTCACTAATTGGTGCAAAAACCATCTAGGAGAATGGCAAAGCTATATAAAGACATAAACCTTTGCAATGGTCTGGAATTAGCATATAGAAACATTAAAACTACATCCAACGAAACTACAACTTGAAATTTAATATTGGGGTAGGTTAGGTTACGGCCCTTTTATTTGTTGAATGCCTAAATGACTGCGCTGGTTTTGTATATTGGCAGCTGAAAGCAATTCCGTTTTAATTCCATCTGATGCCATTATTACCTGCAATAAAATTACACTGATTGTTATCCAAGAGAAAACACTTTTTTTTTGTTTGTAGTTTTTTTTTTGCCAAGAAACTATCTCTGGCTTAATCAATAATCAAAACTGTGAAGCACGACATGAGAAAGCCAACATCAGAGTTAACAATTGCATTTGGCACATTAGCTAAATTGAAATTTCATGTTGTAAACGTAAGCAGACGTCGGCATAACCGTTATGTCATTCGGAATCTTTTGAGGCTTTCGAAAAATTTAATTTAATGTTCAGATATCCATACTACTTATAAAATGCAACGTCCGTCTGTTCGTTTCTCCATAACTCGAGAACTATTCGTCCGATTTTCATGATTTTTTTCTGAATTATAGATGTGTGGCCAACTTAGTCCGTAGGGTTGGGTGAGAATTGCTCAGGAGTAAAGGAGTCGCGGGGAGTAGAGTAAGGGGGATCTCAAGAACCGTTAGCCGTATGAACTTGAAAGTTTGTATGTTGATAGATAAGCAAACATTATTACATGACTCATTCATCGTTTTTCAAAATTCGTCCTATAAGGGTTGAAAAACTTTTCAAACAAACTTTTCTATTTCGATCTTACTACGCTTAACTTGCCATTATACTCATAAATCTATGTATGTTGATTCAAGATGTGTTTTAATAGTTAGGCAATACTTCACCGAGTATTGCGGAGCCGCGGGCATTTGGTAGTACGTATATAAATGCAGAGTTAGTGCATGCAAGTGCGTTATACGCTGGTGAAATAAAGTGATAAGATGTAATGAGCATATATCTCAAAAGATCTATTGACAAAGCGATTACATATCACAAAGGCTAAATTTGACAGGCAATTTCAATCAAATTGTATGTATAGTCAATCAGACATGATGACGATGAACATTATGCAATTTTCTGAAATTTATTATTTGCATTTTTATCATCTCTCATAAATTAATTCGTTTCGGTCTTCGTGCAATATAGCTGTGTTTTTTAAACTCCTCTTTTGAGAATATGTAGATATATAAGAAATGCCTGAAATTGTCATATACTATGTGATGTCATTTGTTAATGCAGAATTGGCATTTCTGAGATCTTTGTAAGTTTGTAAGTCTTCATAAGCAATTATGAATTCCTATCAATTGTTCAGCTCCAGTTGAGGTCTATTAACAAAATTTCAAAGCTAAAGATATGCAGCCTTGTACATCAATACAACATTGATTACAATTTTACAACTTTAGCTCCCATGAGTGTCAAGAAAAAGCATTTGAAATGTATTTTTTTTTTTAGGAGGTGCCAGGTCTCTTTGCTCAATTTTGACCAATCTTCACAGGAACACTCCCGGGGCAATGCCTAAGGATGCCTGATTATTTGAGCTCAATCGGTTCGGTGGTTCTCGAGATATAAGATTTTTAAATTTTTGTGTATGGGATGTGCCACGCCCTTTTGTCTAATTTTTATCAAACTCCACAGAAACACCTCCTTGTCAATACCTAAGAATGCTTGAGACGATTGACTTGGGTGGGCTTCGAAATACATATAAGATTTTTCAGTTTTTTTTTTTTGTATGGGAGGTGCCACGGCCCTTTGTCCAATTTTGACTAAATTTCACATTCGCACCCTTTTTCAAGAGTCGGCAAATCAACGATCAATTTTCAAAAATTAGATCTTAAGTTGGATTTCCATTAGGTATAGGTTTTTAAACTTGTAAATGTATACAAAAGTCGGCATTTTCAAAGGTTCCACATGAACTCCTTAAAATCGGTGAATCGTTGAATTTGCCGACTGAAATCCTTAAAATTTAGCGAGTTTCCATTCGATCTTAAAAAGGATGGTCGGCATCGGTGAATTTGCCGACTGAAATCCTTAAAATTTAGCGAGTTTCCATTCGATTTTAAAAAGGACGGTGGGCATCGGTGAATTTGCCGACTGAAATCCTTAAAATTTAGCGAGTTTAGATTCGATTTTAAAAAGGACGGTCGGCATCGGTGAATTTGCCGACTGAAATCCTTAAAATTTAGCGAGTTTCCATTCGATCTTAAAAAGGATGGTCGGTATCGGTGAATTTGCCGACTGAAATCCTTAAAATTTAGCGAGTTTCCATTCGATTTTAAAAAGGACGGTCGGCATCGGTGAATTTGCCGACTGAAATCCTTAAAATTTAGCGAGTTTCCATTCGATCTTAAAAAGGATGGTAGGCATCGGTGAATTTCCCGATTGAAATCCTTAAAATTTAGCGAGTTTAGATTTGATCTTAAAAAGGATGGTCGGCATCGGTGAATTTGCCGACTGAAATCCTTAAAATTTAGCGAGTTTCCATTCGATTTTAAAAAGGACGGTGGGCATCGGTGAATTTGCCGACTGAAATCCTTAAAATTTAGCGAGTTTCCATTCGATCTTAAAAAGGATGGTAGGCATCGGTGAATTTCCCGATTGAAATCCTTAAAATTTAGCGAGTTTAGATTTGATCTTAAAAAGGATGGTCGGCATCGGTGAATTTGCCGACTGAAATCCTTAAAATTTAGCGAGTTTCCATTCGATTTTAAAAAGGACGGTCGGCATCGGTGAATTTGCCGACTGAAATCCTTAAAATTTAGCGAGTTTCCATTCGATCTTAAAAAGGATGGTAGGCATCGGTGAATTTCCCGATTGAAATCCTTAAAATTTAGCGAGTTTAGATTTGATCTTAAAAAGGATGGTCGGCATCGGTGAATTTGCCGACTGAAATCCTTAAAATTTAGCGAGTTTCCATTCGATTTTAAAAAGGACGGTGGGCATCGGTGAATTTGCCGACTGAAATCCTTAAAATTTAGCGAGTTTAGATTCGATTTTAAAAGTACTGTTGGCATTTCTAATTTGAGGTTAAATTCGAAGGAATGTGTTATTCGTTAGTTCGTGGCTTATTGATGTAGATTGCGAACTTTAACAATTCGTGGCAAACGTGTGTTTGGGCCAAGAGGAGGATAATTAATTATCCCATCAAAATGTATTAAGAAAATAAGTTTATAAACAGTTTAAATAACGAAATTTCGAATTACAAACTTTTTGCCGTGAACAATTGGCGCGAATTGTCAAAGTTTATTCGCAATCCACATCATTTAATTAGGGTTCCACAAACTAGCGGATAAAACATTCGTTTGAACTTAACCTAAAACTAGACATTGAGGCTAAAAACTGATGGCTGGAATTCGCGAACTGCCGCGACCTATAAAAGTGTTCATGTGAACGGGCTGTCAAAACTTGCGAATAGTCGTTCGATCGTAGGTAGCTGGTCGCTCTTATATGAATGGTCCTTTAGGTATTAGCCCAGGGGTGTTCCTGTTAAGATTGGTGAAAATTGGTCAAAAAGGAGCGTGGCATCTCCCATACAAAAAACATCTTCTATGGAGTGAATAATCGCTGTGCCGATTTTCATGATTTCTATACAGTCGGCAAGTTCCTGAAATAAGTCGGCATTTTAATAAAATTCACCCCCCCCCCACGGCTCGAACCCTCGCTACGCCCCTGCACGACCTGTCATTTTGTTGAAACAAATTTTACTTTTGAAACTTAAGGGTTAAGTTAAGTGTACAGTTACCAAAAATATTTTATTTAAACTCATCAGAGTTTTCGTTCCAGTCGTGTTTCGTTTTGATACAAAACCGTCGCGTCGATTCCTTTGACCAATAAATGACTTTTTTACTGTTCGATACGATGACAAGCACATCAACAGATATTCACCGGATCGTCCTGCATGACATCTTCTTTTTAATACATTTGGACAGAGTTCGGATTTTTAATCATGATTAATATGGTTACTATTGACATTTTATATTAGGTTCGTTCGACGTGGTTATCACAAGGGCGCTCTCAGTGCGCACTGAGAAGTGTCAGTGAGTTTTCGTGGCTATGCCAAAAAACTCAAGGAAACCCCAGAAATACGAAATGTAACCCTGAGACCTGTTACTGAAAAAAATTAGTAACACCAGCAATAACATTAAATTTGTTTAATTAATGATTTTAATATTAAAAAGCACATTTTTTCTTTTAACATTTGCTAGGGCAGTACAAGTTAATAATTCACAAAAATATGATTTCACCCAAATGACAGCTACGATTGACAGCAAAATCCAGCACTGAACTCTTGCCCTGCCTGAATACCTAAGGTCAGCTTAGTGCTCAACTAGGGCGGCCGGCCCAGTATTCACAGAACACAGGTTTTCATTGTCATTGTCAGTGCGAACTCAGTGCTATATCGAACACGATAGGGCTAACCCAGTGTGCACTAGTGCGCCATAGGACCCACGTCAAACAAACCTATTATAACATTCCTATTGTAATTTCACCATAAATGTAATAAAACTTGCGTTAAAATTTCGTGCTTTAATCTTGGCCAACGCTGTATATCTGACCTAAACTGGAGGGCCCTGGATACATCTATTTAAGCTGAGTCTATTTTAACGCAGCCGCATTTCCAACTTTATTATATAAGCAAGCACGGCTTAGCTAGCTAAAACTTGACGAAAGCGGATATTATCACACTATTAAAGTGTCAGTGTTTGTCAGTTGTATGTACCTACATATTCGAAACACAAACGAATTTTGAGGAACTTGTTTGTTCAATTGATTTAGGTAAGGCATTGCTAATCGAAATCAAGTGTTCAAAATCGTAAACCTGTTAATTGACAGAATCAGCTTTAAACTGAAAGGAAACAATCAAAAACAGTAAAATGAATTTATTTAATTAACATTATCGAAATGAGATGTTTGCGCTGAATCATTCTCTGATATGCTGATACAATACAAAACGTCAAATTAGTTCCATTTTTAGATTACGATCCCACGTACCTACCTACATACAAGTTTTGAAAACTAACCACCACCCAAAATAAAAAAAAAATTGTTTGCATTAAGTGAACAAACGTGCTTGTATTTATCACCTAAATAAATTAAGTAACGATGTCAATGTACCTACGTCCCAAAACAAAAATGGCTAATTGACAAAGCTGACAAACGATGCAAAGACAGTTTTTTGTTTACATGAGTATCAAATCAAAACGAAAACAAGTCATATGAATCACTGTCCGCTTCATTTATGGGAGACATTCACCTCCTCCAATTCGCTCCAATGCGCTAACAATAACATAACCGGGACAGCACAACTTGCGAGTGTGCTACATATATATCTATGGATATGTATATGCAATTGCAATGCATATGCAATGCAACGTTGGCATCACAGAGTAATGGATGAATCATCCAGCTTGTGTCCAATTCCAATGAGACAAACAGGCGCTCTGTCTATTTGTGTACTAATGAATTATATCGCCATAAAGAGTGCTGGGTAAATGGCAAAATCAATTGCATTGGATTGGAGCTGGAGGTATACCGGTTCTCGAAACCCTTAAAACTATATATGCTGCCTGAATACGTCTATGTTATATACCAATGCTTTTTATCTATCTATACATTAGTAGTAGATAACATTTGCATATACGCACTTGTGTTCAGTTCTTATCTGCGTATCTCCAAGCATTGATTTAACTTGTGGTTTTAGAGGGCATGAACCCTCAGATTTTATGAATCCTACATAGCTTAGTCACTCTTTTATGCAAATGTGTACATTGTGCAATGGAGATAAGGGTAGTTGGTGACTGGAAATGCTTACTGCAGGAATATGATTTCAGCTTTATATAGTAAGGGGTTGATTCATTTTAAAATAATCACTCTCGTTCTCGTACTCCAGAATGCATTCAGTTCAGCAGAGTGATCCCTTTTCGTCTTATCAAATTATGAACGCTTCCTGCAGCGCAAAAATGTCGTATGGTATAAGCATGTATGTATGTATTGTATATGTAATGTATCTGAATCAGCCTGGGTTCGTAATTGGAAAAGTTTTGATTTCAACAGCCCAAGGGAGGGGCGCCATATAGCGCAAGTTTTCTTTTATTTTAATTAAATTAATATGCTAGAGTGACAGGAAATCATTTGATAAAATATTAATCATCCACCATCAGAGTTTATGGAATTGCGTTGTGTTGTGTGTTTATCAACGAGGCCCAGTTTCAACATGTTCTGAGAACGCGTGCAACTATTTTCTAGCACAAGTCTTGGGAACCGAATCACGTTCACAATTTAATTCCTCACGATCTCGCTTTCGTTTTTATATATACATATACTGAGAGTTAAACCATTAAGAATGCCAAAGTATATACGTACATTATCAATTATGGGTTTTATAAAAGTATAATATGTAATAATTTACCTACTTAGCATGTCTTTATACCCTCACCTTCTTTGTTCCTGTCCAGCTCTCTCCCGTAGAAGGAAGCTTCACCTAGGAGCCTTCCATTACAACGAATTGGGCGATCTGACAAACACAGACATCAGAAACCTCTTAATACGCTTTATAAAGAGCTCAAAATGGTTTAACTGGTAGGGAGATCTTATATGATCCTTTTTCGTGATAATCACAATGGACCTATCCTGGTCTAAGTGTGCTTGCGTTTCCCAGCTGGCAGCCACTTTCAACCAACCAACCAACCATGTCTTTATACAAGATGGGATTAAGTGTGTACTAACTATATAAACTATAGACATAGACTTATATACATCTACGAAAGTCGTGCTAAAAGCTAACTAACTATATAAACTATAGACTTATATACATATACGAAAGTCGTGCTAAAAGCTAAACTCAATCAAGTCACACGCGGTAAAACGGCTATAAATTGAGTACCTACATACATATTTCAAACTATGTTTCCAACAGAAAATTGGCCGCTTTCCATTGACCGCTAAATATCTATAGCACATAATAATATGCAATAATATCCCAGAATCTTCTCAATTAAGTTTACAATTTTGCGCTACATTAAAAAATTTCCCATAACGAAAGTTTAATCATTCCTGCTAGAGCTCTAGCAGAACAAACATCATAAAGGATATGCGTAAATCGGGCGGCTTTAAAGTTTGTTTGTGGTTTTTATCCTTTCCTGATGCAGGACAAACTTAGCTTAGGTTAGATAGAATAGGTTATGAAGGAGTGTGTAATGGAAGAAACAAATCATCACGCTCATTCGGAAACCTAAAAGGTCCATAGTGAATTCCCTGATGTTAAATAAGACAAAGGGAATCCGATATCTAAAAGTCTTTTAACTCTGTGGTGCTTGTAAAGGATTGATCCTAGGGTACGTAGGCATCGTTCTTGCAGGGCGGGATACAGTGGCAAAGCACCTCCCATTTCTCATCTCCGCAGCTTTTTCATAAATCGTAGGACCCTATCCTCGATTTACGTAGCACATTATCTGAGAGTACCTTTTTGATGGGCAATGTGAAGCCCTTGCGGCGCTCTTTTCCTAAATCGGGAAAAATGGTGCTAGCTTTGCATTTCGTAAAGATCTTTCATATACATAGCTCTTTGTACCATGTTGGTGTCCACCCATACGAAATAATAGGTATGATAATTATAATTGCTTACACCCGCATGAATGATGCGCGGTTACAATTGGAGTTCCAATCTTCTCCCAAGACCCTCTTACATCAGGCATAGAGAGCATTCAGGGTTGGGTACGAAAACTCCAAAATTAAAATCCCCAAACTGAAATCCCCAAGTCAATATCCCCAAACCCAAAATCACCAAAAACCAAAATACCCAAATAGATTATTCGAGTGCATTCACAATGCATTAACAGTAAAATAGGTAACCCCTCCTTGGGGTTACTGTTGGATTTGGAGTAGGCGGAAGGTTAGGTAGACGAAAATTTCTGTAACTATTTTGAATTAACATTTTAGGGATTTTTGATTTGGTGGATTTTGAATTTGGGGATTTTGTCTTTGGGGATAAATAATTTGAGGATTTTTCAAAAAGTAAGGATTTTGGGGTTTGGGGATTTTGCACTTGTGTATTATGTAGGTATGCATTCAATCTTTTCTCTTTCTTCGACATTTATTTTCCAAGATAACTTGGATAACTTGACGCCGAGATATTTCCTCTCAGATGAGAGATATTGTGGTGTCATCTAACTTGTGAAGTCAAGTCTTCCTTCACCTATAGCAAGCTAAGTTTTTTGAGGATTAATCTCAATCCCCAAACCAGAGAGTTCTTTAAGAGCAGCTTCCATTAGTTCACTGATTGTGTTAGCAAAAATTTGCCATTAATAAATACATAATGTACATATACATACATATATACCTATAGGCCGTATGGATAAGCTACAATTCTGATTATATTTTATGTGAAGATTCTTATACGATTCTCTTTACGGTAAAAAGCCAAAGTATAGTGCGGTGTTTACTCCTCTTATAGTAGAGTGCCTCTTTCTGCCATTTTTCTTACAGAACTAGGCCTATTAGCTGATTTGATGATCTTGTATATGTAATTAAAATGACGGGCCTTATATTATCTATTCCATTAATATAATTTTTTTGTTTATTATACGGTTTTCTTTTTTAGGACCTGCAAAGGTCGTGTAACACATAATCATTAATCCTATCACTTATCCCAATAGCCCTACTCTCATTTTCTCTAATTCAAATTCAAAGAATATGTCAATGTTAAGTGTGACAAATTGCTTAGAAAAATCAGATCAATCAATTCAACAATTTCTCTTTGGGTTCCTCCTTCTGCTACCGTGGCCACAATAATTTTCAAGTGTAGCCAATATGAGTATAGGTACGATACATGGATTCGCTCGACTGAACCGTGTCGGTCGTAGTCTCAACTCAAGTAGGTGTTTTCCCAAGATATTGTCCGCTTTATTGTCACGTTTCATACAATGAGAATCACCCATATACAAAATAACCTCGAATTTAATCGGACAATGGGATATCGCGTTGTCCGAGACATGATTACGAATTGGAACTAATGTTCCTATTATTAAAGTGTCGTTGGTTTCTAGACTAAATACATACGAGTATCATCGGACTGTACACACAATGTATGTCTATATTAAAAGTGAAAACTATTATTTTTAATCCCCGGTCTTGAAAGCATAGATACAGATACAGAGTCATACACTACACATACTACAGAATAGAGAATATAGAATGCAGAAGGGTCAGTTACACCGCAGAAAATTTATCGGAATGTAATCGGATTCCGTGTGCACCAGTTTCCCTATACCTATGTATTTAAGTTGCTGACATTTAATTTCATGATACTGTATTTTGAATATTCGTTGCGTTCTTAAAATCAAACCCATCATTGAACGATTACAAAGGTTGACTTTATAGCAAGAAAATGTTCATGTTTACCATGAGCTTCAGAACTTACAACGTCAGAAGCTGAATTTATGCGAGGAGACAGAAAAACACAGTCACACTCAAAGCCGAAAGGTTATTTTTTAATGCCAATAGCAGGCGATAGAGACAAACAGCAGACACGTTCTTAAGATTATGTGTATCCTTGAACCGTGGCAAAAGGTGGTATTATGCAACGACAAGTGGAAGTGAGTGAAGAATATCTCTATATGAAGATCCATTTGTGTTATTGGATTGGAATAGAACAACATTCAAAACAATAACCGCCATTTAAACGGGTTTTTTCGCCTTCGTATAAAAAATCAGTAGAATGTGAAGGAGATAATAAAAGGGATTTAGACCATTGGTTGTATGAGTTCAGATTGTTGTGGATAGCGCTTGTCATCAGAAACTTTAGTTGTTCTTAATTGAGTAAGTTTTGTTTTCAATCCATATCTTAATTTTTGTACAGATCGTGACATATTCATATACAATTGAGAAACGGTTTGCTTTATTTTTAGTACTGCTGTGCGGCATTCGAAGGTAAAGTAAAACTTCAAAGAACTTTAAAAAGCAAACCCGTATCCGATTGGAAACTGGCACATTTTATGGTCATCCGTCTAAATTCTAGATTGGAAACCTATAGAACGAACAATAGTGTCGATTCTTATGAAACGCTCATAAGATTTAAGATTTACGAATGATCCACGCTCACCAAAGTCAAGAGTCGTACATAAAAAATGTATGTACGCAATATGAATTTCCATATACCAATACTATTGGACATAATACCTACATAGTTCTAAAGGAGAATTTTAATTTATCTTGTAAGTTCATTTTATTTTTAATAAAATTACTAATTATAGTTTCTGCAGTTAATGTAAAGTCTTAATGGCGTAGGTAGGTATGTAATTAACATTTTTTGAATGGGGCGTAAAAGGGTAGTTATTTCATAAGTACTTATGTTATGTATTTTTAATACATTTTTATCGTATAAGAGTGTGTTATATGGATTATCTCTCGCTATCGCAATCAAATATCACATACCTACCGTTATACAATCCAAATATTGTTCACGCTTTCATTTAAACAACGCGACGTATGTATATATCCACAAGTAATGCATTTTGAATAGGTCAGCCCTCCGATTTAAATCAAATCACTCATGGTAAGTGTGCCTGTCCTATCAACCGCATTTAATTCGATTAATTCCTCCATTAAACCAGCATTAATGCCCTCAGACCCTTAGAGGTATTGCTGATGCTGTCATATTAATATAAACATGATTATGTATGTAGTAATATATACAGTGTACTTCAAAAGTAAATGAACATCAATCCTCTTAAATTTTCTGAAGGTTCTTGAAACAGGTCTAAGAAACCAATAATATAATCTATATATATAGGTTAGGTTAGGTTAGAGGGAAGTGCACAGCTTGTGTGCTGTGCTACCACGGGGGCCTTTTGGTCCATTGTGATCCCTTAGTTTTTGGTCGTGGATAAAATTTACATTTTATTGGACAACACAAAAAAACATGCATAAACACTTTACCTGATTTCTTGGCGTTGTTCCTTGGCGGAATTGGTCTACTCAGTAAACCATCCCGTACTTTTAACAAACCTGATTGTGTCCGTCAAAGGTACCTGCACTATGTCCTCTAGGTCTCCGAAAAGTCTGTCTCCCAGATATCGGAGTCGACTAGTTTGGAGGTTTGGGCATTCGCAGAGCAGGTGTTTGATGGTCTCCGTTTCTTCTACGTCTTGACAGCTCCTGCAGTAGTCTGGTGAGTTAATGCCCAGTCTTGTGGCCATGGTACCAATGGTACAGTGGCCTGTCAGTACACCCGTTAAGATTCGAATATCTCGTTTATTCATTTTCAGAATACATCTTGTTCTTTTTTCATCGATTTTTGGCCAAAGGCTACGGGATATAACACAGTCGTGTCTGTTAGACCAGGTGGTGTTGATTTTGTCCCTTGATTTTTGGTCAATATTTCTTTTTGCTACACTAATTGGGATGTCTATTGATGCAATGATATTTACTGCATCAAGCTCCGACCCAGTTCTCGCTAGCTCGTCTGCTTTTTCATTTCCCACAATGTCACTATGTCCGGGAACCCAGCAGAGAGTGACCTTGTGTTTCTCGCCTATTTTGTTTAGGGCTCTTCGACAGTCCCTGACTGTCTTTGCTTTGATAGTTGCGCTGTCTAGTGCTTTAATGGCCGCCTGACTGTCTACGAAGATTGTAATCTTAGAAGGGTCAAGATTCTTGGTAGATATGGTACTTGCTGCCTTGTCGATGGCGACGATTTCAGCTTGAAAGACGCTGCATTCATCTGGGAGTTTATACGAATCATTTATGCTTAAGGACTCGCAGAATACTCCTGCTCCTGTGCCTACTTCCATTTTTGACCCGTCAGTGTAGATTTGTATTTCTTGTACGCTTGTGTGCGTGTTAGTAATCCAATCCTGTCTTTGGGGTATGTAGGTGGAGTAGTTTTTGTTGAAGCTCTGGTACGGAATCATGTAGTCCGTTTTTCTAGCCAGATCAATACTCAAGTATTTTTGAATTATGGAACCGTGCCCATAGGAGCTGTGCTTCCAGGTTTTTGCCTCGTTTAGGCGGAGGGCTCCCTTGGCTGCCATGCTGCAAATGTATTCACCTAGGGGTGGAAGATTTAGAATCATCTCCAGCCCGGCTTGAGGTGTTGATCTCATTGCTCCCGTTATGCCGATGCATGCTAATCTCTGTACCTTGGATAGGTTATTGAGATAGGTTACCTTTTCTATTGCCTTCCACCATACAATGGACCCATAAGTAAGTATGGGTCTAATAATTGCTGTATACATCCAATGGATTATATACGGGCGCATACCCCAGCGTTTACCGAAGGTTTTCTTGCATGCGTAGAAGGCACATAGTGCTTTCTTTGCTCTTTCTTCTGTGTTACGTTTCCAGGTAAGTTTAGAGTCCAGGATAATGCCCAGATACTTAGCTTCTGAGGAAAGTTTCAGACGAATCCCGTTCAACATCGGCAAATCGAATTTCTCGATTTTTCTTCTCCTAGTAAATAGGACAGTTTCGGTTTTGCTTGGATTTACTCCGAGGCCGTTTGGTCCTGCCCACGAGGATAATTCCTTTAGAGCCGATTCCATGAGTTCGCTAATAGTGGGTATATATATAAATAAGTTGTAAACCGAATCGATTGAGCTCAATCTTACAGATAATCTTAGGTATTGGCCCCGGAGTATTTCTGTGAATATTGATCAAAATTAGACAAAGAGGCGTGGCACCGCCCATACAAAAAAACAATCTAAATCTTATATCTGGAAAACCACCGAATCGATTGAGTTTAAATTTACAGATAATCTTAGGTATTGGTCCAGGAGTATTCCTGTGAAGATTGGTCAAAATTGGACAAAGGGGCGTGGCACCGTCAATACAAAACAGCTTATATCTCGAAAACCACCGAAATATTAGGTATTGGCCCAGTAGTATTCCTGTGATGATTGGTGAAAATTGGAAAAAGGGGCGTGGCACCTCCCATACAAAAAAAAACTTTTATCTCGAAAACCACCAAATCTATTGAGTTCAAATTTACATACAATCTTAGGTCTTGGCGTTCCTGTAAAGATTGGGCAAATTGGACAAAGGAGTGTGGCGCCTCACATACAAAAAAAAAAAAAAAAATTGCAAACTCTATTCTGTCAATCATGGGAACCAAAATTTGTAAAATGATGTGTACTACAGAGCATTAGAATAAAAACTGTTTATCACTGATTTAAATGAATTTGAAATTGATTTAATTTTTTTATTTCGCACTACGAAGTGTGCAAGGGTTTCGCTAGTCTGTTATAAGTTTGATAACGAAATAACAAAACGTACCATTGCATTTCGACAGCATAATACTTTACAGATTATGTATTTAAAAAAAAATTATATCCGAACTCCAAATGAAAACAACATTGGTGTTCACTCACTTTTGACGCTCACTGTATTATGTATTCCGAATAGGCTGGGATATAAATATGGCAATTTTGTCAGATAAATATGGCACACAAAGTGTGATAGACATATTTATATGGCATAGTGTAATACCGGAACATATAGCAGTCAACATACAGTGCAGTTCACTTGTTTAGTCGCACAAGAGTTACGTCTTATTTCTTTCTTACGTTTTATACCTTTCAATGATCAGAAAATTGCCTCGCATGTCTAAGGAACATTTTTTAGTGATAGATGGCTGAGAAATACGAAACAAATAGGAGAGAGATTTGAGGCTGTCACCGGTTGCCAGATTGTCAAAGATACCATTAATCGATCACGTGCTAGTAGACCAAGAATAAAATCTAAATTGTCTCTCGACAATCGTAATGCCCAAAACACACGTGCAGAATTCACTGCGCAGCAGAATTAGAATACATATGTTTTTATGTGGTGATACAAATGTAAGTTCTGCACCCACCGCAGCACTGCAATATGTCTCTATTTCTAAATCCACTGCATAGCAACGCAGTGAATTAAATTAAATAGGCTTGGCAGCATCGAATTTTTAAATTCAGCTACTGATGCATACGAGGAAAAGAGAGACGGGAATTATTTGTCGTCTGTGTTTACGCATTTTTCCTCGCATTGACAGCAACCGCTGCAAATTGAATTCTGCACATCTGTTTCATCTGCAGTACTGCGTGCAGTGAAGCATTCAGAATTTCTGCACATGTTTTTTGGGCATAAAAGCATTGTGAACAACACTGGCACTAGCTCTATCGTCAAATTTTCAGTATGTGCCTACATACGTATACCGTTTTTCTTTCTTTTCATTAACCAATCACGAGCCCAAACTTCATGAAAAAACTAGAATGGCGTCCTTCATTTTAATTTAGTATTATCTTTAAATTTATTTTAACTTTCTGAATCGCAAAAAAAATTTAAAAAATATAATATGATCCAGTGTAATATGTTTGCCACATATTTTGTTCGTATTTTTACTTGGTCATATTTTGTCATATTAGTGTGATAGGCAAATTTCACATTGTCATATAAATATGAACAAAAATTATCTGACAAAGCCCTTTGCCATATAAATTTGTCATTATAAATTGCCATTATAGATTGTCCAAAGATTATTCAACTTCGACTATGTTTATCACAAACAACCTATAATATGTGTGAGTGTGACTATAGAGCTATGTTAAGACAAATGATAGCACACACTACTCCTCAGTGCACAATAAAGAATCCGTCCTATAATTTATTTATTTTTATATGTTTTATCAGGCAGCGTCGTTTTTAAGCTAGCATATTTTACGAATAAGCCAAACAAAAATCTCACATCCATTATTCAACATTCAAGTGTACCCACTGCACGCATGATATGCACATGCACAAATCATATCAGATTTCCTTCCTTTGTGTTGTACATATATCCAAGCTGAGTTGTCTAGTTCCACAATTGCAACTTTTAAATTAATGGTTTCAAGTTCGCATTGAACCTATTCCATACACATTGACCTTCCAATGTCTACACCTGTCAACGTCTAGGCATATAGGGCATCTACTTAAACTAGTGAGTGTAATTAACATTATTTTAACCCAGGTAATACAAATGACTGCTTTAACTTGATATTTTTATTACTAATACCTACTCTGACGAGTGCTGCTACTTCATAGAATTTTCTTATTATTTTGTATAATCAGGTGAAGTTGTCATTTAAATAAACAGCACACGTTTAGTAAGCGGAAACGAAGGTATATAAAAACGAAAAAAAAACCTGTTACGCAACACAGGTGACGAATTCTTTGGACGGGTTAAATATTCAGTCAAGGTGACCGAATAAGATTACCAATAGTTACTACACAGTTCGTTTGATCAACATTTCATTGAAAAGATGCGAATTAAAAAAAAAAAACTATAAGAACAAAAATTGTTTACACTATGGTGTTTGCTATGACGTCAATCAGAGCAATCTGGTTCTCCATCTCCAGATACATATGTACCTACTGTATAAATTGGATATTGTAAACAACATAAAGAACGCTGAGAAAATGACGATCAAAGTGATATCACAATATCACATGATTCAGTTTTCAGATTCGAGTTCGGTAATGAAATGACAATATAAAGAACTGCATTTTATTGTAATGGTATAATGGGATAGAACAAGCTGTCAAGTTTGTTCAATTGGGGTTAAATGCATCTTTAGTGAGATAAGGTAAAAGTGAAAATTTGGAAAGTACATAGGTAGGTACTTAGTGGAGAGATTGCGGAAAACAGTTGTTTACAATTTGGGATTACAAACCAATGTAATGAAATGAAAGTGATACCGACAGTGATACGCCTTTAATTTTGTATGCCTAGACGTTTTCCAAAAGCAACAATGGAATCGTCAAAGATAGAAAGCTGAAATCCTTAATAAGACGAATTTAGCTAAATTATAAATATGTTCGAGTATGTTTGGAGGAAATGTGATTAATAACAGTGGAGAACAACATTGAGAAAAAAAATATCTTTAAAATTATCACAGTTAAAAGTTTAGTTGGTACCTATACCAACCTACATTTTAAGTTTAGCAAACTTACCCAAAATTGTACATATGTGCGGGAAACGCCGCTGTCAAAAAACAATGTTGCTTGCACAAAAACACATTTTGAAACATTTATTTCATTTGAAAAAATCATATCAATAACACCATGCGTAACAGCTCGAAGCTAGTCATAGTATTTGCGTAAAATCCTTTATAAGCCGCTACAATACATAAAACGACATTTCTAGCGGTCAACTAGGACCATCGCCTAACGAAGTGCTAGGACATTTCAAATTATTTTGATTTTTATTGGGGCAGGGACAGTAGGTAGTACGGCAATTGCCGCTTTGGGTTTTAGAGTACAACAAAGTTGCACGGGTTATGACGCTTTGTCCCAACAAAAACGGAAAAATTGAGCGGCATTATGCCGCCTTGTCCGCGAACGTGCTAAATTTAGACCTAAAATGATTATAACAATATTTGCCGAATTGTTTTTGTTGTTGAGTTTAACAAATCTATTTCCGACAAGGTACGATTGCTTAACATCCAAATTTGTGAATTTAGGTCTTAAATAAACAAAATATTTGCAAGTTACGTACGCCTCAGTCGTGCACAATTTTTTTCTTCGACTAAGGAACAAATAGATATTTTGTTGATTTTTTTTATGAAAATCGTAGTTAATAGATCTTTCAAATACCAAACATATAATTTACTGCTTTGCATTTGCAATTTTTTTTTTCTTACATAAAGATAAAAATCAGTGAAGGCGTTTTAGAAGTTTAAAGTAGGTACATACCTACTTTATCTATATCTAGTCTTTCGATAGCTCAACAACAATATTTTTTTCAAATTTATTGTGGTAGTACCTAAGCTTTAAAAATGTCTTGTCTTTGTAATTTAGTTTGGTATAATTGTTTAAAAAGAAAACAATTAAATTAACACATAGGTATTATTCTAGGTATATCTATCCTTGTATAGAACTTGATCATTGTATATAACTTAAGAATATCAGTGCAAATTTTATTGCAGTAGTGACACACCCTTCAGTTGGATATCAAAAACTTGGCACATATACCCATTGCCAGCCAACTGCAGTCTCTGCAGCAATTTATCTTAATATTCTTGACCACCCTATTCATTGCCGACCTTGTTATTATACCCTTAAGGACATTTCCCCGGTATAATCGTAAAATCTTTATTTTTCATAATAAATGTAGGTATATACTCACTTATTAAACGTTGCCTGGTAATCCTTTATCTGCTTTCGGCTAAACTCATGGAATTCGGTATAAACATTCACAACCTTAAAGGTATGTTTAACCTCTTGACCATTTTCAAGTGCGTCGTTGATTTTTTGTCGACGGTTTAGGATGTTACTTAACTCTGAATCAGCGGACGAGGACATTTTCCTTGTTTGTCTATTGTTCTAACACTGCACTAGAATATATAGGTAGGTACCAAATCGAAAAAAAAACTATGTCAATTGATAGCGTCGAGGATACTGGTATCGATCGACCGGTGCGCGGTGCACTCTCAAAAATTGCTTCCAGAGCAGTATCTATAAATAATTCTGTATCGCTGTGTTTGTGTCAGTCTGTTCACTGCCACTTGATGGGAAATTTTCAGTTCCCACGTAAACAAAAACAGTAGGAAGGATGTTCTCCCTATTTCCTTTCCCGAGATACGCCGCACAGTATAGACGGTAAACACACCCCGAAAATGCACAGCAGATTTATAATACACTAAACTACATTCAAGGAGAAGGACACCTGCTACAAATGAGCTAGTTTGGGTAAATGAATAGAAAACCGTTCTTTTTATTTTCAGTGATAGTACAGCTATATAATACAGCGAAAAAATTCAGATTTAAATAAGGCAGCGCACAAAACAGAGAGCGAATACGTTGTCAACGCTTGGAAAGTCGAACTGCGACTGAGTGTAATATTTCATTGCTCTAATGCTCTTGCTAGGAATGGAACTGGATACTGGAGGTGGAGGACTGGTCTTGTGGATGTGTCTGGTACTGGGACTGGTGCTTTGATGTTTCTCTGATCTGATGAGGTCTGGGTCTGGCTGGGCTCTAGGAGGGTGTTTGCTATCTATGCTCAGGAGGAGTTATGTTTAGATAGGTTTCGCTTTCGCATTGTACCAGTAAATGTACATGTACAGTTTATTTATGCTGCGCGCTGCGCCGCTCCGCTCCGTATTGTGTTTTTGGAGAAGTGTAGCCGTTGCTGTAGTGTAGCTGTAGCCATAGCCAGTAAGCCAGTCTGTAGCTGTACAGCATGAATTCTCTTTAGTTTTGTCTACACGTTAAAATTATTTTAAGAGAACAGTTTAACCGAGTGTGCGTCTGCAAGTTTCGACGAATAGATAACATTATGCTTTTTTTTTGTTTTTCTTATAATAAGCCACTGACAGTACAGATTTCCGTGATAATATTGTGGAGTCTGTGTGCTTAGATACTGGAAATAAATGTAGGTACCGTGTAATTCCAAGTAAATGACGCACCTAAATAATCGAATTAAAGGTGCAAGTACACGGCATGTAGCAAGCTACATACGTATGTATCACGACGTCATTTTTATGTCAGCGAATGGTCCCAATGGGTACATGCCGTGTATTTTGAAACGTTTAATGTACAGTACATAGCCCAGGCTGTTGAGAGGTTACATTTGAAGTAACTGCCCTTCCAGGGACAAATAAAAAAACAAAAGTGAGTACAGTCAAAATCGTTTAAGAGGATACAGTTATACGACCCAAACGCAAAATAGTTGGTCTATTTTTGAATAAACAGATTAATCTTTTTTCATACTTAAATTTATTGTGGTTGTAAATAGTTATTTATTTAAAAATATGTGTCATGTAATACAGTAATTATTCTTAGTAAATTAGGCTAAATGAAACAAAATTTAAAAAAGCCACCGTTACGATTTTCTCTATTATCTCAAACAAAGACAGGTGCATAAGAGTTGGTCTACTCTCTTTTGAATGCAAAATTCTTGGTCTATTACTATTTAAATAGTGTTTTGGTGAACCGTTATGAAAAAAATGGCATAAACCCTATTTGTTGTTAAATGATCTCTGTTTTTATGCAAGTAGGCATCAGTTTCATGTTCACCATGGCGAGTGGCGTTGCATTATTACGAGTCCTAAAAGAATCGATAATTAAGGCATTTAAAACGGGATTGTCGAGTTATAAAATTGCTCAGAACGCTCATCAGTGCAGAACATTATTACAAAATTCAAAAAATTGGAAAATGTTGAGACAAGTAAGAAAACTGCGCGTCCACCGATAGCAATACCTCGTTATTGCCGGGTTTTAAAGAAAATAATAAAAGAAAATCGGCGCAAAACTGCTACAGCAATAACTGTCCAATGGAGAGAACAAATTCAAAAAAGCATTTCGATCGACCCTCGTAAAGATGAAAAAAATGGGATATAAATTTTATAAGGTTTTTTGAATTTTACAAAACATAAAGCTTCTCAATTTATTAAAACCACAGGCAAAAGAAAAACTACTTTGATACCTAAGCAGAAGAAAAAACGACTTGAGTGGGCCAAACAACGCAAAAACTGGACTTTAAGTCAATGGCGGTCTGTTATTTGGAGTGATTAGTCCAGATTCGAAGTCTGCGTTGGTGACGAACGCATACGTGTGGTAAGAAATTCAAAAGAAGCCTTTCACAAAGACTGCCTGAAGCAACAGTCAAGTTCCCAGCACCTCTAATGGTATGGGGATGCACGTCTGGGCGTGGCATGGACAGTGTACATTTTGTCAATGGACTGGTCAATGCTGCCAAGTACCAAGATATTTTAGAAGAAGAGCTTTTTTCATCAATAACTCGTCTTCAACCAAGTGAGGGAGACTTTATTTCCCAACAGGACGGTGCTTCTGGCCATACTGCTAGATCGACAATGGCGTGGTTAACTGCTGAAGGAATTCTTTAATGTGCTGGGGTCTTCCAGCAGCCCTGACCTTTCACCAATCGAAACCGTTTGGCATAAAATGAAGCAAAAACGGCGACAAGAACCAGCTCGGACACTTCCTAAATTAAGGGCCAAGGTAACAAATATCTGGGAAACTTTCGGCTCCGAAGAGTGTCAAAAATTTGTTGACACTATTGTCGTTTTCCATTGGGCAAAAAGAAGCGTCCGGGAGCGTCCGGAATCAAGAAAATCACTTCTGAAACCGTTCCATTGGCGCAAAAAATACTCTTCTGTTGATTCTGAGGAGAGAATTTCGCTTCTAGATTTCAAGTCAGAATCCACTCGAGGAGCACTTACACAAGTGCATTTTATGTATTTTATACAAGCCAGCTGGCAGCAGCCATACAGTAATTTGTGACGTTTCACCAATACGTGAGTGTAGTGAGCCAGAAGCAGTTTTCTTGTTCCATTGGATATCGGAATGAGTGAATCCCCGAGTGAAACCAATGGAAAACGACATATGCCACGGCGCTTAGAAGCTGTTATCAATGCCAGAGGTGCAGTAATACAGTGGTAAAATGAAAATAAAGACTGGTAGACTAACTATTTTGCGTCGTAAAAAGTCTTCAATAAGTTATTCAGTTTTATAAGCTCACTCCATAACATTATTTCAATGAAGTCGCCTTCTTTTTATCACCTTTATCTATTAAGAATAAATAAATCTTTAAATAATCAACAACAAATTGTGGTCTAGTTGGAAAGAATTCAAGAATCAGCACATGTTTTTATTTTATCTTCGGTAGACCAACTATTTTGCGTTTGGGCTCGTAATGACGTATCTATATAACGACCAAATCCAGAGGTCCCGGCTTAACCTTTCAAAGTAGTAATTCCAATGGAGAACATAGATACCTATCGTTTTTAAGCACATATTTTATAACGACCGTTGTACCTATTCCCTTTTTTGAAATAAATGTTGGTTGCAAAGCAGGTTTTAGTTCTGTTTACTTACTTACATAGATTTGCGAATAATGTTACATTAATATTTTTTAGCAACATTCTGATGCAAAATTTAACACTAATGGACAAAATTATTAAAAAAAAAAAACAGTTTATAAAAAGCAAAACTAAACAATTAAATATTAATAATATGTATGTATATAATTATAAATAAATGTTTTTTTTTTTATACGAAAGCAGATTAAAAAACTTTGATATCGGTTATAACGACCAAATTTTCTGGTCAATTGAAGGTTGTTATAACCGATTTCAGGATTTGGTACACATCCTCTATTATATTTTTTTCGCGCAGGAAACCTACCTAAGAAAGTACCTAAGGAGCAGTTAGTATCTCTGAAATATATGTTTAACACCGTATGGAGAAAACAGGACAAAAAATATGTGATCAATTTGTAAGTGCAGCAAGTATAAAATAAATAAATAAATAGTTGACGCAACAGGTCATAGGAACCCTAGGTCTAGCTTCTCACAACCATTCGTTTGTGTGAGCTTTTCTATTTTTGGGACAAATGGAAGGGACCTACAATTTAATGCCGAGTCCGAACGGCTGAATTGTGAGAAACTTTTTCATAACAGTTATACTCTCGGATGTTTGTCAGACGTTCACGAGAGGTGGTGCAGTGGAAAAAACCTTAATATGTAATTTGTGTTTTTCCGGAGATCGAACCTGGGACCCCTAGCACAATAGTCCAGCTCACTAACCACTGAACCACTGCGCCGCCGTTAGGTCTTATTTGAATATTTAAATATTCATCTTTTGACGATGGAGACATAAACGTGTTTTGGACTTTATTGCAATTTCAAAAGCGCAATAAAGTCCAAAATTACGGTTTGGACTTTTTTGCATAAGACTTTATTTCATGGCACCGACATAAACATTTTATATTTGTATTCACTTTCGCTTATTTCCTGCCTACCTCCTGCGAGCGAAGAAGTGCCAAAAATGTGACATAAACAAATAATCGACATATCTGGCAATACGCTTCATCTTTATACCACCTCCCCCCTAAAATCTTCATCATAACATAAGTACTCTAAGCCAATATATTATTTGTAGAAAAGAGGCCTTGTCAAAATAAACCGTAACCGTTCTTTCATGAGAACACATAGTACCCACTTAGTAATGTTGTGACTTTGTGAGTATTGTGATTGTGGCAGACCATTGAATTACGAGTACTTAACTAAATCAGAGTGATGGCTTTGTTTCAACATTTTAAAGCTAAAATAACAAATTCTTTGCTTAATGAAGATGGTTATGTACGAACGGAAAGTGATAAAACTTACAGCATTTTTGAAAGAACTCAAGCCCAGTGTGTCAATAATATTGCAAACGAGGTAAGAAATTAATAGATCAAGTTCGACATTGCTTAACAAATTCAAAGTGGCTTTAGTTAGATAATTTTGAGGATTTTCTTTATACCAATGATGGTTATAAATTAGTTTTTGGCATTACCAAAAATTTTTCGTTGTTGTATGAATTTATGGTTCGTATTATTTCAATTATATATAATTATAATAATCGATTCTGTAACATTGTATTTTTATATGTTTTAACGGTTGTCTGAAACCAGCGATGCCACCTCAAAAATGTGATTTAGAGCCAGAAATGTGATTTCAGGGCTAGTTCAGAATTAGACCAAACGACTTTAGTATATTTCTACACTGTTTTGACGTTTCTGACGTATAAAATACTGAAACAATATTTTAGTTCTAAATAATTAACAAAAAACAGAAAAACAGTTCTATAGCAATAATTAAATGCGTATTGCTTGAAAATATAAATTAAACACAGTGCTAAAAGGGAAATTTACAGTGCTAGATCGAATGAAACAGGGCTAGAATTTCACAATTGGTCTAGGTTTGTCATCGCTGTCTGAAACTCGGAAAAATATTTTTTCGGTCTTTGGAAAGTGACTCATTGCAAATTTGAATATTCCTTAAAAAACTTCAGAGTCAAACTTTTCACATATTTCTTTTACAATTTCATCCACTACATTCCTATATAGCAGCGTCAAGAAATGTAACTACCTAATAAAAATGTTGTGCCAGTATCCCGAAAAAGCTTTGGCGTTTCAACTGATGAATAATGAAAACTGGTTTGTGCCATCAATTGATTTAGATGAATCTACATTTGTATATTTTTTTTTGTTTAATAGCGGATTACTTACTTAAGGTGGCGCTATAGCCAGGATGGACCTGGGCCTCAAACAACAAGCGTCTCCAGCCAGCACCTGTCTCCAGTTTCGCACGCTAAGTTGGTTAAGTCCCCTTCCACATGCGTGCGCCACCTGAGTCGCGGTCTTCCTCTACTGAGGGACGCTCGGGTGTGAATTCGAAGATCTTCCGGGTCGGAGCACTCACGTCCATTCGCTCTACAGCACCCAGCCCCCTCAGTCGTTGGACATTCACTCTTCTGGACAGGTTGATGTCGCTGTACAGGCCGTACAGTTCGTCGTTGTATCTCCTCCTCCATTCACTGTCTATGCAGACGGGACCAAAAATGACTCGAAGAATTTTCCTCTCAAAACAACCAAGAGTGACCTGATCGGCGTTCGATAGAGTCCATGCCTCTGCACCATAGAAAAGGACTGGCAATAAAGCGCAATAAAGTCCAAAATTACGGTTTGGACTTTTTTGCATAAGACTTTATTTCATGGCACCGACATAAACATTTTATATTTGTATTCACTTTCGCTTATTTCCTGCCTACCTCCTGCGAGCGAAGAAGTGCCAAAAATGTGACATAAACAAATAATCGACATATCTGGCAATACGCTTCATCTTTATACCACCTCCCCCCTAAAATCTTCATCATAACATAAGTACTCTAAGCCAATATATTATTTGTAGAAAAGAGGCCTTGTCAAAATAAACCGTAACCGTTCTTTCATGAGAACACATAGTACCCACTTAGTAATGTTGTGACTTTGTGAGTATTGTGATTGTGGCAGACCATTGAATTACGAGTACTTAACTAAATCAGAGTGATGGCTTTGTTTCAACATTTTAAAGCTAAAATAACAAATTCTTTGCTTAATGAAGATGGTTATGTACGAACGGAAAGTGATAAAACTTACAGCATTTTTGAAAGAACTCAAGCCCAGTGTGTCAATAATATTGCAAACGAGGTAAGAAATTAATAGATCAAGTTCGACATTGCTTAACAAATTCAAAGTGGCTTTAGTTAGATAATTTTGAGGATTTTCTTTATACCAATGATGGTTATAAATTAGTTTTTGGCATTACCAAAAATTTTTCGTTGTTGTATGAATTTATGGTTCGTATTATTTCAATTATATATAATTATAATAATCGATTCTGTAACATTGTATTTTTATATGTTTTAACGGTTGTCTGAAACCAGCGATGCCACCTCAAAAATGTGATTTAGAGCCAGAAATGTGATTTCAGGGCTAGTTCAGAATTAGACCAAACGACTTTAGTATATTTCTACACTGTTTTGACGTTTCTGACGTATAAAATACTGAAACAATATTTTAGTTCTAAATAATTAACAAAAAACAGAAAAACAGTTCTATAGCAATAATTAAATGCGTATTGCTTGAAAATATAAATTAAACACAGTGCTAAAAGGGAAATTTACAGTGCTAGATCGAATGAAACAGGGCTAGAATTTCACAATTGGTCTAGGTTTGTCATCGCTGTCTGAAACTCGGAAAAATATTTTTTCGGTCTTTGGAAAGTGACTCATTGCAAATTTGAATATTCCTTAAAAAACTTCAGAGTCAAACTTTTCACATATTTCTTTTACAATTTCATCCACTACATTCCTATATAGCAGCGTCAAGAAATGTAACTACCTAATAAAAATGTTGTGCCAGTATCCCGAAAAAGCTTTGGCGTTTCAACTGATGAATAATGAAAACTGGTTTGTGCCATCAATTGATTTAGATGAATCTACATTTGTATATTTTTTTTTGTTTAATAGCGGATTACTTACTTAAGGTGGCGCTATAGCCAGGATGGACCTGGGCCTCAAACAACAAGCGTCTCCAGCCAGCACCTGTCTCCAGTTTCGCACGCTAAGTTGGTTAAGTCCCCTTCCACATGCGTGCGCCACCTGAGTCGCGGTCTTCCTCTACTGAGGGACGCTCGGGTGTGAATTCGAAGATCTTCCGGGTCGGAGCACTCACGTCCATTCGCTCTACAGCACCCAGCCCCCTCAGTCGTTGGACATTCACTCTTCTGGACAGGTTGATGTCGCTGTACAGGCCGTACAGTTCGTCGTTGTATCTCCTCCTCCATTCACTGTCTATGCAGACGGGACCAAAAATGACTCGAAGAATTTTCCTCTCAAAACAACCAAGAGTGACCTGATCGGCGTTCGATAGAGTCCATGCCTCTGCACCATAGAAAAGGACTGGGATTATTAGGGTCTTATAAATGGTCACTTTAGTTGTTCGAGAGAGGACTTTGCTACTCCATTGCTTTCTTAGCCTAAAGAAACAGCGATTGGCAAGTTATTATTCTTCGTTTAATCTCAGCGCTGGCTGGTGTCATTGTCTGAGTTCATAGCGGAGCCTAGGTAGACAAAGTCCTTAACCACCTCAAAGTTATATCTGTCTATAGTGACATTCTGTCCGAGACGTCGGTGTTGGGTGTCCTTTCTTGATGTCAACATATACTTTCTCTTGCCCTCATGGACCGCCAAACCGATCTTCGCCGCCTCCGTCTCAATACTCACGAATGCGCCGCTGTGTCTGCCGATTATGTCGATGACTATTATCGCATCGCCTTGTCTAAATCCTTTTTTAACATCAAAGGTTTCGGTGAGTTCTTTACCGACCTTAATGGAGCAGCGTGCATTCTCCATTGTCATCCTGCACAAACGGACGAGTTTGGCAGGGATGCCAAAACTAGACATTACTCTGTATAGCTCGTCTCTATAAATGCTGTCGTAGGCGGTCTTAAAATCGATGAAAAGGTGGTGGGTATCGATTTGGACTTCCTGGGTTTTCTCCAAGATCTGCCGCAGTGTAAAAATTTGATCGATGATGGACCTTCCTGGCCTGAAGCTACGCTGATAGGGACCAATCAGGTTTTTGACAAAAGGCTTCAGGCGTTCACACCTTGTACGCGATGTTAAGAAGACTAATAGCTTAGCTCTGTAGTTGGCGCAGTTCAGAGGGTCGCCTTTCTTGAGGAAATTTTTAATATTTCCTTACATAAATTTAGAAATTTTATAACAAAACTAGTTTCCCCCCGCGGCTTCGCTCACGCAGCCCTCAGGAATTTAAATATGACGAAGGAAAATTTTCTATGAAAGTACCTAAGATCAGGGGGTCAATTCTCAAAAATTCTCGCATACGTTTATCTGTCAAAATATCCAATTTCATGCGAAAGACTGAAATTTGCAATTCTCAAATTCCGCATACGAGAATTTCTCTTCGAATGTTACTCGTCTGCTTTTTCTAGGCGGATTTGCTTCTCGCATACGGAATTGTGAGTTTGACAATTTGATTTTTAAATTTCTGTGTGAAATAATTTATTGTGAAGAAGCAGAAATAATTAAAATAGTTTTATTTTTTCATGCCATTCTTTGCACAAAAAATAGGTACATTTCGACGTATAATTCTACCTCATGCGAGAGGTGAATACAATATTCGCAGAGGTGGAAAAAACTTTGAGAATACCAATTTTTTTCGTATGCGAAAATTTCAGGCGGATTTGCTCGTATACGAGTTGCGTTATGCGGAATTTGAGAATTGGGGTCCAGTCTTTTTTTCTTGTCTCCTATCCTTGATCTTAAATTTATCACTTTCAAAGGATTTCTCATCGAGGTATTCATTGAATCCTTACTAATGTTCTGCAACACAAAAACACAATAGAAAAAAAACCTGATGACATGATCTGTTAAAACTCGGCGCAAAGCAAAATTTCCAAAATTTAAAGGGAACCTCTGTGCAAAATTTCAGCTTTCTAGGGCTTATTTGCCAATTTCCTTTGCCGAGCATAAGTTTCATTAAGTTTGAATCATGAAGAAAATTTAAATATTATATGAAAAGTAGTCGGTGCGAATTTGAATAATGAGAAAACTCAAATTTTGAAAATTTTAGAATGTATTCAAATACCCATCGCCTACTTTTATTTAATATAAGAAAAATATATGAAAAGTAGGTATAAGGAGCGTTATAGAGTCAGTAATGGTAAATAATATACATATCTGATAGTTTTTATAGAGAGAGTTTTTAGAGCTCGAGTATTTTAAGCGTTCTCTGAACCAAGCGTGCTGATCGTTCTGATGATTTGTTTACGAAACACACTTCAGCATATAGCTGTCATATGGTTATTTATTAATTGTTATTTTAATTTGGTTTACCTTCTGTGACAGAACAACAAGGCTCGTCCGCCATTTCAACTACATATTTTGTTTATTCTGTTTTTTTTTTTTTCTGTCAAATCTGACTGTAACGGCAATATTATTCACTCCGGGTGTAAGTCAGGTTTAAGTTAATTTTACACCCGATCATTAATCCGCAAATTTTAAGCCCGACAATTTAAACCTATAGGTATCCATAATATTCACTCAAAAACATGCATTAAACCCTCTGGATTAAAAACCGATTTTTAATCCGTTTTTAACCCGTTTAAACCTACGTAATGTCAAATTTCACATAAAATGTCATTTGTTTTTTGTTGTTTGCCACTAATTGAAAATTGACTTAATTTGTTGTGACATCAACATTTGGTCAATTTCACAAATTTGTATGTCCAATTTAAAATGGTTGGACTCGTGAACGTAATATCAATACATTTATTTAATAGAACCAAAGAGAAATGTTAGATACTATAAAGTCAATTCCAAAATTTACATGTGGCCAAAACTATACTCTCTTTCTTACACATCATTAGTCTTGACCTTAGGATCTTTCTCTCTCTGAAGTCATGCAAAATTGTGTCGCGTGGTAATGTAAATCCAGCATTAGGCTTCCGCCGATTTCCGCTAGATGCGATATGACGGAGTGCAACCCTCGTCGTTTCAAATCTGGCAGTACTTTCACTTGATTATTATTTTTCTTTCAACCGCCATTCTAAAGTCAGCTGTTGCCTATTATCTTCGATTTTTCGAAATTCCCATGGACAAATTGATTTCGAAATAAACAAATAAGCCAGAAACAGGGATAAATGTCATAAGAATACGAAAATACCGATAAGTTTTTTCAACGTCACACCATTGCAGGAAGAACAAATCAAATATACAAAACTCGCCCCTTCTCAGCGGCTTAGCGTAGAAATCAGAAAAAAATATACTTTTTATTTTTATTTTATTATTTTATGTTCATTACGTGTTATCGCTGCTCGTTAGTTAGGTGCACATAAAAACAAATACAAAAAAATAACTTAATTTAATAGAACTATCCTTATCGCATTTCTATGCTGCTGACTAATAATCAGAATTAGTTGCAGCCCTTAACGAATAAGTAAATTCAATTCATTCCCGAAAACTAATCCACAGCAGAAAGTAACAATGATGGTAAGTCTTGTGATTTTGACGCATTATCTGGAATTCTTGAGCTCGATACTACACGCAGACGGAATGTTGCTAATTACATTGTTGTTCGCGGAGGGCGTTACTCTTGGGTGCAACAGATCTCTATCATAAAAAGCAACAACTCATAATAATAATTTCTTATCAGGGCGTTTACAATTAACGTTTGTATATTGTTTTCTTTTCTTTAAGGATGGTACAGATGAAGTCACTGGGATAGAGAACCTAAAAATAACAGATTCCCCCAGCAATCAAACATTGGATATTGCCTCGTCATCTGCACCTATGACGGCATCTGGAGGATTGACTGGAAATCCTGGCGATTCGTCTTCATCCACAGGTCCCCAAGGAGTGCCTCCTCATCTCCCAGAAAATACTCTACACGTCGACATTTCTGATGCGCTCAGTGAGAAAGATAAAGTAAAGTTCACTGTGCACACGAGAACAACGTTACCCAGCTACAGTAAGCAGGATATGCTAGTCGTACGTCAGCATGAAGAGTTCGTTTGGTTGCATGATCGTTTCGAGGAGAACGAGGACTACGCCGGTTATATTGTAAGTATGATGTGGGTTAACAAAGTAGAAAATCTACAAGTTTATTGATTTTTTCAATTTGTACAGGCATAATATTCTGTGTATACAAATGAGAGAATAGCAAGGAATATAATAATTTAAAGTCGCAATTGTGCACGCACCTACATACATCGCATTCCGTTTTTTTTTTGTATATGCACCTGAGGAAACTTTGTTCAATGACTTTTAAATATAACTTTAGAACAAATTGATTTCCTGAATGTATACAGTCATTGTTAGTTTCATGTAGGAAAATGCATACCCAGTTTCCGTCTTTTTAAAACTGGGGATACTTATACTCCTTCCACTCGGATTACAGAACTCGATCGTTTTCTCATTATTTTCTTACTAGATTTTATAGGTTATTGACGGTTAGTGCACAACCAAGTAGACTGACAAACACCTAAAAGGCTACGCCTTTGTGAACCTCATCGTTAAATTAAATATATTATGAGACTTCTACATTTCTTTTCTAGATCCCACCCTGCCCACCTAGACCAGATTTCGATGCATCTCGAGAGAAACTGCAGCGTCTTGGAGAGGGTGAAGGAAATATGACAAGAGAAGAATTCAAAAAAATGAAATCTGAGCTTGAAGCGTAGGTTTTCTTATAACTAAATCAATTAATGTTTATTGATGTTGTATTTTCATTCCTAGTGAATACCTTGCCACATTTAAGAAGACCGTTGCAATGCATGAGGTATTTTTGACACGACTCGCACAGCATCCTGTTTTTCGTATGGACCAACACTTGAAAGTTTTTCTCGAATACGACCAAGACTTGTGTGCAAAGCCCCGCAAAAAGATGGCACTTTTTGGTGGTTTTGTTAAATCTCTTGGCAAGACAACCGACGAGATTCTTTTGGGGGCAACAGTGCGCGATGTCAATGATTTCTTTGAAAATGAATTGCAATTTCTTTCCGAATATCATGGCCACCTAAAAGAAGCTGCCGTGAGAACCGAAAAAATGACTCACAAGCACCGGGAAGTCGCCGAGTGTCATCAGAAGGTGTCAAATGCCTTAATGCAGTTGTCGACAGCGGAAAAAGGTACCATGGAAACGTTTTACGCCAAAAGTGCTGAAATATTCGAGAAGCTTAAGGTATTATTCTATTATTTGTCTTACACAAAACATATTATAAATAGTGCTCTTAGCATTTCGAATCCCGAGTGGCCAGCGATCAGGACCTTAAACTCGGAGACACTCTCAGGTATTACCAAAGGGACAGCGATGCAGCGAAGGCACTGCTTATACGTCGTTTAAGATGTCTCGCTGCATACGAAGCTGCTAATCGAAATCTGGAAAAAGTTCGAGCGAAAAACAAAGACGTTCATGCGGTAAGTTTAGCCCCCTGCCAGTATTTTTGTATGTTCGTTTTATTTAAATCTATCGCCGCACATTCCTTTGTCTCAAAAATCATCACCAATATTTAATGTTTATTTGTTTTTAATTCGAAATTCGCCAAACAAACGAATTTACTTTATATGCAGCCTTTGGAAGTACAAGAGGTATTTGTCGTAATTGCTTACGTATAGTAGATGATTCTTGTAAATGTATTTGTTTTCAGTTTACTTATATTTTAAGGACATTGTCCACCTTTACTTACATACCACAACCAGATCGTTTTTTGTTTTTTGAAGATACCACACAAAAACTATACTTTACCTGATTATTTGTATTTCAATAATTGATGTATCAAGTAATTTAACTAATACATCTGCACAAGTTTTACAAACTTATAAGTTATTTGTATCTAAAAACGGCCTAACCGATTTCCGTCCAACCTACACAATACATTAAACGCATACAAGCAAAAATCACATCATTTTATTTCCTTATCTTGTGACATATAGCACATCCATGTGTTGAACTGTACAATTTACTTACACTATTTTTATTGTAGGCTGAAGCTGCTCAGGCAGAGGCGTGTGAAAAATTCGAATCGATGTCTGCCTGTGGCAAAGAAGAGCTTGTTAGCTTTCGTAATCGACGTGTTACAGCGTTTAAAAAGGGGTAACATAAAAAAAAACTGTCATACTCGTACATCCTCAGCCATTCTAATCACATTAATTTCAGCTTAGTGGAGCTCTCGGAACTGGAAATCAAACATGCAAAGGCACAGTACGAATTCCTTCGTCAATCCCTGAACGCTCTTAAGGAGCTATAATAATCTTCTTAACTCGTGCTCTCTTCAGCAGTTGTCTGCGAGAAAATACAATTCTTTTATTCAAAGATTATCACTGTTACTGTCTTAAAATATAATTGCAAAATTGAGTATCGGACATCACCATAATCCTACCCTATCAGCTAGAACGATAATCAAGTGTACGTTGCTTATGCATCTGTGCATAAAATCGATAATGTTAGATCAACCAACATATGGCGCTAATTGCACGTACATAAAAAAGAAATCTGCTGAACGAACAAACAAAACAAAATAAAAAAATAATTCTATTGAATATCGTTAATCCATCTCCTAGGCCTCTAATGTTCTTTGTAAAAATAAAAGTAAATATAAATAATTAATATTTATAAATACATATATATACACACATATATATATATACATGCATATACTTGATAGAATGATATACACAGAATCGTGACTTTTTTTTACAAGTACATACTTTGAAAAAAAAAACAAATCGCTAAAACACGAAAAAACAACAGAAAAGAATTCAATCAAATTCTTTCATCATTTGTTGCATTCCTTTCTTTCTATTTTGTTTAGTGTATCGTATGATTTCGATGTAAAATATAATAGTAGCAAAGAATAAGCTCATGGAATATATCTAAGCATGCAATGTTATTTACATTTATTTCGGTATTATTATTGTTATTATTTTCTAATATTATCCTCTCTTTTTTCGACATTGTATATTCTATTGTATACATTACATTAAAGTTGTTCTTTTTTTTTCTGTGTTACAAGAATACGCATTTCAAATGTATAAAAATGAAAATTTCAATAAAACATATTTCATTTCTAAAAAATGCTTCTTCAATTACTTTAGATTAATAACATAAATATTCACTCATATTCCAGTCGGCGTTTATCGTATACGACAGACTCATATGTCATTTAGTCGTAAAAACGATATTCAAGTTTTTTTTCGAACTCTTGTTGACGATTTTATTTCTTGATAAAAAACAAACTTGTTAAAATGAAACGCGTGCTACTTGATTGAAAGATACAGAACAAGTAAAGTTTTATTTTCGGCCATTTTAGTTTTAACATTGTGACACATAAAAATATAGGAGTTGCCAGCTAACAAAAAACAGTTAATTAAATTCATTTTATTTCAACATCCTCACTAAATTAATTTAATTAGCAAACTCCCATTAAATTAGTAAACGTATGAAGTTTTGAGCCAGAGAGCGGCTTGGTAAAAATATCAGCGATCATTTCATCGGAAGTTGTAGTCTTCAAATTTATTTTGTTGGTAACTATTGAATCCCGGATAAAATGGTGACGCACGTCTATATGTTTTGTGCGCTGATGATATGATTCATTCAATGCCAGTTGTACCGCTCCATGGTTATCGCAAAATAGTATGCTTGGTTCAATTTGTGTATTGAAAATTTCTTCCTCTAAACCTCTGAGCCATAAACCTTCCTGCACAGCTGTACCAAGGGCCATATACTCTGCCTCGCATGTAGATAAAGCAACCGTTGTTTGCCTTTTCGATCCCCAAGATATGGCTGCATTTTGTTTCAAAAATAAATAGCCACTTACCGACTTCCTTTCGTCCTGATCATTTGCGAAATCAGCATCACAGTAACCCTTAACTTTAGAGTCCGCTTTTTTCTTGTAAGTTAGCTTGTAGTCAATAGTGCCCTTCAAATACCGGAGAATTCGCTTTGCAGCTTGCCAATGTTGTTGACCTGGATTGTTGTTGAATCGACTTAGCATGTTCACAGCGTAGCATATGTCAGGTCGCGTTAACTGAGCAGCAAACAAAAGACTTCCAATAAGTTCTTGATACGGAAACTTCGACATTTCTAATTTTTCCTCATGATTCGATGGACACTGTTCTTTAGTTAATTTCACATTTATATCCATTGGTGTACTGACAGCATTACAAGACATCATTCCAAAACGTTCAAGAATTTTTAATATATACTGTTTTTGATCAATGCATATCTCTTTCTCATAATTGTATTCCACATGTAGTCCCAAAAACGATTTAGCACTCCCAAGTTCCTTTATCTTAAAACATTTTTTAAGGTAATCCACCAACGAATTCTTCTGCTTCTCATTTTTCCAGAAAACAAGCATATCGTCAACATAGACTGTCAAAATTAAAATCTCATCAGGATTATCATTCAAAACATAAATGCACTGATCGCTTTTTAGCTTCCTCATGCCAAATTTTAATAACACTTCACTCAGCTTTGTATTCCACATTCGCGATGACTGTTTAAGGCCGTAAATGGGTTTGTTTAGTTTCAAAACACTTCCTGGTGGAATTTCAATACCGTCTGGTGCATTTAAATATATGTCCTCATTTAGGTCCCCTTGTAGGAAAGCAGTAACTGCATCCAAATGATCAATATGTAGATTTAACTCCAAGGCCAATGCAAAAAGATACCTCAATGAACTATATCGCATTACTGGCGAGTAAGTTTCCCCATAGTCCACTCCACTACGTTGCGCACAGCCTCTCGCAACCAATCTTGCCTTGTGTCTCGAAATGTTTCCCTTTTCATCGTACTTAGTCTTAAACACCCATTTCGTAGTTAACGTTTTCTTACCTTCAGGTAAAGCAGCAACAGACCATGTTTTATTTTCAATCAATGACTTATACTCCTCCTTGATTGCTTCCAGCCAGTTTGTCCTATTATCGCCACTTGTAGCTTCAGCGTAGTCTATCGGATCATTAGCATCGTTAGTATCATTAACAGCAAACGTAACATAGTCGCTCAAGTCTGGTGGATGACGTGCTCTCGTTGACCGCCGTAAAACTTCAACATTTTGATTTTCATTACCGCTCATATCCTCACTAAGGCTGCTTTCAGCTGACTCAAAACCAGCAAAATCACTTGACGTATTGACTTCAGATATGTTATTTGGTGTATCGACTTCCAAAGTGTCGACTTCCGCTTCGACTAGCGTCACGTCATCTGAACCATCAACATCGATCGGTGAAGAATCCTTTAAACTGCTATGATTGGAATTTTCTTCTACATAAATCCTCACTAAATCCCGATCATATGACTTAGAGTCAACCGCGGTATTCTTCAGATCGTCTTTTTTGTTGCTAGGGAAATACATTTTGTCTTCGATAAACGTAACATCACGGCTTATATATAATTTTCTTTTAATTGGGTCATAAAGCCTGTAACCTTTGGTGTTCTCGCTATATCCCAACATAATGCATTTTTCTGATTTTGGATCCCACTTTTTACGCTTTTCTTTTGGTGTCAAAACCATTGCTAAGCATCCGAAAACACGTAAGTATTCCAAATTTTCTTGCTGTCCACTCCATAGATGTTCAGGTGATTTATTGTCGAGCTTCTTACACGGTGTTCGGTTTAGAAGATATGCAGCTGTATTAGTTGCCTCTGCCCAATAAAATTTCTTTAGATTTGCATCCACTAACAAAGATCGCGCTTTTTCAACGAGACTTCTATTCATCCTCTCAGCCTTCCCATTTTGCTGTGGACTATATGGGGCTGATGTCTGATGAACTATTCCACTGTCTTTGCAGATTTGTGCCATTTTTGCATTGCAAAACTCTGATCCATTGTCAGATCTAACTTTCTTTATTCTTTTTCCTGTTTGGGTTTCAACCATAGCCTTAAAAGTTTTAAAAATGTCTGGAACTTCGGATTTTTGCTTCATCATGTACACAAATACCTTATTTGAGTAGTCGTCCAAAAACAACACATAGTATTGTGCACCGCCCATGGATTTGTGTTCCATCGGGCCACATACGTCTGTGTGTACTAGTTCTAGCACATCCGCTGTAACACTCGTTGATTTTGGAAATGGTAACCTAGCTTGTTTTCCTTGAAGACATGAGATGCATTTCTTAGAGCTAATACCATCTTCGATCTCAACCCCGCTAGATTTTTGAAGACACAAATGTTTTAAATTGTCCTCCATTGTATGTCCCATTCGTTTGTGCCATATTTCTTTGGTGGCTACTTGAAAATTTGTGTGATTCTTCGGAACATTCAATATGAACATGTTGTCTACAGCCTTTGCTTCTGCAATAACTTCACCATTCTTGAATATTTGACATCTGTTCTGTGTAAATTTTGCTGTAATTTCTTTGTCATTTGGCTTACTGATAACAAATTTACGCAAATTCCTGGCACTAGCAAAACATTCTCAATTGTTATAAGTTCGCTGACATCGCCTACACGTACAATTATTGAAACATCACCTTTTCCAACTGCTTCCAATTTTGTGTTATTCGCGACTGTCACAAACTCTTTTGTAAAGAAATGTTCAAAATTAGTAAAGTCATCTTCTCGTTTTGCCATGTGTGATGACGCTCCTGAATCAACTAACCAGTCATTTGATTCAATATTGAATTGTGCAGCGAATGTTAGGGCCATTGTTCGCTGATTATTCGCAACGCCAAATTTTTGTTTTTCCTTGCAGTACTTAGCGATGTGTCCTTCCTTCTTGCATTTGTAGCACACAATGGTCTTACGCTTTTCAGCTGCTTCTCGAACACCTTTTCCTTTGTACTTTCCGTATAGCACTGCTTCGCCGCTGTCGATCTTATTCGATTCATGCTTACTATAGTTATCGTAGTCCTGAAGGAGTTTCGTTTTAATAGAATCACCTGTAATTTTTATGCCGCTGCTCTCTATTGCCATAATCATAGGTTTGAAACGATCAGGCAAACCACTGAGCAATAAACTCCCTACCCATTCTTCATTTACCTTCATTCCTATTTGATTTAACTTCTGAGAAGTATCTATAATTGTATCAACGTACTCACCGATGTTTGAACAATTTGTTAATTGCGTAGTTGTTAATTTTTTAAGCAGCCCACAACGCCGTGTCAAACCAGAATCATCATACGTAGACTCCAACTTCTCCCATATCTCCTTTGCTGATGAAGAGCCTTGGATATGTGCATAAAGATTTGGTGAAATGTAGAGTACAAGTCTTGACGTAGCCTTCTCCTTGATGTCTGCGTCGGTCTCGGTTCCAAGAATAGACTTCCAGTACCCTTGTAGTTTCATCGCATGCTCCACCGAAAATTTCCATTTATGAAAATTATCTCTTCCTGTTAGTCTCTCAATATCTGCAAACTTTTCCATCTTTATATGCTAATATAATTATTCCAATGGTGCCTGCCTGGGCCCATAACCTGATAAAAAACAACCTTGTTAAAATGAAACGCGTGCTACTTGATTGAAAGATACAGAACAAGTAAAGTTTTATTTTCGGCCATTTTAGTTTTAACATTGTGACCAGCGTTCCCTCCCGTGCTACTATTGTACTCATTTGCTCATTTTGAGTACATTTTTATGAACTGAGTACGGATACTACTTTGAAGCTGTCGCGTACTACTATTTCATAACATATAAACATAATTCATTTTTATTTTTTCTGAAATACATATTATTTTTGTTTCCTAAACCTGACACTTGAGTACTTAATTACCTACTTATAAGGACCTTTCTACTTTCCCATACAATTTAAGTCTGAACTGTATGATTAAAAAGTGCCCAATTATAACACAAAATCATAAAACGTTTTGTAAGAGAAAAAAAATTGACTTTATATAGTGAGAGATTTGTTTTCATTAAAAATTGTTGAAATGTGCATAATACAATAATAGTACGAATAAGAACAATGGACATTATGGTGAAATTAAAACTGTTAGCTACGTAATTCTAATATTATATGTACCTACTTTTTTTTTAAAGAAGATGTGTAACTTACTCAATAAATATTATTTACTAATGGAGCTAGAATGATCAAGCACTGACGCACCGAGTAGAGTAAACTCCGTTACATAAAACTTTCAGGAATATGAGGATTTCTTCGATTTTCAACTATTTATTTGAAACGAAGTTGACTCTGTATACACTGGAACTAAGTCAAAGCTTCAGCAAAGTCCAAGAATTGACTGGTGAATCTGCCACTGCCTTTTTGATGTATTTTCATACTATTGGGGAGGTATGTTCTATGTTTGCACAATTTTTGCAATGCTTTTCATATTTTGCAATTTTTCAATAATTTTTAAAGAAAACTGTGAAAAATGGTTTTATTTTCATACAAATTTATTTGATGTTTAACAAATCAGATATAATTCGCTATGCAAAACAACATACATAAGTACATAAAGGAAAACTAACTACGTCTTTATTTATTTTTGAATTTGTAAAAGTAAGAAAACAATTTATATTGGGAAATTAAAGTCGAATTTTCTAGAAATGAATGTTAAGAAAATACCATAAGTCACATTGGTCGGAATTATAGCTCTTTGAACAACGTCCCTAATACATTATTAGTCTTAAAAGTTATTGTTTGAATATACGAATTCTAACGGCTTGGAAAAAACAGCTCAGTTTATTTATGATATTTTTTAACTAAAGAATATAGTCTCAAAAACAAAAAAACTACAAATAAGCAATTTATGGAAAAACAAATCATACTACCTATAAAAAAAAATAAATATACATCGCAACATCACATTTAGGCACTACTTTTATCAAATTTGTCTGTCAAACTCAGCATGGCCACATGGTGTTATTTCGTCAATAGATTACTGATTGCGGAAATTGATAGAAACTCAAATTTTGACCACTTTTATACTTATAACTGGAAAGTACACTATAGTTTAGGTGCATTGTATACCTTGGAAGCCATTTGAGTACTATTTTCCACCGAGATGAGAACTCTGCTCAACCAAAAGGGAGGGAACGCTGATTGTGACACATAAAAATATAGGAGTTGCCAGCTAACAAAAAACAGTTAATTAAATTCATTTTATTTCAACATTTCTTCACTGTAATTTCGAATCGTTTGTCTCAAAAAAGATGCAAGCACCGACAAAAACGAAATGAAATATTCACCCCTATCGTGAAATCCGCCGGGGAGAATTATTCACGGAAAAGAATATTTTGGTATCGTCAAAATCGCAAAGTGAACAGTTTCCCGAGTGGGTAATGTGAATGAGTGTCAATGAACAGGGAACTGTTCACTTTGCGATTTTGACGATACCAAAATATTCTTTTCCGTGAATAATTCCCCCCCGGCGGATTCCACGATAGGGGTGATTAGCCGTGTTCGCTTAACGACAACTGATTCTTCTGGCTCGTTTTACGCCACAATTCGGTTGGGTATAAATTGCGGCCTACGAATATTCATTATATATCACAGGAAGTGGTCAATAAAGCCTGTAACTTTTTCGTGATGTTTGCCAGGATCGGATTTCACGTTGGATTTAAAAAGTTTCATTATAATACTTTATGGAATGAGATTTTAATGGAATTCCAAACAGTAGACAGGGTACCAAAAATAGCTTTATTTTTTCTGCTTTTAACGTCTACATATATCCATTCTGCAATCAACTGAATATTCCTACTTGTCAGATAAGCTCGACCTCTTTTTACTTGCGTCTGGTGCAGAATAATGCGCTCTATGTGGAGCAGCGATCATTTGTATCTTCTTGCTGTTGATCAGTAGGCCGACCGACTCTGCATTCACCTAGAGTGCTTAACACATTTCGTTTAGCCCACTGATGGTACTTGTCACCAAACAGATGTCATCGGCATAGTTCAAACAACTTATGACTAAGGACTTAGCCCTTCCAAAAGTCTATAAGAGGCACCAACGGTGGTATAGTTTATCGTAGAACGAGCATTGAAAACCGTCCCTCCGACCCGCAGAATCTTCTATTTTAACCCAGACGTTCAACGCAATAGACGAAATTCCTCCTGATGGCGAAGAAAATATAACGTAGGCGGTAGGGTTGGAAATAGGAGGAAGTTCTCAACATTTTAAAAGATTACTTTCAAACGTCAGATTGAAGGTGGGTATATATAATTTTTTAAAGAGTTTTGGTATATATTTTTATTTATTCGCATTTCTTTCGACATCTAACATTTACTGTAGCCTCTACAGACTTTAGGAAATGAAACCACCCTACTCCGTTTCAACAATTTTATAATGTTAAATACAAGCAATTGACTCTTCGAAAAGCTCAGGCAAGTGATTCAATTCTGTGTTTGATGAAGTCTCTCCGAATTCACTTTCATCTATTTTATAGTTACTTCTATTGCCGCCACCGATATCAGTCGTATCTGAACGCTCGTTAAGAAAAGCAAAGTACTTTCTATCTTCAATGCTGGATAACTCAAGTGCGGCAGAGGAGAGCTTTAAAAGCTTATTTTCTGGTGAGACAGGGGGTCTAAAAATATCAATCACTTGGTCGACACATTCTTCATGTATCAGAATGTCTGTGGGTGGTGATGTGGCCAGTGAAATTTCTGGTATCCTTTCGTTCGGGTGGGCTTTTCGATAGTGCGCAACAAGACAATTCCGAATAGCGTATTGCTTGAAGCACAATTGACACTTGTGCACATCTGTCTTGAAACAGCCAACAGTTTGAACATTGGCATCACCTAAAGCTCGATTACCGCGGACAGATGGAGGCACCTCCATGCCAGGGTGATTTTTCAAAATGTGTAGCTTTCGCTTTGCGTTGTTTTTGTATGCCTTAGAGCAGTGCGGACAATTGAATATAGTTTGGATCTTGACAATCGGTTGATTTAGCACCTCAACGGAATCGATACTTCGATCGGGGTGAATTTTACACATGTGATTGACTAGCATACCGCGTCGCTTGAAGCCTAATTTACAATCTTCACATTTGAAGGGATGTTTTAGATAGCCTTCGGAGTAAGCAAAATTTATTTTAGTCACAGTAGGGAGATTGTTTTTCTTCGGTGTAATTTGTAGGTACTGAGAGCCATCATCCTCCGCATTTACATGAATGATTCGTTTTGCTGTTGTTTTTCTCTTGACTTTTCGTTTCACTTTGTGCATACTTTTCATATGCTGTTTAAGGTCCAGCTTTCTTTCAAATTTTTGTTCACATTCAGAGCATTGAAGAATTTTCTTTTTCGCATGCGATGCCTTGTGACGACGTAAGTAGCTCATGTGCAGAAACAAACGATCACATTCATTACAGGGATATTTCACTGCTGGATGAAAGATTCGTATATGTTTTCGTGCCAAGTGATACTTTTTGTATTTCTGCAATAGGAGGACAGTTCTTTATAGGTAAGCAAGCAAACTTCTTCAAATAAATACCTTGTTGCAGTGAATACAGGAATAATGTCCATCTATGCAATGCTGTTCGAAATGTTTCTTAAAGTCCACCACGTACTTGTAAGTTTGCTGGCAGTAAACGCAAGAATAAAGTCGATTCGTGTGACTACGAATGTGGGCCGCCAGTGCTGCTGGGGTAGCGCAATGCTGATCACAGTGAGGACATTTGTGAGATTTCTCTTTATCGTCCAAGTGATTTCGCTGGTGGGACTAAACAAAAATAAAATAAAGCAATGATAGTTGGAAAATAACATAACCTTACCGTAAGTTTATCTTCTGTTGGAAACTTCCTATAACAAAGTGAACATTTATAAGGAAAACGCTCCGGCAACTTGGCGCCAGTCTTGGGCTTTGACTTTAAAGCAGCCAAATGAGTTGTGAAATGTTTTTTAAGGCTCGAGTAGGTCATAAAAACTTTGAAGCAAATCAAGCATCTGCTGGAATTCTTTGGCAATTCCGAGATTTTTTGAATATTCTTTCGCTTTCGTTTGATTTTTTTCTTAGAAATGATACAAGACGCATCTTCTACATCGTGCACCTCCAAATGCTTTTGCATTTCTCCCGATGTTGGAAATCGTTGATCACACTCGAAGCACATCCACGGATTATCCAATTCGTATTTCTTTTGAGTATCTTTCATAGACGGTTCCAAAATCGATAAACCGTATTTATCAGCATATGTTTTGTGATAACCCACTCGCAGCTCTTCCTTGGCTGAAATATCCCGATTGCATTTAAAGTAAATACGATCGTTTTCTTCGATTATTTGTAAATTTTGTTCCGCATATGATTGAGCGAGGCGGACGAATCTCATCCAATTGGACGTGTCTAATAATTGAAAGTGGTTATTCAAAGTTTATTCAGATGTGTGCAAAAACAACTTACTTTCGTTTGTCACAATAAGAACTCGGGATTTTCCGACTAGCAAAAGCGGGTAGTGACGAGGATGTTGAGAACGTAAGATATTTAAGAAGATGTCACTAGAGAAACGGATCTCTCCCTCGAATGGACCAAACTTCGTTTTATGTGGAATCCTTTTTTTGGCGAAAACGGATGGCTCTGAAAAAGCAAATATGCGTGATTCAACAAAATTATGTCGCATTGTTGCACAAGAAAGCAAATTATGCATAGAACTGTAAGTTGCTGCAGTGTTACTTGTTAATTTACGTCAACACATAACCAGTGACGTAGCTAGATGTAATAGGCCCTTGACCTACCTAATATCAGAGATTCCAAAGCACGTCTTGGAATTCAACGGCGGGTGCGACTTGCTTAATAGCTACTTATCTCGCATCGATCCAGCATAAAAAAACAGATGCCCAGACTGCAACGTTGGCCCACACGATATCATGTTCAACTAGACAAACGAATGCTGTGAACCCATCCAACCCATGGCTTAGTTCCTTGGACTGAGAACTTCCGATGAATTGCCAAAGACGAACGACAAGGGAAGCTGCTTATTGTTCATCTTTTGTTCAAAATGCAATTTACAGTTAATAAAATGTAATAAATTCAGTGTAATCTAACGACATGCTTTTCAAAATCCAAGCCTATGTAGAGCGTCAATCGTAAAAACACAGAACAGAACAAAACTGAAACATTTTACGCAAGCATTTCGGGGGAATAACTTGGTGGAATTGACTAAGAATTTGACCCAACGGATTTAGCTACGTACGGAAAAATAAATACATTTTCAGGTATAAAGTCTACGAATTCATTAGCTGCCGTAACAATTGTGAAATAAATATCGGTATTTAAGACCAGATTTTTGTTATTGAAAGTTATTTACCATTGGTGTCAGCATTCACGGTTCCAAGATAGACATAATTGGTGGGAAGGGTAGCTCTTGCACGGCTCTCTATCGGTTTATCTGAAACGAGAACTAGAAAGTAATTTTGAATAAAAAGTCGCAGGAAGGAAGTCGAAATCGTAAAAGTGAATTGATGTAATTCCTTACTGTAGTCGTCGTCGTCGTCTTCCGAGCACTGGTCTTCATTCTGCTCATTGAATTCAGTTCGATATTTATCTTGTGCGTAGACTGTCTCTTTCATGACTTGTTCCTTTTTGACATGTTGATTGAGATATGAAAGTAGCTCTGCGTCTCTTTGAGTTATATCATTTACCGCAGCGACTAAAACAGATATATGAAGTTATTCCCCTAACAAATGATTTAAATAACAACTTACGCAATGGTGACATCGTGCTCTCTAATAAAACGCGTTGCTGCTCTCTCTCCAGCATTTGTGCGGCTAATAATTGTCCATCAATCTCTTCACTTTTGTCTGAATTCATCTGTTCGCCTTCGTTGTGCAAATGAGTTTCAAACGTTTCCATATTGCATTCGGATGGAAATTCATACGGTTGCATTACATAGCTATCGCCTTCGATTTCTTCCAATCGATTTGCATTGCAAGAGTCTATTGGAACTAGCTCGACAATTTCGCTCGGTGATTCGGCATCATTTGTTACGTAGAAGTTTTGATATAGATGACCGTTTGGCGAACGATGCAATACGATGCCTCCAGTTATTGGTTCACCTGTCACCTCACTAATGCCTTGATCAATTCGGTGGACATAATCAATTCCACCAGCACTACAAAGAACAGAGACATCCTGCTCTTTGCCATTGAATGTTACTGTACTTTCTATTTGATTTTGAACGTACACTTGAGCCCCGGGATTCTGTTGTTCAATTAACAACTCATTGTTATATGTAAGGTAGGATGGGTCTACAGTTTTAGATGCATCGCTAGTAGGATCCAAGCTATTAGAGGAATCATCAGTGTGAACTTCCTCATCGGTAGTTTGTATATATGCAAGGTTTTTGTATGTCATCTCGCTGTTCTCATTAGGGAGTACAGTGTTGTTTTTTGGATAAAATGGGCTAAACCGTGCCGCAGTTGTACACATATTTGGATCGTAGGAACTGATTCTTTTGAATCCTCCATAGAGGTATTTCTTTGCTTCCAAGTTATTTTCTACAATAATTAATTATTATTACAAATACAAACTGTAATTTTGAGTTTTTTTTTACCTGAATTACCTAAATTTTTAGCCATTGTGAGAAAAGTAAAATTGCATTTCTATAAAATGTTTAAAATTCCAAAAAAAACATTTGTTGTTAATATAACAGCTGATTGTGAAATTGACATTTTGCTCAAAAGTCGAAAAGTCTCCGTTACCTGGGCTGCGCCACCTTGCGTCTTTGAATAGAAAGCGAAATGTTACTTCCTGTCATTTTGGGCTACGTTTCTTCCAACAACGGCTTAAACCCCAGTTTCACAGTTCATTTATGTGGTTTTCCATTGGGACAACAAAATCAATCTTTTTTTTAATCCGGATCACTTTTCATGTTCCATTGGGCAAAAAAATCAATCTTTTTTTTGAAACGGATCACTTTTTGCAGATCTCGATATTTTTCGAAATTTACACATACTCTTACACATATTTGAATTTGAATTTGTTTTCAAAACGAAATTAGGTACTAAAACCCTCTTGAAAAGCAATTATTCAGAACAAAAACGTAAATTATTCTTAATTTTGGATTTGCTATCATCTTTGTCATAATTATGATGATCATATAATGTACCTATATGATTATCCATATGAAGAATGTATGTATGTACGTATGTTTCAACCGACAAACGAAAACATTTGCACAGCAATCTGCTTTTATGTTCCATTTGCCATGAAAAATGTGAGATCTGAAATAAAAATCTGATGTTCCTAATTGGAAGAAATACCTTTCGCGCGGACCAGCGCGGCGAAAACGTGGAGCCTCTGGGCGCCATTACTATTTTTTCCAAATAACTCTGTTGTATAATTATTGCAACAGTAGGTACAAACAACTTTTAAATTATATTATTGTCCAATAAGCTGGTCAAATTTGTTAGGTATTTCTTTTTAATTCTTTAGGTTCCTTAACATTATATTGTTTGACTGCATAGTTTAATAATACTTTTGAATAGTTCTCATATTGAATTTTTATTTTTATTTTATAAACTTTTGAATTCTATCTCCCGACCCGTATATCAAGTTTTCAGTTTCTTTTTGCGATGGCGGAGCAGGACAGCTTCCCAATCGGTTCCTGATATGAGTAACGTCAAAATGCAAGCAATCAAAATGCTTGCCATAGTTAGTCATAGTCTCTGTAGTTAGACCAGAATTAGGCACGTGCTTCACTGCATTCTGATATTCTTTTCGTCGTTTGGGACATTCTTTTGACCTGAACATATCACACATAATTTCTTTTGTTTTGAAAACATTGTTGTTCTGTTTCTTCCAATTCCAAAAAGTTATATTATCTTTAGCAGAAATTCTCAGTTCTTGAGGACTATATTCTATGTATGACAGATTACTCGTAGTTGCTGATGGATCTAATAACTTGCCATATCCTGGTTTTGCACGATTAATTAATAAATTCGATGTAGGCTCAATAGCAGTTGCCATGTGAATCATCTGTGGGCTCTCTTCGTAAGGTTTAGGTTTGCATATAAAATCTCTTCTAAATATGCTAGACATTTGCTGAATTGGTTTCGGTGGATTGCGAAAGTAAATTTCTTCATAGCGTTTTAAAAATTTAACATTGCTGAGGGTGGGATTATGGACAATGTTCGGGTCGGGAGCCTAAAATCAAATCTTTAATAACTTTAATGAGCACAAAAATCAAAACATTTTGCCTACCTACCTTGCGTGAAAATTGTGCTTGATGTTCACTTTTGGATATGAGATCTCCGCCTATATCTTGTACTTTGGGAAGATTTCTCCAGATGGGGACAGATATCGCCTTTTTCGATATTTGTTCACCAAGATTAATAAGGCCGCGGTATGAAGATGTACGATAGTCATTTTGGGTGCCAATTGGTTGTTTATAATCAACAATATCATGCACATTCATAATAGCTGGATGAACAAATTATCTACAATTTTTTTTTTAAACAATCCAAATGCAAAAAATATATGCCAAACAATTGATCAAGAACACGAAAAATATTAGAAGAAACAATTTTTTTTTTGGAAATCAAAGAGAAACAATAACAAAGAGTAATATCAGTGTGTTGCTACGTTTCCAGAAATCCAAATCGATTGGCATACCAGGCAAACACCAAATACTTGTATGTATATGGAACCATTCCTAATGATTTGGCATTGTGAAGGGAAAACAAATAAAAATACTTAATAATTCGCTTCTTCAATGAATGACCCATCGATGTAACATACCTAACAATGCAAATTATTTATTTGAATTATTTAATTAATAACAGCTGGCTCAGTTTTGAAATCCAAAAATTGGTCCGAAGCAGTGCAAGAGGTTGGTTAATCGAAATTTCATTTAGGTACGTAGGTAGGTATATAAAAATAACATCAAACGGAAAACAGTCTGCAATATCCTTTACGTATTGCTGTGCATAATTCTTATTAAATTCCAGATGTTAGATTTCAAAAGCTGTCTGTAATAGGCGCGAGTTCCAGGATGATCCTCAGTTGATGTTTGTCTTTGGGAACGGGCTCAGTTTTTTATTGCATCGACATTCTCTGGATCAGTGCTGATAACTCATCCAGAGCACGAAAATAGGGGAAGAAGATAAAAGCCATTACGACGGTAGGGTAGTAATGTGAATACCGCATACAAAATAGCGTCAGTGTGAACGGACAACTGTATTCCGCTTTCCGCCACACCAGTTTTACCGTGTATGATATACAGAGACAATAAAATTTTCAATGACATGAAATATTTTGCTAGGTGTTTATTCAAAAATAAATGTACATGTTCACGTCGATGTTCAGTATAATGTACCGCATTATTACTATTCTACTTCTCTAGAATAAAACTGTTCGGCAACAATTGTAAAATGCTCTTGCATAGCACACGTAGCGGCGGATTAATTGGTTTGGTTACATACACAGGAAAATCGGTCTTTGTGAACTCCATAAGAAATTGTCGGCACAGACCACACGGAGTGGTAAAAGCATTTTCTTGGAGTCCAACAACAGCGAGTGCTGTAAATATGCGCTTTCCATCGCTAATGGCCTTTGCTGCTGCAACTCTTTCGGCGCATAGGCATGCGCTATAAGCACCATTTTCTATATTGCTGCCAGTATAAATTTGACCATCCTCTGTTTGTATAGCAGCACCAACTGCAAACTTACTGTACGGACAATATGCTTTTTTTCTAGCTTCAATTGCGGCGTTGATAAGAGACGAAACAGAACTTCCTAAAACAAAAAATCATTTAAAATTTAAAAATATTAAAAAAAAGGTACCCAATTCTTCGAAGCTTTTAATAGATTCGTCGTCCTTTACTCCATTCAAAAAAATGCCAGCCATGTTAGCGTAGGTCGTTGGATAGTAATTTCTATTTTTTTAAGAAAAATAAATGCATTAAACAACAATTATTATTAGAATTATGTACCTAGCACCTAGGTTTGTTTTTTTTTTTTGAGTGATAACAATGACATTTCAATCAGCTGATTATGACAGTGTTCAATGAGTATAGATATAGATGGAAAATTAAATGAAAGCATTCAGGTACATACAATTATTAAATAATTTGCATGAGGTAGGGACCTAGGACGATTGAAAGAAATCTTTTCGACAATAGTAGTCTCTGTTTATTGCCACAGATATGATAGAGACAGCATTCGTAAAAACGTTATCGTTCAATCGTCTTTATTTTACGTGATTTGACCCCTACATGCACAGTACATAGATTTCCCATTCAGTGTATGGTTTTTACTGTGTTGATTTCAGAAAGATTTGGTCGGCATTTCTCTAACTGTACCAAAACCTTCCAGCTTTATGTATTCGACATATACAGCAATGCACCAAATTCATTTTTTCCTTTTAGTTCCTTGTAGTTGCTTACCTACTTCTTAGGCTCCGGCCACGCAATGAGCGACGTGCGACTGAGCGACGAGTCGCTGAGCGACGCAAAAATATTAAAATACATGAAATCGTATGGAGGTGGCCACATAAACCCTGAGCGACTGAGCGATTTTTTAAGCGACAGAGCGACATCGCTCTGCAATCAAATCTGTTTTAATTTTTCAGTCGATTGCTGAGCGACGAAGTAATAAGATGGACAAAATAAACACAGAAAGTTCAATTTTTCAAAAGTTTTTTGCCATTTATGGCACAATTTGACAATTTCGAAAAACTTGCGATAAGAACTGACATTCAAAATATTATTTTGGCAAAACTTAAGAATAAAAATAAAGAATACAAAAATAAAAAAAAAATTCGTCGCTCAGCGACTCATCGCTCAATCGCTCAGTCGCTCGGCGCTCATTGCGTGGCCGGAGCCTAAGGCTACGTCCTAATTGGACTGGCATCGCACGACCGAACGATGAACTTTGGTCGGTCGCATCGCTTGTTGGTAGCGCTACCAAAATGCGTGTTCTATTACGGGTCGCTCATAAGCGCTTTGTAAACACCATTCCGCGACTATCCTATTTTTGTAAGGCAACTCTTTCCCACACTACACCTGTTTTTAATCGGTTTTTAGAACATTCCGCACGTTTATTCCATAAAATAGGATTAAAAAAAATAAATTTCTTAAATTTTCTTCTTATTCCATTTTACATTATCAACGACGGCGCAACAAAAATCAAATTTGTTGGATTTGAAGCGACCAAACTACTTTTCATAGCGCCCGTGCTACCACATCGCGCAACCGCGTTTGTGTTTTAATAAGGACACACAATAGAATTATTGCAGTTTGATGTTTTTATCGACCGATGCAGCGACCATCGCTCGTTGCTCGGTCGCACGATGGCTGCCAATTAGGACGTAGGGTATGGCTAAGCCTAAGGCCGTTGGGCACTTATTAGAAATTGTAATGAAATGGAAATGATGAACCGAGAGGTTGAAGTATGTACAGGCCACGCACAAGTGCTGGGCCCACACATGCCTTCCCATGGCTTTTATTCCCATGTACGACTTGTCTACGCACAAACACAGGGCTTCAGTGCTAGGAAATAGAATTTGGCAGTTAAAGAAATAGTGAAGTTGAAAACACAAACAAATTCTATGGTAAAGCCGAAGCGGACGCCCGTTTTTGACACCCTTGCTCTATCAACGCAAATATCAATATCAAAAGAATTTTTGTATCGAAAGCGCTGTGGTGCGGAAAAGAACCTTCATGCCCATGCGAGAATTATTTCTGAAAGAAGATTTTCGGTTCATTTTCTGTGACATCTACCTTTCTCCTTTCTACTCACTCAAATGGCGCGTATTGCCATGGGCCATACATGGCATATATGTGGCTCAGCACCGAAATATATATTAAAATAATATTATTAATAGATCAAGAATTGGTCAAGATTTGCGATCTCACTTTTACACCTTTCTGGATTGACTGCAACGGATCTCTCTCTGAACTCGTGCAAAGTTCTGCATGCGTGATGATGAAATCCCACCATAGATTTTATTCTGAATAAGAAAATAATACAAAGAAATTTAAAGATAGATATAGATAATAGAAAGATAATTTAACCAAACTCCAATCTTAAAACAAGGCATGCATAAAATATATATTTTAACACCATTAATTGATTGAAATTGTTTTATTTCCTCTCCAACATTTTGGCAAAAATAAAAAATAAAAGTAAAAAATATAGAGGATAGTTTTATTTTTTCAGTTGAAAACTCGTTTTCCACTACAATAGAGTCAGAAAATAATCGAACATAATATTTTATTATTTAATAATGAAGCAAGCTGTTAATTAATTTTTTTTTTTAATTTAGTTTAACGAACTTTGCATTTGAAATTGAAAATATCCTATAAGCCCGAAAACCTAATAAAGCAAACAATGCTGAATGCTCTGGATTTAAATTCGTAATGACACAATAATGATGATGAGGAAACTCAAAGCAACGAAAATCAATGTCATGGTGATCAAGCAGAAAAACCAGCAGGAACTTGACTTTTATATTCACTTGAAAACTGTTAGGCTGTTTCGTTATGACGCTGGACATAATTATATAAAAACCAAGTGTAGGTAAACAGAAAAAGTAAAAGTATATATATATTTAAACAAAATACGTACATTTACATTCAAAATACGTACATTTTATTATTAAATGTTACGAAATAAACAAACTATTGGCATTTAGGTATTCTTCTCCCTTACCATCACTTGACCATATAGCATTGAGCATCGTTTTCATCCTACGTGATAGTTTTGTGTGACATTATGCAAATGTTTCGAAAGAGTTGTAGTAGATACGCTATAAACTAGTTTCTGTTTTTACGAAACACACTCATTATTTACTAAGTGTAGTCACAACCTTAAGAGAAAAAGGCGAATTCACTGATATTTCAATTCGCTTGCATTTAGTTTGTCGTTTTCTGCAGTCATTCGAAGAAGTCTGTTCGAGATCGAGAACTGCGAGAGATAAAGTAGAAAAAAGTGTAAATTGCCAGTGAAAACGGTGGATCAGGGAACCCAAAAGTTTATTTATCTATACCCTTAAAATAAATGCATTCAAAGAAAATTATGTTAGCCAGAGGTATTAAATAAATAGGTTAATATTTATTAAATTGAAATTTTCCAATGAAAATTCTTTGACAAATAATATCTAAATTGTTGAAAACTAAAAGGAAAACGAAGTGAGGCGAATTGAAAATCAATCGACAATTTATTTTTAACAATTTTAAAAGGCCTTTTTTTTATGTGTTATAATTTTTTTTTTGTTTATCTTTAATAATAACGTGTGATTTCCTTTCGATTTCTATTGTTAAGGTAGTTTTCAATTGCAATATTGTCACTGCTTGCAAAAGAGAAATCGTCTTCGCCATATCAGATACTCTAATATAAAACAAAAAGCATATTTTCAAGAACAAAGAAAAAGAAGTCGACAACGCAGGAAAATCTATGTAAATATTTTTCTCTTTTGGTCTACTTTCAGGAAAAACAAACGTCGAACAACAATAACAAGAGCATAACAAATTTCCAAAAAAAATCACATTTATTGAGTTTTATTGTTCTATATAGAAAAGCAACATAGCTATTCTCTGTGTTGTGCTGTATTGTTCATCCTTCGGCAGAAAGGAAATCGTTTTTGCAGGCGTGGATATTAAAAATAAAAGATTTATATTTTTTCGGAAGAAAAATTACAATTTTCCCCTTGTTACGCATTGAGTATTGTTTGTTCGTTTAAAAAAGTCACGGAAGAAGGGGTACAGACTGATCGAAGCGACCAGATGAAATAGGGCAATTTGCCAAATAAACAAAAAAGTGAACTGAAAAAAGGAAGAGGAACATTATTGCATTACTGAAGAGATTTACGATTCTTGTCTTTATCATCTGACTGGCCGTGAATCGCTGGAAACAAGAGGGCATCAGCACTAGTGACAATGAGTGAACTTTCGCCAGAAGAGGTGAGTTTTAATTGTTTAATCCATATAAACTGGGAACCGCGACTGAAATGGATTGTATGTATATCCTTGGTTACTAGAACAATATAAACTGATGGTAGATACTTAGATAGTTCCTAAATAACAACTAGGTTGTAAATATATTGCATGTGGCTGGTTGCGATTGTTTGTATGTATTTTAGACTACTGAAACAATTATATCTACGAAGCGGTTCAATGAACTTGAAAATAGAAACACAAAACTCAACAGCTGTACTGTCTAGTGTCTATCCTGTATACCTACACACATTTGTTTCTCCTTTGGTTTGACCTACCAAAAGTGGATAAAAATGGGCGCTTATTCTTTGTGGCTTTATGTATGGATACTTCAGTAGGTGTGTCGAGGTCGCGTTGATCTAAATTACAGAGTGCAATACAAATTCCTATTTATAATAGCAGTTGGGCTTTTGACAATTTATTTAATGTTCTCACCTCTGCAGATCTCCTATCCATTTCAAAAAAAAATTCATCTAGATTAAAGCTAAAAATGTCCCAAGGGCACATTTAATAAAAAACATTTGGAAGACACAGCTTTGAGCATTGTCCATTGTCCACGGTAAATACATGTATCTAAGTCTTTATACCTACCTTTCTAAAACAATTCGTCTGTTCGAATTCTATTTTTGGGATAATAGAAGCTGTATAGAAATGACTGAATTGAGAAAAAACAAGTTCTGAGACAAGTTCTATTGTAAATTTAACCCGTTTGAATTCCTTACATAGGAGTCTAGATCACAGGAACTGATCCACATTATCGTTTTACTACGTGTAATTTTAATCGTATTAAGTCGGGATCGAACTGCTGTCGCCTTGCCCCCCAATATAATATACTTACCCAAGACCTGAAGTGATGTACATACGATTAGTTACCTGAATAAGGTAAGCTACTGTGTTAAAATTGATCAGTAGACGCTTCCATGTCTTAGCGAGAAAATTACTCCTGGCATTTCCTAGGAGTAATTAATCCACCTCTGACAGGCTTGTAAGTAATATTCGCGCCCTAAGGTTATTGCGGTTATTTATTTCAAAGCCTAAGCGCGAAATGTAATCATGGAGGAACATGCAATTAAAACACTTTAAAAAACAAAAATTAAATACAACCTAATCACCACAAGATCCTTTCCTATTTTCGAAACAGTTACACAATTATTCTCCGTAGATATTCGCAATTCTCTTCCAATTAGTTCAATTCTTTTCGTACACCAAATCACATATATCTACTGTAATTAATCAATTTTAATTTTGCCTATGTCTTCAGATCAGAGCCAGAAGACTTCGCACTTTAGCCGCTGGCCTTAACACTACCTTACGTCCAGTTGAGACTGAGTCTCCCTCTCAGCAGGAAAGTAAGTTAAATTTTAATTTTAATTTCCCAATAAAATTTTTAATTCCCAATCTTTTTTGCAGCACCCCGTAGTACAACGAATGTGGCCAAAGAGTCCCGGTTAGTTAAGAATGCACTGCAGATGACATTGGATGTGAATAAACCAAATCCAATAGCACTAAGCCCATCACCCACTTCAACCGTAATTGCGAAACCAATTTTACAAGATGCTGTCCAAAAAATGGAAACTGACGAATGTCCTTCGATAGCCAATATATCCGCCAAGTCGGCTGATATCTCTGAGAAATTCAAGGATTCGGACTCAGGTATCGAAAATATGGAAACTAGCGAAAATACATCACCCGTCACCGAAGGACCATGCCTTATCATACCAGCGATTGAAGCCATCGAAGAGAAAATCGAACAAATTATTTCGAAAATTCTCAATGCCACCTGGAATGATAACAGCAGCGGATCAATGATCTGTCCCCAAGTTGGTAATTTTATCGAAAACTTCCCCGAGAAGCGATACGACTTCAAAACACTTGTTACTGATGTTCTCATGGAGTGTATACTCAAAATCTACAACAACGATCAGTCGGACTCTATCGATTCGGATAACAGTGATCAGTACTCCACTCCGAAGAAGATCAAAAGTGATGACAACGAAGTGCAAGAGATACTCGCTAACGTTGTAGCCAGTGGTAGTACTACAGAAATTGATACAAGATCCGATCAACCAAGCACCTCACGAGCAACTGCCGTCGAAACCGGGTGCCCCACGCCAGCATTAAAGGCTCTGCGTCAAGGGAAAACAACTGTCCTGCTGTATCTCATTAAATGCTACAATAATTATCAGAACATAAACAACAAACCTGATGTATCGGTTGATCCCTTGTTTAGGACAACTTTGTCGTTTGTTCATTTGTCCATTATGCGGAGCACAGTTCTAGTGTTAACTGACAAGATTTATCAAAATCTTACTTACAACATGGATCAGTCGTGTTTGTTGGAATTGATATACCAAGAGAGAGTACCGGACGATTTCCTGCACGATTTAGTAGCCGAAGCATATTCGAACTCGGAGGATTTTGAGACAATATTCGGACAAATGTTGCGTGGACTTTTTATGGGCATGCAAAGAAACATTTGCACCACTTACATTCACACAGATCAGATACAGACGCTTGCTACATTGATTGTCATCAAGGTGGGAAATGCTCGCCCAATTTGTGATTTGATGGCAAAGCAAGCTAATTTCTTGCCAAACATTTGTACGAAAATTCCCGGACGAGAAATTGTTAAGTGTAGTTACTTGGGACCATTTTTATCAGTATCGATGTTTGCCGAAGAGAATATCAAATTTGCCGATGCCCATGGAAGAAGCTCGATTTTGGCTGTTACTTCGGGAAAGCTCAGATTGGTAAGTGTGCAAAAAACTTGTTTGATAAATGTATTTGTAATGTACATATTCATAAATTTTGATGTGTCATCTTCTGGTGAAGCTTAAGGAATGGTTAAATACATAGATCAGACAATTTAGCCCAACTGATATATTTTGTTGTAGCGGTTGTCATGAGTTTAGATATATGTATATATGTATATATTATTATATACATATGATGAAGGAGACAGTTGATGTAGTGTTGAAAATCAATTGATCAGACTCGAAACTAACTCAATCGCTAGCCATCTTCTTTTGCAGACATAGTTGTCAGCAATTTTTTCACAATGTTCTTATATTGATCGACGCTATAACTACTGTGTACGGCGGCCTTCGGACCTATATGGCCCCTCCAGCCGTTTGCGTGGCCCAAGTTTGAAATCCTTAAAATTACTTCGGCAAAAGTGTTGCCAAAATATCGGTAGACTTTGATTTTATGTATATTTGACCCTCAGGTCCTTGAAGCCGCCAAAAAATTAACATGAATTCAAAATTTTCAATCAGAACAACATGTTTTATTGAATTTCTATCTCAGCACAGAAAAGTATAGTAAGTAGAATCATCAGCAAGGAATTACAACAACTAAACTCTGCTTGACACTTTCGAAACTCTATGTAGTTCTTGTAATAGCTCGCTGAAGATTCTACTTTACTTTACTTTGCTGAGATAGATGTTCAATAAAACAAGTATAATTTAGGTATGTACTATGTACTATTTAAGCAGAGATATTCCTATTTTCTAAAATGTCTTAAAAGGTCTTTGGACGATTCTACTCTTTACCCAAACTTTCCAACTCGAATAGACATTCCGGGCCCCGTTCATTGTAGTTTTTAAGCAACTGCGGGAGAGCAACAACTTAAACTTATGGTCCTCAATTGTCAATTCACTTTTTTTAAGGAGTAATGCTTCATGCACAATCAAGAGTAGATCCTGGAGATCGAGCGTTTCTAATATTCTAATATTTGTCTCACTGCAAAATTAAAATTGATTTTGGCCAACTGGTACTAGAGATTCAGGATATTGAGTCTGCTGTCTGTAGCCTAAAACCAAATCCTAAGCCTGGCGCTGATGACATTCCTGAAATAATCTTAAAAAATTGTTTCAGCTATATCAGCAAACCTTTACTTATGATATTTAATCTGTCACTAGCATCGGGTTTATTCCTGGATGAGTGGAAGGTCTCTTTTTTGGTGCCGATCTTTAAATCTGGCTCCAAAAACGACGTAGAAAACTACAGAGGTATTTGCAAACTCTCTGCTATACCAAAGCTTTTTGAATGTGTAGTTAAAAACAAAATAAATTTTCATATTAAGGGCAGCATATCAGAGTTTCAACATGGTTTTGTGTCGGGTCGTTCGACAACATCTAATCTGGTCCACTTCACATCTTTTGTTATAAATACTGTTGAAGGCGGATGTCAAGTTGACGCTGTATATACGGATTTTAGTAAAGCCTTTGACTCTGTAAACCACGTACTACTGATAAGAAAGCTAAAGCAATTTGGATTTCATTCTGCTATGCTGAAGTGGTTTTCATCATTTTTGATTGGAAGGTTTCAGAAAGTCTGCCTTGATAACAATTACTCAAGATTAATATCTTGCACTTCTGGAGTTCCACAAGGTAGTCATCTTGGCCCGCTCCTTTTTATAATATTTATTGATGACATTGTTCAACAGCTGCAATTTTGCCGCTGTTTAATGTATGCTGACGACCTCAAAATATTTTTAAAAATTAATTGCTTAAATGACTGCTTAAAGGTCCAGACTGATCTTAACAATTTATCAAGTTGGTGCGTCACTAATTGCTTAAAGTTAAACGTTCGAAAATGCTTTGCTATCTCGTTCATAAGATCCCAAACGCAATATTCGCACACTTATTGTATTGATCGCATGCCATTAATAGGAGTTGACAAAATTAAAGATCTTGGTGTATTCCTAGATTCATAAAAAGAAACGCGAAAGATTTCTCTGATCCTCACACATTTATATCGATTTTCAATGCCCTAGTCAGATCAATACTTGAATACGCCGTGTTGTTTGGAATCCAAACTATTTATCGCATTCGGACCGTATTGAAAGAGTGCAGAGGCGGTTTACAAAATACGTCTTCTTTAAAATGCGTTGGGATTTTCAGCCCTCTTATAAAGCCAGATGTCAACTGTTAGGTTTAATGACACTCAAAGCAAGAAGGAATGCACATGACATAATGTTTGCGAGAGACATACTGTGTTCACATATCGATAGTTGTACACTTTTGTCCATGTTTCCAATTAATGCTCCAGGAAGGGTTTTAAGGGATCATCACTTCTTTTACCAACTGGGGCATAGAACAAATTAAGGTCGGAATGAGCCAATTACTAGATGCCTTAATTCATTCAATGTTGTAAGTAGACATATGGATTTTCATATTTCGAGAGAACGCTTTAGAAGCATTTTATTTAGATTGCTTTCAAACTAATTGTCAAAAGTATTATTTATTAGCTAAAAATTATAATTTTTTTTCCCATTAAACTAGATGTATTATTATATATAAATTCGTAATCTGTAAGCTAAGCTTGTTGATGAAACAAATAAATAAATAAATAAATAAATAAATAAATCCATCTGATGAAATCGAAGAATGTGTTCAGCGTTGTCTTAAATCAAGTCCCCATACATGACATGCTGTGTTCGTTGTTTTTCACATTTTGGGCAGATAATTGTTAAAGCACCCGGTGATTCCTCACCTCCAGTCGATGGTGTTTTCGATCAGTCGTGCAGTGCACCTCGCTGCTCCAGTCTTGCTGGCATTGTCTAGTGATCCTTTTAGCTTTCGCTAAGTATGTAGGTTCTTTCTTTCGCTATGAACGAAAACGGCTTGATTTAACACTGTTAGACAGGAGATCGTAACCCGGAGAACTGTTGTTCGTTATTTATGGCTGCCATATACATTATACATACATATATGGATTATAGCCCTGCTGTCTTGCATTTCATTCTCTCAAGTTTGCATTAATCTGCTGAAGACTTGGCGATTTTCGCGATTGTATAACTAAATCGACGAGTTGATAGAAACGTCGGTAGCATTGCTTTGATTTTCTTGCGTATATTTTTTCCAATTTAGCAGAATTTTTGTCTTTAGGCATTAAATGTGACATTTTGTCACATGGCCGTATATAATGTTCAAATAAAAATGCACTCAATTATGTTAATCATTTGTTTCTACTTACGAGCCTACAACAAGACTGGCTTGATTTTAAGAAAAAGAAAAAAATATTTTTATTTATTTATTTATTAAAGATTACAGAGTAAAATAAATTACAATATAATACACTGAGCGCTAGCTACCAGGGCTTTCGGCTACAGAAAAAATTAAAACATGTATTTTTACTTAATTTTTCAACTTGTATGTCGTCGATACGTCGATCATAAACGACAACAAGCGATTACTAATACGATTACCCTAGTACTTAACTTTAGGTCCAAAACGCCTTTCCACTGCAAGAACATGTCGTCCTGAAAAATTAACTATCACCATATAAAAAATGTTTAGAAGTCAGACTGTTACGAATACGCTACCTTCATTACTGCAATGTCTGCAGTATCGAATTATTATAAACTCACTTTAGTTCAATATTTCATTAACATTTCTTTGGTCGCAAGCCAGATTGCAGACGTCAGATGCCTAATTAGTAGTATAGTTCTTAGAGAGAACTTAACTTCAACATAATTTATATAGTTGAATAGTATCACCCCTATCGTGGAATCCGCCGGGGGGAATTATTAGCGGAAAAAAAGATTTTGGTATCGTCGAATCCGCAAAGTGAACAGTTCCCCGTGGGTAATGTGAATGAGTTTCACTGTATCGTTGAAAACGTTCAAATCGAATTTTTCCCGAACAAAATTACATTTCTCGTCCGCATAAAAATCATTACGGATTTCATAGGTTCTCTTGCTTGGTGCACGTCGTGAGAAAAAAAAATGTACATACAAAACAGCTGCTTTTAAGCTGAACATTATTTGTAATAAATCTGTGCAATATTGAAACTTTATTAAAACCAAACAAAATCATTCTAAAAACACATTTCATCCGGTAGCTCCATGAAATCATTCACTGCTCCACTTAACCTGTCTCGTACTCTTCTCTGAGAACACCGCTTATTTCGTTCTTCCTTTTATGCTTCCAAAAATAAAGCTATCGTATCCATTATTATATCAAACACTTAATTTTTTATTTAAATCACTTTTAAAACAAAATTTTCATATGACTTCGGCAGCTACACAAATTTGTGTTGACAAATGAAAGACAGCCGTTTGACAGTGAAATTACCTTTCCCAAAAACGTGTCGATAAGGAGACGGATTTCACGATAGCAGTAGAAAGTGAAAGGGAATGGAATAGGTGAAGTGAAACTCAATTCCGACGGATCCCACGATAGGGGTATATGTAATACGATTACTACAATTATAAAGCCATTCAGAATGTTTCAAAGATATTCTTGCACAAAGCAACTTAACTCTAGTGATGACAGAATGGAGGCATTCTGAGTACAGCGATACATTGATATCTTATTCAGACATAAATAAACATGGCCTACAGCAAGTGTCCTTTAGTAAGCCTCAACTTTGATCTCTTGAAATTAATTTTATTTTTTAATACATAACAGAGTATTGGATTTTTATGCATAACAAATGCGCTTTTTATATCATCCACAGCAATTACACTCGATGCGAACGCTTATGCATACCGTTTTCCACTCTCTCCTTGTCAACGTTAACAGTCGTCCCATCACACTCTCGTACATCTCAAAAATTCTGTTGCACAACGATCGCCGTGTCCAAATCGCGTCCGATGAGAAACTGTTAGCCCGCGATGGATTTGTCATCAACCTAATGGTTGTCCTGCAACAACTATCGGTTAAGATCAAATTGGATCGTATAGATCCCATATTTCCGTTCTATTCGAATTCCCTCATAAACATCGACAATGACACTAAGCTACGTTTCACCGAGGATGAGTTCAAGAAATTCATTGAACGCGACTTTAAAGACACGGAGCATAATGCCAACTTCCAAACGCAATGCTGGTTCCTAACACTACAAGCCCATCACTTGGGATTCATGCCAGCCATTCAGAGATATCGACAAAAAACACGCGCCATCAAAGAATTACAGAAGCTAATAGATGAGTTAGACAAAACCAAGTCCCATTGGGAGAACACTTCATATGCCAAACGTAACAAACAATTTAGAGATCGTTGGGTGAAACAACTGAAGAAGCTAAACAGGTAATGTACCAACATGGGTGTGTCCTCCACAGCCCTACATATTTATTTATTCCAGATCTAAGCTATGCAGCGAAGTGTGCTTACTCGATCCGAAATTAATCACATCGTGCATGTACTTCTACTCGACTGTATGTGAATTCCTTTTGTACCAGATGGAGGGGCGCAAAATTGAGGGTCCTTTCATTTCCAAGGTGAATGCACCACTAATGAAACCCACAGATGCATTTGCAGCACTGCCCGAGTGGTATGTCGACGACATTGCCGAATTTATATTGTTTGCTCTGCAACATGCTTTAGCCGACCAGAATGCAGTCCGTCAATCGATCGACCATCCGATCATCACATGGTTGTTGACGTGTGTCTGTGCTCCACATTGTATTAAGAATCCATATGTCACTGCCAAATTAGTTGAGGTACTATTTGTGTTCTCATTGGCTCCAGCAAGTTCGTCTCTAAATGTATTGGTAAGACTGGCTTTAGACAATCCGTCAAGACTTTTGAAAATATAATTCTTCCTGTGTTTAGATGTGGAACCATGAACTGTCGCAGACAGTTTTGGTCAGTTCGTTAATGAAATTCTACACGGACATAGAAACGACTGGACAAAGTACTGAATTCTATGATAAGTTTACGATAAGGTGGGGTTTTTTAAACAATTTGTTTGTATTTGGCACTAATGATTGGTTGCATTTGCAGGTATCACATAAGTCACTTATTTAAGTCCATGTGGGACAGTCCAATACATCGGCAGGTCATGATAACCGAGTCCAAATCGGGCAAACAATTCGTTAAGTTTGTCAATATGCTGATGAATGACACAACTTTCTTGCTGGACGAATGTTTAGAGAATCTAAAACGAATTCATCAAACGCAGGTATGTTGTAGAGTTTATAGTTGGTATAGCGATTTATGTATCTATCTTATTTTATGTATATAATCAATTGTTGCGCGTTAGTATAGCAAAAACTCGAAAACGAAAATGTTCTTCTTTCTATATAGCTTCTATTTTTGTAAATACATAAATGCATTTGCAGAATTTTTTATATTGTTTGGCAGCATGTTGTACATAGCTATTGAAAAAAGTACCGTTGAACAGTATTCAAAATTAGGTTTTATTATTGTCTTATAAACCACATATAAATGCATTCATAAGTGTAAATTTATCCCGTGTAAATTTATCCCTCTACTAAAGAAACCAATTTTTTTCGACATTTGTTTACAAAAACTAGCAAATACAATTCGTGATCATGCGCAATGTCGGGCGGGTACAGCTAATTTTTAATATTTTTGAGATATTGCCTGGCACTAACGCTACTAAACTCCTACATTTCCAGGTACTGATGATGAACGAGAGCGCATGGGCCGAACTGGGATCGGAACAACAGCAGAGTCGTTTATCACAGTTATCCACAGATGAAAGACAGTGCCGATCATATCTTACCCTTGCCAGAGAAACCGTAGAAATGTTCCATTACCTAACTGTAAGCATATTACAAACACATGTGCTGATGGCATTCCAACACTCCATTCTATTCGCCCTTCTTTTAGGATGATATTAAAGAGCCGTTTATGCGTGCTGAATTGGTTGACCGGCTTAGCTCGATGCTGAACTTCAACCTTCAACAATTATGTGGGCCAAAGTGCAATGACTTAAAAGTCCGAAACCCAACAAAATACGGTTGGGAACCTAGACGCCTCTTGGGACAGATCTTCGATATTTATTTACATCTTGACTGTGATAGATTCGCTCAAGCGCTTGCCGCCGATGAGCGATCGTTTCAAAAGCATCTGTTCGATGACGCCGCCAACCGAATCGAACGACTAGGCATTCGATCATCCATCGAGGTCGAGAAATTCAGAGCGTTGCTGACAAAAGCTCACGATACTTATGGTTTGTTATACCGCGAGTTGTTTTCCATTACAGTGATACATAATTGCACTTTTCTAACTAGTGGCGAATCAACAAGCTGAAGACGAATGCGCTGATGCGCCAGACGAATTCAAAGACCCCCTTATGGACACACTAATGCTAGATCCAGTTGTTCTGCCGTCTGGCACGGTAATGGATAGAGCTATAATTACCCGCCATCTCCTCAACAGCAGTACAGATCCCTTCAACAGACAACCGCTTACCGAAGACATGCTCATACCCAATGTAGAGCTAAAGGACAGAATCGATGCATGGCGAAGAGACAAGCGAGACAAAAGACAAAACCAGCAACAGTTAAACTTGTACGATAAAAGTAGCTAAGCACGTTACTGTTTGTTTTTTCTCAAATATATTATGATTATAATTTTTTTATACGCAAACTTTGCGATTCGTGTTCGATTCGGTTTGGTCGAATTGATTTTGTTAGGTTTAAATTATTATTCTTGTTTTTTTTTTACTACGTACGTCGTCGGTTTAGATAGGAATCCATGTTATACGTGGTCCAAGAAACCCACAGACATCTGCTTAATTTTTCTGCTGTATGTACTGGGGGATTAATAGCGCTGTAGTTAAAATATTTGGTTACTTTATAATTTTTTTGTTTATTAAATTTCTGTATAAGATACATTTACATAGTATTTAATTGCATACAAGAGAATAAGAGAAATATCTATAAAAAAGAAGATAAAGAAGCAAAGATAGTTTGAGCATGAAGAGAGTGCAAATGAATCTCTCGGAAATGTCACAGGAACTATTATTATATACATGCATACATAGAAAAAGAGTTTAGAACGAGGAAACGAAAAATATACAAACATTTTTGTCATAAAATTTATGTCGTTTTTTTCCCCTATTTTAATGCTTACTCTAAATCTAGATGCAAAGGTGGCGGAAATAAGTTGACAAGATTTTTACTTTACTGCCCATTCGAAAATAACGGTTTTTTCACAGTCCTATTGATTTTAGTGCCCTAAACACAAATCTGAAAAAAAAAAAATTGGCACTCTTTTACTGTTTGGACGTGGCACGCCCCCAAAATTTCCAAAGTACCATATGAAATATGTACATTTATTACCAACATTTCAAGAACGGATTGTCCATTGTGCAGTTAACTTATAAAAAATGTTTCACCAAAATCGGTCGGATCATAAAGACGAAAGATATGAGGTAATTAAAAAGATAAATTTTAACTAGTGAATTTTTGTACTGACATTTACTTTCAAGGGCATGGGCTAATATTTTGTATGTAAACATTTTTTACTGACTTGACTAATGTACGTATGTACGTTGTCGATCAGCGATCGTCACGACATTGTCGATTGATTTTAACTATTCGTACGCACAACATTTTTTCACTTCCAAGAGAAAGCATCGACCAGACTTTTGTAATCGACTACAAAAGACTGTCAAATCCACAAATATCAATCGCAATCGACAATCACAGTTGTCTATCGATCGACAGTTGTCGATCAACGATCAACTATCGACACTGACAATAGGGGCCTAAGGCTCGGTAATTTTTTTTAAACACAAGAAGGTCTCTATACAAGTCTGCGCTGCTTCTTTTAGTTCTTAAAAGTTATCCATATACCAAGGTAATGGTCCGAGTATATGTTGATTTGACCGTCTATAATACGGAGGAGCGCCTTATGCCGATCGCGAAGTGATCAATTTGGCTGACGGCTACTTGATCTGGTGATAGCCGGTATCTTTATGAATACTGAGGCGAGAAAACCATGTGCTAGCTTTAGTAACATTACAGCCCGCTGCAAAATCAATTACCCTAAGTCCGTTTTCAGACATGATTTCATGTAGACTATTCTTTTCAATCGAGCTACCAAATATGTATGCTGCCTTGTCCATTCTTAAAATCACCAAGGTAGATCATTTTACACGCTACGATTTTTGTATGTAATATGTAGTTACAACTTGCAGACCCCAAGTTGATGATAATAATCGTACTCGAAAAGATAAAACACCATTCTGTGTTATTATTTATTTAAAAAAAAATCACTTTTATTTCAGATTACTAGCCGTACCGGCGCGGGTTTGTTCGTGCCCAGGAATTGTCTTGTAAATAGGATATTTTCTATTTTGTATGGAAGGCGCCATGCCCCCATGTATAATTTGGATCACACTTTACAGGAACACTCCCCGACCAATACCTGAGCTCAGACTGCCTGAAAATTGAAATATACAACTGTTTATATGAACTTCCCTTAGTCGAAGCCTAAGAAGCATGTTCTATGGGTAGGATAAAGTTTCTCCCATAAATGTACTTGGGAAAATGGTTTCCTAGTTTTAATTATTATTCATGTGGATTCGTATGATACTTCTTTTGTGCTTCTGAAAAATCGGGAACGCTACTTTTGACCGAAAAAAAAAAATCTCGAATCGACAAAATCCCGAAAAAAAAAAATCCAATTTTTAAAAGTTGCTCGAAAAAAAAAATCTCGAAAAATTTTCTTTTCTATGAAAAATCTCGAAAATTTTCGAGATCTCGAGATTCGAGATTTTTGCATATACCTAGGCCTCTATTCCCAAATGCGCGGCGGATCGCTTTTCATGGCGGATTTGTATTTTTGTACATATTTCCAAAAGCGATTTGATCGAATCAAAAGCGATAGCTGTATAGGTGGCGGATTGTTTGCGGATAAAAAATAAACTAAATTCCTGTGGTGGAAAAAAGCTGTCAAAGTGTTGGACAAATACATGGAAAATTGCAACTCAGAATGGAAAAACTGGAAAGCACTGGAAATATCATTCTCGCCCTCGTTCGCATTTGAGAATAACTAAAAGCGAAGACGGTCGAAATGGAGGTATCGCTTTCAATACGATCCGCTGCGCATTTGGGAATAACCCCCCTAATCTTGCACCCATCTCATTTCCAAACAGTAAATCCAAGCAGGGGGGTTGCAGAGGGGCAGCCCCCATACCAATTCGAGGTTTTTTTTTTCGAGATTTTTGTTTTCGAGATTTTGTTTTCGAGATTTTTTTTTTTCGATCAAACGTACCCAACCCTGAAAAATCTGCCCCAATCTGAAAAATCATACCAATTTGAGATTTTTTTTTTCGAGATTTTGTTTTCGAGATGTTTTTTTTCGATCAAACATACCCAACCCTTAAAAATCTGCCCCCTTAACAAACATTTCCTTTGTGTTGCATATGTGTTGCAGTGAACTTTACAAAGTCGTTGCTGTTGTTCGAAACTATTGCACAAAACTTTCCAAATATGTACTTATATAAATACAAAATGCTTCTTTATTTATATGAAGATATGATAGGAAAGGAATAAATGAACAATTAAATTCTCTTACTTAAGAAATAAGCGCGTTAGGTGATGACCAGACCAAGCAAATCGGCCCATGGTAACTTAAAACTAGAAAAAAAAAATTAAAATGAAAACCCAGTACGGGTCACAAAAAACAGCATGGGTTGTCGCAAATTACCAAAATGGACACCAGCCAATATAACACTGGCAAAGGTTCTCATTATTGGTTGCCTGTTGGATCAGTAAGTCCACCTGTTGCTGCACAGTAACGGCATTTTTCGTTTGGAAATCTGTACCCGTGAGCTTACGCTTTACACGGCCAACAATTAGACGAGCTTTGGTGTTAGTAACTTCGGCCACTATTTGCACGTTGTTATTGTTGGGCACATTACCCAGCCCCGATTCGAATGGCTTAGCCTTGGCATTGGATTGACTCCGCAGCATACCCACTGATTCATCGTCATCGCCAGTGGTTAGGCTACCAATAGTGGTAGTTCCATCGTTGTTTGCCTTGGAACGTCGATTTTTATCAGTGTCAAGTAGACGCCAGTTAAGTAGGGGATCATAGACAAATGCCTCCAGCACAGCCATTAAACTGTCCTTGTTGCGGCGGAGTACAATCATAACGCTTTCACAGGTACGCCTGTAAGTACCCTCGATGCCAGTCACCTCCATGGCTTTGATGAGCATTCTCGTCAATCGGAAGGGGATCTTTTCGGGGAATTTTTCGCGGGTCATGGCAACTTCGAAGCAATCGCCAAAGTCAATGTGTAGAATTTTACCACTCATACGATCCAACATCAGGTTCGAGGGATGTCTATCGCCTAGACCGAGAATATATCCAACCATAGACATTACAGCCAGCGACCGAGTGTAGTTAGTTCGTCGTTCGAACCACACTTCCGACGATGGACTCTTCAGCCATAGCAACTTAGCCAAATCGTCACCCTGAGTCTGTCGAAGCGCGTACTCGAACACCTCAACCTTCTGCATCAGAGTTAAATGGTCGTAGTCCGGCGCCATGCCCAGCATAGTGCGATGCTCCTGATTTAGAGCAACTTTCTTTTTATCTCTATAGTCCCGAATGAGCGTGTGTAATGTGTCACAATGTGGAACCCAGCCGATTAGACCCGAATTAGTACTCAGAGGGATGACAGCGTAACGCTGAATGGTGAGATTGCGGCGGAAAGTGTCTGGATCGTCGAGCAACAAAGTGTTAACCAGACTAAACAGCTGCATTACACGTTCGTCTTGGCGCAAATCCTCATGGCCCTTCAACAAATACATGTAATCCTTTCCGTTTGATCCACGTATGCATAGCTTTCGCGGCCGTTGCTTGGACGTGATGACTTGCAGGTTCGTCTTGATGTGGCTTATGCGAATGAGTTCTTGACCTGGAAATGCAGTTTATTAGGACACTCTATTTGAAATGAGGAACCCGTTTGCTTACCTGGATTATAGCTGCCTGGAACGGCCAGTTCCAAGTCCTTGCAGGCCAGTAACTTTGGACTCACATAGGGTAACTCCAGGGACGTCAACTGAGGCAGCTGCCTGGATATCTTTCTGAACACATGATAGTAGATATCCCACGCATGATCCAAGTCCATCCAATTCGATGAATTCTTGTATCTTTGACTCCATTCGTACGCTTCGGTTAGTTCGCGACCATATGCCTGACTGAAGGAAGTCTCCTTTAGCGTTTGTGGCCCTCGCTCTAGCATATTATGAAGAGGTTCCAATATTTCAAACATTCCTTTTACATTTCGTTCACCGAAATACAGACGTGATGCCTCCTCCAATCCCTCAGCCCATTGTTCGTGCCATAGGATGGCCACACGAATAAGTTCCTCGCTGCACATCATTGCCTGCTCGACCAGAACTAACGAGTGCTTACGCATCGAATCCAGTATCTTAAAAGCTGCATTTTTACGTGCTACAGATGCCGATTTTGAGGCCACCGTAAGAGGATATACCAACGCTTGTGGGTGGAATTTGCCAATGTCTATGAGCAGCTGGTGAATCAGCTGTCCAACCAAATTGCGATGGGTGTCGATACGAGCTATGAGTTGTGGTATAACTTGCAGCCATGTGTTGATCTCTATAATCTTCATTCCGTTAAGCAGGGCGTCATACACTTCTGAATACTGCCCATAGTCGAACCAGAGAGTCAACAATCGAAGCGTGTCTTGAAGAGAGTTCCCCTTCACGAGACTGATCGAACGAAAGAATCCATGCACTGCAGGGACAGCATACTGTTCAATGATTAGTTTTTCCTTTTGCAGCTGCGCGACTTCACTCATTCCCGTAAGGTTGCTCTCCAGCTGTTGTTTCTGTGTCTGTACGACCTTAAAGTTCATATATGCCCACAAGTGCCAAGCTTTGTACCAATTTGTGTCATATTCTGCGGCCTTCTCGAAGCACTCTAAGGCGCCCTGTACCGCAGCGGGGTCCTGTATACCCTGGAGTTTATTCTGCCAGATAGCAAGTCTCAAATAGCAACGGGCGAGCAGCCTTCTATCCTCTTTCTTGATATCTTCCGGATTACAGCTGCACTGAGCACTGAATGTGTTGACGAATCTACTCAACTGCTCGTAGGCTCCTTGCATGTTGTCTGACATGGCCATATGCTTCGTGTAGGCATAGGTAACCTGAGGCTGACTGCATGGCAGTGGGTCAGTTGCATTTTTCGATGGATCCACACCCAGAAGCATCACAAGAGTCTTGTGGGACAGCTGCTGCGAACCACTCTTGCGACACAAAGAAGCATACTTTAACCAGGTGTGGACGTCCTCCTGCGGACTTACTACCAACGAATGCACTTGAATGATTCGTCGCCAATCCTCGACAAGTCGCTGACCACCTTGCAGACGCTTCCACCACATCGTCTTTAGCGGATCACGTCTTTCTGGAATCAACTTATACTGAATAACCTCCTCGAGCTCGGCCAACATCTGTACACACACCATGGCGCCATAGGCACGTTCGTACGACTCCCCTGCCATCGAAGTTAACTCAGTGTCCAGTAAATCACGCGTTTCATCAATCAACCGCTGTGCCGTCTCAAAGTCGCCATAATGCACTGCCAATACCGCTCGATAGAAGCTCCCATCTTGTGTTTCCTCCGGAATACACTTCACATACTCCTGCATACCTTCCCAATCCTGCAAACCCCATGCAGCTACCGCTGCCAAATGACCTGCCCTCGACTTTCCATCGCTATCCAGCGTATCCCAGTCCTGCTTAGCCACTGACCCCAGCTCAGACCATTCACCCAACGCCTCCAAGCAACGCATGTGGCCCAATCGTGCTTCCAAGTCGGTTGAGTCCACTTGTAGTTTCTCTGAATAGTGCTTAAGAGCTTGATCCCAATTGTGAAGCTTCTCATACCACCGACCTTGCACCTTCAATTCATTGGCCTCGTTGCGGTACGTTGTAAGCAAACCCTCAGCCGCCTCCTTCTGTTGCAGTTTATTGTTTATAAGGATCAGTGACTCAAAGACATGGCGGTCATTTTGTCGCAAGAATTCATCCTCTTTGTAATGCAACGCCTTTGCGTATGCCCGGCTGGCCATGGCACGTGTGCCGAGAAGCTTTGTCTCGATGGGAATCGGTGGCATATCACAATGTTCCATGAACTCGGCCAAATTCAGAATTGTCTGCGTAATCTCTGGCATGTCGGTAACTTCCAGCGCCTGACACAAACTTTGGGTGAGTTCGTTCTGGTGTTCCTTTTCCAGTTCTGTCCAGCAGGATATAAAAGCGGCATTAAACAAATCTCTTAAGAGTTTTTCATAGTTTTGAGCCAAAGCACGGCAAGACCGCAATGCCGGAGATGGTGACTCTTTCAATAAACCAATTGACAGTCTCTTCAGCCACTCGACCCAGTCATCTTTGGATACCCGCCTGGTTACCTGCCAGGCAGTGCGTAAATCAGTTGCCGAAACATGTAGTTTCTTGATGGTCGTGTTTACGTCACTAAGTGATCCGTCAGTGCTCTTGTACTTTGCCTGCCTCATGTGGAACTCATCATCCAAACACATAGTGGTGTTGCTCTGAATCTTAGTCAAAAGCTTTTCGTACTTCGAATCGACAATGCGATGCTTAACGATTGAACGGTTGACCAGCGGAGCAAAGACGAGGTACTTCTTACCCAACTGGATAACCATGGATCGCAACGTGGACATTGCCTGGTCTCTTAGTTCAGAATTTGTGTCCAGCACCCTTACCAGCGGATGAATAATCCTCGAAGAGAAGTCATTAAAGTCCAAAATCCACGCCAAGTTGTCAATCGTTTCCATAGCCGCCGATGACACTTGCGAGGAAACATAGGGTGCGTCAAACAATTTCACAATTGGAGGCACAATCAAGTGAAGATAATCATCCAATGTGTTCCCAAACTTCTGCAATGCCTGCAACAGTTTTATAGTCACAATACGATCCTTGGACGTGTCATGTTGCAATACTCTTAAAATCTGAGGCACCAGTTGCGACAAATAGTTTTTGAATTCACATCCCAGCGCCACGGCGATTTTCTCAATCAAATTTATCAGTGTTGGCTGTAGTGGGGTGTTGATGGTCCAAAACTCTTTGATCAGTTTGAAAATATCTCCCATGTAGCTAATGATGTGTTGTTTGACGATCTCTATCAACGTGGACAACTGTTGGAAGAGGAACTCGCGCAGATTCATGTCTGCTATGCGGACGTTTTCTAACAGATTGGGCAGCACTTGCGCCAAATAGGGTACACATTTGATGCCCAGGCTCTGGAAAATGAAAGTGACCGCTTGGACGACACTAGTGTGATGTTGACTCAGAGTAGGATCTCGGAGGATTCGCATGAGAGTGGCTATAGCCACGGCGGGGTAGTACTCGTCAAGTAAATTTCCCATGTTCACCAGAAGCTCGGCGGTGGAAATGTCTTGGTTTTCGTCGACTTTAAAGTCAGACAAGGATATGAGAATGTTATCCTTTTGGCTATCAATCAAGCCCTTGTTCATTTTGTGTTTGTACGGGTCCATAGCTCCAAGAAGCCCTAGAACACGTATTGTTTCGCGACGAATTGACCGACGTTGCTCAGTTTTTAAGAAATTGATCAATATATCGATTAGAACTGGATATTTATGGTAAGGCGACACCACACGACCCGTGGCGCTTACTAACTGACCAAGAGTCCAAAGAGCGACTCCCCGCTTGTCGGGGCTTCCCGAGTCGCCAAGCATTTCCAGCAAAATCGATAGCAAATCATCGGCCCAACGCTCCATTTCATTCGAACCGCCATTCACTTCAGCGAGATCGCCTATTGCTCGGAGGACATTCAAAATTACTCCAGGATTGGAATCTGGCTCACGCAGTTTCGGCACAAGAATTGTTAATATCGGGCGCATGTACGAAGATATTAATCTAATACAGAGACAGGGTATATAAGACTGCAATCTGATTTTCGTTTTTTAACACTTACCTCGGTGTACTTATAACCAAGTGATCCAGCATTCTCGCACTCTGTTCCTTGTTACGACTCATCCCTGAATGCTCTAGCTCAGTCAATAGCTGAATAAGTGTCTTTCTTAGTTTGGGCATGACATAGGCTGGATTCATTGCCGACAAGCGCCCAATTGTTACAATTGCGAGTTCACGAATTTCGAACACTTCATCATTCAAAGTTACAAACAAAGCGCTTAGCGATTCCGGTTGCGCCAGCTCTGCATCGAAAGTTTCATCAAGTGAGCGCAAAACCCTCAATCGAACATTACAATCAACGTCAGTGATTGCCACAATCAGTAAACGTTCCAATACATACGACACCGTTTCACTCAGAGTCTTGGAACTTTCAAACTGAGACTCGGAGGATTGAATTGCAAGTTTTAGCAGCCTGGTGCAGGTCTGTACAGCTTCCAAGCGAATACCTTGCTGTTCATGGTTTATGAAATGGTCGGCACATCTTAAAGAAAAATATGTACATACTAATAAGTCTTCAGCAAAATATCTTACCTCTGAACAAAGTCCAACATGTTCTGCTCTTCGAAGTTAAAACTGCCTAATGTCTTCAGAGCCAATATTATGGTCGGAATATCTTGCTGACTTGAATCAGCTAACGTAAGTGAGGCAAAGGGTGCACTGAGATTGTGCTTTGGTGTCCCCATGCCGGTGGTAGTCTTATTCATTAGAACCTGAGAAAGAACGGTTGTGAGTCCGTCTGCGATCTGCGTCTTCAAATCTGACACATTGTCAGCCAATTCGCGTAGACAAACTGTAAGAGCTGGTGAAAGACCAGTTGAGAACATTTGGTCCAGAATTGCAGTCACATCCCTTGTGATACCAGACTTAACGGCATGTGCCAAGAGCGTAATGCATGTGAAAACTGCTGGGTCAATAGTGGGTTTTCTTTTCACTGGTGTGTCCTTAGAAGGCAGCGCGGACTTAATCGCATCCATAACACTCTTCAAGTGCTGATCGATGTCCCGCTCCACAGCTACGGCTATATAACCAATTGTAATGTACGCACTGTTCCTATCCTTCTCTTTGCCTCGCAATATACTCAACAGGTGATTTATTGCAATCTTTAGGTACTTCAAAACGAACGCCTCTCGATTGAATGCAGCCAATCGGGGCAATATCTCAAGCAAGCCTTGCTGCACATGCACAGACTTCGAAAGACGCTGCTCAAGCACACTGTCACAAATTTTGCTGTAATTTTCCACCAAAATTTGCCGACTATGTGCCGACTCTTGCACATTCATGGCGGAGAATTTCATTGCCGAGTGCTCGGGTTCCAAATGTGTTTGGGTAGTTCCCAACTTTTCAATGAACGGTGCTTTGAGGCGGGGAACTATTGCAGTTACCCCACTTTCGGCGTAATACTTGCGTGTATACGTTTCTGGTTGGAGATTTTTCAGCGAACTATAGCGACGTTCCCACACTGAGTTGGAGCAGCGAAACAATTCGTTGTATACAATCAGGCCTCCATGAATACGATCTTCTCTTGTGATTCCTTTCTCCTTGGAAACAGGCGTATCAATGACAAAGCATTTCTCAGCTTCCTCAAAGCAGATCTTATACCACTGTGGCTTGCTGGATTGTTTTGTGTTTTCACGTTGAGAGGTGACGATGAGGGCTGCACGAAGAGCTTCTCCTGCTGATTCGCGAATAGCTGGTTTTGGGTCGTAGATGGCATTGAAGATGTTCTCAAAGAACGTAGAAATGGACTGATAGAAATATGTGGGCATGGCTAACGCCAGTTCCCGCAGAATGAAAACGGCAGCATGGCGACGATACTGAAAGATGAAACCAATCGAATTTTGAGAAGTGGGAAAACAAAATTACAGATCACGAGTGTCATTCACAAGTCAATTGCCTTTATGCAAACAGACATATATTATATAGTCGGCGACCATTTCGTTTGAATGTTCTGCAATACTGGGTAGTATTATTTTAGCTTAAAACCAACATTTGCATAAGGTCCGTGCCGTTTTATAGATATTTTCTGCATATAGGCAGAACAGTTAAGAAAGCTCAATTGCAAACGAGGGCAAAATCAAAAAGGATATAACAACGTATAAATGAAATACATAATGCAAAATATGATTAGTCTCAAACGGAAGTTATTATCCATTACTGACAATTAAAGTCGGTTTAACAAACTTGGTGCTGATAGTCCACCTAGCTATGGGTGCAACTTTTTGCGGAATATCTGCACTTGTAATACATACACTCAAAATGGAAACTAGCTACGCATTTAATTATGTATTTTGAAAAAAAAAAAAAAAATATTAACTTAAACATTATCTTCATGCTTTCAACTAACCTCTTGTCTATCACCAGACAGCCATTCGAACGCCCTTTTTATATCGAAATCAAATGATTCAGCTCCTTTAGAACCTGGCAATGAAGCCAATTTCACCAGGGTACGAGCGGCGATCTCCATAACCGCTACATCGTTTGAAGGTAACAAATTCCTCAAGTTCGTCGAATAACGAGAAATACGCGTAGTTGTGTTAACAACATCCCCGCTTATCAGACATTCTGGAAAAATAAATAAAACAATTTAAACAGCAACTTAGTACAGTACTGTAACATACTGATAGCTAAAACTCCCCCCTTCTTCTCATGAATGTCCGAACTCAAGACCATGTCAAAGATATGGTGGTTGAAATCATCGAAAAACTGCACCAACTCCTCCTGGGACATTTCACGAAGTTCCGTTTTTACATACAAAAAAAGGTCTTGGGCAGCTTTATGCTGTATTTCACGATGTCGGGACTTAAGCCCCGAAACAAATTGTTGCACTATCGAAGTGGACATTTTTATGCACTACGCAACTAAGAAATTAGATTTTTTTATTCTTGGATAAAATCTAGATTTTATGGAAGTTTTGTTTTAATGCAGTTTGTTTGTGTTCACATATTTTTAGGTTAGTTTGCGAAAGTACTTAAAGCTTTTCAATTTCAATAGATAAGTTTCACACAATATATATGCAATATCTTGTAGATTTGTTAGGCCTTAATAATTCTGGATTTTATAGTTTTAAAATACTCTTTTCACTACAAAGTCTGATTATTAAATTATGAAAATAAACGATTCAGACGTAATTTTCAACAACATGACACCTACAGCGACAGCGTACAAATATGATATATTATATACATATAGGGCTATAGGTATTAAAATGTTTGGTAGTGGGTTTGGAAAGAACTGTCAAAAAAAAAAAAAAAAAACTTATATACAAAATCAAAACAAAGCCTGTATATAAATCAGCTGATCAGGCAGTGATGCCATGTTTGGAAAACATTTTTATATTTATGGTAGCACTACATCGAAGATGATATAAATTAAGACAGGGACTGCATCTAACTGGATCCAAAAAAGTTTAACCTAATTCCATTCGACTACTGTGCTTTTGCAAATTTTGTCATCTTTTAGTACATTTGCTTACACAAATTACCTTGATTGCTTTTATTTTCACAATATTTTTTATTAGGTAGGTACCCGTACCCTTCTTTTTTAGATAAGACCAAACCTTGCCTGTTGAATATATGACTTGTTTTATAAGCAAATCTATTTCAGTGAAGTAAAGTAAAGTAGAATCCTTAACACGCAATTACAATAACTATATAGAGTTTCGAAAGAGTCAAGCAGTGTGTAGTTGTTGTAATTGCTTGTTAAAGATTCTACTTGACTTTACTTCACTGAGTTAAATTGCCAATAAAACAGGCCTATAACAACAGCATGCGAATAATGTATGTGGAAAAGTAACTAAATTTCTGTTACTCTCCAATTTTTTCTCCAAACATTAGCTAAATCCCTAGCTAAATGTTGGCATGGATTGCGTTGTTGATATAGTGATTTTCCATTGGACACATCAGATTTTTATTTCAGATCTCAGATTTTTCGTGGCACATGGAACATGAAAGCAGAGATTGATCTGCTTAAATGTATTACTGCGTTATTTGACAGTACATGAACCGTGCAAATTGTTTTCGTTTGTCGAAACATACGAATTTAATATGGATAGTCATATCGACGAAGAAACGAAGTTCACAGATGACGAGGAGAAGAAGAAGATGGCAAAGAATGATGCCTGATACAACATTTAGGTTTTTGCTCTGAATAATTGCTTTTCACGTGGCTTTTCGTAATTTTGTTTGGAATACAAATTCTGAATGACATAAAACAGCTGTGCAAGGTACACATATTGGTATAAGTGGGAATATTTATGTAAATCTAGAAAAATATCGAGGGCTACATAAAGTGATCCGGTACAAACGTTTTTTTTTATCCAATAGAACAAGGCAGTTTTTCTTGCCCCAGATAACTTTTCTCGCTTTCTGTAGGTACAAAAAATTAATCTTTTTTGGATTCGAGAACACTTTTGCGTAAGTCTTTAGCCGAAAAAGTAAGAAGTAGTGAAAAACCAAATTGAAATAAATAATTTAAACCAAAATTTGGATAAATATGGAACAAATAATAGATTTATGTTATATCATATTCATACCAGCAATTTCTCCAGTTGCAGTATTTATTATTTGTAAGGGAGAATAGTCATTGCGTTTGCAATTTTGTGGAAGACTTGGTGAACATTATATTCGGAATATTTATTATGAGATTTCTTTTATAATTATGTATTTGAAAATGTACGTTAAACTTGCAAGTTGCAACCACTCTACGAAAAAAAATCTTCAAATTTTGGCAGCTACACCACCAACACCAACAAAGCACAGCTCAGTTATTGTTCGATATCGATTGTACAGCCGAATTTTGAAATCTGAAACACGAATCGGAGAATCCCAAACGAAAACGCCGTGAGAATCCCAAAAGAACACGCCATTATGAAATGCCCACCCTATATTTTGTGGCAATGACAGATGATGGCAACGACAAGCTATAAAATATTGCTCTTGGAGAACTGGAGTGGAGATGGAGATGGAGACGCGGTATCTAAACAGTTAAGAGAACTTCGGCTCATCCCATTGTTAAAGAGAAACCAGGAGACAGCTGATTTCAATTTACTTGAAAGAACTTTTTTCATTCTCCAATGCCAAAAACCCAATCTTGAAAAAGATATTTCTACGTTCGGTTTGTTTGTGTACCTACCTATTTCTTTTTATTGTTTGTTATTAATAAATAATAATCTCAAGCATAAAATGTTATAAATTGTATCTGAGCAATTGGAGTGTTGTTCTACATTTCTGTACTTCGGGCATTCTGGAATACACCTACATACCAAGAAACACAAGTTTGTTATTTTTTGTAAATTTACATATCAAATCAAATGCATTAATATTATTTTCACATTCTTCTCCAAAAAATATACATATTATACAATTAAAATAGATTTTCAAAAAGTACAAATTTCGGTTAAATGAAAAAGAATGTTTAGTTTCTTTTGATATATTTCTACATTGTATATTTTATTTTTAGCATTACACTAAGTACCTACATACAATACATAATATCAAGTTATATTTTGTTAAAAAAAAACAGAAATGGACCGGAAAGGATTTTTAATAATATATTTAGTTGTTATAGGTAAAGTACCTACCTACCTAGCTAAATGTTTTGCTTAGGATCTTTGGAATGGGATCAAAAAGAACATTATTCATTTCACTGTCTTATTTCATTAAAACGTTGCCAATAGATCATTGTTAATATGTATATGCACGAGTGTATAATGTAACCGTTTCATTTACACACGTTTCAACTTTTTATACAAACATGTAAGACCCCTTATTCAAATGCACTAAAAAACATTACTACATATATTCATGAAGCATTCATGCTACATTTTGTTTATAAATGTTTCTTTTTTGGCTTCCAATCAATAAATGTTGGGTTTTGTCTTTTGTTATGCAATGTCGTTTAAGAAGTGAAGCGTTCGTTCACTCTTCGAAACATTCCCTCCAGGTTGGACTCAAATAGTCACCGGGGTAATCCATCGGTGTACGAAATTGTCTGACTAAATCGACGTTACTATACAGTGTCTATAGCTTGTTATTATATATGTATGTCTTCTGTACAGAATGTGAATACAGTATTGATCGAGTATCATATTTAAAATCTCCAGTTAGCTATATCCGAGGAATTTTTATCTGCCAATGTGCATGCTATAATGTACATTTTGCAATCAACTATATATAGTTAGTTTGTTTCATAGGGACTTCGGAGAAATGGTTTTCAGTTTTTATGGTATTCTGTGACGCAGTGTAGGTATGAGCTATGATTATGTAGGTACTTTACTTTTGAACTTTCTGGCTTTTGCTGGCTCCTCAGATGTGTTGCATTTGCATGTCTACTTTGCATTTGAAGCTAATTGGTATCCGGTATTAGATTTCCTTTCGGTAAGATTAAATTTGTTACTGAAAAATGTTATGCTAAATTTAAAAATATGTTTCAACTTATCAATATTATCAGCAATCATCATAATATTTACCCTCATCACTCACTCCATAACGCTCCTTATGTTATTTTTCTTATACATATATTTGAGTTTTCTCAACGAATAAGAAAGGCTATTTCGAAATACAACCATTAAAGGGGTAAAATGGGCAAATTTTTATTTTTCATCTGATCGACTTCGAACTCGGTTTGTGTAGTCTATATAAGGATAAGAAAAATCTATTCCTCCTATTTTGGAAATTTTGTTTCAGGACCGAGCTATTGGCGATGATCCCTTTTAAGGGGCCTTTTTATTCATAACTCACTAATCGTTCGTCGTATCAATTTGAAACTTTGTACATTCATAAAGAAGTAAAAAGTACTTATTTAGTCATAAATCTATATCAATGCAAACAAAAAACTTGAAACCATTCTTTTTAGCTATCAATGATCAGCAATCTTTGTGTACAAAATCCTGAATCATTGTATTTTTAGTTTTTATTCAACTAACTAGATTACAATCTTCTTTTTTTTAATGATCAGAAATAGCCTCGTTAAAATATGTAACAATATCAATAAACTGCGGTAACTTATAAATTTGCACGTGTACTTTGCTAATCTCTAATGCATTTCATTGCACAATTCTTCACTCCTATTTCTCCATGGACTTTAGGTACAAGTAGCTAACTGTTTTAAGTACCCAATTGTATAATAATTCTCTAATTATTATCGCCTAAATTCATTTATAACTTTTCGCTGATATTTATGGGTATTAAAAAAGTCTTACACGATAATACGTATTAACCAATAAAATTTGATCGTATCATTTAATTTTAAACAAAGGAATACTTATAGCTAAAGTGAATAATAATAAAAACAACTAAGAACGCCAATTAATTCAGCTTAATGTATATATGTAATTCAATTTTTAATCTTCATATGTCGTATGCTTTCTATTGGAATTTTAATTAATTTACATTGTACGTATACATAGGTATCATTGGCGGAACTTTGGCGACAACTTTTAATATCTCCACCCACGCCTATAAAGTTATAAATTTAGCAGAAATGATGAAGACTTCCAAGGAGAATAACTTGACTGCAATTACCTGGGCGCATGCAGTTAATAGCCAAAAGGAATTGGATGACGCGTTGAAGAGTATGTAGTCTTGAAATTTGAAAATGTTGAAAAGGTACCTAATTTAAGTTGTACAAAAATGCGAATGTGCTACTTTTTGTATGACATTAGCTATCACATAAGAGTTAACGTGGAACTTAAATCACTATGAGTCGGATCAGCTAACTGCCCTTATCAAATAACTCATTTCTTAAGAACAGTCATCAGAGAAGTCCATCAGCCGTTATCAACGCTGGTACTCGTGGTATAATCCGTTTTAAATCACTATGTCCTAATGGGACTGCAAATTAAGATTTTATTTTTTCTATTTAAATTACAAATCTGGTCCATTTTACTACTAAGCAGAAAACCCCTTTAAGATACTCACGAAACTGACTCTAGGAGCAGTCTTCTTTTGTATTTTGGGAACCCAACATAAAGCATCATTCCTGCCAGTGAAGCATTTATCTTTGCCACTTTTTCAGCCGTGCATTGAACGTTAGTCTCGCATTTGTGACAATGCCAAGTTACTTAAAATCTGGCTTGAAGACCACGGCATGGCCACTGCCAGTTACCGTTGTTTTCGGCATAACTCCTCTGCTCCCACTTATAGTCTAATTGAAATCATTCCATTCTTGTATGGGCTTGATCACTTCGTTGCAATTATGCTGAAGTTCCTCCAGAAATTTAGCTACCACCACTACCACCGCTTTGACCACGGGTTGCTTTAAAATGTTTTTTTCAGATCATAATATTAAGGCAGTTTTTGCATCTAATGTAATGCGCAATATTTGCAGCTTCCGCCTTTGCATCTTCTTCCGTTAATGGATTCCTTTAGGTACTGTGGCGACCCGCAAGGTCTCAGAACCTTTTCTGGGGTGACAGCTCATGGAGTCTTGGTTTTTGGAGAAACTAGTTTTTTTTTATTATTTATTCACTATGCATTCTAAAGTTTACATTTTACAATATATGTATACAATTTTGTTTTAACTTAGATTATGTGTAGATGGAAAAAGAGTATAGCGATATATATGAAACAGAGATTATGCCACTAACAGACTAAAGTATGGGGTGAACCTCTCATGAAGAAAGTATTTTACTATTGATAGTTACACCTAGGTATTTAAAGTGTATTTAAATTTCAATACAGGATTTTGGGTTTTTACGTTCGTTTGGAGTTTGGACTCGAGAAATCTGAAATCTGAGAAGCCCAATCGTAAAGAGCATTAATTTTATATAGTTCTTATATAGACAAGACATTAACTACACATGCAAGGATAATAGGTTCCGCTGCCCAAAAAGAAGCCTGCACAACAAAAATCGTGGTCATATTTATACTTGTGAACTGCTTTACGTTTGCTATCAGTCAATCTAATGGTCCAAGCATTTGCAATTGTCAGCTAAGGATTATTATAATAAAATGTAACTGAGCATGACGCCGACCGACGGTCTAATAGTTAAATATGTAGTTAAAAAAATCAGATGTCGATTATCAGCGTCGATAAAAAAATCAAAAATAACACAACAAGAGTATTTTATATTATTGCCGACAATTTAGAGAGGGCCAAATGTTAAATGTACGTGACTCTTAATAGGTTACGCGGTCGTATAAGAAAAACTGGACACGGTAATGAATAATGTTTAGTAATACAATCGGCATTCTTTGTATGGGAATCACAGCCATATGAATAAGTCAGTAGCATTCCAGATATAAATATATCTCGCCTCTCTTCAAGGGGAATCTATAAACATGTTCAATTGCTGTTGATTCAATTAGTCGGCCTTTCAATGAGAAGATCGTGTTTATTGAAAAATATGTACCTACTGTTGCATTATTGACACTGCAAATAAAATAAAACTTTCCATGCACAGGCCGCTAATGCAGCGTTTTTATTTTTTATTTATTTGACTGCAGATGAATTTCCTTATTTTTTTAGAAGGACCACTTGAAATAATTGCTACTGCAAAAATGAACACCTACGGTTATGTTCAAATCCTTTCAAATCCTTTATGTCTAAGGGCCGTTTGCTGAAACGACTCATCGATTTAAGTTGTACTTAAATGCTTTTGGGCTTGCTTTTGTAGTTTTGCATAAACTGTCACATAAGAGCTTATATGGAACTAACATCTCTATGTGTCGTATCAACAAACAGGCCTAAATGGCCGTAGACCTTCTCAGCCTGCCTATATTTTAATTATTGCGTACCATAAGACTGCCCTCACTCTTTCTGCTCACTCAAAATCTACCCGGCTCGCTGGATACGACTTTCATTGGAAGGCAGGTATGGCCTGGCCATGTACATTTGTAATCCCTGACTGGTTTGATGACCTGCTTCTATGCTCAGTTCTCGTCATTATTTTGTTTTGCGATCAAGTGTGCATACGCATTACTTTTGTGCTTCACAGGCGACATTGATATGATAGAAGCCGACATAGTTCTTGGCAAAATAAACAACACCGGCCCAGATCTTCCGGTAATGGGTCACCCACCAAATGTTACTTCTGACATATCACTTGACACATTCCTGAATAGAATTCTGGACTTTAACAACAACAATAGCAGTGCAAAAAAAGGTGTCAAACTTGACTTTAAATCGATCGAAGTTTTCGAAGGATCACTGGACATCTTACAAGGCCTATGGTCACAGGTACGAAATTATAATGTTCGCTGAACTTAAAGATATATGTATCTCCGTCTCCCGTTCAGATGACGTATCCCATTTGGTTAAACGCAGACATTATAAAAGGGCCAGTCAATCAAAACAACACGGTACCTGTAGATCCAGATCGCTTTTTCGCCGGCTGTGAGAATTTCACCCGAGCTGTCCTATCAATAGGATGGACTACTCGATGGGGAACTGAATTCAAAGAAGGATCCTACACTGACAGTCAAATTAACGACATGGTAGATGCTATTAAGGTGAGAATCAGAACAAACAAATTTGACTGGTGAAACAAAAGAAATGCTTTTTGCAGAAAAACAACATCACCGAATCGAGGCAGGCCATTACGTTTCCTGTTCGTGCTGGAATTGCTGCCAATAGTGAAACGGAACTCCATAGACTTAAGAATTCTGTCAAAGATACCAACGAAAGCTCCCTTACCATTTGGTCTTCTGCCAATGATTATGTTGACATAAAAAAACTACGCAGTTTGATTTTTTCATTTGGCCTCGACCGGGTTTACCTCGATGTTCCTGAGGAGATATCTAGCAAATTGGAATTGAACAAAGGACCTGACTCAGCTCAGCTCAACTCAGCAGCACTTCCATCATTGATAAACTTCACTCTGATCAGCCTGTGTCTCTTAGTAGCAAGTTTTACTTTGCAAAAATAGGTAATCAAATTATTGTACATCAATTGGTATTGAAACCTTTTATTCCTTAGGCAGGCTAACTAATGAATAACTATAACTAAATTGTTAAACAGATAAATATACATTCCACTAAATAAATACTTAGTTAGTCTAATGTAATCAGTTTTTCTCTGAGTCAACTCAACTACTTGTCTGTAAAGTGTTATCTTTGGCTCACATCTGGCGAATTACCCAATATGGACAATTTTTGTGGCTTCATAATGATTGTTCCGATATCGTCCTTTTCCACAAATGGTAAAACCTCGTGCTTAAGATGTTTCATTTCAAACATTTTCTGAGTCGGCTTTCGTTGATCCTTTGGCGTGAATGCTGTTTTGATTGCTTGTGCAGGATACCAGAAGAAGAGCACGAGTCCAATTAGGGTTAGGACACCCGCAAATACCTGTCCCCAATACACGATTTGTGGTATAAGATTGATTTCAGCAGCTATTTCCGGTGTGACGCGGACACGTTGTTCACACCACATTATTGGGAGTATGATGCGAGGAACTTTATCGTAAATCCTGCAAGAAAAAATTGCGTAATCATTATTGTAGATTATTGTAGACCAGTAAAGCTTGTTACTGGCATCAACGATAGACGTGTTTTATTGAACATCTATTTCAGTAAAGTAGCATCTTCAGCACGCAAGAACACTTTGCTTGGCACTTTCGAGACTGTGTGTAGTTGTTGTAATTGCGTGCTGAAGGTTCTGCTTTACTGTTTCAACTAGCTGTGAAACTGGCTATAACATTTTTGTTTCGACTAAACTATTATTTTAACAACTAAAATTGACTCGTATTTACCTACGTATAAACAAACGAAATTAGTAAGGTACTTGATAATCGGTAATTTATGGTTGAAAGTATAAAATAGTTGACATAAACAACGATCAAAACCATTTATAAACTTTTCGCCATCAACGTTATTTAGCTAAATCATGTCATTAATTAAGTGATTAACCATACATTTTCATTATTGTTAATTACGTGATTTATAGGTGTTTTATTTTTAGTTACGCCCCTCTAATCGACAAATAAATTGTAACATACCCTTTCAACTGCAGCTCTTTATTCAGCAACAAAAAAGCAAAACCTAAACTGTTAAAAAATTATGCTTCATGGAAATAAATTAAATTTTTTAATTGTTCACTTATCACTTGTTTCGCTGAGTTCGTGATATTTTTATTAAGTACCTACACATAATTAAAAATAATTCTTCTATTAATATCGTGATATTGCTAAATATGTTCTCAAAGCAGAAGCAAGCAAACAAAAAAGACAATTTCTGAAAAGGACTAGTTCTTCCTCCTGGAACTTTAGAAAATAAAGTTCGGTGGAAACGACTTTCGTGATTTATAAATGACTTTGGCCAAACAAAAAACGTGAACAGAATAGTAGAAACGGCAGCAATGAATGTTGAAAAATGTGTGACAACCCAACTCACGTTGTTTTCATCGAAAGTCATTTTAAACTACAGGTCTTCAAAACTGGCTTTCACAAATGGTATAGTCCGTTAATGTAAGTGTTGCCATTTTTTTTTAAATATTTTTTTTTTAATGAGCATGTTTTTTTTTTTTTAATTTACCCCGCCTAAACGAAGCGAGATAGATCCCCCTCACTTAGTAAAAAAATGCTTGTATCTAACCCCTCTACAAAAAACCGTTAACAATTTTTGGCGCCAAAGTTATCGTATTCGTATATACAGCCACACACGCTTTGCAACGAAAGTTGCAAATACGCAGCAAAACGTAATGGTACGTATATGTAGAAAAATTCAGCTTTTTCAATTCTTAAATAATATGTTGATAATTATTATGCTATTATATGCTCCATAAAAATCTCTCTTTTTTGACACTTCATTTTTAAAGATTGGTTGGTTGTGAGATCCATAAAAGGGATCTATACCTACTATACTACCGAAATAATAGATGAAATAACTACAATTACTCAATTTACCCCATATTTGGAATCCGTTCTATGAGCACATTGATCTGAAATCCACCTCCTACATCCATTGGAATACCCGAATTTGGTTCTAGTGCCATAAAGAATTCGTGCTTCTCTTTTTCGGGTCTTAGGCCTTCAATCTGCTCCAAGTAATACGGATCAGCTTCATAAAAATGAGGATATGACATAAATGTGGATGAACCAAATTGACATGGTTCCATGTTCATAACACCTGCTCGCTCACATTTGCCATTAACGCAGAAACATTTAGTTTCCGGATACATAGTACCTAAAAATATAAACGAATATAATACGTCTCTCAACGTCAATTCAACAGCTAACCATTGTCTACCGATCGCCGCCCACCAGAAAACTTTAAAGCCTTCACTCCATGAATTTCCACTGTTTCTGTGTAATCTAACGGTATTGTTCGGCATATATTCGGTGGATACAATTCAATAGAATCTCCCTCTTTCAAATTCGGTGGAAAAAATTCTCCAAGTGATCCATTGACCATTCCACAATAGGAGTCATAATACCCAGTATGGTTCTTTGAATTCCACGTATTGATCTTACCCATTTTCGTAACGTCAACACCACCGGTATGCATGTTGAGGAGTCCGTTGAAGTTGGAGCTGCCATTGCGCTATGAATGTATTAAAAAGCAAATGTTGATATAAACAATATTGGCTAGAAGCTAGGACTTACCATATAAAAATATCCAACTCGATCATATAGAATTCCGTCCATGCCTTTTGAAATCATGGTAAGTGCACTACCAATGTCCAGCATTGGATCTTGGTAACCAAAGAATAGCAATTCGTTTGCGGTTTTAGTCACCGATAGCTCTTCTTTGTATAAGGAAAGTGCAGCTTGCAAACTTTGTCTCTGAAAAAATCCTGCATCGCGGTTCTTGTAAGCAGCTGCCTTTGGAAAGCAGGAAAGAGTAGACAGATCAATTTTAATTTTAATTAAAAATCGTTGATTTTATTTACCCATGCAACCATATTAATTGTCGTGACTATATCATTTAGACTGCCATTACTGCCATCAGCATCGAAATGAAAGTAACTCTTTTTGCGGAATGTTACTGATCCATTTTGTGGATGAAAATTAATGTCAACTTTGTCCGAGTTCTCTTTATAACGGTATGGCCCAAGTTCTTTGAATCTGGGTTTGATTGAGTGATTTGTAAATTCGTGCGGATTCGTCCAATTAAATAGATAAATGTCTAGATTCAAGGGTAGCGGTGGGGATTTCCAATCAGCATAGGCGGGAGATGTAGGACTGAGAGCCATCTCCTGGATATAAGAAAATAAATATATTTATTTACATTATGATGATGCTACAACTATAATATAATCCACGACATTTTTTGGTAGGACAATTTTTTGAAAGCTGAAAAATTCCTTTTCCACCACGATAGTGTCAGAAAAATAGCCGAGGATAATTATGCCCCTATTGTAGCGCACAACTGAACTTAGTTGAGTTGTCTTCAATTCAACTCAACTTTCACACAACCAAACTAACTAACAACTCATAGACAACCACCGCCATCTTTGTTGTATTTTGACAGACAACTTTTCTATCAAGGTTGTGTATGACAATACCGAATTTTGAATTACAGCCAAGAGACAACTCAACTGTAGTAGTAGTTGTCTTACACAATAGGGGCATATATTTAGCCCAATTGATAAACGGCCGTAATATGTATCACCAAGCTGACCACTTTGATAAGACATCGATGAAAAAGATTCCAATACCAATAATATTTGGAGCCGATTCATTTAATGCGATGTTTGTTATGGAGAAGAAGGCGTAATCCGACAGTAAGAAGTACATATATACATTTATGTATAACTTTAAAAATCACGAAGATCAGATAAGTCGTTTTTGAATTATGTATAAGAGGAACTAATAAACAGACATACGTCATTTTATGTAGTAGTATGGACTATGCTTCCGCGTCCTCCAGCGTGTAATAATAAGTAACCTCTACTGAGCCCTCTCTCGCCCCACCTTAAAAAACCTGAAAGAACTTTTAAAATAGCCATACTCTCTCTTTACTTCTCACCCCGTCTTTAAGTAACATTTACTAATCCGGAGGATGTCACCATTTAAACGTTGAAAGAACTTTTAAAATAAGCCGAGGGGTTCTAGAGATTCCACATTATTTTCTGTGAGGATGTGACAAGTAGCTGATAAACCACGATCGATGTACCACGTCAAACAGAAGTCAACATTCGCCGACTCAGATTGCAGATATATGACTACAGCTGATCGATAAAATGGTCGAACATTGGACTTCCAGTTTGCACTTAATTAGAGCCAGCCCCTATTTATATTGGGTACTTCTAATAAAGTGTGAGCATATGTGTGCTGGACTATTGTTCGAGGGGCTCATGTTCGATCACCGGAAAAAACACAAATTACATTTTAAGGAATTTTCAGAGTAACTGTCCTGCCAACACTTCTCAATTCAGCCGTCTGGACTCGGCATACAAATTTGTGACCCTTCCATCAGTAGGTATTGGGGCGACTTGTCCTGGGAATTCGGCGGTAGAAAGAGACAGACTATGTGCGAGACAGAGATAGATAGACCGGCCAAAACGAAGTGGGGATAGCAATATCTAAACTCAAGTGCAAAAAGGTTGCTGGACCAGACGGCTTATCAGCCGAGCTATATAAAACATCCCTGCCAAACTTGTCAGATTGTGCGAAATGACTATGGAAAACATACCGTGACCTTTGATGTCAAGAAAGGATTTAGACACGGTGATGCGCTTTCATGTAACTTCTTCAACATAATACTACTTGAAGGAGTTGTTCGAAAATCACAGGCCAACACGCAAAGTACGATCTTTCAATTACTTGCATACACCAACGATATTCACATAATTGGTAGGCAAAACCAAGTAAATATTATGCTGTCATCAAGAAGGGACACCCAACATAGACGAATCGTACAAAACGTCGCAATCGACAGTTTTGGAGGAGGAGATTCATTGACGAACTTTATACGAGCTGTTCACCGATATATATAAATCTGGATCGAGGCATGATATTACTAACTATCGTCCAATCTGTAAAATTTTTTATATCCCTAAGTTGTTTGAAAAACTAGTTTGTGACAAACTTACACCTCTCTTAAAAAGATTTATCTCTCCGTCTCAGCATGGTTTCGTTACAGGCAGATCCACTACTACAAATCGCTAAATTTTTTGTAATACTGCCTTAAATTACCTTGAGAATGGCTTGCAATGTGATGTAATTTATACAGGCTTTGCTAAGGCATTTGATCGCGTTAACCATAGAACACTTATTTCCAAACTGACTACCTTAGGATTTCACTCCAATATCCTAAAGTGGATTCATTGCTACTTAACGGATCGTATCCAGTATGTTCGCATAAACGAAATGCTTTCGTCACCAATTTATGTTACCTCGCTGGAGTACCTCAAGGTAGTCATCTAGGCCCTCTGCTCTTCCTTTTGTTTATTAATGACATTTCTGACTTGTTTTTGAGTTCCCAATGTCTTATGTTTGCCAACGATTTGAAGATCTTCCGACCAGTACGATCAGTTCAAGATTGTATTCTACAAGAAGACCTTAAACGTCTTTCAATATGGTGTAATAACAATGACCTTCATCTCAATGTCTCTAAATGTCAAAGCCTTTCTTTTTATCGTAACCTCTCTCCAATTCCCTTTACGTACGTAATCGATAATACCCCTTTGTCCATTATTTGCTCCAAAAGAGATCTTGGAGTTATTTTTGACATAAAACTTAGCAACCAAAAACTCAATGTGCTTTCAAAAACATTGAGTTTTTGGTTGCCAAAGGTAATCAGATGCTTGGTTTTTTGCTTGCGGAATTCGAAAGACTTTCAAGATCCCCATACTCTTAAATGTCTATTTTTTGCATTTGTCAGATCACATCTCGAATACTGCAGTAGGTATAGTGTGGAATCCATTTTACGAAGTACATTCTTTTAGAATTGAGAAGATCAAAAAGCGTCTTACTAGAGTAGCTGTTCGTAGACTGCGATGGAATATTGAAATGCCATATTACGAGACGAGGTGCAAATTATTTGGTATCTTACCTCTTTTCAGACGGAGGCAATATTTTTCCGTTATGCTTATTCGCGATTTGATAGATGTTCATATCGACTGCCCTTTTCTATTATCATTAGTTGGATTTTATGCTCCTGCGAGAGTTCTTACAAATCGCTTTTTATTTCATATATAGGGTTACCTATGGTTACAATTAACCAATTTCTAGATACCTTAGGGAATCCAATAAATATTGTGATGTTATTGATTTTAATATTAGTAGGGATTCATTTAGGAATAAATTAATCCTGTTGTTAGGCTTATTGGTGGTCATTTTTAAGTATATTTTTTGTATTAGGTATCTAATCTAGCGAGAACAGTAGATGTACTCATTTGATTGAAATAAATAAATAAATAAATAGATATCGACTCAAAAAAGTGCGCATCAGTTTTCTAAAATGGCTAGGACATGTAGAGCGAATGGACAATATCGCTCCGGCCCGAGGAGTCTTTAACTCCAATCCAGAGGGACAGCATAGAGCATAGTAGATGAGTGCTCAACTGGATTCAGTTAGCCAAAGACCGAGCTAGCTAGAGAGGCATACTGTTTGAGGCCCAGGTCCACCCCGGACTTTATAGCGCCACCTATGTAAATAGCCAAGGAGGAATTTAAGTATAAAGCCAGTGCTACTAACCTACAAATGCTTACAACATTTAATTTTCTTATGAGATATGTTATGACTAACGTAGAATAATAAAAATGGAAACGAGGTAAGAATCATTAAATAGTTAATAGTCAATAATTATTGTAAATCACTTGATTGCTAACCACCTTTGATCGAAATAGTGCAGTTGCTAACAAACAGTTTAATATTTGGAATATGTAATAAAGTCGTTCATGCATGTACAGTACCTACATCCAAATATATAACAGTTTCAACCTTATCTTTTGCATGTACTGTACATACATACACAAATCATAATCACTTATATGCAACTGTTAGTGTATTTATAATTAAAAAGACAACAATGCAATATATTTCAAAGAAGTATTCTATAGATTAGTTTTTTAATAAAAACTAGAAAATAAAATACAAAAGAAGCACGTTTTCTGCCTGCTCTTAATCATTTACACATTATCAGGAGATAAGAAAACATACTTAGAATCAATTTCAAATGGAAATAAGTAATTACCTATAAATTAAATTGAATTTTAATCGTCTAAAATGTAATTTTTTTATTAAATTCTTTACCCAAATCGATTTCAATTAAACCCATAGGCTTGCAATTTCGAATAAATACCTATTTTTCTGAATGTCATTAGATTTTGTTTTTGTTTTTAATTTGTTCACATCATGTATGACTACGTTGTATGTAGATAACATGCATTTCGGAGTGGACATAAGAATTTTTATAGTTACTTTAAAAATGTTTTCACAAAAGTTGTTCTTCTCTAAATTTCGATATCGCATTAAAACGAACACTCACCTGGGCTATACCTACTTAAGTACATTCATAAAAAAAAAACATTAACACATGGGAAAATCAAATCAGCTCCGAGTCGATAACGTATACTATCTTTTGACAAGAAAGAGTTGAGTCTAATCGCAATTTCGTATGAAACACAAATCTTTAAAATTTTTTTCCTCGACCATATTCGAAATAGGAAAAAGGGTGAACTGATTACGATTGGCTTATCAGAGATTTTTTTTTTTTATGAACAAATGACATAAAGAAAAACAAAAAGCAGTCGATTTTGTTATGATAATCAATTTCATCCAGCTTAAATGGAAAAGGGTATAGTACACTTGACATTTGCATTGATGTTGGCCACTTTGTTGCAACAAAGTGCATTTTTCGAATGTATTATTCAAACCTGCATTTGGTAGGATTGAAACTATTTTCATTTAGTGCTAATGGATTAGGACTTGATTTTACGTAGCTACATATTAATCGATTGGAAGATTAGGGGGTTAACGTTTAGACATTTTTTAAGATAACCGAGAGATAATCATGTATTTACTTTGTTATTGACTTGCGTTTTTTATGATAATGTAATAAGTTATGATAAAGAAAGTACCTACTTTTATAGTGCATATGTACCTTCATTACCTACGTTTTCGCTTTTAATTAGAAGTGATTAACGGGACCCGACGGAATCCCTGCTATAGTACTCAAGAACTGTGCACCTGAACTTGCACCTGTATTATGTAAGCTGTTTAGCATGTCGTACTCCCTGAAGACGTTTCCTTGCTGGAAGACCGCTCGCATTCAACCTATTCCAAAAGAAAGAGAGGAAATGTCTGCCACAAAACTATCGTCCAATAGCGTTATTTTCAATGCTTTCAAAAGTAATGGAAAAGGCAATAAATATCGAAATAATCAAATATCTAGAAAGCCACCGATTAATAAGGCAATACTGATTTCGTAGCCGTCGTTCCACTGGAGACCTGTTAAGCTACGTAACGCACTTATGAACGCAAGCAATTTAACAACACGGCGAATCCAGAGCCGTAGCTTTGGACATATCAAAGGCATTTGATCGAGTCTGGTATAGAGCCCTATTAGGCAAGTTAGCGTCTTATGGATTACCACAACAACTCTGCGGATGGATGCAAAATGTTCTTCTGGGAAATCGATCCAAGTTGTTGTAGATGGTGTATCATCTAATTCGTTTGCTATAAATGCAGGAGTGCCCCAAGGATCTATTCTTTCTCCAACTCTATTTCTTCTCTACATCAACGATTTGCTTGGATCGACAAATAATAATATCTACAGCTTTGCTGATGACAGCACTCTTATATCCTGCATTTCGAACAGTGGGCCTGTGAATGCGGCTACATCACACAGTCAGAGATGTGAACAAATTAGTTCTCTAAATGATGATCTGCACAAAATCTTGAAGTGGGGAAAAGACAACTTGGTTGTATTTAATGCAAACAAGACTCAGCTCACAACATTTTCTAGGAAAAATGCATCAACAGTTCCTCAGATACAAATGGATGACCATCCAATCCATCCCAATGACTCAATGCACCTTCTAGGAGTCACAGTCAATTCAGGAATCACATGGCAGGACCACATTTCGTATATCGCAAGATCGGCGTCCGCTAAGTTGAGCTACCTATTTAGAGCAAAGAGGTACTTTAGCCCCAAGCAACTTCTCCTTCTCACAAAGCTCAGGTTAGACCAGGCCCAGAATATTGTTCCCATATATGGACCTCGGCCCCAAAACATTCACTTAACCTACTTGACAGCATACAGAGACGAGCAGTTCGACTTATTGGAGACCCTTCACTCACATCGAATCTACACGTTGGTGCACAGAAGACAAGTCGCTGACCAATGCTTGTTCTATAGGTACTTCCATGGTAGATGTTCCGAGGAACTCAAAGACATTATCCCTCGAAATGCAACTTTTGGGCGCCCCACAAGACAGGCTGCTAATGCTCATGACTATACAGTACACTTGACAACCGCGAGGACATCAACTTCCCAAAATTCCTTCTGTTACAGGACAAGCAAACTTTGGAACTCGCTTCCTGGGGATATATTTACAGTAGTATACAATTTGCAGCAATTTAAGTGCAGAACTAACATACGTCTAAAAAAAAAAACACTTTACGGAGGAAGCAATAATTTGTCTTATGAAGTGAATAATTTATTTTTTTTGATGTATAAGAACCCATCAAGTCTTAATTTTACTCACCGAGACTTCTTATTCATGCCCACTAAATAAAGGAACGCAGTCATTGTATTTTTTTTTTTTAATTTTTAACGAAATATTTTTTAAGGCATCAAGCTCTTCGGCATCTCTGGATAAGCATAATTAAATTTAAAAAGGAAAACACTAAAACAATTTCTCATTTGAAATGTTTATAGGTACATATTACCTTATAACTTGCGGACCCTATTTCAAAATTCAGCTGTAAATTTGCTTTACTATTAAAATATTTTATTGACAAATTTTTCCTATACAAATATTATTTTCAATTATTGTACTAACAGCGTGTATAAACTGCAAACTTATACCGCGATTAGTGAATACGTAAAACGTTATGGAATCAGCCCAAATTTGAATGTACATATATGGAAAGTACCATTATATTAGTATAAAACAAAAAAAAACACCTCCTAGCGGTGACCCCACAAACTCTAAATACGAACTTTGAAACAAATCCGTCCAAGCGTTTAGATTTCAGGGCTATGGGACAGACATACATACGAACGGACAGAATTGCGAGACCCACTTTTTTGAGTTAACCTATCTAATATCAGAATTGATTAAAATCTCGAATTTGAAATTTTGTACGAAAACAATATTTTTCTCTTATACTACGTATAAAGTATACGAGTTAAAAAATACAGTTGTTGTCAATTCGATTAAAAAGTAAACAAATTTAAGAAAAAACTAACAAAAGTGTAAATGGATTTCGTAGATAAACTCCATACATATGTACATATAACTTGTATATAGTGATACGAATGCAATTGCTATAGGTAGGTACCTACATTAGCTAAGACATGAACTCCACGATTTTGCACCGAGAGGCAAGTACATCACACCTGCCGCATAATAGCACAATGCGAACGCAGGTTGGTACATTGATTAGGGGACGATTCGAAAAACTAATCGTATATCTAGTGATAAGATTACAACTAAGCTATCATTAAGACATTAACACATAAAATACACAAATATGTATGGTAAATAACCTACAAAACTATCTTGAAATATAAAAAAATTCAAATTTTGGAGAAATTATTATCGTCTCCGCAATTATTATTTTTTAACTAGCTGTACCCGTTCGGCTTTGCCCGGGCACAAAAATTGTACTTTTTAGATCTTAGTTAAGAATGTTCGTTCGTAAGATTGCCTGTAAATTTAAGCTCAATTTAATATGGGCGGTGCCACGCCCCTTTATCCAATTTTGACCAAATAAAGCGTATATGTTGTTGCCCATTGTTAAGGCCTACCTTTTCCAAAATGAACATACCAATCGGGTTAGTAGTTCTTACGTGATTGTGGAACAAAGAAAAAATCTACAATTTTATTATAATTATGTATAGATTAAACGGTATTTTGTTCCCCCAAGAATGGAGTCAATTCAATTATCCTGCCTGCAAAATCGAAGGCAATAGATCTTAAACTTATCTGCAATCATATCGTGGCGCTGTTTTAGCATTTTATGTCGAGGTGAATCTAACAAGTCTCTTCAGTTAGTCCCTTCCAACTGACTAAAGTTAGGCACTTCTCGGGTACCTACTCTACTAACTACTACTTGTACCAACTTAAGTGATATCTTCGGGGAGAGTACGATAACTACGGCGCCAAAAATTGATAACGGTATTTTGTAGAGGGGTTAAATACAAGCACTTTTTACTATGGGAGGGGGGGGGGGGTCTAGGCGGGAGGGGTAATTTAAAGAAAATGGTACTTTAAATGGAAAAAAAAAATATATTAAAAAACAAAGGCAACACTTATAATAAAAGACTATATCATTTTAGAAAGCACAGAATCTGTTCTTTCATATTATTTTTAAATCAAGTTATTCCCTTAAATAGTTTTTGAAAAAAACAATTTCAAACTTGAAATTTAAGGACAAAAATTAGGGTGAGTAAAATAATTTTGGCGATGAAAACTAATGACGGACTTATGTAGAGGAGTTAAATACAAACATTTTTTACTATGGGAGGGGGGGGTCTATCTCGCTCCGGTTAGGAGGGAGGGGTAATTTCAAAAAATATGTATAAATAAAATTAAAATAAAATATTAAAAAACAATGGCAACACTTATCACAATGAACTATAGTATTTTTTAAAGCCAGGAATCCGTTATAAATTGTCTAAAATTCAAAACAGCAAAATTTTGTCTACCAATGTGAAATTTCTGGCCAGAGACTGTATCTGAAGAATGTTGTTGATATTGGATAAACTAATATAATTAAAAGAAAGTCTGCATACACTCAACCTTGCACCCATCCCAAAATCCAACAGTGACCCCAAGCAGGGGGGTTGCAGGGGGGCAGCATGCCCCCCCATACGCATTTCAAGGGGCAAGGGTAGCAGTTTGTACTCTAAGCGGAGCGACATATAAAAGTAATTTTCAATTTTCTCAAAAATTAGAAGACATAAATCAATCTGGTTTTCAGTGTTCGATTAAGAATTGATTTAGGCAGTAAAAACTACAAAAAATTAAGTATCTATTTGCTCAATATTGAAAAAATCAGCATAAAACTTTTTTTTAATTTTTTTTTTCCTTAAATTTCATGTTTGAAAGTATTTTTTCAAAAACTATTAACAACTAAAACTTGATTTAAAAATAATATCAAAGAACAGATTCCTGGCTTACAAAATTCATAAAGTCCTTTATTGTAAATGTTGCCATTGTTTCTCAATTAATTTTTTTCAGTATTATTTTTTTTAAATTGCCCCTCCCGCCTAAACGAAGCTAGATAGACCCGCCTCCTCCCATAGTAAAAAATGCTTGTATTTAACCCCTCTACAAAATACCGTTATCAATGTTTGGCGCCGTAGTTATCGTACTGGTGCCATATCTTCTTCTGCGATGAATCCTCTGCGTTAGAATCAAAGTTTGTACGGGCCAAAACCCGTCGCCACAAACGAGAATAATATCTTTATAAGATTTTTTTTTCTCCCGAACAAGTACATAGGTTAAAACTAACTATCTCGGCTAACGATATTTCTTTATCCGCTTTTGGACTGCTGCGTTCGGAGGTGTATAGCTGCTCAACATTGAGTACCTCAGGTATTAGCTGTCTTAAAATTGGCCCAGCCTGACAAAGTGTCTCAATCACAATACTCCGGTTAGTCGGTTGTTGCTTTCCAAGCTTCCCGAGTATTTCATATATGTATATGGTCATCAATAGAGACTTATTGGTTCCTAATATTATCTCAAAGTAAAGTAAAGCTGTATCTTCAGCACGCCATTACAACAACTATAGTCTCGAAAGTGTCAAGCAGAGTACAGTTGTTGTAATTGCATGTTGAAGATTCTACTTTACTTTGCTTTGCTGAGATAGATGTTCAATAAAACACGGCTATAATATTAGCTGTTGATTCATTTAGCGGTGAAAGTGATTCGGAACAAATCGAAATTCTTTTAATGAAATCAAAATAGAAATGCGTAGGTAGATATAATTGCACTCATATGCGTCATATGCCAAATAGGACACCAATTATTGTCAAATGATTGTTGAAAAAAAACTAGTAAGATTCTCAATGCAGCGATAATATTTTGCTCTCTCGAAGCCGCTATCTTTCACAAATTTTTCGATTTGAGGAACGGCATTAACTTCGAAAAAGTTTGTAAGAGTTACAAATTTGTAAAATATAAAAGTAAGGCGGCTTTCAAATTGAGTCAACAATCAATATCTAAGCAACTGGCAATAGAAAACTCGCAATATTATCGCTCACAGTTATTTTGCTTTGAATTAAATTAGAGTTCTCACATCAAAGAAACTCAATATCGCTCGAACGAAAAATGCAGCGCAACATTGCTAGTAGCAATATTTGTGATTATTCACACATTTACACATACTACGTTCTATAAAGATTTGGAAAATATGTCAGACCTCAGACGATCCTGTTTTCAACACAAAATTCGTAGAAGTTGTGGAAAAATATCCCTGATAGCTAAAAATTTCAGGCAGTAGGTACCGTTGCTTCGATGTGAGAATATGTTAAAATAAAATTACGTATTGCTTATTGGCAGATTCTTCTTACCTCAATCTGAGAGCCGCCTAAAGCAACATAATGTATCTAGGTACCTACTTTTTGTTCAAATCAGTGAAATAGCTCATTCAATTACATTATTTTGGGGAGAGTGTTTTTTTTTTAAGCAGTTTGAAAGCAATTTCTCCAAAAACTATTGACAGAACTAACTTGGTTTCTGGCTTTCAAAACTGGTAGTATTTACTTTAGTTGCCGTTTGATTTTTGATTTTTTATTTTTATTTTTTTATTTAAGTACATATCTACATATTTATTTTTAATTATCTACACTTCCCGTTTAAGATTTTCCGATTGTTGTTTATTTGATTTTTGTTTTTCACTCACCCTTCCCCGAAGTAGTGTAAACCAATTGATCCAATTTATGTACATTACAATCCCAAAGACAGTCAGGATAAATCCCAATCCTCCAACGATGGTTACTTTGCTACAAATTCGAAAACTCATTTTTCTCTGCGATAGAAAAACTTACAACAGTTAAAACACTACTTTGTCTATTTCAAACTTTGATCATAATTATGTTTCACTAAGTGTCAGCGGTTGGCTTTATTTGCCCACAACGTTATTCGACGAAAATTTTCGCCGCGCGCCCCGTATGAATAACAGTAGCCTCGGCTGTAGTCAAGAAACTGTATGTAGAGTTTTCTTTCTGATAGTCGAACGCTTACACTGATCGCGCTTAACCTGTGTTATCACAAAACACGTATAGGTACTCCCTCTCTCTCTCTTTCTTTTTGCTCACCAATAGTCGGTTGTTCTAAAAATAGCTCATTTCGAACTCGAAATAATATTGGAAATGCAAATGAAAATTTCCGAAGGTTTATAAAACACGTCCAGATTGCTTCGCATCCCGTTTTGTTTTGATTCTCTTGGCGCATAACGCGCATAACATTCATAAACCCCGGCCTCAGCCCGTCACTGATAATAATAAGAATAGCCTGTCTGCTCCAAACTGATAAACTTGTATTTTTTTCTATTCAAATATGTACCTACCTACTGTATGGTATGGATTGTAGTACTTCGTATATGTACCTATATCAGTGGCGTGGCGTCCATATAACCCGATTCCTACCGGGTTACCTTTTAAAAGTTTCAGTTTCAGCTACACAACAATGTTTACTTAAAAACGAGCAACATAAAACCCACGGGATAAACTTAATAATATGTATCTATTCATCTGCGCAAGCTACATACCCCGACCCCACCAACTCAATTGAACTTTATACACACGGAAACACACACCCTTCGGGCCTTCTTCGCCTTCATTATTCGTATTATAACTGCCCACACTCTCTGAGCATAACCCAAATCTAAAATAACCCGAAATATGACGGGTTATAAAATCTCTCACTGGATAGAACAAATTTGTCTCCTTTCTCTTTTGTACACTTGCGTTTATCTGAGTTTAGTCCTCTCTGTTCAACGCCCGCTTTCTTATGCAAAAAAATAACCCGCTTTTCTTCGGGTTATTTGGTGGGTTTTGTGTGTATCTTTTACCGCTGCGCTGTGGTGTAATTGAGTATAGTATAATGTATCTGGAAAATAACACGCTTTTCTCCGACATATTTGGTGAATTTGAATTGTGTGTGTATCTCCTACCGCTGCGCTGTGAACTGTGATGTAGTCATAGCTCATAGTCAGTTCACTTTTTTACCTAAAAATTTTCTGATTTTTTCTGAGGGGAGTATCCTCTGTTCATAGGCCGCTTTCTTATGCAATAAAATAACACGCTTTTCTCCGAGTTATTTGGTGAATTTTGGAAGTGTCTTTTAAAAAATAAACATACTGATGTGATAAGTTTATAAACAAGTCGCTAAGTGAGAAATCAAGTGTTTTGAGTCTTGGCTATATGATCTTCGTACCTAAATACGTTTGAAGAAATGTTTCAAAGAGTAAGTAGATGATTGTACTGAAGCTCCACAAAAACCCCAAATGCTCGATTTAAACACTCATTTAAAGAACCTTTATGTAGAAATAAAGGACAATATTATAAGACATGATATAAATCATGTTTACATGAAATACATATGAAAGTTTTGCACTCAAGATGGAAAAATATCTTCATTAATTTAATTTCTTCCTGGAGTTTTCGATTGTATGGCTTTAAAAAATAACATCTTCCCTTCGACATTTTGATATTTTTCGACTTCGACTTACCATTTAAAATTATTCACGCCACGCCACTGACCTATATACATACTTTATCAATAATACCAAATGAAAATGCGTACGAAACAAAGAGACTCGTTTTGTTGTAGATACTCTTTTTTTTCACTAAAAGTAAGAGCTAAGAGTGTATTTTACGGAATTGATGTTTATTATAAAGTAATCCAATCTAATATTAGTAGGGTACGTTTCTGTTTATTTACTATTTTCAGTATCGCAGAATTTCCGGCTTAAGACCATTAGGTTGACTGACTCTGCGGTTATATTATAAGACTAGCTGTACCCGCCCGGCTTTGCCCGTGCACAGAAATTGCACTTATAGATCTTAGATATTTCGTAAAATGCGAAAAATGAGAATAAATCGATTTTCTGGAAATTTCTTTCTGCTTAAACCTGAAATGCAGCAATACGAACAAAACAAAAAAAAATCATGAAAATCGGCCCAGCGATTATCGAGTTATAACGTAATCGAGTTTCATCCCATAGTAGATGTTTTTTTTATGGGCGGTGCCACACCCCTTTGTCCAATTTTAACCAATCTTCACAGCAACACTCCTGGGTCAATACCTAGGATTTTCTGTAAGTTTCAATTCAATCGATTCGGCGGTTTCCGAGATATAAGAATTTGAATGTTTTTTTAGTATGGGCGGTGCCACGCCCCTTTGTACAATTTTGACCAAAACTATAAACTATATGTTGCCCATTGTTAACGCCTACCTTTTCCAAAAAGACCATACCAATCGGGTTAGTAGTTCTTGCTTGTGGAACAAAGAAAAGAAAAAATCTACAATTTTATTATACACTCCGTGTCACTTGATTGCGAGCAGACATTTTTTTGTTTTAATTTTACGATATTTTTCAAATCCCTCGCTAATCAGGGAAAACCCAAATGCACAAGGAATGAAGGATATATTATATTGTATAAAATGGGATTAAGTTGATAAATGCAACTTTTATGACGCTTTTCACAAAAAGGTCGTAAAATTTACCTGTTAATTTTGTGTCACTTGATTACGAGTAGTGCCTTAATCCACCTGTTACCATGTTTTAAATCAAATAAAAGGATACTTTGAGTATTAGGGAGCATAGTTTAAGTAATAACTTCATACAATCAACAACTATGGGTAAAGGAAAACCATTAACCAAGGAGGAAATAGGCCAAATTCGAGCTTACCGAGCACAAGGACAATCCATCCGTTTCATAGGCAGCAAGCTTGGAAGAGGCGCCACTGTTGTATAAACAGCTTTATTAAGGACCCTGAGAACTATGGAAAAAAACCGCAAAGGAAGAGTCAGCAAAGCAATAACATGTCAGGAAAGGCGGGCGATACTGAGAGCTGCTTCAAGTTCAAGGCTAAAATTAAGGCAGAAACTGGAGTTACAGCTAGCAGATCGACTGTTCATCGCGTGATACAGAAGGCCAGCCATATTGGCCATGAAAAAATGAAGAGGAAACCGCCATTGAATGCCCCACATAAGATCCAGCGGCTTGATTTTGCAACAAGTGTGACAGGTGGAATCGAGAGTCGCATACCTTCGTCTTTTCTGATGACAAAAAATTTAATTTGGACGGACCTGATGGATACAGCTTTTTAACAGCTGTTTAACAGCTCCCTAACAACTAACCCAAATGAACTTATGGTTAAGCACTTTTGAAAGCAAAAATAATTGTTTATCTGGTCTGACCTATAGTCTAGAACGTTAACATTAACATTTTCCTCATTTTGGAAGAAATACGGTCCGCTGATGCCACTAGCCCTTAAACATAACCAAACAGTGCATTTTTAGTTAGTTAGCTGATACATATAAATATATATAAATGGATTTTTATGGCATCATATGCGACAATTTTACTTATTATTAGGTATAGCAAAGTCTCTGAGAAGCTCAATCACTAAACAAAATTTGACTCCAATTAACCTTCTTAATCATGTCAATGAAGGCATAATTAATGCATTAAAGTTAAGAAATAACCTGTTTATAATTATAATGGGCACCATGTGACATGATTGGTATTCTTCAATCAACATGTGACACATTCGAGTGGCACCAATTGATTATAGCATTATAATATATTTATGTTTAGTATTTATTTGGCTTTTTCAATAAATTATTGAATCGCCAGAAATAATAAACAGTCCGTTGAGGTTCCTAATTATTCATTCAATTCAAACAAATACCTTGTAGGTAGTAATTAATCATAAGTATCTATACAGGTAATTGTTCTCATACCTTTATTGCCGGTCTAGATACGTTCAAGAAAATCATCTTTTACACAAATTCTATTAGATTTTCAAAAGAAAAGAAAAGAAAAATTATGGAAGATTATTAACAAAATAATGCGCGTACCGTACATGTATGCTCGGTAGAAATAACAATAATTCTTGTGCATTCCACAATGTTCATATATCATATGACTCTTGATCTGATGCCAAGGCCAACTGCATCAGCATTTCAAAGCGGAGCTCTGGCAGCTTTAAAAAAAACGGGTAACTTGCTCGCCATATTTTGTTCCATGGTATCGTTTCTGATTTTAATTCATTCTAATTCTAAGATTCACTTATTTTGTTGACAGCATCTTCGATGTCGCTGTTCTTCCAAATGTTTTTTTTAAAAGAGGGTCGAGATCTGTTTCACTAACCTGCTTTTGAAAAGTTCTGCGCAAATAATTCGCCTTAAAAGTGGCTTTTGCACTCTGATCAATAGGCTGAGCAATTGTATTTATAGGAACATATTAAACTTATACATTTTCAAGACAGCTTAGCTAAATTAACCGGATGGCCTAGACCTGGAGCATAGTATCCAAAATAAGCAAGACTGTATTGCTTAAATTCGTATTTACCAGATATGTTGGAGAAGAAGTAGGTACCTGCATAATTCTTGAACCAATCTTCGAAGAGAGATTTTATAATCCAAGCCGGTTATTGATTTTCAAGTGATTTGCAAATCTTTCTTTTTCAATCCATTGACAGCTCTTGGATTTTAAAACAGGTACAGTGGTATACCAATAGCGGCCTAAAAGCACACCTTATATCCTTTCAATGATTTCTTTAAAAATGGTTAGATACTTTTGATCAAAGTATGACCATTTAAACATTATTTGAGGCCAATCTCTCAACTTCTATGCCTAGTTCTATTTAATTACAAAAAAAAAAACAACAATTATGTACTTCCATTGCATATTAGGTATATATATATAAATGTATAATTTCTTAAAAATATTTCCACTTCGATTTATAATAATAACAATTTGTATAATATCTATATAATACAAAAATCGGTATAAACTATGTTTGTTTATATTCTTTGTACAAACATTCTTATTAAATTTATTTAAGGCTTATTCTACGATAAATCATTATACATAAGGAAGTCATGTATTAACGCCCTGTTTTAAAGATGTTATCACATTTTAAATTTTTGTAATCGTTTGCAAAAATACAGCAGAAGTCAAATTGTATCTCGAAGTGGCCATTTCTGTGACATATTTTATGAACGATCATTTTTTAAAGCATTTTCTACTTTGGCATGTTGTCGTGGTCATGGATTGTTTTTTTAAAAAACATTTCCGAGTATTTTTAGTCTTTATATGGCCCTGGCCCTTTTCCATTTTGTTTAAAAAAATAATATTTGTTTGCTTTTGACAATGCTTATTAGTCACTATACATAATAAACTAAAGTATTCGATGTGGAAGGCAGTTTTATAGTCTTGTATCTATGAGTTTTTATCGGACGGCTTTGTGGGGACAGTTTGCTTATTAGGAACAATTTTTATGTTGGAAAGATATGCTTCTGACTTATTTAATAGTGGAGATCCTTCAGGTTGAGCTTCAACTGATTTCTTATAGGAAGCTACGAATACTGGTTCTACAGACAATGTTTGCTTTGACGGTACTTTTTCTGTGACTGTGACGTCTTTCAGTTCTCCTCGACATCGGGATATAAAATACTCTAATGGATACCAACAGAGAAGGATCAATCCAATAGCAAAAGTTATACCAGCTACAATATGTCCAATGGCTAAGATTTTGGGAACTAGTTTTAGTTCGGACGCTAATTCTGGTGAAATTCGAACTTTCTGTTCGAACCAAATTAGCGGAAAGTATGTTCGCGGTATGCCTTCGTAGAAACTGTAAATATGAGCAAATGTATTAAATTGTTATAAATGAAATAGATGCATAAACTTACGTCATGTGTTTTATGGGTTCTACAAGCATATTCACTTGAAATCTAGCTGCTACTTCTAGTGCAACTCCAGTGTTTGGCTCTAGCACCATATAAAATTCATGATCTTCTTTGGTTGGATTAAGACCTTCGGCTTGATTCACATATACCGGATCCGCGTTGTAAAAATGTGGATATGACATAAAAACTGGTGATCCAAAACGACAGGCAGAAATGTTCATGATTCCAGAAGCGACACATTCGCCCCCACAGAAGCATTTATTTTCTGGGTAAAGTGTTCCTGAAATTGTTATTATTGTTGTGATTATGTGGCAGTGATTTCATTATGTTTGTATACGTATAGTTCTGTTATGATATTCAGCTATGTATGCATATTCTATAATACTATTTAAAATATAATATTATACATTCATAATACTTGTGTTAGTTAGTATTTAGGTTTTTACTTTGTTTTTTTCTTTTTTTTTTTAGAAAAGCCCTTATTAATGTAATGTTAATAAAAAAAATTATTAAAAAATGTTATAGAAAGAAGGCGTAGCTATTTTTATATTTTAAGAAAAGAATAGAAATGGTTTTGCTGAAGAGGAAAAAAGTAAGCATCATAACTAAGATTTACAGTCCACTCGTTTCTTTTCTAGGGTTCTCGAATAATACTATATGGGCGCGAGTACGATAACTACGGCCGGCGGCGAAAATTGATAACGGTATTTTGTAGAGGGGTTAAATACAAGCATTTTTTTACTGAGGGGGGTCTATCTGGCTTCATTTAGGCGGGAGGGACAATTTAAAAAAGATAATACTTGAAAAACAATGCCAACACTTACAATAAAAAACTTTAGGATTTTTGGAAGCCAGGAATCTGTTCTTTGATATTATTTTTAAATAAAGTCATATCTGTTAATAGGTTTTAAAAAATATGCTTTCAAATTTGAAATTCAAGGAAAAAAATTAAAAAAAAAATTGGATGCTGATTTTTTCAATAATAGATACTTAATTTGTTTGTAGATTTTACTGCCTAAATCAATTCTTAATCGAACACTGAAAACCAGATTGATTTATGTCCTCTAATTTTTGAGAAAATTGAAAATTACTTTTATATGTTGCTCCGCTTAGAGTACAAATTACTACCCTTGCGCCTTGAAATGTGTATTGGGGGGTATGCTACATCTGTTTACGGATATGCTTCATAGATTTGGAGAAAGCATACGACCGAGACCCTCGAGGTAAACTCTGAAGTCTGAAGTGTATTACCAGGAGTATGGAGTGGACGGTTCTCTCTTGAGAGATGTTACAGCGCAGTCTTGGCGAAGAACGTTTCGAATTGTGAGATCTGAGGATAAGTCATTTGCTCTTCGCTGATGACTTGGTCATCCTTGGGTCCTCTCAGACTGAACTTCAATGCGCACTCGATCGGTTTGTAGCCGTTAGTGATGAAAGTGATGGTCGTCTCCAGAACGCCTGTTCAATGTACTCTGCATGTTAGTGGACTCCTATATTGAAACAGGTGTAGAAGTTTAAGTATCTCGGGGTCTTATTCACGAGTGATGGAAGGAGCAATGCTTAGTTTTCCTGTAGGATTGGTCAGGAGGGGTATTGATACATCTTGGTCTTTGTATAATATAGCACAGTTCAAGTTTTAATGGTAATGGACTTCAATTCCCTGTAGACACTTTTAGTAAATCTAATGTCAGCATTAATAATTCGTGTGATATAAACACATTGTTTCTTAGAAAGTGCTTGTCAGAAACCGATGAATGTGAAAAATGTGACTTGGAACAATTGGAAAATGTGGAGAAAAACGATGTCTAGCTACCTTTGTTCCAACTTCACCAGCTATCTAATAAAAGAAGTATGTTTTAGTAAATAACTGTTTACAAACCATTATCAACAGATCTTGGTCCACCACTGAACTTGAATCCTTTTATTCCTTCCACTTCAACTGTTTCTGTATAATCTAAAGGTACACTACGGCACATGTCTGGAGTAAATAGAGACACTGATCCACCTATTTTCAAATTGGGTGGATAAAATTCACCCGCTGATCCATTCACCATTCCGCAGTATGATTCGGAAAATCCTGTATGGGTATTAAAGTTCCATGAGTGCATTTGTCCAACCTTATAAATATCATCCACTCCAGTGAACATATTAAATGTTCCCATAAGATCTGCACTTCCATTTCTCTGCAAAGAAAATAAGCAATTAATTTTACATTTTGTATGTGCCATGCAAAATACTCACCGTATAAAACCATCCAAATCTATCGAAAGGCACCTGCACCTCATCACCAAATATTGGAATTGACCTGGCAATATCAATCATATCATCTTGATAACCAGTGAAAAGTAATTCATCTGCAGTCTTTGTCACAGCCATTTCCTGATTATAAATCTTCAAACTCACGTCCACCATGTTTCGTTTTAAGGCATCCCACTCCTTAGCCTTTGATGCTGCAGACTGCAATTATGTTACTTACGTTAAAGGATGCAACTTATTGATATTGTAAATTCTTACTAAAGCAACAGCATTCAGCATAGTTATCTCATCATCGAGACTCCCATTACTTCCTTCGGCATCAAAGTAAAAATCACTTTTTTTCCTGAAACTCACAGTGTAGTTATGAGGATGCCACTTAATGTCAACTTTATCGGGTTTCTCTGTGAATCGATATGGGCCTAATTGCTGTAGTATTGGCTTTGTTGATTGATTAGTGAAATCATCAGGATTCGTCCAATTGAAAAAGTAGATATCCAAGCTAAGCGCTAAAGGTGGGTTTTTCCATGAGTCATATACCCTTGCGTTGGGACGGAGTGCCATTTCCTGAAAAATGTAAGAAAACCGCATGAAGTTAAGTTATTCATAGTAAATTTTGTGACACTCGGTAAAAAGAAGTCTTCTCATCGATTTGTCCATCGTGTTTTCAACAGACAGACATGGCTAAATCGATTCAGAGTTTGATCCTGCTTCAGAATAGCTAGGTATACTTTATTCGTTATGTGGTCTCCGGTAACTCCTTCTTGGCGTTACAAATGTAATGAACAAGTGAATATACCTTTGGAGGGTATAAAACAAGGAAATAAAGTTAGCTGTCAGTTACAATCAGGTTGATTAACATATATGGAAGGCTCACAAATAGCAAAAATTAAGCGCGTAATTAGTCAGCCACAAAAAGTAATGAGATCTAAATATACGCCAAGTTATTTTAAGTTTAAGAAGGTTAATGTCCCTATTATGTAAGACAACTCAACTTAGTTGAGTTGAGTTGTCTTCAATTCAACTCAACTTTCACACAACCCAAACTAACTAACAATTTATAGACAATACGGACAATACCGAATTCTGAATTACAAAAAACCAAGAGACAACTCAACTTAAGTTGTAGTTGTCTTACATAATAGGGGCATAAATGTTTAAAAAAATTGGTAGGTTCACTGGTCAAGTTTTCAACTTCTAATGTATTTTAAGATAATAATGAAGTTATAAACGAAAAACTTGCCAAGTAAACCTACCAATTTTTTTAAACATTTAACCTTCTTAAACTTAAAAGAACTTGGCGTATATTTAGATCTCATTACTTTTTGTGGCTGACTAATTACGCACTTAATTTTTGTTGTTCTATATAAGAGAACTTGGCTCATTTTTTTACATTTATGTTTTTGGTGTGATTTCACTACTTTTTGCGAATTTTTTTCTTGTATTAGACTTCACAAACAACGTTCAAACGTCTTCGCTTTTTAATATGTCAACAGACACTAACTACCATCACTTTGGCTTTCTTCCTTATTCATTCAAATTATATTCATCAGGTAGATTAATTTCTATACATATTTTAAGTGGGCAGATTCCACACCCCTTAATTGAACAATTTTTAATTTTTGATATTTCTCCTTTCGTACACTGCAAGTCCTATCGCTCTACCAAATTTCAGCATTCTACGGCAATGGAAAGTGGCCCAAATAGATAATAACCGATTTTCAAAAGTGGGCGGATAGCACGCCTCCTGAGTGGAGAATATAAAGTGTTTGATATTTTTCTTTCTGTTCTGTCTTATCGCTCTACCAAATTTCAGCATTCTACGGCAATTGGAAGTGGCCCAAATAAATAATAACCGATTTTCAAAAGTCGGCGGATACCACGCCTCCTGAATGGTTAATATAAAATTTTTTTATTTTTATCTTTCTGTACACTGCAAGTCCTACTGCTCTACCAAATTTCAACATTATACGGTAATGGGAAGTGGCCCAAATAAATAATAACCGATTTTCAAATGTGGGCGTATACCACGCCCCCTGAATAGAAAATCTCAAGATCACAGGATCTAGCATTCTGCCAAATTTCACAATTCTAGGATGGCTGGAATTTTTCATAATTTTGATGATGATCATCTAAGTAGTGAGTGAGTGAGTCAGTTACGATTTTTGCGATTTTTGAAGTCCTGTATGTTTCAAACGACTAATGCTATAGAAATTTGGTGAAATTTGGTGAGGTGGACGTTTTCAATGAGCATAGTAAATGTTTCAAGTTTCAAGTTGTTGGCTTTATTGGTTCCGAAGTTAGAGGGGGGGTCAAAAACAGCCTGAGTTTGTTCCTGTAAAAAGGGTAAGTGTTTTACTAGAGAACTTGGATGGGGCACTACCGTGCCCTTTGATTTAAAATCAAGATTCTCTTTTTAGACTCATCGGAAAGGTACCTACATACTTTTTGTGACAATTGAACAGGGTATATGATATAAGTACATAAAATGATTGTACAGAAACCCGTGACTTTGAAAAAACAGGAAGAATATCATAGTTTTTTTTTCTATCAAAATTAACTAGCTTATACATACATAAATGTACCACACAATCAAAAAGAAAAATAAAAGTATAAATCAATGCTTTTCATTGAACTTAATTTCAACTAAGCAAAAAACCCTCGTCTAAGTATTTCTGTTCTAAAGCGGGCATAAGCAAACAAGCGTGCCTTTAAATCGTCTTTAATTGCAATTGTAATCAATCAAAGAAATTAACACAAACGCAAAAATTACTGATGCCGACTTATAGCTGGTACATGAAATCTAACAGCGGCAACCGCCCACTCGCTCCATTTTAATTGAGGGGATTAGGAGTAGATGAGCCCAATAGAACTTTTAAATACGTAGGTACAGTAAAAATGTATAGATAAACGAAAGCTGTCATGCTTAATTATTCATTAGAACATGCCAATTGGAAGTCAATTAAAACCTATAGCATTGATTTATCTTATGTGACATCCAATAAATCTTTATCGTTATGCATATAATCAAAATATGAGTACTATAATGTACCTACCTTTCCCATTCCATATATTAATAAATCCGCCCAAAATATTCCGCATAATAGTCCAAACAGCGACAAAAGAAATCCTGCTCCAACTATGTAGAGTCTTTTGTTGCACAGTCTTCGAAAGCTGAGTTTACTGCTTTTCTTTGGCATTTTGTTGAGGGAAATTCTAAAAAGAGAACAAAGCCATTGCATTTTAATTAAGAATTCTATACAGTAGCACCCATTGCCATAAATAGCACTTCTTAATCGGAAGATAATGGACAATTACCCAAGATGAACAGATCAACTTCTTTCAGAGTGTTGAACATTCAACGCACTGAGTCTACACTGTAATTGGTACTTAAATGCTGCACAAACGGTGAGGCTCATGTGGAGATCGATATGTTATACTTGCCTTCGGGGTCTAACACAGGCCATAGGGTCAATTGAGTATATACTCATCAATAAAAACGCTAATTGAATCAAAAAATAACAGGCAAATTCAATTCGTGTTAATTTATCAGAGTAATGAGGAATTATTATTAGAGTCGTTTTCTTAGTGCATATCAGTATACTAGGTAGAGATATTTCGTATTTGAAAATATATAAATATGTAGGTACATATTCGTGAGAGTTTTGTTTTGTGGAGCTTGCATGTTGAATTTAATTTAAGAAATAATAAAGATGAACTTTGCTATCTTAACGATTTAAAACGTAGGTCATAGTGGCTCAGTGTGTACGTTTTTACTATGCTGGGCGATCTACTGAACGAGAGGTTCTAGAGAAACATCGCGAAAATACTGCTAATTTACAGTTTAAAGTCTTTTCCAATACCCTATCTTCTGACAATCATTCGAGAGTATAAGGAAGGTGTAGTACCTGAGAATGCTTCTCAATTCAGCCGCTAGTTTCAGATGCGGGAACGAGTACGATAACTTAGGCGCTAAAAATTGATAACGGTTTTTTGTAGAGGAGTTAAATATAAGCATTTTTTACTATGGGAGGGGGGGGTCTATCTGGCTTCGTTTAGGCGGGAGGGGTAATTAAAAAAAAAAATGAAACATAAAATGAAAATAAAATATCACAGTGACCTGTCACGGCCGCTAATCCTTTTTTTTAAATTCAAGTGAAATAATTTAAAGACAATTTCACTTGTCGGCAACTAATGTTAAACAAAGAAGCTAAATATTTTGGACAGAAGTGATACCCAGGAAAGAAAGCAGACTGTCACGCCTTTGTTACCAAGCCCAGCAACAAAAAGTTGTGAAGCAATGAATTCACAATCCAGCTGCGAGCAATCTGACAACGAAGTGGTACACAGATGGGTCAAGAACTGATGAGGAATAACCAAATATTCTGAATCAATGGGAAAAAGTATTGCCTTCAAATCACCCTCGAAATAAACAGTGCCACCCCCTATGATATACGAGTATAATGTCAGATAGTCCTCTGTGGGGTAATGAATTGGCGACACCAAGAAAGGGAGCATTAGAAACCGTCATACGTCCTGAACCATTTTGGGGAATATTGAATCACAGTCTCAAAGAAGAATTAAAGAATCTAAAAATAGAAAACAGTGCCAGATCAATCAGGGTATGATGCAAGCCAAGAAATTTGTATAGAGCAAGAAATAACCTTCGTGTCCTAATGGGCATCCTAATGGGACTTTGTAGACTCAAGGAGCACCTCAGGAAATGGGTATATTTATAAAGGAGGTCCCTGCAAATTCTGCGATGAGTCTGGTGAAATCCCAGAACATGTGCTGGAATATCACTTCAAGCTAATTTACCCATTGAGAATATTTGTCCGCTTCTTATTTACAGTAATCCAACCACTATAGCCAAAATGTCACGTGTTAAAATCAATCAGACTGGAAATGAAATGCCTATATTATATACTTATATGTATAGGTAGAGCGACTGAAAAGTTGTAAATTAACCGTACAACTACTTTACTTGCTTTTCGTAAACAAAAAAAATCGCAAGTCAATAATTTTTATTAATCACTTTATAGCTTTATAATTATGTATGCTGAAAAGATTATCCTTGAGTAGTATTTCAAATCACACATCTTTCATACATTATTAAATATTAAATATTTAAATATTTAGTTTTTCAATAATTACTTTACAACACGTAACAAGTTATTATCCGTTCTAAAACGATCCACTTAAATTTGATTGCATCTTAGCACCATATCCGTCTGCAGCTTGATATCATTTCAGCTCTGTTAATTATACAAATCTAAACTTTAAGTTCATATATGATATGAATTAAAAGGTCCGGTCGACAAAGATGATGACTTGCTACGCGACTTGACTTGAGATGATAATTCGAGTTATAATAACAGAATAATATAATGCATTTTTTTTTTTTTTTTTTTTGAAAAACTCAAATTACGACAAATTAATACACAAAAGCACAAATAGCGGTCTGTCACTCAATTAAGCGAAAATTAAACGCAAAAGAGTCATGATTCTGCTGTGGTCACCTCTACTCTAACTAAGTTCAGATTTGACACTGTGTAAAATGTTTGCCTGAGGAGAAGAGTACCTATAGTCAATTACGAGTAAGCGACTACAAATTTACACAATAAATTTTGTTTAATTTTATGCAGAAGCACTTAGGCGGGAACAAGGTCCCGCTTTATAGAACATTCAAATTTAAATGGATTTAATTGAGCTATAATTCCTTAGTGGAGTGGCTTTCACTCCAATAACGTGAAACATTTCGAATCATGTCATGACAACGACACTCCGCGAAAAACTTTAATTGACTTAGCACATAATGTTTGAGGGTATGTACAGGGGAAGCGAACGTTATTCTTATGTTTTTTTTTTTCTTATTCCTAGAAATATTTTTAAGATAAAAAAAATATGTGGGTACAAAAATTAATGTTAACCTCCACCTTATTTTGTAGGTCATAATGGACACGTTTACATGGAAAGTGTGCCATTGAAAATTTAGCCTGGACACTATTAGTTTCGCTCACATAATGCTGCAGTGCAAAGTGAAGTCAATTTTAAGGTGATCCCTTGCATCATTCCAAGTTGTGTATATCACGGACAGCAACACACTCATTATAAAAGCTTTTGTCCATTTTGAGCAGAAGCTTTTCTTTTTGCTACTGCTTGCGCGGCTTTACCCGTACCAAGGAATTGTATGGCTTAAATAGGACAAACGTATACGCAGGCAAAATTTTTTATATTAAGTAAGTAAGACCTCAACCAGCAAGACCTTCCAGCTAGCTCGGTTAATAGCTAACTGCCTCCAGTTTCTCTCACCTTGGTTGAGCTGAGGTCGTTTTCCAATGGTAGAGACTTCGACTTCCTCTCAGAGATGAACTTAAAGGCTCGTAGTCTTTGACCAAGTCGACAATCCTCCACAATCTAGCGATACAATGGACCGAATATGACCAGAAGAATCTTTCTCTCCAGTGTGCTTTTCGATAAAGTCTATGGCCCTTAGTAATAAACGAATTTAAACTCGAGTTTTACGTAAACTCGAATTTAACACGAAATCCGTAGTAATAAACGCTCGATCTACTTCTAAAATCGACAAATACTTAGTTGTGGTCGAGTCGTATCTAAGTCGAATTTAAAAGGGACAGTCAAGCGTTTCAAAATGAGTTTCGAACGAATTTTACAAGATTGGGATATTATTAATGATACAGAAAATAATTTAACACGAGAAATATGTATATTTAACACGGGTTTTTTCATACTCAATCTGCAAATTTGTTTTAAATTTGTAAATTTTATAATTTGTTTTTGCATTTCGAACTCCTTTTGCATGCATCGATTTGCTCAAACCTTTTCTGCAAAACATCTTGTGAAGTTCTTGTTACATTTTTCTTTGATGCTATTGAAGTCTGTTTCGGCGTCAAATCAACTGACGGAATTTGCTGTTCCTTAAAATGAGCATCGCTGTCGAAAACTACAATATGCACGATATTGGAAGGTGGAAATATTGTGGCAACAATTCTTTGATGCATAGTCGAGGCAATCTAGTTCCTTAGTGCCGGTGCACATTTGCGTTTTTGAATGCGTTTCCCTTCGATAACTAGATATTATGTAGATATTGGAGCGTGCTAAAGTTTTCATCCTCATCCACTGTGCCTTTAATTTCGGAATTGGCAAATTGACACCAAAACTAGTCATTTCTTCGGCTTATTTTTTGAATCCACGATGTTCACATACGAAGCGATGATATCTTTGAGAAATTCTTTTTCCTCAATTGTCCCCCTTTCTCGTTTCTAAATATGTAGGTATAATAGATAAAATAAATTAATGAAAGTGAATTTATTAATGAACTTACCACATTTGAATTTGCCATTTCAAATGAAAAATCAAATTTGCAGTTTGTTGTTCTGTCAAAACCAGCTCTGCTCTGCTCACAATAGCGAATGGGTAAATTTGAGTCACAATGATTACGTTAAATTCGAGTTTTGTTAAAACTGATTTATTACTACGAAAACTTAAAAGTACCCTAGCTACACCTAACAAAATTCGACTTTAGGAGCGACTTTACGAATTTCTATTACTAAGGGCCTATGTTTTTGCACAATTTAGACATACGCAGACATACAGTACCTTTGTTCTGTGAGAGGGATTTACACTGTAGATATACATAATTATGCCTTTATTTTGATTCTTCGCTTGATTTCTTTTGCTAATTTTGAAGTTCTTACTTCGATGACTACATATATACCTACATCGTTTTGTCCTCGTTACCAATACTTGCAAATGCGCCACTGACAGCTCGCTGCCTTCTCCCGATTATCAATCAAACCATAGAACTAGACCGCCAACTTCAGTTCACCTGCCCGATTCGCTGTCCGTGAATACGTGTGAAACGTCAAAACTCAAAATCAATGGCGGCAATGATTATTCTATGATATACCATGGGCCTAGGATTATTGAAGTATGCGTGCGTTAATGGTGCTCCTTTGATTTTGTACAGCACCAATACATGAAAAATCTTGGGCCCACAGGCAGATTGTAAGCAAAGTCCGTTATGTGGGAGGAGTCGACGGTCTATTCTATGTGGTTTGTGATATCAATACGTCAGCATAATGCAAGTAGGTAGTTGAACGGACTTTTGAAAGTCTCTCTCTAATGTTGGCTTGTGACTTGTGACTATCGCACAAAATGCTTTAAGAATGATATTAAATAGGTACTAGGTAGTACCATTGTATAGTACCTACCTTTAATAAAATAAAATAAAACGTGTTATTCCTTACTCAAATCAGCCTCGTGCAACTAATGACAATGAGTTGAATTTTGATTCTATGTCACAGAGCGAATACCTTACCTACGTAAGAACGTATTTGATTCATTTACATCAAATACCACCCCAATCTACTACGTAACATGTTTATTACGTAATATCGCAAACCCATATTTGATTCATTTTCGCATGAAACACCCTAAATTAATATTTATTTTTGGTTACTAAGGATTAAGAGTATGCTAGTAGCTATTTTCATTCAGCACCGAACTCCTTACTGTGAATTTCTATGTCTTCTTTAAAAAAGAAAGAAAGAAAATAAAAAAAGAGCAAACCATTTGCGAAGTACTCATATTTCTTTATATAATGGAGATTTATACATATAAACGACTCTAAGGCGGTGTTATAAGGACAAAGTCAATGTGCCTTAATTACCCAAGTCTAAGCCATATACATATACCTATCTACGTTAAAACATGATACATATTTATAAAACTTTTCCCTAGATTGCGGTCAGATTTTGGCAGCTGTGGTTTTACCAGTGCCAGAACGTTTTACCAGAATTAGAAGAAAAACGTTTGGAAAGCTATAGAAATATAGGTTTTGGTACTAATAACGAATACGTTTATAATAATTATTTCCCTAATAATATCAACTGAAATTCATGAAAAAATCTTTAGCAGGGGGTTGAAATAAGCAGAAAACGAAGCGTTATTTTCGAGTAGGTACTACTTCCTATGGCTATATTGAGCATGGAAATTGTATTACGTACGAGTATATGTTTACATACAATCAGATACCTACCTATATGTAGATACCTACTTTCGTGTATAGAATTCTTAAAAAAATTTATTGGTAAGTGAATAATGCCAATAAAGCACGTAGGATAACGGTTAATACAATTTTAGTAGTATTTACATATGTATTATAGTATTATAGGACATTTAGGAATTTGTTAAGGCCGCGCAATTTACAAGAGAAACAGGATGCAATTACGGTTAACCCAGTCCTATTTCTGTACTGTAGCTGTAAAATTATAAACGCGAGTAAGTATTTTTGCTATATCAATACTCACATTTATTTTGTGATTATTTTAAATCGTGTTAAAAATTCATTACGCAATACAACTTACTCGTTACGCTTGTTATTGTTATGATAGTTCAAATGTTTATTTGGAACACACAGTTGATACGTGCGGATACACCGGTTTACATCGGTACGCCTATTATATCATGCAAGTACTTTATGCCAAATGTAGTTAAGCCTTAATCCGCAACAATTGATTTTTATACAGGGTGTCCCAGTTAAGAAGTATAATCCTTTAAGGGGTGATTCCTGGAGCTCTGCCGAACAAAAAATTGTATGGCAAGGGGGGTCTATTTTCATCGTATTTCCCGTTATAGCCCATCAAAGTAGGTGACCTCTAATTTGGAGGTGTTATGACTAAAATCGCTATAACTTCTAAACTATTATAGCTACAAAAATAGTTTTGTACATTTTAAAAATACCATTTAGTAGCGCATACAAGTCTTAAGCACTTCGGCTACATCTGGGCAGCTACAAAAAAGTTCTGGCTCCTTAAACTCAAAATTTTGAAAATTTTTGTTACAATTTTTAACTTAAAATTACTTTTTCTCAAAATTTTGACTTTATAAATTTTCATTTTTTTTATGAAATTTTTATCCTTGAGAAATTTCCTAAAAATTATGTTAAGCAACTTTTTTACGTACGATCAACAGAAGTTATAGTAAAAGCCACTTTTTGTCAGACAAAAATGGTAAAAAAGACTAGATTTGACCTAAAAACGATGGATTTTTTCTTCTGGTATCAAAGAAAAAGAGAAATATCGAGTCTTTTTTACCATTTTTGTCTGACAAAAAGTGGCTTTTACATAACTTCTGTTGATCGTACGTAAAGAAGTTGCTTAACATAATTTTTAGGAAATTTCTCAAGGATAAGGATGTTAGTCGTAACACCTCCAAATTAGAGGTCACCTACTTTGATGGGCTACACGGGAAATAGGATGAAAATAGACCCCCCCTTGCCATACAATTTTTTGTTCGGCATAACTTCAGGAATCACCCCTTAAAGGATTATACTTCTTAACTGGGACACCCTGTATATGTAATTATGTATAAGGCGTTTTTCTTTTTTAGTCCAGAGCTAACCTCTGAATATTGCTCGAGCATTTTGAGCGTGTTCTGAATTGAGCGTGCTCAGATAATTCTGATTTGTTTATGAAACACACTTGAGCACATAGCTGTCATTGTCATATGGTTAGGTTAATTATTAATTTGGGTTACCTTCTGTGCCAAAACAGAAAAAAACATATTTTTTTGGAATCGAGAGCACTTTTGCGAATTTAGATTTTTTCTCAGAGGTGCCTGAGCTTTAGCAATACACCACAACAAAAAAATGTTAACACATTTTAATAGCTACCTACACCACCAACACCAAAGAAAAACAGTTCAGAGCAAGACTAGAGCAGAAATCTGAGAATGACAATTAAATATATCATCCATTGATTAGGGTATACCCATATGTAGCAGTAGCAGTATGTACCTACAGTTGTACCTATGTATTATGTTACAACAAAGTAGCACAACTCCTTATTATTGTTGGGTTTTGAAATGTTCTCCTGTTTTATTTGTCAAATCCTAAAAATATTTGTTAATTTAGTTAACAACGAGGACTTGAAACGCATCTAATTGAAGTTCGGAATGCCAACTATAAGTATTCGGCAGGATCGACTGGCTTGGGCGGCTACCCCTCCATCAAGTAATCTAACAAATGTTCATGTGATCAATCTAGACCAACCAATGAGAGGCACATGCTGTTAAACTTATTAAACTAGAAATCCAAACGTCATTAATGGAATTGTTCACAAGTATCAGTATAATCGTTTAATACCCTTCACAGGAAGGTATATTCAGTTTGTCATTACATTTGTAACGCCAAGAAGGAGTCACTGATGGACACCCTATAAAGTATATATATTCTGAATCAGGATCACATTCTGAATCGATTTAGCCATGTTCGTCCGTCTGTCCATCTGTCTGTTGAAAGCACGATGGCGTTCAAACGAATCGAGCTAGAGGAATGAAATTTTGTGATTTATTTTTATCGTCGTCAGATTGGTATTGAAAATTGTCGGTAAAGTAGTTCTGGCACCTCCCATACACAACCAATATTAGTCACATGCGTGTACCTGTACAGTAGGTACATCCTAACTCGCATGGCAAACATTTAGCATGACTTTTATGCAGTCGAGGGTATCAAAGCTGATGATAACACTTTTACTTGTTATTTTGTTCAATGCTTCTTTATTCACTAATCTAATAGATAAGTATATAAAACAGCTTGTCGCGACTGATGATTGGTGATTAAGGCCCAGCCCAAACGGTAAGAGCTATGATTCTGACATTTTTCAAATTTCCTTTAATGGTCAAAGTAAGCACTTAGAACCGATTTGGTAAAAATCGAGCTCTTTAAAGGGGGGGAAAAAGGGGAGTCAAAGTTTGTATGGTATTCTTATTTTTTCATCTGATCGACTTCAAACTCGGTTTTTGTACTAAGAAATAAAGTAAATTAATTTCTCAGATTTTTTTTATAATAATTATTTAATTATAATAACAATGGTATTCCAATCAAATACATAAAAGGTATAAGTACGTAACTCATGTACGATGTAGTAATATGGTCAATTGCCATGAAAGTTAAGTCTTATGTACACGGGATTACTTGTCGTACCTATCTTTAGTGCTAAATATCGATTTACTCGCTGAAGAAATGAAAACTCTAAGAACCGACCGAATACGAAATGGACGGGTACGAAAGAAATCGCGTATTCGCAACCTGGGGTGGGATTCTGTAAAAAAACGAATCGAAAACCGCTTTCGTTTTCACTAAACCTGTCTATCATATCTGTGGCAATAGACAGAGACTGCTATTGTCGAAACGATAGCGTTCGATCGTTTTCGTCTTACATATAATCTGGCCCCTGGTAACAACAAGGGAGCGAATCGTTAAAGGGAAGATAGACACATCGTGTCATTTTGCCTTACGTGACCAATTTGGAATAATGGCCCATATGTTGCAGAAAGACGCAAATTTAACCAATTTAAGCAACGTGGCCGTGCGCATACTCAGCGATTTAAGACCTTTAGAAAACGCATGTATTTATTACAAATAGTTTTTAATATAGGTATTGACAGACTGACATAAAAGACAGTTTGTAAAAAAAAAAGGTAGACCATAATGAATATGCAATTTATAAGCTTCAGATCAGAATGTTATTAGGAGTGACTAGTAGCTACGTGAATTGCGGACAGGTAACAACAACAACGTTTATAATGCAATTTTAAAAGCACCCACCATAGCATCTAAATAGTATTCACACTATAACTAACCCCGACCACATTGATCCCGACAAGGTAAATCAATCGTCTAAATGGAGAAGATTTCTAGAGATGTAGATGCTTTTGGATGTTGGTCAGACGTTCGTGAGATTTGTGTTTTTCCCGGAGTTTAAACCTATGACACCTCGCTCAGTATTATAATTATAATTATTATAAATCCACTATTCTTTAAAAAAAAAAAACACACATGCGAATAATAATTGTGAGAAGCTATTTTATTTTTTTTTTTAAATCACAACCATAGGCAACCTTAATAATTGCACATTTCATTTTTATACCCGGTACCACACTGTGGTGAGGGTATATTCACTTTGACATTCCATTTGTAACGCACATAAGGAGGGATTGTAGGTATGACAAACTATATTTATCATTGATCAGCATCACTTTCTTTGTCGATCTAGCGATGTCCGTCTGTCTGTCTGTCCGCACGATTACGGCCGTAATTTAAGAGCTATCGACTTGAAATTTGATACGTAAGCTTTTATCCACCAAACTGAGGCAAAGTTCGAAGATGAGCAAGATCGGATGAAAACTACTACTAACTCCCATACAAAAATATCGGATTTATATAGCTTTTTGATGTTCAAAATTAAATTTAAATAGCTACAGTAAAGATAGCAAGTTTAAACTTTGCACATATTGTTTTCATAATCTTTAACATTTTTTTTACAAAAAATGAGCTTGGTCGAATTAAAACTACCCATACCTCCCATACAAATATATAATTTTTTAATACTAAAATATTTTTTTTTTCTTTACAATAAAGTAGTACCGGGTATTTGAGCTTCGGCATAGTCGAAGATAATTGTTTTACTGGTTTACCTTCCCATTAAATATTTTACAGGTCACAATAGACAAATTACTATGGAAATTTCACCATTGTGAGTAAACTTGCACACTAAAAAGATTGTTAGTATATACCGCGCAATAACTTTAAAAGAATGTAATATATACTTATAGATACTATTTAACTATTTTGGTACGCTGATGTTTGTGCCGCATATTCTATTTTAAGTCAATGATGCAATTAAGTATTGAAACAATAGCTATGTACTAATTGCTTCAATATGACTGCATAATGCATTTTTTCCATTAATTTGTGTATTGTTTATCATCAGGGTTTAGGTTTTGTTTTTTATTAATTGCAACGTGGGTCGTGGATGTTTTTATAATAGATATTATAAACAATGCCCGTTACTTGTAATAATAATTAGGGTCTAGGCTTTAATTCTACGAGGTTACGAGGCGAAATTTTCCATTGTAACTTACAAAATATTTATTGTGAAGGTATTTATAGGACTATTTTGGCAAACTGAATATATTAGAGAAAAATATATTCCATTTTTTTTCCGTAGATACACCAAGGTCTCAATAGCCCGTGTGAGATTTTTAAAATTAAGCGGTTGAGTGTTCAAAATGTGATCTAAAACGCGAATTTAGGTGAATTAACATATTAGTTTAAATCTAGAGGCCAGAGTTTAACTAAAGGTAAATGAACGAAGTTTAACATCCTGTTACATGCAAATGAATTAATCTATTCTTCAACGCAAAGTAGACTGCAATGAGCCAATTTTTATAGTTCTGAAAACAGATTGTCCAGTTGAAGTTTTATTCGAAATAAAAATGAACGCCTTTCGAATCGTTCTCTATGCTGTAATCATAATGAAATATAATATCACTCACATAAATATTGCACTTGGTTCTTAGAACTGATGGAGAAATTCTATGATTTGTACCTAATTTGACCTACTTGTATTGTGTGTTTGCTTAACTGTTTAAACATATAGACCAAACATAGTAAACTATTTTAATCTTAAGCGATGGAACCGGAAATACATTTTTTTTTTAATTGCATTATTTTTTTTAATATACCTGTTAATTTAACTCTATTTTAAACCCTAAATAAAATGTTGCAAATGGAGTTGAAAGGGTTTCAATAGGATTAATGTGATTGGACTCCATTGGACTCTATTTCTATTGGATTATGTATGCCTAACGCTCGTATCTATCCTCTTTTTTAGGGGATTATCCCTTTTTTCGAAGTCAAAGAAACTATCCCTTTTTATCCTATAAACTCCTCTTTTCACCATAGCAGATTTCTGGTGGAAATATTCAAACATCTGCAAGCCGAAAATAGTGAATGAAATCGCTATGTTGGTGGAATGAATGCATTTTGTGCTTGCTGCGAACAACAGTATCGGTGGAACGAGTCTTTTCTGCGATGACCAAGTCTTGGACCATTGAAAAAACTCGATTGCAAATCAAAACGTTAAAAGCAATTCTCACAGTAAAATGTAATATTCAGTACTCAACTCATGCATTGAATTCTACAAATTTCTGAAAACGAAGCCTGAATTGCTTCGTTCAATCGCTGCAGAAGACAAATATAAGAAGAAAACCAAAAGTGGAGAAATTATTGCTATCGAAAACGATTCAGATGCGACGACGGCGAAGATGGCACGTTGGTTGTTTATTAAACACATATGTAATTTAAAAATAATAGATAATAATTTATTAAACACAATTCACATTAATTTTTGTATTGATACTATTCTTGAATTTCATCAATTTTAGTGCGAAAACAAGTTAAAAACCTATCACCTATATATCCTCTTTTTTAAATTGCGATATCCCTTGAAATCTTCAAATTTCGGGCATTTATCCCTTTTTCTGTCCGCAAAAAGATACGAGCGTTATGTATGCCAGATAAGTCCAGCTGTAATTAGAACTAGACGTGGTCGTCGTGCCAACAAGTAAAAGAGCTTTCATCGGCCTGGCCGACACTTTCATATCCTCCACTGTTTACAAGTCATGCAAAGTGTGATTCTTGGCCTTTTCTATAATCTGCGGACGGTAAAAATAAGGCCTCTTATAAAATTTCTTTCGCTTAGGTCGATTCGTTAGGTCGATGTAATGACAAAGTGAATTTATAAAGTGAATCATGATTAACTAGCGTATAGTATACATAATAGTACTCACCGCGGCTTATTTGATTGAAACGAATGATGACAGTGTAGAATGTATGTATAATAAACACTTCTTGAAACTGATTTCTCAAACAAATTTCATTGTTCGCAGCGCACTTTTAAATATTGCCAATATGTTGCTCCATATTATTTATTATTGTATTGATAACAAAGAAAAGCCACTGGTTGATATTTATCTATTTGCAGCGAAAGGGTGAATGATATATTGTTATATGAAATTTTTAAAGCAGTTTGGATAAAGGTCGTGCGCACACGACCGATTTAATTTATCTCACAGGAACTACTAGTCAGATATACTACTATCAACGATATGTATTGCACAATTTAGAATTCCAACTAACATAACTAAGATACACAAGGGCACTGTTCCGACGCAAAGTTAATTGAACGGTTTAAGTTCAGGCGAATTTACGATAATACTAGGAGTTTTAAGTCACTCTGGAAAATAGTTTATAAACCAAACTGTGGATAGGATAATGCAGCTTACGTACATATATTAAAAATCAAGTAAATATTAAAAGTATATAAATTTAAATAAATCCAAAGCCGCACGGGGAAAACTTAAAATGTCCGACGACAACGACTCGAGTAAGATGCTTGTCAAAGACTGTTTTACGAGCTTGGAATAGAAAGAGCCCCAAGTTCTGCTTTCGGTTGAAATGTATGCCAATCTGAATGTAAGAGCTAAGAGGAGATATTGTTTGGTGCATTTTATTGTGTTTGACAGATATACGCATGTACTGTTCTATGCTTCTAGTACGAGAATTCAAGTAAAGTAAAGCACATATTCAAACAAAGCCAAACGATGCTTCCATTTTCAACCCCCTTTTTATGATTTGTATGGTGGTTGCTCTGTTATTACTTCACAGTTCACTGTTCACTTGCGACATGTGTATTGTAGTATTCCTATTCATTTATAGTTAAGTTGATACGACAAGTTGGAAGTGGCAATGCAACATAAATATTATGTATGCTTGTAAATTGAGTGTCACAAATTCTCAATTTGATTAAAAATAAATAAATAGATAGTTGGCGCAACAGGCGTTTAGACACCCTAGGCCTAGCTTCTCACAACCATTCGTTTTGTGTGAGTTTTTATTTTTTTGGGACGAATGGAAGGGACCTACAATTTTATGCCGAGTCCGAACGGCTGAATTGAGAAGCTTTTAAAACTAGGTACAAGTTCCTTCCACTGCCCCACCTCTTGACAACTTACAAACTGTCTGAAGATGTGATCATCATATTTATCCGTTTGGATAAGACATAAAATTGTTTGTCACCCCCAGGGGCGTAGCGAGGGGGGGCATGGGGGGGGTGTCGCACCCCCCCACGCTTTTTAAGAGTCGGCAAATCAACGATCAATTTTCAAAAATTAGGTCTTAAGTTTGGATTTCCATTATGTATAGGTTTTTAAACTTGTAAATGTATACAAAAGTCGGCATTTTCAAAGGTTCTACAAGAACTCCTTAAAATCGGTGAATTTGCCGACTGAAATCCTTAAAATTTAGCAAGTTTCCATTCGATTTTAAAAAGGACGGTCGGCATCGGTGAATTTGCCGACTGAAATCCTTAAAATTTTGCGAGTTTCGATTCGATTTTAAAAGGACGGTTGGCATTTCTAATTTGAGCTTAAATTCGAAGGAATGTGTTATTCGCTAGTTCGCGGCTTATTGATGTGAATTGCGAACTTTAACAATTCATGGCAAACGTGTGTTTGGGCCAAGAGGAGGATAATTAATTATCCCATCAAAATGTATTATGAAAATAAGTTTATAAACAGTTTAAATAACGAAATTTCGAATTCCAAAGTTTTTGCAGCGAACGAAAACACCCTTGGCGCGAATTGTCAAAGTTTATTGGCAATCCATATCATTTAATTAGCGTTTCACAAACTAGCGAATAAAACATTCGTTCGAACTTAACCTCAAACTAGACATTGTGGGTAGAAACTGATGGCTGGAATTCGCGAACTGCCACGACCTATAAAAGTGTTCATGGGAACGGGCTGTCAAAACTTGCAAATAGTCGTTCGATCGTAGGTAGTTGGTCGCTCTTATGTGAATGATCCTTTTAGGTATTAGCCCATCAGGTGTGTTCCTGTTAAGATTGGTCAAAATTTGACAAAGGGGCGTGGCGCCTCCCATACAAAAAACATATTCTATGGAGTGAAACTCGGTGACGTTAGATATAACTCGATAACCGCTGGGCCGATTTTCATGATTTCTATACAGTCGGCAAGTTCCTGAAATAAGTCGGCATTTCAATGAAAGTCACCCTCCACGGCTCGAACCCTCGTGTTTGTTTTTAAAACTGAATTCAACTCAACAATAGCAGCATTAAATACAGAAAAAAAAAGTTTCATATAATAACCCCTATCGCCAATAATATTTCCCCGGAAATGTTTCCCATTCCGCAATTTGATTTATTCACGATACCCCTAAATAAAAATGAAAAAAAAAGAGGAAAGGAAAAGATAAATCTACCTATCAAGAGAATACATACTACAGTGGTGCAAATTCCCATGTAGTTCATACATAATGTAGTGTGCAACTACTATCATGTGTAAATGTGCAAGTACACGGAATGTAGCACGCCACATACGTACGTAGCTCTGATGTAACCGTGTACAAGCTCCCTTGTACTCTCAAGCTCTCAAATCTTAAACACTCTGCTGGGTGTCCCATCACAACCACAAGTCGTTTTCAACAGAAAACATCAAAAGGCGTAATTTTTTGGGAAGTGAGTATAACAAAACCAAAAGTGAGTATACGAGTTTTGCATATGTAAAACCAAAAGTGAGTATAACAGTATTGCATGTAAAATTAAAAGTGAGCTAGCTATAGATTCCCAAAAAAATACACCTAAAGCAGTTCGCGAGAGTATTGCTGACAGTTGACAGACCAGGAACATCAATTCGGCACCGTTGCCGTAGTCAAGAATTGGTCATTTCGAGAAGCTCTCTACAGCGAATTCTCACCAAAGACTTGAAACTTCATGCTTACAAAGTTCAATTGTCTCAAGAACTGAAGACTACTGGCCATGCAGCGCTAAGAGAGTTCGTTAAATGGATTTTGGAACAACCACAAGTGGATGCTGATTTTTCGTTTTTGTACCTATAATATGTAGGTAATTAGGTATATATGTTATGTAATTAGAAAGATGCAATATTATTTCTTATATATTTATACAATTCTTTGTACTCGTATCGTACCTACATGTACATTCGTTAATACTTCAAGTTAGAATATACCTACGAAAAATTATTGACATTCAGTTTTTGTACACTAGGTTAGGTTAGGTTAGAGGGAAGTGCACAGCTTGTGTGCTGTGCTACCACGGGGGCCTTTTGGTCCATTGTGATCCCTTAGTTTTTGGTCGTGGATAAAATTTACATTTTATTGGACAACACAAAAAACATGCATAAACACTTTACCTGATTTCTTGGCGTTGTTCCTTGGCGGAATTGGTCTACTCAGTAAACCATCCCGTACTTTTAACAAACCTGATTGTGTCCGTCAAAGGTACCTGCACTATGTCCTCTAGGTCTCCGAAAAGTCTGTCTCCCAGATATCGGAGTCGACTAGTTTGGAGGTTTGGGCATTCGCAGAGCAGGTGTTTGATGGTCTCCGTTTCTTCTACGTCTTGACAGCTCCTGCAGTAGTCTGGTGAGTTAATGCCCAGTCTTGTGGCCATGGTACCAATGGTACAGTGGCCTGTCAGTACACCCGTTAAGATTCGAATATCTCGTTTATTCATTTTCAGAATACATCTTGTTCTTTTTTCATCGATTTTTGGCCAAAGGCTACGGGATATAACACAGTCGTGTCTGTTAGACCAGGTGGTGTTGATTTTTTCCCTTGATTTTTGGTCAATATTTCTTTTTGCTACACTAATTGGGATGTCTATTGATGCAATGATATTTACTGCATCAAGCTCCGACCCAGTTCTCGCTAGCTCGTCTGCTTTTTCATTTCCCACAATGTCACTATGTCCGGGAACCCAGCAGAGAGTGATCTTGTGTTTCTCGCCTATTTTGTTTAGGGCTCTTCGACAGTCCCTGACTGTCTTTGCTTTGATAGTTGCGCTGTCTAGTGCTTTAATGGCCGCCTGACTGTCTACGAAGATTGTAATCTTAGAAGGGTCAAGATTCTTTGTAGATATGGTACTTGCTGCCTTGTCGATGGCGACGATTTCAGCTTGAAAGACGCTGCATTCATCTGGGAGTTTATACGAATCATTTATGCTTAAGGCCTCGCAGAATACTCCTGCTCCTGTGCCTACTTCCATTTTTGACCCGTCAGTGTAGATTTGTATTTCTTGTACGCTTGTGTGCGTGTTAGTAATCCAATCCTGTCTTTGGGGTATGTAGGTGGAGTAGTTTTTGTTGAAGCTCTGGTACGGAATCATGTAGTCCGTTTTTCTAGCCAGATCAATACTCAAGTATTTTTGAATTATGGAACCGTGCCCATAGGAGCTGTGCTTCCAGGTTTTTGCCTCGTTTAGGCGGAGGGCTCCCTTGGCTGCCATGCTGCAAATGTATTCACCTAGGGGTGGAAGATTTAGAATCATCTCCAGCCCGGCTTGAGGTGTTGATCTCATTGCTCCCGTTATGCCGATGCATGCTAATCTCTGTACCTTGGATAGGTTATTGAGATAGGTTACCTTTTCTATTGCCTTCCACCATACAATGGACCCATAAGTAAGTATGGGTCTAATAATTGCTGTATACATCCAATGGATTATATACGGGCGCATACCCCAGCGTTTACCGAAGGTTTTCTTGCATGCGTAGAAGGCACATAGTGCTTTCTTTGCTCTTTCTTCTGTGTTACGTTTCCAGGTAAGTTTAGAGTCCAGGATAATGCCCAGATACTTAGCTTCTGAGGAAAGTTTCAGACGAATCCCGTTCAACATCGGCAGATCGAATTTCTCGATTTTTCTTCTCCTAGTAAATAGGACAGTTTCGGTTTTGCTTGGATTTACTCCGAGGCCGTTTGGTCCTGCCCACGAGGATAATTCCTTTAGAGCCGATTCCATGAGTTCGCTAATAGTGGGTAGGTACCTTCCACTTATTAGGATTACAATGTCGTCTGCGTATGCTACAATTTTTGTCCCTTTTATCTTTAGAGCCGTAAGGATCTTATTGACCACTAGGAGCCACAGGAGAGGAGATATGACGCCCCCTTGTGGAGTACCCCTGGTCACTGTTCTCCTTATGTTGCTCTCACCGATTTCTGAGTTAATTACTCTGCTGTTAAGCATTTCGTAAATCCAGTTTGTAATTTCTTGTTTCACTCCCAGGTCTTCGAGCGCTGTTTTTATGGCCACTGTTTTAACATTATTAAATGCTCCTTCAATGTCCAAAAAAGCTGCCAGAGTGAATTCTTTATGGTGTAAGCCTTTTTCAATGATTGACACAACTTCATGCAGAGCTGTTTCCACGGACTTGCCTTTAAGGTAGGCGTGTTGAGTGCTACATAGGTTATGTTCATTCAGTAGATCCCTTATGTATGAGTCGATTATTCTCTCCAGTGTTTTTAAGAGAAACGAGGAGAGGCTTATCGGCCTAAAATCTTTTGCGGTGCAGTGCATGTGCTTTCCTGCTTTAGGAATAAATATCACCTTTACCTCTTTCCAGCTTTGCGGTATGTAGCAGAGCCTTATGCAGCTTTTGAAGATTACTTTCAGCCATGGCAGTATTACACTGAGAGCATGTTGCATCATTGCTGGGATGACGTCGTCTGGTCCCGCTGATTTGTAGGGGTTGAACGAGTGGACTGCCCAAGCGATTGTGTGCTCTGTTATAATATTTTCCGTGGCTACTTCCAGTTCAGTACCTGACGGAGTAGGAGTGTGATTGTTCTCGTACCTAGTGATTTCACTGGACTCCGGAAAGTGCGTGTCCATTAAGAGTTGTAGTGTTTCTTGACTAGACTCTGTCCAAGAGTTATCAGCACGTTTAATATATCCTGGGACCGTGGGGTCTTTGGATAATATTTTACGTAGTCTGGCAGCCTCACTTGTACTCTCCATGGATTCGCAGAACGTGTTCCAGGATTCAAATTTAGCTTTCCTAATTTCTCTAGTATACAGATTAAGTTCGGATCTATACGTAGTCCAGTCTTCTTCTGCTCTACTCTGTCTTGCTTTGTTAAACAGTTGTCTCACAGTAGTTCGCCGCTTTTTGAGCTCGCTGGTCCACCAAGTTGCCTTTTTGGGCTTGCGATTGCGAGAGATGGGACAGTGTTTAACAAAGGCTTTGTGCATGTTTTCAGTGATTAATTGGACTGCGTTGTCAATTGAGTGAGTGTCAGTGAGATTTCCATCTTTTGGATGTTGTATCTTCTCACTAATCGTTTTCGCATAGTTTGCCCAATTCGTTTTCCTAGGGTTCCTAAAGATACGGTGTGTCTTAGGATATAGGTTGACTGTGTAGAGTATTCTACTGTGATCCGAGAATGAGTTCTCCTGACAGACTCTCCAGTTTTCTACCCTAACCTGCTCGTTATTACTTGTAAGAGTAATGTCTAAAATTTCTTCCCTGGTTCTATTTTGGAAAGTGGGATGGTCTCCCCTGTTACACAAAACTAGATTTGTGGAAATAATATATTCAAACAAAGACTCACCTCTTTTATTTGTGTCCATACAGCCCCACAGCATGTGATGGGCGTTAGCGTCGCAACCCAGCACTATTGATGTGTTCCGTGTGTCAGCGTAATCCACTAGTTCACGGACTGTATCAGGTGGTGGGTTTTCTTCTTCATGTGGCATGTAAACTGAGGCGAGGATAAGGTTCTTACCTGGAGCCTCGAATTTTACAGCCACTGTGTCTCCATTGCTGAACCTGTGTAGAAAAAATATATTAGCAATAGTCTTTCTAACTAGAATGCAGCTTCTAATTTTACCTTCTTTTTTGGTGTGGAAGAGATGGTAGTGTTCGGAATTCAGGCCTTGAATTTTGTTTTTAAAAATCCAAGGTTCCTGAATTAGCGCCACGTCCACACTTACCTCAGACATGAACAGCAGTAGGTCGTATGTTGCTGCTTTACAGTGATGCAAATTAATTTGCACCACCAGCAGCTTTTGCGACTTTTGGCTCTTCATCGTCGTCTAGCCGTACCCTCACGGCACCAAGTCCAAACTTTAGCTTCCCGTCTGCGGCCTTCTTTATGATATTTGCAGAAGTCTGGTTTATTGCAAAGCAGAGCTCCTTGCCGTCACCACTTCTCCTGGAGTATACCTTCACCCACTCGCTTATTCCAGCGCTCTTGTTTTGCCCTGCGAGGAGAGCCACAATGCTATCGTCCTCTTCTGTATCGAAGGGGGGTGGTATCCACAACTTCACTTTTTGTCTGAGTGGTAGTGCAGACCTTGGTATCACCTTGATTTTAGCTCCCTTCCACAGTTCGCCAAAGCTGGCGATTGTTTTGGAGAGAAATTCAAGGGTATTCCTGTCACTGCACCCCACTACCTTGACTCCTCTGTGCCACCCGGCTCCGTCGAAGGCGTATTCCGGTCCGCCTTTTTGAATGTTGGCCAACATAGCCTTGAGAATCTCTTTCTCCGCAAGCAGCCAGTGTTCGGCTGTGATCTTGCCATCGGGATCTTGCTCGTCGATGACTGCTGCGATGAGATCGTTCGGGGTGTTGTCCAGACTTGTCGAAGCCTTTGTTCGTTTTGGTCGACTTTCTTTAGTCTCTTCCTCCGACCGTTGCCTCTTGGATGAGGTGCCCGAGGTTCCGGCTTTCGTGCCTGTGGAGACTCTGCTGGAAGTTTGACCATTTTTTGCCTCTGGTGCCCTGTTGGAGGTTTTGGACTGTTCCTTGTTAGCCTTGTTAGGGTAACCTTTGGATTTGTCCTGTGCCCCCTTCACTACGCTTTCTTTTGGCTTTATCGGAGCTGTAGTTTCTTTGGGTTTATGAGCCCCCAGATTTTCGTAGCTCTTTATTGCCCTCTTATGTTTTCTGATCAAGGCCCTGTCTCTATCGTTGATAGAGGATGGGTCTCTCTCAGAAAATTTTTTGAGGAATCGTTTAGAGGCCCTGTAGTTACTGCGCTTTCTTGTCGCCTCAGAGACGGCGGCGCGTGGTTTCAGGGTGTTGTCCTCAGATTCCGTGTCGCCCAGCAATTCGTCCTCAGTCTCAGATCCAATGTTGGCAGGTGTGGATGAGGATTGGGAAACTTCCTCCGCACCTCCAATATTGAGGTTTTTGAAGATGGGGAGAGTTGTCGTCAGTAGGTCCGAATCGCTGGTAGTGTGTTGGTCGTCGCGTTTGTCCTGGGTTTGTTGGGTTGGTTCGTCTTGTCTTGTTAGTTTTGGTCGGTTTGTTTGGTTTTCGTTTGTTTTCGAGTTTTGCATGTTGAAATTTTTTAGATGTTGTTCCCACGAGTAGGTCGGAAAAGAAGGTCCATCCCGGCAGAGCCGATATACCGGGGTAAGGCAACAGGGATACGACAGACCTTGCCTGGGCGTCTGAAGGAGCTCGTTAATAGCCGATTTTACCCCCGGCCGATTGCAACCAGAGGCACGGTTTGCTATGCGCTCTCTCCACCTCTGGTATCAGGTACGATTTAAGGGTTTTTCTCCCACCTCAACTAATGGATCACGACATACGATTAAAGCGTAAGCATAAATCCTTGGCTGACACTAACCAGACAAGCTGGTTAGCCATTTTCAGACGGGCGCCCGCGGGAAGGAACAACAAGTTGAGGATTTTGCCCAAGTCCTTTTTTGTACACTAATCCAATAAATTAAATATTGTGATGTGCTTTTTCTGAGGCCGAGGTTTTGCTCGCCGGATCCAGGATTTGCCCAAAGAAACACCAAACTTTGGTTAAGAGGTGCTCTTTATTTCAGTAACCAAATTATCAACTAATAAATGTCTTATGATTAACTTAACAATGATTAAACTCCTAAGTAGAGGCTAACGTTGAGTATATGCTATACAATATGCGGCCCAACGAGAAGAGTTGCTCCATATTACAAGAATCGGCCCAGCGACAAGCGTGGCTCCGATCTAAAGCAGGACAGCCGAAGGTGACACTGCTGATATTCCCAAAGGAAACTAGCCACCAAAAAATTTGAACACTGACCGAGGTCAACTTCTGTACGGGAGCCTTACCTGGTACACTGGATTGATACCACAAACCAGTAAGAATAGACCGTCGACTCCTCCCACATAACGGACTTTGCCTACAAGCTGCCGACGGGCCCAGGATTTTTCATGTATTGGTGCCGTACAAAATCAAAGGAGCGCCATTAACGCACGCATACTTGAAAAATCCTAGGCCCATGGTATAGCATGGAAAATCATTGCCGCCATTAATTTTTACATTTACACGTATTCATAGACACGGTAATTTCTTCCGAGGGGAATCGGGTAGGTGCACGGGAAGTCGGCGGTCTATTCTTACTGGTTTGTGATTGATACGATCAACACGTAGACAAGTCTCTCCGAATGGCAATTTCATTCGGGTACTCATGCAATTTCCTCCAATTAGTCAGTGTGACTTATAAGTGACGAATGAAAATTTCTTATCACAAATGTTGGTTACAAATGTTGGTCTATGTTATTTGTGCAATAGCAGCCGGTGGTATGATGTCTGCGGTTGGCTGTGCACAGTAGTGGCCATACAAAGTGTCTACAGTGGGGGCCATCAAAGTGTGACGAACGGGGACGTTTCGTTACAATATAAGTAATAAATGTGCTTAGTTTTTCGTTCTATTCTTCTTATAAAAATTCGTATATAAGCTGTCAAAATAATTCGAACTTCAGTATCAGTTTTGGCAATTTGTCAGAAAGAATTTTGTCACTTTTATCATAAAAGATTTTTACTAAGTAGAAAGTTTTGGATAGTAAGGGATATCTACATAATTCTTCGTCACCGTAATGCCTATAAAAGGAGGCAAATGTAATACAAATGTGTATACATATATCTAATAATAAAATAAAGAAAAATTTGTATATTTATATTTTTGGTTAAGTTGAAAACACCTATCACTTTTGATGGAACTAAGATTAAATACTAATCTATTTGATCCTCCTGATGTGTGTTATATTCAGGATAAGGTGAATCCAAGAATTCTAATGGAAAAATTGTAACAATTTACGCAAGCCACGTTCCATAACAGAGTTCCCTTAAATTTCGAAACCTAGACTACGATTTATATAAGATCTTTTATGGTCAAAGTCTTTTAGGTTTCTCGCTCATATATACGGGAGTGTTAGTGATGTGGCTTATGTCTCTGTGGGTGTGAGTGCAAAGCGCTTTAGGAAGAAAAGAATATAGATAATAGATGGGGTTAGTGCATGATACAATACTGTCAAACTCAGACACACTACTATTAATAAATGTTGAGCAACTGGAAAAGAAATCGAGATTTGGAACTTTGGAAAATGGAAGTGCTCTCGATTCCAAACAAGATTGCTTTTTTGTACCAATCGAAACGCCACTCTAGCTCTTGTGGGTATGAAATACATACCTACTTACATTATTGTAGGTATTCGTATTTATGGAGCTTTGCTCATTGGCCTAATAACACAGCGATTCACGTACATACAAGCAAATGCATGCTTTCCTATAATGTTGTTTTGTTCGATTCCGTTATAGTATACAAACAATCCCGTAGGTAGGTAAAATGTAGGTAACTATAATAGCAAAAACCTAAGAATTAGTTTACATTTTCTTGTAGCAAGCACTCAAATTTGAAAACGCGAAAAACTTGTATACACCGGTAATTAAATTATGTGAAGTTAGTGGTTCATTTCACGCCAATCCGCATTAAATAAATGAAATTCAATACTCCCCTTGTAAGTCACAGAACTATCGCCTGCAGCAGGCGATCCATTCCTTTTAAATAAAGTTTACAACACGACATGTGCTTGCTGGCTTATAATTGACAAAATCTACTCTACATGACCGCAAACATGAAAATGTTTGTAATGAAGCGATTTCCGTATGAGGGTGACTGAAAGTATACAATAAAACGGAGCGGAACACTACTTTTTCTTATGTATTTATGTACCCACGTCCACACAATGATTTTCTAGCTATTTGCAATTGGGTTTACGTAGCCTGCCACCTAGCGCCTTTAAATGGAAAGAATGAGACTGCCTTTCTTTCAATTACTGTCATTTCGTATAGAATTATATAGGGTTAAATAAAAACTTTTTAAAATACTGTAAACGATTTTAAAAAATGTCTGACAGGACAGTTTTTTTATGGAATTTATTTCCTTAGGAGTTAGAAGTTGCCACAGTTGTTAACTGATTTAACCAGAATTTAGCTACAGTCAGCTGACAGTTCAAAATTTTACTAAAAGATCAACGGACGAAATGTGTTTGTCAGAGGCTGTCAACGTACATAAAGTAAGAAAGGGTAAGTGCGTTACATGTTTTTAATCAAAGGCAATCGATAGATAGTTTATAAGCCGGGACAGCCTTCATGGGGATCTGGCACTGTCGCCTCTTTAAAAGGAGCCTATATTGTTCCTTCCCAGGTGAGTTCCTAGAACCATCTTTTCACTCCGCAGAAAGTCAGGAAGACGATGATCTACTCTGGAGGTGTCAGCAAGTTTTCCATGAGTATGTGAAGAGAGTATTCGTCACTTTCTAGACATAGTTCACATGTAGGGTCAGGTACGACTCCAATTCGGTGAAGATGCTTTTTCATGAGGCCATGATGGCCGCTAATTATACCTGTGATGATCATCAGGTTATATTTGTCCAAATTAATGAGATAATGGGATTTTCTGGAGGAGAATACATTTTGGAATGAATTGTCTTGTCTTCTGCTGCCCATGTGTTTTAAGCCACACTTCGTTGGATTCGATTTAAGCCAAGCTTTTGATGATATTCCCGAAATGTTTTTTACTGACACTTTAGAATGGTTCAATGACCAGGACCAGCTTCGATTTTATGACAGATGATGGGCTTTGAGAGCTGCTTGGCAGTCTGAGAAAATAAATTTAGTTTTACCACGTGTATTAGAAATTAAATTTATTCTAGGGCAATGGTTAATAGCAATGATTTCAGCCTGGATCCTGGAATATGGACTAGTTTTTGCCAAGGCTGCCTGAATAGTTCGCTTGAGACCAGATCCAGTCCCTGACTCCATCTTAGAACCGTCTGTGTACATACCAGACTAAGTCTAGTATAGTGATGGATTGGTTTTGTATTTTTCCCAGTCCTTCCTTGGAGGGATGATGATAGAAACGTTTTTATGAAATCCATATTCCGGTAGCATGTCATCTAGAAACATACTGAATGGGTTTTCAGGCTCCATAGTGTCAAGCAAAAACAGGTGACCTCCAGGATACAGCGCGTTTCAATTCACTTGGCCAACCGTCGGTTGCGCAGAGAGAGGATTTAAGAGAATATACACGACACAAAACAAAACACAAAAACAAAATACACAGAAACCTGCGCAGTAGAATGGCCAAGTGAATTGAAACGCGCTGTAGGAATAGCGGTCAATGTTGTTCGAATGGAACAAACGATGAATACTTAGTCTTGCCTACATTTGAATGTATATTTGATTTGGTAATCGACCTAAGATGACATTCAGTGCAATGCAATGGTCGGGGGTGGGATCTGATGGCTTTGTGGGTTCCATGACAGGGAACCGATAGTTTTTCATTATAATTCTTCTGTGTGTTGTTGTATATTGTAATTGAACTCCTCCTAAACGGCTGGTATTCACAATTAGACCCTGGCGGCGCTTCGATCCGAGTCCACAAAATTTTAAATAATAAACACTCAAAAATAAAAAAATTAGAAATGGAGCTCATGAATACAATTTAAAATAATAAACACTCAACAAAAAAGTAATCATGAACAAATAATAAACTCTCAACAAAAAAACCATGAATCAAATTTCAAATAATAAACACTCAACAATAAAGTAAAAATAAAAAAACAATATTAAATAATAATTGATGTTGTTTTGCTAAATAAAATGTTGTTCCCTGTGGGCAGAATTGCATTGGCAAATGTGTAAAACGGTTACGCGACCGCACTTCTCTCCACAGCACAGATAAATGCTCGCTATATGTTATTGCGACATTGACCGAAACAACCCACCATCGAGGATAAAACCAAGATGAACAACCCTCTCTAAAACCACAAGGACATCGACACCCGGATTTGAACACCCTGAGGTCAACCCTGACAACGATGAATACTATACGAGTATGAATCTAAGAAAACAATCACAATTTATGTAAATAGAATTAAAAAAAAATCAATGTAAACCGTTGGGCCCCTGTTGTTGAGCCAACACATAAAATATTAATAACCACTTTGTAAACTAGCCTTAAGTCAAATTGTATATATAAAAGTTCAATAAAAATTAATGTAATGTTAATGTAAAACTATTGCCACATGTATTTTGTTTTTGTTATTTTTTAGCTTTTTTCCTACTCACTTACATCGATTATCAAGTATTCCACGAAATAGTCAATTCAAAATTTGTTTTGTTTCGGAAATGTCAAAATTTATCGCCGATTTAATGTACCTACCAGACAATTCTTTCGTGAGCTAAATTAGTGGAGACATTTTCTTGGCCGAGTATGTCAAAATTGTGCGTAGAACGTATAACACACACTACCTATTTGTTATACTCGACTGACAATTAGTGTGTCCCATCTATATGAAAATAAGATAGCGTGCGGAACAGGATATAGTTATAAGGATATAGTTCAGTTTAGAGTGCTCCTTAAGAGCCAGTAAACTGGAACGATTTGTCGCAAATCTATGGTTTGGTGACCAAAGTGAAAAATAAGTGAACAAACGCTTTTTGGTTACCACAGATACATAATCATGGGTTAAACTAAATCTATGGTAACCTAACCGTAGATTTAACCAGCTCTGAATCAATTTGTATTCAGAAAACAAGTTTTAATAGAGTTTAAATAATAATAAATAAATTGGAAATTTCGTTATTTAAACTCTTTTAAAACTTGTTTCCTTAATACAATTTGACGGATTAATTAATTATCCTACACTTAGTATATTAAAATGTGCAGTTTTCTTTTTATAAATGCATCAAAAGTAGGTATTAGAAGTATAATTTTAAATTTTCCACTGATAATACATTTTTAATTTAAAATGTCCTGTCATTGTCAATTTTCCTATCAGATTGATGCGTTGCCAACTCTGTTTTCATTGTTCGATGTTCGTTTTTTTCGGCAATCCTTGATAGAGACGCTGATAGGGACGAAAGAAACGCAGCTATTGTGAGTTTGTTAAACAATTAATAAAATCCATAAAATTCAAATTTAAGTTTATGTGTTGTGTGTTTACTACAGAACAAATGGCCCGTGTTCGAGGAGGAAATATCGGTCGACGGACCTATACGGATTGTAGAAATAGTCCGTACACGTCCGTTGAATAAAACGGCTGCAGAATTGACAAACAATGCAAACTTACGCGCAAATTAAAGTCAAGAGCAACTCCACTAACGCCTTCGAGCTAATGCATTGAAAATAAGTTGCCACGCTCCTTTGTCAAATTTTCACCAATCTTCACAGGAGCCCTCCAGGGCCAATACCTAAGATTCTGTAAATTGTAACTCAATCGATTTGTCGGTTTTCGAGATATAAGATTTTGAAAGCTTTTTTATATGGGCTGTGCCACGCCCCTTTGTCCAATTTTGAACAATCTCCTTCAGTGCACTCTTGGGCCAATGCCTAAGATTTTCTGTAAGTTTGAGCTGAATTGATGCCGTGATTTTCGAGATATAGGATTTTGAATGTTTTTTTTGTATGGGAGGTGCCACGCCCCTTTGTTCAATTTGACCATTCTCCTTCAGTGTACTCCTGGGCCAATATCTAAGATTACCTATCTGTAAATTTGAGCTCAATGGAGTCGGTGGTTTTCAAGTTAAACGTATCCGAATACATATCAGAATCCATTTTTATATACACTTAACAGCAAATAAACCGGGCCACCCGCTACGTTCAAATCGAACTCTGATTCGATTTTCTTTAAAAGTATAAAATATACAACTAAAAAAGTGGTACCTACAGAAAGTGCATTTTATGTTGAACTCTGTTCTCTTCTATTCAGGACGTTTCTGGACGATCAATCGAAAACGACATAAGTGAAGAATTTCTCGACAACATTTGTCCGGAAAATTGAGTTTTGACATTTCTTGGGTCATCGGAGAGCACAGTTTGACATTATTCATTGAAAACTAGTATTTACTTTCCGCAACATAAAAATACAAAAGAAAATTATCTTGCAAAATGTTCCGAACCATTAATAGGCGCACTAAATATTGACAGCTACATGTACCTACAGTCTGAAATATAAATTTGATTATTTTAGCTCGATCGCTGTGTATACCGCTCGGCTAAAGGGATTCGCTTAAATTCTGTTGAACTAAATTTTGTATGGGGCTAAAATGTAGCCCGAAGTACGAACTACTAATCTGTAATGGCCAAGCCACACAGCAGCATTTCTGTTTTTTTTTTTTTTTACAATTTTCCGAATCTCCGGTAAAGGGCTTGTTCACCAAATTTAGTTCCGAAAACAGAGTTCCGAAATCCTTCCTAATGGTTTGTGCATAGGATTTTACATTTAATATTTATCTTATTTGCTGAATGCACTCATGTTAATTGACATTTTAATTCCAAACCAATAAATTTGTTTATGAAGTTTGGAATAAAATCTAAATACTTTAGAAATGAATTCAAATATGCTTAATAATTCAGTTGATAAAACCCAGGTATGATTCATTAAACAATCACGATTTCAAGAAATCATTCAAAGACTCTGTTCCAGATACCACCGCTGCATCAGAAACGTATCCTTGCCTTCGTCAACCACTTTGTTATAAGTTCCTGTTCATTTTTAAACGATTTCGCATCAAAATGTGAAACAAAATTTATTGAAGTAGAGAGAAAAATGCAAAAAGTTGAAGCGTCTTTGATAATCATTGAAGCAAAGGTGGGTGGGTGATCCAATATTTTAATCGAATATGTACAACTGAACTTGTCATTAGCTTTCTTCGATCCCTGATCTAAGCGATGTGAATAAGAAAGTTGGACCTGTGACACCTAAGCAAGAAGTTGATGGAAGCAGTGACGAAGTGCAACCTATAACCAAGACGAAGGAGGATGAACCCAATGCTCTTAACGAAGAGCATTTACCCATACAGGCGGCAACTGGAGTAAAAGCTTGCGACGATGCTAGGTACAAGAAATTCTTTAAAATGTTGCAATTTGGTGTACCCATCAATGCCGTCAAATTGAAAATGCAGGCCGAAGGCTTTGACCCAGCAATTATCAAGTAAGTTAGCGCAATCCAACCAGCATCAATCCGTGGTTCTTATTATGATTTTTTCAGCACACCGCACCTTATATTATTTGATGAAGCCACTAGCGAATATTGTAAAAAAGATGAAATAAAGATTCCTATATAACAGAACAAATGCTTGAAGCACTCAATACCTAAAAGATAGCTTTTAGCGCAACTGTCTGCTTCGACGGTTTGGTCACGTTTATCGCAAATCCCAAACTCGGCTTCCAAGATGTGCTATGGAATCCGTGTCAACAGATAGGCGTCCTAAGCAGGCCCATGGGGACATGGTTGAATTAAATGATATTTTCCTTCTCTACTTGGGGATAAAAACGACTCCTGATTTCAGGTTATGTTTTGTTTAATTATCAGAGGATCCATAAGTAAAAATAACTGCTTAATTAATATAAAATGTCTTATATTAATCTAGAACTGGATCATTTGTCCCTTCCTCTTTTTGTCGCCGCCCAACTCGAAATGCTTGCAACGCTTAATGGGGGTTTGTTTACGGTACTTGCATTCGGTACACTCCATACGCAGAACAATCTTTTTGGTAGTCTTAGCCTGAAACGAGACAGAGGAGGATTATGTTAAATACAATTCGTTGAAGTTAGAAGAAAATTTGTACAAGACCACCACTAAAAGACACAGCGAAATGACGCTTAGTCCTTCGATAAGGCGGCAGTCTCAAATATTGTTTTAGCATATTTTTTCCCACCAAATGGCTTTTGGCAATTTAACAAGCCTTTCAGTTCTACAACTATGCATACAAGAGTGTACTCCATCAACATTTCAACGTACCTTCTTCCTGAAGATGGGCTTAGTTTGGCCACCAAAACCTTGTTGTTTCCTGTCGTAACGCCTTCTGCCTTGGGCTCCTTTGCGCTCCTTGGACTTCTTGTATTGCGTCACTTTGTGTAACTTATGGACCTTGCACTTCTTACAGAAAGTACGTCTCTGTTTTGGTACGTTCACCTGTAGTAACACAAAAAATTAGTCAGGATTTAACTAAGACACTTCAAGTTAGAAAATCGGCGAAAATATTTGTGAAATACTGTAATTTCAAGCATTTTAAATACTATTTTTTAAAAATGATCGTTGGATGAGCTTAAGGCAAACGGATATTTTAAGATTTTGTGAATAAAAATAAAATTATTTCCTAGCATACCATCTTGACGAATTTCAGTTGTCAAAGAACAAAACGAAAAGAAAGGGATGGGGACATGAGCGGAAGTTCGACATTTAGAAATGTCAAATGTGACATTTTAGTTCGAATTTCGAAATTCACAGATATGTTAAAGATAATTTAAGCATTGAATTGTTAGGTACTAGAATAAGAATGAATAACATTAGCAGCCATATTTATTAGATTTCCCTTAAAATGCCTCTGAGAGCTTGTTTAGTTAAACATCGCGTAAGAATTTACGCAACCTTTACGCTACTTTGCCGAAATTGTTATTTATAAACATTTTTCCACTGTTGATTTACTAAACAGGGTTGGTGTCCAGATAAGGGGAAATATATGAGAAAGTATACAAAAAATACAGAAAACTAGTACTTTCTTCTACTGAAACCGATATCAGCTGTTTTCTGACAGTCTTTTTGTGTACACAAAATATATTAGATGAAGAAATCAAATATGTTGTATGTAGGTATCTACCTAATGCAAACATCTTTTAAAAAATCCGTGCCTTAAAGTAAGTGAGCGCTATGTTGCTGATCCGGCCTTACGGAGATAGAAAATGAAGAAACAAAACAAATAGGTATCATTATACCGGATGTCCATTTATTGGATATTTTGTGAACATTTTTTCCATGCAGACACATAAAACTATATTAGTTCATCCTATTTTGAATCACAGACAAGGAACACCAATAAATTAGAGCTGAAATAAAAAAAATTCTAAAGGATATGCTTCTTAAAACGAATGACATCACCAGCACGACCACGAATGGAACAATAATTTCCGCAATAATTGAACACGAATTTAAGCATTTATATCCTTTTCAATTATGTAGAAATTTTCGTTTTTTGAGACATCAACGCTGTTGAAAGCACTAACACATAGATCGATTTAAAATAATACTCGAAATAAAATTGCGTTTAGTTGCAAAATTTCTGCAATCACTATTCACGATTCTACCCCAAAAATGACATTTGCAAAGAAAAAAAAAATTTACGCAAGCTCTACGCAGCCTCTAAACGCAAATTTTTGTTTTTAAGTTACGCAGCCTTAAAACTACGTTGCTTAAACTCGAAATTTTTTTATAAATAAGGTGTTTCTGCGTACGGGCATTTTACCTCTACGACACGTTTATAAATACGGGTGTAGCTGTTTTATTGCACATCTAGCTCAGTCAAGTACCTAAAGTGAAGTAGAATTTTCAGCACGCAATTACAACAACTACACTCTGCTTGACACCACTGAGATTCACACAAGGTATTCACTTCCAGCAATATAATCACCATAGTCCGGAGATTCGAATCGAATCGATTTCGATTTCGATGAAAATTCGTTTCTTGTTCATTTCTTTTCACATTCTCATTGTCGATTGCATTGAGTTAAATGTTATGAGTTTTCTCCACTGAAAATTTGTGTTCTAAATCTTTATTTAAAAATGTTTATAGTAAAATTTACATAAAACATATACATACACCCGTATCGGAAATAATATTTCCCCCGGAATATTTTCTATTGAGCAACCTGATTTATATTGCTGAGAAGGGAAATATTTCCATCGGAATTTATTCGCGATACCCCTGATAAAATTGAAAGCAACATTTGTATTTTTTGCGTTAAAAGGTTAATTATTCAATTCAATTTCCCAGAAGGATTTTGAAATTGAAATTGAATTTTTCATTGATGGTCATTTTGACAGCAATAGGAACTATGCTGCCAACTTTTCAGCGGTAAAACCTGCTGTTTAAAAAAGTGACTGGGGACAGTTTTATTGCACATTTTCTTACGATAAAAGCAGGACCAACAAACTGCTACAATATGACAGAATATCGCTGTCCAAGTTGGTTGGCGCCCTCACCGGTCACAACTTTCTAAGAAGCCATGCAATGAAACTAAATCTCAAGAATGACGACATCCTGTAGAGGCTGCGGTGATGAAGAAGTCCACGAGGACATACCTCACTTTCTCTGTCACTGCTCAAGTCTGTGTCACTTGAGGAACAGAACACTTGCAAGTTACTACTTCCAGGAAATCCAAGAACTCTCTAATGTCTCAATATCTGATCTTTACAGGTTTCTGAGGACAGCGGGATGGCTGGACAAGGTCGAGTAACCACGGGAAGGATGAAATAAAGCCATTTCAACGCGGCTAACCCCATCGAAGGGTATCACAATGGGTCCACGAGGACCTGAGTGGGGTGAAGAAGAGGCTACTCAGCTTCACCAACCCGTATAACCTAACCTAACTTAACTTCACTTAGATAGATGTGCAATAAAACAGACCTTTTGCTGTTTTTTTTTGTCAGCGAGGTGAAAAATCATAAAATGACGTGCGGAATTCGTAAAGAGGTTTGTTTGATTTGACAAACTTACAAATGCAGCGATGAAATTCAACATTTCGCTGAAATCCAATATTTCGAAATTTTGGAAAATATAAATGCCGAAACGCTGAACATTTAGCCTAAGATGCTGAATTTAGCCGAAGTATGAATTTAGGTGCGCTGTAAACGTACTATTAAACATTGGGGCATATTCATAGATCTTTGATAAACTATTACTATGGAATAACTAAACTAAACCGGAGATTATGTAATTCATACACAATTTAAACCCATTTCTAAACGATAAACTCGAGTCTAACATTAATCACGACAAAACGTATGTTTTAGTTATTTTTAACTGTATTAAACGTCAAAACCAAGTGAACGGAAAAAAATTGATATAAGAATTTTGCAATGCGTTTTGCTTTTCTCACTGATAAATAATACTAATTAAATATTGTGATATTTGTTTTGTTTTTTTGGAAATTGTTTTAATGACATTTCTTTGATCGTCTACGACTCTTAGATAATTTGTACCTACCTTCGGACCAACTCATGCTGCGGCTGCATTTTTTTTTCTGCTTCAGACCAATTCAGTTCTCTCCGAGGTTCTATCGCGCATTTTTTTTTTGCCGCTCATCTTATTTTTGTTTACAAAACAGCAGAAAGTGTTGTCAGAAAGTGGATATTGTAATAGATTTGTAGTAGATTACACGTTAGATTTCTGATCTAATTAAACAGAGCTGGCAAATTCTGAATAGCAGTCGCGTTTTACCTGTGGGTTATCTTTAGATTCGAGTTCAGTTAGACCCGGGTTTACAGTATAACTATGAATATGCCCCATTGCATCGAGTAGATCTATTTTTGTATTATTTATTTACAAAAGTTTATCAATCAATAGTTAATAGTTAGTAGTTAAATATAAAATTTAACCTATGAATAGAAGACACGCATATACCAACAATAAAAATCTGTGAATGTTAATCGAAAACACCATCAACTTGTTGTATTGTGATCAGGCAGACAGCGATCGACAACCAACAACAAGACGATAGTCCAACAAACAGAAATTTAAACCCACCACACCATTAGCTTACTCATACTCATTCGAAAAGGGTAGATTCGTTTTTGCAATGCCACTGTGGGCTGTAAAGGCACAGCACTCCCCTCCACCTCTGCCACTGGTTGACCAGGCACAGGTCAGGCAAAGCAATGGCCTAGCGGGGCGGCACTGCACTGCCGCCGTGCTCACGCATACCTCAGCTGAAACGAATCATAATAGTCTGCCGAAAAAGGTGCATATGGCTAAGCAAATAACTTTGAGTGATTATAATTTTTTCATTTTGGGGATAAACTTAAAATTTTGATGTACCTACATGATGGCCGCTATTACTTGTTGTTGTTTCTTGATGAAACTGTTCGATTCACTAGACTAGAGAAGGGTAGATTTGCTTTCTAGTAGGAGGTTAGATAATATCTGTTTTGCTTTGTATTGAATATGATTCGTCGGAGGGGTAGGTGCCGACGGCGACGGGCCGTTCGTGTATAAATATTCAGTTGTGTACATGTTGTCTGTTAAATTTTTACTTGTTAGGAAGAGCAAGAGGTTCATAAAACCGATTTGATTTTTGGATGGAATGATGGCGTGTAATGGTCACGTAGCTTAACAGACCGCAGAAGTCTATGTGCAAACATTATTACAATACAGCTGCTGATTCATACGTTAAAAATGTCAGTTTGCAGACCGCTTTCGTAAGTGCAGGACACGAGTGTTATTATAAACAAAAATCGCAAAAATTACGTAAAATTATATATTTTTTTTATTTTTTGTAGTCAGCCGCCTGTTTATACATTAAGGATGTTTTCTAATCTCAGCCAAATGTTAATGATAAATAATACTGGAGGTATTGTAAAGATGACCAAATAGTTTTAAATCGAATGTTTATTATTAATCAAAACGAAATTTAAGATACATGAAACATAGAGATAAATTTATCAGATAACGTCTATCTTCTACCGTGGTTAATCAACGAACGTGTCTTCTCTCTCATGGCGGTTGATGGTAACTGAGTCTTCATCAAGATGCTGCATTGTTTATACTCCATTGCAGATTCACTAGAGCTAGATCCCAATCCCAATCCTTATCTTTCAGAGCAGAACACTTTAGCGAGCTGAGCAAGTTCTTGTTTACCCGCTCAGCTTGTCCACTTGCCCTTGGCGTTCTAACCGCTGTCTTCACATGTTGGATTCCATGCGCAGATATAAAAGTCACCAAATTCCTCGAAGCCCGTGCGCCGTTCTGAAGTAAATCGCAAAGGTTTATCAAAGAGCGATATAACCTCGCGCAGCGTAGCGAACAGTGGAGCCGTTTTGGTATTCTTTAGGACCTTCAGATTGGTGTATTTGCTGAAAGAACAAACCAAAATAACTAAATAAAGATTACCACGTTTGCTCCGAGGAAAAGGTCCTAAATGAGCCAAATTGATGAACGGAACTGGCAGCACCTCCATTACATGCAGCTGGCTCTCGGATTTACCACCCTTAACTTTATTAAAACAGCACTCGGTGCATGCTGCTATATACGACTTTACTTAACGCCTCATTCGTAGAAATCAGAAATCCTTGCTTATACGGTCAATTGTCTTGTCTACACCAAAATGTCCAGCATCATCATGGCATGCCTTTGTGATACGTCATCGAACAAGTTGAGGCACTACAAACTTTCTTTGAACACCTTTCTCTGCAAGCGACCTTTTTGCATACCAAAATCTGCGTTTGTCTGCTTCACCACTGCCTCCCCTTTAAGAATTTTTACGATGTCTTTGAGTTTATTATCTTGCATCTGCATAGCGAAAATCCAATCCAAAAAAGATACTTTTAATATGTTCTCGACTACAGATGACGTTATCTTTGATGGCACCGTAGGGATTCGGCTCATCCCGTTAGTGACTAGTGCAATGTCATATAGTCCTTCACGAACTTCAGGAAAATGACACCCAAAAACTGTCTTACTTTCGCATTAGTTGGACTCGGAAACTCCTCGATACATTTTGTTTTGGTCTCACTTGGCCGTATGCCATTTGAGCTCACTACAGACCCAAGGATTAGGAAGTTCACAGTTGTTGTCCCCTTTGACTGTTTAACGGTCTGAATGTTAATCTAGCCTCCTTTAAGGCTTGCAAAAATTCTTGTAACGTCAACATTTCTTCCTCAACTGTACTAGTGGCAACGACAACTTCAACTACGTAGTTCACTATTCTCTTTCGGTGTTTTAGCGGTAGTATTATTTGTGACATCTTCTCCTGGAAGTACATCGAGGCGTTTACTAAGCCAAAATGCATAGCATTGTCCTCGTACAACCAATCTGGCGTTAAGAAAGCAGTAAATTATTTACTCTCTTCCTTAAACGGAATTTGATAATACCCAGCCATCATATCCAGACCCAAAGAACTCGTTTCGCGCCAACTGCGACAGCTGCTCCTCGACCACTGGTGTGGGAAGTGAGATACTGCTTCTTTACAGTGACTGCGTTTAATGCACGGCACGGTAGTCCACGCACATTCGCATTTCTCCGTTAGCTTTAGCTACAAGTACAACGGAGGCGGCGTGTGGCGAAGTACTAGGACGAACAATGTTGCATTTCAGAAGATTATTGACAATTTAAGACAGTTTGTCTCTTTGTGCAAATGACACCTGATAACGTTTGCCAACAATGGGTTTATCGGTCGCCACTTCAATCTCCATAGAATCTCCGTGATACATCTGAAGCAAAGTAGGCGGGCTAGTCGGAGAAAAGATCCAATATCGCTGTCTGATGAACATCGCTGAGTGTCTTATTGATGTTGAACGAATCTGGGGATCCACATCGCACCTGCAGAACACCTGCCTCAAGTATAACTCGCTGCTTTCTTTGGCATAAAATATAACGACCCAATATAATTGCTTGAGTTAGGAACTCATCCGGTGCAATCTGGAACTCCGCATTAATCTCGTGTTCATCCATCTGTATATCAGCCGTGATCATATTCGTGGACTCGACGATTGACCCTCCGAGCCCTTTTAATTGGGTGATGAACAACTTCCGTGGGACATATTTCGGTGCTGATGATTCTCTTATCAATATATCAATAGTCACTGCCCCTGTCGACGAACGCGGAATATATTTGCCGGTTTATCTGATCTGTTTGATCACGGGTGGAACAAATGCACCTATGGTGGGTTGTCTCGGTCAAATCGTAGGGCATAGTTGCCCTGTCAGTGTCTCTTGGGAATTGGAGTCCTCGTTTAGTAGAGCCAATACATGGAGGTAACGATGCTCTGAGATGTGTTGCGTTTCCGCAATCCTGCGGACTAGAGGGTTTGGATGGCTGGATGCATTCCCGAGTATTTTCTGGAAAAGTGTGACCATGTACTTTTTTAGGGGGGTGATTCTGGCTTCTTCGAAGAGTCTTGAACTTCTGACGTTTTTCTTTCGGATTGGATCGTAGTGTAGACATGTTGAGATCGATTTGGATGGCGTACCTGTACGGCAAAGGGCGACGTATGCACAGTTGAATAACGTGACACATGGGCGTAAGTGGCAGTCTCATTGGTTTTCGTTCGCGTAGCCGCTGGAGAATTTCGTGGGACGCTGCCAGAAGCTACATCCACTTGCTGTGCTGCCATTGGATGCGATAATCGGCTCGTCACAATTTCCTTCAAGTCATACATGTCAGCTTTTCATGGCTCTACCGCCTTTGCGTCTGCAGCACCCAACTCCTCGCAATCAATTTTGCAATTTTATGTGCCTTATTGCCGACTGTTGACAACTTACGATTACGCAATAATCAGTTTAAATAAACTTTTAGAATTTCTAGTTTTAACATGATTGCGTTTTACTTTTTTGCGATTGTATTTGTCCTCGTCACTTTTTTCCGTCTGTTTCGTTCAACACCTTTGATGCGAGTCCTGTTGAACCTATTCGTTGTCTCTTTCCTTGTTCGTTGATTCATTGGAAATTCTATTTCGTTGCTTTGATCGATTTAAGTTGTTTATTCTTTCTTCTGATGCTGTAAAGATAACCAAATAATTTCACATCGAATGTGTATTATTAATCAAAACGAAATTTAAAATACTTTATATACAAAGAAATAAAATAAATAATAAAATAAATCAGATAACGAATGCCTCTATCCTCTTTCGTTGTTAATCAACGAACGCGTCTTCTACCTCTTGGCGTTCGATGGTAAAAGAGTCTTCATCAAGATGTTGCAGTGTTGCCGTTGACATTATTTTCAAAAATAGGTGGTTTTGTTTAAAAAAGCAAACATTCTTTTCATAATTATTCCACTAACTGACGCTTTGAATAACATACGACAGTCGATTAGAAAAGCTAATCGGAAATTCAGAGTCCCAAGAAGCACAAATAAAGACCGCATCCATGGCATAGCGTCCTGAGTACAGACAGTAGGTGTTGTTGTGACTCCAAAGGGCTGGCCAAATTTTTGTTAGGTCAGTTGTTGTTTCCACAACAACCAATCATTGTACTGCTACTCTTCAGTAGTGATGCTGATGATCCTAGACTTTTAGTTCCCTGTGAGCGCCCTCCTCAAGGCGTGGTTAAAAGTATTCCAGATGAATGGGTAGAAGGTTTGTTTTCAAAATCGGCCTTACCATCTATATCATGGAAGAGTTCTTCAATAAGAAAAAGGAAAAACAAGAATAAAAAAAGCCAAAGATGTAGAATTTAGAAAATTTAGAGATCGTTTGGAAAACAAGACTCTGACCAGAAGAGGAAGACAGAAACCCAAAAAAAAGGAGTCCCAAAATCATATGCTTTAACTAAGACGAGGAGCTAATTTCCAATATTGAAGATAACGATTTAAAAAATATTGGCGGTAATTCACGTATAAAGCGGTTTCATTTGAAATGTACACCTTTTGCTAGAAAATGCTTTGAAGAAGTGAAAAATGAGAGATTTTACTGTGAAGATTGCAGTAAAGAAAGTGATTAATATGTATTTATGCTTAATATGTATCTATTACTCCTTATTTTGTGTTTATAATTGAATGTGCCTATTGGCAATATATATATAAATACACAATATTTTGAAACCTAGATACATTTCAAAAGTTCAGAAAAACTAAATATGTACTCTATTAAGCAGTTTAAGAACGGATTTTTAAAAATCTTAAAAATGCTTAAGGTTAACTTAACATGCTACCTGTTTCACAATATACTACTGCGGGGCGAGAGCAATAGTTATGTTCGTTGGACGATCTTGTTGGCTGATCTTAAAAAGTATAAAGCATTAATTTGTAGGGCGATGAAATGTCTGTACGATTTTGAAAATGTACTTTACTCTCGCATGTAATCTTTGCACGCGAGTTCAGAGAGAGGGAGATTCATTTTTCTGCAGTCAATGCTAAGAAAGGCGTTAGAATGAGATCGCAAATCATCGCCTTAAAGTGTAATGTACGTATAATAATAGATAAATATAAAACGGAAGCAAACGCAAGTGTCGGCGAGCAACATTTCTGCATTCAACTTAAAATATTTCCATTAATGATTTAGAACATGACATATAAGATTACTAACTATAGTTTCGGTAAATTTTACCAAACATTCGTTAATCAATCCAATGAAATAAACAAATTTATATCCGTTCTCAACTTCTGGAAGCCACTTTGTTATATAGGAAAGCAAAATTCCTTAGACCATCACTATAAAAAATATTAACATTCAGAACTTCCTATAATTCGTATCTCCTAAACGAATTAAAGTGACTCGGATTTTTACATGTTTCCGTGTTGATGTCCCTCCATCAGTAGACTATTTACTATTTAACACCCTGAATTAGATCTGCTAATAGCGTGACGATGTAGAGGCGGAAGTTAATTTGGGGTCGCAGTCGCAGATTATGCGCAGATCGCGAATTGAGGAAACAGGGGAAAAATATTCCAAAGAAAAATATTTCTTTCATATAAGGTTCGCGAATTCATGAGAATCACGGAGAAGGAACATTTTCTTGATTCTCACAGTTTTAAGTACCTAAAGCCAGAACCAAACTTGCAACGTGTGGTGTGTTGCCTTATAGTAGTATGGCGCAATCGGACCTGAAGGGATTTGGACACAACACAGAACACTGCGACATAATAAACAATCAATTCAGGTAGCTATAACCCTGTTTTATTACACATCTACATAATGTATCTCAGTGAAGTAAAGTAAAGTGGAATCTTCAGCACGCAATTACAACAACTATATAGAGTCTCGATTCTACTTTACTTTACTTCACTAAGATAGATGTGCAAGGTACACCATTTCCAAGACGTACATGAGAAAGCTGGCCATTTTTGAGAGAAAACTCTTAAGGATCTGCACAGGACTCCACTACGATCCAATCCGAAAGAAAAACGTCAGAAGTTCAAGACTCTACGAAGAAGCCAGAATCACCCTCCTAGAAAAGTACATGGTCACACTTTTCCAGAAAATACTCGGGAATGCATCCAGCCATCCAAACCCTCTAGTCCGAAGGATTGCGGAAACCCAACACATCTCAGAGCATCGCTACCTCCATGTATTGGCTCCACTAAACGAGGACCTATTCCCAAGAGACACCGACAGGGCAACTATACAACTATACCCTTCGATTTGACCGAGACAACTCAACCCATTCGAGGATAATACCAAGATGAACAACCCTCTCAACCACCACAAGGACATCGACACCCGGATTTGAACACCCTGAGGTCAACACTGTATAAATTAATGTAATGTAATAGATGTGCAATAAAACATGCCTTATGGACCTAGCAACCTCCTCCCATCGCAATGTATTTTTATTTGGTGGAGTATAAAAATATAAATATGTAAAATGGAGGTTTCCATTATTCGCACGAGCAAACATTTTTGTTGTTGCTTTAAATGATCTAAAAAACATAAATATCATATTTTTTCTTGAGGAAATGAAAATTTTTTTTCTAAATTTTAATATTTTTTTTTAATCAAACCATGTTTATGTGACTCATTCTAGTTACATAGTTAAATAAGTGTATACCAAAAACTGTCAGGCAGGCGCCTGTAAAAATGCTGGTGTATTTAGAGAATGGGGTGGGTGGCTTGCTTCGCTCGCTAACAAGATATTAACCCTTATTTTATGACCGAATAAGCCACAGTCCCCAGCGGGAACACAACTTTTCACCGACAAAAAAAATCTCGAATCGACAAAATGTCGAAAAAAAATATAGAAATTTTTGGAAGATCACCGAAAAAAAGTTCATCGAAAAAAAAAAAATTCAAAAGCAAAAAATGTCGAAAAAAAAAATTCTGAAAAATATCGTACATTTTCGAGATATTTCAAAAAATGTCATTTTAGGTGAAATCGATTTCCAATACCCTAAAATAGTATTTTGTCGCCCTTAATAGTACGGTAATTCACTAAGTTCAACTTAACGTAGAAATTAAGCACTGTTTGTGATTGATCCATGGAACATATACTATAGAGTATAGACGGTAAAGTGTAACTCGGGAGAATCGATGAGATTTTATTGAGTACTCTTCCCCTACTACAATCTCTCCTATATGTTCGCTCCTTTCTTAGGGAATCGTATTAAGCCGGAACCAGATTTTATCGCGTCGGGTGTTGCAGAGTGCTGTGTTCCTATCACTGCTAAGTATTTCATATGTGCAGAAACATATTTATCTCGTGTATTGTGTCTCAGTGTAGTGTGTCCTGTCTGTAGCCCTTCTGGTCCGATTGCGCCGTACTACACACTGGCAACACACCACACGTTACATGTCTGTTTCTGGGTTTAGGTACCTATACCTACTTAAATCTGTGAGAATCAAAAAAATGTGCCTTATCCGTGATTCTCATGAATTCGCGAACCTTATTCTATGAAAGAAATATTTTTTTGGAATCACCGCGCGATTTTTAACACCAATCATTTTCAGGTATTTTTGAGATAAACCCTCTAGTCCGCAGGATTGCGGAAACGCAACACATCTCAGAGCATCGATACCTGCATGTATTAGCTCTACTAAACGAGGACCTATTCCCAAGAGACACTGACAGGGCAACTATACCCTTCTACGATTTGACCGAGACAACCCACCATCGAGGATAAAACCAAGATGAACAACCCTCTCTACCACCACAAGGACATCGACACACGGATTTGAACACCCTGGTCAACCCTGACAACGATGAATACTATACGAGTATGAATCTAAGAAAACAATTATAATTTATGTAAATAGAATTTAAAAAAAAATCAATGTAAACCGTTGGGCCCCTGTTGTTGAGCCAACACATAAAATATTAATAACCACTTTGTAAACTAGCTTTAAGTCAAATTGTATATATAAAAGTTCAATAAAAAAAAATTAATGTAATTAATGTAATGGTATTTTTGAGATTTTGTCCTTCGAGATTTTTTTTCGACATTTTGTGTTTACGAGACTTTGGATTCGATATTTTGAGATTCGGTTACAAGTGGCCAACGTTCGCAGCGATTCCAATCTTTGACGAAAGGTGTCTTTTGACATACTGCAAACTGCAAAGCATCTAAAAGTATCTCCACCCAAATAAAAATCTGTGTACCTATGCAATGTCTCAGGAAATCCAATTCGAGTCTCACCAGACTTTGGAGAAATCCATGCCTCTGGCTAAAGACGGCAGTTTAAAAATGAATTCTGTCAGATCCTTTTCGAGCTGCAATTTCTTATATTTTGTTTACGGTTTGTTGTGACCCACTTTTCGGAAACGTCTGACAAAACCGCGAACACAGAAAAATATCCCTCCATTCACGCACATAAAAATATAAATGTATTTAGGTACCTAGTTCACAGACACGATTGATTACGATAATGAGAATCGACATTTTGCGCCAATTGCAATAAATGTTCGCTCTAGACAGATGAATTAAATTCAAATATTCCTCAAATATCATTTTGCTATTTTACTAGGTAGGTAGGCTTGTAGGTATCCCTACACAATGATTTATACTGTATTTCATTCATTTCTTCTAGGAGATTATTTTTGGAACATATTTACAGTTCGATATAGGTACTTAATGCCCACATTTTTCAATTAGGAACAAAGCTAAAGGACTAACTAGATTACCTAATCGGAATAAAAAATCCATCGACGCTCTACAAAAGCTTACTTCCAAATTAACCATAAACTGCCAACGACGCCACCAGATACAAAGTGTAAATGGAATGCGATGGGAATGCGCATACCAACACATAAATCTATACCTACTGCTCATTTCAAAGGCATGTCCTTTTATTGATAAATACAAAGCGATACGAAGGCGTTATTTTCTCAATGCATGGTCGCTCAAGCAGGGGGCTTTTTATGACAACACAATCTACCCTCCAAATGTTTTTCAGTTTCGGCCATCTATAGGTACAAGCACAGCTCAATAAAACTAGGTACATAATTGATATTTATGAAAAAAAAAAAGGAATAAAACAAGCCAAGTTGATAATCCAACGATTATAATATTACTAACCTATACATAACTTATTTTAGTTTATTACAAAAGCAAACACAATAATTTAGTTACGAAATTCAAATTCGAATTGAGAAAATACAAAAATATTGATTGCCATCGAATCGCATACCACTCGATGAAGACTCACTAAATCTTATTTCAAAAGCAAAAGTAAAAGTGTTGTTGATAACAACCCAAGCGCAAGAGGGTAGATTTATTGATAGCGCACATACAATGCATACACATTGGCTCATGGACTGAATATAAACCGCACAGAGAAACTTTGCTCTTATGACTGCTAGTGCTTGCTTAGTGCTTAAAGATTGGGGTGAATCGGTGGGCCTCGAATAATCCTTGCATACTAAACCGCCAACAAACACCAGCTATCACATAGTAGATGTAGGTATGCTCGATTCAAAATATGACCTATAAATATGCAATTATTACTAATGTTAAGTTGCTGCAATTAATTGTAACATAATGACGTCAGTATCTAATGTTCATTCTAAAACTGACATTAGACAAATCCGATGACATACTGGCCAATCATCTAATGTTAATCAATTTTCGGACATTCAAAACTGAACTTTTACTATAAGAAAATATTACTGTTTGTTTGAATATCTTGTTCAGAAAAAACATTTTCAAATTTACCGCCAAACACTGCTATTACAGGGTTGCACGCTATACTCATGACACCCAAGCACTTTTACTATGAAAATACTCATGAAACCCTCTTGGATGGGCATTTTGCTAAGCAATTTTATTTTAATATACAAAATAAAAATACCAAAAAAATCCTTAGAAATTTCTCCTTTAAACAGTATTAACATTTTTTTGTTTTGAATTATATTAACAACACAAAAAATAATTTACAAATTTTATTCATTTACTGACATGAAATCTCAAATGGCGCGCTCCCTTCAAAATGTATTTCACACTCTAGAAGACGCCTTCAGTCGATTTCGAGCATTCAGCGGGTGAACATCGGTAAAAGGCTGGCGCACTAGTAAAAAATAATAATAAAAAAGATTACATTTAAAATAACATAAGTGTTATAAAAAAGAATCTGTCTTTAGCCAAGTAGTTTCCAGTTTGAAGTAGTGTGTGTAGTAGATTTAACTGTATTTATTTATAAATAATAACCAAAACACAAAAAAAAAAATAAAAAAATGAGTTCAGCAACAGAAAATAATGGAGAGGTAGCGGTCGAAAAGGTTGCCGCCGAAGCCGTCAAAGAGGACAAACAAATAACAAAATCAGCACCCGAAGAAACTGCAGCATCGGATAATGGTACTACAAAACCAGCAGTCATAAAAGATCAGGTCAAAGGAACAAAACGGCCTGCAGATGTAAGTACCTACATACATTTTGAAATGATGAACACAAAAAAAAGCTAGTAAGACTGTCGTCTGTGTGTAGTCTTGTGGAAAACAACGAACGAACGTTCCCCACGCCGGAATTAATTCATATCTATTTTTATAAGAAATAAGTAATTTTACAACGAATGAGAAAGGGCAGCCGCATTACCTCCTCTCTATCTTTCGGATATACTTAGTTCTATTGTAACAAGTGAATGTGTGTACACCTATTATATCAAAGGCGGCATGTAGGATGATGGGTACTGAGAAAAAGGACACCCCACCTGATGTAAAAATATGTTTTATATGCTGTTTCTTAAAAATACCTCACTAATGAGAAATTCGTCCTTAACGGAAAGAAAAAAACTACGCCAAGCGCGCGCATTTGTACGGACACACATTTCTAGGTTGTGTCACTACACCAAAAGTCTACCAGATAAGCAGATACTCAACCGCACACATACATTTTATCAAAAGCTGTAGTCATCGGATTCGAGTTGGAAGCGATTGTGACATACTCAGTTCATGGAGCGAGGGTTCTTCTGATACAATAATATATAACGATAACAACAATCAATATAAGTAGCAAGAGGTGAACAACACAACTGAGTGTCTTTAGCGTGTTTAACGCATTAATATCATTTCCCCAGCTCAGATTACTGAATAAATGGCTGCTCCAATAATTCACTTAATCTCTCAAAGTGAGAACAATCAATTAGATGTTGGTGCATAGAGCAGATAATTAAACTGCTATTTAGTTTTTTTTTCTCAATTCTCTCGTGCAATTTATAAAAATAACACACTTGAGAAGGAACAAGAAATGACGCTACTCTGGCGTCGCGTCTCAACGTTTTTCCCAAACAAATTTGTTTTGATGTCGGTTCGGCACGAATTCAACCGCACACGGTATTTTTCCCACTCTTTTTCGTATATTATTTCAAATTATATGTTCTATTTCTGTATGTTTTTAGAGTTAATGCCTGTTGTAGCTGTACACAGAGAATTATAATAACCGATCTAAAACGACGAAGCTAAGTTGCCTTTCCTCTCATCTCAAGCAAACAATCACATCTCCATTCTCCAATCACTTTGCCCACTATAACCATTTGGCTCCCTTCTTTTACTTCTCTATTCTACTTTACTATACTTTATAACTTGTCAAGTTAATGACAGCTCGAGAGTCAATAATAGACAGAGAAAGAGAGAATCAAAAGTACCTGTCGTTGTCATCATAGTATTTACATACCTATGTCAGTGTGTATGCTGAAATCCCATTCAATAATATTAAATGGCCGTTACCGCGCCACCGCCAACTGCATTGAAACACGCATTCCACAAGGAGGGGAAGTTTTTCTTTACGTCTTCTCTGTTTGTGCTCCCTCAATCAAATAAGCATACATGCTTATGTATTAGTATTGCCGGCCGGTATACAATCATAATACATACATGCACCTACAATAAATTTCCCCAGAATTATCATTTTCAAAAAACCGCTATCATTCGAGGACCCAACTATCAAAATAGAAAATAACTTGACCGTTATATATTAATTATACCACAATTATTTATATTCATAATTACATAGCAACAACGCCTGATGTTTACTAAAATATGTTATCAAACCTGATCAGGCAATTGCGCTTTTTTTCGTTTACATCACGACCTTAATAACACCTACCTCGTGCAGATTTACAGGTTTTGCCATTTTTTAAGAATGACGTAAAGGTAACTAAAAATGAGAACAAAAAAAAGCGCACAAGCCTGAGATTACTGTACTCATTTCCTTCTCGCTCGTTAGCGAGTTGATTTCTCTTTTCCTCTCAAATACACTTTTCTCTTTCTAGTGTACGCATGTGTGTCATTTCTTACCATCCATAGGTAAACTGTTATAAATACACCTTGTATCTGTATGTACAGTGGCATGAAAAGAAAGAGAAAAAGCAACCAATTCTTTGAAAAGATATTGAAAATGTGATTACACACTGAATACACAAACATTATCAGGTACAGTTCTACCACAAAATTAGATATACAAAAAGCAAAAGCACACTCAAGTGGCTGTGCCACCACATCACACGCAAAATGATAAATGTCAATTAAGTGCCCTTGATCAAGGTGGTTATTATATTACAAAAACTCATCTGCATTCTGCTCCTACTGTACACATTATCGTGCAAAACGCTTATTAGCTTTGACATCTGTCAAGCTAATGTAAAAGAAACGATAACAAGCCGAAACTGTACCTGCGCTGCTTCGCTTTGAATTGAGTGTGAGTCCCTGTGCCATAAAATAATACATGCACGAACAAAATTTGTTCCCATAAAACTCGTAGAGTAGAAGCGTGCGATGCCGAGGTTAGTGTAATGAAAATGTGTTTTCAGTCCCTCTGCTCTTCAAACCGCACCGTTTTATTGCTTTTTCTTAATTTCCGTGACTAAAAATCTTTCAACGGAAATTCAGAATGAGGGTGAAGCCAGACCAGCGTGGCTATGTGGAAATGAAAAGGTGGGATACCCTCCGTGTGAATTGTGAAGTGAATACATATTTGTCTTTATACCCTCCCTCCACAAACCAGTCGACTCTTTTCATTATTCAACCAATAAGAGGAGCGTAGAGAACCGCACACAAAGTATTATAAAAAGAGCAGCGCACACACGGGCCAGCGGACAGATGCTGAGTGCTGACAGCTGCAATCAACTTCCATCGGTCGTCGGCGCACAATAAAAGTTTGATGCGCACGTCACATGTACCTGATGTATGTTTTTGTTCCCCTCCGGCTCCGCGTCTTCCTATATGAAGTGGTATTGACAATTTGTACTGATAGGCTTGGTGCTTCCAATTTCTGTAAGTAATTAATTTCGCGGGTTGTCTTCGTTTTTTCTACAATAGTTACCATAGAAGTCAGTGATAAACAGATAAATAACGAAACAAAAAAAGACAGGCATGTTATCTAACATTATGAATGTTCTTATGTTTACAGGAGAAATCAGCGGCGTCAAAGAAAGCCAAAAAGGATAGTTCTGCCAATGCAAGTGACTGCTCAGAAGATGAAGAAGTAATTGAAGAGGAGGAGATCATAGAAGAAATTGACAGTGACATTGAAAGCGACGAATATGATCTCCCGTATGACGGCGAAGAAGGTAAACGAAGTAATAAAATTTGAAAAATTCCTAATATGAAAAAGCTAAGTCGGAATCGGGTCTCCGTTTTTAGGATAGTGGAAATAATGATTTGAAGTTATTTTAATAGACTCGGAGCGGTGTAGCAAGTTCCTACATTCGCTGAGCCATACCTATAATGTACATGGTATGGAACTTTGGATAAAACATCCTCAGCCCATTCTCTATAGACTTTTTTTTTGACAGAATGACGTTTCGTGGGCGCCAAATATAAAAAAAAAATTTATTTAAGATTATACAATTTTATTTTAATTATATAAGTTAGAACTCAGAATACGAATTTAAAAAAAAAATGTTTTCGAAATACTTTTGACTAATATTTTATTGGGCGCCAATCATAATCAGTGCATTGTGCGAAATGTTTAGGTTCGAATCGTATCTGTCTCAAAACTGTTGGTTCCCTATATTCGTTTAAAATAACGATGAATTGGCTGTGCCATTTTGCGACAAATCGATGGCCTGGTCTGTACCAATAACGGCATTTTGTTCTTAGCTCGAATTTTACGTAAATTACCAAGAACATAACTATTGATACATATATAATTTATTAATCTTTAATTCTAAATCTAAAGTAACCAATTGGGTTGGATTGGCAAAACGTAGCATGCTTTTCAGTAAATTAAATTATAAAAGTCAATATAGGTACCTAACTTTGTCTATCTCTATATGACATAATTCTTTCATCCACTTCATTTCAATTTAAAAAATTTCTGCAGAAAGTACGGTTTAATGAAACCAGAATATAACTGGTAATATGCAATTCCTACTAGAAAATGCGTGAATATCGACATTATACTAGTATATAATAGTACTTAACCAAAAGAGAGCAAAGCTGGAACATGATTTACTAGTGAAAATGCTAATTTGGGGGAACAGTTCACAGTGTAGGAAATCTCTAGAATTTTGCATAGGATACTTTAACCTACATTGATATTAAAACGAATTCGACTTAGCTGTAACTAGCTCTAAGTATATGTTATATAATTTTAAGTAGATATAATAGCTGTAAATACTTCTATTTTACTGCTGCATTAGTTTGTCTGCTAATTTGTAGTACAACAGTACACATTTAACTAAAAACGCTTTCTATAAAATTTCGCTTTCAGATGACGAAGAAAATGATGTCTCAGGCTCCGACGATCAAGCGTAATAATAATGTAGTCAAAAATAAAAACAAAAACAAATAAAAAACAAAAAAAAATTATATATAGTATATATATATATTATATGATAAGAAATAATTTTTAATTTCTTATTTTTTATTATGTATTTTTTTTTATTTAAAACAGAAATAAGAAAAAAACAAACTCACGATGCAAGATTTTTTCCTTTAATATTTAAGTTTTAATATATTGAAAAAGATAACAAAAAAATTGAAAAAACGTTAAAAATAGAAACAAATAGCAGTTACAACAAATGAAACAGAAAAAAAGTATTTGAGAAAAATAAAAATACATTTTAAAAACAAAATCCACTCTAATAGATTTGAACAAAAAAAAAACAAGGTTACGCTAAACTTTTTTGGGGCAAATCGTTGTGTTCGCCCGTTTATTGGTGTGTTGAATTTTTACGTACAAATCTCTTATGCTGCCACAGATTGCGTTCTTTTTCGTTGAGCTTTTTATATATATATATTTTCTATAAATGCAGTTTTCATAATCTAGCAAAGAACGAACATTTGAAATACATTGAATCAAAGTTCAACGGACCTAGGTAAGTGTTAAGTTTGATGTCGAATTTGTATTCGAATTTCGCCACCAGCCCGCCGCCATCGTTCTCGTTTACAATAATTGTATACGGAAACCTAGCTTCATGGGCTACACTCAAATACAATATTGTTATTCTATACTTATGAAGAGAATTCACTCGTAGACTGTGTTGCGTGTGCGGACTGAAGAATGGAGACATTGCTCTGAAGCTTTCTTCTGGAATCTAGACAATTTTTTATATATCGTTTCGTTCTTTGAGTTTTCTCTTCCTCTCCTCAATTTACAAAACAAAAAATTATCGTTAATTGATTGTCGTGCAAATGATACAAATTAAAAAAAAAAAAAATAAAATTATTCGTATTGTTCGCTTCAGTATTAGTTTTACTTAGATGTTTGGCCGCTGCTATATCGTATTGTGCGAAAAGCAGTGAACATTCTAAGACATAACATAAATGTAGATACTAGATGTAGTTATTAAAAGTTAGAATTAAGTTTACATTTTAAAATTTTGAAAAGTTCATAACACCCTTATTTAGTTTTTATTAAAATAGCGTAAATAATAACGATTAATAATGTACAAATTATACAAAAAAATGTAAATTGTTGAAAGAATAAAAAAAACTGTTATTAAGAAAAACGCGAAGGTTTTTTCTCTGACTGAACTGTAACCAAATACTTACTAGTTTAATTTCTAATTTGAAAAGTTAAATAATAATACAAATCATTGGTTTGCCAAAAGAGAACAAACATCTAAAACATGTTCTATATGTCTATCCAAGAAGATACTAAAAAAACAAAAAATTAACGCAATACATGTTTTCATCATTAGAAATGATGAATACCAATCAAGAGCAATAAACTTTGTACCATGAATCTATTTAAACACAAAAATTAATGTAATTTAAAATAAATAAGCCTAATGTTAACCTTTAAATATTTATATTATTTTGTAATTAAATATCATTGTGTAAATAAAACCTAAGGACGATGAATTACATAAAAAAAAACAAGAACATTTTTGTTTTTTAACATCAAAAAATTAAAAAACTTGTTTTGAATTTCTGGATTTCTAAGCCGATAAAGTTGCTCATCCGAAGAAATATAAATAAATCATAATGTTGAAGTGTGTACCCAGGTGAAACTTTATTTATTAATAATTCATTTATTCATTTTTTCGGCTGAGAATTTTAAATATGATTTTAATAATTGGGGGATGTTCTCGTTGTGGAAATGGAAACGTTAACCAGAGACTGAAGACTCATCATCCAACACAAGCTATATTTCTTAAAAGTATTGAACACTGTTAGATAGGAACGATTACAAAGTCATCGAAGAGCCGAATCGGCGCATCCGTGAATAAACTGATTATGTATTTTTACGGAAATAAATCTACATGATTAAAATTCATTCACACGGATGTTCACGGATGATCCCAGTTAATGAATTGCAGGCCATGTTATAATATGTAAATCAACACTTTTACAGTACCTACCCGTTTTGTGAACAACATTTTTTAAATACTTAACAAAAAGTGCATTTGTGTAAGAGTTGACAATTTTTGCCTTTGAATCACATATTTTGAAACCAGTCAGGGATTGCATGTAAAGCTAGGTGACATTTGGATATATTTATTCAAAATAAAAAAAAAAACGAATAAGGTTATAAATTATGTACCTACATAATTACTGACAGCCAGTATGTATCAGGGTCATATTATCACAAACCAAAGTGACGTTTTTGATCAATAATATCCGAAATTAATAAAGAATTTCTCAAATTTCTCTCTAGGGTTTTCATGTGAAAAAAAGAAATGTTGTGGAAAACAAACCCCAGAAAAAATTATATGATGAATAACACATAACGAATTTGAATTATGTACATATAGTGAGCGTCAAAAGTGAGTAAACGCCGATGTTTTTTTTTTTTTAGTTTTCACAGGTATAAAAAACCAACAATCTTTGATTACGAAATAATAATAATTAAACATATTTCGTGTCGACAGCAAAAACTACTTTATAAATAGTTAAAAATATTGTATCCAAACTCCAAAGACAAATGAAAACCGCATTGGTGTTCACTAACTTTTGACGCTCACTGTATATCTAACTTGTTTTGTTAACAAAAAAAGGTGTCCTATCTAATAATCGAATCAACAGAAATTATCCCACTAGGTACCTACTGTTATATAGATGTTTACCGCTTTTTTCTACGTACACACTACACAATTGTTCATAAGCACAAACTACCTATAATTTATTAGGTTGTTTGTGTTCATAAGTAGAGATGTAACGTATACACTCTGCTTTCCCATCTTCGTTAGGTGTAAAAATCAATATAACAGAGCTTGTACATGTACTGTCCATCCAAGTACAGCTGAGAAAAACTGTACAGGCAAAAATTCAATTGTTTGAAGCAGAACAAAAACATTTTTTCTCTATGTAGTATATTAGTGTATTGATTCCACATTATACAGTGTGGCTGTGCAATGTATGGTTCGCCAAGTAAGGGTAAAAAATAACCGAAATATACGACAGCGAAACACACCCTCGTCCGTCACGGGCACATCGGATGGCATCGTGTTTGTAGAATTCGAAGCTAAATATTCCGAGACTGTACTCTTTCTCATATAATGGAAAGGACACTTGGATGTTTGTGCGCATGGGAGGGAATGCTAGAAGCATACTGCATACCTACATGGGATGCATACAATTTCCGACAATTGAAATGTTTGTGATAGGTATAATGAATGCCTTAGGATTTCATCCCTTTGGTCTATTGTAATTTTTCTCTCACCCTATTTTAATGACGTGTAGGTACGTATACCTACAGTCGTCGGCTATTACATATATTGAAAAAAATGCTGGCTAATTTTGAAAGACAAATGGAAAATTTAGAAGAACGAGTGTCCTTCAAAAGTCCTCGAATATAAATATTTCTACTTGTATAGCTGATAAGTGATAACTAATTATTGAATAGTAATTAGTAGATTGCTTCAGAATTGTTCATACATGTAATGGTGTAGGTATAGGTACTTTTATAAGTAAGTAGGTAGGTACCTAATAAGTTGTATATTTTATACAATTATAAAGTATGTACCCAGTATGTGAAAAAATAATCTGAAAGTATTAATTTCATACCTGTATTCCCTTAATTTTGTTTTAATACACATTTACTATATTTACTAAACTCAATCGCATATAGCAACCGAGGTAAGCAAAATCACGTATGCGGTGGGATCAGTGTATATTTTCATATAGGTATGTATACATAAATAAAATATAATTAATTTTCACAATTAGGATGCTCTACTGTCTGCTTCGTCTAATTAATGCATTAATATAAATATCACACGTTTTACTTAATTGCAACATTCGTCTTGTTAAATATTATACCTAATACAGAGGCCAGTACCACGAAACAACAAGTATTGTTAAACAGTATCAATTTACCGGAGCAATATGTTAAAACGCTCCCATTGCACAATACTTGTTATTGCATTGTACAGACCCCAGGGGCCTGTACCACAAAACAACAATTTAACTTTTTAACAAGTAATTTCTTAACATATAAATTTAACAGGCGAAGTTAGTTTCTGTATCACCAAATTATTCGGTATGATAGTTAACAAGGAAAATTTCCCTTAACACTTGTTGTAGAATTTTGCAAAACTAAATGGTGATTCAAAGAGTGTGCGCGTTGGTAGAGTAGTTTAGTTTAGACTAATATACATATAGTTCAAAGCAGAATACAGATTATATGCACGATTAGTCGATTAGAATGAGGAATTCTCTATAATAGTGAAATATTCATAAATAGTAGTCTGAAAATTAAAGCAAACGACAACCTAAAGACAAAAAATCTAAGAAAAAACTGTTGTCAAATACGCCTGCCGGACGAAAAGCACATAGATATCCCGAGGGGAGCAACGAAGTTGTATGAGCAGGACCTGCGACATGCGATAAGAGAGTTTAAATCCCTTAATCACATGGAGCGGGCCACTTAGTTACCTACTGTTTAATAAAAATAAATAATTTTTGTCTTAAAAAAGCAAAACAAACATTAAACAGTTTATAATCATGATTCGAATTTAATAGAAAATAAAAAAACACTAAAAAATCTCGAAAACCAAATCAAGAAATATAACTTGTTACGAGCTAACAATTTTCTATTCATCAGTTAGAATTTTGCAACAATTTAACAGACAATTTTAACAATTGTTGTTGTGTGGTACAGAAACCGAGAATTCATCAAATTTCCCACTTGTTAGAAATTGTGTTAACAAGTGTTAAGACGATAGTTAACTTATGTTTTGGTGGTACAGAAAATATTGTTAATTGTTAAAATTTGCCTGTTTAACTAGACTTGTTGTTTTGTGGTACAGGCCCCAGGTCCTACGTGCGTCGTTGTTTCACTTACGTTTTTACCGATGATGCTTCTGTGGTATATCTAAATTATAATTATGTATAAGGAATGTCCTTTCCCGTGGCTCGTCCTATAACCCCCTAAGGGTATGTACATCATTTCGAAAATGGCGAAACACATGACAAATTATTTTTACCTTTTATCAACGCATAAAAGTCAGATTAGTGCAACTGTAAATTTTTTTTCAAATTTATGAAAAGGCCCGCCAAAAACAAAAATGATCTTGTAACATCTTAAGGCGCCAAGTGACAAAGAACTGAAACAAGAACATAACCGAAACAAGCAATTATTCATAAATTGAAATTCGACAAAATTTCCCCACAGAAAATGGCAGGTTCAAACCCATCCAGCGAAAATCGTTGTTACTCTTCGCTTGCCCACTCTAAAAGGTCTTTCATTCTGTAGTAGGCAAATTCTGTTTCTGTTTACAGGGGCGTAGCGAGGGGGGGGGGGTGGGGATGTCGGACCCCCCCCACGCTTTTCAAGAGTCGGCAAATCAACGATCAATTTTCAAAAATTAGGTCTTAAGTTTGGATTTCCATTAGGTATAGGTTTTTAAACTTGTAAATGTATACAAAAGTCGGCATTTTCAAAGGTTTCAGATGAACTCCTTAAAATCGGTGAATTTGCCGACTGAAATCATTAAAATTTAGCGGGTTTAAATTCGATTTTAAAAAGTACGGTCGGCATTGGTAAGATTGCCGACTGAAATCCTTAAAATTTAGCGAGTTTAGATTCGATTTTAAAAAGGGCGGGTCGGTATCGGTGAATTTGCCGACTGAAATTCTTAAAATTTTGCGTGTTTAGAATCGATTTTAAAAAGGACGGTCGGCATCGGTGAGATTGCCGACTGAAATCCTTAAAATTTAGCGAGTTTAGATTCGATTTTAAAAAGGACGGTTGGATTTTCCAATTTGAGGTTAAATTCGAAGGAATGTGTTATTCGCTAGTTCGCGGCTTAATGTGGAATGCGATCTTTAACAATTCGCGGCAAACGTGTGTTTGGGCAAAGAGGAGGATAATTAATCATCCTGTCAAAATGTATTAAGAAAATAAGTTTATAAACAGTTTAAATAACGAAATTTCGAATTCAAAACTTTTTGCCGCGAACGAAAACACCCGCGCGAATTGTCAAAGTTTATTCGCAATCCACATCATTTCCACAAACTAGCGAATAAAACATACGTTCGAAATTAACCTCAAACTAGGCATTGTGGGTAGAAACTGATGGCTGGAATTCGCGAACTGCCGCGACCTATAAAAGTGTTCATGTGAACGGGCTGCCAAAACTTGCGAATAGTCGTTCGATCGTAGCTAGTTGGTCGCTCTTATGTGAATGGTCCTTTAGGTATTAGCCCAGGGGTGTTCCTGTTAAGATTGGTCAAAATTGGACAAAGCGGCGGGTCGCCTCCCATACAAAAAACATCTTCTATGGAGTGAAACTCGGTGACGTTAGATATAACTCGATAACCGCTGGGCCGATTTTCATGATTTCTATACAGTCGGCAAGTTCAAGAAATAAGTCGACATTTCAATGAAAGTCACCCCCCCAAGGCTCAAACCCTCGCTACGCCCCTGTCTGTTTGCTTAACTTGGTCAGCTACATAAAAGCAATCCGGAACAATCGTCCTTTCTAAAAAATGTTCATCTAGTTTTGTGCTTTCGCCGTTAATGCACACTGTAACAAATTGTTTCGTGTTCTTTCTGTGTGAGTATGACTCCCAAGTCCCAACGCTCAACTCATAAAATCCGTCCTATCTAACGGCAACGTATTCAATATAAAACCTCCCACAAAGCGAATGGTTGCGAGAAGCTAGGCCTAGGGTGTATACACGCCTGTTGCGCCAACTATTTATTTATTTATTTTTTAGTTTTTATTATTTTAAAAATGGAAAACGAGATTGAAAGTTTTTGGAAAATCATTGAAAGGCGTATTTTTTTGGGAATCTATAGCTAGCTCACTTTTACTTTTACATGCAAAACTGGTATACTCACTTTTGGTTTTGTTATACTCACTTTTGGTGTTACATGTAAAACTGTTATACTCACTTTTGGTTTTGTTATACTCACTTTCCAAAAAAATACGCCTGAAAATAAAGTTGGAATTGTTCCACAAAATATAAAAATGATCCTAAAAATTAACGAATTTTAATATAAAACTACAATTTCGCAAATAACACCAGAGGATTTTGCGGAAAAATATTTAAAAATATTCTCTCCAAAAACGACTACAACATTTGCTAGGGACCATTTTCCAATCAACCTGAAATGTTAACTGATTTTTTGATTCGTTCTTAATCTCTATAGTAGCATTTTGTGGGTCTCAGCTTTTCCCGGGACACCAAAAGTTAATTTCAAGTGCCAGTATGTGTTGTGAAAACGTGCTAAAGCAACAACAAGTATTAGAAGAACATACATCTGCTGCTTTATCGTCGAAAAGGCCGAGACTTGATACATCTCGAGACTCATCTTTAGCAAAACAACAAGGCTGAAAACTTCTCTGCCATATCCATAATCAAATTACCGAGCTCATTAAGACATGCGACTGTCGGTTGTTCTATTTGCCAAAAACTCTTATTTGTTTAATGACAAGTCTAAAATAAACTACTATGTATTCGAAATCCAATTTTTATTCAATTGTAAATTCCGATGAGAATTCAACTGAATTTAGGGAATTCAGAAGTATTTCGTTGTATTCAGAAGAATTCATTGCAAAAGACATAAATATTCACTTTTTATTTAGGTGAATTCATGAATTCAGTATTCAGTTGAATTTTAAAAAGATGAGTTCTTCTTCCTCGAGTTTTTTCACGGCCTATAGTGTCTAGTCGATTGATTCATTTTATATATTACATCCTTGGAGGGGATGCGGGCTACCCCATTTTTTGTTTAATAAACAAAAATATTCTAGCGCAATGAAATTTTTGAATTTATCGCATTGTTTCACATTCGCTGCCAAGCAAATTTTGGCAATGTTTCCACAATGGCCGTGTCATTCATAAGTGAATGACGGGACATTAGCAAGATAAGGCCGTGTCATTCAATAACTGAATAGGGATTAAGGACCCTGGCCTCTGGTGATCATAACTACTTAGTTTAAAAAAATCTGGAAAAATGTTTCAGATAAAAACAAATAAGTTTTTTTTTTGCAAAAAAATCTGTAATACCTACACACATATAAATATTGTGGCCCTCACCGAAAGGTGAATGTCATTCATTTTTTAATGACGTGGCAGTGAATGTGTTAACGCCCAACGCATTTCCGCGATCGCTTAGTTTTTGAAACGGAGGGTCGGTCTTCCTTGTCTTCTCGAACCTGGGGGCTGGGATTCGAAGATCCTCTTAGCCGGAGCATTATTGTCCATTCCCTCGATGTGGCCGAGCGAATGTGATCGACGTGTTTTGACTTTTTGGATTACATCTACATCTTGGTACAGCTCATAGAGTTCGCGGTTGTATCTTCTCCATTCGCCCTCCTCGCGCACAGGACCAAAAATCCACCGAAGTATTTTTCTTTCGAAGGAGCCCAGTATCAGAACTCCGTTCTTGCTTCTCATCCAGCACTCGGCTCCATAAAGCAGAACTTGCAGGACAAGGGTTTTGTAGAGCACTTATTTCGTCCTTCGAATTTTGAACCCAGTTATTTTGCCAACTCGAAGTAGTATTGGTTTCCTAGGGTAATTCTTCGATGGATCTCCACTAGGGTGTCATTGATGGAGTTCATGTTTGCTCCGAGGTAAGTGAACTCCTTAACTACCTCGAAATTGTTGCTATCAATAGTGACGTTTTGTCCTAGACGGTGGACAGATGCTTGTTTGTCTGTTGACAGCATGTACTTAGTCTTGACTTAATTACTTCAAGGCCAAAGGATTTCGCCTGTTCTTCAATCGCCGTGAACGCTTCTATCACGGCACGCTGGAAGCGACCGATGTCGTCAATATCGTCCGCATAGCCCAGCAGCTGGACGAAGTTGATGGTGAGTTTGGACTTAAAATTCGTTGGTATTTTCCAGGATTCGCCTCAGTGTGAAAAATTGGACCACAGAGTCGATCTGCCGGGCCGGAAAGTCACACTGGTACGTGCCGATTAGTGTTTAACGGCTTAAGACGTTCACACAGCACGTTGATAGGACCTTGTATACGACATTAAGCAGGGATATGTCTCGATAGTTCTTGCAATACATAGGATCGCCTTTTTGGAAATGGGGCATATGGAGCTGGTAGTCCACCAGCTTCTTCCACCCATACTTGGTTGATAATTTTGTGCATTCCTCCTTCCAAAACATCAAAGGCTCTCCGCTGGTAAACCATCAGAGCCTGCGGACTTGTTGTTCTAAAGCTTTTTTTATAGCTAGGCCAACTTCTGCTATATGTACTAGGTGGTGGAACTGGTTCTTCATTGACTTGACGTGGGTTCTCTTCTTGCCCTATCACTCTCTCTACATGATGCCCATTAAGCAGCTGTTGGAGATGCTGCTTAAACACATCTACTATTCCCTGAGCTTCGGTGAGTAGGTTTTGTTCGCTGTCTCGAAGAACCTGCGTTCCGGTTTTGTAGCCAGCAGCCAGTTGCTTGGCTTTTTTATAAACCCTCTCTACGATCGCACGGGCTGGGAAGCTGCGTAAAGCCGTCTTCGTTCTACGCAGGATCTTCTTTTCCCCCCTTCTCCTGGCTCGATACTCTTCTCTTTCTTGTGTGCACTTTCTGTCACCTTTTTCCTGTACACGTATTTATCTTTCTCTTTCTGTGGGGTGGCTGGTACATTACAGTGGTTTCGGCTACCTCTTTGATGATGTCGCAATACTGGCGCCACTGATTGTTGGCGTCTGTGGCAGGTGACTGCACAGAGGTAGCGGCGCGTGCACATACTAGACTTATGTTTTGGAAAGTGGCTTTGATGCGGCATGGCATGCATCTTTTGTTGCATACAGTGGTGGAACACTAATTAGAAACAAATATTTTTTTTTTTTTTTGAGGATTTAATTACCGCTGGTTTATTTATCAACAATTTCGATACGACCTTAGTAAACATAAATAATAGCGTATTAATAGTAATAAAAATGGGAATCAAATAAAGAAATAAAGAAGAAATAGAAACAAATTAAAAAAAAAAGAGCAAAAGGTATGTTTTTGTGTGGAATTATAATTAGAAACAAAAATTATAATTGAAATTCAAAAATAAATATAAAAAATTAAGTTTTTGATTCCAACTCTTAATAATTATAAAATTTGATTAATATTTTGTGGGATATCCACTATTTGCAATGACAGCAGCACATCGGTTTGGTAAAATGGCTACCAACTTTTGACATCTCTTAACGGGGATATTTCTCCAAGCTTATTCAATGTTTCTGAACAATTCGCAATTTTTTTTCGATGTTTTCGTTCCCAAACTTCTTTCCAGATCAGCCCACAAATTCTCAATTGGATTGAGGTCGGGACTTTGCGCTGGCCATCTCAAAACATCTATTTTTTCTTCCGGAAACCAACTCTTCACAAGCCGTGAAGTTAGCTTACGATCATTGTTTTGTTGGAAAATTTAAGACACTTGCAAATGGTCAAAAGCATATGGCTCCATAACATTTGCTATTATATCCTTATACACATGCTGATCCATTCGTCCAGCAACACGCACAATAGGACCAACACCGCGCCAGAAAAAGGCGCCCAAACCATCACATTTTCACCACCACGCTTGAACATTTTTATGGTGTACTTGGGGTTGAGTTCCTGATTTTTTGGCGCCTTACACATTTTTTTCTATTGGATTCAAACATATTCAATTTTGATTCATCACTCCAAAGCACTTTTTTCAGAAAGAGAGGGGTTTAAGTGCATATTCCTTCGAAAATTTCAACCGACATTTAACATTTTTTTTTTTTTAACGTGTGGTTTTTTACGTGTAATGCACCCCCGCAGACCTGCTTCTAATAATCGGTTCCTGACGGTTTTGGATGTGATTTCCCGACTTAGTTGTCCCGATACATTTGACAGAATTTCTTTACTGGTAAGAAAAGGATGTGTCCTACTCAAACGGAAAATGAGTCTGTCTTCTTTAGCGGTTGTTTTTCTTGCCCTTTTTTTTCTTTTGGGGTTTTCTATACTAACTGTATCATTGAAAACTTTTATTACGCCATAGACCATCTTTTTGGAGCACTCCAGGTCCTGGCGATGGAATCCATAGATGATCCTGCCGTACAATATTTTCGGATGATCAATTTTCTTAGTTCCGGTGTGCAGGTCTTGTTTTTTCCCATTTTACTAAACTAAATAATATTACTAAGACGTATTAACAGGAAAAATATGCAGAGTCAAACTTATACCGTATTAGAAACAAAGTATTCAAAATTGTATGCGATGTTTCTAATTAAATTTCCACAGAATTTCTTATATCGATATTAACACTTAGTAAACTTTGTCCACCAAATACTTCGCGAGCAATTTTAACGGATCTACTTAATGTACAAAAAATGCGCAAGGCTGCAAACAACGGCACTTAACCAGCCCATATATACTGTAGGTATGAAACTTGTGTAAACAAAGACAAAATGACAACTCCATGTTTATTTTTTTATTGTTTCTAATTTGGCTTCCACCACTGTATGTAATAAATGCCACAATTTTTTCTCTTCATCATACCTGATCCTACCAATCATATCTCCTGGATCGCGGTTATATCTGCCTTGTACCGCGTGAGGATTGACTGAAGTTTTTGAATAGCACCTGTACATTCCAGGTACATACTCTTAAATCGTAGCTCATTGGCGTTCCGTGTCTAGTTGCCGTTTGAGGAGTTCCATTATCCGAAGCTGGTTGTGTCTCTCTCATAACTGCGGTTAAAAAGACTCGCAGGTTTCCACGAAACCGCTGCGTAACCACAGACGCGGTTGCGTCTTTCAGTACATTGTTTGTTATTAGGCGTGATTTAGCCGCTAATTAAAATTCGGAAGAAAGATATCAAACAAGATTTTACACTCCTTCGAAAATAGTTAAAAAACTTTTCAGAATTTTCCTTTATACATATTTGTAAATGATGTATAAAATATTCCTTTTGTTAGCCGATGATCAACAAAAGGATGTACCCAATAACGGCGTTTCTTTTTAAGAACATAGGTTTTATGCACTAGGTACACGAAAATTACTCGTTTCTTTTTATAAACCATTGCTGCAAGCCAAACGCAAACTGCAAATTGAGTTCTGCGAGAAAACCCCTCGTGTTGGCATTGAACTATTGCGGCACCGGAGCGACCCGTCCGTTAAAATAACGCATGTGTGCACCAGGCATTACACTTGGTGGTGGCGAGGATCCTTCGTCGTCCTGGGCGTATCACTTTATAAACACCTTATGCCCAAAACACATGTGCAGAAATTCTGAATGCTTCACTGCATGCAGTACTGCAGATGAAACACATGTGCAGAATTCAATTTGCAGCGGTTGCTGTCAATGAGGGGAAAAATACGTGAGTGAAACAAAGACGACAAATAATTCCCGTCTCTCTTTTCCTCGTATGCATCAGTAGCTGAATTTAAAAATTCGATGCTGCCAAGTCTAGTTAATTTAATTCACTGCGTTGCTATGCAGTGGATTTAGAAATAGAGACAAGTTGCAGTGCTGCTGTGGCTGCAGAATTTACATTTGTTTCACCACATAAGAACATGTGTATTCTAATCCTGCTGCGCAGTGAATTCTGCACGTGTGTTTTGGGCATTACTCTATTTACGCGACCGATTGGTTCAACGACAGAACTCTTTGCAAATCAAAAAATATAAAAAATCGATGCGATTAAAATATAATTAGAAAAAAACTTTATCTAAAACTTAAACTAAAACTAATTAAATTGAAAAAAATACCAAAAGGTAAATTTATTATCGTCCTTCGATTGTTCTCTATGAGGACTTTGGAGGGGTTATTGCTGTGACCTTTAAAGTCCTCAGTTGAAGCGGAAGTTGAATACGTTGCGGGATTTTCAATGTGCGGTTCTTGTGACCGTTGCATAATTCCTGAACTGATAACTTGATTGCTACTTTACGGAATCTCCCACGGTTTTTTGAGGCGCTACTTATCACTAGTATTTAAGATCGAATTAAAAAAAGGTACAATCAGTATCTGGGATGTAGGTATTTTATGATACCTTTAAAACACTGCGTTTTTAGTTTATGACTAGAAAATAGGGTTGGTACTTAACTAATTTAAAGAGCATTTTCGAAATAAGTTTGCTTATTATGATTATAATTTCGTTTAAACTTGCAATTTACTAACCCGGAGCATTATAGCAAAATACTACTTATTAACCTATTTTCGAAAACACCTTTCGAAATACCGGGAACGGGTTGGTTTAATTTGATTCTAATTATTTCATAAATTTATGTGACTTTTTGCTTTTTGATTTCACTTGCATTTCATTTCACACGACTTTCATGGGAAGGCCTGCGTGTCCATGGACAAAAATATTTTTTTTTTTTCTGATCTGCGACAGTTGTAAAAATCTCCATATTCTCAAATTTACATAGAGTGCGCTTTATGACAGAAAACAGCTGTTCGTTGAAAATAACTTCCTTCAAAAATTCATCGACGCCAAAAATTGTTATTTTCGTTGCACTTTCTTTTTTCATTGTTTGCTATTCCTTGATCTTAAATTTATAACTTTCAAAGGTTTCCTCATCGAGGTATTCATTGAAAAACCATCCTTATAGTACATTTACACCGCACCTAAATTCAACATTTCAGCAGACAACATTTCGAAATCCAACTTTGCGTTCCCATTGAAACTTCAAAATTTCAAATGACAGCTAGTACCAGAATTGATTCTCACTGATGTTTTTTATGTTTCGAAATCAGAAGTGGTTTGTACACAAAGAATTAATTTTATAATTATATTAATCTAAACATGAATATAAGTCATAATTCAGACATATTAAATACAATCTTAAATAAATAATATTAAATACAACAAAAAAATCCTCCTCGGATTTTTTCACAGCGGTTTTTTTTGTCAGTGAGCCCAAAAGTCATCAAAATGAGGTTTGTTCGATTTGACATACTTGCAAATGCAGCGATGAAATTCAACATTTCGCTGAAATTCAACATTTCGAAATGCTGGAAAATGTATGGCGAAATGCTGAACATTTGGCCTGAAATGCTGCATTTAGTCGAAATGATGAATTTAGGTGCGGTGTAAACGTACTATTATTAACTTTTCCGCAACACAAAAACAATACAGAAAAAACCCAACATGATCGTCAAAATTTAGCTTGAAAAAAAGTGCCGCACCACACCATTAATGGGCGCGCAAAATTGTGACAGAAATAATAAATACTGCAACTGGAGAAATTGCTGCTCTGAAGAAGACGGACCAGTATTATCACGACGACGAGGACGATGAAGATGTGGCACATCATGAATATGAATATAACATATCTATTATTTGTTCCATATATAATCCAAATGTTTGTTTAAATTATTTATTTTAATATGGTTTTTCACTAGTTCTATCTTTTTCGGCCAAAGGCTTTCAGTAAAACGTAAACAAACAAACGCCAAATGTCAAACCATATGTAGTAGGTAAGCGTGTTGGTAAATCTCGAGCAACTCTGAGAAAAAATCTAAATTCGCAAAAGTGATCTGGGGCAAGAAAAAGTGTTTTTTTTTCTTTGCCAATCGAAATCGGCATATGACTATGCGAACACGCTCCAAACGCCTAACGAAATATCTACTTGACACTGACACCTACTGTCATTGCATTACTAATGATGTGAAAAATTCGTATTTAGTTTTCTCGATATCTTACATTTTTCTTTGCAATGGACAAAGACTCAGATAGCACAGTCACCTCTCTCGACGAAAACACGGAAAACTTCTGCAACAATCCGACTAGAGATATTCTAGCTGAAGGTATTATTAATTTATTCAAACCATCAGTAGATCGACTAGACGAAAGAATAACAGCAACAAGGGCAGTCCAGGCAGAACTTAAACTTCAATTGGATTCCCTTACTGAACAGCTGCAGGAAATTGAAAAGGCCCAGGGACAAATTCCAGAATTCTCTGACAAAGTTAAGGAACTAATCAACGTCAAGCACAAGGTGACAGTGATTGCGAACATTCTCACAACTAGCCAGGACAGACTCACCTCACTACATAAGCTCATCGATAAGGAACAACAGAGGAGGCAATCACTGCTTGAGTCAGCGCTTTCATCTAATATATAGCAGCAATTTTAGTAAAGGACTCATTTTTTGAGGTGCTGTTTGAGACATTTTTTTATTATTATGGAAACACCGCTTTATGATCATATAACACGGGAAGATTATGACAAAGTCTATGAGCCAGCTGAGGACACATTTTTACTTCTGGATGCACTCGAAGATGATTTGGAATATTTGGATAAGTTACAGCCCAGATTATGTTTAGAAATTGGATCTGGATGTGGCCTCATCATAACTGCTTTGTCGAAAAGATTACCCAATGCAATTTGCATATCAACTGATATTAACCCGATGGCTTGTAAGATAACAAAAAGGACTTCTTTGCGTAATGGAACCACTGTAGATCCAATTCAAACTAATCTTTTAGATAATATTAAGCCTAACCTTATCGATGTGTTGCTATTTAATCCACCTTATGTCGTGACAACAGATGAAGAGCTGAGACATATGGACAATTTTCCATCTGACGTGACAGACAAGAATTTAATATACTCATGGGCTGGTGGAGTAGATGGAAGGCGTGTAATTGATGCTCTAATTACAAAATTAAACAGTATTCTATCCCCAGATGGTGTTCTTTACTTGCTAGTGCTGAAGGAGAATAACCCAAAAGATATAATAATTGAATTCCGAAAGAATAACTACTTGGCGGTGCAGTTCAAGGAGCGAAGGATTCCTGGAGAACATTTAATTATTTTAAAGGTCACTCACTGCTAATTACTGATATTACATAGTCATGGTAAATAGATATTTTTGTAAAATGCACTTACCATTGACCTCATCTTTGTTTATTTTTTAAAAACAAAAATAATAAACATTTTGCAGCAAAACTGGAATTTGATTTGATTTGAACAAAAAAGTGGTAAAAACCAGAAAAACTACACACGAAACGGTAATAAAGTTTGTTAGGGGTAGGGGTACCTACAACAAGCAAGTCTGGCATTTCGGTAGTGATGTGCAAATGAATGTAATTCGGTAGTCTTAATACAACTCGTTAAAAGTTTCAAATGAATTTATTTTCTGATTCGAACATTTCAATACCTACCCTTCCTTGTTCTTTCCCTTGGACCTTTTTTGTTCTCTTTTTTCCCTCTTAAGGCCCATTCACATGAGAGCGAACGAACAAATTGATGAAATGCGAACAAACCACTTTTTAAGCATTTATAAACAGAAAATTGCACATTTTATTATTCCAAGAGTAGGATAATTAATTATCCCATCAAAATGTATTAAGAAAACAAGTTTATGAACAGTTTAACCTAACAAAATTTCGAATTCCAAACTTTTTGCCGCGAACGAAAACACTCTTGGCGCGAATTGTCAAAGGTTATTCGCAACTCACAGCATTAAGCCGCATTCCACCAACTAGCGAATAAAAAAATTCGTTCGCACTTAACCTCAAATGAGAAACTGATTACTGAAAATCGCGAGCTGCGGCGATCGAGAAAATTGTTCATGTGAGCGGAATTGTTCAAAAGCTTCAAATTAAATAATGATTCACTTTTTTTTATACTTTTTACCACCAAGTACCCATCGTCCATAAAAACTATCAGGTAGTAAATCGTGTCTTATGCTTTTTTTGTTCTTTTTTGTTAAACACACTTGTGGTATTATGTGAATGCTCCTCAATTCGAAAGGACAGTGAACATCCATTCAGTGATTTAAATGGTTTAAGCTGTTCCGGCTTCCGCATTTTGTGGATATCCAAAAGTATGGTCACCGGATTTCCAGGTGGGGAGCGAAATTGCCAGTGCTGAATTCCAAAAGAAATTCAAAAGCGCCCCTCGATGTGGTGAAGTTTCGTCCGCTGTGGTAAAGGTAAGAAATGAGTAGGTACCTTGTATTGGCATGATATCTGTTTTGTGGTAGGTTAGCTCGAGTTGAGAGGACAAGAACCACCCCATTCTGGCGTGCTAAATAAGCATGCCACGGTCCTCCCACTTGGCCCTCTTTCCCTTTCTTTTCCGATTCCATCCTAAAGTACCGTATCCTTGCTTCCTGTCATCTTTTCACTCCTATGAACCTATTCATCCCATATAACCATTTTACATAATGTAAGGGAATCACTACCTATATTTATGTTTATCGAAGAAGACACAGAATCATTCAGTTTTGTGCGCTGACTCCTACCAGTGAGGAATGGCTTAAACCATTTTAATTTTTATAGAACACCACATTTGTAAAGTTTCTTTAGTAGAATATCATGATTTAACAGTTACAAAAGCACGTTTTAGGTCTCAGGCGCTAATGAGTTGCTTTGCCTTTTTTACATCATTATATCGTCACCTGAGAATTGGTTTGATCCATACGCCACTTAGTCGGTTTCGAGAAAAATGATAAAGAAGGTTTGCGCATCTTTTTCACAAAAACTGCCCGATAGAATTTTTTAAAATTTATAGCAGCTATTCCCTAGGGTATTCTCAACTAGAATACAACTTTCCAATCTTTCATGCATAATAGTTTAGCAGTTATACAGCGTATACGAAGAGAAGATTTTTTATTTTTGTGCTCCATATCCAGTCGCATTTCAAGTTTTACTTTTTTTCATGCACGTGGAGCAAAATAATTTGGATGTAGAGCAAACCAACACTTACTCTAACTGAATTATTGAAAATAAATTTTTATGGAAAAGTAGGAGAACGGTACAGGAATTCGTTAGATTTGCAAAGCAATAGTACCTATATCCTTTTTGGTCGATGCATAATGTATTCATGAAAAAGGTTCTACATACTCGTTGCATATTTTGATCCTTTTCAAAATAGTAATTAAAGGAAAACTACGTCCACATGCAATGGTAATAGAGCAAAATAAATGTAAACTCAATATGAAGGATTTTCGTATGGAAAATTTGCTCCATACGCCAAAAAATGGCAAATGGAGCAAAATAAAATTTACTAACCATTAAACTTGTTGGATGTAGAGCAAAGTCGATGCTGGATATCTCCGGATTGGTAAACGTTAGCGCCAAAAAAATACGCGAACTTGGCGTATGGAGCAAACCAATTTTCAGGTGACGATATTAAAACACATCCCTAATTGGCAACACTAGCTCCATCTATTTGCGAAAAAGATAACAGATAATTTCAGAAACAGCATTCAGCACAGCGGTTACACGCAAACTTCTGACAGCTTTGACAATTTTCTTGTAAATACATCCCAAATTTCGAGCCGAGTGTAATATACAACATATTTATTTAAATTATCAGTGTTAAAAGATGCATGAAAACTTAATCCTTGTTTGAAGAAGCTTTAAAAACTATTGAGTTATATTATAATCTAAATAAAACTTAGCAGACCTTGTCCACGATACCGTGTTTCGGAATAATACACTTCGTCCGGTCTTGTTGAGTTGTCTAATTTCTCTTGGTGTGGGAAAACAGAAATCTTTCTCGAAATATTTCAGAAAAATTGTAAAGTTTAGAAATATTGTGAAAAATGGAATCGCCACCATCTATAGATGTCGTCTACCAGGGAATTTATACTTTATTTAATAACCCAAATTCTAGGGACAAGGAGAAAGCATCTAAATGGCTTGAGGAGTTTCAGAAATCTGTGAGTAAATCAAAATATTATCACCCCTCGCCGCTTTTAAAAATAAATATTTCAATAGATATACTCATGGACGATTGCAGACGAACTTCTTCAGCAAAAGCGCGATCTGCACTCGTGCTATTTTGCCGCCCAGACTATGCGAAATAAAATACAAAATTCATTCAATGAGCTGCCCCCAAATTCACACGAAAGCCTACGAGATTCCTTAATAGCTCACATCTGTCAAATAACAACTGAAACCGATCCGATAATTGTAACACAACTGTGTTTAGCCGTCTCTGATCTGGTTTTGCTGATGGCATCTTGGAAAGATCCAATTTTGGTTTTGGTTGAGAGTCTATCGAAACGCCCAGAGACAGTTTGGCCCTTAATAGAAATACTGACTCTAATACCGGAGGAAATCGATTCTCGCTATCTGAGATTGGGTGCCAATCGACGCGAGGAAATCCACAAGCAGCTCGACGCAAGTGCATGTACTGTAAATGATTTTTTGGTGATTTGTCTGTCTACATATATGCAAAACGAGTTTATTCTCAACAAAGTTGTCCGGTGTTTTACGTCGTGGATAGGAATTCACGCAATTCCATTGACCACATTTCCTGAGAGCCCCATAGCTCAGCATGTCTTCAATATACTCAGCATATCGGACACAACACGAAAATTGCATGACTCTGCCACCGAATGCCTTTGTACTCTGCTAGGATGCTTAGAGAGTAACAACAACCATTACAACGTTGATCAGATGCTGGAGCTTCAGATATTCAACGGAGTATTGGCGCTAGAGAATGCTTATCACAATAGTATCGCGCACGAGGACGCTGAAAAGACTATAAACTATTGTCGCATCTTTACCGTGATGTCAGAGTCATTCTTATTGCTTATGGTTTCGAACGAGGAAACGCCACACTATTCGGTTAAGGGTCTCGATTTAGTTCTGCTTTGTGTGGGCCACTATGACTATGAGGTGGCTGAGATTACCTTCAATTTATGGTATCGCCTGAGTGAAGAGTTGTACCAAAGGAACAACGATACACTGACAATTCATTTTAAGCCACACATCGAACGCCTACTGGGGGCTTTATATCGACACGCACAAATGGATGCAGACCATGATGGACTTATTGATGAGTCGGACAATTTCAATGTAAGTACATGTAATGCACATATTCCTTAATATGATTATTCCAGGTAGGTTGAACACCGTATATTTATTGAAAAAACTTTCTGTGCCATTTCTTTGAGTTCCTAGCATGGTTGTGCTCCTTCTAAATATCTTCACCAATTGCGGTCTTATGGAACCTTTCAATTGAACTTTGGGCTATCGCTCGTTGTACTTCTGTTAAAGCTGTTCTTCAAAATCCGTCATTTTAAACCAGTTTTCGACATTCTACTGATCAGATTGATTTGGATTCTGCGGTGTTTGCACCTTCCTTGTATTAGCTGAAAATCTATTCTAGAAATCGGGGATTTATTTTGCAATAATTGAAAAAGTTTGTTTTGGTGTTATTATCTGGGCGCTGACATATTGCGAATGCAGTCCATAAAATATTGGTGAGTATCGACTAGTGGTGTAGTGAGTAAACAATTTGGCGTAGTTCAACTAATTTAGATTAAGAAATCTGAATCGCGAAGTTATTTAAGTCGATCTTCCCTTCTGTAAATAATGACCCTGAAAAGGAAACGAGACACTTTCCTTTCTTAATCAATGCGGCTGCTTATCTGCAAACATGTTTAAATTTGATTAAGACTGCGTTGACTTAGAAATGTTCTTCATCCGGGAGCAGCTACATTTGCTTTTCATATTTGTGAAAAGTTGATAACTAAATCTATACTATACTATACTATACTAGCAGGTGAAGCTTTTTTACCGCCAGTGTCATAGTAGGTAATGACATATTTTTCAAGCAAAATCTCCAAAATCGGAGAAATTCTTTTTCACTTTTTCTCATATATAGTACACAAACCGAGAATGTTTCCATACAAACGTTGAACCCCCTTTTCGCCCTTTTGGAGTACGAATTTTTCAAATCACTTTGACCATAAAAGGAAATATGTTTCTAAACGTAAGCTTCCTAGCTCTTACCGTTTGGGTTAAGCGTTGATCACCAATCGCCAATCACTCAGGATGAGCTGTTTTACATATGAGATTAATCCTGTTACACCCTTTACGATCTGCAAATACTAAACGAAACCATTTGATTTTTCAGGATTTCCGAAGAAAAGTGTCCGATCTTATAAAAGACGTTGTATTTGTGGTTGGATCGGGCGCTTGTTTCAAGCAGATGTTCATCACTTTGCAAAACCCCGCAGCCACATGGGAAAGTACTGAATCGGCTCTATTCATTATGCAAAATGTCGCTAAGAATATTATACCGTAAGTCCTCCTAAGTTAATCAATTTGAATGTGATAAATATCTTCCTTTACAGAGACGAAAACGAGGTAATACCCAAAGTAGTAGAAGCTATCTTAAACCTTCCCGAAAATACTCACATCGCCGTACGTTACACCTCAATTATGCTGTTGGGGGAGCTTTGTGATTGGATTGAGAATCACCCCGAATCGTTACAGGCAGTGCTTAACTTTCTGCTGTACTGTTTACAGCAAAAAAATGGATTGGCAGCTGCCGCTGCGATATCTCTCACATCGATATGTACCTCATGTCGCCAGCAAATGAGTTTCCACCTTTCAGGTCTGATTGAAATCGCCCGTAGTCTCGACAGCTTTGAAATATCCAATGAACTCGCAATAGGATTACTGAAGGGCATTTCCGTGATTTTGTCGCGACTACCGCGAGAGCAGCTTGATCCGGCACTGAGAGAAGTGTGTTCCTTTCAACTGAATCCTTTGGCTCAAGTGGTTGACACTGGAAGCGTAGTTGTGACGAAAGGTGAACGAACTGATCCGGCGTACTGGATCGATCGTGCGTGTGCTATTATTAGGCATACTAATCCGGACATTCAACCCGAGGAAGTGCATCCCACGCTACAGATATTCACCGACGCTTGGCCATTAATCTCGAGAGTGATGGAGAAATACCAAAGTGATTTGCGAATAATGGAAAGGACATGCCGTATGATTCGCTATGGTGTCCGAATGGTAGGTAAACGTGCATCACCGCTAGTAGAACCGCTGGTAAAGCAAATGGTTGGCCTCTATGTACTGCATCATCACAGCTGTTTCCTATACCTGGGTAGCGTTCTTGTGGATGAGTTTGCCAAATCGGAAGATTGCATTGCCGGACTTTTGGAAATGCTCAAGGCGTTCATCGAGCCGACCTTCAACATGCTGCAGGTGGAAAACGGTCTGAAAAACAACCCCGATACTGTCGATGACTTCTTTAGACTCTGCTCGCGATTTATTGAATGCTGTCCGGTGCCGTTCCTTCAGAGTTTGTTAATAACGCCTATTTTTCAGTGTGCTCTGCTTGCATGCACACTCGATCATCGGGAAGCAAACTCTTCGGTCATGAAATTCTTTTGCAATCTCTTACGATGGGGCCGAACTACATACCGATATCCAGAATGTCGTCCACTAGTCAAAAGCATTGCTCAACAAAACGGTGAGGCACTGGTCATGAATTTGATTCATGCGTCTGTGTTCTGTCTGCACTCATACATGTTACCAGACGTCGCCGAGGTGTTAACCGAAATAAAGGCAGTCGAAGGGGAAAATATGGAGGCATATCTCAAACGAGCCCTAGATGCACTGCCAAAAAAGAACAGCGGGGGTTATGTGACAGCAACGCAACAACAATTAGATGAATTTAGTAATACTGTTTTGAGGTGAGTTTTACATTCCACTAGCTATATATTGCTAACTAACTAACTTCTTCATATAGAGAGGACACTACAAAAGCTGTTTCGATAGCGCTTAAAGAATTCACCAGATTGTTCCGATGAAAATTATTTTTATGATTTTGATTAGAAAATACGGTTTTCTTGACTTTAAATACATAATATGGACTACGAGACTAACTAATAAAGAGTTAAAAGAATACACATGTTTAAACTGTTTGGACTGAAGATTTGTCCTTCTGGAATCGACCCCATTAGCTAAGCCTAAGGTTAAATGAGAGATGACAATTGTTTGGACAGAATAAAGAGAGTCAGTAACTAAACGGCTAGCTGCATCAAACATTGAAGAAGCTCAAACCTTTAACGAAATTATAGTCTCGAGTTCTCCAGAGGTAGCTCTCAGGACTGGGACGATAAATGGATTAAAATGGGGGGATAGACAAAAATATGGAAGGCTGATGAAATACCATGCCATATTATACTTTCTTTTGTCTTATTTTTTAATCCAATTCACTCGTCATCATCATTTTCAATTTCCCATCTATCCATTACAAGAGTCAAGTGTATGAGCAGAAGCCTGTCACCCAGAGGCCTGGCCCTACTTCGAATCCATAAAGATTTTCTGAGTTGAGGGTAATTGTTCAAAATGAATAAACCACCGATTAAAGGCTTGCTACGTTCGGAAAAGTAATTATTAGATTTTAAGTATCCCACGCATTCCGGGTTTCCCTATGTGCGCTATGTTGGTTTTCGGATATTTATAAAAATAATTACTTCAGAACGCAATGTATTAGTGGAAATAGAAAATACTACGTCTAAAAGCACGATGTCTGCTGAAAGAATAAATCCCAATTTTTTGGGGATAAAACTACAACTCTCAGCTATGAAATACAATTTTTTATTTAGCGCGTATCTTAAGGATAAATTGGTTAACATACTAATCGCTTAAGCTAGGGATATAACTCAATACTCAAATATAATAATTTCGGATTTTATTTTTAGTTTATCTGCATGTAATAAACCTCTTAAGCGACAGCGCTGACCCTCCAGCTACAGTAAATGCCAATAAACCAGTTGCAGCTGTTATGCAGAAGTTTGTAGTCAGCGATGTCGCATACAATTCCGATTTGTTTAAAAACGTCATTCCAGAGGTAAGTAAATGAGTGCCGAATACATACGCAACATGAAGGTACTTCGACGTGTCCATGGCGTTAAAGAAAATAATGTTCCAGAATGTGTGCAGCAATATAATTGACAGTGCTTGCGAGGCGGAAACTAAAAAGAAAATCTGTGAACCACTCTTCAATCCCATTGTTGCTGGACCAGTCTGTAATTGTATAAAAAATCATGCTTAGTTATTTTGATAGGTTTAGTCTTTATTCTAGGTATTGTCCTTGCCATATCTGCCAGAACATTAACAAGTGCGAAAGCTGCACTTATTATTCCAAATCCAAGACCCGATACATATGCTAGTATATGCTTGTTTTCAGTAACACGGGTATCATCGGCTACTTCCTGTAAACCTCTTTCGGTACGACGGAGTATTTTGTATATGACGTAGCGGAAGCATTCCTACAAGAACAAGAACAGTCTTATATACATGACGAAGCACATATCTAGACAATTACATACCTGAAATATTATGGAGAAAGTCACTCCAAAAGCAAGGTGTTCTCGTAATGGAACTATTGCAAACCATAGCAATGACGAAACCAGCAAAGAAAGTAGCCAAAAGAATGAAGCTGCAATGAGTATTATAATGCGAACTGGATCGTGGGCGATGGTAAAGACAAACATGGAAAGCGGAGGCCCAAATGCCAGGAGGGAGCAACCGAAAAACTCTGCTAGTGTCATTTTAAATAGTCTACTATTTTATTAGAGAAATGAAAATATCTTAAGTTGTTAATTCGTAAAATGTATGTTTTATGTGTAGGTACAAATGCAGCAAAAAATTTCAGTCGGTTTGTGATTTGTGAATACGGAAATATGTCAAAAATCTACGGTGCTGCCATTTCCACTTTCAGTCAAAAAATATTCGGTGATGCCAAGTCAAAGTTTTTAAAGAGCAGTTTTGTATGTGAATCATTGGTCTCCTGAAAGAAGGAATACGGTTGGTCTAAATAAAAATTAAGACATTTCCGCACTCTAGGCGTATTTTTTTGGGAAGTGAGTATAACAAAATCAAAAGTGAGTATAACAATTTTGTATGTAAAACCAAAAGTGAGTATAACATAACCAAAAGTGAGTATAACAATTTTGCATGTAAAAGTAAAAGTGAGCTAGCTATAGATTCTCAAAAAATACGCCTTCTATTGACCTTATTTATTGCGCTTTATTAAAAAGATAATTCATAAAAAGCAAACGATTGAAATATAATGTATTGTACCTACAAGAATGAAATGAACACGTGAAGCGAAAAAAGGCAAAAGGCGTATTTTTTTGGGTAGTGAGTATAAGCGTATTTTTTTGGGAAGTGAGTATAACAAAAACAAAAGTGAGTATAACAGTTTTGCATGTAAAACCAAAAGTGAGTATAACAAAACCAAAAGTGAGTATACCTGTTTTGCATGTAAAAGTAAAAGTGAGCTAGCTATAGATTCCCAAAAAAATACCCATATTGTCAATCCGATTTCCCTCATACATCGATAGTGTGCCCGGGCCTGGTAGTGGTTTTGTAAACACATCCGCCGGTATCCTCTCGGTTGGAGTATACATGACCGCCATCTTTCCATCCTTTAACAGCTGACGTACAAAGTGATATCTCGTTGCAATATGTTAGCCATTGACCGCGTTCCATTCACCGCTAGTCATCTAGCACATAATATCCCTGATGGAGGAACGCTGGCGCTAGAGATCTAACGGCAGCGGCAAAGTGACATGAGAACCAATTTGAATTCGTATGATTTCATCCTCATGAGAGTCAAAAACGTATTTTGTGCCATCATGCCGCATATTTATTAGTACACAATAATTTAAATAAGCAAATACAATGTATATTAGTTACATAGAAGTTTGAATTCCCATGTTACACCAAATTGGAAATATTTGACTTCTGCACTTTCACTTTTATTTTGACAGTTGGTTATTTTTTTTTTCAATCTAGCAGTTCATTTTGCGCTAGATTGAAAAATTTCCCAGAAAAGGATATTTCACAAAATGTGCTAGATGTCTAGCGCAAATGCTGAAATGTCAGTTTTTTTTATATGGAGTTTGGCATGCCGCTAGTCATCTAGCGGTCAGTGGAACGCGGCCATTGACTTTTGTTTTTGAGAACGCCAAGTGATCGTTGCTCCACTAAGTGTAAAAACGTATCCTGTATATGATATATTAGTCGATCTCGTCGTTGGCATGATCTGCATCTGAGAAGCCTTGAAGACCAAGTTTGTCCTTTTTGTACACCAATCCATAGTTTTCTGTGCTTCGGAGGTAGCGTGTAGCACACGCTTCACAGCTGACCAATGTACGTCTTGATAACACTCGTTGAATTGTGCCAGTCGATTCACAGTAAAAGCAATGTCCGGTCTGGTCGCAATTGCTAGATACATGAGTGACCCGATGAGCTGCCGATATGGTTTTTCAGCCTGTTGTCCTTCAGCACGACGCTCTCCATCCGGCAATTTTGATTTGGTGTCGCTTGGCGTGGTAATGGGTTTCGACTCATCCATTTTAAATTTCTTTAAAAGATCCTTGACGTATGATTGCTGCTTTAATCTTATTTCACCATCTCCTTGAATTATTTCGACGCCCAAACAGTACCGCGCCAATCCAAGATCCTTGACTTCAAAAACAGCAGCAAGTCCCTTTCGTATGTTGTAAGATCTTTTCACTTTTTGATGCGTACAAAATATCGTCGACATACACTGCAACGACTGTAAACTCTTCCTTGTTTGATCTGTAGTATAGGCATGTGTAATTAGTCGCAGGTTTCAAGCCTAAACCACGTAGTGTTTCGTCCAACTTCTTATGCCACTGTCGCGCTGCCTGTCGAAGACCGTAAAGTGCCTTTCTTAGCCGACACACGTTGTGACCTTCTCTGCAACGCATGTTGAAAGTATTTCGGAGGCTCCATGTAGATCTCCTCCTCTAATTCACCATTCAGATAAGCCGCAACTACATCCATCTGGTAAACAGAACGTTTCTTAGAAGTCTATACCTTGGCGTTGCGAAAACCCTCTGGCAACAACACGAGCTTTCTTCCGATCCGTTGATCCATCTGCCTCTAACTTATTTCGCAGAACAACTTTGCTGGTCACAACAGCTCTATTTGCTGGACGCTCGACCAAGTCCCATGTATTGTTATTGATTAGTCCTCGAATTTCTTCTTTTATCACCTCTAACAATTCCTGTGCCTTTGTTCCAGACATCGCATCCTCGAGTGATAATTCTCCAATGTTCGCCATTTCATTACATCCGACTCCATCCAGCGGATCGAAGTAAACTTCGTTGTCTGTTTCATCAACCAGATCCCGTTTCATATATTCTCCAAACCCGTTGGTTTGGATTTTGCAACTCAGAGTCAATTTTTGAAACACTCGCACAATCGCGTGATGATGTCCTTACCTCGAGTTCTTCATCTTCTTCTTCTGGTTTTTGCAAAGGTATCTGAAAGGTAGTTGATCCGTATTCGCTCTTCGATTCTTCACCAGCAACAACACAGTATTTTTCTTGACGCTCCGCAGAAACCATCTCGTCTTCGATGAACTTGTCATCTCTCGTAATAAGCACTTTTTGTTTTTCAGGAACCCAAACTCGGTAGCCCTTCGATGCGTCAGAATATCCAACAATCATACCTTCAGTCGAACGCGCCTCGAACTTTCCCTTGCCAGAAGCTTTGTCCAGGACAAATGCCTTTACTCCAAACACCTTTAGATGACTCAGGTCCGGCAATCTTTTGTTCCATCGTTCAAATGGCGTGTGTCCATTCAAGCTGACTGTGGGACACCTATTTCGCAGATAACTTGACGCTGCTGCAGCTTCTGCCCAAAACTCCTTTCCAATGCCGAACTGAATGAGCATGCACCTCGCCATTTCGACGAGCGTTCGATTTTTGCGTTCCGCCACCCCGTTTTGCTGCGGCGTATGTGGAACTGTAAGTTTTATCCCATTTCTTTTCAAAAACTCGTCGAAGTCATGGTTACGGAATTCTCGCCCATTGTCCGACATCAAACATTTAATTTTTCGACCAATTTGTGTTTCTACGCGAGGTTTGTATTCCTTAAAAGCGCGGAAAACGTCACTCTTTTGTTTCAGAAAAACAACTTCGCACCATCGAAGATTGAGATTGAGTCAGCGATTCAACTCTGGAAGGTCCCCAGACATCAGTGTGCACCAGATCCAACAGCTTTGTACACCTCTTCGACTTTTTAAGAAACGGCAGTGTGGTCATTTTTCCGCGACGACAAACGCCGCATGAATTTTGTCTACCATCGTCGCTGATGTCTATTCCTGTCGCCAATTTCTTTCGAGATAGATCTAGCAGGTCTCGTCCGTTCAAGTGACCAAGTCTACGGTGCCATAACTCGAAATTTGATTCTTTTTCATTGATCACGCACGCTTGTGTAGTAGCTTTTGAACGTAGTACAGTTGACCAACTCGATTTGCGATAACCTTTATTTCACCATCATTTCCGCAAACAACAGCCTTTTCTTTGCCGAACGTAATAGTATTTTCGTGATCCGTTATCCTCGCAACAGAAAGAAGATTAGTCCTCAAATTCTTGTCTAATAACGTATTTCGGAGTTTTACTGACCTTTCAGACTTCCCGTCTGTAGTGATAATCCCAGCTGTTCCCCTTGCATCAACACTTGGGCTTGCATCGTTCGCCAACAGCAGCTTCCCTTTTACCATCGTAGGTGACGATAAAAACAAACGTTCACATATGAGACGTGCAGCCACTGTCTAGGCACCAACGTCCTCCATTCGCACTCTTCAAGATCCCCAAAGCCTCATCTTTAACTTCCGCAGTGTGGAACGTACTTTCGACTTTGTTTGCAGATGATTCACCTTTTGAGTAACCCCTTGGATTTTTGTTTTCCGGTCACTCAGATGCCTTGTGACCAACTTGGTGACATCTAAAGCACTTATACTTAAATGTTTTGTCACTTGTATTGCCATACTGTTTCTTATGCTACGCACCTCGCTCATACTTTGACTTGCTATGACATGCGCCCCGACGGACATACATTGCTTCTGTATCACCATCTGTCTTTCGTTGATTTTGTGCATCGCTTTTCTCAAGAATTTTCTCCCGCAGAACTTCAGGTCTTGGCAAATTGTCGTGCGACTCCATCACACATCGAAACAACCCGAATAGGTGGCAGTCCATTTAGCAAAAGTATCGACAGCAATTCTTCATGTATATCAACACCCATACACTTCAGCTGTGAAACTGCATCAAAGAATTCCATTCAATTCTTGCGTATATCTTCGCCTTCCTGCATTTTGTAAGTCGCCACACGTTTCAGCAATGTTGCCTTCTTGACTGGCCCTGTGGAAGCGAACCCTTTGCCGTGTCCAATCCTTTTACCAGTCGCAGCAGACTCGGATCAATAGCGATGATCAAATCTGACTTTGCCTTCGCGTTGTCTTCCAACCAATTCTGTAGTTCTCTCTGGGATCTTTCATTTTCTTCCTTCACTTCAGGTCTTTGTGATGCTCCGTTGACGTGCTTCCATGTCCCACACTTGGTCATCTCCGCTTCGATTTGCATTATCCATGTGTCGTAATTTTCGTTCGTAAGCGGCCTGATCGCATTCATGTTTATCGACATATTGCACTGCATGCACGAACTAAATTATCTGTTTTTAACTTTCGCTACTCGTTATGATTTGGGTCTGGGCCCATAACCTATTGCCCTTTATTAAAAAGATAATTCATTAAAAGCAAACGATTGAAATATAATTTATTATTGTATTTATACCTAATTTCGTGGTGGAATATTAAGAATGATAAATTAAATTAAATGGCAAGAGATATGGTGAGATATTGAGGTGCAATAGTAATGATGACAGGAAACAAAAACAAATTGAAGTTCTCGGGCGCGAAATAGTTAAAGTTATTTCGATTCCAACATTAGCGCTAGCTCTCAGACCGGAATAAATTGGAAACTTTCACTTTTTTGAAATGGCAACGGCCGCGCTTACGCTTTTGCCTAGCTAGTTAACAGCCTCTTGGCTTGCAAATCTAGGCAAGTTTGTTAGGATTATTTTCTGTCTAAAGTTCTATGATAAACTGTCACCTGAATATTTAGGTGCCTAAGCACATTGAAGGCCGCCATTTATTTTAAACATAGGCGTATTTTTTTGGGAATCTATAGCTAACTCACTTTTACTTTTACATGCAAAACTGGTATACTAACTTTTGGTTTTGTTATACTCACTTCGATGATTTGGAGTCGATGGTGGAGGATCGAGAGCTATGGAGGGTCCACTTGAGCAACCTAACCTACACCCGCGACCCACTTAATGGGCAAGCGGACCATTTGAAAATGAATGAATGAATGAATACTCACTTCCCAAAAAATACGCCTTGTGTTATTTTAATTTTTATGATGTCCCACATCTTCATCGTCGATGGGGTCTTGGGATGGTTCGTCTTCTTCATACCAGCAATTTCTCCAGTTGCAGTATTTATTATTTGTAAGGGACAAAAAGCATCGCGTTGGCAATCAACAGAAAAACCCGTATGGTGGATTTACATTAACACGCCACGCAAGAGAGGCTTTCAATTTCATCACAACAACAATTCCTTAGTAAGTCAGTGGCACAGGCACTGGCAAATTGCCAATTCTTGTGATTGAGTGCCTTGAGAGTATCTATAGTACTACCTACACTCTACAGGCAACTGTTAGAAAAAAGCTCCCACTTTTTTTGAGGCCTGTAGGACAGGCACTGACAATTTTTGTTGAACAGATTATAGTAATTGACACAATCCAAGTTATTCAATGACTACTAAAAAATGCCATTATCGTGTATGTAATACAATTATATTTTTGTAAAGTAAACCCTCGGTAATCCGACATCATGCCACATGCCAATGGAGGATATGTTCATTATTAAGAAGGTACCTTGATTACATTTTACATGTTTGTATATACCCATTTATGAGTCTACTATCATTGTATATAGACACTACTACTATGTTTGAATGTTGTTTGATACACGAAAGTGCATGTACCTATGCATACCATTAAAGTATCAATTGTTTATGTACATTGCGCCACCTTCTTCATTGTCAAATTACAGGGTATGTATCCTTCCTTACATACTATCATTCAGTACCTAACCTACGCAGCTACGCTACGAATGGTCCGATTGGCTAAACAAACAAGTGTCCTGGAAGTTATTAAAATAATGATTCAGCAATCTACTGTACCGCCATTATGACCCTTCTATTTGTATCTTATATTTCACAGAAAACAACAGCTCCATTCTTATTTTGGGCACTGTGGTGTAAAATAGTATAGCTATTGCTTAGCACAGTTAAAAATGTATTTCCAAGAAAATAGGGTTTTAAACAAAATAATTCGGTTTTCTAACTGTAATTCCATAGTCAGCTAACGCTGGTACCATGTCCTCCATTGTTAGTGTATACTTTCGATCCTTGAATGGTTTTTGCCCCTAAAATTATTAATAAACATGTTAAATTCATTGATTAGGTACCTAAAACAATACCCGATATTTACCTTAGCCAATAAATGGTTTCCATGGGTTGTCGGTTGTTGATTGTTGGTCCGAACTTTGCAATGCTGGAGTGAATCATTTGCGACATCCGATATGAACTTTTGCGCTGCCACTGATATCAAGCGCACAATACGTGGATCTGTCGACTCAAAACCAGCAGAATTGAGGTAATGGGCTGTAACTGCATCTGGCACAGTTGGTACGTAATCTTCCAGTTGAAGCAGGAAATCACTTAAAATTTGTCCTTGCGCACGTTCTTCTTGCCCACGATATATACCAAAATTATCACCGCTTATCATCGTAAAACAATTCTATTTATTTCTCAATTTTTCAGATCTCGTTTATCACAGGTACCAATACCAAACAATGAAAAATAATTGACAACTCAAACTGTTTCAGTTTTCGACATTTCTCTTTATTTGCGTTTCAGTGCGGAATGAAACGGTAAAGAAATTCATATAAATATTCAATTAATTGAACTTCGTCCATTTAGACAAAGTATTGTGGTTTCCGAACAGTAATGCCATAATCAGCCAAAGCTGGAGTTAAGTCCTCCATAGCAAGAGTGTATTTTCTATCCTTGGACGGTTTTTGGCCCTATGTGATTTAGGTGTTAGTTTTGGAAACTATATGCAGTTGATGCGCTTACCTTTGAAGAGCCGTGCCCGGAAGAATGCTGAGTGTTGCTTGTTCGAGTCTTGCAATGCTGTAGGGAGTCATTTGCAATATCAGATATAAACTTCTGTGCAGCGACAGACATCAATCGAATTATTCTCGGATCGGTTGCTTCGAATCCAGCTGCATTAAGATAACGAGCAGATACTGCATCTGGAACAGTTGGTACGTAGTCCTCAAGTTGAACAATCAAATCACCTAGTACTTGACCAGGTGCTTGTTCATCTTCGGTTACTACAACTTCATTTGTTACGACCATATTTGTTAAACTTTTTCCGACTCGACGAATAAAACCAAATTGTTGAGAATTTTCAATTCCTTGATTTGCCTACAACAATTTTGACAGCATAAGCGAAATGAAACGAATCTATTCACGGTAAACATCTGTTACTCGCAATAAAATTCTGTTGAAATCAAATGAAATTGCCACAAAACTATTGTTGAGTAGGTACCTACTAGTACTAAGTATCTATGCATTTTTTGTTGATGTGTGGCAGAGAGAAGTTAAAGTAAATTGGTTTTGTAAATAATTTGAAATTATATTTATACAGTTAGCTTAGCAGTTATGGTTCAATAAACAGTTTCGGTAGTTTTACTAAAGTGTATCTCCTATTAGGTGTGGATGAAAGTAGATATTTTCCCCAATTTGGATTAAGGCTGAGCTGTAAAATAAAAATGAAGTAGTACCCTCTCATATTTGAAAGGTTTGTAATTTATTATAAAATTTATTCGTTATGTGACCTCTACCTTAATGCTATTGATATTTTTTGTTCCCATTGCTCATTGTTCCTGAAGATTCCAATCACACGATCGAATTGTGATGGTGCATACATACTTTTAAACTTAAAAAAAAACAAACATTATATTATACAATCTTAAATATTTGATTGCTCTACTTGCGATTTTTTGTCCATTTCGCACTAAAAAGGCCGGTGATTTTGGTTCAACAAATCAACACAACTGATTAAAAGCACAGTTGTTGATTTTGACATTCAGGACAATGTAACTAGTATGTAATCGATAAAACGAATTCCAGAAAAACAACTCAGCTATGATTGCCGTTGTCTTTCATAATAGGCACAATATTTTCTTATACCTATACTATGGTTTGTCAGCGACTTTGCCGCGAGGGACGCATTTTAAGTTCTTTATTTTCAGAATTGGTATCGTCATATCAAAAAAATGGTGGGCGCAGTAGCGCAGTGGTTAGTGTGCTGGACTACTGTGCGAGGGATCCTAGGTTCGATCCCCGGAAAAACACAAATTACATCTTAAGGTTTTTTCTACTGCGCCACCTCTCGCGAACGTCTGACAAACATCCGAGAGTATGACTGTCCTGAAAAAGCTTCTCAATTCAGCCGTTCGGACTCGGCATAAAATTGTAGGTCCCTTCCATTCGTTCCAAAAATAGAAACTCACACAAAACGAATGGTTGCGAGAAGCTAGGCCTTGGGTGCCTACCGCCTGTTGCGCCGCCTATTTATTTATTTATTTTTTTTTTATATCAAAAAAATAAACAAGTTTAATAATTTTCTATTGTGAATTGGCATTATGCTACCACATTCATAGGAACGAATCAACAAATAAAATGACATATGGATTGGAATGGAAATCATAATGCAGTCTGTAGAAGTGTAGATGAAATTGTAAGAAATTTTGTCAACAAAGGAAGTTGAACACGGCGCCCGGCTGTTAAATATATATTAATTTGTGATATAAGTAACTAAAGGAGTCATATAAAATCAATACTATCCAACATGTCACAATGTGAAGAATTAAGTGATGAAGACCGTCCATCCAATACCCTCGAACTTTTCTTGGAACTTGAAGAAGTCTTGCAGATGATCGATTCGATAAAGGTGTGTCGTTCGCCAGGTTTCGAGAAGGAATATGAACATTTCAGTGAAATTCTTTCAAGGTGAGTACACATGCATAAATGTACAAAAGTATGCTAGAATTTTAAATCATCCACAAAGGTATCAGGAGCAACCTCATCTTCTTGACCCACATCTCGAAGTTTTGCTTCAAAAGCTTTTGAGCAAAATTCGTGATCCCAACAGCGACCCTGATCTGGTGCATGCATGTTTTAAGTTTTTGTACACAATATGTAAAGTTAGGACATATAAAGCCTTAGTAAAATTTCTTCCGCATGAACTAAGCGATCTGGAGTTTGCATTGGACTTGCTCGAACGTCAAGAACCGCGAGAGTTTGAAAACTGGGAAACTCGCTATATTCTCCTCCTATGGATGTCTATTCTTGTACTTAATCCTTTTCATATGTCACGCCTTGATGCCTATGCTATTGAAGGGGATACAAATTGTACTAATCACATCAATGTAAAGCCCAAGATGGAAAGGATTTTTGACATTTGCAAATTGTATTCAGAAACCAACGATACCTGTGCCAGTATAACTGCATATCTTTCTGCAAAATATTTCATCCGATCCGATATCAAAAGTGTATACCTGGAGAAATATTTCGATTGGGTCATTGAGAATAATGGTGCTGAGACAGAAAACGTGAAATTTGGTCAGTTGGCAGCTGTTGCTGCTATACTTAAACACGGAAAGCGAGAGGATCTGCTGCCTTATGCTCAGAGATTGAAGGGGTGGATTTTATCATGCAACTACAAGACTAGTTTGGACTTTTTAAAATACAAGTATTACATAAAAATCATTCAAAGAATTGGATTGGTTTACTTGAAGCCCAGAATAGCCGCCTGGAGATATAAAAGAGGTGAGTCGTGTGTTATATATTTTTGTTATCGAGTTTGTTGCTGAAACAGTTCAGTTTTGGGTCTGATTTAAAATCTTTATTTTCTCTCAATTACCATGTGTTGGTCCAAAATATTGCTTCTGACATCGAATTTATTACATTTGGTCTGTATGCCTACAATCTCCTATATTTTGAGTTTATGTTTAACAAGTTGAAGCTAATGTGGAATCATAGCCATGTAGGCATAATGGGAAATGAGCTTGCTTATAATAATTGACCACATAGTCTCGGCTTTTAATTTACGGTACCTCTTGGCAATTTCTATTTTATAGCCATTGTGAACTCCTTAAATTCAAAGTTGAAAATAAAATTGGTTATTAGTAAGGCCTATCTTTATATCTCATATATAATAAAATTGTAGATTTTTTGTTTGTTCCACTATCACGTAAGAACTACTAACCCGATTGGTATGGTCTTTTTGGAAAAGGTAGACCTTAATATTGGGACTATAATAGGCTTTATTTGGTTAAAATTGGGCAAAGGGGCGTGGCGCCGCCCATACAAAAAACATCTTCTATTGGGTGAAACTCGATGTTGTTATAACTCGATGACGTTATAACTCGACAACCGCAGGGCCGATTTTCATAATTCCTTTTTTTTTGTTTTGTTCGTATTGCGGTATTTCAGGTTTACGCAGAAAGAAAATCAATTTATTCTCATTTTTCGCATTTAAGAATGAACATTATTATCTAAGACCTAAGCATACAATTTCTGTGCACGGGCAGAGCCGGGCGGGTACAGCTAGTTAATAATAATATGTAGTACCTTTTCGGACTAAATTGTTTAACAAATTTTGATATCCACAAATTTATATGCTTCTAATAATTGTTTATTCCTGTATAGGTTTACGATCGTTAACTCTAAATCTCTCTCAAGCACCCGATGGAAGCGAATCTACAGCTACCAACAATGAAGATACTGATGCTGATATGGAAGACGGTGAAGAAATAGTCGTCCCCGATTTCGTAGAAGACGTAATTGAAGAGCTCCTACAAGGTTTACGGAGTGCTGGCAGTGACATCCGGTGGAGTGCTGCCAAGGGTATCGGGCGAGTTACTAATCGCCTTTCCCGTACCCTGGCAGATGAAGTAATCGGATCGGTTGTAGACATTTTAAATCCACTTGAATCTCACGAAGCCTGGCACGGCGCGTGTTTGGCACTTGCTGAACTAGCCAAACGCGGCCTTCTGCTGCCATATCGCTTAAAAGAACTTGTTCCACTACTTATGCAGGCACTGTTCTACGACGAAATGAAGGGATACATGTCTGTAGGTCAGCATATACGAGACGCAGCTTGCTACATGTGTTGGGCCTTTGCTCGGGCATATAATCCTGGTGATTTGCAACCCTTTGTACACAAAATATCGGCTGGGTTGTTAACTGTGGCTTCCTTCGATCGAGAAATCAACTGCCGGCGTGCAGCCTCTGCTGCTTTTCAAGAAAGTGTCGGTCGCCTTGGAAATTTTCCATATGGTATAGAAATATCAACGACTACAGATTTTTACACCGTTGGATTGAAGCAAAATTCATACTTGCAAGTCAGTGACTACATTGCACAGTATGAGGAGTACCAAGAGCCCCTGATTGATCATCTAGTTGAGAAGAAAGTCAACCATTGGGACACTTCTATTAGAGAATTGACTTCCAAAGCATTGTATAAGCTTACATTTCGAGCACCAAAGTATATGTCTGATGTTGTACTTGCGAGATTGTTTTCGAAAACTAATTCCATAGATATTAACATGAGGCATGGATCCGTAATAGCGATCGGTGAAATAGTTCTCGCATTAAAGTTGGTTGAGTGTACGTCGAAGCAGACGTTGCTTACCAATCAAACTATAACTGAATGTAACGAATTAATTGGGAGGTTCCTTACACGTGATCAATTTAGAGGTGAGTCGACACGAATAATAAAACAGATACATTTTAAAGACCTGCTTTCATTCCAGGAATGAGTGGAGAAATAATGAAACATTGTTGTGTGAATTATATAAGGAACTGCAGTGCTGCTACAATAAGTGCCAACACTAAATGCTTAGGTATGCTTTCTTTATTTCAACCTGATTAAGGTTAGAATCGAGACGTAACTCACGAGCTGTAACTTATAACTCAAGATAGTTAGAATATTTATTGCTGTTTATATTATAGTCCTTCTGGATTCAAACTAACTGCGTTTATTTTATCTTTTTAAAATTTCCAGATTCGTGGCAAGAAATTATAGATAAATGCCTAATTGGTCCAACGCGCGAAGCAGCAACATCTGCTCTGTCTGAACTCTGCAAGGCATATTACAACACGCCAGAACGAAGTGACAAGAATGATCAAATTGTCGCTGCATATATAAAAGGATCTGATAACGATTTGGAAGAGCAGATTCGTATGGGCTACTTATGCGCCCTGGGAGCTCTTCCAAATTTTATGATATTACCGCAACTCGACAAAATAGTTGATATTTTGATTAGGCACTCGCTGCCTCCACGTAGTGCACAGATGCCTGCTTCTAATAGTGGCGCCCAACAAGAGGACAGTGAAAATGTTATCACATTCAAATGGAGTGAGGCACGCCGGGAAAGTGTTCGGGCACTTTCAAATGTGGTTCAGACAATTGGATTTTCCAACGATGTGTCTATGGCTAATCCTAAGTATTTCGAAAAAATATTCGAATGTTATTTAAAAGCACTAGAGGAGTATTCAGTTGATAATCGAGGAGATATTGGAGCATGGGTTCGAGAAGCCGCAATGAATGGTACGTTCTTTCGCAACAAACTCTACCGTTATTAAATTTTGTTCCTTGTTAGCCTTGTATCAATTGGTGGTAACCTGTCCCAAGGAGATTCTTAAACCACATCATGTGCGACGCGTGTTATTAGGTCTGGTTCAACAGTCAGTAGAGAAAATTGATCGGACTCGGGGTCTTGCTGGCCGGCTATTCTGCAGTATTGTTAATACCGATCCACCCATTCCACACATCAGCGAACATAATCGTCTGAAAGAAATATTCCCTAAAGATATTACAACTGTTCTATGGTTGTTCGCTGACCATACATTCCCCATGTTCTGTTCACTATTAGAACTTCCAGATTATTCCCAGAAAATTCTTCTCGGACTTTGCGCAAGTATTGGACAGCTCACGGAATCTTTGGTAAGTTTGAATTCCTCAACCAAATTACATTGATTCATGTTTGTTTTCGCTATTAGATAAAATATTCTTCAGCGGCTTTGTTTAAGTTCTTGCGATCTCATCCAAATGAAATCCCTCGACTCTGCAGAGAGATCGTTTTGAATTTCGAGGAGCACTATCAGATTGAACGAGTGACGCATCCAATGTTGAATTTCTTGGATATTTTAATCGCATCAGGTATTGTAAATCATTATCAAACTGTTTTTCCATTCTTTTTTATTTTTGTAATCTAAAGGTACCATAAACGCCGTGTTAATGGATGAAGAATCTCCCTTCGCTGACGAAATCTTCCGTTTAGTAAATGCAGAAATCAAAGGACACAAGAAACTCTATAAACTAGTGTCTAGTATCAATGTGTTCTGCCAGCTAATACAGGTTCCTCGCCTTTGTAAGAAAATTTTGTCCAAGATGGCAATATTTTTGGGGCTTTCGCACGTACATGTGCGCAAGACAACTGCGACAAAACTGTACGAAGCATTGGCGCTCCATGGCGATTCCTGTGACATTCCCGAGGAAAACATGGATGACATATTGAATTTATTGTCGGAGACTGATTGGGGATTGCCGTTGCTGGAGATTCGTCCACTTCGCAATGAATTATGTACACTGATGGGTATAAAGCCACCTGTCAGTGGTGTTGCAGCAACTGGTTGACATTAATTAAACTGCATTTAGTTACTTATTTATATTTGTAAACGCGTTTTAGTTTGCCGTTACATTAGCACATTATTCTTTACAGACAAGTACTGCTGGAGCTTTGTTTTTTAGTCATAGACACGGCATAGCCAAATTAAATTTTTAATAAAATGCATTTTCTTTTTTAACCTGACACAGGAATTAAATCGCAGGTGTCCTTCAAACTGATTTTTTACATTGTTACGGTCTTATTTTCGTACTCTAGTCGAACGTCTCGCACGAGTCGACTTGCTTGGCCAACAAAAATATTTGCGACATATTCACCCCTATTGTCGTCGTCGTTTACGACTCTAAAAAAAAGCGACACGACTGTTTGGTATTGGCGACTGAAAATAAACGACTTTTGTCGCGGCGACGATCGACAAATGGCGTCTGAAATGTAAAAAAATGTGGATTGTATTTTTCGACGACGATCGTTGGTATTGCGTGAGGCGTTTTGTGACGACGTTTGTCGGCGAAATGATACATTTCTGTCATTTTGCGGACGACTGTGTGATAAATGTGTTAAAAAAAGTATGTGTACTTAATTTTTAATTAACTAAAAGACAAATATAGTTATTTTGCAGAATGGAGACAACAAATAAACGACAATTTCTACATTTAGTGAACGAAATGCAGAAAAATATTCCTTTGGCAAAATCATTCACGAAGGCCTAACAAAAGTGATGTTAATCGGCAATGAGACCACATAGCCTTTTCTCTGAATTGTCTTGGACCATATAAATCAACGCGCACAAGTAATGAGTTATTACACGACGACCCTAATTAAGGCCATAAAATCATTTATGATGAAAAACCCAGAAAGCGGAAGGATGCAGTACCTGGGTATCGTTTTTTGTATCCCTGCGGATATAGTTTGCATTAAGTTTTAACAACTGCGTGATCAAGTGTTAAAGAAAAGTTTGTGTATTTAATATTTAACTAACGAAAAGAGATAGTTACATATTCTTTAAAATGAAAATCACAAATAGGACAATTTCAACATTTAGTGAAAGAAATGGAGAAAAATATTCCGTTGGAAAAATCGTTCACAAAGGGCCTAACAAAGTGATGTTAATCGGCAATGGGACGACATAGCCTTATCTCTGAATTGTCTTGGGCCACCTTCGACTTCCGATAGTCTAAAATACTTTTAAAATCTGAAAATAATTGTTATTAACACAATGTATGCAATTTAAATTATTTCTACCACCCACTTAATGTCGGGCAAATCCAATGGATTGGATTTGGTTCGAATTTCCTTCCTTAACTTTACCAGCACTTTTTTCTGGTTTTCTTCTTCGTCATTGCTTTCAAAAAACATGTCACACTATTCACTTTTGATTTGTTTTATTAGATAATTAACCAAGTCACAAACAAAACACCAGTCCAAATATAAATTCGTCGACTGAAATGTCAAATCCCATGTGTCATAGTTTGTGGAATGTATGTGGGATGTGAGAGTTCAGAGAGTCGAGTCGTTTCAGTTACGCAATACCAAATTCCAAACGACTCGACACGACAAACGTCGCCAGTCGTTTGCGACAGACGACGACGACAATAGGGGTGATTATGTATGGGAAATACGTGAAACTTGAACTGTCTTTCATATATTCGATTTACAAGTATGTACCTACATTTTATATTTTTATTTATTATTTAATAACAGGTACTTCAAAGTAGCCAAGCATTGAGAGCCTAGCTGAAAGGACTATTAGCTCCGCGAGATCAAATTTAGTGTTAAATTGCAAATGTTGCATAAAGCTGGGAGTTGATTGGTGAGATGTTCGTGGGTGGTAGTTTTAATCATGTTTTATTTTGTGAAGATGTTGAAGTAGTAAACAGATGCTTACAGCTCGAATGCGAATAGAATATAGACGAAATTGAGTAGGATTCCAATTTTCACTATTAGGCCGCTTTCTTGTGTAACGGCAAATGATATTTTCTCTAGTTCTCTAGTTTTTGAACCGTCGAAAAAAAAAACAAACATTTCCAAGTACCTAATATTGACCAATTACCACTTGTGCGCGCCACCTAAGGCGAGGTCTTCCTCTACTGCGTTGTCCCTCCGGGTTGGAATCGAAGACTCTTCGGGCCGGAGCGTTGGTGTCCATTCGCTCTACATGTCCTAGCCATCTTAGTCGACTGATACGGACTTTTCTGACCAGGTCTATGTCGCTGTACAGCTCGTAGAGTTCGCTGTTAAATCTTCTCCTCCAAAGCCCGTCAACGCAAACGGGACCGAAAATCACTCGAAGAATTTTGCGTTCGAAACGACCAAGAAGATCTTCATCCGCCTTTGTTAACGTCCATGCTTCTGCGCCATAGAGTAGGACTGGGATGATGAGGGTCTTATATAGAGTCTCCTTAGTGTTTCTTGACAAGGCCTTACTAGTCAGTTGCCTTCTTAGGCCAAAGAAACAGCGGTTGGCAAGTGGAACTCTTCGTTTGATTTCTGCTGTGGTGTCATTATCAGAGTTTATAGCGGAGCCGAGGTAGATAAAGTCCCTAACCACCTCAAAGTTATAGCTGTCTATCGCGACGTTCTGTCCGATTCGCCGATGTTGTGTGTCCCTTCTTGTTGACAGCATGTACTTTGTTTTGCCCTCATTCACCACTAAACCCATTTTTGCCGCTTCTGTGCTAATACTTGCAAACGCACCAGTAACAGCTCGCTGCGTTCTGCCAATTATGTCAATGTCGTCAGCGTATGCAAGTAGTTGCACAGACTTTTGGAAAATTGTGCCCCTGGTGTTGGCTTGCGAGTTTCGCACAATTTTCTCAAGTATGATGTTGAAAAAGTCACATGACAGCGCATCACCTTGTCTAAATCCTTTTTTGACATCAAAGGTCTCGGTGAGATTATTTCCGACCTTTACGGAGCAGCGAGCGTTCTCCATCGTCATTCTGCACAATCTGACAAGTTTGGCAGGGATGCCAAAACTAGACATGGCTCTGTATAGCTCGTCTCTATAAATGCTGTCATATGCGGCTTTAAAATCGATAAATAGATGGTGAGTATCGATTTGGACTTCTTGGGTTTTCTCCAGGATCTGCCGTAGTGTGAATATTTGGTCGGTTGTGGACTTACCGGGCCTAAAACCACACTGATAGGGACCAATCAGCTCGTTGACGAATGGTTTCAGGCGCTCACACAGTACAGCAGATATGATCTTATAGGCGATGTTGAGGAGACTGATGCCTCTATAGTTGGCGCAGTTTAGAGTGTCTTGTTGATCTCTATCTGAAAATTGGATTAATAAAAGCCGACAAATAAAAGTAGGTATCACCGTAGTGTATAAAGTTTTATTAAGAGATAAAGGAAAAAAGAAGAAGTTGAAAAACTTGGTAAAAAGGAAAGGGTTACATTTGTGGGAGAGAGATGAGCAATTATGCTACACGATGGATGCATTCACGAATGTAGATGTTAATGGTTGTGTTCTGCAAATGTGTTGAGCGATTGTAATACTCAACACTCCTCCTCAATCGCTTAAGAGTCCACAGCTTTCCCTGAGTTCTTGAATACGAGTGGCTGCCAGAGGTTTAGTTAACATGTCTGCCAACATCTCGATCGTTGGACAATACTGGCACTCCACAATGTTTTTGTTCACGTAGTCCTTGACGAAGTACATTTTTGTGTCTATATGTTTCGAACGATTACTCAGTTTTTCCTCACGAATCAGCTTTAAGCAGCTCTGGTTGTCTTCATAGATGATCGTTGGTTTACTTTGAGGATGACCCAAGTCATTCAGGATGTTCCGTATCCATACAGCCTCCCTGCATGCTTCCGAAAGAGCGACGAACTCGGCTTCAGTTGTTGAAAGTGAAACGCATGATTGCTTTCTGCATGACCAACTTACTGCCCCTCCATTGGCGAAGAATATGTATCCGGAGTTCGACTTTCGATTGACTCTGTCCGCTGCCCAGTTTGCATCTGCATATCCGATGAGTTCGCTTTCTGCCGCTTTATTTCCGCCGAGCTGTAGCCGAAGACCTGATGTTCCCTTAAGGTACTTGAGAACGCGCTTAAGTTCGATCCAATCAGCTTGATTAGGTGAAGCCGTCTTGCTTGCCAAAATTGATACGCTCGCTGCAATGTCCGGTCTGGTGTTCACTGCGATGTATAATAAACACCCAACAAGTCGCTGTTAGTCCTTGTTGTTAAGCATGGGTTCCGAGCCACTTGCTGATTTATCATATCCAGGTTCAAGTGGAACCTTAGAGCTCTTTGCATCCTTAAGTCCGAAATCTTGAACGACTTTTTCAATGTACTGTTTCTGTCGAATACTGAAGATTGAGCGTTCATCCTTAGTGACCTCGATGCCTAAATAGTGATGAATTTCGCCTAGGTTGTTAATCTCAAAATGTTGCCCCAACAAATCTTGTACTCCCTTGATTAGTGCTTGGTTTACGCTGGCCACTATGATGTCATCGACGTATACTAAAATGTAGCAACTGACACCATTGATTAAGTTGCTATATAGACATGGATCTGCTGTGCTCTGGAGAAAACCACTTCCGACAAGAACCTTATTAATAGCTTCATTCCACACGTACTGCTTCAGCCCATAGAGACTCTTCTTTAGTCGACACACTAGCCCCTCTTCTTCAGCTTCAAATCCGGGTGGTTGCCTCATGTAGATTTCTTCCTTAAGCTGTCCGTTTAAAAACGCTGCCTTTGCATCCATGTGCTGAACTTTCATCTTAGATTTACCGGCTATTGATAGAAGAATCCGAAAAGTTGTCTGTCGTACGACGGGTGCAAAAGTTTGGTCATAATCATAGCCATATTTCTGGCTAAATCCTTGTGCGACAAGTCGAGCCTTGAACCTCTGGACGTTTCCCTTGATGTCCCGTTTAACCTTATAGGTCCACCTGCATCCGACTATGTTCGCTCCATCCGGTGGATGTACCAGTTCCCATGTCTGGTTCTGTCGAAGACACTGAATCTCCTCCTTCATTGCGTTTTTCCAGTTCTCGCTTTGGCTGCAACTGATGGCTTCTTTATAATTCCGTGGCTCCTTATCAGCATTGCCCTCGCCGTGTACCATATTTGCCTCGGATATTAAACGCGCTGGCGGTATTCCTTTGTTCGACCTGCTTGACTGCCTTGTACCGACCGCTTGTGGACTGTCTGGATCTAACAAATTCTCATCATCGCTTTCAGTCTCATCGTTTCTTAGTTCATTCAAAATACTGCTGCTAGCTTCGGGTTCAGAATATGCTTCGCGACTTCCTATTGGAGCAGATACTGTGAGTTCTGAATTCTTATTTTGGTCTGCGTCGCACATCGCAGTATTGTTTGAGTTGTCCGATCCCGATGACATATCAAGAAACCTCACATCCCTACTAATAGTGATCTTCTTGGTGCTCTTATCTACGAGACGATAACCCTTGGAATGTTCATCGTAGCCTACAAGTATTCTCACCTTTGCCCTGTCGTCTAGCTTTCTGCGTGTTTCTTTGGGAATGTAAACAAAAGCTCTCGTTCCAAAAATGCGAAGATGATCTATATACGGTTTGTTGCCTGTCCATCTTTCATAGGGTGTTGTTGGAATAACACTCGATGGCAATCTATTCTGCAAGTAATTCGCGGTCATAATTGCCTCACCCCAAAATTCGTAGCCCAAACATGAGTCAAGAAGCATACTCCTAGCCATTTCAATTAAAGACCTGTTTTTTCGTTCGGCCGTACCGTTCTGTTGAGGGGAATACGGTGTCGTATGTTGGTACTGTATGCCTTGCCTTTCCAGGAACCGCAAAACTCTTCCAGCCATATATTCACCCCCATTGTCAGACCTGATTACCTTGGGCTTTATTGAAAATATGTTTTTAGCAGTTTCCACATACTGGATTAAACGATCATAAACCTCAGATGAGATGAGTTGAGTTGAGTCCAACTGTCCGATAACTGCTCTTCACCAATAGCTATCAACTTATCGAAAAGGGTGGTCATGGACTGAATGTGATCTTCCATACTTCCGCCTTCGCTGAGCCTTAAACTGCAAATTTGCCTCATCAATTGAACTTTGTTGCTGAGTGTCGACTTCTCATGATGCTGCTTTAATTTGTCCCACGCTGCTTTCGCTGTTTCTGCTCTTCGTACGTGATGGAGTTGGCTGTCTTCTACGGATAATCCAATCAACGCTATGGCGTCACTATTCTTCTTTTTCCAATTATCTGTGACCGGTTCCGGCTTTACCTCCGAAATAACTTCCCATAGATTGTCCTTCCTAAGCAGAAGCTCCAACTTAAACTTCCACACATGGTAGTTCTCGTGCCCCAATTTTGTGATAGTCGTCTTCAGCGAGTCCGCCATTACCTAAACACAAAATATGTATTACGCCTCTTCCGTATAATAGTATGGACAAAATATATATTTCTTTATGTGCGCCTGAATTTTCTGCTTATGGGTACGCCAAAACTTGGGCTCATAACCTGTTGATCTCTATCTGAAAATTGGATTAATAAAAGCCGACAAATAAAAGTATCACCGTAGTGTATAAAGTTTTATTAAGAGATAAAGGAAAAAAGAAGAAGTTGAAAAACTTGGTAAAAAGGAAAGGGTTACATTTGTGGGAGAGAGATGAGCAATTATGCTACACGATGGATGCATTCACGAATGTAGATGTTAATGGTTGTGTTCTGCAAATGTGTTGAGCGATTGTAATACTCAACAGGTCTCCTTTCTTGTAGATCGGGCAAACGATGCTGAGGTTCCAAACATCAGGCATACTTTCCTCTGACCAAATTTTAGAAACGAGTTGGTGTATGCTCTCTACCAAGTCATCTCCCGCTGCCTTAAAAAGCTCGGCCGGTAAACCGTCCGGTCCTGCAGCTTTGTTGGACTTCAGATTAGATATTGATATCCTTACCTCATTTTGGTCAGGTGGACGGAAGTCTTGGCTTTCATCGCCCAGGTTGAATGGTTCATTCTGCCTGACAGCGGAATATGTGTCCTCTTCGCCGTTTAACAGTCTGCAGAAATGGTTTTTCCATGTCCTCAGCACCGACTGTGACTCCACTACAAGGTTTCCTTGTTCTTCTCTACAGGTCTCTGTTCGGGTCTTGTTCCCGTGACACGTTCTTTTTACCTTTTGGTAAAACTTCCGAACATTGTTCCTGGAGTAACACCTCTCTATTTCCTCGATCGCGCGCTTCTCATGCTCTTTCTTTTTCCTCCGGAGAAGCCGGTGTTCTTCCCTCCTTTTTTGCTCGTAGAGCTCACGAGCTGCTCTCGTCCTTCTCTGCAGCGCCGCTTTGTAGGCCAGTTGCTTTGCTGCATGTGCTTGCCGGCATTCTTCATCAAACCAAGGGTTTCGTGGTGGTGGTCGGGTGAAACCTAGCACATCAGTTGCGGCTTTTCTGATGGCTTCCTGGCATCGGTGCCACTGGTCTTCAGCACTTGATGCTGGCTGCACAGGACTTCTCGAGAGGTTGAGGGAGACGCGATCGGCAAAAGTTCTGGCGGTTTGTTGCGTTTGTAGCCGTTCAACGTTGAACCTCCTCACAGTATTTCCTCGTTGTTGTGGTGCTTGGGATATCCGCATCCGTACCTTGGCTACAACAAGGTAGTGGTCCGAGTCTATGTTGGCCGCTCGGAAAGTTCGGACATCTAGAATACTGGAGGAGTGCCTTGCGTCGATCGCAACATGGTCAATTTGATTGACCGTTTGATGGTCTGGTGACCGCCATGTTCCTTTGTGAATATTGAGGTGAGGAAACCGTGTGCTAGCTATAGTAACATTACGTCCCGCAGCAAAGTCGATTAGCCTAAGTCCGTTTCCAGACGTGTTGTCGTGTAGGCTGTACTTCCCGATTGTACTACCAAAGATGTCCTCCTTTCCTATTTTGGCGTTAAAATCACCCAAGACGATTTTAACGTCATACTTAGGACATTGCTCATATGTTTTGTCGAGGAGCTCGTAGAAACATTCTTTGGTAGCATCGTCTTTATCTTCGGTAGGGGCGTGAGCGCATATCAGGCTGATGTTGGCGAATTTAGCCTTGATGCGGATAGTTGTAAGGCGTTCACTAATGTGTCGAAAGCTCAAGACTTCTTGCCTAAGTCTGCCGCTTACAACGAATCCGCATCCAAATAGACGCTGCTTCTGTTCTCTGTAGCAATCACCGTAGTAGATGTCACAGTTTTTTATCCTTCTTTTGCCCGGCCCATCCCACCGCACCTCCTGGATGGCGGTGATATCTGCTTTGTAGCAGCTTAGGGCCTCCGCTAGTTGTTCGGCTGCACGCGGTCTGTTCAGGGTTCGAACATTCCACGTGCAGATCTGAACGTCATTGTCCATATTTCGTTTTGCAGGGTCGTCAACAGTGAATCCGTCCTTATCCGAGGCTCTTGGTTGCTTCGTAACCATATTGTTTTTCCGTGGTTGGGTAGTTAACCCCACGCACAACCCCCAACCTGGAGGGCCAGGGCCTTTCTGTGACCCCTTGGACGAAAGGGGACGGATATAGTCAGTAACCCGCTTCGGGGATTTGAGTGCTGCCGTTGACCCATTAAGGGCTCTTCCGCCACCATCTCTATTTCAACACCCTGACTAGTATTGAAAAAAATCCTTAATGGCCACAGCTGCCGACTGTTGACGTCATCGTTGATTCAATCGCGTGAATTCATCCGCCGTACGTCCTCTTTCTGAGGAGCTCATGTAAGACTTCTGAGACTCGTTCAGTCAGTCTTTCCGACAGAGCATTATAGTGTTGCTATTTTCTTCGTGTTCAACACTCGCGCTTATAAGTTTAGCAAGCCAAGCCCAGTTGGGCGAGACCAGTACCCGGTGGTTACCACGCGGAGGTAAAATAAGCACAATTGATGTGTATGAAAAAGTTGCAACAGCTGGGCACCGCCAAGTTGATGCCAATCAGCGCCTACCCGATTCATACACACCCAACCACCAAATTTTAGAAAAACTACCAATACAAATTTACCAACAATCGGGCACCACTGTATGTAGATAGTTGATTATGTACCTACCTACTTGGACTAAAATCTACTACAAATACAAAACCGATTACGAAGCACGTCATTTGACATTTAATTTCTATTACTTATCGTTGTCATAGAACATAGAGGAACTGAGGAACAGGAACTTTTCGTATTCGCAAATCGCATCCCCAGCCCCACACCCATCCAAGAGAAAAGGTACTCGTAGCGCGGGTTGTGTTTCTAAATAAATAAAGCGTTTTTGTAACTTTTAATAAATTAAAAACCAATCCAAATATTAATAGCAATAAAGTCATAAAAAATTTGAAAACAAAATAAAATGGTAATTATGAAAACTCAATACAAACACCAAGTCTGAGAAGTGACTAATTGCATATTTGTTGTTTTGTCGATTCTGCTTACGATAAAAAGATGATTAATTACTTTGAAAATATTTCAATTTTAGGGTGATAGCAAAATATGCGATATTTCTGAGGAGGTCCGTGATGAAATAAAAAAGTTCCGATTCAGAAAAAGTACCACAAACGCGGCACTGATATGTAAGTAGAAAACAATACATATACCTACCCATTGTAAATCTCTGCCTTTGTTCCAATTTTCATTTTTTTACTCGGCACATAAATGTAGTCGGTTTGTTTACAAGCCAAACTAATCGACCACTTCCTGATTTCCTTTTTGTAATGTTCTTGTCTCTCTCTCAGTAAAAATTGACCGTGAAAAGCAAATCGTTGTTTTGGATGAACTAATCGACGATATTGCAGTCGATGAACTGCAAGATGTTTTGCCAGGACATCAGCCTCGATATGTAATTTACTCATACAAAATGGTTCATGATGACCAAAGAATTTCATATCCAATGTGCTTCATATTCTACACTCCAAGAGACAGTCAGGTAAGATTATGATTCTGTTGATTTTTTTCACGTTTTTATCGATACATTTCTGCAGATTGAACTACAAATGATGTATGCTTGCACAAAGAGTGCTCTCCAGCGCGAGGTAGACTTGACTAGAGTCTACGAAATTAGAGAGTTGGATGAGCTTACCGAAGATTGGCTCAAAGAAAAACTCAAGTAAAGGAGCAGTAAACCGCAGACGATCTGTGTTCATTCACAATTCCAATACCAACGAAAACATACCAAAATATTTTTTTATTAAAAGTATTCACAAGAACATAACATTTTTTTAAGGTATTGATTTGTAGCAAACAAAATAACGGGTCATACAGTAGTTTTACATAATAAAGACCAAATAACATTCAAACAGGCGTAGAAGGACGTATTATGTATATCTTTTTGTAGTATGTATTACATATATTAATAATCTATATACACGTAACATGTACACTAGGCCTTAGGCTATATAGAATACCGTTTGAAAGAAGCTCTGCTTGCCAAATTACTTTTTTACGATTTTGTAGACATGTTTGTTTTTCACATGTAATCTCTTCTCTAATGATATCAAATAAAATAGAGCATAGGAAGTTTACGGTGTTGATGAATTTTATTCATATGACAAATTGGGATCATCTTGATAATTAATTAAAGCGAGTTGGTTTAGGACGAGTGAATACCAGCTACGCTCGCTACCTTTACTATGGTAAACAAAAAATCTGCACTTACGTCTTGAGCTTAGCTAAATAAAGAACCCCTGGAATAGTTTTTGTGACGCCATTCATATTACCTACCAACAGGCATCTGCATAATAATATTGCAACATACGAAAGCTACTTTGAATTACACATCCCGAATTTCCGGTTTGTAGCACTCAAAACATTTTCTAACAAAGAAGTTATGATTTAAATCTACCCATATGATTAGCTTGGATTTTTTAAGGATCGCAATCTTATTGCACCACAAACATCGTCACATTTTCACCCCAGATACCCACATTTTTCGAGTATTGCTTAAATGTGTATAATGCAGATAGGTGCATAAGCATACTGCATACCCTGTATATGAAATTATCTATTTAGGATTTTAGATAAACAATATTTATTATTTAAAATACATATTTACATCACCAGCCTGGTACAAGTAGTATTGGTTTGGAATGACTTAAGATACCTAAGGTTCCGTCACAGCCAGCTTAATGTCATCTAAATGTGTATCGATTTGTTTTTCCAGCGACAAAATGTGACCAGTATTACAGTTTTCTGCTCCGACAAATGTTAAAATAAGTGGCAACTTGTTCATCTGGACAACCTGGGAGTAAATAACTTAAAAATCGCTGGTATCACACATCTATTGTGTGGATTTATTGAATTTACCTGAAAGTTGGAATACATTGAAATTATTGTTTTATTTCTTCCGAGTCCTAATTTTCCAGCTTGATCACTAGCAGTAGTAAAGGTTGGTATGAACGAGGGCATCAGTGCGAAATCGACATTCCTTTCCTGACTAACTTTTAGCAATGGCACTCCATCTCGATCTGTGATCAAAATTAGATAAAGTCCATTGACTCTGAAAATGCACATGTTTTGAAATCTATATAAATAATCAAATAATAAGAACCTACTTTTGCAATATGTTGTTAAAATATTTTTTTATATCGTCAGTCATTGTTATTTCAAGGAAAATAATTTCTTCTACAGATGCAGATAAAGAAATCACAACAGAAAAAGAGAGACAGAGAGAAGTTTATGAAATGTCAAAACGATGAGAACCACTATTCTAGTACGTTGTAGGTTGCAGTAGTAGGCTTTATTGTAAACAAAATAAAAGCTATATAGATGAATAAATTTAGGTAATAAAAAACAAAAATCGACCCTGCCAGGAGTCGAACCTGGAATCTTCTGATCCGTAGTCAGACGCGTTATCCATTGCGCCACAGGGCCTTGCGAACTTGTCCGCCTCAATTTATTATTAGAGTTTATGACGAAATCAATGTTCACGTTTTTGTGAAAATTTAATGCCATTAGCCATTAATTTCTTGTAAACCCAATTTACAACGTCGTTTTGTTGCGTTCAGAAACTACGATTTTTATGAAAAAACGCAGAAGCAACACTTTTGAAATGTCGTGTTCTATTGGCATTTTTTTCTGGAGTAGAGAACACTTTAGCGAATAAGGAGAGTTGCTCGAGATTTATGTAGATTTCCATTGGACAAAAAAAATCACTTTTTTTTCAGATTCAGACCAGTTTATCTGCTCTAGTAATCAGCTGGCTGTCAAATTCGTTTTCCATTGGGTAAAAAAAAAACTCTATTTTTAATGTCGATTTCCATTGGGCTTTTACCGTTTTGCTCTCAGATCTCAGGCTAGGTCCTAATTGCACTGGCATCGCACGACCGAAAGATGAACTTTGGTCGGTCGCATCGCTTGTTGGTGGCGCTACCAAAATGTGTGTCCGAATAGCGGTCGCTCATACGCGCTTTGTTAACATCATCCCGCGACTACCCTATTTAATTAAGGCAACTATTTCTTACACTACACCTGTTTTTAATCGGTTTTCATAACATTTCGCACGTTTATTCCATAAAATATGATTAAAAAAAACTAAATTTCTTACATTTTTGTCTTATTCCATTTTAAATTATCAACGACGGCGCGACAAAAATCAAACTAGTTTGATTTGAAGCGACCAAACTACTTTTCATAGCGTTGGTATGAAAAGCTTTTGTGATGTAGCTTGAGCGATCTCAAAACAAACATTATGCGACCTTGCTACCATATCGCGCAACCGCATTTGTGTTTCAAGAACACACAATAGAATTATTGCAGTTTGATATTTTTATCGTCCGATGCAGCGACCATCGCTCGTTGCTCGATCGGACGATAGCTGCCAATTAGGACGTAGGGTCAGATTTTTCCTGCCCAATGAATCATATTCGATATCAATCGCGCGACTACTTAGTCGTAAAAAGGAAACACACACAGTTCAATGTGAATGCGGAAACAGTGACATTTTTGTAAACACAAATTGCAATTTAAAAATAACTGGCTTTCAAATAACACACCAACACAATTGCAAAAAAAGTGATCTCGCTGTCGAGGGATTGAAATCGCATATTATGCACATCTATCTCGCGTTCTCGAGCATTTCTGATTCGCAAAAGTGCTTTTGTTTTTTTTTTATACCAATCGAACTCCAAAATATGTTCTTTCATTATCAATCGAATACACCGTAAGTTGTGTCATATACGAATACGATTGTTGTCGAAACAATTCAGGACCAGCGAAAAGGTAAACTTCTTCGTTCTTTCTCCGTTTGTGTATGGAATTAAAGAAATATTTGAAGTCCTTGAAATAATATTTTAATCTCGGTTACTTCTCCCAAAATAAGGGGTTAAATTAAAAAGGAACAACGAATGGGTTTTTCTTTCAACTGAAGTGCAAAGTATAATGCTTTAGAGACACCCTGAATTCTGATTGTTTCGGACTGGAGCTTACAGATACAATCCAGCTAGAACTAAAAACTACTAATCACAACTATGTCTGCTGATAAAAGGAATGGAGCATCACAATTAAGGTATGCAAATTGCAAATTGATGTAGGTACATTTTATAATTCTAGTAACATTTACAAATTCACGCAGCAAGGAGCAACTAATCCAAGCAGTAAAGAAAAAACGAGAGTGCAAAGCAGTAGCGAACAAAATTGTTGAGGCTCTCCTCAAAACAATTACCAATCCCGAGGAATTCTTACAAATGGTAAACAAATATTCTAAATTGAAATGTTCATAATTTTCCCAAATTTTAACTTAGTAGATGAAGTTCATAAACCAGTGCCACTATGAGGATATAGTTGAGGAACGACACATTTTAAAAATATGCGGTTACCCTATGTGTGGCAATGTATTAATTGAGTGAGTATCTAGAAACTGGTAAATTTATCGTAGCAACTAATTGATAACAAATTATTAGTATACCAACGAAGAAATATCAAATATCGACAACTGTGAACAAAGTGTATGACATCACGTATCGGAAAATGTTCTGTAGCACCAAGTGCTTTAAAGCGTCCGAGTATATCAAAGCACAATTGCTGACAAGTCCCTTATGGCTACGAGATAAAGAAACTGTACCTGAGTTTGTATTAATGAGTGAAACATAAAATTACTTTTTATTTGTTAATTTCATTCCTTATAATTTAAACCTGACGTAAATGACCAGTACAAGTCCTGCCTGAACATGGCCTGCCTGAAACGCTTGAAATCTTTGGACCTGCAATAAGACTTGCCCGCGTTTCATCAAGGGGTTAGTGCAAAAGCATACCTATCGGAATTGACGCAACAAAAAAAAATTCAGTTGTATAAACTAAGAAGCAAAAACTTAAATATAATGCTTTCTGCAATAAGAGACACACAACACATCGGACGCATAGTCGGCTACAACTTTAGGGCAGTTAGGCATTTTATGTACCCCAGCTCCATTAAAGTTAGCTGTGTGTATTAAAAACACCACGCCCGGTCTACTGGGCTAGGGATTATCCGAGAACAACCTGAGAAAGCTTCTCAAATTAGCCATTCGGATCGGCATAAAATCGTAGGTCCTTTTCAATTAGGTATCTCATGACCGGCTTAAAGGAGACCTCTAGATGTAAGACTATGATATTATCGCCATCGAGGGGAGCCGTATACTTTCAACTTGACGCATATAAAGTTTTACCTTTCTTTACGTAGCCATATTTTGATGATCAACGTACATAACTGCATTTCGAGTCTATTTCGTTCAAAATTGAAAAAAAAAAAAAAAAAAAATTTATCCGCCACAATTTCATTCTGGCTATCTATCTGTTTTCAGTATTCAGCTTTTGTGGTTTTCCATTGGGACAAAAAATCAATCTTTTTTTTTATCTAGATAACTTTTCATGTTCCACTGGGCGAAAAATATTAGTCTTATTTTTTTTTTTGATCCGGATCCCTTTTTACACGATATCACGATATTTTTCGAGATGAACATGGACTTAATTTTGGAGCAATAGCTATCATCTTCGTCATCTTATTCTTCTTCCTCATTGTGTTAGTAAGTAGATGTAAGTTAGATATATAAGGATTTAAATGTATTGGTAAAGCTTTGAAGTGGACTATGTAATTAACTAACAGAGATTAATAATAAAGCAGTGTTGGACAGAACTTGAAGAATACCACATGGCGACGAGGAGAAAACCAAAAAGAGAAGAAAAATCTGAGCGACAAAGTAAAACAAAGAATTAAATCGAAACTACAAGGTGTTAAACAAAAGAAAAATCAGAGTGACAAAGTGAAACAAAGAATTAAATCGAAACTACAAAGCGTTAAACATACAAATTCAGATATTCAACAAAGTGCATTGAAAAAGTACGTTTAATGGTAAGAGCCAAAGGTGAACCATACAAATTTATTGAAAGAAAACCACGTGGCAGACCGCCAAAGTTGCGAAGATTTAATAAAATACCAATGGATTTTTTAAAAAGAGTCGATCCATTGAGACTTGATGGCAATGTGGCTGAGAATTGGAGAAGTTTCAAACAAAATTTTAATTATTTTCATACGGCGGCTGAGTTACATAAAAAATCTGAAAAAGTGCAAGCAGCAGTTTTCTTAAACACCGTTGGACCAGAAGCTGTAGAGCTTTTTAATACATTCACGTTTGAAAATAATGAAGACAAAGAAAAATACAGTGAAGTGGTAAAAGCATTTGAACAGTTCTGTAAGCCGCAATCGAATCAAGTGTATGCGAGTTTTAAGTTTCACAATCGTACGCAAGCGGCATCCGAACCATTTGATAATTTCTTAATGGAACTCAAGAAATTGATTAAACAGTGTGAATTTGGTGAACAGGAAGAAAGAATGCTGCGAGATCAATTGGTGGTAGGAGTATCAGATAAAACACTACAGAAGCGGTGGCTGGAGATGGAAAAACTAGATGCCAATAAAGTAATCGAAATGGCAAGAGCGGCAGAAGCATCGAAACAACAGGCAGAGAAAATCAACAAGACGCAAAACATAATAGATGAAAGTGGAGAAGTAGACGTCATCAGAAACCAACGAACGTGGAGACAAGGAACATCAGCGAGGGGGGCCAGCAACAAGCAAGAAGAAGATAACAATAGGAATTATATAGGCAAAATTGCTAATAGTAAACATTTGAATTCTTTTAGGTATAATTATAGTGGAAACTCGGTGAACTGTAAATTCTGTGGGAGAAGACATGGAAAAGGAAATTGTCCAGCATATGGAAGCAAGTGTCGGGAATGTGGTAAAATGAACCACTGGGAAACGGTATGTCGTAGTAAACAAGTGCATGAAATGCATGAAATTGATGACTTTGATAATTTATATCTTGATACACTGGTAATGATAAATGAAATAAGAAATTCGTGGTACAAAGACATTGAAATTATGAATCAGATAATACGGTTTAAGTTAGACACAGGAGCAGATGTGAATGTAATACCTATAAAATTGTTTTTGTCAATTAAAGGCGCGAAATGTGATGGGGTACGGACGAAACTAAAAGCGTACAACGGGTCGGAAATAAAAGTAAATGGGTGTGCAAAGTTGGCTTGTAATATTGACGGCAACCAGAAATTGTTGTCATTTGTAATAGTTGAAAATGGTTCCATACCGATTCTTGGACTAGAAGCATGCATACAGTTAGGTTTAGTAAAAAGAATTGATAAAATTGAAAATGTGAAATCAAAGGCACAGTTGATAGAAAAATTTAAAGAAAATTTTGAAGGGTTAGGATCATTTCACGGAGAATATAGACTAAAATTAAAAAGTAGTGCGAATCCAGTGGTAAGAGCAGCGAGGAGAGTACCCATTGCCTTATGTTTACCATTACAAAAGGAACTAGACAGTGTATGCAAATGAGGAATTATAGAAAAAGTAGATGAGCCTATGGAATGGGTATCGAACATAGCAATTGTAGAAAAAAAGGACAAAAGCTTACGGTTGTGTTTAGATCCAAAATATCTCAATGAGGCATTGGTGGAAGAGAGCTATCCATTCCCAACTTTTGAACAAATCGGCGCTCAGCTAGCAAACATGAAAGTGTTTTCAGTGCTGGATTTGAAAGAAGGATATTGGCAAATAAGATTATCGAATGAGTCAGCACGACTATGTACATTCTCTACGCCGTTTGGGTGTTTTAAGTTCAATAGGCTTCCATTCGGGATAAAGGTAGCTCCACAGGCATTTCAAAGGCTGAATGAGCTGAATTTTCGTGACATACCAGGAGTCATAGTTTATGTTGACGACATATTGGTATGCGGAAGAACTGTAGAGGAACATGATGCCAGATTGGAATTGGTAATGCAGAGGGCTATGGAGAGAAATGTAAAATTTAATAAAGAAAAAATTCAGCTGAGGGTTAGTGAGGTTAATTATTTAGGGCGAACAATTTCTTCGACAGGAATTCGTATAGATGAGCAAAGAATGAAAGCAATAAAAGATTTGAAGGCTCCAACAAGTAAGAAGGAGGTGCAAATTTTGTTAGGAATGATAAATTACATGAGAGACTTCATACCAGACTTGTCAGAGCTGTCATATCCGCTACGAGACTTAGTGAGAAAAAATACAGTTTTCCAGTGGCTAAAAGTACATGAAAAGTGTCTGGAAAACATTAAATACCGAATAGCGGAAGCTCCTGCGCTTAAGCCTTTTGATTCCAAGAAAGATGCCACAATACAAGCTGATGCATCTAAGTTCGGTTTGGGGTGCACGCTTTTACAGGAAAATAGGCCGGTGGGGTTTGCATCGCGAAGCTTATCGTCAGCTGAAATCAATTATTCGCAGGTGGAAAAGGAACTCCTTGCAATAGTTTTCGCTTGTGAAAAATATCACAAATATATTTATGGTAGGAGCACGACAGTGATCACTGATCATAAGCCATTGTTAGGAGTTATGGATAAAGAGATTGGACAAATTCCTTCACCTAGACTTCAGAGAATGCGGATTCGATTGTTGAAATACACTTTAATTCTAAAATATGCACCGGGTAAGGACATGCTTATAGCAGATTTGTTGTCTAGAAATTTTTGTTATGATGAAGCAGAGGCAGAAATAAAGGACATGGATGAATTGGTACATAGTATAAATGTAAGCGATCAGAAAAAAGAGGTGTTTTAAAAGAGAAACTAAGAATGACAGGAGCTTAAATAATCTCATGACATTAGTTAAACAAGGTTGGCCAAATAATAGAAACAAAGTGTCAGATGAAATCAGAATTTTCTGGAAGCTAAAAAATTACATCTATGTTGAAGATGACCTCTTATTTTACAATAACCGTATAATAATACCGTGCAAGTTAAAAAGAGCTGTTCTGAAAGAAGTACATATGTCTCACTTAGGCATTGAAAAGACAAAATCAAGGGCTAGAAGTTTAGTTTTTTGGCCAGGTCTAAATAAGGACATAGAAGAAATGGTTGGCAAATGCCACATTTGTCAGAGTTTGAGGGCATCTAATACCAAGGAACCTATGATTCCTCATGAGATTCCAGAAATTCCCTATGACAAAATTGGAATGGATCTCATGGATTGGGCAGGAAAATCGTATTTGGTAGTTGTAGATTATTTTTCAAAATATGTGGAAGTAGAAAAGGTTAATAAGAAAACAGCAGAGGAAGTGGCAGCGAAGTTAAAAAACATATTCGCCACACATGGGGTTCCTCGAATTATAATAGCTGACAATATGCCGTTTGGCTCTTATTTCTTTAAACATTTTGCAGATGCATTGGACATTAAACTGGTAACGTCAAGTCCACACTATCCAAAGTCTAATGGGCTTGCTGAGAGTTTTGTGAAAATAGCTAAATCATTACTTACAAAGTCGAAAGAAAGTGATGAGGAATTCTGGAAAGTGATCTTAGAGTACCGAAATACACCCATCAAAGGAGTAAATTTGTCCCCGGTTGAAATTTTATTTGGTAGGAAGACTAGAACTTTGATACCAGGAAAGCTAAGCTTATTTAAACAAGAGAGATACATAGAAGTGAAAGAGTCATTAGAAAATAATTGCAAAGAAAAAAAAAAGTGGTACGACAAAACAGCTAGGATAAAAGATGCATTCCAAGTCGGGGAATCGGTATGGTACAAAGAAGGAAGAGAATGGGTACAGGCTAAAGTAATGGCAAAGGCAAATACACCACGTTCATTTTGGATTAAACTAAATGACGGACGAACATATAGAAGAAATTCAATCTTTTTAAAACACATGAAGTAATTGAGTACCATGTCTTCTCCCAGTATCAATAAACGGAGTTTCAATTTTTTTTTGTTTTGGTGATGGTTAAAGTAGAGTTAAGTACCAAATAACTTCTAAGTTAGTAGTAAGTTTAGTTTAAAAAAAAAAAAAAAAAAAAAAAAAAAAAACAATGAATTAGGACCTAGATTTAAAAAAAAAAAAAAAAAAAAAAAAAAAGATGAGGAAGATGTGTTAGTAAGTAGATGTAAGTTAGATATAAGGATTTAAATGTATTAAGCTTTAAGATTAAGCTTTGAAGTGGGCTATGTAATGAACTAACAGAGATGCATAATAAAGTCAGATGAGGAAGATGTGTTAGTAAGTAGATGTAAGTTAGATATATAAGGATTTAAATGTATTGGTAAAGCTTTGAAGTGGACTATGTAATTAACTAACAGAGATTAATAATAAAGCAGTGTTGGACAGAACTTGAAGAATACCACACTCATCATCTGTGGATTTCGGTTTTTCAACGATATGAGTTATCCATATCAAGTTCGTATGTTTCCATCGGCAAACGAAAACAATTTGCACACCTGATCTACTGTCAAATAGCGCATTTATACATTTACAAAATCAGATCAATCTGCTTTCATGTTCCATTCGCCACGAAAAATCTGAGATCTGAAATAAAATATCAAATGCGACAAAAAAATTTACATTCAACAATTTTGACGTTTATAGTGTAGAATGGATTAGTGCTTCTGGTTTCGATTCTAAATTCAAATCCAGAAGCAAAATGCTCTTCTTTTCAGGAGAAGAACTGTCAGTTGAGTGCCAATCGAACGCTTCAGATTCAGAAGCGTTCGGATTGCTTCCGGACGACCAATAGGGTATTTCGCGAAGCAATCCCTTTCAGAAGTGTGCTTTCTCTTTCACTGAAATGTCAAAAAAACTTGTAGGAAAGCAAACGAAATTTTACATGGCGGGAGATAGGTTTTGCCCATTTTATTTGTGAAAAGTTTATAATAAAGTGCTAAATACAAATTGAAAACATTGCAGTCTTGAAATTTAGAGTTTCTTAAAAGTGTTTACAAAAGTTCAATAAATAAATTTGTAGAGATTGTTTCAAAAAATCCAAAATTAATTTAAACTCTATCTCCCGCCATATAAAATTTCGTTTGTTTTCCTACAAGTTTTTTTAGCTGTCACTTTGTTTTTTTTGTTCTCATTTGACACTGACGTTGTCGCTGATGTGGTACGCAGATTAATCTGGAAAAAGAAATAGCTCCGGAGATAAAATAAAAGATATCTTTACACTTTGAGATACAAAAGAAGAGTATGTACTTTATTGTAATTGAAACTTAAACGTTTTACAAAAGAGTGCTGCCAAATTATGTTTTTAATACCAACATCCCCACTAAAACTAATTTGTATTTAATCCTAATGATTGGACCAAACTCTTAGCTCTAGGAGATGGCAGCGCCTTAGTCATTATATCAGCAGTCATCTTATCAGAACCAATATGCGTTAAACAAATTTTTCCATCGGCGATGACGTCGCGAATAAAATGATGGCGAATGTCGATGTGCTTTGTGCGAGGGCGGTAGCTTTCATTTGAAGCTAGATGTACAGCACTTTGACTATCGCAGAACAGCTTAGTGGTGGAATATATCTGCATCAGCTCCTTCTGCAAACCTTGTAGCCATATAGCCTCTTGTACCGCTGCACCGATTGAAATATATTCAGCCTCCGTTGTGGATAAGGCAACCGTACCTTGCTTTTTGGACCCCCATGACACCGCACCGCCTTGTGATACAAACACATATCCGCTTATGGATTTCCGTTCATCCAAATCATTGGCGTAGTCAGCGTCACAATAGCCAATTATATCAGGATTTCCATTCCGAGAATAGCACAGCTTAGTACTTAAAGTACCCTTTAGATACCTAAGAACTCGTTTCGCTGCTAACCAATGCTCTTTCCCTGGATTATTATTAAATCGGCTCAAAAAATTGACGGCGTAACAAATATCAGGTCGACTAATTTGAGCCGCGAAGAGTAAACTACCAATTAACTCCTGGTAGGGTACATTTACCATTTCAGCTTTATCGTGTTCAGATTGTGGACAATTATCTTTGCTCAATTTAACATTTACATCCATCGGGCTTGATACAGGATTACACTTCTGCATACCAAAACGATTTAACATTTTCAAAATATATTGTTCCTGGTCAATACACAGCTTGCCGGATTCTTTATCGTATATTAAATTCATACCAAGAAATGAGTTTACTTTATCTAGCTCTTTCATTTGAAATTCAGATTTTAAATAAGTTTTTAAATGTTCGGATACTTTTAAATCTTTTGAAAAAATCAATATGTCATCAACATAGACAGCCATTATCAATAAATCACTACTGTTTTCATTACTAAAATAAATACACGGATCATACTTTGATTGACGCAAATTAAATCTCTTAAGAGCTTGGCTGAGCTTAGCATTCCATGCTCTTGATGATTGTTTCAATCCATAAATGGATTTTCTCAACTTTAAAACTTTGTTATTTGCAATATTTAAGCCTTTGGGTGGGAGAACAAAAATATCTTCACATAACTCACCCTGTAAAAACGCTGTTATTGCATCCAATTGTTCGATGTGTAGATCCAACTTCGTTGCAAGCGACAGCAAATATCGCAGAGAGCTATATCTTATGACCGGAGAATACACCTCATCAAAATCGACACCTTTTCGCTGAGCGCAACCTTTTGCGACCAATCGCGCCTTGTATCGAACCACTTTGCCACTTATATCTCTCTTACTCTTGAATATCCATTTCGTATTTAGTCCTTTCTTGCCAACTGGAAGATCAACCATGTCCCAAGTTTGATTCTTCACCAGCGAATCGTACTCTTCCTTGACAGCTTCCTTCCATTTTGCTGCATTAGGTCCAGAAATTGCTTCATCATATGTATCCGGGTCATCATCTTCGGATCCCTCGTTGACAAACGTAACATAATTCTCAAATTTTGTTGGCTTAGGTACTCGTTCGGAACGTCGCACAGTACCAACGCTATCCCCACTGAATACTAATGGCGATGGAATAAAATCCGAACTGGAAGTTTCATCTGGATCTGAATTACTATCAGTCGCAGTCAGGTATGACTCATTTTCCGAAAAAACAGCATCACCATCGAACTCAACCATAGTCCTTTCATCTTCGCCATTCTCCTCATCAGCAGACACTTCACCAACATCAGCAGCAACCTCTTCACCAACATCATCAGCAACCTCTTCAGCTCGTGTAACAAGATCAGAATTTCTCCTCAAATTCCCCACTAAATTATGATCTGCAGACAATTCAATAAAATTAGTTTCGCTTTCTGATAGAACTATTTCGTTAAAACGCCGATCTTCCAAAAACTTGACATCTCTTGTTATGTTCATTTTTCTATTCACTGGATCATACATTCTGTATCCTTTGGTATATTCAGCATATCCAACCATTATACATTTAATGGATTTAGCATCAAATTTAGAACGCTTTTGTTTTGGAATCAAAACCATACCCACTGAACCAAAGACACGCAGATGCGACAAATCTGGTTTTACACCAGACCACACTTCCTCCGGACAACGATCTTGCAGACTTTTGATTGGCGATCTGTTTATTAAATACGCAGCAGTGTTTACTGCCTCCCCCCAATATCGCTTATCTAGACGACCATCAAGCAGAAGACAGCGGGCTTTCTCCACTAAGGTGCGATTCATCCTCTCGGACTTCCCATTTTGCTCAGGACAATACGGAGCAGAAGTTTGATGCACGATTCCAGAAGATTCAAAACACTTTCGCATTGCTGTATTGACAAACTCAGTCCCATTGTCGGAGCGAAAGATTTTAATTTTTTTATTTGTCTGATTTTCTACCATATTCTTAAACGCAAAAAATTTTACAGCAACCTCATTTTTCCCTTTTATTGCATATATAAAAACTTTTTTAGAAAAATCGTCTAAAAACAAAACGTAATACCTGGCTCCTCCTAGCGATGGCTTCTCCATTGGCCCGCAAACATCTGAGTGTATCAATTGCAGAACATCTGTAGTGCAACTTGTAGATGGCTTGAATTGAAGTTTACACTGCTTCCCTTCGCAGCAAGTAACACACGATTTGTCACCTGCACTGCCACTTTCCACTCCAACACCAGCTGATTGCAATTTTCGCAACACTTTGTTATTCGGGTGACCCATACGCCTATGCCAAAGCTGTTTGTTTGCTGTTATATAAGCAGCATTCGTCGCTGGAACATTCAGCTTATACACCTTATCGTTTTCAGTTGCAGTTGCAAAAACTCTCCTTTCACGATCAAGAATTGAACAACCCTTCGCATCAAATTGAATGGTATTCCCCTTCTGCACAGTTTGGCTTATGGACATCAGATTCACACAAATGTTTGGTACGTACAGCACATCACGTAGAAATATTTCATTCGTCGTATTTTTTCCACATACCTGCATTGAAATATCACCTTTGCCGAGAACATCCAACTTTGAACCATCTGCCAAAATGACAACATCTGTTTTGGGAAACTGCATGTAATTCTCAAATAGTTCCGCATTCTTCGTCATGTGAGACGATGCCCCTGAGTCAACAAACCAGTTTAAGCTACTTTCCTGTTGTACAGAATATGATGTATACGCTGCAAATCTACCAGTATCTCCAGACGTCGACTGTGGACAATTCTTTTTTATGTGACCTTGACCGCCACAACCAAAACACTTTACACCTTTGCCTTTATACTTGGCCTTGCCTTTCCCTTTGCCACCAAATGTTGCCATTGCTTGCACCTTCGAATTCGACGCTTTGCAATAAGAATCAAAGTCCTGCAACAACTTGGCCTTTATTGCATCAGCCGTAATTTGTATGCCACTGCTTTCAATTGCCATTATCATTGGCTGAAATTCATTTGGCAAACCACTCAAAAGCAAACTACCTATCCACTCGTCGTCGACTTTCATATTAATAGAATTGAGCTTATGTGCAGTTCCAATAATTTTATTGACATACTCCTCTATAGAAGCACATTCATCCAAGCGAGTAGTTGTCAATTCACGTAGGAGTCCAACTCTTCTGGTTAATCCCGAGTCATCAAAAGCCGCCGATAATTTTTCCCAGACATCTTTTGGAGTTTTTGCTTCCTTTATGTGCACATATAATGACGGATCTATCAACAAAATAATTTTTGCCTTAGCCTGAGCCAATTTTTCAGGTTTTGTTTCCGTACCCTGCACAGATGCCCACAAATCATCAATTATTAAATAATTTTCCACCGCAAATTTCCAATTATCGAAATTTTCACGACCCTTTAGTCGTTCAATGGCGGGCAAATTACTCATCGACATTTTCTCAAACGAAATTAAAATTATCAAAACGCACAAACTATTGATTTCAATTATTGCTCAAAATTCTTCTTATTAAAACTATTTCTTATTTTCTGGGCACATAACCTGATGTGGTACGCAGATTAATCTGGAAAAAGAAATAGCTCCGGAGATAAAATAAAAGATATCTTTACACTTTGAGATACAAAAGAAGAGTATGTACTTTATTGTAATTGAAACTTAAACGTTTTACAAAAGAGTGCTGCCAAATTATGTTTTTAATACCAACAGTCGCGAACTACCCTATTGCAAACGACATTAAAAACAAAATGAAATGTGTAAATGGTATTAGGTACGACAAACGTCAAAGGGAATAGAGGTGATCGATCGCTTAAGGGCAGAATAGACGACGCCAAGTGGTGACGAATGCCCGAGCGAAAATAATTATTTTGATTGCGCCAATAATAATGTCCATGCCCAGTTTGTGAGAACTTGTAATTGTAACTATCCTAGCGAGAAGTTAACTCTAGAGGAACTCTTAACAAAAATCTAGATTCGTAATGGTGCTCTCGATTCCGAAAAATATAGTAGTTTTTGCTAATCGAACACGAAAACTGATCTAGGGCAAGAAAAACTGTTCATTTCTTGCCAATCGAATGCCCCATACGCGGAAAACCTTCAGCGAACTGCAAACAAAAAAAAATAGGATGCTGTCAAAAGTCGAAGAAATGTCATCTGTCATCCAAACGGCCGAACGACAGTGAACTTTTATTTCGTTTTCTGTGTTCAGATAATTTTTCAACAAATCGGAATACAGAAGAATTTCTAAAAATGGTTTTTAATTTCTCCGCATTCACATATATCGTGGCCTTAATCGGCGACGCTTTTTTAATATTCTTTGCCATTTTCCACGTAATTGCGTTCGATGAACTCAAAACCGACTACAAAAATCCGATTGATCAGTGCAATAGTCTTAATCCGGTAAGGGCCCGGACTTTTAACGCTCATACATCACATGCGTAATCCGATTTTTAATTAATTTTAGCTCGTGCTCCCCGAGTATCTTCTGCACATATTCCTCAATTTGTTGTTTTTGTTCTCGGGCGAATGGTTTTCCCTGTGCATAAATATACCATTAATTGCGTACCATGTATGGCGGTAAGTGATTGCTTTTGAGGTGAGTAAACAAAATATGACTAATATTTTTGGCCTGTTTATCCCAGGTATAAAAATCGACCTGTCATGACTGGGCCAGGCCTATACGATCCCACAACAGTTCTTAGCACAGATAACCTTTCGAAGAATATGCGTGAGGGTTGGATTAAACTGGCCATTTACTTGATCTCATTCTTCTACTATATATATGGGTACGTATAAAGCATTCCCGATGTATTTGGACACTTTTGGTGAGCAATTTAATCTTTCAGCATGGTGTACTCGCTAATTTCGACGTAGAATGTTTAAGCTCTGTAGAAGTGAAGTTCTTCCCAAAGAAATAAATCGAACAAATAAGGTTACGGGCCGGTTAACAACTTCAGTGATTGGACAATTCTCATTGAATGTACATAGGTTTAACAAATATTACACAAAACACACAAACTATACACCCACAGATGTGCAAGAACCTCTCATTTCAATGTTAGTTATTGCATTTTACTGAAGCCGTTTTTTTTTTTTTTTTCATTACTCGAAATAAGAAAATCATTAATAAAACTACTTACCTCTTTATTTTATTGTATAGATAGTTACCTACACACGTGTAAGTATGTGTTCATATTTGTAAGAAGCTAGTTTTTTTGAATTTATTGTTAAACACCTAACATGCTCGCTATAAAAATATTAGCGATTAGATATGAGCAATAATGTCTGAAAATACGAATTGCTAGTAGGTATATACTAAAGGTTATTTAAGTCTGTTGGCATATACATGTACATAACTATTTTCATTGTGAGTGCCGACAATGTGCTGGTAATAGACAATTATTGTGAAGTATGTTTTACCTATTCAATACAACATTAAGCTGAGGATGATTTAAAAAGCAAAATAGTTGATGTACACTTTAATTGATGGTATAAATTTATTATTCTATAACTTTGAACGAAAAATGCTTCCAACCGTAGCATAGAATTCTTCAATCGATCTTGTCTCGGTTCTCTAGAAGAAGTATGGATGAGCAAATTAAAAATCAATCATAGAGCGAATCTAAGGAAAACTTAAAGCTGCCCAGAAACACTGTCGTGTTAAGCTATTGTTGAAAGCAAGTCTCAAAATGTCGAAGAAGAAGGCATGTGTAGGTCGACCAATTCGAATATTTGATATTCACCCTTATTCAGGTTTGCGTTTGTCGTAAACGACTCGTATTCCACTTCGTTTTTTAGTGAGTCAGTGTTTTTACTTTTTGAGACAAATGAATTGAAATAATGGTAAACAAATAGAAAAGGAAATAAAATTGTTAACAAAAGTTTAAAAAAATCTGAACATCGTTTAAAAACATCACGAAACATGAGTCGTATACGACAAACGCCAACCGGAATAGGGGTGATTACTATACTTGACTCTATCCGATGGACATTCGGGTAATTCATTTTTCCATGAGCCTAGGAAGTCTATAGGGAAAGACTCAAAATTATCTATCACAGGCTGACATGCACTAAAGTGATACCGGCAGAGATGAGGAGACATTTATCGTTATAAAATTTAACTCTCAGCAAGGCTCATTGATTCATTCATTCATTCATTTTCAAATGGTCCGGTTGTCCATTAAGTGGGTCGCGGGTGTAGGTTGCTCAAGTGGACCCTCCCTAGCTCTCGATCCTCCGCCATCGACTCCAAATCATCAAGGGTAATCCCCATACGGGTAGAGGAGAGATTATGGACTTGATCTAACCATCTCATCCTAGGTCTACCTAGAGGACGCCTGCCTGATGGTACGGATTCCATAGCACGTCGTGGAATCCTGGTCGGGGACATGCGTTTAACATGACCAAACCACCGAAGCATGGACCGCTCCGTCCGGATTGATATACAAATTAAAGGCTTTCAAAGGTAGACCTATATTTGGTCAAACTCCGGCACGTTTCGTTAGCTTTCCAAATTGTTACTTCTTAATCGGTAACTCTGTCGGGTGTACAGCCATCAATGCAAAGGGAGAGCAGCGAAATGTTGTTTTAGAAACATCACGTTTAACGTTTATCTGAATGTCTCAGTAGATCGATCGATATACAGACGGCCTAGATTTAGAAAAATGTAATAATAAATTACCATTAGATACGTAATTACTTTTACAGTAATAATGCTTATTTAATAATAAGAAATATCCATTTAAATACCTATGACTAACTTATTTCTAGTAAGGATGCAATCGTTGAGAGTGTATCATCGACAAAGTCCCTTGGCTATGACTTAACATTCCTAAGCTGCCCGGTGGTGGAGGTGGTGGTGGCATTCCCATTGCAATACCACTTAATGTTGATGGCGGTGGAACTGGTGGCGGACACATGCTACCCCCAAGAGCGGTAGGAGCAATTGGGGCTGGTAAAGGAACTTGTGCCAATGTAGGCTGATGGACTAAAGGCAAAGAACCAGTACTACTCCCGTGACTGCGAAAATGAACGCTCAGACTGCTGGACGTAGCAAAGACTTTATGACATTCGGGACATTTGAAATTCTGTGTGATCAATTCATTGAGATGAATTTTCTTTTTATGCGCCACCATGTCCCTATTGCGGCTAAAAGTCTTTCCACATATATCACAGTGGTGATTCTTAAGACCCGTATGGGTGACCATGTGTTTTGACAGATCGCCAGAACTAAAGAACGCCTTATGACAAACTGGACAAATCTGGTCACGTATACCCGTATGGATTTTCTGATGAGCTTGAAAGTTTCCCAATGCAGAAAACTGTTTGCTGCAGATCTCACATTGAAATGGACGTTCTCCTGTGTGGGTTCTAACGTGAATTTGCAAATTATACTTTTGTGCAAACCGGCGCGGACAAAAGTTGCAGACATAGGGCTTCTCGCCAGTGTGCGTACGAATATGCATTTGCAGTTGAGCTGCACATTTGAAGGTTTTATTGCAGTCATAACAAGTTTGTGGCATTTTTTCAATAGGTTTCGGTCCGCGCTTCTTGTGATCTTCAGGAGCTTTGCGCTGGTAACGCGATTTTCGTTTACTAAAGGGAAATACATAATCAATATATATGTATTTAGTGTGTGGTAAATACCGAGTTAGTTACCATTTCCGGTTCTTATTTTCATTCTTCTCGTCTTCATCATCATCGCCATCATCATCTTTATCGTCGTCAAGGAAAAGTTTCTTAGGTTCTCTTTGAGGAGGGGCGTCAGTCATAGTTTCAGCATCGCAGAAACTTTAAATGGAATAACCATAATTTAAAAGCCAAAATCAACTTGTGTACATACCCATAGCCTCTGTCGAGGATTCCCAGATACTGCCTCAGTCGTATGTCAGAGTTTTCACACTCTTGCTTAAAGTGGTATGCTACACCAAGACGATAAATGCAATTATTACAAATTACTGCCGGTAGTCCATCCGTTTTATAGACCTACATAATTATAACTTATTATGTGGAAAGTGGAAGTTGAATTCTAGACCTAGGTACGTACTCTTATTTTTGCGCACATCATCATCATTGTTGAAGGCATCATAGCAAACTCCGTGCTGTAAATCGAGGTTAGAGCGCCTTCTTCCAAGCACACACGACATATTTTGTGAATATTGTAATCCATAGTTATGGTTTTAATTGATTGCTTGAATATTTCCGAGTGTGGTTCGATTTTCGATATTTACAAAATATTTGTTTCCTTTCCGATGTATCAGCTGTTTTCGACATTCAAAAAAATGTACGATCAAGTAGTAGAATAAATAGGTACCTACCTACATAAACAACAACATTTATTCTGGTACAATTTGCAAAAACAAAACCATAAACGAAATTAGGTTTGAGAATCTATAGATAGTTCACTTTTACTTTAACATGCAAAACTGTTATACTCACTTTTGGTTTTGCATGTGTAAAAGTAAAAGTGAGCTAGCTATAGATTCTCAAAAAATACGCATTATGTCATCGGTGTCGATTCCCGGAGTGCGTTATATTTCACTATACCTACCTAATATGTATTTTGTTTTATTGAACATCTATCTCAGTAAAAATACATTCTTGAAGAGCAAGAAGATGAAGTAATACAAATTCAAACTGTTTTTAATAGGTGTATTTTTTTGGGAAGTGAGTATAACAAAACCAAAAGTGAGTATAACAGTTTTACATGTAAAACCAAAAGTGAGTATAACAAAACCAAAAGTGAGTATACCAGTTTTGCATGTAAAAGTAAAAGTGAGCTAGCTATAGATTCCCAAAAAAATACGCCTAATGTCACTTTTGCTGCTGGCGATAGAGATCTAGCGTCCTAGTTTCTCCGTCAGGGATAATGTACTAGACGATTAGCACAAGAGCTCTAGCGCAAGCTGTAATGTCAGTTTTTTTATATGGAGTTTGACATTCCCGCTCGCGTCATCTAGCGGTCAATGGAACGCGGTCATTTTGTTTATAGCGTAAAATCTAGGCCACTTCTCTTTTCTAAATCGACATGTCTCGCCTGACACAACTTTCATGGGGGGGGCATGTGTGGCCCAGCACTAAGAAAACTTCACACTTTCACAATGATACTGGACCAGCTGTTATACTAAATCGTGAATACCTACGCCTATACATTTTGATTATACTCGTCATATATCATACAACAATACAACTTGATATGATATAAGGCGTATTTTTTTGGGAAGTGAGTATAACAAAACCAAAAGTGAGAATAGGCGGGAAGTGAGTATAACAAAACCAAAAGTGAGTATAACAATTATGCATGTAAACCCAAAAGTGTGTATAACAAAACCAAAAGTGAATATAACAGTTTTGCATGTAAAAGTAAAAGTGAGCTAGCTATACATTCCCAAAAAAATACGCCTTATAACAAATTTGCATGTAAAACCAAAAGTGAGTATAACATAACCAAAAGTGAGTATAACAGTTTTGCATGTAAAAGTAAAAGTGAGCTAGCTATAGATTCTCAAAAAAATACGCATATAATTATGAAATGTACCTATTCATGATTTTCATTTCATGTCATAGCAAAAATCTATCAAACATTAATAAAGAGTAAAAGAAAGGTAGTTCAGATAAATATTTTCTAATGACAATAGGCATATTTTTTTGGGAATCTATAGCTAGCTCACTTTTACTTTTACATGCAAAACTGGTATACTCACTTTTGGTTATGTTATATGTACTCACTTTTGGTTTTACATGCAAAATTGTTATACTCGCTTTTGGTTTTGTTATAACACCGCGTCTCCATGAGCAATATTTCATAGAATTCCATATAGCATGCTATGAGAATTGCTCGTGGAGACCACAAATAGTATTCTATGAAAAATGGTATTCTATCTATTGCTCGGCTCATAGCTTGCTATCGATAGTATTCTATGGGGTGTGCTTTCTTTGTCTGACACATGTGTTTTTGTGTGATGCACAAACCAGTATGTGGTTTGTGGAGTGATGACTATGGAAATAGTAAGCTATGAAATGCCCACCATACATTTTATTGCATACCATCATTATTTCTTTCTATGAGAAATGACAGATGGTAAGCTATGAAATATTGCTCGTGGAGACGCGGTGTAAGGCGTATTTTTTTGGGAAGTGAGTATAACAAAACCAAAAGTGAGTATAACCGTTTTGCATGTAAAACCAAAAGTGAATATAACAAAACCAAAAGTGGGTATACCAGTTTTGCATGTAAAAGTAAAAGTGAGCTAGCTATAGATTCTCAAAAAAATACGCCTATACCCACTTCCCAAAAAAATACGCCTATTATTGCATGTAAAAGTAAAAGTGAGCTAGCTATAGATTCTCAAAAAAATACGCCTAATATAACTTTCTAATATGTCCAAATAGTATTTCAAAAAGCCGAGCTAAAAATTCTTCTTCTTTCTAAATTGAAGAACTTACGAAGTAAGTAAGATGGTAAAAGAAAGTGAAACTATTTTATCGAAACAAAATTATTTCGGTTATATTTTTTTCGTTTGCAGAGTATTATTAACTTATTTCCTGAACGCAGTAAACTGCGTGCGATAGAAAGTGAAAGCATGATTTTAGGTGACGTGACAGTTGTTTGATTAGACAAAAAAGAAGAAAAAAAGAGCACCTCCACTCTCCAGCAGCAGAAAGTTTTATTTGGAACTGATTTTTCACCTTCCTCGCCTTTCGGGATGCCGAATTCTTTCTAATCGTAAACAACAAAATTTCTAAAATTAAACCTCAATACAGTGCTTGAACAATACCTAAGTGTTTGTACAATGTTATGAACACAGCAATTGTTTTTCTCACCTTTACAATTAGCATAATATTCATGAGGATTCTGGGTGTTTATTTCCATAACAAAGCTAGTTGAGCGTCGGTTACCACAATATTTAAGCATTGCATCAAGGATAGTCGGATGATTTTATACCGCAACGTCTAAAATTCCAGTCTAGAGTGTGTGTATTTTCGGAAGTCTTTGGCAGGTATCGCATCGCATTCGTTTGAGTGAAGTTTTCATTCATAGTTTGTGGCATTATTAAACGCTTGTCTTTTTTTTCTTTTCTACTGTGCAGATCGACGTGAAAAAATGTCGAGTGAAACACTGAGGGTTCCCTTGCTCGCCAAAAATCCCGACAGCATGGCTGAGGACAAGAGTCAATGTAATACAGCAACAAGAGAAACCAATGGACAGCAGACAAAGCAGGATAAAACTCTTTCCAATGGAAAGCCAGTGCCGGTGGAACGCAATCGCACCCCCACTGCCCATCATCATTCGGGAACATTTATGAAGCTAAAAACATATTTACATGCTTTGCGTCCGTGGTCACTGTCAGCTAGTTTAGTTCCTACTCTAATGGGTTCTGCCCTGGCATATCGGTCCCAGTGGGCGTCTGGTTTCAATTTCATAACATTTGTTTTGACCATCTTCACCGTTGTGACGGTGCACTGTGCGGGCAATGTGGTAAATACGTATTTCGACTTCATAAAGGGCATCGACAATTATCGCAAGGCTGACGACCGAACTCTGGTTGATCATATTCTGACTAAAGATGAGGTGAGTGTGTATTGAGTTTTGATAGTTTTTTTATAACGTAAAAGTCGTGGAGAAAAACTATTATTATATTTTGCTTGCCATTGGCTTGTATGCCGCCTGTTTAATGTCACGACGTGTTAGTAAATTGGGAATAAATTACAAAAGAGCAAGAACAGATCAAAGGTGAACTTCTGCCGGTGTGTACTTTCTGTTTTATGAAAATGATTTAATTTCTGTTCGCCTATTGCGTAAACAATTACATTCTAATAAATTGCGTTTATATAATTTGTTTGGAAGAATTAGTATACATTTTTTTTTTCATTTCGATATCCCATAAGTAGTAACTGATGTGGATCCAACCTCTGGTATAACATTAAACTTATTACAATAATTTTTTTGTTTAATGCAACAATACGAAATAATGCTGTCAGTGGTATATTTTTCTTTGGCACAGCTAAAAGCTTCTAGACTGAAATTGGGTCAATGAATATGTCAAGTATCTTGAATGGGTAAATAGGTCAAAAAGCTTTTCAATCGTTTGGCCTTCTACCACTTCTTTGGCTTTCAAATAGGTTGCAGTTCTATTTTTTTTTGCAAACTTCTAAATGCTCTGCATTATTTTCTTAGGTTACCATTGCACTTGAGACGATGCATTGCATTTATTTCCTTGATATGGACCATTGTAAACCAAAAGAAGTACATACATGTAGCGCGTCGGTATGCACGTAGTTTTGTAAAAAGACCAATCGTCAGCGGTAAGCGAAATATGTTTGCAATTGAAACGAGCTGTGTGTAAGTTACCCTATCGGATGAAAGAAATTAATTGAATAATGTTTATTTAGTAATAAATACTATTGTACAAAATGTTTATACATACATTTACTACAGATTTTTGAAACGTATTTGGAAACCATAATGGTCCCATCACGATCAGTAGGCAAGTGGTACTTAAATTTGATCACATTTCTGTTAATTAACTATGTACATTAAAAATAGAAAATCCCGTTTACACGGAAACAAATATAAGCAATAGTATGTTAGCAAAAACAGCCACCAAAACCGCTACTAATCCAACTACTGTTGCATTGTACAGAGCATGACCACTTTTAATGGTTTTCATAAGTTCTTTCCAGAGAAACTGCCAATATTTCCATAAGTTTAACATCGGTTTCCAGTTGCTGTTCAGAGCGTATTTTGACAGCATAAATAGGAAAATGCTTCAGATGCTTCGTTTTATGATTTCGAACTTATAACTTATATATAAGGAGAAACCCAATCGGCATGCATGAAATGATTTTGCAATTATTGGTAACATCTTGCACGGATATGGGAAAGTAAACTCGAACTCAATATACAATTAATTCCAAAGCGTCAGTGTAATATACACAAAAATGAACATAGCGAGGGTAGTTGACAGACATTTTTAACGAATGATCAATAAAATAATTGAAACAATCTTCTTCTCATAATGAAACAGTTTGTCCCGACTTAGCCAAAACGGTAAGATAATTTTATGCCAAAGGTGAACACTTATAAGTTATAAGCGATTTGGAGAGATACTAACTCCAAAAGGAGAAAGGGGGTCACAGGTTATTTTCGAAAATTTTTACTTTTCATCCGATCGATTTAAAACTCGGTTTTTATACCTTACGAAATAAATAAAAGCAGTTTCTCAGATTTTGTACATTTCGCTTGGTACTCGAGTTATATGCGATGGAAAAGGGAGATTCGGTTTGTATGGTAAACATTTATTTTCATCTTATCAAGCATGCAGCAAAGCACACTAGGTATTTCTGTAACGGAAATAAAGCTGCAAGAAAAATGTTATTCTTTAATAAAGTTGTATATTGATTGATGTCTCGATTTTTGATTTGAAACAGTGTCATGAACACAGCTGAATGAAAAAAATAAATAGTTGGCGCCAGGGGCGGACGAAGAGGCAGTGGCACCCGGGGCGATAAAACAATCTTACACCCCTTAAAAATTTTAAGAAAAAAAACACGAACAAACATTTTATTTAAAGGTGCTTTGAATCTTTTATTGCACTGAATGTTTTGATTAAATCATTAAAATCTATAATTTTTATGTGCTCCTTTTCGATTGAAAGTATAGCCAGATTAGTCAACCTATTTTGGTCCATTGTTGAACGTAGATAAGTCTTAATTAATTTCAATTTTGAGAAGAGAGACGCAAATTGTTAAATAAATTCTCATCGGAAATGATAGACTCGGTAACGAGTCTGAAAACTCCCACTTAATGAAGCTTAAAAATGCAAAGGCTGTCCAAATTTCTACATCTTTTAAATTTATTTTTGCGGCTACCATGGGACGCCGTATTCGCCCGATTTCTAAATACTGTTGTTTAGTTCTGTAAATGTCGAGATAGTCATTATAACAACAGCACTCAGTTCTTCTTCCATTCCATACAGCAATATTTTCGGTTGAAGATCTGAGAAAACTTGGCCTTAGACCGATGAATTAGTTCAGTGCAAAATGTATCCCGACTTTCTAACATGGATCTTCGTTTTTCCTATTCCAACGTCAACTTTTTTGTTCTTTTCCGCTTTTCAATTGAAATTTCTAGCTCAGTACATTGTTCTCTTGCGTATATTATGGCCTTTTTCACGGTTTCACCACGATGTTCATGAAGAAAACTCGCCAGCCCCTCAAGTTTTATTACACTTTTTTTATAGAGTAAGCCCAGATTTTTGCAAGTATTTCTGTGCTACATCAACTTCTTCCAAAATATCGCACTAGAATGAAAGATAACATAAAAACGTGAAGTCGCATACAGCAGATAAGAGTATGGTTGCAGCACCTCTTGTATTCAAATTTTCCTTTTGAGGATCACAAAGGAGTTCAAGAGTTGAAACTATCTTCACGAAATTTTCCTTCAATGGCTTAACAGCCTCGTGATGAGGGCTCCATCTAGTGTCTACAAGTCTCTTGACTGACAACCTACATTTTTGTATGAGAATATCCAAACGATGTGCGTAGATGCTGAAAAAAATGTGCAAAGTGTTTCCACTGTCCCAAAAAACATTGTACTTGAAGGAGTGCTTCCCAAAGAGTGAACTCCACAAAGGTTTAAAGAATGGTTTGCACATGGCGTAAACAAAGCTTTTGGATTAATATGCCGAATCCATTTTTGAACTCCTCCATGAATACCCGCCATAGTCGCAGCATTATCATATCCCTGAGCCCGGCAAAGGTTAATGTCAAGACTATCTTCTTTGAGTTGCTTTAAAATAGCGTCGATAAGTTTTTTTCACAAATGTAGGAAAGAACGGTGCCATGAAATAAAGTCTTATGCAAAAAGGTTCAACACGTAATTTTGCACTTTTTTGCACTCAGCTATTTAAAAGATAACCACGTACAGAATAAAACAGAAATTATTTTCCACTGACAGTGGTCAGTGGTCTTATTTACTTGTATTTTTTTTCATAATCACCCACTCCCCTCCCATACATATTCTACTGTTTCTGCATTGTGATTTGTGGATATAATATATATATATATATACCAGTGAGATAACCCCCTTGCTTGGGGTCGCTGTAGGATTTGGAGTGGGTTCGCGGTTTTTTGTATGTAAATGTCGGAACTGCACCCTTTTGCTTTCAATTCTCCCATATTTGTTGTTTGGATTTTATTTCCACTTCGATTTGAACTTTAAAATGAAAATGAAATAAAGCCCAAAACTCGTTTTATTGTTTTAGTTGTGTTTTTATTTCGTGTAATGTGCAAAAAAGTTACTTTGCTTTTACTGATGGCACCCCCTATTAGTCTGCCACCCGGGGTAGTAATTTGTGATTTTCCGGGGATCGAACCTGAGACCCCTCGCACAGTAGTCCAGCACACTAACCACTGAGCCACTGTGTGTGTCATTTTCATTTGGTATAAATACCCTAGTGTGAGTCTCAGAACAGTTAAGTTAATTAAAAAGGCGTATTTCGCGTATTGATGGAAAATTTCAGAACAAATGCGGAAGACGCCAATGCCTATATGTTACTTTTAGAAAAACAACGAGAGAGAGACGACTTCCTCTTTCGACTTACATCACCTAGTTTACAACTCAAACTACTCTTAAGCTCAACAAATGGAAATAATCATGCAAACTTCACTGATTAAAGTGTGAAGCGCTAGCCGTATTCAGCCTGCTGCATGAAGCATGAGTTGAGTATGAACGACTGAATATTCCCCTATTCTAATCTTAGATTATTACCAGAAGTAACGCTTAAAAAAACTTCTTCTTTTTATTTCGCAGGTTGTTTCTCTCGGAGCTATCCTCTATATGGCCGGCTGCATTGGCTTTATATTTCTTGCAATACTTAGTCCAGCGAAAATGGAGCACTTGGCACTCATTTATTTTGGAGGACTTTCGTCGAGCTTCCTCTACACAGGCGGAATTGGTTTCAAGTATATTGCTCTTGGTGATCTAGTAATACTCGTTTTGTTTGGACCGCTTTCAGTACTATTTGCTTTTATGACACAAACTGGTCACGTGGACTGGAGAACAATTTACTATGCAATTCCATTGGCTCTCAACACTGAAGCCATCCTGCATAGCAACAATACCCGTGACGTCGAAAACGACCGGAAAGCCGGCATCGTTACACTGGCAATCTTAATTGGACGAACTTCGTCGCATGTTCTCTACGCACTGCTTCTGTTCACACCGTACAGCATTTTTGTGGTATACGGATTGAAGTACTCGCTGTGGTTTCTACTCCCTCTAATCACAGTGCCACAGGCGTTCAAAATCGAGAAGCTGTTCCGTAATGAGCAAACAATGAATTCGGTTCCCCGGCAAACGGCCAAATTGAATTTCTTCTTTGGCATACTCTACGTGGTAGCTTGTTGTTGTGCTAAAACACTGCCTGCATTCAGCTTTAGGAGGTATTAGATCTTCACATTCAAAAATGTTTTTTACATTATATGAAATTGCTTTTGAATAAGAGAATATATTATGCTCAAAGCAACATGGGTGTAGCCAATTAGTAGATATTCAATGTTACCAAGAATATGAAACCAACAAAAACATATTCAAAACAAATTTTTCGACACAGAAAACGCGGAAGAATGTTAAAATTCTTCGTATACTCAACATTTTTTTATACGGCAGCTGCTGTGATTGGTGCTTGACGACATTGATGATGATTAAGATGACCAATCGATCTGTAAGCTTTATTCTTAAATATTTCTCGTAAAATTCTGCTTCGAAGTAATAAATAAGCGCTTTAGTCACCAACTTGTTTAACTTTTCTACGTTAAATTGGTAAAATTTGTAATGTAGGCAGGATGAGGACTGGAGAGGTAGTTGGGATTCAAAAAAAGGTAGGATAACCGGATGAGGATAATGGATAAGGAAGTTTGGAAAATGGGAGAGAGTGTTGACTTCCGGAAACGTGGCACGCTGGCTCTGCACGGCTGAGCTCGTCAGAATTGGGGGGATTCTTGTTTCCGAAAATCAACATACCTAATTACAACACATAAATCGTGCCGAGCAAAAATTGTTCCCTAACGACATCGGACGGACAGTTGCCACTTTGAGAGGCGCTCCTTGGTGTTATGAGCGCGGCCAATACCCACCCAACCTGGAAATCCTTGGCCAGACTTCCCCATTGAAGCATATGTCCATGCCGCTCACGTCATCCGCCGAGAGAAATTGTAGCTTACCTTACTTCACCCCCTGGAAAAAATCTACTTAATCATTCATCATGTACTCATTTGTACACAAAAAAAAAACGAACTGGTTAATTACGTGACCAGACATTTATTCAATTTTTCGAATTGGATATTTAGCTTCCAAGTAAAAACTTTCAGGAACCATTCATCGTAAAAAAAAAATAAATAAATAAATATGACACTATGCACTTATAAACTAAATTATAGCAAACTATTATAAACTTAATAACAACAAAAAAAACAATATTTAACAAAGAAGCAAAAAAAAAATCGAATGAACCCTCTGAAAACAACTTCATAAAAAAAAAAAAAAACTACAAAAAAACCAAAATCTTTACTTTCGTAATTGGGTTCTCGCCTGTAACACACCCTGTGCCCTCGCTAAATTTTCCGAATTCCTACCTACATAGAGCTCCATCTAGGTTTCGGTGAGGGGTAGACAAAAAGAAATATCGCAACCACAAGCAGAACGAAATCAGAATGTAACGAATGAATAAAAATAAATAAACAAATTGACATAAAAAAAGGGGAAGCAATTCTTGCTCTCAAGGAGTTCACTTAATAATCGAAAATTATAGTTTAAGGATGAATGGAACAACAAAAAAAATCTCGGTCACGCTTCTGACACTTATAACTACTTTACAACAAAAAAAAACTTAAAACTAATCACGGATAGCCGGAATTTGCAGCCCTGGAGCGCTGCTTAGGGCGCGTTTTAGGGTGCTGCTGATTTTACGCACCCTGTTGCGTTCAGTTTAATTTTCTTTCCGGATAAGCCCTCAGCCTACGAAATTGGTGGCGTGGAATACACGTTTATTGGCGAGGCATACAAAAAAATTGTTGGCGGCCTTGACTTTTTCCTTCAACTTCGGTATACTGTCAAGTCAATGACCGCCAACCGACCTTCAGCTATTGCTGGTTATGATACCTATATATAAAAATGTCACTTTTAATTTAAGACTAAAACTAACACTAATTTTACACAAAACTCACAGCTTTTAATTTTTTTTATATTACTTATAAAAATTCCCTTTTTCTTTCCAGGTCATGCGGAAGCAGATTAGGTTTCTTCAACGTCGACTGTACGTGCCACTGTACCACAAGTCACAAGTAGTGTGTACTACACTTTTATTGTATCTTTTTATTTTTTGTTCTTTTTTTTTTAACACTGCCTAATATACATTAGGACTTTTCTTTTAAAAAAAACTATTGTTTTGTAGTTTTACGCAAAAAAAATGTTTTTTCTATGTGCAGGGACACTATACTGTCTTGTTCTAATTTTTGTTCTAATTTTCCAGCAGCCACTGGTATGGTACCGGCCCGACAACTGAACGCACAATGACGTTAGTTGCCTTAGAGCAGAAGCATCCGACCATTCCTCAGTTGGAACTACCAACAACAAACCAATCCTCCCGCTAGTGGCCAAGGTTCCATCATCCGATTCAGGATAGTACCAATCAGAGCCCGCCACAGATTCAAAAATCCCGCTGCTCTCAGCAAATATTTTGGGGTTGCTGTATTTGCTACAGCAATTTAGCCTACGATGGTGAACGCACCTTTTGTTCCGAACAGTCCGAATACTGTCAACTGTCAACCCCTCCATACAGACCTTGCATGAATTGGTATCTATTTTTTTGTTGTCAAAACAAACTGTGCCGACAGCTAGTGTGCTCGTAAACGTTTATTTTGGTTTATTATTATATTATTATTTTTGGCTATAATTCTTCGGCTACCTGATTTCTAATTCTTTTTCTTTTATTTCAGATACCTGCCTTTCTTTTCTTACTTTACAGATAACGCGGATATCCAATCATCGCCGACTCTCCATGGCTGCAGTTCAGGTGAGCAACGTTTGTGTTAAACATTATTTTTTTCTTGCTACCTACCTATCCTAATGCATTATTTGTTTTATTTTTTTGGATTCCTGCGTCGCCTGTGACTGATAGTGACAATGGCTAGTGGAGCCTAATTATTTGGAGTGTTCGCATATACAAATCGTTGGATGACATCCCATAATTTCGAACAGTGGTAATGGGTAGCAAAACTACAACGATTCGCATTTTGTATTACTAGACAAGACATTCAGTTTATTTTACATTGCAGGTGGCCATAACAAAACTCTGGACTTGGTGGAGAACATCGACTACAAGGACAGTGACAAAGGACAACTGCCTGGAATAAAGGAAGTGCTGTGTGTGACGTGGTGAAGAACCCACACTATGTACGCCGGGCATAAATATGCTGTGAGTAGATTTTGTAGAGTAGTGCTATGTATGTACATCCAAATATATATCTATAGATACGTATACGTAGTGTATCGTAGGAATTGAATTTGTGTTTGATTAATAGCTATAAATATACTTTGATTACACTGTATACATAGAAAACATATGAGTATCCATAAGGATATCATTATAAGATACAATCAGGAATAAATTAACATAGAGATAGACATAATTAATTATAAATAAATAGGATCTTAGGTAGATAGGTATGTACATGAACGTTCAAGTACTACGTAGGACAAGGAACATAAATAAATAAATTAACAAGAAATAGATAAATAAATATGTAGTCTGACACCAAAATATAAATAAATAAATAAGTTAACAAATAACACCAATATATAATATAAATTCGTACTAGATAAATTAATTAATATGACATATAAATAAATAAACAGAGAAATGAGAACCAAACCAAAATGAATTACTATGAACTAATAAATAAATTAATAAATAACCATCAATAGATGAATAAATGAATAAATAAATAATATATGAATAAATAAATAAATAACTATGAGTAACCTAAGGTGAATAAATAACAAATAATATAAACTATAGGGATTTAACCATACTCATCAGTCGTGACATGTATATCACAGTTTGAATGGTGTATGTATTCAGGTACGGAAGAGCAGTTAGGTAGATAATATGCATACATTAGGCAATTGATAATATACCTAGAGTAATAAATAGACATGAAGATGGATAGCACATACATATATATCACAGTTTAGATCAGCACCAGGTATTGTTTATTGTTTTAGGTCTTTTGCATGGAATATACCTATTCGTTTACCTGCTAGGTTTTCTAATTCATACATGCTGTTCCCTATTGCTTTGACTATCCTACATTTGACAAATTTCGGGCAGAGTTTTGCGGCGAGGTACTTCGAAGTGTCACTGAGGACAAAATTTCTTCGGAAAACCTCTTGCCCGGGTGTAAAGTTAACGTTTCTTGATCGGATATTGTATTTTTTTGCCGAGTTTTCGTTTGCTTTCGCTATATTTTCTTTTATTTTATCGTGTAGACATTGTAGGCGAGTCTGCCGAGAGAGTGTTAGGAGTTCGCTGTCCTCCACCGCGTTAAGTTTGCGCATCAGTGCATAGCAACTTGCGTGCGTCACCATGTTCATCCCGAAGAGAGCGAAATATGGTGACACTCCAGTTGATGTATGGATGGAGCTTCTTAATGCACACGCAATATCGCTCAGGTGTAGATCCCAATTACGTTGGTCTTCTTTAATATAAGATCTTATGGCTGCGAGCAGTGTCCTGTTCACCCTTTCGGATGCGTTTGACTGTGGCGAATAACCTGCTGTCCTAAAGTGACGTACTCCATACTTTTCAAGCAGAACTTGAAACTCCTTCGACAGAAACTGTCTGCCATTGTCCGAGTGGATGACTGCTGGGACACCAAACATGTTAAAGACATCATTTTGAAGGTACTTGACGACATTTATGGCACTGGCATTTCTTAAGGCCTTCAACAAAACAAATTTTGACAAATGATCGAGGACAACAAGCACATAACAATTACCAGATTTCGAACGGGGATAGGGACCTAGAAAATCAATATAGATTTTTTTAAATGGACGACTGGTACTGAAGGTGTTCTTAATTGGAGGACGTAATACCTGGTTTGACGATTTGCACTGTTTGCACACTGAACAGTTGGACACGTACCGACGAATTTGCACCGTCATATTCGGCCAGTAGAAGTACTGCCGAATTCTGTGCAGCGTTTTCGAAATCCCACCGTGAGCTACATTCGGGGGGTCATGAGCTTTGGCGATGAGCTCCTCAGTTAAGCCGACAGGGACCCACAACCTCCATGTGTGCTCTACTGTTTCGTCTCCTGCTGGTGGTAGCGAACGCTTGTACACAAAATTATCGTCTACTTTTAGATCGGGGAGTTCTTCTGGGTGCGTATTAATTGTAGCAATTAGGCTACGATATTCCTCAGATAAGAACTCCTCTGAATCCAAATCAATTAACGGCACAACATGTTGGACATCGACACTTTCAACATAAATTCTAGACAAAGTGTCAGGTACTACGTTTAATGAGCCTTTCCTGTGTTCAATGTTAAAAGTAAAGGCTTGTAACTTGAGGCTCCATCGTGCCAACCTGCCACTAAGGTCTTTAAGACCCATCAGCCACCGTAAGCTGGAATGGTCGGTTATGACTGTAAAGTCCATCCCCTCCACATATGGGCGAAATCTTTGGATGGCCATTACAGCAGCCATGCATTCTTTTTCGGTGACGCTGTAATTCTTCTGTGCAGCATTTAGTTTTTGCGAAAAATAGGATATTGGTGCTTCTTCTTCCTTTTCGTTCTTTTGGAACAAAACTGCACCAATTCCAGAATCAGAGGCGTCACACTGGATGTAGAACCTTTTGGTAAAGTCTGGGTGAATGAGCACTGGCGCAGTTGTTAGGGCGCATTTGAGCTTCTCGAATGCGTTGAGAGCTTCTTTTGTCATCGTAAACTTTTCATTTTTCTTTTTCAGGGTGTCTGTGATGGGAGCAGTCACGGTAGAGAAATCCCTAATGAACCTTCTGTACCAACCTGCTAGACCGAGGAACCTTCGCACCTGTTTTTGGTTTTTGGGAACCGGAAAATCTGAGATGGCCTTGACTTTCTCAGGATCGGTTTTCAATTTCTCACCACCGACGATGAAACCCAAGTACTTCAGTTCTTTGAAGCAAAACCTGGATTTGCTTACGTTGATGGTGAGATTGGCGTTCCTCAGGCACTCAGCAACCTCGCCTAGCAGCGCTACATGGGTTTCGAAGTCCGGGGCAATGACGAGCAGATCATCGAGATAGACGAAAACGCGGTCCCTTAATCGTGCAGGAATTACCTTGTCCATTAGTCGACACATCCGTTGGGCTGCGTTGCACAACCCAAAAGGCATGACTCTAAACTGGTACAAGGGTCTCCCCGGAACCGCAAACGCAGTTTTTTCCCTACTCTGTTTCTCCAGCGGTATTTGCCAAAATGCGTCTTTGAGATCGACACTACTAATATAGTAGGTGTCGGGTAGCCGACTGAGAAGCCCTTCGATATGGGGGAGAGGATACGCGTCTTTTTTGGTCAACGTGTTCAGTGCTCGCGAATCTAAACAAGCACGATTCTTTCCCGGTTTTCGTATGAGAACCATCGGCGAACACCACGGACTCTCACTCTCCTCAATAACGCCGAGCCTCAACATTCGGTCTATCTCGTCATACAAAAGGGCTTGTATCGCTGGAGACACAGGGTAGTGACGCTGCTTAACTGGGGCCGCATCTCCGGTATCAATAACATGCTCTTCGACGTGTGTTTTCCCCAACCCATGCTTGGTAAAACATAGGAACCTCTCCTTGACCGCTTCCAGCACAGACGCCTGTGCAGGAGTTAATTCGTGAGACTCTACTTCCGGTAGGTTTACATCAGCTGACTCTGGCATGCTTATCGCACTAATAACCTGTGGAGCTATTTGGAACGCTTTCCAAAAATCCACCCCTAGGTATAGTTCTTGGTCTAAATTTGGCACTATATAAAAAGTAATTGTTTGTTTTTGTTCGTTATAGGTCACCGGCACTTGGATTCTTCCTAAAATTGGCTGATTCTTGCCATCCGCAGTTTTGACATTGGATGTGGACTTAATAATGGGTATGTTCAATGAATCTATAAAAGGTATGCAGTTTTTGCCTAAAATGCTAATGCTGGCTCCACTGTCTAATAAGCCATATATATCTCTATCTAATATTTTTATCCGTGCATACGGTCTGGGATCAGCTGATGTACTCATCTGAGTGGACGCCACCGCTTTCCTAATTCCTTTCCGTATCTGATATCTATTCCTAGTTTTAGTAATTTGTTTTGTAATGCTCTTTCTGTTTTCCCTAAATATTCTATCCCTAACTAAATTATAATCCCTAATTCTTATGTGTAGTGGTCTAATTTCTAATCTATTACTTTCTGTATCTACTTTCTCTCTTTCTTCTCTTTTCAAGATTGTTATTTTATTGGCATCTTCAGCTGGTCGATGCATTTCTCCCCCTTCCGTCTGTGACTCGCAATCAATGGCTGTTTTTATTCGTGGGTTTGAGTCGAACGCGACTCCCCCACTGACATCGCGTTCGTCGACCGGTTTTCCGGGTTACAACGCCGACACTTAGGTGTTATTACGCCTTCTTGGCCGCATCGGTAGCAAAAAATGTTGCGTACTGCGGACGGACATTCCATATAACTGTGTCCTTCAGCCCTACAGTTCCAACATCTCCACACTCGCGGGTCAACCTGTCTCCGTGAAGGATTCGGTCGAGGACCATGAAATTGCATTGCCGCAAACTGTTCCTCCTGCTGAAAAGGATCTTCACCATAGTCCAGCTCATTTACCATAAACTTTGGCTGATGACGATGCTGTTTTGGCGGATCCCTGTTGGGAAACGCATTCTCCGCATCTCTACATACGTCTTTCAGTTGTTCCACTGTGAATATGTTTATTGGGTAGACTAACTTCCCGATCCTCTCGCTCAGGTTACGTTTTAGGATTCGTACCAGATCAACTTCTGGCATCTGGACTCGAAGCTGAGACCTCAACTTTTGGATGGCCGTAAAATAATCGTCGCTCGACTCCCAGGTGCCCTGCCTACGGTCCAAGATGTCGCGAATGATTTCGAAATCGGATTTCGAATTCCGAAACTGTCGCTTCAATGCGTCTCGCAGTGTTGGCCAATCTGGACGATAATTGGAGCGCTGGTATTGCCAATACCATTCATAAGCAGCACCTGAGAGGAGGAGATGGAAGTCCCTCATAATTTCTGCCCAGGGGCAGTCGTACTGGCCTTGGAGCGTCTCAAGTCGAAAGATAAAATCCTCGACATCAATACCCTCCGACTTTCCTTCAAAATTGAGGCCCCACTTATCAATTTTTATTGGACCTCCTTGACGAAGACCTGTTTGACTGAACTGAAGTGGTGGACTATGGTGGTATACACTCTGAGGATTTCGAGCCTGCTGTTGTTGATGACTTGGGTTCGACCTGTAATAATTATGGTTTTGCCTATTCTGCCCTACAGGAACAAATGTCCGTGAGGCTGCGTCCAACTGGGACTGCATTTGACGAACAGGTTGTTGTGGTGGAACGTATGGTTGCTGTAGGACTGAAGGCTGTGGGTGTACTATCGGTTGTTGTGGATTTACCGGCGGAGGTGGAACATATGCTCTCTCTTCTACTATTGGGGGATTTTGACGGAAAAGGTGATTTATTTCACTGGTGAACCCTAAAAAGCTATTTCGCATCTCTGTTTTTAAATCTTCAGAGATCTCTCCCTTTAGCGATTCCTTCAATGACGAAAAGGCGTTGACTAAGGCTAGGTTAACGTATGCTTTCAAGTCATTCTGTACCTTGTTTATTTGCTCATTGGTTTGCTGATTAATTGATTTTTCTTTACCTCTCTCTAGGTCTACTACAGCTCCAGCACTCGGGTTTTGCGACCTAACTGCTCCTAAATTGCTCAGGCTACTGTATGGGGGCGCTTGAATCGAATCGGAACTGGACGAACGGCTGTGGGCAAAGTCAGGTGTTGGTGTTTCCCGACGTACATCTACATGGCTATCGGTAGGCATTCGGACAGACTCCCTACTGTTATTTGGCGTGCGTTGCACTTTTGGCAATGCACCTAAATTGCTGTAGCTATATTGGGGAGCGGTCTGCAAAGGATCTAACGCCGTAGCGCCGCTCTGATTTGGGTCGAGTGGTGGAACACCGGTGTCACTAGCGGGAGGCCCTTGGGATGGTCTTCCGCCAGCTATCGGGGTGTGCTGTACCCTCTGCATCGCACCAGTTGACTGTTTTTGTTGTAGTGAACTAGACCTAGTAAGCATCCTATTTTCATCAAATAGACTTTCTCTTCTTAACCTATACTGTTTTTCTCTTTCCGCAGAGTTCATACTGAAAATGGGACTATACGATGATTTATGGTAACCGACAATAAGAGCGATACGAACTGAAATGGACTTGAAAGACAAAAAAAAAAAAAAAAAAAACGCTGAACGAAAAATTCGGATTCGAACTCAAGGACCTTAACGTAAGTTTCTTTAAATCACCTATCTATAAGTATTGGTATATAGCTAGGTAATCGATATACAAAAAAACAAGGATATGTTTGATAGATATATAGAACAAAAAGGTATTAGGGTTATGTATATGTGGTATTATAAAAAAAATAAGGAAAATTTTGTAAGGCTATATATAATAATAATAAATAAGTGTATAGTATATAGTATATGATTGTGTACGGTTGTAATAAAGCAACAGTAATAAAGTTCGCAATTGGCGAAGAAAAGGTATATTTCAATAAGTATGTATGTGTTTTGCTGCGAGTTATGTTAGATTAGCTCGTAGTAATTTGGATATATATTATCTAATAAATAAATGAAATTCAAAATCAATTGAGTTTGGGGTTTGTATGTGTTATATCGGGGGTGTTTCAGGTAGCTGTCCTCGGCGGCATTTTGTTGACGTGGCCTCGGATGACTTAAGCTGGCTATGGACATAAATTATTTTTGGACTGCGGACGGACTAAATGTTGTTTTTCTCTCAAAGTGGTAAATAGCTCACACAAAGTAACAAGGACACACACCGTTGTTATCCTCTGCTCCCGCAATTCCAGTCTATCCCGAGGACTTTGCTGGAAGACTTGGAGAAGAAGACAACAACACACTAAGTAGAACCTAAAGGATGTGACAGTGCAACATGTTTCGATGATTCTCATCGAACACGGCCACTGTACACATGAAGCTAAGAAGACAATACAAGATGAAAATGAAAATTGAAATTTGTGATAGGAAAGTAAAATGGTAATGTATAAGAGATAGAAGTAGAAGAGACGTAACACGAACAGATTCCAATTGTTTTTGTTGTCAACACCAGCGAACTCATCGCAATTCATCTGACCTGTCTGAGACTTCTCGAATGAAGACTTATGGGTTCCTTGGTGTTGACCACAAACACAATTGTGGACTTATACAACATTAAGGACTGAAGACAAGGACAAACGAACGTTGGGCGCCATTTGTAATGTAGGCAGGATGAGGACTGGAGAGGTAGTTGGGATTCAAAAAAAGGTAGGATAACCGGATGAGGATAATGGATAAGGAAGTTTGGAAAATGGGAGAGAGTGTTGACTTCCGGAAACGTGGCACGCTGGCTCTGCACGGCTGAGCTCGTCAGAATTGGGGGGATTCTTGTTTCCGAAAATCAACATACCTAATTACAACACATAAATCGTGCCGAGCAAAAATTGTTCCCTAACGACATCGGACGGACAGTTGCCACTTTGAGAGGCGCTCCTTGGTGTTATGAGCGCGGCCAATACCCACCCAACCTGGAAATCCTTGGCCAGACTTCCCCATTGAAGCATATGTCCATGCCGCTCACGTCATCCGCCGAGAGAAATTGTAGCTTACCTTACTTCACCCCCTGGAAAAAATCTACTTAATCATTCATCATGTACTCATTTGTACACAAAAAAAAAACGAACTGGTTAATTACGTGACCAGACATTTATTCAATTTTTCGAATTGGATATTTAGCTTCCAAGTAAAAACTTTCAGGAACCATTCATCGTAAAAAAAAAATAAATAAATAAATATGACACTATGCACTTATAAACTAAATTATAGCAAACTATTATAAACTTAATAACAACAAAAAAAACAATATTTAACAAAGAAGCAAAAAAAAAATCGAATGAACCCTCTGAAAACAACTTCATAAAAAAAAAAAAAAACTACAAAAAAACCAAAATCTTTACTTTCGTAATTGGGTTCTCGCCTGTAACACACCCTGTGCCCTCGCTAAATTTTCCGAATTCCTACCTACATAGAGCTCCATCTAGGTTTCGGTGAGGGGTAGACAAAAAGAAATATCGCAACCACAAGCAGAACGAAATCAGAATGTAACGAATGAATAAAAATAAATAAACAAATTGACATAAAAAAAGGGGAAGCAATTCTTGCTCTCAAGGAGTTCACTTAATAATCGAAAATTATAGTTTAAGGATGAATGGAACAACAAAAAAAATCTCGGTCACGCTTCTGACACTTATAACTACTTTACAACAAAAAAAAACTTAAAACTAATCACGGATAGCCGGAATTTGCAGCCCTGGAGCGCTGCTTAGGGCGCGTTTTAGGGTGCTGCTGATTTTACGCACCCTGTTGCGTTCAGTTTAATTTTCTTTCCGGATAAGCCCTCAGCCTACGAAATTGGTGGCGTGGAATACACGTTTATTGGCGAGGCATACAAAAAAATTGTTGGCGGCCTTGACTTTTTCCTTCAACTTCGGTATACTGTCAAGTCAATGACCGCCAACCGACCTTCAGCTATTGCTGGTTATGATACCTATATATAAAAATGTCACTTTTAATTTAAGACTAAAACTAACACTAATTTTACACAAAACTCACAGCTTTTAATTTTTTTTATATTACTTATAAAAATTCCCTTTTTCTTTCCAGGTCATGCGGAAGCAGATTAGGTTTCTTCAACGTCGACTGTACGTGCCACTGTACCACAAGTCACAAGTAGTGTGTACTACACTTTTATTGTATCTTTTTATTTTTTGTTCTTTTTTTTTTAACACTGCCTAATATACATTAGGACTTTTCTTTTAAAAAAAACTATTGTTTTGTAGTTTTACGCAAAAAAAATGTTTTTTCTATGTGCAGGGACACTATACTGTCTTGTTCTAATTTTTGTTCTAATTTTCCAGCAGCCACTGGTATGGTACCGGCCCGACAACTGAACGCACAATGACGTTAGTTGCCTTAGAGCAGAAGCATCCGACCATTCCTCAGTTGGAACTACCAACAACAAACCAATCCTCCCGCTAGTGGCCAAGGTTCCATCATCCGATTCAGGATAGTACCAATCAGAGCCCGCCACAGATTCAAAAATCCCGCTGCTCTCAGCAAATATTTTGGGGTTGCTGTATTTGCTACAGCAATTTAGCCTACGATGGTGAACGCACCTTTTGTTCCGAACAGTCCGAATACTGTCAACTGTCAACCCCTCCATACAGACCTTGCATGAATTGGTATCTATTTTTTTGTTGTCAAAACAAACTGTGCCGACAGCTAGTGTGCTCGTAAACGTTTATTTTGGTTTATTATTATATTATTATTTTTGGCTATAATTCTTCGGCTACCTGATTTCTAATTCTTTTTCTTTTATTTCAGATACCTGCCTTTCTTTTCTTACTTTACAGATAACGCGGATATCCAATCATCGCCGACTCTCCATGGCTGCAGTTCAGGTGAGCAACGTTTGTGTTAAACATTATTTTTTTCTTGCTACCTACCTATCCTAATGCATTATTTGTTTTATTTTTTTGGATTCCTGCGTCGCCTGTGACTGATAGTGACAATGGCTAGTGGAGCCTAATTATTTGGAGTGTTCGCATATACAAATCGTTGGATGACATCCCATAATTTCGAACAGTGGTAATGGGTAGCAAAACTACAACGATTCGCATTTTGTATTACTAGACAAGACATTCAGTTTATTTTACATTGCAGGTGGCCATAACAAATTAGCAAAGTAATTAGTTGTTAAAGGATACATTAAAACTAAAGAGAAACTCGACAATAAGTAATTTTAACGACGCTGAGCAAAACTGATAATGAAACATAATACACATACACAAACACAATACTTTTTTTTTTCTTTTTGTTGAAAAATATACATTGTTCTTCGTTTATTCACTGTTGATTGTACCTTACTGTAATTATTTTACACATTTTTTCTCAAAGTCGTCTATTTTATTTATACATACTTACATAATTTGTTTAGATTAAACAAAATCTCATCAATCGCTTTAGAAATTCATAAAAAAAAAAACAAAGAAAAAACACCTTGGGACGCTTTTTAAATTTGTATCATGTAATTGTAATAATTCTTCCCAGTGTTTATACAATTTTTATTGATAATAATGCATCATTTTATTTAATTGTTATTTATTGAGAGATATCGTCTTTACACTTTTTTTGAAAGAGGATAAAAATATATAAAAACAAATTTAGAGGAAGAAAACAAAAACTATTCATAGGAGTTTTACATTTTTTTTAAGAATCAAATGAAATTACAGAATTATATTAAACATTACCGTAAATAGAGTTATACTACAAAATGAGGATTATATCATCAATTAAATTCTAACAAACGATTAGCTGTAAGTCTATTTACTCAAAAAGAATATTTATATTACTATGTAAGTATAGCAAAAGTAGATCGTAATTGAAAAACAAAAAATAAACGAGACTTACTGTGAAAAATTTGCTGAACATGGTTGTTGTGTTATTTCGTGGAACATGATTGTGTGCGATTTTAGTTTTATTTTTGTTTATAATATCTTTTTGAAAAACGCCCATACAACAAAAAAAAAAAAACATCTCGAAGCTCGAGCGAAAAATAAGTGAAACAAAATGCATTGCAATTCCCCATAGAATGCTAGAGACACCTATTAGGCGTTAATGATTTTACTAGGTAAAACAGTTGAAATTCAAATTGTTGCGTCACTTTTTACAGTAGATGGCATTGCAAAACGGAGCCAATGCGACAACCATCTTTGATTTCATCATAGAATGCTGGAGACACCTATTGGGCGTTAGTGAATTTGGCAAGTAAAACGGTTGAAATCCAAATTTTGGCGTCATTGTTAACAATAGATGTCACTTCAAAAAAGTGAGAGTTTCCAATTTATTCCGCTCCGAACCAAGAAAGCTAGTGGTTATGTTGGAATCTACCAGAGGCAAGATAGACTATCTTACCTCTGACGTCTACTAACAGTTCATAATATATGATATGCCAATGATCCGATATATACGGAGTAATTCACTAAGGTCGGTACACGGACACGGCATGTAGAAATCCATATACGTAGGCATTGACTTATTATATATGGACTGCTAGTAGACGTCTTCGCGTTGGTTCCAACATAACCACTAGCCCTCTTGGTTCGGAGCGGAATAATTTGGAAATTCACACTTTTTTGTAGTGGCATCTATTGTTAACAATGACGCAACAATTTGAATTTCAACCGTTTTACTTGCCAAATCCACTAACGCCCTATAGGTGTCTCTAGCATTCTATGGAGCAATCAGAGGTGGTTGTGATCATTGGCTTCGTTTTCCAATGCCATCTACTTTAAACAGTGACGCAACAATTTGAATTTAACTCATAAATTCTCTCACGCCCAATAGGTGCCTCTAGCATTCTATGGAGAAATCCAAGATGGTTCGTCATTTTGTTTCACTTATTTTTCGCTCCGAACCAAGAGCGCTAGTTTATGTTGGCGTCATTTTCTGGGCAAAATTTGTATGAACTGACATTTCACTAGCAGTCCATCAGTCCATATATAATAAGTCAATGTACGTAGGTATGTAGCTCTGGCGTCAACAGAGAGTGCCACATATCGTACACATACATTATGTGTCACAAAGAGAGCTAGTCACGGCACAAACCAGTAAGAATAGCCCGCTGACTTCCCGTGCACCTACCCGATTCCCCTCGGAAAAAATTACCCTGTCTGTGAATACGTGTAAATGTCAAAATTAATGGCGGCAATGATTTTACATGCTATACCATGGGCCTAGGATTTTTCAAGTATGCGTGCGTTAATGGCGCTCCTTTGATTTTGTACAGCACCAATACATGAAAAATCCTGGGCCCGCCGGCAGCTTGTAGGCAAAGTCCGTTATGTGGGAGGAGTCGACGGTCTATTCTTACTGGTTTGTGGTACACGGCAAGTAGCCATTAGGCGTTTTTCTTTTTTAGTTCAGAGCGAGCGTGAACTGTCAAAAATAAAGTTCGTGTTTCTTTTTTAGCTCAGAGGCAGATTTTGTGTTTCTTTTTTCGCTCAGAGAATGTTCAGAGCACGTTCAGAGCGCGCTCTACGAGCTCAGAATAAATTAACTGAGCACACTGAGTAAAAAGGTGATTTCGCACTTTACAGTCACATTTGACAGAAAAAAAAAACAGGATAAGCAAAATAGTTGAAGTGGTGGACGAGAGTTGTTGTTCTGGCACAGAAGGTAAACCAAATGTAATAAATAAGAATTAATAAACAACCATATGACAGCTATGTGCTCAAGTGTGTTTCACAAAGAAATCAGAACACTCCGAGCACGCTCTGAGCACGCCCGGTTCAGAGCGCGCTCATAATGCTCGAGCCCTGTTCAGAGCTGAGCTCTGAACTAAAAAAGAAAAACGCCTATTGAGACCATACTGACGTAAAAATGACTTCAGTTCTACCTACGTTATGTGGCTTGGGCTTTCTACATGCCGTGAACCTACTACCACATTTAGACCAAATTAAATTAGGACATTTTGTAATACCACGATCAGAGTCGGTTATTCCCCCTCCTCTTGGAACCGTTCACCATTATTGTCGTCGTCGTCCACGACTCTAAAAAAAATACATATCTACATTTTTTATGTATATTCTGCAACCATATAGGTATTCCATTTATCATTTCACTGACATCAAATTCGTGCAAAATCCTGGAAAGTACATTACAATTGGATGCCATTTTGTCCCCAAAAGCAAATTAAACTTAAAAACTTTAAACGATCGTGTGATTTTTATCGAAGTTAAATTTCGTTATCCGCAAGAACCATGCTCTTCTTCATTTGTACTGGTAAAGTATAAAATATTTTGAAAACCGTTCTGTGATCCCGCTGATAAATATACATAGTTTGATAACCGGAAATCCTAAGGGAATATGGCTGACTATTGAATATTAAATATTTTTCCATTAACATTTTTTTTAATTTTAAAGACAACCATTAGCGTATTAACAATAATCCTCAGTTTCACAGAAAACCACTGATCAGCTAACTTCCACAAGGATAAAATAAAAATATAAAAACAAGATTTTCGTATGAAGCTGGAAACATACAGCTCATTACAGCTTAAATTACCTACCTACTTTGATTGGTTTTTTACTAAAATCTTAGACAAAGTTTGACAAACACAGCTTCCTGGTTGAATAAGAAATTAGATTTGCATATCACAAAACAATTTAGAGAAAACTAGGAAGAAATAGTTTGATAGATACATGTAAGCTTGAATTTCTTTGAATATACCTTCCACGTAAATGGAATAAAAGTATGTTTGAGTGAGTGCACGCACGCTAAACCTGATCAAAATTGTCCAGTAGGTACATCAGTGGCAGTGACAGACACTTAAATTGGGATCACTGTTATTATTTCCTGTCGTAGCGCTTAGAGATTATAATATTAGAAACTACCATCACATTCCAACCAAACGTCTTCACTCCTTCACGGCTTCACATCTGCGTCATGATTATGATTATACTGGAAAAGCCAGATTGGAAATTCGTGCCCTGGTCCAATGCCATCAATGCGACCATGTTACAATTATTGGCGGTGGCAACGAACCGGTTTAGATGTTCATATATCCAACTAACTATAAACAAAATTCGCAATTCTGTGCGCAGCCATTTCGTTATGTCACCGGCCGCAAACGATAATCCGGAAAAACATCTTCGTTGGTAGCTTCCGGTATGGGATTTTCATTGCAATTGAAACTGAAAGCGAATTCCCCAAATGACCATTTAGTTTGTGTTCGGAGTTTGTGCAGTGTGCATAGTTGAACAGATCCTGGCATTATGGGATTTAGGTGAAATGTTTATACATAATTACATAATTGGTAACAAATTTGAAAACAAAAAACGATTTTTTTAAAAGGTTACTTATTCTTGCGGCTATGGGACTAGGAGCAATGTATATGATGCATCTTTTAGCCCAAGACTACGATCGAATTCGTCGGCCGATAACAAAAGCCATCGAAAGAGCGCTACGCGGAAAACGTGATTTGGATACATCTATTGGAAATAATGATTTGCGCGTTATGCCTGTCGACTGGAAGAGTGTCTTGGACAGTGACCCGTTTAGCTGCTTGCAGTCTTTAATTTGCCAAATAATGTCAGGAGCACAGGCTAACGACACCGAGGCAATTATGTTCACACAATTTCTGGGACAGAGTTATCGCGATGCACCCACGGCTGTGCGGTCAGCATATGCTAGAGGAGTAGCGTTGAGGGGCCTCACAGAACATTGTTATGCAGAGTATCCGTGGTGTTGGTATTCAGCTAGAACAATGCTCAGACTTTTGCGTTGGTTTGCATAACATTATTTTTTTTACCCGTCTTTTGGAGTTGTTATGCTGTTTAAAATTAAGCTAAGGTACAATAATATTATAAAAGAGATTTTTCGGTCTTACCACGTAATTAGTGCTCTCATTGTTGCTACTTGTTAAATAATGTAATTCAGTCATTCTATATTAGAATTATACGTGTAATAAATTGTAATCATTAGTCATGTTTTGTATGTATGTTTATGTATTGAAACTGTAGGAATACTATCTGTCGCTCGAATGTTAAAAATATTTTTTTTTAAATAAAAATACAAAAAAACTCCCGTGATATGCAAATTTTTTTGTTAATTGATAAAAAAGATGTTGTAAAAGCAGCATATTTTATCTAATAACAGTTTATATTTTTCATTTTGAGATATGCTTATTGATAAACGTATCTTAGCTCTCACTGATATGTGATAACGAGCGGATAACTTAACTCGCCGAATTCTACGTAAGAAGGTGGTTTCGGTGGTGGTTTTTCGACGGCTACACATATACAAATACACATAACAAAAAGTTCAATTATACAATGGTGGACATAAGTATTTTGACAAAACTAAAGTTAATTCTACTCATAATTTGAACTTCTTTCATGTAAATTTTGGCATCAATGGAAAGGTCATTTAAATTCCGTTTGAATGGTACAAAACTTTCCTTAACCCTTTAAATACCCATTGAAAATTTGGAACTTTTGTAAAAGTCTACTTTTTTTACTTTTTTCCTCGGTCCCAAAAAAAAAAATGTTTTGATGCAAAAAGTTTCTTCAAACAAATCTAATAGTGATTTTTTCAAAAATCTCTTCGCTAATATATTTTATGATTTTTTGAAAATTGCTAAAAATGACTGCACTTTTTCCTCCTTTTCATACAAAATTTTTCTGAGATCATCCCATTCAAAAAATCATTTTTGAAAAACATTTTTTGCAGTCACACTTTTCTATCAAAGAGCACAAAAAACTATGTCAAATATTTGTGTTTTGGACAATCGCTTGATCTGAGGTTTAAACGGCAGAATACTGTAGTTTAACTTAAACTACAAAATGAACTATGTTCAAGGTTTAAACGAAACGTGAAACCGAATTAATTGTTGAACTAAAGTTTAAACTAATAGTGTAATTTAAACTCCCACTCTGAAACTGGGGGTTAATAGCGTAAAATTTGCTAAATCTCTGTTTTAAGATTGAAGTTTGGTGAACTTCTCTTTCAACACCTTTATAAGTGTCAGAAAATTATCCGAGGATAATTATTTAGCCCAATTGACACACGGCCTGAGAATCTCTTTTCCAAATCCCAACCCCATATCATCAATCATCATACATATACTATAAGCTCTGAGCACAATAGAGTCAGATGCTGGAATATGACAGATTTGCAAGCATTATGTTTCATACAGTTTGCAGTGCAGTGCTGCGCTGCTGTGCGTTTACTGATAAAGAGCGGATAGCTAATATGGATGTAAGATGTAGGCATTTATTAATTATAAAAGTTATCAAATGAACAAAGTCCACTATCTGTCACTCAATATTTAATGAATTAGAAACTACCTTTCTGGCCGTTAAATTCAAGTTGTTTTAATGGTGGCTCTGTTTTGTTTCCGACTCTTTTTCTCATTTTCATAAATGATATTGTAGTGTGGATTGAAAAGTACTACTTATTGACCACAACGCCATCTAATGGAAAGTAGACGAACTTATTCAACGGAACTTTGAAACTTCGAATCTTCCAAACTCAACGAATGGTGAATGGTCTAAAACGAAACTAGTACATTCTCGATTGTTCCGGTTGGAGTATAGAATATTCGAGAAGCTTTAGTGGGGAGTATAAAAAGGGTTGCGAAATCCGACGAGGAGACAGTTTATCTTTAAACCGTGTAAAGCAAAGTTCGAATAGTATCGGTAGTGATTTAAAATAAGTGGAAAAGATTGTAATAAGTGGAAAAGATTGAAATAAGCGAAAAAGTTGATTTTAAGTGAATTGTCTTGTAATAAAAAGTGATTTATTAAAGTTTGGTAAACAGAATAGTGTTTTATCTTTTCGAATCCCAGCCGAATGTAACATTGGTGTCAGAAGTGGGATAAAACTTATTCTGTGCGAAGTGTTGTGAAAAGAAAAACAGTGAACTAAATTGTGAATTAAAAGAAAATAAATAAAGTGAAGTGAATTTGAATTCTTACAAAGTGTAGTAAAGATTAAGAAAATAGAAAAAGAAGGAAAAAAAAAATAGTGAATTAGTAAAAATGGTTCGTACGTTGGCATTACTACAACTCAGCATACCTCAGTTGAAAACTGAGTTGGAAAAACGGAATCTCTCCACAGCTGGGGGAAAAAGTGACCTCATACTTCGTCTGCAGGAAGCTGTCGAAAACGAGGGAGGAGATCCAAAATCCATGCTATTCGAAGTGACAGAAGAAAAAGAAGAACAAGTAAGTACAGGCGTTGATTTGGCCGCTATGATGACATTACTTCTTGCGAAGTTCGAAGAACAGAAGAATTCTATTCTGGAAGAACAGAAAAATTCTCTAGAAGAACAGAAGAATTCTCTAGAAGAACAGAAGAATTCCATTGTCTCTGCACAAAAAGATGCCGCCGATGAGTTGAAGAATGTTCTAGAAGTAAAATTCGACGTGATTGATAACAAATTAAACCAGCATGAGACACAACTTGAGAAGGTAGAAACAAAGTTTGACGATATCAATCAAACATTACAGAAGCATGAAACAAACTTCGAGAACTTAGCAAAAGAGCATGAGACAAACTTCGAGAACTTGGCTAGGGAACTGGATAAAGTAAAGAAACAGAAGGCCCGAGAATATTCTGCTGATTGCCCTAGAAGGAAGGAGATGCAACCGCCTGTTTTCGATGGTCAAACATCATGGCCAATTTATAAGCGGCAGTTCGAAGCAGCTGCAATGACCAACAGCTGGGACGACGAGGAAAAGTCCATCGCACTAACGCTAGCACTACGAGGCACAGCTGCAGAGTTGCTTCAAACTATTTCTGAAGAAAAGCAACGCAACTACGACGCATTGGTGAAGGCTATCGAAATGCGCTTTGGTGATGACCACATGCAGCAAGTATATAGGGTGCAACTGCGCAGTAGAATCCAGAAGCGGGGAGAAACGCTCCAACAGTTGCAAGCCGATATCGAACGCCTGGCGCATTTGTCGTATCCCAATGCCGGCGAGGATCTCATCAACGAAATGGCTGTAGAGGCGTTTATCCAAGCCATAGAGGACCGACAACTGCAAATGGCTGTACGAATGGCTGGAAAGAAAACTCTCCCTGAGGCACTGGCATTTGCCCTGACCATGAAAGCTGCTGACCAAGCATCACAAGGGTTTCACCGTGTGAGAGAGATGACAACCGTCGAATGCTCGTGCCAAAGGGCAAACGTCGTAGAACAGAACAGTGCTCGCAGGGGACCGATTCGTTGCTGGAACTGTAACAAAATTGGACATCTACAGCGACAATGCAGAGCTCCACCCAGACACACTAGTTGTCCGTACTGCAGCGCTAGGAGTCGTAATGAAGGGGCATCTGAGCGTCCAGTGGATGATTCTTCTCAAAATCATCAGTCGGGAAACGTGTAAGAACCAACTTCGCGGGGCAGAAGTTGGTTTCTGGAATCGACGCCCCCAGGACCACCATTCAAGTTTCCCAAACCAAACGAGGTAACAAGAGTTTGACAGTGGAAGCCCATATCGGCCAGAAAATGTATGTGGCCACCATCGACACCGGTGCCACCGCTTCCATTATAAGGAGGGACATCGTTCGCCAATCATGGCTGCACAACACCAGCAGCTACTGTCTAAAAACAGCAACTGGAGCAACAGCAAAGGTGTATGGAGAAGTACTGCTAACAATAAATCTTGCGGGATTAGTCTTCTCCCATACCTTCCTAGTGGCCGATATATGTGACGAATGCATCATCGGAATCGACTTTATGAAGGCACATGATGTAGTACTGGACATCGGCTTGCAAGTACTAAAGTACAGGAACGTCGAGATTCCCATGATTTACGGGGACGAGCATGTCACAGCTCTAAGGACAGTCATGAGTGAAGACGAGATATTACCACCTTCTTCCGAAACACTTATTTGGACAAAACTGGAAGGTGATCCTGGGAGCCACCGATTCTACCTAGTTGAGCCAGATCCAGAAAATCATTATCAAAACTACGTCGTTGGAAAGATGCTTGTAGAACCTAAAAACAACATGGTTCCGGTACGAGTCCTAAATGTCGAACATAGCAGTCTGAAACTAAAGCAAGGGGAAGTGGTCGGTAAGTGCGTACCAATTACTGCGGTCACACAATTATCCAATGAGGGTCCTACCAAACCTCTTACATCCACGGAAATGGCAGAGATAAAAAGGAGTATATTTGGACAGTGTGAGTTGAATCAGGAGCAGCAAGAAATGGCGGGGGAACTAATCAACGAGTTCGCTGATATATTTGCTTCGAAGAGCGGCGAGTATGGTCGGACACATCTCGTACAACACCGAATCGACACAGGAGACGCAAGACCTATTCGTCAGCCTCCCAGACGACTACCATTGGCTAAGCAGACGGAGGTTGCAGAAATGGTGTCGACGATGGAAAAGGAAGGACTGATTGAAAGTTCGAAAAGCCCATGGGCGTCACCGGTTGTACTGGTTAAGAAGAAAGACGGCAGCACGAGATTCTGCGTCGACTATCGTCAGCTGAATAACGTCACCAAAAAGGATAGCTACCCTCTGCCAAGGATTGACGATACCCTGGATACACTATCCGGTGCCAAATGGTTTTCCACCATCGATTTGAAGAGTGGCTACTGGCAAGTGCAGATCCATCCCGAAGACAGGGAGAAAACAGCTTTTACAGCAGGAAACGGGCTCTGGCAATTCACAGTAATGCCATTTGGACTGTGCAATGCTCCAGCCACCTTTGAACGGCTAATGGAGCGGGTTTTGCTGGGACTAACGTGGAAAACCTGTTTGGTGTACCTAGATGATGTCATCGTGGTGGGCAAAACGTTTGAAGAACATCGGGACAACTTGAAGGAAGTGTTCCAGAGACTGCGAAGCGCGCAATTGAAGCTGAACCCGAAAAAGTGTGCTCTTTTTAGACCAGAAGTGAAGTATCTCGGGCACATCATCTCTTCCGAAGGAGTCAGGACTGATCCAGAGAAAGTCGATGCAGTGAAAAACTGGCCGGTTCCCAAAGACAAACATCAACTGAGGAGCTTCCTGGGACTTGCGACCTACTACAGACGCTTTGTGAAGGACTTTGCCGGGATTGCCAAGAGCTTGCATCAACTGACAGAAAAAGGAAAACAATTCAAATGGTCAGGTGAGTGCGAAAAGAGCTTTGAAAAACTTAAGCAGCAACTGTGTGACGCCCCCATACTAGCAAACCCCACTCCTGGAAAAACATTTATTGTGGATGCAGACGCTAGTAATGTGGGAGTTGGAGCCGTCCTTTCCCAGGTGCATGATGGCCAAGAGAAAGTAGTTTCCTACTTCAGTAAAGTTCTCTCGAAGCCAGAAAGGAACTACTGTGTAACCAGACGGGAACTTCTCGCTTTAGTCCTGGCGACAAAACACTTCCACAAGTACCTTTATGGGAGCAAATTTATTCTTCGCACCGATCATGCGTCTTTAAAGTGGCTGCTGCAGTTTAAAAATCCTGAGGGACAAGTCGCGAGGTGGATCGAACGGCTGCAGATGTATGACTACGAAATACAGCATCGAAAGGGAACTCTTCACTCTAATGCAGATGCTCTCTCCCGCCGTCCTTGTAAAGCCGATTGCAAACATTGCGTGCGTCAGGAGGAAAAAGATGCCGTTTCCGTACAAAGGCTGAGAGCTCAGCCCATGGACGGCTGGAGTGCGAGAGAGATCCGGGAGGCTCAAAGGGAAGATCCGGATATCGAGCCGATTCTCGCCTGGAAGGAGCATGAGGGAAAACCAGACTGGCAGGAGATATCCAATAGGAGCCCCGAGCTGAAGGCATACTGGGCACAATGGGATTCTCTTCATGTGCAGGACGGTATTTTGAGAAGAAGATGGGAAAGCTCTGATGGAAAGTCGTTCGTGATGCAGCTTATTGTTCCCAGGTCCAAAGTAAGTGAAGTACTAAAGGAACTGCATGATGGAGTATCTGGGGGCCACTTGGGAATAAATAAGACGCTCGAAAAGGTGCGAGAGCGATTTTACTGGATCCACTCAAGGGATGATGTAGAAAACTGGTGCAGAAAGTGCGTAACCTGTGCGGCCAGCAAAGGCCCGAGAGTGAAAACTCAAGGCAAAATGCACCAATACAATGCTGGAGCCCCTTTCGAAAGAATTGCAGTTGATATTGCCGGACCGTTTCCTGAAACGATTAATGGAAATCGTTACATCCTCGTGGTTATGGACTACTTCAGTAAGTGGCCAGAAGCATTTGCCATCCCTAACCAAGAAGCCAAAACCGTGATAGAGCAGATTGTTTTCAACTGGGTGAGCAGATTTGGTGTACCATTGGAATTGCACTCGGACCAAGGCCGAAACTTCGAGTCCAAGATTTTTCAAGGAGTATGCCAGTTACTCGGGATTAAAAAGACGAGAACAACGCCGCTCCATCCGCAATCAGATGGGATGGTAGAACGCTTCAACAGAACCTTGAATGAACACCTATCTAAGGTTGTAGGCGACGACCAGAGGGATTGGGATAAGCAGATCCCAATGTTTCTACTAGCCTATCGCAATGCTGTGCATAACACTACGGGGCATACACCATCTGAAATCCTGTTTGGTCGAACAGTCCGGCTACCTAGTGCGTTGATGTTCGGATCTCCCACTGAGGAACCCAAGGATGAGGACGATTATGTTGCGGACCTCAGAGAAACCATCAGGGACGTGCATCGAAAAACTAGGGATAAGATCAAGATAGCCAGCGACCGCATGAAGACGAGGTACGATGCCAAAGCAACCACTACAGGATTCGAGGAAGGAGATCTGGTATGGCTCTACAATCCCCATAGAAGAAAAGGTATGTCGCCTAAGTTGCAACAAGATTGGGAGGGGCCCTATAGAGTAGTCAAGCGAATCAACGACGTGGTCTATCGAATCCAACGAGGAAGAGGTAAACTCAAAGTTGTCCATGTGGATCGTCTTCACCGTTACATTGGGGAAAATGTTGACGCATTTGTTCGGGACGAACAAGTTTAAGAGGGGGATATTGTAGTGTGGATTGAAAAGTACTACTTATTGACCACAACGCCATCTAATGGAAAGTAGACGAACTTATTCAACGGAACTTTGAAACTTCGAATCTTCCAAACTCAACGAATGGTGAATGGTCTAAAACGAAACTAGTACATTCTCGATTGTTCCGGTTGGAGTATAGAATATTCGAGAAGCTTTAGTGGGGAGTATAAAAAGGGTTGCGAAATCCGACGAGGAGACAGTTTATCTTTAAACCGTGTAAAGCAAAGTTCGAATAGTATCGGTAGTGATTTAAAATAAGTGGAAAAGATTGTAATAAGTGGAAAAGATTGAAATAAGCGAAAAAGTTGATTTTAAGTGAATTGTCTTGTAATAAAAAGTGATTTATTAAAGTTTGGTAAACAGAATAGTGTTTTATCTTTTCGAATCCCAGCCGAATGTAACAATATTCTGTCTGCAACGTCTAATCCAATTCATTCCTTCGCTGATGACAACCCCCCTAAGTTTCTCATATTAATTGCAGGAGTTACGTGCCTGCTCCTCGGCCGTAGAACTGGAACAGCAGCGTATCATTAAATTCTTACGTTGCCGTTGCATTCTTAAATTGGGTTTAGCCAATAGCCACTAGCCATTACTGTCTGTTGTATTTCGCTTTCAATGGAAAAGAAAGGGAAACAAATTTTAACGAATTTCCTGTATTGTAAACCTGTCAACTCATCTATGTTTTTCTCCTAATAATCGTCCTTAAACTATTGCCAAGATTTGATTTTTATTTTGTTTTTAACTTTATTTACAAGACCCTTTCTACATCTCCACTCTCTTTCCTCGTAAATATTCATTATAAAAAGTCATTATAAAAAGTTACATATTATCCAGTCAGACAGTTACTTTCTTACCTCGTTTATTTAAACAATTAATTATTTATAAAATACCACAAATTTCAAGCACCAAAAATATAATAGGTACTAAATTTAGGTACGCTCATAAGTAATCATTAATCATATAATATAGAGCTTAATGGATGAGTTGATAATTTTTGCTTCCGAGAAGTCAATTGATTACTCCTACAAATGTGGTTTTCCATTGGGACAAAAAATGAATCTTTTTTTTTTTATTTGGATCACACATTATTCTCCCTAATGCCAATATAACTTGCACAGCTGTTTCACGAAAATTATTGAAAGCGCGAACAAAGTCAAAATCATAGGAAAACAACTGTGAGGTGAGTGTGTCATGCCAGGCAGTTGCAGTTGCAGTATTTTGTGAAATATGAGAACAACTCCAAAATTGTTGTAGGAAGTAGGAACTGCCGCTCAACGTTCTGTAGCGGCGGTAGTTGTACGGATCTTCCGGAAACCATGATTTTTCTTGGAAGGTTGATTTTTTCTTTGCGATTGGTCTAAAATATTTCCATAAAACTGACTTATGTCAATGTCAAAGCCCATCATCTGTACTTTTTTTCATTGTTTACCACTTTATAATAGGACAGCAAAAACCTGAGTGTTTTCATCTAAAACTTTATGCAAATCACTGAAAATCAAAGAAAACATAATAAAAATGGGTTCTCCTGAACTTCCCGGTGATTCTGGTGAAGATGATCTTCGTCCACACCCTGCCCACATAGTAAATCATGGAGGAAACAATAGTGATGATAGCGATGGGGAGGATGCTAACGAATATGATGGATACCAACCACTTCCCATTACTGATCAAGGTGACGATGCGGTAGAAATAGATAACACCTTATCCGAACCCGTAACCCACGGTGATCCCAATTTTCCAAATGTCGAAAGTGTAGACGCCGAAGTGGAAAGAGAAGTGTGGAGTCAACCCCGTCGGCCCGAACTTGATATCGAGTTGGATAACGCACGAACCGAACAGGTAAGATATTATGACCATAATATTCTAAAATCATATATTCTCATTCCCTGAGTCATTTTAAGATTATATCCGCGATGGCTGGCATCACCCTGCCCGATGAGGCTATTCCTGATTGGGCGCAGGGCGTTCCTGAAGAACTTTGGAAAGAAGACCTCCTCGAGAGAATACGACAGCGCAAGGAGATTTCACCGAATACAAACACAACCTCTCGCAGAACCTCATAAATATTTGATTCACTTAATTTGTCCAATTTAACTGTTTCGAATTAACAAATAAAAGTGTAAATATGTTCCATAAGTGTGTTACAATTAAATAAAATATACAAATTATTAGAAAATCAGCGAGTACAATATTTCTCCGTTCAGAGGGCAGATTTCCGATCCTAGATGGAATAGATGTGACTACTTGTAAGAGGCCGCTGTTAAGGAATTTAAATGAGTTAAGGAAATTGAAGATGTGCTCGTTATGAATGAGCAATCGTGTAATGTCCAACATGGGAATAGAATATCGCCGGGCCATGTTAACAGATGAGACGCAGTGCTGTAATGGCAGTCTTGTCGATTTCAGGAACATTATAGGCTAATTGAACGAACTTTTTTCAAAAGGTTATCGCTGACTGCTGTCCCTTCAGGTTGCAGTCAAATATATATAAAATAAGTGTTATATATAAAATAAACAATGTTTCGTCTTGCCCCGACTTTTCGTTACATGTCTTATTTACCATTTTCGTAATAGAAATTGTGCGCTCTAAAGAACAGTTATGGCGACCATAATCAGAAATATATATGTCATAGAAATATTTTCCGAACCACGAAATGGAGAACCCATTAGAAGAAATGGCGCACAATAATTGGATAGTCCCAGCAGCATACAAGAAATATACCAACGACCTTATGCTGAGCTTTGCGAGAAGGCAGGGAAGCAGGACTTCAAGCCTCTGCAAAAGAACAAAACGGGAGTATTGTGTGGTGTACTGAAAGAGCCTGAATTGTAAGTGGGTATTCAAAAGCAAAAGAAATGCTGCTCACAAAAGATGGTAATTGATTATGAAGAACATTTTTCGCCGGTTGTTCAATATGGGACTAATCAATACTTGCCTATTTGCCCTAAAATATCATCTAGATATTGATCAGATTGATGTTATCACCGTATTTTTACAGGCAAGCAGAATTGTATATGCTTCAACCAGAATCGTTTTCCATTTGTATCCGCGATGGCTGGCATCACCCTGCCCGATGAGGCTATCCCCAATTGGGCGCAGGGCGTTTCCGAAGAACTTTGGAAAGAAGGCCTAGAGAGAATACAAACACAACTTCTCGCAGAACCTCATAAATATTTTATTCACTTAATTTGTCCATCTCACAGAAGGCAACTACTGTTCCGAATTAAGAAATAAAAGATTAAATATGTTCCATAATTGTGTTACAATTAAATAAAAAATACAAATTATTAGAAAAGCAGCGAGTACAATATTTTTCCGTTTAGAAGGCAGACAAAAGCTTCTTCGCGGCCGAGTTTAACTTTTCGAATCCTACCGCTTGCGGAGCGTTGGCAAAGTCTCGAATTCTATCCGTAACGTAGTCGACTGATATCACTTGAGCGCTTGTTGTCTGTCCGAATGGTGTTGTTGTCAGGTTGCCAATTGCCTGAATTGATCTGTAGCAGGCTTCCAAGTCCACTGACCATTTAAGGAGCTCTATAAGGCCCTCAGTGATGAGACGACACATATCGCTGTTGGCTACGGATAGGTTCTGTGAAATAGTCGCATTGAGATAGAAAGTTGCTATTGCTATCTGAAGATTGGGGCTGCCGGATTTGATTTCCTTCAAAACTTCAATTGTCGGCTCCAGATGTGACTCTACTTGTTGGCGGCCGCTAGAGTGATTCATCATATTTGCTAGGCACCGTATGATCATTAGTTGATTGGGTGCTGAAGTGTTTAGATTGGGGAGGATAATATCAAGAAATTTAAATGAGTTAAGGAAATTGAAGATTTGCTCGTTTCGAATGGCCAGTCGGGTGATGTCCAACACGGGGAATAAAATGTCACTGGGCCATCTTAACAGATGACGCAGTGCTTCAATGGCAGTCTTGTCGATTTCAGGAACATCAGAGGCTAATCGGACGACTGTTTCTAAGAGGTTATCGCTGACTGCTGTGCCTTCAGGTTGCTTTTGATTGAACTCTCTGTGAAAGAATAAAGTACGTTGTGTAAGCTAGTTTTGTAGTTCAGTTAATATGTAAGACTGGAAGACTGGTTTATAAAAATTACCTATTCATGTTTGGTCATACAAATGTTATTAAAATGTTTAAATCTGTGAAGAGAAATATCCTCAGATCTTACAAATGCCACAAAGGATGTCGCTTTCATTAGGATCATTCCTTCGCACAATATAAACCCCTTTATAGTTACTTACTAGAAAGGCACCATAACTTTATCCGTTTCATCAGATCATGTTTACTATTACCGCCTACAATTAGAGTTAGAGACACGGCTACGGGTAAATAGCCACTTCGTTCATTTAATCACCAAATGAAACTGTTACACAGTGCGACCAATATTGGCGATCTCAATAAACTAGAGTTGGTAGTTTGGCATTTAAAATAGACGTTGGCATTCATGGTGGCGTTATGACTTGTGTTGTGGGGCTTGTAACATGCGCCGCGGCGCCCCGTTTTGTTCGATCCACATACCGCTCAAGATCAAGATTTTAAATTTTTGGCCAAAAAAAATTCGGTGAGCGTACGGCTGAGTATGATTGTAATGATATGATGATTTATCCATTTGGCTAAAGACATTATGCATAAATGTCTTATTTACAACGAAATGGAAAACTCATTAGAATAGTCGCACGCTCATTGGATAGTCCCATCAGCATACAATACATATACCAAACATATGTAACACTGATACAGAGTTTTGCGAGAAATCGGGGAAGTAAGCTTATTCAAAAGAACAAAACGTGAGTGTTGTTGTTCGATACATGCCAAGACAAGCCGTAAAATATGATATACATATTGATCAAATGGATGTTATCACCGTATTCTTGCAAGCTGATTTGCAAGTTAAAATACACATGGTTCAACCAGAAGCGATTTCTAAAGCTTGTAGGTTGCAGAAGTAATTTATGGGCTTAAACAGACGAGTCTTTGGAAACACAAATTGGATGCAAGCCTAAAAGATTAAATTAGTTTGACAATGTCGGAAGCTGATCACTGTGTGCACATTCAAATAGATGAAAGATCGTATGTAGCAATCTTCGGCGACGATTTGTTCATATGGAGCTGTGAAGTTACAACTAAACGGCTTTCACAAACCACCACAGAAATAGCCGAAGCTGGGAAATATATATCGCATATATACGTAAGTTAAATAGATTAACTAAAGCTATAGTTAAAAAAAACGTTTGCTCAAACCTTACCTTAATTTCTCCAAGACCTTATGTGGATCACATTTATCAAAGGTCAGAAATACGCTCAGTGGAAAATGTGTTCCCTGAGTGAAGTTGACTTCAACTTTAGGCTGGGCAGTGGTTGAATAACTCGAAGCCCCTGTGAACGGGTCAACATTACCACTAGTTGGGAGAGTACTTCCTGCCGCTGAAGGCATATATCGTGATTCCCCAGTAAATGGATCTTGATACGCGCTGCAAGTAATAATCAAAATATTTAAAAAGGGTCTATAACGAAAATCTCAAATTCCATTACCTGGCTTGAGTTGGGGTAGCTATTGGTAGATTATCTTTCGCGTTCTTCACAATAAAATTCGCTACTTGATCCAAATAAGCTTGAGGTAAAGCGTTTTTATGTATGAAGGTCTGTGCCACTTGCCACGGATCCTCACCACGATTATAGGGCAACTTCAGAGGCGGTGCATCATCCGAAATATCAACGGTGAACACGAAATCGTATTCCTGAAATAAAACGAAAGGTTTTCGATTTTTTTGTTAAGTGTAGATTTTATGACAAACCTTTCCTTCGAAGTGTGCCTTTTTTGATGCGCCTGTAACATCTCCAATCAGGTTCCACTTACTATTTTCCCAAATATAGCATTTCACTGAACCATCCGGATGGCGTATCATTTTTTTCTGACCATCAGATGTGCCGTCTGTAAGCAATGCGTGCATTCCCGGCAAGCTATAATTGCAATAATCAGTCATTAGCATGATAGCGAAAATTGTGCAACCTTACTCATTCTTCTTTATGCCTGCCAGCTCCTCATTCATATTTTCTATTTGCGCGTCTACTGCTATTTTAAAGGCAGTGAGTACTGCCTCACTGGCATATCTGGAAGCATCTCGGGTGAAGACTCGTACAATACCATCACTGCTGCCAGTGACAATATCTCCATTTTTAAGACATGTAACAGACCACACTGATTGAGCCGGGTGGACAATTGGAGCACCAAGTTCGCCAGACTCAAGGCTCCACATGCGCAAAGTGCTATCTTCCCCACTTGAAAGGATAACATCACGTCCAAGGACCGCGTTTTGTGCAAGAGAATATATGTAATTCGAGTGACCACAGAGCTCGCGAACACATTCCCCATCATTATTCCAATAGCGGATCACAGCGTCATTAGCACAACTAACTAAGCAGCCATCACCAAGCCCAATAAGCCCGCGAACACAGTCCATGTGTCCTGCAAAAGAACAGATGAGGGACTCTTTATGTAGCTGATATCGTTCGTTTACCTTTTAAAATCTTCAACCGTTCTCCCTTGGTGTTCCAATATGCAATTGTCTTGTCTGCAGATCCAGTAACAAATTGCTTGTTAGGCAAAGACCCAACGGCCCATACAGCAGCTTCATGTCCCTTCAATATAACAACACTTGTTGATCCAGACTCATCTATCGTCCAAATACGCGCAGTCTTATCCCAACTGCCCGAAATAATGCTCATAGGCTCAACACCTTTACTTATCGAGCAAACTGTAGATTCGTGTCCTTTAAGCACTAAGGCAGGCACATATTCATCCTCTTTGTAGATGCAGATAGTTGAATCATTGCTGCCAGTACATATTAATCGATCCGCCTCGAGGTAGTAAACACAAGATACAAAGTTCGAGTGATCGCGAAGAGTTACACCTTCTAGATATTCATCTCTAACCGAATACAAAGAGATTTTAAGAAAGCCATCGATTTTTACTGTGCAACTTTGCAACTCACCCGGATTTTTTCCATATTTTCACAGATTTATCGCGTGATCCGGAAATTACATTCTCACCAACACCCGGCGAAACAGCACGGACGTCTAAGCTGTGACCGTGGAGTTCACAACTCAATTTGTAATCATTGAGTGTAGTTGGCTTTTCCATAGTGTGCAAAGAAAATACAATTCAATTTAAAGTGGTTTGCCCAGCAATTTTATTGAGAATAAATTATAAAATGATTTGCGATAAAATTTTCGAATGCGGTCGCGTCTTTAAAGAAAAATTCATTTATTGGAAAATATTTGACATTTCTTTGTATGTTGGGAAGCATTGCCAGGTGATATTTTGTGGGTGATAACTGAAAGTTATTGGTATAAATAAAGTGACTGGCAAAAAGAAGGGATGTGTTCGTTAAGTTAAGTTTAAGCATTGGAATTTTATATCCTTTTCAATTAGAAAACATATTCGATTTTTGAGACTTCAACGCGTAAAGCTATTGAAAGCACTGAACACATAGGTCGATTTAAAAATACTCGAAATAAAATGAAAATATGCGTTTGTTTGCAAATTTTTATAATCACTATTCACGATTCCACCCCGAAAATTACATTAATGCTTAAATTCGTGTTCAATTATTGCGGAAATTATTGTTCCATTCGTGCTGGTGATGTTATTCTTTTTGTTTTGATATGTATATCCTTTAGAAACTATTCATTTTAGCTCTAATTTATTGGTGTTCCTTGTCTGTGATTCAAAATTGGATGAAATAATCAAGTTTTATGTGTGTGCTATGGAAAAATTGTTCACAAAATATCAAATAAATCGTCATCTGGTATAATGAAAGTGATACCTATTTGTTTTGTTTTTTTTTATCTCCATAAGGCCATCAGGATCAGCAACATAGAGCTCAGTTGCTTCTCAGCTTCTCGCAACCATTCGTTTTGTGTGAGTTTCTATTTTTGGGACGAATGGAAGGGACCTTTTTCTTTGGGGTGCGTAAATGTGTATCATTGGCACACGCCAACGACGGTGCTGTGTGGACATGAGGGTGGAGTGCTTTTGTATAAGATTTTTATTTTTTTTTAATCAAAAGTCCTGGGTATGGAAAAGTTGCATTACTTCTTATTTATAAGAGATATCAAAACCATTTTTCAAAATATTAACGTTTAATACTGCCCCACCCACCCTCTTTAAAAAATGTTAAAAAGCGACCAAAATTCGAGCACTCATATATAATTTCTCTGTAGTAGATTGCCATGCAATTTTGAATATCGTTGTTTTGACAGACGAGAGGCAAGTGTTATTTTGTGTTTCAGTAGAAAGATTTAGTTGCTAAATGCTAATATACAATATCTAAATTGAGTAAAATCATGGCTTTGTTAAGAAGTGAAGTAATTTGTCCTATATTCGGTGCTGGGTGTGATTTGCCGTGAATCGTTTTACCAACTTATGAGGATGTTATGAGATGTTTTCTGTGGGTGAGCCATAATACAAAAAATGTATACAAAGATTTAGTTTCTAAAACAAGTGAAGAAGTGGCCCTTAAGTTAGCAGAAGTGTGGAAAAAGGCATGAATTACCATAGTTGAACTTCACACTATTTTGGCACGTATAAAATCTTACCATGATAAGTATCGCAGTATATTGAAGCCCTACAAAGGAAGAAAAGATGTTGAAAGCTATCGACTGAAACTTCATAAATTCAAAGAAGAAGCCCAAGTTATTTTTGATATAGCCACATGCAAATGCCAAAAATTTGAGTCATGTTTGTGTGAAAAAAGTCGTAAAATACCCGTCATTGAGCGAGACTTTTTAGTTGATCAACGCACTTGCCGCTTAATGATTATAGGCAGTGTAGATCAAAAAATTTCAAAAAAACAACAAGCTTTTTTTTATCAGAAAGCGGAAGTCTGAAGAAAGTCAAGAAGCAAGGAAAAAATCTGAGTTGTTTCAACCTGGTACTTCTTGTCGTTCTTTAAGGCAAACATATTTTGAAGGTACTTATAATCCCGTACATGATTTACCAATTACACCCCCAGCTACGCAAACTGGAGCAGTCGTAAAGAACTTTCCCGTAGTTGCAAGAACCTTGGATCGATATGGCATCTCTGATCGCGCAGGCGCCGCCATTGTATCCGCCACATTGCAGGATGTTGGTTTAATATCGCCAAACGATACATCTAATGTCGTAGATAGAAGCAAAATACATACCACGAGAACGCACAAAGGAAAGAGATTTACTATCAAATGAACTATTAGTTATAATACCTGATCTTTTTGGTGTGTTCTTTGATGGACGTAAAGATAGAACCGTTTCTATGGAAGATAATCGTCGAAAAATTATAACCGAAGAACACATCAGCTTAGTTTTAGAACCTGGTTCTGAATATATCGGACATATAGACTTAAAGTCTGGCAAAGCAAGTCTTGTAAGTAAAGAGAGCATCAATTTTTTGTCAGTCCAACCAATAGATTTTCAAAAGCTCCTGGCGATAGGCTGCGATGGTACTGTCATCAATACTGGGATCAAAGGTGGAGTCATACGGCTTATGGAACTAGAATTATGCCATCCATTACAATGGCTGGTGTGCCAACTACATGCAAATGAGTTAAGCTTGCGACACCTCTTTGACCATCTGGATGGAAGCACAACTGGGCCACGCAGTTTTACCGGACCCATTGGGAAAGCATTGTACGGCTGCGAAGATATGCCAGTCATCAAATTCAAAGCTATCAACTGCGTATTACCACATATTAGCAATAAACAGGACTTAAGTACAGACCAACTCTATTTACTGGAAATTTGTGAAACAATTAGCTCGGGCACATGTAACGAAAGTCTATCTAAAAGAAATCCAGGCAAAATCGTGCATTCCAGATGGCTAACAACAGCAAATCGGATGCTTCGGCTTTATATTTCTTCAGAAACACAATCAGAAAATTTAAACACGTTTGTCCTTAGTACAGATATGTGTCACGAATGCCGAAGAAGTTCAGAATAAAAACGCACTGAGTTATTTTTAGAGCTTTATTGTTTTAACGTACAACACGGCCGGCGGCTACAACGAGACTGCCTGGATTTGTAAGGAAAAGGAAAATATGGGAAAAGAGAGAGAGGAACAACAATATGATGTCGGTGTTGCCGATTGGTTATGGTTGATGATGATGACATATGATAGAGACAGGTTTAGTGAAAACGAAAGCGGTTTTCGTTTCGTTTTTTACAGAATCCCACCCCTGCTTTCCAGGTATTTAAAAGTTGAATTGCGAGAGATAATAGATCCTGTTATTCAACGAAACGGGTTCTTTGGACACCCCGAAAATATTTTATTAGCTATGTTGGGCGACGATAGATGGCACATTCAAGAACTCGCACTTAGGCGAATATTAAAAGCACGGCTTTCAAATAAGGTCAATCATATTCGTTCTTTTAAATTGCCCGAATTCAATTTTAACGCATTGGATTATGTTAATATCAACTGGGACAATATAACTGAGCCACAACTTACGAGATCCATCAGTAACGAGACTATAAAAGGCGCTATTTTGGATCGCAATATGTTGAAAGATATAGTTTCAAAAATAAAGGATTTTCCGTGCCACACTCAAGCTACGGAACCTTGTGTTAAACTGGTAACTGAAGCCTCAACCGCAGTCTGTGGATCTGTACGACGAGATGGTTTTATTAGAGCTAAATTGAAGTCACGTCAAATAATGCCTTTTTTTGAAACGAAAAAGGACTATTCTCTGCAGTAATGCATTTTCATCAAATGTCTACCATTTTCATTTCTATTTTTCTTAACTTTCATAAATGTATTTTGTATTTCAATTCCAATTATCTTTTATTTATCTTACTTGACTTAGTTTGAATAAAATTTGACGTATTCGACCTGTTTTTATTGCCATTTTACTTGACTTCTTGGATTCTTTCAGCTTTGAATAAGACTCAAATGAGTAAAATATTGAAAAGTTGGGGCAGTATTTGGAATTTGATTTTCGAGGAATTGCTTTTTTAGGTTACTTTCTTATCCCTTGATGCAACTATATCACACCTCGGCAAGTGGATTTTGCACAAAAGTAAAATTCACGCCACCCTCTGGACAATCAGTCATGTCATGGCTCGATCGTCGATCGAGAGAGATGTCTTCACAGAAGGGGTATGTTTGTTGTTTGAAATGCGCTCATTTTTTTTAGCTGTAGTTCTGGGGCCTGTACCACGAAACAACAAGTATTGTGGAATGGAAGCATTTTAAAATACTGCTGCAATAAATTGCTACTGCTTAACAATACTTGTTGTTTCGTGGTACTGGCCCCTGGTTGGAAAAGTAATAATGTAAAGAGACCTGCGCAAGCAATTTTCACTTAAGTTGGGACGGGCTATATCAATTAACGGCTACTCAGGGGTTTCGCGACCCTTTGTGTCTTTTGTGACCGAGATATTATTCGTTCCAATTGTATCTTTTTAAGCTCAAACAATATCATTAAACTTCTGAAAACCCCATTTGGGAACTTTCGATTTGATGGTTCGTGGAAATCATTTCGGATTGCTGCATTCGTTTATCCCCAATCATTTTCACTTAGAGGAATCGTTTTGTTAAAGTATAATTCACAATATTTGCTTGCCACACATTCATTTTTTCGATATTGCAACGGAAATAAATTAAAAATACATAGTTTGAAGGGAACAGATAACAGATAACCACAACCAACGGCTTTCAAATCGTTTGCCAAAAAAGCAGCAATACATTTTTTTGTTTAAATAGCTTTCGATATAAAATGAAACAAAGATAATTACTAATTAACAAATATTATTTATTTAAACAACTTTTGTATGATCAAGTTAACTAATTACCTATGGAATAGAGCAACTTTTTTTTTTTAAATTTCTTTATTAACTGGTCTTTACAAATTGCTATATTATTAATATTTTCATATTAACCTACCTATATTTATAAATGTTTTTATTTAATTCTTCTTGAGATGGATATTAATGTAGCGAATTTGGTATACATTTAATTTGACGAGAATGTCCTTTAGCAGAGATTGCATACCTACTTGGCGCATAAATAGATTTTTTTCTTTCGTACAAAATGTTCGCACTTGTGTATAAATAACAAATTTTCTACAATTACTTTTTATAATTTTTATAAAATGAGTTTTATATTTTATTTATTTATATAATTCGCTTATACATAAATATACTAACTAAAAATATTTTTTTTTTATTTAACTTATACATTTATTTTGTGTCATATTTTAAAAATTGGCATCCATCTTATATTATTATAAATATTTTGTGCAAATGATCAATAGAAATATTATATGTATAAGAAAAACGTATTGCATTTTAAGAAATAACATGCATATTAAAATAATATAATAGTTGAAATTATAAGGAACGTATAAGGCTCTCTTTGGCTGATTTAAAATAATATATGGACAATACACCAAGATTACGAACGTCAATTAATAACAAACTTACTACTGCTACGGATTGGTAAGTCGAAAAGATCTCTAATTTTAACGTCTTCTACAGCAGTGAGTATGTAATGAATTGGTGTGATAAGCATTGCTATCTTTTTATTGTACCTTCTTATGTTGGTTTCTATAAGAGTATAAGACCAAAAAGTAGCATATATTTTCTGGGAAAGTTGTAATTTAATTCCTGAAAAAATGTCGTGATAAACTGACATTTTCAAGAATTTGGGATGTATTAGTGCGTTATTAGACAGTACATCAGCTGTGCAAATTGCTTTCGTATATCGATGGAAACAATACCCGAACTTAATATGGATAATCAATCATATAGACGAAGAATCGAAATCCACAGATGAAGATGATGAAGAAGAAGATGACGAAGATGATAGTAATTGCTCCAAAATTAAGTCCATGTCCATTATTTACGTTTTTGTTCTGAATAATTTTTTTCTGAATAAGGCTTTTCACGAGCCTTTTCGTATTTTGTTTTTAAAACAAATTCTGACTGACGAAAAACAGCTTAACAAGGTATATTAATGTAAGTGAAAATATGTGTAAATCTCGAAAAATATTAAGATCTGCAAAAAGTGATCCGGATAAAAAAAATAATAATTTTGTTGCCCAATGGAACATGAAAAGTGATCTAGATCTAGATCAAAAAAAGATTGATTTTTTGTGGCAATGGAAAACCACATAAGTAGGTACCTACTCTAAGTGACTGAATCTTTTGTTGTTTTGGATGTAAAATTCCGCAACGGAATTCCACCGATGCTGAATTCCACCCCAGATTACAAAATAATTCAACTTAAGCAAAAAACATAAAAACATTCAATATTATTTATCTTTGGTAACACTAGGTAAAAAGAAAACAAACTAAAAATATGGAAACGATTATTTTGGCTCAAGAGGAAGAGACTTTGTGTATAATAATTACAAAAATACAAAATCTTATGCATCTTACTATTAAAAATTGAATTAATGTATAATATCTCTATAAAATATGTTATGCATTAATTTGTTTGTCTTAAAATGAGATACGACGACTCCATGGGAGACATTAGTGTCAACTACAATGCAATGATTACAGATTATCTAAATTACGCTTGACATTTATCCATTGTTTTTTTTTGGTTATTTTTCGTTCAAATTTAATAACTAAAATTGGATCCTAACATGTATCTATGATGTATGATTTTCTATTTTTTGGTATTGCGAATGCCAACAACAATAATATAATATAAATAATTAACTAATTAGCTGTCTTAAGACAAGACAATTGTCACTTCAGCAGAGATCAATATTTCACATTAGCCATACCATATAGCCTCCTACTAATTATCATAAAATCTAAAGAATCGTGCACGTTCGATTTTGTTTCGAAGTCTTTGGCTGTTCTTGCAGTGCTATTTCAACGTGACGTTTCGCCAACCATGACTGCTTTTGAAGTCGATTTATAACAATCCTATAAGCCCCTATAATATCACTTCTTGGGCCACTTTCAGTGGCATTTCGTAACATTTCCGACGTTACACCAAGTGCGTCGAGAATCTGTCGAGCTTCTGCTTCGAGTGGAGTCAATTGGTTCAGATCATCCGTAGCAGTTGGCAGCATTATAAAAGCACCTTTCTCCTCATCGTAGTTCTTGAATAAAGGGGATTCTGAAGCAGCCTCTGCATTCCAACGTCGATTCTCGTAACACTTGGAACTATTGCCATTCATTATTGTCTGTTCCTTAGTCGTATCCATGGGACTGATCTTTTTCTTTAAAGTACTGCCAAAGAAGGACTTCCGTGGAAGGCTGGTTTGGGAACACTCCGCCAACGTGGCATCGTAATTAATCTCAATGGGCTGTAAGAAGTTGTCTATAAAAATTCCCTCTGTCTTTTTGGTATTCAAATTCAATGGTGGTTTATTAGAGATTTCCATGTAACGTTCTCTCAAAGAGTAGCTTTTCCGTATCCGTCGCGACTTGGTGCGAAACCAAAATCCGGAGCGTTTACTTGGCTTTGTTCGTAAATTGATTTCGTGCTGCATTAGATCGGTACTGAGATTTGGACTAGTCACCCATTGACTTGCGAGGATATCGTCTAGAGTTGGTCTGCGTGCTGGCAGGTGGACTAGAATTCGTTCTAAAAAAAAAAACACAATATGTAATGTACGAAAATGGTATATGGTAGTTGTATAGCTTACGAATAAGTCTTATGCACGGTAGACTAATGTGACCAGGTAGAATATAGTCTCCTTTCAGTACAGCGGTTCGTAGAGCTGGAACGGTTGGTGCTCGGAATGGCATATTTCCCACAACCATAAAAAAAAGTAGCACACCCAGTGCCCAAACATCAACGGGACCTCCTATATAATGATCATCTGAGAATAATTCTGGGGCTGCATATGGCGGTGATCCACAGAATGTGTCAAGTTTCTGACTGGCACCTACAAGATATGTGAGGTTTAATAAAAAATATTGGTAGAGCGATATAGATAATATGAAAGCGGTAAATATACAACTTAAATACGTCTGTTGACTAGAGCTGGACTCCAGCTTTACTATATGATTGCTCTATTTTGGTAGGTATTTACTCGCAGTAAAGGAAGATTAACCACTCAAAAACTTAAATTCCACCATAGCTTCTGAGTTTATTTTAAAGTAATGTTCTTTCTCAGCGAAAACAAAAACCTATATACCACCTTAATGATGTAAACATCAAATTATTCCTCCTCTTCCACATATCAATATATGGTGTCTGGTCAACAACTCGGTCACCAAACAAAGTCCAGCTTTTCGATATCCTGTCGCAAATTTGTTTAGTACAGGTATGTATTTCTGAAGCCAAGAAGCTATGACGATTGACGATCAACTTGCTTCTTGAATAGTTATTTTTTTATAGGACATGGGGCGTAGTCCATCTTATTGGTATGAAAAAAATTAAAAAAAACACGAACAGTATGAGCCATTTTATGAGAACCACCCAGAAATGTACTTCCTATAAATGTAAGGATTTCTGTCGCTGCAAGTGACATCTTCCTGCACAAAGGAAGAATGCAATTGCAATTGGCTGTAATTTGAATTTCATTGAATTGCAACAGTTTAAACTATTGATTGTGCCCTAGTTGGTTTGAATTGGTTCTGAGGAGTGTACCAGCAATCGGTGGGAGGTGCTTTTGGTTTGATATGGGGGTGTTTATTTTATTGTGTAAAATTAATTCAAATATATTAAAGTGATTTAGAAACCATTTAAATGGAACACATCGCTCAATGTGTGCTGAAGAAGTTGTTCCACTAGGTAGTGTCAAACATTTCGTCAATTCTTACAAAATAAAAGTGATTATAAAAATCTTGCCTCACTTTCACTGTCAAATGCCAACGTTCTTACTTCAAATGATTTTCATTGTAAGGCATGTGTGTCCATGTGACGATTGTGGCTCTTCGGTGTACGGAAAAGAGTTGGATTAAATTTGACTTAACTATTAACGGGAATAAGTCTGCATTGTATTGTATACTTAGTGCAGTCGCTGGCTAATTGTCACTTCACGGGTTGAATAGTAATCTGATAAAACTAAGACCGATCAACATTTTTTATGTTCATCGAATGTGCTTAATCATATCTAAATTTGCTCTGTGTTAGGTGATCACAAATATTAGTATGGTTATTTGTAGCACTGGACATTACCAAACATCATCTCGTGTAACCTACTGGGACTATTGAGGGCATGATACCACCAATAGTCGTGGCCAAGAGAATCATTCTCGAGAAAATTTAAAATAGGCAGATCAGAGATGGTTGAGTATAGTAGGGCACAGTAGGACCTTACCTATGTCACAAAAATGTGTGTCATAGCGCCCCAGGGCGTTATGAACCTCGAAAGGCTCCGCCAAATAAGGCCAACAAAAAAAAATGAAATAAGGCCTCAAAAAATTATACAGGAAACAACAGCAACGATTTTTAATAAAATTTGGGGTGTTATTTTCTTTTTTGGGGCCTTATTTCCTAATAAATTTTCTTTATGAAATAAGACCCAAAAGAAGAAATTTCATTAGACCCCAAACGAAAAAAGAAAATGTATGCAACCCTCCTTTTTGGGTTTACTGTCAGATTTGGGCCTTATTTCATCGCAGTGGGGCCTTATTGCATATGCTGCCCCCCTGCAACCCCCCTGCTTGGGGTCACTGTTCGATTTCGATTATGTGCGAGGTTGGGTGTATGTACAAATCGATTTTTCTTCGAAACAAGATAAATGAACTAACTCCCACTTTTCTCAACTATTTCCCAAACATATGAATATGCACTGCATATTTGATGGGACTTAGTTCATTTGGCTAGTTGGAGTTAGTTCCAGTTGGTATTTAGTTCGTAGGGCCCCTTTGTTGGGGTTATCTGAAAGGATAACGTGGCCACATGGGGCAGTAACGCAGTGGTTAGTGTGCTGGACTACCTACTGTGCGAGGGGTGCCAGGCTCAATCCCCGGAAAAACACAAATTACATCTTAAGTTTTTTCTACTGCGCCACCTCTCGCGAACGTCTAACAAACACTCGAGAGCATATGACTGTCCTGAAAAAGCTTTTCAATTCAGCCGTTCGAACTCGGCACAAATGAATGGTGGTGAGAAGCTAGGCCTAAGGCCTAAGGTGTATACACGCCCGTTGCACCAACTATTTATTTATTATTATCTGAAAGGAAAGGCCTAATGAATTTTAGACAATGATTCCCATATATTAGAATTGCAATTTCAAGACGAAAAATAAAAATTATTCAAAGTTAAAAAACACTTAATTTCTTCGGAGAACTTAAAAATTCTTGAAAATGCACATTTGCTTTAATTGGCTCATAAAAAAAATAGTATAGAAAAAAATAAAAATGTCAAAATTCTAAAACTGGGTCGCCCCTTTCTCTTTGCGAAAAGCACATGTTTGCTTCTGGACTTCTGGTAATGTATAGTATCGGACTCCTGCTGTATTGATAGTGTCACTTTGACAGATCTGATGAAGTATCACGTTTTTATATCAATTATGTGACTACCGACTAACACAACAACTGCAAATTACCAATGATTCCTTCCTGAATCTGGTTCAGTTCACTTTCAATTGGAATACGTATGTTTTGGCCGGCCTCAATTTGTTGCAATTGAAAAGAACCTATTTTCATAAATAGCATTTGCAGAAGTTCAGAGTCATCTGCTTTTATCCGACTCGGACTATTAATTAAAATTTATCGCTTTCAAATTGCCTCGATGGTCGGCTATACGAGTATACAGGGGCCACACGCGCAAATCAGATACATCATCGTACTTTAATTGGCTTGGCAATTAATTAAAACGAGTGATCTATAAGTATATAATCACTTTCTCCAGCATTAATTAAAATGGATAGACGTCGACTGACGAAAAGTGTTCTTTTATTTGATAGTGTCAACGAGCCAAAACTGTTTTTTTGTAAAGCTAATTATTATCCGACAGTCGATAGCATATTTTTTTTTATTCCCCAACTTGGATAAGTCAGCCGATTTATTGACAAAAAAAAAAAAAACGTTTTAATCAACAATGAACGAGATTGAGTGGTTGTCGACTTGTTTCCCCCAATGCCACTGACCTGGCACTGATTGATTGATTGGTCTGTTATACATTTTTGTTCCATTTGTTGTCAATTTTTTACTAACGCCTAAGTACTTACCATTTATCAGTTCCGTGCTAAATCCAAAATCGGCCAATTTAAGCCGATTTTCGGAGACAAGCAAAACATTCTCAGCCTTGATATCGCGATGAACAAAACCCAAACTGTGCTGGAATTCAGAACAAGAATAAGACAAGATTTAAAAAAAAATAAAACCAAACGCAAGCCAGAAGTTGGAAATAATTCAATTCCCATTCAATTGTCAAACAATGGAGGTAACAAACACATACAACACATTTTGTGGGTAATAGCAGACGACGATGCTATGTTGTGAATTGTTATCATTGTCGGGCAGGAGAGCTTTACTTTTCAGAATACTTACCATATGTTTAACAGCTAAAAGCAATTGCTTGTACAATGGTGATGCATGAATCTCTCTAAGTGGTCCATTCTGTGTGATGTGGTTGTACAACTCACCGCCCCGCACCCATTCGGTGACCAGATAGACACGACCAAGGGTTTCAACAACCTCAAATAGCCTAAGATTGAGTCTCGTATAGTGTACACATATATTCACAACACATGGTGGGCTTGTGCGATAAGTCCGATATGATATGTATGTCTACTTACCTTAGTATATTGGGATGATGAACACACTCGAGAGTGGCGACTTCTCTGGACAGCATCCGGAGGGCTCTGGCATCAAGACCACCCCTGTCAACTACTTTGATAGCAACTTTGTCTGCAAAATTACAAAGTAATATTTTTTCTGGTTAGAAGAGAGGCATTTAGAAATGATAAAGGGAAGAGGAATTGTTATACTACATATCCTTTTCTTTGGTGCTGTGAGATACAAGTTAATGGGATTATATCGTCGGAAGATTTACATTGTTATTCGTTTAGAATGACAATAGAGTGATATGTGTTCGGCTGGACGCTTCATGTTGCATAATATGTATGTCTTTCCGTATAGAAATAAAGATGTTGAAAGAAAATCATGTAACGTTCGACAGTCCGCAGCTACTTACAATAACATCTTTGCAACGAGAATAAGGACACTAAACATAGGATAGGCTTGAGTGTGCCAGTGCCAGTATATGGAAAACAAAGCTGTCAATATCTTGCAAATAAAAAGTTTGTTTGCGTACAAATAAAGGGATTTTTTCCCCGTTAAAATGTGTCAATTCCCAGTTCCCACATTCGTATTAATTATTATTATAGATTCACAGGGTTAAAAAGTTTTATCATTCATCGGCCACAGTGGACACAAATTGTCGATTTCGCGGTAAAAATTCTGTAACTTTTATGCTAATTGAGATTTCTTGATAATATTTTTTTTTATTTGAAACGTCATTCTAAAACATATACAATTTTTAATTTTTAAAAAATGTATTATTTAATAGAAAATCAATACATAAAGAAAAATCTAAATTATTACACACACAGAAAAAAAATTGCAAAGACTTTACTATATGAATTGTAAAACCAGATTTACAATTTAAATAGCAAATTTGGTTAATTTACTATTTTAATTGCTATTTTTTTTAGTTTTACAATTTTAGTTTTTGTCTTTTTATGTTTTTTTTTATCGTTCTGGGGAACCGCGAGGGTATTTCCTGCATTGTGACAATAAAATCGAAGCTTTCCAAGCAAAAGAAGTCGGTTTACAGTTTAAAATATTGAGAGTCTTCACAAAATGGATACAACCAAGTAGGCGTTGAGGGACCTATCCATAAAATTTAAAATTTTACAATTGAAAATAGTAAAAAAAAAAGAAATTTACTACTAAATTGTAATGTAGTTACAGTTAAAATTTGTAAATTTTACGCAGAAAATTGTTATGTATTACAATTTTTTTCTGTGAGTGTATATATTTAAAAAAAAAAGCATAATCACTTGTTATTCAAAAACTTCTTGAATTTCTTCACTCTTCATGTTATTTGTCTTTAATTTCTCTGTTTTGTTGTAATTGTCTCAATGTAGAGTAGATATTAAGGGGTCTGAGAATACCAGCATCATTCGAAATTAATCTTCATTTGTACTCTTTCTTGAAATTTTGGAGGTGTTGTTTAACCGATATTGTCGGTAGCACAGTGTAAACAGTTTTTTTCTGAATATGTCCTAATAGTCCGGATATAATTTTTTGAATTTTGCAAGACAACATAATTGGGATTATGATGTAATATCGAATGACAAAAATCCAAAAATTTCGAAAATATCTCACTTTTTAACACGATTTTTAATATTAATTCGAGATTTTTTTTTCGAGATTTTTACATTCCAGATTCTTGCATTCCAGATTTTTTTTTCGAGATATCGTGATAGACCCCAACATATTCTTTTTTAATTCCATAATAAAATAAAAGTTGTGAAATGGTGTGAATTTCTGTCTCGCTCTGCTGCAACTTTCAAAATTACATTAGAGTTTAATTGCCTTTAGAAATTCAAACGGTACGAGTCCCTTGATTTTTTATTGTGCATATAATTGATATTATAAAAGGTGTAGTCAGCACAATAATTGCAATAACTTTACAAAACATTTATTTCTGAAAATCCAGAACTTAAACTTATGCAACAAAGTGCACCATAAATCCATTTATATTTTTTGCTATAACTTTTAACTTTAATTACACTTCACCTGAAAATGTTTAGATACAAATAGTATATCTCCTTGGTACCTACGTGTGACTATTTCTGTACTGACAAAAAATTTAACTCAAGTACCTATTGTTGAAAAATAAAAAAATTGATTTATGACCGCCAAATCGACAATTTTTGCCCACTGTGCGCCGTTTGAAGTGATGTATAATGGAACATTTTATTTCATTATGGATTTTAAAATCTATTTAGGATCTATTAAAACTTTTATCTTCTAACAATTGTTGGCATTTCTGACAAATAATTCTAGCAATAAATATTTCAAAATGATTCTATTGTGACACAAAGAAGGGCAAAGACATAACTCTAACTCGATAGTCATGATCTGATGGACATTTATGTATACAATTAAATATTATAAATCTTTTTTCCTCTGTAGACGAATTAATTTAAATAAAGCTTCTTCAGGAAATTCACTTCCCTTTATTTATGTTAACTACGATAATAAGATGAATATGTAAGGATGGCCATTGTGCTAAGAAGACAGCTTCAAGGAAAATACCACCAATTTTAAGAAATGTTTCTGGTTTCGTTCCTTTCTCGAGTGCGTACAGCTTAATATGCATAATTAAAGCAATAAATTAAAAATTTGAATATTTGAAAATGTTCTTATTTCCTTCCACTTGTTGTTTATATTTTAGTTTACTTAATCTCAGCTGTTTCCATTCAGGACGTAATTTCGTTGAAAAACTTCGATAACTCACAAGAAGTCGACAGCTTGAACATATTGTATAGCATTAATTTTAATTCTCATTAATTTATACAAAGCTAAATATTGGTAGTTAATTTCCCTTTCCCTCCTTCATCATAATTAAATTCACGGCGCTGCTAAATAATCAACCAAATTAATTAGTCGTTATTTATTATTATTCCAAAGATACCGCAAATAGTTCCATGTTTCAAATAATCCTCCTCCTTGCCGCAATATACCTAGTAATTATTGCCGTCCGACAACATTCTGCGTGCAAGTTATCTCAATATTTGAAAGCAGATATAACGTAAATAAAATTTCCCCTTCTTTCACCGTTTTGACTAATGTTTACCGAAAACACTGAATAATTATCAAAAATAATAATCAGTTGCATATCGTGCAGAAATTTAACGAGTTTAGAGCTTTCTTATAATTAACTAAATTCAGACAAACGCTGAATATAAATAACCCACCAGTACGAGTTAAGATTGTAAGTGTAACTTGCACAATGACTTGGCATTGTGTATCTGGGTCAATATTTCAAAATATTAATATTTTGCGGTCAGGCATTTATAGGCTAAAAAACATTATTTTTTTTAAATATTCGCCTACGACACGTTTCTGCAGAAACTCTTTTAACATGTACACATAAAAAAATAAAAATAAAAATGCATAGTAATGCCGAAATTTTAACTTAAACACCCAAAATGTCATTACCATGGCATGTCCTAAGTTGTACCTTCATTCAACAAGTATTTTATTTGTAAAATGTAAGCCGGTTTGCAATTTTTATTGATGAAGCCTTGAAGAAGAAAGGACAATGCGGACTGGGGCCCAGTCAATTTATTTTAAGGAAATTTAAAAAATTGCGTGGAAGGTATTTAGTGATTGTCCCCAAAAAAATGGTCATTCCCGTGACAAAAAGTAAATATTTAAAAAAAAATTGAATTAACGGCCGGCAACTAGGCGGCGGATTTCACATTAATAACGGGACATATTGATTGTTTTTGGAACATTTCGCAATATGCCCATATATATAATCAGAAGTGACTTTTCTTTCATGTGGTTAAGGCGTTTCATGTTTTCGTTATCCAAAGTTGTCATTACCGTGGTTAGTGTTTTTGAATGTAATACTGAAATAATTAAATCAAATATTTTTTCCAATGCATGCCTTTTTTATGTACTTAATTAATTGTATGCGTTTTTAGGAAAATATTCGGGCTTGGGCAAAATCCTCATACTTCAGTCCTTCTCGTGGGCGCCCGCCTGAAAATGGCTAATCAACTTGTCTGGTTAGTGTCAGCCAAGGGTCTCACTTACATATCAGCCGTACGCTGCAATTCGTTGCAACGTACGACTGATGTGAAAGCGTGAACCATTAGATGAGGTGGGAGACAACCCTAAGGTCGTCTGCTGATGCGACTCATAGCGATTTGAGCTTTACTGGGATTCTCATTGGGTGCTTTTGTAAGGCATAACATGGGAGTTTGTGTGGAGCTTAAGTCCTTGTGTGCCGAATCAGTAAACGGCCCTAAATCAAGGCCGAACCAAGGTGTCATACGACCCGTGCCGAGGGTTAACCTGGCTGGGGGCCATAGCTCAGTCGCTAACGGAGTATCCGGATACCTGGCGACCTCCGGATCAGCTAGCCTTATCTGCGTATTGCGGATCTCTGCGCAGACGGACATTCTTTTCTCCGCTACTCGTGGGACTACTTATGAATTTAAATAAAACAAAAATAACAAAACAACAAAACACAAATGAGACCGGTTCTCCTTTAAAACCGGGCGGTAGCACGGCGATTCAGCTGTCTACCGGGAATGCTCTGAAAGCGCTGGAAAGTAGGAGGATTGTGGATCCACATGGTCCAACTACCTCCAGTAGCCGAGAGGAGCCCAAGGGTACTACTACCCTCCCACGTTCAATCAGGGACTCTTCGGGAACAAGGCCTACCCTTGCACCCTCCAAAAGAACATATAAAGAACGTCGCACAGCCATCCGCTTTCTGGAGTTCTTTGGTAATATACCGGAGGGCAAAAGAACAGGCAAGATGAACGCCCGTTTAGCATGGGCCCAGAAGATCGTCAGTGAAGAAGCTGGGACGAGCAGCGACTCTACGTCAAAGCGACAGCGATCGTTGGAAGAATCCGTGTCGGAACCAAAAAGGGCCAAGGTACACAACACCAGTACCTCCTCCAGGCCATCCAACCCTATATCGAAGTCCTACAGCGAAGTCCTTAAAGACAAACTAGTGCTGGCGGTCATCGACAGAAGCGACGTTGATGGATCCATCGCACCAGACAAGTGGAAACTAATTCCACCTAAACTTTCATCCGTTTTTCTGGATATTATGAAGGAGAATCCAGGTCCTCCTCCCCGTTGTTGCGATGGTGGCTGGCATCAAGGCCATGTCAAGCTAATCGCTTCGAACGAACAAAGGTCTTACGACTTATATAAAAGTGCTATAAGCAAATTGGGTGAGGTATGGCCAGGCGCTAAGCTCGAGGTTGTTGCGAAGGAAGACATCCCAAGCCGACCGAGAACTCGCGTTTGGATCCCAGCCGAACCCTCCGACACCGAGAAGATCCTCGAGATTATTAAGACCAGTAATCCTGAGCTGCCGACGTATAACTGGAAGGTCGCAAAGCTGGACGAGCCAAGGGGTCTTTACAGATGTGCAATCATTGTCATCAATAAAGAATCTTTGGCTCCTTTGGCGAAGACTGGAGGCGTTATATATTACGGCTTCGATACCATCACCATCAAGGTATACAAAAAGGACGAAGAGTCTGATTTGGGAAAAATGCCCTCCCATCCATTGGACCCCACTCCCGCCCCCACAACCGATAAGACGGAGCCATCTATCTCCTTTCCATCTCTGGAGAGCGATGACTCCCAAACGTCATTCACCGGACAGCATCCGTCTTTAGTCGAGGACGACGTAGTGTCGGACATGGAGACGGATGAGAAGTTCAACCAAATGCGCCCACTACTTTTGAGTGAAGACGAATTACTTAAATCGTCCTCAGACTCGGAAGACCTTAACTCCACCGTGAGGGAGATTTCTCTACCTGATTGTAGCTCCAATGCTGCAGTTGGTCCAGATTAATCTCCATCACTCCATCACGGCATCCGCCGACCTTCTTCTCCGTCTTTCAAAAGATAGGGAAGATATAGTCTTGGTCCAAGAACCTTGGGTTGTTAAAAACTTGGTATGTGGACTCAAGACTCCAAACTACTTCAACCTGTATAAGCCGGCAGCGGGTAAGCCCAGATCGTGCATACTGGTGAAAAGGAACCTAAAAGTAACTTTACTCCCTCATTACAGCGATCGAGATACAACGGCGGCGAGGTTGGAAACACCAGGTGGCTCCTACTACGTGGTTTCGGCGTATCTCGCCCATGAAAACATGGACTCTCTTTTTGGGGACAACCTGGAAAGATTGGTCGCTGATGCTGGGAGGCAGAAAACCGGCCTCGTTATAGGCTGCGACGCTAACGCTCACCATACTGTATGGGGTAGCTCCGACATCAACAAAAGAGGTGAGTTACTGTTTGACTACATTTTAAGTACAAACCTTATTTTGTGCAATATAGGCAACGAACCAACATTCGTGACCAGAAACAGGCAAGAAGTGCTGGATATCACCCTTGCTTCCGATAATATCGTGCAGCGTATACGGAACTGGAAGGTATCTGACGAACCCTCTTCGTCGGATCACAGGTATCTCCAATTTTCTTTATATGAAGACTCCATAAGCCCTCCAGTCTTCAGGAATTACCGCAAAACTGATTGGCTCAAATATAGGACAACTCTGATTAATACAGTTTCCCCCGATAACCTTAATCCTCCCTGTAACCCCCAAGAACTTGACGCCATGGTTGAGACCCTCACCTTCGCTCTCAATAAAGCAATGACTTCTTCCTGTCCGCTGGTCCAACCCAGAGGCAAGAAGAAGCCGCATTGGTGGAATGCAGGTCTAGGCCCTCTTAGAACTAAATGTAGAAAACTATTCAATAATGCCAAAAGTACGAGAAACGCGTTAGACTGGGACTTGTACAAGGCATCACTAAATATTTATAAAAAAGAATTGAGAAAAGCCAAACGCAATTCTTGGAGACTCTTCTGTGACAAAATAGAAGAAGCCTCTGAGGCCTCAAGGTTTAGGAAAATTCTCTCCACGAATCCAATAACACCCAGCTCCCTCAAAAAAGACGATGGGTCCTGGACGACCTCCAGCGAAGATTCGCTCAATCTACTGCTTGATACACATTTCCCAGGCAGCTCCCATGTGGTTAGCAACTCGAACTTCAACAGTCCATCGCAACCAATAACCACCCCTTCAAATATAATTACACAAAGAAAACTAAACTGGGCAATCCATAGCTTCAAACCATATAAATCCGCGGGACCTGACGGCATAATACCTGCCGAATTGCAGAAATCATCGGACATAATCTTGCCGATGCTTCAGACAATCTTCAAAAGTTGTCTCGATTTAGTTTATATCCCAAAGATATGGAGAGAAGTTAAAGTTGTCTTCATACCCAAAGCAGGTAAATGCTCCCACACTAATTCTAAAGATTTCAGACCTATTAGTCTATCATCATTCCTTCTTAAAACACTAGAACGACTGATTGATATCCACTTACGCAACAGTATCGATAAAAAACTACTGTCTGCGGCCCAGCACGCATACTGCAAAGGTAAATCAGTGGAGACGGCATTACACACTTTAGTACGTAATATCGAATACTCCCTGTTCCATAAGGAGTACACGATGGTTGCCTTCCTTGACATAGAAGGCGCTTTTAACAATGTCAATACATCAGCGATAGCAGATGCGCTTTCAGCTCTGAATGTCGACAGCTCACTTGGCGAACTGATCAATCTACTGCTCAATGGCCGGATTATCAACTCAAAGCTGGGTGAGGTGTCCGCAAGAAGATCTGTTAGTAGAGGCACTCCGCAAGGTGGTGTTCTATCCCCTCTTCTTTGGAATTTGGTGGTCAATGAACTATTGATGATCCTGGAAGGTGAAGGATGCACGGCGATCGCTTATGCAGATGATGTTGCTATAGCCGTCTCAGGAAAGCACTTAAATACTCTTAAAGAACTCCTACAAAATGCTTTAAATAAGTTAGCCAGTTGGGCGAGTCGTTGTGGTTTAGGTGTGAACCCCCACAAAACTGATCTGGTGCTTTTCACCAGGAAATATAAAATTCCGACAGTCGACCCTCCCTCACTTAATGGTATCAACCTAACTTTCTCTGACAAAGCTAAATATTTGGGGCTTATCCTGGATAGGAAGCTTAGTTGGAAACTTAACATCCAAGAAAGAGTCAAGAAGGCTACAGTAGCACTCTTCTCTTGTAAAAAAGCTATTGGTAATAAATGGGGTTTACAACCTCGAGTAACCCACTGGCTCTATATCTCAGTTATAAGACCGATACTCACCTATGGGATAATTGTCTGGTGGACAGCCTTGGAGAAGGCCACAAACCGCGACCACATAAGCAAGGTCCAGCGCACAGCCTGCATGTGCATAAGCGGTGCACTACGCACAACACCCTCTGCGGCACTAGACATATTGTTTCATATATTACCCCTTGACATATTTAGCAAGCAAATGGCAGCGAGTGCAGCCATTCGCCTTAAAGCTATCTCACAGTGGTCAAGCAAAGACTTTGGCCACGCCTCTATTTTGAAAAAATTCGAGATCTCAACCGAAAACACTGACTACACCACCCCATCTCTAAACTTTGACAAGAATTTTCTCGTCACAATCCCATCCAGAGCAACCTGGAATGGAGATGCCTTCCCGGAAGATGAATCAGTTCACTTCTATACTGACGGCTCAAAAACCAATGACGGAGTTGGTGGGGGTGTTTTCTCGGAACGTCTTAATCTTAGGCTCTCCTTCCGTCTACCAAATTACTGTAGCGTGTTCCAGGCGGAAATTATGGCGATTAAAGAAGTCTTATCCTGGCTCAAGAAAAACGTCATATCCGTTAAGGATATCTACATATTTTCGGACAGCCAAGCAGCCATCAAATCCTTGGATTCGATCTCTATAACTTCTCTAACAGCCCTCGACTGCCGATCGTCTCTTACGGAGATGGCCGAACAGTTCAACATTCACCTAATTTGGGTGCCGGGGCATAGAGACATTCCAGGGAATTGTAAGGCCGATGAACTCGCTAGAATAGGAACAACTCAACCCATTCTGCCGGATAAAGGCACCCTAGGGATACCAATCGCTACTCGCAAACAACAATTGAAGCTGAATGCTATCGAGAGTACAAATCTTAGGTGGACGAGGTTAACCACTTGTCTAGCGACAAAACAAATTTGGCCTAAGCTGGATCTGAAACGCTCTAAGAAATTGATCTCTCTCAACAGATTGCATATCGGCACCACAATAGGTGTCATTACTGGACACTGCTTGATTGGCAAACACGCCGCAAGGCTGGGCCTCTTCGCAAACGACTTTTGTAGAAGCTGCATGGACGAGGAAGAGGAGGAAACTATCCCTCACCTTCTTTGTTCCTGCCCAGCTCTCTCCCGCAGAAGGAAACTTCACTTAGGAGCCTTCTATTACAACGACTTGGGCGATCTGACAAGCATAGACATCAGAAGCCTCTTACGCTTTATAAAGAGCTCAAAATGGTTCAACTAGTAGGGAGATCTCAGATCCTGCATCGTGGCATCACAATGGACCTATACTGGTCTAAGTGTGTTGGCGTTTTCTGCTGACAGCCACTTTCAACCAACCAACCAACCAGGAAAATATTCAGTAAAGTTCGGTTTTATTTTAGAGAAATACCTTTCGATGTAATTTCCATGTCGTAATTTCCATGGTTCCCGTGGCATACACGGTAATGACAATTTGGGTACGGAAATGACATACTCAATCATATTGCAAAAAATGTTCAAATATTTTCACTTTTTATTTCAAATTGATATAAAAGGTCATCTGTGCTTATCATGGCGCCTCGCAAAAGTGTAAATAAAAAAACCGAAAATGTATCGTCGTTAACAAGATAGGATTTTGTCATTTCCATGTTAGTTCTGTCATTCCCGTGAAAAAAATTATTTAAAATTAACAAAATTTTGTGGCCGATTGGCTTAAAATATTTAATAATGTTTCTTAAATACAGAGTAACCAAAAAAATTATAAATTTGATTATTTTAGTAAATGTCCATTTCGAGGTCCAAAATATTAATGTTTTGAAATATTGGCCCATCTATGTATCTATTTACTAATAGTTTTTTGAGTCACATGCAAAAGACTGATTATGAAAGTATTGATGTTGGTATACTGCTATCTACATACGTTACGAACAATCCTGGTAATAATATCTACGCAATAAAGAAATAGCGAATGATAATAAATAGAATACCTGTCAAATTTGATAGGTAGTTTGGGTTTTCAAATTCTCCCACGCCCACAGAAAAAAAAGTTCTTTCTCACCTGTTTTTCAAGCAGCCTCAATGTGGAGCATTTAATTAAAAACAAAACAAGTATCACAACAAGTATCATGGGCCTGGCCAATGCTTTGATACCCTCCACTGCATACAAGTCATCCAAAATGTTAGGTTATGTTAGGTTAGGTTAGGGTGGCAGGCCGCTGCAAGCGCAGCCTCACTTAGGCCAGAGGAGCCCCATTGTGATACCACAGGATCAAATGATCTCACAACTACCCGTTGAACCAGCAGGAGCAGAGAATGAAGCGTTGGAGGCAACTCACGCTTGCATTAGCGAGTTCGCGGAGATTAGGTGTGTTAGTACGTACACAAAACATGGGTCTAATATTGGTTTTGTATGCGGGAGGTACTAGAACTACTCGACCCATATAGCCCATTTTCAATACCTGATGACGACTGACGACGGTAAGAAGAAGTCCTCTCACAAAATTTCATTCACCTATAGGTCGATTCGTTTGGACGCTATCGTGTTTTCACCAGTCTAAAAGAAATATTTCAAACAAAATTTCATTGAAATCTGTCCAGGAGTTTTCGCGCTTAAAGGTAACAAAGAAAATTCCTACAGTTTTATATTTATAAATATTGTCTTCAAAAGTGAACCAGCAAGCAATTTTAAGTTTATAAATTGAGAGGACGTTGTTCAAATTTGACTTGCAGGATTGATGTAAGCAACAAGCATACCGATGTATTCTTAAAATGGTTTAAAATCGGTTCAAAATAGGTTTTAATTGTTTTAAATTATTGACTTAAATGCACCTTTCATCTATATCGTTATGGTAGGTATCTAAGATCTAAGGTTTAGATCTTGAATACCCAAAATAAATTTGCTTCAGGCATTCTTAAAATAAACTCGAAACAGGATTGAAGTAAGATTTTTAAGCTTACTAAAAATCTAAAAAGAACAATTTTTTGTCTTGTTTTAAGAATTTTCGAGCTTAATTTAAGTTGACAATGGTCCAAAACGTAGCCTTTGTATTCTTAAAATAATAATGAACATTCTTAAAATAATCCCGAAACAGGATTGAAGTAACATATTTAAGCTTACTAAAAATCTAAAAAAAATATGTTTTGGTCTTGTTTTAAGAATTTTCGAACTTAATTTAAATTGACAATGGTCCAAACCGTAGCCTTTGTATTCTTAAAATAAGAACGAACATTCTTAAAATAATCCGGAAACATGATTGAAGTAAGAATTTTAAGCTTACCAAAAATCTAAAAAATTATTTGTTGGTCTTGAAAAATCAAGCTCAAGATAAGATTTTTGCACTTGGAATAAGATTTTCCGAGATTATCATACTTTCGTCAACGAACAAGCTTGAAATGACACTGATTTTCTTGATTTTAGCTCGTTTTTTTTTGAGGGTACATCTTTTCGTATTCAATATATAATTATGTACATAGGTTAAAACTTTCGGTTTGAAAATAGTCTGATTAAAAGGTTATATAAGATTTACTTAAAGTCAATTTACATCCCGTATGAATAATATAACCCAAAGTCGAGAATTAAATAAGTCTAATCGCCTCGTACCTACATTTTTGAAGGCTTCAATTGTGACAGTAGGCAATTTTAACCCGCCAATGGTGACGTACTGGTCTGTGAGACTGGGTGTGTTAAAAAATGCGAATAACTTTATTCTCCGTCATTGTTTTTTGTTGTAATTTCGAGTAGCTGCCGTATTGCACGTCCCCCACCATCAGTTGACGTCGAAACTGCGTAGTGAGCACACGTTGTGTATTTTTTTTACTAACCCGGTGCGTGAGACCGTGCGTCACCGTTTATTTAAGTAAAATAATTTTTTATTATTCGTATTATTTTACCTTGATTATTTTTTTTTATTGTTTTATTGTGTATTTTGTTCATTTTGTAAAAGTTCCATATGTCGAAAGACTAAAAACCGTTATTTTCCGTTATGAATATGTGATTTTTTTTATTTTTTTCTTAATTTTAAAAAATGTATTACTAAAAACATTGTTATTTTGGATGCTCTAATTAAAAATGTTTGTGAATTGTAATATTGAAATAAAAGAGCTTAAATTGATTAAATATCTTTGTTTTATTGTCAAAGAGCATAAATAAAAAAAAAAACATGACCTATTAGTAACACGTTTCGAAAAATCTTCAGTTGAAAAACCCGGTCTGTGAGACCGGCGTCACCATTGATCAAAGTCAAATTTGCGTCACCATTGGCGGGTTAAGATTAATTTTGAAATAAATTACATAGTGCCTACTAGATACCTAACCTACCCATACAGAGGATTTATTATTTTATTGATTTTTGGCTTTCAGTTTTTGTTATATACCTAGGTATGTACTATAAATATTATTTTAGTTGAGTTTGCATGTTTATAAACAAAAATTAATCGTTCGATTGCATGAGCAGGACCGTCTTTACAAATAATCCATTTAAAATGGAATTGTTATTCGTTATTTAAAAAAAGTCATACTGTGACATTACTTATTCCGCGTGTGGCAATTATATAGACGTATATTTAAGTGAAGGGTTTTCTCGAGATAATAAATCGAATTGAATAAATTTAGAAACACTGTACAAATTGACAGGTCTAATTATGTCAACTATACATATAAGAAATAGCCACTAAATCAATCAATATAAACTAACACGGAAAGGGAAATAAAACAAACCGATATGCCATTTCGCTTTTATTGGTCAACAAGTTTATATAAAACCGTCAAATTCAACGGACTGCATTAATAGTCTGTCAGCCTATTAACATTCACAAGTGTAATTTACTTGGAATATGTAGAACAAAGATTTAATTTTAATTTCGTTAATCTCGGTACTTACCTCGCGTCAACTGATGGACGGCAAGTTTGACTTTTGAAAAGTTTCCACGTCCGATATCGCCGCAAAATCTGTATAGACCGACACGCCTTCCGAGGGCCACCTGAAAAAGGTAAAACAAAATTCGCTAAGTATATCGAATCAATTAGTTTCGCTCAGAAAAATTTCGTAATACTCTTCTTCAAAGTATACCCAACCTCAACAATCAGACCTGAAACTTTTGTGGAATTTTGGACTTATTGTCATTTTTTTCCAAACACACATGCATTTCTTCCTCAGCAGAATTGACCCCCTTTGGCGGTGAACTAATGAGCCAGAGGCGACTTGCTGCCAACATAAATTAGTCTTCTCAACCGATATCTACCAATTACACTGGGCTAGACAGGAGGGAGAAATTCTAAAGGATTTATTGTCGTCACCACTTGTTTCTTTTGAAAAATCGACTGCATTTCGTTAAAAAAAGTAAGTTTGCCAAGCTCATGGAACATTCACATTAATGGATTCCCATTCAGAAGAACTTGCTCTAGCACGAGCATCACGACCGTACCAAGTTACATATACATTATCATCGACTATACGGTCCTTTTAGGAAACAGAACTTTTCCAACTGTGTGTATGTGTGTTTGCGGAGGCGGAAAAGTCGTTAATTACAAAAACCTATAATACACCCTCGTCTGTGCTCACACCCGCCCCAATGCTTCGTAAATTTTGCATAATTGAAAACAGTTGCCAAAGAGTCTCTTTCAATTTGGATCCCATCGGCTGCCTACACTGTGCCGTGCCATGTAGATTGGTTGTGGCGGGATTTTTTGATGTTAAAATTACGTCCATGACCAAGGTTAAGGACTTAAGTCAGGGGGCGGTTTAGGGTTTTAAACGGATAGGCAAATATTTTACCAAAGCGATTGGATTGCTTAGCTATTTCGGAGGTGATTCCAAGCCATACAATTTGTTTTTCCAAAGGGATTAGTTCCGATTATTTAGTATCTCCGCCAGCTGAAAAGCAGTTACGAAATGTGTATTGTACAAGTACATATACCTACCCAACAACAGGGATGATTTAGTGGTAATTAATATTTGTGGAAGATATTGAGAAATTGTATATCCGCTTAGTAAATAGAAATAGAAAAGCGGCGGGGCTACTAACAGCGGATTATTGAATTAAATTTAGCATAACAATGCTGTGGCGAATTTATAAATGACTGTCATTTGGAATTCCAGTCCACCATATCAGTTAAGTTTTGAAGGCGTTGATACGTTGATACCCACCTGTTTTCGGCGTCTAGGATTTTGTTGCTGCGTAATTTTGACAATCGACACTAAAGAAGAATAATGATTTGGTGTCAAATTAATTGTCTGATAAAAAAAAATAAATAGGTGGCGCAACAGGCGGTAGACACCCTAGGCCTAGCTTCTCGCAACCATTCGCTTGTGTGAGTTTCTATTTTTGGGACGAATGGAAGGGACCTACAATTTTATGCCGATTCCGAACGGCTGAATTGAGAAGCTTTTTCATGACAGTTATACTCTCGGATGTTTGTCAGACGTTCGCGAGAGGTGGCGCAGTAGAAAAAACACTAAGATGTAATTTGTGTTTTTCCGGGGATCGAACCTGGGATCCCTCGCACAGCAGTCCAGCACACTAACCACTGCGCTACTGCGCCCACAATTCCCCCAATTTAATTGTCTGATAGCACAATAAATATTCAATTCATGCAGATAATTGTTGGTCCGAAGGAGATGAATTTATTTACACATGACTTATACATTTGAGATTATGGAACTCCAACAAAACTCCCAAGCAATCAATATTTGGTGTTTTTTTTATGTTTGCTGCACGTTTTGCGACCTTCGTTTTGATCTCGCTGGCCAGGGAGCCATGTTGGTTGAGGTATAGGTCCTTCCCCATGGAAAGAATGTAGTGCAGATTCATTAAAAGTGGAGATGGAGAAAGTTGATAAAGTTTTAAATTTTGGAACGCGATATGGTTTGACAGTTCGCTATTTAAATTGAAAACTATGATATCAGAAATATATTTCATGTCTGAGTTGGAAGTTGTGAAATCTCTACTATCTTCATATATATAATTCTTCTGTACGTGTTTGTAACCTAACTCCTCCTAAACGGCTGGCCCGTTTTTAATGAAATTTTGTGTGTGTGTTTGAATGGGGCTAAGGATGGTTTAGATTCACAATTGGACCCGGTAGGTGGCGCTGCTATCCGATTCCACAAAATTTCAAATAATAAACACTCAACAATAAATATAATTTAAAAAGCAAGAATAAGCTCATGAATAAAATTTCAATAATAGGTATACACTCAACAAAAAAAAAATCATGAACAAAATTTCAAATAATAAACACTAAAAAAAAAAAATCATAAATGAAATTTCATAATATAATAAAATGGCCGCAGAACAATTGACGGACAATGGAAATGTACGAGCAGGCAAAACAACGTTTGCCGGGCCCGCTAGTGAATATTATATAATCTCAGTTTGGAATACTATACCTAATACTGCGGGTTATTTGAATAGGGACATCGTATCTAGGTATTTGGTATTATTTTATCATTAGTTTCTGACTTTTTACGATAAAAATTGTTAGAGGGTATGAAAGCTTACTCAATTGCCCTCTCATTAAATATGTTTTACTTACGCATTCGGTATTTTCACCAAGTACTCAATTAACTTTTATGATCTAAAAACACTACTGAAAAAATTAGGTCAATAGAATAGGGACACTAGTGATATACTGCATTTGCTCCATGAAAAGTAACAAAAAAGTATGCATTTATTTTTCTAATAATCACCCCTATTGTCGTCGTCGTCGTCTGTCGCAAACGACTGGCGACGTTTGTCGTGTCGAGTCGTTTGGAATTTGGTATTGCGTAACTGAAACGACTCGACTCTCTGAACTCTCACATCCCACATACATTCCACAAACTATGACACATTGGATTTGACATAACAGTCGACGAATTTATATTTGGTCTGGTGTTTTGTTTGTGACTTGGTTAATTATTTAATAAAACAAATCAAAAATAAATATTGTGACATGTTTTTTGAAAGTGTGAAGGCAGTGACGAAGAAGAAAACCAGAAAAAAGTGCTGGTAAAGTTAAGGAAGGAAATTAGAACCAAATCCAATCCATTGGATTTGCCCGACATTAAGTGGGTGGTAGAAATAATTTAAATTGCATACATTGTGTTAATAACAATTATTTTCAGATTTTAAATGTATTTTAGACTATCGAAGTCGAAGGTGGTCCAAGACAATTCAGAGATAAGGATATGCCGATTAAAATCACTTGTTGTTAGTCCCTTTTCTCCATTTCTTTCACTAAATGTTGAAATTGTCTTTTATTTGTGATTTTCATTTTAAGGAATATGTAACTATATTTTCGTTAGTTAAATATTAAATACACAAACTTTTCTTTAACACTTGATCACGCAGTTGTTAAAACTTATTGCAAACTATATCAGTTGCAGCTCTTTTTATACCCCTGTGGCACATCCGCAAGGATACAAAAATACGATACCCAGGTACTGCATCCTTCCGCTTTCTGTGTTTTTAATCATATTAATGATTTTATGGCCTTGATTAGGGTCGTCGTGTAATAACTCATTACTTGAGCGCGTAGATTTATATGGTCCAAGACAATTCAGAGATAAGGCTATGTCGTCCCATTGCCGATTAACCTCACTTTTGTTAGGCCTTCGTGAATTTAATGTAGAAATTGCCTTTTATTTGTTATCTCCATTCTGCAAAATAACTATAATTGTCTTTTTGTTAACTAAAAATTAAGTACACATACTTTTTTTAACACATTATCACACAGTCGTCCGCAAAATAGTCGACGACAGAAATGTATCATTTCCACGACAAACGTCGTCACAAAACGCCTCACGCAATACCGACGATCGTCGTCGAAAAATACAGTCCACATTTTTTGACATTTCAGACGCCATTTGTCGATCGTCGCCACGACAAAAGTCGTTTATTTTCAGTCGCCAATACCAAACAGTCGTGTCGCTTTTTTTTAGAGTCGTAAACGACGACGACAATAGGGGTGAATGATTACTTCCTCAAATCAAAAATTGTATTAGATATGGAATCGTATACAAGAATTTAAAGTAATTCAGGGAAATTTCACCCAAAGCAATTTTTATTAAGCCGATTTTTGTTCTCTACCTTCCTGCAACCTTCGTACACTTTTCGCGTCAGCCATTCCCAAACATTTTCTATAATGTTTATGTCTGGGGAGTACTGGAACCATGTCATCAAATGGACAATGAGTTTGGATGCATTTTTGTTTTATTATTCTGACTGTATGGCTGCGAGCATTATCCTGCTGGTATGTCCATATAAGGGGAATGAAAATGTCCTGGAATTGGGAGAAAGCTGTTAGAGAAGCTAGGCCTAGGGTGTCTACCTGGCTGTTGCGCCACCTATTTATTTTTGATTATTATTTTTCACCATTTTTAGGTATCGCGTCGACAGAATTAATATAAGTCTAATAACTTACATATGCCGTGACTGTTAAAGCAACTGTTGCTGTGCCAATCAGTGTATCGGATAAATACATTAATCAACGTATGCGTTAGTATGGAGGATCTTCCATATTAGAGAGAAAGTTGCGTAAGAAATAACAAAATGCATGTTACGGTTTGGTTGGATGTGGATTGATTACAGAGGTTTAACAGGCAGATTTCACTATATCCTACCATGGTTTCATCAAATTAAAAAATAATTATTTTTAATTTGATATATATATATATTAAATCGTTATACGCAATTTACACATTGATTATGATGTGTGATGTATATAAATGTTTGTGTTTTCTGTGAACTTTAAACAAAAACCTTAAACGCGGCCGTATCTAAGGCTTCGATTCATTGGAAGAAGCTGTCCAAAAAAAGAGAATAGGTACTTCAGCCTGAACGAATCAAAGTTTGTTCTAGAATATATAATTAATACGCAATCTAACATTTAAATATCTAAAGTGCTACTTAGTAACGAATTTATAGGTAAACTAAAGAATCCTTGCGCTTGGAATTAACTTTGTAATGAAAATAAATTAATTGAGGAAATTTCATTCACTTGGGAGGACTTTTTGATTAAACTGCCTAAAATAACCTGCTACATACCTTCATTAGAATTTAAGAGATCCTTTTGAATTGATTCGTTAAATATTAGAGTTTTAATTAGAGGATTCAAATTTTCCTCGAACTTTAATTCTAATTTTTATTTGCGAAATTAAATTCCAGAAATTAAGTATGACGTGTATTATGCATTATTTAGGTGTCTAAAGTTTTGTCCCTCATTGAGGTGCTACAAAAAAATGTGTCGTGTTCACGTAAAGAAATCTTTTACATCCCTTAACGATTATAGTTATCTACCTACCACACAACTAAATATGTAGACAATAAAAAATTTCACGCACTTATTATAGCGCGTTTCAAATGATAATCGAATTAGTATGACCACTGCTCAATCTTATTTACATTCACATCCCTCTCTCAATTCCATGGGTGATTGGAAACGCGCTCTATGGCCAAATAATTGCATTATACCAAGTGTTGTGCTAACGCCAACAGTGGTGGAATATCATTTATATCATACAGAATTACCCTACAATCGACGCACATTCAAATGCACGCCCTTAATTACAGCTACATTCGTCAATCGTTTAACAGACCGTTGAGTTCCATCCTATTACACAAGTGTACACCTATATCGGGTGGCTAAAAGACAACCGTCCACAATTGAGAGCCGTTTTTGTCATTGACATTGACATGCAAGTGGCTACTGGTCGATTACTAAATACCAGCACTCACTTAAGAGGGTATAGCTATTTAAAGGCATTATGGTTACATTGCTTAAATGGATTTAAAACAATCGGAAAAGTGGACAATGTGTTTTAGTAAATGTGTTATGTACATATAGCGGTCGAACTAATGATGAAAAACTTCATGTCAGCGACGACGCCAACGACAGCATTTAAAAACTTGCGATTCAACCAACAAGGCAACAAGTAGAGCTTACCAGCAACTTTCCTCATGTATCCAATCGCACGGGTAAGCAAAATATGCTAATAAGGACACTTACGGAACCGCAATAAGCAATAAAACAACGCGTTTGCAATAAAAAAAGCAAGCAAGCAAACGCGTAGCTATATTCCGGTGGCATGTATTTAATTAAATTCTTCCCATTTATTATCAGCCCATATGGAAAGACATTAATCTTTAGGGAGTGTTTCTCACACAGATGTGTTAAAATACCCTCATGGCAGATGTCTTCTTAAAAATCATGACGGTGCACGTTAATTCATAGGCACCGAAGATATGAATATACCAAATATGTTTGCCAGTTAGATGTACTTCTTTTGTCGCATATAAAGGCAAAGGGTGTCCCATAATTCACGCAAAATTCGAATTTTGCGCCATTTAATAGTACAGTGATGCCGACGGAAAAGAAAATAACAATCTGACAGCTGACAGTTCGGGGTTAGTAAAAATGGAGCGCTATATGAACGAACAACGCATTTTCATTGTTGAGCAATATTTTAAAAATAATGAAGGTTTGTCAGCTACAGTTTGCAATTTTCCAACAAAATATGACCGTCATAGTGCTTTAAATCCATCAACTGTCAAGAGAATAACTGAAAAATTCGGCTCCGGGAAAAAGGCCCCAAAAGTAAAAATGAATTAAGGCCCCAAACAGACACATAATGCAATAATACCCCAATTTCAAATATGAAATAAGTCCCCACTGCGATGAAATAAGGCCCCAAATCTGACAGTAAACCCAAGCAGGGGGGGTTGCAAGGGGGGCAGCATGCCGCCCATACGTTTTCGTTTGGGGTTTTATTTCATTTCTTCTTTTGGGGTCTTATTTCATTATGATTATGAATTTTCATTAGGAAATAAGGCCCCAAAAAGGAAATAACACCCCAAATTTTTATAAAAAAACTTTTTTGCTGTTTTCTGTATAATTTTTTGGGGCATTATTTAATTGTTTTTTTTTACCTTATTTCCTGGGACCTTATTTCGCGGAGCCAAAAATTCAGGTATAGTGATCTTAAAAACTCTGAATGTCCTATCACAAGTCGTTCAACAGAAAACATCGAAGCAGTTCGCGAGAGTATTGCTGACAGTTCAGGAACATCAATTCGGCACCGTAGTCAAGAATTGGGCATTTCGAAAAGCTCTCTACAGCGAATACAAAGTTCAACTGACTCAAGAACTGAAGACGAAGAGAGTTCGTTGAATGGATTTTGGAACAACAACAAGTGGATGCTGATTGTTCGAACAAAATCATCTTCAGTGATGAAACTCATTTTCATCTTGTTGGCTTCGTTAATCGTCAAAGTTGTCGCATTTAGGGTTCAGAAAATCCGCGAGTAATTTTTGAGAAACAAATGCATCCACAAAGCGTGTCTGTTTGGTACGGATTTTGGGTTGGAGGCATTATCGGACCATTCTTCTTCGAAAAATCCGGCTGATCAGACAGTAACAATTAATGGTGTTCGTTATCCGGACATGATAACCCAGTTTTTACAAGATATGGATGTAACCAACATGTGGTTTCAACAAGACAGTGTCACATGCCATACAGCCAGAGAAACAATTCAATTACTTCCTAATCGTGTAATCGGCCGTTTTTGCGATTAGAATTGGCCATCCAGATCTTGCGATTTAACGCCATTTGACTTTTTTCTTTGGGGTTTTTTTTTGAAGTCAAAGGCCTATGAAAACGAGCCGACGACCACCAACGACTTGAAAGAGAAAATTGGGAGTGAAATTAATGAAATTCAGCCACATTTATGCGAAATGGTCATAGATAATTTCAATAAAAGAGTATCTACGTACTTGCCAGCAAAGCCATGTCGGCCATTTATCCGATGTGCTATTCCATTCATAACCCTAATCTGTATACTCTATGAATCGATAAAAAATGTAAGCTTTCTAATTAAAAATCTGTATTTTCTATCAAAATTAAATTGAATTATGGGACACCCTTTATATTAGTAGTGCAAAGTAAATGTACGAAACTATACCTACGTATAGACGTATAGCATTGATATACGACCATTAACCACCAAAGTCATCCATCAAAACCGATCGTCAATAAAATGTTCCCAAAAATGAGGCTGTCAGTTCCATACACGATGTTAATTTTGTTTCCTCCATTTCCCACAGGCTTGGGTAGCCTATTCTTGCAAAACGTTTATTGCATATATAAAGCTTGTGAGTGAAGTACCTACACATGGATGTAAATTTACACGCCTCATTTGTGTTTGGTGTTTTTATGGGAGGGGGATACCGAAGCCCAAAAGCCACAGAACTCATTTAACAGGCGTTAAACATGCTCAACCTAATTGTTGAAGGAAACTTTTGTGGTCGCCAAAGAGGGATTTGTCTGGTTTTACATTAATGACCATTTACACGGCGAGAGTTCGAACTTTTGGTCAACACGTTTTTTTGTTTCACAGTACTCGTTTTAACCCAAACTGCGGTTTAACTCGTGTTAAAAGCTCCTTAGAGACAGATATACAATCGGACGTTTGTCAAAGGCAATCTGAATCGTATGCATTTTGAAATTCATTGGTGTTAATTAATACATAAATTAAATGCACGATTTTTTTGACATATATGATAATAATTGAAAATTGTTTCAGTTTAGGATGACTCAAATAAAAATGACAAAAAATAATAAAAAATTAAATGGGTGGAGAAAAAACCTTAAACCAGGCGGAAAAAGGACAAATCAAAGCTTAAAGGAAGCTCGCCTATTTATTGCTAATTTACCTAAGAGAATCGGGAGGAGCCGAAACGTTATATCCATATTTTTAAGTAATGAGTCTAACTATGAATAAAAACATAAAAGGCCACATACACATACATAGAGTGCTTACTAATCGGAAAGCCGACTTATGCGAGAAACAGATTACCACAGCAACAGCAACAGCAACTTTGACAGCAACAGCAACTTCAACAGCAGAAATCGCATGAAATACATTGGAAACATCGACAGCAACTTTGTCAAGGGAGGTAAACAAATTTGTTGTCAGTTGATTGCAACACAGCATTACCAGATTACCTTTTATCAAAATAAATGGTGAAAGCGAAAAAAATGGTATTAGGTACATGATAACCTGTAAAATGTTAGAGCATATTAGAATATTTATTTAATTCATGAGTGTTAACGTACTTATTACCTAGTAGGTACGTACCATTATAGGCACTTGGTGGTAGCTAAAGTATAAAATACTAAAAACATATCTGATGTCATTTTCGACTGGGTATTTCAGATTTCTGCTGCCTAACATCAAATTCAAATTTGTATGTACTTTTGTTTTAATTGCTTGTCAAACATTAATTTCAACACAGCTCGCGACGATTGAATTAGAAAACTCGTTTCCACATTGCAATAGCAAAATTGAATTTAAAATCACGTCCCACGGACAGTAAATAATTTGACGTTTGCAGTATGTTATACACAATTATCAGTGAAAGTCCGTGTACTGACACGGATCACAAAAAAAGAATTTAAATTTTTGCCAATCGAAAATGAAAGCAATCTAAATCAAAAGAAAATGAAAATAGTATTTTCTAAATAATTTACCTACATACATAAGAATATTTTCTAAACTGCTGAAACCTAATTGTAGATATCTGGTAATGCTGCTGCACCTTCAGTATGTCAGCATTCGAAAGTTGAGAGAACTGAAAAAGTCACCGTGGTGTTGGTAGCATTTGCACAGCAACATTGAATTTAGAACTTAGCTGGCTGTCAAAGTTGCTGTTGCTGTGCCAATCTGTTTTTCGCATTACTATATTAAAAAAGGCGTCAAATTCTCACGACTCTTTTCCAAAAATCAGGAAAAAATGTGGTATCAAAGCAAGTCTCACAACTATTCGTCGTATTATTTCGAATGCTAAGCATATAAAAATACTAAAAATCAAAAAGAAGGCACCCCTTAACCGGGTTCGAAAAGTGCAAAGCCTCCGTTTTTGTCGGACACATGTGACTTGTCAACCACAATGAATACGTTCTCTTATATTGATAAGGGTTTAACATATTTTCATAACCTTTTTGGACATCTGCCGTGGATCTAAGAACATCATAAACCGCCAATACATACAGCCCGGGTTGTTAAAACGTGTTTATAGAGCCAAATTGTGGAGCTATTAAGCTGACCGGTCTACTCACCGGATTTGAATATCATCGAAAATGTTTGGCAATGGTTGACACGTCAAGTTTATGGATAGGGACAACAATATTCGACTATATCTAAACTAGTCCAAGCCATCGAATCAGCTTGGAGATCGATTTCGCAAAATTATTTGACCAATTTGTATATGCTTCTTTTCCAAACCGGATGTGTGAATTTTGGAGCAGAAAGGTGGCTCAAAAAACAATTGAAAAATTTTTTTTAATCTAAAATACTCCAATTACCCTACATTTAAGTAATGTTTGTGTTAAAAAGAAGCAGAATTCTCTAAAATGTTTTTTTCGTTAGTGTTCTATTCAAGTGGCGCAAAATGATACCCGACATTTTGTTGGTTATTATTTGATAATTTTTTGTTAATACTTAAAGCTTTAATTTTAAATCTTCCTTCTAGTCAAATCACAACAATTAAATGAACTGTAATCTACAAAAAAAAAAAAAAAATAAGTCTCTAGCATGCTTGGTTTGGGACCAGTGGACGATAGAAAATCGACATTAGGGGGTGTGTTATTCAAGTGGCGCGGAGTGTACATCGTCATTAGATCTCGTATGGAGTATGGACCTTTCCATCGTTGACGTTTCTTGGTGATGTTTCAATCAAGAACTTCAAGATTTGTATCCCAACCCAATCCAAACGGAGAATAATATTATGTGCAGTGCGTTTACGAAAATGCTCTAGCCTAAAGGATTTTCGTATCGAAACAAATAAGACTTCGCAGAAGAGCCGTAAGCTTTGGCTATGTTTTTAGATGTTGTTTTTTAGTAAAAGCAATTTTGGTAAAAACTAAGATTTTTCTAGTAGCTTTAAAATTGTCAAGTACAATTAATGTATTGGGCTACATCCACATCCGTACTACTATACGGAGTTTCATCATCGGTAATGGGTAAGAGTCACGTCATATAACATCAATATGTATATGCAATTTATGTTGACACACAATATCGCGTGAAATTTTTCAATGATTCTATGATTTAATATATAAGTGTTACGTTTCCCTTTCCACATTGGAGGTCATAAATCTTCTCTCTGCTAAGGCTACCGCTCGATTGTAGCCGCAAGAGTGCGCAGATACAATTGTTCATCGAATTATAGGCAATCGCCGCACTTAGCACAATGAACGTGTAGCCATATTCTATGAACAATATACTGTGCCAAATTTTGTTCATCGCAGCATTTTTAAATAGCTTTTCATTACAAAATATAATTGGTTTGAGTTTTAAACTTTAATTTCATCCCTCAGTATTGAGTTATAAACGGGCTTTCTCCCTCTTTATTGTTTTCAGAAGGATAACTACTTTCAAACGGCTTCCGGTCCTCAAAGAAAACAAAGTAAATGGAAAACTGAATAGTACTGGTTCCAGACAGCACTAGCTTTAATTGAAGGAAAATATTTCTCAATAGACATTTGTTCAACTCAATATTAAACCCTCAATGGTGGGTCTTTTGCAAACTCAAAGCAGTAGAAATGCACAAAGATTCAAGAATTAAATAAATCCCCATCATGAAACTATTCATTCTCGAAAAATAAACTAATTCAAAAGAAAATTATGTCTCATTGCACCATCATAAATCTGAGAGGGTATTCAAAAAAAATAACTGACTTTGCCACCCTGCTGCGGCGAAACAGAAGTTTTAATTAAATTTTGCCAAGTAATTCGACTGCACGATGAAAATCACATGATGCCTACTAAATTGATTGAAGGAGCACTTCATTTGGCACAGAAAACAGCTTTTTGCCTGTTGGGACTCGTACATAGTTTCTGGATGAAGTGGAAAACTGTGCACAAACGAGAGATAATTCCGCCTCCGTCTTTTATAATTCATTAAGCCTATAAATGATTTTATCGGATTAAGTTAGCGAAATATGTTTTATGTGTGTGTCCTACTTTCCATATAATCCTCTTAGAAAAAAAAAAAAAAACACCCAACAATTAATGTCCTTACTTACCTCGTGTCCACATCTTGGATCAGTCTGTATGGCTTTCGTTAGCCGCTGATATGGTGGTGTTGTAGGCGATGGTGCTACGGGCGACTCCTGATATTCACTGACGGTATCCACGACTGCAGATTTTATATGCAAAACTTTTTTGTATTTATAGATATTGAGTGGAGAATCGTTTCTATTTTTCGCCTGGCCTTCGTTCTGGTATTTTCTTATATCCCGGAGGAGGACGAATATAATACTTGCCGCAAATTGTCTTTGCCTCTACCAGGTGTTTCCTTTCTTAGTGCTGGTACTGCTTGGATGCTTGCCCGCGGATGTACTTTTATTTTCCGTTCTTTGGCTAACTTTCGTTTCTGGTCCGTTGGCTATTTTCGCGAGAAATAAAATTGAAAATTTATCCTCCCTGTTGTAACTTTCACCTGAAGCATAGCTCTTCAATTATTTATGAGTTGTCCGGACGACACAATGTGAGTTCGCAGCATGTGAGTGCGAGAAGAAAAGTTGAAAAATTTATAATGACATCATATTTAATGCCACCACTTAGGGGGTGAATTGTGAATTGTTGCACGAAGTATCTGAAATTGGAAGAAAAAAAAAAAAAACAGCGTTAGAATTAGTGTTGGTATGAATTTTTAATGCCGACTCGTTCTTATATTTATTTGCAAGTTTACACATATCCATACGCTCAAAGAGATGCACAGACAAATTTCAGTATACTATTTTCCGGTAGGCATTCGCTAAAAATACTCGTATAATTACTTTGGGGAGAGATAGGTACCCTTTGGGGTAGCCATTAATCAAAAGTTTATTCCGCGAAATTTTTATTTAAATAGATCTCGATCTAACTGTTGGTATTGTTTTGCCTGGAGGTAAATCTGGGAATTTCTATTGCCTTAGAAAGGTAATTTATTATTGGACGCAGTGGCTCAGTGGTTAGTGGGCTGGGATTTAATCGCCTGAAACAACGAGCGTCTGAATGACATCGATTCCGAATCTACACTGATCAGAATAAGCAATTTTTGATAATTTTAGGGTGTGGAATGTGGATAATTCATAGATTTTTCATATATTATTATTTATGTTAAAAATTAACTATACATTCTGTCTTATAATATTTGAACTCAGAACTGGATATTTTATTTGAGTAAACTACACGTTAAGGTTTTTCCACTTCTTCGACTCTCGTGAAAGTGTGACATATAACTGTCCTTAATAGTTGGAAAGTTTCCTTTCGGTTTGATCCCCGGAAAAACACAAATTACATCTTAAGGTTTTTTCCAATCTCCTTTCTGAACTTTCGAAAGTTTGACAAACATGATAAAAGCTTCTCAATTCAGACTCGTCATAAAGTTTGAGGTCCCTTCCATTCGCCCGAAAAATAAAAACTAACACAAATGCATCAAAGACAAAAGACAAAGAATAAATAAAAAGAATACAGAATTTTGGAAAAATAGGAAAACAGAATTATGAAAAATAAAATTTAATAAGACCGGTTTTTGCAAATATAGCATTTTTAAGAGATTAACAGAATTTATTTTATACAGAATTGTGGAATAAAAAATATTTGTGTGCAAAACTTCTCAAAAAATGTCAGTTAAGACGGCTGGGACGCCTCCATGAAATTAGGATCCAATGAAAAAAGAAAAAAAAAGAAAAAAGGCCCCACAAATTGGGGCAATATTTCATAATGAATAATGGTCACATTCCATTTATGCAAAATTGCCCCAAAATAACGATTGGGAAACAACAACAAAAATGATTATATAATAATTTGAAAGTATTTTCATTGTTTTGGGGCGTTTTTGCTTTTTTTTGGGACACTTTTGCTTTTTATTTGGATGATTTTTCATTTAATGGAAATTTTTTGAAAATCATTTGGTACATTTTTCACATATGACAATTGAATTTGTGAGTACACCTACTACACATCGATCAGTTTAGTGACGAAAGTGCGCGCGAATTTTTAACTTGTATTTTCTTAAATTTCTTAATGCTTAAAACTAGTTTTGGAAATAGCTTTTAATTTAAGATTTAGAAAAGCAAACTCAGTTTTAGAAATAACTTTTAATTCTAGCTTTAGAAAATTTGAGATAAAAGTTGATAAAAGTTAAAAATTCGTCCGAATTCGCACTCCAAGGTCCCCTTCCACAGGTGGCGCACCTAAAGCGAGGTCTTCCTCTACTGCGTTGTCTCTCCGGGTTGGAATCGAAGACGCTTCATGCCGGAGCGTTGGGGTCCATTCGCTCTACATGTCCCAGTCATCTTAGACGTCTGATGCCAGGTCAGTTTTTTGAAATAACTTTTAATAATTTAATATTCGCGGAAATTTTAAACTTTTATATTTTCTAAAATTTTTTAAAACTAAAATCAAAGCTTTACAAACAGTTACAAATAGTTTGTTTTTACTTTTTCTTGAATATTTGTTGTAATATAATTCAATGAGTTTGGGGTGATATTTCTTAAGAATATCCCAATATTTAGAATCGATTTTAACATATTTTTCGCGTTTTTTGTTGAGTTTGGGCCATTTTTCATGTTAGCAGAATCTTCAAATTGAATAAAAGAACATCCTTAAAGGGGGTTTTACCAGACGGAAATAAACGGCTTATATTTTAAAGTAGCTTTTTTCAGCTCTTGGTGACAAACACAAATTGGAGTGCGATGAAAAAAGTAAACAATATAAGCACTCAATAGAGATGCCAATGAAGCTTTGGGCTTAAAATACAAATTCGGGCAAAACCTTCTCTTCTTAAACGGTTTATTCATTGATCTTCAACAGCTTATGTAAGAAAAAATAAGCTGCTTATTTCCGTTTAGCAAAACCCCGCTTAAATTAAACATACCGAATGATTATTTATGAAGACTAACAAAGCCGCAGTGATGAAAAAATGATCACCAGTAAAGAAGTTCTAAGGTAAGACAAAATGGAGCAATTGAAATTTGAAATAAATAACCCATTGACAGAGCGAATTAAATCACTTTCTTACCTAACAGATATCTTCGTTAATTAATACGAATAATGACCCCCACTTGACTGTATGAAGTAGTATATGTTTGTCAGGAACTGATGTTGCTCTATGCGAGATTTAAACTTTGAAAAGCATTGGTTAGGTTAGAAATCATTACTTTTTGGACAACGGAACAAATATTACAAAAAAAACGCGCTAAAACCATTCACTAATCAGAGCTGAAATTGATTCCAATAAGTGCGAGTATATTCAGCTGCGGTTGAAACCAATACCATAAAAGAAAGTGAGAAAGTTGCAAAGTGAGAAAGCAAACACCGTATATCATGAGATCAGGTTTGTTTTTGAAGGATTCTCAACGAAAAATCCTTTTCAATTCCATAAGTTCCTATTGAACATCAGAATTGTTAAACAATGGTAGGATAAACTGTGAAACTGTAACACAAATAAGCCTCTTTGTGGAGCCTTAATGAAAACCATTCCAACTCATAACCATAAAAGCTGGCTATAACTGCATTAGAAGTCCCCCATATTTATCTGATGCTCATATAATGTTCCACATACGCCAGAGAAACCCGAGAAAAAAATGTTTATGCTTTTCCTTTTTTTCATCCTTCTGGGTAGTACCTGCACCATCACAACCACAATTTTTATCGATCTATCCTACAGTTACGCTATACCTGACCGGATTACCCTACGAGCTCTAAAAAAAGTCATTGAAATGAAAATAAAAAAAAACCATTTAACTAGTTCAAATAGAGTGGATGTCATAACTCCATATCGCATCGTCGCAGGATGTAAAATGTGGATATAGGTCTAGCATGTTGTCGCAAATGTAAATGATATTTGCACCTGTGTATACCTACTGTTGCATGCAGGTTGTCACATAATGTGACACTCACTGTGATCTGATCCGGAATGACACTTGTCTTAACAATTTTCGTTTAAAAGTTTATTTTTAAATTCATGCATGTTTCCGGCTGTGAAAAAAGGATATGTCGGCTGAAAAGATTTTGTGGCGGATAACAGGTGATAGGGATGTATTATATTAAAGGATTTTCTTTGAATTCGCAATTGTGGTTATGTAGGGAGACATTTTTGAATCAAATTTTAAATGCCCGACCAACGATTTATCTTTTCCAAGGTTAGTCCTTCCGAAATTGTCTGTACCACAATATCATTAATTAATACGAATTTAAATGCGGGGATGCTATGACAGCTCAACTGTAATTACTTATTTGTTTGTTATGTTTAATTCTTTTTGGAAATTAGTTTTCTCAACGCACATCAAAATGAATTCGTTCTGGCTGTGGATATCAGAAGACTTTATAATATGTAGTTTTATATCGATTCGTTTTAAAGCAAAAAAAAAAGTAACTCTTAAATAATTTAAAACCCATTTCTGTCTATTTTTCATTTGGTATGGCTTGATACATAGATATGTATGCCAATTTTATTGGAAACTGTGCAAATAGTGGAATACATGTGACACTGCATGTTGAATTAAAACGATTTTAATATACATTCGTCGGATAGGTGGCTACCACTTGGAAAATTGCTGCGCCATTTCAATAGCAATCGAATATGTAGGTTTGAACAGGTTCGGCCAAATGTGGTAGTTGTCATAATTGTTATGAAAATGTTGGGTTTTGACATAGTTAACCTGTCGCTCGTTTATTGAATGGCAGCAGCACTATTGGGCTGGAAATTTATTTTGATGATGAAATGACACATGCTCAGATTAGATTGGCGAATTGCAGGACAAATTGGCACGATTTCATATCGTTTCGTTGATCGGTGCAGCTTATTGGGGCTACGTGCTTATTTTATTTTCAATCTAGCTAGGTAATTGAATGGGCGGATGTGGAGGTTTAAAATGTGCACCAGCGTATAAAATACAAATAAAAACTGATTATTATTTAAGAGCAACAAACATAAGTTGACACATTTTATCGACAGTGAGCGTCAAAATGAAGTGAACCGATTAGGTTCTTTAGACTTTAGGGTCATGAATTAGGTCTAAAAAAAACCAAAAATATGTAAAAAGTTTGACAACCAACTAATAATAAAAAAAATATATTTCATTTCAACAGCAAACAATATTTTCCAGAAAAAATTGATTTCAAATTTCTTCGAGACACTATGGTGCCATATTGAAGAAAACGAACAATTTCTTTGGACTCTAAATTCTAATAAAAGATAGACAACCGAAAAGGCTAGTTTAGGAGATAATCCAAAATGTATTATTGACGAATGTGACAACATAATTTTGTAAATACCTACATACTAAGAAAAGATTTACACATTATAGAAGTCCTCCCCATCTCAGAACCCTCCGGAGACGACACAAAAGCATCAGAAATATATTATATAAAAGAAAATTGCACTGAAAGTCAATTGCTGAAGAGAAGACACCGAACAAACAAGCGAAAGTTAACAAGATAACAACAAGAAAGAAATTGAGAATTGTATTTTGGAAATATGTAAAATTAAAAATTCCACAAAGAGACTGTTATCTAAAAAACAGATATTTTGCACAAAGCAAGAAAATTAAACCTTCCGCCGTTAATTTTCACAAAGAAATTCTTTGAAGAGAAACAGCCAGAAAAACTCAATGATATCTTATCTGAGGTACCTGCCGCTCAACAGAATAGGTTCAACATTTAAAAAAAAGTAAAATGACGGTATCTCTTTAACCAACTTTCCGATTTTAATGAAATACATTTTTTTTATATAGAATAATCAATTGTTAATGAAACACGAAAGTTTGCGGTTTCTAACAGACGTACATATATATTTATTATTATTTTTGGAAAAACATATCAAAAAATTCCGATTTATTTTGGCTCATCAGAATAGGTTCAAGGGCAATGACTTTATTTTGTGATCTACAACGGTTATGTAATGACGTCAATTCTTTTGCTTTTTTAAATTGAAAGTAATTACTGCCGTTTATTTTCTAAGGCTGAACCCACACCAAATAAAGCAGAAACAAACAAAGCAAAAACGACTGTTGCTAACCCACACCAGATAAGGCAAAACAAAAACGTTTTTTTTGACTTGCCTAATTTGGTGTGGGTTATTGACAGTCATCCATACCAATTGCACTTAAGATGACTTCAGACTTGGTCGACGATATGGCTATTGTGGCAGCAAAATAATTTGTGCTAAGAATGAATTTCGATGCATTTGATAAATATATTGCGATTGTCGGCCGATTTTTAATTAAAAATAAAAATTTTTCGACGTCACGCATATTAAAATGCTGCACTTCACAGAAACTGATTGAATGAAACATAAATACCGATAGTCGTCGCTCGCATGCTTCATGTGTTTTATTTGGTTTTGTCTGTTTGACTAATTTGGTGTGGGCGCAATGCATTTGATTACATATGTTTCTCGCCTAAACATGCCTTAACTGTTTGATAGGCTTTTTGCCTAACTCGATTGTTTTGCTTAAAATGCTTTATTGCTTATTTCGGTGTACGTTACTCCATAAGCACACGTGTAATGTTTGACGTTAGGCAGTGAAACAAAACGTTTTTGATTTATTGTTTTGTTTTGCCTTATTCGGTGTGGGCGCGCGTATTTAAACGTGTGTATTTAAATTGCAAAAACACGCAGAAAATCAGTTTTGTTTGTTTAAGGCGTTTTGTTCCATCCGGTGTGGAAGCTGCCTAAGACTAGTCACGGAAAGCAATTGAACGACTTTGAAAAAGGCCAAATAAAGGGATACTTCGAATTTGGTTTAAAGCAGCGTCAAATCGCTTAGAAGATTGGCCGAAGCCAAAATGTAGTTGGTAACTTTATTCGGGATGAATTAAGCTATAATAACAATATGACAGGAGGGACTCAATATGCGACAACACCAGCAGCCAGAAGACTTATCATCAGAGCTGCTTCAAAGTTCCAACGTTCTGCTGCTAGAATCAGGGAAGAATGCGGTGCTAATGCAAGTCTGGCATCTGGAAAAGGCATTATTCGGAGTGCCAAGCATTTGAAGAGACTGAAAGTAAAAAAAAGAACACAACTCAATGATGTGCGCAAAGCTGCACGACTTCAGTTTGCTCGAGAGCATATGACGTGGAACACGGAGTCCCAGACTGTCGTGTTTTCCGATGAAAAGAACTTCAACCTGGATGGACCGGGTGGCTACATCTATTACATTCACGACCTGCGAAAGGATGAATGTGTTTTAGGTAGCCACCACACCTCTGCAGGGGGCATTACGGTGTTCCGCACATATCGTATTATGGGACTTGTGAGCTGCAGTTTGTTACATCGAAAATGAACGCGAATGTATACAAAACTGTACTACAAAATGATTTTCCAAATTTTTCGAATATTTTTGAACGGATTCCGTGGACAACGACCCCATTCATACCTACCGGTAGGGTCGTTAAACAGTGGATAAACGACCAAATGTAAAATTGCTCGAGTGGCTGCCATACGAAATGATACGAAGTATCGTCGTGGTATAAGTTAAGCTTGAGCCACTTAAGCACTTCTTATATTCTTTTTGTTTGGTCTCCATCCAAATTTTGTTTGAGTGGCCGATTTAGAAGTTTTCTGGCTTTCTTTCTAAGTTGCTGCAGTTCTGGGTTCCACCAGGGAAGTGGAGATCTGCAGGAGGTTTGCATAACCGGGCAGGTCAGTTCAAAACATCTGGTGATGATACTAGTCAGATTCTTAGCAGCATCCTCGGAGTTTTGACAGATTTGTCTATAGCTCGTCTCTAAAGCGTAGGTATCCAGTTAGTTTTTCGGGGGTTTATTCTCTCCTGGTTTCGCATTTGATTGGGAAAGCAATGTATCTATATGATCCGACAGGGACACTTCCGGCAGAACTCTCCAGTTTGTAATCAACTTGAAGTACCGGGTGGATAACATTAAGTCAATCACTTCTTGTGTTCTTGCCTTAACAAAGGTTGGCTGAGAACCAACATTGTTAATGAGTTAATGACCATGTCGGATGATGATAAAAAGTCTAGGAGGTGGGTTCCCCGTACATTGCATTTGCTGCTGCCCCAGACTGTGTTCTGAGCATTAGCATCAACGCATATGAGTAATCCAATTTCCCGAGAATCACAATACTCTATGAATTCGACAACAGCCTTCGGAGACGGAGGCATTAGCGAATCATAGGGAAAGTAAGCTGACGCAACGACGAAGGTTTTCCATTCTTCGTTCGTTTTGGCAACATAATTGTTCAATTTTTGTCGCTGAGAGAAATGTTGGTACAATTAGACAGGCTCTCGGTCTTTCAGATTGGTCGTCACAGAGTACCTCGGTATCCTTAACACCTTTCAAGCCAGAAATGCGTTTTTTCCGCACCCTAAGTTCTTGTATAGCTGTTATATGGAATTTTGAACGCATCTTGGAAAGTCTACTACTTAAAAGAGCGGTAGCAGCCTTGGAATGATGCAGATTTATCTGCATAAATATCATTGACATTCCCTCGGATACGTGTAATTTCTTACCAGTAGTTTTATTCGCGCGTAGCCAAATTCCGACCACTTGTGCTAGGACCTTTGAGGGGCTCAACATTTGTCTTAACCGGCGCGGACAATGTTACATACGCTTCCGCTAGGACCACGCCTGTCAATGGGTGTCCGACGGTGCGGGAAACGTCTGAGGTCACCGCACTGGCTTCATCCAGATCTTATGCTAATCAGGGGAGCTCCCACCAGAAGGGCACGCATTAAGGTCTGCCCGGAGATGGAATGTATACTTAGTTTGGAAGGGCATGATTCTTCTCATTTTCTTTAAATTCCCAGCACGACATTATTTAGGTAAATGCATTTTTCACAAATAAATACGTTCTTTAGTAACATTAAATGTAGAAGTAGAATTTTGAAGTACATAATCTGTAAAAAGTATCTTATAAATTATAATTTTATTTGTGAAACGTTTCTATATTCAATGTATCTTTATTTTTATAATGTATCTCCATTGAATGCAAAGTACCTACCGCATGTGTACCTAGACCTACCTACCCTACCTCGTAGCGACCGAGTTCAGTGGTCATGACATGACATGAAAAGCTAACATTTTTTGTCGTTAAATAATAATGAACTTTTTGCCTTTAATGTAAACCGATCTATAATGTAAATGGGACCTATATGTAGGTAACAAAATCCATATTTCGTTAAACCCCAAATCCATATTACAATGACATTACTTAAAACTACATCAGCGGATCAGGTTATAATTTCGTTGCATCATTTCCTACAAAATGCTACTATCGTAGTGACAGGGCTTTCCCGATCACACCCGTCCCTTTCAGCTACTGTATTTCACAGAATAATAATGTGTTGCAAGAAAAAAAATGTATAAACAAAGACCAGAAAAGAAAAACAAACTGCAGCATCAGGAAATTTGTGCTTAGGGCCATGACACAGTTTGAGTTAAGTTTTTGCGCAAAATTGCAGCCAAACGCGCCGCGCGAACACCATCACAATGGCGAACGAAACTAATGCGGAAAACTGCAGCAGTGTAGTATTCTTCTTTGGGGGTAAACTTTCGAAAAATGTTCTCCTCCACGAATGTACATTTTTTGTTTAATGAGACTGACGACCTCGTTATTATTCAGAATCTCAATTCTTTGTCATCATCAGTTGGCTAAATCCAATGGCATAATTTTGTCTGCACCGTGTCATCGTCCAACTGCAAAAGAGATGAATTAATTTGATGTTTATGCGCTATGCGCTAAAAACAAACGTCAGTACTAATGACCAATTTATTATAAATGCAGTCCCCTCTTTCATCTAAATTTTATTTTCTTCAAACTTACAACAACGAAATGAGGCACGATTTCTTCAACAAGTCCGCTGACAATGCAGTTTATTTTCTAAAAATAATCACCGCCGATGCATTGTGCACACTCACGGACGATGACGCGTCATCATGTAAACAAGTGGAAATGATTCGATCCAACAACCCCTAGAATAGCTTTGGCTGAAGGAGGGAGGAAGGGGAGCCATCTTTGAATGCGCATATAATGAAATTAGAATAGAAGAGCTCTAGTGACAGACGGCTATTGCTACTACATAGACATACTAAACTGGCCAGCAGCGGAGAAGAGCAATTTCTCGACCGACTGACCAAACAATCAGCGGAAAGTGGCTGCCATGCCGTTGCCGTCTCGTCGTGCTGCGAGTAGACCGTCATCGGGCAGCAGAGCTCTTCAATTGAGTGCGATGTGCACAAGTGGGGGCGTACAATTGACGGATAATATACTACACACTGCTGCGCCAATAGTCGTTGAGAGTTTGAGAGCAATTTAACAATTTAAAGTCCTCACGCAAGTGAAACAACAGATTCCGGATAACGATCCATAAATCGTGTTTATAACCGCCTACGTAAGGAAGGAGTAGTATATTACTTATGGGTCATATTATAGGTTCTGTGGTTTTACCGTCACGAGCCGATGAAACATGATATGCCAATGATATGAATGGGTGGTATATTTTTAGGTCATTATCGTATTGTGAGTGACACGCTCATTAGTGCTGCTCGCTGACGTTCTTAGCAGACGCGTGTCAACTCGCTCAGGTGTACGAGACGTATTATTCAAGAGCAACGCGTGAGAAGCCATTAATTGCAAGGTGTGATATAATTGCTTTTCAGACTGTTGAGTTGAGATAATCCATCGGGGTATTTTTATACCGCCGACCGTTGTACTGGTTGCTGGTTCAAGTACACGTGCGAGTTTGTTGCCGAAACATTTTAATTTGTTTGTGGCATCTGCCCAGGGCGGAGGCGGGCATTGACTTTGGACACCATCTGCCTTTTGTGTAAGCCAGTATATTACTCACTTGCCAGGTGTTAGGTACATCTTGGAAGACCGTACCGGATTTTGGTGTGGAATAGTGACAGTTGAAAGATAAATTCAATTAAAATTACGATTTCGGAGAATAGACTCTAGGATTTGATTTTGACTGTTGGCGCAATCGTGAAAATAGCCCTCAGACCTGGTTTAAAAATAGTAGTAAAGAGCAGTTGACAATAATTGAACAATGTCCTCGGAGCTCGGAAATTGCGCAATCAAAATTGGTTGAGGCGAGTTGTTCTTCTTCTGCGTTGTGCCTCTAGATTGGAGTCAAATACTATTCGGCCCGGAGCGGTGGTGTCTATTAGCTCTACATGTCCTACCAATAGACGAATGATGCAGTCTTTTCTGTGAAGGTCCAGGTCGCTGCACAGCTCATAGAGTTCACTATTCACGAAACTATATAATTATGTATTATCAAAATCAATATCAAAAATCTTTAAGCATGTCAAGGAAAGTAATTTTTGTCCTGCCTATGCTCGCATCAGGTGGCGGATCTTTGGGGCTGACTTGGGGAGTGCCGAATATCTAAGCTCTTCATCACTGAAACTTCTCCTCATCTTTCTTCGAAAGACGGGAAAACTAAGTACAGTAAAGTAAGGTGTCTGTTTTGGCAGTACAATGGACCAGTAGTTGTGTCTGAGTGCTCCATCGGATAGTAGCAACCTCCGACAAAGAAGAAGTATGTTATCGCCTTGGAGCTTATAGATTATCATAATTACCCAAAAAAAAAAAAGAATATAATAGTGGCCAATTCCCAAGTCAGGCGTGGGACTCAGTCGTATATCATAACTGTTTAAAAATTTCGAAAGAATTGTACTGAAAGCATGAGGACTAGATTGTAGTCCTAGGTAGCAAAATACAAGCTCAAACCATAATATAAAATTACGGTTTTGTTTTAACCAATTAATATTCGCAACCAAAAGTGTGTCAAGGAAGCACCACATGCTCAGGTGGACAATCAGTAAACGTATTGAACTACCTTAAGTTGTTGTTATTTTATACGTGACAAAAATCCATTTTGCAACACCATGTAGCTAATCAGGCACTATTTTCCATTGAATTGATTGCATGATTGCACTTTTCATCGAATGTTGGTATAAATGAAAAAAAACCTTGGCGCTAATGAGAGTAATTCTTTGAAAGACTAAGAACAAACTAACTAACTTAAATTGAACTATTTTCAAATCATAAACATATTTATGAAATGAATAAATTGTTGGAGTGTACGATTGTCATCACAAATCACTATTAAATTAAATTGATTAAATTGATTTTCACTATGAAGCTATGATAAATTGAACAGCTCACACTGTGGCTTCAGCCAACAAAATATACTTGACAGCAAATAAACCGGGCCATCCGCTACGTTCGAATCGAACTCCGATTCGATTTTCTTTAAAAGTATAAAACATACATATAAAAAAGAGGTACCTACAGAAAGTGCATTTCATGTTGAACTCTGAAATTTCAAATTTAATATCTACATACTTGTCTGAAAAAAAATCCGAGAACACAACTTAGAGCGAAACTATGACAGTTTATATACTTTATGATACTGCTTCAAATCGTCCTATCGTTATAAAAAAAAAAACTAAAACTAATTCGAAATTTCAGGATTAAAAGCATTTCAAAATACATAATAACCATTTTCGATAATAACCAACCAATCGACCACATTCGGTATGGTCAACAACCACAATATATTTTACTTCACGCATATTTTATAGGTATGTATCTAATTTTTTAGCAATCTATGCGGTAAATATTAAACGTAGGTGTTCACTCGGAACTAATTGCGCTTTCAAAACTTTGCTTAAATGTATTAATTTTAATTTAGGACTGACTGCCTCAGGGCAAACATAAAATCAAAACCACAAACCCATCCCCTATGGCCCTATAGTAATAAACCAAAGCAAATCCGCTTTTCTTCGGTTCAACCACATAAACCACATAAACCACAACCTCATACAACTATATGGCTAGTTATACTTATTTATATTTTTTTTTTCCAAAAATACAAGGACACTCAGGATTACTACTATATTACAGAACTCTGACGTCTGACTTTCATTACTTTTTCGGTCGCTCGTCGAAATGCATTCATTTCGATTTTGCGGACACATAAAGAGCCCTTATGGCGATGCACCCATTATAGCACAATCAAAGAAAGCCGCACATGCACACATTCAAAATTCATGACACATTTGTCCTCTAAATAAATTTTAGTGAAGTTTTCCACCCATCCACCCACAAAAAGACGCCGACAAGACAGTAAATACAACACTATAAAATATGCATTTCTTTGCTGTTCATGACAATAATACAGACACAAAGTCGAAGGGGTGCTTATTTCGTTAGTCTGGAAAAGTTTAATGTACGCAGGGGTGTGTCGCTAGTTGCACCCTTAACCCTGTATAACTGATGAGTTGAAGGCAAGACATACTCCTTGCCATTGCATTCAAGCTCTGGAAGGTGAATAACAACTACCGACACGTTGCAATGGTTGTGTAGGATTTGTGTGTATGATCCTGGGGTAGTTGGCTTACCCCGTTTCCGTTCGAGTTAAGCTATTTCATGACGATTCTTCTTTTATTCTCGTCTTTTGCGTTGTGTTGAATACCTTGAAACTCTTATCACCACCTTTACTGTGATGTTGGATTTCAGGTATTGTGAGGGATTAATTGTTATTTATGCAATTCTTTTTGACTTTTATATAACATTTTTTAAGGCGTTAATACTTGACATACTGCAGCAATGTATTGTAATAGACAACTGAATAATGGAAACACAAAATACCTAATGAGTTTATTGCAGTACAATTAGACACTTTTGTGATTGGTAAATCTAACAATTTTAACGAAACGAGAAATCATTCAGGACTCTTGTACTCAACTTACTAAAAAAAGGAATAACAACTTCGTGCTGTTATAGAAATAATACCAAACAGAATTATCGTAAGAACGAACTAAGCTAATTGTAGATACCATAAATATTTCGAATGTCGTATTTGGAACTTGAAACGATTTTGAAGTGGTAATTGTAATTGGTATAGAAGGAGTAGGTCTACGGCATCAAACAATAAGTTTTCGGTATGGGTTTTGTTTTCATTCATAGAAATTTGCATCTACTACTCAAAAAGTCAATGTATTAAGGTATGGACATGGTCAATGGGAGGATTAAGTTCTCATGAGACCTGTGCGGATAATAAGCATTGCTGAAGGTGTAAAAATATAGCTATGTCGCGATATTCATTGTAGGATCCCAGTTGAACCTGGGCAGAATAAAAATAATAATGGAATTTATACGGAGAATTGACTGTCAGAATTCAATGGTTAAAAAAAAAACCCTTAAAGGAGTCTGATGATGAACGCGTGGTGTAGTTCGAAATAGCTAGAATTCCATCCGAAGTGTTTTCTAACAATGTTGCTCTGCAACAAAACATAAAATAAAATCTCGATACAAATTTTCCAACTGAAAATGGGGAGTGAATGTTCGCCAATATAAGAGAGACAAATTGTTACTGATCGATTTTCTAAAATAAACTGAAATATAGTTGCTATAGCTATATATAGAAGGTTGCAGTATTTTTTTTATAAAAGTTCCCTGCCCAATTGGCTGACACTGCGACCTAAAAAGATCTATTGTATCGAAGAGGTATGGAGTTATTCTAAGAGACGGATGACCTCCCTGGTGAAGGCCAATATATCCTTAGTAGCGGAGTTCCTAAGCTCTGCTGGTGAATGTGTCTCCCTGTTAAAGACACGTTTTCTTAACCAATGTAGTGCCGGGCAATCACAGAGAATGTGCTCGGCGGATTCTTCATCCTCAAGGCAGAACCTGCATTCTGTCTCCGGACACAAATTCGTTTTGTTAAGACGATATCTCAAGCCACAATGGCCAGTGAGAAAGCCCACCAGCTTTCTGATATACTTTCCTTATTTATGTAGGTTGAGTATTTCCTTATAGGAGTAAGGTTTAATTAATCTTTGGATTGTCTTAAACCCGCAAAATTTTCCCAGTGCTTTAGACGAAGTTGTTGTTCCCAATCGTTAATTAGACCTAAAACAGTAGCCCAACTGACTGTGTAATAATGTTCTGGTCCATAGAACGCCGACTCAGATCCAGCCCTAGCTAGTTGGTCCGCCGATTTGTTGCCTGCAATACTTTGGTGGCCAGGTACCCATCCTAGTTTCACTTTGTTGTGTTTGGATAGGGCTTGCAAAGCATCGTAGCAGCATTTTACTGTTTTTGAGTCCATTGTATTGGACGATAAAGCTTGTAAGGCCGCTTGTTCATCAGAGAAGATTTGGCGCCTCTGACTCCCTTTTTTATGGAGTATAAAATGGTGCAGATCTCAATGGCATGGATTTCTGCTTGAAGAAACGTGGAACACATTCCCATAGGTATCGAGACTTTGGTGTTGGGTCCAAAGACACCAGCTCCAACTCCAGATTCCATTTTCGATCTGTCGGTGTACCAAACCATACTTTTTGGGCCCAGTGTCGGAACACGCTTGGCCATTTGGTATGGTCCAGTATTTCTACCTCAAATAATTTCCCAAAACGGTATTCCCTATCCATTATATGTCGGGGATGGAACAGAACATGCAGATGTATGGGATTGAGTTAAGTATTTTCAGGTTCCCCACATGCTCAGCTCGCTTACACTTATATTCTAGCTGCAGCTTAATAGCACATTTAGCTTCCACCTTCCTAATAAATATATGTAAAGTTAATAGCCGCCCTATAATATCTTCTAATGCTTTTGTAGGGCAGGACCGCATCGCACCTGTAATATGCTGTAACTTTTGAAGCCTATTAGGCGTTTTCCGTTCAATTACTTTCGGCCACCAGACAATTGCGTACGTGATAATAGGCCTCACCATCATGACATGATGTACAACCAATGTATGATTCTGGGACTTAGACCCCAAGTTCTGGCCATACAGACGCCTACTGGCCCACATGGCTCTAGTGGCCCGTTCTGTGGCAGTGTAATTTACGGTTATAGTCTTCTCAAGATTGACCAATCTCTTCCTTGTAAAAGGCAATAGAATGGATTTACTAGGATTTATGGATAGTTCTTCCAAATTGCACCATTCTGAGGCATGTAACAGCGAGTTCTGCATACTGCAAGTATTGGTAGCGCTGAGCTTCCCACTGATGATGATCGCTAGGTCGTCAGCGTAGCCGATGGCACTATAGTGCCGTTGCAGAAATAAACACAAATGACAAGTTTCCGTTTTCAATTATGGAGTTACCTCCGGCACCTTCCAATTGATGCGAAGGAGCTGAATAGAGACGCTCCGTTCCCTTATCCCGAAAAGTCATTTCTTCTTCTCTGGTAGTCAATGAAAAATGAATGCACTGCACGGATATGGAAATCTCCCCTATTTGCCAATTATAATGCGAAGATGATATTACATATGGATAAAGACAACATCATTCATACACACCCATTGGTGGTTGGGTGTGTATGAATCGGGTAGGCGCTGACTGGCATCAACTTGGCGGTGCCCAGCTGTTGTAACTTTTTCATACACATCAATTGTGCTTATTTTACCTCCGCGTGGTAACCACCGGGTACTGGCCTCGCCCTTCCGGGCTTGGCTTGCTAAACTTATAAGCGCGAGTGTTGAACACGAAGAAAATAGCAACACTATAATGCTCTGTCGGAAAGACTGACTGAACGAGTCTCAGAAGTCTTACATGAGCTCCTCAGAAAGAGGACGTACGGCGGATGAATTCACGCGATTGAATCAACGGTGACGTCAACAGTCGGCATGACAGATACCTTAATGGGCTACTTCGACGTATTTGGAGCTGAGGCCATTAAGGATTTTTTTTTTTCAATACTAGTCAGGGTGTTGAAATAGAGATGGTGGCGGAAGAGCCCTTAATGGGTCAACGGCAGCACTCAAATCCCCGAAGCGGGTTACTGACTCCGGAATATCCGGCCCCTTTCGTCCAAGGGGTCACAGAAAGGGCCTGGCCCTCCAGGTTGGGGGTTGTGCGTGGGGTTAACTACCCAACCACGGAAAAACAATATGGTTACGAAGCAACCAAGAGCCTCGGATAAGGACGGATTCACTGTTGACGACCCTGCAAAACGAAATATGGACAATGACGTTCGGATCTGCACGTGGAATGTTCGAACCCTGAACAGACCGCGTGCAGCCGAACAACTAGCGGAGGCCCTAAGCTGCTACAAAGCAGATATCACCGCCATCCAGGAGGTGCGGTGGGATGGGCCGGGCAAAAGAAGGATAAAAAACTGTGACATCTACTACGGTGATTGCTACAGAGAACAGAAGCAGCGTCTATTTGGATGCGGATTCGTTGTAAGCGGCAGACTTAGGCAAGAAGTCTTGAGCTTTCGACACGTTAGTGAACGCCTTACAACTATCCGCATCAAGGCTAAATTCGCCAACATCAGCCTGATATGCGCTCACGCCCCTACCGAAGATAAAGACGATGCTACCAAAGAATGTTTCTACGAGCTCCTCGACAAAACATATGAGCAATGTCCTAAGTATGACGTTAAAATCATCTTGGGTGATTTTAACGCCAAAATAGGAAAGGAGGACATCTTTGGTAGTACAATCGGGAAGTACAGCCTACACGACAACACGTCTGGAAACGGACTTAGGCTAATAGACTTTGCTGCGGGACGTAATGTTACTATAGCTAGCACACGGTTTCCTCACCTCAATATTCACAAAGGAACATGGCGGTCACCAGACCATCAAACGGTCAATCAAATTGACCATGTTGCGATCGACGCAAGGCACTCCTCCAGTATTCTAGATGTTCGAACCTTCCGAGCGGCCAACATAGACTCGGATCACTACCTTGTTGTAGCCAAGGTACGTATGCGGATATCCCAGACACCACAACAACGAGGAAATACTGTGAGGAGATTCAACGTTGAACGGCTACAAACGCAACAAACCGCCAGAACTTTTGCCGATCGCGTCTCCCTCAACCTCTCGAGAAGTCCTTTGCAGCCTTCATCAAGTGCTGAAGACCAGTGGCATCGATGCCAAGAAGCCGTCAGAAAAGCCGCAACTGATGTGCTCGGTTTCACCCGACCACCACCACGAAACCCTTGGTTTGATGAAGAGTGCCGGCAAGCACATGCAGCGAAGCAACTGGCCTACAAAGCGGCGCTGCAGAGAAGGACGAGAGCAGCTCGTGAGCTCTACGAGCAAAAAAGGAGGGAAGAACACCGGCTTCTCCGGAGGAAAAAGAAAGAGCATGAGAAGCGCGCGATCGAGGAAATAGAGAGGTGTTACTCCAGGAACAATGTTCGGAAGTTTTACCAAAAGGTAAAAAGAACGTGTCACGGGAACAAGACCCGAACAGAGACCTGTAGAGACGAACAAGGAAACCTTGTAGTGGAGTCACAGTCGGTGCTGAGGACATGGAAAAACCATTTCTGCAGACTGTTAAACGGCGAAGACGACACATATTCCGCTGTCAGGCAGAATGAACCATTCAACCTGGGCGATGAAAGCCAAGACTTCCGTCCACCTGACCAAAATGAGGTAAGGATAGCAATATCTAAGCTGAAGTCCAACAAAGCTGCAGGACCGGACGGTTTACCGGCCGAGCTTTTTAAGGCAGCGGGAGATGACTTGGTAGAGAGCATACACCAACTTGTTTCTAAAATTTGGTCAGAGGAAAGTATGCCTGATGATTGGAACCTCAGCATCGTTTGCCCGATCTACAAGAAAGGAGACCCTCTAAACTGCGCCAATTATAGAGGCATCAGTCTCCTCAACATCGCCTATAAGATCATATCTGCTGTACTGTGTGAGCGCCTGAAACCATTTGTCAACGAGCTGATTGGTCCCTATCAGTGTGGTTTTAGGCCCGGTAAGTCCACAACCGACCAAATATTCACACTACGGCAGATCCTGGAGAAAACCCAAGAAGTCCAAATCGATACTCACCATCTATTTATCGATTTTAAAGCCGCATATGACAGCATTTATAGAGACGAGCTATACAGAGCCATGTCTAGTTTTGGCATCCCTGCCAAACTTGTCAGATTGTGCAGAATGACGATGGAGAACGCTCGCTGCTCCGTAAAGGTCGGAAATAATCTCACCGAGACCTTTGATGTCAAAAAAGGATTTAGACAAGGTGATGCGCTGTCATGTGACTTTTTCAACATCATACTTGAGAAAATTGTGCGAAACTCGCAAGCCAACACCAGGGGCACAATTTTCCAAAAGTCTGTGCAACTACTTGCATACGCTGACGACATTGACATAATTGGCAGAACGCAGCGAGCTGTTACTGGTGCGTTTGCAAGTATTAGCACAGAAGCGGCAAAAATGGGTTTAGTGGTGAATGAGGGCAAAGCAAAGTACATGCTGTCAACAAGAAGGGACACACAACATCGGCGAATCGGACAGAACGTCACGATAGACAGCTATAACTTTGAGGTGGTTAGGGACTTTATCTACCTCGGCTCCGCTATAAACTCTGATAATGACACCACAGCAGAAATCAAACGAAGAGTTACACTTGCCAACCGCTGTTTCTTTGGCCTAAGAAGGCAACTGACTAGTAAGGCCTTGTCAAGAAACACTAAGGAGACTCTATATAAGACCCTCATCATCCCAGTCCTACTCTATGGCGCAGAAGCATGGACGTTAACAAAGGCGGATGAAGATCTTCTTGGTCGTTTCGAACGCAAAATTCTTCGAGTGATTTTCGGTCCCGTTTGCGTTGACGGGCTTTGGAGGAGAAGATTTAACAGCGAACTCTACGAGCTGTACAGCGACATAGACCTGGTCAGAAAAGTGCGTATCAGTCGACTAAGATGGCTAGGACATGTAGAGCGAATGGACACCAACGCTCCGGCCCGAAGAGTCTTCGATTCCAACCCGGAGGGACAACGCAGTAGAGGAAGACCTCGCCTTAGGTGGCGCGCACAAGTGGAAGGGGACCTCAACCAACTTGGAGTGCGCAACTGGAGGCGGTTAGCCAAAGATCGGGCTAACTGGAGAGGCATGTTGGTTGAGGCCCAGGTCCACCCCGGACTGTAGCGCCATCTAAGTAAGTAAAGACAACATCAGCTTTGAAGGTATCCCTATGTGTAGACCTATATAGTCATGTTCTACAGATCAAACTCCATCACTGTTCGCAGGGGTATACCTATATATTTAATGTACTTTTTTTCAGAAATACATAAATGTAACGTATAAGTATGCGTATGCATATACATATGTATGTTGAATGTAGTAAATTCAACATAAAAAAGTTGGGACCCCTTTTTTCTTGCCTTATATTATTAATTTTGAAATAAACGCCGAAACACGCATTTAATAATCTTTACTTTCATATCAACAAAGTTTCAAGTTAATACGACCAATGTTTCCTGTATTATGAAAAAGCTCCCTTAGAAGGCCAGGGGTCATAATCAAAAATGACTTCTTGGTGGGCGTCTACACAGCCAGTGGAATGCACGCTTAAAGGTTCATGACTCAACAATTAGCTGTTTGTCCTGTGCGTTGGCTGTCAGTTATGGAACTGTTTTATATGTAGATATTAGATTAACTCTAATATGTAACATTATAATTTTTAATTCTTAACTCTTAAACCTATGCAAGGAATGTGTTCGATAAAACTTAGATAAGTTTAAATTTGAGCAATTTGAGCAATAGGCGAAAGGAAAATTTAAATTTCTATTTTTACATTCGAATGTACATGTATGTATTAATATATATGTACAACATTTTTGCGTACGATAATTCCTCCAAAATCGGATAAAATCCTTAATGAAAGTTTCCCTCAATTCAGAATTTTTTAGTGTCTCACGGTCTCACCTTAAGAAATTATTTAAATTTTATGAAAAAAACCTCAGGAAATAATAATATTTCCACCATTGCCATTTGTAGCTGTTAACCTATTTTTGTGAAATATCTACACATCACATTTGTACTGTAGCAAATTTTAATTTAAATTTTATTCACAGTCCAGCATACCAAAACCGTTTTCCTTTTAAACTTGAAACTTTTTACTGCTTAATGGCAAAATGGGGGCGGCGAAGACGATGCCGGTTATAGTCAAAGCCGGGGACTCTACAAATGGGCACCCTCTTTTGCAATTGAAATCCTAATCACCGTTTACATCGTGTGAAAATAATGTTCTTTGAATTTAAACAGCAAACAAACGTGACAGCAAAAAATGCTCATTAGCATTTGATTACAGTCAACTGAGAGTGCGATGGTGTAGTGTACAAAAGAAACGCTCGGCGCCGCCAACAGCAGTACAACAATTCATTGATATAGTTGGACAATGGCCAGGGTAAAAGCAGAGCGCAAAGGGTGCGGAAACACCCAATGCATCCGGCTTGAAATTCTGAACCGACACCTTAATATACTGGTGTCATTTAATGAAACAAGAAAGACGAGAGCAATTCGTACGAACATTTAATTCAAATGTATGGTACATATACATAATATGTATGTACATATGTTCGAGTCGAGTATATGTTGCATGGTGAATTGGTGATCCATCTTCTAGAATATTCATGTTAGCTAGCACTTCGGAATGCGATTAATATTGCATGCACTTGTAGATTATTTGGGGCGAGGAAATTCTCAACTTAAAGTTATAAGGTTGCATACAGGAAGAACATTTATGTAGAATGACGTAGATTTTTTTTTGATTTTGAAAATTGAACAGGGTTTAGATGAGTTTTCCATTTGTTTGTTTATGTTCCACCCGAATTTAACGTAAACCTTGTTCACTAGGAGTTGGAATATCACTAAAGTTTTTAGGAGTAGGTTTAAGAAAAACCGATTAAGCCTCTGCGTCTGCATTGTTGAGATGAGAAAAGAAAGATATTTAATGAGAGAAAGAAAATAATGTACATAATGTACACTCTAAATTGCAGTCTTCTTGATAAATCTGTGCTTATTAGAGGCTTTTGTTCAAATGTTTTAAGTATACAGCAATAGCATAGAATATATCTAGAACTGCATAGTCGTGAAAAATACTGTCTAAATCTTATATGGAAAATTTGGTCATAGTGAGTAAAATGTATCCTTCACTAGGGGCAGGGACCTTGACGTGTGCGCAATCGTATAAGCGCCGGTGCGAAGGCTTAATGTTGCCATGACTTAATGGGATATGCTGTCGGAGGCGCTAGTCGTCTGAAGGGTCACCCATGGCAGACAGGCTGTTGAGGAGCAACTAACTAAGAACTGCCTGTGGGGAGTAAACCGCATTATCAAATCTCGAATCCAAGGTGGAACAACATATATATGCTAAGGAATGCGTGACTAAGAGAGTGCTTAGTCGCTAATATGCGGACTCAGAATACCAGGCGCTCATCGGTTTTAAGCCAGCCTTCCTGTGCCGTACCGGGCTCCGGCAAGGGTGATGTTTCTTTCCCGGATACTCGTGGGATCAATATTTCCAACCAAAAAAATAAAAACTTACAGACTGTTGCCTCTGTAATCGCATCAACCTCTGGTCTTGCTGTTGGGCAACCAGAAGAGCAAACAGATCGTGCAGCCACTGGGCTCTGGATGGTCAACAACCCTTGTGCTATAGAGCACACGACCACAACTTCTCGGTGTCATGTGGACCCCATCCAAACTTCAAGACCGTGTCAGAAAAGGAGATGAGGATATGCCCACTTCCGACTCCGACACATCCACCGTAGTTGACACCTGTTAGTGTGGTGTCCGAGAAATCGGGATGCTCTGCAATTGGCTGGACTACAGATTCAGCAAGGTGGATATGTTAAGCTCAGCGGTTTTGCAAACAGACGCTTTAAAAGTGCTTCGCAGAGCCAAAGTTTACTTTCTAAAAATGCAGAGCTCTCATAGCGAAGCTGTCGGACCAATAAATCAAACTGTGGATCTAACGGGTCAATATTCCGAATATGGTGAACTATACACCCGAAGAAGCAACTTCCATTTGGAGGAATCAATTTCTCTTTAAGCATTTTAAAAGATTTTTTGTATTTTCAGACATTGGGAAATTGGGAAATCAACAACAACATCAAAAATCAAAGCTATATGGAAAAGACTTAGAACTCGAAGTAATTTCAAGATTTACAATAAATGGGAGTATACCCAAGGTCCTTCAACCCGCAAAGACCGATATTGATCGCTAAATTTCCTGCAAGAATAGGTACATTACTAAAAGCGTTTTGCCCATTTAACTTCTTTGTCAACATTTCCTTGAATATGGGGTTCAAGCTTTCAAAATATAAGCGTCGATTATAGCTATCCGTAAAATGCATCCGTAAAAACACGAAACAGAACAAAACTCAAACATTTAACCATAGAATATCATAGGAATTCAGTGGAAAATGTTGTGGAATTGACTGAAAAGTTGAACTAGAAAAGTTTTTACGTACCGAAAAATTAATAAATTTGTTTACTAGAAAATTTAGAGATAAATTGATTAATTTTTTTTTATTGTGACGAACTAACTTTATTATTCAAAAGCAAGATTTTAAGACCAAGGTTGAGTTTAACGATGAACTTTAAGTCCTCCAAAAAGCAAAACAATTTTTTTTGTTGTGTTTTCGGTTGCATTTTACTGATAGCCATAACTGGGGCCGTAGGAAGATATTTGCTTTCAATGATAATAATTTAGTAAGTCCCAAATATTTCCGGATACGTGTTAAGGCCGTGTGTCAATTAGGCTTAATAATTATCCGCGGATTATATTCTGACACCATTATATTTATATTTCTGACCTTTTCAGGAAGCAAGATAATAAATTATCATATAGGCAATTTTTTTTAGGTTTTCTTTTGTTTGAGTTTTCCTAATATGTTGAAGAGGAAATAAAACCCTGAATTTCAATTATGTAATTAATAGAGTTTTAAGATTAAAGTTGGATGAACTTCTCTTTTCAACACTTTCATAAGTGTAAACTTAACCGAGGATAACTATTTAGAGCATTCCATTCGTCCCAAAAATAAAAACTCATAGAAACGAATGGTTGTGAGAAGCTAGGCCTATTGCTCCAACTATTTATTTATTTTTTTTATGTGTGAAATAACATATCGTAACGTAGGAGTGGAATGTGTAGTGTATGTCGGGTTTTGCATGTCGTCTACTCGTAACTTTATACCAATCTTTATATTTATAATTCTTCTGTACGTGTTTGTAACCGAACTCCTCCTCAACGGCTGGACCGATTTTAATGAAATTTTGTGTGTGTGTTTGAATGGGTCTAAGGATGGTTTAGATTCACAATTGGACCCGGTAGGTGGTGATGCGATTCCACAAAGTTCGAATAATAATCACCCAACAATGAGTAAAAAAATTAAAAAGCAAAAGGCTCATGAATAAAATAAACAAAAAAATAATGAATAAAATTTCAAATAATATACGAAAAACTATACGTGTTCATTTTCTTGGTCTTTGAACAATTGTTAGCTAAATGTAAAGAGACAGTTTACTTGTCAGACGAATGGACATGTTGTTTCTTTGCTATCATTTCAAGGATGGCAAGCACTAACTACTGGATCGTACCGCGCCTCCTAACAATAGAAACAGATTGATTATATGGTCAGGTGAATGCCCTATTCTCCAAGAGAACAAGTACCTAAAAAATGGAGCACGACAAAGAAACCATCGTAAGATGAATTAAGAACCATTAAATCTTAAGTAAGTATAATTAATTCGGCATTCAAGTTAGCCGAGAAGGAGATGCATAAATTATTCCGAAAGAAGAAAGTGCTGATTTATGTGTTCATTGTCGTTGGCCTTTTGCATTTATGGAAACTATGATTTTGTCGATGCAAGGATTTTGAAATATTTAAAAAAAAAGTTCAATGGTACTCGAAAAACATATTCCCTCGATGTCTACAGGAAAAGTAAGCCATTTTGACTATTAATATTTTTATATGTGCATATAAGGCAATTAGGAAATATAATAATCTAATCTGAGTTGATTGCAATTGAAACTCCAGAAACATGGACGCACAGTTGTGACCTACTTTAACCGCAATTTCCTCAATGAACACACACACTCAACTGAGGAACTTTGCAATTGTAAATTAACAATTTCTGATATTAAAGTGGATTTCTTCGTTTTAGTCAAATATGCACAGCACCTCACCTTTCAGTTGATTGCTTTATATCAGGAAAGTTTGGTTCTTATTTAAATAAAAAAAAACTCTTGTGCATTAACGTTTACCTTGAACTGATTCCAGATCGATACTCATAACTGCAAAAAACATACCTCCAATGGGCTTATAATTGCACTCGTAATTTGCAAAGTCCCAATGGCACGTCCTTATTGTTATGGCAAATGCGAAATATTTTCTAATGTTCCCCACCATAAAGTTCTTGCGTTTAGTTGCACGACTTAAGTAGGAATATGTAAATAAATTCAGAGCCAGCCGTACTGACACAGTGTCCACTCTGTATTCGAATTAATCATCCGGTAAAATGTAAAGTGAATTCTTAACGAACAACTCATAGATTTCGCCTTGTGTCCATTTAGCTTCAATGTTGTCGACCGGCTAAATAGTGTCGTGGGCGTTCATCTTAGATGTCTGCGTAGTCAACAAAGCAAAACGTTTTAAATGAAATGAAATGGGGGTGGGGCGCGTGAGCGCAAACTATTTGAGGTGCGAAATTTGAATTTGAAATGAACCACATTGCGTGCATCGGGCATATTTCCCGAGTGAGTCGTCGTCTGGTTTTTTTTTTATTGGAATACTTACCTATATTTTGGAATGATACTGTATCGCCTTGGGTATAAATTAAACTTGTGCAAATTGCTCCCATTAGGGACTTAGTGCGATCAATTCAAGATAATGGACATGGACTTCTTAAAGGAATAAATGGAATGAGCACTGAGCAGTTCTTATTTTGAGTTTGTCTGCGATAAATAAAGCGTCTACCAATGAAGGTATACTTTGAAAATGTTTAATGCAAAACATTGGAAAGATCCCAACATGTGCAGTAGCACTTTATTTAAGGGACATTTTTTCTCTTAAGGTATTTTTGATCGCATGAAATTGTTAATGCTTTTCTCTAATTTATCACAAAATAGATATACCGAAAATTCCATTTTAATACATAGTGGGTTTTACGCTGTTATAATAAAGTTACTCAGAACTCTGCCTTTCAGTACTAAACACATAGCTATTTGAGAAGTGCAACACCCAGCAAAATTCCCTTTTCTTTGGAGTGCGTAAATGTGTATCTTTGGCATACGCCAACGACTGACGGTGCTGTGTGCAGTGTTCCCAGATGAAAAAATGTTGAAAATCTTGTATTCCCAAAATAAAATATATTTTTTTCAAGATTTTTCCAAAATATAGAAACAACTAAATAAAAAGGAACATTTTAAAGTGCTTAAAAAACTGCTGCTCATTAATTGATGCTAGATGCTATTACTTTCTATTTTTAACTGGTTCAGGTATCCATTTTTTTATCAAATTCTCTGCGAAATTCCGAGACAAACCGAAAACTTCGTGGCATATATCGCACAGTGGTACAATAACGTAAGAAGTAAATTTGTTTGGTTAAGTTTGTCAAGAGTGTTTGGCGGGGTTGCTGGACCTTATAGCACAATGTTATGTGTCTTCTAGCGGTGAACTCTAGATACCTGGGCCCTATTTCACCAAACACTTTTCACTTTGCATTTTGCAATTTTTCAAAAAATATATTTCCTGCAACTTTACTTTGCGATGTGTTTCACTAAAAATGCAAAGTTCTCGTGACTTTGCACTTTGCGATTTTTGACAACTTTTTGCAAAACGCAAAGTCTGGGTGTTTCACCAACTAAAAACAGAACTTTGCATTATAATTGTGCTTTGCACATTATTTGCAAAGTAAACTCAATTTATACTGTTCGTTGGCATAGGTCACATAATTAACTCAACCGCACGCTTCCCAAGTCTATATTAACAAACTGCTGTTCATTTTCTTGGGGTAGAATTGGCTCGCAAAGGCTCGGCAAATGGTGTTTGCAAGATTCATCGATCGGTGTTAGCATCCGAAACTTGGTGTACTACTCTGCAAACTGCGGCTTTACTTATTCTAAACTTATGTCCAATTTTTGACAAAACACATTCAATATTTGTCTTTGTTAAACGGAAGCTTTCCAGGGTGGAAAAGTTATTTGCAAATAGATGACCCGGTGAACTTCGTACCACCGATTGTAACTCTTCATAAGCGATTATGAGTCCCAATCAACCTTCCAACGGCAATATTACCCGCGCTGTGTACAGATTAAGTTTCGTTTGGTGATTAATTAAAACTCTTTCGTAACGTCCCTTTGTTCAATTGCAACCAATCTTAACAGGAACACTCCCGGGCCAATAGCTAAGAATGCCAGAAAATGAGCTTACTCGTTTCGGTGGTTTTCTAGATACACGATTTTTATTATTTTTTTTTTACTTATGTCTAATTTAAAACCAAACAGAAGAAGAAACAGACTGCTCAAAATTCTGAGAACATCGGATGGAGATAAGCTGTCCGCACACATGTAGGGACAAAATAGATGTCGAAGCGAAGAAGTGTCTGCGCACACAAATGCACGTCGATTGGTGTATGGGCGATCGACTGTGCTGTACACGATCCTTCAATCCTGTGCACTCATGAAACGAAGGAACATACTTACAATCAAACAATCGAGGATGTCGGACGTGTTTTGTCCAGGACTTGCAATTCAACTATTGAAGGAAGCGGATGCGTTTTGTCCCGAAAATTAATATTAATAAAGTTAAATCAGTGTTCAGCAAAAATAGTTTACAGTTTGTTTTATTTTTGATATTTGGAACTACAAGAAAAATAATTACAGTTCACTTAAAGATTATTTACCCAAATAAAGAATAAAGAAGATTTTCTCAAAATTTGAGTTCAATCGGTTCGGTGGTTTTCGAATTTTGCAATTATTGGTGGTGGAAATTTAGATTTTTTCGATTTTTCGACTTTTGGGGTTTTCAGAATTTGTTTGCTTAATCGGTCCAACTGTTCTTGAGTTTTTGCGTGACTAAAGCACATCAATTGATTTTTATATAATTAAGACTGCACGAGAAAAAACCCGGAAACATTTGCGCGGTCTGACAATACTGAAATATGACATCTCAATACCGTTAAATATTGATCCTTTTATACTCATTATAAATAAATAAATAAATTATAAATTATTTGATCTTAAGACCGTGTGTTAACTGAAATAAATAATATTATCTTCGGATAATTGGATATCGTGGTGGAAAAAGAATCTTCAGCTGTCCACAATTTATCCTTCACCGAGAGCAAGATAAATATCCCAGGCCATAGGCTAATTTTTGACATTTTCCTTTGCCCGAGTTTTGCTAGAATATTCAAGAGGAAACAAAACACTGAATTTCAATAAATTAGTACCGTACAATTCGATAAATCTCAGTTTTTTAAGATTGGGGTTTTGTTAACTTATTTCCAACACTTCATGAGTGTCAAAAAATTAACCGAAGATTCAGTGCGGCCTAATAAAGTGTAGATATAGTAGAAAAATGTTAAGCATAATGCGTTTCTTTCAGCATTAAAAATGGTCAAGCCTAGTTTATCTTTCCGGATTTTTCTCGAACAGTCCTTATATAGATAGAGATTTCAAATTTGTCCTTAATTTTACAACTCATAGTAAACTATTAGTATCCTTTTTTTCTTTAAAGCGTGCTTCGAAACGGTTCATAAAATATTTTTTAACTATTTCCACCAACTGTTCAATAAAAACTAAACTGCAAATGATTTTTTTTCTTTGCATATTATTGACAAACTTTTCATAATTTTAAATGTAAAGTGCAAATCTAATTTGTTTGGTGAAACGAAATGAACGAATTCTTTGCAAATTCGCAAAACTTTGCATTTTGCAAAAATATGCTTTGCACTTTGAAAATTGTTTTTGGTGAAACGGATTTTGCAAAGTGGGAAAATTTTCAACTTTGCAAAGGAATAATTTCCTCTTTGCAAATTTGCGTTTGGTGAAACGAAAGTTGCAAAAATAAATTGCAAAATTGCAAAATGCAAAGTGAAAAGTGTTTGGTGAAATAGGGCCCTGGTTTCCGATACCTCTAGTTTCAATGCAATTCCCCTTTTCTGTATACAGGGGGTGAGTACAGAACGATACACAAATTACTAAAAACAAAAAGCAAAGGGACTGATACATATGTATATGTATATGAATAGGGTACCAAGTCCTTCAGGAAAACCGATTCTCAGAAAAAAATGACGGAGGAGGAAGGAAACCGCTTACTCTAAGAACCGTTAACAAGTACCTAAAGCGGCCCATAGACACTACACTTGTGTCTGCACCGGTGTCGGTGTACGGAAATGTGTGCTGTGTGTGGGCTGGTGCGCACACCGATTTTGGTGTCAGACACGGTGCGAGAAAAATCAAAAGTTTTTGATTTTTGGTGTCGGTGTCTCGATCGGTGTGATGTGTATGGCGGAATGCCACACAGGTGTCAATACACCGGTGCAGACACAAGTGTGGTGTCTATGGGCCGCTTAAGGCTGCTTGTATTCGGTTGGGGGAAGCGAGAGAACGATTGACCTCGGACTTTTCTTTAGGATGATGACAATCGATCCATTGCCAGCTCATCCAAATTCTCGATATCGTCTTCAATTAGGAAAAAGGTAGTAAACTGCAAAATGACGATTAGAAAGCTGCAGAAAAGGCAAAACTTCAGAACGTTCTTGAATTCTTGGAAAGACAGTATTTGGAGTGTGAGGTGCCATGCGCCAAAACCCTATCAAAGGCCAGCTTTCCTGAAACCGAGACCGAAGGAGCTCTTGTGCGACCAAAAATGCCTGTGATATGCCTTAACATATTGGGGCACGGGTCTTAGGATCATTCTTATTCTTAATTTCCTTCAGCCAATTTATCACATGTCGAAACATGAGCATAACAAAAGCCGTTCATGAGTTATTCTTCACTGACAATAATGGAATAGAAAACCACTTTCTTCCATAGAAAATGTTGTTTTAAATTGTTAGACTTATAAATTATAGTTCAATATCAAAAATCTTGAAATTCGATGAATTTAAGGTAAAAAGTCTTGCACATATTTTGGAGCTTAAAAATCTTGAAAAAAAAAGATATATCTTGTAATCTGACATCGCTGGCTGTGTGGACAATCAGTTATGGCTCGATCGTCGATCTAGAGAGATGTCTTCGCAATTAGGGGTATGTTTGTTGTTTGAAATGCGCACATGTTTTTTTAGCTGTAGTTCTGGTTGCAAAAGTTGTTTTGTTGTTGCCAAGAGAATAAAATCCCTAATGTGAAGAGACCTGCTCAAGAAATTTTCACTTAAGTTGGGACGGGCTATACCTTCCTAAAACGCTGAAAGCTTAGTGTCGCGCAAGTTTTGTTGGATAGGCGTTTAGTTTTCGATATTTTATATGTGCATTGGGTCTTAGGATCATGAGGTACGTATGATTATGAATAGTATTACAATTTTTTAAAGCTACATGGCCACTTTTTTGACATATTGAATAATATCTACTGTCAACTCTATCGTCATCCACATATATAATAACAGCCGAAATAATAAAAACTCTTTGGAAAAGCGAGCATTTGTGAAAAAGATATCACACAAATTGATAGAGCCCTGGTTGGGTTATATGGTACCAACTTTGAGGCGATACGATGCCTAAAAAGGAATATTGATGTCATTTTAGGTGCCATGTATTCCATTGAACTCTGAAAAAATTGGTGTTTCTACGATTACACAAAGAAGCGTAAGAACAGACTTTTCTGCACCTCCTGTAAATGTCCTATGTGCGGGGAGCATCGCGGGAATTAGTGTCAAGATTGCGCCGAGTAAAAGAATATCATTGTTTTTTTTTAAATTAAATGTTCTTTAAAGTAACCTCTGTGTTTTATAACTTTCAAGACAAGGCATCTCACAGATGTACATAACAATGAATATAGTTTAAGAATCTAAGCCTAGACATGAACGATAAGTCAAAATTATTAGATGCCTAATTAATGGTTTTTAAAATTCGTCCTCTAAGGGTTAAACACCGGGGTGCAAACGTTTCCGTTTCGACCTTACTACACTCAACTTGCCATTAAACTCATAAATCTATAGGTATAGGTCAACTTAAGAATTGATTTAAATTGTTAGGCAATACTTCACCGAGTATTTTGAGCTAACCTTCATCTTTCTGATAGTCCATCCAGAGGGTGAGATATAATTAATTGAAAATAGATCTTATTCGGACAAATGCCAAAAAGATTGCTTTTTCGATTTCAGTTGTGCTTATGTATACTACACTTAAATATAAAAAATAAATAATCTAACTTATCGTGAATCTCCTAACAAAATTGATTCCTGCATGAGCTACAAAATTCGTTGTGATAGGAAATATTTAATATCGTCTTTAACAGATTTTGAGAGACACCAGGCTAGAGGACTTATTTCATATTATGTTTTTAAAACTGAGTCGACGATAGAGGTCATGTTTCGTGTAATAAAAAACCAACACTGGTCCTTGCTGATGAACAGCTGTTTATGTGGTCACTTAAACAAACTCCGAACAAGTTTACAATGAGGAAGGCAGAACACTGTAAAGTTCTTCAATATACAGAAGAAACATGCTGTCCACTATAGGGGATAAATAAAGTCCTTTTTATATCCAATATGCTGTCAAAAACCCAAACACTGTACAACGTCCAAAGCACCTAATGAATATGTCAACTGAATGTGTCGGGGCATGTTGCATTGGACAAACTTTGTTGCCCTTATGGGAAATCTTATTGAAATTAATTTCATACGGAAATTCCTGAAAATAATCACGTCGACATAATCTTTTGAACCCATATTTACCAGCAGATGTTTCCAGAAGCAGCTTTCATCATCTAGATACAGTTTACCATTTTTGTACTGAAAAGCAACTCCAACCAGAAGATCCAGTGAATTGTGCTACCCTTACAGGAAGGAGCATGTAAATATCCTGTGTAAATTTGGCCTCATTAAAATTAACTTCCTTATTTTATGTATACTTGTGTGGTAACATTTCTGCAAACCTTTGATGGAATATGAAGTTTTTGATGTGCGCCTCTTAAAACAACCAGTTGCACTTGCAAAAAGAAAAAGCATCTTCAGCGTTATTCCCACTTTCAGGAGGTGAAAGGCATATATAATTATATAACTTGCAGAGGCGGGTGGATAACCTCACTAAAATTATATATTCGCGTACGTTTCCTTGATTTGCCTCCCGTAGATTAAAAGGCAGACGCAAACAGAGTCAGAGTCCCATCGAGTCCCTGGAGTGGTAGAGCTTGCAAAAAGTTATGCGACATTAAAAGGTTATTCACACCACAGTTAGACTATAATAATAATCGCAACCGCAAACGGAGACATAAAGTGAATTGTTTCATTGGTTTGCCTCGAGAAATTGACTCTGTCTATAGTAGGGACAACGACGACGTCTTGTACAAATAATCACGTTTGTATATAGGTATACGTTGAAAAAAGTTTCGTACGAATATTGCTATATAGAGTACATACGGTAGATACCATCAAATACTTGGCTTCTGACTTTCGGCGGAAATGTTGATTATTATCATTGTGGCCACGATTTCCTGGCCAAAAAATAAACGAAATCCTGTGTCCTTCTGTACACGAAACGCATTCTGATTTCACTTTATGTAGGTACCTTGTTGGCCTCCCTATCCACTTGTGTACCTCACATTTTATTTCAATTATGACTTTTGTCCCCGGATTATGCTTGTCAACTTTTTCAATTACTTTCACAATTTTTTTTTATTTTTTGTATTTTTGTAATGGTGCGGCTTTCCTTGACAATGAGGAAATACGAATGTTAGTGTGAGCGAATGGGAAACTGAAGGAACACTTAACATGTGATGGCGAATTTGTATTTGCTAAATAATGTTATGAGCAATAAGGACAGAAACAGAATCTTAAGTTAAAGCTAAAAGTCATTATGACTTATCAGTGAAACGTATAAGCGAGTTCTCATTAGGACTTTTCTGTGTTTGTAAATACATACAGCATAATCTTCGGGGGGTGCCGTGACATAAGGCCAAATCTCGAAATTTGGCTTTATGTCGCTTTTTGAAAGTGACATAAGGCCAAATTCTAGCATTTGGCAATATGACACTTTGATAAAGCGTCATAAGGCCAAATCCGGAAAGTGACATAAAGCCAAATTTTCACTTATTGCATGTTAGTGTTAGGAATTTTTTCATCATGAAATAAATCCTAAATTCATATGAATGAAAAAATCCTAATTAAGAGCTATTTCACTCAATGTTATTAGGAGTTATTTAATTTTTCTTAAAATTACATTTCTTAAGTTATTTTGTATTTAAAATTAAAATACTGTTTTTCAAACTGCATAGTTGTGTAATTCTTCTTTGACTTCTTATCCAAGAGGACAAACAAGAATGGAAATACCTGTGGATATATAAATTACTATATTAATAGATTAAAATTAACTGTTTTATCGGCGCGAACGGGACGCGACGGCGCGTTCGTCGCTGGCGAGAGAGATCGCGGTGAACGCGCCGCCCGCACCGCCCGGCCCCGCGTCCCGGCCGCGCCGCACCCCAACCCGCCCCCCTTCCCTCCCGCGCCGATAAAACAGTTAATTTTTTCCATTCTTGTTTGTCCTCTTGGATAAGAAGTCAAAGAAGAGTTACACAAAACTCTCAGAATGACTACTGAATCGTATATACGTATTAGGTACTTATCTAAGCAAAATCTAATATGCCCTCGAAAGTGTCATAAAGCCAAATTGGCCTTATTACGCTTAATCAAAGTGTCATAATGCCAAATGCTAGAATTTGGCCTTATGTCACTTTCGCAAACCATCTTCGGGGCCCACCGTAAACACTACTATTTTTTTTGAATAGTAAATTAATAATCCAGAAAATATCCTTGATATAAAAAGGCAAAATGTAATACTCAAAAAAAACTTCAATATATTAAATATATTACTACAATAATTTTTCTCTAGGTATTTGAATTTTCTTGAAAATTCCTGTTTCAGCTTTCATTAGGAGAGGCATAATTTATAACGTCGGCATTTATCGACTACAAGTATGAATGAGAATTAAAATTTGCATTCAGAAAATTGTTTTCGAACCCACTACGACCGACGCGTCGTACGTCGCGACGCACGATGCCAAAGGCATCCACACGCTTTTGGTTAAAACGTGATTGTTGAAGGTAATTGAAGTGCTATGCAATAACAAAGTATTCGTATTATCGTTGACGGATTTCTAAAGTGCTACAACGGCAAGTAGACTGGAAAAGAAGTTGCTAAATAAGAACTCTGCATGACAAAGACGTGCCCAAATTAAATTTAAATTGAATAATTCTTCTGAATTGTGATGGGTACTGTATGGGTCGGTAACAGGGTTTTCCTGTTTTTTTTTTTTTTAGAAATATGTAGGGAAATATTATGGAAATACACTGCCCCTTAAGCTCATAGCTCAAATTTCATTACAAAAACACAAACAATTAAATTGTGATTGTTAAAATCACCTCAAATAGTATTGTATGCATACTATCATTTCATTTCCTTTGGTAAAAGTCCTGCTACGTCTTTCGCACACAATGCAACGCAAAAAACACGTCAAAGAAGGTTAAAGGCTAAGCAGATGTTAAAACACATATTGAAATAACTTCTCAATTTTTAAAACAGTCATGTAAAAAGATTTCTATTTGATATTGGTAGGTACTCTCCAAGTTCTTTTCTAGAAAATCCAGAAATCCCATCCTCAATATCCACGCACAAATCCTTAAAATCCATTTTCAAATAATATAATTCAATACATATACAAAATTATTAAGCAAACTATCTTATCACTTCCATTTGGACATTTTTTTTTAAAATAAATATTACTTAGGTTTAGGTCTCTACATTTTTTTATTTGAATTTATTCTGCAGAAAAAAATTTAAAAATTCTGCTAAGTCATAATTATGAACAACAATAATCTAATACTACATATACATAAAGCATTTGACTCTGTGTGGCACAATGGTCTTGTCTATAAATTACTTCGCTATTCTTTTCCTTCGTTCATATGTAAAATAGTGCAAAGTTTTCTGTCCAACCGTCGATTTAGTGTATACGTCAACAGTAGTGCTTCCAATTCTAATTTCTTTAACTCAGGTGTTCCTCAAGGTTCTGTCCTCGGTCCAATATTGTACAATCTATATATCTCAGACTTCCCACAACTACCTTTATGTGAAGCCGCTATCTATGCGGATGATACAGCAATATTTTCATCGCATGAATTTGGTCTTAATATTGAGACAAATCTAAACAATGCGATAAGAATATTGGAAGCATATTACAATAAGTGGAAGATCAAGTTGAATGCTGATAAAAATCAGGCAATCTTTTTCACTAGAAGAAAGAAAACTTGTTTTCTTCCTAGCCAGCAACTTATAGTCAATGGTACTCAGGTTGAATGGGAATCCTCAGTAAAATATTTAGGTATATATCTGGACTCTAAATTGACTTTTAATGTACACAATACGCAAACTATAAGGAAGGTAAATATTGCTCTTAAGGTTCTTTATCCCTTCATCAACAGGAAATCGCAATTATCGGTAGAAAATAAGATAATCATCCACAAAGTTATTTTCCAAGCAATAATGATGTATGGATGCCCAGTTTGGGGTAATTGCGCTAATTGCTATATTAAAAAACTACAAACTTCCCAAAATAAACTCCTAAAAATGATGCTAAATCTCCCATGGCATCATTCAACCGCTGACCTCCATGTTAGAAGCAATGTTGAATTGGTCTTCAATAGAATACAACAACTTACCAATGCATTTATTGCGAGATGCGATTATGCAGATAATCTTCTCATTAACGAGTTGGCTTAGTAACAATGCCTCGTTTTTTTGTTTTTTGTGATATAACTGGTATTTCTTTTTTCTGATTGTTAAAATGTTAAACTTGATAAGTGTTACTGATTCATTGTTATTTGTTGTTTATATAATGTTTGCTTATTTATTTCTTAACTTATTTATTTATTTAATTAATTATTTATTTTTATTACTGGTTTTTGTTTTATTTATTTATTTATTAATTTAGTTATTTATTTATTTATTTATTTATTTATTTATTTATTTATTTATTTATTTATTTATTTATTTATTTATTTATTTATTTATTTATTTATTTATTTATTTATTTATTTATTTATTTATTATTTGATATAATATTATATAGTTTTATTTATTAAATGAATGCAATTAAATCATTTTTATATAATTAACATAAGAATTTAATTGAATTGATTAATGTGCTATACATATACACATATACATATAAAAATGCTTAAAGTTATTATTATTATATATATATATATAATTTTTTTTTTGTCTTAAATTAGAGGTTTTTTTTTTTGGTATTTTCCTCTAAACGTATTTTTGTCAGAAGATCCGATTTTATACCCAATAATGTTTCAGTAGAAAGATATCACTAATATATCACATCTCTGTATTAAATATATGTGCGATAACAAAAGAAATGTACATTTTTATACCAATAAAATATATCTATATACATACTACAAAACACATGTGCAGAGATTCTGAACGCTTCACTGCAAGGGCTATATGAAATTTTTCCCCAATGGAAAATGGCGCCAAACTAAGAATGAAAAATCACCCCAAAATTGGGGCTGTTTTTCATAATGAAATAATACGCCAATTTCAAATATGAAATAAGGCCCCACTGCGATGAAATAAGGCCCCAAATCTGACAGTAAACCCAAGCAGGGGGGTTGCAGGGGGGCACCATGCCCCCCCAAACGTTTTCGTTCTTTTGGGGTTTTATTTCATAATGAAATTTTACCCCAAACTGAAAAATGAAAAAAGGCCCCAAAATATGAATTGTCATCCCAATTCGCAGAATTTTACGCAATTTTTTGTTGTTGTTGCCTTTTATGTAAATTTTTGGGGTGATTTTTTCATTTTCAGTTTGGAGCCATTTTTCATTGGGGCCAAATTTCATGTAGCCCACTCTGCAAGCAGTACTACAGATGAAACAGATGTGCAGGATTCAATTTGCCAAATAAGGCCAAATCTTTTTATTATTGTTATTGGCTTCGAAATGATTATCATGCGGGTATTATGTCGTTTTATTTTGGGCAAAAAGAAGAGTCAGGAATCAAAAAAATCACTTCCAAAACAGTTCCGTTGTCACAAAAAATGTTTATTTTGAGATTATTTTCCTTCTCGATTTCAAGTCGGAATCCATTGTATTTACACAAGTCATACCTGGATAAATTTTTAACAATTTACCAAAAGCAGTTTTCTTGTTCCATTGGATTCCTGAATGTGTTAATCTCCGAGTGAAATCAATGGAAAACGGCATTATATACTTTTCTATAGTAAAAGTTAATTCACTTGATTTAGATGAGAACATCCGAGGAAAACTATTGCAGGCTACCTGATCAATGGTTACTTGTGTGTTGTGAATACTGAGGATCCCGAACGGTGGGTGGTTTTTGTAAATTCTGAGCCTTACAGCTAAATGGTCCGCCAAATAACTTTTTTTTTTTGAAAATGCTATAAAAAAAAACTACTGAATATTTTCTCAAATTTCTTTTTTTATTTGAAAGTACAATCCTTCCGGTTAATAATGGAAAATATTTTCATTCAAATGGCTGCCTCGGCTGGCCATGCAGTAGCCTACACGATCGGTCCAATTTTTAAGCACATTATCGATTGTGTGCAGCTGTATTTCACCAATGGCATCACGAATATTGTCCTTTAAAGCGTCAATTGTCTCTGGCATGTCGGCGTAACACTTATCTTTTACGGCACCCCACAAATAATAGTCCAACGGTGTCAAATCGCAGCTGCGCGGTGGCCAAACGACATCAGCTCTGCGGCTGATAATGCGATCTTCGATCGCAGGCCCACTTAGCGAAGCGAAAACGCATTGGACGGTCAGTTGGCTTCAACTCCTGAACAAATTGGACTTTGTATGGCGTCATACCAAGGTCTTTATGCAAAATTCGTCTCAATGATGTCTCCGAAATGTTCAATTGTTGAGAACGACGGTGAATTGATGTTGATGGCGCTTCACGCACACTTTCTGCCACAGCAGCAATTTTCTCGGGTGTACGCAGTACACACTATTTTTGGCTTTTCACGCTTTGGTTTATCGATGAGGATGCCAGTTTCTTTCATTTTTTCACAAGATAACGAACATACGGAGCTGACGGTGCTTCTCTTCTTCCAAAATCCGTACGCAATTTTCGCACACATTCTGCAACATTACCATGATTTTCAAAGTAATATCGCAATATTTCCCAGCGTTGTTCAAGCGTATACACAACCATATTCGTTCAGCGGAAGGATAAAACTAATTATCTGTCAAATCAGACATGAGCTAAGTGTTACCATTCGCGAAATAAGCACTAGTTGAAAAAAAAAACTTTAGACGGCGGACCCTTTAGTTTAGTGAATTCTGAAAGCATATTTATGAAGTTGCACTGACCGGACAAGCAAGTGTTTTCCAATCGGAAACCGATTGCAGGGACCATGTCTTATAGACTTGTTTGACACCAATCCATCGGTTCTTGTGATTGAAGTTATTGCCGGGATGGGCTTCCAGGTTATGAGGAGGGCCTAACAGTATGGTCATTAGAAATAAAGAAGCTGGAGGTGTAGTTTTAGATTGTTTAATATTTCGCCCAATACTATTTCACAGTAGTGATTTTAATGAAATGCTACATCCACATTAAGAGACATAGCCTCGTATCTCATTGATGTCCAATGAGTACAGTAAATGTCGTTATTTGGTACACCACTTGATCTATAAACCCAATACTTGTGATTGTCTAACATTTAGCCATCCTAACCAGATTCATTTGTTAGCAATTGAAAGAAAAATATTTGCACTTCACCTTACATAGGAACCTACCCTAAGATTAAGATCCAAAAATTGATGTCTCTGTAAAATGCTAAAGCTCTATAACATTTCGAAATTCCATCGGACCTTCTCTAAATATAGATCAAACACTTGACATTTGAAACGACAAGGAGAGATGAATGACCATTATTGGAAGGGAAATAAAGAGACCACACTCAAAACGGGGAATGTGAAAATATTAAAGCTTTAGTCTTTCAACTCCATTTACGCAATATAAAAAAAAATTAAATTCCCATAAACTGAAGTCCATCCGCACAGATATAAACGTTCTCTTTTTTTACGAAAAAAAAACACCCATATTGCACAATTTGGGTATTTTATACGAAAGTTTTGTAACTTTTGAACTCCAAGTTACAATACCGCACTATCAAAATGACCTCCAGTCCCCCTGGTGTTGTATTGTATATTTTATTTTACACCAGAGACAGAGATATCCGGCGGTTTTGCTCCAAGGATTTTTGCTAAGGAACACAAGTTAATATTATCGTTTATGTGAGTTCAACCGAAAATGCAATGAGAATCTCTCTGTACCACATTTTATAAATGAAATGAAAGTTATTCCCTCTCCTGTCTAGGGGATTACGGGGAAATAAAGCCAAAAAGTGCATATAAAATGGAAACCAAATAGGGACCCTTGGTGTTCTTTTGATTCAATCCATGGAATATATCCTGCTGCTTTCCGGAAATGATGAACATTTTCAAAAATTTAAGAGCATACATAGTTGGAAATTTAATTCTATGTGGATGTTTGAGTTTCACATATGTAATTTTAAAACCACTTTTCTTAATTTACGGTGTGAGGATTTGTTTGAATTAATCTACATATAGCAGAAAGTTAGAAAAAAGGGTTTGGTAGCACAAACGCATTCCCACTCTGCTCTGTATACCTAACCACTGCAGTCTTTATACAATTTCTCGCAATCCTTTTTCCTGCAGCATTTAAGCCAAGAAGAACTGCAGTAATTGCATTAAACTAAAAAGCGTGAGTCTAATTTTAGGTGCTAAGAATACCGCCATCAAATATAAACACTTATTACTATATATGTATTACTGTACATATGTTGGATGTTATGGATGTTATCCTTAGGAATTTTATCAATGAAACAAGTAAGACATAATGCTAAAATTTATGTGTATAGGTCGCAAATCTAGCTATTGAACCAGTTCAATCTAAAAGGTTGTTCTGGCAACTACACGGTAAAAATTGAGAATTAAAATAATTAAATTCCTTAAAAAATATAAATTACCTGAGTTTCTTTCTTTTTAAATGCTGACGATAGGACTTATTGGCCACTCACCCATCCTTGTAGTGATGTGGCCCCATATTTCGTTATCTACCTTTATAAGGTGGTTATTACGTCATGTATTGTATCGTTAAGTGCTGACACGGCTCTTCTTCTCAAAAAGTCTTGCGTTGACCCACAGATTGGAACTTATCCCTTTAAGTAGTTTATCCCTTTAAGGGCACTAATTTTTTAGCGAAATTTTTTGTGTTAGTGTGGACGTTCACTCGGTATTGCTATACTCATGGATTATTCTATAAGTAACTAGATGAAATTTCGAATGGATGTAAAGCTTTCTCGCAAAATGTCTCTTAAGCATTATTTACCTTTTACATCAGCTAAGAGCACCATATACATACAAATGCATAATGTGCATGCATTAGAGCAGGGAATAGTCCTTTGTTCAGTCTTATTTACTTCGACTTTGAGTTTTTCGACTTATGTATAAATTTATTTTTGATTTGAAGTATATGAAAAAGAATACTATACATTTTTTGAAGAACTGTATAACTTACAAAGTCTATGAGAGATATAAAAATGTATATGATTTAACAATCATTTCACATTTTCACCTCTTGTGAGTAGTGAAAAAAGAAGATCACCAAACTCCAATCTAAGAATATAGATATCTCTAATTTTATGCTTTTAAGTAACAGTAATTTCAAATATTAAGAAGCGTATTGGCTCAGTGGTTAGTTTGCTGGACTACTGTGCGAGGGGTCCCAGGTTCGATCCCCGGAAAAACACAAATTACATCTTAAGGTTTTTTCTACTGCGCCACCTCTCGCGAACGTCTGACAAACATTCGAGAGTATGACTGTCCTGAAATAGCTGCTCAATTAAGCCGTTCGGACTAAGTATAAAATTGTAGGTCCCTTCCATTCGTCCCAAAAATAGAAACTCACACAAACGAATGGTTGCGACAAGCTAGGCCTAGGGTGTCTACCGCCTGTTGCGCCACCTATTTATTTATTTATTTATATATTTTTTAACTTTCTCGTATACGTAGTAAGAGATCGTACAAAATTTCGAACTCGAGATTGTGATCAATTCTGATATACGATGATAGAGGAACTAAAAAAAGTGGGTCTCGCAATTCTGTCCGTCCGTATGTCTGTCTGTCCCACCCCTGGGGAATCTAAACGCTTGGACAGATTTGTTTCAAACTTTGTTTTTTTTATGCTAGCCCTAATATTAACGGTACTTCCCATATCTATAAAAATTTTACGAAATATTAAACAATTTAGATTTTTTCGGAAACGGCTCTAACGATTTGAACTAAAATTGATAGTTGAGTTAATGTAGGCATGTTTAACATGACTGCATACCCAGTTTTTTGCTAAAAAGTTCAGCAACGGCACTTTTGAAAATTGGCTTTTTCTCGAAAACGGTAAAAACGATAAAAAAAAGCTCATATCTCAAAAACGTCATTTTCGATTATAATAAAAATGTAACTGGCAGGTAATGCTTAACTCCATACTAGTGCTCAGTTTTGAACAGTTGCAAAGCAGTGTTTTTTGAACCATGAATGCGTCCTTGGATTTCCACCCCAATCGCTAACAATGTTACTTCAAAACCGGCTCATATCTCGAAAACTCCATTTTCGTTTTGAATGAAAATGTAACTGCTGGGTAATGCTCATATTCTGAAGAATACGTCGTACTCAGTTTTTACCAAAACAGTTTAATAACAGTGCTTTTCGAATCCAAATTTGTAACATTTGTCAGCATAATTTTACAAAAAACCGCTCTAACGATTTTGATCAAAATACTCATTTAAAACAACATAAGCATTCTAAACATGATCACGTACTTAGTTTTTCTCAGAAAACTCGAATATAGCCGCTTATAAAGCGTATTATATGCATTTCTCAAATATGACCCAAATACCGATGTGTATTCAGACCCGCTATATTTTTGCAAAGCCCAAAACTTCAGTGACAATATAATTCGAAATTCATCGCCTACTTGCCTCCTTCAAGTATCAGTTCGGGCTGAAATTTGAAAGTTTGTAATAAAGTTTTGTAGTTAATACGTAAATGTATTACGTTTTTTAATTAACAAGGGTTCAGTTACTAAACCTGAGCACATCTTGAGTGGGTGTGATTTTAAGCGTAAAATTTGCGCGATAAAAGAGAAAGTTTCGTGCGACCCAGTCGTGCACATTTTTTTAAGAATCGTAGATACGTAAAGCTGTATTTTTATAATATTAGCGGTTTTTTCATTACAAAAAATCTCCGTTCTAAAAATTGTTAAAACTAAAAGTCAGCCTAGAAAACTTGAGAGAATCTTAAAGTCAGGTCAGTTTTTCAATTTTACCTTTAGAAAATTTCCGGAAATAAAAGCTAAAAACTCGTTCAAACTTAACTTTTATTTTCTCAAATTCTCTAAAGCAAAATTCAAAGTTCCATTTATTTCTTCAATATGGAAATAGCTCTTTGTTTTAGCATCAGTCCACTAAAAGGCAAATTATTTCTACGTTGTTGAAAGAACTATTATGTCAAACACATTTGGAAATGTGATTTTAAAAATAACATGTTAAACTAAAGGGTAACAAATTTATTTTACCCGGCAGTAGGTCTAGGTACGTCAGTTTTTTCAAGCAAAGTTAAATGTTGTGCGTTATATGTCCCACTCGAAATCAGAAAACATAATGAGGATAATGGCAACTTACATCATGCATTTGAAAACAATTGAACATTGAAATATGAACGGTAAAGTGTCTTAAATGACAGCCGTAGACGCATCACTATTTAGAGTAGGTAGTCTGTATAAAATAAAAACATTTATTGCATTTTGATCGATTTTATACATGTAAATACGTGACTATTTTAGATTCGTAGTATTGGTAAACCGCGAACCAAACACGACCAAAATTCGACTTTAAATACAAACTTAGCAACTTTTGCAGTACCAGCACGAATTGAGATGTCTACAGTCTACACAATTAAATTAACCCAATAATCTAGAAAATATTCTGGCGCGCGGTTTCGTTTGTCTCGAAACTATGAACATATAAAGCCCATGTTTGCTACTAATTCCCCGATTATAGTGTAATTGAATTCAGCGCAAATTAGTCATAAGTCCTCGGGGTGTCATAAATTTACGATATGTAAAGTACCTCGTTGCTGTGCTTTACTGATAGCGAGGATGGTTATGAGCGCGATGAAAGGTACACACATCCCTACCTATGGCATTCGAAGTTCGTGTCTGTGGGCTGGTTGGTTTTGAGACTGACATAATCCTTTTTGCTTAACTCCTGCTAATACCATTTATTGCAGTAGGATTATAAAGTGGTATCGCGTTCACTGGACTATACCACGCGGGGCTGTCATTAACAAATTTGCAGCAAAAGTTAGTTCCACTTTCATATTTGTATGATTGCATAAGTTTTGAGTGGAAATGTTTGCAGAATAATAATTGAGTTAATGAAGATAAAAAGGTAGCCAGCAGATTTAAGTTATAATTTAAATTCTAAAAGAATATTGAAATAGAATTAAAGTGTTTACTGAGATTAGAATAGATTTTTCTGACACTTATGAAGTGAAGTACTTAGAGAAGTGTACCAAACGCAAATTATTGAATATTGTAGGAAAACTCAAGCAAAAGAAAATGTCAAAAATTAGCCTATATGATAATTTATTATTTTGCTCCCGGAGCAAGATAAATTGTTGACAGCTGAAGATTCGTTTTTCACCACGATAGAAAATTATCCGAAGATAATAATTATTTATATCAGTTAACACACAGCCTTAAGATCAAATTATTTATAATTTATTTATCTATTTATAATGAGTGACTACTGTGCGAGGGATCCCAGGTTCGATCCCCGGAAAAACACAAATTACATCTTAAGGTTTTTTCTACTGCGCCACCTCTCGCGAACGTCTGACAAACATCCGAGAGTATGACTGTCCTGAAAAAGCTTCTCAATTCAGCCGTTCGGACTCGGCATAAAATTGTAGGTCCCTTCCATTCGTTCCAAAAATAGAAACTCACACAAAAACGAATGGTTTCGAGAAGCTAGGCCTTGGGTGTCTACTGCCTGTCGCGCCGCCTATTTTTTTTTTTTTTTTGTTTATAATGAGTAAAAGAGCATGTGATACAAATTTAACGGTACTGCGATGTCATATTTGAATATTGTCAGACCGCGCAAATGTTTCCGGATTTTTTCTCGTACAGTCCTTATATAGAATTTAATATTGCCTAATGAGGTAAATAGGGCTTTATTAAAGCCGGTTTCACAAAAATTTAGTGCTTCATTTTTATTGCTTTACAAAAAACTTGCTTTAAAATCTCTTAATTAAACTTGAGGATCTATTCTTAACCTTGGAAAGAACGTCCACCTTGAATTACTCAAATAGTTGAGCATGTTTTATAAACCTGAAATACATTTCAATACCTATCAATGCTATCACCTTTAGCGTTGGACTTCGCCAGGGGAGCGTTTTTTCTCCTCTCGTTTTCATTTCTGAAAACGTTATAGTGTAGTCTTGTTATAGCGTTCGCTAATGACTTGGTCATCCTTAGGTCCAATCAGACTTAACTTCAACGTGCCTCCGATTGGTTTGTAGCCTTTTATTTTGAAGCTGAGATGAAAGTAAACGTGAACAAATCTGAAGCGACGGTCGTCTTCAGAACGCCTGTTCAATGCACTCTACATGTTAGTGGAGTCCCATTGAAATAGGTGGAGAGGTTTATGTATCTCGGGGTCTTATTCACGAGTGATGGAAAGAGCAATGTTGAATTTTTCTATAGGAGTGGTCAGACTGCGTCAATTTTGGGACAGCTTGGTCATTCTGTTATTAGGTGGACTGAACTTTGTATCAAAGCTAAGTTGTCAGTCTTTAATTCAGTGTTTGTTCCAACAAGTTCGGGTAATGTAATGACCATAAGATCAGGGATACAATGTCCAAAACCAGGACCCCAAGACGTCATATGGCATACGCAGGGCCGGCCTTAACGATCTAGGCGCCCCGGGCGAGTCATGCACTTGGCGCCCTTTTATGTTTTATTAAAATTTAAACCAAGAAAAGTGTCATCATTTGATGCTAAATGTGTTCCGTGTGGGTTAGTACATAATAATGAACTCGCATGGATCTAATTTTGGTTCTGTATGGGAGGTACCAGAGCTACTTGACCGACATTTCCAATTTTCAATACCAACCTGACGAGCGACGGTAAAAGAAGTCATCTCACAAAATTTCATTCGCCTTAGTCGATTGGTTTGGACGTTATCGGACGTTAAAAGACAGACAGACATGGCTAAACCGATTTAGAATGTGATTCTGATTCCGAATTTTAGGGTCTCCGGTGACTCTTCTTGGCGAGAATATACCTTCCTATGAAGGAAATAAAAAAACCCTTCAATTGTGTTAGTCATGAAACGAAAAAAAAAAAAAAATAATTAAAAAACAACTAAAATCTTATTTTTTTAGATTTTCGTCAGCAAATTCTCTGATAAGACTGTAAAAATCTAGGCTTTTTGCAATTTGATTTTCAATGGACAGTGAGGCCAAACAAACTAGTTAATTTTTTTTGGGACATTGTAGACCATAAGTTAGTACGTTTTTATCAACTTTGGTTTAAAAAAAACTGCGTTCGCCACTTGCAACTGTCACTGGCATTGTTAACAGAATACGTATCGATATACAGCTGTTAAGGATCATATAACTCTTGAAGATTGTGCTTTTTGATTTCATCGCACAACAAATCTCCAACAATATCAGATTTAAAGTTGATCGTTAACTTTTCTTGCAGCTCAGAGCAATGTCGCATGAGTTATTTTTTATTTTGATTTTTTATGTTAAACAAGAAATTCCACGCGTCAGGAAAATCATGCATCTGTTGAAATCTTTCCTTCATAAGTACGGTGTCCAAAAGAGCATTACAAAATCGACTTCAAAATCTTTTTTTATTTTTTTTATCAGTTATTGGTTCATGGTTCATCAGTAGCCTCTTCACCAGGTCTACGTTATTACTTTACACTTCTACAGGTACTTCTCTGATCACAAAACTTTTTAAACTAGACTAAATTGGTTCTATGGTCGCTCAGTCGGCCTCTCTTTTGCCCCACATAAGTTAGAAAGGAATACGACAAGACAAGCAACACAATGACAGGTCGCGGTAGATAAATGCTGAGTACTTAGCTCATACTCACTCCTAGAATATAAGTTCATAGAATGTAATACGCTGAATTTAGTTTAGTTTTTCTTTATATCGATAGAGATAGGTATTCAAATTCAGTGATGTTAAGCTTACGCGCGTACACTTCAGCGCCCTTCAGGTGCCGGCGCCCCCGGGCGACCGCCCCGGTCGCCCACCCCTAAAGCCTGCACTGGGCATACGTACCATCAGGCAGGCGTCCTTTAGGTAGGCCCAGGATGAGATGGTTAGATCAAGTCCATAAACTCTCCTCTACCCGTATGGGGATTGCCCTTAATGACTTAGAGTCGGTGGCGGAGAACCGAGATCTATGGATGGTCCACTTGAGCAACCTATACCCGCGCCTTACTTATTGAATAAGCGGGTCATAGAAAATTTATGAATGAAGGAGCAATTGTTTTATTATCGATTGAGAAAAAGCTGTTTACCATTCCCGCACATCCTAAAGTGCGTATTTATAAAGACAATGATGTAAGAAATGCGGATATGAGGATATATTTTACATGTTAGCAATCTTGTATATAAAAACTTACATTTAACTATTTGTCGCATTGAAATGTTTGATGATTAACATAAAATTCCTAAAAAGAAAAGAAATACTTATTAGTTCTTATGTATTCAAATAAATATATGTACATGTACATTTTCAGCTGTGTCATGAATATTATTATCTGTTACCTCGGTTTAAAAAGCCTTTTAAAAAGGCTTACAGAAATAAGTACTGAACGTTGTTTGATTCAGAAATATTTTATAAACCAACATCACTTGGAAATCGTAACGCGTTTTTCCATAACTCACGCGAATAATGATGCATACTTATGACGTAAACACTCGTAACAAGAATGCTTAAACGTAAAGAGCACCCATAAAAGCCCTGAAAGGATTTCTTCATGTAGTTTTATTGTGTACCTACTTTAATGGAGGGATTACATTTGCGAATGGACAGCATGCCCCAGGTAAAAATTAATTGAAGAACATCGGATAAGTATTCAAATGAATAAAACATCAGTGAGCAAGTGAATGTAACGGCTGTTTTTATTATCGAAATATGAACTGAAATGCACTCATTGCATAAGGAAACCCTGAATCGGTTTTTGTTAAATATTTTCCTTGAAAATGAATTGTGTCCTTTGATTGTTGATAAGTTTGGACTGACTTTAAATGTAGGTTGAAAGATTTTAATGAGTAATAGGATACTTACTACAAAAAAATATGCAGTGTAGAAGTTGCATTTTCTGATAGGCATTGAAAGTTGGTAATTAAACAATAGGTGCGTTTTTATGAAACCTCGCCAGCCAGTGGTTGCCAGTTGAGGCACATTTCACATGCTAATTAAAACAACAACCTGCTGGCAACTGCTGGCAACAACTCATGATTTCCGTACATATCTCATGCACACAATATTCCAGAGAAAAATTTCAAAATTTATCATATACATATTTCTACCAAGTCATTCGGCTGGCTTCATCTTGCTGGCAACTGTCCAAATAAACGGCTGGCGAGGTTTCAAAAAAACATGCCTAAAATAAAAGAATATATTTAATTAATTCAATATTTTTCTTTTATTAAAAAAAATAGTATTCCAATTTTTGGAGCAGTTAGAGACTAATCACAGTCCACTGTATAGGTACCACCAAGCAGAAACTTTTCTACTTTCGATAAGTCCGTATAGGCACCTATGCCTAGCTTCTAGCAACCAATCGGTTGTGTGAGTTTCTATTTTGGGGACGAATGGAAGAGGGACCTACAAATGCCGAGTCCGAACGGCTGAATTGAGAAGCTTTTTCAAGACAGTCATACTCTGGGATGGACATACATCGTAGCGAAAACAATAAGGTTCCTCCCTATGGAAACGGAACCTTAAAAAGAAGCAAAACAGAAATGTCAAAATAAAACACGTAAAGTTTGGTGGAAACGGCTTTCGTGATTTATAAACCACAATCACAAACTCCTTCTGTTACAGGACAAGCAAACTTTTGAACTCGCTTCCTGGGGATATATTTCCAGAAGTATACAATTTGCAGCAATTTAAGTGCAGAACTAACATACATCTGCAAGCATCTCGGGGCGCTGTTGAAGCGTTATAGGTTCGCCTTTCCCGGGAGAAGTATTAAAAATTAAAAAAAAATTAAATTGAATACATGTTTAAATTTAAACAAATTCCCCACTGAGAATGAATCGTTTGCTCATGACGTTCGTCACAATTTCACTCTTGTGTAAAATTTTTAAATTTAATTTCAAAATACGCTTCCAACCATAAAATTCTAAATGGATTACTTGATATTGCTATATAAAAAGATTTCCCTGTATATCAAAAGAATTCCTTTCATCAAACAAACTCGAACACAATGATTGTTTACAAAACGTCTTACGGTTAACAGTATCCTTTTCATGATGCTATTCCTTTGATATCAAATCCTTGCACGGCATAAGTGCCTAATAATATAGAAAGGCTTAATTTTCCATTTGAATGAAGAATTACCTATTTGGATTATAATAAATATGTGTTCCTTGCATAAGTGCTGCTGCAGGGGAGAGTACGATAACTACGGCGCCAAAAATTGATAACGGTATTTTGTAGAGGGGTTAAATACAAGCACTTTTTACTATGGGAGCGGGGGGTCTTTCTTACTCCGTTTAGGCGGGAGGGGTAATTTAAAGAAAATGGTACTTTAAATGGAAAAAATATATTAAAAAACAATGGCAACACTTATAATAAAAGACTATATCATTTTAGAAAGCCCAGAATCTGTTCTTTCATATTATTTTTAAATCAAGTTATTCCCTTAAAAAGTTTTTGAAAAAAACAATTTCAAACTTGAAATTTTAGGACAAAAATTGGGGTGAGTAAAATAATTTTGGCGATGAAAACTAATGACGGATTTATGTAGAGGAGTTAAATACAAACATTTTTTACTATGGGAGAGGGGTCTATCTCGCTCCGGTTAGGAGGGAGGGGTAATTAAAAAAAAATTTAAAAATAAAATTAAAATAAAATATTAAAAAACAATGGCAACACTTACCACAACGAACTATAGTATTTTTCAAAGCCAGGAATCCGTTATAAATTGTCTAAAATGCAATCAGCAAAATTTTGTCTACCAATGTGAAATTTCTGGCCAGAGACTGTATCTGAAGAATGTTGTTGATATTGGATAAACTAATATAATTAAAAGAAAGTTTGCATACACTCAGCCTTGCACCCATCCCAAAATCCAACAGTGACCCCAAGCAAGGGGGTTGCAGGGGGGCAGCATGCCCCCCGATACGCATTTCAAGGCGCAAGGGTAGCAATTTGTACTCTAAGCGGAGCGACATATAAAAGTAATTTTCAATTTTCTCAAAAATTAGAAGACATAAATCAATCTGGTTTTCAGTGTTCGATTAAGAATTGATTTAGGCAGTAAAAACTACAAATAAATAAAGTATCTATTTGCTTAATATTGAAAACATCAGCATAAAACTTTTTTTTTATTTTTTTTTTTCTTAAATTTCATGTTTGAAAGTATTTTTTTCAAAAACTATTAACAACTAAAACTTGATTTAAAAATAATATCAAAGAACAGATTCCTGGCTTACAAAATTCATAAAGTCCTTTATTGTAAGTGTTGCCATTGTTTCTCAATTAATTTGTTTCATTTTAAGTATTATTTTTTTAAATTGCCCCTCCCGCCTAAACGAAGCCAGATAGCCCCCCCCTCCCATAGTAAAAAATGCTTGTATTTAACCCCTCTACAAAATACCGTTATCAATTTTTGGCGCTGTAGTTATCGTAGGTACTCGTGCCCTGCTGCATATAAGCATTGGTTGATTTGAACTGAAGTTTTAAAATTGATTTAGTAACTAGTATATAAACATTTTTTTGTTTAAAAAGTTAATAAAGAGAAAGTTTTCATATACACATTCGCTCAATTCATATGTGAACATTCTTGTCGATTTTATTTCAATAATCTCATTCTGTCTAATGTGCCCATATGGTTGATTCACTTCTTCAGTTACGAACGAGTCCTTCTATAAATAAAAAGGACGGTATGAATTTCTTGTTATACTATTTGCATGGAATGTCTTTGGGTGCTTCCCTTTTTTTAGATTGCTAATTAGTAATACTCTGTCTTATTGAATCATATTATATAATGTGAGCGCAGATACAAATCGCTTCGGGCTATATTTAAATAAGTGTTGTGTTGCTTGGGATTGATTTTCCGGATTGATATGATTTTGATTTAATTGCTAAGGACTGTTCTGAGAAATTGAAATTAGTATCAATCAAGCCCCCAGATAACAAATTCATGCTATTAGGATCTTTTTGAACTGATGCGGGTGGCAGGGACTTATGGCGCTATATTTTATACGACCAATCACTATAGACTAAGAGCTAGCAATGTTTTTTCTCAAGTCATTTTAGCAAGGCTGTAACTTTTTGAGCTTAGTTCGGGGTGACTACTGAACACGAAAATACATTTCTGGCAGCGCTGCGTTGGTTTATATAGGAATGCCATAACCTCAAAAGTGAAAGAAATTTACCTCATTTTAGCAAACTTAAGATTTTGGTATAATGATGAAACCGGAGTTTAGGTTTAGCTTTGAGGAATTAGTAGAGTAATAATATCTCTAACATAATATAAAATATTTGACTTTGCCACTATGAATTAAATTTTGCTTTTTTTGCACTTTAAATCCGGCAAACTGATATGGCAATTGCATTTTCTGTCTACATCGGTCGTAAAGTAACACATACCAAAATCTTAAGTTTGCTAAAATGAGGTACCTACATTTTTTGCCATTTTGAGGTTATGGCATTAATATATAAACCAACGCAGCGCTGCCAGAAATGTATTTTTGTGTTCAGTAGTCACCCCGAACTAAGCTCACAAGGTTACAGCCTTGCTAAAATGACTTGAGAAAAAACGTTGCTAGCTCTTACTCTACTAGTTTGAAAAGTCTTAACTTGTAAGACAGAGTGTGCTAATTTTATTTATATAAAAATAGCTTGTAACAGCACAAAAGATAGTAACTAGTGCTCGGTGGATTAGACTCAATTCAGATTTGAATAATGAAAAAAAGTAAATTAAAGCATGATACAATGATGCTGGTGTCTTCGTGGAAATCGACAACATCCGACTTCACAACTTGTTAGGCAATCATATGCCTCTGTTTTTCATGCGCCTAAGGCCTTGCTCAATCTTGTTACCCGTTCCAAAATAGTTCGGGAATGCAAGAACTCTTTGAACTCGCTCCCAAGGCTGAACTCTTTTACTTTTGTCTGGGTTCCAGGTCACACTCTGGGATTGCTGGAAAAGAGATACATATATTTACGACGAGATTAAGCAAGGCTTAGAGGATATTTTCTCGTTCAGGGCTTCCATTGACGATTGGGTCTCAAACGAACACTATTGTTTATGGCAAGGATGTACAGGATATTGGCAGACTAAATGCATGCTCCCGAAAGTCAGTAAGAAGTATGCGGCATTCCTGCTGGTTTTTTTGCAAAGCATCTTATGTATGCTAGGCTTAAGTGATACCACTGTCTGCGACGCTTGTGGAGAGGGCGACGATACTTTGGATCATTTACTTTGTTATTGTCCTGCCTTTGCTCGGATCAGGTGGCAGATTTTTGGCGCTGGTGTGATGAGTGCTGATACTGTGAGATCCTTATCGCTGAAGTGCATTCTCGGCTTTCTCCGAAAGTCGAAGAAATTGCAGTAAAATTGGTAATAATGTATTTGCTAATGTAGTAAAATGAACCAGTTGCGTCTGAGTGCTCCAGTGAAGTTTGTTTCCTAAACCGACAAAAAGTGATACATTGCAGATTAAAAAACAGAAATCCAAATATTGAGATTGTTTCCACTATAGGAAAAATTCATTCGAAAATAAAAAACCATCCGAAAATAAAAAGCCACACAAACGATTGGCTGAAAGCGAGTCCTTTACACTTTACGACCCGTTCCGCCGAAAGTTTTATTTTACGACACAAACACAATGCACTTTTCTGATCACGAAATTTAGTTTGGGTCTACCCCGATATCTCGAAAGCAAAAATCTCGAATGTAAAAATCTCGAAAAAAAATCTCGAATTTAAAAAATCTCGAAAAAAAAATCCCTGCATACACCCTGCTTGGGTTTACTGTTTGGATATGGGGTGGGTGCAAAGAAAAAATATCGAATTTACTTTTTCTTTTCGACATTTTTTTCGAGATAGAGTCTTTCGAGATTTTTGTACTTTCTAGATTTTGACCCATTCGAGATTTATCAAATTCATTTTCGAGATTTTGACCATTCTAGATTTTAGTCGTTGTTATGATTCCATTTAGTTTTCAGTTAAAACTCAATGAAACTCGGAAATCACAACTCAGTACACCTTAAACACATATCTGTCCATCGCAACAATGCAAAGATATATACTTAAAGCAGTTCATTGAAATTCGAACATGGCTCCAGGAATCGAGAGTCTAAGGTATGGCTTGCGCTAATTGAGGGATTTTGAAAAGTTGGTCGGTTGGTTGATTGAAAGTGGCTGCCAGCTGGGAAACGACAACACACACCAGCATAATAGATCCATTGTGATACCACGAAAAACGGATCATATAAGATCTCCCTACTAGTTGAACCATTTTGAGTTCTTTATATAAAGCGTAAAAGGCTTCTGATGTCTGTGTTTGTCAGATCACCCAAGTCGTTGTAATGCGGAAGGCTCCCAAGTGAAGCTTCCTTCTACGGGAGAGAGCTGAGCCCTGGACAGGAACAAAATATATGCGCTATGGTTGGTCTGCACATATTAATAAATTATTTCGTTAATCTTCTCATGACATCTGTCATAGAACGCATGTATGGGCAATCGGCTAGTCTTGCGTTCACCAGCAGTTTTAAATTCGAAATTTTTTGGATCGTCTGTAATACGTATGAGCTTATTCTATAGTTATCTAGACTTGAAAGTGGTGGAAATCCAATCAATGTTCAGGCTCGGCTATATTGTATGTACATAATTGATATTCGAATTTATGTTTGTGTAATTAACAAGATCGATCTCTCTTTCGATCGTCCACCAGACCAGAACACAGCTAAGTATCAATATACCTACTTGCTGAAAATTTTAAATTTGATGGTTTTTGCTTCCTTGGGTTGATTTCTTTTTGTTTTGTCCAAGTGATGGTTCTTCAACTGTTCATTGCGTCGGAATACACATACGTTTTTGCTTATTCCCCAACAATGACAGTAGCACAGACAAAATAAAATACGTCCACCTTAAATTTAATTTATTAAAATTACATCAATTTGCCAAGTCTTCAACATAAAGAGGGGAAATGACACGTAATGACCATATTGCAATAGAATTTCCTTTATTTCTTTTACAAATTTAAGGTGTTTTGAAAATTTATGGGGTTTTCAGTATACTTATATAAATATAATCATAAAATGCACAATCGTGTGTTGATTGTTTTCGTTGAGCCGATATAAGTCAAATGTGTATATTGAAGTTAAAGAGCACTTACCAATCGTACAACCAAAGCTGGTCTTCCTACACAAAAGCCACGAACTGCTTCTCTATACGTTTGTATTTATATACCGGCTTTATTTAAGCATTACGTGCTCACTACCACTCATCAAAAGGCAAAAATGTGCTTTCAATTAAAAATGACCCGACAATTTTGTACTAAAATCATGCGACACTCATCAGCGTGTTCCAAATTGAAGCTTGCATTCCACTCATCATTTTGTTCAATCAGCACAATTCAGTCATATCTCACTCACTCTATCAAAATCAGACAACGCTCCGCGCAACGACTGCTGCACAACCCGGCAAGCAAATAAAACAAAGATCGTCATAAATCTCAAAATAAAAATACTATAGCACTGATGGAAGAATAAGTTTATCAATTTGCTGTCGGGACGAGAGATGTGGGGTATTGTCAAATAACCGCGTAATGAGACTACAAAACTACAATAACGTTCTCGTACTGTTGCCTGCGACGACTGCGACGTGCAGTCAGCGCCCTCCTCCGTATGACAATCAGTTCGGGGTTGTGAAATCCAACCCCTCATAAAGTGTACCCCCATTGTGTCTCCCAGATGGGACACACTCTTGGAGCAGATAATTGAATAAATTTGTAAATATTTTCTTATAAGTGTTTATTTAATATTCATATCTTTTTCCGTTTTCACGCCAACGACAACAACGACGACGATGAGATACGTACCTATACATAATATATGGAAGTAGCGGGAGGGAGAGATGCGCGAGTATAATACCTAACCTAGTAATTGAGGCGAGGTTGCCTATTTAATTCGATGGCATTTTTACACATAATTTGTTTACTCTCGGCGAGTTGAACGGAATGGTAAACTTAATGTTTGCACTAAGTTAGTCGTCATTGTAACCTTCTGGAACATTTGAATTGACGACAATTACCAATGTATTCGTTCTTAGTAGCTATTCTAGTGGTTGTGCAGAAGGCGAGAATTTGTTGCTTCAATTAAAGACACGCGGAGAACTTAATGACCTAGAGTGGTGCGGGATTGAATAACTTAAAGAGCGTCGAAACTGCGAGTATGTGCGTTTTCGGGTAATTGAAAATGAATTGAGAGGTTACAAACATATAAATAACGGGAGATTCTGAAATATTTATTTGGCCTAAACGGTATTAACCAGACTGGGGAGGGCTTTGAGGTGCGACTGTCATATGCAGCAGGCGCGGAAAATTGTTTGTCCTTCCGGAAGAATGAGTTCAATTTATGGGTATAATTGAGGTTGTTTTCTGGAATTATTTCGTTACCACTGGTTGGTAATGGGGCGGTATGAGAAAATGAAATAGATCCTTAAGACGTTAAAGACTGTGGGGGAAAAGCCTTTAAATTTCGTCATGTATGTATGCAGTGGCTAATAGTTTCTGCGACGAACTATAATAGCAACTCAGTAGGAGCATGACGGTCAAGACCCTAAACATAAATAAAAGGTTGGGTCTGTTTAGTCACCCTTGGTTTAGCTTTAAAAACACCACAGTTTCAAGATTGAGGGGGTTATGATGCTCAAGTGGACCATGTATCTGAATCTTTCGCCAACGACTACAAATCAGTGGCAATTCCTATTAAGGTAGAAGAGAGATATCGGACTTGAGCCAATGATCTCATCCTAGCCGTATTTATAAGACACCTGCCTGATGATTCCAGTGCATTTCCTGGAATTCGAGCTGGGGGCGCATGCGCTACTCACCGAAGCCCAAATCGCCGTTCGGAAAAGCAGCTGCTCCCCGTATTTCAGTTATAGTTCTTGATTCTTTAACAGTCAGTTCTGGAAACAATGAAGGAATCTCAATTCGAGATCTAAATCTTTTGGTCAGTACCCAAATTTCATAATTCAGCTTAGACACCATGATGGATCCCTAAAGACCAATATAAGAGGAAAACGGGAGCGGGTCATAATTCTGCATTTCTAAATTCTGTATCGACAAAATCTTATATAAATATCGCGTGAAAAATGTATAGAAATTCATAAATTGAGAACGGCTGGTCCGATTTGGCTAGCTAAAAATTTTTTTCAGTTGTTCGTAATTGCCAGGAGAAGGTTCTTCCTAAAGAAAATTTTGTGAAAACCCTCCGAAAAAGTCGGGAAATTGGAAAAATCGAAAATTGAGAACGGCTGGATCGATTTGGCTCAAATTTTGTTCAGTTGTTCGTAATTGCCAGGGCCCAGATCGCGTAAAATGAAAACGATCGAACGACGTCGGTCGTTTCGATACTAGCAGTCTCCGTCTATTGTGACAACTATGATAGAGACAACTTCAGTGAAAACGATGTCGTTCGATCGTTTTTATTTTACGTGATCTGACCCCAGAAGAAGGTTCTTACGAAAGAAAATTTTGGGAAAACCCTCCGGAAAGTAGGGAAATTAGAAAAATTGAAAATTGATTTTTTTATGGAATTTTGTGGTGCAATTGTTCCGGAATGGCTTTTCGAATGGAAAAATAGAAAATTCTTAGTGGAAAACTCGGAAAATTTCGGAAAAACGAGAAAAATTTGAATTTTTTTTCGAAATTTTGAACTTTTGGTCAATGTAAAGGTGGAAAATTCGTTGTGAAGCTTGAAAAATGTCGGGTAATTGTGAAATTCACTGTGAAAAAAACAATTTGCGTGCATTTTGGGTGGAGAAGTTAAAGAGATAAATAATAGATGGCACTGTGCTGCGATCAATGCCACAACCCGATAGATGGCGTTATATATACGTTGACTTAGGCTGTGCGCAATTTGACAGGTGTCCTTTTCGCAATGCCATTTTATATTGAGCAAATGTGCTATTTTTTACTATCAGTGTTTTATTATCATTATCACTCTGGAGTTTATCCAAAGGCGTTAAATTGGGGCGAGACGAAGTTCGCCGGGTCCGCTAGTTCTATACATATGTTTTTGAAAATACTGTATGAACAAAATTCTATATTTCAGAATTTTTGTATTTCAAAATGTTGTACATTATATCCAAAATGCTAAACATATTTCCAAAATGCTGTATATCCACATCCACTATGATGTAAATGAAAATTCTGTTTTCCGAAATGCTGTTCTATTATTTTGAAAAAGTATTTGCATAACAAAAAGCAAGCTTTGATATAATTTTTAATATTTATTGAGAAAAAATATGTAAAATAAATTGAAATTCACTTAGGTGCCTACATAATTTAACAAAAACACAAGCCAGTGGCAGTGGCGTGGCCACAAACCAGAGAGAAATAGACCGTCAGCTTCGGCCAAAAATGAGAGTTTCATAGAGCCAGTTTTCAAATAAGTATCCCCACCTCTTTTTCTATCTGTGAATAGTTCTTACTGGTTTGTGGGCGTGGCGTGGCGCACAATGGGGCCTTTGTATGGGTGAAAAAATCTATAAAATCTGAACTAATAAACTTAGAGCAATGAAATTTTGCACACCTATTTGGATCGGGCAAACACATAGGACAAAATTTAAAAAAATAAAATAAATAAAAAATAAAAAAAGTTAGGAAAAATGAGGTTGAACTAAAAATTGAATATCTCAGCGCTCCCTCATCGGATTAATTTTATTTGGCATTTAACAGAAAGCCCTATATTTCTTCTTAAAATAAAGTCCTGGTTGAGTTCTTTCGAATTATTATTAGAAAAGAAATTCTTACTTTTGTAACATTACCAAACCGTGTTTTTTTAGTCTAAACCAGCGTCTGTAGCTCAAGGGAAAGAACAGTAAAATATTAATTTTTTTTTTGGAAGCTGAAGATAGATATTATTCATTAAAGAAATTAAGTTTTAGCAAACGGTTATAAAAATGCTACTTTTCTTGTCAAAGAGTTATTGCAAGAAAATACATGAAATCTAAAACTAAAAGAAAGGGCAACTTTGGTGCGATGTATCTCAAAAATTCTCTGACATAAATTTCTCAAATTTTGGTAAAACATAGAACACATATATATCTTTAAAAAAAAAATTAACAATAGCTATTACGAAGTTAATTTTTATCATTTATTTTCGCATTATCCCCACTGTGATGGCGTGGCAGGTAGCATAGGATTGGTGTAGAGATGGCGATGGAATGGAAGTGGTTTAGTTTAAACTAGCCATATCATATTTAAGGGCCTGGTGACGATGTGGATTTTTGCATTACAACTGCGTATTTTTGTTTATGCGGAAACTAAAAACATGCGAAATGACCAAGAATTAACAAGTACGACATTTTAAGAACTGATGAATCCGTGGCACCATACGCCGTTTGCCACTTAATTAACTTTCATACCATTTTGCCGTCATTCCATCGCCACACGACTCCTATGACACCGATACGCCACTGCCTCTCCACTTCGGTGCGCGTCTTGTCTAAGAGTAAACTTAATGCTTCAAAGAAATAATATGAATAGTATCTAAACATAAAGATAACAAAAAATTCTAAATTGATGCAAATATTAAAAATATTGATTTGGAACGCAGTATAGTAAAATTCGGGTTTTTTTAAGGTAACCGCTAAAGGTAAAGCTTTGATTGCAGTAGCAAAATTCTAAAGGTATTCGTCCCACTTTATTTTCATAAATCTATGCTGACATTCAGGGAGAATTCTGTAAAATTCAATTAAAATACAGAATTTTGATATACAGAATTTTGAAATACAGAATTTTGACCATACAGTATTTCAACCTCAACCCCAGGAAAACTCATCGCTCGTGGATTAGATCCCGTGATAATTAAACATACCACCCTTTTCTGATATGCAGGTCGAAACAATGGTAGTATGAAAATTATTTTTGGTTCCGCCGGCAAGTAAATCCTATACGGTTTGAATACGACCGATGACTTCGTATTAAGTTTGTCCTTCACATTCACTTTTTGACTGTGAGTCCATATTCACAGATGTTAATAGTGAATCGTTGGTCGTTTGTGTTTCAGTCCGGACGAAAAGCGACCTGCTCATACCTTAAACTTTACTCGACTACAACTCTACAACACATTTCCGACACCTCTACTATCGACTTTCCAGGACAGTCTTAAAAGTGATACTCCTCTCTATTTGGAGCAACCCCAATCCCTTTTATGTTCTTCACTGAAAAACGCACAATAACTCCAGTTAGCTTTAAGTATTTCTGGCCAAATTTCATTTACTCCGTCGGATTTGTCAACTCTTAGCGATTTGACTTGTTTTGTTTTTGAAATGAATGTTATACGGACCTACAATTCTATGACGAATCCAAGCATAGAAGTTTTCTCAGGTCAACTATACTTTCGGATGTCTGTCGGACGTTCAACTTTGTTGCATTCAAATTCTTTCAAAAAGTTTTTAGTTTACAAATTTTTAAAAAGGACTATTTTTCAACTAGCTATACGGAAACCACTTCAACTTCTTTTAATTAAGAAAATCTGTTTGCTTGCCATTGCAAAGTAATACTTCATGTCAGTTTTTATCTTTTAATTTCACAAACTGATGGTGACAACAATGACACAAGAAAACGCCTGCTAATTGCATTAGCACATTTGAAGCAGACATTTTTCTAATTTAGACGTAATCAAAGCCGCCAAAGGAATACAAACAAACACTCAGTGCGGCTAGATAGGAGAATGTGTATGAAAGGGAAAAACACCAGGAAACTAATTTTCTCACAACAGCATCACAGTTTGTAAAATTCAAGGCATTTTTATTGTCATTCCTCTCCCTGTCATCGTCGTTGTCGGTGACTAGAATTCTTATTGCTATACCGAACGAACACAGGTGGTATGTTTTTTTACGAATACAGTTTTTCCTACCATTCTTCGTTGTTTGCCTTTTTTTGGCTAGTTGATTCAATGGCTCTTGAGAACTGACAAATACAGGTACCTATAGGTATCTCCGAATGGGAGGAATGAAAATGTATATTGTTCAGTTGTTATACCTGTAAATAAAGCAGCATTTCCCTGCCACAGAGAGAGAACAAAGCCGGTGGAGCTATTATTTCAAAAATCACTCTGTATCTGGACATTTTTGCAGCGATTTCGTTTGAGAATTTTTCATGAACGAGCCAAAAAGAAAGGAATACGAAATGAACTCAATTTTGTATTTCTCTTTGTGAGGGCACAATCTCAGACACCGAGGAAGTCCTTATCTTGATTCAAAAGCTACTTTTATCTTGTTACCATTGTGGCACAATGGCTGATGTTTTTGTTTTGGCATTAATTAATTGCATGTCATAGATAGTGCAATACGTAAACAAAGTGGTATTAGATTGCGCACATATAGGTACAATTATGTACTTTTATATCGTGAACTTTATTTCTGTCCGTAGCTGCCAAACACCGAATAAAACTATCAATAGAAACCAACCTTATTTTAATGGCTTTTATCATCAGTATCTGTATACGAGTCCATAGGTATAATAAAAACTCCATTGCGCGTCATCATATAAAATGGCCACTTAATATCCCATTATGCTAAGTCCCGAGCTAGAATTAATGTTTCATATCCAAAGTGCTCTCAAAAGGTTTACGATCCAAAGCATGAAGAAAAACAAAATTCCGTGGCACGTTTATGTTGATAACATTTCTTCTTTATTTTCTATTATTTTGCTTGGTTCACCCCAATAAATTGCTCAGAAATATGTATATGGAAAAACAATTTCTAGATATCGCATTCCCCGAAGACAAATTTACTCTCCTTCTCTCTGCATGTAAGTAAAGTACACATATTCCAATTCCAAGATTGAAGAAATTCTTGTATCCACTTATTTGCAAAGTACCTACCTTCTCCATATTTTCTGGTCCTCAGGCCATTTATTGTCTGATCTAATGAAAGTATAGGTGGATGTAGTGTGTACATCAAACAAACTTTTTGAAGATGATATAAATAAAAAAATGAAAGCCGCGTGTGCTGGGATAGTTTCATCTCTGCCAATGATAGAGCATATTAAGAGGACCTATAGGTACTTAGCTTAGTCCTCATAAAGTCGGTATATTGCGAAAGGTCATGGGATCCAGAAGTGTGTACTCAAACTCATTGCTATTGAACAACTGTCAACAACGAACACTATAATATTCAACTGTATGAAGCCAAAGTATTTCAGCAAGTGTGCCAATACTGGAGGGGATATATTGAAAATGAACCAACCGGAAGTACGGGGGACAGCCTTTGCAAAGGTACGGATACGACTGAATATTTATTCAAAAGAGAAGGAGAAACAATCTGTCCATCAAAAGTGTAGCCTCAGGAAAGTTTTAAAGGATTAAGTTTTCGATGATATCCTTCGATGTCTCTACTGTCAATAGATACAATCTTTATTTGATTTTAAAAGGACTTGTGCTGATTTATAATTTGACGGACATTTTTGTGTTGATATTGAAGTTTGGGAAATATGAAATTCGTGAATTAATTTCCTCGAATGTCAAACATATTTCGAGGATTCGTTTTCTCTGGGACGAGCACCAAATCGATCAAATTTGTAATTGGGTTGCAGAGACATTTTATTAGCAATGCAATAATAATGTTAGGTCTCAATATCTATAATGAGCTTAAGGGAAGTTTTTTTTTTAATTTTAATTTCATACTAATTTGGATTTTGGGTTTGGAATTCATCCCTTTTCTTATATTTATTATTCCAATTAGATTTACTTACCCCAGTTTCACACTGAAACTACACTTTTAGTTTAAGCTTCAGCTCAACAATCAATTCTGTTTCACAGTGTAGTTTAAACCTTGAACAGAGTTTATAGTTTAAAGTTAAACGACAATATTCTACCGTTTAAACCTCAGATCACTTGACGAAGTGACATTTCAATTTTAAAACTGCCGATTGTCAAAAACACAAATATAATCGGCCTCATAAGAATACCTCGTAACTCCACCTTTGGGGGAAAATTACTTTATAATGAACCAACCCATCCCATCCCATCTTATGGGATTTTTTGTAGCGCATTAGTCTAGAAAACCTCGCATCTCCCTGAAAACTCTAAATTAGTCAAATTACATTTTTGTATAGCTCGTAACTCCACTCCAATTCTGTTCTCAGACCTCGTAACTCCGACAAAAAGACTACTCAACAAACTTCGTAAAGCTTGTGCATGATTAGCAAAACTCTTAACTCCACTACTCAAAGTCGATTTGGTATCATTAATAAATATCGTTTAGCGATTAAAAGTAATTAAAACCGTTCGCAAAGAGGGCCATCAGATCCCTTTGGATCTGCCGTCAAATCTTCAGTAACAATTGGGACTTAAACACCGGATGATATATTGGTTATACTCGCTTGTGGTTAGACCAGCAATTATCTACCTATGCGGTCGTGGTCTGGTGGACAAAGACTAACGAAGTCACTACAGTCAAAAAGCTAGAACGGATCTAACGTATAGCCCAGGAACTGACTAGGCCTATTACCACTTCAAATACACATTCTAATGAAGGCAAGACTGAGTATTCATCTGTTCCATTCGAACAACATTGACTTCTACTTGAATTAGTCTGGTACACAGACGGTTCTAAGATGGAGTCAGGCGAACTATTCAGTCAGCCTTGGCAAAAGCTCGTCCATATTCCAGGCTGAAGTCCCTGCCATTAACCATTCCGCTAGAATAAATTTAACAAAAATAGATATGTCGTTTAAAATCTCGATTTTAGACGACATTTTCAAATCTTTGTATTTCTACAACTTCTTAGCGCAGCGCGAAGCTTCTTCGCCAAGTGCCAGGATGTATAAAGTAAAGGATCAGTAGGGAAATCGGGTCCATACCATTGATAAAATCTTTATTATTTATAAAAATAGATCGTGACTTGTGTTCGGCCGCTTAAAACTTGAAAACCAGACTCGATTGAGCTCAAATTTACAAATAATCTTAGGTATTGCACCTGTGAAGATTGGTCAAAATTTGACAGAGGGGCGTGGCACCGCCCATACAAACATTCAAAATCTTATATCTCAAAAACCGCCGAACCGATTGAACACAAATTTATAGACAATCTTAGGTATTGGCTCGGGAGCGTTCCCGTGATTGTAAACCGAATATGAAAAAAATTCGCCAGATTTCTACACCTACACTTAACCAGTCATCCACATATGTACCAATAAAACCCCACGGAGCCTACTGAGTGAAATGTTAAAATGTCGCTACTTAATCTGTATCGAGAAAAAGAATAAACATCAGTCCAAGTATTCATACTCATCTATTAATGCCGTGCACACGTTTAAATTTGAATGATATTTATCTTCAGAGATATGGAATACAAATGTGTACATAAATTATTCGCATGATTTACAATATCCTATACCCTTATTCGACCACATTTAAAAGGAGCCTCTTCACATTGTCAGACAAAAGCCTCCCTAACAAGTTTTTTCTTAAATACTCAGTGAAACTTTAATGTATCGATATGAAAATTTATGACTTCAGAAAATAATTCTTCCCGGTATCTTTATCAACTTTTATCCAAGTTTTCAACAAAACAAAACAAATAAAAAAAAATAAACGCCCGGCCCATCTAATCCCAGAGATACTTCATTCAAATAAAAAGAAAGAAAAGAATCTCGGCATCTCTTTATGTAACAAATACAACGCAACCCCTAGCAAGCAAATAAAAATACTCGATTTACTCAGTCAGATACTTACATCAGGATAAGACAATGAAATTATCCAATTATAGCAATTCCTGCCAGAAGTTTGGATGAACGAGTAAGCGCCTTCGTTGTTATTGTAATCCAGTTTCAAAGAAGAGACATACGAATAGTTTATCTCCTCAACCCGAATAATCCAAGACACGAGCTGGACGCTTTATATGAACTAAAAGGACGCACTGCACATATACAATATTTTATATTCCAAACTCTAAATTATTAGCCACTCGAATGGAAATGCACAGTTATCTAACGCATAACATACATTTCTATATTCATCGCAATTATCTATAATCGTTATCGCTAAAAGACACTTTGCTCTGTATAAACTTATGCGCCCGTATAACTCATAGGCACAATCTCACTTTAACTGATTCACCGACGAAAATCCACAACACAGTGATGCCCGATTTATCTCCTCTCCAGAGATTGCACGCGGAAGTGCACCTTCGAGTTATAGGATGACAATTTATCTATTCCCCTGTATTTCTGCGGGCTAATATAGATCGTCTCAAAAAACAAAAAACCTACTGACACGATTCCAGAACGCACTGTGTACAACCCTGTGAAACTCTGTTCGATAATGCGGCGGAGATAATGGTGCAGCACCGCGCCGGAGAGTATTAAAATTGCAACAGTGATAAGCTCAAGACGGTCTTCTATTTGTCCGTAGAGTGAGTGAGTGCGCGTGGGAAGGAACGGAGCAGTCTTACCAGACAGAATGGCACGCTGAAATGAACTGAGCCCATGTTATGAGAGAAAAGTCGGCAAAAGCGAAACCACCCGGCGCGTGATGCTTTCCAAACTATTTAGTGAACATGAACGATAATAAGCGGTAGAGTGGCACAGTGGAGCATGCTGACGCTGAGAACCAAAAAACAGAAAAGTTCTCACAGATACAATCGAAAGCGAAGGGGGCTATTTGTATATGCCAGCGATGGGGTTGGGGTTTGGGGACTGCGGCGAGACTGCCGAGTGGCAATTCGACTCAATTGAGTTTGAGCGATGTGGGTGCTGCGTGGTGGGTGCCTTCTGCCTGCGGCTGTTGATATTTGAAAATTTGATTCAAAGCGTGACTACATGATTCCAATTTCTGTCTAATGTCAGATAAAGTGTCATTATTTATCGCTCAAGGTGTAAAGCGTCAAATCAAGCGGTATTTTGTACTGCTGGCGGTGTTTTGGTGTTGAGCTTTTTTGAGAGAATTTCAAATGTGTTGTACTGTATTCCTAGGCGCATGTCAATATCGAGTGTTGCCAACACTCTGTACTGAGTTTGTTTATGCTGAGAGAGAGAGGCTGTAACGCTTAAGTTATTAGGTAGTAGTTTTGGTTGCAAGTGGAGCCAATATCTTCCGTTCTGAAGTCAATACCCGAAAAGAAACAAAAAAAAAATGCGATGAACATAAGAGTGGCGTTCTCGCAGATGGCGAGTTTGACTTTGTTTTTTTAGGAAGAAGATACCCTCTCATTACTCTACTCATACTATTCAGGTTTTGTGTACACAGGTACCTATGTATTTTAGCAAGTAGGAATTTCTTGAGTTGGTCCACCGGAGGAGTTCTTAAATGAACGCATCAAAAGCGTGAATTTATGAATGAAGTGGGTATGTATTTCCGTTATCACATAAATTATTCTGGGCCCACTTGTAGGTAATCTTAATTGAACTAGTTGATACGTTAATTAAGTACGTGGCGGGTATTTTAGGCCACTAGTCCATGGTGGTCCGTTTTATTTGCAGCACATGAATTGGAAAGAGAGCTATTTTACAAAAAGACGAAACTTTTTCTAATAATTTGTTGGGTCGAGTACGATAACTTAGAGATCGAAAATTGATAACGGTTTTTTGTAGAGGGGTTAAAAATAAGCATGCTGATTTATCCAATATTGAGAAATTAGATACTTAATTTGTTTATAGTTTTTACTGCCTATATCAATATTCTTAATCATACACTGAGAACCAGATTGATTTATATTTTCCAGTTTTTGAGAAAATGGAAAATTACTTTGTGTGTTGTTTCGCTAAAGTACAAATTTCCTGGACAACAGCACCTACCGCCGCGAATTGTTACCCTTGTACCATGAAAACCCCCCTGCTTGGGATCACTGTTGGATTATGGGTTGAGTGCAAGGTTGAGTATATGCAAACATTCTTTAAACTACATACATATATGTATTAGTTTTAAATTGCCCCTCCCGAGATAGAATCACCCTTCCATAGTAAAAAATGTGATAAATCCGTCATTAATTTTCGTCGCCTAAGCTATCGTATTCACTCCAATTTTTGATCTTAAATTTCAAAATTGAAAGTATTTTTTTCAAAAGCTGTAATAGTAAATAAGTAAGTAAGTAATATGAAAGAACAGATTATTGGGTTTTAAAAATTATATAGTCTTTTATTAAAAGTGTTGCTATCATTATTTTTTAATACTTTAACTTTCTCGTATATCTACGTATTAAGAGAAAGATATTGTTTTCCTACAAAATTTTGAACTCGAGATTTTGATCAATTCTGATATTACGGTAATAGGGGAACTCAAAAAAATGGGTCTCGCAATTCTGTCCGTCCGTATGTCTGTCTGTCCCACCACTGGGAAATCTAAACCCTTGGACGGATTTGTTTCAAACTTCGTATTTAGAGTTTATGGGCTTATCGCTAAGAACAGGTTTTGTTTTATGCTAGCCCTAATATTAACGGTACTTCCCATATACAAATTTTACGAAATATTAAACAATTTAGATATTTTCAAAAACGGCTCTAGTGATTTGAATGTAGGCATGCTTAACATGACTGCATACCCAGTTCGCTAAAAAGTCCAGCAAAGTCAGCTTTTTCTTGAAAATGGTAAAAACGATTATAAAAACATATTTTGAGGGAACTATTGTCATTCTTAACTTGATATCAAACTCAGTTTTTCTCTATAAAGACTGCGTCCTTTGATATCCACCCAAATCTCTCTTTAAAAAGCTGACCATATATCTCAAAAATGTCATTTTCGATTATGATAAAAATGTAACTGGCAGGTAATGCTTAAATCTATAGTAATACCTTTTGTTATCGTATAGGTAGGTAGTCGTAAATTTCTAAAATGATATTTACAAAAAATATAATGCATTTACAATTTCGACTTTTAGTCTATTCCGTTCTTCAGTCCATTGGCTCGTTATCAGAAAATATTCGTTCAACGTTAGCATTATATGCAAAAATTGAAAAAAAAAAAAAAAACAACAATATAGGTATGAAAAGTTCACTGTGTTAATATTGTAATTTTTTTTAAGTATTCTGCCCATTTTTCGTGCATTTAAAAAGTTATTATTGTTTTGTTCTTGCTCTACAAACTTTTTTAGGTTACAAAATTGGTCAGACAATAATTTATTTTCGTTGAATTTGTTTAAATCCATCCATGTAAAACAATCAAACTCATCCAGAGATTCGCCCCACCTCTGAAGCTATTTTAATTTTCATTTCCACCTTTAACTACAAATGTTAGGTCTTGTTCATACCAGAAAATGCTAAAATTTTCTGAATTAGTTTTCAAAAAAAGATTTGTTATAGTTTTGGGGTGTCGAAAAATTCCGTAAACTGGGAAATCCCAAAAAGAGGACAAATTTCACATTTTTTCAAAAAGAAACCGAAAATTTTTTTTTAGATAAAAAGAGATCATGTCCTCTTAAAAGAGGACGTCTGGTCAGCCTAGACATACCATGTCGAAAAATTCCGTAAACTGGGAAATCCCAAAAAGAGGACAAATTGCACATTTTTTCAAAAAGATACCGAACATTTTTTTTAGATAAAAAGAGCTCATGTCCTCTTAAAAGAGGACGTCTGGTCAGCCTAGACATACCACATCTATTAATTACCTAAATTATTAGTCTAATTTTTAGTTTAAGGGCGGAAAGATTTTAGCCTGAATTATTTTCTTGCCTACTCTGAAAATTCAGATCGCAGCTATTAATTACAAAAATTCATTCATGATATTTATTCTGAGGACTACGTATACAAGAGCACAAATTTATGACGTGACTGATTATACATATTGAATTTAATTACTATAAAGGAATTTTCTATGTCTTTTGTTGTCTTTTCAAAATGTACAAAACAATTTTTGTACCTATAATAGTTTAGGAGTTATAGCGTTTTAAGTTGTAACGCCTCCAAATTAGAGGTCATCTACTTTGATAGGCTATAACGGGAAATATGGTGAAATACAATTTTTTGTTCGGCGGAACTTCAGGAATCTTCCCTTAAAGGATTATACCGCTTAACTGGGACACTCTGACTTTTGGTTAAGGTTGAAAACTGATTATGGTTTGGTAGTTAGTAGATGGCATTAAGTATAATAATTGTTTTTCAATTTGAGAAGGTTAATTTGAAACATTCTGTAGAATCTACACAAATTAGAATGATTTTCGAAACGCCCAATTTGTATCACCATTATAACTTTATAAGTTCGACACAAGAAATCAACACAAATACCTAAATATGTACTTGGTTAATTTTATTTTTATACCCGGTACCACACTGTGGTGAGGGTATATTCACTTTGTCATTCCATTTGTAACGCCCATAAGGAGGCGTTGTAGGTATGACAAACTATATATATTATTGAACAGTATCACTTTCTTAGTCGATCTAGCGATGTCCGTCTGTCTGTCCGTCTGTCCGCACGACTACGGCCGTAATTTAAGAGCTATCGACGTGAAATTTGGTACGTTTATATTCACCAAACTGAAGCTAAGTTCGAAGATGAGCAAGATCGGATGAAAACTACTACTAGCTCCCATACAAAAATATCAGATTTATAATAGCTTTTTATGTTAAAAATTACATTTAAATAGCTACAGTAAAGATAGCAAGTTTAAACTTTGCACATATTGTTTTAATAATATTTAAAAATTTTTGACAAAAAATGAGCTTGGTCGAATAAAAAGTACCCATACCTCCCATACAAATATATAATTTTTTAATACTAAAATATTTTTTTGATTTTACAATAATAAATAGTACCGGGTATTTGAGCTCCGGCATAGTCGAAGATAATTGTCTTACTGGTTATTTCTATGTATGAAAGGCAAACTCAGATGTTTAAAGGTAGGTAAATCACTCGTTGAATGGCTTTCAAATTGATAAAACCTACCATCAGTAACTCAGAATCCTTGAAATGTATTTGTAAAGAACATGCCAGCTAAAGCCCTAAAGTAGTTTGAATTTATATTTTTATTTCTATACTTAGAACGAGATGCTGACGATTAAAAGTGTGTACAGTTTTTGTATCCATGGAGGAGAAAATGGAATACAGGTGTTATTATAGTTATCCTGAATTACCATATACCGATATACATAATGGCAATGGGATTACTCAATCCAGGAATGTACTCGTTCATGGATGCCAGTCATTTTCCACCTGCACACAAGAACACGAATTAGTGGATTAAATAAAATGTACTTTTGCGTCACAACACTGCTGTTTTCGACGGAAACATTTATACCTGATGCAGTGATTTTGTTTACGAGAAAAATTGAAAATATTATGCCCTCTTATACGGTGTGCAAATTTTAAAGTCAGCTTTTAAATTGTCTGAATAAACCGGATAGTTTTGGTAGTACATACCATATCTGCATATTTGAAGTTAGAGCAACATATCATTAAACATTTCAAAGCGTAGGGGAAAAAGACTTTTAAAATGTAGCTTCACTTTCCAAACAGCACTTAAGAGCAATAATGATAGCATCTCCCGCAATTTGTCGTTCTAATCTGTTTCAAAACATTATTAGGTCAATGGTTTTTGGGAAGCCGATGTACAGCACCAGCCGCCCAACCCACTTGGCTACTATCTGTTTTTAGTTAGGGTTGCACTCTTACATACACATAAATTGTACAGTCTATGCATTTCTCGGAAGTGAACATTCTAAAATCCTCAAAATATAGTAAATATTTTCTCCGCTGAGGAAATTCTGTAAACAACATCCTACACGCAAAAACCCAAAAAGACTTTCGCATTAAAAGTTCGAGTTTGTATGCTGGAATTTAATGTCTCCTATAAGCGAAATTTATTGACTGACAGTAGAAACACTCACCATTATTCGGAAGGGGGGATATAAAAATGTTTTCCTATTTCGCCGAAACACCTGCGCGATTCGTAATATAGTTTTTTACGTCTAAACTGAGGTGTTATCTTGTAGTGTTCGTGTAATCGTGCAGAATGATATTCCCGTGCTTGAACATTTTTATGTGCTGGTAACATAAGACAAAACTTTTCATGTCTATTAATCATACGCATGTCGACCTTCAAACAGGCGAGGCGGTGGATTATATGGAATGAAAAAGTATGCACCCAAAAAGAATGCCAATAAATTTGGTCGGAGAAGGTAGATAAGCAATATAGGGATTGAGCAACAAGTTTTTATTGAAGTTCTTTCAAAATTGGTCTAAAAAACAGAATTTTTTTTGTATACCTGTAAATATCTTGAGTGAAATGAAAATATAACACCATAATACTATCGGTTGTCACATTATACAAGTTATGCCATGTTCCCACCAAACTGAAACCGCGAGGTTATGAGGAACTTTTACCGAAACCTTGAGAAACGTTCCCACCGAGTTGAAGTGAGTTTTGAGCTATCAATTTTGAAGTGGCTGTCTGTTTGTTGACGGTGTTGTTGTTGTGTTGGAAAGAGGAATCACTAATCACTGATGAGTTCTGAACAAATTAATTATGTAATTTCCTGAAGGAATTGTTAAAGCATTGCCGGTGAAACAAATAAAGATCCTTAAATTTGTATTTATATATTCTTTTATATTTATTTATAATCTAGGAATAACAAAGCTAATGACAAACTAACAAAAAGAATAACGACCAAATTCGGAGACCTGCATTCCTCTGAACCACTTGCTTAATTTGTTCCTTAGTATCCTCTACATTTTCAATTGCGCTTATCACCATACATCAGTGAAATTGTCTCTAGTTGTTGCATTTCAGCGTTCGCTTGGAAAATTGGACGCTTTAGGAATAGCTCACGCACAGCAGTGATGGGGAAACCTTCCTTTTCATGTTTGAGTCGCACCTTTTTCAGAGCCACCAGCTCGGATGTATGGTTATCGCGGGCTTTGTAGGCCTAAAAAGTAACACAGTTAGACAATATCTGTTTGGAAGACGATGAAAACGGTATTTTACCTGTCCATAAGTGCCCTCACCAATTGTTGCTATCATTTCGAAAACGTCCACACAACGTTCACCCCAATCGCGGACGTTATTTCGGGAATCTCGCCGATTGAGGATAACTGGGGGTCTAGCACGTAACTTGATACAATCGAGTTCAGTCGATACAATCGAGCACTGGCAGCACCTAATTTGTCTCAATCGATTATTCTCGATTGATTATCCTCGATTGAGACAAATTAGGTGCTGCCGGAGCTCGATTGTATCGACTGAACTCGATTGTATCAAGTTACGTGCTAGACCCCCTGAGCTCTTTCTCTTAACCGTCGTCGCACTGAAACCAGACGAGTTCTTTCCACCACCACTCTAAGTATTCATACTGTCGTCCGGACTTCCGATAATCTCATCGTCGCCACTAAGGTCTTAACATCCCACCTCTTGTCTGTATTGGGCGAGGGGTTTTTGTCATCTTTTTTCGGGCTATATGCCATCTTTTAGGTAATACTAATCTGAATCTAGGGATACCAAAATGGAAGCGATAGCCTTTATAGTTTTCCAACAGGACGTGTGAAAGTATCACATTTCCCATATCTCCTGGTATTTTCACACGTCCTGTTGGAAAATTATTAAGGCTATCCCTTCCATTCTGTTATCCCTAGATTTGGATTATTATTGTCTAAAAGATAACACATATCTTGAGGAATTCACTGCACGGTAAGACCTTTGTATACAATCTTTTATTGAATATTCGCGAATTAAAACAAAACTTTTAATGAACCGATACATTGTCAGATTGTCACATTTTTTTTGGCGCTTAATATCTTGACATCCACAAATGAACACAAAATAAACCAAAGTTTACGCTGTAGGCTTGTTCGATTTGATAACCTCTCACGGCCGGATGAACTCAGAGGGGTTTCAAATAGGTTTCGCTGAAACCTCGAGGTTTCGACACTTCAAAAATGTATGGCGAAACCTCGGAAATTTGGACAAATTTTGTGAAACCTAGCGGTTTCGTTTGGTGGGAACATGGCATTAGTAAGTACAAAACGATGATGAAAATTAAAATTTTGGAATTTTTGGTGATATTTTTGGTCGGTGGGAATCTATGCCTATACTAACGTGATATTTTCAAGAATTCAATTTTTTGTGTCTGGATTGAATAGACTATCGACACGGGTCGTATGACACCTCCGTCCAACCCAAGGAAAAGGGGTATATTATGATAAGAAACAGTGACAAGGGTGATTTGTGGATAGGATAAGCTCTCCATCAGGCTTATCGAGCACTCTAATTAAGAGTTTTTGGGTAGTTCTTAGTTCGTTGTTCATTAAAACAGTCTGTCTGTGATGGGTAACCCTGTTGAATCATTACAACGTCTAGAAAAGGACGCAACGGGAAGGTGACCGCCCCTTCGTGGTAGGAAGGTTTAGGAGAAAAGTGAATGCAATTTCCCTTCCACAGTTGCGTTTTCGGTCATTTTGGTAAGCCGCAATTGAATTCTGAAATCTGCATAGTCGAGTGTTTCAAAATAATTTGGCCTTGGGCGAAATACTCTGCTCCTACGGCGCCGTGTAATATGATCGTAATATTCTTCAAATTCGTCTTCTAAAAACTCAAACAAATCCATGTTAGTCCGGATTGCTGTCTACGCCCGTTAACGAAAGAATGCTCTGTACATTTTTTTTCCATCCACTTCAAATAAATATTTTGTTTATCTTCTGGATAGAGGCTTTAACAGCCACCTGAACCGGCTGACAGATTATCCGAGACTTTATCTGTCAGATATCACTATCCGAAACTTTTGAAACAGAAAGTTGAAGTTTATTTGTCATATAAATTCCGGATAGGCTACCCGAGACTTAATCAGCTAGTCTTGAAACTGTCCCTTAAACGTGTTTTATTTTTAATTACGTATCTTTCATCGCGAATATTCATCCAATATAAAATGGTACACACCATAAATTTCCATGAAAATAAACTCTATTTTTTTTTTTTTTAATTTCCATTTGTTTCATTGAGTTTGTTGTATTTTTATTATGTAGCTACACATAAAAAAGGTTCGTTCGTGTACCTACTTTCATCAGCATAGAAAAACGAAAAATGTCAAATCTCAAAAATCGAGAGAGAAATCTCTCAATTTACAGAGAAGTACTTGACCGGTTTTCTTACAAAAAGTTGAAGAAATGTCATGTCGACATTCGTAAAACAAACGTTAACGGCAGAATCTACAAAATAAGTTGGATTTGAATTTTTTATAAGCTAAAATACCTATTAAACCTACCATTTTGAATGCGCTGATAAGTTCTAGGAGAACATTCAATTACAACTTCTTCCTTCGACATCGTTGAAGATGAAAAAATACAGTTTTATTTGTCAAACTTTTGAGCTGTATCTTAAACGACAGTTTTCATTTTTCATTAAGTCGAAATTCGGCGAGTAGAAAATTACGAAAAAATGAAAATAGGGGAAATGGATTTCTCTCTCATATTTTTTCAATTTACTCAGTACGTGGTCGCATTCGGACAGTTTCTTAGCAAATTTTTAATAATTTTACGTTTGCAAAAAAGTACCCGAACGAACCTAACGTGTTCTTATTCATATTGTTATTGTCATATTATCAGATATGTTCCCAAAGTAGAAACAAGTAAAAAAGCGCAATTTGGTCCGAAAAAGACTTCCTCTTCTTTTTGGAACTTTGGAAAGAAAATTTTCAGAACTAACAAAAATGTAAAAATAAAACACGTAAAGTTCGGTGGAAACAGCTTTTATGATTTATAAATCACTTCGGCCTAATCACGTTAGTTAGCTGCTTTAATTGTTGGCACTGTTTTTAATAAAAAAAAAGAAAAGAGAGTAAAAAAGAAATGCTGGATTAAACCATGGGTAATTGTCAACTCGGTGTAGGGCCTACTCTTACAAGAGAGCTTCAAATTGAAGATGCTCAATAGTTCAGGGATTTTTGCCGTTTGACAACAAGTGAAATAGAAAATATAATTCAATCTGTTGGGCCCACTATTTTTAAAAACGATACCAAATTAAGGGAATCCATACCATACGTGACTTATTTCTTCCCATGTACACTGTTTTACATTGTTGACTCTCGATAGCCACTCGGAAAATACGAACGGTGTTGGAATTTTTAGAGCTAATCTCCGATAGTGATCAAATCGTTTGTCCATTTGAGATTCACTTTCAAAAGGTTCAAATGTCGAGAGAAACTATAGCTTAGCTATCCGCGAACTACTCTCACGTCTGTGTTCACTATCACTTGCGAGTTTGCTCTCTAGAGCTGCTTGAGAGTTACTCGCAGCATTTTTACTCTCAAATGAATACCTACCTCCTAGATCCTACCCTTAAAGGAACAGTGACACTCGCTACTTTGAGAAATGATGCCGGCGAAATGAACAAAGAGTTCATTCAACTCCATTTTTTATTTTAAATCGAATACGCGACTAAAGTTGATGCTGGAAAATTATCATAAGTGAAAACGTTTTGTTTTGATATTGTTCCTATATAATGTATTTCACTTCACGAATGTAATTGCCAACATTATCATGCAATATGAATTTTATTTTATTTTAGAATTGCATCCATGTATCGTTCAATGAGCTAGTTATTTCTTTCTTTTCTATCAATTACTTATATATGTACAATTCCTTGAACCCCTGACAGATTATTTGTCCACCCAGTCTGCTGGTATTGTTAGAGTTCGCAGATAGGCCATATCAAAGACCCATATCAAAGAGTTTAAAATATTTTATGGTAGGTGTTTTGTAGAAAATGGACTCTAGTTCCAAGTGGGTCTCATCGGCTTCCAACGGACAATGGCAGCTAAGTAGGGATTAAAAGAGATATTTGCCAAGAAAACTTTGGAACTAGGTTCATAGTAAAGGATATAATTTACCTTACCTAACTCTAGGAAACCGGTGATACTTCGCTTTGGTAAACAAAGTGAATTCACAAATCGAATTAAGGAATCTCCACAACACTTATTCTTCCAATTATACAGTCGCGATCTTTATCAGCTGTAACTATAGGTGTAGAACCAGTCTAAAAGGCAAAACTTGTCGGCTTCATCTAGACAATAGGATCTTTCAATCACAGACCAGTTTAAAACGCAAAAAATTCAGACTGCTGGATTTGGTGGAGCAATCGGATGCAGAGTCCCCTGGATAGAGGCCGCAATGTGTCAGGCAAACACTGTTCAAGGCCGGTAGTACGTAAAGTAAAATAACCTGTGCCACTTGCAAAACTAAGCCAAAATAAGGACAAATATTCCGACTACCTTGAATAGAAAGAAAATTGTGATTGTGATTGTTACCAATTACAGAAATCTTACAGAATTCCACCCCGGATATAACTAACTGCGCCATGCCATTATTATTAGTAGACGATTTCTAAGAAAATTAACGTCTTAAGTTACACAGTTTAAATATTATTAAATCAGTGAAGGAGTTATGGTTTGTTTAATCTACAGTTGTTTAGAAACCATCAAAAGTATAAAAGCTATGAATAGTAAGAAAGTTGATAAAAACCATTGATCTGTGTGAAGCTATGTACATACAAGTGTCACTTTTACCTGCTAACCTAGATCATTCAGAAGTCCTTCTCTGGCAGGGGATTATGATTGGTGTGCATTCCGCGCACTCGTGCCGTTTGACCAATGATAAACCGGGAATTGTATCAACCAGCGAAATGCTGTCATCCTACCTGCACTGATTCTCCTTTTTCAAAAATCTTACCGAATTGTTGCAGTTAAGCTACTTAATCCACTTGTTTAATCATGTATGGATATTGGAGAAAGCAAGTTGCACATTAATCCAGTGGCTTATCGGTTTGGTTTTTCAATATTTTAAAGTAGATTTCAGGAAATGCGGATTAAGTGGCTTAACGTTGGTGTATAAAAACTCAGTGACTGCTCTCAGGAAGTATCAGTCTTATTCTGACTTCAAACAGTATATATCGAAGCACACGTTCGTAGTACTCATAGATTCAAAGTGCCCTTCATCAATGGCTCCAGTATTCGAATCTAACTTTTCAATAAGATCCATCCTTTCGGACAGTTCCAGTAGTGGAAGCAACAGCGACGAAGAAAATCAGGCACTCCAGCCAAATCATCAGCAGCAGAATGAGGATCATTACACCAGCAATACCAGTAGTGACGAAGACCCTGACCAAAGACCACCTTATACATATAGTGCCCTAATAGTGATGGCCATTCGCAATAGTCCAAAGAGACTTCTGACACTCAACGAAATTTGCGCATGGATAGCCGATAAGTTCCCATTCTATCAGAAAAACAAGAGTACTTGGCAAAATTCAATTCGGCACAACTTGAGCATCAATCAGTGTTTTGTGAAAGTACCCCGCCCTTTAGATGATCCCGGAAGGGGACACTACTGGGCACTGGACCCATCTGCTGAAGATGTAACCATAGGAGCGACCACAGGTCGTCTTAGAAGAGGAGATCCAAATGCTGGAAATCAGTATCCATACCAGCATCATCATCACCACTACCATCCCCAGGTGCCGAGCACACCTTATGCTATGTATTTTCCGACACCAGAAGAAATGATGGCCATTCAGCAGTCAGCAATGCAAGAACAGCAGCAAATGTGGACCAACTATCACATCTACCAGCAACAACAGCAAATGGTTCAAAATGCTGGTACCTACGTGGACTTTGACGCACCAATGGACTACCAGTATTGTTGAATTTTTGAAAAATGTAAATAACTTTAAGATTGTAAATACGAATTCGCATTTTTTTTATTCCGACTAAGGTCAATATTGTAAGCTTTAAATAATATAAAATAAATAATAAGTTTTGAAAACACAAAATTCGACTACACATTTTAGCTGCTCTCCAATTTTTTTTTCCAAACAACAGCTAAAACCCTAGCTACATTTTGACATGAAGTGCGATGTGGATAGAAGTGTCACAGAAAATAGCTATTTTCGTTGCTCTTTCTATTTTGCTTGTCTGCTATTCTTTGATCTCAAATTGTTCACTTTCAACAGACTCGTCATCAAAGTATTCATTGAAAAAACTCATCCTCATTTACTTTTCCGCAATACAACACGATCTGTCAAAATTTAACAGATACATTTTGCGCTAAATTTTGACAGATGCATGCAGTACAGTCTGAAATTTAAATTTGACTTTTTAGCTGGAGCTACGTGAGCGGTAAAGCGATTTCCTTAAATTTAGCTTAGCTAAATGTTGGAGAACATTTTGTATGGAAGATAAAGTCTAGCCACCTGAGTGGCTCTTCCGGGCTGGAACATTTGCGTTTACACCACCTAGTATACAATTGGTCTTTGTGTCTCCTCCTCCATTCAATGTCTATGCAGACGATACCAAAAATTACTCCAAGAATTTTCCTATCGAAATAGCCAAGGCTAACCTCATCAGCTTTTGATAGAGTCCTTTCCTTTGCGACAAAGAGAAGGACTGGTACGATTAGGGTTTTATAAAGTCAAGAGGATCACTTTAGTTCTTCTAAAGAGGGCTTTGCTACTCAATTACCTTCTTAGCCCAAAGTGACAGGGATTGGTAAGAGTTTTACTTCGATTAATCTGAGCGCTGGTGTCAATGTCTGAGTTCATAGCGGAGCCTAGGTAGGTAAAGTCCCTATAACTACCTCAAAGCTATTTTTCTCTATGGTGGCGTTCTGTCTAAGAAGTCGGTGTTGGGTGTCCTTTTTGGTAACAGACTTTATCTTGCCCTCCATTGATATCAAAACCCGTTTTCGCCGCTTCCTTGTCAATACCTATTCACGAAAGCGCCAGTGACATCACTATGCGTTCTGCCAGTTACGTCGATGTCGTTGGGCTACGCGAGTTATGGGTCGGTCTTTTGAAAGATCGTGTCTCTAGTTTTGGCCTTTAAGTTTTGCACCGCATCGCCTTGTCTAAATCCTTTTTTGGTATCGAAGGTATATGTGAGTTCTTTACCGAAATTGGTGGCCTTTTTTTTGACTTTTCAATTCATTTTCATTCATTCTTTCTTTAACTTACATACTAGACAAATATGATTAAATCTAAATTAAAACTAACATTTATCTTATTCTAGCTTACTGGCTCTTAACGAGCACTCTAAACTTAACTATATCCTTATAACTATTGCCTTTCGGCCTTAAATCTATCAATTTTTGTGTTTTTCGCTGTTTTTTCATTTCCAAGAAACTTTGCTAAAAACTTGGACTCTTGGACGAAATTGATGGAAATGGAGCAGCGTGCATTCTCCTTCGTCATTGTTCAGAAACGGACGAATGTAGTAGGGATGCCAAAACTAGACATTGCTCTGTATAGCTCGTCCCTATTAATGCCCTCATAGGCGGCCCTAAGTATTTTTAAAATGATTCTAAGAATCTTTTAGTTGATACATTCTAGAACATAACAATATAATAAATAGGCGGCGCGACAGGCGGTAGACACCCAAGGCCTAGCTTCTCGCAACCAATCGTTTTGTGTGAGTTTCTATTTTTGGAACGAATGGAAGGGACCTACAATTTTATTCCGAGTCCGAACGGCTGAATTGAGAAGCTTTTTCAGGACAGGACTCCAACATTTCCATTGGATTAATAGAATTTATTTCACGCTAGTACATATTTCAATTTGGATCGTATAATCTAGAGATTGTGTGATCAATAACTGTCTTGCTCGCATCTGTTGAATATACTATCTGGAAAGCAAATCGTCTTAAAATAGGCGAAGAACTATGAATACAAATTGTGCACGACTGGATCGCACGAAACTTTCTTGTTTATTGCGAATCTCGCAGAATCTCAGATTCATTTCAGCAAATTTTGCGATTAAAATCATACCCACTCCATATTTTAAAGGAGGCAAATAGGCGATGAATTTCGAATTCCCATTTTTGATTATTTAAAAAAAAATTGTCTCAATGGTCGGGATTAGGGTAGCCATTTTTGAAAATATTCATAAAACGGTTATAATCGAGTTTTCTGAGAAAAACTAAGTACGTTATCATGTTTAGAATGATTATGATGTCTTAAATATGTATTTTGATCAAAATCGTTAGAGCTGTTTTTGTAAAATTATGCTGCCAAATGTTACAACTTTGGATTCGAAAAGCACTGTTACTAAACTGTTTAGCTGAAAAGTGCGTACGAAGTATTCTAGCAGTTACATTTGCATCCAAATCGAAAATGGCGTTTTCGAGATTTGAGCAGTTTTTAAAGAACCATTTTTAGCGATTGGGGTGGAAATCGAAGGACGCATTCATGGTTCAAAAAACACTGTTTTTGCAACTGTTTAGCTCAAAACTAAGCAATATGTATTACTATGGATTTAAGCATTATCTGTCAGTTATATTTTTATCATAATCGAAAATGGCGTTTTCGAGATATGAGCAGTTTTTTAAAGTACTATTATTAGGGATTCGGGTGGATATCAAAGGACGCAGTCTTTTCAAAGAAAAACTGAGTTTGCTATCAAGTTAAGAATAACGATAATATCTTAAAAATAAGTTTTTGTTAAAATCGTCTATACCGTTTTCGATAAAAAGCCAATTTTCAAAAGTGCCGTTGCTGGACTTTTTATCGAAAAACTGGGTATGTAGTCATGTTAAACATGCCTACATTAACTCAACTATCAATTTGGTTCAAATCGTTAGAGCCGTTTTCGAAAAAATCTAAATTGTTTAATCACCCCTATCGTGGAATCCGTCGGAATTGAGTTTCACTTCACTTATTCGATTCCCTTTCACTTTCTACTGCTATCGTGGAATCCGCCGGAAACGTTTCCTTATCGACACGTTTTTGGGAAAGGTAGTTTTACTGTCAAACGGCTGTCTTTCATTTGTTAACACAAATCTGTGTATAGCTGCATTCACCGGAGGCATATAAAAAGTGTGTGTTTAAAAGTGATTTCAATGAAAAATAAAGTGTTTGATATAATAATTGATATGATTGCTCTATTTTTGGAAGCATAAGAGGAAGAACGAAATGAGCGGTGTTCTCAGAGAAGACTACGAGACAGGTTAAGAGGAGCAGTGAATGATTTCATGGAGCTACCGGATGAAATGTGTTTTTGGAATGATATTTTTTTTGGTTTTAATAAAGTTCAATATTGCACAGATTTATTACAAATGTTCGGCTTAATAACGCAGCTTTTTTTCATGTAGATTTAAAAAAAAATTCTAACGACGACGTGCAACAAGCAAGTGAACCTATGAAATCCGCAATGATTTTGATGCGGGCGAGAAATGTCATTTTGTTCATGAAAAATTCGATTTCAACGTTTTCAACGATAGAGTGAAACTCATTCACATTACCCACACGGGGAACTGTTCACTTTGCGGATTTGACGATACCGAAATATTTTTTTCCGTGAATAATTTCCCCCGGTGGATTCTACGATAGGGGTGAATATTTCGTAAAATGTTTATATGGGAAGTACCGTTAATATTAGGGCTAGCATAAAAAAACCCCTCCTATTGGGAAGCCCACAAACTCTAAATACGAAGTTTGAAACAAATCCGTCCAAGCGTTTAGATTCCCCGGACGGACAGAATTGCGAGACCCACTTTTTTGAGTTCCCTTATCATCGTAATATCAGAATTGATCAAAATCTCGAATTCGAAATTTTGTACGAAAACAATCTGCCCTATCGAGGTATCCGTCGGAACGGAAAATTCTCCGATTTCATACGAATACGAATCAGAGGATTTTTGTTTCGAGGTATTCTTCCGAACAGTTTTTGGGAACTTCTTTTCGACAAATATGCAAGGCACACTGGCATTCCAGTGCGATCAAGTGCGTTTTTACTGATATTTTTGACATCTTCGTACGAATTTTCTTCCTATATGCTCCGACAGGAATTGGTTGCGGAATTTGTTTACTACGATTTGCAGTGAAGTATTGATAAAGTTAAAAAAACGAGAAAGTTAAAAAATCGGAAGTACGTTCTACGACAGTACATGACTGTATCCATATTTTCCTACTTCAGTAAGTATATTACTTTTACTATACCTGCCTAGACACAAAGTCTAGTCCTTCCATAAGCCCCTCATAAAATGCCACAGGGCAAGGAATAATTGGAATTCCCACGTAATAAGTAAAGCAAGTTAAATTTCTTAATCTCATAAGTATGCAAATAAGAGATAACCCCTATTCTGCTCATCTCATTTTTCATTCAAAATCACAATGAAAGTGTAAGTTTCATTGATGAAGTGAGTTTTTCTTGTCCCACTTACCTGCGCGTGCTTCCATATAATGTTTTAGGGATTTCCAAAATAAAGTACGAAGTATTCTAGCAGTTACATTTGCATCCAAATCGAAAATGGCGTTTTCGAGATTTGAGCAGTTTTTAAAGAACCATTTTTAGCGATTGGGGTGGAAATCGAAGGACGCATTCATGGTTCAAAAAACACTGTTTTTGCAACTGTTTAGCTCAAAACTAAGCAATATGTATTACTATGGATTTAAGCATTATCTGTCAGTTATATTTTTATCATAATCGAAAATGGCGTTTTCGAGATATGAGCAGTTTTTTAAAGTACTATTATTAGGGATTCGGGTGGATATCAAAGGACGCAGTCTTTTCAAAGAAAAACTGAGTTTGCTATCAAGTTAAGAATAACGATAATATCTTAAAAATAAGTTTTTGTTAAAATCGTCTATACCGTTTTCGATAAAAAGCCAATTTTCAAAAGTGCCGTTGCTGGACTTTTTATCGAAAAACTGGGTATGTAGTCATGTTAAACATGCCTACATTAACTCAACTATCAATTTGGTTCAAATCGTTAGAGCCGTTTTCGAAAAAATCTAAATTGTTTAATCACCCCTATCGTGGAATCCGTCGGAATTGAGTTTCACTTCACTTATTCGATTCCCTTTCACTTTCTACTGCTATCGTGGAATCCGCCGGAAACGTTTCCTTATCGACACGTTTTTGGGAAAGGTAGTTTTACTGTCAAACGGCTGTCTTTCATTTGTTAACACAAATCTGTGTATAGCTGCATTCACCGGAGGCATATAAAAAGTGTGTGTTTAAAAGTGATTTCAATGAAAAATAAAGTGTTTGATATAATAATTGATATGATTGCTCTATTTTTGGAAGCATAAGAGGAAGAACGAAATGAGCGGTGTTCTCAGAGAAGACTACGAGACAGGTTAAGAGGAGCAGTGAATGATTTCATGGAGCTACCGGATGAAATGTGTTTTTGGAATGATATTTTTTTTGGTTTTAATAAAGTTCAATATTGCACAGATTTATTACAAATGTTCGGCTTAATAACGCAGCTTTTTTTCATGTAGATTTAAAAAAAAATTCTAACGACGACGTGCAACAAGCAAGTGAACCTATGAAATCCGCAATGATTTTGATGCGGGCGAGAAATGTCATTTTGTTCATGAAAAATTCGATTTCAACGTTTTCAACGATAGAGTGAAACTCATTCACATTACCCACACGGGGAACTGTTCACTTTGCGGATTTGACGATACCGAAATATTTTTTTCCGTGAATAATTTCCCCCGGTGGATTCTACGATAGGGGTGAATATTTCGTAAAATGTTTATATGGGAAGTACCGTTAATATTAGGGCTAGCATAAAAAAACCCCTCCTATTGGGAAGCCCACAAACTCTAAATACGAAGTTTGAAACAAATCCGTCCAAGCGTTTAGATTCCCCGGACGGACAGAATTGCGAGACCCACTTTTTTGAGTTCCCTTATCATCGTAATATCAGAATTGATCAAAATCTCGAATTCGAAATTTTGTACGAAAACAATCTGCCCTATCGAGGTATCCGTCGGAACGGAAAATTCTCCGATTTCATACGAATACGAATCAGAGGATTTTTGTTTCGAGGTATTCTTCCGAACAGTTTTTGGGAACTTCTTTTCGACAAATATGCAAGGCACACTGGCATTCCAGTGCGATCAAGTGCGTTTTTACTGATATTTTTGACATCTTCGTACGAATTTTCTTCCTATATGCTCCGACAGGAATTGGTTGCGGAATTTGTTTACTACGATTTGCAGTGAAGTATTGATAAAGTTAAAAAAACGAGAAAGTTAAAAAATCGGAAGTACGTTCTACGACAGTACATGACTGTATCCATATTTTCCTACTTCAGTAAGTATATTACTTTTACTATACCTGCCTAGACACAAAGTCTAGTCCTTCCATAAGCCCCTCATAAAATGCCACAGGGCAAGGAATAATTGGAATTCCCACGTAATAAGTAAAGCAAGTTAAATTTCTTAATCTCATAAGTATGCAAATAAGAGATAACCCCTATTCTGCTCATCTCATTTTTCATTCAAAATCACAATGAAAGTGTAAGTTTCATTGATGAAGTGAGTTTTTCTTGTCCCACTTACCTGCGCGTGCTTCCATATAATGTTTTAGGGATTTCCAAAATAAACATCATTAAAACACACCTTAATCCTTTAGCTGCACTATTTTGGTAGCAACATTTGGGCTTCATTTGTGGTCAAATATATAATAGATTTCTATGTAAGCCATTTATGGTTCCGTCCGACACTAAGTACGGGTGTAGTTAAATTTGCTAAGAAAACTAAAATTTATTGCAAATATTGCATCTCATGGAGTAACCGTCATAAAATCGAGGTAAAAATCTAGCACCCGAGGGATTATATCTTCCATTCATATTTCGTTTGGCCTAGATTTTAATGGAAGTGGATTAGGCAGCCACACATTTCTAAATAAATAAGTAGGTATGATATTTGACTGTTAAAATAGCTTCAAAATGTAAAACATTGGAAGGTATAGTTCTAATGATAAATAATGTTTTCTATTTGGCAGTTTTAGGTCTGAAATATTGTCGTTGAGTTTGATAGATACTTTCTGTACAATGACAATTTGTATATAAATAATAATAAATTCGACAATGGAATGACAAGTACCTTCTGGCCGCACATGCCTCGGTCATCCCCAGTAATGAAAATGTTTATTTATGAGGCTAATTATTAGGCACTATAGTCTCCCTTGGAACGTTTTTAACACCTAACCAAAAAATTAGATTATCAATTATTCCGATTTATGCATCATAGCAAATGATGATTTGCTTAGTTCAAAATATGCAAAATATAATTATATTAAAATCATAAAATTAATTATGAAACCCAACTAGCAAACTGCAAACCCTCATCCGTTTTGGAAGCAAGCAAGCGATAACCCCTTATTATAATCCGCCCCATCAGCTAAGAAACCCTTATTCAATAATAAATTTCCAAGGGGTTGTGTGGTTTCCCACGTAATATTTTTGATAAAATGTGAGCCCTGTGTACATTTTTTCAATAAGCCTAAACCCTACCAAAACCGCTTACGGTCCGGGACGACAATAAATACACCTACCTTTTGGCTTTTCGAGAAAAAAAGAGGAAAAACTGAAAAAAAATAAAACATTACTTCTAGAGCTTATGTGGTCCAGCACTTCCTCTGGGGAAATGGAAATTGTGGGTAATTACCTAATACCCTCCCGGTAGCCATTTATTCCTACCGTATCGGCTAGGGGATTTATTTAATGCGAATGAATTGCGTAAACGTACCTATTGGCTTGGGCCTTTTTTGTGCACGACCGATGAGAGTAGGTGAGATTGTTAAGAAAATGTTTTCATCTCGCTATGAACTCGATCCTTGTGGTTGGTTTCACCTTTTGGTGAATCGATATTGCCCTAGCGTGGAAATCATACGACGCGAATAGGTCGAATAGGTCGAATGTTGATACTTTCATTGTGTACTGAAATTGATCTGATTCTGTGTGCAGGTTACTGTAACATGGTCGTTCTTTTGTTGGACGTCATTAATCTTGCGCCAGAATGAGGGGGTGTAATACATGAGAGACTTACTAGCTTTTACGAGAACGAGAGTTGGCACAGGAAAGTTTATAACCGAGAACGATTAATTATCCCGGCAACGCCAGTGTCCATTTGCAAGGGAATTTAATTAAGTCCAAATAAATGATGGATAACTATTAAGTAAGATTATAGCGTAATGAGGATACAATTTGGGCTTTTTGAAAATATCTATATAGAACATTTTTGATTTCAGAAATCTGTACCATTACATATATGAAAAGTATATGCAGAGTCAAGAACAATTTTAAGCTTTTCGATAACCCTTAAGTGAAATGAAATATGTAAACAATATGTTTGTTGGGCACACGCACTCTACATAATAAAGGGTGTTTTTTTTTTTTTGCTGTTTGGTCTTTCAGCCTAATTTTGTTGACAGTTCACGCGTGATTCGTAACACGTGTCAAAGTAAAAATGCTCAATGGCCATTTCAACATGGATAGACTTATGCCAGAATAATGTTTGCAAATTATTGAATTTTATTACCAAAAATTGTGTTCAGTAAAAAATGTGTTTAGAGCACTTCGTCCATTTTATGGGCATTGCAAGAACTGCCAATGCATCCACAAAACTGTCCCGTTTGGTTTGGTTTAAGGGCCAGTGGCGTCATTAGGCCGTATTTCTTCAAAGATGATGATGGTAACAATGTTCGATGATTTCGGACTTTTTTTTGCCTAAAATGGAAGAGCTGGGTTTGGCCGACATATGATTTCAACAGGACGGTGCGACATGACACACAGCACGCAAATCCATGGACAGGACATATTTTGAGGCGAATTTGGAGAGCAATTCATCTCACGTTTTGGACATGTGAATTGGCCGCCTAGATCGTGCGATTTTCGTTGTTTTTTTTTTTTTCAATTTTAAAAATCAAACGCTTAAAAAATCGAGGAACATTACAGTATGCAGTACCAGCTCTATCAGCAGTGAAGAAGATTCTGATGAAAGAAAGCCCTACACTTATATTCCCTTAAATTGTAATGGTCATTCACAACACTACAAGAGAATCATTATACTGAGATTTGCACATGGATTGGGAACAATTTCCCATTATATCAAAGGAACAAAAGCACTTCGCAAAATTCATTCCGTCACAATTTGAGCCACAATTTCTGTATTTGTCAAATTATCCCGGCCCATGGCGAATCCAGGAAGAGGACCCCATCTGCCGGAGATGGTACCATAGGAGCGTCGCCTCATAAGGGGAGATCCAAATGCTGGTAAACAATATCCCTTTCAAGAGCATCATCACTTTTATGTATAGACACAAATGCTATGCTTGTAGTACCTCGCACCACCTGTTCATCGGCGTTTCCTTATTCCTATACATTTCCTATTCTGCCAACCACAACTGCTCACAGAACCATATTACCGCATACCAAAAATGCATATATTCGATATTCCCAATAATTCGCCTCACTAGGTCAATGTCAAAGCATATCACACATATCGCCGACAAAACACATAAACAATATGAGTAATGGGACAGCAAGGGAACTCCACTTCAGTTCTGTACACATATGCTGATATCACACTGTGTGTAACTAAGGCGAAGAGTGAATGACATGCTGGTAATTCTGACGCACATATGCTGACAAAGCACTATGCGCAGCTAGGGCAAAACGCCAATGACTTGTTGCGATATCGATGGTATTTTTGGGTTACAAAGGTATGAAGGACTGCATCAGCATGGTTGAGCAACGCACTTCCAAGAAGTGCAAAAGAATATGTGTTGGAGGGGAACGCAAATGAAAGTGGATGAACTAGAAAAGACGTATAAAAGGACTGAGAATTTTGGAAGCAACAGAGAGTTGTTAAATAGATTTTGTATGGTAAAGGTTGCAGCCAAGCAATAAGACAGCGGGCCTTACCATTGAAATAAATAAATATAATAAAAACAAATAAACAAATAATTAGTAAAGGTTGCAGCCAAGCAATAAGACAGCGGGCCTTACTAATCAAAATAAAATAAAAACTTCTTTTATTTCCAACCTCTCCGCGAGTTCGTTCTTCTCCTGGTGACAGGAAAGCACGACGAACTTTGGCGATACAACAATTGGTGGCAGCGGTGGGATACCCAAAGAGGTCCCGACTACCATACCAACATACCGAAGCGTTCTCTGGGGCTATACACCAGAGAAAGTGTTAAAGCGTACTGGGGCATACACCAGTTAAGTGAAGTGAAAAAAAAAAAAGAGAAAAAAAGTGCAAAGTCCCAAATACTGTAAGACCTGGCGAATCCCTGGAATACGGGCGCCGGAGGCAAACAATTGGGCAGTGACATAAAAGACCAGGCCACCACACCTATAGGGCGGGAAGCCTGCCTGGCAGAGGAAGAAGAAAAAAAAAAATACAGCACCATCATCACCATCGGCATCAGAAAACCTACCAGCAGCAGCAGAGGAAATTAAGAAAAAAAAAAAGACAACAACAAAACCATCAGCATCCGCAGCAGAGAAATTTAAGATTTAAGGTATTTAAGAAGTTATATATATATATATATATTTTTTTTACACAAAAAAAAAAAAAAAAAACACATTTGACTTAGTTACGCCACGTTTCTTTATATTTATACTTTTTTTTTATTTCGGTGAAGAAAAAGAAAAAAAAAAAAAACTCTAAAACCCAGAATTTTCATTTCCTACCCATTATTCTTCCTACACCCCCAATATTACCACAAGAAAGCAAGCTGCGATAGTGCAGCTCTTCGAACAACTACCTTTTTGTGTAGAAATACCCGAGAGTTCTGAATCCGGCACCACCATGTCTGAATACAAAATTAGTCTTAACGACATTTACAACATTATCCCGGCTTTCAGCGGAAACCCGGAAGAATTAAATAAATTTATAGCTTGTGGGAATATATTGTTCACGTCAATTAGAACTGACCCCGAACATAAACTTTTTCTGGAAGTCGTGAAAACGAGGCTCCAGGGACCGGCATTCGAGCTAGTCCAGTTAAAATCTTTTGCAAAATGGAATGACTTAGTCTCAGAACTAGAAAGACAATTCAAGGAAGAAAAATCTCGTTCCTCAGCTCAGAACGAGTTACTAAATGCTAAACAAAAGGCAGGAGAAAACGTTAAGGAATTTGGTGATCGCATCAATCGATTACTAAACTCCTTGAACTCTGCTACTTTTGCCAGCACTAGTGACGAAGCTGTGAGAAGGTTCCTTTCCCACGAAAATGATAGGCTAGCCATACAGGTTTTCGAAGACGGTCTTCTAAATCTAAATCTCAAATTCATGGTTCAAGCCCACGGGGAAGGCGATCTAAGGAAAGCCATAGCATACGCGGAAGAACATTCGGTTCGCCTCGAACGTACCGCAGTAACTCACCTTTCTGAAAACAACAAACATCCAACAAAGTTTTCCTCTTCAAAACCCACATGCCAAACTTGTAATAGGGTAGGACATACATCCACTACTTGTTTTAGAAATCGAAATATAGTCCCCACTCCCAGACCTATCTGCCAAACCTGTAACAAGGTGGGACACACGTCCGCAACCTGTTACAGAAACACCAATCTTCCTAACTTCGCTCCTCAGCAAATTAAAAGAGAAATACAGTATTTAAGATGTACCTACTGCAACAAACCCAATCATCACCAGGATGAATGCAGGACACGTTTGGCTCAAATTGGAGTTCCTCCACAAAATATACAACCAGACTCATTACAAAGGCAACACAACCAAAATAATAATAATAACTCCTCACGCAATATACGACGAGAATTCCGACACTATACCACTTCAAACGAAAATGAAGCGGGAAACGGGTTGACTCGGGGAGATGGTGTCGACAATCAGCCCCGAGCGCAAATACAAGTCGACATGCACAGAATCCCAAACTAAATTTCAATATATACGTACCATTTTGCCCCAAACGTCTGGAGCCAGTGGTACAAATAAAATTTCACCCATCAGAAAAAATATCAGCTACATTTTTGATTGACACAGGCGCTGACATCAGCCTTGTGAACCCAACAAAATTCGAAACAAAAATATGTAATAGAAATCAATGTACTATATCCACCATATCAGGAAAAGAATTTAAAACTATAGGAGAAACTATAGGAACTTTGGAATTCCAAACAGAAGACCACTTGATTCTTCTGGACCATCCGTTCCAAGTAATACCGAACCATTTGAGTTTAGCATATGATGGCATACTCGGTAACGATTTTTTAACCAAATTCCAATGTTACATTAACTATGAAAATAGGGAAATCGAAATTAAAACACCAGTAAACGGCTTAGTCACAACTCAGCAAAATAAAAAAGACTCAGCAATGGTCAATAAGACTGAGCAAAATAAAAAAGACTCAGCAATGGTCAATAAGCCTGAGCAACGAAATAAATATCCAGCAAAACGTAAGACTGAGGACAGCAGTGCCTCAGCAGAAAATAAGCCTGAGATAATGATAAATCCAGCAAAACGTAAGACTGAGGATAGAAGTGCCTCAGCAGAAGGTAAGACTGAACAAAATAAAAAAGACTCAGCAATGGTCAATAAGCCTGAGCAACGAAATAAATATCCAGCAAAACGTAAGACTGAGGACAGCAGTGCCTCAGCAGAAAATAAGCCTGAGATAATGATAAATCCAGCAAAACGTAAGACTGAGGATAGAAGTGCCTCAGCAGAAGGTAAGACTGAACAAAATAAAAAGGACTCAGCAATAGTCAATAAGCCTGAGCAACAAAATAAAAACCCAGCTAAACGTAAGACTAAGGCAAAAGAGAACCTAGCAGACAGTAAGACTGAGGAAATTTTAACAAATAGCCAAACAAAAGCTGAGAAAGGCACCATCATACTTAAACCACGAACACAGCGCGTGGTAGAACTCCCATTTCATAAAACAGGTAATATCGATTTAATTATACGAAAAAAACAAATTATTCCAGGCGTATACCTCGGTGAAAGCCTGAGTAGATCCAAGGACTCCAAGATAAAAGTGTTGATGATGAATACCTTGGAAACAGAGCACAGGTTAAACACCGAAAATATCAACCCCGAATGGGAATCTCTAGACAATTTTAACTTGGTATCTAACAAACCAAATGACAAGATCAAAGGCAGACTAGACAAACTTAAGTCAATCATAGACGTCGAACATTGCAACCAAGAAGAAAAGGAATCAGTCCACAACATTTGTAGGGAATACAATGATTTGTTCTTCCTCGAAGGCGACCAACTTACTTTCACGGATGCCATAAGCCACAGAATCATAACTGACCAAAACAAACCACCACTATATGTCAAACCGTACAGATTGCCTAACGCACATACAAGTGAGATCCATAGGCAAGTTAACGATATGCTACAGGAAGGAATAATCCAGCCTAGTGCAAGCCCATGGAACTCCCCCTTGCTTCTGGTTCCTAAGAAACCAGACAAAGAAGGCAATAAGCGATGGCGAGTCGTGGTAGATTTTCGTCGACTAAATGAACTAACAGTCGCTGACGCATATCCGCTACCAAACATTACAGATATACTGGATCAACTTGGTAGAGCGAAGTATTTTAGTACCCTTGATTTGGCAAGTGGATTCCACCAAATTCGTATGGATAAGGAAGACAGGTGCAAGACGGGATTCAGCACTCCATATGGACACTACGAATATAATCGTATGCCATTTGGGCTAAGAAATGCCCCAGCAACCTTCCAACGCCTGATGAATACGGTATTAATTGGTCTACAAGGATTCGATTGCTTCGTATATGTTGATGACATTGTTCTATACGGATACAACCTGAAAGACCATAACGACAAATTGGTAAGAGTATTTGATCAATTACGCAAAAATAATTTGAAACTTCAGCCTGAAAAATGCAATTTCATGAAGAAAGAACTAACGTATTTAGGTCATATTATCTCCGAACACGGTCTTAAACCAGATCCAGAGAAAGTAAAGGCAGTCAAAACATATCCAACACCACAAAACACCAAAGGTATAAAATCGTTTCTAGGTCTCATAGGCTACTATAGAAGATTCATTGATAACTTCTCCAGTATAGCTAAACCCTTGACAAAATTACTAAAGAAAGATATCAAATTTGAATGGGATGCATTCTGTGATGAAGCATTCCGTCTACTTAAAAGTAAAATAATACACCCTCCTATTTTAGCTTATCCAAATTTTAAGGAAGAATTCATAGTCACTACAGACGCAAGTGACGTTGGACTAGGTGCGATATTATCACAAGGAGACATTGGTCAAGACAAACCAATCTGTTATGCTAGTCGTACTCTCAACGACGCTGAGACTCGGTACACCACAACCGAAAAGGAATTATTGGCAATTGTCTACGCGGTACAACAATTTAGGCCCTACATCTATGGACGTAAATTCACAATATGTACGGACCATAGGCCTTTACAATGGCTTATGAACCTTAAAGACCCGACGTCAAGATTGGCTCGTTGGAGAATATTATTAGACGAATATGAATACCAAATAATTTATAAAGCAGGAAAAACCAACGTAAATGCCGACGCATTAAGCCGCATACCCAAAAATATAGCAGAAACGTCCAAGACTGTCATGGTAACTACACGTAGCCAAAACAAACAACCTTTACAAAACGTACGTTCAGACCTTTCAGACATTCAGGTTCTTTCTAGTATTACTCTACACGAACATAAGGGATCCATTTTTGTAGACAAACTAGTCCAACTCAAAATAATAGTGTTACCCCTAATACATACATCCGAGGAAGAGGTGCTAAAAGAGAAGTCACCACAGTTTGTTAAACCACAATTAGGTAAGAGAACCCTGGTACAGTTAAGTAACCAAGAACAAATCTGTGTAATAACTTTACCGGTACCATTCCGAAGCTCAACTGATCAGAAAATCGTGAGCACATGTCTAAACGACATCAAAGAAATATGCTTTGAAAGATGCTTAAAAAATATTGGATTCTCTTTACCCGTAATAGGGGATGAATTTAAGAAAACTTTCAAAAATCTTCTTGAAAAAACATTCCAAACCCTTGATATAGACATCCATATTTATGATGACGACAGAATTCTCTTAACAGGCACCAAAGCCATACAAGAATTACTCGCTGAGTATCACGACTCACCTTTCGGAGGTCATCAAGGAGTCACTCGAACACTTAAGAGAATCAGGTCCAAATACTTTTGGCCTACAATGGCAGCAGACATCGATGAATACATCCGAAAATGTGCCTCCTGCCAGGTTAATAAAAGCAGGCGAAATCCTCCCATACCTATGAAAATCACGACTACCAGTTCAAAACCATTTGAACGGATCGCATTAGATATAGTTGGACCCTTACCAACAAGTTACGGTGATCATAAATATCTTCTAACATTCCAAGATGATCTTACTAAATACTCTGAAGCATACGCTTTATCCAATACAGAAGCTTCAACTATAGCAAGAGTTTTCGTCGAAAGCATTGTTTGTCGACACGGCATTCCGTTCTCACTACTAACGGACCAAGGTGCAAACTTCCTAAGCAAAATGTTTTTGGAAGTGTGTTCGCTCATGAAAATAAAAAAGCTAAATACAACACCATATCACCCGCAAACAAATGGAGCGCTAGAACGCAGCCACAAAACCTTGACTGAGTATTTACGCCATTACATCAACCATGATCCACTTACATGGGATACCTGGATTCCTTATGCGATGTTTGTGTATAATACGACTCCTCATTCAAGTACAGGCTTCACGCCATATGAATTGCTCTACGGTTATCCAGCAAACGTACCTAGCAAGTTCGCACAACAACCAAACGTTTCATATAATTATGATAACTATGCGAACGAGTTGAAGTCACGATTGCAACACGGATACCAAGCAGCAAAAGAAATACTTAACAAGAAAAAGGAAAACTCAAAAAAATACTTTGACGCAAAAACCAACACCAAAATATTTAACGTCGGTGATAAGGTCTTGCTCAAAAATAACGCCAGAAAAAACAAGCTATCCCCGTTATGGGAAGGTCCATTCGAAGTCATAAAAATAATATCCAACGAAAACACTATAATTAAAGTTAAAAACAAACCCAAACTAATACACAACAACAATCTACAGTCTTACTACGAATAACTACACTCACCACGCTCACACATACGACTCTTCACGAATATAAACTCATCTTTCTCCACATATTGCTAAGACGACCACTAAACATTTCCCCATTGTTCTTCTCTTCTCTCTTAAAAGATGGAGTCGATACATTACACACCAGACTCGGAATGGAGACTATTTAATATTGTAACACAAAAAGTACTTCGCTTGCGCCGTGGAACCACTAGGATAGGCAGGGGGCACGCAAATAACATAGAACTAAATACACCACTTGTGTCTCCTGGCCAGTCGGCCATCCACGTGGATCTTAACGATCAAAAGGTGCATATAGTGGACCACCATTTTTCCCGTGGAACCTATATTAATAGAGAAAAACTTCCACCATGTACCATAAGAGAGCTCCATTTCGGAGACATAATAAGTTTTGGGACAGTCGAAGAAGATTTTGAATTAAAATTCTGTCCCACATACGTATTAAAAGGCCCACTCCCACGACTCTATAACCCCATTACACGCACTCCACCACACCGAATCGACTACGACGTCAACGACGACGACGACACATCAGGCTACGAATCTTCCGACACCGTATTATGGGAACCGCCTAGCAATTAGTTTATAAAAAAAAAAGAAAAAGTAGAATAAATGTATACCTACTTCAACTATTTTTGTTCTTTCTTTCCTTCTTTACAAACCTACGACCACACTTCACCACATCGACTCGAATACTGTAAACATAAACTATAAACATATGCCCCTTTACAGATGACACCAATTATTCTCATCTCAGTGATTGGGCTATCGCTCACCTGCGGAAAACTTCAAGTCACTCCAATCAATAACGAAGCAGGCGTATACTTCGAAAAAATAGGAAACGCCGAACTATACTCCAGTGAGTGGAAACTAGTCGTCTACTATGATCTAACGCAACTCACGAAAGCTCTAAATCATGCTACTAATTACGTGGTGGAAATCAACGATTTGTGCCGCCTATTACAAGGAAACGCTAACTTTGGCATAATTTGTGATGGTGCAATAAGCGAAATCAACCACTTATTAATGAACCTTCAAAACAAATATATTCTCCTAGGCACACAAAAGCGATATAGACGAGCCCTAATCAATATAGTCGGTACATTAAGCAAATCCTTGTTTGGTACCTTGAATGAAGACGATGCAAAACACTACGACAAACAAATAGAGAAAATCAAAAGAAACGAAAACCATTTACTTGATCTTATGAAAAACCAAACATTTATAATGGAAACTACCAAAAATATTTTTAATAAATCGGAAAAAAACATTGAAGACCAAATGCTTGCGGTAAATGCAAAAATAACCAACATAAAAGGAGTAATGACTAACCTCGCGAGTCTCACTCAAGATCAAAATACATTTACTGAAATAGAATCTTTAACGTCACTAATAACTTTAATTATAATCAGATACCAGAACACGATCGACGATATTCTCGATTTAGCTACAGACGTCAAACATGGGAAACCCCACCCGGCCATAGTAACGCCAGATCAACTAAAATCTGCACTAAAAACTATCAGACAACAAATTCCAAACGGTCTTAGACTACCGCACCTAGCAAATGAAAATAACATCATCTCGCTTTACCATATTTGTACCACTAGCGTCGCAACTAACAAAGACAAAATAATCTACGAATTTAAAATACCCCTTTCCCTTGTAGACAATTTTCAAATATACAAAATTATCCCCTTTCCCATGAAATACAAAAACAATTTCGTATACTTACAACCAACAAATGATTATTTAGTAATAGATCACAAAAGAGAACATTACTCACCCCTGTACCTTAAAGACCTTAGCAATTGCAAAACTCAAGATAATGATTTCCTATGCCCAATTACACATCCACTTTTTGACACCGACACAGCTAATCCCCAATGCGAAATCCAACTCTTAATTGGAAATCCGACGCTTCACGATTCATGCGTGATAAAACAGGCAAACTTAACAACCATATGGATACAATCACACCAACCACATAAATGGCTATTTTCATCCATGGAACCATGCATTGCTAACGAAATCTGTCAAGATAATATGACAAGACATACTCTTCAGGGACCGGCAATAATAGAATTATCCGGTAACTGCTACCTCAAATCAAAAGATTTTACTTTATACGCCTACAATGAAAAATCGTCAATCATTAATAACTTCTTCATTCCACCAATAAATATCTCAAAATTCCTAACTAACCCCTCCATCAATTTTCCTAACTTCACCGAAAAAACCGCAATTGTAAGATTTTCAAGCCAAAATGAGCTAGAACTTGTTTCCCAAAGAATAAGCGAGCTAAAGAATGAAGAATCAAGACCACTTATTTCTTTGGATAAAAATGATGTTCACCACTATATTTTAATTTACGGAATAATTGTAACAATATTGATTCTTGTATCCTTAAAAAAATACAAGTCTTACAAACTCAGACATACTTCAAAAGAAAACAATAAAAAAAAGTCCAGCAATGAAACAATTAGGGACACCCCTACCTTCATTTTGGCCTAAAAATAAAAAGAAAAAAAAAAGGAAAATGTGTATCTACTTTTATAAATTCAAATAACAATAACATATAACCTTACAAACTTAACTTTGCATAAAATATTACAAGAATAATTTTTGGTAAATTGTCTAAAAATAAATTTCCATCAAAAATATATGTAAGAAAAAATAAGAAAATTTTTGTCTAAGATATTTTGTTTAAGCTAATTAAGAAATTTTTTTTACGATACTTCATTTTTTACAATATTTGGTTAAGAAAATACAATATTTTGTTTAAAGAATAACTAAGAAAATAAGAAAAAATTTTCTTACAATATCTTGTCTAAGTAAAGAAAAACGAACTATGTAATAGAAAATAAGCTAATAGAAAGTAATTGTAAATTGTTTCTAAAATTCTCCTAAGTCACTTCTCTGAAAGAAAATTGATCTTTTTACTCTCAATTTTCTTTTTCTAAGGGGGGAAGGATGTAGTACCTCGCACCACCTGTTCATCGGCGTTTCCTTATTCCTATACATTTCCTATTCTGCCAACCACAACTGCTCACAGAACCATATTACCGCATACCAAAAATGCATATATTCGATATTCCCAATAATTCGCCTCACTAGGTCAATGTCAAAGCATATCACACATATCGCCGACAAAACACATAAACAATATGAGTAATGGGACAGCAAGGGAACTCCACTTCAGTTCTGTACACATATGCTGATATCACACTGTGTGTAACTAAGGCGAAGAGTGAATGACATGCTGGTAATTCTGACGCACATATGCTGACAAAGCACTATGCGCAGCTAGGGCAAAACGCCAATGACTTGTTGCGATATCGATGGTATTTTTGGGTTACAAAGGTATGAAGGACTGCATCAGCATGGTTGAGCAACGCACTTCCAAGAAGTGCAAAAGAATATGTGTTGGAGGGGAACGCAAATGAAAGTGGATGAACTAGAAAAGACGTATAAAAGGACTGAGAATTTTGGAAGCAACAGAGAGTTGTTAAATAGATTTTGTATGGTAAAGGTTGCAGCCAAGCAATAAGACAGCGGGCCTTACCATTGAAATAAATAAATATAATAAAAACAAATAAACAAATAATTAGTAAAGGTTGCAGCCAAGCAATAAGACAGCGGGCCTTACTAATCAAAATAAAATAAAAACTTCTTTTATTTCCAACCTCTCCGCGAGTTCGTTCTTCTCCTGGTGACAGGAAAGCACGACGAACTTTGGCGATACAACATGCTAAATATTTCCCGACACCAGAGGAAATGCTGGTCATTAAGCAGTCAGCAAGCGAGGACAACAGCAAATTTGGAACAACTGTCATAATACCGACAATAGCATCAGCAGATGGTTTAAAATGATGTCGGTTGATGAATTCGGCAATAGAAAAGACAGTTGTCAATATTGATAATTGCTTAAGATTGTAAATAAAATGTTGTATTACTAAAATATTTATGTTGCTTGTAAGTGTTTGCTTAATCTGCATAGTGTATAAAATATAATCTTCTATAAATATAAAAATGAATTGCCGTACGTTAGTCTCACAAAAATTCGAGAACGGGTGGACTGATTTGATTAATTCTTCTTTTATTTTGTTTGCATGGTACACAGGGGTGCTTTAGGGAAAAAGAAAAATCGGAAAACCGTTGAGGAAAAGCCGACAAATCGAAACAATCGAAATCTTCATTTTATATAGGAATACACCTACAATAATCGCAAAACTCGAAAACCACCCAACCGATTGAGCTCAAATCTTTGTTATTGACCCTGAAATATTTCTGTGAAGATTAGGCAAAGAGGCGTGGGACCTCCCATAAACCTTAAAAATTTTTTATCTTGAAAACCACCGAATTAATTGAGCTATCATTTGGAGAAAATCTTCTTCTGCTTGTGTGAAGTTAAGTAAAAATTGTCAAAATTGTAAGGACGTGGCACCTCCCATACAAAAAATAAAAAACATTTCAAACGCATTCTTCGACTGTCATAAGAGACCAAGTTTGTAATATTTCGAACATTGGTAAGCATAGAGTCCTACTTGTCAAAAAATGTCTATGCAATACAATTTCTGGGCAAGAGCAAAACCAGGAGAGTACTGCTAGTTTTAAGTAAATTATTATTTTTGTAGCAAATATTTATTAACTTTTATTATGTTTCGTATCACAACTACTAGCTACCTAGTGCATCAGCAACTCTATTGCACAATGATAACTCCAGTTTACCTGAAATGTATGACATTTCTTGTCCCTTCAGAATTATCACTGATTTTCTTTTCTGTTAATTGTTTATCTCGACCCAATCGTGCACATTTTTTTAGATTTAATAAATAGTCCATAAAAATATATAAAAAGGGCGAAGTAAGCCATAATTTGGTCCGAAATTGGTCCAATTGTATTACCAGAGGTAAGGTAGACTGAGATACCCATCTCGGAATCCTCTTGCCGCTGGTCCCCTCAATTTTTGCCAGGAATCCGGTGAATTTGGTTTGACAGAAGCCGATTGTCATAATTGTCAAAACTCGGAAAACAAATTGTGAAAAAAAATCTGGTCTTAGTACGCATGATATTGGTAGGACAAAATAACGCCGGTAATAAGTAAATTTCTGCCTCCCGTTATTTAGAATATTTGAAATTGGTCAATTTAAAAATATAGTAGGTATAGAACTATGGCAATTAATATATATGATTCCTTATCGTCCAATTATTTCAAACATTCAATCATATGGAAACAAAGGACGAACATTGAAATAATTGTTTTTTTTTACCATTCGCTTTAATAGCCGAAAAACGTCTAGGAATTTCGAGCACGCGATGCCCTTTGTTTGGCCACCAATTAGGTTGGACACCTTCTGTTTGCATGGAATACAAATGAAGGCGTTCATGTTATACCGTAATTTCAATGTCAATGCCAGAAACCCGATGGCTTATAGACTTTGTGCTATGTAGGTATATATATTCTATTGGGTTAACCCCAAATGTAAGCACTACATATCTTTCGGCCAAACCACAGCGATATGTAGTTTAAAATTAAAATTTTCAAGCTAAATATAACCTTTATATAATAATCGATTAAATAATGGAGAAGAAAAATTCTCCTTTACTAAAACTTCTTCATGATAGCTGTGTATAGGAGTATAGAGCAGAAATTACAATTGACAAAAATTAAAATAACATAACTAGGTTATCGTAGTTGCTAAAATTGTGCTTTAGAAGCACAACATATCAATCGAAAATATTTATTTTCCTCCATTTTCACTGCCCGTTTGCAGGAGTCATTCAGTACTAAGTGCCGTTTCTTTTCGAATGTACGACTGAATAAATAAGCTTAAGTATATTTATATTCCTTTCAGTCAATTTGCCCTATCGTTAGATACCTGCCAGCGGCACCATATGCCCTGTTCTCATTCTCAATTACCAAAGTGAAATATTTACCTCCACCCTGACTTCCTCGTCCATCATTTAATGAATCTAAGCATTTCCGTCTTTTGTGTTTAGATTTGCCTGCCTCGCTATTTTTATTGCATTTTTTTTTTCTAGTCTTCCGCTTACCTATTTTTGTAGAAACAAATAAATAAGCTCCATACAGAGGCCTCGAACATGTAGAGAAGAATTTTAATTTAAATTTCATTCAACGGAAGACTAAATGGTCAGATTCTTTCAGCTTTTAAAAGTTCAGCATAAATTGAATTGCCTTTAAGAGTAGACCTGCCTGACTGACACGAGAGTACCAGTAGGTGGCACACTATGCTGACTCTATGCTACTTCTATGTGCGCAGGCCACCCACCTGTGGGGCGGAATTCTAATCGCCACCTTGTATCGCGTGAAATGAATGTTTTTAGAATTAAAACAGTAAATGTACAACAGCTCAGTGGGTACAGTGGAAGAAATTCCTCACATAAACATTTTGATTACGATCGAATGTGGCTGCATGCAAAGTCAGGAGTCGTGACAGAATGACAAGTTGCTGGCAGTTGGACTAAGTCCAGGGATGAAGGTGTCAGGAATGGGGTGAGTCGAAAATTAAGACATATACATTTAACAGCAGCATCAAATATGTTAGCTTTGGAATTCTATATTCCGCTTGAAATTGGAATTATAGAATCTTTGATAAGCTATTAGGTACTATGTAATACAAATAACTAAACAAAATCAGAGTTTAAGTAATTCATAGAAAATTTGAATCCATTTAAACCATAGACTATCTAAACCATAAACTCGAGTCCAATATGATTTGTCGTGGTTCATACAGTCAGTGATACAAAACTTTACTTAACCCATTAAGTACCCATTGAAAATTTAGAACTTTTGTAAAAGTTTATTTTTTTTACTTCTTTCCTCGGTCCAAAAACAAAAATTTTTTGATGCACTAAGTTTCTACAAACAATTCTAATAGTGACTGCAAACTTTTTTTTTCAAAAATCTCTTCGCTAATATTTTTTATGATCTTCATATACTGTGCTCCCTTAAAAGGAGCAAAGGGTTTGGGCTGGGCGTTGATGTTCAGTGAGTGGTAAACTTCAATTTTGTATATCTAGATAATGTTTGTTGTAGCAATGGGAACTTAATAAAACAACATGCTCATGAGACTAACACTTTATTACTGAATCGTTAACTTAAGAGGGATCGGACGCAAATATATTTACCAAGCAATTATTCGAACAAGTAAAGGGGCATGAGCAGTGGTGCCATTTTAGCATTTTTTATGCTAGATCTAGCATATTTAAACCTTAAATTGCATAATAGTATAAATAAAATATGATATATGCAATCTAGCATATTTTCCACATTCAACATAAAAAAAAATCAAAAACTTTATGTTTATACCCATCATGAACATATTCGTGGTATATGCATCCATCAAAATTTTTCTTTATTTGGCATTACTGAATATTGTGAATGACAATTATTCAATTGAATGAAATCAAAGCTTCTCAATAGTCTATTCCTTTACTTTTGCAGTAAAAATGGAAAAGACTCTCAAAATGACGGTGCTGGGGTTGAAATTTACGAAAAAGTTACGGAAGGCTTTTATAGTACCTAAACTATATGCAAAATAACAGATGCATTTTCTTTTCCATAAATTACAGTATACGATGTGACGTTTTTGTTTTTCAATTATTGGTGATGGGCTTTAGTTCCTTACAGACCACTACAACAATAATTAATAATTTCAGTAGTAAAAAAGAAGGAAGGTATTTCAAATGTGTGATAAACGCGAAGAATTTGCTAATTTATTCCCAATATTAGCTGAATCATCCAGAGATGAAATTTATTTGGTATTAATGCAACTTCTTTTAATGAAATCAAAACATAAATGGGAATAGTAATAGCACGCATAATAGGTACCAAAATGCCAGCTGTCAATTGTCAAGTGTCTGACAGTTTTTTTTAAGAGTTAGGTACTACAAGAAAATTGTTGAATAAAAAATAAAGACTCGGCAAAATATTAGTACAATGACGAAGACGGGAAGATGATGACCTTAAGCCCGTATGACACTAGATTTTTTTTGCATATTTCACGTGTTTTAAAATGAAACTAGAACAGTACGAAAAATTAGAAAGAAAATTCCCGATAGGTGTGATTGCGTATACAACAACTTTATTAATGTATATAAAAAAATGCATTGAAAATGTATTCATTTTATATTTTTCACCTGGGAGTTTTTTTTGTTTGACATTTTAACATTATTTGGCATTTCTCCTCCCGATACTTAGTCTAAATTTTTGAAAATAAATTCGTTTAAAAATTTGTGTTCCTTTGCAAACAATTGCTACCCCTTGTACCTACACTTTTTGTCTCTTTTACAAGCAGCTGGTTTTTTTAAGATGATTTAATGTGATAAAAATGAAGACAAATTAAGAGAAAAATGTAGAGTCATATACGGACTTTAGTTTTAGTTCGGTATCTACCTAATTGACGTGCTTTTGAATAACTAAATGTAAATTTCATTACAAAATACTGAATTCCCTTTTTGTTCCTTATTATAGATAGACATCATGTTGTGTTTATATTTATTCCTTTTGTTTTTTTGTAATAAAAAAGTTGATTTTAAACGTTAGCATATTTTGCTTAATTCCTCCATACAATTTAGCATATTTTTTTCTTAATTTGGCATATTCTCTTAGAAAATTTCTGGCAACACTGGGCATGAGGAGATGAAACCAACCAGCGTGAGATTATATCCATTTGGAGGTGACCAAATAGTTCCACTGGGATGCTGCGATTTTGTTTGCATGTTTAATAATAAAGTAAGTGTTGAACATTTTATAATAGTTTCAAATGATTATGTACCAGTTTTGGGATTATACGCATGCTTGAGTCTGAAGCTAATTCAAAGAGTGGATATTATGATCAATAAGATAAATCTAAAAGTGGACACGAAGGAAAAAATTTTGGAGGCATTTAAAAATAGTTTTAGTGGGATTGGCTGTTTTCCAGAAATTCACAAAATTGAGTTAGTTGAAGGAGCAAAAGGCTCCGTTAAGGCACCGAGAAGGGTACCGTTGAAATTAAAAGAAAAACTAAAGGCTAAATTGGAAGAATTAGTTGGCCTTGGAATAATTTCTCCAGTGTTAACACCGAGGAATTGGGTATCGAATGTAGTTATAGTAAAAAAACAGATGGTTCCATTAGGCTATGTCTAGATCCGATGGAGCTAAATAAAAGTATAAAGAAAGAAAAGTTTCTGTTGCCTACAATGGATGAAATAACATCAAAAATTGGAGATTCAAAGTATTTTAGCGTTTTGGATATAAAAAATGGATTCTGGCATGTGAGACTAGATAAACATTCGGCCGAGTTGTGCACTTTTGCGACCCCTTTTGGTAACTATCAGTTTAATCGTCTTCCGTTTGGCATTACCACGGCACCAGAAGTTTTTCAGAGGCTGAACATGAATAGTTTCGGAGATTTGCCGGGGGTAATGATCTACATAGACGATATTTTGGTTATGGGAAAAACTAAGGTCGAACATGATAACAATTTAAGAAACATATTTATCAGAGCACAAGAAAAAAATATTAAATTTAATTTAGATAAATTTCAGTATTGTTTACCTAAAGTGAGATACTTAGGCTTGGAGTTTGATGGTCAAAACATTCAAATTGATGAGAGCAGGATTGAGAGCATTAAAAGTTAGAAATGCCAAAAAGTAAAGTGGAAGTTCAAAAGTTTTTAGGAGTCATAAATTATATAAGGAATTTTATTCCCAATTTGGCTGAAATAAGTTCTCCATTAAGATGCCTTTTAAAAAAAGATTCAACATTTGTGTGGACTGAATCACATAGTCTGGTTGTGGATCAAATAAAGGCAGAGATATGTAGGGCAGTAGCACTGGCCTCATTTAATCCGGAAAGTCCAATTTTGATACAAAGCGATTCAAGTCAAAGTGGAATTGGGTGTTGTTTAATTCAGAACAATAGAATCGTGTCATTTGCGAGTAGAGCTTTATCAGAAAGGGAAACACGATATTCGCAAATTGAAAAAGAATTATTGTCCGTTTTATTCGCTGTAAAAAAATTTCATTATTGGATATATGTATGCCCTTCTAGTAAGCTACAAAGAATGTTAATGAAATTGTGGAATTACAATATTATATTGGAATGGGTTCCGGGCAAATTCATGCATGTTGCGGATTACTTATCCAGGCACTATTTAAAATCGGAACAAAGTAAGGAAGAAAAAAGTATAATGGAAACAGTATTAAGTGTGGATATGACGGAAAGCTCTGAAAACGAATTGCGGGTGGAAACGGGAAAGGATGAAATCTTAAAGAAAATAATGGTATTCTGTTTAAATGGCTGGCCAAAATCAAAAGACAAATGTAGTGACGAAATAAAAGAACATGCTCATGAGACTAACACTTTATTACTGAATCGTTAACTTAAGAGAGCTTATACATACTATGTATACATGATCTGATTTACAGTTGTAGTCATAATGTGTGGGTGATATGAATACTTGTATGTTGTATTCAGAGATGTACGTATGTACTCAATATTTGTGAAACAAGGACTAACAGCACAGTTTAACAGCTAACCCTATTGGAAGATCTAAAATCACCCTGTCCTTCAATTCAATTTAATGTACCAATTGAAGAGACATGCAATATTGTGGCGAATCCGGATAGCTGAATTCGGAAGCTTCCTGAGAACAGTGCCATTCGTCGCCCGAAAACATGGGAAGGTAGGCCTAGAGAATTGTTGGATCATCCTATAGAATATAGATACTTTCTATTCGTATTAAATGCGAAAATTGTAGTTATGACTTGTTACGAGATAATAATATGTCGCCAAACCTTTTCCCAATACGCTCCTTAAATACAGAATAGTTGAATAGTTGATTTGAAAAAGTCTTCGAAGAGGTTATTTAGAACAATAATTGTGTACTGGCACTATGAAGGACAGGCTTACATAGCTGTCTGCTTCTGCAAGCAATTGCTGTACGATCTATCCAAACAACTGCATCGTTGTGATTGTGAAAATGACCTTGTGAATGCGGATATTGGCAAGTGAATAATTAAAGACCATTTTTGAATGTTTTCATCCCTTAAAGAAAAATTCAAATAACTAAAAACCAATACAAAATTAAGTTATGTACAGAATTAATAATTTATTTTAAATCGTACCAAATCTTATACAAATTATACAATCATTTCTATTTACAATCTCTGGAAAATTATTTACAATCATTTAAGGCTAACAATAGTTTCTATTGATATTGCATAGAGGTATTCGTGTAGGCACCGCCATTTTGCATCATCTGCTGCTGTTGGTAGAGATGATAGTCATTCCACATTTGTTGTTCTTGCATTGCTGAGTGCTGCATGGCCATAACTTCCTCTGGTGTCGGAAAGTACATTGCATATGGTGTGTTGGGTGTCGGTTGATGATAGTGATGATGATGCTGCTGGTACGGGTATTGATTTCCAGATAAGGGGTCACCCCTTCTGAGACGACCTGTGGTCGCTCCTATGGTAATATCTTCGGCAGATGGGTCCAGTGTCCAGTAGTGTCCCCTTCCTGGGTCATCCATTGGCCGGGGTACTTTCACAAAACATTGATTGATGCTCAAATTGTGTCGAATCGAATTTTGCCAAGTGCTTTTGTTCTGCTGGTAATAGGAAAAGTTATCCGAAATCCATTTACAAATCTCATTAAGTGTAAGGAGCCTCTTTGGACTGTTGCGAATGGCCATCACAATCAGGGCGCTATAGGTGTACGGTGGTCTTTGGTCGGAGTCATCTTCGCTTCCAGATGTTTGAGACTCTTCGGACTGTTGTCCGTGGATGTTGTTCGGTGATTGTTGAGTCTCATCGTCACTGCTGTTGCTGCCATTACTAGAACTGTCCGATAGGAGAGATCTGATCGAAAAATTGGACTCGAAAACTGGTGCCATTGTTAAGGACTAGTGTTTTTGTTTGTTGATTTTTAATTTAAATGCGATTTAAATGCAAATGATTTGTGTTACTGTGAACGTCAACGTAGAAGTATTCTCGTCTGAAGTCAAAGCGAAAATGATGCTGATTGACGGTGTGATTTCTCTATTTATATGAGGTCGAAAATGTTAAGCTTCCCAAGTAGGTTGATCAAGTGGATTAAGTGGATTAAGTGGATTAAGTGGATTAAGTGGATTAAGTTGGCTACTTAAGTGGATTAAGAGGATTAAGTGGTGTTTTAAAAAGGATCACAGGTATAATAATCCTTTTGTATGACAGAGAAGCGAATGAATGAAGAGACCTTTTAGATTATAAAATATTTAGGTAGCAGGTAAAAGATTGCGTGTAATTCATTCAGGAAGAACAAATGGGATTAGGTAAACGAGAACTTGTGATTGCTTGTGCAATTTTGATAGAGTCCTTTAGATTTTTTAATATTTGACAAATATTGATTTCTATGTTTAATAGATATACGATTACGGGAAGGGTTTTGGTTACAATTATTGATTGAAGCTATATATTTTATGATCAATATATTGATCGTATCTTACAGATTTATTAAGCGAGATGTAAAATCCTAATATAATAAGTACAGGACTAAATTAATACCAAAAATGCATGTCTATTGAAAAAAAAAGAAAAGAATATCTATATTTGGCAGAGTTGTGCGAAAGTCATCAATGTTTGAATATTTAATGGGACTCTATCTATCTAAAAATGTTACCTTTCGCCTCTAAGCGGGGGCTCATCGGGTGGGCTCATCAGTAGATGACCATAACATCTGCTCAATATTTACCGAGTCTTTATGATTTTGCAATCAAAATTCGACTGTAAATCTATGAATCTGCGAACGAAGACTGCTATAGAAGGGATTTATTTTGATAACTGAGGACGTCCGCGCATATAGGACATGAAATGTGGAATAAATGTAAACTTAATGTATTTCAGAAATTCGCTGCATTCAGAAATGTGGAGCCACTTACGAGTAAAGTAAAAACTAGTAGGGATAGTGAATCTCCGAAAGTCAAAAGGCAGACTCTTGTTGGACGGCCTTCCATTCTATGTACCTGCTACCTTTATTGATTGCTTAACCCCTATGTAATCAATTCACCCCTTTAGAGCTGTAAACTAGTAAGTCCTCATAATCTAAATATCTACTTCAGTATTTGTACGTTAAAAAATGTTTTCTTTATATTATAAGATTTTAACTCCATTTTTATAGAATCTTAGAAAATAAAGAAAAGTCTTAAAATACTTAAAGTATGGACTGAAATTCATATAATACTTATAGGCACAAAATGATGACTTTAGAGCACTCTCGGTTTGCCTTTTATTGCAGGTACCTGCTAATTTGAACCATAAACCCATATACAGGACACGAACCCCAACAAACACCAATAGCTTAATCCACTTAATCCATATAATCCGATAATTGCATGGGGAATAAATTCTGTATTTCGTTCATTAAAAATATGAAAAAGATACAACCTGTTAAAAATGTAAAGCCAATACACGAACGTAAATAAATAGTTGGTGCAATAGGTGAGTATATGACTTGACATTGAATTTAACTTTTTTATTTGTTTAATCTATCATATAACTGCCCTTTGTCAATAATACAATATTTGAAAAGCGCGTACGAAACAGATTAAGAATCCGTATAAATAAAATTGGCTCACCTTTCATGGAGGGTACCTGCTTACTTGTACCAACACACAATCAAGGACAGCAGTTTAACACCATAAGTTAGATAATCCATTTAAAAATTGCAAGGGCTAACATTTTAAAAGAGCGTGTACTCTATCCGAATTATAATATTCCAATTCAATTGTTATTTTTATAATCATACTCTCATAGTCCTGTCAAACAATAAAAGTTAATTCAATGCAAATTCAAAGCAAACTTTTTCTGTGAACATTTATACTTCTCTAACTCGGATAAATTTCAATTCCGTTGAATTTAACAAGTTCAAAATAAATTGTGTGTTGAAATTAAATTCGACTGCGTTTTCGGAGATTCCTGAGATTGACTTCTACCTGTTCTATACTATAGTTGCTCCTTAATCCATTTTATCCCCTCAATTTCTCATCTTACGGGTTAGAAACCAACATTACGTGGGGAATTCTGTTTTATCTTAATCCAGTAGTTTCGAGTCATATATTTTCGAAAACTATTGCAAATATTTCACAATAATAAGTGAGTATTTGCAAGTGCTAGAGAATAGTTTTGGAATATTTATCCAGAAGTGGATTATTATCATGATCATAAAACTTTAAGTAGATAATCAGAAGTAATTTACATTTATATCGCTCGAGCGAAAAATGTTGCTGGTTGCTTCAATTATTATCGCTAGCGATACAGGGCGCATGTTGAAAAGCAACATAATATTGCTTCCTAGTAGCAATATTTGTGATTATTGACAGATTTGCGCATACTACGTTCTATAAAGTTTTGGAAAATATGTCAGTAGATCCTGTTTTCAATACAAAATTCGTATAAGTTGTAGGAAAATATCCCTAATAGCTAGAAGAGAAATGTCTGGCAATACTGTTGCTTCGATGTGAGAATAGGTTAAAATAAAGTTTCGTATTGCTTATTGGAATCATTGACAAGAGTGTGTAGTTATTTTATGATCATCTTGTATATAAAACAGTTTGTCCTGATTGGTTGATGGGATTTGGGAAAATTTTAGTACATGAATGTCACCTATATAATAAGTTAAATATGCAGCTAAATCAAACGAATTTAATTTGTTCTGCAAGGTTCAAAGTAACATTCGAATCAACTATAATTGAAAATAGTTTTAACTTCGATTCTGAGTTTGCAATAACTAGCTATGTATGAAGAAAAAACAAAGAAAAAGGACAAGCAAAAGAAATCAACTGTATTTTTTGCTCAGGCAAATAGATACTTTTTTTTATGTTTTTCGTCGCTATATCTGGAGGAAAAAATTCGAATTCTAGCAAAAAACAAACGCTATTCAAACAAACGAAACCAACGGCAATTTTTTTGCATAGGCAACTAGCTATTTTTTTATATTTCGTCGCTATATCCGGAAAATATTCAGGAAAATATTCAAATTGTTGCAAAAAACGGACGCTATACGGAATCGTCGCTATATCCGAGGTCGCTATATCAGGATGAATTTGTATGGAAAACATGGTGTAAAATCAAGGGACTCAGAATTTGCGTCGTTATATCCGCATGATCATTATAACCGAGGTCGCTATAGGCGAATTTCGCTGTATTTCCTACTTCTATAACGAGAGCGAAGCCACAATTATATGATACTCTTGCATATAAGAAGAGTCAAGAAGAGTTGTTTCACTTCACTTTTTGCAAATCTGCTTCGTTTTTTCGGTAAATTTGGTTATTTTTTTGGGTTCAGCATTCGTATGAAACTATGTAGTTCTTCGAAATATTTTACTTCACTCTCTAGTCTCTGCTTGGAAAACACTGCAACTATAGTTGATTTCTAGATTATTCGCTTATACCTATAGAGTTTGACATCCAAGACTTGCGCAAGTATCAATTTTATTTTTGTATGGTCAGAAAAGAATAACTATCTCTTTCTACTATCTACTTGCCATCCAGTAATTCTTACTTATACGCGATTGACTGAGATAAGCTCAGCCTAGGCTCGTATATACGTCCAACATGTACTAAACCCTTTTGAGGGTTACCATGATTATACCTATAATTTTAATGTAGAAAAGCAATATGAGTAACAACGATTCTCGCTTAACTTGGGTTTATCCTTAAAATTTCCGAAGTATCGATTCCAAAACCGGAGCACAATTATTGATGGTGATTTCAGATTTCTTTACAAAAAAATGTGCACGACTGGGTCGCACGAAAATTTCTCGTTTATTGCGAATTTCGCAGAATCTCAATTTCATTTCAGCAAATTTTACATACTCAAGATGTACTCAGGTTTAGTAACTGAAGCCTTGTTAATAAAGAACGTAATACATACCAACTACATAAACATACGTGTTAACTACAACACTTTATTACTTACTTTTAAATTTCAGCCCAAACTGACACTTGAAGGAGGCAAGTAAGCGATGAATTTCGAATTATATTGCCACTGAAGTTTTGGGTTTTGCAAAAATATGCCGGGTGTGAATACAGATCGGGATTTGGGTAGTCATTTTTGAGAAATATTCATAAATATTTGAGTTTTCAAAAAATAATTTTTTGATCAAAATCGTTGGAGCGGTTTTTTGTAAAATTATGCTAACAAATGTTACAACTTTGGATTCGAAAAGCACTGTTACTAAACTGTTTAGCTGAAAACTGAGTGCGATGTATTCTTCAGGACATAAACATTAAAAAAAAAAAAAATAAATAGGTGGCGCAACAGGCGGTAGACACCCAAGGCCTAGCTTCTCGCAACCATTCGCTTGTGTGAGTTTCTATTTTTGGGACGAATGGAAGGGATCTACAATTTTATGCCGAGTCCGAACGGCTGAATTGAGAAGCTTTTTCAGGACAGTCATACTCTCGGATGTTTGTCAGACGTTCGCGGGAGGTGGCGCAGTAGAAAAAACCTTAAGATGTAATTTGTGTTTTTCCGGGGATCGAACCTGGGATCCCTCGCACAGTAGTCCAGCACACTAACCACGGCGCTACTGCGCCCACGACATAAACATTACCTAGCAGTTATATTTTCATCCAAATCGAAAATGGCGTTTACGAGATATGAGCAGTTTTTAAAGTACTGTTTTTAGCGATTGGGGTGGAAATCGAAGGACGCATTCATCATTTGCTCAAAACTGAGCAAAAGGTATTACTATGGATTTAAGCATAATCTGCCAGTTACATTTTTATCATAATCGAAAATGGCGTTTTTGAGATATGAGTAGTTTTTTAAAGTACTATTATTAGAGATTTGGGTGGATATCAAAGGGCGCAATCTTTTTAGAGGAAAACTGAGTTTGCTATCAAGTTAAGAATGACAATAGTACCTTCAAAATACGTTTTTTTTTAAATCGTTTTCACCGTTTTCGAGAAAAAGCCAATTTTCAAAATTGCCGGTCTGGACTTTTTAGCGAAAAACTGGGTATGCAGACATGCTAAGCATGCCTACATTAACTCAACTATCAATTTTGGTTCAAATCGTTAGAGACGTTTTCGAAAAAATCTAAATTGTTTAATATTTCTTAAAATTTTTATATGGGGAGTAACGTTAATATTAGGGCTAGCATGAAAAAAAACTTGTCCTTGCGGGAAGCCCACAAACTCTAAATACGAAGTTTGAAACAAATCCGCCCAAGCGTTTAGATTCCCCAGGGGAGGGACAGACAGAAATACGGACGGACAGAATTGCGAGATCCACTTTTTTGAGTTTCCATATCATCGTAATATCAGAATTGATCCAAATCTCGAGTTCGAAATTTTGTACGAAAACAATATCTTTCTCTTGCATTGCATTCTCTATTTTGCATTCTTTTGCTCATATTGCCACACATGTTTAAAATATCTCGGCAACCCTTTTCTTTAACTGACATTCATACCCACCATAATTACCTTTAAAAACTAAATACGAAAAGGGTCTAGTTCTTCGGGGGTTACAAACAAATATATAGGCAATAGTAGCTATTAAAATGTTCAACACATATTACTAGTATATGTGGGTTGAAGCAACAAACAAAAAAAAAAAAAAAAGATTTCGATCTGCCACTCAAACATTAAGATTTGTGAAATATAATCCTTTCGGTATTATCTGCCTGTTTGTCACACGATACAGCCATGTTATACATTATCAAAGTGCCTACAAACACGAAAGCTTGTCGTGCCGCTTTGCAATATACACGCTAATATACGTATACATAATACAGTAGTCAACTTCCGAATGTGGGCGAGAGAAAGCATTTATATAGTCCTTCTTTCAAACTGAGTGTATATGCTATTTATGGGTTAGTTTCTCTATGGTATGATCTCAGTATTAGGTTGCAGTACAAATTTAGTGCTCTGATGCATTCAAGCTGCATCATTACGAAAGTAAAGGACTTTGTCCTTTGAGTCTACTTGTATTATGTTCTTTATAAAGGATAAAAATAAGTCACAAGTTCACTCAACGGGATAGTTTGAATGAGGCAGCTATTTCTGTTTTGAGAGGAGAGGAGGAGTGAGAAATGAGCCTCACTTTATAAATTAAATAATTTTAAATATAACTCACATGGTTGTCAGCAACTCAGGCTTCTTCCACAGCTGATAGACATATTTTATAATAAAATGTCCCGAGACCCAGTTCGCTGTACTTGGAATAATTAATTCAACTTTGCTTGTCAAGTTTTCGTCGGCAAATTGCATTCACTTTATTAATTCAATTATTTCGCTCACTGAATAAGCTGTCAAAACTCATTAAATATTGCAAGCTCTGCACCACCACCACTTAGTAAAATGGTGAATTTGGATTCCTGACTTCGCAAGGACACGTTCTCTGTAAATTTATACTTCCAGTATACTTCCAGTATAAATTTAAAAATAACATTGTCACGAAAGGCTTAAACTTGACACCGACATTCAATTTGAACGAAACCTTGACCAAGCGTGTGAGTTGCAATCCAACACATCTACATAACACTCAGCGGGTGCAATGAGCTCTATGTTCTCTTGTAAACAGCAGGTTAAGGGCATTCAGGCGCAAGCCAACTAACACAACCTCAAGTACCTCCACTATACGGACGACGAAGCAAACGAAGAACTCCTGCCTCAAATGTATGCACGGAATGCATTTTTCATCGTTGTTTACTCTCGTTTTTCATTCTTTTTTTTTGTGACTTCCCGGCCGGTTTAGGCACTCCAAAGCCGGAATAAGTCGAAAATCATTCATCCTTTGCATAGTAATGAGCACGAGAACGACCATCTAGTTGACCACAAAGTCGAAATATCCTGTTTAACTGAAGCCGAACCGTAGCTCCAGAACAATCTCCATTATCTCTGTCATCCCCGAAATGGGAAACCTAATAAGACCCTCACTGGCTCACATTTAGTCGTTTGCTTTGTAGGACATCAAAACGTGTATGTTCAAGACCGGTGTGTTTTATTTAGAACAGAAGCACAACGGCACTTAAAGGATATCGGTTGCGAGGGTGGATACATTCATCATCACGAGTGTGTGGGGCAATGAAGTGAAAAACTGATATGTAAATTTACTGTATCGTTAGTGGCAAGGGACGAATGGAGATTTTGTGGTCATAACTTGTGCTCCGGTCGTAAATTTGCGACTCGATGTAGTTGACATTAGTTGGGAGGAAGAAATATCGCAGATATTTGCACATGTAATGTGCTGCCATAAACATGCTCGGTTACGAGAGACGGACATTTCATTTGATGTATTTATGTGAGTCGTTACACTGGGCGGAGGAGGCATTGACAATGCAACCGTGTGGTATAAAACGGTTTATTAGTTTAGGTTTGTGACGTATTTGATAATATTATCATAGCTGACGTGGGGCATGTGATTAAGGGCTAATAATCCTGCCAAGAATGTGACACCAAATGGCATTCGAGTTGAGGACAGTTTTTTCTTTAAATATGGCCTAGGGCAATGCAAGTGGTCAGGAATCTATTTGCGTTTGTAGCTTATGCCATCGAAGCAATTTTTCCTTACAAAGCGTTTGGTGGCAGTAATATCGGTAATTATACAAACTGAAGCTTGATCGAAGTGAAAAAAATATAATATTTTTTCTGTCTGATGTACTAGGTGTCTTGGATAAGTCGAAACATAGATATGATTTGAGGGTCATATAATGTTCCAAATACATAACTCAAGAGTCTAATGAAATCATTGACAGCATACGGTATATGGATTGTCGATGGGATATCTGTTCAAAGTGTAGGGTGCACGACATAATATTTGGCTATTCAAAAGCACAGCAGCTACACACAACATTATATTTTGAACGGAAAGTTTCGAAAAAAAAATATTTTTTTATTGATTTATTGCTAGCTTTTCTATCAACGTGAAGAATAATTTGTAAATATTAACCCACTTGAACACATGAAACAAAAAAAGTAAAGAGAAGAACCACCAGGATCAAGACATACAACACTTTTACTTATTTTAAAAATACGTATTTATTTTTTAAGATCAAATTCGAATGCTAAATCTAACAATTATTATATTACAATGTTTTCAACAATTGAGTTATTCTATCCGCGTATCTACTGATACGGTAAGGTATCCATATACTGATGACCCCCATGAATCAATTGATGCTGTTGCTGGTACAAGTGGTAGTTGCTCCACATTTGCTGTTCTTGTAATGCTGATTGCTGCATGGCCATCATTTGCTCTGGCGTTGGAAAATACATTGCATATGGTGTACTTTGTACTTGTGGATGATGTGAATGGTAATGATGGTGATGATATTGATATGGATATTGATTGCCCGATAATGGGTCCTTTCTGCGAAGGCGTCCAGTTGTCTCACCAATCGTAACATCTTCTGCCGACGGATCCAATGTCCAGTAGTGTCCCCTTCCCGGATCGTCTAGTGGTCTCGGCACCCTCAAAAAGCATTGGTTAATGCTTAAGTTGTGCCGAATCGAATTCTGCCAAGTGCTTTTGTTCTTTTGATAAAATGGAAACCTTTCAGCAATCCATGTACAAATCTCACTTAGCGTGAGAAGCCTCTTAGGACTGCTTCGAATTGCCATCACAATCAGAGAGCTATAAGTGTATGATGGCCGTTGGTCTGTATCTTCTTCGCTGTCAAATGAATGCTGTTCACTAGGTTGCTGATGGTGATGGACTTTAGTATGGATGTTTTCTTCGTCACTGCTACTCCCGCTGCTTCCAGAGGAATCGGATAGAATGGATCTAATTGAAAAATTCGATTCAAAAATTGGAGCCATTGCTTCTTTATGTTCGGTGAAGTTCTCGATTTGATGTCGAAATAAGACTGATGCCACTTGACATTGCCGTCAATCTACTTATAGGTATGAGTGCAAATATTTGAATATACCTTCAAAACATTGTGCGGAATCATGTTAAGCCTTTTAATCTACTAGCTTAAGACGTAACACACTTGAAAATATCCTGCTAAGCCATGTAACTCTGGTTTTTGAAGGAGCTTAAGTGGATTAAATGGCTTAAGAAACCAGAGGATTTTATGGGAGTGCATTTTACTTCCATGGCAGGTAGATTTAAAATGGTGTTAGAACCGTTCACCGCAAGTATCTCTGAGCGAGAGATATAGAGTGTGAGGAGAATATGAATATTTGGTGGATTAACGATTTATGTTTGTAATTGTGAATTTGTCTTCAGTTAGCGAAATATGTTTGTATTATTTATCATTTTATTAGTATTTATTTGTATTTAAGATCAGTTACTACTTATTTATTTCAAAGACACTAGGCATTGAATAAATAAACGCTTTATACATACTATAAGCTCATGATTATTAGTTTGGTTTTAAATGCAATTAAATAATCTACTAATAAATATAACTATCAATTTCGACTATAAAAAATATGCAGTTTTTGATTTCAACAGTAGACTTGCTAAAATCAGGATCCATTCCGCTATGATAAGTGTTTTTTTCTTTTTAGTTAAAAACTGATTAAATCAAATCCAAACTTTCGAATTAAAAAAAAATATTTACCTTTTAAAACCAACTACAGGCCGCAAGCTACGGACTAGGGCACATCCAAAAGTATTTCTTCCTTAGCTAAACTGAATGTGATACTATCAATGAAGCTCTTTAGCTCTATTGGGAGCGGGTAGTACTTGTCTATCAGCTCATAGCAGGTAACAGCTTATCTGCTCTCTGGTTTCGTTGCACATAAACGTGGGTGCCCAACAAAGCAGTTCTGAGTGATGGTTTTTTTTTAAGGGCTTTTACACGCAAAAAGTAATTTCTATTGCTGGTATTGCTAGAACAATTTAGCTTTTTTCTTAACGCTGCAGTAGTCTGAAATTCAAGCCGATTGGTTGATTTTTAGATATTTTTAGAGGAATCCTGGTCCCGTTTCCTTATGTGTTTTTGAGCCATCAGTGTAGATGGATATACCTTTCATATCAGATATTCAGAGTCCATCAGGTTGGACCTTAAAGCTAAGGGCTGTACAAGAAAAAATCCGGAAACATTTGCGCGGTCTGACAATACTGAAATATGAAATCGTCATACTTCAAATAAATATCATTACAAATAAATAAATAAATAAATGATAAATTATTTGATGTTAAGGCCGTAATATTATCGTCGGATAATTTTCTATCGGGGTGGAAAAACGAATTTTCAGCTGCTCCGGGAGCAAGATAAAATAATATCCTATAGGCTAATTTTTGACATTTTCTTTTGCTTGAGATTTGCTAGATAAAAAATAAAACAATGAATTTCAATAAATTAATATCGTGACATTCGATAAATCTCTGCTTTAGGATTTGAGTTTGGTGAACTTCTCTTTTAACACTTCGTAAGTGTCAGAAAATTAGCCGGATATAATTATTTAGCGCAGCCTAAGAAAGTGTAGAAATAGTAGTTTAAAAAAATGTTAAGCATAATCCATTTCTTTCAGCATTAAAAATTGTCAGGCCTAGTTTCTATTTTCGGATTTTTTCTGATTAAGTATCCGTAAGTACACCTCTCATTGACGTATGGTTCAGTTTAAAGTATCTACATACAGTAGGACTTTTTCCTATAGTGACTTTGTTTGGGGGTTGTGCCATAGATTCCGGTTCCCTTCCTCTGTACCTACCACCTTTTACCTTTTGGAAGCACAATTTGAATTGAGTTGTTCATTAATATATCAAATTATTTAAATTAAATTATTTTTCATAATATTTTTTTCTCTTTAATAAAGTAAAACAAACTTTTTAAGGATTTAAATGGATTTTTCATATGGCAAATTTAAAAAGAAATATGGTCCACCCTCTGTATGTTTAATTGTGTAGTTGTGTACTTTAAGCTGACCATTCATTTTGTTTACGGAATATGTGAATAATATCGTTTAAATACTTGCAATTATAAAAGACCACCATTATCATTTTAATTTAATTTATTTGGTATATTATTCAATTAAATTATTTGCTTAACTGAATTCAAAAATATGGACCTGAAATTGGAATTTGTAGACATATTTCAGTCACATTGACTGTGGATATAGTTAAGTAGGCTCACGGAATCGTAATCTATTAGCAGGTATTCGTAATTTCCGCCATGAACGAGTATTATTATCTAAAACCCAAATGGAATATTTTATTATGAAATAAATAAAATTTATTGCTAGGTGCTAAAATCGATGAACATTTTAACGTAGCTATTGTGGTTTTTATCGGTGGTGGCGAAAGTGTAATAAATTTACTTCACTAATGGAGTTCTACGAGATACCAGATGTTTCGAGGAAATTAGAAAGGTGACTTAATGGTATTGTATATATACATTTAACATTGGTGTATAAATAGAGCTTGAATACGTATCCAACAAAAATGGTATAACTTTACAAGAAATTCATTTCAATACAATTTCCACAGTTGAAAATACATGAGTGTTTAAGTGTAATAGCGGGACATTCCCCCTCAAAAAAAATCTTCAACTAGATATTTCCATTAACAAATCTACCCGAAATAAAATATCCTAAAACAAGATCGCCTGAAGCTTAGCGAGTATTATACAACCGCACTTAAATGTAATGATTCGTTGAGAAAGTTTTCCAAATTCAACACATCCCGCACCCCATTAAATTTCGATCCAATGTCGATAATATCGTCGGCCAGGATACACTTTTTTCTAATAACTCAAAAACCACAGGACCATTAAAGGAGGGTTATAGGAATTTTCGCCGGCCAACAGTTGTAGGTATCTACTTCAAAATTGAGAAAAGGGAAATAAGTTTTCGTGCAACTCCCATTCTACTCACCGCCTTTTATCGTTGCAAAGTGTTTATCCGAAAAATCATAAAATTTTATGTCAATGCTGTTCGCCTTGGTCTAGGCAATATAGGTATTCACTTTCGATTCCATCAAGCCCAATAAAAATTCCGAAAACAATTTCGTTTGGCAGGATTATTTGTGTAGCCCCTTCGATTGATTGACATAATAATGGACTCAGTTGGGTATGATAAGAAGTCCCCCGAGCTCGAACTCCTCCTTGTGTTCCTTTCGAGCGTAAAATGGTTCATTGGATTATTTTTGTTTCAATTGATGTCACTCGTGTTATTTGTATTTCGATGTGAACAAGAGTATAGGACGAATTGGGCGGTTCAAAAGTGCGATTCTACATTTATTTCATTGATTTGAATTGAAATGATGGGCATTCAGACAAATCAGCTGAAAGTGTGCGAATGGGCTTAAATATAAACAACGATTGGGCGTAGGTACTTATCTCTTTTTACATAAAAGTTTGGCAGCACTCATATAGCATTGACTTTTGTGAAACTGCACTTGCAAAAACACGGATTTACGTATTCGATGGAACAAACCGGCTAACGGATTCTATGCCGTTGCCGCAGTCCGTAATTGGAATCTTTAAAACAATTTGCAATTTATTAAATTCGAAAATATCCACAAAATTAGTTTTATTTAACTGTTATCTGCAGCATTTGATAGTTTCTCTAATTATTATTTTAATATTTCTACTTCCTTTCACTCTGTGTCAACTGTCAATGGTCGCATCCGTCGGATAGAAAAGTAGAAAGTAAAAATAAACCTACTTTATCCATCGCATCCGGCACGTACGTTGCTTATGGGTCACCTTCCATAAGCTGCTGTGTATTATATCAAGCTGTCAGTCGAATATGTTTCCGCAACGGATGCGACGGATTCTATGGGTCGAGGCCTTAAGGTATAATAAGTACGGGCAGCTCGCTGAGTTCTGCCAATTACGTTAATATATTCGGCGTATGCAAGTAATTGAACAGACTTCAGAAATATGGTGCCTTGTATGGGGTAGCGACATAAGTCCGTGCGACATATCTCCGCCGAACTAAGACCGACATATCTCTACGCGAAGTTATGTCGTTTTCAAGCCGTTCTTAGTTTGGATATATGACGTTTTCAAAACACAGAAAAGTGCATGTATTTTTATTGACTGAAAATATTATACCTACTGCTAAATACGCCAGAGTAAATTATAATTAAACTTTAGCTCCAGGCGCCTGCCAGACAGTTGTTAAAATCCTGTTAGCGAGCGAAGCGAGCCACCTACCCCATACTTTAAATACGCCAGAATTTCTTACAGGCGCCTATCTCAGTTTTTGGTATAGACTTAACCAATTTTTTCCGCGTGGAGATATGTCGTTCTTAGTTCGGCGGAGATATATGACGTTTTCAAAATGATATAACTCCGCCAGAAAAAAGCGACATAATTCCGCTCGAAAAGTGTACCGGGCGGAGATATGTCGCTATGCCCCTTGTATGTGTATTTCAAGTATGATGTTTAAGGAGCCGCATGACAACGCTTCACCTTGTATAAATCCTCTTTTGACATCGAAGGATTTGATAAGATCGTTATACTTTGAGATTTCAGATGCGAGTTTTTTTCCACCGTCGTCGTACACAGACGAACGAGTCGGGAAGCCAAAACTAAACATGTTTCCGTACAGCCAGTCTCTACATCAGCATCGATTTGGACTTCTGTGCTTTTCCAGTCCTTTCAAATACGTTGGTGCACGCTTTCTATCAAGCCTTCGAATCTGCTCTTAAAAGCTCGGCGTCAGGTTGTTTTGTCTATTTAATATTGATTGGTACAATCTTTCTAACAGCGGAATTCTGCTCTTCGGAGCCATTAAAGAATCTGCAGAAATAACTTTTCCACATTCTCAGCGCCGGCTGTTATTCTACTACAAGATTTCCCTCGTTATCCCTAAGCTTGATCTCATATCGACTCGGTTTCTTCCTGCACTAATTGAAAAGTCTTACCACAGTGACCACTGTAACAGAAAAACGATTTTTAAAGCTTGACATTGGTGTCCTTTAATATTGAAATTCACCCACAACTTACCTAATAATTAAAAAAAAAAACATTTTTATTAATAATCTCCAACTACTAAATGTTTATGCGCCAACTGCACGAGTCGTTGACCGAAGAGTATAAAATTAATGGAAATTGTTAGAAATGTTTCACCCCTCAACAACAGCCGAAAGAGAATTACCTTTTTTTTAGCACATATCGCCACCGATCAAATATTTTATTGCTTGAATTCCAAAAAAATATTCACTTAGTAGAAGCCCTCCCTCCTCTTTTGTTAATGTGCCACAATTTACGTTTGTCCTGCTTCTCTTTTTTTATTATATAATAAATTGCAAGCTGGAGGGATATGATTTATGAAGTAAGAACAAAATGGTGGCGCTAAGAAGATTATATGTTTTAAGGGCTCCCGTGTAGTTTAATCGCCATTGATGGAGACTCGAAAGCAGCAGGAAAATAAATCAAATACGAATTTATAGAATGCAATATAAGAAAATGAGGTATGGTATATATTTCCACTTCCATACTACATCTCGTTTCGTTTTTTGTGTCTCTAAAGTATGATGCCGTTTTGTTAAAGACTTTTCTTGACATCGAATGAAATACTGTCATAAAAAAGACTTCATACCCTTTCCAACATCATATAGATGTTATATATAATAATGTCCTTCCTGTCCCAACCAAAAGTCAAATCATTTATTGTATAATAAAACCTTTTGAAAGTATTCCATTCCAAGATGCTATGGGTGGATTTGGGAATCAGATGATGTAACAATTTGAGAATAATCTGAAGGACAATGGTTAAGGGCGGTAGAAAAAAACTTTTTCTATCAATCACAATCAATAGTGTGTGAAATTGACAGAACATTGTCGATTTTGTGGTCAAGAAATTGGTTTCCTTTTTTACAAATGAAGTTTTTTTGGCAAACTAAGTTCCCTAATAAAGTTGGTTAAAACCGAGAGTCTTATTGGAGTAATGGGTTTGGTCCTTCATTTAGGTTGGCATCATTTTGATTGACACTCAGCACTCAGACAATTTAAAGAATTTTAAAGTATTTAAATTGTTTGAGTGCTTTAGTTCGATAGGAAAAAAGCTTAAAAAAAATAATTATTAACTCACTTGTAATGAGACTAAAGTAATCTTAACATTTCAATACATACTTTTGGGTGCAGTGACTCAGTAGTTAGTAGGCCGTACTACTAGGGGAGGGGTTTAGGTTGGGTTGGTGATGATATCTCCTTTTCCAAAATCCCCTTTCCAAAATCCCCTGTGCTGGAATCCCTTACTCCAAAAGACCCTGAGAATAAATCCCCACGGGACAAAATCTCCAATTTTTAAATTTGGTGTTATTAATTCTGTCGCGCGACAGAGTGAAATGCGTATGGGGGGGAATGCTGCCTCCCTGCAACCCCCTGCTTGGGTTTACTGTCAGACTTGCGGTATATGTGCGAAATTGGGTAAATGCAGAGTTTATATTATGTTGTTAATTAATTTTACTGCCAAAACTACGCGCCTAAAAAACGGATAGATTCTAAACTGTGGAACAGGGGATTTTAACGAGGGATTAAATAAGTATATGGGAGATTTTGGCATAGAGGATTTCGTCCCGGAAGATTTTGGAAAAAGAGATAACGTAGGGATCCCGTTTAGGTTCGATTCCCGGAAAATCATAGCCAGGTTTGATGGCTAGTGCTTCAAAATAAGCTAAATTCTAACTTATTTTACCCTTTAATAAAAAATAATGAAAATAATAATTTGTGTCTATGACAAGCACTTAACCGTGTCCATTATTAAAGATAGTCTGATAGCTAAAACTTATATATTGGTAGATATAGATACCAATACAAATACATTTAAATGCTATTCCAATGGTCCAATGGTTTATAAATCGGAGTCGCTAATAATACGCTTATTGTTTAAGAAATGCGGAGACTGTCTCCATACTTGACAGGGTAAATAGGGAAAATACCAAGTAACCGTAGTTGAATTCACTTCAATATACTCTTGTACTGTACTCACAAATCACAATTCCAGCCAACGGACATCATTAAAAATTATTACGAATGTAAATGCAAATTAGTTTTCTTTCTACTCTACTCGAATTATAAAAAAAACTTTAAATACTTTGTTCAAGACAAAACAAATCAGGTCTTAACGGGAATGCGCACAATTAGCTTTAACTACCGGAGGACATTTTATTAAGTTCAACTAGTAGAAAAGTACAAGCATAATGAAGCATCCTCTTCCTTCAGAGGTTAAACTCTTTAAAAATTCATCCTCGTAAATTAACCCGGGCAAAAATAATGTAAAAAATATGAGATTTATGGATTGCGGCAGAAGTGGAAGAAGTAATAATTGAAGTAAAAAAAAACCTCCTTATCCTTTGAATTTTTTCGTAGTAATTACATGCAAACTACCGGAAAAATACCACGATTTTTGAACAAGTGGTGAATAGCAATGATTTGCAGTAATTAACTCGTTCTTTGACGTATATCAACCGCTTTTATATTATTTCAACTAAACCGAATAAATTTCTGTAATGGGCCAAAGTTGATTACTATTCCATTCTACTAAGAAGAGAACAAAAACAAAACAAATCGATTTCGATTCATTCATATTCCCTATACCTTTTATAAAAGCCCATAAGGAGAAATTGGTTGGAAGAAGTTTATTTTCTATTTATAAATTAAAAATATGATGTAAGAGAAGATTTTCTTAGAATAAATTTGACAGATAGTCAATGTTTTAGGCATTCGTTTTCATTTTTTTATGCTCAATACACAAAAGGGACATGTTATTTCAGTAAATTGTGGGGCTATGCGAAAAATCAGGAAATTGAAAGTATATAACTGAAGCTTTAAAGGAATGCTGAAATACGAAATTAACTTGTAAGTTCTTGGAAAGTACTTTCATAGAAAATATTACAGTATAACTTGACTTGAGGATATCTGAACTAAGTAAACAAAAAACAAGTAAAAGTGTTATCATTGGTCTGGCCGATGCTTTGATACCCTCAACTGCACACAATTCATGCAAAATGCTAAGAATGTGACACATTTGTTTAATAATGGCTTTGTATGGGAGGTACCAAAACTACTCTATCGATATAGCACATTTTCAATACCAACCTGACGACGCGACTGTAAATGGAAGTCCTTCTACAAAATGTCACTCGCAATATTAAGATCCGCTGTGTTTAAATTCATAATGGGATAACGCCTCACAACACCATAGCCGTTCGGCACTTTTTATAAAATAAAGTTAGGCAATTACGAGTAGGTTCTTTGATTGCGACCTGCGTCATTAAATATATCCGAGGTGAAGCATTATTCTTTTAAGGCAAATTAGGACAGTATCTGAGATAATAGAGAATTATTATTTTAGATTATTTTCATATCAACAGGGGCAAAGGTTCAGTGTTACTGTACTTCACTAATGAGCGAGGGTTCGGAAAAACAGACATTACATGTTATGATTTTTTTTACACTGTGCCACCTCATATATGACAAATATTCAGGAGTATATTATAAAAAGCTAGAAAATAGGGTGCATATATGGAACTGTTACGCTAACATTTTTTTTAGTTTCTCCCAAAGTCATGTCAGGTTTTAACCTTATAATTATTGGCTATAAGGCAGTGAAATGAAATACCCAAAATATTTGTGGTCTAGTCGTATGAAATTATTAGCAAAATTATTTAATTTGTACAGCAACTGAACATTTTTATTTAAATAATGAATATCTTCATGTTTATACATATATATTATACATGCAATTTCTATAATGTACATACTCTCTAACTCAGTTCCATACATTGGGAAAATTGTTTTTCCTTTATTCTAAATGTTTAACGTATTACGAAGCAAGGCTGAATCGAATTTTTTAACACGTGCGAAATGAACTCGGTGTTTGTGGAGATGTGTAGTTTCCGTATGGAATAGAAAATAAAGTGAACGACTGGGTCGCATGAAACTTGTTCCTTCATTGGTTGGATTTTTTTTTTATCTAATTATGTGCTTAAACCCTCAGAAGGGATACTTGATAAAATAGGTAAAATATATATCACACTCATTTCAAATGCCTGTACGTGTATACATATACCTTGCACTATATGCAATTAAAAATCTCTTATACGATAATGTAGAAAAAACTATTAAATAAAAATGACCTAAAAATACCTAAAAATTATTTATTTTATTATAATTTTATGTACGTTTCGAGAAAAAGTGTGATTTCAGAATGTCACAATAACTACTTGTAAAATATGAATTTTGGTTCAAGTGTTCAGCGAGACTTTTGAAAATTATCAAACATGCTTTTGGGATGTACTTCAAATATGAAGAAAGAAATCCTTAAAGCCGCTTAGGACCTCAAGAGACAGATTGAATTGGGAGAATCTAATGGGCCTTACAAATAATCATATTTAACCTTTAACTTAAGTTTGTTGTAGGTCATAATAAATCATTTTATATGGAAAGAATCGCTACTGATGATATCTTAAAATTTAACCCAGTCTCTAAAAAGGGTTGGTGATGAAATCTCCTTTTCCAAAATCCCATGTGCTGAAATCCCTCACTCCAAAAGAACCTAAGAGAAAATCCCCAGGGACAAAATCCCCCATTTTTAGATTTGGTGTTATTAATTCTGTCGCCGACACACCTAAAAATGGTGTTAAAAAGTGAAATACATATGGGGGGGCATGCTGCCCCCAGGGTCCCAGGTTCGATCCCCGGAAAAACACAAATTACAAAGTTTTTTCCACTGCGCCACCTCTCGCGAATGCCTGACAAATATCCGAGAGTATAACTGTCCTGAAAAAGCTTCTCAATTCAGCCGTTCAGACTCGGCATAAAATTATAGGTCCCTTCCATTCGTCCCAAAAATAAAATCTCACACAAAACGAATGGTTGTGAGAAGCTAGGCCTAGGGTGTCTACACGCCTGTTGCGCCAACTATTTATTTATTTTACACTAAAAATGATTATTTTTACAACGTAATATGTTTTTAGTTAGAAATTTTGTACGAAAACAATATCTTTCTCTAATTTCGTACACGAGAAAGTTAAAAAGGCATTTAATTAATTATGCAAACGAGATCCGCTCGCTTGGTGGTTAAAAAACTAAATTTAATTAAAACATTGCCAAGAAAAAGTACACAAAAAACTAAAGGTTTTTTTTTTCCTGGGCACTTTTGTGCTCAAAGAATTCCATTTTAACACAAACACATAAAGTTAGCTTTCCAAACAGAAGCTCATGCCCAATTTTTCATCTCTTTTGCCAGCTGCAATTGTTAGCATTTGCATGTATGTTCAGTTCATATATGCAAAAAAAAAATGTAGAAGCATCCTTACGAAGGGGATACGAAATGGTTTTAAGGTAAATAAAAATATATCCTGAAATAACTTCTTCTTTATATGGCATAAAGGTATAGGTTAGGTTAGGTTAAATAGGGGTATGAGAGAGATATCTCATACGGCACTAGGCACCAAAAGGGCCCATCGCGATCCCTAGAGGGAACCAATTGCAGTGACCTACAATGGAAAAACACCTAAACACTTGCCCTTGAGAAAACCCCAATTTCCCTGCAAAAACCAAGTAGCCCCTTGTAGTTGGTATTGTCTATCTCCTCTAGATGTTGGAAGAAGTACCTGCCTAGAAATTTCCTTCTACTACGACATATTGCCTCACATTCACAAAGTATATGTGTTATGTCCTCTTCGGCTTGCAGGTCATCGCAGAATCTACAATTGTCCGAGTCTGCCAGCCTGAGCCTTTTGGCATGTTTTCTAAGAAGACAATGCCCTGATAATATGCCGATCAGTGTCCTGAGCTGTTCCCTACCTAGTTTGAGGATTACCCTAGATCTTTTACGGTCGTATTGCGGCCAAAGTGCCTTAGATACTGCGTGACCGGTGAGGCCCTCCCACCTCCGGTCGGCTTCCTTAATTATTTTATTCCTAATATCACTTCTTATGATGCAGGGAGGTGGTTTAATATCCACATCTCCTCCATCTAACATTTCCCCGCCTTTTCTCGCAAGCTCATCAGCCTGCTCATTTCCAGCTATACCGCAGTGTCCTGGTACCCAGCACAGTCTCACTCGGTTCTGACTGCATAATGCCTTGAGCATTGTGCGACAGTTCCTGACTAATTCAGAATTGATGTTTGTAGATTCCAGTGCCTTGAGCGCAGCCTGGCTATCGATGTAGATGGCTATATCTCTTCCGGATACAGATCTCATCCGCATTAGCTCTGCCGCTTTCAGAACAGCCAGAACTTCTGATTGGAAGACACTGCTTGTATCCGGCAGTCGTATAGACATTTTTAGGTCTGGGTCTACGGAGTAGATTCCAGCTCCAGTACCTTCCGCTGTTTTTGAGCCGTCTGTATAGACTGCTACTTCGCAATGTTTAATTACTTTATCCCTTTGCCATTCGTATCTTTCCGGGTATGATACCTCGTACGGAGTGTCGAAAACGACCAGAGGGTGAATTTCATCAGTTTGCACCTGTACGCCAGGGAGTAGCTCCGCTAGTATTGTACAGTGCCCAAAACTGCCCTCTTTAAAATAGCCCAAGGTTGTGAGCCGTAGCGCACTGCTTCCCGCAAGTTGCTTAATATGCAAGTCAAGTGGCGTGAGGTGTAGAAAGGTGTCCAGCGCTGCCGTAGGAGTGCTACGAAGTGCACCCGTTATTGCTATGCTAGACGCTCTCTGCACCGACGCCAGTTTGCCGACTACTGTTTTCTTCTTTGTCGCCTTCCACCATACTAGTGCGCCATATGTGAGTATGGGCCTGACCACCACTGTATATAGCCAGTGCACCATAGCAGGTTTTAGGCCCCAAGTCTTGCCTACTATTTTCTTACAAATAAAAAGAGCGTTATACGCCTTTTTGATTATTTCCCCTACATTTGCATTCCAGTTCAGTTTCCTGTCCAGAATAACCCCAAGATACTTAGCCCTGTCAGACAGAGGCAATTCCACTCCTTCCAGTTTTGGGAGGTTAAAGTGTGGTATCTTATGTTTTCTGGTGAAGAGTACCAGTTCCGTTTTGGAGGGGTTGACGTTAAGTCCACAACCCTTTGCCCATAAGTTGACTTTTCTTAAGGCACTATCCATGATTTCACTTAAGGTGTTTAAAAACTTTCCCTGAATGATAATAACTAGGTCATCAGCATATGCTGTGGCACTTATACCCCTGGAGCTCAGTTTCTTCAGAATGTCGTCCATAACAAGCACCCAAAGGAGAGGTGAAAGGACTCCCCCCTGTGGTGTACCTCTTGTCACCGCCATTCTAATGGAACTTTGTCCAAGGGAGCAGTTTATCTTCCTACTTGCAAGCATGTTGCAGACCCAGATAACTATACTGTGTTCAATGTTCATATTTAACATGGCACTTTTTATAGCTTTGCCCTCTACGTTATTAAAAGCACCCTCAATATCGAGAAAAGCTGCTAGAGCAAACTCGCCCAAGTGTAAACTTCTTTCTATCTTCCCTACTACGCTATGTAGAGCTGTTTCTACCGATTTTCCCTTCATGTATGCATGCTGCGATTCGCTTAAGAATCCATTTTTGCATCTGATCCTGATATGAGCTTCTAATAACCGCTCTAGGGTTTTTAGCATAAAAGATGACAGACTGATTGGTCTGAAATCCTTGGCTGTTGTATGCCCCTGCTTGCCAGCTTTGGGAATGAAAACCACCTTCACTTCCCTCCATGCTGCTGGTATGTACCCTAGTTTCAGACTCTGTCTTAGAATCTCCATAATTTTCCGTATTGCCCTCTCAGGTGCTTTTTGCAGCATGATCGGTAAAATTCCATCTGGGCCCGAGGATTTATACGGTTTAAAGGACTGTATAGCCCACCGCATTTTTTTCCGATTTATGAGATCAACTATCTGCCCCTCCATGTGAGGGTCAATATTGATATCTGTACGACTTTGCAGCTCAGAATCCTCTGGGATAGTAGCCCCGGGAAAATGAGATTCCACCAGGGTTACCAGAACCTCCTGACTGCTTTCGGCCCAGGTACCTTCTTTCTTTTTGAGGTAGCTAGGTACACTCGCCTCTTTTGAGAGTACTTTACGTAGTCTCGAAGCCTTATCTGTATCCGCGATTGATTCGCAAAAAAGTTTCCACGAAGCTCGTTTGGATTTCCTAATTAAGTATTTGAATTGTCTTTTGCATTCAGTATACTCATTCCATGTAGTGTCGTCCCTGACCAACTTCGCCCTATTGTAAAGTTTCCTTACTTCTTTCTGTTTCAACCCTATGTCCCTGTTCCACCATTTCGGCTGTACCCTTTTTGGTGTCTTATTTTCCGGGCATACTTTCTCAAATGCCGTTATAAGTGTTTTGTTTATCAGCTCCACCGCCCTATCCAAGTCATTGGCAGTACTGCCAGGACTGAGTTGGGTATCGAGATTCTGATTTACCACTATCGCATATTTAGCCCAATCTGCTTTTTTAGGATTCCTATGTATACTACATGCCCTACTATGGAAGTCTACTTTGAAGCGTATCCATCGATGATCCGACATAGACGCTTCGTCCACAACCCTCCAATTTCCAACTACCAACCTGTCTGTATTGGAGACAAGGGTGATATCTAAAACCTCCTCCCTATTTCTAACTACAAAAGTAGGTGAATTCCCTCTGTTACAAAGAATGAGGTTGGACGATATAATAAAATCATAAAGACACTCACCTCTTGCATTTATGTCACTGCTGCCCCATTGAGAGTGATGGGCGTTCGCATCACAGCCCATTACATGAATCCAGTTTGTCTGACCAGCCAGTTTCTTCAATTTCTCCGGGATCACTACCTCAGAGTCATATGGGAGGTAGGCTGATGTCAAACATAGCGGTTTACCGTCTTCCCTTTCGCAGAGTACTGCAGTCAAGTCTCCTGAACTGTAATTATTCAAAAGAAAAGCCCTTATATGGTTTTTAATTAGGATACAAGTCCTGATTTTACCTTCTCCCTTATAGAACAACTCGTAATTCCGGTTCTTGAGCCCTTGGATCACGTTGTTCTTGTTGATCCAAGGCTCTTGTATCAGTACGGCTGCGACGTCCTGCTTGATGATGTACTCCAGCAAACAGGCCGTCGCTGCCCTACTATGATGCAGGTTTATCTGCAGCGCTTCCATCATCAACGGGGGGTTCCTCCTCGTCCTTGCCCTTGGTCGGTCTGACCATTACCCTTCCCATACTATACCTTACCATACCGTTGGATTTCTCCAGGTATGGCAGACTTTCCTTGTTTAAGGACAGCAGGAAGTGCTGTCCATATTGCCGTCTTGGTCCCGTCTTTAGGACCCTCCATGTGTCGGCTTTAAGTTCCCGGTTTTGCACATGTAGGAGCCCTAGTAGCTTCTCAGGGTAGGTGTATGGGCACGGAACCCAAACCCATGCCGTCGGCGGAGTGTACTGTGCCAACTCCGCCACCGTCATGCATTTCAGTTTCATACCTTCCCATGAGTCGCTACTCCCCAGGATGAACCCTCTCAGAAATTCTACCGAGGAAGTGTTTCCACAAGCGACAACCTTGCGCCCTCCTTCCCAACCAGCACCGTCGAATAGAAGTTCCACGTTTCCCGTGTCGGACAATTCCTTCCACAGGGCGTCTTGGAACTTTTCTTCGACGTATTTCCACTGGTCGATTGTCAGGCGACCGCAAGGTTCCCGCTCGTTTACTACAGCAACGAGAAGCTCATCTTTCGGGTCGCTTTGCCCTCGGCGGATAGCGGATGAAGTCCCAGCCTTCATCTTCTTCGCGTCATTAGGCTCCGCGACGTCGTCCGACCTGCCTCTCTTGCTGCTGAAACCCGTCTCAGCAGAGTTCTTCTCCCTCACCTTTGCTGCGTAAGACGTAGAGGGCGCCGGTCCGGCTTCCTCCCTCGTCTGCACATTAGCCCTCCCTTTTGCCTTCTTTTGACTGAGCGGTGGAACGGCCAGAATAGCCTTTGCTCTTTCAAAAGAGGATTTTTCCCATTTGCTGAGAGTGCTAGGATCGCAACCCTCATATTTGGCCACCTTGCGCATAGCGCCTCGAAGTGCAGCCTTTGCCTTCTGGTGCTCGTTATGCTTCGCACCCTTGCTGTTTGTGTTGGGGAGAGCACCGGTCACAGCGGACGAGCCAGCTGTTTCCACTTTTCCCCCCTCTGAAGCGTCGCCCTGTTTTGCCTTGACGTCGGATCCAGCTTCATTGGCAGCGGAAGTTCCAGCTACCTCAGCCTTCTTCTCAGCCATTTTATTTCCCTTATTTTCCTTGACGTCGGATCCAGCTTCATTGGCAGCGGAAGTTCCAGCTGCCTCAGCCTTCTTCTCGGCCATTTTATTGCCCTGTCTTTTTGCAGTTTCGAAATTAGCCTCTTTGACAGCGGATGCTCCAGCTGTCTCAGCTATCTCCTCGACCGCGTTTCCCTTAGATTCACCTGTGAGAGTACCAGCCTGCTCACAAGTGAAAGCGCTAACGTTAGTGAGAGTGTCGTCAGACTCCCCACTATCGCTAGCCAACAAACTCCCTTCCTCCAATTCCAACGCCAGGAGGGAGACGGTTGAGGAAGAGGATAATTCTCCTTCGCTCAGCTCCATCTCCCCCTCAGCATGAATTGCTTTTTGTTTTTTAATATGTTTTTTTTGTTTTGTTTTGTCCATTATTTGTACTTTAAATTTGTCCCCACGAGTAGAGCCGGAAATAACAAGGTCAGCCCAGGCAGCGCCGCTATACCTGGGTAAGGCTAATTACAACAGACCCGCGCCAAGGCGTCTGAGGGAGCTCGTTAGTAGCCGGTTTTACCCCCGGCCGATTGCAACCAGAAGCACGGTTTGCTATACGCTCTCTCCACTTCTGGTATCAGGTGCGATTTTAGGGTTGTCTCCCACCTCAACTAATGGATCACGACATACGATTAAAGCGTAAGCATAAATCCTTGGCTGACACCAACCAGACAAGCTGATTGGCCATTTTCAGACGGGCGCCCGCGGGAAGGAACTACAAGCTGAGGATTTTGCCCAAGTCCTAAAGGTATAATGCTTATGAATTAGCGGAGTGGAATATGGGTACTTTGTAAAATTGTTATTCTTACTTTGAGGTTTTCTTTGAATTGGAAATTATTATTTACAACAGCAGAGTGAACTCTGAAATATTGGTTATTTACGAGATTGGTATTACTATACTTCTATAGAAAATTAAAAAAAAAAATGTTACGTATACGCCACCGAAATCTAAGAAGAGCAATGATATTTTTATGGAAACAATAATGAACATTATTAGGAATTCAATTATTCAGTTCAATTATTAGGAATGTTTTTCAAATCCTGTCTATAATTGTGCGAGATTTTGTTTTGTTTGATCAGTCATGTTTGAGATATTCATTACTATTACATCTTAGAATGAAAAAACTTTTCAGACCATGAAGCCGCACTCTAACTTACTGATGTCATGATGTGTCACGAATAAGGATTATAATTCCAGGACGTAGTTTACTACCAATATAAGTACTGGCTGTTTCCCTTTCCAACTCTAACCACAACACTATAATCATCGGCAATGTATGCGTTATACTTTGGACAGCCAGCGTTTTCATTTCTAACCAGAGTTGAGTAGCTATAATTGGCCTTCAAATTCATAGCTATCGCGAATTAATAAATATAATGTAATTTTTTCCCTGAAAATAAAAGCAACCCATTTGCCAAGAAGACAAAGTTATATGTAAACAAGCATTTTTCATTTGTTCTTAAACGCCAAATCATAAGAAATTGATGGAAGTCATTGCTCTCATATATAGAACATCATTCACGCAGTAATAGCTCGTCTACCAAGCGGTCAATAACCAAGCAAAGAGAATGCAATCTAATCTGTGACATTGATGAATGGGTAGTAATTTGTCTGCATACTGTCGGAAAACCACTTACAAACATGTCAAACCGGATAGACCCAGTTAGTACGTTAGAATGACATGACTACATCAGTGGAAAGTAAGTTTACACAAATCGTCAGTATGTACATTTTCTTGAGAAATTATAATCAGTTAGGTAAAAAATAGAGAACAGTTCTTTCGGGCCATATCTCTGTGGGATTTCAATATATATTAACTCTCACAATCTAATGCGTCAGAGATACGGCTTAGCCAATGCAATGAAAACTAAGCATTTCTTATAAGCAATAATGCTTCTCAATGCACGCCACTATGGGCTAATTAATCTTCGCCAAGTAAATCACTTCACTGATTTATGATTCAATTAGATTGGTTGTCCTTCGCAGTCAAAACAAAAGGCCAGATAGTAGCTTCGTAAACCTGGTCAGTCCACTCAATAAGAAATTATTACTTTCACGTGCTCTCACATCTTTTCAAATGTGTGTAATATAAAACTCAACCATTATAGAATTAAAGATTTATTGATATCCTTTCAAGCAATAAACGTATTGCAACCACCTCTGGTGCAGTACCAACCCACCAGGGATAATCGGAAAAACTTGTGTTTTCACACCTGAAATTTTCAGTCACGTCTCTTTAATACATTGTCTCTGCAGGAAGACAGCGAGGACACCTTTGTCCCGCTTCCGTGACCAGAGTAAATTATAAACTTCTTTATACACATATGTGATTCATACATAGACAAAACGACCATTTGCCCAACAAAATTGAGTCCACCTTTTCACATCCGGCTATTAATCTGATCCTGTAGAGAAGCGAGAAAGCAGGAAACTTTCTCAACTGTAATAAATTACAGTACGCCAAAGTTCCGTGAATACCGGACTGGATCCAATGGATAAAGGATAATAGTTCCATTGTTGTGAAAGTTACAATTATCGCTCGTCTTTTTGCTTGGCACAATTCCACTGCTTCAAATTCTTCCGGATTTTCAAAGGACTATGTCTATCTAGTAGAGAGAGCTACTTTTCAACTATGATGGCAATTGCTGCTCTAAGTGACACTCTTCTAGTTTCGCCAACACCAACCACACCATCGTGGTTATAAGGATAGATTTCTATCTTTCTGAGGTGCAATTTGCATTATACTGGAATGTTTTTATTTTACGATGAAAAATGAAAAACTCTTTTGATGGGTTTTGGGATTGCGGTTTGTGGGTTGTTTGGATAATGACCAAGCAATTACGTAAAGAAGACTATCGGATAACCGCGAAGTTTTGTTGCGATCATTAAAAACCCCTCTTTACATTTAAATTGCATCTTGATTGTTTTTAACCCAGTGTAGCGGGATGTGGACTGGTTTCTCTGACCCCACACTATCGAACAAAATTGATGGTAGAGAGAAAAAAGTGCGTACATTTTCATTTGTTCTCTATTAGGATAGTTAAACATTTAGAGAAAACAGATTCAACTAACCACTATACTTAATATTACAGGATAAAAAAGAAGTACATACATAATATTGAATGCAACTTTTGCTGCCCTTAAGGTTTACTTTCTCTTATAAAGTTTCTTTCTTTTATGAATACTGTTTTTAACTTTCTCGTATTGAAGTTAGTTTCTTTTGTGCAAAATTAAGAACTCTATAATAATGATTCGTTCTGATATCACAATGATAGAAAAATTCAAGAAAGCGGGTCCATTCTTTATTGAGCTTAAGCCGGTTCCATGCTAAATTACTGGATGGATTTTATAATGTATCCGGCTTTGTTTTCGCAGGATTGCATGAGGTAGGGCAGTGAATAGAGCCTTAAGTATAATTTGTGTTTCCGGAGGTTCAACCTGTGTCCCTTCGATCAGTAGTTGTAACGTAAGTTAATATTTGGAATGGGCAGCCTTGGAAAAAATTAAAACTAGTTGTTTTGAGAGAACACCTTAAGGTAATAGACAGCTTACTTTTGGCTACTATTTTAAACGAATAGTGAAACCAAATTTTAAAAAATTCAAAGAAAAGACAAAACGCATGTGCATTCAATATTCGGCGATTAAACTCCGGTCCGGGTAGATCACGCCCATACCTAGTATTTTTACGTCGCTCTAAAACTGTGCGGGCCATCGGAAGTGAGGTTTTCCCCTGCTTCTTTGTCTCTAATTGTTGTCGAAGCTGAGGTTTCCATTATGCGCACTATCCCCCAATTTCGCACTAAAAGTTTAAACTACACTTTTAGTTTAACAAATACTTCGGTTTCATAGTTTCGTTTAAACCTTGAACAGAGTTCATTCTGTAGTTTAAGTTAAACTACATGATTCTGCCGTTTAAGCTCAGATCAGTCGATTGTCAAAAACACAAATATTTGACGTTGTTTTGCGTGTTCTTTGAAAGAAAATACAAGGAACGATTTTGAAAAAGTCGTTGAACTTCAAATTTAAACTCACGTTCAGGTTGAGTTGAACTTTAGTTTAAACTTCCAGTGTGAAACTGGGGGTAAGCAAATTTATTTTTTTTTGTTTAAATTGACTTATTCTAATAAGATCTACTGTAAAAAAATTTTTCTGCTTAAACTTTTTTCAATTTTTAATTTTTTTTTAATTTTCTTTTTATACAGCTAAACACCCCAGGGTCGTCTTTAGCAAACAAACAAACTTATATTTGGCCCATTTAAGATTACAATTTGAGTGTTTCATTGAAATCTGTCCACTAGTTTTCGCGCATTTAGGAGACAAAGAAAATACCTACAGTTTTATTATGAGTATAGATATCGATACAATGTGACCCTCTGCATCGCCCTCCCTCTCCAGGATCTTGCTACTTGTTTATAATACTGCACTTCCTTTCCTTTGTGCAGTACCATACTGTTACCATACCTACCAGATATCATCAGTATTTTGCGTGTTTTGTATTATACGTCTCTCCTCTTATGAAGATTATTAATATACCCCATGCCATACTGCAGCATGCACCCCATCCACATCCGGCATCGGGCATACGATCATAATATACATACCTACATATTATACAATAGCACTCACTGCGAGAACAAATCAACCCTTTTCGAACGCTAGGTATACGTATGCTAGTGTGGTTTTGTGTTTGTTTGTCGTGTCGCACGATCGCAAAAGTATAAACATCCATTTGTAGCAAGGTATATGTGTATGTATATATTTTCACTTCAAAAAATACATTTTGGCTAAAAACTGGTCCTAAGTACGTGGCTATAATCGACATAGCCTATAGCAGTCTCACAGTCTTAAGGAACATTTTAAAAAAAGTTTCATCGAAATCTGCCCAGTAGTTTTCGAGTTTTTAAGAGCCAAACAAAGTTCCTACAGTTTTATTATATAAACATAAAAATGGTTTGATAAACATTTTTTTTTTAATTTAGAAAATTATTTTAACTGTCGAAGCAATTTTAAAGAACAATATTTAAAATAGGTTCTTGAATTAGCCACCAGAGTTTAGAAACTATTTACACCGTGAAAACTATATTCCTTAATTGTGGAGACTAAATTTCAAATTTGTGTCAAAAATAAATCGAATTAGTACTAGTAGTAATAGTATCATCCATATAGAGACAAACGGAATAGTACTATAAATTTCTTTATTATCAAAAATAATTTATACCCCGCTCGAAAGATACATTATAAATTTGAATTCCTTACAGCTATCTTATTTGCCAGGTATGTAATTACATTTTCCAGTTTGTATTCATTTTGTATACTGCAATCGAGATTGTACACATTCTAATATGTACGTGTGTTTTCTAATTTCCTGTCTACTATAATTAAAGCAACAGCCAACGATGGTGACGACACGGTTCATGTATTAACTGAATTATCAACAACCAGGGTAGTTGCCCTGCTTTCTTGATGATGCAATGACATTCCAACAGAACATGTACCTTTACTACATGCAATGCATATGATAGTGCCATCCTCGAAATGGTTTCCTATCATCATTTAATAGGATTTCCAATTGCACTGCAATCAACTTTTCAATTAATATGGATTGACTCTCGAAACTCGAAAGATAATTGAACATGGTAATTACAGAATATTAATTACATTCACCATGCCGCCTACATTTATATTGATGCATTTAAGGAAATTCTTTTTATAATCGATAAAAGGTGCAAATCCTTTCGATCACACATTTAGTAAATTAAATCCCATTCAACAGAGTATTGGTCCTTTTATTCCTCCTCAAAACATATTCACACTGCATTATTACAAATGTGTATAAATCATGCTAATAATAATATAAATGCAAATGAAGGCAATTCCAAACATCCGAGTTGACATACCTACATAGTTCTCTGGCAAACGGGAAGATTCACACTCCTTTCCACACAGTTTTCCTGTCGTTTATCATCTCAAGTAGAAGATTTATTACAAGCATAAAAAATATGCCCACTCATCGGAACGAGTTTTATATGTCGACGTTTAGAAAATACATGCGTCCACATTTGTTTTATGTAAAACGTCAGAGCCCTTATTGATTAGGGGCCTATAATTTATGCGGCATTATAATAGCGATATTTTACGATGTTCTCCAGATTGGGGTATCTATGTGTGCAATTTGCACACTACCAATTTAGTAACTACCAATTGACAATTCTATTAGATTATAGGCGGTAAATTCATTGACTGAAATGATCCATCAGCATCGATCGTGAAGTTAGGACATTAAGAATATGGCTTTGACATGACACTTGCACTTCGTAGTGCAAAATAGACAAATAAAAAAATTAATTTCAAATTCATTTACATCAGTAACAATATTGTAATGCTCTGTACACTGCATTTTTTGTTTTTCCAGTAATTGTATTGCGTAGAGTAGATAGTATTCTTGTCTATCAGGACAATGCATTGCATATATCAATGTTCCAAATTTTAAAAACTTTGACTCCCATGTCTGTCGAAGAAAAGGGAACACTCCCAGGCCAACACCTAAGATCGTCCAAAAATTGTAACTCAATCGATTCGGTGGTTTTCGAAATAAAGGATTTTTAGGAAAATGAAATCATTTCGCACGTCTATAGTTGCCAATTCTACAAAAGGTTTTGATTGATTTTCAAAAATATTTCACCTTTTTCGCTGTTCCCGATGTAAAGTTGGGAGATCTTTATCTCTACCAATACGCTACCTCTAAGTAAGGTTGCCCTAATATAGGTGAAGACTCCGAGTGGCAAGTTCGTACCGAACAGTGTCGGAACCAGCCGCCCTAGTAGTCGCAGGAGTAATTCCTATCGACCTTCTTGCGGCAGAGAGGAAGTACGTCTACCTTAAAAAGGCGGAAATGGGCGTGGAAAGAGCAACCCAAGAGGCAAAAGAGCTCACAAAATGGCAGTGGCAAGAGCGCTGGAACTCCGAAAGCAGAGGCCGGTGGACGGCGAGGTTGATCAGGGATGTGGCTGAGTGGAATGATCGGAAACACGGTGAAGTGAGCTACTACGTCACCCAGTTCCTTACCGGACACGGTTATTTCAACTCCTTCCTCTATAGGATTGGCAAAGCCAGCAGCACAGCCTGCCAGTACGGGGACTCTCTGACAGACGACGCAAATCACACTTTCTTCGCCTGCAGTAGATGGGAGGATCAACGGCGGGATTTGGAAGGAAGGATTGGCACCATCACTCCAGACAATGTAATCGGGAAGATGTTGATGAGTGACCAGAACTGGGGCCAAATCAAATCCTTCGTAGAAAATATCCTCAGAACCAAAAAGAGAGAACCCGCCAGGGTTCATAAGCACAAACGTTTTAGGCCACAGAAGACACACGAGACGGCGTCCATACACATGGACCTAAACCGGCACCACCCTGAAGTAATGCAAAGAGCAGTTCCAGGGTGGAATTGAGGCCGTTCGTGGGGAGAGTTTAGTCCACGAGACACACCAAGTGGTGATGGCCTGCCACTTGACGGTACATTAGGTATTCTCTCCTCCATAAAAAAAAAAAAAAAATATATAGGTGAAGACTCACAGTGGAATCAAATTTCACGTACAAAATATGTTTCCTAACTTACTATATTAAATAGCATATTGAATCTTTAACAAATAACCAAAAAAAAAAACCTAAATTTGATAGCATGGTCTGATCTTAACCAATGATGTGTAATAAGTTGTTTGTTAAAATATTATGGCTGACATAAAATTAATATTTCATTAAATTTAATTTACTTATTTCGGTCAGAGCAACTTTGATATCGCTGAGTATTCGATATACTTTTATAGATTATTACTCAAACTATTACTTTAAATTTCAGCTTAAAGGTCAATTGATTCGAATTCCAATACACATCCATTCATTCCCCCATTAACCTTGAACATTGCGTTCCCAAAACTGCTGACCCAATTTTTTCAGCATCAATGAAAGCCTACCACGTGCAAATGATTTCACCCCAATTTTCTATTCGAAGGATTATATGGGGGTAGTCCACTTAAATTTAAATTTAATGATGCTCATTCACCAACTGGAAATTTGGGCAGTTTTTCTCCATCATAAAATTTCAATTTCACAAATTTCCCTAAAAAAAAATAACATCTTAATGTTTCCTTGCCAAAAAAAAAAGTACTCAAATTAGTATTTAGATCAAGGATGCTCTTTTTTAATTGAAATAATAAAGTATCACCAATCCCTGCTTTTAATCGTAGAGAAAACAAATATACCTACATATATGAGAGGCTTAAATATGTGACCATGAAATTATTTAACGTTTATTGTGGAAAGTCCTTTGAAAGCCTTAACGGTTATGGGATCATTTTTAAATGTATTTTTATGGATAGGTAATTTGTGATAGCTACAAAGATTATTTAATTTTTGTTTTGATTTGTTGAAATGCCAATAACTGACTAGCTATGGACCCCCTGGTGCTGTCCCGTCCACAAATTAATGGAAGTAGTAGGTACTTAATAAAACATAGATAGAGAATATACATAAGTAATTACAAATACAATACCAACAGTGGCATTTAATTTGCAAATGCAGTTTTGTCTTACTTCCTTCAATTGCACACCATAAATCACTTGATTAGAAATTCAACAATTTTAATTTTAATTTTGGTCGGGGCAAAATGTCCCCATTTATTAGGCTTAGTACAAGCTAGAAAAACAAACAATACTAGAACTAAAAACTAAGTTTTATAACTAGGAATTAAAGCTAGGGTTTAGAGTTAAGGAGGCTGAGTTTAATGGAGGGAGTGCTGCGGTTGAAATCAAAAATGGAAATGTTTGAGTTTACTTTCCATAGCATACGAGAAATTGGTTCGTTGGAGCCGTGGGACATGCGGTGGGTTGGTAGATAGAAGGGGCTATCTTAAATTACGAGGATTTGTATTGAAGAAGATGGAGTTTTAATGGAGTCGATAGAACCTGATAGGAGTCGATGAATGAAGAGAATGTCTGCATCATCCCTGCGATCCTCAAGGTTATTCAAGTTAATGAGTTTGAGGCGGTCTGATCTTGGTGACCACGTTTGGCTGGCATATTCGAGGAGTGGACGGACTAAAGTGGTGTAAAAAGATCTGGTCACATAGGGGAGAATTCCTTTGACCTAAACGATGGATCCAAGGGATGCATTTTATTTACGAATTATCTCTTCAATATGTGAACGAAAATTAAGCTCGCGGTCGTACAATATGCCAAGGTCACGAAGTGACTGTACGATGGATATAGGTTGATCATTATTCTAACCGAACGGACGAGGCAGGGAAATAAGCTGAAGACTTCGCCATTTGCTGCAATCTCACTCAGCTCGTTGATGAGCCCACACGAATTCCAGACAACCCAACAAATTACGGGAGCACTCTCGATCTGTTTCTCACAACAGAGCCAGATAATTATGAAATAAAAGTGTCTGCTCCCTTAGGGAATTCGGATCATGCTCTAATATCTGCTATCCTCTCTATACCGGTACCAATAGGAGCGAACCAGGATCGTTATCGTTTGATTTGGAATTATAGTAAATCTAACTGGGACGAGCTGCGTAATTTCTTCGCTTCGTTGCCATGGGCTGATATGTGCTTTAGAGATACCGATGTCAATATATGCGCAGAAGCTGTAACCGAAATGATTTTACTCGGTATGGAACTTTATATTCCACATTGCATCAACAAATTAGCTTCAAATAAACCCTGGTTTAACAAAGAATGCAAGCGAGTTACCGCAGCGGAAAACAAGGCTTTCCGTGAATGGCGGTCAAACCCTTCGGAGCAAAAAAGATCTGAATTTAAAATTCTTCGAAATAGATGCAACCTAGTTATTGAATCGGCGAAGACAACTTACAGCGAAAGAGTCACTAACAAAGTGATTGGATGTGGCTCACGCGCATTCTGGTCCATGGCAAAGACAATCAGTAATAACTTTAGTTGCTCTTCTTTTCCACCTCTAGTAAAAGAAGACGGCACGCTAGCAACAACACCTAAAGAAAAGGCAGATCTTTTCGCTAGCATGTTTTCAGAGAATTCCACCCTACATTCTGCCCAACTAGATCCACCAAATATCCCGAGGGTGCAATCATCGATGGCAGAAGTATAATTTCGGCCTCGAATAATTCTACGCATCCTTAAAGAACTAGATTGCAATAAGGCAACGGGACCTGACGGAATCCCGGCTATAGTACTCAAGAGCTGTACACCAGAACTGGCACCTGTACTTTGTAAGCTGTTTAGCATGTTGTACTCACAGAAGACGTTTCCTACGTGCTGGAAGACCGCTTGCATTCAACATATTCCAAAGAAAGGGAGGAAATATGTCTGCCACAAAACTATCGTCCAATAGCGTTACTTTCAATACTCTCAAAAGTAATAAAAAAAGTAATGGAAAAGGCAATAAATGTCGAAATAATCAAATATCTAGAAGGCCACCGGTTAATAAGCGACAGGCAATACGGATTTCGGAGCCGTCGTTCCACTCGAGACCTGTTAAGCTACGTAACGCACTTATGGACGCAACCAATTGAACAACACGGCAAATCAAGACCCGTAGCGAGTTTGGCATAGAATTCGTTTGCTACAAATGTAGGAGTGCCCCAAGAAACTATTCTTTCTCCAACTCTATTTCTTCTCCACATCAACGATTTGCTTGGATCGACAAATAATCTACAGCTTTGCAGATGACAGCACTCTTATATCCTCCATCTCGAACAGTTGGCCTGTGAATGCGGCTACATCACACAGTCAGAGATGTGAACAAATTAGATCTCTAAATGATGATCTGGAAAAAGTGGGGAAAAGACAACTTGGTTGTATTTAATGCAAACAAGACACAGAAGAACTATGCTCACGCCTTACAACGCTGAAAGAATTTTAAAAATATGATCACCCCTCCCCCTTCCTCACCCGTTGATCCCATCCCTTTATCCGTCACCCCATTACATCCTTAACCAATATACTGATCCGGAACGAATTTTTAAAATCAGCCGAGTAGTTCCAGAGATAGCCCTTACAAAAAATTTGTCATTTGAAATGTAGATATTATGTAACTCAAATACATAAATAAAATATGTCCACAAATCATACTTTCAAGTAAAAAAATTTACAATTCCTGTTTGGCATTTCAGTTTTACCTTAATCATTGTTCCTTTAAGAGCTATCAAATATTTGGGCATATTAAGTTGATTGACTTCAGTAAAACAAATAAACCTTGAATAGATTACCTAAATTAGTTGACACTTAAGACGAGTTACAATCCATGGACCATTTACGCATACGTTATGGTGTATCGCATTAAACAAGTAATAGCAAAACGTTGAGTAAAACAATGTAGCCGCATCGCTTATAAGAGTAACATTATGGCAATACGAAACCTATGTCTGTATAATAAGAAACAGCATACAAAAGAAACATTATCCTAGCGCGAATGAAAACAATAGGGTCTCTACAAAAGAGTACACACAACAAATAATATAAAATGAGCACATGAATAAAATCAGATTTTTTGCACCATCCTATACAACTTTCTGCTACATTACCATCGAAGTATCCTTGAATCCTTTTGTATCTATTCATGACAAACTTGTGAATGGAGTTTTATTTATAATTTTTGTGCAAAAAGGGGCTTAATAGAATAGCTGTTCTGTTGTGAGGGACTTGAATCTAAAAGTAAGTTTTTAAATGTAAATTTTCGAAGAGGACTTGCGACTTTAATAATGAGCCCCTGCTCTTTCTACCCAGCTCGTGGATTATTGTACTCCTGCCCTAATTATTGGCATCGACGTGCACAAAATGGGGGTTTAACTTAAGGTGTGGACTAGGAACGGTTCAAGCAGTACGATCTGTGTCTGGGCTCGTTGCCTCTAATGAAAATGTGCCTGGAGCTAATAAATTATTTTTTTGTGTCAATGTGACTGATCGACTACGGTGGTGGTATCCCTTTAGGCGTTCTCTTTAGACTTCGACTAGCCGGTTCGTCGCCTCGACGGTATAGTGCAAGTCATTCACCCTTATTCCGAGTGGTGTTTTACTTTCACGACGTTTGCCGTTATTTGAGGCATTTCATTTTAGAAGACTTATTCCCTAACTTCCACGGCAGGGTAAGACGTGCGACGTCCGTTGCGTAGGTAAGTAGTTCACATTCCACACACGATCCAAACGAGCTGATCTACAGCGCTGACAAATAAATTGTTGTTGGTTGTATCAGTTTTTTGTTGTTCATCTTTTTCAAAAGAAATTCTGAGTTTATATCTTAAAAAATTAATATTGAATAGTGTATCAATACTGTGGAGTAGTTTGTTATAAGATAAACTGATCTCCTTCGAATCCGGGAACAGATAACAACAAAATCCAATCCACATGATCTTCCAGATATAAAGTCATTTGAAAAACTCAATTTAATAAATTATTTTCGGATTCAAAATGTTTGTTAGAATGACTTAAGAAAATCTTTATTTGACGAAATAAAACATAAGCTCGTGGAAAGTACATGCTCGCCGTCAGTGCCCGCGATATAACTTGTGCGATTCTCGGCTAAGGGTAGCTACCAGAAGGGTGTGGGAAAACATATTAATTAAGGACAGCCAACATTTAAAAAAAGTGATTGTGTAAATAATGAGTTTGATACTGTAGTTAGTATTAAGTTTTTAAGTTTGTTTTGTTCATTGGAAAAAATGCTCAATTTTGCTACAGATATTTTGGATTTGAAAAATTATAAATAGACAGCTGATCAGAAAGAAGATATTTGTATATTGCTATAATGCTTAAATGGAAAAAGAGTTATCGAACAGTGATGTTAACAAAAACTTACTGCCAACCTTTTTCATCTCTTGATGGTCTAAGCTGGGTTATAGCTACATTATGTATATACTAGTCCCAATCGATCTTACCGTCAACATTTAAGACTCTCTTTTAAAATTCCTTTGCCAATGAAATCTTTTTTTTCATCAATTCCATTAAATTGTTTCTAGTTTGTTACTTTTAACGCTTAAAAGATCTAATTTAATTTATTTATTTGATATTCAAGAACATTTAAATTTGAAAGCGTTCACTAATTTGTTAACGACAAAAATCGTCGTTTTTCTTCTTCTTCTTCTTTGTAGCGTTCAACACCTTACAGAATGACAGTAAAAGTTCTCGCATGACATGACGTTCGGCATTCACTAATGGGATCCACAAGGTGTTTAACGACAACTAGCGTTCAGCGACGAAAAAAAGGCTACTCCTAATTCCAAATTCAAATTGGCGTGTTTTAAATCGTCGTAAACGCCACTCGGAATAAGGGTGAATATTTACGAATTAGGAACATTATTACGAAACATTGTGCGTCATTAATGGTGTGTACCTAAATTATATTTTGTCGTTGATTACAAAGCACTTGGATGTAGTAAACAGAGTTTCTTTAAACTAACTGTCCCTGCCCGGCTTTGCCCGTTCCGGGAGATGTACATATTTCTTTGGTATATTATTGGCTATTCTATCAGGACAATGCACATCAGTCTTCCACATTAATACCACACTGAAAGACAAAACATACATGTAACTTGAATAACAACTATGAACAAATAGGTAATCAAATTACAAATTCACAAAATTACCGATAAATCCAATTTCAAATTAGAACAAATGGTTTCCTTATTGAAAGTCTCCGAAATCATTAAAATCAGGTAGCACTTTTGACAAATAGGATCTCATTACGATCAAAATTTAAAAAAAAAAATCCCTGTATAAAATAAAATGTATGAAAAATCAGTTTTTATGAATTTTTCAATTTCCTTCTAAAATTTTAAAATTTTCTTGGCGTTACAAATGTAATGGCAAAGTGAATATACCCTCCTGTGAAGGGTATACAAAGATGTGACTGATGAGATGAGATGAGATGAGCTCAAATCGGTCGATCCATTCTCGAGTTATTGGCGGTTATAAGTATGCAACTTTTTTTACATATCGCACCTCTAGTAAAACAACGACGTAAGTGCAAAATTTTGATTTTCTGAGTTAAGTATGTGAAAAGCATAACAAATTAGATATAGTTCTTTCCAATAAAACAAAGTCCTACTTGATAAACATTCATTTTGCCACTAGGCGTCAAGATGCGTCTTTGTTCCCTCCCGTTCTAATACACCGTCATTGAAAAAAAAATTGGAACAACAATGACATAATCAGTCAGTTGTATGTTTTGAATCTCGTAGGAGAATTTCGATTACAAAGACGTAAGTGTTCATTATGTCAGTGCTAAAATATATTTTTAGAGTATGTAGACTCCTGACTCGCCAAAGCGATATGACGCACGTCGACCTAAAGGATCTATTGTGCTTAAATAGTTGTAGTCCTTATCAGTAGTAACTGGTATTGAAAAGATTAATCAAAATAGCTCAATCCTATCAAATAAATACCTACCCACCAAGCTCATCACTATCAGAAGGACGCTTTCCTATTTCACAACAAAAGGCACACATTCCATTCCTAAAAATCAAAGTATTCCTGCAGGGAACTCCATTCAGTTACAATGGGAGTTATGTGACTGTCAGTCCTGCACGTGTTGCTATCATCACAGTACAGGCAATGTTGGTTTATCTATTGAATTGGAAATCCGCTCTCTCTATTTCTGATGGTGCTTTGCAAAAATTCTTCTTCTATCATTTGTATTCCAACTTCGGCGTTTTTCTTTTTTTTTTTTAACATTCATTCATGAGGGGCTGTGTTCTGTGCAAAATGAATAGCAGTTTTTTTCCATATACGTAATTGTTTCATTCAACATTGCATACGATTCTAAATAAATTGGAAAAAAGTAATCAAATCGTTAGTTTTGAATCGAATTTCCTTGGTTCTATTTAGCTTTAGGTACATTCAATTGTTTTTGATATAAGTAAAGTTGACGCTTATTAGGTTGTACCAACTTCGTGCTAAAACTGTCGTGTTCGTATGTACCACCGAAATATAACATTAACCAAACACGTCAATATCATCGAAATAGATTTATGGATTTGTAACACGGAAAAGTTGGTAGTGCGGGGGAAACAGCGCTGACAATAGTGTGAAGAAATAAAACCGTGCGTATAAGTGTAAGCGACACAAAGAAAACATGCAACAGGCGCCGACAGTCGATGTCGAACATAAATAGAGTTTGTTTGAAGGAGCTGACTCTAATATGCCAAGGCTCTTCATTTATATAATTACCAAACGAGCTGTAAGTGTTAAGGAAGAGGATCTAACTTTGTCAGATGACCTAAAATAAACAGCTATAAGTATTTCTTAGACCCACATATATAGAGAAACAGTCTTCTGCCAAAACGACTACCCCTCGTACGACACTAATATAACATTCTTTATTTTCTATTATACTACTACTACTGATATATGTAATTACCAGGTAAGTGGATAGTTCATGTGTGATGACGTGCGTGTAATTCATTGTACGCCTTATGTGGTTAACTGGCTAAGCCCCCATCACTAATGTACGACTTGTTGAACAATAGCAGAAGGAATCCAAAGCCGTCTATTGATTGACTTTTTGACTCATCAAGTGTGCTGTTAATATGCGTACCGGGTGGTAAAACACAATGAGGACATGTTTCACCAATATTTACTAAACTAATTTAATTATGAAGTCGTACAATATAACCTAAGAAGCTGGGATCGCATGCAACTTTATAGATTTAGCAACCATACTCAATCAAAGATCGCTCATTTTCGCAGTCCCCCCATAACTGATGGCCTCGTTGTTGTCTAATTGAATTGGTTGTTAATTAATGAGGATGAAGAAATAAGAGAATACAGTTTGTATCTTTGGGGGCTGTGATATAAGAACAGTGTAAGTTAACGTTGAATGATATCGTCCCTCATTGTGGGTGAATGTAAATGTCTTTCTGAGAATATGCATTGAAATGCAATATAAAATTAAAATTTAGCTTACAATATACTCTCATTTACGGCTCTTTTTTATAAACGAAATGAATTCATTAATTTTCAATAGCCCGCTTATCCGTTAAGTGGGTCGCGGGTGTGGGTTGCTCAAGTGGACCCTCCATAACTCTCGATTCTCCGCCATCGACTCTAAATCATCAAAGGCAATCTTCATATACGTGTAGAGGAGCGATTATGGACATGGTCTAGCCATCTCATCCTAGGTCTACCTAGAGGACGCCTGATGGTACGGATTCCATAGCACGTCTTGGGATCCTGGTTGATGGGAGCATGCGTTTAACATAACCAAACCATCGAAGCATGTGGACCGCTTCGTCCGGAGAAGGAGCTGCTCGACATGGTGTTTTTTATACGGTCAGTACTTACGGGTCACACTACCAATACAACGGAGGAATCTCATTTCGGCAGCTTGTATCCGCAATCTTATTCTTTCGGCCATTACCCAAATAAATACTAACTAACAACAAAATGCCAAATAAAGAATTGCCATCAACAAAACTTCAATCAAACGAAAACCAAAATGAAACTTGGAAAGCATTGTTTTGTCAAATCAATTAAAAAAAAAAAAAATACTGCGAAGTGAACCCCGACGAAATATCAATTGCCGGACGAAAACCCCACTGCTCATCCTCCAATCGTGACTCGATCACAACGCTGCAACGCGTTTCAAAAACTTTGGCAAGTCTATGCCAAAGGGGGACTCTTAAAAGTGATAGTTATTACCCCTATAATTTGAGCAAACCCTTTTATCACCTTTTTTCAAAAAGGGCACAATGAACTTATATCGAATGCCACTTATGCTTCATCAACAAAATCGATTATTACAAATTGAAATATTGGCTAAATTGCTCCTATCAGCCAATTGTTTTTGTATGCATATAATTTACATTTCAATTGTTGACACATTTTTAAAAAAACCTCATTTCTCTACTATTGTTTTGACGCATAGATAAAATTAATGTTTTTTTTTTAGTTTACGGCTTAAGCGATAAGCTCATGATGCGATGGGGCACGCGGCGTGACATATATTTGTGACAATCATTTTGTGGATAGTACCTACAATCGAAAACTGAAAATCCGATTGCATAAGCGGATGACATGTTTTATGCATTTGGACATATTTCATGTAAACCATGCTGAATTATGTGACATTGATTTTATTGTCCAATACCAAGAGAACTTTGGGATTCGTACACTGTATACAATAAAAGTCGTCATTTAGTCGTAATAGAATTATTTCATGACAATATTGAATTTGCAAGATGTAGTTTGTAAGGTTATTGGCAGGGCTGGGCAAAATCCTCATACTTATGTCCTTCTCGTGGGCGCCCGCCTGAAAATGGCTAATCAGCTTGCCTGGTTAGTGTCAGCCAAGGGTCTCACTTACATATCAGCCGTACGCTGCGATTCGTTGCAAAGTACGACTGATGTGAAAGCGTGAACCATTAGATGAGGTGGGAGTCAACCTTAAAGGTCGTTTGCTGATGCGACTCACAACGATTTGGGTTCTACTTAGCTTCTTATGGACTGCTTTCCTGTAAGGCACTGTAGGAGTCTGCGTAGAGCTTAAGTCTTTGTGTGCCGTATCGGCAAATGGCCCTAAATCGCGGCCGGACCAAGGTGTCATACGACCCGTGCCGAGGGTCAGCCTGGCTGGGGGCCATAGCTCAGTCGCTAACGGAGTATCCGGATACCTGGCGACCTCCGGATTAGCCAGCCTTGTCTGTATATGCGAATCTCTGTACAGATGGACCTCCTTTCTTCGCTACTCGTGGGTTCAAAATTTAAATGGAAACTAAAGATACAAAAAACAAAAACAAAAATGAGACCGGTTCTCCTTTAAAACCGGGCGGTAGTACGGCGACATCGTTGTCTACTGGTTCGGCTCCTGCATCGGTGAGCAGTGGAAAGATTGTGACTATTCATGGTACATCCACTGTAAGCAGTTGCAGCGGGCCAAGTAAAGGTACACCTTCTAGCGGTGGTAGGATTGTGAGCAAACATGGCCCTTCCACTGCTACAAATACTAAGGAGCACAAAACTCAAGCGACTCCTAATGCGCCAGCGCGCCGTCGCACTCCTTCCAAAGGCACGTACAAAAAACGTCGCTACGCCTTCCACATCCTAAAGGTCTCTGGAGAAACTTTGGAGGCTGATAGGACTGCGGAACAAAAGAGCAAAATCGCATGGGCGAAAAAACTGCTTGGGAACGATCCACTAAAGACCAGCAAGGACTCCACGTCTAAGCGCCAGAGATCGTTGGAGGAGGCCTCGCCGGCCCCCAAAAGACCTAAGGTGAGTAATACCACCAACTCCCAAAAGTCTTCCAACGTCACATCTCAAAAGTCTTTTAGTGACGTTCTCAAAGACAAGATTGTGGTCGCTGTTATTGACCGTAGTGACGATGATGGCACGATCTCCCCTGAACGGTGGAAGGTAGTCAAACTGAAGCTTTCTGGAACTTTCCTAAGCATCATGAGGGACTACCCGGGACCACCTCCTATCACTTGCGATGGTGGATGGCATCAAGGCCACGTGAAACTGATCGCCTGCGACGACAAGAGGTCTTGTGATCTCTATAGGATCGCTGTAAGCAGACTGGGTGAAGTCTGGCCTGGTGCAAAGCTCGAGGTCGTTGATAGGGAAGAAATCCCTAACAGACCCCGAACTCGTACCTGGATCCCGGCTGAACCCTCATCTACTGAGGAAATTCTGGAGATCATCAGACTGAGTAATCCGTCACTCCCAACTCACAACTGGAAAGTCGTAAAGTTGGAGGAGCAAAGGGGTATTTATAGATGCGCGCTAATTGTGATCAATAAAGAGTCCCTTGTTCCTCTGGCCGAGACTCAGGGTGTGATACGATTCGGCTTCGAGCCAATCACGTTGCGAGTCTACAAAAAAGACGAAGTAAATTCAGGCAAACTGCCTCCTTTCCCTGCTGGTTCTGAACCCGAACCTGCTACTTCTGACCCTGGAGCATCAGTCTCATTTCCATCGTTAGATGATGATGACTCCAATACAGCCACGCCTACCATGGATGACACCTTGTCAGACATGGACACGGAGGACTGTATGAACAAGATTCTTCTTGACGAAGACGCACTTCTTGGTTCATCCTCGGAATCGGAGGACCTAAGCAACACTGTGGTGGAGGTTCAACCTCCTGTCTGTAGCAAAAATGCTTCAAATACTACAGATTAACCTTCACCACTCTAAAGAGGCTTCGGCCGCCCTCATTCTCCGCCTTTCAAATGGCAGAGAAGACATTGTCTTGATACAGGAACCATGGATTGACAACAGTGTGGTTCGTGGACTCAAGACTCCTCAATACGAATCCCTATATGTAACTGACAAAGGTAAACCCAGAACTTGCATATTAGCGAAACGTAGCCTTAACCTACTAATACTCCCTAATTTCAGCGATCCAGATATAACAGCAGCTAGATTGGTCACTGCTAAAGGCACTTACTGGCTTGCATCGGCATATCTGGCCTACGACTACGTGGGCCCTCTCCCCGGAAACAAAATGGGGAGAATGATCGCGGAAGCAGAGAGGACCAAAATCAACCTCATTATCGGATGTGATGCTAATGCCCATCACTCGGTATGGGGAAGTACAGACATTAACGATAGAGGTGAGTCACTTTTTGATTATATCTTAAGCACTAACCTTATTGTATGTAATGTGGGAAATGAACCTACCTTCATAACAAAAAACCGACAGGAAGTATTAGACATTACTCTTGTCTCCGACACCGTTAGTCAGATGATCACCAACTGGAAAGTATCACCTGAACACTCCTTTTCAGATCACCGGTATATCCAATTCAACTTAGCCGATGACCCTCCCCGCCAACTTCCATTTAGAAACCCTAGGAAAACAGATTGGCTCAAATATAGGGATATACTGAAACAATCAGTTACACCTGACCTTTTAAATCCCCCCTGCAGTACCAATGAGCTTGATCGCAAAGTCAAAAATCTCACCCTGGCTTTCAACAAAGCTATGTCTTCTTCTTGTCCTCTCATTCTACCTAGGGGTAAGAAGAAACCGCACTGGTGGAACTCAGATTTGGGACTACTTAAAACTAAGTGCAGAAAGCTTTTTAATCGTGCTAAAGACACAAGAGAAGCGACACACTGGGACTCCTACAAGGTATCCCTAAAAATATATAAAAAGGAGCTAAGGAAAGCTAAGCGTACATCTTGGATGCTCTTCTGCGGTAAAATAGAAGAGTCATCTGAGGCATCAAGACTTAGGAAAATACTCTCCACAAATCCAACAATGCCTAGTTGCTTGAAAAAGACGGATGGCTCTTGGACGACTTCTAGCGAGGAATCGCTCAATCTGCTGCTCGACATCCATTTCCCAGGCAGCTCCAGCAGTATAAGTCACTCAGATCCAATTAGATCAAATGTGCAATTTACCAATTTTCAAGGTCTGATCACTAGAGACAAATTGCTTTGGGCGCTACGTAGCTTCAAACCATACAAATCCCCAGGACCAGACGGCATAATACCAGCCGAGCTACAAAACACCTCAGATATCATCCTGCCAGTGTTGGAGATAATCCTAAATAGCTGTTTAAATCTGGTGTATATTCCCTTGTTATGGAGAGAAGTAAAAGTGGTTTTTATACCCAAAGCAGGCAAATGCTCTCACGTTAGTCCAAAGGACCTCAGGCCTATTAGTCTTTCGTCATTCCTCCTAAAAACTCTAGAACGACTGATCGAAATCCATCTACGCAAAAGCATTGATACGAAACTTCTATCCACTGCTCAACATGCTTACTCTAAAGGTAAATCCGTGGAAACAGCTCTGCATACGCTGACATGTTCCATCGAGGATTCCCTCCGTCACAAGGAGTATACTATGGTTGCATTCCTTGACATTGAAGGCGCTTTTAACAACGTTGATGCATCTGCAATCGCGCGAGCACTGTCAGCTCTGAATGTGGACACCTCGCTCAGGGAGTTGATTAATCTGATGCTCAATAGCCGGATCATCAACTCTAGTCTGAGTGGGGCATCTGCAAGAAGATCTGTCAGTAGAGGAACCCCACAAGGTGGTGTCCTGTCTCCCCTTCTCTGGAACTTAGTGGTCAATCAACTGCTGACTTGCCTGGAAGCGGAGGGCTACAAAGTGATTGCATATGCGGATGATGTTGCTATTGCCGTGTCAGGAAAGTATCCAAACACTTTAAAAGAACTCCTACAACACGCTCTCCACACGCTAGTAAAATGGGCGAATCAATGTGGGCTGGGCGTCAACCCTCACAAGACCGAACTTGTTCTCTTTTCTAGGAAATACAAAATTCCGCATATTGACCCTCCATCTATAAATGGCATAAGACTGACTTTCTCCAATGAAGCCAAGTACTTGGGTCTTATTCTGGACAGAAAGCTTAGCTGGAAGTCTAACATACAAGAAAGAGTTAAAAAAGCAACCATAGCTCTCTTCTCTTGCAAAAAAGCAATAGGAAATAAATGGGGCCTGCAACCTCGCATCACCCACTGGCTATACATCTCGGTCATAAGGCCGATACTTACGTACGGTGTGGCTGTCTGGTGGACTGCCTTAGATAAAGCGACAAATCGGAATAAACTAGGCAAAGTCCAAAGAACAGCTTGCTTGTGTATCAGTGGAGCGCTTCGCACCACACCTTCTGCTGCACTTGACATCCTGTTTCACCTGACTCCCATCGATATCTTCAGCAAACAAACGGCAGCATCTTCAGCAGTTCGTTTGAAAGCGATTTCACAGTGGACCAGCAGACCAACTGGCCATGCTGCTATCTTAAATACATTTAAGACTCTCCCGAAAAACATCGACTACACCATACCACAACTACAGTTTGATAAAAACTTCCAAGTCTCCATCCCCAATAGGTCATTCTGGGAGGAGGGGACGTTCTTTGATGATGAGGCGGTTCAATTCTTCACAGATGGATCGAAAACGTCCGATGGTGTAGGAGGTGGTGTTTTCTCTGATAGACTAAACCTCAGTCTCTCCTTCCGTCTCCCAGATCACTGTAGCGTTTTTCAGGCGGAAATAATGGCAATAAAGGAAGTCTTATCCTGGCTAAAAGAAAACGTGATATCCGCTAAAGATATCCGCATCTTCTCGGATAGTCAGGCTGCAATTAAGTGCCTGGAATCAGCCTCTATAAACTCTAATACAGCCCTAGACTGTCGCACGTCTCTCAGAGAGATGTCGGAGCAGTTCAACATTCACCTCTGCTGGGTGCCGGGGCATAGAGACATTCCGGGTAACTGTAAGGCGGACGAACTTGCCAAGCTGGGAACTACACTACCTATAGTACCAAACAAAGGTACTTTAGGTATCCCAATAGCTACGTGTAAACTTATAATCAAGCAGGATGCCATCCAAAGAACAAACCTTAGGTGGACATGTGGCACGACATGTCTAGCGACAAAACAGATCTGGCCAAAGCTAGATCTCAAACGTTCTAAGAATTTGATTTCTCTTGACAGGAGGCATATCGGCGCTACAATAGGTGTCATTACGGGACACTGCCTTATAGGTAGGCATGCAATAAGGCTTGGCGTACTCTCAAACGATTTTTGTAGAAGCTGCTTGGACGAAGAGGAGGAGGAAACCATTCAGCACTTCCTTTGCACTTGTCCGGCACTCTCCCGAAAACGGAAACTCCATTTGGGAGCCTCCTACTACAATGATCTAAACGATCTAACAAACATAGACATTCGTAGTCTCCTTTGCTTCATCAGAAGCTCAAACTGGTTCAACGAGTAGGATGAAATTTAATAGATTCATGTGGTATCACAAGGGACCTAATTGGTCTAAGTGTGTCGGCCTTTTGTCGGCAGCCACTTCAACCTAACCTAACCTAAGGTTATTGGCATATTTCTGCTATTTTAGCTCTCGAATGCCAATAATTTTCCGAAATTTTACTAAAACTTGTACTAAGTACAAATAAAGCCATGGCAGCTAGTCATATATGTTATATTAATTTTGTAATTGATTACTGATTAATAAATTATAATACAGTAAAGACTCGAAAAAGTTAAGACGCGAAAAGGTTAAGTACATATACGGAAAAGTTAAGTAGGTTTCGACTCCACGGCCAGCGGTCTCTAAAAAGTTAAGTTTTGTCTTAACTTTTTCAAGTCAGTTTTCTTTTTTTTAAATTTTTAAATATTTTTCCATTATCGCTATTAATTATGTAGTGTTGTACGTACATATGTATGTACATAAAATCATGCACAAGCACATTTTTATTTTACGTACATACAAAATGCATTATTTTTGAAATTGGCTGTGTCTTGGAAAAGTTAAGAATTCGCAAAAGTTAATAACCCAAAAAACAAACTATTTAACTTTTTCGAGTCACTACTGTACTAATAATAATAAATTGTTGACGCAACAGGACTATACGTTAGGCCCAGCTTCTCACAACCAATCTTCGATGTAAGTTTTTATTTTCTTTTGAACGATTCGTAAAAAACTTTTTTTCAATTTTTCCAATTTCGAAATTTGTTATAATTAAACTTTTCAAAGAATTGCATTTATTTCAAATATTCAAGGCTAATCTAATAATAATATAGACAAGTTTGAATAAAAAATATTTGTTATAGGTATCCCGTTTTACAAAGGTGCAATTGGTTCGATCCTTATGTGAAAATAAAGCACTAGCGATACGTATACAAAACCTATTAACACGAAAAAATGTAATCGAAAATTCCTCGAATTAAAAGCGTTTAATTGAATATACTGCCTACATACATTCTCAGTTTCAAAGAAAGAGTGGTTCATTATTATTACATTAATATACACTGGAACTGAAGTACTATGTGGATTTATTTTTAACGGTTTCGTATTCGTATTAAAGAGAAAAAATCATTTCTACCAAATTGACTGTGTCTACGAGTTGCTGTTAACGCGAATTTTTTATCATTCTGACATTACGATGATTGGAAAACTAAAAAAAAAAGTAGGTCTGACCATCTGCCCGTCTATCCATTTATCCATCTGTCCGTCTGTTTGTCTGTCGACATGATCCTGGAAGCTGCAGTCTAAAAGGTTGGATAAAGTCGTCTGTGGAGTTTTATTTCTTAATTTAATTTTTAATGTTAGCCCCAATATTAACGGTACTTCCCATATAACGGTTTTAAGCAAGTTTGAGTTTTACAAAATCTCAAACCATTTTAACCTAAATTGATTATTGAATTTAAGTATAGATATGATTAATATGACTGTACCTATAGTTTATTGTTAAAAATGCTGTACAAAATACGTTAAGCTTTCTTTAAAATTTCGTATAACATACCTACAGCCATTTTTTTTAACAACTGCATCGTCCGATTTTCACTAGAATTATGGATAATAGCACCATTTTTCACAAACCATTGTACTGAGTTTTTATCTAAGTGTTTTTCAAACAATACTTTGCAATATTAGTTACCATTTTTTGTATCCATAATTTTACAAAAACCTCTCAAACGATTTTTTTGTATTTTAAATAAGATCCCGTATTTGCTCAAAAAATGCAAATATATAAACACACACAGCAAATAACATCCCCTTTCACGCCTTTTTCATCCATATTAGAAATACACCTCTATGAAACCTGCATCCACTAATTATCTGAAAGATTAAGATATCCCACTTCATGTGCTCACATACCACCAATTATTTTCATCCTCGTGGCGAAGCAGCGACAAAGCAACAAAAAAAAACTTTTTAAATTTATAACATATATTTTTGTATAAATATTTTGTAATGCTCTCTAAACAGCTGTCTTAACCTATTAACCCTCATTTTTGAACCAACAATAAACCAGAAATTACAAAACATCGCACCAACGGAAGGTAACAAGTGATCAAGTTATACACACGTACATATATATATATACATGTATGCATGTTGTATGTAGTATATTTCTTTTGTTTCTGGAAAATTGAAAAGGATAACTTTATTTTTATGCTTATTTCATGTTTTCCACATCCGTTCAATGTGGGTCTTTGCAAATACATATAATTTCTTATTTTGCTCCGGCCATTGCTAATGCACAGATGTAGGATTACGCAATTGTGTTACGAAGAAGGAAGAATATATTTAAACATAGAAGAGCATATATGCCCATATATGACTTTAATAAAAGTGAGCTCTAGGATAGAATGAATAGTTTTAGTTTCAGAACTAAATGGATAACTATCATTAAAGATGCAATACAGTGAAGTAAATCCCTCGGGATTTTTGTTTTCTATTTCATTTTCAAAGATTAGTGAGTTTCTATTGCCTTTTTAGGATGATTTTTTTAATTAAATAGGGAACTACTACCTACATAGGTACATTATATTTAACATAATACTCCATTATGAAAGTTGAATCCCCCTCGGGCTTGCAGAGGAGCTTAAGTTACGGAGTGAACGCGAAGTCTATTTGTAGCGAATGATTTTCTATTTATTTAATCCCGCATTATAATTCCACCCACTTCCAAACTCACAAATCGACCCCCTATTGACAATGAATAGTGAAGAAGGCCCCAATTCCTACAAGTTTATTTTTTGGAAGACAAAGATATTTTTAAATACTCTTCACTGTACAGAACTATAATAGTCCTTTGCAACATAAATGAGACTATTTTCCTGCTCCAGCCATTTATTAATCAAAGTAACATAATCCACTGGGCAGGGCAAAATCCTCAGCTTTCAGTCCTTCTCGCGGGCGCCTACCTGAAAATGGCTAATCAGCTTGTCTGTTTAGTGTCAGCCAAGGGTCTCACTTAGATATTGACCGTGCGCTGCAACTCGTTGCAACGTACGATCAATGTATAAGCGTGAACCATAAGTTTGAGGTGGGAGACAACCCCAAACCCAAATCTAAGGTGGAACAGCAAACGCCGACGGATGCATGGCTAAAAAGGGAGTTTTAAGCCGCTAGTTTGCGAATTTCGGATACCAGGCGACCTCCGATCTCAAGATAGCCTTCCTGTGGTTATACGGGTAGACCACGGGCGACCGATTATATCCCGCTTACTCGTGGGTACAACATAGATACCATAAACAAAAAACTATTAGAGAATGATGCCTCTACAACTGCATCAACAAATAGGGCTGTTAATTACGAACACCCTGTCAGCAATGACGTGACATCTGCCAATCGGAAAGAGTCACAAATAATAGATACTGAGATGAAAAGCCTAGACGAGAACTCGTCTCAACTAAGCGACTACATCTCAGAGACAAGCACTGTGTGCAATGAAAGCATGATGTCGGACGAATATACGGATGACATGGACAAAACCAAGACCACTGACAAAACAGGTCAAAAGGAGTCGGTATTTGTCATATTTACACCCTCAGAGCAGCGCCGCTTTAAACAAGCGCTAAATAAGGGCTGCACCAAAATAGAAGCGAGGGAATTCGCAAAATCAGCGGGTAGACAAAAGGACTCCGAGGTGAAGCGAACGCGATCCGAGGATAACACTCCCCCTCAATCCGATGCGAAGCGAGCTCGAGCTGGTAACACAACCACTGACAGAGCAAGTTATAGCAATATAATGAGCTATGTCAGACTGGGTGTCGTACCAGTAGATCTCGATCGCAATCCTCTCAGTAATGAGCATATGGTTCAGATACAAGAGAGGATTATGGACATCACGATTGAACTACGTGATGAGGATGTCAAACCATCTTTCCGCGGCACGACATTCAAAGCCGGATGGCTGATGTTGACCTGCGCGGACGCTACCACTGCAAAGTGGATACAAACAAATTTCGCGAAGCTAAAGGAGAAATGTGGACTGGAGGTGATGCTTGTGGAAGAGGATAACTTTCCGAAACCACATGTCATCAGGGGTTTCTTTCCACAGAGTACCGGAGTAGCCAACGAAAGAATCCTGGCAATGCTAGACGGCCAAAACAAAGGACTCAACACCAGAACATGGAGGGTCCTGCAAAGATCAGAAGAACGTGACACCGCACACCTGGTCTTTGCCATAAATGAAAGTACAATGAAGCAGCTTGCTGAGCTCAAGGGAATGGTCTCCTACCGATTCGGGCAGATCAAGCTAATCCTGAAGAGCGCTGACAAAGCAACACAGGGAAAGAAAGACGTTCACCCTGAAGACAAACCGTCAGCCACAAGGCCGAGCGAGCGTGAAAGTGAAACACCAATGCCCAGCACTAGCGCCGCCGCCACAAACGTTAAGACAGCCGTACCAAATCCAGGTACATCAGCTGAGGCTGCAAAAGACAGAGCAACCACTAGCAGAACTAGGTTCAGGCCAAAACTGTCTCATGAGGACAGGGGGGGCAACAAACGGAAAATGCCGGGCAAAAATCCGAGAAGTAGGCAAGACGGCCACTCTCAGCAGGGGATTGTACGACGCAGAGGCGATAACAAGCCAAACAGAGTACGAAACCCTGAATACTCAAGAAGACGATGACATCTCTTCTAAACGTGCTGCAGGCAAACCTGCACCGCGCTATGGGTGCCTCGGACACCTATAGCCAACGATGTGCCGAAGGGAACATCGCTCTCGGACTAATCCAGGAGCCATGGGCAACAGAGGGTAAGATATTTGGTTTAAATAGTAAGACCAGAGAGCTCATCTTCGCCCGAGGAAATTTTAGACCAAGGGCAGCTCTTCTTGTTGCGAAAGATATAAAATTCTCTCCAATTCCAGGCTTTATCACCAGAGACCTGGTGGCGATCCTCATAGAACGCCACAACGGCCGAGAAATACAAAAACTTGTATGTGCATCGGCGTATTTTGCTGGAGACGAAGACGAAGCGCCACCAAAACCAGTACAGGAACTCGTCCAGTACTGTCGGAACCAGCAACTACAAATTATCATCGGATGCGATGCCAACGCACACAATGAAGTTTGGGGCAGCCGAGATACGAATAAAAGAGGTGAGTCCTTACTAGAATACCTGTATAGCAATAACTTAGTTGTACTAAATAAGGGCAACAAGCCCACGTTCAGAAACGTCATCAGAGAGGAAGTTTTAGATCTTACCCTTTCATCTCCTTTTGTACAAAATATTGTTGAAGACTGGCATGTGTCCGGCGAGGCATCTTTATCTGATCATATGCATATAAGATTCAAACTAAGATGCAACACCGAACATGCGCCGGTTCGATACGACAACAAACTCACAAACTGGAGAACCTATCGCGAAAATCTAGCGATCAAATGTGACATGCTTCCAGAAAAACCCGTACGCATAAGCGACGCGGAAGATGCACAATGTCAACTAAACGACATTATTATCTCATCCTTCACAAATAGCTGCAAGGTGAAACGTACTGTAGTAAAAAGGTGCGCTCCGTGGTGGAACGAAAGCCTTGAAATTCTTCGTAAAAGAGTGCGAAAACTTTTTAATAAAGCAAAACGCACCGGAGAGTGGGACCAATACCGATCCCTTCTCACCCAATACAACTTAGAGTTGCGTAGATCTAAAAGAGCCTCTTGGCGCAAGTACTGTGAAAAACTCGAAGAGCTTCCAGCAGTGGCGCGTCTTCAGAAGGCACTGTCAAAAGATCAAACTAACGGCATGGGATTGTTAGTCAAATCGGACGGCACAATCACACGCGACCGGGAAGATACGCTGATCACACTTCTTCAAGTCCACTTCCCCGGCTCCATTATCACGAGTGGGCCCCATGAACAAAACTATGAGGACTCACCCCCCAGAAATTTAAATAGAATTAACAGTTTATCCGGCAGACTTTTCACCCCGGATAAGGTTAAATGGGCCATAAACTCATTCAAACCATTCAAGGCACCAGGTACAGACGGTATCTTCCCAGCCCTTATTCAAAAGGGTATGGACTTCTTTTTATCGACCATGATTGCCTTATTTAGGTTCAGTTTCAACTGGGGCTATATACCACAATCCTGGCGGGAGGTAAACGTGGTATTTATCCCCAAACCAGGCAAACCAAGCGAACAACCTAAATCATACCGTCCAATAAGCTTGACATCGTTTTTCCTGAAAACAATGGATAGAATAATAGACGTTCACATTAGAGAATGCTTGAAAGAGAGCACACCTCTACACCCCTGTCAATATGCCTATCAGAAAGGCAAATCCACTGAAGGCGCTCTTTTGAATATAACAACTCAAATAAAACGCGCATATCAGAGCAAAGAAGTAGCGCTATGCGCCTTCCTAGACATAGAGGGTGCTTTTGACAATACTGGATATAATTCCATATCAAATGCTTTGACACACAGAAACATAGATCACCCTACTATTAAATGGATCAAAGCGATGCTTGAAAGTCGGAGAATAACTGCCTCGTCAGCACTCACTTCAGTATCAGTAACAGCCGTAAAAGGCTGCCCTCAGGGAGGAGTACTCTCACCCTTACTATGGTCCCTGGTTATCTATAACCTACTTCAAGACCTTAATAACGCAGGCTTCAACATAGTTGGATACGCCGATGACCTCGTCATCATCATTAGGGGCAAAGAACCAAACGACGTTACTACGCGCATGCAAAGTGCCCTTAAGATAGTCTTAGACTGGTGTAGGAAAGAAAATCTTTCTATTAATCCCAGCAAGGCTGTCATAGTTCCTTTTACGAAAAGAAGAAATTTAAATCTAAACCAAATTTCGATCAATGACACTGTCATTGAGTATTCCAACGAAGTCAGATATCTTGGAGTGATACTGGATAAAAGACTAAGCTGGAACTCCCACATAAACAACAAAATCCAAAAAGCAACAAAAGCTTTCTGGGCCTGCCGCAGCATGTATGGTAGAACCTGGGGGATCTCTCCAAAAATCACACACTGGATCTACACAGTCATAGTCAGACCCATTATAACATACGCCTCGATAGTATGGTGGAACAAAGCCACACAAAAAACAGCCATAAAAAAGCTTAATAAGGTACAACGGCTCGCGTGTCTGGGCGCCTCCGGAGCCATGCGTACCTGTCCCACTATAGAAGCTATAGAAGCCTTAATAGGACTAACACCCCTCCACATTCACATAAAAAAAGTGGCAATAAACAGCTCTGCAAGTCTGATGCAAGCGAAAGAGTTAAATATTAACGAACATCCAGAACTTATGGAACTACTTTCCGAAATTCCAGAACTTGACATGATCTGTGCGGTTACAGACCGCCTACCTAAGACACTATGCTTCAACAAACTTTTCTCCACAGAAATCACAAATAGGGAAGCATGGGTTAGCAATAACCCACCAAATTGCCAAAACGGCCTAAAGTGGTATACGGATGGTTCCAAAATGGACTCGGGGGTAGGAGCTGGTATTCACGGACCAAATCGAAATGTCTCAATACCAATGGGAAAAAGTCCCAGTGTATTTCAGGCAGAGCTCCATGCCATCAAAGAATGCGCAAACCTCATACAAAACTCAGGTATAAAAGGCGCAAACATCCATATATTCACGGACAGTCAATCAGCTATAAAAGCCCTTAGCTCACCAACTATTGACTCCAAATCAGTACTACACTGCTTCAATTCCCTCCAAAAACTTAGTACCAGGAACAAAACTAGTTTATGGTGGGTCCCCGGCCATAAGGGGATTGAAGGAAACGAAAAAGCTGATGAACTAGCCAGAAAAGGCTTGTAGGACCTGAACCCTTCTGTACAATCCCCAAATCAGCTACAAATTCTGCTATAAGCAGCTGGGAACGTAGCAAAAACATTTCCTATTGGGAGAACATCCCAGGTCTTAGACAGGCCAAAAAAGCTATACAGCCTTTCAAAAACGATGCCAAAAAGTTGCTAAATCTAAGCAGGCACGATATCAAAAATTTAGTAGGTTACCTAACAGGTCACCACGGTCTGCGATATCACCTAAACAAATTGCACTTGGTCGACTCACCGGAGTGCCGACTATGTCTCGAGGAAGACGAAACAGCTGAGCATATCATATGTGAATGCCCGGCTCTCTATGGTATTAGAAGGAAATCATTTTTCAGGGAAGTAATAAGTACCGAAGAATTAAGAAAATCCTCTGCTGAATGCATCATCAGCTACATTAGGAAGGTAGAGGCGCTACTAACCTAAACATAAACCTGACAATTTTTAAGCACAATAGATCTTTTAGGTCAACGTGCATCACATCGCTCTGGCGAGTCAGTTTAAAAAAAAAAAAAAAAAAAAAAAAAACATAATCCACTTCACATTTTCTCAATCTCCAAGATACCTACTAAATGCACATAATTAAGAAATCACATTCATCGCGTATATTGAAACCCTACATCAATACGTCCCTCAATTCTGACGAACTCGATTGGCATTGACAGGCGAATATCGCACAGAAATCCTACGTCAACACTTAAAAAAAAACAGCAACGTCAACACTAGGTCTGTTTTTTTCCACATCTATCTCAGTGAAGTAAAGTAAAGTAGGATTTTTAACACGCAATTACAACAACTATATAGAGTCTCGAAAGTGTCAAACAGTTCGTAGTTGTTGTAATTGCGTGTTAAAAATCCTACTTTACTTTACTTCACTGAGATAGGTGTGGAAAAAAACAGACCTACTATAAATAAAGCAATATTGGGCGTCTTTTGTTAGGAAAAATTGGCCGCGTTCCATTGACCGCTAGATGACTAGCGGCATGACAAACTCCATATAAAAAAAACTGACATTTCAGCATTTGCGCTAGACATCTAGAACATTTTGTGAAATATCCTTTTCTGGGAAATTTTTCAATCTAGCGCATAAACCTAGTCAGTGTAGGAGATTAATTTCTAATCTACGTTTTCACCGGAGATTAACTCCGAGATTAGGATTAATTTTCGTTAACCTCGTATAAATATCGAGATTTATCATACAAAAATTAATCTCATAAAAAGGAGATTAGAAATTAATCTCCTAAACTGACCAGGTTTACCAGTTCGGTCTCTGAACACGCTCTTCACAGGTCGAGATGTCCAAAATTAAAAACAAACAGAGCTGCATTTGACATTTATGTCAGCGTTTTTCGGTACCTAACCTAATAGCTATTTCTTGCCAATCCTACAGCGATGCCGAAGTGGCACAATTGTGCCATTTTGGCACCCTACAGTCCGATTGGCACCTTGGCACCTTCAGTTCTCATTTGGCACCTTATGAGCTTGATACATTTTAATACATAATATTTAAAAAAAAGCATTTCTTAAAATGTTTAAAATTGATTGAGAGTGCAAGTCATTTTCTCTTTCATCTGCGAAAACTTATTTCATATTCACTGAACTGAATCATTTTTAACAACATGGAACGCAGCCCTTGTGTATGAAATCTATAGCATTCTCGAAAACGAGGTAAGATGTCAGCGCTTCAGTCAGCGGCTGTTGTTACGTTGTTCTATTGGTTAATGAAAAAAAACTCAATAAAGTCATTTAAAAAAGACTAAAAATAATGTTTTTTTTTTAAGTAGTGAAACATACATATCGTGTGTGTGTGTACGAATTCATACACAAATAATCGTATAATGATACTAATGCGAAATTATATGTTTCTTGTGTTTTTAAATATCTCTCTGTCGTTGAAGGGCTGGTGGCACCCAGTTGGCACCTTTGGTTACCGTCAATGGCACCTAAGAAAATTTGTTTGCGGCAACGCTGAATCCAACCCTTAAAACGTTCATACATATTAGTTTTGAGGACAAAATGATGCGGTAATAAAATTTTTGGATTACTGCCACTCATATTTTGTTTATACTTTTAGTTTCAAAAGTAGAAATTAGGTTCGTTCGGGTACTTTTTTGCAAACGTAAAATTATTAAAAATTTGCTAAGAAACTGTGCGAATGCGACCACGTACTGAGTAAATTGAAAAAAATGAGAGAGAAATCCATTTCCCCTCTTTTCATTTTTTCATAATTTTCTACTCGCCGAATTTCGACTTACTAAAAAATTAAAACTGTCAACTAAGTGACAGCTCAAAAGTTTGACAAATAAAACTCTATTTATTTTCGTCTTCAACGATGTCGGAGGAATAAGTTTTAATTGAATGTTCTCCTAGAACATATCAGCGCATTCAAAATAGTAGGTGTAATAGGTATTTTAGCTTATAAACAATTCAAATCCAACTTATTTTGTAGATTCTGCCGTTAACGTTTATTTTACGAATGTCGAAATGACATTTCTTAAACTTTTTGTAAGAAAACCGGTCAGGTACTTCTCTGGAAATTGAGAGATTTCTCTCTCGATTTTTGTGATTTGACATTTTTCATTTTTCTATGCTGAACGTACACGAACGAACCTATTGTTTAATTTGTTACCATTTGACACACTTCGATTTACCAGCTAATGACATCATGTGGTGAAACGTCAAATTAATCTCTTTTTTGTTGGTGGAAATACGCTTCAGGATTAATTTTAAACCTCTTGCACTTAATCTTGGGATTAGCGTCCGGTGGAAACGTAGCATTAAATTAACGGATGTATGGCTTACGGAAATTTCACCAGATTTGTTTTTAAATTATTTGCAAATTTGATCAGAAAATAAAATCCAAACCCTAGTTTTGAAAAAAAAAAAAAAATAAAAATAAAAAATAATAAAAAAAAATATTTAGGTACCTAGTTGGTTAGATTTTACTTTACTCCCCATTCGGAAAAATTTTGTTTGATAATCCGATTGACTTTAATGCGCTTAGCTCAAATCTGCTCTGCCTCGTATCTTCGGTCTTTATGATTCGATTTTGATGAAACTTTTTTATCAGTAGTTTTTAGCTGCACATTTAGCTAGGTAACTTAGTTGGAAAAATTACCTTTGGAAAAATTTTACACTCCATACCTGAATGGATTTTTTGAAATTTTGCCACGCCCAAACGGTAAGAGAGCGCCATTTTTTGTGAGTGAGACCACAAGCCTAACAGTTGAATTTAGGCCGTGGTCTCGCTTTTACAGATCATTAGCCTTGACTGTAGGAACGGATCTCTCTCTCTAAAGTCGTGCAAAATTGCGTGGCGTGGTAATGTAAATCCACCATAAGACACTAAAATCAATCGGACTCACAGTCATAATTGGCAGTAAAGTAAGTAAGTAAAATCTTGCCTATTAAGTTTAAAAATCCTGGATCACAGTCTTCAAACATAATTTTTTTTTCCAAATGGGACATGATTCCATATATATAATTTTATGAACTTATAGCCCACTAATAGGGATCTACGCACCACTTGAAATTTGAAATTGCGGACTTGAAATTTAATGTTCGTTAAAAGTGTTTGCAAAAGTTCAATAGATAAATATTGGTAGAGATTATTTAAAAAAAAAATGTAAAATAAACTCTTATCATCATGCGTGTTGTGGCGGCAAATTTTACATTCGCTTCCACATTCGAAAACTACCTAATATACGTAATAAAATAAGGAAAAATGGCGACAAATTGTTGCATTACATAAAATTGCATTTATTTCCAAAATTAACTTTGTCGAACTCTGTCTAAAAGCAGATAATGGGTCGTATGAATAAAAACTAGCATTTGCTTTGAGTAAAAGGTGGTAGCAAAGTAAAAGCACTTAGCAATTGCTTTGAATCGGTATGAATAAAAACTTACTTTGCTAAAGTAAGTTCGAAAATTCGAACAAAGCATTTACTTCACTGCATGTGTCCTTCCCTTGCAGTTTCTGTCAAAATTTTAATTTGAATTTGAATTTTAGAATAAAAAAAACAATTTTTGAGGAAAAATGAACAAATGATAAACTAATTTAATAAAAAAATTTCACATAAATACGAAAAAAAAAGTTAAATCTATGATGAAGAAGAGTATTTTGGAAGAGCTTACTGGTACGCATAAGTGCATAACCTATATTCGATTACAAATTAATTGCTCTGCAGCTGACGATGAGGAATTTCCATCTACTTCTATCTCCAATAGTGATCAAATAGTGGTATTCGTGCAAACGTCAGAAGCAGTAGGAAAGATTTAATTTTCTGGATATTTGAAGGAGCACCACCCCGCGTCTCCAGATTTTCTTCTAAAAGTAAACTACATTTCGACGCGTGAAACGATACAGTTGCTTAAAGTTGTTATCGTAACCAATTCTTCTTAACTTATACTGTTTTTTTTCACGAACGTTAACAACAGTAGGTAAAACAGGTATAATGTGCCAACTTATTGCATCCATTTTTTTGTTTTTTTCACAAACAAAAATTAATTTAACTATTTATAAAAAAATAACACCGAAAACTCACAATGCTAGACTGTTTTTTAGAAAACTGTGCGCGCAAAATATTTAGCAAATGCTCTGAGTCAACAAAATAGCAGACTCAGCATTTTCGTAGCAATTGCTTTGTCTTCCATGTTTTATTCATACCAATCTGAGTAAAAGGTCGGTGGCGCCGCTTTTCGAAGATGTCAAAAGTTGGAGTTAACTCAAATCAGTTTTTATTCATACGAATCTTAGCAATTGCTTCGATTTTGACATTTAGTCTGAGTAAAAGCAATTGCTACGTTTTATTCATACGACCCAATTAGAGAGAAAGCAAAAACAGCAGATATTAAGATTTTCTTTTGTATTTTTGCTCACAATATCTACAAATTTAACTATTATGGGCAAACCCTATCTCCCACCGTAAACAATTTCGTTTGTTTTCCTACAAGTCACTTTATTTTTTTTTTCTCATTTGACATTGACACTGACGTTGTCGCGAACTATGTAGCTATTGATTCATTGAATTGGTTGTGTCAATTTCGCTGAACGAACGCTTACCCTTGAATGCTACCATTTGCAATACCTCGTTATCCTTGCACGTAAGAAGACTTTTATTTATCAAAACTGTCATTTTGACATATAAGGCACCACGCACAAAAGCGGGGTGAATTTGTATAATCGGCACTTTTCATTTTTAAATGGTTTTGTAAATAATTCTTTTGCATGGTTTGTGTAAAATTATCTAATTAAAAATGGCAAAACCCGAATTTGAAACCTCATCTTCGTCATCAGCATCTTCATCTTCATCGTCGTCATCTTCAGGTAGTTCGCCTTCGGAATCTGAATCGACTTCATCGGATGATGAGGTGCCCGTAGTAAATAAACGTTTAGCTAAGCAAATTGCCACATCAATGAAATCAAAAGCTGCTAATAAGAAGAAATCAAAGAAAAAGAGCGACGACTCATCTTCTGAATCGTCCTCAGATTCTGATGATGAATCTATTTCATCATCCTCGTCATCTAGCGATGGAGCCGAGGAAGAAGAGGCAAGTACATTCATGAGTATTAAAGTTGAAAATGAGCCTGGAGCTAACCCTGCATCAGTACCAGAAACAATTGAAGAAGTAAATGTAAAATCGGAAGAAGATGGGCAGAGTGAACGCGAACACATATCCAAGAAAGATTCTTCCGCAGGTACCTCCTCTGCAGCTATAGCTGCTCTTGATGAACAATCTATTGTTACAGAAATTCAACACAACGCTGAGTCGGTTCAAGAGTCTACCATTAAACCAATTTCACAAGAAGGCGGTAAAAAGATTCAAACTGAGGAAATTTGTGGAGAAAATGATTCTATTCAACCAGAACCAGAGGAGGGAGAACTAGCCGATGGAGAAAATGTCAATCAACTGGATCAGGAAGTGGCAGAACTACATGATGAACGAAAAACCCACGATCAACAAAAGCCGGAAGAGGATAAACAGCCGGCGGAAGAAATAACTTCTAAACAACCAGAACCCGAAGAGGGGGAACTAGCTGACGAACCTGAAACTATTACCGAAATCATTGTTGAGAAACACATCGAAGCAGAAGTAGAACTTTCTGCTGAAGTTCCGCATAACGATGCCACGCATGATGGTGAACCAGAACCGAAGAAGACCAAATTGGAATCAAAAATAGAAGTAATATCAAAGCCCATCGATGCGATCAAAGAGCCATCAAATGTCTCCAAGTCAAAGGAAGTCTCCAGAAGAAGATCTTCCAGAGACCGCAGCCGCTCAAATGACCGACGAAACAGAAGGCGATCTCGAGAAAGAGAAGAACGCTCACGCCGACCGAAAAGTCGATCGCGCAGCAGGGACCGACGCCGTAGACGAAGTCGTACTCGCAGCCGTTCCAATGACAGAGGAGATAGGGGTCGTGGTAAATCACAAGACAGACGAAGAGCTAAGTCACCACCCCGAAGGAAAGAAAACGAATCTAATGAGGAAACAAGTCAAAATGACAAGATTACTGAACGGCAGCGTCGCACTGTGGATCTGCTAACTTCTCGCACAGGCGGAGCATACATACCACCCGCTAAACTTCGTATGATGCAAGCCGAGATTACTGACAAAGCGTCGGCTGCTTATCAGAGAATTGCTTGGGAAGCCCTGAAGAAATCTATTCATGGTTACATCAACAAGGTAAACGTTGACAACATCGGCATCATTACAAGGGAACTACTCAAAGAGAACATCGTCCGAGGTAGAGGTCTACTATGTCGCTCCATTATCCAAGCCCAAGCTGCATCGCCCACTTTCACGCATGTCTACTCTGCTCTGGTAGCCATTATTAACTCAAAGTTTCCCAACATAGGAGAGTTACTGCTTAAGCGGTTGGTTATCCAATTTAAACGGGCATTCCGCAGGAACGACAAAGCAATCTGCTTGTCTGCTTCAAGATTTATTGCGCATTTGGTAAATCAACGTGTGGCTCATGAAATTCTTGCTTTGGAGATACTCACGCTGTTGGTAGAGACACCGACAGATGATTCCGTCGAGGTGGCAATTGCTTTCCTCAAGGAATGCGGTATGAAACTTACTGAAGTATCGTCCAAGGGAATCGGCGCCATATTCGAAATGCTGAAAAATATTCTGCACGAAGGCAAATTGGACAAACGTGTCCAGTACATGATTGAAGTTGTATTCCAGGTTCGAAAAGATGGATTCAAGGATCATCAGTCGGTTATAGAGGCACTGGAATTAGTCGAAGAAGATGACCAATTTACACATTTACTCATGTTGGATGAAGCCACCACTACTGAGGATAATTTGAGTGAGTATGCAAGCAGCATTCTTTAATTATTTACTTACTTTTAATTTTGAATCATATTTCTTACTACCTATGAATATTGGCAAATATTTTAAAGCTATGTTGCGAAGAACTAATTATGTACCATTGTTTAAAAGAAATGGCGCGACCATACGTGTTGATATATATTGAATTGCTGTCTTAGAGAAGAGTGTGCTTCTTGAGAAGGAATATTGAAACTTACCATGCGTTAGTATTTTGTATGCAATTTCCGCACATTTTATAGACTATTCATTCATATTTAACTGACTGGTAGCCTATTCCATCAGTATAGCTTCTGATTAACTCCAGCACTGTGTTCAGTATTAGCTGCGTTGAGTCCTCATCTCGAGATTGTTTACCGGGCAAACTCCAGCTGTAGTTCATTTGCTCATATTTGATCTAACCATGAAAATTGTCAGTAGATATAAACAAATTGAAATCAGCTTCCACAAATGCAAAGCTTTCCCTCTTTTCAAAATATATACGGAGGCAGTTTAATTCAGTCAATAAAACAGATAAATATTATGTTCGCTGAAAGTATTTTATTTGTTTTAAAAACTGTGCCCATTTTCTCCTTCTTTGATTAAACAATTTGTTTTTTCATTATATCTCGGAGCAAATAGAAAATGTAGATAAACAAAACATATATATGTATGTAGGTTTGTATAGTGTATACCAGACCAATCTGAACTAATAAGATGTCAAAAGAAATGGAATTTCCTGAAGCACTCTTATTAAGTAAGTTCTACGGATTTGTATTTGTTATTGTTCTATAATGTTATTTTAACGAAAAGAATATCGGGTCACATTTGATAACATGACAGGACTTTCCGCTCTTATAATGAGATTGGTAATGGCTAATGGCGTCAACATTATAGGATTATGCTCTCATTGTATACTGCGATCGATCCTCACTTGTGTAGTGCTTTACATTTGACTTTAAGTTCAACACTTTTTATTCAGCCTTTTCGACTACATTTGTTTTAGACGAAATTTTAGTAGCGGAAGTGTGGATCTTGTTAAGCGACTTATCAATGATTAAGTGGTTGCATACCGCTGCCTCGCGGAGTGTTTCTTACAATAGAACACCTTCCTATTAGCTTTTATCCTTCCCGAATATACGTCTCGGCCTGGCAGTTCCATTATGGAGATAGGGATATGATATTTGATAAAAACAAATTCCATTTACCTTTGGCCGTAGCTTGGAAGATGTCGTCATTATTGTAAAATTAAAAATTGCGAACCTTGAATAAATTTAGAACGCAGAAGGAACCATTTTAATAAAACGCAAAATCAAGCAGAAACAAAACTGGTAAAGCTGCCAATACAACTTCTCCTTCGGTTAATGATTAGGGCCAGGGGTTCCCAATTTTGTTCATACTGCGACTCCCTAGAGAGGTTGAAATATTTTTGCGACGCCCTTCTAAAAGCACAGATATGTGAATAGAAGCTGATCTTACAGAACATCCACTAAGGGCCGTTTCCTGATGCGACTCATAAAGATTTAAGTTCTACTCAAATTCTTATGGGGTACTTTTTGTTTGGCATAAACTGTCACATAAGAGTTTATGTGGAACTTAAATCTTTATGAGTCGTTTCAGCAAACGGCCCTAAATTGTTTTTCAATAAGGACGGGTCGACGTTGAAATACCGTCGTCCCATATTTATGGTAATTTTGCTTGTCCCGATGCAAAATTCGCCAAGTTGGAATCTGCCAAAGGCACGGCGATTAATTGATTGTCTCGAGTTCTCCTGTACACTGTAATGGACCGCGGCAATGCTCCCGACGAATCTGGCTGGCAACGACCTGTACAATTGAAAAACCCTTATTTAATTTTGAGTGCCAGGCAAATTATACGAGTGCCAGCCACGAAGCAAGTCTGACTGGAAATGCGGGAAACACAAACGCGCTTAATCTTCGACAGCAATGTAACTATTGGATTTCGCTTCGACCTTGCTCTAGGTATTCGTAAAGAGAAACGTAACGCTTTTCCTTTTGTTTGGAGACTTTCGACGCCCTTAGGATAGCGCAACGACGCACAGTTAGGGAACCCCTGGATTATGCAACACATATCAGTTTTCCGCAACTCCAGCAGACAAAACCACTATACACCATAAACAAGTATCCAATGTTTGACTTTCTGTCAATTCTATCCTCCCATCAGAGTATCCAAAAAGTACGGTGCTGTTTTATCCACCTAAATATAACTGTGTGGCGTACCTTCGAGATATAGTACGACCCTTTCAGCTCTATCCTATCCTCCGCCGTAAGCTGACTTGTATTTAATGTCACGTACAGAAGGCTACCGAGCTATTTTTGATATGAATTATTATTTGGCAGCCCTTTCTGCGCATCTGCTGACTCCCCTATGATGGCTCCAGAGGAATTGGTGAAAGACCGGTATCAAAAACAATTTTATACACTCCTATCCTATACACTCCCAAGTCTCTACTGTTAAGATTGACTTTCAGAGTTTACTTCGATTATATAAATTACGCAAAGCACTACTTTTTCCCTAAACAATGCACACAGACAAGGATTCGATTTGGTTGTGGTTTCCTAAAATAAGCCGCAGTAATATCGCTGTACAGCTCGTAGAATTCGCTGTTAAATCTACTTCTCCAAATCCACCGCAAATCACTGGAAGCGTTCAAAACGACCAAGGATATTTTCAACCGCCTTCGCCAATATCCATTTTCCAAATAGCAGGATGGTGCGAGTCCTTGGTTGTTCTTGACAAGACCGTACCACTCGTAATTGCCTTCTCAGGCACAGATTGGTAACCGTAATTATTCTTCCCTTGATTTCTGATGTGATGTCATTTTCAGAGTTTAACGTGAAGCCTAGGTAAACAAATTCCCTTCCTAAAAACAAAAAAAAAGTCGTCAGACCCAAAGAATGCAATGATTTCACTGGTGGAGCAGTGCTTCATATAATTTTTTCGATTGGAGCTCTCACATAACACCATTTGATAGTCACGAGTATACAAGAAGAAAGACTCCATTCTTATGGCTATTGCAATCCGGGCATTATTCATTTGAAATAGGTGAACCTTATGCCTAAATAGAAACTTAATTGCATTGTATCGCTGTGTGTTAAGTTCTTACCTACTAATAGCATTGTGTTCTCTTTCTAGATGCATTTAAATTCGACGACAAGTACGCGACCAATGAGGACAAATACAAAGGACTAAGCAAAGAAATCCTTGGCAGTGATGCTAGCGATTCTGATGAAAACGGTTCCGGTAGTGGTAGTGACGAGTCTGATTCCGAAGAAGACGAAGAGGAAAAGGCCAAGGCTGAGGCAATCATTGACAATACCGAAACCAATTTGGTAGCACTTCGCAGAACTATTTACCTCACCATCAACTCAAGTTTGGATTACGAAGAATGCGCCCACAAACTAATGAAAATGCAATTGAAACCCGGACAAGAGATTGAACTGTGCCACATGTTCCTCGATTGCTGTGCCGAACAGCGAACATATGAAAAATTCTATGGCCTTTTAGCGCAGCGATTTTGTTCCATCAACAAGACCTACATTGAACCATTTGAAGAAATATTTAAGGACACGTACCAGACCACCCATCGCTTGGACACCAATAGGCTGCGAAATGTGAGCAAATTCTTCGCACATCTGTTGTTCACTGATGCGATCGGTTGGGATGTACTTGAGTGTATTCAGCTGAATGAAGACGATACTACAAGCTCAAGTCGAATCTTTATAAAAATTCTATTTCAGGAGCTGGCTGAATATATGGGACTTGGAAAACTCAATCAAAAGTTAAAAGACGATGTGCTCGTGGAGAGTTTAGCGGGTCTTTTTCCCAAGGACAATCCGCGAAATTCTCGGTTTTCTATTAATTTCTTTACTTCAATTGGGCTGGGCGGATTGACTGATGATTTGCGTCATTTTCTTAAGAATGCTCCAAAGAATGTTCCAGCTATTAACTCGGAACTTTTGCTAGAGAGGATTGAGGTAACCAGTTCATCTTCTTCATCGTCGTCGTCTTCCTCGTCCTCGTCATCGTCTAGCGATTCATCAAGCGAATCATCTTCATCCGAAGAGGAGAAAGAGAAGCGTAAGAAAAGAAAGAAGGTGGCCAGAAAGAAGAAAGTGGTAGGGAAATCGAAGAAAAAGAAATCAAAGCCAGAATCGAAGAAGAACAAATCTAAGAAAAAACACGAGACTAGTAGTAGTAGTGCTGATAGTAGTGAGAGTAGCTCCAGCAGTAGCAGTGAGAGTTCGAGCAGTAGTAGCGAAGATGAGAAAAGGAAGAAGAAAAAACGAAGCAGTAAGAAAGTTGAAGTTAGTAAGAAGAAACAGAAGAAAGACAAATCGATAGAGCCTACAATTGAAGAAGATGGCCGCAGAGGTAAGGAGAAATCTAGGAAAAGAGATACCATTGAAGAGACAATATCAAATGCGAGATCTGAAAACGGACGTGAACGAGAAAGAAATGGCAGGGAGAGGAATGACCGAGAAAGAAACGGTCGCGATAGAAGTGACCGGGAACGAAATGACCGAGAAAGAAGTGACCGAGAAAGAAGTGACCGAGAACGTAGTGATCGCAAAGACAGCAGGCTAGAGCGATCCCCAAACAGAGATCGCCGCCATCGAGATAACTACAGCCAATCAGCAAAAAGTACCGGTGACGTACGATCGAAGGGCAAATCCCGCAATGGATCGAAGGAAAGAGGATAAAGGTTCGTTGTAATGCTCTACCAGTTTTTTTTTTTCTAATGTAAAAAAATAAATTATAAGATAGAATATGTTGCAAATCTCTCTCTTTTTTGTAATAGTCTTGTTATAGTCTTTTTTTTTCCAGAAACCGGCAGAGTGAGTATCAATGTATCAAGCGAAAGCAACAGAAACGGCAAATGTTTTTAAAAGGGCGATAGCGCAGAAAAGTCACAATGCACAGCTAGTAATACCGGCTTGTTGGTGAATAGAAGCTTCCTGTTTTAAGTAAAATAAAATCATATTCCGTTATGTTCATTTATTTAGACTCACTCTCGATTTTATGAAGAGCATATTTAAATGCCTCAACAGACACCTGGTCTCCAATAGATGTCCAAGCACTTAATGCCTCTGTCCAAACCTTTTCAAAATATGCATCATCCTTCAGCTCAAAGCCTGCATTGGTAAATAGTTTCCGTATTTGATCCTTCGGTCTCGGCATAAAGAAATCTCTATGGCTCAAGCCAAAATGAGTAGGAATACTAGGCGAAATTAGTTGTTTCGCAGTCGTCTCTTCGCCTAAGTTCTCTGCGAAGAATTTGCATTCTCCCTTTCTCGGGTAATTGGAAACTACTTGACCTGGAGATTCTGTGCATTCAATGGGAGAGGTGTACATATCTGTTGCAAAGGCGCGATATGTTGTCACATTAACGTTGCTCTTAGCTTCTCTTGGTTTCATAGTGTCTAAAAGAAGCTCTTTAACGTGGAACTCATCAGTAGTAGCAATGTGCCCGAAAACTGTATCCGCAGGGGGCCCTGATTCTTGCCTGTGGATAGAGAACATCTTAAGAGGCTTTCGCGACGTCTCGTGTAGGCTTACCTTTTTAGTGGTTTACCCAATAATGCCTTATGGTGTGTGATGTACTTCTCCTGGGCTTTGCTTATTATATTAATTTTGGATGAACCATTGTTGCCCTGCAGAATCCTCTTTACAAGAGTCCCAGATTCGTCGGCGAAATTATGTCTTCCATATACGCGATTGGGGTCGAATTTTTCATTGTACCTGATCGTGTCAAGGGCTAAGTGGAAAAGCAATTATTTATAAAATACATGTGCATCATACCCTCTCTTGACTTGCTCCGAAGGGAAGTAGTTCCCATGACTAAGCCTATACTTATCGTGCCACTTAACATAATCTCTTTGTACTTCATCTGGACTTTTCTTCGGTAGAGCAATCTCATAGGCAGATTTTGCGCTGACTTTTCCAAAAGTACTGCTTTCGTTTGTCACGTCGTCAGGCTTCGAATTCGCAGGCGTAGGCTTGCCCAATGGAATCTTCTTACAATAAAGATTTTCATAGAACTGATCTTTGAACTCAAGAAAGCGACTTTTGTTCAAATCAGGAGCCAGAATATCCCTCAATTGATTATTTTCAGGAATAACAGGCGTAGCTGGCATTCCATATTTCAACTGAGATGGCCTTTCTTTACTTCTTACTAATTCCTCTGCAAAATCGTTTTTCGTGTACGCCTGCAAGAGATCACCAACAGATTCGCAGTGTTCTGCATGTTTTCCAGCCTAAAAACGTTTTCATTTATATCGTTGTTACGGCAATATATATGCGAATACCAACAGCGCATATAATAGGAAGTCGATCAATGAATCCTGCTTGTTTTTGTGGCATTTTTATTGTGCTGAATTTTGTTAACAAGTTTTAAAGATATTTAAAAAAAAAATAATATTTGTGATTGAATAAAAGGCGCTATCTATCTGAAAATGAATGTATATTAGTGCAGCTTAAACGATTCCATATTCGTGCCTTGGCGCCCAACGAAAGTACCCACATTACAAGGAAAAATAAATAAATGAAATTAGTAAAAAAAGGTCATCGAATCATGTCATCCGAATGACATGTTACCGTCTCTATGACATCAGCTGAAGTGATGAAGAAGTGGATTTTTGTAGGTCTCCTAGAAGATTCATTCGATTCCGTAGTTGAAGAAACTCGGTACAAGCGCGAAAGTACCGGAAACAGGAAAACACTATCGAACAACAAAAAAAAATCTAACGACATCGAACTAAACCAATGACCACTCCTATCGTGGAATCCGTCGGAATTGAGTTTCACTTCACCTATTCGATTCGAAGGTTGTTTCACTGTCCAACGGCTGTCTTTCATTTGTCACACAAATCTGTATAGATGCATTCGCCGGAGGCATATGAAAAGATTGTTTTAAAAGTGATTTAAATAAAAAATAAAGTGTTTGATAATAATAATGGATACATAAGAGGAAGAACGAAATGAGCGGTGTTCTCAGAGAAGAATACGAGACAGGTCAAGAGGAGCAGTGAATGATTTTATGGAACTTCCGGATGAAATGTGTTTTTAGAATGATTATTTTTTGATTTTAATAAAGTTAAATATTGCACAGATTAGGTTTGTTCGACGTGGCCAGACCTAGTGCGCCCTAGTGCGCACTGAGAAGTGTCAGTGAATTTTCGTGGCTGCCAAAAAACCCTAGGAAACCCCAGAAATTTTGATTCACGTCGAACACGAAAAATGCAACCCTGAAACCTGTCACTAAAACAATTTAGTAATATGCAGATTTAACACCACAAATAACATTAATTTTGTTTAATTAATGATTGTAATGTTGAAAAACACATTTCTTTTAACATTTACTAGTGCTGCACAAGTCAATAATTCACCAAAACATGATTTCACACAAATGACAGCTACGATTGACAGCAAAATCCAGCACTGAACAACTCTTGCCCTGACTGAATAGCTAGGGTCAGCTCAGTGCTCAACTAGGGCGCCCCAGTGCTCACCTCGAACACAGGTTTTCAGTGTCAGTGCGAACTCAGTGCTATATCGAACGCCATAGGGCTAATCCAGTGCGCACTAGTGCGCCCTAGGGTCCACGTCGAACAAACCTATTTATTACAAATGTGTGGCTTATAAAGCAGCTGTTTTGTTGTGTATACTTTCTTTGAAAAAATGCTGACGACCGACGTGCAGCAAGAACGAATACCTATGAAATCCGCAACCACAAACCAGTAAGAATAGACCGCCGACTTCCCGTGCACCTACCCGATTCCCCCCGGAAGAAATTACCTTGTCTGTGAATACGTGTAAATGTCAAAATTAATGGCGCAATGATTTTCCATGCTATACCATGGGCCTAGGATTTTTCAAGTATGCGTGCGTTAATGGCGCTCCTTTGATTTTGTGCAGCACCAATACATGAAAAATCCTGGGCCCGCCGGCAGCTTGTAGGCAAAGTCCGTTATGTGGGAGGAGTCGACGGTCTATTCTTACTGGTTTGTGTCCGCAACGATTTTGATGCGGGCGAGAAATGTCATTTCAAATTGCTTTCGTATATCGATGGAAACAATACCCGAACTTAATATGGATAATCAATCATATAGACGAAGAATCGAAATCGAAATCCACAGATGAAGATGATGAAGAAGAAGATGACGAAGATGATAGTAATTGCTCCAAAATTAAGTCCATGTCCATTATTTACGTTTTTGTTCTGAATAATAGCTTTTCACGAGGCTTTTCGTAACATTGTTTTGAAAACAAATTCTGAATGACGTAAAACAGCTGTGCAAGGTATATTGGTATTAGTGAGAGTATGTGTAAATCTCGAAAATTATCGAGATCTGCAAAAAGTGATCCGAATCAAAAAAAAAGATTGATTTTTTGTCCCAATGGAACATGAAAAGTGATCCGGATCAAAAAAAAAGATTGATTTTATGTCCCAATGGAAAACCACATTACTATTGGCATCTTTTGTAGGCTAATTTGACTGAAAAAGGCCGTTTTGTGTTAAAGCAAGTCAAATTTTAAAATTTACCGTACAATTTTTTTTTTTTTTTATTTTCATTTTTAATTTTATTGATTTTTAATTTTTTTTTTATTACGCTGGGAGGTGGTAATCTTTATTAGACGAAACTGAGCCCGTACTCAGTAACAGTGTGGTGATTTTGACCCACTTACCCCTTCTCCCTTCTTCCCGTTACATGCGGTATCGTCAGTTTGTCGCCATAGCTCAAAAACATCTAGCCTTAACATCTAATAGTAATTGAAAAAAGATTATATGGGGGTGGCAAAAACGGGCACGAGATTACCTTTTTTTGTGATATGGATGATTAGCTTGTCTGTACGTGAATAAAATTTTAAAACTCCACCCAAAGTGCAAGCTTTCACCTTGCTTTTTGTTTTCTTTAGCCTGACTGGAAATCGAACAAAAAAGTATAAAAAAATTAAAAGGAAATAAAATCTACTTACTTTCGCGTAAAATGTAAATATAGTAGATATAAAATATTTGTGAAATTTTTTCACAATCACTAAGGATTTAAAACTGGAATATTTAGTAAATCTTATAAATAAATCGAATAATTCAATATATTTTGTTTTTTGACAGAGAATCTTGACTTTAACCGCTTCCTGCACAATAAATTATGCAAATATACAGCTAAAATAGGCATAAACAAACGGTCCGTTATATTAAGAGCTGAGAAAAAAAGTTTTGTTCATGTAATACCAACTTCATTTCTTGAATAAAGTTCCGCTAGAATGCGAAAATTTCACACTGCGGCGGATTCCCCGATAGGGAATAGATAATGAATGAATATCATTATTCCACATCGAAAGCCCCACAAGCCACAAGCTCCTCCACTGATTCTCATTCTTGAGTACTAGTTTTTACTCAACAAATTTCTTTGAGTAAGAACTGAAACAACTGTCAGTCGCCCGAAAAGTGATAGATGATTTGAAATGCGTCTAACGACTATTTTGCTGTTGTCTTTTGATTTCCTGCGATATGCGAAACAAATTGGTATGAAAATGGTATCAGAAGGTGGAAAAATAATGTAGCTTTTGTTCTCTTTCCGAATGCATGTAGTTCAGTAAGTAAAAACTCTCCACATACTTGGATTCATACTCTACTATGGAAAAACAAAATGCATCTGCCATTTTTCATAGTTACTACAAAAGCGTTCCCTATCGTTTTCGTAAGTTTTCTCAAATTAAGCCATCTATTGAACGTTGTAAATGAACCACATTCAGTTTCCAGTGCTTGCTATAATATTAATTTTAAAACCCAAATAACCACATTTCTAGCTCATCTACATTGCTCGTTAATAAATCAATGCTGCCATTCGTCATACTCTTCGCTGCAACACACCCACAGTATACTCGCCGCACTCACACATTCTCGCAACAAGTTATCAAAAATGTCCGTCGGAATATACAACTTTGCTGACAGAAAATTTGTGTGACCAAATTGTTTTTTAAAATTCCCCCGGAATTTTCGCACGGATTAAAGTAAAAAGTTCAGTTAAAGTGCGTCATAATTGTAACGATATAAAATTATTGTATTTTCAAGAATCAACTGGCCGATAATAGTCGAAAAATCAAAAGGTGATCACAGTAATTCAAGAAAAAAAAAATTTTAAAATCCATTGCAATTGTGCAAAGGGAAGCTAGAAAGGGATACGCCATATCCATTTTCAACGAGTGCAAGCGAGAAGTGCTCACTTGTTTCGCCCCTTATTTTTGGTTTTTATCCAATTCATTTTCTTTGTTGAACTCAGAAGAAAAAAAAAACACGAAACAAACTCCAGTCATCGTTCGCCGCATTTCGCCGTTGCTGCTCGCCATCTCTGTCTCATCCATTTCGATTTGCCTGCACATTTCTGTTCATTGTTCCCTTTCTCGCTTCTGAAGAGTGAAGTGTGTTGCGTCGCAATTCCTCAGAATTGATTATAAAGTGGACGACCAAATTTTTTTGTTTCAAAATACATTTTTTAGTTCTATTTTATTTCATTTATTTTCCCCCACAAAATAACTGGATAAACAATCTGGATTAAACGGATTCACCTCCATCCAGGTGAGTACATTCTCAGTGCGGTGCCATTTTGTGTGCAAAATTCTGGAATCTGGGTGAAAACAAGATGAAAAAAAAAAAAAAAAAATATCGGTCGCTGGGCGAAATCATGGAGAAGAAAATTGCATTTCTTTGCTGTAAAATCGTTTTGCTGTCAAACGCGATTCAGTGAGTGAGCGTGTGCGTACATTGTGTGCTTGTGTTTGTTGCGATGGCATGCGTCACCGGTGACGTATCAGCTGTTTTACTCGGACTTTTTCAATTGAATATTTTTCACTAAAGCGAAAGCCTAGTTGTTAGTAGAAAAATAATTTTATTTTAATATTTTGGGTTTCCCTTTCCATGTTGGACCTATTTTTGAAGAAAGTTTCCTGTAAAAATGTTGCTTTTTTGGACGATGTGCGATGTTTATTCAATTAGTTGTGTATGGTGATGGGTGGTGGTGGTGTTGGAATTTTTCTCCAGAACAACAACAAGGAGGGCAATGATTAATTTTCCCAGTGGTCAGCAGAAATTGTTTTGCATACCAACACCAATAGTGCAATTTCAGCCGAGAAAATGCAGACAGTTTTCTCTCAAGTATTAGGTACGATACGCCTGGTAGTGTATTTTGTTTCTGTGCAATTAAACAAATTAAATTTCCAATCACATGATCTTGCTCGGTATCTGGCTCCGAATTGTCTTTGATTTTTTTTTATTTTCTTTAAAAAAACGTACGTAGTTACATTTATGTACTTCGAAGATGTCTATCATATAGTTGCGATTAGGGTAGTGCTGTAGGTGATATACTATACAGTCTTGGGATGCAATAAGCACATAACGAGTTGACTGTGAAAAACATGAAAGATGAGAAACATATTTTGAGGTTGATAAACAATTTCCACTTAGCACCACACCGTCATCATTGCCATGTCGTCGTTTTCATCGTCGCGGGGTGGCGAAGGGTGCTCTTGAATGTGTTCTTTGCAATTATCTAGAACAGGTGCGGTAGCTATATAGGCACTGGGAAGTGTTTTACATAATTCCGACATCCACTTAGGCTCAACTATACCTACTTATTGTGATTCAAAGCAAATAGTTATCGAGTGCTGTGCATGTATTGTGTTGCATACAGAGTACATACTAAAAAAACCTAAAGGAGTTTAATTCAATTTTGTTGTTGCTTAGTAATGTTTATTTGCAAACATATGTATTAAACGGAGTTAATATTCTGGAGTAGAGCTATTATTATGCATACATATAATAAACTTTGTAAATAGGTTCAAGATGATAAAATCCAATCAATTAGAGATTTAGTAGCTTAGATAAGTTAATATGGATGCTGGTATTTTTCGAAATATTTATCACGAGTTTATGAAAACGTCAATGCAGACGTAATACACGAGCTTACTATATACATACCTACACATCTCTGACAGTTTAGTCTTCTATCGGGTATTAGAACTTGTGTCTAATTATAGAAGAAGACTGCAGTCTTATATTACATTTTGAACCGACCGCAAGTGACTGAAAATAGTCTTAAGACGACGTTGTTAAAAGAAATTATATAAAATAAATGTAAATCATAATGATTCGATTCAGCAAATGGCCTAAATATGAGACTTAATTGTGGTACCTATTACAATGGCAAAAAAGTGTTAATTGGGTTTTAGGATCTCTACTTCTACCTATCTACCTACATATTTATCAGAATATCTACCTATACAATAGTTCAATGACTTAGATGTGTGGCAATCATTTTCAGCATTTCAACTTTATCCAATCGCTTGATGTCTTCGTTTAGCATTTTAGACGAATACTGTCAGTAGTCACTTAGGTATGCGAAACCAGAATCTTTCGCCATTACTCATGACTGACACTTGCATCACTCAAACCGAGAAATTTGTATTCTTTGTATACGTATGTAGCGTAGTGGTTAGTGTGGGTCCCAGGTTTGATCCCCAGAAAAAAACAAATTACCTACACCTTAGGTTTTTTTCCACTGCGCCACCTCTCGCGATCGTGTGATAAACATTCCAGAGTATAACTGTCCTGAAAAAGCTTCTCAATTCAGCCGTTCGGACTCGGCATAAAATTGTAGGTCCCAAACGAACAATGGTTGTGAGAAGCTACACGCCTGTTGCGACAACTATTTCTTTTTTTTTACACGTATGTATTCAGGACAAACTTAGTTGGACTGACAATATACACAAGAAAGCTGCAAAGGTATACATTTCTGTAAAGACATTTTTAATCTAATCTACCTCTACTAATACGGCGTTCATTTGCCTTGCACTTGAGTACATATTAGTGCTCTTGATTTTACCCGGGTAATACCCATCTGAACAACTACCCGGGTACCCGGGTACCTGGTAAATGCGGGTATTACCCAAGTTCGCGGGTACCCGGTAGTTTCGGGTAATGGGTACCCGGTAGTTCCGGGTAATGGATATCCTAAATTCAGAAGTACCTGGAATTGAATATCGAGGTGTTATGAATGTTTTTCGAGCTACATCTATGTATACATTATAATAAAATTGTAGATTTTTTGTTTGTTCCACTATCACGTAAGAACTACTAACCCGATTGGTATGGATCTTTTTGGAAAAGGTAGGCCTTATCAATGGGCACCATATAGGGTTTATTTGGTTAAAATTGGACAAAGGTGCGTGGCACCGCCCATACAAAAAAAACATTCAAAATCTTATATCTCGAAAACCGCCGAATTGATTGTGTTGAAACTTACAGACAATCTTAGGTATTGGCCCAGGAGTATTGCTGTGAAGATTGGTCAAAATTGGACAAAAGGGCTCGGCACCGCCAATACAACAAAAGCATTAAATATCCATTAGTTCAACCACCACCTAATCGATTGAGTTACAATTTTTGGACAATCTTAGGTGTTGGCCTGGGAGTGTCCACTTTTCTTCGACAGTCATGGCCATGGGAGCCAAAGTTTTTAAAATTTGTAACATTGATATGCATTGTCCTGATAGACAAGAATACTATCTAGGCAATACGATTCCTGGAAATTTTGACTTTATAAGTTTTTATTTTTTTATGCAATTTTTATCCTTGAGAAATTTTCTAAAAATTATGGCAACTTTTTTACGTACGAACAACAGAAGTTATAGAAAAAAGCCATATTTTGTCAGACAAAAATGGTCAAAAATGAGTTTTGTTAAAATCGTATACATATTGTGTGGGTATCTACTACTGTTTTCGAGAAAGAGCCAATTTTCAAAAGTACCGTTGTTGGACATTTTAGCGAGAAACATAGTATGCAGTCATTTTGAGCATGCTTACATTAACTCAACTATCAATTTTCGTTCAAATCGTTAAAACCATTTTCCAAAAAATCGAAATTCTAAAATTAATTTGTTTCGTAAAATTTGTATATAAATGGTTTTTTGGTTATGCCAGCCCTAATATTAACTACCGTTAATATTACTTACTTATCGGGCTCCCGACTCGGGCTAGCATAACCAAAAAAAAAACCCTCCTAGCGGAGAGCCCAATAACTCTAAATACGAAGTTTGAAACAAATCCAATCAAGCATTTAGACTGCAGGCCTATGGGACAGACAGACATACGGACGGACAGATTTGCGAGACCAACTTTTTTGAGTTCCCCCATCATCGTAATATCAGAATTGATTAAAATCGCGAGTTCGAAATTTTTTACGAAAATAATACATTGTGTACCTACATGTAGGTATCTATCTTTCTCTTAATACGTAAGTATACGAGAAAGTTCAAAAGTTATAGAATTTATTAGCATAGCCCGTGCACACTTCGTGGTGCAAAATTATGGGCAGTGCCACGCCCTTTTGTCCAATTTAGATCAAACCATCATTACAACCATCTCGAGCTAATATCAAAGATTCTCTGAAAATTTGAGCTAAATCGGTGCAAAACTTTTCGAGATTTTGAAGCATACACAAACCAACATAACATTTTTATATAAGCTATGCATATTTGTTTTAAATTTAAGTACATATGCACGCATATTTGGACCAACATACGCAATTGCGGGACACACTTTTTTAGACTTCTGACTGCGGTATACGAAAATGCTAAAAATACGTACGAAAATGTTATTTGTAAACGTGCTGGGAGATAAAAAAAAACTATGCGGGTACCCGAAAAGGACCGGGTACCCGAAAAAACGGGTACCCGAAGTAATCGGGTACCCGATATTTTGGTACCCGGGAAATACCCGCAAATCTCGGGTACCCGGGTACCTGGGTAGAACCCGGGTATGCGGGTATCAAGAGCTCTAGTACATATAACACTCATATTATTTGGTCTAATGGACATCAAATCATAATGCACCAACGAAAAAGATTTGAAATCGTGTAATTAAAATAATTCCGCATTCCGCTCTTGTAATAATTCAAATGCAATATTAGCAATCAAGAAATGCCCTGTGCTACGGGATATCTGGATATAGAGATTCATGTCTGAGCCGAACAACAGGAATGTGGAAGGTCTTATAAAGACTTTTCCTTATTTTAAACGAATGAGCTAGTGCATACCTAACCTAGGCATCTACTGTCTCTATCGTCTTGAGGGGCTGAACCTAATTTCTTCCGCAACCATTTAAATCCAAGTATAACTTTCAAAAATGTCATTAAAAAACACACCAGAGAGCTGAAAAACTTGACTACTACGCTTTTGTGAAACAAGATTCATTGAAATCTTTGTAGAGCTCTTCAAATGTATCTCAATAAGTCTTGAAGAAATAACAAGCAGAACGTGGGCTATGTCCTCGAAAGCATCAACATTTTTGACATCGGTCTAAAAAAGTGATTTCCTTACTAGGAAATCATTGTATGCGAAAAAATGTTCACTTTAACGCTGCACTTATCTGTTTTCCTACAGAACAAATCCTTAGATTTCGTTTCTGCAATCGACCGCTCAAAAGAAGTTCTGAATTCAGAAACCTACTGAAACCTATTTTAGAGTGTCTGTGAAAGCGAGTACATTCTTTGGTGCGAAAAAATATCTTCGAGCGATCCTTCTACCGAAGTTTTGAAATTGCTTGATATATGCGACAAGACTTACTTTAGAGGTATAAACTTCTTGCTTATGGTTTTGGCCACGCTTCCAGTGACCACAGCTAGTGTTGAAAGAACCCTTTCAGTTATGAAAAGGATTAAAACAGTGTCCCGACGCGTTATGGAGAATGCAAGATTAAGCTCACTTGCTAAGATATCTCTTCATTCGGATATTAATGTGGATCCGGATAAGGTGATTGATCTCATGTCAAGAAAAAAAATCAAAACGTCTTCTGCTTTGAAAAAATATGTGTAAAAAAATGATTTAAGTATATTCGTTTAAGTACATACGATTTAAAAAATCGAAGTGGCTATTCGCCCGTTCATTTTGACAGATTTTGTACTGAATTGACGTTTACCAATTTTAGAGACACGGGTACGTAATCAACGTAACGTAATCCTATTTTCATTAAAAACTCTTTATAAATATAAAAGTTTGATCCTAAACGTACGGCCTTCTGTCCGAAAATGAGCCACATACCCCAACTTGACGCAATATAAACTTTGACATTTCGTACCCGTGTCTCGAACAACGGGCGAATAGCAACAGCCTATTTTTAAGGCTGAAAATAGGATTACGTTACGTTGATTACGTACCCGTGTCTCTAAAATCGGTAAACGTCAGTTCAGTACAAAATCTGTCAAAATGAACGGGCGAATAGCCACTTCGTAAAAAATAATAAAAATCAATGAATTGGAATATACATAGTTTTTTGTTTAAGTAATTCCTCCTACGATTTGGAAGCAATCGAATCTAATCCTTAATGTATAGTTAGTCCATTGAATTATATTACATATTTTATTATTATTATATAATAAAATAGCATTAAAGAAGGTATACCTGTGACATCTGGTTACATAATGATATACACATAATAATTGTTGTCTAGGTGTTACTGTATCTACAATTTATTTATGTATTTAATTTTGTTGTTTATACAGATTCCCATACTTTGCTATTGCTGTTTATCTTTCTTAGTTTATTCGCTTTAAAATACAATCGCATATTATAATAATTAGTATTGTCTGAGAGTAGATCCCAGTTTCACAATCAAAGGTATGTTTGCGTTTACTGATTTGTTGTAATGCTAACATGAAAGGTGAAAAAGTTTGTGTTTACAATAATGGCAGACATCGCATTTGTAGTGTGTATTTCACCATCACACCAAGATAACACAAATCAAACAAGTTAGTTGACTTGTGCTTCAGTTTTAGGAACATGCTTTTCTAATTTGGAAAGAGTTTTTTTTTATAGAAATTGAAAAAAAGCGGGGAGAGGGATCGACAATTGAAACCGGCAGAGGATGACCTAAGTAATAAAATAACTAATAAATGTTAAATGATTGAAAGGAAGTAATCTCTTGCAATAATAATACGACTGGTGACTTTAAAATATTTTAACGAACATATGTATTTTGTCTATATCTGACCTTTGCTCAAAATGACATTTATATAAGTCAAAGGCGTTATTCGCTGCTGGCAGACGTTAGCAGTCTGTTAACCAAATGAAAATCTGTAACTCAGCAATGTACAAACTAACATAACATCACTTAAAAAGGTCTCAAGATGAATTAGTGCTTACAATTTCGATTGTTTACCTCCAAATAATAATAATTTTCAATCATTCAACAATTAAAACTTGTACAGCAGCAATTCATTTGATTTCGAACATTCCGCCATTTGTCGCTGTTACGCTGTTAATATGAACAGTACGTCGTGTGTGATAAGTAAAATTAAATATAAATGTTTGGGCTAAGTTGTGGTGACAAGAAAATGAGAATGAAGCGTTGGAGGCAACTTCTGCTTGCATTAGCGAGTTCGCCGAGATTGTTGGAGAAGTATTCTCCGAGATATATTTTTCTGCTAGCTGAAAGGGCTGGGCACGTGCATAGGAGGTGAAGAATTGTCTCTGCTTCCTCCTCGTCATTGCAGCGTCTACAGAAGTCATTGGAAGGGAGGCCCAGCCTGAGAGCATGTCTCCCAATAATGCAGTGTCCCGTGATGACATCTACTAATATGCTTATATTGGATCTTTTTAGGTTTACAAGAATTTTGGAGCGCTTAAGATCCAGCATGGGGCAGATCTGCTACGTGATAGAGCACGTGGTGCAGTTTGACCATCTTTAAGTAGTGGCGCTTATCGCATTTTGTTTAATTAAAAGTTTGTACGTAGTGAGAAGCATATAGAGATTCTCCTTTTCCGGTAGAATCGACAAAGATGTGCCATGCCTAGCGAGTTCATCGGCCTTGCAATTCCCTGGAATGTCTCTGTGTCCCGGCACCCATATAATGTGAATTTTGAATTGTTCCGCCATCTCGTGAAGAGATAAGCGACAATTGAGGGCGGTTTTGGACTTAAAGATGACCGAGTCCAGGGATTTAATCGCGGCATGACTATCGGTAAAAATCACGATATCCTTTGCATATATTACATTATACCGTAGCCACGACGCGACGCCTCCTTGATCGCCATGATTTCCGCCTGGAACATGCTACAGTGATTAGGAAGACGGAATGAGATCGTAAAATTTAAATATTGGGAGAAAACACATCCCCAGGAGTATGTTTCCGTTTTTGACCCATCTGTGTAAAAGCAGATGGATCTCCTGTGAGACACTGCATAACTCTCATACGGATGGCTGTAATATATTGGGTGTCCAGCTCAGTTATTAGGTGTTTCCGACAAACGCCAACGGAAATAGGGATGAGTTTCTGTCAATAACGATAGCCATTCATTTAAATACATCACATTGAGGAATAGTGATTTACAATCTTTGTATCATGTGCATTGTACATATGTACTTATAATTGAACATACATACAATGCGCTCTTCGAAGATACGTTTCTTCTATTATTTTTACTTTCTACTCCAGTGTGTTGTAAAAATCAGGTGAACGACCATTTCACAACGCGACAAGTTTGTAAATCGAACACTAGTGATTCTTGTTCATTTTGACCCGCAGGCGGCTATCGAACATAAACCGCAGTAATAAGTTTGCAGTTAAAATACTTTTGTGAAGCGCTTGCAAATAACCTAAATATGACTGAAATATCGCCGATTATTATACATACTAGTAATAAAGCATTAAGTTGCGATTAGACAGCTTGTAGTTCCTAGTCAACCGCAAAAACTAACCTTTACACCATGGCCACTTGACAAACAGTGTTATCGCTAAATCGTTCCAGTCGTTGGAGACATAGGATCCAAATAACTTTGGTAGAGGCTGTTTTCTGTTCAGGGGAAAAATGAGATAGTGGAATTAATTTCACTTAGTTCTCTTTCGTTTTTGTATTTCAATGCGTGCAGTTGTCTTTCGAATAATAATACCAAAAATCAAGCTCTTAAATACCGACAAACATGAAGAAAGTCGAATGCAGATGGGCTAAATGCTAATCTAATATAATATAATTTGTATCGATGGAAATGCAAGCGTGCCCCAATCGACAGCTATTTGAAAATACGACGAAAATCGTATGAATAAATGAGCACTTGAATACTTGACGAACTTTCAGAGGTCCCTACCATGCCTTTATGTCATTCTGGGGATGTGTTTCGTTCTCTCTACCTTCTATTTTGCATACCCTTTTCTAGGGGGTAATTAAAAAATTCTAAGTTTGAATTAGCACCATAATATTAAATGAAGGTATGTAGTACATAATGATCAATAACGCCCTATAACGCTGTCTGTAATTTATTTTAGTCACTAAGCTACTGCAATCGCTTAAAGACCGGGATGTAAATAATCTTTACGGCGTCGTCTTTATCTATCACTATCATCGTTTCTGTTAAGTAATTGATTTTTTTTTTCTTTTCCGGGCTGTATACATACTTAGGAAATAATTATTCAACATCTCAAAACAATTCAGTGCCGGCTGCGTTTACAAAATCAACATATCACTCATCAAGTTTCTTTTCTATGGTTTCTTCCGAACCCGCATGGTTTCTGTTGTACTTTAACTGCCGCATATATAAAATATTTATAGAAGTTCCTCTAGTTAGGTCGTTATCTTTACAACTTCCTTCGCTAGATTTTTAACCGGTCCGCCATTATCTGTTCAAAGAGGATTTTTAATATTTAAGATATTATAATGTTATTGTCGCGAATAAACGTCAAGCTACTTTTTGCGATAACACACAATTCAATTGCGCGCTATTTTTCAGTTGTCGCAACGCAAATCTTAACCTTCTGATTCAAACAATACCATGATCAACTCGCTAAACAAAACATTGTTTAAATAATTAAACAATTAGGCGAGTGCGACCTACAATAAAGAAGAATATTATTCGAATATATTATTTTTAATTCAGAGAGAGCAAGCACATTGATAACAACAAAATTATGACTATGACGAATGCGAATAATTTTATAGATACATCAGCAGCATTTTGTCGCTCGTCGTGTATCTGGGGGCGTCCACAAAGCACCGCATTACAACAACACACTGCGAACTGCGACTGCGACGTGACTTTCTCTTTTGTGTATAACTTTTCCACACCATCACACTGCATTGGTTTAGTAAAAACCTCTCTCTGGGTCGAATATCAATTAAGAAATCTGGTTAGCGTACTGATATAGTGATTTTGAATCGATTATAAGACTGAAGATATTACCCTTCCGCGGGAGGACAAGAGAAATTGGCTGGAAGTCTTTCGTACATGAAAAAGATTTCATGTTATCAGACTGCGAATTTTAACTCTTGACTTTTGAGAAATTCGTACAATTTACTTTGGATTAAATGAAATTCGTATTCTGGAGATTTGGGAACTCCAACTGCCTTTGATTCCATTTAAGGTCAAGATCAACGCATTTATTTTATTTTTCAGATAAGCGTCGAGTGTCAAGTGTAATGACCTTGTATGCAGTCATGATACTTGACGCATTCGAATGGAATCAAGTGGTGTGGATGCAGTAAATTAAGCAAAGCCTGAGCAATGACCGACAAGTACTTGATATCTCCTCATTAATTGGTTTAATGAACGCACAGGAAGTAGAATTATTTTTGCTGACGCCTGTAGAAAGTGGAATCTAGACAAATGGCATTTTCTCAGCATTCGATTGGAGTATTGCCACTTTAACGAATATTGCTATTTTATATATTCTTCTTTGGTGGCACTATAGTTTGGGTGAACTAAGGGCTCAACAAGCCTCTCTAGTTAGCAATTGTTTTCAGCTGCGAGATTTCTCGTTCTACGCAAGCGGATGAGTTTTGCAGGCATGCCAGAATAAGAAGCGTATTATTTTGCATATCTCGTCTCTATAAGCGGTTTTGAAGTCGATGAAAATAATTTGAGTCTATGTTTGGACTTTTTGGATCTGTCATTAACTTTACTACTGCATCACACGACAAATACCAGAACTGACATTTCATACAGCAATCTGATTTACTTTGAAGACGAGGGAAACATTTCCATCTGAATTTATTCAGGATGTTTTTTTTTTAATTTATGTAAATTCCTTGAAATATTTCGATTTGTTGAGAAATTTCGAAACCTCGAAATGTCATCTGAAAACTCAAACAAAAATGCCTATACTAAAACTAGTAGTTCGATCATAGTTAATTGAGTTACAAAAAGTCTGAAGTATGTATTGTACAAGTCATTTAAATTCGTTTTACTATTAAGAGCTTTTATTGGTCACTTAAAATTTAAAACACTTTACACATTGGTATAGGCAACATATCTCTGGCGTTTTTACATTCAATGTTAAGTGACCATTAAAAAATGATTAGCTAGTAAATCGCGTTTTGCAGCAAAGTATGTATGTTGTATATATTACAAATAAAGTAAAGAATTATTAAACAGAGTAGAACATGTTAGCTCATTATTCTAACAGAAAAATGCATTCAGTGATGAAGAGCTTAAATGTTCGGCACTCACCACGTCAGCCCCAAAGATCCGCAACCTCATGCGAGCAAAGGCAGGACAACTACAGAGGAAGTGTTCCGCTGTATCGTCGTCCTCTTCACAAGCAGGACAGATGGTGGTGTCGCTCAAGCCCAATACATTTAAGTGTTTGGTAAAAGCTTGGTGCCCCGAAAAGACGCCCATAAGCAGTCTGCAGTCGATTCTCCTGAGAGAAGAAAGGACGCTAACCTTTTGCAGATGTCCGGACGCAGTCGCTTGATCTGTCTACACCCAGCACAGTCACGCCACCGATACTCGATATCTAACCACAGATGCAGGCAGACCCAACGCAGGTTCAGGTCCTGTAAGATCTTCTTCTGAACCCAGCCTGGCAAGCTCATCGGCGATCTCATTTCCCTGGATACAAGTGTGACCTGGGACCCAAACAACCGTGTTTAGCCTACCGCTGCCGACCAAGTTCAAAGCAAGCTTGAGATCGAGCACTAGGTTCGAGGTTCATCATAGCATCTAGAGCAGAGCCCGGAGTGCTAGGGAAGGCCCCTGTGCAGCCAAGGCAAACTGTTCTTTGGAGTTTGGCAAAAGAGGCAGTAACACGTTTCCGCGAAAGCCTGTTCCACCACATAACCGATGCATATGAGAGAAGTGGTCTTACCATTGCCGTATAGATCCAAAGGACCCTTTTCGGAGATAAGCCCCATGTCTTACCAAAAGCGCCTTTGCACTGCCAGAAAGTCGACAGCGCTTTATCGGTTTTCGATTCAACATGCTTAAACAACTAGGCTTAGGTTCGCACAACCATTCGTTTGTGTGAGTTTTTATTTTTAGGGAGGAATCTAAGGGACCTACAAGTTTATACCGAGTCCGAAACTCTGAACGGTTGAGTTAAGATGTATCGTGTATGGTTACAATTTTCTTCTTATGATTGTTATGCATTGTGTTGTTGGTCAGACATTCGCAGGAAGCGGGACACTGGAAAAACTGTGTTTTCTCTCGGCAGACGTTCAATGCACGAATAGAACTGCTGGCCCCAATTGTAAGTTTTGCTAATGGTTCGATAGCTCACATATCTCTCAGTGCAGCTCCTGAGGCATTAGGTGTAGTCTTAACAAGAATTAACTTTAATTGATAATCCAGGTTTAATATTCGCTTTATTTTATTTAGCCACATCCTTTTTCTTTGTATGACTATTGTCCATCACCTGTATTAATGGCTATAGATACAGGACCTTAGACCCAGATTTTCACAACCATTTATGGTGAGTTTTCACTCATAATTATTTAAAGTAGGAATTTGCATACGGCTATCCCATTAATCGCTTCGTATACATACAACACGAACACACTATTAATACAAATAACACATTTTTCACGAAGATTGTACTTGATATGTGTTTTGTTCAGCTATTTAGGTTCACACCCATGTAACTATGTACTCTTCATTCGCATTTTACCGCTTCCCTTAACTACAATTTGTACATTAACGTTTCTCACTACAAATTTGCGAACAAAACAAGAGTCGTGACGTTATCTTGTGGATTTTGGGATACAAATCTTTAGCACGCACATATTGATAAGTGAAATCAGTTTTAACAAATTCTGATAAAAGTGGGAACTCCGATTTCGATATCTAATCAAATCACTATGTCAGCAGAACTTACCTTGCGATTGTATTACGGCGACGACCTCGGCCCGTGAAACGATGATTCATTGCTAAAAACTGCGTTAATTTAGTTTTTAATTTTTCTATTGTACATTGTACAATGTACACCTCTCAAAGTAATATATAATATTCATTTTTTTTTATTAAGTTCTGTTGTTTTTTTTATTTAACAGGAACACATTTTTGACACTGGCGGACGGAGAGTTTAAAACCTAAACTACTGAAACCGCCTGATATTTGATCTCTTTGTCAAGAGACACCAATTGTGTGGAAATAAACAAAACAAATCAAACAGGAATATCAGAATGGCAGCAACACCCCGTGGCGGTGGTACAGCCCAAAGACCAAATGGAACGTCTCAAAATAAAACATGCCAATTTAAATTGGTGTTGCTTGGCGAATCGGCCGTTGGCAAATCGTCGTTAGTGTTGCGTTTTGTCAAAGGCCAATTCCATGAGTACCAAGAGAGTACGATAGGTGCAGCATTCTTAACACAAACTATCTGTATAGAGGATACAATTGTTAAATTCGAAATATGGGACACAGCTGGTCAGGAGAGGTTAGTACTTTGTGTTAAAAAATTCGAATAGCATTTTAAGCTTTTTTTTTTTGTTGTTTTATTTGCAGGTATCACAGCTTAGCTCCAATGTATTATAGAGGTGCGCAGGCCGCAATTGTTGTGTACGACATTAAGAATCAGGATAGTTTTCAACGTGCAAAAACTTGGGTGAAAGAACTTCACAAACAAGTGAGTATAACGATCATAGACCAAGGACATCATTTTGAATCTAATTAGTAATTAGGGGTGCAGTTTATATTGTCTTTTGTTAATGCATGGTATAGGTCATCTGAGTATACAGCAAATTGTTGTGTGAGTCAGTGTCTATATTCTTTCCAGACAGATGTTAGCGTGTACAGTCAGCTGTGTTGAGTTGGATTTGTTGAATACTGAGTTGCGTGTTTAACATTTCGAAATTTAGAAAACGCACGATATGTTGAATTATCTTAGCAGTAGAAAGGTTCTAACAAAGTCAACCAAACAGGTTCTCTATAAGGGTACTATCTTTTCGGTAAAACGCTGAAAATGGTTATACATATTTATATAGTGATGGACGGTTCAAGATTTCCTGACAAATCAATTGCCTTTATTTCCATATCGAATGGCTTTTGTTTCCTACCGTATCAGCAGCTTCAATGAGCTTCTAATGCTAGGCTAGTGTATAATATTGATTGTTGATTGTTTCCCTTACTGAAGAATTTTGGCTCTAAGCATTGTTGAATAAGGGTACCAGAGTTAATTTGAACTGAAACCCATGCTACTTAGGTTCAATTGATTAAGATTCATGTAAATATGTAGCATATTGTCGTATATCATATGCGAAGACGCCTTTGCAACATAGACAAACAGCTCTGGAGTTCTGCCAAAGCAGCAATAACATGCAACCGTGAGCCCTTACTCATCTGCTCATAAAAGGGGTGATATATGTAATCTTGCCAAAAACATTCATAACACTGCTTTGGCAGTCCGAAATTCCTTCGTATAGAGAAGCTTTTCTAAATTAAATGGATAAGATCGCATGCAACTGACAAAAAGGTGAAAGTAAAAAATTCAAGAGGAGAAGGAGTTAGAAGTGATGCCTGAGATGTGTCACCAGAACCACCAAGAAGATACTTCTGGTTGGAAGACTCACACATCAAGCAAGAGGAACATTTTGTGACGCTCTAAACAAAGACCAGATCCAAGAAAAAATTAGCTTGGCAACTTGTCGGCAGCTGAGAAAACAAAACACAAACTTCTCTTAGGAAAAACGAATACAAGAACCTGGCGCTCAAGATAGCGCAATCTGTCTCCAAGATTGAGGTTTGAAAATTTGACCAAAAAGTAAAAACAACATGACAAAGCTATAAGACATGTAAGCACAAACAAAGGAACATTGTAGTAAAGTCACAGTCAGTGCTGATAATTTGGAATGACTGCAGATATTTAAACGACCGATATTCCGTTTCAAGGTAGTACGGGCTATTAAATGACCATGGTAGACAAAAATCCGTTTAACCTGACTAAATATTAATGATAATGAGCGTATCACTAGCCATATGTACATTTAACAAAACTGTCATTTCATTTCACATCATATTCAAAGTACATATAGGGGTTTTTTATTTTACCCCAAGTCAAAATGAGAGGTGCGATTTCTCAAAAGTCAGCTCAAGTCATTGATAAAATCGCAAGAACTTGACGACCTGTAAGTGTTTTGAATAAAATGCGGCAACGTTTCAGCCATGGCGGTTTGTTTTTATTGTCTGAAATATAAAAACAACAACATGGCCGGCATGAACTGTCAAAATCTACCCGTCCCTATTGAAGAACCCTTTTTCGCGTCTTGCTACATATTCCAATTTTAATAAACATACTTTCTGGAGATGACAATCGTATTTACTGTAGTCTCGACTGGAAGGTGTGTGTCTACCAAAGGTTGTTTTTAAATAGGATAGATGATTTTTTATGTATTCTCCCTTGCATTCACATCCGTGGCAGTGGCAGTGTAGTGGTATCCGTTACGTCAGAGCTCTTGAATACGTTAAAGACGACGATCGCAAAATCTTGCCGTTAAGCAACGTTAGTAAAATCAAACCGCGTCCAAAAGAGTCTGCTACATTCTTCTGACACTGCTGCTTAGGGACTATCTGATCCACTTTTGTTGCAAATTTTAACGATAATATTGATTTAGAAATACATATGTACTAATTTTGTAATCACAATTACAGGCCTCACCGAACATTGTCATAGCCCTAGCAGGTAACAAAGCGGATCTATCAAACAGTCGAGTTGTAGAATACGAGGAAGCTAAGCAATACGCTGACGAAAACGGTCTATTATTTTTGGAGACATCAGCCAAAACTGGAATGAATGTCAACGATATCTTTTTAGCTATCGGTAACATCATCACAATTTATTAATAACTTTGTAATTTATTAACTCTTGTTTCTCAACAGCTAAAAAACTACCTAAAAACGATGGAGCTAATAATCCAGGCAGCGGTTCCGGACGAAGGCTTGCTGACAATGAACAAAATAGACCGACGAATAACTGCTGCAAGTGATGTCCTTTTGTAGGTAAGAACGTAGAGAGATTGCAAGCAAAGATTATTGCGAAAATATGTCAGCTAGACTTTGTAAAATATTAAAAAAAAAAGAAAAGAAAAACAAAACAAAAATACATATACAACACTACAACATTTTCCATTTTTTTTTTTTCTATTTTTGTTAAATAAATTCTTCCATGCCTCTGCCACTGCTACTGCTATTCAACTACTTTTATATCTCTGTATATCTTCTACATATTTGTGTGTACAAATAACAAAACAAAAAATATGCAATACAAAAAAAAAAAAATCCCTCGAACAAAAGCAAAGTCACACTCAATCGTTTTTGATCAAACAAAGTTACCAACAGCAAAAGCAGATTTAATTATTTACAATTAAAATTCAACATGCAATTATTTAAAACATTATCGAAAGCGAGTTAATATAGCAATTGTAAGATTTTCGAGAGGTTAATCTATTAAGAATGAAAAATATTTAAAAATTTACAATATTTTTTGTTTAAATTTTTTTTCATTTTTGTTTCTTTTTATTTTTATTATTATTAAATATATGCAATTATATTATACATTATGATAAATAAATTACTATAAATATTATGGATGATACAAAATTTGATTTATTACTAAAAAAAACTAAACTAAAACAAATAAATGAAGCATTTATAGATGACAAAAACTCTGATATACAATTTTTTATTTTTCACTTATTTTTTTGTGGTTTTATCATGCAATGCGAGCCATTGTAGTTGGATCTAGGTCTGCAGTAGTAATTTAGGTACTTTCGAGCAAAAGTTAGAGGTTCGATCCACAGAATAAATAAATATGTACATATACAGGGGTTCTATCTTCAACACCCAATGAGCTACATGATATTTATAAAAGTTCTTCAGAGATTCAGAGCTACACTTTTTTTTTTTTTTGCTTCAATAAAAGGGCAACGTTGTTTCTTATAAATACTTAGTTTTAAAATTGTCCATACGGCTTAATTTTGCAGTCTCTGAAGACGCACTTTAGTAGTTGCAGTATGACATCAATATAATTCACCCCTATTGTCGTCGTCGTCTGTCGCAAACGACTGGCGACGTTTGTCGTGTCGAGTCGTTTGGAATTTGGTATTGCGTAACTGAAACGACTCGACTCTCTGAACTCTCACATCCCACATACTTTCCACAAACTATGACACATGGGATTTGACATTTCAGTCAACGAATTTATATTTGGTCTGGTGTTTTGTTTGTGACTCGGTTAATTATTTAATAAAACAAATCAAAAATGACGAAGTAACGAAGAAGAAAACCAGAAAAAAGAGCTGGTAAAGTTAAGGAAGGAAATTCGAACCAAATCCAATCCATTGGATTTGCCCGACATTAAGTGGGTGGTAGAAATAATTTAAATTGCATACATTGTGTTAATAACAATTATTTTCAGATTTTAAATGTATTTTAGACTATCGAAGTCGAAGGTGGTCCAAGACAATTCAGAGATAAGGCTATGTCGTCCCATTGCCGATTAGCATAACTTTTTGTTAGGCCCTTTCTTTCACTAAATGTTGAAATTGTCTTTTATTTGTGATTTTCATTTTAAAGAATGTAACTATCTTTTCGTTAGTTAAATATTAAATACACAAACTTTTCTTTAACACTTGATCACGCAGTTGTTAAAATTTAATGTAAACTAAGTTGCAGCTCTTTTTATACCCCTGTGGCACATCCGCAGGGATACAAAAAACGATACCCAGGTACTGCATCCTTCCGCTTTTTGTGTTTTTCATCATATTAATGATTTTATTGCCTTAATTAGGGTCGTCGTGTAATAACTCATTACTTGTGTGCCTTGATTTATATGGTCCAAGACAATTCAGAGATAAGGCTATGTCGTCCCATTACCGATTAACCTCACTTTTGTTAGGCCTTCGTGAATGATTTTGCCAAAGGAATATTTTTCTGCATTTCGTTCAATAAATGTAGAAATTGTGTTTTATTTGTTATCTCCATTCTGCAAAATAACTATAATTGTCTTTTAGTTAATTAAAAATTAAGTACACATACTTTTTTTAAAACATTTATCACACAGTCGTCCGCAAAATAGTCGACGACAGAAATGTATCACTTCTACGACAAACGTCGTCACAAAACGCCTCACGCAACACCGACGATCGTCGTCGAAAAACACAATCCACATTTTTTGACATTTCAGACGCCATTTGTCGATAGTCGCCGCGACAAAAGTCGTTTATTTTCAGTCGCCAATACCAAACAGTCGTGTCGTTTTTTTTAGAGTCGTAAACGACGACGACAATAGGGGTGATTGTGTATCGTCGTTGCACTCTTTTTAAGAAACTAATTTTCTGAACTATTTTCGTCGACACATAGTTAGCGTGCTCATTAAAACCAAGATACATATTAATAATTATTACGCTAGGATATTTCTATTTTGCACGCAATCGAAATTGTACGAATCGGAGAATTTTGCTTCATGGTAATCGTTCCGATAATCTGTTCGGAACATTTCTCAGAGAATCCGTAACGCATACCGGCAGTCAATGTTTCATTGCGATGGGTTGCGTTTTTTGCACCTGGTTTTGACAGCCACACGTGAATTTCTCTCCGCTATATTCTCCGACATCTGTTGATCGCGGAAAGATTTTAAGTGAACAAAATGTGTTGTTGTTGAACAAAATTCACGTTGGGAAAACGGATACTATGAACGTAAATTCTGTATCCGACTGGATTTGCGTTACGGAGAAAATTACTCTCCAAACGGATACCATGATAGGGCCGACAAGTTTATTTTTAAAAATATGTAAAATAAAACAAATAAAAATCAATTATTTTCGGTATGGCATTATTAGAAAGAGGATACGTTCCTTTCGCTTTAATGGCTGGCTTCTAGTGTTTCCGGATTGGCCAGATAACATCGATCTTTAAGGGTACCTGCGGCGGCGTTATGAAATAACGTTCAAATCAATTTGGGAATAACGCCTTAAAAAATGTCCACCAATTTGTTGTTGCAAAATTGTTCGTCATTTTGGGTATTATTTCCTTTCTAGAATTCATTTCGCAACACAAAAATTCATTTCCGATTTCATTTCGCGAGTGAAAGTGAAATGTGGAACCTAGCAGCAAATCTGACAGTAAGGGGGGTTGGAGGGGGGCAGCATTCGCCCTTAACGTATTAAACTGCGAATTCTTTTTGGGCCTTATTTCCATCTTGTTGTTTATTTTTGGGCTTTATCTATTTTTTTTTTTGGCGTTATTTTAAAATCGATTTGGGTGTTATTTCCTTGGGCGTTATTGCCTAACGCCAACCGCTGCTGCTAATATGGCTGTGATTCGATTCTACAATAAAAATTTCCCAATTCCAACATAACGTGTTCCGTAATTCTATAGCAAGCCCTTATATTCGAAAATCCAACTGATCTTGAATTGTTATGTTATGTTAAAATCATTCAAATATTGCATAAAATTGTTAAAATATATATTATACGTAGGAAATTATCTAAATGTGCAAACACAAAGACATCTCAATTTGAGATTCCTATGTATGTCATGCCGAGTTATTCAAAGGATACTTGGAAACCAATAAGGAATGAAAAAATCCTCACATTTGTGGGCAAATTTTGTCTATAGACTTAAATGCTGAAGGTCTACCCAGCTAATCACGCTAAATGATTATTTATTTTTCTTCCTTTTTCTGTCCAACGCAATACAGGACTCGTTCGAAATTATTAACGGTTGTGGGAAAAAGTTGGCAGTGGAATCTGAATCAATTTTCGAATAGAATCGAAAATCAAATTATTGATCGTTTGATGGGTTGATTGGCATAGCGAGACCTATCGTGCTGAAACCGAAGGTCGTCCAAATCAGTTTCTTCAATTTCAAGGCACACAAATTCAGTAATCATGGCTCTGTAGCTGGCACCGTTGACAAAAATCTCAATTTTAAATTTTTATACCCTCCACAGGAAATGATCTGTTTCTGGTAGTTCCCATACAAAACCAATAGTACCTACATATTTAGGTGCTAGTACACGGCATGTAGCAAGGCACATACGTGTGCAGCACTGACGTCATTTTTACGTCAGCGAATGGTCCCAATGGCTGCATGGCGTGTACAAAATTTCTTTGTGCACTCTCTGTTGACACCAGAGCTGCATATGTATGTGACTCGCTATATGCAGTGAAGTGTATCAAAGCATCGGCCAGGCCGATGATAACACTTTTACTTGTTTTTTGTTACATAAGACTGCAATAAAAAAATTGTTTTGACTACTTTATTTAACTTGCAATATAGTATTCACAATCCTCAATCAATACAAAACATATACACTGGTCGGCATAAGTATTTTGACAAAACTAAAGTTAATTCTACTTATAATTTGAACTTACTTCATGTAAATTGTGGCATCAATGGAAAGGTCATTTAAATTCCGTTTGAATGATACACAACTTTCCTTAACCCATTAAGTACCCATAGAAAATTTTGAGCAAAATTAACTTTAGTTTTGTCAAAATACTTATGCCGACCAGTGTAAAAGGTTTTTAGGCAATACTTCTCCGATTGTTTTAAACTATCGTTCATGTTAATGCTGCTTCCAAAGGCTGAGCTTATAAAACAGATCTAGTTTGATCAAACACAAAAAAGTTTGAAATCGTTTCTTTTCTCTGCTTAGGAAAGGTGGGCACACATCGAAAGCATTACAATAAGATACGCACATTTTGGTTTGTTAAATTTTATTTTGACTTTACTTCATTCAAAAAAGTAGGTAAGAAACTGGGGGATGGATTTTTGAAGTTTAATAAAATATCGTACTTTTTGTACGGGGTGTGGCATTTGGCATAATATGCAAAAAGTTATTTCTTGCATATTGTAGGTCAGAAATCTATCGGAGTATTTAATAGTGTTAAGTTGCAGGTAGAGGCAGAGGTCCTAAACGGAAATGTAACTAGGTAACTATGTTACTTTTATTATTGGAGAAGAAGCTAGAGCCAGATTCGCCCCTAATAGCTTTCATTATCAGCTAGGTTCCAGAAATCGAGTGAAATCGAAATTGCAAATCGAGTGAATTCGTTGTCAGTGTTCTACATTTCGAGCGATTCGGAGACTCAAAAACTTTTTCGAAATTATAATTTCACTTTGTCTCAATTCCGAAAATTTTCAAATCGAAATCGAATACAGTGAAATGTAGAACACAAAAATGCATTTCCGATTTCATTTGGAGTGAAAGTGAAATGTGGAACCTAGCAGTATATAAGTGAAAGTTTTATATACGTTTTTTTTTTTTGTTTTTTTTTGTATTAATAAAACCGGGAGGGTCGGCCATTACGTAGGTATAAGTTTATAACGTGACCAGTTTCCACTTGTATTTTGAAAAAGTTCAATTTTGAAGGACTCAGTTAAGTCCTACGTATTCGCTTTTCCTTTGTTCCCAAGGACATTTTGGAGATGTGCCTCATGGATTTAGAGAATCTTCTGGGTAAAAAGTTACATTTCCAATAGCTGTCAGCTTGTAATACATTCTTAAAAATAGCAATAATTTATCCTACTTTGTTGTTCTAAAGAAAGGATCAATGTGGTTTAAGGACATCAGGGTAAAATATGCATGGAAATCAAAGAGTTCCTTTAAAATAACAATAGTTCTTTTGTAAGGATATTTTGGAGGCAATATCCTAAGGGACCTAAGGGTAGAAAATGAATGAAAACCAAAATATATCGTTATTTCTAACAAGTGCAAAGATTAACTTTTCAAAGACTTTTTTTAGGTGGGGGAACCAAAATCATCGGGCTAGCACATTAATCGTACTCGCAAATGACACTTACTCACGGTTTCTGGAACACGTCTCTTTTTTATTAATACATACATACTTAATATACTCACCAATGCAATGGTGATTTCTCTATATTATGTATTAACCATTTTCTAATAATTTTTTTTTTCTTTTCAGAAATATTGCAAAAACTAAAATTATTAATTATAAACTATAAAATTGGGAAGGAGATGCATTTTTGGGGATTTTCTATCAAAATGAACAATTAAAATGTTTAACAAACAACCAGTATACATATTATTTATATAAAACGAAGATTAAGAATAAAAGAGTCTTTATATCAAACAAAATGAAATCAATTGGTAACTTAACTCAAACACAATCCCCAAAACACACAATGAATCGATTTTATTTTTTAACCCATAATAAGAAAAAAATATATAAAAAATTTAACATTACCGATAGATATCGTAAAGAATACATACTTATCTTTATAGCAAAAATAAAATTCAAGTAACAAACCCATTCATGTGTATTTTCGTTCCCAAACAAAGAATAGAACAAAAAGATAATACTTAATAATAAGTTAAAAAGCAAAATGAGTATGTAAAAATCATGAATAGTAAAATCAAATTAAAGTTAGTTTCAAAAAGAAAACAAATCCATATAAAACTGCGAAAGTTTAAGGTATGTACTACATATTTGGAAGTCTAATTCCTAGTGATTCGTTCTCGATTTTAACCCCGAACTTTCCCGAAACAAACAATTTTCAACTCTTAACTCGTGAATACTAGACTATAATAAAAATTATGGTTTTAAAGGAAACATGTTTAAAATATTTAGCGACGTGCTTTCTTTTCAATTCTAGTTTGTTGCTGATAATAAAAACGAGAGGACATTCCAAAACAAACTAATTTTCGCACTCCTTAAAACATGTTACACATACTTAACTAAGAATAAAGCTGCTTCCTCCAGAAAGCATCATGACAATTGAAATAACTTGTAAAAATAAATCATCATCATCATAGCTATGTAACTAAAATACCTACCAACATTTTCAAGTTCGTTAATCTACCAGTTGAAAGCATAGCTGAGAATTTAAGAAATCTTTTTTTTTTATCTAATTTGAGAGTTATAGCAATATACCTAAAATTTTTTGGATAAATCTTTTAAAAAAAGATACTTGCATTAAAACTGTTGTTATTATTTTGTATTTCGTTTTTAATTCTTAAATGTTTATTACGATTATTGATTAGTATGGTATAGAAGCATCTGCGATCTAAGTATATACATACAAATTTAACATAAATACACACATATATAAAATTAAAAATAATAAACAAAGGTACTAACTTCGAATTGAAAACGATAGAATGATGGAAGTAGAAACTTTGTAAAATTATGGAAGAAATAAAGTTCGTATTTAAAAATATAAAATTATTGTTCATTACTGAAGTCGTTTCAATTATTGAGAAAGGATTTGACAATAAAGAATTAACTCTGGGAGCATTTTTGGACATTGAAGGAGCCACAAAAACAGCGATTGAAACCTTAGGGGTGAAACAAGAAACAACTTAATAGCAGACTAGGTATTAAACAGAGATCGGAGATAGTAGCATACGACAACTAGTGAAGAGTGGTACTCCGCAGAGGGGGCATTATATCTCCTCTCCTGTGGCTCCTAGGGACGAAAATATTTGTGTAGACAGACGACCCGTGGAAACTACTCTAAATAAAGTATCCCCGTAGGCAATCGGCTTCGGAGGCAATCCAATTAAAACCTATACTATTTACTTCCTGGGGCCTGTACCACGAAATAACAAGTATTGTGCAATGGGAGCATTTTAACATATTGCTCCGATAAATTGCTACTGTTTAACAATACTTGTTGTTTCGTGGTACTGGGCCCTTGACATAGCCTAAGTTAAATCGAAAACGTCTGAAAATTTCCTCAGAAGCTAAGTATCTGGATACTATCATGGAAACTTAACTGAAAACATAAGAGACGAAAGAGGAAATAGTGGCATGCAATAATCTCTCAATGGTAGAAGAACTGTCAGTTGAGTGTTCAGAAGCGTTCGGATTGCTTCCGGACGGTTCTGGATTACCAATCGAAAACGACATAAGTACTAGTTCTTTTGGTTCACGGCGGAGAAAAACGAAAACACTCAAATATTATGGAGCAATTCGTGTGATTTTGTTTGAGTGCTGAGTATGCCATCTGTTATAGAACGTTCGAAATACTAATTTGAATAAGTGGTTATTTTGCGCAGTTGCAATGTATCTACAATGGATGGCACTGTGTTCTATGTAAAAAATACCAATGGCGCGCAGAAGTTTCACACCACGTTAAACCAAAATGCTATAGCTTATGTTTGCTTCATTTTTCCTCGCAGGTTTATATGAAACTGACATTATACTAACAGTCCATGTATAGTATCAAATAAATCATTGCCGCCATTCATTTTGCATTTCACACGTATTCACAGACAGGGGAATTAATACCGGTGAAAATCGGGTAGGTGCATGGAAGTCGGCGGTCTAGTTCTATTTCTATGTGGCTGAAATTTGCCACACAACATCCAGTCGTATAAACGTATAACCTCTACTCTAATGAATCGACTGGTTTTAGAAGAGTAATTGATTTGGTTGTGTTCTCGATCTCGGCTCTCCGCTCTCCGCTCTCGCCGCTCGGGCGCTCAGCTCGGTGTCGGTCGTCTCCAATCTCGATTCATTCATTTGTGTTTCACCATTGAGTTTATTGCCCCTATTATGTAAGACAACTACAACTAAAGTTGAGTTGTCTCTTGGTTTTATGTAATTCAAAATACGGTATTGTCCGTATTGTCATACACAACCTTGATAGAAGAGTTGCCTGTCAAAACACAACAAAGATGGCAGTGGTTGTCTATAAATTGTTAGTTAGTTTGGGTTGTGTGAAAGTTGAGTTGAATTGAAGACAACTCAACTCAACTAAGTTGAGTTGTCTTACATAATAGGGGCATATTATATACAGGGTGGGCCAGGCCTCTATTGTGAGTGCCAATAGTTGATCGTTGAGCGACTACTGTCGATCGATCGACTACTGTGATTGTCGATTGATATTTGTCGATTTGACAGTCGCTTGTAGTCGATTACAAATGTCTGGTCGATGCTTTCTCTTGACTCTTGGAAGTGAAAAAATGTTGTGCGTACGAATAGCTAAAATCAATCGACGCAATGGACAATAATTGTCGTGACGATCGCTGATCGACAATCACCATAAGGGCCATAGGTTATTTTGACAGACACTGACAGCTGTTTCCCGCTCAAAATGTCATGTCGTTTTCCATTGGGCAAAAAGAAGCGTCCGTGAGCGTCCGGAATCAAGAAAATCACTTCTGAAACCGTTCCATTGGCGCAAAAAATACTCTTCTGATGATTCTGAGGAGAGAATTTCGCTTCTCGATTTCAAGTCAGAATCCACTCGAGGAGCACTTACACAAGTGCATTTTATGTATTTTATACAAGCCAGCTGGCAGCAGCCATACAGTAATTTTTGACGTTTCACCAATACGTGAGTGTAGTCAGCCAGAAGCAGTTTTCTTGTTTCATTGGATTTCGGAATGAGTGAATCCCCGAGTGAAACCAATGGAAAACGACATCAGTATCATACCTCCGCGGAACGAAATGAGTCGCTTTACGCTTGAACAACATTCGGAAATATTGAAAACTTATGTCCAAAGTGAGTGCTGTGTAGCCCAAACAGTGGGTTTTTTTGAATAGAAGTTTTGGCCGAAATGAAGCACCCACCGCGCCTGATGTACCTTAGTTTGTGCAAACAAAATTGCCGCATCTGGGGCTCGGAAAACCCGCACGAGAAGCCAATGCACCCACAGACAGTAACAGTTTGATGCGGATTGTGGAGTGGTGGGATCATTCGAACATTATGTCTTCGAATATGAGACTGGGAACAACGTTTCGGTCAACGGTGGACGTTACAGAGCCATGTTAACCGACTTTTTTTTACTTAAATTGAAGACAATTGGACGACCTCTGGCACAAACCAGTAAGAATAGACCGCCGACTCCTCCCACATCACGGACTTTGCCTACAAGCTGCAGGCGGGCCCAGGATTTTTCATGTATTGGTGCTGTACAAAATCAAAGGAGCGCCATTAACGCACGCATACTTGAAAAATCCTAGGCCCATATGGTATAGCATGGAAAATCATTGCCGCCATTAATTTTGACATTTACACGTATTCACAGACAAGGTAATTTCCTCCGGGGGGAATCGGGTAGGTGCACGGGAAGTCGGCGGTCTATTCTTACTGGTTTGTGACCTCTGGTTCATGCAGAAGGGCGCGCCATGCCACACAGCCTACGCCATAGTCGATTTTTTGCGTATCAAATTTCCAAATCGTGTTATCTTGGCGATGTCAATTGGCCGCCTCGGAGTTGCGATTTGGCCCCTTTGTACTTTTTTTTTGGGGAGGAACCGTGAAGGACAGAGGTTATGCATTTTTTAGATAGATACAGCTGATGTACCAATGTACGGAACGAACCTTTGGTGCGCTTGACCGCCTTATTTTAAGATGACACCATTTATTGGCATATTATTAAAAGAAGCTTTTAATACAGAAGAATAAAACGCACATGCATTAAATGTAATTTAAATTCTTTTTATTATCTGTTTCTAGAAAGAACTTATATTTGTATATATGTATACTTATGAAAACATAAAACAAATATTGCGTTTTCATTTTTGAATTATATAATTTTTTTTTTTGGTTTAAAGATTTCTATAACAGAACAAAAATAAAAACAGAACACGTCTTAAGAAGGACACAAGGGCAGTTTTTTTTTTTTTGTTTTAAATAAGAACGGAATAAATTAACTATTTTTTTGTTTCTTTTTTAAAATAATATGCTATATGTTATATTTTTTATTTAGATTTTATTGTTGATGAACGAACTAATTTTAAATTCCATTACTATTTTGCTTTTTCGCTTCAATTTTTTTTTGGTTTCAGGAAATAATTAATAATTTTCCTTTTAACTTGTAAACATTTTTTTGCAGGTTTTCAATAATTCAATGTAAACTTTTTGTGATTACAATTTAAAAGGATCTAAATATTAAGTTTAAAACTCATTTCAATTTCGTCGTTATCCTTATCATTTTTTTATTTTATTTTCAGTTTTGTTGTTTGTATTTTGTTACATTTTTTCTTCAGTAGTCTAATATTTCTAAAAAATTTACAAAAATTTTCATTTTTTTATGTTTATTTTTAAATCCTTTATTTGTTTTTGTCGGAAACCAACACTTTTTCGTTTATTTCCTCGGTTCATTTTTATCTTCTATTAAAAAAAAAACAACTTTAGTTTTGTTAAATTTTTAGTATAATTTTGTTTTTTGTTTAATCTAAGACTCTTCATTTATAATAATATCGGTATAATTAATAAATTGTTCTTTATTCTTAAGTACATAATTTCCTATACAATTGGATCATCTCCATGTAAGTCACATGAGCCGATGTTCTCTCCTTGGTAGGGTGAGAAGTCGGTAATTATTGAGTTTGGTTCCGCACCAAATTGAATATCTTGTAGACATCCTTTGAAGGGTTGGTCGAAACGTTGCTTGGTGCGTTCGCTTACCGATTCAGCATTGGGGAAACCTCCTGTTTACAGAAAAAGAAAAGTAAAACATAGTAATATCTGTTCATTGATTTTGTTTTTAATTAAATTAAAATTAAGCGCACTGTATGTGTTGTTTTTTTATGCATTTACCAAAAAGAATTTAGTTTGCATAATAATTTGAGAATTCCGTCGGCCAGCAAAAGAGAGACTAGTTTTATAAGTAAATACAAAGTTGGTGTAACATCCTTGGCCTAATTTCTCACAACCATTCGTTAGTGTGAGTTTCTTATTTTGTGTACGAATGGAAACGACCTTACATTTTAAGCCGAGTCCGACTACTTTAAGAAACTAATATTTGCGTTTAGCCGAATGCAATTTTAACAGATCCTTACTCTTTAATGAGGCAGCTTAATATGCCGGATTGATATGAACTCACAATTAGGTAATCACTTTTATTAGGAAACAAAGAGTGTCGCAAGAGTACACTTTACACGGACTGTACTGTAACTCGTTACCATAGACATCAACCAACCACCTGTAAGGCTGTAAACAATATCTAAATAAAGATAGTGTACTCCTTCGCCCATCTAATACTCTATGATCCAGAGTGAGACAATGAAACTATTCCGTATTCGATTTTTTTATGCTGGCTTGGGCTTCTTTCTGACATTTCACCCATCGCCATCACCCGTCAGCTGTGCAAACGGCTTTTAGTTCGTTCTGCGAGCGACTCTGCGTCATCTTGCAAAGACAACAATCAAAGCAGCGCAGCACCAGCGTAGCGAGTAGTTTTTATTCTTTTTATTATTACATTCTTGTATTTTAGTTCTTGATTTTGTTGTGAAATTTCGCCTCAACATTACCTACGTGTTTGCTACTCTTTTGTTTGAACTCAGCTGAATGTGCGTTTGTGTTATTGTATGTACTTTGTTGTCATTTATTTAAGTTTCTTGATCGAATCCTATTAAATCGGTAAGTACACTATTCACTTACCCAAATAAAATGAATCTTCATAAGTGATTGAGGGCTCTTTGCCCCGTCTAAATGTCATTGGCTGTGTTGTTGAGGAGGACAACTTTTCCGAGAATATCACTTCGCCGTCCACATTCAACTCGAATCTGCTTCGATCTAATATGATCTTTGCAATGTGCCATCCACCATCAGCCATGAATCCACCTGATGGTGCTTCAATCGTGTCATTACTGCTGCCCAACAGATTGCTGGCAATTTTCATGTGGCCATCTTCTAGACCGAGACCCAAGAACTTTGTGGCACGTTCTCGTTCGCTCCACATGATCAGACCATCGGGATCGATCGTTGAGAAATTCAAAGTGATTTGGAAAGCTTCGCGCGGGCGCATATACATTGATGGGCCCTTTCGTTTGTCTTTCATTGGGATTCTTGGTGGCGGGAGTATTAAGTAGCTATTGCCGCGGAAGCTAGGCGTCGTTGGTTTGCTCATCGCTGCAAAGAGAAATTCAACCAGTTAGCACAAACGTGTTGTTTTGATTCGAAAATTGAAATAATTAAATTAGTCTGTTTTGCAAATTGAAAATCGTGACGAGTATAATTATAAATGTGTTTGCACTTACCGATTTCACAGTAGAATCCGCCCCAACCATTGGGGCAACTGCACCTTCCGCTTCGCAAGCACCTGCCGTTGTTCTTACAAGGTATTAACTTGCAAGTCTCTGAGTATTCGCAGCGCTCGCCTTTGGCATATTCCGGACATATGCAGTGCGGCTGGAGTTTCTCATCCAGCCAGCAGTGGCCGCCGGCTTCGCACGAGTCACCACCGCAGGCGGTGCCATCACAGTCTCTTATATTTCGGGATTCTGCAAAGAAAATTTCAGCATCTTCGCCAACAGCTGTATGCAATCTTACCTAGAATGTTGGTTTCATTCAAGACAATCCTCGTCCCACTGACTACTAGCCCTCTCACACATCCCCTGAATGGAATTGGGAATCCAGAAATCGCATTGTGTGGAAGTTTTGAGAGATCTTTCAGGCCACCAATGTAAAGCAGTGAGTCTGGCTCCACGAGTACTTCAGCTGATGGTGCCAGCGCTGATGAGGCGCTTCCTTCAACCCACAGAGTCAACCATCGACCTCTTTGTGCCATTTTGATCTTGTGCCATTCACCGATCGCCAACATGCGAACGCTTCTTACTACCGTCACGTGATTACTCGGACCTGAAATGCGGAACTCTACAACACCTCCTTGAAGTGAGAGACTGACAAAGCCTATTTTCTTGTCCTGGTTGTTGTTTAGTGTGCCGAAATACAGAAGGAGCCCTCTTTCTGAGAGTGGCCGCAATTGGAATTCAATGAAGAAGAACTGTACTCGGTGGTGTTCCTCGAAGCTCTTCGAACCCATGAGTGGAACTGGTGAGAAACTTCTCTGTTTTTCTACCTCATTCAGTAGTTTCATCACGAAGTGTTGGCTGGGCGATGAGATCGGTTTCGGTGGCATTACTTTCTTGGTGAAATTCCGGTAGCTCACGATCTGTGATCGTTTAGAACCCTTATCCGATCCGGTGTTGAGATACGGCCATCGGACGGCTAAGTACGATCTTCGTCCAGTCAGAGAGACGTCGCTAAGCGAGTGAATATCTGAAAACGACTACGTTAGTACGAGAAAATAATTGTTAGTGAATTTACCTTCATCACAGTTTTTGCCAGTCCTTCCTACAGGGCAGTCACATTCGTAACCATTCACCAAGGGAACGCACGTCGAGTCTTCGTCACATTTATTATTGAATGAATCACAGGGATTTGATGCTTGTGCGCATAGGGGTCCATACCAGCCCTCCTGGCAAATGCACCTGCAAAAAAAGTAAACACCAAAATAATCTCCAAATTTTCATGAGAAAATTTAATTTTTTACGTAAATGTCGCTCCATGCTGTAAGCAGGCTCCATCATGTTGACAAGCGTGTCTGTGGCATTCGCGAGTACCACATTGTCCAACACCACGACCCCGTACACCTCTAGTCTCCTGCAGGGGCACCGTCACTTGGCCGGCCTTCAGATGAACATCGTATATACAGCCCTGGAAGCCAGAATGCAGTGGAAGATCATGAGGCAGCGTATTAAAGTTGGAGATCTCATGGCCGCCTAAATAGAGAATCGGTACCACATCCATTCGGGTGACACTTCCCGGAGAACGTCCCGTAATGTTAAACTTTCCATCCACCGACAGCCAAGCCTGTCGTCCTGTCCGACCGACCTTTATTTCGTATGGAACCCTAGGAGCATCTAACCGGAAATCAATTGGCTTCTGTGTAAAAATACGCCGAGGACCTCCACCCAAATTCCACGTGAGCATGATGTATCCCTGAATGAAGCTAATTGCCAGATGGTCACTCTTCTCGTCATGGTATCCCGATTGGCCAAGGAATGCCAGCAGTGAAATCTGTGACATTGTCTGCGGCAGAATCTTGAAGCTCAGCTCAACCGAATACTCCAACGGAATGGGCACTGTGTAAGCCACAAATGATGACAGTCCATTCACACTGCCAGAGAACGATGGTAAGGCCACTTCCAAATCTGAAATAGCTTGAATGTAGCAGGATGCAAGAGTGTGGTGCAAGGAAAAAAGGGGAAAAGAGAAACACAGTGTTAAACATCAGGTCAGACGAATAAATTCCACACCATTTATCTACTTGACTGAGAGAGCGGTGGATGTGGGTTCAAGTACAACAATAATATCAACTCGCAACCAATACCATTAAAATGTCCGTGGGGTGGGATGAAAGAGTGTATATTGAGTTCTCCATTGCAATGACTGACCACAATGTTTTCTTGTCTCTGTTTGTTTTGTATGCTTGGTGTTTCTATTTAATAGCTCTGACTGCTAGTACTTACTGTGCTCGCAATAGTGTCCATGTTTACCCAACGGACACAAGCATAGATACCCGCTGCCGGGGAATTGTACACAGGTGCCGCCATACTGGCAGGGGTTATCCTCGCAGACGGATATCTCGCAGGTGGGTCCCATATATCCGGTGGGACATTTGCATTTCCACTTTTCGGCTTTCTCTCCGTTCTCGTCGATTTCATTGGATTCGATCTTAATGCAGGCAGCCCCATTGCGACATGGGCTGGACAAACACGCCAGTGACCCACATTCGGTAATTCCAAAACCATCTAGAGCGTCTCTGTTGAAGGAGAGAGTGAAGTGAACAAAAAGTAGGTTACAAATCGGTTAGATGGATAAAAGGATTGTTTTTTTTTTTATTTTCCAGAACTGAATGGAGATGGAAAATGTGACAAAGGAAAGGCTCTTAATCATGTCGGATGAAGAGCTAAAGCTAGTAGAACTGGCGGTAAAGAGTTTTTGTTTGAACGGGGAAAACTTAATGAGGGGGTCGAGCGCGGGCCTAGAATATAAAAATAAAAATATGAATAAGCCAGCTCACAATGTGGCTTTTAGCATTTTCTGTTGAGTGCACCTGTCACAATTCTTTTGGACATTATTTTCGGTAATGAAAAGTGAAACGAAATGTTGTTTTTTGGTTTTGAATAGCGTTTTAGATATCGGAGAACGAAGAGATATTGTAGCCAGCATTTTGTCCATTCGATAAAGTATAGGTACAATTCTTCCATTGATTTTATAAAATTCGCATACATACATTTTTTAGATTTAATATATACATATTGCACTACCTAATAATGGCAAGATGTAAAGCGGTAGACCAGGTAACGGTCGTATTTAAGTAATGTGCAAAATAACAATAGTTTCGACGAGGTAACCATGTAATTTTTATTGTAAGACAGTGGGTGGTATGCAAAACGCTTTCGCTCAAGTCTCACTTTTTATAGTTTTAGCTCGGGTTCGTATACAAAAAGAAAATGATACAGATCTCAGAGACTGAGCATTTGCCAAACGAATGAGACAGATCTCATGTTTTGGTTTCTCTCATGCCAGTGTCTAACAACAATGAGGTAAAGCTCATAAAAAGTCGGGACTAGAAGGGAGGGAAAATAAGTAATTCTGTATTCCATAATTCTGCACCTATTACCAAAAATCTGTTTTTCGAAATTATGGAAATGCAAAATTCTGTATTTAATTCATTGCAACTTCTGTATTTAGGAAAGTTTATGACAGTTTTCAAAAATAATAATTTTTTTTTGTTAGACAATGTATTTGATTGACATGTGGAAATAGCTGAATTGTCAAACAAAATGTCACTGTGTCTATAATTGACAGTGAAATTTAATTGGCATCAACTTATGAATTTGATTGCACTGACAAACGATTTTTTTTCCAAAAAAATTACATAAGTGGAAATGAAGTGACCTTGGTGTCGTTTAATGACATAAACGCGAGAGCGGTCAAACTTTGTCAATCAACCGACATGTGGAAACCCACCTTTAGTCCAGAACCAGAAGTTAATGCAGAATAGTTATGTCGTTTTCGATTGGTAATCCAGAAGCGTCCGGAAGAACTCTCCGCGATTCTGAATTCAAATCCAGAAGCAAATTTCTCTTCTTTTTAGTAGAAGAACTGTCAATTGAGTGCCAATCGAACGCTTTCAGAAGCGTTCGGATTGCTTCCGGACGGTTCTGGATTACCAATCGAAAACGACATTAGACTGTATAGAACAGCGATTCTCAACCTGTGGCCTTCCAATAAAAGATAAAAAATACTTCTTTATTATCATTCCAATGTGAAACACAAACAAACGTTAACCAAAACGAAAATTATCTTTTTTTACTTATATCCTCATTACTTTTCATACCATTTTCCTACCCCTCTCAATAACAAATGCATGAACCAAGTTTCAGTTAAAAGACGATCATCTACCAAACAATTCCACTACATAAAAAAAGTTTAAAAGAAAATAAAGAAGACACGATGATCGGCTGATTCTCCTATTTTTTGTTTGTATGCTGTAGGTATGAAGAGTTTTGTTGTAATGCTTGCTTATACTCTTCCTTGAAAAGGGTATCTGCATACTGCATTTGAATCCGAAATTTGCAGTAGGGGGCATTTGAACCGTTATGCGTATTTTCTTCTTTTATAGGCAAATCTCAGAATGTCATTTGTTCTGTCTCGTTCGCATTTAGTGTTTGTTCTTTAATATTCCTAAAACATGGAACGCTGGCTAAAAAGGAAAATTACTGAAGACGTTGACTCCAATCCGGGAAAATCGACTTCAAAATTCGGTGATAACAATAAAACTAAAAAACTAGGAAAATATTCCTCTGAATATCTGGCAAAAACGATTTAAAAAGAAGGATTTTTCACCACTTTCAACACCAACTGAATTCTTAGCAACTACCAACGATATTTTACCAGATTCAATTTTTCAAAGTTTTGTCAAAAATACATTTCACTGAACTAAAAAAGAGTTTTCGAGAATACATTCCCATTCCTGTAACAGCAAATTTTGGATTAAAAATCCATTTTCAACTGACTTCAGTGAAATAAGCAGCTTATCAGCTATATAGAAAAAAACAGCTTATTGATATTTCTTGTGATTCAGCTTTACAATCTTTATGAATTCTGGTTAAGTGCTAGAAAGCAACATCCTTTTATATTCGAAAGGGCTATTAAAGTTTCCTCATCGAGGTATTCTAGTCAAAATTTTGCTTGAAAAAATGTGCCGAACCATTAATGGGTGCGCTAAATTACGACAGACATATGAAGTATAGTCTAAAATAAAAATCGTATTTTTTAGCTGAAGCAGCTAACGGCTCGGCTAAATGGATTCGCTTAAAAGTTTATACCGAATGTAATAAGTTTTATTGTTGGGAAGGGTCCGCCGACTGATAAATTCGTTGCTGGGGGTCCGCACACGCTCAAAGGTTGAGAAACGTTGGTATAGAACATTCTGTGGATCTTTCTATTTCCCGTTTTATTTACATCACATTTGTCTTTAAGCCTAGATCTGCTTTCATACATTTATTAAGTTTGTAAAACGAGATTTTTTTTTTCAATTTTCGGTACTTGGCTTTTTGAGAAGCTGTTGTCTGCAATAAACTGCACAAGAAAACAGTTATTTCCATCAATACTGTTCGTGTTTGTATATCATTTTCATTCGAAAATAGTTATTTTGCTAATTGAATTCGTAGTTTTCTAAATTGAATTGTGTTTTTTGTGTGGTGGGGATAAATTCTCTCTCAAAGAGAAAAACTTGCAAAAACGTTAGGGAACGCTTTTGTAGTAACCATGAAAAATGACAGATGCATTTTGTTTTTCCAAAAATTGTATGCAAGGATAAATCCAAGTATGTAGAAGAGTTTGTACTGACTGAACTACAAGCATTCGAGAAGAAAAAATAAATTCCTTATTTTCCCGCCTTCTAAAATCATTTTTATACCAAATTGATTCTCGCATATAGCAGGAAATCAAAACACAAAAAATGCAAATAATCGTTACACGTGCATGCCAAATAGGACCACAAATTTCAAATCATCTGTCAATGGAACATGTGTAAATCTCGAAAAATATCGAGATCCGCAAAAAGCGATCGGGATAAAAAAAAAAAACGATTGATTTTTTTGCCTAATGGAAAAGTGGTGGAAAAGTGGTTTAGATTTAGAAGAAGCCTTATATGGCACTGATTTTATAGCACAATAGCACGTCTTGAAATCAGAGTTGGAGAACCGGGTATGGACCGCTCCGTCCGGAGAACTAGCTCCTCGATATTGAGTACCTCCCGTATTCTGATGTTCCCTATACGACCTTATAATATTCAGTGTACCTCTACAATAAGGGTGGATCAGGAATCCGCTCAATCCCATCGCGTACTATTACTAGGTCAGTTCCAGTACTTTCTTCTTCGGAAGAAATTGAAAAGTTCCCCTTCTTTCTGTGGCAATATTGGCTAAATGCAGTACTTCTCTCAGTGTGAGGGCGCAACATAGCCTAAAATTTCAAAGGCTTGGTCTTTAAAAGAAATTAAAAAAATATTTTTTCCGCCCGACGAATTCATCTTATCCCAAAAAGAGAAACACAAGAAAAGTCAATTACTAAATGACATTTGGAAGATTTGACAGCCAAAGGACATATCTTGCCATGATTTTGTAACTCAAATTTGTCCAATTATTGCGTACGAAACCGGTATACAAGCTGATATACCCTTCACTAATCCCAGCCCCATAGGTCATCATTACCTGCATAATTTCCCATACAAATAATTCAATTGTGAGCTTTCGTAAATTTGAAGTCGAGACTAGAATTTGTAATCGTTTTTGCACAGCTGTTCGTAAATAAACTCAATGAAAATAATGTCAATAGTTCGTTGCCTCTTCAATGATATGACGCGTCTGCAAAACCCTCCAAGCTTAATATTCCAATGATGGATTCCACAAACTCGCTTTGCTTCAGAGAACTAGCTATTAATTAACTTTTTAATAAAGTTATAAATATTTTTCAGCTTTTATTTGTTCACACACGAGAGCTCGCCCTCTAACTTAAAAACCCATTAAGAAATTTAAAGTTTTACTAAAACCAACACTCATGCGGATATTTTTTATAAAATATAAAATTTTATTTACATTATGTACCTGCATTTCAAAGTCTAATAACAGGTATAACTACCTACCAGTAGAAATTAATGCGAAGAACTGAACATCTAAAAACTGAATAGATTACCCTGTTTTATTTATGTGCGTCTCTCGTAAAGTATTCGGAAATCATGTGAATAAAACATGAAGAAGAAAGTACTTCCCCTACTTGCTATGATAACACTTGCCATTCAATGAGGTTGTGCTAGTTGACTGAATTGATTCACTTACGAAATGGATCCGGATGGCTCATTTGCAAACGGCAGCTTATTTTTTACGACCTCATATTGACTCTTCATTCATCAACGTTTATTCAATTCGTTGTTTTAATTAAGTCTCAAACGTAAAATTAATGGTCTTGGTCTCTAAAAAAAATTGTGCTTACCAAGAAAGGAGAATAATTTAGGAGCTATTGACAGACATTCCAAGTGAGAATATGAATTAATCGAAGTTTAGGAGAATAGAAAAGAAACACTGTCACGCTTTCTGATTGCAAGTAAACACTAAACAATACCATGTTGGGAGTAGGTATTCAGCACTTGATATTTTAAACTTGTCTATTAATACATTTCTCACAATCACCTCCATTACCGTTGTCGTTTGTCGAAAACGACTTTTGTCGTTTCTTGAGTCGTGTCGGTTTTCAATCTTCATTACCTAACGCAGACGACCCGCCGAATTTGTAGCAGATTTGTAGACGACTAGAATGTAGTAAAATCGTTTCGAAGGGTTGGTGTAGCACTTGTATAATTATGGAACTGTCAAAAAGCTTTTTTTTTAATCCGAAAATAAATTATTGTGCAAATAAGTTTTTACTTCTCGACAAATTTCAATTTTAAAAAGATTTATTTTATAATATTCATCATTGAAATGTTTTACAGTTAAAATAGTGAGGAAGAAGAAAGCAGTGAAAGGTCAAAAAGAAAGGAATTAATTTTACGAATTCACTTCCTTGTCCCATCAGACTGGTCATACTCCTGCACAAAATGAATGATCTCTTATTTTCGGTCGTGTTAAAATTCCGTAGTGTCTATTCGGACGTATATTTTGACAGATTTTGTACTGACCTGACGTTTACCTATCCTATTTTCATTGTAGATATGGCATATTGTCCCAAAATGATTGTACTGGAGTTTAGAGTCTTTGTCGCGAGCGTAGCGAGCCACATACTCCAACTTGACGTAGATAATATAAACTTTAACATTTCGTTACGTAATCGTGTCCCGAATAACGGGCGAATAGCAACACCCTTAAAATTGAGGGTTTAAATTAAAACGTCAGTCAGTACAAAATCTGTCAAAATCAACGGGCGAATAGACACTCCGTAATTTTAACACGATCAAAAATAAGAGATCATTCATTTTGTGCAGGAGTATGACCAGTCTGATGGGACAAGAAAGTGGATGGTTGACGTTTCAGGATGGAATTGGCGTGGAAACTGCCTGCGATGTGGACGGATTGTTCATATTACAATCAGGCGATTGTGCCTGAACTATTGAAGTATTTGAAGCCCCTATGGCAACACCTTTCGGATTTTAGATTATTTCGAACGAAAGCAAATTCGCAATAGCTTCATCTTGAGGTGATGAACCTCCTCCGGTTGCTCGAGACTCCTTTTTGTTATGCACTATTTTTTTTTTCACTTTATATTTCAAAACTGCCCAAACCTAAACAAAAGAAAAAAATTAAATGAACACAATTCACTATCAAAATGAGTATCAACATTTTCCCAACCCTCTTGCCATCTCTTGACGGAGGGCCATAGCTATTTTTCGTAGTAGCAATACAATTCCAAGAATGATAAAAATCGATCTTATTTATTTGCTGAATCCTTTCGTTAGATGAATATTCTTCTCCATTAATTAAGTAAGAACTTCTGTTTCCAATTTTTTTTTTTATGTTTTCAACTTATCCATCGGACATACGCAATAAACTGAAGGTTTTGAAAATGAAAATAAACAGCAAATTTTCCACCGAAAACGAACGCCTGCACGCTTGTGTGCGTTCTTCTATTAAAAAGAAATGACTTCTGTTTAAAAAAAAACCGAATACAAACGCACAAACATAATTGAACCACCTGTCGAACGAAATTGAAAGGTCGTTTTTTAGGTCATTAGTCGTGTCGCTTTTTCTTATGTAATTAAAGTAAAATCGTGCGACGACTACAAAACTATTACAAAAAAGTCATTTGACATTTTCATCCGACCTTTGTCGTGTAAAAACGACAAGCGTAATACTGATTTGGAAGTCTTGTATTTTTGAGTCGGAAACGTCAACGGTAATCGAGGTAATTATCTTCTTAAGGGCTTGGTCCTTCAGATATTTTTTGGTGGCAACATCTTCGCTATATACAATATAGATCCCCTTATACCATTAGTAATTAATTAGTAATTTTGATTAAGGTTGCTCGCCGTAAAAAGACAACAGGTGATTGACTTAGCAGCAGGTGACCATAGCTACATCGAATTTTAAAAAGGATGGGCTTTACGGAGATATAAAAAATCCGACAAATATAACCACTGTAAGTCAACCCAAAACTACTCTAAGAAATGTTGTCTCCGCGAAGTTCTGATTTTATGCTGTTGAAGGTTTGGACTTATAGACTAAACAGATGATCATTCTCATGAACCTAATATCCCCCAACCGAATTTATATGATGATTCTAATTCCACATCTGGGTTGGAATCAAAGACTCTTCGAGATGGAGCATTGGAGTCCTTAGATCTATAGGTTTCTCCAAAAGGACGTGTAGATGTTAAAACTGAATAAAACAGTTTGTGTGTTCTGCTCTCTTGCACACTCTCTATATTTTTGGCATATCTTGCGTTTCATTGACTTGAGGGTGCTGGCTGAACTACCCGTCCCTGTTTGAGAACCCTTTACCCGCAATCCTAGCTATCTTATTCGAATGATTCGACCTTTTTGTTTGAACCAGATGAATGCCACTATTCAGCTCGTACAGTTTACTATTAAATTTGTGTTCAGGGCGACAAAAGATAAATTCATCCACCGTCGCTGTCTGAGCCCAAACTTTCAATACCGTCTGCTGAAATTTTGTAGTCTGCCAACGTCAGCCTTCACGAAACCAACAACATAATCATTTTCATTGCGAAACATGTCGATGTCGATGTCATCGGTATATACAGTCGTCCTTTAAAATCTCATTAAAATCGCTTATTGTATATCCATCCCAGCTTAATTGTTCAGTTAAGAAACGAATTCGAAAATAATTAAATTGAGATTGTGCGGCTGAAAGAAAAAACGACATCCCATCGAGGGGTCAAACTACTCTCTCAGCGAATTAAAACTATCCATCACGTTTCCGTTCAAAGTGTGTTCCCAGTTCCCATGCCATCCATCCTCAATCCCCTGTCGATAACTTTGGCACCAAACGAGAACTATTATACAGTTCTATAGCATTCAGGAACCACAAACACACACACACACCAAATTCAACGATAATTAGTAGCAGTACAACCTCACAATTGTTTGGCCACTTTAGTGGGCTATCCTCATCGTCACCAGGTCGGAGTTCCCAACTTCGCGCACGCAAAGGCCATCAACTGTATCTGTGCGCTTGCAGTCAACATCATCAATGCCATTTGTCCTGCTGTTAAATCAAGTAATTAAAAAGTTGATCATGAGGAAGTTGCCAGCCATTTCCGGTGTGTGGGGGTTAAGTCTGCCCTTCGTCACCGCTGCGTTTCCTGTTAATAAAATACCTAATTTAAATGTCAATATTAACTGCGGACGAGTTCCGTCCTTGCCCCCGGGACAGTAGTGTCGAATCAATGCTATACCGTAGCTCGTATCCTAGATAGACATTTGGCGGATGGACTTCTGTCTCTGTAAAGTACATTTCCGTCACTGCTCTCCCGTATGCTGAATGGAGAGAAAACTTATTTTGCTTGTTTGGAAAAAGTCACTCGTTGCATCCAGAATAGCAGAGAACAGAACTGCCGGAAGCCATTTTAATGGGTAATTAAAACGAAAATTCTGTGACACAGGACATAAAAACGGGCAAACAGTTGCTCTGGGTTGGGGGAGGGACCAAGAACGTATTAAAAGCGCTGAACTCAGTTTCAATTTTAAACCAATTAACTTTGGTAATCTCAGGACTTGTCTCAGTTGGCGTTTTAGCCCATTGGCATTGTCCTCAATTGCTTTCCTGTTTTGGAATTGATATAGCGCGACACAATGGGAACAATGGAATTTTATATACGGAAAAGGAAATGACTTCTTGCGAGTGTTTGTATAAGTGTATATCCTGTTGATATGCTCCAGAATCCTGTTTTACGGCGCGATTTCAAATGAAATAGACGATTTGCAAAATCTATTACGAAAGGAAATTTACTATCCTTTTAGTTTTTTTATTTTCTATTTTATGAGGCTTTTTAACTGATAAAGTTTTATTTTTATCGTATATCAATGCATGCGTTGTCGGAAATACATACATAAGTCTATTGAAATTCTATCTTTGGGCTTATGGTATATGGAAACATTCAGACGGTGTTGCTGAGGAGCATTTTTGAATGAATTGTGTACGTTATTTGAGTAAGCAGCGTGGAAAAATTATCTCACTGAGAACGCAACTATGGAAATAGTAGGGGGACCGCTTAAAAAGTAAAGGATATTTTTTTCATTGCAATGGTTAAGGAAATTATTTAAGATAAACGCGCATCCTTTGTTTTTAACAAAAACCCCGGTTTGAGTAACTTTATCCAAATAGGTTTACTATCTAGACTTGAGCTTTTCAGAAACGTTATTTTTGTAATTTTTCTAAATAAAACCTTATGTAAGTATTGTCGTAACCTAATAAACACTATTGAAAAATATATATCTAGTCGTGACATAATTATTATTTTTTTTTTAATTTAAGTTCCAAAATTTTCTCGTTTTGTTGGAAAACTTTAAAGCTTCATTTCAGTTTAAAACTCAGTGCAGTCAGACGTCAGCCAAGTCCTGTACTGATCTTTCATTTTACTCGTAAGCAACCGACGAAGGTTAGAAGATATTATTATGTAGCAGCCGTATTTATTAGATTTCCTTAAAATGCCTCTGAGAGCTTGTTTAGTTAAACATCGCGTAAGTATTTACGCAACCTCTACGCTAATTTGCTGAAATTGTTATTTATAAACATTTTTCCACTGTTGATTTACTAAACATGGTTGGTGTCCAGATAAGTAGAATTATACGAGAAACTATTACAGAAAATACAGAAAACTAGTACTTTCTTCTACTGAAACCGACATCAGCTGTTTTCTGACAGACTTTTGTTATAAATAAAAATGTTTTAATGCAAATTTCGCTTAGAAAATCGGTGCTTGCAAGTAACTCAGCGCTATGTTGCTCAGCCTGGCCTTATGAAGATACAAAGAAGAAGAAAACAACTAGGTATCATTATACCGGATGATCATTTATTCGGTATTTTGTAAACAATTTTTCCATGGCAAACACACAAATCACAGACGAGGAACACCAATAAATTAGAGCTGAAATGAAAATTTCTAAAGGATATGCGTATATCAAAACAAAAAGAATACATCACCAGCACGAATGAAACAAATTGATCCAATAATTGAACACGATTTTCATTTAAGCATTTTCATTCTTTTCAAATAGAAAATATAATTCGATTTTCCAGACTACAACGCGAAAAACTATTAAAAGCAGTGAACACATACATAGGTCTATTTAAGAGAATACTCGAAATAAATGAACGTATACGTTTATTTGCAAATTTTTGTGATCACTCTATTTACGATCCCACCACGAAAATGACATTTCCAAAGAAAAAAAAAAAAAAAATTACGCAAGCTCTACGCAGCTTCTAAACGCAAATTTTTGTGTTTAAGTTACGCGGCCTTAAAACGACGTTGTTTAAATTCGAAAAATGTTTATAAATAACGTTTTCCTGCGTAAGTGCATTTTAGAGGGTGCGTAAAGTTAAGCAGGCTCTACGACACGTTTATAAATACGGCTGTAGGTATCTACTTTAACTGGTGGTGGATCGTCTAAATGGTGCTAAAAACTTACAAAGTCAATGACAATGAGTTTCTTGCCCATAAACGTGAACCACAAAATTATTCACGTCAACAATTGAGTCAAATTGAGGCAAATGCTGTCACGTCGGCAACACTTGACTTACATTGTCACAAAATCAACTAAATCTTATCAATAATCGTATAGCTTTTTATTACCACGACTTTCAATCAGCTAACTCCGTTAGATAATTCGAATTTATATAGGCAGTCAAACATACATACATACAAATATTCACGTATATTCTACTTATCATCAGGATTTACCAAAAATGACATACATACCTACTCCAAAAGAAAATAAATCAAATCCAACAAATTTCATTTTGTTTTTTTATGTTTACTTACCCGAAAATCTCACGAATGTCTCCATTGATGCGTAACGAATGTAAACATCCTGTGAATCCTGTACCACTTTGTGCTGGTGGCAGTTCGATTATAAGACCGATTGGAGCTTGTGGAGCTCCGCCCAAATGCAACCATGTGTTTAGGATAACATCGGGTGTGTGCATTCTTGGTGGCAGTAATTTAAGCCATGTTGGCTGATCGCCGGACATGGCCAATGTGTCATTGACCAGCAGTGAGGCATTACAGTGGGTGTAATTGCGGCTAAAGTCCAATCTATAAAATAGAGACAAGAAGCAATATAGAACTGGAGTAAATAGTTTTGTTAAGCGCTATAAATCTTACTATGCGAGTGGGTGAATTCAGTGGTAAAATGATTGATGATTATGATTAAAATATTTATTATGAGCGCGTATAATTTATAATGCAATAGTGGGACGTAATGCACACTTTGTATATAGATTATTCACAGTTTATGTGCTTGGTTTTGAATTAGAGATTTAAAAAAAATCGGTTGTAATAGATATCGAAATTGTAATGACACCACATTTTGATGTGCCTTTTCGGAGGACAAAAGTATAACCTTGGGTACTTCTATTGTTAAATGTCAAGAATACCTACTATATTACGGAACGCACGCATCTGTGAAAAATAAAAATAGTTTCTCCTCTCGCCCATAGAAAAGTCAGACGCAAATTGAATGAAATAAATGTTATGATAGTACGTGTTGTGCATGCTGTAGTAAAGCTTAATATTCCAATGTCTCAAGTATGTTTTGGATTGCTCGGTTTGTTCGGTAATCAGATTACCCAGGAAAAGTAGGCACCGAAGTGGCACAATCCGTAACTACGGATTATTTTTATAAGCCAAACCCGGGACAAAAAGTAGTATGAAAACAGCAGCAAACAGAAAAAAAAACAAAACCCTTGTATTGGATTATTTCATAAATTATTACTTATTGAAGGGAAGACATAATCTACAAACTTAATTCCTTCATGATTCATGACGTAAAAACAACACAATAGACACAAAACATGTTGCAAATATTTGTCGTACACATATCTAAGACAATTGCTCCGCACCCGGTGAAACCCAGCTTGAAAACTGTCTTTCAGTCACTGCTTGATTTTTTAAATGAGACGTGTCCTTTAAAAGTATTTCTACTAAATCAAGCTATGACGATTCCATATTAAATTGTAAATATGTGCAGAAAAAGGAAGACTCCAAATACACTTTCAGTATACTTTTTCAGATTATATGAATACAGAAACTATGCGATCCACGACCCTAGTATGCAGGGCCGGCCCCAGCCAAACTAGCGCCCTGTGCAAGATTTACAGAAAGCGCCCTTTTTTCATATTTGTACACATGCATAAGTCTTTTCCACATCACCCAGGAAGTAGGTTTCAATGCGTTTTTTTTTTATTGGGTTATCTAGTATTGGCTTTGTATGGGAGGTAATAGAACTACTTTACCGACCTGTATCATTTTTAATACCAACCTAACGACCGTAAAAATAAATCATCTCACAAAATTTCTTTCGACTAAGTCGATTCGTTTGGACGCTACAGAAAGGTAGACCGGCAGACGGACATGGCTGAATCGATTCGGAATTCGATCCTGATCAAATCCGGTGACTACTTCTAGGCGTTACAAATGTAATGACAAAGTGAATATACCTATATATATGAATTTCATCATTTGCATCTACTCCTCATATAGCTATGTCGCTGTTGCTCTTGTAAGTAATATTAGTAGATACTTATCTACCAATTTGTTTGTTACTTCGGCCGTTATAGGAAAGTTGAACCTCACACAACAGCTGAACATTTTCAGTTTCAAACAACTGTTTAGAAAAGGTAAGTAGGTACTTCTGTAAATGCAAACGCATAAATTGGTTCATTGTATTCCAAGCTCAGACCAAAAAAATGAAATTAAAGAAATACCTATTTTTTCTTCTTTTTATTTTTTTCTATTGCCACTTTGAATTTAAAAATGTACACTGATAAAAATGAAATTACTCGAAACATTTAAAAACAGTCAAACAAAATTCGTATCCAGCTAAAAAAAACAGCTGGCTGGATTTAAAAAAAAAAAAACTTCCAGCTATGCATATTAATACAGTCATATCTGACTGGAAAGCAGTCAAAATGGCAACGCCATTCTCATCTACGAAAAAAAGTAACAAGTTTCTCTTACAAATAGATTCTTCAACGAATTTCTCTTACAAACAGATTCTCTTTTTTTCGTATCAAATTCCCATTTCCCACCCGCCATATGTGCAGAATCAAAAACCTGCACGTTAAACAGAAACAATTCCGTAGGAATAAATTTTTTTTCTATTTTTCCTATGAAAATTTTGCGAGCGACTGTGCAAGAAATAAAACCTGCACATACGGGGTGGAACTTTTTTGTTTTGAGATTTTAGAACTAGATTCTTTTGTAAAATGTAAGTGGATGTGCAAGAAATTATACTTACACGAACAGGGTGGAATATATTGAGATTAGGTAGGTAAGAATTGAACTTGCATAGGTCTAGTGGGATTTTTATTTTGCGATATTTTGAGTTAGATTCACCTTGAAGTTGCAACATTGCAAGTAATGCGAGTTAATGTGCAAGAAATAATTCCGCACAGGTGGAATGGATGTTGTTATGTTGGGCTTTTTTGAACAAGCTTTTTGTTTAAAATGCAAATGGCAGTATTTCTTCGCGCAAGATAAAATTAATTTTTCTTATCCCTTTGCTTCATTTCGTAGTCGCCAATGCGACTTTGCCGCTGCGTGGACATTATGTAGCTTCGTTTGTTTACATGCAAGCTGCAAGCAAGCGTACAACAAGAGCAAATGACGAAAGCGTGCGTATGAAGCATAACTACGTGGACAGTAATCCTTACTCCTAGCAATGCGCCCCCAGAACTTGGCGCCCTGTGCATTTGCACATCTTGCACATATGGTTGGTCTGGCCCTGCTAGTATGTACACATATACTTATCCTCTGCGCATTTGGGAATCGACTTTCTTTTAGGGCTGGTAGGTACGCTGTCCACACTAAAATTAAGCCTCCATCCAAAGGATACAGGTACATGCTTAATAATTATTAATCTTTACTAGATGACTCGTTAGTTGTCCTGTCTTAATTTCAACAAATTTATTTGTGATAGTTTTGTGAACGCAAATCTACCTGAAGTTGCGAGTTTATACAAAAATGACCAAAAATAGAAACACTTTACGCTTTTCTCGAATTTTAAAATTGTCCAGGAAATTTTTCCAATCTTTCTTTAGTAAAAACGTTCTTTGGACTATTTGGACATGTCGTAGACATGCTGCATACATTTATTGTGTTGTGTTCGAACTGTCATTAAAAATGCGCCATTGTGCATTTCATGTTGAAGAGTGAGCGTTAGGCCTTAGTTATACGGAAATAAAAAAAAATCGGGACAGCTGATTGGAATAGGGCACTGTCCCGGGAAATACGGGACGGATGGTCACCGTATATATATTAGCTCATATTAAGATATTTGTCAGGCTTTAAGTCTTAGACTCAGTAGTCCACGTGGCGATCTAACCCATGAATAACGCGAGTTGTTTCGAAATTTTCTGGTCTATAGAATTTCATAAATGATATTGAAAGTTCTAATGAAAATATAAGCCATGAACAAGGAATCATCTCTTTCAACTATCGTGCAACTATTTATCTACATTATTACTAAACGCTGTTTTAAGGGTGTTTTCAGAAGTGCGTTTATTTTATTGTATATAAAACACACAAAATTTGTTAAACAAAATATAATGAACATTTTTTGTCATGTGGTCAGTGGTTAGTGTGCTGAACTACTGTGCGAGGGGTCCCAGGTTCGATCGCCGAAAAAATACAAATTACATCTTAGGGGTTTCCTAAGATGTAATAAAATAATTTCCACTGCGCCACCTCTCTCACAAACGTCTGACAAACATCCGGGAGTATAAATGTCCTAACAAAGGTTCTTAGTTCAGCCGTTCGGGCTCGTAACTGTAAGTGTCTTCCATTCGTTCCAAAAATAAAAACTCACACAAACGAATGATTGTGAGAAGCTAGGCCTAGAGTTAGGGTACCTTACGGACCTGTTGACACAACTATTTATTTATGGTTTACAAAGCGTCAATCATCGTGGGTTTGTTATCTTGTAAGGTGATGGTACTGCCAATCTGATAGGCCAACCGATAGTTTGGCCCTCAGTATGATCCATAGTTCACCATAATGAATATCTTTAATCATGTAATTTTCAACTATTTCGAGCTGGTAGCATATTGTCAGTCGACAAAATAAGCATATGATTTATTTTTAAAGCGTATATGTTCACAATAGTGAAAATTAGTGCAAAATTTTAAACCAACTTGCATCCTTCTCGGGATATTCAGTGGACATTGTTCACTGAAGAAATGTAGACTCCAGCGAAAAATCAACTTCTGACAAAATGATTTATAGCACTTGCAATGTCATTTTTGTTATATTTACTCGAAATTTGTTGACACTATGATGCTATTGTGAATTATCGGCAACTTAGTGATAAGTGAAATAAACGTCGAAATAGTAAAAAAAGAAACCCACTAAAAACGAAACGAATAGTAACCAAATAATTCACATTAATCTAACTGTCGACCTTGGAACCGAGACATCAAGTTTAAATGTCAATAATATTTTTATCGTTACAATTTGTAAGCCCTCAGCCCAGTCGATTAAGGAGCAATTTATTCATTACTTCGATTCCCTCCGTTTATTTGGAAGCACAAATAATATTTATTTACTGCTGCGACAGAACATTATCATATCAACTCAAATTGGCATAAATGATTTCCAATGGATCATAAAAAGGAAGTAGAGCATCCCATTAATAGTTTAAGCGTGAAAAGGTTAAGTAGATCTGTCATTTAATGTTATATAAAATAATTTAGGCCTAACGATCCGCTGTCACTTCCAAACTTTTGTAACAATCCAGCAGGATCCATAGTCAATAGTTGACATTTTCGGACAGTTGAAGCCTTCCGCCCGGTTCTAAAGATAATTCCTCCTTATTGATTCGCCCCAGAATAAATATAATATTTTCAACCTTGATTTAAATTTAAAACTAAAATCTAAACGATTTATATCTTAATGTACCATAATGTGTTATTATTATTTTAATGTAATAATAATAATATCGATTTTCCATCTAACATCTCTTCTATTTGTAAATTGTAACCCATACGTAAGTCAAGCATTATTGTTAAAACTGGAACAGTCCTCGTCCGGTGCTTATACGAACATTATTGACTCTCACTAATTTTCCTCTCAAACGAGCATCAATAGAAATCTAACGAGCGATAAATAGTAAAGGCCACCACCGGTCATCGGCATTTTGTATTCCAAATTGCTGTGCGCGCTGCAATCAAAGTGCTAACCAAAGCACAAGCCCTCAATTTAATGGGCTTTAATGGCCGCACCTCCATCTACATCTACACCCTACCTGGGACTCTCAAATGACAGGACCATTAAATGTACGATCCAAAATATGGAATATGGAAAAAGTACTTAAATTCGATTCCCCTGCTATGACATATTTCACGATTGCAAGTCCATACTTACGCAATCGATTTACGAGACTTTTTTCCTGTCCGCATTCGCTGTGGTAGTATAGCTAAGGAGAGTGGTTCCTTGAAAGCTACGTCAACCCCATGATTTATTGCAAACTTATGTAATGGGAACCACAATTTCTCGTTGTACCATCGGAAAAACCAAACCAAAATACTCAAACACTCAAACCCAACAATCGCACCCCTCGCTCCGTACAGCAATAGCAAATACTTACTCAGCTCTAATTGTGATTTCATTGCCAGTGTTTACGGGTGTTTCGAGTTCACTTAACAGCATCGTTTGTAAGCCACATGAGAATTGGAATTGCAACAATCCCTTCTGGAGGAAGAGGGCCATATAGTGGCCGCCTTTTGTGCCCTGTGCTGCGGCCAACATAATGAGACCATTTGTTGCACGTGTTCGCACTTTGAGTTGCACATGCATTGGTAGTACCGAATCGAGGCTATCGTGTGTCGGAATGTCCTTGTGGATACGATGACTTACGTACGAGTCCCCAGAGAATGCCGCATTCTTTATGACAATAGAACTCTCGCATAGCGCTCCTTGACGATCGAAACGGCAAACACACTGGAATAAAAAAAAAATACAGATAAAAGCGGTAGGAAATGTAATTTTGGGCAAAAATATGTATCAATAAGGAACAGCTTGATGTGTTATACATTTTTAGAAAATGGTTGGTTGGTAGGTCGTTGTTGCGTTTATTAAAATATAAGTCTAGTTATGCTCATACATGAATAAATGATACAAAGATGGTATGAGGCAATATAGAAAATGTTATGAAATTCATTCGGATGGATATACAACTCTCATTGTACGGACAGTTTTGTATTTGTTTAGCGTTGAATTTTATAGTTGACAACGCTATTCACTTTTATTTTCCAACAACTTTTGATGGAGACCTTTATGAAAGTGCCAAGTGTTTTTATACCATCCACGGGAAGGTATATTCTGATATTCTGATATTCACTTTATTATTACATTTGTAACGGTCAAGAAGGAGTCACCGGAGACCATACATATGTGTATGTACTTATTCTGAATCAGGATACAATTCTGAATCGATTTAGCCATGTCCAACTGTACGTCTGTCTGTTGGAAAATTGATAGCGTCCAAACGAATCGAGCTAAGGGAATGACATTTTGTGAAAGGATTTCTTTTTACCGCCGCGTGGCGTCCGTTGTCAGGTTGTTGTTTAAGAAAGGCGAGAGCATTACAAGTTACCAACTCCATAGACAAATCTCGATTCAATTGCTTGCTTGCATCGGTGAAGGGAAATAACGCATTCACTCTGCATTTAATCCGGTACGCGTTCACTCACTATTCACATCACATTTCACAATATTGAAAAAAACAGTCTTTGTCTCGAAAACGGTACAAACGATTTTAACAAAAACTTATTTTTAAGATACTACCTATTGTTATTCTTAACTTGATAGCAAACTCAGTTTTTCTCTAAAAAGACTGCGTCCACCCAAATCCCTAATAATAGTAGGTACTTTATACAACTCAAAAACGCCATTTTCGATTATGATAAAAATGTAACTGGCAGGTAATGCTTAAATCCATAGTGATACCATTTGCTCAGTTTTGAGCTAAACTGTTGCAAAACAGTGTTTTTTGAACCATGAATGCGTCCTTCGATTTCCACCCCAATCGCTAAAAATGGTACTTCAAAAACTACTCATATCTCGAAAACTCCATTTTTGATTTGGATGAAAATGTAGCTGCTAGGTAATGTTTATATCATAATATATAACACGTATACAGTAGACGCTCGATATAGTGAACTAATAAAAACCAGACCTGTTCACTATATCGAAATTGTTCACTATTTCGAGCGGGAGTTTTTAAATGTTCAAATAAGCTAATTTGATATAAATAAACACATACCAACGTTTTGATTACAAAACACTAAAATAACAAAAAAAATTGTATTAATCTATAAAAAACACTGAGATGAAGATATTTTTTTGAGGAACACAGAAATAAATATCATTTTTTTCTCGTCGAAGACTAACCGCAACCTGTAGGAGCTGACTATATCAGTCAACTTCATTTCGACACTCTAAACATCTCGTCAGAGGCAATAGACTGTTAAACTGTTTCGGTCACCATTCGCCTTTGTTTTCCCTGTAGGAGAAACTCTAACCCTTTTTTTTTGGTACCAAGCAGTATGGTGGTTTGCTTCAATCTAGCTCTTCTGGTCAACACCAGTCTTTGTCCCGTGGACGGGATTTCAAAGGAAATAAACCGGGGGCAGAGTGCTACGGTTACCCTCCATCCTTTTCTTCCAGTAGACAATCCATCCACTGACTTTTGGTCGAGCAGAAGAACAGATTTATTTAACCACCCATTTCCGCCATGTATCAGTCTCTCTCTCCTCAGTGGTGGACTGTCAGAGGCAATAGACAGGGGGTAGACTACTACGGTTACCCTCCGTCTATACCCGAAGACAAACCGCCACCAAAGAATTTCTTTAAAACAAATTCGTAGGTAGCAATAGAGTTCCCACCTGTAATGTCCAGCCCATAATTTTTCTGGCTGCTTCCTGTGTCCTGTTTTTGGGACAGTCTAGGTGCCTAACCTAACCTTCATATCATAACTAAAATATCAAAAAAACACACAAATGAACGGTAAATTGTTCTAAAAAATTGTTGACATGCAGGCGCAAAACAAATCTGAAGTGATGGTCGTCTCCAGAACGCCTGTTCAATGCACTCTGCATGTTAGTGGAGTCCCATTGAAACAGGTGGAGAAGTTTAAGTATCTCGGGGTCTTATTCACGAGTGATGGAAGGAGCAATGCTGAGTTTTCCTGTAGGATTGGTCAGGCTGGGTCAATTTTGAGACAGCTTGGTCATTCTGTTATTAGGAGGACTGAACTTGGTGTCAAAGCTAAGTTGTCAGTCTTTAATTCGGTGTTTGTTCCAACTCTTACCTATGGTCATGAGGTTTGGGTAATGACCGAAAGAATAAGATCGCGAATACAAGCTGCCGAAATGAGATTTCTCCGTTGTATTGCTGGTGTGACCCGTAGAGATCGCATTAGAAATACCAGAATACGTGAGGAACTGAATGTCGAGCAGCTACTTCTCCGGACGGAGCGGTCCATGCTTCGGTGGTTTGGTCATGTTAAACGCATGTCCCCGACCAGGATTCCACGACGTGCTATGGAATCCGTACCATCGGGCAGGCGTCCTCTAGGTAGACCTAGGATGAGATGGTTAGATCAAGTCCATAATCTCTCCTCTACCCGTATGGGGATTGCCCTTGATGATTTGGAGTCGATGGCGGAGGATCGAGAGCTATGGAGGGTCCACTTGAGCAACCTACACCCGCGACCCACTTAATGGACAAGCGGACCATTTGAAAATGATGATGATGATGATGATGCAGGCGCATTGCTAAACTGGAACATTTTTCTTTGACTTTTGCGAAAAAAAATCTGAGTTCACTATATCGAGATTTTCATAGTTCACTATTTAGAGTAGTCTGTGTAAAATTTTGGTGGTTCACTATATTGGATAGTTCATTATACAGAGGGTTCACTATACCGAGCGTCTACTGTACTTAGTTTTTCTCAGAAAACTCTAATATAGCTGTTTTATGAATATTTCTCAAAAATGACTACTCAAATCCCGATGTATTCACACCCGGCATATTTTTGCAAAGCCTAAAACTTCAGTGGGAATAATAATTCGAAATTCATCGCATACTTGCCTCCTTCAAGTGTCAGTTCGGGGTGAAATTTTAAAATAAGTAATAAAGTGTTGTAGTTAATACGTGTATGTAGTTTGTATTACGTTTTTAATTAACAATGCTTCAGTTACTAAGCCTGAGTACATCTTGAGTGGGTATGATTTTAAACGTAAAATTTGCTGAAATAACTGAGATTCTGCGAGGTTCGCAATAAACGAGAAAGTTTCGTACACATTTTTTTACATTTTTTTAGACAGTGTTTGAATTGATTAGACGATAAGATTTAGTTAGTCAAGTCAAGACGGTATAGATTGTATAGAAGACCACCACCATATTGTGTTGCCCGCTTTTCATCACAAAAGATTCTGCAAAGGCAAACCATAACCCTTGCTTCCCAAATCCCCATTAGTCATACACATTTCGTTAAAGAGTTTAGTTTTAATACTGCAGTAGGTAGTGCAACGATGTCATCCGATAATAAATGAGATAGTCTCCTTTTTCATCCCTATACTCAGGTCTGGGACAACTAAAGATTTATGAGGCATCAGTGAGTAACAAGGACACAAAGAAAACACACATACACATTGACAAAAAAGAACCTACAACAAGAGGAGTTAAATTAGCGTCAGACTTTAATTAGTGTTTCCTGTGTTACAGTGTTTAATAACCGTCACGTGATCATATTTCCGCGCGGCTCGTACACTGTACAGTACATACAAATGCACCAGCAAAGCGTAAAATAGTCGGGCAAAAACAAACACAAACTTTTGCCTCAACTTTGATGGAAAAGTAAATGTTATCACATGAAATATATTCGCAATGATAGTGGTTGTATGAGGAGGAATAGAGTGGGCGCATACTAAGAGCATCGCCTGCAGAACACACACAGAGTAGCGTATTAAACCCGGGTTGAGACTCCTGCTGCATGCAAATTAGCTTTACTCGGAATCGGGCTGCGAATGTGTATAAGTTTGACGTCGACGGCGATGGTGATGATGGTGGTGATGAGGCCCAGAAAGCCTGATGATGGTGCTGATGATACGACGGGGTCCCCACACATGATCCCTTTGGCTTTAATGAGGATATATGAGGAGCCAGTTCCTAGAACTGGCAGTTTACCAAAGAACACCACTAATAGTTGAAAGGTTTTCCTCTCAGATCCTTGGTTAACATTCTACATAGTGCACAAAGCACAAGTGCGCAGGGAAAATCAATATTTTGTCATTGGCAACGATTTTGAAATGAATCGAGGCCGTCCGAATTATATATTGAACAATAATATTGCAACGCTTCTGTTATTGGGATTGTGTACTCGCGTACATACCGGTTACAGAGATTGAGTGGTGAACATGAAAACAGTCCAGGTTATTACTGTGCAAACTTTATTCCTGCTAAAATGCTTTTCGGTTGGGCGAGCATAATGGGTGAACAACACCGACGTTGTTGTTGATCTGTGCCGCTTGGGGGTGAAGCGGGGAACAAATGTTTGTCTGCGATATTTTGCAACTCTATTGTTATTTTTGCTACACAAATATATTCAGGAGAGAATAAATTGGCCAGACCATTTGCACTTTGTATATCAATATAAGGGAAATCACAATAATGCAATTGCAAATACCAAACAGCTAATTGGATGAAAGTCAGACGGATTGTTTGATCAGGGTAAACTATCAGGTCAAAACCGCAAGTGAGTGATTGGTTTATTGTGTAAACTCGGAGCTTGTGTCTGCGATTGAGTGATCTATGAATCAATAAGGATAAGTGGATTGCGGTGGATTATTCCGTATAAGTTGACATAAGTTAGATTTTTGTTAGATCTGTATGAGAGAAAGAGAACACATTACTCACGCAATCTTTAAAGTCCACGTCAACGTCAGTTTGCAACACGAAATACTACACAAGTGTGCACTGCACAGTCAGCGGCACGACACGACACATTTGATTGGTTTGTACACTAAATAAAATATTTTAAACTAAAGGATCTTTCATTAGCGACTTAACAACTTCAAACTTTCAGTGTGAACGCACCCAATCCGATTAGCAAACTGTCAATGTCAAAATATTCAGTAAAATCAACATTTTCATCATGGTGAAGTACACGAGTGAAATTTACTACCGAAATTCAGAGTCGGTGGTCGCAACTATAAGAGCGTTAACGTCAATTGTCGGCCGTAATTAGATAAGCGCATTTTTGGTTAAACGGCTTCGTCTATAAGCAAAATATGCGTTACTGGACAGGTGAGAACCCTCATGTGCTTCATGAACCAGTAGTTCATCCGCAAAAAGTCACTGTTTGGTGTGGTTTCCATGCCGGTGCGGTGGCGTTATTGGGCAGCTTTTGAAAATGACCGTCACGTCACGGTAAATGGTATGCGCTACAGAGACATGTTGGAACGTTATTTCTTTGAGCAATTGCATGAATTGGACATCAGTGATATGTGGTTCCAACAAGACGGTGCCACAAGCTATACAGCGGGTGCAACAATCGAGTTATTGAAGTCTCAGTTCGGTGAACGTGTTATCTCGAGAAACGGAACCGTCTATAGGCCGCTGAGATCGTTGATGTAACGCCTCTAGACTTTTTTATGGGGTTACATAAAGGAGTTATCAAGTCCTTAATGAAAGACCCTTTACCTCCACCCGCACGGCTTTGCCCTTTGCCTTGAATATGTTTTTGTTCATCAGGATAATGCACATCAATGTTGAACATTTTACAACTTTAGCCCCCATGAGTAACGAGAAATTTATTTTGTGCTACGCCCCTTTGTAATATTCTTCTAACAGGCAGTATACACCTATTCACCAAACTTCAGGGCTAAAGCTTCCATAAATATCAAGATGTGGTGTTTTAAATTGACTTGGAAATAACGCCAAAAAAAAAAATGCATATCGCCCAAAAATAAACAACAATATGGAAATAAAGCCCAAAAATAATTTGCAGTTTATTCCACTGTTTATGCATTTCCACTTACTACTTTGGGCTTTACTGCTTGTCAAAAAAACGAACCCTAGAAAGGAAATAACACCAAAAATGACGAACAATTTTGCAACAACAAATTGAGTTTTTTTTAGGGCGTTATTTCCAAATTGATTTGGGCGTTATTTCCTTGGGCGTTATTGTCTAACGCCGTTTTAAATAACTTTTTTCTATGAAAGGTGCCACGCCAGGTTTTCCAATCGTTACCACATTGCGCAAATTGTTTTCCTATATAGGACAAGGACAATCCACATCAATGTTCCAAATTTTATATCTTTATCTTCCATAATTGTGAAGACTTTTTTTTATTACTTTATTATTGACAAAAACCCCCTTCCTCAAAAAGAAGCCGCCTGTGCCCTTCCTCGGCTGCCAGACTATCTTTTCCAAATAACATTACGTAGGTTTAGTAGTGAAAAGGTACCAAACAGTCAGAAGGAGAGAGTAGCCTGTTGCGCTACCTATTTATTTTTTTTTTAGCTGACCTTCCATCAGCTTGAACTCTGGCAAACTAAAAAACACCCGGTTTAAAAAGTAAGGATCGTTATAACTTTTAAAACTTGTCAAATTAGAGATTGGTTTGATTCGCGTGGATAAAGAGTTCCGTAGTCTAAGGCCTAAAGCACGTCGGATCAGACAAAATGTTTTATCGTGACAACAATACATTGAATCTTATTAGCCAACATTTCATGTAACAGGCGAAATAAACTATATGTACATTGTTTTGTCTCAGGTTGTTTCGAGAGTGGTTGTCGAAAATAAATTGCCGATCTATCACATAGACTTAACATGTTTTGTCCCACTTTGATTCTTGATTTTTTTTAGAGTAAAATATTAGAGAAATTTAAGAGATAAGAGAAATCTTACAGTTTTGATCTATTACTATTTTGCTTTGCCTATGCAAAAAAAAAAAAAACATGTCATCTGCAGACAAAAAATAAAGGGCTGGTGATGAAATCTCCTTTTCCAAAGTCCCTTACTCCAAAAGACCCAAAGAGAGAATCCCCAGGGACAAAATCCGCCATTTTTAGATTTGGTGTTATTAATTCTGTCGCCGCGACACCTAAAAATGATCTTAAAAAGTGAGATCCATGCTGCCCCCTGTATACATGCAAAGTTTAGAGATTTTGGAAAAAGAGAAGAAAAGAATATGAGAGATTATGCCCAATAAGGGATTCTGGATAAGGGGATAACGTAGGGATCCCAAAAATAACTCCTCAACATTGGGGATGCGGATGATCGAAATCGAAACCTAATGTCCATCTGTCCCTCTGTCCCTCTGAAAGAAGCATACAAACCCCGACATGTGTATGTAAGCACACGTACCTAGTACTAGTAATAAAATTTGTTTTGGACCGTCGCAAAGGATTTTTGTATTGCCATTTAAAATATTTGCAAAATCTTTTTTTTTCAGTGATTTTTCGTTTTCGCAAAAATATGAAAAAGAAGACAACGCAGAGTCTTGTGCAATATTTTAGACAATTCACAATGGCTCTAACTGAAGGTTTATCCATTCTCGTCTTTCAATCACTCACCTTAGTCAACTTCAGCTGAAAAAGTACACAGAAGTAGCTCCACTTATACTGTTTTCATATGTAATATAGAAGCCACTGTCAAGAGGTTGGAACTTAAAACCAGAAATAAAACTGAATCACCCAACCATATTCGACATACATTTTCAATTACCCGCTCTAACTCGTGACACGAAGAATAAGAGAACGTTTTGGCACGAGGGCTTTTAGTACAGCAATACATGTACATGTGTGTACTGTATCTCCCTATTTAGCGTTAATTATTAGCTGACTGCTTTTGTGCTTTCTTTAGGTATGTGCGGCGGTTTACCTTTTATCATCGTCGATTTAGTCTGAGCGAATGTATGTGTGTTGGCATTACCACCCTTCATCAAATTCAGTTGATGGGACCCATCCCATAGAGTTCACTTGCTCACCTACCATTCAAGTGGAAAACAGTGAATAGGTCCTGTACGTAGATGATGGTGGTGGTGGGGGTGAAAAAATAAACTTCAAATGGAAACCGTTAAAGTTGCCAACTCTCTTAGTGCGGAACAAAGAAAACGAAAATTTATATTGAAAGAGAGAACGCTTGCCATTACTCACCCTGGATCCCTCCGATGTGGTGACACAAGTACCTCCATTATAGCAACCCAATTTGATGCAATCCGGAACGCCAGTGGTGAAGTTGTCCACTCCTCCAGATGCTCCACCGCCGGCGCCGCCACCCGTCACGCTGCCGCTTGATTCTGAGCTCTCCTCTGACGAAGAGGATGATGACGCCGATGAAATCGATGATTGTGTAGTCAGGACAGCCGGCGTTGGTGTTGGTGGCGAAGGTGGCGGAGGTGGTGGCAGCGTAGGGGCTGGAGTGGTTGTCGTTGGGGGCGGTGGTGGTGGAGGAGGTGTCTGAGTTGTAGGTGGTGTGGGTGGCGGTGTTGGTGCCTGCGTCGTCGTGGGAGGTGGAATGTACTCTGTGGTCGTAGGTGGGGGCATCGTTGTCGGATATGTGACCAAGTCGTCTGTGTAAAGAGTTTTCGTCGAGTGCTCTGAGAATGGAGGCGGTGTAGGTCGTTGGCTACTACTACTTGGCCAATATGGCGATATGGTCGGATGAGGTGAGAATGAGGTCGATCCGCCCATCTTGCCCGGCGATGATGTTGTAATATCAATGCTCACCCCGTGGGAGTCGTAATCATATGGTGACACTGTAGACGGGTAGAATGGTGTAGGTGGCCGGTATGTTGTAACCCGGCCGCCGCCTGTTACCCCAAAGTCCTTTGTGTAGTCGGTCACCTTCTTCGTGGATACATAAACTTCGGGGTATTCGGTGAAGAATGGCGCAACTGTGGTTGTTATACCGAAGGAGGGTGGTCGACGAGTGGTCGCTCTATATCCGCCACCACCAGTCTCCTGATCGTAGTCAGTGTACTCAGTTTGGATACCGGTGCTGATAGTCGTCGTTTCGGGGTAATATCTGCTCGGCGGCGGGCGAGTGTCAGGAAAATCTGTGCCATATCCTGGCGTCGTTGGCCACTTCGGAGTGGGTCGTCTTGTGGTGTATTCGTATGGGAATGTAGTCTTAATTGTCGTCCGATGATGAATTATTGTTGGGTGTGCTGTAATTGTTATTGGAAGCTCCTCGGACTCCTCGCTACTGCTGGATATAGGTAGTTTGGCGGTCGTCGTTTCCGAAATGTCAAACCTAGAGACAGTAGTATATTCGAGTTCATCGGAATCTACATTTTCGGCTGACGAACTACCCTCAGATGACGTTATCGATTCGCCGGTGTCACCGCCACTTTCACTGCTGCCCGATACTCCGCCCGCAGTGGTGAAAACTACCGGCGCTGGGGTGGTACCTTCCTCAGAGCTGGGCTCTTCAGTGGTAGAAGTTGTGGGGGCCGGCGTAATCGGCGCTGTGTAATTGCAGTCTAACGAGTCCTCACCGATCATTAGGCATTCACAAAGCATTCCCGTCAGCATCGGTGGACACGAGCATGTAAAGGTGTCAACACCGTCTATGCAGACGCCGCCGTTCATACACTTTGGTCCCAACTGACACTCATCGTACTGGAATTCACATTTTTCACCATGATAATCGGGTACACAGTAGCACGTGGGCACACCCTCCTCCATCAAGCACAGGGCATTATTCTGACAGGGATTATCGGCACAAATGAGGATTTCCTCTTCACAATTAGTGCCGGTGTAGCCCATGGGGCACGCACACACGTATGCAGCTAGTTTGTCGACACAAACCCCACCATTCTGGCATGGCGAAGACTCGCACTCGTTAATTTCCTCCTGACAAATGCGTCCCTTCCAGCCGGCTGGGCAATCACAGGTGAACTCTAGACCAGGACCTTCTATGCACTCACCGCCATTGTAACATCTGGCGCCTGTACCTGCAAACACAGAAGAACACGAATAAAAGTGATGAGTGAAAATACTTTGTGGTCACAGCGAGGGTTAGGTATATCCTTGTCAAAATTAATTCTCTACAAAGTGCTAAAGTACATATTTTTGAAATCCGCTCACCTGTTTCACAGACGGCCACATCAATCTCACAATGTATACCCAAATATCCTGGTTGACAAGTGCATACATATCCGTTATCTCTGTCCCGGCAAATGCCACCACTTTGGCACGGGTTGGACATGCATTCGTCCACATTCTGTTCACAGTTCGCTCCTGCAAATAGAGGGGAGTAGAAAATATGTTCAAGATGGATTAAGGATTAAACTTGTCTGTGGTAAGAGGATAAACCTTTAAGCATACACAAACACAACTGAAGAGTATGCAACGTTGCTGCGTTATTCGAGCTTTTTGACCCATTTTCTTTGTTTTTTCTCATCCTTATTGTTATTCTTTGCCCTTTGGTCTTGGTGGTTAATTTACGTTGCCCGGGTGTAAATGAATCGGGGGAAGGATCAAGTGAATGAAACAGTTTAGCTGGATAAATATTTTTTCTATTTTTGTTTGTACAACAACGAGAGCGAGATTGATGTTTGCAATAATTGGCATCGTTTTGAAAGGATTGCTACGAACGGATATTTGCCTGGATGGAAGCGGGAAACAAATAAAGGGTAAAAAACATCGTCTTTCAATGTGTAGGTACTTTAATGCATTCTCTTTGACGAATGCATTGGGTTTTCTAAGAATCTCCTGATTGAAGAGATGTTCTGATAAGCAAGTTGGGATTATGAGGCATTTATTTATTTTGTCGGTCGTTTTTATTTGGTTTTTAATCCAAACCATTACTATAATCAAGCAAGTTTATAGCCTTAAATTGGAGGCAATTTACTCTTCTTCATCCTATTGATAAACATAGTCCCCATCTTGAAAAACTCAGAAAGGTGAAATTTTGTATAACCTCTGGAGACCTTTTAAATGGTTTTTTGGATTTGATCTTTCCGTTCTGATATATCTTACTGTATTTGATTTGATGACCTAAATCAGCTCAGACTTTTCGGAACTTATTTTGTCCAGTTCATTGGTTTTCCCTTATGATCAGGAACCCGCCATAGTTTGGTTTTTTTCAACTCATCCTTTCCCATCCTCATATTAAATGCATTCAAATATGTAAAGGGTGGGTCAAATTATGTATTATGTATTATGTATTATGTATCATGTATTATGGCTTTATTAGTAAGAGCAAACATTCCCATTAATTATGGAACACAACTTCGTTAAAGACTGCCTTGGCTGGCAGCTCTGTCACTCAAATTTTCCAAGACCTTGTTGATGGTTTCGGGCTGTAGCTCACGGACCAGAGGTCGTCCAAATCCATGTCTTTAATTTCAGTAAAAAAATAGTCGGTTAACATGGTTCTGTAACGCCCACCGTTGACCGAAACTTTGTTCCCAGCCTCATACAACCACTCCACAATCCGCAGCCACACACAGGACCATGAGGGTTGTCCACTATCAAGCCAGTCCGAACTTTTTGCACATACTTGCGTACAGCACGCGCGGTGGGTGCTTCATTTCGGGCAAAACTTATTTTCAAAAAACGCACTGTTTGGGCTACACAGCACTTACTTTGGAAATAAGTTTTCAATATTTCCCAACGTTGTTCCGCGGAGGTATGGTACTGACTTTCTGTCAAGATTTCGAGTGGGAAACAGCTGTCAGTGTCAAAATAACTTACGATTTAAAAAGAAACCACTAGTCTAGTCTAGGTCAACCCTGTATTGTACCTTTGACATTCCTGATTATATAATCTACGGATGGCGAAGAAGTATCTCAAGCTGCCACAGATGGTCTCCGTGGACGATATCGCCGTGGTTATTACCAGTCGTCCTTGTAGTTGCGGGAGTGACTCGGAAATTATTGAAAACATTTCAAAAATATTCGGTAGAGTTGCCACAACTTGGTGTTTGAACTACGAACAGCTTTTTTCTTTCAGAAAGTTTATTCTACCTTATCAGCCATACCAATTTTGTTGTCATTTTCTGACAAAATCGAAATAGCACAAATAGCTTTAGACCTTTCAAAAAGTGTCGGTAAAGTGGCCTTAATTTTCTTTTTTTTTTCTGAATTACGAGAATAATTTCACCCAGCAAAGAATGTTCCTCTCCATTCCTCATGTACAAAAATTTGTAGTTATGCCAGCCTTTTCTATTAATAGTTAAAACACTGTCGGGCTTCCCCATTTTTGTGAATCAGAGAAAAGTTGTTTCCCTCAAATGAAAGCACATTTTTACTCGTTATCTTACTAATACTTCCACGCGCACAAAAATCAGTAATCCGTTGCAAAGTCTACCTCTATACCTCTTCCCGATAATGGATATTATGTTATTTTCTTTATAACCAACGTCTACAACAAATCACTCGAACTTTTTCCAAAACCATTACATGGCTCAAATATCTTTTTCTCCCTTTCCTTCTGACTGAAAACGCAATTACCACTAATTACTCAAAAAAGACCAAACATCATTCAGCCCTGGTGTTTGGCATTTAACCGCCCCTTTGTTAAACCTTACTCGTACACCGGTCGGGATGGGATATACGGGTAAATCAATAAAAGTGAACCACTTTTGGTCTTTTTGTCGGCCAGAAGAAGTAGGTCTGCTGTGCACACATTAAGAAAACGAAAGTGGCTAAAGATGTTCGATTTTTTCCATGGCATAATTTTCCTCTATGTACATTGTGGACACAGAGATCATAGGCACACATTTCCTTTTGTTTGTTGAGTGTGTGCGAACAAAAAAATATGCCCCAAGGAACATAAGCAGAGTTTATATGGTTTCCGAACGATTTGTTGTGTTTTCCATGCTCTTACCGACTGTCGAACGAGGTAATTCAGTTATGACATCAAGGAAAGCCATTGGGTGAGAGGAGATGGAAAATTGTTTTGATTTTGTCCGAGTCGGGAAATCACTTAGAAGCCATATGATCCTAATCCCTAAACGACATCGGTAATTAGTTTATTTTAGTGTGCGTGTGTGTGTAAGTGCGGGATGTTGTTTGTATATTTTTGACATTTATGTATGTTCCCTTGACTTATAACTTTGTGGCCACATGGGGCTATTCATTACATTTTTCGATTGTAAATTAAATTTCATTAGTTTGATCATTTTGAATGGGTAAGAATGAGCCAAAAGTGGATAAATCAATATTTCTGGTTGATAATGAAGCATTTTCCAAGGATCACATGGGCTAGTTGATAAATTTGTTCCTGATTCTGTACCACGGACTTCAATAACTTTCGTATTGGTATCAAGAGAGCATTATTACTTCAAAGCGGCTTATAGTGATTGGTGAAAGAAATTCGCTACATACTATGAAGTTAATCTTCTAAAGTCCTTTTGTTTTTAAGATATTCAGATTTTTCCAATAGAAATAAAATGACAAATAAACTGTCGATATTGACGTAGTCTGTAGTCATCAACAATACATCATGACCGTTATATTTGCCAAGCTCACAACACTTTCTTTGGAAGTTTAAATGGCATACATTGAGCCTTACCAATAATCATTTGAATCTTTAAAAACTTACCTAATTATAGCCTTACAAATGATGCTAGTACTTACTACTCGCTCTGGAAGGCAACAAAGAGGATGACAGGCCAATAGCTCATATTCCCCCAGTAAAAATCAGAGAAGGTAACTGGGCGAAAAGCAACCAAGAAAAGGCAAACACTTTTGCAGAGTATCTTGAAGACGTATTTAAACCTTATGAAGATAAACGTTATCAAGGACTCGAAGTAAGGTGCGAAGAAGATAGACCTATTCTCTCGGTAACAGCTAAAGAACTTGCCAAAGAAATTAAAGAAGGTATTATATATATAAAAAAGGCCCCAGGGTCCTGACAATATTTTCATAGTTATAGATATTTTGACAAATTTGTCGTGGGTCAATCAAGAGAGTGATTGCTGTTTGCGGTATGTTCTAGATGTCCACCAATTTTTTAACAAAATATAAAGGGTTTTCCAATGAGAGGTGTTATTGTGAATGGCCCGCTATTTCGGTAGCTTTTTTGTCACTTTTGAAGCTTTTATTCTTTGACATTTGACATTACTAAAAATGGAACGATACACGCTTCAACAAGGCATTGAAATTATTAAAATTCACTACAAAAATGGTGAAAATCTTGCAGTCACAGTTCGCAAAACTAAAGCATTTTTTGGTCGTCGTGAAGCACCTTGTCGGACCGCAATACAGAAATTGGTGGACAAATTCGAGCTGTTGGGTCAAGTTAGTGATGTGAAGAATAAAACCCGTGCACGTCGCTCAAGAACAACTGAGAATATTGCTGCTGTAGCCCAAAGTGTTGAAGAAAATCCAGGTTTGTCCATTCCTCGTCGTTCTTTGGAATTGGGCATTCCACAGACGTCATTACACAGTATTTTTCATAAAGACTTGGGCTTATAAAGTTCAGTTAACACAACAACTCAAGCCGGCCGATCATCAACAACGATCACCAATAGCCCAGCGTCGATTCAAGACCTCAAAGATAAAATTCGTGAGGGTATCGAGGACATAGGGCAGCCACTTTGCGATTTCATGAAAAGGATATGTTCCTGTAAGCGTGCTCGTGGTGGCCATTTGGCTGATGTTGTTTTTCATTATTAACGGCATACCTTCCTCTTTATTATGAAATAAACATCCGATCATTTATCTCAAAAAAATTACATTTTTCTTTGAATACCAAAATAACACCTCTTATTGGAAAACCCTTTACTTTGGCGCTGTTTTCCGTACATGCAATTTTTTATATATATGCTAAACCGTCTTAAAATAGAAGCTTTATTTGCTTAATGTCTGCTCCACTTTTACATCTAATGCAATAGCATTACCATCCCTGAAATGGAACATCTCCTATACCAAACCAAGGTAGTGGCCATTTCGATTTTATATTTTACACGCACTCAAGGGTTACTAATACACTTATAATGCTGTGCACAGCGCGAGTGGTAGACGTTTTGTATGGTCTTTTGTTCTTCAAATCATTTCATAAGCCAGGAAGAGAAAAAAAGAAAGATAGTGTGGTGTGGGTATTTTTCTCCACGGGTGGCGTCCTAATAACTACATAGAGGAAAATTGTTATTAGCATTTCGTTTACAATTCCCAAATTTTTTTCCACAAAATCAACGTTACCTCTTAGTTTCCGCTGGACTTTTTATTTATATTGTTCGTAGGAATTGAAACATATTGGCTCGGATTCTGATCTTGTAATCAATAAGAAATTACCACTGCTCCATTGTCACCCTATCTAGAGATTTCAGTGTATAGATGCATACTTAGACTTCACCGATTTAATCTGGCCGAAGAAAGTTGAGTATTCCAGCTGTTAATTACAATCCCATCAATCTTGTGGTATTGTAAATATGAAATCTCTGTTCAACAAGAACCCCATCACGGAACATGTTTATGGGGTCCTACTAAGTATACAGTTCCTGTTTCTCACCTTTTGTAATAGCAACCACACTCAAAAGCCATCACTATAATTGAAAATGCTTTCCAAAAATTAAGACCACGGATTATTTATACACCTTCTCAGTTCTCAAACCACAGGTAACCCATTTCCTTTCAATGTCACAATAGAAAACAAAACTTTTCTATTATTCGCCTCCGAGTGCTACGCTACTTCGTCGTCTGTTTTCAATTCAACATTTTTTTTAGCAAACCAACCATCAGTACCGTTTCATTCATTTTTTTCTTCAATTTTATTCCTTCTGCCATTGCACCTTTTTAATGAAAATGCATTGAAGCGAATCCTCATCACACATAACTCGTAGTTCGTAGTTCCCTTCGTTTTCGAACACCGGGTATTGTACTATACCACATTGTGTGCTTTTGCTGGAATGAGTACAGAATCAAAATCTCTACACACGAAAGCGAAACGTCGGGGATTATAACAAGGACCATGCTGCTGATGGCTAGGAGAGTATACGCCTAGTATCAGCAAAAGAGAAACCCAATGAGAGTTGCATTTTCTTTTCCAAATCCAACTCCAACCTGCTGTTGTTTCCTCCTAATTCCCCGTCACCTCTTACGTGGATCCTTTCGTACTTACTGCTTGGATTATTTAATTTGTTCCCTTTTTGCTTTGCCTTTTTCTCGTACGTTTTTAAATTGTGCTATGCATATATATCTTATACAAATCGTACTCTCGGGGTGAACTTCCTCACTCGAGGATATGTGATCGCGTGGTTGGGGGTTGCGCGCGCCACACATAAATGAAATATTAAAAAGAAAGCAACGAGCAAAAAAACGAATAAGGACGAACAACAAAAAGGGAAACAAATTGAAATTCGGAATTCAATTTTATTCCGGTTAAAATGTAACCAAAGAAGGGAAACTATTTCCATCTAAACTGAATAAAAAAATGGATGAACGAGAAGAGAAAAAAGTATATACAACTGTGTTGGAAACAAATAAGGCATTGTCATTCAATAAAGATGCAGCAGCGGAGGTAGGAAAATGGGAGGCAGCATCCACCAAAGAGGAAGAATACAAATTGAAAATATCGCAGATACGAGGAACAAATACTAAAAGTAATTATTTTTCTTTGGTAAGTTCGCACGCCCGGCTCCGCTTTGTTTAAAGTGAATCTGGGTATGTGCGCTTATTTCCATGGGATGGGGCAGTCATTGAATTGGAACAAATGGAAAATGTATCCTTTCTAACGGAATGGTTCAGTGTTTGCTGCAATATGTTTTGGTGTGAGGCTAGATTGGTCATTCGTAAATGGAAATTACTTTTATCAGAACGTTGCTAGTATGATCGTTTGTGGAATGATTTTTGAAAAAAATATCAGATAGCCATGTGCAATAGAGAAAAAACAATTATAGGATAATGTCACAACCCTGATCGCACATCCATTTTCACTGGTCACTGGATATAAAAATCTTAAGATTTGCTATATAAGATCGTAGTTACACACTTACGGAACCATGAACTATCCCCCCTACTACAACCGACAGACGATGTCCTGGGAAAACTTGCAATAAACTTGTTTGTGATCGTTTTGTGAATTTAATAAAAATGAGTAAAAAAGACGTAAACAAAATGAGCATCCTTCTAGGTGGTTGCTTAATTTGTTGGGAGTTCTTCAAAAACTTTTTTTTTGTGTTTGGAGGTTCGCCGGAAGGAAAAATCATCGAAAGAGATTGCAGAGCTATTACGCGAGGGATGCTTCTGGAACAGTGAGGGGCTTTAAACCGATTTTAAAATAAAACTCCCAATGGGACTGACTTTCGTCATCCCGAATTGGATAGCGCCTAGTCGTTCGACTAATCGGCAATTTATTTTTTATTAATATTAAGAAATTGAGATGATAAATAAGCCGTTTGTCGGATTTTTATAATTTTTTCATTGAAAATATTAAATACCTACTTTCTTCTTCTTAGCTAACTCTTATGGCTATATTATTCACTCCGGGTGTAATCAGGTTTACGTTAATTTTGCACCCGATCAGTAATCCGAATTTTTTAAGCCCCACAATTTAAACCTATATCCATAATATTCACTCAAAAACACGCATTAAACCCGTTGAATTAAAAACGGATTTAAAACAGTTTAACTCGTTTTAAACATATACGTAATGTCAAATTTCAACTAAAATGACATTTGTTTTTAGTTGTTTGTCACTACATAATTGGAAATTGATTTGATTCTCACTTTCATTTATTTTCTGCGAGGGAAGAAATGTCAAAAATGTGACACATAAAAAATAGTCAATAATATGAAATTGAGTTTTAACCCGGGTTAAAGTACTTAAACTGTTCTACGGAGTGCAGTTTAAATTCAATCGGATTAAACGCCGACTTGGGCTTGATTTTTGGGTTAAACTCACTTTAACCTGGGTGTAAACATTAGTCCCGATTAAAGTGAGTGAATAATATGGCCGTTATAGATCCAGAGGCTTTACCCGCCTTAATTTCTTGATTACATTGTCAGTATTTAAAAGTTCAAACTACTTTCAAATCATAAACATATTTATGAAGTGAATAAATTGTTGGATTGTACGATTGTCATCACAAATTTTTCAATCTGATTTGGCCTCGACTCCATTTGTGATGACAATCGTACACTCCAACAATTTATTCACTTCATAAATATGTTTATGATTTGAAAGTAGTTTGATATGAACAAGCCAGGCCCTGGGCAAAAAAACAAATCCTCTCGGCGATATTCTTTGAACCAAAGATTCGTCTTGAGGTATGATTCACAGTCACTTGTTGATTGAAAAATCATTAGTCTCGGTGAAAATCGAGCAAACAGTGCGTCTAGATCAGATGTGGTGGTCGTCTACTGATGAGCCCACCCACCACATTTAAAAGTTCTGTTGGTATTTTTTTCTTATCAGCAATGTATGTAAACCAGATTTTTGAATGGGAAACATTCCGGATAAAATATTATTCCCGATAGGAATATGGAATGCTGAATGAGTGCGTTCAGTTGGTGAATCGTTTTAACCCGCGATTGTTTTGTAATGGGGTTCAGTCGAGTAAATTTTAATTTTTTAACATTTTGTTTAAGAACGAAGTTTAAGTTTTAAGACAAATGTGAGCCATTTCTCTTTGGCTCGGAGCATTGAGCCTAAGTTGAAATACATGAGCCAAATTACCCAATTGGGTACTTCAGCACAACGCTGATCCCAGGTTCTATCCCCGGAAAGACACAAATTACATCTTAAGGTTTTTTCTACTGCGCCACCTCTCGCGAACGTCTGATAAACATCCGAGAGTATGACTGTCCTGAAAAAGCTTCTCAATTCAGTCGTTCGGACTCGGCATAAAATTGTAGGTCTACCGCCTGTTGCGCCGCCTATTTATTTATTTTTTAAAAACCTTAATCGGGCTATTACAACATTTAAAAATAAATGATCCAAATATGTCAGCCATTCTCAAAAGGGTTTGCGAATTGGAGGCCTCCGTATATATCTTCAATGATTTGCTACATGCAAAACTCAACTTTGTGCTTCTATTATCAAAGGGCCCCAGCCAAGTTCTCTAATAAAGGCACTTACCCTTTTTACAGGAACAAACTCAGGCTGTTTTCGACCCCCCTCTAACTTAGAAACCAATTAAGCGAAAAACTTCAAACTTAAAACATTATTATGTATTATTATTATTATTATTGATTTTTGCCACTTCCCATTACCGTAGAATGTTGAAATTTAGTAGAGCGGTAGGGCTTGTAGTCTACAGAAAGAAAAAAAAATCAAAAATTGTATATTCTCCATTCAAGAGGCGTTGTATCCGCCCACTTTTGAAAATCGGTTATTGTTTATTTGGGCCACTTCCCATTGCCGTAGAATGTTGAAATTTGATAGAGCGGTAGGACCTGCATTGTATGAAAGGAGATACAGTAGAAATCGTTTATAACAATGTCGAAGGGACCTTAGAATTTCATCGTTATAACCGGTTCATCGCTATATCCGGTACAATAAAAAAGTACAAAAAAATGTATGCACTTTATTGGAAAAAGTCATCTAAGTTTACAAAATCACAAATTTGTTATTCTTTGCACATTTGGTTGTGTAAAATATTTTTCTAAGAGAGTTGTCCAATATATTTAAATTTTAATTTGAAGCGGCCATATACCATCTTGAGAACGACATTTACCAAACTCTTTAGTTACCATATATTATGGAAATCGAAAATTCAATTAACTCTAACGCTGTCGACCTGTGAAAACATCCAAGGACCGGTGATTGTGATCTCGGGAAATTTACATACCATCAATTGCACTAAAGTTATCCTCGGCATTTTATTAGCCTTGCTCCCCGAGCAGGATCATTTTTTGACATCTGAAAATTCGTTTTTCGTATCAGAAAATTATCCGAGGATAATTATTTAACACAATTGATACACGGCTTTAGAAACAGGATGAAAATAACAATCCGTAGACTGTAAAAACAGTTTTTACTATCGTTATAAACAGTTTTTAGACTTAAATCTGGTACATTTTACACGTTATATCCGGCATCGTTGTAACCGATTGCAAATTACTTTGAATTAAACGGAGTTTTGCCGGGACTTTGAAAATATATCGTTATATCCGGTTCATCGCTATATCATAAAAATAAAAAAAAATAAATAGTTGGCGCAACAGGCGGTAGACACCCTAGGCCTAGCTTCTCGCAACCATTCGTTTGTGTGAGTTTTCTATTTTGGGACGAATGGTAGGGACCTACAATTTTATGCCGATTCCGAACGGCTGAATTGAGAAGCTTTTTCAGGACAGTTATACTCTCGGATGTTTGTCAGACGTTCGCGAGAGGTGGCGCAGTAGAAAAAAAACACCAAGATGTAATTTGTGTTTTTCCGGGGATCGAACCTGGGATCCCTCGCACAGCAGTCCAGCACACTAACCACTGCGCTACTGCGCCCACGATCGCTATATTAGGTATTGTTATAACCGATTTCTACTGTAAATCAAAAAATAAAAATTTTCCACTTATTGGGAGTGAAATCTGTTTAAATATAAATAGAAGTTAATCTACCTGCTGAATATGATTTTAATGAATAGTTTATAAGAAAGAAGGTCAAAGTGAAAAGCGTTCTATTATTATTTAAAATTTTATTCATGAACTTTTTGCTTTTTAATTTTTTTATTTATTGTTGAGTGGTTACTATTTGAACTTTTGTGGAATCGCATCGCAGCGCCACCTACCCATTCAAACACACACACAAAGTTTCATTAAAATCGGTCCAGCTGTTTAGGAGGAGTACAGTAACAAACACGGACAGAAGAATTATACATATAATTTAACTGATAGAACGTGTATTTTCATTCAACTCACAGCGTACAATCGAAAAATGACTCAATTAACCGTTTATAGTGCTACTATGTACTATGATTCTAAATCGACATCTGAAAGAGATAGATTTTAATTTTTTCCCGTTTTAGAAATGTCAAATCAATTTGTTTAAAATATCCCACTTCATCATAATGACTTATGACAAATCACCTCAAGTGCTGTTGTATAGTATATGCCAGAAGCAGCCATCATCAATGCTTCCAGGAACAATATTTATAGCTTCATTAGAAAAGGTGTGCTTGCGACTGTGTTATGTCGATTTCAAATAAAAGGTTGGCGAAAAATCCTTCTTCGATAAAATGTTAGAGTGTGTATACCTACGCTTAACTGATGACAAATTTAGATTTATAGGGAATAAAATCTAACCGTAATCAATTTTTTTATTTTTTTTTACAGACATGCTATCGAAGTAATTTTAGATACTAAGCATAATGAGGGAGGTGTTATTCTCTGTGGAATCCTTGAGCTGTTCGAAGGGTATAAATATACCGATTACTTTGATTTCTTTGTTTCAACCTGGGAGTAGGAATGTACATAATATAATATTAGGACAGCATAATTATGGTTTTTAACTTAGAATTGGTAGGGTGGCTTTTTTCTTGAGAACAGGTTATCTGACTTGTGAATGGGTTTGGGGTTGGGGGGTTGATTTCAAGGTTATTGTAGGCGTTTTACTTTGTGGTAAAACAAAACAATTGTTTGTGTGTTGAAAATGTATTTAAAGTAAAACGTTTTTAGCTCTAGGGAATTCCAAATGATTAGGTATTTTAAAATGGAAAACGTTCTCACATTTCGATAGGTGTCAAACAGATTTGCTCCGTCACTGAATAATTTATTTTGTTTCTACAAATTCTTAAATTTTTGTTTAGGAAAGCTACTGAAATTCAATATTGAAACGTAAAAAGAGACACGAGTCAATCCCATCTGAATCATGTAAAATAAAAATGATGAGGGTAGACGGCATAAAATATTAGAAAGACAACTGGAATGAAATATTTAGTCACCATATGTTGTGAATATCTGAATTGATAGTCTGGAGAATGTTTACTTGTTGTCACCGAAAGAATATTAATAATTTAGTATTTTTTTTCGATTCATAAAGACGCTTCAAATTGCTACTTTTACTTGAATAGCAGATGTGCAGTTTTTAAAGCACTTATGCCTACCTTAGGAATTCGGGCGTCCCCAGTGAGGTTTTATTCACACAAGGCCCAGCCAACCGATCGAAGTAAATGCAGAAACAATATTTAAATGCGAAGGTCTCGTTCTGTGTGACGCCAATTTTTTTTCGGTGGGCAGTGTACGGGCTAAAGACTCCCTTTGACCCTGATGCCCCAGGCGAACGCCAGCACTGTGTGGCGAATGTATCTATTTATGTTTAATCTTGCAAAACGCTTTTCACCAGCAGTGTTGCCAATGTTCAACGTTGAGGTAGTATTACACACATGAGAAAGAAAAGTTATTCATACGAATTTTGTTATCTTACTCATACCGGATCCCAAGCACTCCAACAATCTTATAACACTAGTCCCCAGTTTCACAGTGAAAGTATAAAATACACCTCTAGTTTAAACTTTAGTTCAACAATTAATTCGGTTTCACAGTTTCGTTTAAAGGCACGAGTACGATAACTTAGGCGCCAAAAATTGATAACGTTTGTAGACCCCCCCCTCCCATAGTAAAAAATGCTTATATTTAACCCCTCTACAAAAAACCGTTATCAATTTTTTGCGCCTAAGTTATCGTACTCTCCCCCGTTTAAACCTTGGACAGAGTTCATTCTGCAGTTTAAGTTAAACGACAGTATTCTGCCGTTCAAACTTCAGATCACTTGACACAGTGACATTTAAATTTTAAATCTGCCGATTGTCAAAAACACAAATATTTGACGTTGTTTTGTGTGTTCTTTGAAAGATAAAAGAAAGGAACGTTTTTGGAAAAGTCATATAAAAGCTAAGTACTGTATACTGCCAAATTCTATTCATTAAATTTAGTTAAACTCGATCCTGTGACTGTGGTATCACATAATGAGTCTTCTGGGCTGCTCTCTTTGCGGCCCCCTACCTTAACCTAACCTAATGATTTTACGTTCGATAACTTTTAGGTACGAGTCGCTATCACGGTTTTCATTCAGCATTAAACTTTGAGTTATCGGATATTCTTAATTCAATCGTAGATGATTTGTTGCAAATTAATACTCAACCTGTTGTTCACAACGTAGTGCAAAGCCATTAACATGGTTTATATTTAAAGAGTTATTGATGTGTAGCCAAATAAACGAAGTTTTAGTACTGCTCACTGACGTTTAATAGAATAATTCGAAAATATTTTAGCATGGCAATGGCATGTATACGCACGCTTTCATACGAAAGCTATGTGGACAGTAGGCCTAAGATGATGAAAGGCGCTAAGATAGACCCTGCCTGCCTTCCAATAGCGGTACATTTGTTTATCCGTTCTCAAAGCTCTAAATTTGTACATAATATGTAAAACATTTCATTGCTAAATAAGCTAATGAAGGTCGGGAATTCTTTTCAATGAAGTCAACGAGTTTACCCGTTAGATGTCCAACTAAAATGGCTACGCATTAGCCTAACAGACACGTAAAGCTGACCTATTTAAATACATTTCGCAGCCATTGATTAAAGGTCTTAATGGGTGTCTCCCAAATTACCAAACTCTCCTGCATTTATCCAAATTTAATCAACATTCCTCTAATTCGGCTCTTAATAAAAAGTACACCACTCGGCAAATGAAAGTCCACAGGTGTTCTAATGGCATAACGACACCCTCGTCGTCGTTCTCTTTTTGGAATTAACATAGACTGGACACGCTAATTAAGCTTACGGTTTTCTGCCTACTTTTAGTGGAGTTGGGGGCGAATAAGTTCTCCGTAAAAGGACGAATCTACGATAAGAAAAATCCATCCCGTCCTTCAAAGAGGATAGCTAATGAAAATCCTCTCTTCATTGCCGTTTGCTCTTGAGCTTCTATATAGTAATCTCCTGGCAAGGTTATTTTGTTGTTTCCTTGCGCCTGTATTTCTCGTCTCTAAAATCCGCATGTCTAAAGCTAATGCTTTCCTGGATTAAAAGTCACGCTTTTTGATTTTCTATGTCAATTACGGTGAGAGTATGGCTTCCACCTCACGAGCCCATCTAAAGCAAGCCATTTAAAGCGGCAAACTTGTCTGCTTTTTCAGGCAAAAACAAAAAAAAAAAAAAAAAAATTGAAAGGGTGGTGGGTGAAAATAAAGGATTAACGCCAGCGCATTATCAATTCTCAATGTCATTTGTCTACCAAGGACAGGGTGAATCACTCCATCCCACATCGCACGCTTAGTGGTCTTACCTTGAGATTTTGCGCGCCGCTTTGACAGCAGCTGCCACGTGCATGACGCGTCATAATTAAAACAATTCTCCTAATTTTGTATCATTTTCGACCTGTGAAGCCTAGCGATTCTTAGTTTGTTTTATTAATAATTCAAAAAGATACTTCTCGTCCTGGCGCCCTACTCTCGTATGCACCCCACCCTGTACTCCTTTTTCTAAAATTTTAATTTTTATGTACGAATTCCACTCCAGACTGACTGAATAATTAATGAGGAAAAGCTTCATTTCGCCGGGGTTGTCCAGGCGGCGCGGTGGCGTTTATTCAACGCACGAAATTTTCGTGCCGACATTGCTCCTTGTTCGTCGTCCTTTGAGGGGGGGTTCCTCGGCTCAACTGGGTTTATCGTTGTGTAGAGATGGAAATTAACGTCGGAGCAACGAGAAAATAACCAAAACAAAACAAAACATATTGAAAAGCGGTCATGAAAAATTCAACCATTTTACGAAGGTGCCGCGGGAATTTTTTTATGTCCTACGGAGCTGAAGGGATCCATTGTTGTTATCTGGGTGGTGGTGGTGGTGGTGGTGCTTTGCGGATGGTGCTATAGGTATTGTTTTTTTTTTTAATGCGGTTTCGGGGTGGCAGCGGATACAATTTTAATGGCATTCTTATTTGGAGCGTCCAGGGCTTCAATACATACACTTATACGTGAAGATGTATGTCAGACTTACACGTATTTACCAGAATATCGATCCCGTATGTATACGATGCGGGAGTTTTATGTTGTTGCACATCCTTAAAGGTGGATTTTCTTTCTTCTTTTGTGTTCCTCGCCGACAATAATGTGGAATGTGTGTAAAGTTAGTGCATTTATGAGTTCGTCCTTATTTTCTTTTTATATATGAATCACCTTTTACCTGGTCGCTTGCTCATTTACAAAAGCCAAGTGTGTGGCGTAAGGCGTGGAATGTGAAGTGAGTGTTCCTTTGTACGGAAACGGCGTTTCGCAATGGAGGAGTTCCATGGGGTAAAGTGCTGATGTGGTAAAACTTCGCTGAGCACATTAAAAGTGATATGTTAGCGACGGATAGTGTGCTTCTTGAACACCTAAGGTGGTTTCACCGAAGTATTAAATGCTTTAAAAAACTATTAAAATGGAATCATTTTTTTTTGTGAAAACGAAACCAGTTTAGAGAGGGATTCTGTGTAGATATGTCAGAAGAGATAAATATAGCTTGTATATATGTAATAAGAATGCAATTTAAGTAGGAAGAACAAATTCTTAGTTGCTGTGTTAACATTTTGCATTCACCTATCGGTTTGAGAAGGTGATGTTGAGATAGTGATGCTATAATGTATGATACAAATTTCTCACACAAATGATGAAAAAAAAACCCGCCGAAAAAAAAATGGCATTTATTAGAAACAAAAATAGGAACAATCACCTAATTTACGAGTATGTAACCGTATTCAGCTGTAGTCAGATCAATTCTGCTTCACGGTATCATGGTCTGGTGGCCAGCGTTAGAGAACAATAATCACCCTTATTCCGAGTGGCGTTTTACTTTCACGACGTTTGTCGTTATTGGAGGCGTTTCATTTTGGAAGACTTATTCCCTAACTTCCACGACAGGGTACGACGTCGTCGGTAAGTAGTTCACATTTCACATACGATCCAAAAGAACAAATCAGTGCTGACAGATAAATTGTTGTTGGTTGTATCAGTGTTTTGTTGTTTATCTTTTTCGAAAAAAATTCTCAGTTTAATTATTTTCGGATTCCATAATGTTTTTTGGAATGTAAGGAAATCTTCATTGGACGAAATAAAAGGTAAGCTCGTGAAAAGTACCTACATGGTCGCCGTCTGTGTATAGGCGATATAATTTGCTGCGACTGCGAGATTCTTGACTGAGGGTAGCTACCAGAATGCTGTAGGAAAACATTTTAATTAAGGACGAGACGATCACAGCTTTCATTTATAAAAAATGTTTTAAAGTGATGCTCACAAAAACTTTCTGCCAATCTTTTCCATTTCTTGATGGTGGTCTAGGCTGGGTCATCATTTAAGACTCCTCTTAAAATCCCTTTGCCAATTAATTAAATTCCATTAAATTGTTTCTGGTTTGATACTTATAACCCTTGAAAAGAATCTAATTAAATTGAATAAAATAACAATTCAAGAAGTTCAATTTTCAGTCGATTTTCATTACTTGGCGTTCACTAATTTGTTAACGACAGAAATCGTCGTTTTTCTTGTCGTTTTGTGGCGTTCAACGCCTTACAGAATGGCAGTGAAGTTTCTCACATGACGTTCGTCGTACGCCAATAGGTTCCACATGCCGTTCAGTGAAAAATTGCGTTCGACGACCCAAAAACGCCACTCGTAATTCCAAATTCAAATTAGCGTTTCATAAATCGTCGTAAACGCCACTCGGAATAAGGGTGAATGTAACATCAAATCCATAGAACGCATACAAAGATCAACAAGTATATGCATCACCGGGACCTTTAGGTCCACCCCCATTACCGCTTTAGACATAATACTGCATCTACTTCCCGTCGACATGTACGGAAAACTAGTTGCGTCTACAGCGGCTCTAAGGCTCAGAGAATCTCAAAAATGGACCAACTCTCAGGTTGGTCATATGATCATTCTACTCATACAATTCCGAACAAAACGGGCTATATATTTCCTTTCGAAGACTTTATTTAATATAAAGTACAACACGAAAATCCCAAATCGATCCGAATGGGAGAACCGCACTATAAGCAACAACTCCGAAATCGAGATTTATATATGATGGATCTAAAATGACTGAAGGCACGGGTGTGAAAGTCTTCTCCCAATCCCCTGCACTTTATCTCGCCTTACGCTTCCCTGACCACTGTAGCGTTTTTCAGGCGGAAATTATGGCTCACCTTGTACGAAATAGATGGGAAAGCTATCATTTTTTACATAAACAGTCAGGCAGCCATAAAAGCCAACCAGATCAAAGTTGGTAGAACAATGCCGGGAATCTCTTAACGAGACTGCGGATAGATGTTCAGTTACCCTGTGCTGGGTCCCATCAGGTCACAGTGATATTCCAGGCAACTGCAAGGCGTATAACTAGCCAGACAAGGCACTAACTGACACCGCACGCTCCATTGCATTCAGTGAAATTTCCACTTCTTGAAGAGGCTTTAAAAACAGCTGACAGTAGATGGACGATGGAGTAGTATTAGCACCTGACAAATCTGGCCGAAATTAGACGCCAAAAGAACTAGAAAACTTCTTTGTATGCATGCCCGCAGAATAGGAATACCCTATAACGATTTTTGTAGGAGCTGTATGGACGAGGAAGAAGAGGAAACCACCGATCACCTCCTCTGCTCCTGTCCAGCTATTTCATAGGGGTACCTTAGGGGCTTATTTCTTTGAAAACCTTAGCGACCTGACCCGAACCGATATTTGCTGCATCAGCAAGGTCGTTACAAAGTCAAACTGGCTTGGACAGACACCAATCGTCACTTTCTTCGGTGTGAAACAGTAGAGTAGATGGCTTCGAACAGCCGTCTTTTCCCGAAGACAAATTGTCCCCTCTTTTGACGTCAAACAGTGGAGCAGATTCGTCTCCGCTTCTGAACCAACAACACTTCTTGTCACTTCGGACCTCGGTCACCCTTTGTCTTTTTCACCTTTCGCAGCCGAAACGGCAAAGCAGATTGCTCCAAATATTGATCTGTACCAGCAAACTGTTGAAGGCTACCAGAGCGGGGGGGGGGGGGTTAGACTGCTTCGGTCATCCCTTCGCCTTCGCCGAAGACTAACCGACACCTGGAGGAGCTGACTACAGCAATCAACCTCATCTCGGCAATTCGTAGATCCCGACAGATTTAATAGACGGGGGGTTAGACTGTTTCGGACAGCCCTCTCCTTTTCACTGAAGACAAACCGCGACCTCTCATTTTGGTACCAGGCAACAAGACGGAGTGATTCAATCAAGCTATCCAGCTCAGCACCAGTATCTGTCCTATGGACTGGTTGTCATAAAGAAAGAAACGAGAGGCAGACTGCTACTGTTAACCCCCATCCTTTCTTCCAACAGACAATCCATCCATTGACTTTTTGGTCAAGCAGCAAAGCAGGCTGGTTCAATCAACCACTTCTGCCACGCACCAGTCTCCCTACATTGTGACGTTCTGTCAGAGGCAATAGTCAGGGGGCAAACTGTTATGGTCACCCTCCGCCCTTATCCGAAGACTAAGCCGCAACCAGGAGGTGCAAACTCAGATAAGATTTGACTGCCTCAGTCACCATCAATACCCCCTAACGAGGTAAGACACTCAAATTTACAAGTAGCAATAGATTTCCAACCGTAATGCCCGGCACATTGTTTTTATCTGGCTACTTCCTCCCCCTTCTGGTATCACAATGGACCAAATAATGTGGTCTAAGTGTGCCCCTCTTCAGGACAGCCACCTTACCTAACCAAACCTAACCGTATACAAGATACAAAGACTAGGTTATAAATGCATTGCACATTTGCATCAAAGCAAAAGCAGATTGCATATTTGATGCACATTTCATGAATTGTCATTCTGTTCAGATTCCATTTGTACCATCGACGCCAAACCTAAAACCTTTTCAGTAATTGCAACTTCAGAAAAGTTAAGACATTCACCCATGTCTTCTCATTAGCATCTGATTGAGCTAAGCTCGCTTTACAAATATAAGACTGTCATAATAGGGGTCTTAAAACTAGAAATTTATTTTCTTGCATAATTTATAGCGAAATAAGACCTTCGAGTTCTGAAATTGCTCGTTAAACTCTTTAAAAAATCTAAGTGAATATTTTAGGTAGACATGCCTGATTTTATTTTGTTTGAGGTCTTGTTTAGTTTTGTTGGCTTTTTTATGTTTATTTTCAAACGAAGATATTCGAAAAAAGGTTCTTAATAAATTCCAATTCTCAAGAAGCCTTTCCACACAATGATGATGTGAATGCCACCGATATTTTTTCATTGATTCCATTAAAATACAGCATAGAAAAATGGAATATTTTGGAAATCTAAAAATGCACATTTGTTTGTTCTGGGTGCCGGGTGGTATGAATATACCCTTTCGTCCTTTTAGTTCATTTTCAGATGCGAAATACCAACAAAATGCAAACAAAACAAAAACAAAATACAATATTTAAAGCCTACGCAATGTTAATGTTACGAATAAATGCATTTCGATTTTGTGTACGGTTTTTGATTGTAGACATCTCCCTGACTATCATTATCCAAGGCATGATATCGATTCAACCAAATGAAAATTCCCTTGACCTTTACTCCCATAAAGTTCCCTATATCTTGAAATAATACCTTTTTAATGGCTCCAACGAGTTTTCGAATTCTTTTAAATTTGCTCTGACATTAAAATCACAATAGCAATAAGGAAATCTAAGTAATGAAGGACATCTCTATAAAGAGCGTGTCCTTATAAAATTCGAATTTCAACTTAATTTGTGGTTATGACACGCTTCTTCAATTGCGTTTGTGGTTTATGGACATGTAATTAGCTTAGTTCTAACAATATTCTTTCACTCACCTGAAAATCCTTCCTGGCACGTACAATTATAATACGCCACACCATCAACGCATACTCCACCATTTTGACAAGGCCCCGACCAGCATTCATCCCAATTCGTTTGGCACTGTATTCCCGTGTACCCGTCTATGCAATAACACGAATACGAGCTGGAAAGAAATAAACGTGATAGCCTTCAATCAGAAAAACTAAAAAAAAAAAAGGATGCGCTCCAACAAAAGAACGCCCATTCCCAACATTGGTGAAGAATAAAATTAAGATTCCTGCGGCTGGGCTAACCCGATGAGTGTAAAGTGCTGCTGCCGCATGCACACTAAGAGCAAGAATTTTCTAATAAAACATTCATCGGCAGCAACTCGTCGTCCTTGCCGGTTCTGTAAGCGGGCGCACAAAAAGAAGGGAAACTGTAAAGGAGGTCGGCAGGTGGACGGGGAAAAGCAAATGTATCACCCAAGCACTATGCGCTCCAGCCGACTTACCTATTTAATCCATCAATGCAAACGCCAAACACACACGGATTGCTGAGGCAAGCGAAACCGGCCTGCCCACCCCTCAAGATGGCCAACATCCAAAGGAGGCCAAATAGCCACGAGTAGGATTTTAGGACTGATGCCACCGCTGTTGTTGTCGGTTTTGTTTTTGCTGCAGCTGTAGTCCGTTGGGGTAGTTTCACATGCTGCTCCTGCTCGTGCTGCTGCTGCTGCTGATTGGGACTAGAATACCGTGAGGATGCCAAAGGCGACGGTGGTAATGGTGGCGTTGCTGTTTTAGATTGTTCTACCTTTCGCTGCTGTTGTTGCTGATGATTGTTATTGTTGTGATGGTCATTGTGACGACGGTGGTGCTTGTAATCAGGGTTATCCGATGACGATGACGGTGGTTCCTCAATAGTTAGATGTCTACATTTGTTTCTGTCGGTGTTGTTATTGTTGTTGGAATCAGAGCTGCAGTTGGAGTACCTGTGTCTACTACTAAATCTATAACTAATACAACTGGTTAAACTGTTCATCATCGTGTCGTCGGATGACGACTCTTCTGCCTCTTTGTTGTCGGCTCCTGCTGTTGATGGTTCATCGGATGTTTTTCTGATTCTATCACTGATCCTGTTGCGGCTGACACATGTGACGGGTGCGGAGGAGTAGAGGGTTGAGATGGTGTTGGTGGAAAATGACTTGCGTCCCCTATGACTGCCGCCTTCATCGTCACCATCTGCCGCCCTATTGGCAGTCATTGTATCGGAATTTCTTCTTCTTCAGTTTTCCACGTTCGGTGTTTCCCGAAAGAAAATTCGTCAACAAACTCAGGATACACAAAGAAAAATTGTTAAGGTTCGTATCCCTTTCAACGCTATCAGCAAGAGACTAGATTTCTCTTGCTGCTGCTGTTGATATTGTTATTGGTGTTCACTTTAAATGCAATAGTGTTGCTGCAGTTCTTTGTAGTCGGTGGCATTGATTGATGGTTATTTGTGGGGATGCGTTTGTATGTAATACAGAGAGAACGACGTCCTTCGTTGGTATTACTCACTCACTTACAGTCGAGTCAGTCAGGTCGATGGTTTCCTGGTGTGACTTGGACGTTAATCCTAGCTTCCCTCGGAGATTGGCAATTGATTGGAGTTATTTTGAGAACACTCTAGGGAGATGGGAGCTTCCTGAAAGAAAATAAAACCAGAAAAAGGATTGAAATTAACTTAAACGAACGAATACCTTGTGGGTGGAAGGAATGTGGGATTACAGTGTTGTTGTTGTTTTTTGTAACAGAATGGTTTGGAGTGTAATGGAGTGTGGTGGTTTCGATATTGGTTTAAGAAGGTAGCTAAAGAACATTGTATACGTATTAAGTGGGTGGATTTAGAAAAGGAACTCATTTCAGTGGTATGAACGTTGTTGTTGGCAGTGCCTTCAATATCTCAACATAACGATTGAAATGGAATATTGTTGCGACTTGCGAGAGAGATATAAATTTTCAATTTTCTAATACAGACTATACCGGGGTGCACTGATGATGTGCTTATTTAACCTCCATCACCTTCGTTTTTTTTTTGCACTTCCAATTTTGTCTAAAAAACTAATCACACATACAAGCAGGATATATTTTTAATGCATAATAGAATGACATATCGCCCAAAGTAACGCATACACCCCAAATTTGTTTGTTTTTGGGCGTTATGCATTTTTTGGGCGTTAATAAAAATACTGACATTACGCCCAAAATCAATGTCACATCACCCAAATTTACGTAAATTTTACAACAACAAATTGCCTAGCAATGTTTTGGTCGTTACGACATTTTTCAATTTGGGCGTTATGGTTTTGGCATAAGACCTAACGCCAATTAAACTTTCATTAGATAAATAGAATGCGTAAAATTATATGGAGTTTTTATATTTTAAAATAGCAGCTCTTTTTCCTACCTGTAATATTTTTTTCCCGGTTTTGTTGACCACTATTTTGTTTTTTAAAACTTCATATTCGCCACTTTTATGTCTTCACCAAATTAGTTTTTTATGTACCTACCCATAGTTTTAAGCACTGAATCAATCTTCTTCGCCCTGAACATTAGGAGTGATTTTTTTGCTATCCTATCCCAGCAAAATATTTTCACACAGACGTTAGACCGGCTAATTATCGGGGATTATAACTTAGCCCCGATAAAACTGTACTCCCAAGCTATCATAGCTTCAAAAGTTAGCGAAAAATGCTATCGATTGTGTCATAAATGATTAAATGATATTTGATATTAGAAAATTAATTAAATTAAATAAAAAACGAAAAAAGCAAACAAAGCATTTGCCATATCTATACCTAGAATTTACAAATTTTTATGTTAACCTGCATCTTCCATATTTGGAAAATGATTTAATTCGCGAATATTTTGTTTCTGAATTTGTTTTTGTTTGTGTACCTACATTATGTTCGCATAATCTTTTTTTCTTGTGTTTTTTTTTTATTGTTCTGAGCAACCTACATTTTCCAAATATCAATGATGAGTGCTAAGCTTTTATGTAGAATGGGATAGCAAAACGAACACGTCCATAGGCAATTGTGATTTTTCGAGCAAAATTTAAATTTACTTATTTAACCAACAATTTATTAAAGTAATTCAATTTACTGTTTCAAATCATGCTCCCATTACAACTCCACAGAAGACATATTCATTTCTTTTATTTATCTTAAATGCGATAGAGAGCTTTGAGATCGATCCATTGAGCTAGAGCTGTTGCGAAAGAACTAGTCCTAGTTCCGGTTTGCACAATCGATCTCTCTCTCACATGAGATCGTGCTCATATTTTTACATACTACCCAATGTCTCGGATCTTATTCACGACTGATGGAAGGACAAGTGCTAAGTTTTCCTGTTGGATTGGTCAATCCAGCTCAATATTGAGGCAGTTTTGTCAAACTGTTATCGGGATGGGTGATGACCGAACAAGCTGCCTTTTGTGTATGATATGAATGGAATAATTACAGACAATTCTTCTACATACCTATTGTTCACTTCAATAATAAGGTGCAACTCCCGGGAGATACGCAAGAGTTTAAATTTTAATTTGTTTTAAAATTATATTTAAAATTATTCATTGCATACTTTTTGGATATAAACATATAACAAAAAAGAGGAGAAGAGTAAAATCATTCAATTATTGTAGCGAGTATTTTTGAACTATGTAATTTTGCAGTAAAAGCTTAATAGCTTTTCCACACAAGTGGTTAATGTAATATTTTTAGAAGAATTGGTTTTTTTAACGAGACATATGGAAAATAAACACTGTTGGTTATCAAAGGTGATATTTCAAGTTCTATTATTTCTTTCGTACTTCTGGTACTGTAAACCCCTTCTCCCTTCTGTTTCCCACCCATAGATACAGAAAAACTCTGCGCATCCCTGACGATTGTGGATAATAAGTTCGGTTATTAGAACTGCTGGGAAATCTGGAAATCTACACATATACACCTATAAATTTATTTCACTGTTGTAAAAATTCACTGATGGTTACTAAATGTTAAAGGGAAAAGCTGTAGTAATGGCCATGAATGGAAATTCGTTCGGTTTTGACAGATCCCCATTTCGATTAAATGTTGAGGGTGCGTTAACATTTGTTGTTTGGACGCAACACTGATGCCGTAATGAGGCGTGAGGTGGTACGTGTATACGTATAAGGTACATCAAAAATTGTTGTCAAAGACATTGACAAATTCCCATGTTACGGCATTGCATTTATATGACTGGACTTTAGCTTCATCTATACCACTCAGCCAATATGACGAATGTTTGAAATACTAATCCATTAGCGTAATAAAATTGTGTAACATATAACCAAAATCATAAATTTCGTATGAACAATTTTAATATTAATAATTTATGATATCCAAAATATCTACAATCAGCAAAGAATTTTGTTCCTTCATCACTACGGCATGCATACACGTAAAGCATTCGAGTACTTTCTATTTCAATGTTCCTACGCAGGACCCCTGCTCCCTCGCACATCGCCATCTCGAACAGATATCCATGACGACGAGTTCTTTATTTTCCAGTGCACATGCACAGTGCTCAGGGCTTGAATGGACCGATAACAACACATGCTCTTCAGCAGCTAGTTGGTGCGGTGTATGCAGAAGCAATAAGGCGGAAACTTTCGACTCCGTGCACTCAAAAAGTACACACAGCACCCAAAACAAGGATGTCGCATGGAACATGGGGATTGCTTCTGCCACATATAAAAAAAAAAAAAACTGTTTCAAAGTTTATCCTTCTGTGAATTTGCCGTTGTAGTAATTTTCACTATGTGTTTTGTGTTTTTTGTTCCTTAATGAGATGTTCACAATCTCACAAAGTGGAGAGTGTGGAGGGCTATATCTTCATGTTAAGCTTTTAAAACTGTAATTTACATTTCACATGAATTGCCACTCGCACTTATCAACTGGGGACCGAGAGCCAGACCTAGGCTTTGCGAAAAGTTTACTTCCTTCTCAATTGTTTCGCTCTTTTATTTTTTTTTGTTTTGGCAATAGGATAAACCGTCTATAGTAAGGCAGAGGGGGATGTCATGAAGTAAGTAATGAAAGGACGTACATGCTATGACTACGACGAGGAATTTATCGTCACTTGATGTTTGCGTCATCGTTACGCAGGACGAAAAGTTCGTTTTGTACCCTAATTTCCCATTTTGTGACGAAATGCTTCCTTGTTTTATAGTGTCGTGTTGCTTTCTCCGTTTTCTTGCTCTTCATCGTTAAATTATTTTTAGGACTCCCCGACGCCGATGCCCAAGTGTACAGCTTGTGTTCTCGACGTTGTCGTTGTTGTCGGTGTGCAATGTAAATTGGGGGAAGGAATTCAGTATAAGAGACGCCGCCGCCGGCAGTCGCCGTTACCACCACCACGTGAAATAAGCGGTTTCCTTGGGGGAATTTTCCAACGCCCAATGTACCTACCTACCTACAAATTGTGAGCGTTGCACACACTAGCTCGACTTTAAAACACAACAGCGACACAAGTTGACTACTATCGTATACATGCTCCTGGTGCACAGTGAACCGAGCACGAATTCTCCCCAGGGGTGTCTTCAAGAAAACGAGGTAAACTTACAATGCGAGTATATCTCACACCAGGACGACATCGTTGTCGTATACGTAGCCCGATGTAGTGGGCTCTAAATCACATACGAGCTTGTGTGCGCGGTTACTTGTGTATTTAGTGCTTCGTCGAAGTTCAGGACCAACTGTAATTGTCCTTCTTCTCGTTGCAACAATTGCCATCGCTAGTTTCTCCTCTGAGGAGAGCAATGCAGTTGTATTTACCCGGTAAACGCAGACTTTGTTAGTTAATAACTACTTTGCAGGAGGAAACTAGCGCTACTTTTAGTGGCGCGTACACACAAAATGGTTTCCGCGCGCGTTCTATTTACATTGTGTAATGCTGTATAATGCCTTAATAAAACAGACACTAATTTATAATGAGAAGTAATGCGCGGGATAACTGCAGACGTGCAACCATAAATTATGAGTTTCTGAAGAGATTTCTCCATTCGTCCAACGAAGGAAAGGACGTGCTGCTTTTTAGTTTAGTAATTAAACTGAAGCTCCGCGCACCACGTAACATCACGTGACGGAATTAAATCGATTTCTAAGTGGATTCGGGGGGTTTTTTTTTTTTCTATTTCCTGTGTAAACATAAATATTGATTGTGAAGTGGAACTCATTCAGGACACATGCTTGGATGGTAGTGTTGGTGACGATGTTTACTGAACTTATTGAATCGACAGGATCCGAAAATAGACTCACTATGTATTTAGTTTATTTAGGCTGTCGGATGTGGTGGGCGGCTATGTCTATGAAGTGTCAATTAAGTGTGTTTATTTAGGACGAAGGACTTTTTCGAAATCAATTGGTTTACAGATTCTGAACATTTGTTTTTGTAATCTTGTTTTTTGTTAAATTTCATTTGAGTAGGGGTATACGGGTACGTACTGTTTTTGTTTGCAAAGTGTTTAAACTTTCAGGCAAAATCTGAAACCGTAAGTGTCAAATCATATTCATGTGATATTGAAATCACGCTGGTTTTATGGTAAAAATAAAGTTTATATCTACTGCTGTCTGGGTTATCTGTCAGGTGTCAAAAACCAAATCTAAAATTCATAGAAAGCTTCTACGACCTTGATTATACATTTAATGTTCTCATGTGATGCTAAATAAAGCTTGTGATTCTGAACAGATGTATTGCAAAATTAATTTGACCATTGGACCATCCCGTGGTAGATTGTGACCAACCAATAGAAAAAAAGGATGGTCACTATTTTCTCTGCTTATACAACTCTGCTTATGGTAATTTAAAGTTTTCGGAACTTAGCTCAACTGCTAGCCGAACTATTTAAGCGGGAAAGACCAACTCAAAAAATAAAGTATGCCAGATGAATACAACCTCAACATTGTTTGTCCGATATATGAGAAAGGAGACCCTCTAAACTACATGAAATTATGTAAATGCATCAGTATCCTCAACATCGTGTATAAGATCCTATCTGACGTATTGTGTGAACGCCTGAAACTATCACCCCTATCGTGGCATCCACCGGGGAAAATTATTCACGGAAAAAATATTTTGGTATCGTCGAATCCGCAAAGTGAACATTCTCCCAAGTGGGTAATGTGAAAGAAGATAATGTTTCACTATATCGTTGAAAACGTTCAAATCGAATTTTTCCCGAACAAGATGACATTTCTCGCTCGCATCAAAATCATTGCGGATTTCATAGGTTTTCGTGCTTGCTGCACGTCGTCGTGAGAATTTTTTTTAACAAAATGTACATAAAATACAGCTGCAACACACATTTGTAATAAATCTGTTTAACCATCTAAATCTAATTTAACTTTATTAAAATCAAAAAATAATCATTCTAAAAACACATTTCATCCGGAAGTTCCATGAAATCATTCACTGCTCCTCTTAACCTGTTTCGTATTCTTCTCTGAGAACACCGCTCATTTTGTTCTTCCTCTTATGCTTCCAAAAATAGAGCTATCGTATCCATTATTATATTAAAATATTAAACACTTCATTTTTTATTTAAATCACTTTTAAAACAAACTTTTCATATGCCTCCGACGAATGCAGCTACACAGATTTGTATTGACAAATGAAAGCCAGCCGTTTGACAGTGAAACTACCTTTCCCAAAAACGTGTCGATAAAGAAACGTTTCTGACGGATTCCACGATAGCAGTAGAAGGTGAAAGGGAATCGAATAGGTGAAGTGAAACTCAATTCCGACGGATTCCACGATAGGGGTGTATATTTGTCAAACAAACTCGTTGGCCCCTTCAAACCCAGAAAGAATACAGTTTCTTAAAATGTATTTCACCGCCATCTATGAATGAGATTCTTAAACTTACATCGTTGCCTTGTGAAAAAAAATGTCTAATTAAAATAAGTTCTAATTTGGCTACAAAGCTTGACTATCGTTATTGAGTTCAGATTCGAAGTTTCAGGTCACAGTTATATCATACTCGAGAAAATCGTGCGAAATTAAATACAAATTAAACTCACAATCCGGCACCAGAGGCAACATTTTTGTTTACAATTTCGTGTACTTATTTGCATACAGGGGTGACATTGACATAATTCGCAGAACTCAGCGAGCTGTCACAAGATCATTAGCAAATGTAAGGACAGATGCGGAAAAATGTTCTTAGTCGTGAACAAGTGCTAAAAGGCACGGAACGTCACTATTACTTTAAGCAAGGTATCAAGTAATACCAAGCATTGACTTATTATATATGGACTGCTAGTAAACGTCTTCGCGTTGGTTCCAACAGAACCACTAGCCCTCTTGGTTCGGAGCGGAATAATTTGGAAATTAACACTTTTTTGAAGTGGCATCTATTGTTAACAATGACGCAACAATTTGAATTTCAACCGTTTTACTTGCCAAATCCACTAACGCCCAATAGGTGTGTCTAGCATTCTATGGAGAAATCCAAGATGGTTCGACATTTTGTTTCACTTATTTTTCGCTCCGAACCAAGAGCGCTAGTTTATGTTGGCGTAATTTTCTGGGCAAATTTTGTATGAACTGACATTTCACTAGCAGTCCATATATAATAATGATACCAAGTTATAAGTTATGTCTACCTCAGCTCTATTACGTACTCTGAAAATTATCTCTTGCATATACCTACGTGTCAGTTTCACTTTTTAAGTGGTCGTTTACAATCCTGTATCGATGTAAAATATAAATGTAATATATATTTGTAAGTCTTTATACATGTTACGTTTGTAAGCAATTTGTAAATATGTTATTTCATCACATCGTGGAAAAAATAAAAAAAAAAATTTGTTCATTTGACCTAAAGCCCAATATACCACAATAACATATAAAGAAAAAGGTCATAACACATACAAGAGTACTCTGAAAATAACATCACATCAGAAATCTAGAAAATCTCTGTTTCTTCGGGCAGGCAATTGAGTAGTAAGGCCTTGTCAAGACAGACTAAGGAAACCCTATTTAACACGCTCATATTCCCTGTCGAGCTATATGGCATAGAATGCTTGGACTATGTAAATTACTAGGAGTAAAAACTGATATACGACGTTATAAATCGAAACTGAGCCAAGATGAAAACGGCCTATTTCGTACCACTATAATATATTTTCCTCTTGTTGCGACGGATCTGTCAACGTCAAGCGTAAACACTCTGAACGCACTCTAAAGTCCAATGACAAGTTGTCAAACTCTAGGCCATGCGTTTTGAATTGGGGATAGGAAGCTTAGAGCAAAATTGGAGGACTTGGAAATAAAATTGAGATAGAGAATACTAAAGTAAATTACCATTAACATGTAATATTATAACATAATAATATAATATAATATAACATCAATTTTTTTCTTCATATCTAATTTCGTTGCTGAAATTTCGAAATCTTCTCTCAACACCTCTGAGTGGGAAAGCGAGGAGTAACAACGATTCTCGCTTGTTTGGGATTGACCCTGACAATTTCTGTTGGGAAATTATGTCGAATTTCAGTCTATGAATTATTGTTTTTGAGAGAATTAAATTAACAACAACACGTAGACACAGTCACTTTGGTAGGAATGATAGCTATTTCGAACTACACCACTAATTCATCATCAGACTCCTTTTAAATGAATAGTTTTTGAATTTGACAGTCAATTCTCCGTAAATAATCCACTTGGGAAGACATTTCTGTTTTCCCCTGTCAAGTTTAAAAATATTTGCTCGCAAAGATTTATGTAAATTCAAGAAGTTTCCCCCCTCATTGTTTACTTATAAGATTCGTAAAATAATTTTTCGAAAGCAATTTCTGAAACTTTCGATACAACCAATGATTTGTGGCCTATTGATTTACAACAATTTTTTCACAATTTTTGTGGAAAAGCAGTTAAATTAGGTTTCACTAAATTTAGGTTGATTTTTATAAAATTTTATGTAAAAAAAACTTGTAAATACAAATTTTTAAGTTTGTGAAATAAGCCAATGGTATAAACAAACCACTTGATCCACAACAAAACATTCAATTAGGTTAACGAGTATCCAATGGTGTATTTGGACAATTTCATATTTACATGTTTAATTTAAAATCTTTTTCATATAGCATGGGTTTATTTACGGATCAAGTTAAATTGTTGCAATATTGCATTTTATTTGTGTCATCAAATAATCACTATTTTGTAATGTGCGAAATATGTATTCACAAAAGAATTTTTTCGATGAAATTTAAATTTTGTTTTTCTCTGTTGTTTGTTTATTTATAATAATCCGACAAAATATTTATCTGCCATCAACTATATGAGTTATAATGTAACTAGAGCAGCTTCTGATATCGTTTGTTTTCCATATCGAGTATTAATCAGAATATGACAAGTCAGCATTTAGCGAGCTGCAATATACGACCCACGACTCTAATACCATAAACAACAAAAGCATTCTCCACTCACTGATGGGTAAACAAAATAACTTTGTAAATATTTGATGAATATTTCAAAAATTGTTGTGTGTACCCCATAAATTATGCTGCGATGTGCTTGCAGGTTTCGCAGCAACATTGATCAAACTTCCCGTTCCCCTTTGAGCAAAAATTGAACAGAGCTCGCCTCATTTTATGCTTCGAGGTAGGTGCCTAAGCTTTCGCCAAACAAAACTATGTGTACGAGCGTAAGGACCTCTTCAGTTGAATGGAAGGAACATAACATTTTACAAATGAAATGCAAAGATATATGGAGAAGAGGGAAATGAATTCACGAAGCCCGTAAACTCACTCATCATGGTGTCCATGTTGGGGTACCATGCTGAGATCCTGGTACGAAGTTCAGAAATGCGTGCCTGCCGGAAGTGCTCATTGTGATTTTTAATTAGAACACTGAATGGATGCGGAGAGGAGACGGGCGTAGCGTGGAGGTGCTTCGTGAAATTATGCTATGTTCCAGGAGGAATGTTATACCTATACGTATGGCGTCATAGCACACGATATGCCGAATGACTGGCTAATACCTAATACGTGACTAAGGATGTGTGTTTAGGTATGTAGGTAGGTACAGTTGTAGTTTGAGAAAGTGATATGATGATTGCGTGTCATGAGCGTATAGGAATTGTTTTTTCACGTTTATATAGCACACCGGAGTGTGATTAAATAGGTTATCACAGGTGCAGAAATTACTTTCAGTGATATACCTGCCCTAATCTTAAACACCCATCTCGTGTTCTAGCTGTTTGGTGGTGGATTTTATTTGTTTCTAGTGTCATGCCCACTCACAATGAATAGAAGTTAAACAGCAAATAGTATGTGTACCTGGAAACCAATGACCATAAATAATTAAACAATTTACATGAACTGAAAAACACTAACATATTTTAGTCCTATAATAATTATAGCTTATACCCACTAGCTAAGAGAACCCATTAACACTAACGTTATCATCAAAATGAAACAAAAAAAAAATTAATAAATAAATAAACACGGAGTCCTATGAAAACCCCTTTTATGTTTAACACGCATTCAAGCCGTGTAGCGTATCAAATACAAATTCAAACTCAATTACCTATAACTGAATAGATCCAGGACAGGAATAGATTATTAATTTTTGATTACATATCTACATACATACAGTGAGCGTAAAAAGTGAGTAAACACCAATGCTCTTTTAAATTTTGTTACGGTCTTGAAAAAGTCCTTAAAAACCAACAATTTGTAGAAAGTTGAATAACGAATAAAAAGTTGATGGGATGACTTTCTGGATATTTAAAAAAAATATAATGAAAACATCATTGGTGAAAACTTCACTTTTGACGCGCACTGTATATCGTTTCCAATACGTAACAAAAGCTTTTCTGTGGTTTCCTATTTTACAGCGAATCGTATTGGCAGACAAATGTCTACATAAACGAGGACGCTTCAAATGGTTGGTAACGTTCTGGCTAAAGACAAGTTATATCTATCGGCGGAACAGCTGACGAGCTTGCGAGATGCATCCTAAACGGCGCTATTAGGAATAAATTAGCTCTGACCTCAATTCGTAAAAGATCGTAAAAGATCTAGGAAAATTCTGAAACTAGGCAGGGAAGAACTCTGGAGAGGACATGTTAAGAATATTGTCAGGGCACTGTCTAAGCATGCCAAGAGGCTCAGACTAATTCACGTAAAATTTTAATTTTGCGCCATTAAATCGTACAGTGATGCCAACGAAAAAAAATAAAATAATGTGACAGCTGACAATTCGGGGTTAGTAAAAATAGAGCGCTATACGAAAGAACATTGTTGAGATATATTTTAAAAATAATGAAGGTTTGTCAGCTACATTGCGCAATTTTCGAACAAAATATAGCCGTCATAGTGATTTAAAACAATTCAACTGTGAAGAGAATAATTGAAAAATTCAGGGAGACTGGATCAATTAGTGATCTTTAACACTCTGGGTACTGGGTGTCCTGTCACAAGTCGTTCAACAAAAAACCATCGAAGCAGTTCGCGAGAGTATTGCTGACGGTCCAGGAACATCAATTCAGAACCGTAGTCCAGAATTGGGCATTTCGAGAAGCTTTCTACAGCGAATTCTCACGAAAGACTTGAAACTTCATGCTTACAAAGTTCAATTGACTCAAGAACTGAAGATGAAGACTACTGATACTGACCATGCAGCACGAAGAGAGTTCGTTGAATGGATTTTGGAGCAACAACAAGTGGATGCTGGCCGTACAGCCAGACAAAACAATTTAATTACTGCATGAGTTATTTCCTAAAGCCCAGTATCCTGCTCGCGCTTAATTTTAGCGACCGCAGTTCTCTGTAGACATTTTTGTATGGGAGATCAAATTTAGCGAGAGCAGGATACTGGGCTTAATCGTGTAATCGGCCGTTTTTGTGATCAGAATTTGCCATCAAGATATTGCGATTTAACGCCATTATACTTTTTTCTTTGGGGTTTTTTGAAGTCAAAGGTCTATGCAAACAAGCCCACGACCACCAACGCAACGCCTTGAAAGAGGGAATTGGGAGGTGTATTAATGAAATTCAGCCATATTTATGAATAGAACATTTCAATAAAAGAGTATGTACTTGCCAGCAAAGCCGTGGCTTTTGCACATTCCGATCAATCTTAAACGTCTAGACCTCTTGCCGTTGAGTTAAAATCAAAGCTTGTAAGTCGCTGAAGAGCTACGGGTTCTTGGCGCTCAGCACAACGTAAGACTGTGCTTGGTTCCCAGGCACAGAGGTGTGTCTGGAAATGAAAAAGCTGATGAGCTGGCAAGAAAAGGGTCCTCCCCTGAACTAAACCAGGCCGACACCACAGTAATGATTCCCCATTGTAATCTCAGACAGACGATTGGGAACAAAATACTAATGGCGACAAATGAAAGATGGAGCAAGCTCGACTCCTGTGGTATAACCAGGAAAATGTGGCCAATCTAAAATAAACAGAAAACTGAAAAAAATCTTACAACTGAACAAGAAATCATTGTCCTCGATTGTGGGTATTATCACCCGACATAATACGATGAAATACGATACCAAGGAAATGGGACACTCTTTACAAAGGGCTACTTGATTTTTGCATGGACATTGGGTGTTTTACAAGGGCTAAATGTTTAGGTGTTTTTATTTTCGATTGTAGTTTACTTCAATTGGTACCCTTTATGAATTGCGATAGGGCCTCATGGTGCTTAGTGCTGCATTTCATAGGCTCCCTGAAATTACGCCAAAAAATTAAAGTGGAAAAAGAGCCCAAAAACCTCCATACAAATTTGTGGCATTTTTTCCTAAGAACAATCGCCCAAATATATGAAATAAGACTCCAAACAAAAAACGAAACCGTATGGGGGCATGTTGCCCCCCCCTGCAACCCCCCTGCTTGGGTTTACTGGCTTATTTAATTTTTTTTTGCCGTAATTTCCATTTAACTTTTTGGCTTTTTTTCCAAAAATATGGCGTAATTTCCTGGCCTTCTGGTGAATTTTCTTTTTTATTTTTTGGCGTTTTTGCCAAAAATATTACGCCGCAATTATTTTGGCACTTTTTGGCGTAATTTCAGGGATTTCATACCCCTATTTAACCTAACCTAACCTAGCCTAACCTACATAAATACCCAATTGGGAAGATCGACTGTATCATACTCATTGTCAAGCCCCCTCTTTACAGTTCATAAGGCGTTAACCGATTAGAGAGTTGAAATACTCAAAGGCAATTCTATAAAAGTGATAACACGAGTATATGCAGCGAATCTCCCAAGTACTTGTCCACGTAATATGACGTTCTGACGGGTGTGACTCGAAAACTAGTCACATTTTCTATGGTCGTGTCAAACATACAAGTGGCATAATAATTCTACTCGTCTGAAATACAAATACACTTAACCTAATCTAATTCCCTCGACAGAATATCTCTGCCAAAATGTCAAATCTTCAAATCCCCCAAAATGTTCCCACATTTAGTTACAACCACTCATTAATCCCAACACAAAGCTGAAATGTCCACATTAAAGCCAGTTATCGATTATCTGTTGTTGCTAATAGCAAGAAAATGACATCGGATTTGTCAGCAACCCACAGTACAGTACATTTACTACAACATCCGTTGAAGGATTTACGTACGAATTTGAATTTTGCTACTCGAATAATAATTCAATATAAAATATTCAAAAGCGACACATTTAACCTTCATTTGAATACAAAACCAAAGCTTGACCTAGTTGTCGAAAGGCAATTACTTCTTATGCTCTTCATCGACGTGTCGTATCGGTATCACCATCATCATCCAAATCGGTGTTAACCAATCCCTCTCTACCATCATCGATCACAGGCATGTCGTTTGGACACTTAACGATAACTGCTAAACAACCGCACAATCTCAGTTAATCCTGCACACATAGTGTGCCCCAATAATAGTAAGCAATCCCCCTATCCTGCAACACTAACAACAGAAATAAAACTAATTTACATATTAATTGGAAGACGACCGCCATTACCACCCCAGGGAGGGGACGAACCACAGAAGGGAATAAAGGAATTTGTAAATTGTAATTGGCTTTTGGGGCCACACATACATACCCTCTCTGGTTGGCAGAAACAATCCAGCAGAACGCCTTTCCAGTGGTAATCCTTTTTTTTTTTGGGAAATTTTTTAGTTTTTATTATCAGTTTTTTTTGTTTTGGTATATCTTTATTAAAAGTTTTGCTGCGAAAATATCACTTGTCACTGTGACGGAAATTTCATTTCCTCCTTTTTTTTTTTTTTAATAAATTGATTTACTTTCTTCCTTTTTTTTTTTAATTATTTATATTTTTGCCGTCATCTAAAGGAGGAATGACATACATACATATATCAAAATAAAAAATGATAGGTAGTATCCTTGTTATAATGATTTATCCTTTTCTTATAAGGAAACGAATAGAAAAAGAAAAATGAAAAAAAAAAAAAAAAAACACCAAAAACACCGACACACTAGAATGCTTCAAGGATGATTTTTTCGTCGAGGACTTTCCCGCAAAAGGATAAACAAAAACAGAAGAAAAAAAAATTAAGGAAAAACCAAGCTAAACACTCATCTACTACAACACACAATTCAACACATATTCTATGCTAGCTCCAACCGACCGAGACTGAGAGTGGAATAATTTCACAAATAAAACACTTTGCACTTTTTTATCGTCGTTGTTGTTGTGTTGTTTTGCTTTTTTCTTTTGTTTTGTTTGTTGGCAGCAGGTTATGTTTCTGTACTTTTAGGCGTTGTTGGCTCAATGTGTACAAGCAGATCCTTATTACACGGGAATGCGACGATTTAACGCGCGCCGCATAAAGGATGAACAGAAACCGTGAGGGTTGGCTTTTATGTTGACGGTGGGGTGGGTGGGTTATGGAATTGGATGGAGCACGAGATGGGTATTATCTAGGCAAGCCTTCATAAATATTTATTCAGTGTAAATATGTGAGAAAAATGGGAATGGGGGAACGAATGGAAATTCGCTTTGATGTCAAAATGACGAGGATGACAACGACAGCGATGAGGATGCTCAAAGGGACAACGGGCGAATACGCGCCGCTTATCCATCTAACCAGCCGTCTCTACGTTTGTCCACATTCATTCATAATTGAATTATTCAAGAGAATAGTTGCAGTCACCTTTCTCTTTGACAGAGACAGACACTGGACATAGTGTGGTGAGACACACAAATACACGGCTTCAAATTCAAATGTTAAAAAAAAAAAACATGCCGCCTTTATATCTGTTCATCCTTTCGTATTTGTTATCGTTATCCTCAACCGTCCCTATTGCTATTGTTTCGTTGTCATATTGTGTAGTAAAAACTTGGTTATCCCCATAGTAACACTCAGAACACACATTGTCAGGGATCCCCTTTTTCTACCTTTCATTGTTGTATGAACCGTATTGGTATATCCTTCTTACTATAATACTCTTCTTATACAAGTGTGTGCTTGGGTATTGCTGCGCTGCACTTGAACGTTGATCAATTCGCGGGTACGTTCGGTTGGCGAAAGCATTAGGAACACCGTTGTTCCTTTCTTTTTATACAGATAAATAAATTAAAAAAAAATTGATAGTAATTTTATTTTCAAATAGATATACAACGATGAAATAAACAAACAAAAATTGACCGCAGCACTTTTCCAACTCGACCGTTTACAACCAAAGCTCGCACTCTACTAGAGAGTTGAGGGTGCATTACCGTATTCAACCCTCTTCGAGTCGGATTGTTCAGTTTGCGATGATATAATCGCATGAGTTGAGGGGGAGGATATTTTTCTCGTCATGGCTAAGGGCGAATTGTGAGGTGAAGAATATTATTTTGGTGAGATTGCGCAACTCGCAAATGCCGGCGAATTCAGATGGCGCTAAACAGATGGACATGGAATGTGTCTGTGGGTATATTGTATTGTCCATGGGGATGCATTTAATGTGATTACGGTTCTGTCATTATCACGCTACTAAGTAGTGGTCCTTTTTTTGTGCGATACATTTTGAATGCTTTTCATGATTGTTGGTCCTGATTCAATTCATCACGTTTTTGTCGAAAGCTTTGTACATACATCTGTTAGAGCACTTGGAATCAATATCTGCCAGACAGATAGGTAGATAGTTCGTACTTTTTTTTTTTTTTAAGAGAGCCAAGAACCTATGGGTTAGGGTAGGGCCTGATACAAGGAAACTCAGAACACCATCGTCTCTATCATAGCGTCGCAGATTGTTGTGCCACTTAAGCCCCATACATTAAGGTGGTTTGCAAAGGCGTTTTGCTGTTTGCTCGTCGGGACTTTCTGGTTCCAATAAAACCAGCTTCTATAAATGTAAGGCGCGTTCTTAGAATGAACAACTTGCCAAACTCAGACACAAGTTCTACTCTTACTCTAGTGTAATTACCACAGTAGAGTGAAGAGTTAATCGGGCGAAATCTTTACCCCAGATAACCTTAAATCGGCAGTATTCAGTATGTCCATTAAAAAAATGCAAAGCCTCCGTCGGAGACAGTTTATTTCCTTCTATTTCGCAGAACTTATCGAACTCATTTTGCGGGAAATCTCTATTCAGATCTAGCAATAATTGAAATCATCTCATTAATATAGGGGCTGGTGAACGAGTCATGCGATTCTTTGAAGGTCATCCAGAGTCCAGGTTAAGCATGTAAACCACCTGGGGCCAGTACCACGAAACAACAAGTATTGTTAAACAGTAGCAATGTATTAAAATGCTCCCATTGCACAATACTTGTTGTTTCGTAGTACAGGCCCCTGGTGCCTACACTACACGGCAGAAAAGCCACTACTGTCGCTCTTAACATGCTTTCGCAAATATTTTTAAGACTTGTTAGTCTTGGCATGAACGAGTATTAAACCAAGTAGCAAGTACACACCGAGAACCATGATTACCACCGCTATTAACAATAGTAGCTGCCAAGTCACGGTTGCCAACTTTAAACATAACTTCGGACAAATATACGGAAACACTGGGATGAAGAAATCAGCATTGGGACAAAGATTTAATTTTCCAGCGATAACAAATTTTACACACATTATTCGCTTTAAAAACTTTATTTATGAATAACAAACAAACTATCTAAAAAACTTAAAAAATATTTTCGAATAAAAAAAATAATTCATAAAGGTAGATATCACATCCCATTAAAAAAATATTAAAAGTAAATATCTTACGTTTTAAAATTGTATTTTTGATCACTCTGTGCATTTTTGATTAAAGATTTAGGCTTATTAAGGAAAGATGGAATTTCGTCACAGCTCATACTTAAATTGGGTTGGACACAATTTTAACCGAATCTCAAAATATCGAATCCAAAATCTCGAAACCATAAAATCTCGAAAACACAAAATGTCGAAAAAAAAATCTGGAAAGACAGAATCATAAAGACAATCATTTTCAGTTATTTTCGAGATTTTGTCTTTCGGTACTTTCAAGAATTTTGTGTATTTTAAGAGAAAAATATTTCAAAAACAAAATTTTTTTTATATACCTATGTATATTGTATGAGGTTCGCGAATTCATGAGAATCACGGAGAAATAACATTTTCTTGATTCTCATAGATTTAAGTAGGTACCTAAAGCCAGGACCAGACTTGTAACGTGTGCTGTGCTGCCATACAGTAATATGGCCAGTCAGACCATAAGGGTTTAGGACACACCACACTACACTGCGACACAATACACGAGACAAAAATGCTTCGATGCAATATGAAATACTTAGTAGTGACAGCGACACAACGACCGATTCCCTAAGAACGGAGTGAACATAGGAGAGATTGTAGTAGGGGAAGTAGCCTAATAATAAATTCTCATCGATTCTCCTGAGTTACACTTAACCGTTCATAGGTTCCATGGAGCCTATCGTAAACAGTGCTTAATTTCTATACGTTAATTAGTTAAACTAAGTGAATTACCGTCTTCCTAAGTGCTGCAAAATAATATTTTAGGGTATTAGAAATCGATTTCACCAAAATGAAGTCTCCTTTTCAGATTGCAGTTCTGTTGTATATTCGCTTACCAATTTTAGAAAGTGTGAAGCAAAGTATAAATATATTTCATGAAATGGAGGGTTCTGCAAATCGTCTTGAATTTTCTTTGCTGGACCAACTTGTATCCAGGTACCTATATTTTTTCTTAAACAAACAATGACGTGTCAAAGAGGATTGACTTTAAATGCTTTTCCATTACATTCCAGCATGAATTATTTTTTTTTTAGTACAACTCCTTCCTAGTACCTATGATTCATGAATTCGAGCCTTTGATTCGCTCCACGTCAAATTGAACAGTTGTATCAGTTGAACAGAAGGGTAATTTGGCCTCCATTTATAAAATAATGTCAATAAAAACTATGATTTCTATGGCATCCATCCATGGTCCTCTATCTCAAACCAACATTATATTATAGCCAGTAACATAATTTATTTACAAAAGTAAGCCATGCTTCCTTTATCTAAATCCTTTCAAGCATTCCTACAATCCAACTCATATTTATTATTTAACCTTTTGTGCTTTCAGGATATGTTATCTACTACAACGGTTACCTCAGATCCGGGCATCCTGTGCTTCCATCACTGTACGGTGAAAGTTTTCTGTTTCAATTTGCCAAATGTTTGCCCGAATTGCAATTCCGAACTGGACAGGGCAACGCAAAAGTTTATGCCATTTCGACTGCCGTATCCTTTCATTAGAGCATCACAATACCCTTGCGGTATAGTCCTTCGACCAACAACGGGCGATTTTTTGAAGTAAGTTTGTTTGCCCACTGTACCGATACCAGGAGCATCAGAGCCATTGCCTTCAGCGAACACAAGCTCCATCATCTTTTGTGTGGTGTGTGTATGCTGAGGGCATGCAGCTCTGATCCCTTTCACAAGCAGCTCACATAACTCGCTGTTTTTCTTTGTTTGATTCTATTTTGCGGAATCGCTCACCCTCTCTGGACCGTGGCGCGGTATACTGTAAAGTGACTACAATAACTCCACAGACCTACACATCGGTGTGACCACATCGCACGGAAGCATTGTGGAATTTGACCGGAACGGTCTGCAACGCAGATCCGAAAACAATGCCTGGTGGCAGTGTCTGCTCGTCGGAGATGTCCCTGATCCTTGGCATGACCTATGGGATAGTGTCCTGATGCAGGTAAGCAATATCGACGTGTTGTGTGTTGCATGGAATTCATTTGCAATTTAATCATTGAAATTTGACATGTAATCGCATTCATTTATTCGCTTGGTGGATTTTGCAGATTTGCAAGCAGCCACACTGGACCGTGGATCACTATAACGAAGAGGCTTACAACTGCTATACGTTCGTGTTGAAATTCCTCGAAGCACTCGGCTATGGCGAGCTTAGTGAGGCCGCCCAAAGTAAGACAATGTTTTGTGAAAAGTATATTGTTCCTAGGACGACAACAGCTGGCAAATACATATCCTGTTTAGAATAAAATAATTTTAGACTGAATTGTCTAAATTGAAATAAAGTAAAACACTGGTTGAACGTTAAAAATTACTGTATTTAATCACTGATAAAAAAAAACTGACTGACAAGAATAATTCCAATGTTCTGTCTTATATATGAATACAAATGTTTATAAATAAAAATGTACACATTGATGTGTTCCAGTGAGGGATGATTATGTGATCGTGGGAGATGTCTTATGGCAGTTGTTAAGATTAGGATGTTTATGATCGTCTTATGGCAGTTCGTAAGATTAGGATGTTTATGATCGTGGGAGATGCAAATAGGTTGCAACCATATTGTTGATCGTAAATATCTTTATCTGGAACTTGGTTTATTGCTGTTGTTATTGTTGTATAGATATTTCTATCGAGGGTTAAATTCGTCTTAAACAGAATTCCCCCCAAAAGAAGAATTATTTAGATTAGTTGCACGCTATTTGATGGAGGTCCTTTCCAATGTACGAACCATCGGTCGTTCTCCAAGGGACTTGATGTTGGTATGCACTGGTTGTTATCTGAGGAAATTGGGTTCAATTTGCGTCTCAGGCATAATCGAAAGAAATATAGGAGAGAACCAATAGTTATACTCCCAAATATTCCTAGTTTATCTGCTTGTCCAAGTCGGCAGCGATCTCTTTTAAAATACTCATGGACCTTTTTGGAATAACATTGGTAGTTCTTGGCTCCCAATGTATTGGAACGATGGGATTGTCAGTTACCAGTTGCTCTAGATCTCGTTTGCTTCTTGTGTTAGAGGTGGACCAGATATTTTGATGACTGTTTATTAGACTGCATCTTGGATAGGTAATCAATGCTGCTGAGTAATCGATATTTTGTGTTTGTCCGCTGCACATGATGTGTGTACTCTGATGACATCCTGGTAATACAAATGCTCTGTAATTATCAATTGGGAAAATACTTTCCAAGGTTTCACAAGATTCTGATATGTGTTCGCAGGAGTGCGCTGTATATGTATTTAATATTGCACTTTCTGTGCAGTTGTCTAATGGTAGATAATTCAGTTTTACAGAAATAAGTTTTGATGTTAAATCGAGGTTAGTTACATCAATATATGAAGTGTTCATGAGATCGGTGAGGACTCGTTGAAAGTATCGTTTATTGCTGAGTCTGAGAATACTTCCATCTTTATTTGGAGAGCTCATAATAGCCCAATGTCGAAGTCTCCTTGAGTTCACGATAGGAATTTGGAATGATATTACTACCATCCCGTCGTCGTTTACACTTTTTATTGGTTGACCGAAATTGAATATCTTTTCTCCAATGTTAGGGATATCTATCATCGGAGTAGTTTCCTTTAAGGTTTGCACGACTGTCAATAATTCCTCATATGGTTTCACGAAAATGATGTTCTTGTGTCGTAATCGAATATTTTCGAACTGTACTTGGATTTGTTGTGCGTAGTCAATTACTGTTTCCATTAGTGCTTGTTCTCGACGTTGGATTTCTAGTTTATCTAAAACTTCTTGCATAACATCGATTGTAATCACATCGTCCTGTTGGGTCAGGAAGCTGAGAGTTTTTTGTAGGGATGTTTGAGTCCGATCCAATTCTTGGCGTAGCTGAGAAAGCCTTATCTCATTATTGATTAAAGCCGCTGATAAGAGGATCGTTGTTCCATGTCGTAATGTGGCCATGATAATGGGTTTTATGACTGCTCCGAGTAATATATATCTCTTTTTACGAGATGTATATCCTAATTGGATGTCTTCGATGACCAATTTCGCCGTGGAGTTCAGGTTTCTCAATAATACCATACAATGTTGATGTATTGATTCCATTTTTGATTTATATCCTTCACAGTCTTCTTTAAAATTTGATAGTGAGATATTGAAAAATGATAAATCTTGGGTTAGGTTGACTCTAGTATTCACGGTGAATGGGATATCATAGAGTTTGTAATACACATCTCCTAGTGGTTCTACATGAATACCTGGAGAGAGTGGAATTATTGTAGGTGATGATGAATTGACTGATGGTGTCCACATGAAGCAAAGTAGTAGACATAGATGAATTAGTGATATGCCTTTTCTTTTGCTCCTTCGGATTGTGCGGTCTTCATTAGGTTCGTTACTGATATTTCGTTGTTCAGGCTCATCATCCGGTAATAAAGGAATGAGTTGATTTACTGCATGTACTTTTGTTTCTTTTCTATCTTTGGTTGTAGTTACTACGTCAACTTTCCTTACTACACCCGCTTGGTCTGAATATACTTTTGTGACGATTCCTTTCTTCCAATCGCCAGGTGTGATGCTCGGTTCCTTAATGATGACAATGTTATTAGTAGCTAAATTTTGTCGGGGTACTAGCCATTTAGTTTTCGTTTGAAGTTCCCTGAGATATTCGGTCTGGAATCTCTGCCAAAATTCCTTCATTATTTGATGCATCATCATCCATTTTTTCGTGAGAGGTGTTTTTTGTGAACCATCTATGGAGGAAGGCTTGTAACCTCGTTGATTTATAAAATGAAAGGGTGTTAATGCTGGTTGTTCTTCAGGCGTGAGAGGATTTGCACAAATTGGTCTACTATTCAGTAGGGCTTCGATTCTGCATAAAAGTGTTGAGAATTCTTCGTATGTGAGGTTCTTTACATCGGCCATTCGTTTCGTGAAATATTTTAAGGATCTCACGCAGGCTTCCCATAGACCTCCAAAAGTGGGGCTATGGCGAGGGATGAAATGCCATGTGACTTCTTGGATGGCTGTTCGCTGTTCACTATCTTTAATTATCTTCTCCCATGTGTCTCTGAACATTCGATTTGAGCCTACGAAATTTGTGCCGTTATCTGACCATACTTCAGAGCTTACTCCTCGTCTGCTGCAGAATCTACTGAAGGCGGCTAAGAAATGTTCCGATGATAAGCTTGTTACTAGTTCCAGATGAGTAGCTTTAGTAGAGAAACAAACGAAATTCACGACCCATACTTTGATAGTCCTATCAAATTTAAGAGAACTGGCTTTGATGGTAAATGGACCGCATAGATCTACACCAACCTTCTCAAATGTTGCTGATGATGATACTCGTTCTTTTGGCAATTGACTCATTTCAGGTTGTATGGTGCGAGCGTTCCATCTGATGCATGTTGTACATTTTCTGATGCAAGTTCTGATAGCCATTTTGATTCCTGAGATCCAATATTCTTCCACAACTAGACGAAGCATAAGTGTATTGCTAGCATGACCATTATGAAGATGGATGAAGTTTATGAATAATGTTAATCCATGACTTTTGGGAAAAACTATTGGGTGTCGTTGAGATTCTAGAAGCTCTGATGCGTTTGATAATCGTCCTCCAACTCTAAGTATTTGATTTTTGTCCAAGAATGGTGAAAGTTTATACATCCAATTTTGTTTTGGTACTAGTTTTCCTTTTCTGAGGTAACTTATGGCATCTCCAAGATATAGATTTTGATAATATTTTATGATGCGTTCTTTTGCTCTGATAATTTCTGTGGCTGTTAGGGATCCATTCATGATATGTCTCCACCGTAAACAGAATGCTGCTACTCTTAACACCTTTTTCCAGTCGGTAAATCGTTCAAAGATGTCTTCTTCTGAAGAGGTTTGTGTTATTAGGACTTCAGTGTCAGGAGTATATGGTGTTGTAGGGAGCTCATCGTCTTGAAGCCAATGTGGACCATTAAACCAGATATCACACTTTGATAATTGCTCAGCTGTTAATCCTCTAGATGCAGGATCTGCAGGGTTGTCTTCAGATTTAACATAATGCAAGTCCAAAGGATTGATGATGTCTCGAATTCTGGTAACTCTTCTTTCCACGAATTTTGTTGCGTTGCACTTCTTGCTTCGTACCCATGCTAGGGACACCATACTATCAGTATACATAGTAAACTTTAATATTCTATTAGAAAAGGATTCTTTGATGGACTTCAAAAGAGTTGATAACGTCACTATAGCCTCTAATTCCAATTTAGGAATAGTGCTTTGTTTGCTTTCTAGAACTGCGACGGTTTTGATCTTTGCCACATTTCCTTTTGCTGCTATAAGTGTTATCTTGTAACCATCGGATGTCCTTACTCTGCTATAAACTACAGCTGCTTGTGCCAGGTTAGATGCGTCCGAAAATCCAATCAACTCTACGTAGTTGTTAATATCGCAAGGAATGGAACGAGGGATTCTAATTGAATTGAGACTAATGATTCCGTTAATCCATTTTAGGAATTGGTTTTGAATGTCTTGAGTAAGTGTCTCGTCCCAATCCACTTTCTGTTTCCATACTTTTTGTAGGAAAATTCTCAGCATCATTATGAATGGTAAAATGAATCCTAAAGGATCGTAAAATGTAGCGGATATAGAGGATATACCTCTTTTCGTGAACTTGATGGATTTTGGTTGTTTCAAATTTAGGCGGAAGTTATCTTCATTGCAGTCATAAGTTACTCCCAATATTTTGAATTCCGGGCTGTCAGATTCTGAATATGATGTGATTTTCTGTTTGTCCGGTAGGTTCCTCAAGACTTCAGGATTGTTAGTCATCCATTTAGTGAGTGGCAGTTTGGCTGCATCCAATTCTCCTTTTATCTCTTTGATTTGATATTGGGCTTCTTCTATGGTGTCGGCTCCATATAGTAAATCATCCATGTAAAATGCCTTTTGTATGATTAGTGCGATGTCTGCTGTAGCGTTGTCTAAGGCGCACTGCTTCATGGTTCTTATGGCTAGGAATGGTGCCGCATCTGTACCATAGGTTATTGTGTTCAGCTTATATTCTTGTGGGATTGAATTCTTTGTAGGTGTCCAGATGATTCTCAGCTTATTTCTATCTTCTGGTAGTATGAAGATTTGTCTAAACATCATAGAAATGTCTGCCGTGTAAATGTATTTGTAACGCCTTGCAGTGGTTAGGATGTCCTTGATGCATGTTTGAAGTTTTGGACCTTCATGCATTGTGTCATTTAAAGATATGCCATTGCTTGTCTTTGCACTGGCATTAAATACATTTCTTAATTTGGTGGTTAGAGAACTTTCTTTTAGGATAGAATGATATGGTATGTAGAATACTTTATTGCCATCATTTCTTTCTTCTTCTGGTTTTAGTCTTGACATGTGTCCTAATAGTTCATATTCTTTCATGAAGTGGTTACTCATCTCGTAATGTTTGGGATCTTTCTGCCATCTGACCTCCTGGTGCATGAACATTCTCAAAGCTTTTCTGTAGGAGTGTCCTAGTTCCTGAGCATCTTCCTTCCATGGTGTTGGGACAACATATCTTCCATCAGGTAGTCTATAGTGACGTGATTTGTATAGTTCTTCACAGTAGTCGTCACCTTCCTTTGAGTCTTCTTCCGGTAGTTCGTAGAATTCCATGATGCGTTTTGCTAGTATTTCATCTTTGGAAAGATTTTGCAGAGTTTCATTTGTAGTGATGAATGTTGACGTAATTTGATTTGGTCTTGTTGACTTTCCCGAGATGATCCACCCTGCTCGTGTTGGTTGTAGGAGCAATCCATCCTTTGTGATTTTGTTTGGCACGTCATGTATAAATAGCTCTGATGTCACATCTCCCCCGAGAAGAAGTCCAATTATTCCAGGATTATTTGGAGCTGGATCTGCTAATGTTAGGTTTTGAAGATCAGGATCCAACTGATAGTGTTTTATTGGTAAGGAATCCGTGATTTTTGGAACTACTAGTGCGTTGACCTCAATTTTTGTTGAATCTTTTAGTTGGATTTTTATGTGAACCTCGTTCCTTGCCTTTCCAGAAATACCATTTATTCCTGATATTGTTACATTTGCTTTTTGTTTTTGAAGTTTTAACATTTGAACGATGGATTCGCATATGTATGTTCTTTCGGCACACAAATCAATTAAACATCTGATTGGATATTTTACCTTATTTTTGTCTAGAAGTTCCACAATGGCTGTTGGTAATATTGTGGTTGACATAGTTTCCTTTTGTTGAGTTACATGTGCTCTTGATGTCTCAGGTTTTGGAACTTCTTTTAATGGATGCATTAGGGTAATGTGTTTCCCTTTGATTTTGCAAATTTCACAATATGTTGATGATCTGGACTTACATGGTGAGAATCGAAATGTATGTTTTACACAATAGAAACAAATTCGATGGTTTTTCAAGAGTTCTGATCTGTTATCGCTGCTCAAAAATATGTCGCAATCTATTGTTTTATGATCATTTTTTCGGCAAATTAAGCAGTATATTGATTCTTCCTGTCTTTTTTCAGAAGTTACCAGAGCTCTTGATTTTGATGGTGTTTTTTCATTTGTTATGTTTTGGTATAGTGGCACGTGTTCCCAGATTAACAGCTCCTTCTCGAAAAAGTCATCTAGGTTCTGGGCAGACGGTGTGTGTTTTGTTCTTCCTAAGAAGTCTTCAAATCTGGACCTTGTACGATCATCTAATTGTGTTAACGCGACTTCCATTAAGATATTTTCTGCGGTGATTCGAAGTTGTTGTATGTTGGCATGAATTCCTCGAAAAGTATTGGAGAATGACTTTGCAGCTTTTATGTCTTGATAGCTGACACGTTTATCTTTATCTTGTAATGTTTTTAGTTCCATCGATAGTAATTTCCTGGGGTTGTTGAATCGGTTGTCCAGTATTTTCCAGGCGAGCTCGTAACTGTCATCTGTGAGCTCTATGTTTTCTATTGCTTCTTTTGCTTCTCCTGTGAGGTTGGATTGCAAAAATAGGAACAGTTTTTTCTTGGAAGTTTGACGCTTATTTAGAATTGCGTCTGTGAATTGTTCTCGGAATGAGTTATACGTTCTTAAATTACCATCATACTGTGGCAATTTATAGTCTTTTGCCTCTATATTTGTTCCTCCTAGTTGGTTTTCTGTCAGTAATCGGAGAATTTTTGCTAGTTCACCCATTTGGTCTTCCTGCTTTACTTCTTCACTAGGTTTAGGATGCGGAATTTTTTGGATTTCCTCTGATAATGGATTTCGTGTAGGATCAATGGTCCATGCATTTTGTTTTTCTTCTTGATGAGACCTCGGAAGTGGAATTTGTAGTTTGGGATGATCTTGGATAACGACTTGCTTTGGAGTTACTGATAGAGTTTTCAATGGACTGGTAATTGGGGTTTTCGGAATCTTCGGGATTGCTCCTGTTACCCAGGTTTTCATTCTATCCACAAATTCGTTGTTTACTTCTTCTGCCTGCAGGAACTTCTCTTCGTATCCTTCCGGTGGTTGAGACGACATTAGTACTGCATGGTTTGTCTCAATTTTAAACCATAAGTCACTTCTTTCTTTTTCATGATCAAGGAGTCTTTCTGCTGTTCGTCTTGACGAGGATTCTTTCTTGAAGTTCTCAAGCATTCTTTGCAATCTTATGATTGCATCTTGTTGATCGTCCATTAAACGAATGCTCATTTTGATGATTTTTTTTATAAAAAGATTTAATCTGTGTTTTAACTTACTGGTCTTTGCGCTTAGTCCCAGGTGAATTTAAATTGCACTTTTTGATATAGTAACCGTAGCAATAATTTTGCCTTTGTATAATTCACGGTTGTTTTACACTTTCTTCTTATCGCAATGCAGTAGATTTGTTGGTTGATAATTCTTTTATGTAGCAAAGAATATTAGCATTTTGTTGAAGTACTGGTTTTCTCAATGCCGTGTGGTATTTGCACTTCTTGAAATATTTATCTCAATGCAGGGAGTATCTGATGGCACTCAAGGATCTTTAGATTCTTAATTATATGTCACCACGTAGTCTGTGCTCAATTCGTCAAAAGGCTCAGCTGCGATTTTTGTTGTGTGTTGTGTTTGTGTTTGTTTTTGATTTTTTTTTTTATGATTTTGTGTAGTAATTTGTAAGATTACTAGTTTGAAGATCTTCTTACTCGGTTTTTGGTGTTGGTTCTGGATATCCACTAGTAAGCCCCGGCCGGTAGCAAACTAGTTTCAGGAAACGGTAAAGTGTTTTTCTCGAAGGACCACTTGTTTAGAATAAAATAATTTTAGACTGAATTGTCTAAATTGAAATAAAGTAAAACACTGGTTGAACGTTAAAAATTACTGTATTTAATCACTGATAAAAAAAAACTGACTGACAAGAATAATTCCAATGTTCTGTCTTATATATGAATACAAATGTTTATAAATAAAAATGTACACATTGATGTGTTCCAGTGAGGGATGATTATGTGATCGTGGGAGATGTCTTATGGCAGTTGTTAAGATTAGGATGTTTATGATCGTCTTATGGCAGTTCGTAAGATTAGGATGTTTATGATCGTGGGAGATGCAAATAGGTTGCAACCATATTGTTGATCGTAAATATCTTTATCTGGAACTTGGTTTATTGCTGTTGTTATTGTTGTATAGATATTTCTATCGAGGGTTAAATTCGTCTTAAACATATCCCTCTATCGGAAGCTGCGTGAGAGTGGTGTGTACGTACACCATGTGAAGGGCAGCAGCGCCAGCAACGACACTTTGAATGGTAGTCTCGTAAAGCGGCAGCAAAAGTTGTTTACCATTGCCGAACAGGATGGCTGACCGCACCGTTGACGACTTGTAGTATTAACCAGATGATGTAACTTTTTTTTCCTCAGACGAGATCTCTACATAATTTATTATTTTGCACTTAAGCTAGGATTAAAACTCAACAGTTCCCAATTGTTCAGTATACATCGAACATAGCTCTGTATATGTGATTGCTTTTAATAAACTTTCTAAGCTAAATTGATGATGTTATTGTTTCTTGGAAGGAGCCTTATACTTGAGATGGCGCTACATTTGAATTGAAACTCTTTGCCTGTATACAGTATACTTTACTACATGCATTCGTTTTTTTTAAGTGGTCTATCGGAGAAGGATACTTAACTAAAATATTCTTTTCTTCAGTATTGGTTTTATGTCTATTTAAAGTCTAAAATAAACGCCTCCTATAGATCTATATACGTTTCTTAAACAACATGTCTGTTGTTTGCTTAGCACCACGACTGGGTCGCACGAAATTTTGAATGAAAGTGTCTATGCGCGCAAGTGATGTGGGATTTCTTAATAGTTTATGAAGGTTATATTACGGCACACAATATTAACATGGGGTCCTAATCCTAAAATAGTCATGTGGCTCTACATATCGGTTGTAAGACCGATACTAACATATATGGTAGTTTATTCTGGTGGCAAGCGCTGTCAAAGGCCAACAACCTTAAAACCATTACAAAAATTAAAATTGGCCCCACGGTGGCAATGAGAACCAGCCCCACGGCAGGGCTACAGACTATACTCAATGTCGTACCCCTAGACCTCTTTGTACAGGAAACTGCTGCAAACAGCGCCCTTTGGTTAAGCCAGACCAAAAACAAAAACTGGAAATACAGCCTGACGGGTCATGCAATAATGTATGCACGGACTACACTACTCCCCGTCCCCGGCTAGATTTTACAAGACCATTTACCACGTGCTTTCCCAGCAAGGACGAATGGTATGAAGATCAACCAACCCATATACACGGATGGTTAAAAAATAGAAATTGGCGTTGGCGCGGGTTTCTACTCGGGACGTCTCGGACTATCCACTTCGATCCTGATTACAGCAGCGTATTCCAAGCTGAGGTACTGCCAGTGACAAGGACAACAGCTGCTAAACAGGTTGCAATGATGGCAATACCTCATGCAGATATTACCTTTTTCATTGATTTCATTGCAATAAAAGCGATCTCTGCCATTGAGTTAAAATCAAAGCTTATAAGTCGCTGTCGCGAAGAGCTGCGGGTTCTTGGCAGGGATGATAATGCTGAAAGACGGGTATGGTTTGTTTCGTCATTTTTATCTCGTTTTTTAGTTGTTTCGTTTTAGTCGTTTCGCATTTTGTTGCTTCAGCATTTTTATTAATATGTTTTTCAATTATCTGGTTTATATTTGTTTCGAAAAAAAATAATTCAGTTTTTTACTTAGTTCGTTTTAAGCTCATTTCGCCTTTTATTGTTTAGTTTTTCGATTATTTCGGTTTTTGTTTATTTCGATTTCAATTATTTCGCCATCATTTGTTTCGTTTTTTTTTTGGATGTAAAGAGCCTAAGGGCATTCAAATTCGCGCGTAAACAGTAAGATGCGTACCCCCCTGCTTGGGGTCACTGTAGGATTTGGAGTAGGTGCAAGGTTGGGTATATGCAAAGTTTATATTATGTTGTTTGCTAATTTTACCGCCAAAAACTACGAAAACGAATTTCGAAAAGAAATCCACACGCCAAAACAATAGATTCTAATAAAAATAAAATGCGAAATAAACCATTAGTGAGATAACATTGACCTAAATAACTCATTGCACTTTTAACGAAAATGCAAAACGAGTAAAAAGCGAAAGAAAGAAATGCGAAATTATTGTAGGGCGAAGTGATTGAAAAACAAAGTAAAACAAAAACAAACTACGATATTACGAAGTAAACAGAAATAATTGTAAGAAAAGCGAAACAACAAAATGCGAAGTAAAAAAAACAAAACAATAGGCACCCCTGAAAGACATGTATGGCAAGTCAACGATGCGCTTGATCGGCAACACCTAATTTTGACATTTTGAAAAATATTTCCAATATAACAGAACGTATAATAACGAACACTGAGTGTAAAATAACATAAAATTGATGAATTATATTTTCTTAGGTACCTGATATTGATACTCAGTCACGTCTAACGAAACAGAGGGGTTTGAACATGTTCCTCTTAATGAAAATGCCCAAATGAAGGAGAGTTTAAGCTTTGTGGCAGAAGAAGCGGAAACAGGATCTTATTCCATATAATGAATCGATCAATACTCCAGTAGAAGCAGGGGATGAACCTGTTAGTGAAGGTATTGCAGCGAATGGGGTTATTTTCGTTATCGTAGAAAAATCACCAAAAGGTCATAAATCGAAGCAGACGTCTTTTGCGGAAAGTGAAGAGGTATTTCATTTGAAAAAAGAGTGTCAAAATTTAAAAAAAGAAATTGAAACCCTAAAAAAAGAAAAGTATTCGGAAAAAGCATATTTTGAAAAAACAAGAATTGTGTTACCCAAGGAATTAGCTACCATTGTTGAGAATCAAATCAAAAACTTTGGAAAAAAAAAAAAACGTAGGGGATGGAGGTACTCGAACGAATTTAAAAAATTCAGTTTAAGCATATATTTCATAGCGATAAATTCTTATTAATTTATAGAACGTAATTTAAATCGACCATCCAAAAAAACATTAACTAGGTTTACAAAAAATTGGACTTCTGGCCCTGGATTCCATAAGATTTTCACCCCTATCGCCAATAGTATTTCCCCCGGAATGTTTCCCATTCAGCAATTTGATTTACATTGCTGACAAGGGAAACATTTCCATCGGAATTTATTGGCGATACCCCTATTTATTTAACACCTTGCAACTTAAATTACAGATTCTTCCAGAAGTTGCCCAGAATTGTGTTATATGTCTAGATGAAATTTCTTTGAAAACTCATCTTTATTTCAATAGAAATAGTGAAGAAATTGTAGGATTAGAAGACGATGGACAAAAGAAAACTGCACTTGCTGCGAACTATGCCATTGTTGTAATGGTTAGGGGTATCACCCATCGCTACAAGCAGTGCGAGTCACATAAACATGATTTGATTAAAAAAAAAAAAAATTATTAAAATTTAGACAAAAATAAATTTTCATTTTCTCAAGAAAAGAACAAAGAGGAGTTTAACTCGAGGTTTAAGTTAAACACTTGCATTCAGCCATGCAGATAAAATTTCCTTTATTATATTATTATGGAATATCTATATCAGAGACATTTTTCAATCTAGGACACAATTCGCCGCTGAATTTAGAAAATGGGAGAGCAAAAATGGACTGTCAAATCAAATAGAAAAGTACCTAAATAAATTTGGAAAATAAACAAAAGTGGAGGTAGAGTTCGCCGATAAAATTCGAATTGAAATTAATTTAATTATTCATATTTTTGTTTTTAGAAAATAAATGCATGTTTGGTTTGAAAACAAAACCAAATGTCACATTTTTGGCCCGGTGCACACATGCGGGTCCGCGTTTGCGTGTTACAGTACTCACACCTAAATTGGGTGGTGCACACAGTAAGCGGACACGCTGCGAGCCCGCGCCTCATTTTTACAGGTAATAACACCCGCAGCAACTTGCAAACGCGGACCCGCTGCAGGCCCGCGCGGGAAAAAAACGCATGTGTGCACCGGGCCTTAGTCGGTCTCGGTCGTTTCTCCATCTGGGATATCTATTATTTGGTAGACGTATAGCAATGGAACACGGCCATTCTTTTGAAGAATATTCCATTCAAACTTAAAAAAAAAAAAAAAAAGTAAAAAAAAAAATAAAATACAACCAAATCATATGAAATGTATATGAAGCAGGAAACATACCCATCCTTTCGAACATACCTTTCTCGGTCGATGATCGGTACAAGAACAGAACTGATGTCCACACATCACATCATCGACGTTTGCACATGCCAGTTCAAATATCAAAATGTAGTTTTGAGCATTACTGCGGTAAGCACATACTTAGTTAAAATGTAGTTGCATCATAAAAATTTAGTGGATTTGCTAAGATGCACTGTGAAACTGGGCATAATGAAATCAATATGTCAGTTTCTTAATTATGCAAAGCAATTTCTCGCGTTTGAACCATCAAAAGTGCTGCAGAATTCGCTACCCAAGTTGCATTCTAAATTTCACCGTGGTTTACTAATTAACCTACACCATTGACAGTTGTGACAGTTCATAGAGGGGAAACTTACTAAAAGAATACCTAACAGACGAATGAGTGGCAGGTTTCGCTTTCAACGCCTGCCAACATCCATGAGGTAAAGTTGGGTTGGGTTGGGTAAGTGCGACAAATAATCGATAGTTCGAATATAAAGCCACATCAAGAACTCAGTGGTCTGAGGCAACCTACAGCCTACAGTGGGTGGCATAAGTATTTTGACAAAACTAAAGTTAATTCTGCTTATAATTTGAACTTACTTCATGTAAATTTTGGCATCAATGGAAAGGTCATTTAAATTCCGTTTGAATGATACAAAACTTTCCTTATCCCATTAAGTACACATTTACAAATTTTAGCATTTAGAATTTTTGTGAAAGTCTACTTTTTTGACTTTTTTCCTCAGTTTCAAAACAAAAAAAAATATATTTTGATTCTATATCTATTATAAATATTTTGATTTTTCAAAAATCTCTTCGCTAATATTTTTTATGATTTTTTGAAAATTGCTAAAAATGACTATTTTAGCTACTTTTTCCTTCGAAGAGAAGTTTGAAGAACATTTTTTTTTGACCGAGGAAAAAAGTAAAAAAAGTAGACTTTTACAAAAGTTCTAAATTTTCAATGGAATTTACATGAAGTAGTTCAAATTATAAGCAGAATTAACTTTAGTTTTGTCAAAATACTTATGCCGGCCACTGTATATAGTTTTTCATATTTATTGACCCCAATTTATGGCTCATTTGAAGATATCTTTGTTGATTCAGGAGTTGTTGCAACGCAACAAACCATGATGACCTACATTATAAGTCGATCATTGGAATCCCCTTTGAAAATCGACGATCTGAATTGCCGTCGGCAAATACTGATATCACTGCAACAGCTAACATACGAATAAATCGAGCGACCAAATTCCCATAGACAAAATTGGGCGCTCAGACACGTCAGCAGCAAACCGATGCGGAAGCCAAGCAGTGGTGTTGTGTGGGAGGCGTCATAACTATGCAAAAAAAATGCATTGTTTTGGTTAATTGGCACCGCCCACTGAGCAACTCTAGTCAACAATGTGTGGGTGCATGTTTTGGCGATGGCTAAACCCGCTGACCAGCTGATAAAATATAAACATGATGCGCGGGGCGGGAGCAGCTTAGCTTAGCAGTGAAGATTTGTTGTCAATACGGCAAAACGCATCATAGCAGTCAGGAAGAGCCGTAAGTCAATGACCAGAGGAAGAGTCAAGGACAACTAGATGCAAGGTTTCGTGTAGAGGTGCAAAAGAAGAATTTGGCATTCCCATTTGTGAAACCAAAGCGGAAAATAAAATCCCTATAATTATTAGAAAACCAAGTAGTTGGTGTTTTTATTTTCGTTGATTTCCCGTCGGTAGTTTTGTTCCTTTTGATCGCTGTGCTAGATCCGACGGCATTTTAGTAAATTTGAATTGCTTGTGGATTCAGTCTCAATTACATTTTTTGCTGGTATCCTTGCGTTACATTGTGGTCCTTCGAGCCGGATGTTAAGGATCTAGACAGGATCAGTGAAAAGAAAAACAATTAAAAGACAGTACGTGATATAAAAAAAACTTCAGTGCGTTATTTCAACTTGTACCTAAAGTAAATTGCGCGTGCGATTCGGTAAACACAGTCGATTTCTTCGGGTTTTGGTTCCTGTGACGATCTGGAATTGAAGAAGCTGGTGCAGCGTGGGAGCAGCGCTCAACTACAGGTGTGTGGCATTTTTATAACTTAATACAGTTTAAATTAAAATTTAAATCAACCTTAAATAAAATATTGTGTGTGTGTATAATCTGCAATTAAACTCGTCGTCTCCATCATGAGTAAGGGCAAGATTTCGAATTGGGTAGATGCGATTCGAACGATTTCGCTTGAATTAGAAGCCGATTACGCGGCGTATGTAGGTTTAGATAAATCATCGAAATCAGTGCATATGAACGAGGTGCGTTTACTCAATTTAGAGGCATCGTTTGATGAGGCTAGAGCTCTGCACCAAAAAATTGTTGCAGCTCCTAGTGAAGACGCGAAAATTAAATATATGGAAGCACTTACGTTTCACAAGGTTAAAGAACTTTATTATAAATATTCGTCCGAATTAAAAGAGCAGTTAACAAACACCGATAACCACAACCAAACTATTCTCAACCACTCAGTGTCTGCTTCAAAGACTCCAACGGTTGAAGTAAAGCTCCCCCCAATGAAGATCCCCACATTCGATGGTTCGCTCCAAATGTGGCCTGAATTCAAGGGATTGTTTGAGAGTTTAGTCAATAAAAACTCATCGATATCCGACGCTCACAAGCTGCAGTACCTAAAGGGAAATTTAAGCGGAGAGGCCGCACGCATGTGGCGAAATACCGACACAAACTTTGAAACAGCTTGGGCGTTATTAGTCAAACGGTTTCAAAATCTTCGATTGCTAAAAGACATTCAATTTAGATTGCTCTTTGAGCAACCAAAGCTACTTAAGGAATCGGCAGATGATATTAAGTTGCTATTAGATACAACGAACGAAGCACAGCTGGCTCTCAAAAATCTTGGAGTGCCCGTGGAATCCTGGGAAGATGTGCTTATTTTCCACACTGTTCAAAAACTTCCGTCAATCACTCGAGGTCTTTGGGAATCACATATCTCGTCTTATGTCGACTATCCGACATATAGTGTTTTAGAGGATTTCTTGCTTATGCGATCAAGAACATTGGACGTCATGGGACAGTCCTCATCAAATTTTAATCAAAATAGATCCACATCGAGATCAGTTCGCGCACATAATGCAACAATTCTTAAATGTTCAATGTGTCAGGGATCACATTCCATTAGGAATTGCTTCAAATTTAAGGCGTTAAATCCAAAAAAAAGACAAGACATAGTGAGAAAAAAGAAGCTATGTTTCAACTGTCTTTCAAATGCGCATTTCACACAAAACTGCACAAGCACTTTTACGTGTTCTACGTGCCATCAAAAGCACCATTCATTATTGCACATGATCGTGCCAAATAATGCAATGCATGCTAATGAACCCGCTCAAATAGAGTATGTCTCACCACCCGCTCAAACAGCCTCCTCTTCCTCTCAATCTCAACAGTCGGTACTATCAGATAATCCTACATCCTCCAACACAATTGCTTCTGTACACAACGCGTCTATAGCCGAAAACAACCAATCGAGCACTGTTCTTCTGGCTACTGCCCTCATTAAGGTTTTAACACCTGCTGGCAAACCGTTGTTGCTGCGAGCGTTACTGGATCCTGGGTCCGAGGTTTCTTTTATCTCTGAAGCTGCCGCACAAATATTGAATTTAAAAAGGGAAAAGAGCTGTGTCAACATCGTTGGCGTTGGAAACACTGGTGGAAACATAGCCAAGCATAAAGTATTTCTTACGATATTCTCAAACGTAAACGAACAATTTAGTTTACAACTTTCGGCGTTGGTCCTACCCAAACTTACAGCTTGTTTACCACAGCACAAGATTGTATGTGCTAAATGGAATCACCTCCAATCTATTGAGCTTGCGGATCCAAGGTTCAATGAAATAAGTCAAATATATGTCATACTTGGTAGCGACGTTTATCCATCAATTCTACTGGAAGGTATAGTCAAAGGAAAGCCAGGTGCCCCAATGGCTCAAAGGACTGAATTCGGATGGGTTCTATCTGGATGTACTTCGACTAGCAATAGGCCAGCCGCTATATCTCTCCACGCTTTCACAGAAGATCCGTCTATAGACAATCTACTACTAAAATTCTGGGAACTAGAAGAAGTTCCAAGGAAGAAAATGCTGTCACCGGAAGAAGAAAAATGCGAAATACATTTCTGCAGAACTCATCAGCGTCAGGCGGATGGTAAATATGTTGTGCAACTTCCCTTTAAGGAAGGAACACATCCAGTTCTAGGTTTATCTCACAGATCAGCTCTAGTCAGATTTCTCCAATTGGAAAGAAAGTTCCAAACGAATTCGTCCTTTTATGCAGAGTACAAAAGAGTTTTTAATGAATATAAGGAACTTGGACATATGACGGAGGTAGACCCCACGTCATTAAACAGCTCTCACTATTTTGTTCCACACCACGCAGTAATAAAAGAATCCAGTTCCACTACAAAACTGCGCATCGTTTTCGACGCATCGTGCAAAACGTCCGACGGCACGTCATTGAACGACCATCTCTTAGTTGGCCCAAGATTACAAGATGACATATTGGATCACCTTGTTCGCTTCAGGAAACATAAAATCGCTTTTGTAGCAGATATCAACAAGATGTATCGGCAAATTTGGGTTCCTGCGAAAGATTCGGTCTACCAACTCGTTTTGTGGAGAGATATTAAGGGAGAAGATGTGAAGATATACCGGCTAAATACGGTCACATTCGGCACTACCGCCGCACCGTATCTAGCGATACGTACTCTTCAACAACTCGCAGTCGATGAACGAGACGATTATCCTATTGCATCGCAAATCGCCAGAAAAAACTTCTATGTGGATGATGTCATACACGGGGCAGAATCAGAAGATGAAGCAGAGGAGATGTATCACCAGCTCACAACAATGTTGAGGCGTGGAGGTTTTCCATTAAGAAAATGGGCGAGTAATAGCGAAAAGCTTTTGGCATCCGTTCCAGAGGAAGATAGAGAGGTACAAATACCTCTGTCATTCGACGAGGGGAACGCGATAAAAACATTAGGAATTCAATGGCATCCTGGAAAGGATAACTTTACGTTTAAACTCTGTCTTCAGGAATCAAAGAAGATTACAAAACGTACTATATTGTCAGAGATTGCACGGCTTTATGATCCAATGGGATGGATTTCTCCTTGCACGATCATCGGAAAAATCTTAATGCAAGATATCTGGAGGGAGAAGCTGACGTGGGATATGGAACTCCCAGCAGAAATTGTCTCTGCATGGCTTCGGTTAAAAAATGAACTGAACACAGTGAACTCCATCGAAATTCCCCGATGGACCAATATCACCAAAGGCTCACGACTCGAAATCCACGGGTTTTGTGACGCGTCGGAAAAGGCGTATGCTCCTGCAGTATACGTTCGAGTTATAACCGGAAATTCAACTCATACCCATCTGTTGGTTTCGAAAACAAGAGTCGCCCCACTAAAGAAAATATCTCTGGCACGGTTGGAGCTATGTGGAGCTCTACTACTGGCGCACTTACTGGTGCACACCGTGAAGACGATGGATCTCCAATCAGCCAAAATATTTGCATGGTGTGATTCACAAATCGTAATTGCGTGGATTAAAACCGCCCCATACAACAGAACCACGTTCGTTGCTAACAGGGTGGCGGAAATCCAGGAACTCCTAGATCCTACGATGTGGAACTACATCCCGTCGAAGGACAATCCAGCGGACATAGCGTCAAGAGGACTTCTTCCAAGAGATCTCAAGGAACATCAACAGTGGTGGCATGGACCTGCGTTTCTGCAAGAGTTTGATGAACAACGCCATTCGAAGTTAAAACCACGGACCTGGAAACGAAAGCATCATCGACTTCAAGGGTGAAAAACGATTTCATCGCATCTGGGTACCCCATCAAAAATATTTTTCAGCTCTGCGTGCATTTCACCACCCTTGAAGCGAATAAGCTCTTCACACGCTTTTCATCTTTACAGCGTTTACTTCGAGCTACGTCATATTGGCTTCGGTTTTTTACCAATCTGCGATTTAAAGCGAAGAAGGTAACATCTCGGGTATCTGGACCACTCTCAGTTGACGAGATCGCATCAGCCCGACTGCGACTGATCACCATAGTTCAGCAAGAAGTTTTCGCCGAAGAGATCTCCAAGATAACCGAAGGTGAAGCAGTTCCAAAGGGTAGCAAATTAGCTAGACTCTCGCCAATCATCGATGAGAATGGAATTTTGCGAGTAGGCGGCAGATTGGAAAATGCTAATTTGCCCTATTCACAGCGGCATCCAATAATATTGCCTTCAAACAATTTTTTTACTTCACTCATTGTTCATGACGCTCATATGAGATCGCTACACGGAGGTCAGCAACTCATGATGGCAATGCTCCGAACCGAGTATTGGATTATACGTCTAAAATCGAGCGTGAAAAGTTGTGTACATAAGTGTCTCAAATGCTATAGGTACAACGCCACACAAATGCAGGAGAAAATGGGTGATTTACCCGCCTTACGTGTCAACCAAGCTCGCCCCTTCCAAACATCAGGAGTGGATTATGCCGGTCCTGTGCAATTAAAGGCATGGAAAGGTCGGTGTAGCAAATTAACGAAGGCGTACATCGCAATTTTCATTTGCTTCTGTACGAAGGCTGTTCATCTTGAACTGGTTAGTGACTACAGTACATCCGCCTTTCTTGCAGCATTTAAACGCTTCACTGCGCGTCGTGGGATCTGCGCAAACCTATATAGCGACTGTGGAACCAACTTCAAAGGGGCTGCAAGAATCATGGAGTCAGAAAGGTCACACATGTCCAAACAATGGACAGAGGACATTGCCATGCAGTTGCAATCTAATGGAACAACATGGCACTTCAACCCCCCGGCAGCTCCGCACTTTGGTGGACTGTGGGAGGCAGGGGTAAAATCTATGAAACACCACCTAAAGCGAATCATCGGCCATTATACTCTCACGTTTGAAGAATACGCAACCATTTTAACACAAGTTGAAGCTTGTCTGAATTCGCGCCCACTTTGTCCGGTTACCGAAGATCCTGATGATTTATCTGTACTAACACCAGGACACTTTCTAATAGGCACATCGCTAAATACAGTACCCGAAAGAAATTTGACCGAAATCAAGGAAAATCGTTTGGATAGATGGCAACTGATGCAGAAAATTCAGCAGGACTTCTGGAAGAAATGGAAATCCGAATATCTCGTTAGGCTTCAGCAACGTCCCAAATGGCTTACGGCTAATTGTAACCCGCAGATTGGACAGTTAGTACTCCTGCCTGATGAACAACCACCCACGCTTTGGCGACTAGGCAGAATTGAAGCAACGCATCCGGGAACTGATGGAAAAATACGGGTTGTCACAATTAAGACCGCAACCACATCACTCAAGCGTCCGATTGTTAAGCTTTGCCTCTTGCCAATGCTTAATGAATAAAAAAAAAAACACACACACACACACATACACATAATAAAATAAATATTAATCTTATATCTAAACTAAACTATAATGAATTTAATTGAAATTAACTAACTCATTCCTATAATCCATTATTGCCACATGCCATTCACCACACCTTCTTTCTCCTTCTTTACATATACTATGGTATACCTGTCCACAAGTTGTGGAGCTGATCGTCAGGAGAAAACATCAATCAACATACATCTATAAACGAAAATCTTGAGGAAGTGCAGACGATGACGAAGGTCTCTTCCAGTGGCCCGGCAGGATGTTGCAACGCAACAAACCATGATGACCTACATTATAAGTCGATCATTGGAATCCCCTTTGAAAATCGACGATCTGAATTGCCGTCGGCAAATACTGATATCACTGCAACAGCTAACATACGAATAAATCGTGCGACCAAATTCCCATAGACAAAATTGGGCGCTCAGACACGTCAGCAGCAAACCGATGCGGAAGCCAAGCAGTGGTGTTGTGTGGGAGGCGTCATAACTATGCAAAAAAAAAATGCATTGTTTTGGTTAATTGGCACCGCCCACTGAGCAACTCTAGTCAACAATGTGTGGGTGCATGTTTTGGCGATGGCTAAACCCGCTGACCAGCTGATAAAATATAAACATGATGCGCGGGGCGGGAGCAGCTTAGCTTAGCGGTGAAGATTTGTTGTCAATACGGCAAAACGCATCATAGCAGTCAGGAAGAGCCGTATCCCCAAGTCAGTGACCAGAGGAAGAGTCAAGGACAACTAGATGCAAGGTTTCGTGTAGAGGTGCAAAAGAAGAATTTGGCATTCCCATTTGTGAAACCAAAGCGGAAAATAAAATCCCTATAATTATTAGAAAACCAAGTAGTTGGTGTTTTTATTTTCGTTGATTTCCCGTCGGTAGTTTTGTTCCTTTTGATCGCTGTGCTAGATCCGACGGCATTTTAGTAAATTTGAATTGCTTGTGGATTCAGTCTCAATTACATTTTTTGCTGGTATCCTTGCGTTACAGGAGTGATAAACTTGTTCATGGTAAAAGTAAGTGGTAAAAATAAATCAAGTCAACTTAGTTGTGTTGTCTTCATGACAACTTAACTTTGAGACAAGCAAACAAATTTTTCGTATTATACAAGTCAACTCTTTTCAGTTGTCTTTAGAAAATAAATTGCTATCTTTTAGGCGCATATTGAAAGTCGAAATCAGCTGTTAAACGTCAATTTTGTGAGTATATTATTTGAAATTCAAATCGAACGAAGTGAACTATTTGCAATTAAAAAAAAAAACAATGGATAGGAATATTTAACTGTTTTTTGGTGATTTGGGGGAGGACGATGAGACATTGGTCAATGTTTTACGAATGAGAAAAAGTATTTCCGATCACTCCGATTCATTAGAACTCCCAAATACAAAATAAGCATACTAAACCTGAAGTTGTTCTTTGAGTTTCAGATTTTCAGTTATTACTAAGGCTTAATAAGGAAGCAAACCACACCTTTTGAGGTTGTCAATCAACAACCATTTGATAGTTGGTAAAATGTATCAATCAATTGATACTTTTGTATTGTGTAACTCAGTTGATCATGTATGTCAGTATGTAGTATGTTTTGTATAGAGGTGATTGCAGACACGCTCTCCCGGGTCGGTGCGTTACCTACGTAACATCCTCCTTAGTTTTAAGCTAGTTTGTAAGTTAGTTAGGTGTATTTTAGGGGCTCTATGGGAGGGGCTGGGCTCGCCAACATGAATGAGTGCTACCGAGACTGGACCGACGCTTATGGCCTCGCTCGAGTCCCGGCGGCGCGTGTGCACCATGTTGGCGACTGTCAGGCGCCCATCGACTCAATCGGGATGGTGACCAATCGAGAGATTGCTCATCACCCTGATTATATTTATGTTAGGTTAAGTAGCTTAGGTAGTTTTAAGTAGTTTTAGGTAGTTTTAAGAAAAACCAATAATAAGCGTCCAAGTTTTAGCCAGTTTTCTTGGAAATTAAATAAACAGTGCAATAGATATAAAATAGATAGATTTAAGGCCGAAAGGCAATAGTTATAAGGATATAGTTAAGTTTAGAGTGCTCGTTAAGTAAGTAGATTAATATACATGTTAGTTTTAAATTAGATTTAGTCATTTTTGTCTAGTATGTAAGTTTAAATAATGAATTAATACAAATTAATTTAAAAGTAAAAAAGAAGTAGTATGTTTTGTTCGAAATAAATGATTATTTGAATCAGCCTCATCGTTTTTCGGCAATTCCAAATTGCCACTGCTCTTCGTTTCATAGCAGAAGGAAGTTACCAGAGGTGCAGTGGTAATGACTTCAATTTAGGAATTTGTATTTAGAAACATTCTTATTTCACATTATTAACGAATGTGAAGAATTGCAATTCTTTTGCTGTCCTTGAATGTGGCTCTATGCTATTGAGCTCCATCCAATTCAATATTTTAACATTCCTCAGCAATATTTTTTTTTTGGAACCAAACAGTCTACCTAACCTACCCCTGGCCAGTGATCAGGTTGTTCCTGGAGAATCCCAATGAGCCGATCAAATTGTTCTGATTTGGTGACTTAAAATTTAAACAATGCTCATTCTATTATCCTTTTATATTATATTATATTCTAGTTCCTAAACTTGCATTTTTTTTTGTCCATTTTTTTATCATTAAAAATGATGATTTCAACTGGTTAAAAGCAGTTGTCTGTTTTTGACATTCCGGACAATTCCAACACAACTCAGTTGTCTTATATAATAAAGACACTCAACTGAAAAGACAACCATTTTATTAGTTGTCTACTCATAGGGTCATGGTTGTTTTTTGATAGAGAATTATGTAGTTGTGTTCGATAATACCAATTGGAGAAAGACAACCTTGGTTTGGTTGTATTCCACAATAGGGGCATTAACTCTGACATTAGTTGCAATGCCTGTCCCAGGTAATAACCTGAGAGTTGTTCCTTTAGTTAAAAACAGATAAGTTACATCTAAATTAAAAAAAAGTTACATCTAGATTGCATCCTTGTATTATCAGTCCTGTCTGATAAAAACAATTTTGCAAAAGCACAATCACATCAGACAGAGCTTATCAATCGATATTTTGTTTCCCCTAAATGAACATGAACAAACTTTATCATCCTTAAAAGAAATTCTTCCAAGAAATTGATCCAATACCTCTTAATTCAAGCCGCCCTTGAGCCATTCACTCTTCCACTCGAATCTAAGAGTGGATACACCGAAGAATCCTACCGTAAAAAATCCCTAGACGGCAATCATAAGTTCAATCCCTACAAGCACTCAGGATGACCCAAAAAAGAATCTTTAATTAAAGCACTCTTCTTATTTAGTTCTTCCTTTTTCCAGAATTCGCGCCCATAATTCAGCAAAAACTTGAGTACAAAAGAAATGGGTGACACTTGAAAGTGCTGTAACTTCAGTAACAAGAAAAAGGAGACGAACAAAAAGATTGGATTTTGTGCTGGCTTTCATGCAAAGGTATCGTGCCTCAAGGCAGATTACCTCTGCAGTATAGTCTCTCTCAAAGAATACCAAAGGAAAATGCTTCTGCTGTTCCTGGCTGGTTGGGTCTGGGTATAGTAGTTTTCAAAGTTTTTTTTTGAAGTTTTTTTTTTTACCAAAAAAGAATCCCACGTCATTCGCAGTTCTTGGTAATAAAGAGCAAAACTTGCAAAAGTAACCCTCCAGCGCAAGTATAGAAATAATAAAAACCGTGCTACGGTGAAGGATTTTCAAGGAGTTAATTTGCAGTAAGAACATTAAATGTTTCCAACGCAAATATTACTTCCACCTAAATTGGTGTTTTGTTTGCCCGGCTAGCCACTGTAAAATAATCGGGTGAGTTGTATTAATTTAACATCCAATTAGAGCCAACTGTGGGTATAGTAGGGACACACAGGAGTTGGGTGGGATTTCGTTTTTGTGTCGGACTTTCAAAGTAGCAAAAATCGATGTTACATATGGTTTTGTGCTGGAGCTATAAACATTCAAGCAAGGGGGAGAGGGTGGAATCGGAATGTATGGTAGCATGTCCCGTATGCGAGTACGTAGGCACTTACACAGAATATTTCGAAATTAAAGCGATCGTTTGCAAATTCATTGTAATCAGAACGAATAACTGTATGCAAACAATAAAGTGTATGTGTACCAGAGTGCATCCTCGTTGAATCGCTGGAGCTGGTGTAGTGTGCCATTTATATTTTTTAGCGGTATAATAATAATTGTTAGCAAATGTTTGAACTTGCGCGGCTAACTAATAGTCCTAATTAAATGAATGGAATTTCGATTTTGGGCAAAATCTCAGCTAAATGCATTTAATTGGAAAATAGTAAATTGGTTGTTAAATTTGAGGCCATTTGGGTAGTGAAAACCGCAGGGAAGTGCATATAATGAATGTAGTTGGACATTTTAGAGGATCGGGCTTATTTTGCCTGGCATATATGGAAGGCCTGAACTTATATATATTATTAAAGTAGTTTTGTCAGTTAATGTAAGAATTTTTCATAATAATGCATAATTTTAGTACAAATATAGTTACTAACTGCTCTTTTTCAACTCTTTCTTTTAGTCTCGCTTTTCCAAGATATCTCTAGGGATACAGCCCTATACGTGTCATTAAGACTTCCGGACACATGTAGTGTGTTCCAAGCTGAGGTTCTGGGCGTGCTCAAAGCAACGGCTCTACTATTCAACAAGAATATCGCTATCTACATTGATAGTTAGACTGCGCTAAAGGCGCTAGAGTCCTTCATCATCAAATCTTAACTAGTCAGGAGCTGTCGCACAATGCTCAGAGCATTATGCGCTCAGGACCAAGTCAGTTTGTGTTGGGTACCCGGAAACTGTAATATTGAGGGTAACGAAAGGGCTGACGATCTGGCGAAAAACGGAGCAGAGCTTCCACAAATTGAAATTATTGAGCGCTGCCAATAGCCGTGACCAAGAGAATTATTTTCGAGAAAATTTAAAATTGGGCAGACCAAAGATGGTCGGATATATGTATAGGTCAAAGGGTCTCAAATTCTCTGTGAGCTAAGCTTGTTAGGAAAAAACCTGTAGAATTATTAAAGCTCAGCAGATCAAAGCTACGACTGGCAATAGGGATAAACTCCGCGGGCACTATCTTCTATAAGGAAGCACGCTATAAGATTAGGTTTAATAGATACGGGCGCATGCAGGTATTGCCCGTACGACTTACATGTCGCAAAGGATATTACTCATCTCCTCTGTGAAGGTCAAGCTATTGCTCGGTATAGGAGGAAACACCTTGGAAGGTACTTCTTCGACAATTTGGAGGAGGTTGGCCTCACAAACAATATTGAAACAATTTTTAGGTTTTTTAGGGAAATTAATTGCTTGGGCGAATTGGTTGAGATTTTTGACCGTTAAGGTTCCCCAGTAGGGATGGCGATGGGCCCAATATAGTGCCTAGTCCACTGTTATGAACTCACACCCTATTTAACCTAACCTAACGCTAACCTAACCTTCCCAAGATGTGAAACAATTCGTTTATCTTCCGTATCCACAGAAAAGGCAGTCAAGATCTTGGCCCCTATTGTTAGTGTTGATAGTTGATCGTTGATCGACAACTGTGATTGTCGATTGCGATTGATATTTGTCGATTTGACAGTCGCTTGTAGTCGATTACAAATGTCTGGTCGATGCTTTCTCTTGGAAGTGAAAACATTTTGTGCGTACGAATAGCTAAAATCAATCGACGCAATCGACAATTGTCGTGCCGATCGCTGATCGACAATCATAATAAGGGCACTTGCTTCTTTAATAATTGGTACGACTGAATCCCTCGCATTGCTAAAAGTGGTTCCACTCTACAGTAAGCCCGTAACCTTAGGTTAGCACTAACTATGGCCACTTTGAATAAATTACTAGAATGCTCCTATGGCCAAAAACATGCATAGTGCACTCGCTTTGCATTCCGGTCTAATATTTCTTAAAAATTCAATTTTCACCGACCCCCATTCGGAACTTGGAGTTTGCGATCGTGTAGTTGTCGGCTCTGCAGCCGGACGATCGAGCTTCTCGTAAATGCTCCCGTAAACGATTTTTGACACTAGGTTAAGATTACATAATTCTAAGGCTACGGACAGAGTGCATGCGAAAAGCTAAGCGAAAGCTAAAGCTAAGGTTTGACAGATAAAAGCTATTAAACTGCGTCCATACATTTTAATTATACTGCCCATAGTAGGTAGATTCGATGCTAAGATACATGCTAAGCGAAACTTAGCGCTAAAAGTGAATCAGGGACCGAACCCAATTGACCCATTTGTTGAAAAATGGCTGATGAAACAGGTATTTGTGGCCCAATTTAATTAGTGGTGCATAGTGCTTTTTTTCTCTACAATCTATTTTTTTTGGGCAAAGTAAATGGGTTCATTCGACCCAATTTTTTTTTGGGCCAATGAGACCTGGTACATAAAATATAATGTACAACAAATGGGTTAGTTTGACCCAATAATTTTTCGGGTTTAAAATATTGGGTCCAATCAACACAATATTTTTTTGGGTTAAGCCCCAAGTTTATTCTATAGCCTGAATTATTAGTTTTATCCACATTATGTAACATTATACCTACATTCATTGACGCTTACATATTATGTTGGCATGCGTCTGTCAACTGTCACCCATATTTCAGACTCAGAATGGCATGTATCTACATTTTGGAGAATAAAAAAATCGTTTGAATTGAAGATTTCTTGGACGTTTTTTAATCCATTGACATCGTAGCCATCCTTTGATGGAATTTGTTACTTTATGCCTTGGTTGAAAGAAGACGAACCATATTTTGATATTATATGTACTATATTTGGAAAAATTGAGATTTTAGGGCTTTCTGGTGACATTTCGAAATTAATATAGTATATAACCCAAGATATGGTTCGTCTTCTTTCTATCAAGGCATAAAGTAACAAATTCCATCAAAGGATGGCTACGATGTCAATGGATTAAAAAACGTCCAAGAAATCTTCAATTGAGGCGATTTTTTGCTCTCCGAAATAGCCAATAGCGATGGAATTACGTCACATTTACTGACGCTTTAATATCAGTTAAATAATATTTTTGTTCAACACCTTACATATTATAACATATTACATGCATCTCCGCTGCGGCAAAACACATGCCAGTCACCGTCGACATACGAATATGCCAACTTGAGACAAAACGTGCATGCCGTGTACTCGGCATACTTTTCGCACATGCCACAATATATAAAACGTGACATATTCTACAATATGTCGAGTAATTATCGTGAAGTCAGAGTGACATGCGTATGTCGTGTTTGGCAGCTTTAGTATTACATTTTTTAATTTTTTTTAATTGTCAAAACGTAAATTCTTTCCTTGTTCCCTCTACCAGGCACTGAAGTGTAAAATACCCTTTTATACAACCTAGAATATGTATTATACATATGTGTGATGTACTTAGCAGATGAAAATTTGTATATCATCATATAATAATAAGAGACCTAATATTTCACCCAAAAAAATTAAAAGCCTCTTACCCATTTTCTATGGCCCAAAAAAATATTGGGTCTAATAAATCAATTTATTTTCACTAGAAATAATATTGGGTCAAATAAACTTTTTTGTTTCGGCTAGAAAAAATAGATGGTTGAAATAACTGGTTCATTTGGCCACTTATGTTATGTGGCCAAAAATACTAATTTTATGTGGCCCATTTTCAAAATGGGTTAAGTTCTTAAAGGCATAACAGGAATCGACAGGCAGCTTCATCAGCATCAACCAGACGTACTTCTTTTTATTTTACAACCTTAACTACTACTGGCCTTTTTTGCAGAAAATTATCAAAATACCCGGTATTTTCGATCCCTGGAATAAACTCTTCCGCTCCCTTTTTTTTTAGCAAGAAATTAAATTCAATAGATTTAGGTATATAATCGAATACTTTTAATGACATTCAAAAGTATTCAGCAGTTTTTGTCGGGATGTTTTCGGATGTCCTCGTAAAGATGATAAAATTCGTCACATTTGTTGCGTGATTTTTTAATCTCTTGAATTTTTTTTCCAAACAATGAATGGCTGAAAAATAAATTATTTAATGGGAAGTCCTTTTCTTCTGACGAATTCATTTCCATAATTCAAGGATGTTGTTTATTTTTATGCACTTCCGAAACGTTAATCGTAAGCGTTCATTTTAGACACCAATCGCTTTGCTTATAGCTTAGAATCTTTAGCTTTCGGTCCGCTTCTCGCGTTCACTCTGTCCGTACCCTACAGGAACAAGTAGGGTTGATCATGCAGACCCAATATACGAACATTCTCGTGACCTCTTCTTCAGGTATTGTTTCAAACTTTAAGTTTCACCAGCTTCCACTTAAATGCGTTAAATCCTCATAAATTGCGTACAGTGCAGAAATTTACCATCTCGTAAATGAACTGTCAGACTTTGTATATGGAGAATAGTTTCTGCGACGATTTAGACTCGAGAATCAACCGCGGAAAGTTACGTACCTAAAACACAAATGTCAAAATTTGACAGACAGTCGTATGAATTGTTTGTTTGTTTCCATAGCTTTTTTTTAGGAAGATCTCAAAATGACTGTAAGAATTCAAGTAAAAAAATAATTTTGATTATTTGACAGTCGATCTACGCGATTTAGGGTTGTTCACTTAAAGCACCACAGAAATTTATACATTTTTACGAGCTGCATACATTTATCAGTGTATTCACTTATTACTCCTATTGTATTACCACTTAGCTATGCAACTATATATAATTGCATAAAAAGATACTCCGACGGAGCCTTTTGACACGTCCCTCGCCTGCGTTAAAAAATAATGACACATAATGTATTTATAGCAATATGCTAACAAAATTAAAATATTTCCAATAAATTAAATAGAAAAACTGTCTAGATTTTAGCAGATTTTTTTCTATTTAACTATATTTTGCTCATCAATCCAATTTGCCGTCGAGTTTCCATTAAATTTATCTAATGACATGGAAAACGTAATTACATGGTTCGTTAGCGACACATTTATTTTAATCCGTGAATAATTTATTTTCAATGGTACACATTACAAAATGTTGCTGGCTGGCTATACAGCAAAAAGGCAAACAATATATGTATTCGCCTTGGCAAGTGCGGTAGTATCAATAAAGCCATTCAACCCCCTTTTACCATGAAGGACATTGTCTCCAGACACGGTATACATGACAAGTTTCATAATAATTATCTATATTGTCGTAAAGTTTATGCATAGTTATGTGTCAGATCCTGGTCTGCAGCAAATGACAATCGAATGGACATTTTCCATCATATATCCACAGTTGGGATCGATAACTATAGACAACACAAAAAAAAAGCACTAACTTCCGCCCACACAAGCATATTAGTGACGAATTGTGCCCAAATGGGAAACTTGTAGGATATCCTCCCCTCATTGATCGGGCGAATTGCTCTGTCTTACATATTATCCCATACAATAGTCATCGATAATCGAGGCTAAAATCGAAAACTTCTCCTCCATTATTGGGGAGGCGTGTGTCTGTTGGGTAGTTATGCTATTTTAGTTTGGGTATGTGGTGTAGTTATAATGTCAATTTTATAGATAGATCCTTTGTGGGTTTTTTTTTGTGGAACCCATGCACTTATAATAAAAACTAACGATAATGAATATGACCGAGTTCCAATTGAGCAGAACATCAGTCGTAACATGCCGGGTGGATGGATTTGGATGAAGCTAAAAACTAATGATTTATGCTCATCCATGCCCGGAGCAGGCATGTAAGTAGTTAGTGTTTTTTGTTTACTGGGTCATATGTGAGCCATGTTTGGGTATCATCGTTGCACAGATGGAAGGTTGGAGTGGAGTAGGAGTTACACGAGCTTTTTGAGAACTTTAGACGTTTTATGGGTAATCACAAACTTTCCCATGAAATAATAATAAATGCCAATGCTTAAGTGCTCAACACCTTGTCATTAAAATGTTATTATCGGTGGGAGATTAGCCGAATAGCAGCTTTTAAATGAAGGTTGCTTTGTTTATGCCATGTGGTTGACATTGCTCAAGAATTAATTCTGCTTTGAAGGTAAATTAGGGATTATTATAATGGAAGGTAAAATCCGTTGTAATGAGAGTATTTCATGGACTTAATTTTGTTGAGTTGTCGTTTTTAACGATGTGATTACAAAGGATTGGGATTATTTTTGCCAACTCTGATGTGTGTATTTTCGAAGGAAATATTTGTGAACGTATTTTTATATTTGACTCATGCGAATATATCTCTGTATATATAGATATGTACATTATATACATAAATGCAAAGTCTAAAACCATTTATCAGATTTTCATGATTTTTTCTGATTTATATATATTATACTAGCGATCTTCGCTTCCATCTTTCGCCCCAATTTATCGCCTTCAGATAAACTCCAGAGTGATAATAAAACACAGATAGTTCAAATTTCAATGTGACTTATTTGAATCGAATCGAAATCAGTAGAGAGCGATGTGATAGACAATGTTTTTCGATTTGTTTTCCGGCGCAAGAACAAAGAACGAAGACGGTTTGCCAACACGCGAACAGGCAACGTACAGCTGACCGTGCGAAAAACAGGAAAATTCGAGATTAATCCCACACACTTCCAAAGATTGGCCTTGCGATTTATTGATTGTCATGGCAAAGGCCAATCGAACGGGGAACTGAATCCGCTTGAATTGGAATGGAAGATCAGTTGGAATAATTATTGGAATTGGTGGGATAATGACTTCCTCTCTTTTGAATTTGCCCTTAATGATCGTTGCTTGAATCACATTGTTCATCAGTTTCTTGATGGACAACCGCGTACCCTTGCACAATTTCGGATGATTCAGATTCCGCAATATGATTATGATCGATCCCTCTTTCAGCTGTATATTATGCGGTGGAGTTCCTGACACATCAAGCGAGTTTGAATGCCCGCAACCCAATTGGATAACCTCAATTTTTACACGCAAACTTATTTTCTGAAAAAATGATCGAATTGATAATTATCGCATTGAATTTCAATTGATAATGCTTGTACCGTTTGTAGATGTGATGCGCGATATACGACTATCCGATACTCAAATCAATTACAGCAAGAAAAATAGCACATTTGCTTAATAGAAAATGACAATGCGAAAAGGGCACCTGGCGCCTATTATTATGTCGTTAACTTCTCCACCCAAAATACACACAAAACGTCTTTTATCACAATGAATTTCACAATTATCCGAAATTTTCCAAGCTTCCAAATAAATAAATTTATCACGTTTTCCGGAATTTTCCTAGTTTTCCACTAAGAATTTACTATTTTTCCATTTGAAAAGCCATTCCGGAACAATTGCACACAAAATTCCTTACAAAATATCAATTTTCGCTTTATCCAATTCCGTTGCTGCCCAGCGACAAGCGTGGCTCCGTTGCGGCCCAGCGACGAGCCTGGCTCCGTTTGCGGCCCAGTGACAAGCGTGGCTCCGATTTAAGGCCCCTCTCCCAAAGGAAACTCAGCCACCAAAAATTCAGAATAGTGACCGAAGTCACTTTCTATAGCGGGAGCCTTATCTGGTACACAGGATTGGTACTAACAACAGTAGATAAGTCTCCCCGAATGACAATTTCATTCGGGTACCTACTCATGCAAATTTCTTGTCACGAATGTTGTTTGGTTGGCCAGTCTATGTAATTTGTGCAATAGCAGCGGGTGGTGTGTCTGCGGTTGGCTGTGCACAGTAGTGGCCATACAAAGTGTCTACAGTGGGGGCCATAAAAGACGAACGGGGACGTTTCGTTACAATAAAATATTGCATTATGATCTGCTCTGCGATTGTGGAAGTTGTGTGCTGCTCAGGGCCCACACTCGATATTTTATACTAGATATTTTATATATTTTTTTTCAACTAGTGCTTATTTCGCGAATGGTAACACTTAGCTCATGTCTGATTTGACAGATAATTAGTTTTATCCTTCCGCTGAACGAATATGGTTGTGTATACGCTTGAACAACGCTGGGAAATATTGCGACATTACTTTGAAAATCATGGTAATGTTGCAGAATGTGTGCGAAAATTGCGTACGGATTTTGGAAGAAGAGAAGCACCGTCAGCTCCGTATGTTCGTTATCTTGTGAAAAAAGTGAAAGAAACTGGCATCCTCATCGATAAACCAAAGCGTGAAAAGCCAAAAACAGTGCGTATACCCAAAACGAGTCAATTTTCCAGAGGCATAATTGGGCCATTTTTCTTCGAAAATGAGCAAGGAGTGGCCGTTACAGTCAATGGCGATCGTTATCGGGCCATGTTGAACGAATTTTTGTTCACAAAGATTGAAGAGGAGGATATTGGCAACATTTGGTTTCAACAGGACGGCGCTACGTGCCACACAGCCGAAGCTACACTCGATGTTTTGCGCCCTGTTTTTGAAGATCGCATTATCAGCCGCAGAGCTGATGTCGTTTGGCCACCGCGGAGCTGCGATTTGACACCGTTGGACTATTATTTGTGGGGTGCCGTAAAAGATAAGTGTTACGCCGACATGCCAGAGACAATTGACGCTTTAAAGGACAATATTCGTGAAGCCATTGGTGAAATACAGCTGCACACAATCGATAATGTGCTTAAAAATTGGACCGATCGTGTAGGCTACTGCATGGCCAGCCGAGGCAGCCATTTGAATGAAATTATTTTCCATTATTAACCGGAAGGATTGTACTTTCAAATGAAAAAAGAAATTTGAGAAAATATTCAGTAGTTTTTTTTTTAAGCATTTTCAAAAAAAAAGTTATTTGGCGTACCCTTTATTTTGACAGAGTATGAAATATGTGTTTATTTTCGCGAATTCCTTTATCACATTCAAAGTCAATTGTCGTCGTCGCCGTCGCCGTCGCGTCGCTGCGGATTTGTCCTAGCCTTTAACCTTTTAAAGATTAATGTGGCTTAAAGTTGAAATAGCCATCGCTCTCGTTACTTGCTCATATTATACGATGCATTCGTTTGGTAATTTATTTCACAATAAATACAAATTAATTTGTTGATAGTAGATACCACCGTATTGGCGTATTTATGTACACAGTAAGTCCCTTGTTTTCACCAATCACATTACAGATTGTTTTCCATAGTTTCCAAATCAAAGTATATAAGTGCATTCGAAGATATCTTCAAACGGAACTTTGCATTTAAAATCAGCATAATTTCGCTCGTTTGAAGTATGTATTCCGTTCAAAGAATAATTGCACAAGAGCACATCGCATGTAAAATCCTTTCGAGGAGAAAATCTTCCTTTATAATATAATTTGAAGGTATTCTGATAGTAGTGTAAGCCTCTTGCTATGACAAAGTGTGCTGCCAAGACGAAAGTTAAATTGAAAAAGTTTTCGCAGTTTTCGCCCAAAGGATATCGATACATCGATGGAACGAAAAGTTTCCCGCTTTCTTTTCTCTCTCGCGCCATCGTAACAATTTCGGATTAAGAGTTCGAATTATTTAGTTCTTTTATTTAGAAATGCAATCAAAGAATGCAATCATGCAGAGAAGAATAACAAATCGTTGGCATCATTTCACTACGATTTGAATTGATGTATAGGTACCTATGTATACCGAATCGACCTTGCGGGCGATTTGCCTCAAAATCAGATTTTATTTCGACGAATGATGTCTGGGATGTTTACTATTTGTTTTTGTGATTCTTTGAGATTTTATAATTCGAGGAAAAGAATTTAAAAGCATTTAGGTCGTTTTGCCAAAATAAGAAGAAGAAAAATGTAAGAAAATACCATATCCCCTCTTGAGTCGTTTCTTATTCATGAAAAGTTCATTTCATTTAGTCCCCGTATAAGAGTAAAACGAAATAATAGAAATAAAATCGTACCAAATCTTCATGTTATCCTGTGAGGAGTGCATATCTGCAGTGTTCCACAAAACTTTGCACATTCGTCTGAAAAGTTCAAGAAAGAAATAAAAAAAAAGAAATGGAAAAACAAAAATTAAAATATGAAAAACTTTTTCACGAATTTGGAAGCATTTTGTGTTGTCTGCTGCAGATTTTTCGAGATGGGGAGATAGAGATGGGAGATGGTGGAAACTTTGTCCTTTCTTGAACTTTTTGACTTTGCGGAAATAATGCGGAAAGACGAAAAGTTTCCTATATATCATTCATAAATTAGAGTGTGTATATTGAGTCTGTGTATACTTAGATATCGACCGTTTCCAGGTGCAACGCACATTAGAGTATCTAAGATATGTGCAGCCACCACATCCACAGGTCATGTCCACTCTCCAAGATTATGATTGAAAGCAGTATACTGTTCGAAAGAAGAATATTTCGTCTTTGTCTCTCCAGAAAGTGAACCGTAGATTCCTCATTTATTTGCAAATAACGTGCAGCAGTTTACGATAAAAAATGTATGTCGGTCGGTAGGTATGTATTTTGTTATTCAAACTACCAATAAGAACCTTTCTAACACTATACTATATTATATATTATGTAAAGCATAATTACAGAATTAATGAAATTTACTAGGTACAGTAAGCATAAAATACTTTTTTGTTTTCAAACCCTATCGAATCACATACAGTCTGTCACGAAATTGTTTTTACAAATTTGTTGACAATGTCATTTTTGTGTATTTTTTTATTACTTTCATAATGTAGTATTTTTTGTTACTGTTCGTTAGTAGATATATTAATAAAAAGAAATTTAGTAAAAAATTAAGTAAAACATCAAAGAATCTCTTTTGTTTTATAAAGAAACTGTCTAAATTACCAGTTGTTTTCCTTTGTAAAAACAATTCCTTGACAAACTGTATGTCTTTCTTTCAAAAGTCCGTCCATCTACTTGCCTACGCCGATGACATCGACATAATCGACAGAGCGAAGCGTGATGTCAATGGCGCGTTCGTGAGTATTGAGATGGAGGCGGCGAAGTTGGGTTTGCCGGTCAATGAGGGCAAGACAAAGTATATGCTGTCATCAAGAAAGGATACCCAACACCGACGTCTCGGACAGAATGTCACTATAGACAGATATAACTTTGAGGTGGTTAAGGACTTTGTCTACCTAGGATCCGCTATGAACTCGGGCAATGACACCAGCGCTGAGATTAATCGAAGAATAACTCTTGCTAATCGCTTTTCTTTCGTTGCTAAGAAAGCAACTGAGTAGCAAAGCCTTGTGACCTTTTATAAGACCCTAATCATCCCAGTCCTTCTCTATGGTGCAGAAGCATGCACTCTATCAAAAGCGGATGAGGTTACTCTTGGTTGCTTCGAGAGGAAAATTCTTTCGAGTAATTTTCGGTCCCGTTGGCATAGACGATGAATGGAGGAGATACAACGACGAACTGTACGGGCTGTACAGCGACATTGACCTAGCCAGAAGAGCGAAGGGCCAACGACTGAGGTGGCTGGGTCATGTAGAGCGAATGGACGCGAAAGCTCCGACCCAGAAGATCTTCGACTCCACGCAAGTGGAAGGGGACCTTAACCAACTTGGCGTGCGAAACTGAAGACAGCTGGCCAAAGATTGTGATGGCTGGAGACGCTTGTTGGTTGAGGCACAGGTCCACCCCGGACTGTAGCGCCATCTTAAGTAAGCAAGTGAAGGGCTCGAAAATTGTATCGGCAAGGCCATCATACATCATACTTCTCCATTCTCTCACAGAAATCCAAGATGCTGGGCGACCTGTTTTGTAGGTGTCAGTTTTGTCAGTGGTTATGGCCTGCTACTGTGAAAAAGCACCAATTTCTTACTTTCATAGGCTTAATGCGACAAAAGTTTCAAAAGACAAACGTTTACATACCTAGAGTTTTAATGCACGATATGATGCAAAACTATAGACGTCTAAAAGACTGTTATCACTATTTCCTTCGGTTTTAGATATGCCAAATGTCTGCAACTGACATCACGAAACTCGTCCAGCAAATAGTTCACATCCAACCACACCCAAGCAAGTGAGATGAGAATAAATGCGTTTTCTAACTTTATCTGACATTCGTAATTAATTCTTATATTCTATCTAACCCACTGTGATAGATATGACCAAAAACCAAATAACTCCAACATTGCATTGAACTAATCGGGTAATCCTGAGATCAACTTTTTTGAACCGACACCGACACTTCACACGTATAGAGTACTCTTTCGATTTTTTTCGTCTCCATTTCATGTCGTTACGGATGGTGCAATAAATTCCTCCGTCCCGACTACTGTCAATATGCAAATGGATGCATCCGCCGCGCCACTAGAAACCTCTTCGGAAGAAAGCCCAGGATTTTGAATTCATTTCGTGGGAACGAAATAAAACACAGAAAACCGTAGCATAGTTTTGAATGCAAGCTCGTGGTCGTGGCATACTATCAAAAAAATCCATTCATTTGCATGCACACTTTGGTAATTCTTTTGAACAATTTTTTTTTAACTCGTAAGTCGGTATACATACAACGCTAGTTGATGTCGGCTCGGCTGAGTGGCCATTTTTCCGCTTCCATAAAGCTAGTAGCAGGCAGTCGCAGTGCTGAATAAACCACTTTAAGAACGCTGAAGTGCCATGAGAGGAGGCAGGTTCTTTGGAAAGCTCAAATAGCAGAAAATAAAGTAACCTTAGTTAATTCGCTTTAAATTGGAGTGTAAAGGTGTAGAGGTAGGCAAATACAAAATAAGTTTAGAACATGTAGTTACTGAATGTGAAGGGTTAGTTCGAAGAATATTATTATGAAATTTTTGACTTGTCAAGACGTCGTGTCTAACCTCAGTTATTTCAGTATACTGCGAAAAACATTTCTTGATTCTATGTACGTAAGCGATTTCTTACTGATTTAGATTTTGGTAAGTGATGGCATTCAAAAATATTGCACACTAAAATAATCACTGCTGATATAGAGCTGGAACCAGTTCCGGTATTTTAAGCAATTTAAGGAATTTTTCCTTAAAATATATCCTATAAAAATCAAGACGTATGCATATCTGAAATGAGAATGAATTCTTTCGAAAAGCGTTCTCTCTCTATGTGGTAGTGGTAGCATTATTTAGGACGTTAAATATTGTTTATCATTTATATTTACGCCTCCCAACAGCATACAATCCACTATGGCAAGGACTAAGGATTCCTCCGAACCGTCAGCAGACAACTGCATCCCTCAGTCAAAATATAAAATTCAGTAAGTTTCTGTAAAATGTGCACAGTGTTATGTATATATGCTCTTCATGGTATCCAGATGAAAGGAATCCTTTGTACTTGGCACTCTGTAGGAAACGTTGGGTTTTTAAAATACTTCATAATTCTGAATTCAGTATATAAAATCAAGAGTTCGAATAACATCGACAAAGCCAGAATTTGCTTTGTTGTTTTAAACGGTCTGCAAAGTTCCGACAAATACCGGTGTGTTTGTTCTATTGTTAAGCAATATGCATTTGTATTTGCCTACCAATATAATTCCCGGTATCCGTATATTGTTGATGTTCGAGTCCATTTGCCTGATATTTATAAATATGTATAGTATAGCCGAACTTCGGAGAAAATGTTACGTATACGCCCCAGTTTCCATACAATATGTATGTAGGTTAGGTAATGCAATATGTACTTACAATGTACATACATTTATATCTATATTGATATTTAGGAATGGGATGACTTACCAATTTAGGTTGAATTTGAAAAAGTGCTCCAAGTTTTAGTGGAGTCTAATGGTTTCGGTTTTTGAAGTCCATGAAGTAAATTGCTTTATGACGCGTGTTTGGTTTAATGTTGCATGATATACATGAATGACATGCCTGTGATACTAATAAAAAATATTGTTGGAGCATCAGGTCTGTATAGTGTCATAAGCCTAGCTTCCTAAATCCATTTGTATGAGTCTTATATTTTTGGGACGAATTGAAGGGATGTACAATTTAATTGTAATATCGAACCGCTGAATTACAAGCTTTTTTTTGGAACAGTTATGCTTTTCGATTTTTGTCACACGTTTACGACGGGTATAACAGTGGAGCAAATTTGTATTTTAACGGATTTTAGTCCATCACACTAATTACTGAGTTGCTGCGGTGAATTTTCAACTTTCTCGTATACATACGTAGTAAGAGAAAGATATTGTTTTCGTACAGAATTTCGAACTAGAAATTTTTATCAATTCTGATATTACGATGATAGGGGAACTCAAAAAAGTGGGTCTCGTAATTCTGTCCGTTCGTGTGTCTGTCTGTTCCACCCCTTGAGAATCTAAACCCTTGGACGGATTTGTTTCAAACTTCGTATTTAGAGTTAGGATGCTATGCTAGCCCTAATATTAACGGTAGGTACTTCCCACATACAAATTTTACGAAATACGAAACATTTAGATTTCTTCAAAAACGGCTCCAACGATTTGAACCAAAATTGAGTTACCGTAGGTATGCTTAACATGACTGCATACCCAGTTTTTCGTAAAAATGTCCAGGAACGGCAGTTTTGAAAATTGGCTTTTTCTCGAAAATGGTACAAACTATTTTAACAAAAACTTAGTTTTAAGATACTATCATCATTTTTAACTTGAAAGCAAACTCAGTTTTTCTCTAACAAGACCCAAATCCCTAATATCTCAAAATCTACATTTTATATCTATTATAATATTAAAAGCCGACCCGATTTCTTGTGATAGTCATTTACCCTACTTAAAGAATACAAAATCCATTTTTCTTTTTACCAAATTGAAGCTTACCACTCATAGATGTGTTATGAAGAATAATTATTTGAAAAAAACATTTGTAAAATAGGTAAATTAATATTTTTAAATTGCATTGGTTACAACAACAACAAACAAAGAAAATTAATATTTCCCCTTCGCTCAGTCGAAATTCTACTTTTTGCGATCGTGCGACAGGACAAACAAAAACAAAACCACATCGTCATACGTGGGGTTGGTGTGTCTGTGTACCTCATTCGAAAAGGGTTGATTTGTTTTCTCAGTGAGTGCTATGGTCAGCAGGAGCAGCTGTATGTACATAGTGATCGTATGTCCTATGCAGGATGGGGTGCGTGCTGCAGTATAGCATGGGGTAGGTATATTAATAATCTTCATAAGAGAAGAGACGTACAAACCAGGTAACAGGGTAAGGTTGGGTTGGGGTAGTTGTTTGGATTTCATATGAAGAGGGAAACAAAGGAAATGAGATGCAGTATTGTATGAACAAGTACCATGGTCATGGAAAGGGAGGGCGGTGCACATTATATTTGTTGTCTTTCATTCTCCATTGGCGTAGGTATATGGCGATCCGATACTTTTTAAGAAGTTTCACTTCTTTCACGCGTACCGACTTGCACGGTCCCTGGATGGTTAAGGACTCGGTAGGTGGCGCTGCAATCGAGTTCCAGGAATTTTATTTATTTCTTTCTAAACGCCTGGACCGATTTTGCTGAAATTTGGTGTGTGTGTTTGAGGGAATCCCTGGATGGTTAAGGACCTGGTAGGTGGCGCTGCAATCGAGTTCCAGGAATTTTATTTATTTCCTTCTAAACGCCTGGACCGATTTTGCTGAAATTTGGTGTGTGTGTTTGAGGGGATCCCTGGACGGTTAAGGACCCGGTAGATGGCGCAGCAATTTTATTTATTTCCTCTTTAAATGGATGGTTTATAGTGGGTCAAAACAATACAAATCAAAACAAAGCAAAGCAAAACAAAACACAGTTGTTGTGAAGTTTTACCTCAGTAGAGTGCTTATGTACATAATGAAGGTGAAGCACATACGCATTTTTTTTGTCGTTCTGCATGCATGTTGCGTTGCTTTGTGTTTAAATGTATGGTGGTCGAATTTCGACCACTGGGTGAGTCTAGTTATGATAAAAATGTAACTAGCAGGTAATGCTCAAATCCATAGTAATACCATTTGCTCAGATTTGAGCTAAACAATTGCAAAATAGTGTTTTTTGAACCATGAATGCGTCCTTTGATATCCACCTAAAAATGATACTTTAAAAACTGCTAATATGTATCTCGAAAACGCCATTTTCGATTTGGATGACAATGTAAATGCTAGGTAATGTTTATATCCTAAAAATACTTCGTACTCAGTTTTCAGCTAAACAGTTTAGTAACAGTGCTTTTCGAATTCAAGGTTGTAACATTTGTCAGCATAATTTTACAAAAAACCGCTCTAAAGATTTTGATCAAAATACATATTTAAGACAACATAATCATTCTAAACATGATCAGGATCACGTACCTAGTTTTTCTCAGAAAACTCAAATATAGCCGTTTTATGAATATATCTCAAGGTACCCAAATCCCGATCACAACCTGTATAATCGTTTCCGGATTGTTGGCATAACATCGGTACTTCACGGTTCCCCACAAAAAAAAGTCCAAAGGGGTCAAACCACAGCTCCGAGGCGGCCAATTGACATCGCCAAGACGGCTGATAACACGATTTGGGAATTTAATGCGCAAAAGATCGATTGTGGCTTGGCACGCCATCCTGCATGAACCAGAGGTCCTCCAAATCCATGTCTTCAATTTCAGTAAAAAAAGTCGGTTAGCATGGCTCTGTAATGCCCACCGTTGACCTAAACGTTGTTCTCAGCCTCATTTTCGAAGAAAAATGGTCCAGTGATGGCGAGTTGATGTTCGTGAATTGAGTCTCACACTCTCGGCTACAGCAGTCACATTCTCGTCTGTGCGCACCGTATGACGTCGGGGACTATGAGTGTTGTCCTCTAGCATACCAGTCTCACGAACTTTTTCACAAACTTGCATACATCAGGGGCGGTAGGTGCTTCATTTCGGCCAAAATTTCTTTTCAAAATCGCACTGTTTGGGCTACACACCACTCACTTTGGAAATAAGTTATCAGTATTTCCCAACATTGTTCAAGCGTAAAGCGACTCATTTCGTTCCGCGGAGGTATTAAACTGACTTTCTGTCAGGATTTCGAGCGGGAAACAGCTGTCAGTGTCAAAATAATCTACGATTTAAAAAGAAACCACTAAATGGCCCAGCCGTTACAAATTTCTTTCGTTTTCGAATTTATATGAAGCAAAACGTTCATGCAAGCTTAAACGTTTGAACGTTTTCATTTTACAGAATCCCACCCCAGTATTCTTCGCAAGCCGGAGTAACAGCTTCAATAAAAATTACATATTTTCATATAAGTATTGTGAGCTTGCAGAAGAATGTTGTTGAACTGTCATTTCTTTCATTGTAGATGTTTTGTCATTGTCAGATACTTAAATGTGTCACTTATTTTATTGATCATTTACCAAAAAAAAAAAAAATGGTCCTTCAACTCGCATAAGCAAATTTTACAATCTGTTTGGACGACACCGCCCTCCCATACTTGCAACGCGCGTATTAATAGCCTTCTGTTGTTCACTCACTTGACCGCATTTTATTTGAGCACTAAATTTTATGAACTTTACGCAAGTGCACATTTGGGGCGGTGGAAATAAAGTGGCCTACACGTGAGCATATGAGTGCAAACAAAAAGCCCTCACCCAGATAACACATTCCACAATTTATTATTGCTGCGTAAATGCTTGAACCCTTACAAGTGGCATTTAATACCGCTACTCATCGTAAAATTGGAACTTGCGATAAATAATTCATACTCATCGTTGACATTTCCCAGTTGACACCACCATAAACTGGACTGAGCGAGGAGGAGCCATATTTTCACATTTTCCATTGAGATCAACACTCAAGTCTCAGAATCCAGAGGACGAAATTGTAAATTATTTATTTTTGAAGTCGAACATGTTTACGATTTATTTGTTGATGAAGAATTATTTTGCTAACGCAGTCAGTCAACCTCTTCCTCCTGCTGTTGGACCGCATTCCCATTAATGGCGATGAACTGGTTTCTCTTTATTTTGTTGAAGAAGATAAGTCCGGCAACTTGTTCGATCTCTTCAGGTGGCCTGCGGAAGGTTTTCAAGTCTACGCTGTTATCAATATATTTATTGGGAAGCAGGTATGCTTCCATTGAGAATTTTTCATCTTTAGATATGCACACAACGACTTTGAAAAAGTGGGTGGGAATCGCCACTGAACTACGGCCAATAAGGCCGTACGTAACTGTTGAACTGTCCCTTGGTTGATACACAGATCCTGTACACACGTATACATCTGGAAATACATTTGCCAAATTTCGAACGTAGATCTCAAGGTTGTTCCAAGAGTCTCTATTGAATCCCTGTCCCACTTGCGGGGCAATGTTCGTCAAGTAGAAAGTCTCATCGCAGTGCTTCTGTTGACACTTGTGATTTGCTGCGGCTGCTAAATGTCCACGGTCAAAACCAGACCGAAAATAATCGTAATTGTGCGACCGGAACAGTGACGGGATCGCGTGATCCGATTGGAATTGTGAGTATCTACGATTTACTCCATAACTATTGCTCAGGCACCGTGCCGTGATGTGCTCCAGCACCCAATGGGCTACACGGTTACGGCGGTCATATGAAAGAATAAAATCAGAGAAGACCCGAATTTCATCAAGTCCCGGGAATCCATATTTAAGGATCTGCTCCATCCTATTTGGGGGCTCCTCGTTCTCAGGGAAACTCTTAAACTTAAGGCGGCATTAGTATGTTTTATTATGATGGCATTGGAGATACTTACAATTTCGGACAGCTTTTCCTTCAAGTAAAAGGCATATGGGTCATTTTTGATGAGTTTTACCACTTCTTTACATATTTCGACGTGGCTCATGTACTGACCAAGAAGGAATGAGCTGCTGGCAACAAGTGCTGCACCTGATACAACGGGTATTAGACTTTGTTCAGACATTAATGTTTACAGGGAATTTTGATATCTAGTTTGTGCCGAAAGTCTGCCAAAAGTGATTGAAATATATTGCTTGGTAGACGTGTTGTGCTATGACACCTATTGAGCAAGTATAATTAATAAGGTGAGATAACAACAATTAACTGGGAATTTGGAAATTTGTTCACGGGCTCCAACATAGCCATGCATTAGGCTAGGCAATTGCTTTCAGTTTATTGACACAGAAACCTTTTTCGCGTTCACTTGATTATGGCGAACCCTCACTGTTACAAACTTTTTGACGTTTAAAAAGGGGAAGGTGACGCGCTATCGTGTTAACATCAGACTTAAAAGAATTGTATAAGAAACTGCGAAGCGGTAAAAGCTGGTAAGACCTGGTTAAAGCATGTTAAATTAGGGAGAGAGTTTTCACTATGGACGCGGCCTTTCATCACCAGCTTTATTTTTAACCAGCAGCGAGAACAAGCGGCTGGAAAGCGATAAAGAGGGACGCGAGAAGCTCGTCCACTATGGACGTACCCAAACTACGGAAAAAACATGAAAGGCCACAGACACAGTCGACCTACATTTAAAAAGCTTCAAATTGTCACGGCTCTTTGGTAAAAATCAGAGAAAAATGTGGTATTCAGGAAAGTCTCACAACTATGCGTCGTGGTATTTCGAATAGTAAGCATATAAAAAAATAAAAATCAAGAAAAAGCCATCCCTTAACCCGGCTCGAAAAGCGGAACGCTTCAGTTTTTATCGCGCACGTGTGTTCTGGACTTCGGAGTTGCATCGCGTGCTCTTCTCAGATGAAACAAAATTAATTCGGAAGGACCTAAAGGCTATAGCTACTATTTCTATGACCTTCGCAAATAAACTTATCGTTTAAACCCTCTGCAGTGTTGCATGTGTAATGGTGTGGGAGGCCGTTTCGTATTATGGCGCCTGCAAGTTACATTTTTTGTCAACAACAATGAATGTGTTGTATTACAGTTAATGGTATATTAAGAGAGGTTTTCCATACTTTCATAACTGTTCATGCATAGTAGTCCAGCAGAAATAGGATTCGAACAACAAAAAAATTCGTTACAGCACTCTGACAGCGGAATATTGTAGAACAAGCTCTTGTAAAACAGGACAACAAAATCGAACCACCAGCAGCTATCCGGAGTGACAATGGTTTTTCGCGATTTCTGGCTAAACTGTGCATCCTATCGAAAAAAGTTCAATGTAAAAGTTCTAGGAAATAAAAAGATCTCCAACTTTTGCATATTCCATTTTTACCTTAACCTCCAAATTTTTCGAAAAATTGGCGGAAACCCGGTTTTTCGGTTTTTATTTCTTTTCTTTGACAGAAAAATGTCTATGAAGCTGAAACCTGGACAAAAGATACTTTTTAGTGTTGCAAAAAGGCAGTAATTTTTTCAGACGGAAATATTAAGAGGTTGTTGTTAAATTTAATTTTTAAACAAAAAAAGCTATATTTTTAGCTGCGATTCCTCTTAAAACTACACCTCCTACGGAGGTATGTTTTGGCGCACTTACTCGTTCTTATGTTAACTTTCGGTAAATGGTAAAGAAAAGGTATACTGCAATGGAAAAAATGACTGGAAAATTGAAAAAAACTCTAAGACTCGCTTTTTTGTATTAATTTTAATATTTAATTTATTTAATTAACAAAAAAAAAAGTATAGTGTGCCAAGCTGGAAAAAAGTATAAATTAAAGCCCTCTTCATGAATTCTCTAATCTTGCTCTCTTTGCAGAGTGTTGGAAATTATCTTCGTCCGATGCAACAGAACTGAACGATTCTTCAGTGTTTTCGACAGTTTCATTGAGTACTGTTTCAGTTACCTGGATCTCTTTCCATTTCTTCCGAGTCATTTTGGCATATAGAAATTTGTGGAAGTTCAGCATTTGAGCAATTTTCTGAATTAAAACAATTTAAGCACAAGTTGGTACATTTCAGACCATGTTTTCTACATCCGCATTTTTAAGAAGAACATCCCTTTTCACAGCTGCAACAAATAGTTTTCATGATCGGGTATTCATTTATCATCTGTGATATTCGGCTTAATTATGCCTTCCGCTGTTTCTTTCCAACCCCAATCTGTTGCGATTACTTCATTTCCAAGCCAAGTTTGAAGCTGACAATTTATGCTCTAAAACAATGTTTTTCTACCCTTGTTGTTGGAGGTAATTTGTCCAATTTAAAACTTGATTTAAACGTGTCTTATACATGTCAAACCGTAAATCATGCAGAGTTAAATCTTTCTTTTTACTGTAAATCCATACTATTAATTTACTACCATTATCAGCTATCATCACTTTATCAGCATTGTTTTTGTAAAAGATATCAGCCAATAGAGGAAAATCTGTACGTACCTACTTTGAAGAATTGTTTTTATTGTCATTACTTTTCCTTTTCCTGCAAATCCTGAGGAGGGCTTTAATTTATACTTTTTTCCAGCTTGGCACACTATACTTTTTTTTTGTTAATTAAATAAATTAAATATTAAAATTAATACGAAAAAACGAGTCTTAGAGTTTTTTCAATTTTCCAGTCATTTTTTCCATTGCAGTATACCTTTTCTTTACCATTTACCGAAAGTTAACATAAGAACGAGTAAGTGAGCCAAAACATACCTCCGTAGGAGGTGTAGTTTTAAGAGGAATCGAAGTTAAAAATATAGCTTTTTTGTTTAAAAATTAAATTTAAAAAATTACTGCAATTTTGCAACACTAAAAAGTATATTTTTTCCAGGTTTCAGCTTCATAGACATTTTTCTGTCAAAGAAAAGAAATAAAAACCAAAAAACCGGTTTTCCGCCGATTTTTTGAAAAATTTTGAGTTTAAGGTAAAAATGGAATATGCAAAAGTTGTAGATCTTTTTATTTCCTACAACTTTTACATTGAGCTTTTTTCGATAGGATGCACAGTTTAACCAGAAATCGCGAAAAACCATTGTCAACCCCTAAAAATGCACCCCATTGCACTCCGGATAGCTGCTGGCGGTTCGATTTTTTGTCCTGTTTTACAAGAGCTTGTTCTACAATATTCCGGTGTCAGAGTGCTGTAACGAATTATTTTATTTTTTTCTCATTTTTACGCCTATTTCTACTGGACTATAGTAGCTTAAGATAAATTGAATTCTTAGAGTTTGTCATTTAAGAAATTATTTCTATTAATTTGCAAAAAATTTAAATTTCACCTCAAAATATTGTAATTAAACCCATAGGTTAAGATTGTGAATTATTCAACATTTATCTGGAATCTGCAAAAGGCGAAGTAGCGTTCGGTATCTCTTTTGAACAGATTCTCTCTTAAGAGATCGAGCAGCTACTTGGCGGTAAAGAACAAAGAATTATGTATCCCATTCTAAGACGACCAGTTGAACGAGATTGTTGAAATTTAAAACGTGAAATAAAATTATAACGAAGTGTGTGACAAGTTGTTTTATTGCCAACTTTGAATTTGTCTCATCATCGTCGAGACATCCTAAAAACTATTAGGAAACAATAACCTTTTTGGACCTCTGTCGTGGATTAACTACATGATAATGCGCCAATATATACACACAGCCCGGGTCGTTAAATGTATAGAGAGCCAAAATGTGGAGGCATCAAGCTAGCCGCCCTACTCACAGGATCTGAATATCATCGGAAATAATTGGGCTGGTTGGCATGTCAAGTATATGAATCAGGGCAACGATATTCGAGTATATCTATAAATTTACCCAAGCCATCGAATTAGCTTGGAGCTTGATTTCGCTAAATTAGTTGGCCAATTTGAATGCATCCCTTCCAAAAATCCTTCCTTGAAGTTTTAGAGAGGAAAGGTGACTCAATACACTTTTAAATTTTTATATTTTGAATCTAAATTACACTAATTACCCTCAATTTAATGTTATCTTTCTGTTAAAAAGAATCAGAATTCCGTTAAGACCCCACATTTTCCCGGGTTTTGGTTAATAATTTTTTTGTTAATACTTAAAGCTTTAGTTTTAAATCTTCCTTCTGATCAAATTACACAACAATTAAATATGTTTTTTTTTTTTTTTATTTAAGTCGTGCTTGGTTTGGGAGCAGTGGGCGATAGAAAACAGACGTACAAAGTGTTCTAGGAGCGATTTGCAAATTTAAAGAACGTTCAAACAGTTAGTAGGTATTTATAGGACACACAAAACCAAAAGGTTTGACCTCACTCATACCAAAACCCGCGTAATAAATTCCGCAGTTGGCTTCAAATCTATTGTCAGGGAATGAAAGCTATAAAAGGACTAAAGGCGTGGATCTAGTTTCAGACTTGATTGGAATTGCTGGCTCACATGTTAAGTAAGATCACCCATTGATAAGAAAGGTATTTAAAATATTCAGACATGGTCTTAAGTTACTGTTACATACGAGTATTTTTGTAAATCTCTATTTATATAAAATAACGTGGCAAAAACTGTATGTTTTCCTCTGTCGCCCGTAATGTTCAACCAATTTAGTTGATTTTTTTTTTAAATGTCGGTAATTACGCAGTAGCGCAGTGGTTAGTGTGCTGCATCCCAGGTTCGATCCTCGGAAGAACACAAATTACATCTTAAGGTTTTTTCTACTGCGCCACCTCTCGCGAACGTCTGACAAACATTCGAGAGTATGAATGTCCTCAAAAAGCTTCTCAATTCAGCCGTTCGGACTCGGCATAAAATTGTAGGTCCCTTCCATTCGTCCCAAAAATAGAAACTCACACAAACGAATGGTTGCGAGAAGCTAGCTAGGCCTAGGGTGTCTACCGCCTGTTGCGCCATCTATTTATTTATTTAATTACGGTGGTCAGGCGATAGGCCAAACAAATTCAAAATCGGACAAAGGGACGTGGCACCGACCGACCATACAAAAAAAAAAAAGCGTTAAAAATCGTATATCTCGAAAACCACCGAATCGATTGAGCTCAAACTTACAGGAAATCTTACGTATTGGCCATGGGGTGCTCCTTTTTGTCAAAATCGGACAAAGAGGCGTGGCACCGCCCATACAAAACACACATTCAAAATCTTATATCTCGAAAACCACCGAATCAATTCAGCTCAAACTTTAGGTATTGGCCCTGGAGTGCTCCTGTGATGATTGATCAAAATTGGACAATGGGGCATGGCACCTCCCATTCAAAATCTTACACCTCCTATACAAAAAAACATCTTCTATGTGCATAAAACTCGATGATGTTATATCTCGATAACCGTTGGGCCGATTTTCAGGAGTCTTTTTTTGTTTTGTTCATATTGCTGTATTTCAGGTTTAGGCAGAAAGAAAGTTCCAGCAAATCGATTTATTCTCATTTCTCGCATTTTACGAAAGAACATTATTATCTAAAATGTCATTAATTACGCTGATCTGGGGTCACGTTCACGGAATCAACCGATTTTACACATGAAGCAAAAACAAATTCCGTCACGTATTGCTCGTTCACGGATGAGACGGCCCCTGATAGGCTAAAAAAATTGAAAAAAATAAAAAAGCAAAAAAGTGCCTGGCGAAGCCGTCGGGGGTTCAGCTACTAGGATACAATTTTAATTTCAAAATTGTCTTAGTAGGTATAGGTACCTACTCCGATGTATTAGACACAGGTACGATATGTTTCTCATTCCTGATTGACAATATCATCTCAGCAAAATGTTTGCCAAGGTGAATCCAGAGCAGTACACTTCCTTCCTAAATATCTGCATCGTAAATCATATGATTAAATTTATTTATTAATAAAACTATAAGTAGTCACAATAGGTTTCCGACAGAAAACCTATCCTCCGCCTTTCCGTTAAATGTAATCATCTGTATATTTGCAAATAAACACCTTGTAACATAGTAATTTATGGCTATAGAAACTAAAATGACCGCCCCAAACAATAAGTCACACACAATACACAACCTCCTCTCATATGTCGACAGGACTAAACAATAAAAAAAAAAAACAAATAAAAAATTACCAACGATCCTTAAACCTATTAACACAATCAAATAATAGCACGACCGCACCTTGTTTTATGTTAATCAATTTCAATTCAGCAGCTAATTTGACCCATTTCGCCGGTTAGCACACTAATTTAATTTATTGCAAAAATCTACTCCAATATTACGATATTAGAAGGACGGAGACAGTAATATCAAGGTTCAGCGAACAGCATCCGATCTCAATAAGCATTAATTAATGACACGCGTATGTATAATGTGTGCGAAAGTTTCCCCAGTATAGTATCCTCCTGCTGGCAAAAGGGGTTAATTATTTACTCGCAAGACAAAACAACAACAGCAAGGGTAACGTCTCGCAGGCAGTGCTGAATTTTGTACGCAGACCACCGCACTGCAACGCGATTTAATGAAAATTAATTAAAACCGAAAGAATTGCATTGTTACCGCCACTAGGGCCGGCCGAGAGGACTAAAAGGGAGCAATTATATCTTAAATCAACTTTGTGCGGCTGGATCCGGGTCAACTTGGGAGCAGCACCCATTGTAGTGCGAATGAAAGGCAACACTCATCACAGCCTTTGTGTTTGTGTGTCTGATTTGTGTTCGCCCCAAAAACAAAAACAAAAGCACGAGCCACCCTTACATTGTATTCTTGACCGCTGCAGGCAGAGTGCATAGTGGGTGGCGGCAGATAGGCGACAGAGAAACGCGCTCATATTATTATTTGCATTGTTATGACATGAACCGCGAAGCCATTCAACGGTGTCTCCTAGTGACACAGTTCTCCACTTTCTGCACTCGAACCAAGGTTGCCGTTGCACTGTAGTGTGCAGCGCGGCAGTATATATCGGTTAATGGTGGCACACTATGACTATGGTCACGCAGAAGATGTGGTGGTCGAAAAAATGTATGGCGCCCATTAGGCGATAATCCTATCTCCTTAGTGCTTCTTAATTGGATTAGTCACGCTTTTGTGTTAAACGATTCCAAAGTGTTTCGGCCACTTGTTGCGACTTGGGTTGCTTTCGAGGCAACTTCAGTTTATGAGGGTACACGCGCTCCGAACAATAGCTTGACAACAAGAACAAGATATATGTTGGCAAATCGACTCTGCCAGTGTGTCAGACGCTTATGCGGAGCCGGCTTCCTGACATTCGCTCGAGTGGAATGGGAAGGAGGCACATAGATCATATACGTTTTTGTTATGTCTAAACTACCCTAAGGGTGTTTTCATATACGAGCACCATGTGGGTTCGTATATTTTTCGGTGAGAAACGATTTAAGGTTCTTTTGGTGGGATTAGTGAGGCTGGTGTCGGGTGTGCGTTTTTTTTTCTGTATTACTTCAGGAAAAAGATGAAAGTCAGGAAAAACGTGCTGCCAAAAAAGGTATCAAGTCGTTTTATGTGATTTACGTGAAAAGGACTCGATTTCTTTTGAGACACATATTAGTTTCATCAAAGGGAGTAAAATATATGAAAAGGGACTCCAAGGCCTTTAAATCTGAACCACTTCAAGGTAGGAGTGTAATATAAGCGGGGTAAAGAGGATGCTTCAGTAGAGTCTAGTTACATATCGAACAAAAATCAATTTATTGGAACAGGTGGTACTCATTTGGGCTCTTCGTCTTCAAACGTCGTTCTATGACGTATGTGACGTATTACATGCTTGGGCAGAAAATATTTGCTAATAACTCAATTTTGTTAAGGCATTTGGGGAAAGAACGCATTAAGTCCTACTACATGGGTACTTACCATAAGCTTATCAAAGCAAAAAATTTGGGTAGGACGATTCTTAGAGCTACATGTAAGACTTTCATATATAGATAGTGGTTCACTAAAGAAAATATTGTTGAAATATTTAACCTAAGAAAAACTTATTTACTTTCAATACACTTAGGATGGACAACGGTCTCAACCATAGAATTAGGAAAAGCTAAGTAAAGCATTTTATACAATACAAACAAAGGGTCCAAAAATGCGGTTCGTTCATTCTATCTGATTCGTCAAAACATTGAAAGGTCTTGATTTCAATAAGAAAACTCCAGTTTTGTCTACTATGTTCTTAAATATTTTGAGTTATCATTCAAGTATGTTCTATGTACTTGTCTATGTATATTATATATCTTAGATATGTTTTTCTTGCTTAATTAGTTCAAAAATAAAGGCATGGAGATCTCCCGATCAATCAACTGGCAACCAGATTAACCACATTGCGATCGACTCAAGGTACTCCTCCAGTATTATGGATGTCCGAACGTTCCGAGGGGCCAAAAATGACTCGGTCCACTAGCTTGTCGTAGCCAAGGTACGCCTTCGGATATCCCGAACACCGCCAAGACAAGTAAATACTGTGAGGAAGATATCAACAGATCCTTTTCCGATCGAGTCTCTCTCAATGTCTCAAGAGGTCCTATGCAGCCAGCATTAAGTAGGTACTGAAGGCCTATGGCAACATTGCTAAAAAGCCATCCGAGACGTCGCCCATGATGTGCTTGGTTTCACCCGACCGCCACAACGAAAACCCTGGTTGGACAACAAGTGCTGGCAACCACATGCAGCGAAACAAGAGACATACAGAGTGGCGCTGCAAAGAAGGACCAGAGCTACTCGTGAGTTCCACGCGCAGAAAAGAAGAGACGAACACCGGCTTCTCATGAGAAAAAAGAAAGAGCACGAGAAGCGCGCGATCGAGGAAATAGAGGGATATTATTGCAGGAATTAGGTTCGGATGTTTTGCCAAAGTGTAAACAGAACCTGCCAAGGATACAGAAACCGAACCAAAGCCTGCAAGGACGAACAAGGAAAAATCGTTGTAGAATCGCAGTCGATGCTGAGGATGTGGAAGAACTACTTCTGCAGACTGTTTAATGGCGATGACGAATTAAATCCCACTGTCAGGCAGAATGAACCGTTCAACATGGACGATGAAGAGCTGTATTTCCATCCACCCGACCTGGACAAAGTGAAGATAGCCATATCTAAGCTTAAGTCCAACAAAGCCGCTAGATCAGATGGCCTAACCATAGATCTATTCAAAGCGGCAGGCGATGACTTGGCTAGGAGAATGCATCAACTCATTTGTAAAATATGGTCGAAAGTATGTTCGATGAATGGAACCTCAGCATTGGTTGCCCGATCCTCAAAAAAGGAGACCCTCTGAACTGCGCCAACTACAGAGGTATTAGTCTTCTTAACATCGCGTATAAGATCTTATCTGCCGTATTGTGTGAACGCCTGAAGCCTTTTGTCAACAACCTGATTGGTTCATATCAGTGTGGCTTCAGTCCAGGAAAGTTAAATCAAGGTCGGTAAAGAACTCACCGAGACCTTCGATGTCAAAAAAGGTTTTAGGCAAGGCGATGCGCTGTCATGTGACTTCTTCAACATCGTTTTTGAAAGAATAGTGCAAAATTCAAACGATAATACCTGAGGCACTATCTTTCAATTTCCCCAAACCAACATGGCTTTCTTAAAGGTAGATCAACTACCACTAACCTCGTTGAATTCGTGTCCTCTGCCCTATCGGCCATAGAAAGTGGTAAAGAAGTTGATGTTATTGCAACCGACTTTAGTAAAGCTTTTGATAAGATATCGCATAAATTAATTCTTTTCAAATTGTCTGCCCTCGGCTTCGAACCAATACTGCTGAAATGGTTATCATCTTATTTGGAAAACCGTTTTTATAGTGTTCGCTTCAGGTCCACCCTATCCGCCCCTTTCCTGGCAACCTCAGGTGTACCACAAGGCAGTCACCTAGGTCGCCTTCTCTTTATCTTAACTATAAACGACCTTGAAAGGGTTATTAAACACTCCTCTATCTCTCTCTACGCCGACGATAAACAATTTTTCAAACACATTTCTTCATCACAAGACTCCTGTTTGCTACAACTAGATCTAGATAGTTTTTCTACCTGGTGTCTGAAAGCCTGCCTAGAGCTCAATATTTCCAAATGCAAATCTATCACCTTATCACGTAAACACAATAAGTCCCCACCCCGTATATACCTACTTAATGATCAACCTATATCCATCGTAGAGTCTCTTCGTGACCTTGGCATATTGTACGACCGCGAGCTCGCATATCGAAGAGATAATACGTAAAGCCAATTCATCCCTTGGATTCATCAAACGATGGTCAAATGAATTCACCGACCCCTATACGTGACCAGATCTCTCTACACCACTTTTGTCCGCCCACTCCTCGAATACGCCAGCCAAACGTGGTCACCCTTTCAGCAAGTTCATATTAGCAGAATCGAAAACATACAAAGACGTTTCCTTCGATTCGCACTCCGCGGTCTTTCTTGGAATGATCCCCTTATTCTTCCTCCCTATCAAGATCGCCTCAAACTCATTGACCTGAATAGCCTTGAGGATCGCAGGGATGCTGCTGATATTCTCTTCATTCATCGACTCCTATCAGGCTCTATCGATTGCCCGTCTCTTTACAACTCCATCTCCTTCAATACAAACCCTCGTAATTTAAGATACCCCCGCCTCTTCTATCTACCAACCCACCGCATGTCCCACGGTTGACTCCAACGAACCAATTTCCCGTATGCTACGGAAGGTAAACTCTAACATTTCCATTTTTGATTTTAACCACAGCACTCCCTCCATTAAGCTCAGCCTCCTTAACTTTAAGTCCTAGTTTTTTAGTTCTAGTATTGTAAGTTTGTTTTTCTAGCTTGTACTTACCCTAATACATGGGGGCATTATGCGCCCACCAAAATTAAATTAAAATTTCAAAAGTCCGTCCATCTACTCGCCTACGAAGACTACATCGACAATGGGTTTGGCGGTCAATGAGGGCAAGACAAAGTATATGCTGTCATCTAGAAAGGACACCCAACACAGAATGTCACTATAGACAGATATAACTTTGAGGTGGTAAAGGACTTTGCCTACCTAGGCTCCGCTATGAACTCAGACAATGACACCAGCGCTGAGATTAAATGAAGAATAACTCTTGCCAATCGCTGTTTCTTTGGGCTAAGAAAGCAACTGAGTAGCAAAGCCCTCTCTCGGACATCTAAAGTGACCCTTTATAAGACCTTAATCATCCCAGTCCCACTTTATGGTGCAGAGGCATGGACTCTAACAAAAGAGATGAGGTTACTTGCTTGGTTGCTTTGAGAGGAAAATTCTTCGAGTCATTTTTGGTCCCGTCTGCATAGACGGTGAATGGAGGAGGAGATACAACGACGAACTGTACCAGCGACCAAGGCAAGTTTGTCAGGCTGTCGGTGTCAACTTGTAATTTGAGAATAAATGCAGATAATCTATGTGGATGTCAAAATTTCAGGTTACTAACTGCTCAGATTAGGCTGCTATACCGCGCATTTAGAACTAATAACAAAGTGCAAAGCTACTCCATTGCAATTAGCATTTAAGTGTGTTAAAACTCCCTTGAAAATGTGTTTACAAAAATACCTAATTGAGAATTACACGTCTATATAGGTACTATTTGAGCTCTTTCGACCCTATTCCGCAGAATAGAGCACTTAGACCACATTTGCATCGACGGTCATTTTAATGCAGTTGTAAAACAGGAATCAAGTGCCAAGACTTAATTTAGCCTCTGTTTTACATTTTCATTTATACAGGGGGTGTAAGCCCTTTATACCAAACACGTACGGCGAAATAATTCCTTCATAGGACTTCGTATGGCTGCCGATTCAAAGACGGGTGGCTAACAAATCTGTTTAAAGCACCCACTTTTCGGTTTCGGACATTAGTGCTGCCTCAGTGAATCGTCAGTTGTTTGAATGCTTCAGCAATATTATTTGTCGTTTGTGCCGATTAAGGTGTGAACATAAATCCCAGTAACATTTGGCCCGCTCTCACATGCGGCACGTTTTTATCATCACCATTTCACGTGGTGTAAGAATTGACCTATTCGTTGGCGTCAGTGTTTCCACTCCATTTGCCTTACAATTCCCAAATTGAATTATTTCCCATCGACCCAGAGTATTAAGAAAATTAGCATAATTTTCGACAGAAAGGTTGACATACTATGCCGACGATTGAGTACTGACATTGAGGGCTGCTACGATAAATAGTAAGACGAATGGAGAAGGGGTGCATTGTTTGTAAGTTACATTTCGGACATTGGGTGGCATTCTGATACAGCTTTTCTATGCCAAATAGTTTAATCAGCGTAAGTAGATTTTAGGACTGATTATATACGGATATGTGGGCACCGCCCTTAGTTAATTATGCGCACAAGCCACATGTGTGTAATTGTGAATTGCACAATCGTTGATGGAAGATGGATAGTTGGTCGCTTTTCTGGTTTCACACTTATAATCAATCTAAAAGCGTTCCCTTTCCCCATCGACTGAATGACATTGTTCGATTGTAGGTCCTGCCAAATAAATTGACGATAATGTCTATTTTAAACTACATTTGGTATATTATTTCTGGTGCAATAAACGATATCGAGCTTCTACAATGAAAAGGTATATAAACGGCTCGACCATCACATCCAAATGTGCCTATATGGCGGTGCTGCCGTGTACGGAGTCGCATGTGAGAGTTATTCATTTATTCAACAACTCACCTTCCGGCAAAATAACATCGCATAACAAAATTACAGAATTCGTCTTCTGGGATGACATGGAATCGACAGAATTCAATTTCGTAAAAGCAGCACAAACATTCCTCGCCCTCTGTCTCTCCGGGGCGGGAAATTTGAGAACATAAAACTGAATATTTTCCCAAACCCAATACAACCTTATAGTGCTGTGGCAGACACAGAGTCGTCTGCCACCCAGTTTGTTGTGTGAAAGTTTTTTCTTTTTTTTTTTCTTACCATATTTTTCCGTCACAGAATAGCAGAGGCAGCGCAGAGTAGTAACTATACTAACGACAATGTCATGTTTGATGTGGTGTTTCTCGGCCTCCGTTTCGAATGAACAAGCGACATGACGGAGAATGATGAGAAGGACCAAAAGGACCGGCATTCGACATGATAGGGAAGTCACCGGCATATATATCCAGCAGCCACCATCAGCAGTCAAAATAATTTTCAATTTGTAACGAATTCAAATGTGAAATTGTTTCCTGTCTACCTGGGGGATGAATGAAAATGAACGAGTTTTTGCCGAGCCATCTTTTGGAATAGGGAAGCCAATACCAACGCCTGTGCCCGCAACTGGCCGCAGGAGGGATATTCTAAAAAACATCCCGGGGATATTGATGGATTCGCACAAATCGTGTTTGGGTGTTGTAGCATTTCGACAGCTTAGACGAGAATTGTTAGAGTTTGTAATACGAGGATGAGGTTTTTTAATTCTATTAACAGACGTTCGCAGAGTTTCCGAAAGTACAAGTCTAGCGAGAGCCACGATGAAATTTAATTTCTGAGTAGGGAAATAAGTCTGCAGGTACCTACAACCGTCAATTAATTTACTATCCCCCTATCCCAAGATCATCGCAAAAGTGCTTTTGAGTTATGACAGAGTTCTGAATTTTGAAAATAAGGTAGATATCATATGCCTTCTCTATTTTGAAGAAACTTTGAGTGTTCTCGTTCTTTTGTGTGAAGAAAACGTGTGTTTGTCAGATGGAGTATCTTTTGTTATTAAATAATCGATTTTAGTCCGACTCCGCTTTTTAGACATACATCTTGATGAACAAAATTGTTTTCCGGGTCGGTTCTTTGTAGGCAGCTAGGTTGAGATCCCGCAAGGGCCGACCCTAAAGGCTCATTTTTACTGGTGTTTCGATATTTGTGTAATTGAGCCCACACCTACTATTTCGTCTGATCGACTTCATGAAAGCTGACATGATTTCAATATTTCCTTGTCGGAATGTCATCAACGTACTCCTTTTTTGTGTTCACTGCGGAGGGTTCTTGTCCATCTCGGACTCAGCTTGGTAAAGTTATAAGCGCGAGTGTTGGAAATAGTACTATTATAATATGCTCTCTCTTAATTGACTGATTGAATACGTCTCCGGAGTCCAAAATTAAGCCATCAGAAATAGGACGCATGGCACGGCGGATGAATTCACAGGATTGAATTACCTGAGCTACTCTGACATATTTGGAGTGTTATAGAGTTGATTTCTTTGGACTAGTAAGTGTTTTGAAAAATGTATGATGGCGAATAAGCTCTTTGTGGGCCAACTTCAACTCTCACAACCTCAAAGCGGGATAAGTTCCCGGCCCTCGAGGTTGGGGTTTGTGCGTGAACCACGGAAAGATTTTATGTCACGAAGCAGCCAAAAGTTTCGGATAATGATTGATTTACTGTTGGCGAACATGTAAAATGGAAAAAGGACAAAGACGACATTTGGATCTGCACGTGGAATGTTCTGACCCCGAACACAGACAACCGACATCTTTATATAACTTTGAGGTAGGAAGGGACTTTGCCTACAGCTCAGATAATAAGAAGCATAATTTAAACGCCGAGATTTAACGATAAATCTTTCTATACTTTATCTATAGGTGTGTTTTTTGGCTATTCTATATAGCTTTACAAAAAAACGATTATCGGGGTGTTCAATATTCTGAGGAACATCGAATGGCGGTAAGCTGTCCGCATACATGTACGGACAAAATATATGTCGATGCGAGGAAGTGTCTGCGCACACAAATGCACGTCGATTGCAGTGTGGGCGATCGACTGTGTTGTGCACGATCCTTCAATCCTGTGCAGTATGCACTCATGAGACGAAGGAGATCACCTACAATTCAACCACCGATGACGTCGGACGTATTTCGTCCTAGACTTACAATTCAACCACCGAGAACGTCGGACGTATTTCGTCCTAGACTCACAATTCAACCACTGAGGACGTCGGACGTATTTTGTCCAGTATACTTTGTATTCAACCATTGAAGAAAGCGGTCGTGTTTTGTTCCTACAATTAGTGTTACAATAAAGTTCAAATCAGTGTTCGTTAAGAATAGTTGTTGTTTTATGTTTAATATTTGGAACTATAGATACATATATACAATAGCTACAGTCCACTAAAATTTACAAATATTAATCACGGGCCTTAGCTCTTTCTTCATAAAAACGTGGCAGCACTCCTATCACAGAAATTCGTAAAATGCCACTCACAAAAAAAAAAAAAACATCAGAAAAAGAAAGAAATTCTGAAAAATCACAAGAAAAACAAATCCACAAACACTATATACGCGATTCAAACAAATTTATAAACATAGAAAATGCACGGAAAAATAAAAATTCAGGGTGTATCGGAAATTGGCACCGGTGCCATTATTACTTAGCACATTGGCACCGGGTGCCAATTTCCGATTTTCCACTAGGATTTCGGAAATTGGCACCTAAAAAAATTTTCTGAACTTTTTTCAACAAATATCAAAAAAAAATTTCAAGTTACCACAAATACAGATAGTCTTAGGTATTTGCCGTAGAGTGCTCCTGTGAAGATTGGTCAAAGGGGCGTGGCACCTCCCTTACAAAAAAAAACATTCAAAATCTTATATCTCGAAAACCACCAAATCGATTGAACTCAGACTTACAGATAATCTTACGTATTGTCCCTAGAGTGCTCCTGTGAAGATGGGTCAAAGTTGGACAAAGGAGCGTGGCACCTCCTTTACAAAAAGAAAACTTTCAAAATCGTATATCTCGAAAACCACCGAATCGATTGAGCTCAAACATACATATAATCTTAGGTATTGGCTGTATAGTGCTCCTGTGGAGATTGGTCAAATTCTGACAAAGGGGCGTGGCAACGCCCATACAAAAAAACATTCAAAATTTGATACATGTCTCGAAAACCACCGAATCGATTGAGCTCAAACTTACAGATAATCTTAGGTATTGACCGTAGTGGAAGATTGGTCAAAATTGGACAAAGGGGCGTGACACCTCCCTTACAAAAATAAACATTCAAAACCTCCTTTACAAAAAAACTCGATGATGTTATATCTCGATAACCGCTGGGTCGATTTTCATGAGTCTTTTTTTGTTTTGTTCGTATGTAAAGATTGCGCGCGCAAATTAATTTTGATGTGCTTAAAAATTGGGGGTGCCAATTTCCGATTTCCAGTGAGGATTCCGGAAATTGGCACCGGTGCCAATTTGCTATGTTAGGTAGCCCAGGTGCCAATGTCCAGTAAATCAAATTCAGTACCTACCTAATTTATAGGCATATTTTTCCCAAATCCTTTGATTTTTTTTTTCAAATGAATTCTGTGATGTCAGTTATGACAGAATCGATAGCATTTGATAGTTTGGTCGCTCAGTTTTTAATTATCCGGGCTAACGAATGTATGAAATTATTTTTCTAAGCCTTTATAGAATAGCCAAAAAAACACACCTTATTAAAACATTGATCATCAAAGTATGTAAAGCGAATAAAGATATCCTCGGTCGCTTCGAGAAAAAGATTTTTCGTAAATCTGTTTGGTCCAGTTTGTGTTGAGGGATTTTTGAGAAGGAGATTCAGTGTCAAACTATACATTGACCTAGTCCAGGGTTTTCCAATCTTTTCCTTACTGCGACTCCCTATATACAGGTTATAATATTTTTGCGACGCCCTTCTAAAAGCACACAACGGAACAAAGCACAGATATGTGAATAGAAGCTGAGCTAACTGAAGATTTAGGATGGGTCGACGTTGAAATGGAATAAAACAAGATGTATTAACGAAATCCCTATTTTTATTTGAAAGGCCCATGTATATGCCATTATTGTATGGAATATAACAACATGTCCAAATGTCCGCCACAGCATTTGTTGTCTTGGGTTTAAGGACAACGGTCGATTGCGGTTTATTCGCATTGAGCTGCGACTTCAGGAACTTCTACAAGAAAAAGTCTAGCGGGGTTAAATCGCACGATCTCGGTGGCTAATTCACGTCATCTATGCTAGAGATAACCAATAACCCTACAGCCTCAAATGAAAAATGACCATCGTGGCGTCTGCTGTGTGACTCGTAGCCACGTCTTGCTGGAACCACATGTTGTCTGCATACATATCGTTCAATTTGGGCCAAAATAAATTAGTTAGAATCGTTCTGTAGCGATCAGCGTTGACGGTAATGGCCTTACCTACGTCATTTTCAAGAAAAAGTTCGGAGCAATGACGCCCAAGTCCCGGTGCAAAATTCGCCAAGTTGCTGTCTCGTTTTCTCCTATACACTTTCACGTACCCCGGCAATGTTATCGGCCGATCTGGCGTTTTTTTGTAGTACGGGTTGATTGTTTATCAAACCGGTTATCTGAAATTTGGCCCCAAAATATTGGACAGTCGGAGTTTGAAGAGCCATTTTCAAATTTATCATTTGGACCAATCAATTTGCCCAATCGTGCCATGGTGGTTTGACATCAGTGACTGATGGCAATGACCAAAATTGACGCAGTCCGACATTTTTTTCAAATCGAGCTCAAAGCTGATGGAACGTCGTGTGCAGGCGACCGTCTTGCGACGCCCCTAGGATAGCCCCACGACGCACAGTTAGGGATCCCCTGACCTAGTCAAAAAAAGTGCACATCAGTATTCTAAGACGGCTATTGGACATGTTGATGAAGACATCGTCTTACGTGACGAGTGCGCAACTGAAGGAATTTAGCCAAAGACCGAGCAGTTCACCCCGGAGTAAGTAAGTTCTATGGTAGACTTGTATAGTGTTAACATTTTTAAGTGCGTGGGAGTGAATATTAGAATGATCATTTTTAGTGCTTGAATTTTCAAGTCATCTTTTTAATATTTAATCAGCTCACGTGCTTCTGCGGCACTCCTCCATTCTTAGTGAATTTATTGCTTTGTCTCAATATGGTCTCCCTCCAATTTCAATCCAATAATCCAGACTAAACAAGGCTATTAATAATTAAATGAACGATTTGTTATTCAAATTTCCAAGGATATCCGCAGAGTAAGTATCCCTCATTTCCTTGTTCAAAAAAAATTATGGGTTTCCATATTTACATTTGATTCAGAGCGAGTCAACTTTTTTGCCATTGTTCGCAACGTATCCTTCCAGCTTGGCGAGATGAAAAAGCCTTGCTGCTTACTGCAATGGATATGAGAATTCCCTTGGCTCCGGAATTCCTTTGGAACGAAAACATTTACAATTCTATTTACCCACAAACTCTCTCTCTCTATACGTACGCTCTGTCATTGGTATATTATTCGTTGCCCATAAATATTGCTCAATGTATACAAACAACTAGAAAAAAGGAAGCAACTTTATTCCACAATTTGCCTTCATCGTTGGAGATGATGCTTGACAGTAATGGATATTCCACGGGGAAAATTGTGGAATACTGCACCTGCAGATTTTTACATATCACTGTTGGCAAAAAAGTAAAACGTGCAAAAATATACTTTTGTCGTTAGTTTTTTGTGAGTGAAAAATAATGAGGGATGCTGAAGGAATCCCCTATTGTCACAGAATGGAGCTGGATTGAAGAGATCATCGTTGGCGTTCTTTCACCCACAAATGAATGTGTTTGCCAAAGGGAAAGTTGTAATGGATTGGGGTTCTTGATTGTATTTAAGTTTGCTTTTGGCGTATGACAATGGGAATGCGTCAGCAACTTTCTAACGGATCGACAGGGAATAACATTAAGTGACTTGCTTAAAAACCGAATCAATAAAAACGAGCTCTTACCCTTGCTCTCTGAGCTGTTTTATAAATTTAAGAGGATGTAGTTGTCCAAGTCATGAGTCATGACTTTGTGGAAAATTATCAATTTGTTAATAGGAAAGGGCGATATAGGTGTCTGAAAGCTGAACCATTGCGAGAGCGGGGAGATTTTCGATTGATCTAATTTGACGCACAATTGGATGGACGATGATTAATGTCATTTTGAAGTTTTTATATGTCGTTAGTGCTTAGGCAACGGAAGTGAAGTTAGTTCTTGTTTTTGAAGAACTTTAGAAAACAAACTCTTCAAGATTTAATTGAAGAGTTTTCTCTGGGCAGTTATATTTTCTGGCAGATGTCTGTCAGACGTTTGCGAGAGGCAATGTAGTGAAAAAGTGAAAAGATTCTAAGGAGTCACAAAATTGAACCGCTATAGGACTACTGTATCTATTCGTAATAAATTTTGTAATGATTTGAGTATATTGTTCCTGAAGGGTATTTTTTGTCGTACCGATTGCGTCCTTATTTGAAAACCGATTTTTTTTTAAATATACCTAGACCAAATAAGGAAGGAAAGTTTCTCTCCATAATTAGCGAAATTATGGGCCAGTTTGTGCGGTCTCGGTGTAAACCCGAGCAAAACTGAAATGATGCTTTTCACCACTAAGACGAAAATACCCGGTTTTACACTTCCTCGCCTAAACGGCCAACCGCTTCTCATTATCCTCCAATGTTAGGTAACTGGGAGTGATCCTAGATCCCAAGGTCAACTGGAAACTGAACATCGAACATCGGGTAAAGAAAGCGTGCATAGCTTTCTATGCCTGCAGCAGAACGTTTGCCGTAGTACGACCAATCCTCACTTACGGGTCAGTAGTCTGGTGGCCGCCTCTTAGAAAAGCCTACAACATAACCAAGCCCAATATAGTCCAAAGAACGGCTTGCATAGGCACCACATGCGCTTTGAGGTCATCGCCGTCAAACGCCCTCACAGTCCTTCTGCACCTATTACCCCTAGACCTTCATATCACAAACATCACAATACATAGCGCGATCAGACTCAGAGAGTCGGGGTGCTGGTATGCGACAATGCGAGATCCTACGGACATAGCAATATTCTGCTTTCTTTATCAAGAGAGCTAGTACCACCTGTAGTATCGGCACTGTGCGATGCCAATACTTGACTATATAAAATGTAAAACAATGAAAATAAAGTCGCACTATATAAAATAAAAATACGGAAAATAAAAGTCAATTGATAGTAAACTATAGAGAAATTGGTTCTTTAATATTGGGTCTCTACACCACCCTCTACGGATTACATTACCTCCAGATTACTTTTCAAAAAACACTTTGAAGTAGAATTCCCTTCAAGATTGGACTGGCAGGACGGACGGGTGAACAGGGACCCGACCTTAACAATCTACACTGATGGTTCAAAAATGGACTGTGGAGTAGGTGCGGGTGTATTTTCGGAATCTCTGAGCATCTCAAAATCCTTCAGGCTCCCGGACTCAGCCAGTGTGTTTCAGGCGGAAATATGATAGACATATTCATTGACAGTCAAGCTGCGATCAAGACTATCGCCTCTGTCAATATAACCGCAAAATTAGTACTAGAATGTCGAGAGGAGCTGGCCGCGTTTGATCAGTTCAGGATTGATCTAGGTCCCAGGCCACAGCAACGTTTATGGAAACGAAAAGTCTGACGAGCTGGCCAGGCGAGGTTCAAGCCTCCACTGCTCACTTGCGGAATCGGTCCACATTCCAATAGGAGCAGTCAAAGCAAACATTTCCGAAGAATCCCTATCGAAAGCCAATCTCAGATGGAATAGGCTAACAAATTGCAGCATATCCAGAAGGATGTGGCTAAATTATAGCAGGAAAAAAACTACCCACCTCCTGAGTAAAACACGCAAAGATATATCCAGGATAACCGCGATTACCACAGGCCACTGGCCTATAGGAGACCATGCAGCCAGATTAGGCATCCCACATAATACACACACTGTCGCAGTTGTAACGACGCAACCGAAAAAGAAACCCTCATTCACTACCTAGGCGCTTGTCCGGCACTAGCCAGGACTATAGACAGCGAGCTCTGGGTAAACCCTTCTTTACATCCCTCGAAGAAATTTCGAATAATAGCATCAAAGAACTTATAACCTTTTTGAATTCCACAGGTTGGATCTAAACTCCCCACTTCGATAACCTCTAACAACCAGGTCAAATGAGTTGTGGTAACAAAACGGCACTTAGTGCTACTTGGGTTTTTCCAGTAAACCGCCACATCTACCTACCTACCTACCTATACCTAGACCAAATATGAACTTCAGTAGCTTATTTTCCACGTGTGTTTTTTTTTTGTCACAATTGTTGATTTACATAAATAAACTAACTTACTTTAATAGTAACGAGTACGTTCAATATGTTGCCTCAGGTAATAAGAAACGTTAAAGCGGCCTAATCGATCCGCCTTTAATAGGATAATCTAATATTATTTTACAGGCGGTTGTTATCACGCTATACCAGTTTTCATTTGGATTTTCGAATACTTCCTTTGACGCTATCTTCGGAAAGTGGATTCTCAGGAAACTATTGGAATGCTTTGCGATGCAATTTGGTTCGATTTTATGCAACTCATGATATTTTTTTATTTTATCATCATATATATATTTACCCTTACTGATTCTGTAACGCTCCTTACTTTTCATATATTTTTGTTATATTAAATAAAAGTAGGCGGTGCGTATTTGAATAAATTTTAGAATTTTCAAAATTTGAGTTTTCTCATTATTCAAATTCCCACCGCCTATTTTTCATAATATTTAAATTTTCTTCATAGTTCAAACGTTCAAACTTAATGAAACTGACGCTCGGCAATGAAATTGGGAAATAAGAAATAGAACTCCCAAAGCGAAAATTTATTTCAGACTGTAGGTACTGCATGTATCTGTCACAATTTAGCTCGCCCATTTTATTGTTCGGCACATTTTTCACGCTAAATTTTAACAGATCATGTCGGTTTTTTTCCTGTTGTGTTTTCGTGTTGGGAAAATTAATAAGGATTCAATGAATACCTAGATGAGAAATACTTTGAAAGTGATAAATTTGAGATCAAGGAATACCAGAAAAGGAAAAAAGAAAGTACAACGGAAATATAACACTTTTTCGCGTCTATGCATTTTTGAAGGAAGTTATTTTCAACGAACAGCTGTTTTTTGTGACACTTTAGTCCACAGCGCACTATATGTGGGGTCTTTAACCGGCCTCCGGACTACCGTACCTTACATGCTTAGGATAAAATTTGATACTAAAGAAGAAAGGAATAAAGGATGGGATATCATAATGGGAAGGTGAAAATTTGGATTTAAAATTTTGAAGGGAAAAACACTTTTTTAGATTTTTATTCATTATATATAAACCAAAAGTGTTAGGTAACTAATATTATTTACAAAGTTTCTAAAATTCAATAAAAATACTTTAAAGTTAAGTTAACATTTTTGAAAGATAAAGAATAAATCGGTATCATTCTGTAGTACTTACGTGGCTAGAGGCGAATGATCCTTTAAATAGAAATTAATAAAAAGTTATAAATGTGTGTGGGGATAACACTAACATTTCTATAATGTGAAAAAAAAAAAAACAAAACAAAGAAATATAAAATAAGAGTATTGAACTAAGCTTAATTTAGCAATAATTTGACTGCAGAACTATCCAAACTGAAAAGCCAACTTTTTAAGTTTTTTAGGAATAAGGTGGAAACTCTTATGTTCCTTATTGATTGCGGCAATTTATTAAAAAGCTTCGGCGCTCGAAATCACTCGATCAGTCCGCATGCTACAACTGATGTAACGTCAGGATAGCGGCGTTCTGATCGGCCTCCTCTCTTTCCTCAAGACATATGGTACCACTGGTGTTATGGGTACCAAAGAGCTGCCCTCCCCATTACCTTTCCTGTTACCAAGAAAGATACCATGGTTGCCACTAGCTCCGGTTTTGTATGTTTTGTATGTTATTATAATGTTTTATGTTTTGTGTAATGTGTAATGTAAATAAGGCATACATTTCAAGCGGTTCCCACAGTATTTTTAGATAACTGATTTACTAACTGCTCTCAGTTACTTTCATAGGAAGGTTTCCTTCGTGATATTTAAAATCCTGAAGGCTGCGCGAGCGAAGCCGCGGGCAGAAACTAGTTTCTATATATTCATTGATGCATTTGGGGCTGAATATGTATAAATTTAGCGGCAATTTTTTACAACTTCTTTGGTGGAATCTGTAATGCGCTCGATTTCCTAAATGTTCTTTGAAATGATTTGTTTATTGCGGGAAATATTTTTTGATGTAATATTGACTACCTGACTGATTTTATGAAGATTTCCATTTGTTGAAGCCGAGTTGGGGCGATTTCCTTGAGATTTTTTTCTTAAACTCCAATTATTTTCAACACGCGTATTGACGATGTTTACTTTTTGTTTTTTCATTTTTTGATTTATTAAGCTTTTTGACGCATTTTGAATTTAATTGCGGAGTTCTTTGAGCCGACTTTGAATGCTTTGTTTATATGATTATTTGCGATCTAATACACTTTTTGGAAAGGTTTGGCTGTTACGAAAAATTTTATATACCTACGAGGAGTTCCTTATCCGTACACCTTAAGGTACACCTTAAAGCCAATATCATTGTTTGGTTTGGTTCTCTAGGTGAACTTAAGGTTAATTTTAGGGGCGATTTCCAAAGCGCCTTTAAGCGGCTCTTATCGTTATAGTCATACTACTGATGAGGTAAGTATTACCTACCAGATTTTCTCTATGGATATTTATATGTACAATAGATAAAGTAACCCATGGAGTCACACATAAGAAGAAAAAGAAAAGTCCCGAAAACTGTAAAAAATACATAGCGTTCTCCATTAAAAGTAAAACTCTTGCCCTATTTCAAGTTATTCGCTTTTCGCCAAGAGTGCATACAAGGAAGATAAACCAAAATGATAAATTGTGTCCTAACTTATTCACATTCTGAAAACTGTCACAAATTCATATGGCTGCTGGAAGACATCTGTGAATTGTATCTCTTACAAAATTAAACAACCTCCAGATAGCTGCTAGTAAAGACAAAACTGCTTTTCACTTCTTTACCCAAACAAAATGAACATCTGCAATTAAAAGTTACTGCATCAGATACCCAGGCAACGTAACGCACTCCCATCTGTTCTCAGATTTCTCAAAGAAATTGTTTCTTTTCTTCTGCAAAATTTCAACACACTCGTACCCGTACGCAATAGTAGTGATCCGATTCAGGACCAGCTCATGGAAAAAAAGATGATAAATGAGTGATAATCTACGCAGAAGGGGAAACATAAAACCCAAGAATACTTACCACCACCACCACTGCCAGGCATCCATCTAATTTAACATAATCTGGGGACCTAGATCCATCGCCACAAATTGCTTCATTCAGTGAAATGTGCGCTGCCATAGCTCGGGGATGTTTGCAGTTGAGAGCTCTGGTCCGCCGAGAAACTGTGGCTGTTGAAAAATTCACCCTAATCATGATGAACTGTTGAATAAGACAACGACACAACTGACAGACCAGCGGGACCGAAGCTGCATCACTCATTCATGAGCTGTATAAATTGCTGCTAACCGCATATATCTATAGATGGGGATACATGTTCTCTCCTCCATAGTAGTGTCCTTCTTAAGCAACCCGAACTTACATTTTATCGTTTAATTTTTTTTTTTTTTGTTTTCCAGCTTTTGCCACTAACTCTAGCTTCCAATGACATATTCCGCAAAAGGATTCCCATTTCGTTTTACGATCCTGGGACACCCCAAAACGGAATTAATGAAAGTAGAAGTATTTTACTACCTGAATTCATTGAAAGCACATTTTTCCCAATCACCCCCGGCGCCAACCCTCATTCTTCACACTTCTTTTTGGATTTATTCGTGATGGCACTTAATCGGCGAGAGAGATATTCCTTTTCTGTTGGCTGTTGCTAAACATCGACAATAAAATTGGAGCATAAAAATAATCGTCAGACTTGATGTGACCAACAAAAAAAAAAAAGGAAAGGAGCACCAAACAAACTGTTGGAGAACAGCAATTTTGGTTCCATAGTCCGACTATAAAGAGGTTCAGTTTCCCATTAGTTTTATAGGCGAACAACCTCTCTACACTTCACAAACAGAAGCACACAGAATAAGGAGAAGACAACACAAAAAAAAAAAAAAAAATAACTTTCCTCTGTAGAATGTTTTTCTATTCCAATTTTTCCGTAAATGTGTGCTTTTTGCGTGCGAACAAAATTTGGGACAAAATAAAATATTCAAAAGGCAAAATCACCTGAAGGACACAACGTGAGCGTCCTCGAGCCACCCTCTCCGTGTGCTTTATGTGCGCGGGTGTCAATGCCTGTGTGTAGGGACATTTCTTACAGGATATTCAAAGGCAAGTTGTTTTTGCTTTAGATGCTCGCACAAAGAGCGAGTACATATTATATCTTGGGATACTCTAAGAATTGCCAGGATATACCTACCATTGAAAACGAGATAAACTAGGAGCTGGATAAAAGCGGCAGTAGCAGCAACAATAAAAGCAAAGAAAAGCTATTTGTATGGAACAAACAGCTGTTTTTATTTTGGAATTTGGGTAACGTAAATATTTGCGCTGCAAATTTGTCTGGAGATTTTCATGGATGGATGGCGGATTGACGAGAGTGGTGGTGTGGTGGCTCACAATGTCGACGTTGCCCTAGTGCCGGGGTTACCGGCTTTGATTATTCGTGTGTCTGCGCCGCACTGTAAACCCTCATTGAATAAGGATATTTGAGTTCGTTTTGCACGGTTGGTTTGTTTGCGAGAAGGGAATTCCCTATCGTCCTTGGGTTATGCATTTTCTTTTGCATGACTGTCATTGTGGATAACTGAAGTAGAAGAAGAAAAAAGAAGAACACGCAATATGGACTTTCAGCGGCTGAAAGAAGTGAAGATGAATTATTTTTGCAGTTTGCGAAAATCTTTCGAGTGTATTTGGTTTATCTAATGTAAATATTGATGTTTCTCTTCCTGTTTGGTAGTAGGTAAAAATGTTTGTCATTGCATTGGGGAGTGCGATGTCAAGGTAGAAAACCTTTTGAGTGGAGTACAAACTAAAACCCGATAACTGATTATATCTTCCTAGATCAGGGATAATTTATTTCTGTCTTTCTTGGTATATGAGTACCTAAAACCCTTTTTGTTGTTAATTCAGCTTTTTACCTACATATACACTTTTCTGAGATAAGCAGTGTGTATTAAATCCATTGTCTTTCTTTTTATTCGCTTCCATTTTTTAAATTCTTTAATAATGAAAAGAAATCTACAAATAGAAAATAACAGCATCCATTTTGGAAGTATACCTAATCAGATCTGTCAGTGTCAAAATAAAACAATGATTCAAAAAGAAACCAACAGATGGCTCTTCCTTAAGTTCATCATGCCGCATAAGATCTATTAAGAAAATAAGATCTCACATAAAATCGTACTTTCTGTACTCAGTGAAACTCTGGTCCGCTGTTTCGATTACTTCTATGCAGAGAAATCTAAGAAATCGCTACTAGCTTTCTGATATCACGTAGACTGGGCACTGGCAGAGCCTTTTCTTATTTCACGTCGTCATCATGCCGAGGCACCTATCAGAGTTGTACTAAATTCCTTTTGGGGTAAATCGTAAATTTAGCAGGTTTTTGAAATTCAACTGATTTCAACTCCATCGGATTTGTGTTTAGAGCTCTAATTAATACTAATATTAATATTTTAGTTTGAAAGACACAGAGACTTTGCTATTGATTTTTAAAGTTGCAAAGTGGGTCCATAGATCGCGGCACCTACTCTGTGGTCCTTTTTAGATCCATTATTATACCACTTGTTCACTTTGCCAAAGGTGAATGCTTCTTGGCTTGGTGTCAATCTCCAGTCGAAGAACAACGTTTTTGATAAGTGTTCCTTTACATGCCTACAAAAAATCATTTTTGAAAAAGCTTCACCCATGAAATACCGGACAGAGACCGGAATTGTCCTACAACAAGGGATCACTGCTAATATTCACCGACGGTTCCAAAGCCCGGGAGGGATTTGACAGTATAAGTCTACACTACGTCCATCACCCCAAATCTGGGGCCTTATTTCGTTTTCTCTTTTGGGGCCTTATTTCCTGCAGCCAGAAAATCAAGTCACAGATGGAAATATCTAGGATACTGCGATACCTCTAGGATCACCTGGCCAAGATCAAGCTCCTTGAATTCGTTAATGACATCTTAGACAAACACCCGGAAAGACTTGGTCTGCCGTACAATTACTTCTGCAGAAGCTGCATAGATGAAAGGTTTTCTCAATGATCTCAGTGATCTAACTAATACTAGCGTTGCTATAACATTCTTAGCTTTATAAAGGACAACAAATGGCTTGCATGAGTAGTTATATAGTAAAGGAATCATTGCCCTAAATTCCAGTGGTATGGACAATGAGCCGACTAATGGCTAAATGCATCTGTCACTGAGAGAAAATTTAAACTAACTATAACTAAATAACTGTTTGTTCATACCTACGATATACAGCACCAGCAGCGCGACAAACTATGGATTGTGCATTTTTTGACCCCAGTCGAGGTCCATATGCCCTAACTCATCTTCAAATCATAATATAGTTCGGTTATTCCCTGACGAAGATAGCCATATCCGTGAAATAATACTCTTTGCACTTTTCCCCAAAAGTGTTAAGTTTCTAATATCATTCGAAAGATATACGTCCTCTTAGTATCCGTTAAAGTTTAATATTTACAATTAAATTAAGCACAAGACCATCTATAGCTTTTATGCATTTGCACTGCGCTAATGCATTTCCCAATACATATATGAAGTGATAATCCCGAAGGACCACTTTCGCACTGTATCTCACTTATTGATTGGAAACATCGCTTTTCGTGTTATCAATTTGCCCCGCCATTCAATGAAATAATCGCTAGCATCCTAGCCCCATACACAATAAAGAACTCAATCCCCTAACGAGAAAAGTTTCCTCCGCACTTTGAACTATTTCGCAAATCCTATTGGGAACATAGACCTTAACGTCTTCTTGACTGCAACTCCGTCTATATTATATATATTCGTTCTCGCCACCACCACCACCGCGCGCCGCGCCGTAGTATCGAGGCAATAGTTTGGCTAACTTTTCCGTGTCAATTAGTGAAGTTTAATTGAATTTTCTCATCGTATACAAAGGGGAGGTTGGAAATACACATCCCTTCGCTGCCTCTCGACATCCCCGCAAACAGAACTCTTTTCAAAGGATGACTTCAGGTCGTGTCGTAAGGAAAACGAAATAATCTCTTCGGACTCCTTTGACTGTAGCTGTAGGTACTTTCAATATTAAACTTTTTAAAAAGTCATGAAATACCTTCAACGGAGCGACGCGCCCGACGGCGGCGGCGGCAGTCCGCTTCCGAAACTATGTTACGTTGTCGGTCTCGGAACAAAATTATTCAGTGGAATGTAATTTGCACGTTTCGCAAATATTTGTTGTGCTGGCGGCCGACGCAGGCACAAGGCGGAGATGATAAATGTAAATATTTCGGGCCGACGTGTGTGGCCCATTACACTTACACACATCGGCTGAATGTTTGTTAAAATCTCGGAAATAATTAACCAACCCTTATCTCGTTGGTACAGAGATGACAGTGTATACGGGCCTTTATATCCTTTGCATCCACACGACCCACCGAAAGTGAAGTCACTGCTCTTTCGCTTTGTACATACGAATGAACTTACATTTTATGAACTCTGCTTTTGTGTAAGAGTTTGTGAGTACAAGGTCGATTGAAGGTAGACTGAGCAAAGAGTGAAGTTTTCCCTTTGTTTATTTAGCGGAATTGTCGCAAAGTTGGTTATTTCACGTCCATCTTGAGTTGCTTTGCCTTATGCCAATCCTTTTACTTTTTTTAATTCAGTTTGTTTTACATTATTTCAATGGGGCAAAGTGCAGGTGCAGCTTGTAGTACTGGTGGACGTCCTCACTTTAAGGATTATTTGCACAAATTTGGCAACATTGCGGCTCGATGAGCTACAAGAACTATAAAGTACATTCCCGCAGTCTGGATTCCTTATATATAGAAAAAATAAAGGTTCTGAATTTGGACGTGTTTGATTCAAATTGTTGCACAATGCACACAGATAATAAGTCGTAAGCTTGTTTATGCAATAGGAACCATGATAGTGGAAGTATCCAAGGATTGAAATCTGTTTTTTACATTTAAAAAAATATTAAATTGGTAGCTACCTACCTAATCAATGACCAGATTCGTTGCATTTAATAATTGGATTACCGTTTTTAGACCAAACTATAGCGTTAAAATTCCTTCAAGATTCCCATTTTATATAAAATTAGCAGCGCATTTTCGGGTAATCCCTAGACAAAAACTACGAGTGAATCCAGTGGCAGCCATTAGATTGAGTCTAGTTCAAGTCATATTTTGTTCTTCGGGAGCCAGACACTCGAAAATTTAATGTGTGATAAAATTAAGAAGCTAGACTGACTCGAGAAAGCAACAGAATTGAGCTTAAATTCCAGGCAGGCATCAGCAAACACTAAAGAATTAACTCTATCACTATACCGTGCATTCGACTAGTTCAAAAAATTTATCATACTAGAATAGAGCACGAGCACGATTTCTAAAGTTCTTAAAATTAGGCCATCGCCTTGTAGGGAACGGCATAAGTCCAATATTGATTACAGGCATGCAATACATTTCGATATATTTCACAACTTTTCTAAACTATACTGTATAAAAAAAAATAGGTAGCAAAATAAGTTTCTAAAAAAAATATAAACAAATTGTCATGAGTAGAAAAATAAATTTTTCATTCCTGCTGAGAGATTTTAACAACAAAGATTGTTTCTGAATAATAAAATAATACATATACCTAATAATAGTTAATTGCCGAGATTTTAGAATGGATAGATTTCTTTCCAAAAGTTACCTAAATAAAGGCCTTAAAATATAAAAACAAAAAATCTATCTGAGAATGTCAAAATAAATGGCCATCATCTCTAACTTCCCGCAAGAGGAAATATTTAGTATATTGGACAACTAATACAGATAGAGCAGCAGGAAAATAAAAGAGAACCAAACCAAATACTTATTATGTTTTGATATAAAAGGAGATTATCTAAAGAAACTCAAGACTATTAAGGAAACATCACTCAAGATATAGAAGCCAACTTAAATACATGAGTTCAAGATAAAAGAGAAAACAAAAAAAAAAAAACATCACTGATTCTTATTGAGATTTTCAGTTACTATAAATAAGTATTATTCAATTTTTATTATCTAATTACCCTAAAGTTAAGTATCTTGGCAAAGAATATGATAAAATGTTGTTACATGGAACCACCAAAGTTAAATTATAATTCATTTTATTTTAAATTTAGTGATCAGGTCAAGAAAAAAAAATTCAAAATTCACCACGGGCAGCGCGGAAGATGTGCACATCGTCCCCTTCACCCCTCGATCATCTTATAAGGGTATAATTAATATAAAGTTGGTAAGCAATTTTTCTGTTTCTATAAAAATAACATTTAATTTTGGTGCGATTATTTTTTTTTTTTTTGTACGTTAAAATAATATCGTTAATACATTCTAGTATTTGAATTATTATAATCATACTTTTCATTCGGGTTCTTAAATTTAAGGGGTTTAGGGGTTTGCCCTTAAGGAGGCAAGGGTTTGGTGAAGCCTAAGCTTATATGATTATAATGAAGGTAGAAGATGATTGGGGCTGCCATAAATATTCCTTAAAGAGCACTAACATTAATCGCCGATATATTTTCCACGGAACTAAACAGCAGTGCCTTCCAAGCAGAGGTATTGGTCACAAACCACAGAGAATAGACCGAAAGCTTCGGCCAAAAATGAGAGATCCAAAGAGTCAGTTTCGAAAAGTTATTAGGTGGTTAAGTATGTGTGCCATGTTAAAGTAAATGGAGGGTGAATTTGGTCACGCATACACTAGCATCTAATAACATTTACAGTTATTTCTGTGGTAACCGTATTCAAATTCAAAAAAATCAAATTACTGTCTGTAATATATCAGGGTAGCTTTGGCCACGATACGATAAAGCCAGTAGGAACAAGAAATGCTCTCACTGGCCATAATCTCTTAAGGAACCATACAATAAAACTCAAACTCAATGATGATAATATAAGTGGACAATGCGGCGATAAGGAGGCTAATAAAGAAACACCTCACTAACCATGTCACTGCACAAGCTTGAGGAACACTTAAGGAACAAAGGACTAGGAAGCTACAACTTTAATGACATCACGATCGTTCCCGACTCTATTCACTAAGTACCAGCAAATGACCTTAAAAAAAGTCCAGTAGGTACAGGATCAGACTATTGAGTCTGCTTAAAAATAATATTAGGTATACCAAGCTTCTACGAATCTTTTTTCAATAGCTTTTTTTTTAAATTCTTTAATTTAAAATTACTGTCGTACTATATCTTACAGTCTAATTATTGTATTACTTATATGCCATACTTAAAATGTTAAATTGCATTTTGATTGAGGAATCGACATGTTACCACTTAGGTCATTATACAACGGAGATGCGATATGTATGTAAAGGGTCTTTCATTAAGGACTTGACAATTCTTTTTCAAATAAAATGCAAACTACTTGAGATATGTCACCATACAAAAAAAATGTTTTTGGCTTAAATTATGTACTACCAAAGCATTTATGAATGGAATTCCACTTCGTTCATATGTCCACCACGGTAACGTATACAGCGGTCGATACGTTGAGCCCAATTTTCGATGGCTCGGCCGCACATTTCGAATATTGGCTCTGAGCTCCTCTAACGTCGCCGGCTTTGTTGGCATAGAACAGTGATTTAATGTAGCCGCATAAAAAAAGAAGTCTAGAGGCGTCAAATCACATGATCTCGGCGGCTAATAGACTGTTCCGTTTCTCGAGATAACACGTTCACCGAACTGAGACTTCAATAACTCGATTCTTGCACCAGCAACCACAGGAACCACATATCACTGATGTCTAATTCGTGCAATTGCATAAAGAAATAACGTTCCAACATGTCTCTGTATAGCGAATACCATTTACCGTAACGTGACGGTCATTTTCAAAAACGGCCTAACAACGTCACCGGCATAAAAACCGCACCAAACAGTGACTTTTTGCGGGCTGTTTCATGAAGCACATGAGGATTCTCACCTGTCCGTAACGCATATTTTGCTTATTGACGAAGCCGTTTAACCAAAAATGCGCTTGTCTAATTACGCCGATAATTGACGTTAACGCTCTTAAATTTGCAACCACCGACTCAGAATTTCGGTAGTAAATTTTAATTATTTGTAAACGTTGTTCCTTCGTGTACTTCACCATGATGAAAATGTTGATTTTACTGTATATTTTGACTTTGACAGTTCGGTAATCGGTCAAGTTGTCAAGTCGCTAATGAAAGACTCTTTACATGCAATGAACGCGAAAATCTTATGCAACTCATTTCACCAATGATTGATTTCTGGTGGGGTATAGGGTCGCCTGCATAAAATTGTCCCAATACGATACCCATTATGGCGATTTTTGGGAAACGACCTACTCACACTTTCAATTACCTAACTACCTATCGAGGTGTGTAGACTTCTCAGTACGTTTACCCACATAATTAATGCACATTCATTCATTTCATAACAAGCTTTAAGCTGAGCTTGGTATATCCTATATTAGTATTTCCCCGAAAATCTGGCAAACGCATAAACCTCTGGCAACATTACGATTGCTGAGCCACGAATAGCATGTGAATGAGGTAATTATATCCCATTACGATAGCAACGTGTGAGGTAAAATGCATACCTAAAACTCATTTCCGGGAAGCCAAAGGTAGTATTTTGTATTTCCCTCAAAGGGTAATCCAATTTATCTAACAATGCATTCTGCAACAGACGCACGTTACAAAATTCCCAAAATGTTTACAGTTGCCATGCCAGAATGCCATAATTAAAAAAAAGCGATTTTAAATATATGTTTGAATAGTTATCAAATTAACTAATCAAACAATGGAGGGTTTGAGTGTCCTAGTCTACTCACCCGGTAACAGTAGGTAGGTATTCTTATAAATATGACTTAAGACCCGTGAATGGCAATCCAATAAGTGTGATTTGGTAGAGTGTCTGCTGCGGCCCATTAGTAAAATATGAATATGTATATTGGAAGAATCGAAGTGCATACGCAGCGCTGCGTCGTTGGTCGGTCGTCATCAGCCATAGCTATCAGGGAATTCTATTCCAACCGACAAAAGCCTCGCATTGACATCAATTTCAGTTACATAATACACATACCTACCCCCTCGTGGGCTGGCGTCAACCTACTAAAAATATCTAAAGCAGAGCACATGCTTTCTCCACACGAACGAATACGTAACTTGCAGCAGGCAATGAATTGGCGAGAGAAAGTTACAGTTATACATATTTGTAGGTGTGCTCCTTGTATCTTTACCCCACTTTGGAAGCACTTCTTTTTTCGATCCTAGGCTTGTTGTTAGGGTGGAAGGAAAACACCCTCACCCATTCCCCATTTGATTTCAATGCCTTTCCGATTAAACTGTATCTCGCGCCATTGTACCTTCCAACGAGGCGCCAAACAAAGAAGACGTGCAAAAGAAAATAGAAAATTATTGTTGGCTTGAAATCCATTTAGGCATGCCCGGCATGTGTGTGAAAGAAAAATATGTGTCTTTCTGGTATGTTGCAAATGCAACATATTATGGCAAAAAACGAGCTTCTTTTATCTCAACAAAGAATACCAGATGGTGTGACATTCAAAATGTACTCGTAGTTGAAAATTGTTACACAAGACCAACTATGGGTGGAAAGGAAAATATTGATAATATTTGTGGGATGTGCGGCACAAAAGACGAGGTCTTAAGTTCTTCGTAAAAAGAAAATAATAGAGAATAACTGAGGCAACACTGTTCTCGATTTACATAATACCTTTTATGCAATAGAATCTAGGAAATTGACGGAGACATCTTTATGGGGGTATAAATATAAATGGAAACAGAATCTTCTGACTTACTCAAGGATGAAGGATTTAGTCCTTGACAGCAAGAAAGAGCATACTTCTCCCACTAGGCAAAAGGGAAATATGTACAAGTATTTAATGGAAAATGGTTGCAAAAGTAACTAGGTAAAGCTGTAGATACACTATTAGTCGGGTAGGTGTATGCTCAACAGTAATTCGGATCCTTTTCGCATTATGATACCTACATTTATTAATTTATGCAGTCCAAGAAAGCTGTGATGAAGGTTGATGGTATCTTTTGTTGATATTTTCTCTCTTAGTCAGAGCGCTGTCAGTTGATTTCATTCAAATTTACATAACGCCTATACAATTGTTTGTTAAGAACTGATCCTTTTCAAATTTGTGTGGGTATAGGACTCATTTGTCGACCAAAACACTTAAAGGATATATATCATTGCTCGGTTATAGATGGAAGAAAGAAGTGCGAGAAGGGATTCAGTGTTAAGCCAGTCTTATGGAAAGATTGCAGCAAATTACGAAAACATTCATTTTGTATTTTCAAAACTTCAAAATTGCCTCCATTCATGCCCAGACACACTGTTCCAGAAGAAAGCTATAAGTGTGATGTCATTGGAAGCGTTATAAATCCTTGAGAGAACGCATCATCTGTAACTTGAATCTAATATTTAGCATAAGGGGATAACTGGGTAAGAAGGGCTTTGTTCAAGACCGACACGCACGGCTAAACCAAAATTAAAACACTATTGCCCAGTTGCACAGTCAGAGTTTAAACTCTCGTATTGGTTTAAACCTTCGTTCAGCAAATTTTCGGTTTCACTGTGTTGGTTTAAACCCAAAGTGGAGTTCAACTCTTGGTTTAAGTTAAACGCATTTTGAGGTTTGTTTTGACAGCTGCTATTTCATACAGAGAGATGAGAGAGAGAATAAAAAAGATAAATGGACGACTATTTTTTTGTATTGCTACTAGTGATTTCTTTCTTTGTTTTGGCTTAAACAAGACACTACCTACTCTATGCTTTATACAAAGCAATTTTTTTGTCCGATTTCGAATACACTTCTCGGGACAATGCCTGTAAGTTCGGAGTTCATACCATTTTTGTATACAGATCTAGATTATATTTTTGTTTCAAAAAAGTATAACCGGAATTTCGCAGAAATACCAGCATTGCACGTACCTACCTAGTATAGCCCGTCCCAACTTAAGTGAACATTTCTTGCGCAGGTCTCTTCACATTAGGGATTTTATTCTCTTAACGAGATCAGGATAACTTTTCCAATAGAGTAAGAGCTAGCAACGTTTTTTCTCAAGTTATTTTAGCAAGGCTGTAACTTTGTGAGCTTAGTTCGGGGTGACTACTGAACACGAAAATACATTTCTGGCAGCTCTGCGTTCGTTTATATAGGAACTAGCAATGCCCGCGGCTCCGCCCGCCACGCCGGTTTCTTTTCTTTTAAATAAAATACAAATATATTTGAGTTATCAGAAAAGAAATTTTAAAACCGGCCTAGTAGGTACTTCGAGCGATACCCTTTACCTACTTCTTTATTTTTACTCCTCTACCACTACACCATATATACCTATATATATATACGATTGTGCATACAGCATACCTAATTACGCATCACAAACTACTTGTGTTTACGAAAAATTTTTTTTTTTATTCATATCCATTCCCTACCTTGGGCTCAGTAGCGCAGTGGTTAGTGTGCTGGACTACTGTGCGAGGGATCCGAGGTTCGATCCCCGGAAAACACAAATTACATCTTAAGGTTTTTTCTACTGCGCCACCTCTCGCGAACGTCTGACAAACATCCGAGAGTATGACTGTCCTGAAAAAGCTTCTCAATTCAGCCGTTCGGACTCGGCATAAAATTGTAGGACCCTTCCATTCGTCCCAAAAATAGAAACTCGAGAAGCTAGGCCTAGGGTGTCTACCGCCTGTTGCGCCACCTATTTATTTTTATTCCCTACATCAAATTCAACTACGTCGTACATGTTCAATGTGCATTCTAAATGCCCAGCGTGCGAGTATTATCTAATATGTAATTCTATTTATAGAACGCAATTTAAACTACCCCTAAGCACAACTTCAATCGAGAAATCAATTTTTTTTCGCACTTGGCCAAATAAGATATATTTTCAAATTATTATGTAATAGTTTTGACTATGTATCAACATACAAACTATCACGTTCATACGGCTAACGGTTCTTGAGACCCCCCCTTACTCCCCGCGACCCCTTTACTCCTGAGCAATTCTCACTCATCCTACGGACTAAGTTGGCCACACATCTATAAATTAGAAAAAAATCATGAAAATCGGACGAATGGTTCTCGAGTTATGGAGAAACGAACAGACGGACGTTGCAATTTATAGGTAGTATGGATGCCATAACCTCAAAAGTGAAAGAAATTACCTACCTAATTTTAGCAAACTTTAGATTTTGGTATATGATGAAACCGGAGTTTTGGTTTAGTTTTGAGGAATTTGTAGAGTGATAATATTTCTAACATAATATCAAAAATTTGACTTTGCTAATATGAATTAAATTTAGCCTTTTTTGCACTTTAAAACCGGCAAACCGATATGGCAATTGCATTTTCTGTCTACCTCGGTCGTAAAGTAACACATACCATCATCTTAAGTTTGCTAAATTAAATAAATAACTGCATAAGTCCAAAACGTTTCACTTGTCGCCAAGTCCTTACCAGACGCATTCAAAGTTAGTTGCGGGTTTTTGTATATAAATAAGACATTTTCTAACCTTTGGATGCGTCTGGCAAGGACTTGGCGACAAGTGAAACGTCTTGGGCTTATATATTTGTTATCAGGGAGTTTTTCTCTAAATTCTGAAATAAAAATTAAGTGGTTACATTAATTATTAAAAATTGGAATTTTTAATGCATTTCCACCGCGTCTGGCAGGGCTTTGGCGACACGTAAAACGTCTTGGATACATGTATTTGTACTGAGGGGACCATTCTCTATTATTTGGTAGTAGATTCAAGCGGTTTCACCAATTAATTCCTTTTTTGAATCATAGCGCATTTTTAATATCCAGTTGAAGGCTTTGGCTGCCATTAAGCGCTGCCAGACGGGTATATTTGAAATCTTGGGCATCAGAGCAACGTATTTATGTAAAATTCATCCGGTTGCCTTTCACGTCCAAAATTTACTGCGGACTCTCGGTCTATAAACTAAACACTTTTAAAAGTAAAATTTACAGTGCTAGATCGAATGAAAAAGTTCTAGGATTTCACAATTGTTGCAATTGTTGAACTTCAAGATCTCAATGCTGACGAGTGATGGTTGCGTTCTGTCTTTGCAATTTTTGATTGCTGATGGCTGTGGCCAGTGTGTGTAATTTCTTGTTTGTATAAATAGTTTCGGTTTTTATCGCGCTGCTTGCTTTGTTGTAGTACGGTTTTTGTTGAAATGTAGTTAAGATGGACTCAGGACTCGTTCACGTACTTCTTATTTCCAACAAATAGTTACCAGCAGATACTATCTACCCTTAGCCCTTTCTATTTCATAACTTAGCACTGATTGGCTCTTACCTTTTTTCCGGTAAAAATTCACAAAGTACCTGGTCTGCTCTTATAATCGTATTTTTCTCCGCCAGGCCACTTCAATTAAAAAAAAAATAATAATAATTCGAATGAACTCGTAGCAATTATTCACTCTACCAGTCAATCTAATTAGTAGCTTAACGGCAAACAGAAACTCAGTAAGCAAAACACAGCTCATTTAACTCATTAAAAGTGTGGTGACGATGGACAACCTCATGTTTCCTCGTCATGTCTTGTGCAAAAACCACGGAACGGCTCTTTAGCTGAGGTCGGTTGAGAAGGCATCCAATTCTCACACAGAAAGTCACTCATGTGGTGTCCTCCAATTGAAGATGTAATGAGCAATCATTGCGAAGCCAAAAACTGGAACGAATCGTTACTCAATTTAATTAATTTTCTACCACAAGCCGTAGAACCGTAACTGGAGCACACTGTAGTGCGTCAGTCAAAGGCACACGTGCATGTAGATGAAATAGTCATATAGGTAAAGTATAGACCATCGCAGCTCTTCAGCTTCATAGTAGGACCTTTGTGTGTGCTTCTGGAACGCGTTATATCCGCAAGCTATATATACCCGTACTGATATCCGAATGTAGTTTACGAACACATAATCATACTCGAGAGACCATTACCTGGGATCCGCACACAGCCAGCAGGATACGTGTCATATCCATACATATGCTCGCCTTGGCTCAGAATCTCATCGGAACTGAAGTGGTGGGCAGTTGAGAAAAGTTTTTGCGGTTCATCCTGTTAGCCTTCGTCAATTGCAGGGGGAAGGCGGCTTAGTCTTCTCTGCCCTCATCTTTGAACCGGAATGGTTTCATGCATTAAAAAGCTACCTCAAAGAAGACCGGGAAACCTAAACTGTTATTTTACGACAGTATCGCTCGGGATAATTAAGAACACATGCATGCTTACATACTCGCAAATACACACACACTGCGGAGGCTGACGCACATGAATTTTGGGCGGTAACTGGATGAGCAGCACCAAAGTTTTCCTCGATGGTGGAGAGTAATGTGTGCCTGTGTACCTTAACCTTAGTGCTTCGGGGAAAGTCGAATGGGGTTTGGTATTAATTTAAAATTAAACGTCCTGGTGGGTACGTGGGTGGTTTCTTGTGTATGGTCATTGAATTAATGAAGAAACTATAACCAGACTTTAATGCTTATGCAGATTTGAGAGTTTTTATAGGAATGGACGAAATATGTACTAGAAAAAATGTACGTAAGCCGCAGTCGATGCGCCAATTACGTGCAGTATGTGGAGGCGGATGGAAATATGCTTGATAATTTATTTTGACGGTATGATTGGGCGGTAAACAGGATGATACTCTAAATATTTTGCATAAGTCACATAACTTGTGAGTTCAAAAAATAATTTTCTTTAGGCAAAACGTTTATTATTGTACATAGTTCGCCGTCGAAGAGCTTCACAGCTAACATCTGTCAATTATGCTTCCCAAAACTCGTATAGACCCCAGGCGCTTTATTTGATATTTCGACACCGTTATTGGCCAAATACCTTAGATATACATATTAGGTTTTTTGTCAAAACAATATAGTTTTAAATTTCACAAATTTAGTCTTAGTTCTGTCCGCGAAGAAGAAAAATGGCGGTTGTGAAAAAATGCGGGCAGGGAAAAGATATTACGGATGAATCTGTTGATTTGTCAAATTATTGAGGTTGGAAACGCAAGGCTAGTTCACAGCTCACTCTTAGACGGCGTAGCTTGATATGGCGCTAACAACCGTCATGGTAACATGAACGTTATTGACATATTAACATATATATAAGTAAAGTTAGTGTCAATTGGAATGCTCTCGCAAAGACTTTATGACAATAATTGTCGAACAAAGCTCATTTTTATCTTGTATCTTGGTAGATGTGTATATATAGTGATGAAAATAATTCCATTCATAAAACCATTATTTGCCCAACTTTGAGGAGTGCTTGGGGTCATTATAAACTCCCATATAATAGGCATGTCCTCTTCAGCAAAGGGCAGCATAACAGTGTTTAAGATTTCCACGTAGTCTACGGCACACACTTTATCCTTCATCATGAAAAGTGGACCAACCCCAGATGCTGAAAAGCACCCCCAAGTCATTAAATTTCCTCCGCCATGTTTAACTGTCTTCTTTGTATATTTGGGTGCCGTGAAATTTATGTCGAAAATTCAAAAATAAATCCCACAAGCAGTGAATCATGTTTGGGGAGGCATGCTGCACCCCTGCAACCCACCTTTGCGGTTACTGTATAGTATTTGGTGGGCTGAAATGATATTATTCAAGTGATCGACATTATTTCCATTTTTTTTTTTTTTTATTTTTTTGGAAGTAAAGTCTAACTCAAAAATGTTCGACATTATTTCCAATCTGAAATGGAAATAAACACGATTCGACCTCCTATTTCCTTCGACTTTATTTCTCGACACCGTATGTTTGGGATCGAATTCGGAATTCTTTGGTCGTCTGATCTCTGACGTACATTAGCACGGTGGAGGTGTTTGTTGGCAAAACTTATAGTCTCTGTTTAATATTTTTTTTGATCAAGTACGGAATTTTTCAGGGAAGACCTGCTTCCTTTAATCTACTTCTTATTGTACGACTTATAACAGGTGCGTTTAACTCATTTTTTAGGTCTATGGAAGAAAAAAAATGAGTTCTTCTTGCATAGACTTATCAACAGTTTATCAAATCGTAGAGTCGTTTTTCGTTTTCTGCCTCTGGTTTCTACTTTGGGACTTGAATGGATAGGTGTGAATACTTTTTATAACTTTTTTTTTTAGAACACTTTATGACCTTAGCTATTTCCTCCATTGTTTTGCCGTCTTTCCTTAGCTTTTTTTATCACCTCAATGGACTCCAAGACCCATTTTAACAAAATATTAATTTCACTGTTTTAAGATTTTCTTCTAAAAAACAGTAAATTACAGGATAAACTAATTTACCACTTTTACCAACCATTTGAGTATGGAATTTATTTCAGAGAAAGACCAAAATAAGGAGGTTATAAATTCCTTGTGCTTTCTGGTAAAAACACAAGGTGCGTTTAACTGAGGTTTTATCTGAGACCACAGCCCCATGCCCGGCTGTGTATTGTCTTTAAAGCCATCTTCTGAATTTTACTTGGAGTGCTTACGTATTTTCCCCTTACTAGATATCCATGCGGTCATCCTGTGGTCATCCTGTCATAAGAGTGGATTCTGAAAAACCCTTTTCAAGGGAGCTGCTTGTGAGCATACTGCGGATACGGTTTGTCATGCCAATGTCTGTTTTTATAGATCTACACTAGCTATAGGTTTCTGAAAGATTGTTCTATATCTATAGGAAGGCTTCAGATCATATTTGCAAGCTACCAGCAATAACCATCTTTAGCTCAAATTGTAAGCCAACTCGAGTCTTAAAATTGATTATTACTTTGACCATTTTTCAACCATATTAGAAACAACTTATTGTCTCATCTATTCATTCTTACATTGAAACGAAAGGTCAAAAAGCTCTCTACAAATCCCTTGCCTGAATCGAACTATTACTTTCAATTTAACTTCTCCAAATGTAATTCCAAATGAATTATACTATCCTTCAATCCTTTCTGTTTGAGAGTCGGAAGACTCCCCAGTCCCCTTGTACAATGTACATGTCACTTAACAAGGTGTCGCCATTAACGAATACTGCCAACCACCTACCCAAAGTTGCTGTCCTCTCTATAAGCAAATTTAACAAGGCCGTTAAATAATTTTAAAGGATTCACCCCGAAAGTTCCATCTCAGCTAAAAGACTTAAATCAGGTGATAAGTCATCGTTTCAGGGATAAAAGTTTGTCCTGTGAATTCACTTCGCTGTAATGGCATTCATATTGTACGCATACTTGTTCATTCACTTACTTAGTAACTCGGAGTGAAAAGTTCCTTTCAAGGCGAAAGTTTAAGCATTAAGCAAGACAAGGCCAAGAGGTGGGTTATCGTTTTTGTTCGCCCTATACAATAGTCGCCCGAGCCCGACCAAATCTGAAACTTTTTTAGGCAAAACTTTAACAATTCAATTCGTAGCACGGCCAAAGTAATAATTTAACGTTAAACTGGATTACGTTGCAGTTCGTGCCATTAAAAGCTAAAGGACTCACACTTTCGCTCTCACTTGTTCGTCAATTAGTTTTATTAAAAGAGGAAAACAAAAAGAATACCGCTGCTAAGAAATTATATTTTCCGCTCAATTTGAAGAGCAAATCTGATGCTTTTTCGAAGGATTTTCGCCGACCTAATTTATTAGGATGGTCTTGCACGCGCCACTCGGTGTTTATCATTCTAATGGTCCCCATCCAGCTAATCGTTTAGTGTAATGTGGCACAGGAAAACTCTACACAAGTTCAACATTTCCGCAGTATATCTATGAATCTGCTGTCGTGGGGACCACCGCGCGCTTCTCCTTATAAAGGATTTCCCGGTGATACCGTCGTAATATAATTTAAATTTCCTGGAATGCATCCAAGTAATAATTCTTCATGTGGCCGCCGGGCTGAGATGGGCGGCTTTTGGTTTTTTCTTTTTTTTTTTTTGGTTGGGGGCTGGTAACGTTTTGTACTTTGGACCAAATCTCTGATATTTAGAGCCAAATTTTATGGTCGAGATTATTTTTTGTCATGGGATGAAGATATTTATGGCAACATTTGTGGAAGATGGGCGTGGGTGCTTCCATCCATTTGTGGGAATTGCATCGTTATTCACAAAAAGTAATTCCATTCTCGATATTTTCCTGCTGGAGAAAAACAAATTGAGTGAAAATAAACGGAGAAAATGCCTAGAGCAAGGATGCCAGTGTTGTGCTATACTAGAGGGTGCCATGCCGGATCGGGGTACAGTGTACAGTGCAAATGGAACAAATATTTTCACTTTTTATGAAATCTTTGGGGAGAAGAACAATAATACCATTGGTCACATATGTATGGATGTTCGATGTTGAATGCTGGATGCAAGGATACAATTGGGATTTGCTAGATGCAGACTTAAATCCAAAAGGAAACCCTTGGGTATGGAATGTAAAGTTTTTTTTTTTCATTTTGTATGATGTAATGCTGCGGAAATGGAAAGTTTTGGATGGGAAATTGAAGTTTAAAGTTATTTGGGGGGATTTGTGCAAAAGGGTAGTGGTAAATGAAATTCACATTATTTTCATACTCAGTGCAGACTTTGTCCATACAATGTCCTGCGTGGAAAATGGTGTCGATATTGTTACGGCACTGCAGGAACCCATGCCTTTTGAAAGCCAGGAGAGTTGGCTTCATTTCCTTTAATTTCTTCGCCTTTATTGTTTTCCATCCAGATGTTTTGAAAATTGAATTTTCCTTTTGAAAGAGTGGTAGGTACCACAATTTTCGAGTCAAATGTTAAGAGTGTGCAACTGAGTTGTATGCATTCATTGTTATAATGGTTGGCTGCTATGTGTTGATACGATTCGCTTGCCGAAAATCATACCAAACCAATATGGAGTCAGAGTTTTTCAGACGAGGTCCTTCGGACTCCATTATCATCATAAATATGCACTGTTTGGTGAGATTTTTAAGCTATTGAAGCAGTTTAAATTACGGTCAATGGAGACCGTTAAGGATATGTCTGGTTACAAGAAGACCACTGACTTATTGATATAAGAATTTGGCGAGGAGGTTATTCCGAGAAATAAACCTTTAAACCTTTAAGGGCGTGAGATTTTGTACTGAAGTCAAGTTGATGTCAAATAACTTTCAGTATTTGCGTTGCAGGTATATCTCGAGAAGCATTATTCAGATTTCAAACACTCTATACCGGTACGATTTCACACCTTCGAGCTATAACTACACCCCAAACCATCTCCCAAAAAAGGACAGACAATGATACAACCACTAAACTTTCTGTTTTATTGACCCATAAATTATAAACGGTAATAACCAATTCAGCCGACAGCTTCCCAGGAATTTAAGCACGTAAGTAATACCTTTTATTTTTATACCTTTTTATTTATTTTTTGTCGGAGGTTGCTACTATCCTATGGAGCACTCAGACACAACTACTGGTCCATTGTACTGCCAAACAGACATCATACTTTACTGTACTTAGTTTTCCCGTCTGTCGAAGAAAGATGAGAAGGAGCTTCTGTGATGAAGAGCTTAGATGTTCGGCACTCACCACCTCAGCCCCAAAGATCCGCCACCTGATGCGAGCAAAGGCAGGACAACTACAGAGGAAGTGTTCCGCTGTATCGCGACGTCCTCTTCACAAGCAGAACAGATGGTGGTGTCACTCAAGCCCAATCATTAACATTTAAGTGTTTGCCAAAAACTTGGTGGCCCTAAAGGACGTCCACAAGCAGTCTGCAGTCGATTCTCCTGAGAGATAGAAGGAAAGACGCGGACCTTTTGCAGATGATCAGACGCAGTCGTTTGGTCTATCTCCCAGCACGTTCACGCCACCGACACTCGTGTTCACGAGAAACCCAAGTATCAATGGATGACCTAACCAGAGATGGAGGCAGACCCACGTTCAGGTTCTGAGAGAGCTTCTTCTGAACCCAGCCTAGCAAGCTCATTAGCGATCTCATTTCCCTGTATACCAGTGTGATCTGGGACCCAAACAAGCTTCACTGTGTTTAGTCTTCCGACCAAGTTCAGAGAAAACTTGAGTTCGAGCACTAACTTGGAAGAGGTAAGAGGGTTAAGGAGCGCTTCTAGTGCAGCTTGGCTATCACTGCAAACGCATCTACTTCTAGCCCTTCACCTGTTTGTCACAATAAAGCGCATAACCATAAGGACAGCGAAAAACTCCGATTGGCAGACGGACTTTGGATACTTTCACGACGACTCCAGAACCAGGCCATGTCCGGTTTTGGAGTCATCCGTGAATACACGGTGGCATTCTTTTCCTGGCTCAGAGTCTGGCCGAAGACATTCCGTTGCCTGAGGAAAGTTGACGTGATGGTAGTTTTGTCGCAGTAGGATTTCTGGTGTCATAGCGTCAGGCGGCATATCCATAAGACAGGGGCAAAGGATTATTCTCGCACAAGTTCTTCAAAATTCCAGTGCGCGTGGTACCAAAAGCCATACCTCTCTTTAACCGAGAGATGGTTTTCAGCGTACACTCCATGATAAAAATATCAAGGGCGAGGTTTATCATAGCATCTATAGAGCAGAGCCCGGAGTGCTAGGGAAGGCCCCTGTGCAGTCAAGACAAACCGTTCTTTGTTGTTTGGCAAAAGAGGCAGTAACACGGATACCTATACTACCTTGATTACATTATCGGTGCCATGTGAACAGTTTTACTCCACTTGAACACACAATAAGTAAACAAAACACCGAAATGTCCTTGAAAAGATTCCAAGTCCAACATTTTTTTTATTCCTCCGAGTTTATTTGAGATTCAACAGCTTTTGTGTTTGCATAATGGTCTCTTGCATAAGCTTTTGTAAATCCTCGTATATTCACATCCAATAAAAACAAATTACACCTTAAAAACCTGAAACAGGTACGTATAACACCTTTTGCATTTGAAATGAGCTCCCGTAAATCTACATGATACAGATACTCGTACGCCTGACACAACCATGTTGTCTGTGAGCTGTTTGACATTTAATTTCAACATACAAACAGCAAAAATATTAAGACGAAGGCGATGGAATTCATTTTTATTCCAAACGAAAACATCATTTGGAATATTATTTCCATTTCCTGAGAACTTTAAATGCCAGCCTGAGTGTTGACTCCCATCCCCCTCTCAGGATGCTGTCAGCGCTAATACTTTAGCTGCTATGTATTTTCTGGAGAACTACAGACCAGAACCAGGGTTCTGTCAAAACTCAGACAGGGCATATCAAGTACTGGTGTCAGGGCAGGGTATGTCGAAATGATGGTTTGACGAAATGTCAACGTCACTGGAACTGCTACAATCCCATTTATAATTAAATTGTAATTTTCTGTGGTGTACGACCGACGACGACGTGAGCGCATACAGTGAAGCGGGCTCACGACTTGTTGGTTGCATGAGTCTATTGAGGGAGCGTCACACGTTTTGCTTTGAAATTCATTTCAACTGTAAGCAGTAAGCACGTTTTGCTGCGCTAAAAGAGAAACGTGGATGTGATTTGTGGCAAATGCAACACCAGATGCCAAAAGAGTTAATTACAAATGTGACGCAACCGTAAGCAAATAAAAGGAGGATACAACGAACGGCATCAGTTTCTGAATTTAGAATACAAAATTGGCATTCCAGTTAGTTGTGGTGGTTAGTTTTGATTTAGATCTGAATGAAACCGCATACATATTAAAGCAGTTGAACAAATGTTAAATTTTAACTAAAATATTAAAAAAAATTCTAATAATCAAATGATTGTATTTTGGAACTGAGTGGAAACTGCTGCTCCCAATAATGTTTCGTTCTGTCTTGACATTGACTTAACAATGCGATGGCGGGTTATCTGTATTCTAGATTTATCCTGCTGAAAGGCAGTTCTTCCTTCTACCTCACATGAACGGAGTGTATCAACTTGGTATTCCTGTTCGTTTCTCCATAACTCGAGAACCATTCGTCCGATTTTCATGATTTTTTTTCTGTTTAAAGATCTGTCGCGAACTTAGTCCGTAGGGTGGGTGAGAATTGCTCAGGAGTAAAGGTGTCATGGGGAGCAAGGGGGGTCTCAAGAACCTTTAGCCGTATGAACTTGAAAGTTTGTACGTTGATAGATAAGTCAACATTATTACATTTCTCATTCATAGTTTTCGAAAATTCGTCCAATAAGGGTTGAAAGACTTTTAAAACTAACTTTTCTATTTCGACTATACGCTTAACTTGCCATTATACTCATAAATCTATGTATGTATGTCAGTTCAACACATGCTTTGTTAGGCAATACTTCACCCAGTATTTTCATCTTTCTGGTGAGATATAATAAATTGAAAATAGATCTTATTTGGCCAAGTGCGAAAAAAAATTGGGGGTACGGGAAACGGAGGTATAGGGGCTACCTTTGGAACAACTCCTATATTGCCGGAGTTGACCTCCGACAGCCATATGTTGCATATTCGCGTGTAAGCTGCAGTGGTAATTTATTTATACAAAAAACACTAAAAAATAACGTGTAGATATAGTTTACAAAAAGGCATTACGTTAAAATATTTTGTAAGCTTAAAAAAGAGGAAAATATAAACACACGTACAATGATAACTCAAATAAATGTTTGTTTTATTTAAAAGAAAAGAAACCGTCGGGCGGAGCCGCGGGCATTGCTAGTAGGGTATATTTCTAAACGATAATTGTACAGCACAATGAATATTATGGTGTAAATTAGGGCCAAATCGGTCGATAAATAGGGAAAAAAACGACTCCAGCGCCACCTAGGGCAGTGGGTCCAATACAAACAAAAACAGTCCGAAGCAAGAATGATAGAATACAAGATTACGCCGTCTGCTCGTCCGCCATGTTGGTTTTTCTTTTTTGACAGCTGTGACATCATACGTGACCGGGAAATTTTATTTGAATTTGCGGTTTTGTGTTTATGTTTTCAAAATGAGGTGTGCGGTTTATAATTGCAATTCAAATAATAAAAATGATGAAAATAGGATTTGGTTTTATTGCTTCCCTAAAGACAAGAATATTAGGAAGCAATGGGTTCATTTTTGTCGAAGGAAAGACCCATTTAATGTCGAAACATCGCGAATTTGTTGTTTACATTTCGCTCCGGATGCTATTGAAAGAAATCTTCAATTTAAAATGGGTATGTTACAATATTCAAATATAATTTTATACAAATAGCAATGGACATATTTCAGGACTTTGTGTAAGAAATCAACATAAGTTGAAAATGGGAACAATTCCCACATTACACCCAGAAACAGACGTAGTTTCTGTCTCCGTTCGCTCTAACCGGATGCAAGCTCGAGCCACAAAGCAAATGATAACGACCCTACTTGACCAAGTTCCACAAACAATGGAAACTGAAGATGCTGAAATAGGACCCCTAACTGTTGAAGAGGAAAGCAATGGAAATGATGCAGAGGGTGTGGCTTCCATTGAAAACTTAAAAAAGTGTATTGCATCTTTGGAAAAGGAAGTGTGAGTTAACTTCCATCCTTTCATCAAATAAAAACTAAAATGGAACCCATTTTTTTAGAGAAACTCTGAAGCAGAAGAACTTTACACTAAAGTTGAATGAAGAATGTTTAGAGAAGAAGATTAGTTCTCTGGAGAAGCTTCTCAAAACATCAGAGTTACAGCGTGGAAATATGCAGGAACGGTTGAAGCAAGTTTTTACAACAGGCCAGGTAAATAAACTGAAGATGGGCATTAAAAAACTTCACTGGACTGAAGAAGATATAGCACAGTCAATTACGCTATACTCCACAAGTGCCAAGGCATACAAGCTGCTTCGGAAGAAAAATTTTCCACTTCCTGGAGTTCGGACACTCCAAAGTTGGGCACATAAAGTGGACATTTCGCCAGGAATTATCGAACCTGTTGTAAAAATCTTGTCAGCAGCAACACAGCTTGATGAAGCCCAGAAAGTTTGTGTTCTCAGTTTTGACGAGATGAAGATACGAAAAACTTTCTGTTACGACAGATCATCTGACTCGACATTAGCTCCTGCTAACTATGTCCAAGTAGCAATGCTAAGAGGTAAAACACAGTCATATTTTATTCTTCATAATTATAATTTTTTTAACTATTTTGAATAGGATTAATGGCCAAATGGAAACAGCCTGTGTTTTATGCGTTTGACTGTCAAATGACTTACGAAATCCTGTCAAATATTCTTCAAACGGCAAAGAAGTGCGGTTACAACGTTGTAGCGATTGTTAGCGATTTAGGTGGTGGAAATAGAGGACTATTCAAGAACCTAGAAATCACTATGGATAAGCCTTGGTATGTGAAAATACGTATTTTTTATTGAATCCTTTTTAAAAATAATCTACATTAGGCTTGTACACGATGAGAACAAAATTTTTGTTTTCGCGGATGTTCCCCATCTGATCAAACTCCTTCGAAATCATTTCGTCGATCAAGGATTTTTGATTAACGAAAAATGTGTCAAGAAGGAAATTATTGTTCGGCTCCTATCATGTACTTCTTCGGAGCTGACAATAACTCACAAAATATCGAGCAGCTATCTCAACGTCGTTGGACCTGACCGGCAGAAAGTGAAAATGGCTACAAAACTCTTTTCACACACCATCGCCCAATCACTTACGAGGGCAGCAAGTTTGGGTCTTCTTAGCGACCAAAATTGGAAAGAATGCTACCAGTTATTTAAAACTGTAATGTTTCTATAATTAAAAAGTATCGAACTTACTGTACCTATTCCTTATACTTTTATTTTCTTACAGACAAATGACTGGTTTGATGTAATGAACGTGAGAGTCCCAACTGAAGATTCCAGAGAGCGGTCACATGCTTACGGTCTAGCAATCGATACTCAAAACCAAATTTTAGACCAAATGACGAAACTTATGATCAGAGAGGTAGATATACTTACGATTTAAAACTCTATTATGAAGATACTAACCTAAAGTTATTTTCAGGCATTATTCAGTCCAACAATGCAGTCAAACTACTGCTTATGGACTTGAAGGATCGCTTCAAATTTCAATACATCATGCAAACAAAAGAAAAAGAAAATTCAATAAAATAATTCATTGAAACAAATTATAAATGCACAGTTTCACTTCGAATTCTTTATTGTTCCATTATTGGGTAATTTTTACACTACAGATATTTTACATTTTCAGATATCATGCCCGAACCACATTAGATAAGTACTAAAATTCAACGAAATAAATGATAAATGAAACAGAAACTTCGGTATTATAAACGCACGTATTTTATTAACAAATATCATTTAAAATTTACTCAAATATTTCAGAAGAACTACGAACATTTCAACCCGTAATTCGGAAGTAAACACAAAACGTACAAACGTCAAACCACGGGTCCCGACTGACGTCACACGATTTTACGTCAATTTTCTTTTGACATATCGGCGTAATCTTGTATTCTATTATTCTTGAGTCCGAAGCATGACACGAACATATTGTGTGAAAATAAGGTGGATAGCTTCTGTATGGCACAGCCATGATGGCCAATTTTACAAAACGAAAAACAAACAAATTATATTACGCACGTAAAATTACGATTCAAAAATGCAAATCCATGACATGCTCGCACTGTCGTACTGTGATCGAGCTAAATGACAAAAACGAGTGACCGGCAAATGCTAGGTGGTTACACAGCGTGACATAGGGATACGATTGAGAGTAATGTGGGTGGCGCGGATGTGATAAGTGGCATCCCTATCCCTATGTCACGCTGTGTAACCACCTATTCTCCGGTCTATAGAACCATCCATAGAATGGCGAAAACCATTGCCTTTGATTTAGTCAAGTTTACAGTTAGATTCCAGTTTAGACAGTAGTCATACAATCTGTTTATCATTGACTGGTGCGACTCGGGTGAGTACGAGATTGTCGGCGTACATTAAAGCCTTTATATTGAATCCCTCTATTGATATTCCGCAGGGTAATGCTTTTACTACATCACCAATGTATAAGGAGAAATCTGGAGGGTTAAAATTAAATCCTTGTCTCAAACCAACAAGGAAGAGGAACCAGTCAGATAGATTTTTACCATCCCATACTGAATTAATTGTTTGATTATAAAAATGTCTTCAATTATTCTTCCAAATTTCGCCGACATCCCTTCCCTATAGAGTATTTAGAAGAGAGCTTTTCTGTCTATAGAATCAAACGTGGCCCGAAAATCGACAAAAAAGGTATACAACTTCTTGTGTTTACGAGCATAAAGCGCTGCAATATTGGTCAGACTGAAGATATGATCTACCGTCGAATATCCATTTCGGAAGCCGGCTTGGAATTTGCTTAGCAGATGTAAGCTTTCGATCCACTTTGTAAAACGGTATCGCAAGATTTCCATGAAAAGCTTAGTCAACTTTTGTGACGTAGATAAGCATGTCAAATATTGACACGTTTCGTGACATGTTTTATAGTAGCTTTACACACGACTGATGCCAATGTGCGGGCTGTCATTCTATGGTGAAGCTCTAGTTGCGACCAATGTCTACTTGTCAAATATTTTACTTTTAACTAATAGAGGAAAAAGCATTATATTTTTAAAATTATTTGTATCAGAATTTTCAATATTGTAACAACAATACCATTATCCGATGTCAATGCTCAGCTCACCACCATTTAAACGACATTCGATTATCCAAATCGTTGGAATTGTCCTCTAGGACATTCACACATCATTTTAATTTTTTTGTTTTGTAGAATGCATGCTGCGGTCAACCCGCCATCCATTGTTTTGACTCTCATTTACCGGGATGTGTCAATAACAATTAGCGCATGACTACCACTGCCAAAACCTACTCAAACGACTCATCCCAATGTAACCACCGCTACCATTTTCACCATCGACAACGACTCTGCGATGCCACCCTGACTTTTGCATTCAAAGTGTCAATTGAATTTATGTGTTCGATTGAAAAACGGTGGTCTCGGATGAATTAAATTAATGAATTCATTTATTTCGCCAGCGATCGGTGGCTTTCAGTGTTGACGAGTATAATTGCTCCTACCCACAACAAAGAAGGACCGAGTTGTCATTTGTCAATGACTCGCGGGAAATTTTTTGTTTTGTTATTTATTTGCCGCTAATTAAAACACTTGTTTCTTACTTTTAAAATTAAACAATATTTATTTGGAACTATGTCCTTTATTATTGAAATACTTTTTACTAATTCTAAAAGGAGCTTAAGGCTACTATGTAGTTACAATAAGACTATCGATAAATTCATCATACAGTCGTATTTATATATTTTTCTTATCTATCTACAAGGAGACCCAAGCGTACAATCGTCTTGCTTGATAATGAAGAAGAGATAATATTCCAACATTGTATACAAACGATATTATCTCTTGTACATATGTTATCATTGTAGCGTTGTGTGCAAGACTGTACTAGAGGCTAAAGATATCATTGAATACAAATAATGTTATCTTTTTTCTCAATATGTTTTGCTATGGATACTTAACTCCCCCCCTTGTTAAACGAAATCGTCCCGATTTTTCGACGCTATTTTTAACATTTCTCTTTCATAAGTTTTGTTATATGCGTCAATCTTTTTTTGTTTTTGACGATCTGTTATACATTGTATAGTTTTTATCATTACGTACGTAAATGCTAGAATAACAATCAGTGTTACAATTGTGTATATAGTTGATAATATCGGTTTTTCTTCAAAAGGAATAATTAGTTTTTTTAAAGTATCTATGTTATCGAATTTGTACATTGTATCTTCTTTAATTATTTGGTCGATGTAAGACTCTGAATTATGATTTCTTAATATAACTTCTTTAATTTGCTTATGCATGTTTTTGTATATTTTATCGTCTAGATTTATAGTATTTTCATAAGTAACTAAGTTTATACCATTAATTGTTTGATTATTTAACTTATGCTTACCGCTTAATAACATAACACCGGATTCAATTTCTAAGTCGTAATCGTATTCTTGTTTAATGTTGCATTTTGAAGTTATATTCTTTAAAAGTGGAATAAGACAATTTTCTTCTTCAAAGTTAATTTCACAAATGTTTTTACTTAGATGATTTTGACAATTTCTTGTTCTTAAATAAGTTTGGTTACATAAGGCAATTGTTTTATCTGTAATGATTTTTCCATGTTTTGAATTTAAAGGTGTTACTTTATACAATTTACATGATTTAATTAGAACTGGATATTTATATATTGTGATGAAGAATTCATCAGTTCTAGCTAAAAATATTTTAGAGTACTCAAGTATATTTATTATGGGTACTTGAATTATTTCATGTTGAATAATATTTTTAATGTCATCTAAGTCTAGGCTTTCTGATAAATATTCATTATTTTTTGCTGCATTAATTGTTCTGGTCAATAATAATAATTGTTCGTACACTTGTTCTATTACTAAATGTTCTTTAAGGCTCTGACCTTCGAATTGTTGCAAAATTTGTTCAAATCTAGAATTTATAGTTTTTTGTTTATTATTGTTTTCTATGAGATTATTTATACTCGTTTCTATGTTAACTAAGTCATAATGGTCAGGATTACCAAACACATATTTGAAAGCTGTTCCTAAAAAGTTAATTGATCTAGTATGCCTAGTATGTTCTTGTAATTGGTCTGCTAAATTCTTAATTTTACTTAACCAAATTTTTTCTTCCTGTGTAGGTTGATATTTACTAGTTACGATATTTACGTAAGGTTGAAATATCGAAGTCAGGTTGGTGGCATGTAACAAATAAGTTTGTTCTTTGAATAAATACACGTCATCTGTTTGCGTAAGTATAAACTTCTTGTTTAGTATCTCAGTTATTTGAACGTTTCCTTGCCCTTCTTGACTCTGTACAATTCCTAGTAATGTTAGGAATATTAATATTTTCGTCATCTGAAAAATGATAATTCTTTATGTTATCCTTGTGAATTTTTATTCCTTCTTTAGAGATTACCGTGTCTCCTTTATCTTCTTCTACTATTCTTGTTATGTATCTAGCGTTAGATTTCTTTCTAAGACCTGTGATTCTTACCATTATCTTATCTCCTTTTTTATACTCTCTGTGTCGAGTTCCTTTATTTAGACGTTCGATCACTTTTTTGGATGCTGAGTTTAGTTTATTTATTATAATTTCACTATTTCTATATTTATTTTGATTAAAGAAAATGTCTCTAGGTTTCAAACCGGTAACTGAGTGTATAGAATTATTTAATTCACGCACTGTTCTAAATATTTCTTCGATAAGTCTTGTTTTATTCTGAATTGTGAATATTCTAGACAGTTCAGTTATTGTACCGTTTACACGTTCTACCTGACCGTTAGCTGTCGATCTGTATACTGGAGTTTCTACTTTAGTTATGTTGTATTTCAAACACATTTGGTTCACCATTTCTGTTTTGAATCCCTTCTCGTTATCTGTCATGAGTCGTTCACATTTTGGGAAATAATTAGATAAGACCTCTTCCATAACGTCGTACAGTCTGTTTCGAGTTTCGATTTCCCGAAGGATTGTATATTTAGAATACTTATCTACTGTTACAAGGAAAGTATACTTGTCGTTGAAGTATATGTCCATATGAATGTGTGTTCCCACATGTGTTGGTATTTCTGAATTATTCAGAGGTTCTCTGATAGGTTTTCTTTCATATTTTCCAAATAGACATGCTATGCATTTTTTGTTGAAACTCTTTGCTTGTTTATTTAGATCGGGCCAGTAATATTTCTCTGAGATTTCTTGTATATTGTTACGTAACCCTCGGTGTGCTCTTTCATGAGTTACCCTTACAAGTTTTAGTTGTTCCTCCAAATTTGTCACGTCTTGAAGTTTTCTTGGTGTGAATATAAATCTTACTAGTGGGAATTCTTTTTTTATGTTTTCACCATATTTGTATATGTTTTCAAATTTCGTATGCAAAGCTACAATCTTTTGGGGTTGTATAACTTCTTTCATCTGCCTTAGTAAAGAGTCTTTGTCCTTAAACTTTATTATGAGTCTTATTTTGTTACCAAAATAGATTTGTGTTTCGATATTATTTGTTATATCTTCAATAAGTTCGAACTGTGCAGTGTATGCATTAAAAGGCTGATTCACAGTTTTTATTATATCATTAGAAGAACTTTCAGCTGAATGTGCTGTTTCTATGGTAGAAGTATTTATGCGTTGACGTGATAATGCGTCAGCTACAAGATTTAGGTTTCCTGGTTTATAAACTAATTTTGCTCCAAAGTCTTCAATGATTCCCTTCCAACGTTTCAGCTTTGTGTTGGGATTTTTTTCTGATACAGAATATATAAGGCTCTGGTGATCGGTATATATGGTTAAGTCTGCTATACCATATATGTAGTTTCTGAGTTTTTGTAAGGACCATATGATCGCTAATAGCTCTTTCTCGTTTGTGCTATAGTTCTCTTCTGTCTTACTCAGTGTTCTTGACAAGAAGTGTATAGGTTGCTTATTCTGACTTAGTACGGCTCCAATAGCTATGTTGGATGCATCAGTAGTAAGCTCGAATGGTTTACTATAATCCGGTTGAAAAAGTTCGACTTGTTCTTTCAAATAATTTTTTAAAATTCTAATCGCTTCTAATGCTGAATCATTCAGATTTAACTTAATATTTTTACTTTGTTTTTTGTTTACTTTACCGTTATCTCCTCGTAAATATAATGTCAGGGGCTTGGCTATGCTTGCGTATCCCTTTATAAACTTACGATAGTAACCTGTAAGACCTAAAAATCCTCTCAAATCCTTTACCGTTTGTGGGACTGGAAAATTTTCTATAGCTGCTATTTTCTCAGGGTTCGTAGTGATTCTACCATGTCTGATTATGTGACCTAAGTATTCTACTTCTTCTTGAAAAAACTTACTTTTCTCATCAGATATTTTTAATGTGGCTTTATTGAGTACGTCGAATACTTGACTTATGTGCTGTATATGTTCTTCCTCAGATGAAGAATATATCAATACGTCATCAATGTAAACGTGTACGAATTTACCTACAAAGTCTCTCAAAATGTCGTCCACGCATCTCTGAAATATGCTTGGTGCATTTTTGAGCCCGAAAGGCATTCGTTTAAATTGATATTTTGCGCCATTTATAGCAAAAGCTGTTTTTTCTTTATCATCTGTTTTGATTTTAATTTGGTGGAAACCTGACTCCAAATCTAACGTTGTAAAGTACTTGGCTTTACCTAAATTTTGAATTGTCATGTTGACATCCGGAATGGGGTATCTGTCTGTTACAGTGTGAGCGTTAAGTTTTTGGAAATCAACAACCATGCGCCGTTTTGGTTTTCCTTTTTCGTCCAAACCTTTTTTAGGTACTGTCCATATGGGACTGTTATAAGGACTATGGCTTTTTTCTATTATATCGTCATGTAAGAGTTTCTGTATTTCTTTGTTTACGAATTCGTTATCTGCTATGGGATATGGATATTGTTTAACATAAACCGGATTATCATTGGTCGTCCTAATGCTTGCTTCTATAGTATCTGTAAAGGGTAACGGTCCTATGCTGTTATTAATCTTCATCAGTCTATCTATGTCTGCTTTATAAATATTATTTTCCCCAATTATGTAATTAATTTTCTGAATAGATTCGACACTGCTTATGGTAGTTAGAGTCATATTACTGAAATTTATTTCCGCGTTTAGAACTTTAAGTCCTTCATATCCTAATATCATATCAAAAGACTGAATATCCTCTAATTCAAAAAATGTTATATTTTTCTTTAATATCCTAACTACTTTCTTTGTATCTACCATAGAATAACCGTGCATTGTTTTTATTTTTATAGGTTTAATTTTAATTTTTTCGCTAGAATCGCATTTTCTATTAATGTAATTATGGGTTGCACCAGTATCAATAAGAATTTTGTAAATTTTCTTATGAATAGTACTAGTTAAATTTAAGCAGGGCAACCCGTCTACTAGTTTAAATGATCTATTCTTATGTTATTATTTACCATACATTCCGTTTCATCTGCTTCTGCATATGTACTGCTGACATCGTCTCTGCGTTGTTGTCGGGAGTTATTTACTCTCTGCTGCTTGAAGTTCTGCTGATAAGATCGTTGCGGTCTGTTGTGTGTGTTGAAACTCCCGCTGTGTTCACGTTTCGCTGGTGGATTATATACATCGGGTTTGCATTGATTCCAATTTTGTCGCTGTGCATGTACAATTTGTCTCGAGTTTATCTCCATCGGCTGTGGTCCTTGATTGTGTTGCTGCATATTATCGTATTGCTTCTGGGGTTGATAATTCGTTGTTTGGCTCGAATAATTTGGTCTTCTTTCGTTTCTGCGTTCATGTGGCATATTTTTGTGGTGCTTATCTTGAGTGAGATGTAAATGCCTGTGCACATTATCATGTTCTATTCTGCGAGCAATTGCGAATGCGTGTTCTAGATCATTTATTGTAGCTGAATATAATGATCCTCTTGTAAAGTTGTCACTCATACCATCAATGAATATACGAACTGCGTCGTCGTTAGCATTTTTAATTAGTCTGTCGATTATATTCGGCGGATCACCTGACATAGTGATTTTTGATATTATTAAATTGAGATTTTTATTTATCTCGTCGTGGTATTCAGACAGTGTGCTTCTTTTTTGCGTGATGGCTTTCATCATGTCTTGTAGCACGTATAGAGGTTCTTGATTAGAGTACGTATAATCTAATCTGTTACGTATCGCCTCAAAATTAAAAATTGTGTTATAATTAGTTAACACATTCGCGGCTGCACCCTGTATTTTACTTTTCACTATAGTCAATGCTGCTGCGTACTTACTGTGTGTTTTGAAGTTTTTAATGCTGTCCATTAATCTGGATGCTTCTTCGCGCCACGACCGATAATTTGATTGATCGCCGTTGAAAATAGGTAGGCTTTTAAATGCGTCTAACTGTATTTCACTACCATCTGTATATGTGGTTCTTATTTCCTCTAGCACAGGTATGTTTGGTACTATGCCTAATCCAGATTTTACTTCATTTAGTTTTGTTTCTAAATTAGTGTTTATTTGATTTTGGTTAGTTATTATTGCTGCTAACCTTGCATTCTCTGTGCGTGTGTGCTCTAGGGTTTGTGTTACTGTGTTGCACCTGGTTTCTAAAGCTTCTAATCTTGCCATTAATACTGCGAGTTGTTCCATTTTGAACTCGTGTCTGTTGTCGTCGAATTTGTGTGTTTTTTTTCTCCACATATACACTTTCACTGAATTGCTTTGCTGCTTCGTATGAAGAAGCTATATTTGTACCTGCTATGCTAGGTAATTCTTGTAACCGGTAACGCGAGTGTTCTGTTTATACTAGATTTCACTACTTGTTCCCGAGGTCCGCTCGATTGAAGTTAAAAAGTATATTTAACCTCCTGGCAGGATCGCCAATTAAAACACTTGTTTCTTACTTTTAAAATTAAACAATATTTATTTGGAACTATGTCCTTTATTATTGAAATACTTTTTACTAATTCTAAAAGGAGCTTAAGGCTACTATGTAGTTACAATAAGACTATCGATAAATTCATCATACAGTCGTATTTATATATTTTTCTTATCTATCTACAAGGAGACCCAAGCGTACAATCGTCTTGCTTGATAATGAAGAAGAGATAATATTCCAACATTGTATACAAACGATATTATCTCTTGTACATATGTTATCATTGTAGCGTTGTGTGCAAGACTGTACTAGAGGCTAAAGATATCATTGAATACAAATAATGTTATCTTTTTTCTCAATATGTTTTGCTATGGATACTTAACTCGCTTCGATTGTTGGCGGGATTTTTGGTTAAATAAACCGTAACCAGACCATGATCCACTGGAGAATTGCTGAGATTCGAAATCCTCGAGCTTTTTTTTGTATAGTGAAACTGCAATGGGAAACCAAATCCGCTGCTTTCCCTTGCTATTGTCGCACTAAAAAATAATTAAATTGACTCTACAACTTACTCGGTCGAAAATAATTTACAAGCAGTAGAGTCCTTAGGAAAATATATCCTCGTTTCCAATTGTATACCAGGTAAAAGCATAATATTCAACTCTCACTCAAGCCTCATTATATTCAAATTGTTTTAACCCCTCCGTCGTAAATTCGCTGCGCTGCCTGACTGAGGAGCTACACCAGGAGCAAGGACCATTTTCGCTTAAGCACCCTTGACTTGTTGTCCGCTTCTCTTCCGCATCGTTATTACAAGTATCGCTTTATCGATTATCTTACCTATTCCGCAATTCAGGAATCAATCCAAAGAGCCGGTGGAACGGTGTGCCACCTCGATTTTGCCCTCATCTATGAAGAACCAATAAGCGCTATCAAATTCGTGTGATTGTCAATGCGGTAGGGCGGAAGAGATCAAGCAGATACTCGGAGGAACGACCCACGTCGTCGGTTTTATAGGGGTTGCCCTCGAAATTAGTGTTATGTGGAAAGTTTCTTCATTAATTTGGAATTGCGGGGTCTCCGGAATAATATAATTTCCAAGTTGCTTCACCGTAATGTAGTTCATTATTGTTATGATGATGCAGGCATGTGGGGGTGCTTGTGAGGGGCCTGCCTGCATGTGGGTTAGAGGTGAAGAAATGTTGCATAAAACTTTTGATCGTTTAATTAGATTTTCTTAGGTAAAGTTTTCGGGTTTTTATAGGTGCTTAACCCTAAATCCTTTTTAATTTATATTCCAAATGAAATATCTGACACAGACTTGAAAACATAAATCATACTATAGACGGTTGTCAACCGCATATAGGAAATGAATAAATAAAAACAACCGAAGAAAAGGAAGGGTGAAGAAAGACGAAACTTGAGAAACGTTTATCACAGATATGTATTCCATTCAAAACGAGTTTGATAAATTTCAAATATGCATGTGGGGAAAATACAAAGATAGGTATACGAATATTGTGTTTCTGGGTTTGGTCGTAAAATCTGCTGAATTCCTTTGAGAACGTGAGAGAATTTTTTTTTTTTGCTTCTGCCAAAGAATACAATTGATGTCTAAATGGGGGCTGACAGTGTGCAGTTTTAAAGTGATTTTCGAGCTATGCCACTGCATAAAACATATAATATGTAAGAATATATGATTTGGCAAAAATGTGCTCAGATTTTGGAAAGTTATTGTGTGTCTAATTTATTTATATGTTTGAGATTTGTATAAAAGAAAATAATTAGAATAATAAGCATGTTTTTGTTTGCTTTTGAAATTGTTTGTCGATAAAGACCATCTCAAATAATAAGGCCTCTGCTCTAGAAGATAGCTGTCTCTTGCACACACCAACTGGATCGCTCCCCATTGATGCAAACTAGAGCGAATATCGCGTACGTTATTTTGCAAGGTAAAATTAGAGCTTAGGTGTGCAAAGTCTTTAACTTCTTTGAAGTTCGAAGTTATATCTGTCCATCTTGAACGAGTCACTGATGAAAGCCCGTTCTCGATAAGAGCATATTCACTGGACGTTCTCGGTGCCATTGCACAAAACCGGGACAGATTTAATGTTCAAGTGAATTTACCAAACAGAGAGGAATTCCGTGTAGGGAAAATAAGTAATCAAACCAGGATGATGGTTTTTTGGGGGAGTGGCAATATTCTGTATTTCATAATTTTTTATTACCAAAATTCTGTAAATCTCTCAAAAATTCTCTAGATATGATTAAAATTGTGTTTTTTTTTATATTTTGTTTTTCAAAATTCGGATATACAACATTTTTTATTCAATTCATAAAACAGTATGGACAGTTTTGAAAGTTGAAGCTCTTTCCTTAAATCATCTTTCAATTTATATAGATCGACATTGCTTCGACCTACCAAGCCTTTCAAAAGACGATACCACCCTGTTTTGGGTTCTTGGAAATATCTTCCTTATTGTATGCGAATTATCGTATACACCGACCGAAATTCGGGCGAATATTTTGGCTGCGTTTCCTGACCAATGTATTGAATACCGATATCATTATCAAAATAGCTACGTAGTTACTTACAACAAGAGCCTTCCATATTGCAGAAAAAGAGTGAAGACAAATACCCGAGAGTATGCTTGTCCTGAGAAAGATTTTCAATTCAGCCGTTCGGACTCGGTATAAAATTATAGGACCCTTCCACAATATAAATTCACATAAAACTAATGGTAGCGAGAAGCTAGGCCTTGGGTGTTTACCCGCCTGTTGCGCCACCTATTTATTTATTTTTCTTACTAAATGTTTTTTTTTAGATTTTTTGGAGTTCCGGGACTTAAAAGTGGCAATGCGGAAGATTTTAGAATAAGTTAATCTAGCGTTTCCAGAATAGTCAGTAAAGTTGGGGGTAAAATGCTAGCAAAAAGTGAATACTGAATAAAATATCGTGTGGATCTTTCTTTTTCCCGTTTTATTTACATAACATTTGTCTTTAAGCCTAGATTTGCTTTCATACATTTTTATATGATTGTGAATTATATTCCGGTAAATAATTTCCGGCTTTTTGAGAAGACAACAGAATAGCAATAAACTGCACAAGAAAATAGTTATTTTCATTAATTGTTGTTTCCTTTTTGCTACATTCTGTGAACTCATTGTTAAGCAGAGACTGAGACAAAGAATTTGCATATACCACTTCGATCTTTTGCTGATTGCAAACGCTCAGTCTCAATACCTTTCGCCCTGTCTTAGAACTTAATCTCACGAGACTGAGCTATTACGACCCACTTTTTTGCCCTGATTACAGCGTGACGTGACCCATCGTGACTCCAAGTTTTTTGAACGAGTTTTTAAATCTAAGTTTTAGGTCTGACCGCCAAGTTCAGTTTTTCTAGTAATTTGTTAAGATATATTCGAATCAGACCTCCATATATCGGGTCTCATTTGATCTCTCCTGGTAGAGAAATAATAAACTTTGATATAATTCTTCCAATTTTATGGTTTAAGAGTATTGCTGTCCCCGACGGAGCTTGAACCAGCGCCGCTTGGGTCACAAGCAATGACTCAAACCACTGCACCATGGCCACCGCCTACACTACATATAATCACCACAATGAAAACTTAAACTCCTTCCAGCAGACGGCAGGCCAGACAGAGAAGAGCATTAAATTCCGAGGATTTCCATCAAGGACACTTCTCCAGATCTCCATATATAACATTCATACTGCCCTTCGGTAGACTAATCTAATCTGAGCGATGAGATCCAGCAAACTTGTGCTTGTGAAATTGTTATCGTCCTCTGGCCTTCATAAAAGAAATTAAATTGGACAAACAAAATGTCCCCTCAAAGATAAACTTGAGGCGTACTTTCTTCCATTATGATACCGAGTTGCCGCAGTTTAACCTTATCATTTAAATATTTATGGTGTCGTTTTTGCTGTGACTTGTGAGGCACAACGACACTGCTGGATGATTTACGAGTATTTTTGGGTAAAAATAAATTATTAAAAGCTTATAACCATCAACTGGCTGGATAATGAAGGGAGGACCCATTTGCATGGTGACCTTGTTCCCTCATACAATTTTCTGGAAAGGTACACCTTGTATATTAACTGGCGGATAAATATCACACAATTTCATTAAAATAAAAAGAACATTTTTCTACTGGAATTTTTTCATTAAAGCCACTAAATTTTTGGGGAATGCAATGCAACATTGACACTTTGCCATGAGTACATTCAAACGGTCCTATACCTATACGGAAAACAAATCGATTTCCTTTGGAAGAGTTTGTCCGGAAACTAAACGCCCATTAGGTGTGACTATAAAATTTATAATTTATCGAGGGGAAAATGTTTGTCGATATTAAAATTCATAGTTTTTGTGGGGTTTCCGAATTGAATTTGAATTTTACTGGCACCACAGGGAGTAGGAACTTATCATGTACCAGAGGCGAAGGAAGGTGGGTCGGTACTACTATGGGTAGGTGATTCAAATTTAGATTTAGAATTCTGTGGTATGTGGTTGGCATGTAAGCCATGATTGGACTTTCGGACTCGGAATGTGGGTTCACTGGTTTCCGGTCCGAAGTCAAATAGAAGTCAGTTCAATAAAAGGAGCAAATGTTTGGGGGATTATTTATGAGAAGTTTTATATAACTGCAAATGCGCCAAAGGGTGAGTTGGTGGGTGTTTCTACTCACATGAGAATGGATTTCTAACTCCATTATGTGGGGTATACGTATTTTGGAAAGTATTCGTTAGTAAAAATTAAACAGTTATCCTGTAGCCGTATTTAAAAACATTGCCTCAAATCGAGTGAGGTAAATATTAAGAGCATAGAATGTATTGAAAATGTTGCGAAAAAATTTTGAAAAAAAAAAAAATTCAGATCCGTTCAGAGACCGTAATTTTTTTTCGTGGCGTCCGTCTTCGGTCTAAAGTAAACGAAACTTGTAACATGTAGTCCGAAAGCTACAGAATAAATTTGCTGTATAGTTTTCAACAATGAATTAATGCGGTATACACTCCGCGCCACTTGAACAGCACACCCTCTAAGGTCGGTTTTCTATCGTCCACTGGTCCAAAACCAAGCATGCTAGAGATCTAATTTTTTTTTTAATTAAAGTTAATTTAATTGTTGTGATTTGACCAGAAGGAAAATTTAAAACTAAAGCTCTAAGTATTAACAAAAAATTATTAACTAAAAACCTGCAAAATTTTGCGCCACTTGAATAGCACACTTAAAGAAAAAAAAAATCATTTTAGAGAATTCTGCTTCTTTTTAACACAAACATTACTTAAATTTAGGGTATTTGGAGTATTTTAGATTTAAAAAAAAATTTCAATTGTGTTTTGACCCTACTAATAGCTCCACAATTTGGCTCTATAAATACGTTTTAATAACCCGCGCTGTATGTATTGGCGCTTTATCATGTTGTTAGATCCATGGCAGATGTCCAAAAAGGTTATGAAAATATGTTGTCAGTAAGAAAACGCATTCATTGTGGTTAACAAAAATTGTAATTTTCGGGTGCCATACTACGAAACGGCCCCACAGCATCACACCTTCAACTCTGCTAAGCCGCCGGTCCAAATGATGAGTTTCTTTGCGGAGGTTATGGAAATAGTAGCTTTAGTCATCGGGGCCTTCCATATTAATTTAATAAATATTAATTTTAATTTACGTCGGAAAAGACGCGGCCACTACGAAATACAGGCCACAAAAACGAAGACGTTGCGCTTTTCGAACAGGGCTAAGGGGTGTCTTCTTCTTGACTTTAAGTCTTTTTATATCCTTTGCATTCGAAATAATATGACCAATAGTTATGAGTCTTGCATTGATACCACATTTTTTCCTGATTTTTGCAAAAGAGTGGTGAGAATTTGACGCTTTTCCTAATATAAGTCGCCTTTCCGCAGTTGTAAGGACACTATGTATGCGGCCTTTCACGTTTTTATCCATAGTTAGACTCTTTACTTAACAATGTGGATATAACGGGTCGGCTTATCTCGATTTTCTTAGCTAAATTGGCAATAAATAGGCGAGCGTCCTTTAAGCTTTGATTTGTCCTTTTCCGCCTCGGGAAAGGCTTTTTCTCCACCCATTTTTTTTGGTAATTAAATAGTCGAAATTAACAAAAAAATCCACGTGCCAAAGATAACGGTCAAACTAAATGCATGTTCTATTCAAGTAGCGCAAAATTAATGCCCACACATTTTGCAGGTTTTTAGTTAATTATTTTTTGTCAATACTTAAAATTTTAATTTTAAATCTTCTTTCTGGTCAAATCACAACAAATAAATGAACTTTTATTTAAAAAAAAATTAAGTCTCTAGCATGCTTGGTTTGGGACCAGTGGGCGATAGAAAACCGACCTTAAGGGGTGTGCTATTTAAGTGGCGCGGAGTGTATATAGGAATATGGTGCTCTAGGTATTTTTTTTAACAATTTATATGATAAGTTAGTGACGGAAGAGCGATGCCTCGAACAGAATTTTTCCAGTCATTGAGAATTCGTTCTAAAAATAATTACATATTTATTATATTTTATTGTAAATCTATTGTACAGTACTATAATAGCTCTTAGTATTAATCAAAAAACTGCAATTATCTGTTAGAGTGGGCTATTAGCTATAAATTATTGACTTGATTTTCACCAAAGAGCGCACCAAAAAACGCACTGAGTAAAACCCAAATAACTCATCCGAAAAACGTCCCAACAAAACTCACTCATGCGCATCAAGAAACGAACCGAAAAATGCTTCAAAAACTTACCGAAAAATTGGTAAAAAATAAAAAAATTCGAAAATTGCAAAGGAAAATAACCCAAAACAAGTAAAAGTGTTATCATCGGCCTGGCAGATGCTTTGATACACTCCTCTGCATACAAGTTATGCAAAATGCTTGCCGTGTTAGTTATTATATGTCGATTCCTTTGGACGCTATCGTATTTTCAACAGACAGACAGGCGGACATGGCTAAATCGATTCAGAATGTAATCCTGATTCAGAATATATAAATTTTATGTGACTCCTTCTGGGCATTACAAATGTAATGGCAAAGTGAATATAGCTTCCTGTGGAGGTTATGCAAAGCATCGAAAAGCGCCCTTAAACGCGTGCCGATTATTTCATCAAAATATGCACTGAAAAATTACCCGAAAGACACCCCCTCCCCAAAGAACAACTAAAAAATTCTTCCAAAGACGGCCCAAAAAAAAACTCACCCAAAAACGCGTCAAAAAAGGCACTGAAAAACGCCCATAAAGACACACGCCTCAAACCACGTACCGAAAAATGCCTGAAAAAAACTTCCGCAAAATAAGAAAAAAAAAAACTCCAACCCTTCAAGACCATGTCCTCTCTTAGTGGGTAAAATATGTGGCCCGGAAAAACACAAATTACAAAAAACATGAATTTCAGTATTAAAAACGAACCAGAGAATCCACAAAAAAGCTCGCAAAGAAATGCTTCCAAAATGAAATGAAAATTGGTCCCAAAATCTATCCAAAGAGCAGCGCCTCAAAACACCGCACCGAAAAAAAGCCCCGAAAACGTTTAAAAAACGAACTATCTGATCTGAATTCAAAATGGTTCCTTGATTGGCGGACATAGTCCACTCTGTGTGGCAACACAATCGATCAAATGACCAAAGTTAATTGGTTCCGAATATATTGGATGATTGACACTTAACCTAATTTAAACTGAAAAAAGAGCACAGCCAATCGATTCTGTACCTAACTAGAACCGTTTGTATTACCTCTGGTAGCGCCACCAATTTCGAATTTGTCGACCTATACGTCAACTGTGGCAGAGTAATCTGCTGAAATCATCGACATCTCACTGAAAGGTAGTGGTACAGCAATTATTGGTTACCAATAGTTTGTCTACTCTATTTTAGCTCATTTATTAAATTCAAATCAGGGGAATGCATTTCTATGTCGTTCAAGTGAAATACCCATACAATGCATCCTCACATTGCCAACTGCAATAAACATTGCTAAGCTTTATTTGAATCGGAATGTGCATGAAATCCTTACAAAATTGTTCATGTTACTGGAGAATCTGTTGCTCCTGGTTTTCCTTCAATTAGCTGTAGTGAACTCAAACAGATGGTCCTTAAAATTGATTGCTTGTTATACAAAGGCATTCAAAACCCCGCATACAAATTGGTCACAAAGAGGATGAATGCATGCTGCATAGAAAGCCTATTATAATCCCTTATCATTTTTTCCCCGGAAACTAGAATTTATTTTATGGGCACTCTAAGCGGTCAACAGCACCAGCATCACTACTTGACGTGAGGCTATGTATTAGCATCGGACGGAGCTCTGCTGACCGAATAAATTTTCAAGTCGCATGCTGTTTCGGAAATACGCCATCGTCGGCATCATACATAGACGTAACACTCAGCAGTAGGGTGCCCTGCCCTCCATCATTCATCCTTTGAAGGGCCAATATGTTGTGCATGCATCCCCGGAAGACTGCCTTTTGTGTCCATATAGCTCTCGGTATCACCCATCCAATAGTTGTTTAGCTGGTTAGCAGTTCATGAATATAAATATGCCCCCAGCAGAATAGGGAGTTAAAAAGTGCACATGCATAAGTACTGCTGTGGCAGGACCATTGTAACTGTGTTCCTGTGGTCCTCTGATGTTAACATTTTTCCAGATTCAAATGTGACTTCTGACATATTCATAATCATATCAATTGCGGCAAGTTGCTTCAAACTGGAGCTTCCGAGTGACCTGTTTTGAATTTGAATTAGATTCAACGATACGTGTGTGTGCAGTAAGTAACCAAAATGAAAAGGAAGCTCAAAGAGAGTCAAAGAAAATTAAATTTTGCTCTTTGGTGCCTCGTTTTGTGTGTTCAACTAAATCGGCCTGCACAAAAGGCGGGCGCCACAATTTCAACGAAAAGTGCAAAAGCATAGCGAATTGAGGAGTGCGGGCGGCAAATTAACATCCACCACGGCCAGCGAGATTAAATCTCGGCTTTTAGGTCGGTTCTGCTGCTCAGAAGATGGAATATTTTAATTTATTCGGGTGCACGTCCTGACCCCTACATATACACATAATAATTGTGTCTCCCTCTCTCCCTTTGAAACAATTATTCTGCTCGTATATAAGGCTTAAGATTAATCTTTCTGGCTTGTAACGAAAGCCTTTGTCGTCACGCTGGTGTGGTTAAACTGGAGGCAAGAGGGAGGTAGGGGAGTGGAGCAATCTCCTTCCATGGCGACGTGGTGACCAGTTTATCGTTGTTTATGGCATTTTTAAAGCAAACAAGCTTCCCTTTGGGAGAGGACCAGAACAACAGGGAGTTGTTGTGTGGTCTTATAATTGCGTACAAATTTAATGTCCTATGGCGGACGACAGTGGTCTGTGGTAGGTTGGTCGGTTGGCTGCTTTAAAGCAAGCAAATCTTCTTATGATGCCATAGTGTTCCACTGCAAAGGTTCATAATGTTGTGGGAAGGTATGTTCTCTGTGGTCTGGGCTTACACGGAAGGACACAACATTTTGTTTATATTCACTTCTGTATTTATATTGCTCGGAAAGATGTACTCATATGACCGCAGGGATCTCATAAGATGCATGAGTTTGCACTGCCGACAGGATACCATTTACTTGCTGCAGCAGTCCATTAGCATATTACTTGTGTTGATTTAGTGTTGATTTTATTAGAATTTCCTTAAAATATTCATAAGGATGTATGGCGCCTTAATGTAGGCTACATGATTGTATAGCACAAACATCTGATCATTTAGATTTGAGGTCAAAAGGAAATAAAACAAAAATATTTATAAATATACGCTTTATGGCGGTGTACAGTACTGTTATCCCATTCTTGTATATCCTGTATATACAATATTAAAAATATTTCAGGGGATCCCCAAAAGCTGCATAATTAGGTTCCATTCTACATTACAGTCTGTGCGGGACTATTTTTTAACCAATGGGTTTGGCATAGGAGAGTACAAAAACATTTGGCGCAGCATGTCCTTGTCCATATGGGACCGTCAGTCTAGCTTCTTACAAGCATTCGTTTGTGTGTGTTTTTTTTTAATTTTAAGACGAATAGAAAAGCAAGTTTTATTCCGACCCCGAACAACTGCATTTGTCAGATATTTGCGAGCGGTGGCGCAGTGTAAAAATACCTCAAGATATCATTTCTGTTTAAATATCACCAAACTTAATCCTTGTTTCTTAAGATGATGTTGCGAGCAACATTAAATTCTGTGTATATAATTTTACACTGGTTTTATACACCCTTAAGAACAGAATACTGTAACCTTCGGTAGCTACTTCTTTGATTAACTAGAAGATATGGACAGGATATATCTTTAACCCGCCAATGGTGACCTACTGGTCTGTGAGGCCGTGTGTTAAAAAATTTGAATAACTTTATTCTCCGTTATTGTTTTTTGTTGCAATTTCGGGTAGCTGCCCCATTGCACGTCCCCCACCATCAGTTCACGTCGAAACTGCTTAGTGAGCACACGTTGTGTATTTTTTTTTACTAACCCGGTGCGTGAGACCGTATGTAAGTAAAATATTTGTTTATTATTCGCGTATTTTACCTAGTTTTAATGTGTATTTTGTTCATTTTCTAAAAGTTCCATATGTCAAAAGACTAAAACCGTTATTTTCCTTTATAAATATGTGATTTTTTATTTTTTTCTTAATTTTAAAAAATGTATTACTAAAAACATTGTTATTTTTAATGCTCTATTTAAAAATGTTTGTGAATTGTAATATTGAAATAAAAGAGCTTAAATTGGTTAAATATCTTTGTTTTATTGTCACAGAGCATATATTTAAAGAAAAACATGAACTATTAGTAACACGTTTCGAAAAATCTCCAGTTGAAAATCCCGGTGCGTGAGACCGGCGTCACCATTGATCAAAGTCAAATTCGCGTCACCATTGGCGGGTTAAAGACTTCTAGGATTGATATTAATATGTGGGTAGTTCTAAAAAAGCATATTTGATTTTCTAAACCAAGTTTAATAACCATACAATAGACCAAGTCGCTGGTCCAAGTAAACCGCGACGATCGTAACTAAGCCATCCATCTACATATCTACCAAATGTGATAGAAAAAACTCTTGGACAGTTTTAGATAATTTAGTCATTTGAAAAATAGCCATACAATAAGAGTTAGGGCCATTTTATTCACTTCAAGTTGAATACAACTTGGGGATTTTTATTCTCAACTTGAGAAATTGCTTTTATTCACTCGAAGTTGACTCACTCAACTTTGGATATTCCGAAGTTGAAAAAACCAAGAGTTGATTAACTTTGGTTTCGCTCAACTCCCCGAAAAAGTAGAAGTTATGAAGCAAACTTGGGGTTTTATGTCAAACTTCCGATTTTTTTTTTATTTTTTATTTCTATGTTTGGCAGTTCAGTTCTGAAAGTGACGAAAATAATTAAT